>OU342985.1:14146907-16927036 GCA_910592155.1 Ypsolopha scabrella
ATATTAATAAAGCAGTCAAAAATGTTTTTTATCACTTCTATTCAAAAAGAGCTAGTTTATTCTTCGTATACAAAGAGTAAAATAGCTCTTTAATCCCTAGGGTCTGAAAGTGATTTGAATTTGGAATATGGATATTGTTAGTAAAAGTTCCAATCACCAAGATCAATCACGAACATTGTATGAACAAGTAACTGGCTGCATGGTAAAGTGATGGCGCGCGAGCGAACAAAAAAAAAAGGTTGTGAAAAAATTGAAACGTGCGAATTGCATTCTGCCTTCGTCGTTCGTAATTGCTTACTTTAATTCGGATTTTAATTAGTATTATAAAATGTATCTTCCCCAAATAGTGAGAATGAAGGTATTACTCCCGTGAGCAATATAACAAAGCATATGACATGTGTTCTCGGCCCATTTTCAAAATTTAGCCTAATCTAAACAACCTACAAGTCCAACGAGTACATAATATTCAATGCTAAAGTTTACAGTTTGTACCAATAATTAAAATCAAAACATACTTAAAATTATTAGCTTATCTGAAACGACAATCCGAAGGAAGAAGTAAACCGACGACATCTAAATACTTGAGAACAACATCGACTCAATTAGTTTAAGGAAGACTAATGTCATTGAATCTAGGTCACGATCACTTACCAAGTCTCCAGTATGAATTTGGCTATATAAACGAAAGTTGTTTGTTTTAAGGAGGAGTTTGAGTTCTCTATACCAGGTTTACTAGGGTTGATGAAATCCAAAGAGAATGAAACGCTGCTCAACCTAAACTCACCGAGTGGCCAGTGGCCAATGGCGTGGGTGGCTTGGGCGGCTTGGACCCCAGGCCCAGGGCACTGTGGTACGAGGCCCAGAGATCAGCCAGGCTGGGTTGGCGAGGCCGACCAGCCAATAGCTAGCCTGCCACTCTACTAGCGCAGAGCCGAGGACGGTTCTGCTGCCCACTGCAATAGTTTGCATATGGGGTCCCCGTGGAGATTCGGTTAGGGTAAGGGCTCTACTGGACTTAGGGGCCCAAGGGTGTATGGTGACCACACGGATAGTTAATATGTTGGGTTTGAACTTGGAGCCTTCTTCGGTGCCCCTTCTTGGTATTGGGGGTTTAGAAGTTAAACGTTTGGTAGGCCGAACTCATATAAGGTTTTCTTCGGTACGTTCCTCCACTTTGAGGATTGCAGCTGCAGCTATGGTTATGGATGATATCGTAGGCTGGCAGCCCTCCTCAGATATCTCCCCATCTATACTATCGTGTACGTCTAATTTAAATTTAGCTGATCCCAGGTTTTATGTTCCCGGCCCAGTGGACGTCCTCTTGGGCTCGGATGTATTGGGATGGATTCTTTTGGGTACCCAGAAGGCACTAGGCGCCTCATCACTGTTGGCGGTGTCCACAATTTTTGGACATGCTGTGTTGGGACCAGTCTTCGATGACTACACTCCGGATGAGTCGAGGGTCGTCAATACAGCATCCCTTGCTAAGACGATGCATCGGTTCTGGGAAGTAGAAGAGCCTCCCATGGTTCCGAGGGTAGACCCGGAACATGCAGAATGTGAGGCCTTTTTTCAAGCCAACACTACGAGGCTGATGGATGGCGGTATATCCATCCCCAATTGCCGGGCCTTATATAAAACAGACTGGTGACGGGCAGCGGCGTCACTGGTGCAAGGGGTTCGGCACCGCGCTCACCAACCCGCCTGCCCAGCGTGTGTGAGTATGGGCATTTCTTCCAGGAGGACCGCCAAGAGAAAACTCGATAGGCAAACTCTTGTTAGAGCCATCTTTGCGTTTTTATTTCCTCAATATTGGAATGATTGTTCAAGATTTTGTCTCAATAAGAGTATGTATAATATTATTGACAGAAGTATTTTTTTAATATGGTCTGCTTCTGGATTCTTTGAACAAAGAAAAATAAATTTTGCGGGAACGTCTTACGCAGGTACAATATTACACGTGAAAATCGAGAAAGTTAAAAAAAGGTTATTTAGGCGAGTACAAACGGCAGTAATTATATCCATCCATCCATCCATCAGCCCGTGTTCGTCCACCGCTGGACATAGGCCATAGGAACCTTGGTCCTGACGACTTATCGAGACTCCAGTATGAATTTGGCTATATAAACGAAAGTCACTTATTTATCTCTAGTTATTATAATTTATGCGTTCGCAAAAGAGTTGCGACAAGTGCCAATGTTTCATTTGAACAGTAATTTTCTAAGTTTAGAGTTAATTTCCGAAATTACATCCTAATTACTTAATTTACGCTTTGTGCCGCAAATGTTCCCACTCGATTCTTTTATAAAGTGTTTGCAATAGATCGTTCTCCATTGTCATACGGTTGATTTTCGAACGAATTTAGGCCTTTATCAAGGAAAAGTGTACCAACTGTGAAGATATTTATGATTATTTATTCCGTTTAAGTACATATTTTTTGGTACTCAAGGGTTTTAATATAGTTAATCGCATACTGAAATATCACATTTTGTGAAATTGGATGTGACTTTAATTATATATATCTTCCCGTTCCTTTGTTTTTAGGGTTCCCTACATCAAAATAAAAAAATCGGAACCCTTATACGATCACTTTATTGTCCGTCCATCTATCTGTATGTCTTTCAAGAATTTAGAGTAATGTACTCGTACCTAATACATTACTCTAAGCTCAAGACCCCTTTCTCGTGCCCCGTTAGAAATATCAGAGCCAATCGTTTTCAAATTGATTGTCATTTTCGGCTAAGCAAATTACGGTTTGACAATTGAAATCGTAAATTTTTTGCTGTCAAATGAATACGATTGTCTTGTTTTGTTGACGACAACCAAAAAACGTACGAGTTCAATTTTCAAAGGGTCTAACTTGCTTAGCCGAATAGTCATATCACAATCAATTTGAATACGATTTTCTTACACAATTGAACCTGAGGTTGAAACTAATATCTCTTACAGAAGTCGATTGCCCCTTAGTGCTGTTAAAAATCAGGTCTCAACTTAACGCTGAAAAAAGTTATTACCCTTTAGGTATATATAATCAATTTCATACACATTGGCTCACCATGAAAACCTTACTTGGGCTTTTCTTGGCATTATACCTGAGCCCATGGGCACTCACATAAGAAATTTTATTAAATAACATTTCAAGGCATGGTGTAAAACGAATAAAATAAATTTAGATCGCTGGAACTTATTTAGTAAAGCGCTCGATTACCAGATCACTGGTGACTACGAATATAAAAACAAATATAGGTTGGGGAAAATCTCTTTTCGCAAATAGTTTGTATGAACTTATAATACCACATTGAGCTTGATAGCGCTTGATACAGTGCTCTGTCTCTAAAGAGGAATGGACAGTGGTATCGATATGGTCTACCAAGCTAAGTACCCTGCAAGTGATACGCATCACTTTTTATTTACTATGCATAAAATTTTAATGTACTATCATGAAATTGTGTTTTCAAAGAGTGTTTTATGCTTGTATAACATAATATATAAATTCGTCTTCTTTATTGCTTTTGAACAAAATAATTTTCTATTTCCTGCTTCCATTTCTAAACAAATAAACTCATGTAATAAATTTTTCATTCGCTTATTTTTTGTTTGATAAACACTTGTACTTGTCCACTTATTCATATTAATTTCCCTTACCGGTTTCGCTGTTAAAGCATTATCAAAGGTTTGTTTGCTTTAACAGCGAAACCGGTAAGGGAAATTAATATAAATAAGTGGACAAGTAGATTAACTTTCGTTTTCATCAAATCGTCTGTTTAGGAATAGCTACTATGATAGTGCGGGCAAGTAGGTGCCGATCCAGTGCATAGCCAGCACATGGCGCAGAGGTCATCGAACCCGCTCTCACCACGCGCTCGTTCGATGCACCGTCGTCGTCGTCGTCGCTGCCACCGCGCTGCGTTCCGATTTTGAAATTCGCTGGTTTGCCTGGCAGGCATCTGGCGGGGGTAAACGGTTGTTTCATCAAACTGGTGTTTCTGGTATTTTTTGGCGAGATTTAAGGTCCTTGCTACTGAATATACAATAAAACTTGGCAAGTTTTCATAGTCATTTGTTTGCATGTATGATGTAACTTTAATACGTTTAAACTTTAGCTGTGAATACTTGCCAAGCTTTAAATATTTACTAGCAAGGACCCTAACAGACTTTCTTCTAAAACAAGCGACTGTGACTGAAGGAATCTCCTAAATGCCCATATGATTTTGTCGCATGGTATGTTTTGATTCCGATGAAATCAAACTGCATTAAGCCTAGCTTTTTCTTCATAAGGAAAGTTTGAATACAATTCTCTGTAAAATGCTATGCGTTATGCAAACCTCCAATGGACGGGATGCTAACCTCTTCTCACTCGGATGAGGGGTGCGGGTTGCGGGGTACAATTAGGTGTGTTGGGAGGCCGGTGAGCTGCGTAGCAATAGCTTAGAAAAATGATGGAATTTTTGGTGAAAATTCAAGGTGTATTTTTTTTTCTCGTAATGACATCAAAACCTTGTATACTTTCATACCCTAAAGGGATTCTTGACTTTGCATTTACACCCAGTATATATATGAATATATTCTTGAGAACCCGAAAACGTCTACACGAAAGAAACCTTTGGAAAAACAAGTTATTTAAATAATTTAAGAACTGCTCATTTCTGTTCTGTAAAGGTCAAAGTTACTTGAATTTCGTTAAAGGTCAAGTTGTTATGTTTTTATTAAAATAGAGAATGTTTTCACTCTTCTAATTAAACATAAACAATAATAGTAATTAATACTTAATATCAACTGAGTCACGATTGACTAGTATCACTGAGTGAATAAATAGACGGCTTGCGTCTTACGTGTTTCCCTGCGCCATTGACTGCTTCCGAATATTGGGACTCCGGTTTTAAAATCAAGGCGATGGGATTAGGTACTTTTGGCTTGATGCAAACCAGGCTTTGTCTGAGTCTTGCTGTAACTGATTTACTTTTTCAGCAATGTAAAAAATTAATTTCCATGTGCTTAACAGATGTAGCAGAAGTTTACAGCTATTCTGAATTGTAATTAACAATTCTGACATTAAATAAATTGGGTCGAGTATTTTGGGGGTTTCGTGAAAACGCTTAATTTTGCCGTAACATCTCCTGCCACGTGTTTTGTGTTTTTCTTCAGTCCCTTATAGGATCTTGAACCTATTTCATCTTAGTCGTTGTAATTGTACACAGTTCTTTTATTTTTGTTTTTCATGATAATATAGTATATAGGGTGAAATTTAATCAACCGACAAAATTCATACTAGAGACTCGGTTGGTGATCAAGAACTAGGTTCAGTAATCCTTTTGGCCAATTTCGAAAAATATTTTTTTTTACTCCCGTACTGGTTGGACTAGTTTAAGTACAATTCCTAGTGCAGGTTCTACGGGAAAAAAAAAAATTTTTTCGAATTTCACCCGGAGGGTCATTAAACCTTGTTCCTGATGACTAACCGAGTCTCCAGTATGAATTTGGTCGGTTGATTTAATTTAACCTAGTATACACAAAAGAATTTAAAAAAAAATTCAAGATATATTTAGGACCCACTGGGCCCGGCATCAGAATTATTCACAGTAAAATTTTAGCTTTAAGAAACATAAGTAGGTAATTATTGACTGCGTCGAGACGCAATTCCTTCGCGTTGTCAATTCGCTAATGATTGGTTTACGGACGCAAATAATTACGCCCTTTGTTTACCAATCGCAATCACGATTTGCCAAACATGAGATTTGTGCTAAAATTGTCTGAGAAAAATGCAATGCATAGCTGACAACACTCATCAAATGATTTACCGAACAGAGATCCTAAAAATTTTAATATCAGAAAAAAATAAATTGCAACAAACTATAGTAGACCTAGGTCGAACACGATTGATCGAATCAACACAACTCGTTGGCGAGTGATTAAATCATCTATATCAAAAGGATCCGATCATTTTTGACCCACCGCTACAGCCGTATTGAAAAATTAATTAGACTTTAGTTACAGAGTAAAGGATATATGAATATAATTTGCAATATTCCGCTAAACAATTCTTGTCGTGCTATTCAAAATGCAGACTCGTGCACCGCCCGCCCGCCCGCATAAAAACATGCAACAAGCAAGCGATACAAGCAAAGCAATCTTAAATAACAAGCAAGAAAACTT
The DNA here is from genome assembly GCA_910592155.1 of Ypsolopha scabrella. NCBI lineage: Eukaryota > Metazoa > Arthropoda > Insecta > Lepidoptera > Ypsolophidae > Ypsolopha > Ypsolopha scabrella. Next base: position 14,153,061 of record OU342985.1, read on the forward strand.
ATCGACACGTGTTTCGCCTCTGAACGAGGCATCCTCGGGATGTGTTGCTAGCCCGGCTTCTCCGCAGCAACTGATGTGTTGCTCGCCCAGCCGCTCCGCAGCAACTGATGTTGTTCGCCCGATAGCTCAGGGGCTGAGGAGAAGCCGGGCTAGCAACACATCCCGAGGATGCCTCGTTCAGAGGCGAAACACGTGTCGATAAGTTTTCTTGCTTGTTATTTAAGATTGCTTTGCTTGTATCGCTTGCTTGTTGCATGTTTTTATGCGGGCGGGCGGGCGGTGCACGAGTCTGCATTTTGAATAGCACGACAAGAATTGTTTAGCGGAATATTGCAAATTATATTCATATATCCTTTACTTAGTGATGGACTTCCGCAAGGTAACGCCTATTTCAATTAATCATTTTAGTTACAGACTCAAACAAATTGTTTTTTTTTTTTGTCTCCTTCGTGGGCTCAGTTCTGGAATACAAACGGCTTCTAAATAGTTCCAAATTAGTTGACATGTTTCTTGTACTATTTTCCTTGCTGTAGAGGCCCCACGGTGGTAAGAGAGTTCAAAATCCTCAAACGAGCATCCAGTTCCTAGATACCTAGTTTTCGTATCTAAACCACTTTTAAATTAACACAAATATTTAGAATATTAGTTTTTTGTTTATATGACCTTGATTTTTTGAGTTTATCGAAATATACATGTTCAAGGTTATAATTCCTATACAATATGTAATAATGTACTACTTAATATTAGCAACTGCCGTCATCCACGTTTGCCTTCTGGCGCCTGCACGGATGGCTGGGAGACACGCACTATTTACATAAATACTCAGCCCACTATGGTCTATATTACTACAGCCTTTGCCCGCGGCTCCGCCCGCGATTATTCGATCTCTGGGCCGCTTTGGACTTGGGCATTATATTATCTTATAGCCTACGTGTTGCCACCAACTGTAAAAATAACAGATTTTTCTCTTTGAATGGCAAACTTTGTAAGTAGGATAATAATTGGCTTTGAAGGTTCTGAAAGAATGCTAAATCCCTTACAGTTATTAAAAGTATAGACGCAGAATTACATACAGCGTCGAACTTTGATTGTATTTAAGTCTGACGGCTTTAAAAGCAAGAAATCGAAGGTATTTACTGCAGAAGAAGTACAGAAATTCTTAAATGAAGCTCCGGATGAAATGTATTTAGCAATAAAGGTACCTACGTATTTACTTGCCCTTTTTAATAAGTTAACAAAATATTTCACAAAAATACTATTCGTATCGGCAGGAACAAAATGTATGGGCCGTCTTGGTACAATAAAAAGTCACTTTCTGCTCGATGCAACAATCTACTATAAAAAAAACGGATCCGAGACTCCTTTGAGCATTTTTTGGCTTTGGCCATCCACGCTCACTTGAAAAACTAGCCCTGCCTGTATCTGGTCACATTAAAGAATCTCAAGTGCAAATACAATAAAAAAGCCGGCTTTAATGTAAATGGCACTGATTTGTCCCACTAGTACCATCAATGGTACAAATGGTACTAAATTTTTTTTAAATTGATTTTTAGAAGGTTTATGTAACATATTAGCTTAGTACACTACAACTAAAGTGGAGCACATATTTATGTAATGAAACTACTGCGAATATCATTATATCATGTTCAAAACGTAAATTTTCCAATTGATGTCGCCAGTTAACCATGATTAATGAATTGAATGTAGTTAATTACAATCAAAATTTAATGTCAGAGTAACCTTTGAATAGCCAATCGAATTCTGCAATTTTTTTGACAATCCTTAAATTTATTACAGTAGACCGAAAGACACAATTAACCTCACTCCAAATTCCAAGAATGTGACGATCCATAAAGACGCGCCGCCAAAACACGTAATTGTGTGAAATAAAAATAAATAAAAATAAATTATTTAAGACCGTGTTTGAATTGAACATCGCTAGCTCTTAGACTATAGACATCATGAAGCCATTTCAAGTGCGAACATATCCTTAGATAATCTGAATTCGATAGCATCTATGTTTTCGATGGTTGGCTACCAGTTGGCAACCGATTCAGAGATACAGAATCTAGACGCTGGTCTGAATACTTAGCAAACCTACAAGCCTGCATATTACATTTGAACGCCAAAATATTAGATTGTTATTGGTTACTAGTGTTTCCAAATGACCGGATAATTTATCTGCTATGCATGGAGGCATGCCGTTTACCCATAAAGTTTCTCTTCCAGTCTTTGTTGATTATTACGAGTATTTTGTACCATTCCATCCATCCATCCATCAGCCTGTTTCAAAATGAGAGCGTTTAAAAAAAGGCTTTTTATGTTTGAGATTTATATTTCTATGTTTATGTGATTTATATTTTTATGTTTCTATGTTTACAACAGTAATTTTTAGGGTTCCGTAGCAGCCCGATACATTTTCTAAGTTGGTCTACTAATACAGATCGCGCCAAACTTCTGCCATGTCCGTCTGTCCGAGACTATGAGTACTAGAAAGCTGTAATTTGGCATGGGTATACAAGTTAATTACGCCGACAAAATGGTAAAATAAAATCTCAAAATATTTTTTTTTGTAAGGGTACCCTCCATACACTTAAATTGGGGATGATTTTTTTTCTCGTTTTACCCATTGTGTGGGGTATCGTTGGATAGGTCGTTTAAAAACATTGTGGGTCTGTGAAACCCATTTTTCGATTTAGGGTTCCGTTGGCGCAATATTAAACTTTAAAGTGCAGACAAAATAAAAGAAAACGACCTACACCGCAATGTTCACACTACAGCAACATAGTAAATTACAAATAATAAAACATGTTTTTTTGCAATTAAAGATGCTGATCGAATAAATTGTCTCAATAATTACTTTATCGACTAAAATGGGATGATATGAAATGTCTGCAAGCGTACTCAATTATGAATTAAGAATAATTGATAACACAAAGGATTAATTAACAAAACATTCATATCAACGAGATAACAAAAGGGATAAATCAACAATAAATAAAATAAAATAATAAAAAGAATTAATCCGAGTACCTAAAAATATACATAACCTTTGATAATGCTTTAACAGCGAAACCGGTAAGGGGAAATAATATAAATAAGTGGACAAGTACAAGTGTTTATCAAACAAAAAATGTTTCAAAAGTTCCACCAAGTGCCAACAATCACGAGCATCAACTCCATACATAAAATTATATTGAATATGTCATAATTATTGTTCAATGAATATTATTGAAATTACTTCTGGAGCCTTTAATTGTAGTTAGATGGATTATATATTCAACGGGGAATGCTTCCAGCCTTTTGGGGACCCTGCCGATCGACGGCGGTGATTTAGAGAAAATAATTTACAAAGTATAATTTTTCCTTCTTTTTTGTACGTTTTAGGTAATTTTAAGATTTTAGATTGTGTAGTTAAGTTTAATTTTATTGTAATGTTATTTTTATTTTGTCTGTTACGGGTAAAGCCAATACCTACTGTCATTGTACATTTGTAAAGCCCGAAGTCGGGTAAAGCCCGAAAAAAGTCATTACAAACTAGAAAAGACCATATAGAAACAAATGTAAAGACAAGAGTTTGAAAAAATTCCTCGGGCCAGGATTGTACTGTAAATTCATACATTTTTACCACCTTAGCCGTGCCGTCGCCGTCGCCGTTGCCGGTGCCGGTGGATTACCGGTAAGTACTTACCGAGTCTTCAGTAAGAATTTGGCTGCATAAATTAAAGTCATCTTATATTCTAATCTTATTTCTATTTATGTAAATGTCAAATTCTAATATAAATTTCTTTAGTGTCGTTTAATATCACTGACGCCGCCGTTTTATTAACCTGTAAAAAGGATTCAAGCCACGGCCTGGTCTGCTATCTATTACTTATCTGTCGTTTTAGCAGTAATGATCATTCAACAGATAAAACTAAAAGAGATTATAAATAATATAAATAATATAATAAAAATATTATAAATATAAATAATATAAATATAAATAATATAAATAATATTATAAATATAAATAATGTAAAATAAAGAATCAAATATCCCCACGTTTTGAAGTCGGCGTATACCCTATAGTATAGAACACAAAAACCAATATAAGAGCGCTGACTTTTAGAGAACATGTGTTTCAGGAAGTAAGAAGTCGGCAAAAGTGTTATTTTGGTACCATCGGTCAGTATGTAATTATTTTAAACTTTTTAGTGAATGTCTGCTATAATATTTGTAGTCGGTTATTATTTTTTTGTTGCCTTAAGTGAAATACTTGGAAATTACTTAAACCATCGTATACAACGCGGATTTTAGTAGGTTTGGAAACAAATTTATGCTGCAAAAGTGGAAGGTAAAGCTCGACCGGGCCGCTCTAGAAGGACGTATGCCGACCAAATAGGGGACATACTGACTAAGGGCAAAGTAAAAAGTATCCGGAAAAGTAAAAGTAGGTGTGTCAGGATCGTGGCAGATGGAAATCTGGGAGACAGGCGTGAATACATGGTATATATGTTGAAAACAAAAACTGATAATAGTGCTTACATGTCTATAATATGAGTTCCGCGTGACGTCACATCTAGGTACAATTTTACTTAAAAGTTACGTAATTTTTCCCCACTCCCAAACTTTGACGCGCTTTATCTCTGTCATTTTTTGTTTGATTGACAAAAGAAAAAATACGTGTCTAACATTTTTTGATAACCTAAATGACGGACTAAATAGAATAATATTTTGTTTACCCAGACATTGTAAACCCTATTGCAAAGTACTGTACTGTTACCTAGATACTTAGATACTGTACTTGTTCTCTTACCTAGAGCTATAGAGTATTTTCTGTAACCCAATGTTTAGTGATACTAACTGGATGTTTAATTGCTGATATTTTCTTTCTATTTTTTTTTGTTCTTTCAGCATTTTTTTCTGCTGTAATAAAAGCTTTTCAGGATTTTTCTCTTTCAGCCTTTCACGATACAGCTTTTGCCTTTCGGCAGATGTTAAAGGCATCTGTAAAGGCAAACAAAAATCATGCTTCGGGCAGCTTGAGCGGGCGCCGCTTGATCGGGCGCGGTCGTCGTAGCTGCAGCAGCGGGCGTCCTGGTTTGACGCACTGCGGGCTGGGGCGCCGGTACCGGCGCGGCCGTCGCGGCGCGCGCCGCGGCCGTCATAGGGCGGGCCGCGGGGGGTATCGTGTTGGGGGGCGGGGGCGGGGCTGTAGTAGGTGGCCCCGCCTCTGCGGCTCTCTTTTTGCCTTTACGGCCACGCCTCCTCTGACGCCGTCGCGACGCCGGTGGCTGGCCGGTCGGCGCACCGTTGGCGGCTGCCGGGCCGGCAAGCTCATCGCTCGGGAGCGGCCGATGGAGGGCTTGCGGTGGTCCGGTGGGGTGTCGCCACTGTCAGGGAAAATGGACTGAAACTGTAACATACGGATGGATGGACGGACGGACAACGGAGTCTCACATAAAGGTTCCTTTTACCTTTCAGGGACTACGGAACCCTAAAAAGTCTTTTACAAGAGTAATGACGCTGTTGGTGTTTTAAATTTCAGCTTCCTAGGACTGCAGAAAGTACCCTAGAGTAGAGATTTTTATTATATTAGTAGGTCAGTGCCTAAATCGAAGTATTTTAGGTATAAATAAAATCCAAAGTATAAAAGCTACAGAAATAAAACTTTGCGGTTTTAATCAGAAAAACGGTTTCTTCTCTTAAGGCCCTACCCCTGGTGCACGATAATCTTACTGAGCGATTTTGAACTTCAGTATGTTGTCAGAAAGTCTACATTAGAACGCTCGCTTCGCGCGCTGCAGTTTTGTTCTCAACTGGTCAGGTACATGCATGATATGCTTCTGACCCAAACACACGCACATGGTTCAGTTTTGGTTTAGTACCTACCTGTCCACAATTCAAATGGTGTAGAGCCTGGAGCCTGAGTGTTAGGTGTCCTATTCAAAATGTACACCGCGAAGGCATTTGATACGTTTTAAATCGTAACCCAAGTTTATAGAATTGGAAATAACTAACAAAATATTTTTGTTCAGGTACTGGCACATGAGGACTGCATTAATTGAAGTATTGGCGAACTAATGAGGTAAGAAATTCGGTATATCACTCCCGGTCTATAAATGACTGAGTGAGGGTAGATGGCCTAGACATTAGGGTGTTACTAATATTCTATTATATTTACAAAGGTAATATCAAACAAACTTTGCGAATAACACCTGGTAGAGAAATCCAATTAGTCCCGATATTTCATTGTTTAGTCTAGAAACTAATAACAAGTGTTAGCGCCAAATCCATTCAAACACCATCTAACTCTGCTAATTATATTCAAGACTTGTTGGAGTGGGAGCTGGCAGTAAACCCAATTCAGAATTAACTCGAGATTTTGCAACTACTGGGAATGAAAACAATTTGTACAGAAACAGAACGGCTGAGTAATGAGACATTTTAGATTTTGTGGAATCACCAACATAAGTCAAATTAGGTAAAATGTGTGATTTTCATATGTTTTCCTTACTGTTAAGATGAGTGAATCTAATGAAGAAATTCGATAAATTTTAAAATTTTACTACAAAAAAGGTAAAATGCAACACAAGCCGCGGAAAAAAATTGTGATGTTTATGGACCTAGTGCAGTGTCTGTGAGAGTAGCACAAATTTGGTTTAAGCGTTTTCAATCCGGAAATTTTGATGTCAAAGATGCACCTCGCTCTGGGCGCCCTGTTACGGATAAAATTGATGTCATTTTTGAAAAAACGGAGCAAGATCGGCATATCAGTAGTTACGATGTAGCTGAAGAACTGGGGATTAACCACAAAACAGTTTTGGCGCATTTGAAAAAAGCTGGGTACACAAAAAAGCTCGATATTTGGGTGATGAGGCACCCACTGAAAGAAACTTAATGAACCGTGTACTCATTTGTGCTTCTTTATTACGACGTAATGAAAATTGTACGAAACGAAACGAGTAGTTCACTCGCGTTACCCCGAGGCCTTGACCTACGCACGATGCACTTGTCGTCAGTTTGTCACTTTTTGCGCGCGCTTGCGGAGGAGTAATTGCTTATTTAATTACTATAATTATCTAAAAAAGTAAACTAAAGATTAGAAAGAGTGATAATAATGAGTGTAAATTACAATATTGACTTTATTAAAACCAACAGGACTTTTGAGAACCCGGCCTATTCATTATATAAAACAGGAATGCAAAACAAGAAATAAATCGTTCACGAGAACGTTCAAAAGTGAAATGTATGTTAAAAAGAAATGGTCATGTGGATGTGAGAGACTAAATGCTTTTTTTTGCTTTCCCTGTGTTATTTTCGGCGGAGAAGCGATTTGGACGGAATATAAATAAAATTTGTTTCCATAAATTGCGGCATTTTATTTGATCTTTTTAATAAAATCATGCAGTGCACCACCGGGAAGTGATAAAGGCAAATCCTCTCAGAACTATAATTGTTCCGAGCAAATCTTGAAATTTTGAATTTTTATAGCTTTACTCTTCTTAACTGATGCAAACTACTCTAAGAAGAAAAAGTTTTGTCAATATCCTTACCACTTGTATCTTTATGAAATCATAAAGTCTAGACTCTAGACTCCGGCTAGAGTGTATTTTGAATTTTATAGACAGTTACTATGATACAAGTTTTTACGATCTCAATAAAATACTTAGACTTATTGAAATATCAATCTTTATTTTGCTGTCAGCTTTTAAAAAACTTTACCAATAATATGTATAAGTACCTTTTTTAGGGTTCCATACCCAATGGGTAATCAACGGGACCCTATTTCTGTTTTTGTAACGTAGGCGCAGAAAAAACCCACAGGAAATTTGCTATAAATTATCAGGGATTTTGTCAGGAATTCACTTTAATACACAGAAAGAAAAGATCTTTATTTAAAAAACCACAGTACATAAAACGAAATAGGCATATGATAGGGCCTACTAACGACATTGTGGGACTGACGTCACGTTAGTTTGGTAGCTTGAGGCTTGCGTCCATTCAAGGAGATGTCAATTTGACAACAAAGGGTGACCACCAAAGCGTTTTTAACTGAAAAATGGATCTTGCAGTTTATTATGTCGGGTAGTTTCAACCAACACAGTACTTTCGCTAAGCTCTATAAAGGTCTGAACAAGCATTCCTTTTTTACAACTGATTTACTCAATATTTATATCCCAATAAATTACCTTTGTTACAGCCAAAACGTGAATAAACAATCGAACTAGCTGATAGAAATAACTGGATCAATTAATTAGAAGTGATAATTTGGCAAGAAAATTATAGTCGTATGTACGCAATTAAATTAATTATGTGAGATACTCGTTTTAAACACACACACAAACAATATACGATAGAGACGATACGGAGACGTAAACTAACAAAGTTGTCTCGTCAGCTGATCTAAACGAAAATGAGCTGTATAGTAATAGTATTAGAGAGGAGTTTAGAGAAATGGAAGGAGGTATAGCACGAGGCCGCGTGTGATGCTGGCCAGTGGCCGCATTCGAAACCAGCTTACCATTTCCAAAGAATTTAGCTCAAACATATTCTTATTATAATTATAATATTAATAATTATATGTCCATCCCCAGTTTCCGAGCTTTATATAAAACAACCTGGTGACGGACAGCAGGTGACCAGTTACTGGTGCGAGGCTTTTGATACCGCGCTCACCATCCCGCCTGATCAAAACATTAATTTTTGCTTTAATTTTTCTTATTTTGCTTCATGTATAAATTTTGGACCTACTAGTTAAGCCAATAATCATAAGCTCTTCACGTACCTACTTTTAATTAAATTAACTAATAATAATTCATTCATTCAGTTGAGAAATATTATGAACCAATCCAAAAACAATCGAATCCATCGAATAAAAAATTCCGTTTCACTATTTGCCTTTCTTTTATTTCTTCTGGGCTATTGGTGACCCAAAACAATGGACTAGGATAGGTCTCCGACGAAAAACGATTTCACTCAGAAAACAGGAGAGCCGAAAAACCAGTTTTCTTGCATAAAAATGTTTTTTTTTTCAAACCATTCACATTTCGTACATAAATCAAAGGGTCATGTAGATAACATTAAGTTCTATTATTGTGTATCCGTTCAGCCCCTAGAAAACATACTATCTTAGAGATATATCGTTCAGAAGCTAGCATAACTATTCTTAGTATAAGTGTGTTATAAGAATGGTTTAGTACATTTTTATTAGTAGGGGTGTAAGTGTGGGGTTTCTGCCAGCTAAATTGTTGCTGTTGGATATTTAAAAAAAAACACGGTAGTAGTATACCGGTTGAAAATGAACCTTCTAGCTATAAAAAAGGAAACTGTTTTATGTACGAAATACAAACAGCTTTTCAATTAATTAGTATAATGTACTTTAGCAGGCAGCGTTTAGTTATTTGTATTATCTCCACCGTTTGGTTGGTATTCAATTTGATGATTACGACTCTGGATAACATTGTACTGTTGTGAACACAATTTAAACAGTAAATATTAGCTATTTGAACGTTTTCGTTTTTCTATTTGAACGTTGAGGTTGCTATTAATTTCATGTGTTGAGATGAGCCCACTTCCACAGTCATAGTTGTTTCGGTCGAATTTTCGAGAGCGGATACCATCAAACTTCAAACCAGAATTTTCATGCATTAAACATAAAAACGTACTAATTTCGTCGTTGATTTATTGTGTATAAATTACATTTTAGTCTTCAAAGCTGAACAACTAAAATGTATTGATAAATGTTATTAAATTATAACAACCGTCCCTTTTCTTTCAAAATCGTTCCTTTTCAGATGGCCCGTCGTCCGAAATTTGAAATGCATACTGGTAATACCAAGACCGCGCGAGCGAAAACGCGGGCAAAGGGCTAGTTTACAATCAAGGAAGGAAACAAAAACGTTTGAACCCTGTCGTTGTGACTTAGAGTCTTATCCAAGAAAATATCGTGTAGTTACAAGGAATACCTGACGATGGAGTGAGGTCTGGTCGTCTCGACAGGAAGATAGAGTTCCCTCATCCCAACGAAGAGGCCAGGGCTAGGATCATGCAGATTCATTCACGGTTAGTGCACTTACTGGTTCATATAGTCTTAATAAAATGATGAGCTTACTATTGCAAAAAAGATAAAAGGAAAGATAGTAGAGTGTGCTGGGTACCTAGGGTCTCTTATATATATGACAAGCTATACTATGTGGTATTATCGTAAATGTGCATTATTCTTGAAATGACACTATCATATTACTGAAGAATTGAAATAACGCAAATACTACAGGATCACTTGGTTACATAATTTGATGGTCTAAATATTCGCCTTCACCTTGCTGAACGGTAAAAGAAAACATTGTGAGATCAACCTGCATGCTCGACATATTTTACGTTGTTTTACTCATCCTTTATCACGTTGGGACGTAAAGATTATCGGTGAAAAGAGCGAGTCCGAGTGTTTACAGTCCTTACTCGCAACCACCTACAATCGTTTTAAATTTTTAAAACGTCTTTTACAGTTTAAAATCTCTACTATATTTAATAATAATATAAAAGTTTGAAAATACTCATCCTAAACAGCTTTTAGTACATCCGGTTACTTGCAGAAATACCAACAAAACGATAAGTAAAACAAGGTTTACACATACATAAATGATGTCACCGGTTTTCCCTAGATGGCGTTAGTAGTAAAAAATAAAACACTAGTGCGAAATAAGTAACAGGCGCGTAATCTATCCTATTTTGGACAGTTTTAGTAAAAGAAAATGATTACCTCGTCTCCTGAACTTGAGTCGTTTCCTCCGCAGCCAGCACTGCTTGTCGCTCCATGTATGTACTTATACAGTTATTTATTTATACGTGTATAGTATGTTGTCTTATGTTATGTATGAAGGATCGTCACAGAGAGAGAATCGTGGCCTCAATCAAACCCTCTGAAAGACATGTATGTACTTATACAGTTATTTATTTATACGTGTATAGTATGTTGTGGGGCACCCCGGTGGTCTCGCAGCGGCTGGTCATGTTCACGGTGTTTCCGAACAAGCAGTAGCGAGGCATGCGGTGGCCGATGACGCCGGTCACCACTTCACCGGAATGGATGCCGATGGTGATACCCTGGAGTATAGTGAGAGTGGCAAACTATAGTTATAGCGCATCGACGGAAAAGGCGATTAACTTGACGGCAACTCAACACAGAGGAGTAGTGAAACATAGAAGAGGATGAGTATAAAACAGAGTAGCTGAATATAGTTGTGAATTTACCAGCAGGCTGAGAAATGTAAAATTGCATAAAAATGTATTAATAACAATAAAGTAGTCAAAAAGTCACGCCTGTACAATATTTTTATCAAATTTTAACATTAATTGCGTGATACTGAAGCTAAAACTACATTTTAGCTGGGGTTTACAGATTCGGTTCCATTCTGTCAATTTGAAGTACGGGACCCTGCGACCATTAAATGAAACCACATATTCTACCGACCCTACTGAACCACTTCTCCCAAGAGTCATAACCGCGGACACCCTTAGTTTAGGAAATAATTGAGTTATATTGAGTTATTACACAAAATACAAGAAAAAAAAATAGCGCGGTCCCCAAAATACAGGCCGCGTTACCTCTCTGTATGGCAAGACTTATACGCTGGCCCAGATAAGAGCCAGCCTGCTGGTCGCCGCTGGTTGACAGAGAGGTCCTTGATAAATAAAATTTTCTCAATTTTTTCTCAAGATTTCATTATTGAAAATGACAAGTTCCTATAAAAATTTCGTAAACTTTGAACGTTTAAAGCTTTGCCTTATAATTTTGTTATGATTAACAAATAAATTTGAGTAACCAAATACATCGTTTTCTATTGATATTGAAACAGTTACTCACGATTTTAATAGTCAGATTTCACCTGACTATAGAAGAGCCAACTAGAGATGGCACCTATGACAGCTGCGTTTAGTGATGGGGTGCAAATATACAAGGTGAATTCTAATCATATAGCCAAATTCACCCGGGAGACTTGGTAAGTGGTCAGAACCGAGGTTCTTTCTGTGAAAAACGCAAAATAAAATTTAGGCTTACTGTATTAATTGACTCAAGAGTTGTTCGTAAAATAGTCTACGGGCACAACTTTTATTTTTCGTTTTTCACAAAAAGGGTCGTTGAACCTTAGTCATGCCTGACCACATACCGAGTCTCCAGTGCGAATTTGGCTGCATAATTAGAAGTCACCTTATATTTATACGCAAAGTTGATATCTTCACTCACATATCGAGAATTTTTCACCAGGTCCCGACCATTTATTGAAAAAGAACTGAGAAATGTCTTATTAAATGTTGTACTACAACCGGTGGCGTACTTATGCGCCTTAAGAGCTACTGTGATCGGTAATGGTTACAAAAGCGGCGAGACTTAAAGTAATTAATATTTGCTTTTTATATTATTTTTTTGGCAACCCTAGTCGAGATGTTCGAAATAAGACCACAGGGGCAGTCGAACATTTGTTGATATTTTTGAAGTTGCATAATTATTACGCTACAGTTACAGGTGTTCTATCTCACGATGTTCGTTTGGCTATGGTCAAGGGCGGATCCAGGATACATTTTTGGGTGGGGCACAAGCCGAAGCTGAAAACGGGGCAAAGATTGAATAAAGGCGGGCGGTCGCGGGCATAGGCTATTTTCAATAAAAAATATACTATCACTACAATGAACAAGTTTCATGATGTCGATAATACCATATTTAATTTAATATTATAGGATTAAAATATAGAACAAAACCAAACACGCGGCGAAAAAAAAAATTTAATCCGTCATTAAATAACTGCGAAATAGATTATTTAAGTTAACATAGTCTAGCGCAGAATGACTGCGGGACCTCGACCCCGCTATATGACGTCACGCTACCGCGCTATTCCGTGTCTTGGTTGTTATTTTGCGTATAGCTGTTCAATAAATGCTATGTCAATGTAAAAGATACACGTATTTTACAAGTAAATTTTGTGTTTGGTTTTATATAGGTATATATAAGGTGCTCTAAAAATATCTGCCAGGGCTGCAATGGGAGACAGTATTGTGTATATAGATTACAATAGTGAAGATAATTTTTTGATCGAAAGCCATAAATCTTTTCATACAAAAAAATGTGCGTAAAAATTTGAATTGATTTAGTTGTTTGAAACTTAGCTATTGCCGCATCGCCATTTCATTTCGCAACTCAATGAAGCCACCCCATGCACTGTTGCCATATTTATCAAACAAATGCCGCCCCAGTCGTCATTCATTCATCAAAGCGCAAGCTATCTTTAAACATATGTGCCTCATCACATCACGTGATTGAGAATTCGGGACGGGACGGGGACTAAAATAATTTCGCAGTTAATAAAAGACCTACTTACATTTTAACAACCACTCCTAAATTTATTTTTTCTATATTTTTATCAGTCACATAAAAAAATCTAAAAAGTGTCGATATGAGTAAGTATCGATACTTAAGAGGTATGTACTCATAAGAGTATGTATCAAAAAAATATTAGAGTACTACTTATATGAGTAGGTATCGATACCTTGTGGGTATCGGAACATCCCTATGCGGAACATGTAAACAAACTGACGTCATCTTGTCGTCATTCTTCTACTTTTTAATTTTTATATTTTTTGACATCTGTATTGTCTTTGGTAAAATTCGAATGGGTACGGAATTTTTGACGGTGTTTCAAGCCGAAAGCCGGTCTAGTGTATTAGAATTATATATTAAGATGTCTATGGTTAGGGTTCATGCATTTTTGTTTGGAACTCAATTATTTCCTAAACTAATGGTGTCCGCGGGTATGATTCTTGGGAAAAGTGGTTCAGTAGGGTCGGTAGAATATGTGGTTTAATTTAATGGTAGCAGTTTATTTACACCCGGTATATTTTAGTCCTACCGGTAGCCCAAAAAATGCTGCAAATGTTGTTAATAGCATGACACAAAAAGAAACTCATATTATAGCGGTAGTGTTAATCTCCCAGCTCCTTTTTATTAGAAACGTCTGGAGGTAGGTTACTGCAGTTATGTTGTGACTGAAGGAACCTTCATAAGCTTTGGCCAAATAGCCATGTTAATCGAAATTGAATACCATTGACTTACACAATTGCACCGCTGATTGTCCTATTTGCAATCCAAAATTGTAGCAGTACAACAGCCAGTAAATTTAATATTTCGGAATGGAATAACTGGCTGTTGAACATTTCTTTTCGTCATACAGATTAGCTACAATGATCAGTTTATTTAACAGACGCAATCTATAAATGTCAAACGACAATGCTTATTGCAAAGAAATGAGTCAAGCATTTTTGTTTATCGAATTGACGTCGAATTGGTAGCAAGCAACTTCATAACAATCCGGTTATTTTTAAACTTCAAAGTGTTCACTTGTCTGCTTCTTGAAAAAAAATATAAATTTGGCAAAGTTTATCATTTCGCTTGCGCAGGAGTTACGCCCTGTGCCGAAAATTATAATCTTTTATTTGAAGCTCTGGTGGATAAATATGAAGATAAACACATGCTCGCTTCATCATACCTAGACCAGATTCTTGATTTTAAACCTTTGTTGTGCGCCTCTGCTACGACGTTTATTTTTGTATAAGTTTTATTGTCTAAAACTTAATACAGCTCAAATGAAATGATATTTAGATCGTAGTTTAGACCTATCTTTGCGATGTAATCGGATCGAGGAAAGTGTATTTTATTTATTTATTTATTTATTCAGTGTAAGCAATCGTACTTACTGGATTATCATTTTGTTTTTGAGAAAATTAGAAATGATGTATTTTTTTTTGTTTCCTTAACATATTTCTTATTTAAAACGTAATTTGTGGAGGTTTTTAAGCCCCATTTTGGTGTTGGTTGTATTTTCATCTCACTGATGAAGAAAAAGAGATGGCTGCTACATAATAGACCATTAAAAAGTTTTATTGCACTTGGCGGTTTCAAACTGGAATTACGTAGTAAAATACGATTTCTTTATTTTTATAACTGTAACAGTATGTTCCAATGGTCTATGTAACTACTTGCACACAAATATATTCTATTTAACATAATAAGAAATAAGAACATTTGTTTTTACACCTCGTAGCGGCTAGACTGATTCGCATACAATTTTCATTCATATACAGGTGTTGATTTAATCAGCAACTTCCCTTACAGGGCAGGTTGTATTCAAGAAACTGTTGGCGAAAAAATGAATTTCTTAGATAATCCCTTTTTTCTTTTTATTCACGATATTTTGGCGCTGATTTAGCCGGCCAAAATTATTTTTAATGTCTATTGGATGCCAAATTGGATTTTATAGCTATATAAACTTATCCCTTTAAAATAAATGAATAAATAGGTTGGGATTTTTGATAAATGAAAAAAAAAATTAGTTGTAACAAAGTATTTTTTTTATTAAAAGAAAGCTATTTATAATAATGATGTAATGGGACGAATAAAAAAAATCTTACACAATTCTAAATCTAGTACTATAAACATAAGATAATAGTATAAAAAGCTTATATTAACACAGTTATCATTAAACATTTATGTTTTCACTTTCGGTCTTCGGAGTATTTCTACATTGTTTGCGTTTTTTTCTTTCTGTCATATCCAAAGCTTACCCGCATCCGGGTAAGCAAAGCTCCCTCAGATTCCAACTTGCAAGTCACCGCGATCGAATCCCCTCTGATGCTTCAGAGCGAAATCATCTTACAATGAAGGGAGAAAAATACTTTTTAGAATTTTCCAAAAAGGGCAATCGCACCTTGATACCGACTACTTACAAATCAAATCAAATCGAAACAAATCAAAATAATTATTTTGTAAAATAGACACATAAAGTATACTTTCTACAAGTCAAAGTTAATCTTTACAATATATAATCTTAAGAATGTAAAAAAATATTTACTAATAAGAATAAGGGAAATACATACAAAAAATATTTTGGTTGGGCTCCTAAAATGTAATTATACACCTGCATAAAATAGAGAAATCTAGGAATAAAAATATTATATATAAATGATGCAACGAACAAACAAGTTGATAAATAAATACGGGAAATACATCCAAAAAATATTAAGGTTGGCTGAGGCGGTATCGGCGCGTACTTGGTGAGTAGAGCGGCTAGCAGATGCCTGCAGAAGGCCGCCGCGGGGGGGGACTGGGGCGGCGCTGGGTTCAGTTTAGTTTTTAAGGTAGGCCCCGTAACAATAATGGCCTAAAACTGTAAAGCGACATTATTAGGGCTCCGTGTTACCGTTCGAGTAGTCGGGGAGTCGTCCTGTCAGTGTCAGCCCCTGGTTAGGTCCGGTAATCCTGAATCTAATGGTGTTTGCGATGGTTCTCGTCTTCAAACATACAACTTATGATATGTTTCAACAAATCTGGTTTATGGTACTACTTTATAATTAAGTATAGATAAATGAGTCTCGATGAGTTACAAAAGATCCAGATAATAAAAAAGGGTAGCTTTGCCGTACATTAAAACACAATTCATCTGTAAGATAGATCCAAGCTGCAATCGGAGATGTATGAGACCTCTGTGATATAATAATATGTGAACTCGATGGGTGTGCATTTGAGAGCGGCGGCGCAGCCCGACGGGATGTCGTCTGATGATGGAATTTGAGCAATTAGAATGTTTATATAAACAGCAATAGGTAGAGCTGGTGTCGGATTCGACCTTGGAGTAAGGCACCACCATCTTAGAACCAGTGTCAACTTCAAAATCAAGCGAAACACCATTAATGTTTAATTTTAAATAATGGGATGGTACCTTTTTTAAAGTAGCACTCTGTACACTTAAAACCTGAAAATTGTCATCATCACTGTAGCTCTGTAGAGGATAATTTTCCTCTTCTTTGCCATTGTCTTCACTTTCCACTGATACAGTTTTTATATTTTTCTTCATACACGTTTTAAACACATGTCCCTGCTGTCCACACTCGCTACAAAATTTGTTCTTCAATGTACATTCATTTCGCATATGCCCCATCTTACCACAACAAAAGCACTTTATTTGCGAGGACATTAACTGCTGCTTACTTCTGCCTGAATCTTGAGTTTTCGATGAAAACTTGGATGGTGTTGATCTAGAAGTTTTCAGTGCGCATTGCAAAATGGCTGTTACGACGGTCGCAGCGCAAAATAAATAAAAAATATTACTTTTATTGCTGACGCTAGGAAAGAAAAACGTATTAAAGATCTTTAGATTGTCTATAATTGGTCAAAGAATCATCCAATGAGGCGTTCGAAAGAAAGAAAAGAGTTCTCGTGTAAATTTAGGAATCTTTCGGTAACTTTAAATTTTTTTGGTCAGACGTAACCCCAGTAAAAATACATTAGACTTAAAATTTAAGACTTTCAAAGACAAGTCTAATATTGCAATTTGAGTATGTATTCGGTTTAAAACAAAAGCGAAGATATTACTTATATAAGCAAATAAATTTTAATCTTAAGGTCAAAAGATTGCGAACTTGAACTCTTCAATGCAAAAATCTTATTAGTAAATACCGGAACAAGACATTTGCCCTCTAGTATATCCTGGTCTCTTCTTCGTAGTATTTTATAGTAATTTCAGGGATCTATAGTAGTTAGTATGGTTTCTTCCTTATTAAGAAACACAATGACATGTTGACTCCGTTTCAACACGGATATTATTAATATTATGAATTTTACAAAACTCACGACGACGCGTCCTTTGACGGCTAACTACTCATAGATATAAGGATATTGTAAAGTAAACAAAGCCTTAAACTGCATATATGCAGGAGACAGGTTCCTGGCTATCAATGACTGCAAAATAAATTCAAATGCAGTTAAATAAAACAAGCAAATTCCAAGTTTTAATTGTTTATTTGGGCAACAGTTGGCGGCATACAGTCTTAAAATTAAAATACTCGTAATTGCATCACCTTTTTTTAATCAAGTAAGTATTGTAAGGAGGTTATACCGGGTGTAAATAGACTGCTACCATTAAATGAAACCACATATTCTACCGAACCCACTGAACCACTTTTCCCAAGAATCATACCCGCGGACACCCTTAGTTTAGGAAATAATTGAGTTCCAAACAAAAATGCGTGAACCCTAACGCACCGACATACGGGCGAGTTTAGAGAGAACAGCTTCAGGTTTCACGGACGACGCTCTCTCTAAACTCGTCCGTATGTCGGTGCGTTAGGGTTCACGCATTTTTTTGTGGAACTCAATTATTTCCCAATAATTTTTGATAATAATGATTTTTCTCAAAAATACATTGTAATATTACCATTACATACTGTAAAGCCCTACCAGAAAATACTTCATCCTGCCGAGTTATTTAAAAGTGTCCAGGAAATCTGAATAACTTTCCAGGAAATTCGTATGAAAGTCCATTTCATACCATATGTTTACAGAGTACATTTCATATGTTCGTGTCTATGTTTTTAAGAGACCAAGGAGTTTGGCGATCATAAGGTTTTAAGCGGCCAATTTACAAAGAAAAATAATATGAATTACACCTTCATGTCTAGAATGTAGAAATGTTTGCTATATTTTGTTTTCCTGGTAGAGGATATATGGCCATTTAGAGCGGTAGAGGGAGTGTTACTTTTCCTTTTTCAGCTGTGATATTAAGTTGCTTTAGACAGACAGGTAAAAAGCTTGCGGATTATTTGACGTCCCCTCAATAGCCGGTATTGTATCCCCGTATAATAAATATACTATATGTATTATAATTATATATCCTATATATTATAAATACATTTATATAATATGTATATATGTAATAGTATACCATATTTAGGTACGTGTATATATTAAGCAGGGACTCTTGAGAAAAGCATATTATAAAATTAATGACTATCTGGATGATAGTGACGCTTGGTGTCATGAGAATATTGATTGATACTACTGTTCGTTTATTTTCTAACTGATTTGTGTTTCAAATCGTCTGTTTTTATGTAGACTAATATTTTTATATTGTTTTTTTATTATTATTTTGACATTTCTTTGTACATATTGACACGAACATTGTATAACTTAAACTTAGCATTTATTACTTAGTTGATAATCTGACTATCAAAAAAGTAATTTCAAGTTGATACCCAGGTGTATAATACTTTGTGTTTTTATAAATTGATACTGTTTGTAATTTAGATGTACCTACCTGCGAACATTGTAGGATAAAACCTTTTCTATTTTCTTGTAATATGCCTTCCATGATTGCATTGCTTATACAATTTGTATTTCCTGGAGTGCTTTTTCCATGTAATACCTAGAGTCTTAAGATCTCATACAGCACTTAAAACAGGTCTATACTTTGCTTAGTTAGACATAAGCAAAAAGGAACTCTAAAATCTTAATTTCTACATAATGTTTACTGTTGATTAATTCTTATTATTACCCATTATTTCCGTTTTTTCTAATAATTATCTTGTTTCCCTGTTTTGTGTTGATTTTATATAGTCTATTGTGTTTTTAATTGTATAGTGCATTGGATGTGTAGTCTGTAATACTATACAAATAATAAATACACAAATAAGGGCTTTGACTGGCTATCCAAGCTTGCGACTCAACACCGCGCGCCATGCCCCCACCCGAGTATTCCCACTTTATTTATTTAACATCTGTTACCAGCCAAATCCGATTTTAGTATTAAGTAGTTTGGGCTAGGCCAAAGTGTTTCTAGGTTTTCATAAAAATACGAAGGTTACATAAGGCGGTCGCGCATATCTAATAAGTTTGGGACGTAATATTCATCGTTGAAAAGCAGGTGAACCAAGTGTGGACTGTGACTTGCATTTCACAGTTCACGCTTGGTAACACCTCTGACACTCAATCAGAAATTTATTTTTGATGAAATTTACAATAACTAATGTCGTTGTATCTATCTATACTTATATTATTATTAGAGTGTATTAGAAACTAGAAGAGTTAAATTCGAAACAAATGTAAAGACAAGAATGTTTTTTTTTTTCAAATTATCTTTTCAAAACTCATGGTAGGTTAGGTCTATACACGTATATATATAGCACACGTCTAGGGAAAATCGGAATATTCGTATTTAATTATTTAAGATTAGAGAACCAACTTAATTAGGCCCTTTGGATACACAGAGATGAAAAGATCGTAAGTGTCAAGTAAAGTTGGTCGTTTATAACTGCTCGTGGAATAAGTTTGTATTTTGTTTTTGTTTACTTATTGAATATGTCTTCCATTTCAAAAATATATTTATATATGTAGAGAAAGCACAGTATTTAAATCGTCATCCAGATATACATACAGTATGTCCCATTTCTTATTTTATTATTATACTAGCTTTTGCCCGCGGCTCCGCCCGCATGTTATTAAAAAAAAAACTCGCTCTATATTATTACATCATCCGATAATGTCGCATATCCTTTGACAAAGATCAAATTTTACGAGGTAACGATCTACGAAAAACTAAATTTCAATTTTTTTTATTTTCATACGCTACCCGTACATACCGCATTTATTTAAATTGTTCGAAACATAGACGGGTAAATAACGGTTTAACTTGACTTAGGCCCAAAATTATATTTTTTACCACTTTGCTCCGTTTTATTTTTCTCTACAAAATGGTCTAACTGAAATTTCGATATCTTTAAAAACACCGGAGATAGACACTGGTGTCTATTGGGTGATATTGACCCGCTATTTCAATGTTAATTTGACTATTAAACTTTGCTATCTAGGTGAAGGTTACAAACGCAACTTAGATCTACGCACTTTTCACTTTCGAGTGACCGTACGGGTAAGGAAGTATTGTAATCGAGATACATTTCGAAATATATTTTTAAAGAAATTCTCCTGTTATTGAGCAATCCAAGGTGAGGAGAAATGGGAATGTGACGTAATAGTCATACCGTTTAGGCTCAATAGGGAGAGTTCCTTGACGTAAAGAGAGAATGAAAAAAAAAATTTAGGGGTTAAAAACTGAAGATGGGATTACTGAAAATGAAAAATACAGACGTTGGTTTTGACACCACTTTTTTTTTCAAGGGCCTGTTGGGTAACGCCTAAATGACATGACTATTACGTCATCAAAACCATTCATTTAGTTCCTGAATATTTCCCTGTATATCTTTTCTAAATCAAAGAGAAAAAAAAAATATGCGTTCCTACCATCTTAAAAAAGTCTATTCCTTTCAAAAAAAGTGTCAATTAGGTGCTGTTATGGTATTCTGGACCATTTAAATTCCTAGTGTAGGCAGTAAGGAAGCAAAAAAATATTTTTGGAATAACTATTTCTATAGCATTGACTTTAAATACTACAAGAAAGCAAAATAAAAAAAGTTAGAACATGGTTTTCAGTTTTATTGAAACCTAACAAATAACATGTAAAAAAAAACTGGAATTGTTCTTTTAATTTTTGCAATAGTTTTGTTTTGCTCCTCTGGCTGTTGGTTTTTAGATCAGCGGTTCAATTATAGTGTACCTACCTCTAAATAATTACCTTCGCAAATAAGCACATGTTTTTGTTTTACCCGTATTATTTCTTGATATTCTTTGTGAAATTGGTTTCCTTTTGTTTTCCTGCTCGATAATATTATTACAAGCGTAATCCCATGTGGATAAATAATATATTGGAGCTTATAAGAGGAAACAACAAGAAAACATCAGGTATACCTACCTACAAGAAATTGTTTTATACGGCAATCGGCATATGCAAAAGTTTAGGATAAGGCAAGTTAGTCCAGTGGTGATATATCAAATCTGAGGTGCAATTGTGTAAGCCAATGGTATTCAAATTGACTGTCATGGCTATTCGGTTAAGCAAATTAGCCCGTTTGACAGTTAAAATCGTACATTTTTGGCTGTGAAATGAATACAATTGTCTTATTTTGTTGTTGACAACTAAAAACGTACGATTTCATTTGTCAAACGCTGCGCTGAAGATGTATCGGTCTTGTTTGTACACCCTGTACTTGGACGGACATTGTAGCGAAGTCATACAGACATTTCAACATCTCCACGTAACGCCAGTCAACTTGGCATCGCTGCAAGGACTGCAGAACAGACCAAGTTTCGATGGAGTCGAAGGCTTTCTCGTAGTCCACAAACGCTAGACATAAAGGCTGATTATACTCTTGGGTTTTCTGTATAACCTGCCTTAGCGTGTGAATGTGGTCCACGGTGCTGTAGCCTTTTCGAAACCCAGCCTGCTCTGGAGGTTGGAAGTCGTCGAATCGTTGAGCGAGACGATTCGTGATAACTCTTGAGAACAGCTTGTAGGTATGGCTCAGGAGTGCGATTGGTCTATAGTTCTTTAGTAGGATATTGTCCCCTTTTTTGAAGAACAAAATGACCAGGCTCCTGCTCCACTCCTTTGGCGTAGTACCTGTACGAATAACGGCATTAAAAAGGTCCTGTTGCTGTCCGAGTATAGGGTAACTTCCAGATAACATCCACCTGCAACCGGAAAATTAAGCAAAGAAGCTATTAAGGACCTTAGTGTAATACAATAAGCTCGATAATCCACCAAGATGTGGAACGTTGTACAAGATGCATGTTTAAACTTAGCTGGCCATTTCACTCGAAATAATCTTGATTTCATTACAACATATCGACAAGACATACATCCCTGAGGGGGTGGCAGAGATATTTCCGAGTGTGCACCGTAAAAAGGCAAAACACAGTCCACACCCGGTACACCCGCGTTTCATCGACGATTATTACGTGAAGGGTGGTGAGCCCTAACGCCGTACTTCGGGCATATAGAGTAAACATATAATAAGTTATTCGCAATAAATGTAAATATAAAAGTCTGATTAAATAAATAATAGCGCAGGTGGGCTCTGTCCGGTATTGCCGCATTTAGGGGGGTAAAAATCAGTCTGTCTCGCTCACACATCTCCTTATTCGCTCGCACAGTATAAATATGAGATGTTCCCTTAGAAAGCGAGCAGCATAAATATAGGCGCGTTCCAGTACAGACATGCAGAAAGGGCAAGTCGGTTAAACGACAAAGGGCCCCCAAAACCAAAAAAGCGGCGGGAAACACACCAACCGCCATCTCGAGCAGGTCCCCGCTCCCCCCGATCCCCACGCGCTCGCCTCGCGCTTCCGCCGACGCGAGCAAGAGTCATAACGGTCGCTCTACGCCCCCGCCCGCGCAAGCCGGCGCCCCCCCGTCCCCGCGTGCTGCCGGCCCCCCCGCCGTCGCCCGCCGATCTTCTCCGCCTCAACTTTGCATTGCAAATAAAGGCAGATGGCTAGCCATAACTAGCGCGCTTGCCGAGCGCAAAATCCAATTCACTAAGACTAGGAACGTCGAGCAAGGAATCCTTGTTCAGGTCCCTACTTCGAACGACCACCGGGCGCTCACCAAGTTTCTTGATGCAGAAGACATCAAATATCACCACTGGACACTCCCTGAGGACAGGCGCCTCAGGGTCGTGATCCGAGGGGTTCCCAAAGAAATTCAGCCTGAGGAAATACTATCGGACCTCAAATCAAACAAAGCTATCCCGGTCATTGAAATTCACCGTATGTACAACGGTAAATCCAAGCTCCCGTACGACCTCATACTGGTCATTGTCGAACTCTCCCCTGAGGGTAAACAAATATTCAACATCTCCGATGTATGCCAAATATCTGGCATAAAAATCGAAAAGCCCAATAAAAAGTCAAGCCCCCTACAGTGCCACAACTGTCAGCTGTACGGGCACGCTTCTAGAAATTGTCACAGGGACCCCAGATGCGTAAAGTGTCTCGGGGATCACCACTATTCCAAATGTACCCGCCCAAAAAACCCCCAAGACTGCACAGAACAACCGGGTTGTGTAAACTGCGGAACCCTAGGCCACACCGCCTCATACGGTGGTTGCCCACACCGCCCACGCCCACGCCCTCAGGTGAGGGGACCCGCTCGCGGCCCTCTTAAACCTCCCTCCCTCCCTCAGAACAAAAACCCAAATCGACTGATCCCCCAGCCGATCAACCGTTCAAATGCATGGGCAAAGCCCCTGAATTTCAATGCAAATAATGCAAACTCCCAAAATTTCCCCCCCTACCCCTCTCACCCCCCGCCGTCGCCTCGGCACAAAGCCCGCAGCGCAGTGCCGCGCCCCCCGCGGTCACCCGCCCCGCACCGCCCGCCCGCCAGGCAACGGAGCTGCCGCATCAATCGAAAGCTTTTAAAGCTTTCCTCGCGCCCCCCTCCCGCCCGTCGCCGCCGCCCGCACGCCCCCCGCCGACTGACATTCTTACTCCACTGCTTAACACGCTAATGGAGATGGACCCGGACGAAATCGATGAATTTCTATTCAAAATCGATTCGGCCCAAGTTAAACAAGACGCCGCTGCTGTGTTTAGAGCATACCGCGAACACAGACATATGATCGGACAAATAAAGTCCATCCTCGCCACCAACTCTATCAACCACAATGTGTAATACACCCAGTAGAGTCAAACCCCGCACAATAAAGTTGGCTTATTTTAATGCCGACGGACTTAGAGACCAGAGAGACTTAGTAGCCAAATTTCTCTATGACCATCAAATTGACATTTTTCTAGTCCAAGAGACTTTCCTGAAGCCCAAGCACCGTAACCCAAATATTAGTAACTATAAGTTATATAGACAGGACAGGTTAAACGGTAGAATGGGAGGTACTGCCATTTACTACCGCCGACATCTTCACGTCTCGCCCGTAGACACCCCTCCTCTTCAAAACATCGAAGCTAGTGTATGTCGCATTGCCATGACTGGCCACCCTACAATTACCATAGCCTCATGTTACCAAAGACAAAGCCTTGACGAGGTACATAGGCAAATGGAGGAGTCTGACATTTCATCCCTATTAAACATGGGAGACTCGGTTCTCTTAACCGGGGATTTCAACAGTAAACACCCTAGCTGGAACAGCAGAGTGCTCAATACTAACGGAACTAGGTTAGCTGAAATACGTGACAAATTGCAATTTGACATAATTGCCCCTATGAGACCAACTCACAATCCAAAAGCTTGGCCCAACTCTCCCGGCGACACTCTAGACATTATGATTCTAAAAAATATACTCCTCCCCCTCAAGAGTATAGAAGTTCATCACGAACTTGTCTCCGACCACAGACCAGTGACCGCGGAGCTTGGGCTTCCAACCAACTCCCCCCCCCCCCCCCCCCCCCCGACCATTACTATAACGGACTGGGCTAAATTACATAGATCCCTAAAAAACGACCCCCTGCCGACGGAACTGACTAACTTACCCACTGAAATTAGTACTAGACACGACGTTAATTTAGCCATAATTAAATTTACAGAACATCTACAAGACACCCTTAAGGACTGCACAAAACAAACAGACGGAACCTCCCACAAGAAGTTTGCTCTCCCTGACGATATCAAGGACTTAATTAGGGAAAAGAAAGCAGCCACTCGCGCTCATGACTTCTTCCCCTCTCAAGATAACAGGATAAAACTTCGCTCTCTCCAGAGGCAAGTGAAGGATAAAATTAAAGAGCATAGAGACCAGAAATGGGACGAACTCTTATCCGAAATAACACCCAATCACCAGGCCTACTGGCGGCTAGCCCGCTCTCTTAAATCTGACACTGTTGTGGACATTCCTGCCCTCACCCGGGCTGACAAAACAGTGGCTTTCGAGGACGTCGAAAAGGCTGAGTGCCTGGCCGACAGCCTCGAGAACCAGTGCACTCCATCAGAATCACTGACTGATCAGACACACATTGACTTCATTGACAGCGAAGTATATAAGAAATCTTCCTCCCCACCCAAGGACTCCATAGACCCTGTTACCGTAAACGAGGTTTCTCAAATAATAAAGGACCTTAAATCCAAGAAGGCTCCAGGCTCGGACGGTATCTCAAACCGTATACTGAAGTCTCTCTCATACCCCTTGCTAGTAATTCTCGTCGCTATTATGAATACAGCGATAGCAAACTGCATGTTCCCAGATTCGTGGAAGGAGGCTGACGTCATCGGCATCCACAAGCCAGGCAAAGACAAAACAGTCCCGTCTAGTTACCGCCCAATTAGTCTTCTTAAGTCACTGGGTAAAATATACGAGCGTATATTAAATTCCCGACTTAAAAACATAGCGACCTCCAAAGGGCTCATTCCAGACGAGCAATTCGGTTTCAGATCCGGTCATTCTTGCGTACAACAAGTACACAGAATAACCGAAGCCATAAAAAGTGGTTTCCAACAAAAACAGAACCCCAGAGGCACGGGTGCTTTGTTCTTCGACGTAGCAAAGGCTTTTGATAAAGTCTGGCACAATGGTCTCATTTTTAAATTATTCACCTTCGGTCTCCCGGACAGACTAGTTTTAATCATACATGATTTTCTAACAAATCGGAAATTTAGGTATAGAGTAGAGGGCTCCCACTCTAAGCCCCGCCCCATCCAATCAGGCGTGCCTCAAGGTTCAGTGCTCTCTCCCCTACTTTTCTCACTATTTACAAGTGATATCCCACGGCACCATAACGTCCAACTTGCCCTCTTCGCTGACGACACAGCCCTCTATTATACAGGCAGAAACAAAGAAGCGGTAATTAGACGACTTCAAACAGCTGTTACGCTCCTGGGAGATTGGTTCAAAAAATGGCGGGTTGAACTTAATCCCGAAAAAAGCGCAGCTATCTATTTCGATACTTACGTTACTGATGACGTATTAAGTAGTCTCACAAATATTACACTGTTTGGCCAAGCTATCCCTTGGTCTAAGCAAGTCAAGTACCTCGGGGTCACTCTAGATTACCGACTCACCTTCGCCCCTCACATAAAAAATGTGTGTGATCGTGCCAAATTTATTTTAGGTAGACTCTCCCCGCTCATTAATTCAAAAAGCAAACTCGCTTTACGCAATAAAGTCAGACTATACTTGACATGCGTGCGTCTGATTTTCACTTATGCAAGTGTCGTCTTCGCCCAAGCGGCAAAAACTCACATAAACAAACTGCAAGTCGTCCAAAACAAAACCCTCCGTAAAGCCACAGGCGCCCCCTGGTACGTGAGGAACTATAATCTACACAAAGATTTAAAAATCCCCACTGTTCGTAGTTTTATGAAACAAATATCCATACGATATTTTGACAAAGCCACACACCACCCTAATCCCCTTATCAGGTTCGCTTCGGATTACGAAGCAAGACAAAACGTCTCAAAACTACGCAGACGTCCCAGAAATATATTACTTGACTCAGATGACGACTTGACAAAAAAGCTTAACTCTTTAAATCCCCCTGACCATAATAGGACAAACCCCACTTCACCATTATACCTATACCGCCCTCGTAGACGAAGGCGGTCTAAAAATAACTCCCAACTCAATATCCCGCTGACGCCTGACTCATTGCGGCGGCGGCGCATTTGGTTACTTCGCAACGACACACGCTATAAGTACGTGCCAGGTCGTTTCTCTCCAACTCGCACATCGCTCCCACCTTAAGCGCGATCTTAGCCCGCCTCGGGGCACTCACATAATAATAATATACATTATCACGAACTTTTGAAAAATAAACTTTGAACTTTGAACTCTGAGGTTGGGTACTCTCTGTCCCCCTCATTATTAAGGTAAAGCCGTAAAGGCCAAAAGGCCAACAGCAATAAAAATCAATCACAAAAAAAAAAAAAAAAAAACAGACATGCACTCACATTCCGATCGTCGAACAAGGCGGCAATACTGGGGGACCTCATCTGGCATATCAACCATAGAAGAGCAGTTTTTCTTTCATTAACCCCGAACCCCAGCGGTCCACTACCTCGTCAACGACACCCGCTGAACGCGTAGCCACCCCCGCGGTTGGCCGTACGCTCTGCTACACCAGCAAGCCCGGCTGCCCCGCACAGGCTCCGTTCACTTTGTTTTCCGCATTCAGAACAATAAAATGCACTAGGTCTGGTAAAAATATAACCACACACACAGGAACACGAAAGCAGGGTCTTTTCACTTAGACCATTTTTTCTTTGTATGAGAAAACGTCAAAGCATCGTCGAAGCCCTATTTTCGTCGTTCCTCAATAGATTGAGCTACACAAACAGGGACATTAAACCTTGGTCATTTTACGTGAAACAGCTGTTCCGGTGCAGCATTCTAAAATAAACCTTCCTCCTACGAGATAAAGTCTCTGAGTTACAGTTGAATATTTTTGTCTGGAGATTTTCGCGGGTATTTTTTTTCCGAATAGTTGTTCAGTGTGATCAGTAGAGTATGTAAATTTTATGCGTTACATTTTAGCTGCATTACATTACAACTGTAAACTCGCTTTTAAGTTTGTTAATGTAATGCAAACAAAATGTAATACATTAAAGTATGTAATTTTTTATAAAAACTTCATTATAAATAAACTATATCCGCAGGTTGCTTTAAAACACATTTATTGCATATTTTTTATCCACAGAGGCGATTATATACCGGGTGTAAATAGACTGCTACCATTAAATGAAACCACATATTCTACCGACCCTACTGAACCACTTTTCCAGAGAGTCATACCCGCGGACACCCTTAGTTTAGGAAATAATTGAGTTCCAAACAAAAGTGCGTGAACCGTGATTGTTTTTTTTTTCTTTTAATGAAAAAGTATGCAATATATGCATTTTATGTGTATTTGCGAAAATTGCTTGGTAATAATTATGTTATTACAAGAAAATTTTGTCATCTTAAGTATTAAATTTTGATTGCATTACATTAAATGCCATAATTTTCTTGTGTAAACATAATTATTACTAAGCAATTTACGCAAATAAAATGATTGTATTGCATACTTTTTATTCAAAAGTATGGAAGACAATGTTATGCTGTACATTTTGCACCGAGTTCCTAAACGCGGACAATAAAACTTCATAATTATTTAATTTTCTGATTTTTAAAAACAAAACTCTAAAATTTCTGTCAACTTTCGCTTTGGACGGATTTCGTCAGTGTCCTAATATTATGTTTATATGTATATGTATGCATGAAATTATGAATTTTCAAAAATGTGATGTTGACGCACAAGGGAGGCCATCAAAGTTGTCAGTTTTAGGCTGAGATTCAGAGTGCATTTTGAGTCTGAACTCGAACTTATAAACGTCAAAAAGCAACGTGATCTCATACTAGAGTGACGTTTGTAAGATTGAGTTCGGACTCAAAATGCACTCTGAATCTTGCGCTATTTGAAAGGCACAATGGATAAGGGAATTATTTGTAGAAATGACAAAGCTTTTGGCTTAGAATGCTATATTGATGCTGACCATGGTGGTGACGCTCCACTACTGGAATGTTATGTTTGTTTGCTGGAGGACCAATTTCATGGCAGAGCAAACGACAGTCAACTGTTGCCATTTCATCTACAGAAGCAGAGATTGTAGCTGCAAGTGAAACTGCACGCGAGATCATAATGGCTGAGGAGTATTTTAAAAGACATTACGGATGAGGAATGTCCAGTGACCCTATACATCGACAATGAGTTTACAATTAGGCTAAACGCCAACAACGCCAGTGGTACTACCCAACTACGCCTAGAAGGAACCGGGAACTGGTCTTCTTGGAAATTCCAAGTGAAGGTTATACTGAAGGCCCTTGGAATCTTCGATGTTGTAGATGGAAGCCGGAAGATTCCAGAAAAGGAAGAAAGTAAAGCAACATGGCAACAGCAAGACGCCAAAGAACAAGGAATATGTTGGCTTTCTTAAGCTCCGTAAAAGAATAATAATTTCATAATTACTATAATAATATATATAAATTATTGCGTTTAATATTATAATTAATATTAGTATATAATATATATTTATAATACATGCTTATACTATTTAATATTTGTAAATTATTAATAATTAATTATATTAATTTATTATATTAATAAATTAAATATAATTTATTTAATAATATAATTATTATAACCATATTATTATTTATATATATTAATTTATTTATATTATTTATAAATATATATATAATATTAGTATACATTATGACTAATTATTATATAATATATTATAATTAATAGGTTATATATTGTTTGTCATTTGAATTATATATTAGAATGACGTTCAATAATGATTTTGGTAGCGACAAAAAAGGATAAGTGCGAGTTTGTCTTCTATATCCTACTAGCTTTTGCCCGCGGCTCCGCCCGCGCTGAATTCGTTTTTGTGTACTCCTGTAAAATCTGTTCATATTTTTCTGACCGTTTATTTTATAGGACAAGCTCGAACCTGCGACCCGGGGGGTGGGGGTGGGGGGGACACTGCGACACGCCCTCGCCGACGACAAACCTCGATACTCGATACAAACGAATA
The DNA here is from genome assembly GCA_910592155.1 of Ypsolopha scabrella. Taxonomy (NCBI): domain Eukaryota; kingdom Metazoa; phylum Arthropoda; class Insecta; order Lepidoptera; family Ypsolophidae; genus Ypsolopha; species Ypsolopha scabrella. The sequence goes on from OU342985.1 coordinate 14,183,285, forward strand.
GATTTATATAAGGTCCTACAATTCAAAGTGAAAAAAAATTATTAGCTGATAAGGAGTTTCGATAATAGAGCACTTTCCAACAAAAAAATTTTTTTTTTCACCTTTTCATAGAAATTTAGTCAGCTTATTGAACCACTTTGTACTAGGAAGAGAAGAAATATTTGAGATAAAAAAAATTATTATTCTGGAATGTGATCAGTAAACAATACATGATTTACCCTAGAATTATTTTCACTTATTATAGGACCTTATATACCCAGTTCAGCTACTATTAACTCAGCCGAGTACAATACTGTTTAGTTATTGAGCGTAGTATTTGTCTTGCTCGTTTATTTATTACTTGTTAATTTATTCATTCAATATCATGTAAATAGTCATACAATTTAAATCATACGTTTTTGGCCGTCAACAACAAAACAAGACAATTGTAATCATTTGACAGCCAAAAATGTACGATTTCAATTCACAAACGGGCTAATTTGCTTAGCCGAATAGCCATATTATAGACAATCAATTTGAATACCATTGGCTTACCGTAAATTTTATTACTATACCATTTTGTTTTTTTTTATTTTACATTTTATTTGTATATCTCATTTGAGTTTAACTTTTTTAATAGCGATTAATTAATACTAAGTTTTCCTGTAATCGGCCAGTTATGGCCTAAAATTGTTTTTTTTTCATTCCATTAATTTTGTAAATAAGGGGGGGACATGCATTTTTGTGGTATATGATACCCAAATTTTATTTTTAGGATATTTTTTTTATTTCTCTCTCTTTTGTATTGGGAATATTTTAAACAATTTCAAATTTTTATTTTTTTGCACCGTATTATGTAGGCAAGTAAAAAATTAAAAAAATTAAAAGAAGAATTAAAAATTGTATGATTTTTTTACTTACACTGTTTGTTAACACCATAATTAGTCTACCCGTGTAGGTGGTGGCTGCAATTTTGCTGAAGTACTGAGATAGCATATTAAAAATAAATATGTATTGTTACAGGTATTTGGATTCCTGCCACAAAAGCAGCCATGGAAATTGTCACAGGAATGGAAATGGGACCACCTGCATTACCCGAAAGACCCATTTCTGCTGAAAACAAGGAGAGGATGCGTCAAGAACTATGTGACATTGGTCTTATAAAGAACCATATATAATATTATATATTGTAAGTATATTTGTCTACTACTAATCAGCTAAAAACTTGGCTGAATAAAACACTGTACTTGTACTGCTTCACAAATTTTGTAATGGATCAAATTATTAAAAGTGTTCGATTATTTTCCTGTTGATAGTAATAACCTTTTCCATAAACCAACTGTTTGTGTACTTTGCTTTTTTTAATTATTGTAATTGTATTCTTTTTTTGTGTTTGGCATTAAATGTTTCTCTTATTCTTATATATATTTTATCCACCGCGCCGAGAATGCGACAATTTTTATTTGAACAGCCTGATTCACATAATAATTCAATAATAATTATTTAATTATTTAATGATTAAATAATTATTTAATTATAATATATCTACTTATGGGCAGTTTCTTCGTCGTATCTCGTATCTGCCCAACTTCGTGTTGTAAGCTCTATAGTTTTGGGATAAGTGTGCGAGTGCTGTTTCGTGACATAAATTTATGCAACCAAATTCATACTGAAAGCTCGGTATCAAACTTCGATGACCCTTTTTGAGAAACTCGTTTTTTTCTGTTCCCTACAAACGGAAGCTCAGCCCCGAGACACTACCACGGAAAGAAAAAGAAATACTTTTCCAATATCGCAAAATTTGTTATTGATCCGTAATACTGATCACTTACCAAGCCTCCAGTATGAATTTGGCTATATAAACGGAAGTCACCTTATATAAGTTTCTACGTTACTGGTAAAGGGAAAAGGTAATAAAAAAAAAAATACCTTTAATACAGAGATTTTTATTATTTTGTTTACTCTCTCTCCATTCACATTCAGAAGGGCAACGGAAAATTCTCATATAAATTTTAAATAAAGAACAAAATTGCGCAACATTTTCAAACATGCTAATGCGGAGTGGTCTGATCTCGACCGGAATCGAACTGGTACTGAACTACGTGGGGTAGAGACTACTGAGCCATGGCAGTTTACAAATATTCCGCTGCCCGGTTTTGTGATGCGAAAGAAACCTCTTTTGTAAAAATTCCCACAATGAAGGCGTCTTAGACTGAGATTCAGAGTGCATTTTGAGTCCGAACTCAATCTTACAAACGTCAAAAAGTGACGTGATCTCATACTAGACTGACGTAATAACTAAGACGTATGAATAAGACTAACATAATAGTAGTTTATGAAACTGGTATACAAAGAGGTTATTAAAACACGAGTGTGATTTTTTTTTTTTAATAATACCACACGGGTGTTTTAATATCTAGTTATGCGAAATTTCATACACTACTTTATCTAAACTCATGCAATAGTTAAGTTACCAGGAAAAACAAAAAGCACGAGTGCGAAATATGTCATTTTACGCACGCTAAACAGGCACGTAATCTATCAGATTTTGAGCAGGTGTATTAAAAATATTTTTCGTACTTTGCAAGCAAGGTTATTGAACCTTGTCTCTGATCACTTACCGAATTTCCAATATGAATTTGGCTGTATGAACGAAAATCACCTTATATTTAATAAAAATTATAGACTATATGTATTTAAAAAAGTTAAAGCCTTTCCTTCAAGACTATTTAAGACTCATCCAAATAATATAATATTTTTATTACACACTACGAATCAAAGTAGAAGCAAATTTATGAAAATTTGCAGTTCACACAAAAGACATCGTAATTTCGTGATAAAAAACACGTCACATTAAGTGATAGTAAACCCTTGTACAGTGGAGACCGAAACTCATGGGGGGACCCCATACAATAATCCTCATAAATTTTTTTGTAATGTTATTTTTTTTAGCTCAATCTTAAACACGGATACAAACATGTTTTCAAATTTGGTCACATTGTTGCACAGAGTCTAAAGAAAGTAAAATAATAAAATTAGGGTACCGTACTCAGAGGGTTCTAAATTGTTTGACAGGCGCTATCATTTTAGCCTTAATGTTGCTATAGCATCCTTATTGTTGATATGGTATGTTTTTATGGTTTCGTACCAGAATTGTGTGATGGTACGAGACCCTTTTTGCGTGAGTCAGATTCGTACTTGACCAAATTATTTAAGTTGTCTTTGAGGTCATCGGTGACCCAATGGCCCAGATATTTAAATTGAGTAACCTTGCAATATATCACTCTTATGCTTTATTTCTTCGATTTCATTACTAAACGCATTAGAAAAAATTTCACACATGCTTTTGGCATCATAAATTTTACCCATATGTTTCATTATTACTTCATCTACTGACTTCTCTTTGCCTAACCATTTATTGATATATTCCCAGATTTTCCTAATATTCGTGCCTGCTTCTATAATAAGTCTCTTTTTTGTAGTTATTTTTAGCCAAATTAACTGCCTTATTAGTTTTATTTCTCCATCTATTGTAAAATATCCAGCCTTATGGAATGATAAGTCCGGCTTCTGTATTTTAGGGCCCGGAAACCCTGTCCACGTGGACTCTTACTAATGGCTTGGTTCACCGATTTAAGGTCGCTCAGCGACCTATGACACGGCTATGCTTAGGGTATCTCTGATGGATAAAATTCGTAACGAGGAGATCCTTGGAGATCGAAAATGACCCACATAGCCTGCAGAATCAGTAAGGTGAAGTTGCAGCTGGCAGGCCACATTTGTCGCTGACATGATGGCCGTTGGGGCCGAAAGGCATTAGAAAGGAGACCGCAAGAGACAGCAAAACGTTGCCTAGGCCGACTTCGTGCCCACTGGACCGATGACCTGAAGGCCGTTGGACGGGAGTCTGTCGAGGGTATTACTCAGTAATCGTTAGGTATACTGAGCTGAAGTTAAGCTGCGAAGGTGTTTTACACTAGGACAATATAAGGACAATACAACTTGATAAAAATAAGAAAATTTTACTTTAGGCTCGGCAAAGGTCTGCCATGCAGCCTCCCACACAACACCTTCAGTAAGTAAATTACCGACAATGTTTCAAATGGTATGTACGGAACCCACAGCCAACAAGTCCTACCTACTCGCACTTTTCAAGAAAATTTGGTTGAAACACAGACGTATAATATAGTAGCAGACCTAACATTAATAATAAACGCATAGAGTCGACGCGTGGCAGCGCTGGTTAGAAGCAAAATTGAGGCTAGTTCTATTGTGTGGAGTCCACACGAGAAAAAGTATGCCCTTATGCTTGAAAAGATTCAAAAAGCATTCTTGCGATTTCTCTACAAGAAAAAGTATGGTTTTTATCCATTTATGTATCCCACCAAGTTTCATAGCCCTCTGTGCTACTTTCATTTTGTGGATTTGAGCTCTGGTTAACCTCCATGTTTTGGCACCATGAGTAAGGATAGGCAGGACACACTGGTTAAATGTCTTGGTCTTGAGACATTGCGGGGTTTTAGCTCTAAAGGCATCTTCCCAGTTTTCTAAGGGCAGCCCATCCCAGCTCACTGATTGCTGTGAACCTTTTCATTGTTTAGTCAAGTAGTAATGAAAATTAGTTTTGTCGTGTTCCGAGAACTTTTACGTTTTTAGGTTTCGACCGGCTTTTATGGATTTTTCACCTATATGTAAAATGTGTTGTCTGTGCTCAAATACTTGTAGTCCGATAGAAATGGGTTTGCAACAATTCATTACTTTGAAAAATAAGGTTCAATCGCGAATTTTGTTATTTTCACCTTGATAAGTATTGATTAAGGACTTGTAATTATGAAAAATAAATATACATATAAAATACAACGTCTGTCTGTCTGTCTGTTCGTTCAGTTATAACTTGAGAACCACTCAATGGATTTTGATGCAGTTTTCACTGAAAGATAAAGCATTTCTTTGGAAAGGTTTAAGGCTATGTATCATTACGCTATGAGAAAAGGGAGCAGCGCAGTGAGAATTTTAGTGAGACATATGGCTTCGCCGCCGTAGCGAAGTCGGTTTTTTTTCTTCTGGAATGTGATCACAATCTACCTTTACATAGAATTATTTTCACTTATTGTTGTAGGACCTTACAAAGGATGGATACCTCACAAAATAAAAACATATGTATTTGTGGATGTATGAACTACTTACTAAAGGACTCTTTCCCTTTAAGATTACGTGCAGACACCTCAAACCTACTTGTTAAACGGGTCAACTAACCTTTAAAAGTTGCAAGGGACATCGGACTAAATCCTTTCTGGACCATCTGGTCGGCGTAATGGGACGAGATAACTAAATAGACATAGATTTCCCTAGTGACCACCACTAAATTGTATAGCAAAAGAAGATGATAATGTGGAGGAAATGTCTGATGACACCTTGATAAAAGTTTTACAAAGTACTAATTCAGAACTTCGACAAACTAAGTCCAAGAATGCTGAAGGATTGCTCATTTATGAAGATGAAACTGTTAACAATCTCAATGATACTCCCAAGAAATCTAAAACATTAAAACTGTTTATTCAATTAATTATTAAATTAAATAATATAAAACTATAAAAGTAGCATAGTGTGTTGTATAGGTACTTACTAGTGTTTTAATAATATTCAGTATTTATTGTAGGTAACATATTACGGTTTTATTAATGTTTATTTTCCTCTGTGTATATATTGTAGTATCGTTTGAGCAACTTCTGTTTAACACTTGCGGTTTAAAAGTATTTGAGCTAAGCATTACCTGAATGTTGACAGTGCACAATGTCGCTCAAACCCTAATGAAAATGTGTGGTAATACATTAGTAAACCATTGGCGTCGACTAGTATTTAAAGAAAGAAGTCGTTAACAAGATGGGAGGGACGCTTGTTGCTTTGCGTCCGCAGGACCCTAGAGTCCCTGCACGGGTCCCGACGGTGTGGTAGTAAGAAGCACAGCGAACCATGTTTTGGTGTGCTCACAGCTCAATAAACCAGCCGTACGATGAATGATCAGCAAAATGAGGGATTGACGTTAGGTCACGTTTATAGAGTCAAGTTACTTGTAAGGGGCCGTTCAAGTATTACGTAAGCACTATGGGGGGGGGTCTTTGTTTTGCTTATTTTCGATGACATGGGGGGTAGGGGAGTCTAGATGATGATTACGTCATCGGTATATTTTTGCCCCTTACTCTATGTTGAATACTGTATCAGTAAAATCTAATCTCTATCCTAAATCTATTTTATTATCTTTAAAATTATAATTATAACATTAAAAAAAATATATTTATAATTGAAAAATGTTTACGTAAGCATGGGGGGAGGGGTATTTGCTTACTTTTGCTGACAAGGGGGATGGGGAGGTAAATAATTGTAATAAATCTGCTTAGTGCGAGCTGATGAGAACTTTATTTTAATTAGGTTTTTGTTCGAAATTTCAGCCACTACTAATCAAGCTGCTAATTTTTCCGACGGAGTCACCTTAAGTTGGGGTACTGTTCAATCGCTTCTACCTTCAACATTAGTTCTACACGTGCTGCCTTTTTTATTGTTCAGTTGTCTTTTGTTTAAAAAGGAAAACAAAAGTTCACACGCTTTCTTTGACAACGTTGGTAATTAAAATGGCCCTCTTTATAACAGAACTATACGTCATACTATCGATTGTTTGCCTTAGCAGGGATCCGTAATGCAAAAATGCAAAAAAAATTATAGACAGACTAGCTATTTCCCGCGGCACCGCCCGCGTGTTATTCGGTTTAACGACATGATTTTTTCCGGAATAAAAAGTAGCCTATGTGTTAAGTTAGGGTATAAGCTATATCCATTTTAAATTTCATCCAAATCCGTCCAGCCGTTTCAGCGTGAAAGAGTAACAAACACACACACACACATCGTCTGTCCGCGGCTTAGCGCAGAGACTATTAATACTAAAAAGCTGTAATTTGGCATGGATATAAATATTAATCACGCCGACAAAAAAATGGTAAAATAAAATCAAGCAAAAAATTTTTTTTAGAGTACTTCTCATACACTTAAACTGGGGATGATTTTTTTTTCTCGTCTGTCCCATTAGTGTGGGGTATCGTTGGATAGGCCGTTCAACATTGTGGGTATGTGAAAACCATTTTTTGATTTAGAGATCCGTTAGTGAAATGTTAAGCTTTGAAGTGAAAATTTTAGTTAGAGTGGAGCGTCGGTTCGTGTACGGGAAGTAATCCCCAGGGAATCCCCGGTAAGGCAGGTACTGGATGGGTCCGATACTCTCCCGGTCAGCCGGGTTCTCTCCTTGACATGACACCCACACCATCTTTAACTGTGGAACATGACACGTTACATACCTGGCTTATTCATATTGATTGTGAATTAAAAACTAAAACCACATAAAAGTCTAATCAGTAGGTAGTTTTTTAGTTACAAGCGAACATATAAAAAGATGTTTCCTCTTACGAGTTCTTGTACATATACTCGTAGTAGAGATCATCTTGGAAGGTATTTGTGTGAGTGGAGTTTTAATGTGAAAGCGTAAAAAATAATATTAATTTAATGTGGAAATGTAAACAATGTAAACAACGTTACGTTCAAACCAAACGTAACCTTAATGTTTTCATGCTAAGGCTACAGGCTGTATCTCAAGAACCGTGATAGTTAGACAGTTGATATTTTCACAGATGATGTATTTATTTTGCCGCTATAACAACAAATACTAAACCTGGCCCAGTGAGAGTTGGACCCACGCACTTCCATACAACAGACATGATTTTTTTGCAGTTTTTATAGATAATGGTACGGAACCCTTCATGCGCAAGTCTGACTCGCACTTGGCCGGTTTATTATTATTTCTTCTCACTTGCAGCTTAAAGCTGTAATTGAAAATTTTATTTTTTGGATTATTTGTCGGCCACCCGTACATAATTTTATTTTTAGTAATTAAACGCTCAAGGGGATTATTCTTCAACACATCTGCTTCAAAAACATCACATAACAAGACGTTTTAGCGAGTCGCAAGTCTTGCAAGCGTGTGAAAATGCCGCGAACTCTAGAATCCGGCCCCAGATTTGCGCTTTTTTACACCGCGCGTGCGTAATGGAGCCTTCGACAGACCAGCGGAGAACGGACCCAGGGAGACGGCCAGGGCGGCGAAGATCTGCGGGGAACAACACAGGTTAGATGAACTGGACTAGGGAAGCAAAGATCTCACATAGTTTATATCACTTAGAAGAACCGGCCCTCTCATTGTTTAACTGCAATATATATCGTTACAGCCATCAAAAGCATGATGTCATTTCTAGCCAAGCACGGTGCGTTTGAAGGCGATTACGATGGATGTCGAAGTTGGAAAATAAGGCCCCAGTTCAAATGAAATGAATGATAAATAACCATTCGAAATATTAAACAAAAAAGTGAAAATTGTGTATGGTTTCAAACTCTAATTAGGCGTCATAAATATAACTTTTAGTGAACCTTTGGGTTCCATACATGGGTGAGTTCCATCCATCCATGGGTGAGTTACATCCGTACTTAGTCGGTTTTTAGGGTTCCGTGGCCAAGTCCTTAATGTCACGGGTCTCTAGCTTGTAGACGGAACGATGTATAGATCTGAAATCTGGATGTATGCATGGATGGATGGATGTTTGTTACTCTTTAACGTTACTCAATACCCAACCAAGTGATGACTTTAATATAAGAATTCACAGCTGCAATATAACAACTGCTTCTGATTACTGTACCTGCCCGAGTTTACAAAAGGTCGCGCAAACTAAATATCTTGGTATCATCCTTGACCAGCGACTATCATGGTACGCACATCTTGAACATGTGACATCAAGAATTCGGAAATTAACTTGGATTTTCAAAACTCTAAGATGTGTGGTGCCAAGAGTAGTTGATGGTCCGGGAAAGACCAGTAGGGATCTTCTCAAAGAAATATATATAGCACTCGTACAGTCTATCATAAGTTATTGTATCCCTATTTGGGGTGGCGCGGCAAAAACTAAGTTCCTTGTGGTAGAACGGGCTCAACGTGGCTTGATTAAGGTCATGTATTTTAAAAAAAGGAGATTCTCTACAGATAGCCTATACCGACTAACTAAACTGGCTACCATTAGGAAACTGTATATTACCCATGCAGTGCTACAACTTCATAAGAACCTGCCATTTGTCCCTAACAAGATTGACAGAAGAAGGAAAAACAATGCTGTGGATGTGCCAAAAACAAACACAACCTCCGCTAAAAGACAGTTCACCAGACGTGCAGCTCATCTGTACAATATAATAAACAAGGAACTAGACATATATCCCAAAACACTTCACGATTGCAAGAAAATTATTCCTTCATGGTTAGAAACAAAATCATATGATGAGATAGAAGCTATAATAGAGAAATAATGAAGGCTACAACTACATTTTATGCAGTACTCACACTTACACACACACAGACACACACACACACACTCACACATACACACACGCGCCCTCTCACACACGCACGCACACATACACACACGCGCCCTCTCACACACGCACCCACACATACACACAGATGCACCACAAGCCATACACGTACATGGCTAAATTAAACTTAATGCTGAAATTGAATTTAAACTTAAATATAATTACCTTAATGTATTTCCTGTGTGTAGTTTTAAGCAAAATGTTATTTTTAGGTATAATTAGTTTTCTAAAGAGGAGCGGTGCCTCCCAACTCAAGCCTTTCAAGCTTACAAGGAGACACCAGCCACTATTTATGTTAGTTTAACCTATTTAAACGAAATAAAACATATTTTTTTTTTTCTTTCACGCGGTAACTACTGAACAGATTGGGCTGAAATTTTGCATAAATTTTGTGCAATACCTGGAATAGGACATAGGCTACTTTTTATCCCATAAATCAGTTTCCATGGGATGAAAATGAGGTTTCAAGTTTCTATAGAAAAGTGATGTGCTCCATTTCACGCCAAACCTATTGAACCGATTGGGCTGAAACTTTGCTCGAATAAATATTCTAGTTCTAGAACAGGATAAAAACTACTTTTTATCCCATACATCAGTTCCCATGGTAAAGCTATAAAGAGATACACAAAATGGGAAACAGAGGCGCATAACACACACATTTTATCAGCTGTGTTTAGTGTACGTAACAGTCCGAAAAATATTGACAGATTTTATAGGAGTACACAAAAACTAATTCAACGCGGGCGAAGCCGCGGGCTAAAGCTATAGTATTTTATTAAGTGGGGTTTGCGAGAATCCATTTAGTATATGTTATTTAAAATTCTAATACATTTATTTTGCAAAGTAAAAATATCGTCTATATTTGTGGAATTTTCCCATAGAATGATACCATCGTAGGAGAGACTGGAGTGTGCATATTCATAATACGCTGAGAGTGATTTTTTGAAGTTAGTTACCTTTTTTAAAGTGAATAGATAAAAGAAGACATTTTGTTTTGTATAATATGTATTTTCCAATTTAAGTGACTATCTAGGTCGATACCTAAAAGCTTAGTTGAGTCAACTGTTTTATATTTATAATTTATTTGTAAAGGTGTTCTTAGGTGAGGCCAGTGTTGTATTATTTTTGTTTTATCAAAATTAATCTTAAGATTATAGTATTCTAGCCAGTCTTCTATTCTGTTTAAAACTACATTAAATTTTCTCTTCAACTCTGTAACTTCCAAATAGGTTAATAAAATGGAAATGTCATCGGCAAATGACATGCATTTTTAAGAAATTAATTATGTCTATAAGAAAATTTTATTTTGATAAAAATGTGAACCAAGTAGTATGCCTCACATTTTTTTTTGCAGTACCCCGGGTATGAAGGGACTTTTAAGGGGGAGATGAAGTGTAGTAACAACGAAGAAACGTTGTTTTATAATGGCCAAGTGCGAGTCGGACTCGCGGTCTAAGGGTTCCGTACCATTGTCTATAAAAACGGCAAAAAAATCATATCTGTTGTATGGGAGTGCGCAGGTCCGACTCACACTTGGCCGGTTTTAGTATTTTTTGTTATAGCGACAACATAAATACATCATCTGTGAAAATTTCAACTGTATAACTATCACGGTTCATGCATTATCTATAAAAACGGCAAAAAATCATGTCTGTTGTATGGGAGTGCGCAGGTATGACTCGCACTTGGCCAGTTTTAGTATTTGTTGTTATAGCGACAACAGAAATACATCATTTGTGAAAATTTTAACTGTATAACCTACTTGTACTAACTTTGTCAATAGGGACAAAACTATGAAAAGAATTATTATTACAAATACCATCAATTATGACTGGTATTGAAAAAAATCCTGTTACACACATTGTAACAGATTCATTACGTGGTAAAATGCTAGCTAACTTAGTAGCCATTTGTTTTTTATAAAAATTTGGAAGGTATAGAGTACCATTTGTCAAAACAAAATCTCGAATGTACGAATTCGTGTCAAAATATTCTATTTTGTCAATGTGACTAACTGAAAATTTGTGCATGCAAATATTTAAATTATATAAGGTTAAATAATAATAGTTGGCGGTTCAGTAGGGTCAGTAGAATATGTGGTTTCATTTAATGGTCGCACTCTATTTACACCCGGTATACTTATGCCTGTCTCCCAGAGGAGTAGGCAGAGACTACAGATTTCTGATTCTGACACACCTCTTTTGCTACCTACATCCATCTAGTAATACAAGCTCTTCTATTCTGGGTCTTTTAACTTTGCCGTTCTTCAGTATGTTGCCTATTTGGTTGGCATACATCCTTCTCGAGTGGCCCGATCAGGCTTTACCTTCAACTTGTGCAGCATGAATTTTTTTCATCACTCTACTTTAATTCACCCCATCTATAAGCGCAAACCTATTATATAAGATATATTTTTCTATTTATCTACACGGTAAAATCAAAGAAATATACAGTTTATTGCGCTAAATTTCTTTGATTTTACCAATAAAACTACAGTTTTTGTTTTCAAAACATTTCGCTGTGTAAGGTTCACACAGAAGCGGCGCGGCACGCATCGAGCGCCCGGGCATCATTCAAATTTCGTACAAAATGCATGGACATAAAGTCGCAATTTGAACACACTGAATGGTATTTCTCAGGCGGTGTCAGGCGTGGAACGGGCGTCCGTACCATACCTCAAATTGCGACTTTATTTCCATGCGTTTTGTACGAAATTTGAATGACGCCCGCGTACGGTATACGTAGATTGTTGATTAGTATTGTACTGAGGCCAAAATTTTTGAATTTTGTCTTTTCCTTTTTACCTCAAGAACCAACACTGGATACAATGAGGAAGCTTGGAAAACACCACCGTCAGAATTTCGCCCATATGAGCCTATGTTCACATATTTAAAGCAGTGGTCATGATCCACGATCGCTAGGAGCACCAAGCTGTTAGTTCCTTTATAATTTTAGTATTCACTACCACAATTGGGAGGAAATTGAATCAATCCAGTACAACAATGTTTTTAAGGCGCGCCTGAGTACAATATTGTTGTTATTACTACATTTTATCTGCAAAGATAACTTTTATAACTCTACTAGAGTCCCAAAGGAAAACATTTTCAATGTCCCTTCCAGCTGGTTATGATTACATGTTGAGACTCTCTTTATCACGGGCATTAAATAGAAATCCTAAATGTATCACGTAATAATCATGAAGTTATAATCTAATTTCGTAACAAAACAAAGTGTTGGTGTATGTAACATATTGGCGCGTGTTCGGAAGGCTACACGTGTGACTGGAGCTGGTGCTTGGTATTTTCAGATAAGGAGACGTCGTCTGGCACGACTGGCAGCCCTGGGTGAGCCTACTTTCAAGTACTAGACCACTTATTCCAATTGGCTGTATTAGCTTGTTTAAATTGTATTTGATATAAAAGAGGTTATTTTATTTTTTAGGGTTCCTATAATAACAGAAAAACTTATAGCAAAACTTCGATGTCTACTATTTCACGCTGAAACGGCTGAACGGATTTGGATGAAATTTAGAACGGATATAGCTTATACCCTAACTTAACACATATACTACTTTTTATCCGGGAAAAAAGCATGTCGTTAAAGCGAATAACACTCGGGCGGAGCCGCGGGCAAATAACTAGTTTAAAATATAGTCGTACATTACTTACTGAGCTTTGGTTTGCTCAGAGTAAACAAAAAAAAATGTTTAATGAAGCATTAGAATTGCAAAAAAAGGACTATAGTAGGGTTATAGGAGTAGAGGCGGCAAAAATAAACTAGTAGAGGTAAATACGGTAAAAACCAGTCTATACTTGAAAAATGTGTATAATCCGCCACTGGGCTATACAAATACAATGGAAATCAATTCCGAAAAACTTATTGGTGCCTGTTCAACCGGTATTCGAACCGCAGGTTTCAAGATTGAGAGTCCGGGGTCCTCCCACTGAGCTACCGCAGCTTCTTGCCGGATACTTTTAACTGGCCCATGTCCCAGCCACCTCTTCCCCTTTCAGGGGGCGTGGCCTACTTCTAGCACATCTTAATAGAGCAGAGGACACAAGTTACGCCTTCGGCGCCGAGCAGCACATGTTCTTCATCGGTTGACAATTAATTTCATTAAGGCAAGCATCAGCCCACCTCCCACAGCTTGCGTTTGTTGTACCAGGCACGCGCGAACTCCCGTAGCCGTCTGAAGTTCGCCTCCGAAGAGACGAGGTCGCCATAACAGACCGGGCCCTGTTCAGGACCCAGTATGCCCCTCAGCATCCTCCCACGCTCCTCGGCGTACAGAGGACAGTCCCACAGAACGTGGTGACGGTCCTTCTCCGCCAGACCACACTCGCACAGCGACGTCTCGCACAGTGCCATGTCCCGAAGTCGCCTGCGGAATCAGCCATGACCCATCAAGAGCTGCGAAACTTGATAGTCCGGTTCTACCCACCAGTAACTAAGCCGCGCTTGAACATCAGGGAAGAACTTAATTTATAATTGTTGGGTTTGTTGTTTTTACCGTAATTTTCTTTTTGAAGGTCAATAAATCGGTTTCATTGCTCAGTATGGAACATTTAAATATTTAATATTTTCATGTCATACTCGTTTATATTGGTATGTGCCTATGTATATTATACTCCATCACTGAAAGACAGTACATCTATCAATAGCCTTATTCCCAAAATACTTCTAAATTTCCAAGTTACAGCCATACACAGTTTTATATCTGCCATGTAGCACACTAAAGTAAAAGAGTATCTCAACAGTTCAACACAGATTCAGTGAAGAGTTCGCGGAAGCGTCGGCGGAAAAGGTCTCTTATAAAACATGTTTTTTTTTTTCAGAACCCAGTCTATTATAGTTTTACCACCGATGTCGCCTAAAGAATGCATTTTATATGAATTTCAAGTATCACATGCGAATTGCAATGGCTTGCATCATATCAGGAAGGTATACATGTTATGAGGAAGTCAGAATATCTTCAACGCTTAAATGCCTAACTAATTATTAATAAATTTTACAAAGCCAAAAATCTACTTAGTAAACCCTAGGCATAATATGCCCGCTTTAAACGATGATGAATTCATTGTAGCAAATGAGTAAATCATCATAGTCTAATGGCTATCAGCCTCGTAATCACCCTATTTAGTGTGGTTGCCGTGATTGATTCAGTGTTCGGTATTAATCATCGTATAAAGGATCTATAAAGTTTGGCTCTTACTGTATTTGTTTTTCTTGAACTTTTTCGTTTGCTTTGCTATAGCAACAAACTAAGTTAAATTGGTACTCTCACGTAACCAGCTCCGTTACTTCGAGATGTTGGTACAAAATGACCAAATATAGAATATTAATAACTATACACTTTGGGTACCTATACTGTATTTTGTATAAAATTTTGTTTTGGAAATGAAAGTTTTTATTATTATTATTATGTACAAAAAAGTGTTCAATAAAAATATTAAAAACGCGACCGCAAATAGAGATTTAATTCGGATATGCTAAACAAATTTGAAGCAGGCTCGTCTCGGCGTGTTTACGACATCTTTACAGGTGATGAGTCCTTTATCAATATGACTCAGAAACCAAGCGCCAGTCGATTGTTTGGGTGTTTCAAAATGAACCAACGCCTACCAAAGTGAAGCGATCTAGAAGCGGGGGGAAGATTTTGATCGCTAGCTTTTTTAATTTTACTGGCCACTTGGTATCAATTCCCTTACTTTGCCGAATGGTATACTACCAAATGTTTGCCAGAAGTTTTTTCTGTTGTTAGCAACAAGCGACCAACGACAATGCACCTGCGTACACCGCACTCAAAACGAGGGACTTCCTGGACAGCACGTCAGTCAAACTCCTGGGTCATCCTCCTTACAGCCCTGATCTAGCACCATGTGACTTCTTTTTATTTCCAAAAATAAAAAATCAGCTCAAAGGAATACAATTTTCGTCGCCGGAAGATGCGCGCTGCTTCGAGCAGGCTACTCGTGATCGCTGCGCGAGCGCTTGGATCTTTGATCCGCGCACATGCACCTGCGCCTCAATTCCGTGCATTAGCCGTGTTGCACGAAGGTCAGTGGGGAATTGACGATGCCGGCGTTATACTTTGGAAACATTGACCTGGTGTTCTACGCAATCATTAAATGTCTTCACCCTTTTCACGTTCTGTTGCAGATAGATATAAACCTTGAACATGTTCTTGTATGGAAACACTTTCATTTCACTTTACTAAAAAGGATTACTGTGCCATTTAGTAGAAAATCCTGGTTTGATCAGATTTGGAATTGGGGCCACTTATTCCTTGCTTGATACTGTGTTCTGTCTCACTCTGTTGATCTACAACAAAGTGGGACAGACAGTGTATATCGAACTGTCAAAGCTCGATATGGTCTACTATGCTAGGTACCCAGGGGTCTAGCAAACGCTGTCGATACAGTGTCTATCCATCATATTTGCTCTCTCGCACATTGATAAACACGGTTTGTGTGAAAGCGTAAGTAGGATAGTATTTAGTATTTTCTATAATTTATTTCGTTGGTTTATCCTATCAAATTTCTTAAATCTTGTCTTAGATTAAATGATCTTTATTGAAATAGAGGTGATTTTTGATTCCAAGTCACTGTGTTTGTTTATATTTTATAATTCCGACACGTCTGCCCATACGAACAGATAGGAAGGTGTGGTATACGGAACCCTTCGAGCGCGAGTCGTACTCGCACTTGGTCGATTTTTTTACAAAACGGTAGTTTTTAAATCATAGCAAAGAGTTTTGATATCTTGAGAAATAGTAAAGTTTTTGCGAAAAAATAAACTGTCTCAGTTAAAATATAATAAATAATCATTTCAATTTATCAAATTATTTATTCTTATCAACAAATGAACTTTTGTTGTAAATATTTAAATATTCAGTTTGTTAATATTTGGCTGTTTTGCGGGTGCGTCAGTGTCTCTAAACAAAATCTCCGCCGCCATTTTTCATAGAAATCTTACTACGAGGCGTAGCCCTTTTTAAAGCAGCTACGCCGCCTTACGCCGGCTACGTAGCAGTTTTTAAGCAGTTTTAAGCAAAAGGGGTCATAAGCAGATATAAAGGGGGTACAAAGGTATGCTATTTTGCAAAATTTTGCAGTTAGATATTTGTTTGTTCAATGACCTTGGTCATATTGTACCAATACCTATTATTTGCCAACTTTTGTAGTAATTTGACTGAATAACATTTCGCTACGGACTGTTTGTTTAACACCCTCGTCCTTGTAATCTAAATCTGAATGTTTATCTATTTAACATACTTTTATATTATTATCATACAAACTCGTGTCTGTTACTGGACAATGTCGAAACAATATGAACGTTTCATATGACGTCTGCATTGTATTTTTTCCATTCAAAATTTAACAAAGTTTCCCAGTGGGAGCTGTTGTCCAAAAGGCACACTAAAGTGTTGTGTTGAATAACTAGCTGCCGAACTTTTGAACAAAAACAGTGTACAGTTATTCAATCAGTCTTCCTTGTTAACAACATTCTTTGTATATAATGAATAGACAATTTACAGCCATTGTTGTTAAAATTATTGGAATAAGCTGGTGGAGTCGAATTTATGTTATGTTATGACTGAAAGCAGCCTTAGAACTCATCAAACTGAAAGCAGCTTACTTGCGTGTAAAGAGGTACCTCCACAGTCGAGCCCGGTATTAGCTCTACCACTAAAACTTCACTAAACAAATTATTATAAATTACAATGGTGTTAAGCCGCAGGTACCATAATTATTTTGGTTCGGTCGTAGTCTAGTTAAGCTACACAGACGTTTTATGTTCTTTGCCAATGGATAGTTAAAAAAAAAAACTTGGCATGTTTATGTCTGCTGTCACATGGCATGACAGTTGATTTTTTTTAAACAAACTGAACCTAAAATCAAAGGAAATTGTTTTTAAAATCCTGTGTTTACCATATTTTTAGTTTTTTGAAAATATCTCTTTATTTAATCAAGATTTAATTCTAAAAAAAAATATTATGCTCAGAAAGCCCATATCTCGAAATGGTTTTCAGTTTTGCACCAATTATTCATTTGTAATGTTGTCGATTATAGCGATTTGCATAGTTAAAAACCGTGCTATACAGCAATCGACAAAAATGTTAGAAGTTAGACAAAAACGTTACAATCCTACAATTAAACAGTGATTTAGCAAATCATTATGATGTTGAGGAAATCCTGTGGTTAATTATGTTCCTACTTGAAGATACTGGTGCAAGGGTTTCGGCACCGCGCTCACCAACCCACCTGCCCAGCGTGTGTGAGTATGGGCATTTCTTCCAGGAGGACCGCCAAGAGTGGCGAAATCCTGGAAAGGCCTATGTCCAGCAGTGGACGAAACATGGATGCATGAATGGAAATAAAATATCCATCAGCCCGTGTTCGTCCACTACCGGACATAGGCATATGTCCAAACAAAATATAGAAACAGTAAAACAGTTCTCAAGATAAAAGCTAGAGAGTATTTTATTGTTTGTATATTTTATTTCACTGTGTATATTATATCTTATATAACAAAATAACTTACATTTTTTATCATCTTCGTAGATGGAACGATAAAATTCCTCTTTTATAACATGTTTTTTTTTTAATCCTATCTATTGTAGTATGGGAGGTCTACTGTTTTAAAATTTCATTTAATACTATGTCGTCTAAATACCCAAAGGGTCAGAAGGAATTATTATGGTGGTATCCCGTTGTCCGTCCGTCCGTCCGTGTGGATGTCACATAGTACAATGACGAGCGAGCATTCTCGTAACTGGTGACCTGTTTGGTTTAAAGGGACATACCGTGTAATGTTTAAGAACGTTTTCAGTAACGTTATTTCTAACTTTACAGACGATATTTTCAAATTATACCGTTGTTCAAACATGACTGTGACTACAAGAGGCTGAGCAGTAACATGAAAATGGAACAATGCCACCCCAAACTTGACTCAAGAATGAATTCAAGTAATCTCTTTCGTATCATCAAAATAAAACGGTATGGAAAGGATTGAGAGTAGGAGTTTTATTCAGATAGGCAAGAACGCGGCCCTGACTGACTGAACTGAGTATTACGTAGCATCTCTATTTATCTTGTTTATAATATGATCTGTGATTTCCTCCTATACTCCTTCTTCGTAAACCTTCTTTTTTTATAACTTGACGTTGGCAAGACTGGCCCTTTTTATAAAGACCGTAGTTGCCTCCAAAGAGTATACTACGTAATAAGAGTCGGGACTACCCTATAACTAATTAATGCATATTTGCCACGGAATGCCCCGCAACTGGTACCAAACTACAATAAGAAATGACAAATCACAAACAAAGCTGCCAACATAAGTATGTAGAGATGTACTACAGAAGCAATACATTTTATCGATATCGTTTTTTTTTACTGTAGAAATTTTAACATGTGTAATGAAAAAGGGCAATTACGAAGACTTCAGTTTTATCAGGGCTTCCAATAATCTGTATGTGACAGTTTCGCAATAATACGTTTCTGTCGTCGGCTCATGCTCGCACTTCCGCATTTCACTACAAAATGGGAACTAGATATAATTGAAATTAATATATATTTTTATTTCCAGCTTCGACAACCGCAGACAGCACAAGAAAATTATCGATGAGGACAACACTCCTATATCAGAGACGCCCGAGCCTAGAGTCGCTATTATCGATATCGACAAATAAAGATGTCTGAACAACTATTAAGTACAGTCTAAGGAGTATTTATAAGGAGTAAGAATTAAATAGTCTACTATTGAAAGGATTTTGCGAAAAAATCCTCAGGTATTTTGGCCTGATCTTATACCTACAGATAGGTAATAGGTTTGATGATCAAAGTTTACTAAGCGGATGATTGCTTCTTTTTTTAATAAAACTGGACACGTGGCTACTGTTGCTTTAGAGAATCGTCGTACCGTGAATAGTGACTGGTACACGAACATTTGTTTGCCGGAAGTTATTGACGAACTCCGTAAAAATAACCGTAAACGCCGTATCATCCTGTCTAACTGAAGGCATAGGGTCCCAGTTGTTTTCTGCGTCTAAAAGTATGGCATCGAAGTTCCGAATATCGTTGAGCAAAGCTCTGTCGGTTGTTATAAAGCAGTTGATGTTCGAACAGTTAGATTGTATAAATGCTTTTTGTCCTTTGTGTTGTATCGCGGAACTGTAATGGATATATGCTTGAGTCCACTTCAAGATAAATATCAAATCCGTTGGAAACCTGTTTGGTCTTTTGTAACTGTCTATTTTACGTATAAAATGAGAAGAGTTTTTCTTGTTTTTTAAATGGTAATCAATCTTTTTCATAGGCCCTGGATCTCTCACAATAATTTAAGCTTTTTTTTAAATGTCATAGTTTCGAATTTAATAAGTTGTTAGCTTAGCAATTACTGTTTTAGTTAGTCATTTGAAATAAGAATTTTTATTGAACACGTGAAAAGTATTACAGAATCAGTATTTATTCAATCTTTTTTATCTCTCTAAAGTGTACGTCGTACGGATTACGTCACGCGTAAACATTAATATCTGTTTGAAAATACGCCTTTTTAGACAGTCCCAATTTCCATTACGTGACCTATTTACGAATTTTACCTGAGGTCCCCTTAGATAAAACAAAAGGAAGATGCGGTACCCCGCTTCTCGCGCGCGGCCCTTCTAATATAGGCCCAAAGGGCTCGCGCTATTGTTGAAGCTTGTCGCTGTCTCTGTCGTTAAGTGGCGCTTGTTCAACAAAGAGGTCAATTTTCAGTGGACGATATAAATACGTACCGTATCTCCATCCATCCATCAGCCTGTTTCGTCCACTGCTGGACATAGGCTTTTCCAGGATTACGCCACTCTTGGCGGTCCTCCTGGAAGAAATGCCCATACTCACACACGCTGGGCAGGCGGGTTGGTGAGCGCCGTGCCGAAACCCTTGCACCAGTGACGCCGCTGCCCGTCACCAGTCTGATTTATAATCCATCGGTCCAATATGAAGCTGGAGCTCAGCATAAAAACATTATGAAATTAACAAATTAAGACGTTTTTCGTTTAGGTGTTTGTTTAATTGAAAAATACCCATTTGTTTGTATATACATAAGTATATTTAAAAACCTTTTTAAATAAAATCTGTAATTCTTTTACAGACGCCAGTACGACAGTACCTATTCGCAATTATTATTTTAGTCTTTAAATCGTTTACAAACAGAGCTGCACTTTGTCCATCCATCCATCCATTAGCCTGTCATCGTCCACTGCTGGACATAGGCCTTTCCAATATTGCGCCACTCTTGGCGGTCCTCCGTCCATCGTCAATACAATCAGGAAAAAAATATTAAAATGCTTTAATAGTGATTTTTAATAAAGATATTAGTCAAAGTGGTCTCAAAATAATAACAAAATTATGATAAGTAAATTTTTAAGTACTTAAATTAAAATCACAAAATACGAAAACATTAATTCCATGCACTGGTATGACAAAACAAACCGGCCAAGTGTGAGTCACCGTAAAGGTTCCTTTTGTACCTTTTACGTACGTAAGTAAGAATTTTTGTCTGTCTTTCTGTATGTATGTACATTTTTAACTTGAGAACTACTCAACGGATTTGGATGCGATTTTATTAGTACCTAATAATTGAGATTATGTTTTTATTGCGAAATCCATCGCTTTGTTATACTGGCACGTGCGCAAAAATAGCGAAAGCAGATTGCGGGTGATATTAAAAGGGATTTTGTACGGACATGTGTTGTTTTTTTACTGACATCTTTTAATGAGCATTCCTTATATCCTATAGCCTCTATTTGATGTGGTTTAGTCACTCTAATTTCCATCGCATGGCATGTATCAAACTTTGAACAAATATCTAATGACTGATATTGCAAATGCGTAATAATGCCGGAATAGCCGTCCGGGACAAAAAAAAGGTTTTTCAACATTTTATTTTACCACTGTATCGGTTGGCGTGGTTAATATGTATACCCATGCCAAATTACAGCTCAACTAAACTAAAACTAAAAGTTTCTGAGTTAAGCCGCGGACAGAGACATACAGATGGACGAGTACTAAAATGGAATATTTATATATTATATCACTGACAACTATTCCATATTTGGTCATCCCTAAAATTGAACCCTGGGCTGTACCATGAAGAGTAGATAAATTCGCTACTCTCTCCATCTATACTATACTAACCGCAGTGTATACTGTGTGAAATTGTAGTTTTTGAACAATTCCAACGGTGGACCCTGTATTTCATTCTTTTGGATTTTTTATACAGTATTTGGTAAAAAATTATATTTAATTTATTAGATATGTAATATTTCACTATACTTTTCTTAAATCAATCATAGGCCTTATCTAGTGTGAACCTGCACCCTTGACTCCTCCTCGGGGATTTATGTTGTGACGATGTATAAAACAACAATCGAAATAGGTACGATCTCGAATCGAATCTCGAAGATTTTTTTCCTCTGAGGAAGCCTCTTTTATTGCAAAAACAAATCCAAGTATTTGTTTATAATACCACGACATGATTATATCTCTGGGGTATTGTCAGAAGTGTTTCAGATTCAGCGACGATTTCTCGGTTTCATTTAATGGTAGCAGTCTATTTACACCCGGTATAGGTATTAATAAATATCGCTTCTAGCAAAATACCTCACATTCTTTCGTATGATCCTCTGTTATCTTAACAATGCAGCAATAAAATCACTCTGAAATAAATATGTGGTAAAGTTAATAATGCCCCGTAAAATTTTCTCGATGTAACAAAATGTTATAGTTAAACTTTGCGTATTAACTGATCTAAAAATAAAGCATGCCCTGAATATTATGTCCATTTAATCATTATTTTCAAGGTAAAATCAGTCACGGTTCGACATGTCCTGTGAGCAGGTGATGTTCATTGGGGAGGCTTTCAAGATTACATATTATTACGCAAGCTATAGGGACAAAAACCCCATGCTAGCGCTATTTGTTATTTACATAGGAGCAGAAGCAGCAAAGGAATGTGGCGCCATCAAGAAAAAACGGCGCCATCTGTTAGCTAGTGACAGCTATTTCTGCGCTTTTTCAAGATCTTTCTCCGCCTCTGTTTTCCTTTCCCTATATTTTTGGACTGGCAGTTTGTAGGCAAGATGCAAAACACTCTCAAAAAGCCTTATTCTTGCATGTAATATTGAGAGGCCAAATTGCATTGCCTCGAAATTTGCTTCTTTTTTTGTGTCAATTAGGTTGAAATCCTTCGAGGTTGCACCACAATTATAGCACCGACTTGTTGATGTAGTTCCGGTGGCGGCATTACACACCTTTCCGTCAACCATTGTCATGATAAATTTATGTTTAACAATGTACTTTTTCAGAATTGGACCACTTAGGAGTTAACCCTCAGGTGGAAGTGTCCATATCTACCTATTTTAAAATAATTGTATTTAGATCGAATCTTTGAGTAGTGTCGACAGTTTTCGTCTTTGCGGTTATTTTATCAACCCTTTATAGCCCTATAAAATCCTCTTTGGTGCCAATTGGGCAATTATCTGAAGAAGCAGCAGAAGCAAGGAATAAACATTTTAGGCAATACAGGCAAGATTATTCTCGTAAATTTTCGAGGACAGACTGTAATCGAGACGTGCTGAATAGACTTTTATTAACTTCAGATCCGTTTTTGACATGCATGAAGCCAAAATCGACAAAGAAAAAGATGTCGTTCTCCAAAGATGCCATAGAAATGTTCAAGGAAGGTAAATTTACTTCATCTCTGGACATAAATGAAGACGAGGAGGAACTTGAAGATTAGATAGATATAAGAACCGATAACTCAAGCTCAGTTTTTAAATATGTAATCTTTTGTGGAAATATTTCCAAAATAAACAGATTTTTTAAAGCTGACGTCTCTGTTTTCTCTCTATTGTACCCCAAAAACAGCAATCTGAGTGTAACTTTGATAAAAATCACATAAATACTCATATTAACTTAAATAAAATCGGCCAAGTGCGAGTCGGACTCGCGCACGAAGGGTTCCGTACCATTATCTATAAAAAAGGCAAAAAAATCTTGTCTGTTGTATGGGAGCCCCCCTAAATATTTATTTTATTCTGTTTTTAGTTTTTGTTGTTATAGCAGCAACAAAAATACATCATCTGTAAAAATTTCAACTGTCTTACTATTGCGGTTCATGAGATACCGCCTGGTGACAGACGGACAGACAGACAGATGGACGGACGGACAGTGGAGTCATAGTAATAGGGTCCCAGAACCTTAGGCACGGAACCCTAATAACGGCTACATCTAAAAAAACACATTTAAATAAAACAATATTTTTGGCCATGTTTTGGGATCAAATACCTGTCTGTGCGTCGCAGAGTTCAAGCGCCACAGATTGCTCGTATGCACTTTTTCTGAACCTTAAATGCCTTTTCAACCTCTACAGAGTTCCCCCACATAATTAAGCCATAGTTGAGGACTGAAGAGACGTTCCCATGGTAGGCGGTAATCGCTGCTGTTTGAGATGTTGTATTTCTTAGGCCATTCTGTCTTTTTCTTTCTATACTTATAGAAAAGACAAGGACAGGAAACTTAAAATAAGTTAAGTCCTGTCAAATAAGTCGTGCTACACCGAATCGACACCAATGTGTATATTTCAGATTTGATAGACCTATACTTTGTACCATAAGTAGACGAAGTCTTCGTCTCGGTATAAAGCTTTATAGTGTTTTTTCCCGCCGTATTAAAGTAGTGTTTACTTTTGTTTATGAAACCTTATATTTAATTGCGATCATTAAAGCTGTTATTATATTTAATTCTTGTTAAATGCCCAGCATAAAATACCTACACATAATGGAAAAATAAGGTTTTAATACATATGAGATGGATGAGCGTGCATTCGGAAGTTATATTTGTCATATATTTGCCATTATGCGTTATTGCTAGTTTGAGCAATCGTTGTTTATTTAAATTTCTTTGATTACGTAAAAGTTGTTCTTTGAAAACAACGGATATCTTAGTACGCAGCAATATGGATTTAGGAAAGCTTCAAACACGATAGCGGCAATAAGTGATTTAGTTGAAGAAATATCAGATATATTAAATGGTAAGGACAAATGTATTGGAATATTTTGTGATTTAAGTAAGGCTTTTGATTGTGTCAGTCATGAAATTCTGTCCGACAAATTAGAATACTACGGCATAAGAGGTTCCGCTCATAATTTTATTTTTTCATATATGACAAATCGTACACAATTTGTTCAACTTACTTTAAATGACGATCATGATGAAACGAGTAAAATAAGTTCAGATAAAAAAGTAATTAAATACGGTGTTCCACAAGGATCGGTGCTAGGACCATTATTATTCAACATTTTTATAAATGACCTGGCCTGTAATATAGCTGGTGCAACAACTTATTTATATGCTGATGACACCAGTTTAATAATCAGTGAAAACAATATCAACAAGCTTACAACGACAGCTTTAGCAGCATGGAATGATTTGTGTAGATGGTTTAAGGCTAACGGTCTCTCAATGAACTGCAGTAAAAGCAATTATATTGTTTTTAAGCGTCACACGAACAGCGCAGACTACACTATAAATTTACCCATTGACAAGATCAATTGTGTACGTTTCTTAGGTATTGAGCTTGATGATCAATTGAGATGGGGACAGCAAATTGCCAATGTTAAAAAGAAATTAGCTAGCGCTTGTTTTTCCTTAAAGAGTATGAGTAAAATTGTGGGCTCAGATACTCTTAAAATAATGTATTTCTCCTATTTTGAGAGTATTATTAGATATGGACTAGTAGTATGGGGAAACTCAAAACAAATTAAAGATATTTTAATCTTGCAAAAAAAAGCTGTGCGTATTATAGATAGTGCTAAATTCCGAGAACATTGTAAACCTTTATTTAAAAAACATAAAATACTAACAGTTATAAATTTGTATATATATCTAGTAGCAATTAAAATTTTTAAATCTTTAAATGAATACAAAAGAGTTTGTGACACTCAAACACATGTATTAAGAAATTGTAATAATTTAGCTTTACCTTATCCAAATTATGGCGTATTTCAACAAAATATTAATTACTCGGGTCTGAAAATTTTCAACAAACTTGATAATAATATAAAACAGTGTAATAATGTCAATGAATTTTCAAAAAAACTTAAAATGTATTTAATGGATAAACCATTTTATAATATCTCTGAATATTTTAAATGTAAGAAATAGGAAATTATTTAAGTAAATAATGTAGGAATACTTTTGTCACTTTATTTTGATCTCATTAAGTTTAATGTAAATGTCTTTTTTTTTCTCTTGAATTATTTTCAAATAATCTCATAGTATTTTTTTCTTAGTCATTTAGTTTTTTATTTTTTATTTTTATTGTACCAATGTTTTTTGCATGCCTTAGTACATTATTTTTGTATGGCTTTACTGCAAATAAATGATCTTATGTCTTATGTCTTATGTCTTATTAAAACATTTATGTACGTACCTCCATAATCATATTAATATTCAATAATTGGTTACGAATACACTACCTGTTTGATTAAAATTACATAGCTTAAACGATCTCTTATGCACATATGATACAAACATTATGATACAAATTATGCACAAACATAAACAGTCAACACTAAATGATTTGTCATACAAAAATGATTTTTAATTTTAGAATATTATAAAATAACGGCATGCTTTTTTCCGGGATAAAAAGTAGCCTATGTGTCAAATTAGCGTATAAGCTATATCCATTCTAAATTCCACTCGACAATTAGCTCACGTTTCTTGACCGCAATAACATTTTTACAATGCAAAATTAATACCTTGAATACTTTAATGTGCAACTTTAACGTTAAACGATTATTTGTGGCAATAACTATTAATAAACGGAGTTGCGTTAAGTAAACAGTTAAACTAACTGCGCCACTTAACTGTTCTTAATAGTTAATACTGAATTGGCATTTATGCCTGTGTATTTAATTTACTTTGGATTACTTGATTTCGGAATTTTACGACATATTTGAATACTGCAGCATACCTGTTTGCAGCAACATTTTTAAAGTATATTGACGGGTATGAATTAATACATCCTGACGAAAATTTATTCCAACTAGTTAAAAGGTATTGGTAGCAAAACCATTATATAGTAGAGTTATTTAGTGCAAAGATTGTTCCCTACTTCCGACAAGTCATAATAAAGGAAATATAACATTAAAAGAAGCAACAGTTATGATTATTGATTTCAAATATATTGGGAATGATTTACAGTGATGCTAATATTTTCTCAGTTATTTGATGCTTTAAATTTTTGAAAGAAGCACAAGGATAGCCTTTCAGAAGATATTCGGCGCCTAATGGAGGTAGAGTTTCGCTTTTAGTATATTTTTTCAGAATCCAGTGTAATTGTCTTGTAAAGATCTAAGTAGGTACATACTAATACATCTCAAAATACTGTAAATTATAATCGTACGCAAACGCGTGTTTTTATAATAATAATAATAATATTAATTTATTTTGCATAAATGAACTTAAGAATAATACATTCAAATTATGATCTTACGGCTAGTAAACATGTTTTGTTTTATGTAAAAAAAATTTTACGTGTATACAATATACACAGGTTGACTTTCAAACAAACCCCGATAATTATAGAGGTTATTAAGAAACGTTAGCAGAACACGTTTTAAATGTAAAAACAAATAAAATTAAAATTCAAAATATTCTTGAAAAATGTTAACTTGGAAATAAAATTTATGGTTATCCTAGCCACTCCCATACGGAAAAAGTTTAAAATAGTCCAAAATAGGAGGATAAATAATAAAAATAACTTCGCTCAAACTAAATATTTTGTCTCTTCGAGTGAACATGATTTCTTTGGATTTTACGAAAATCTTGAAAGGGCTCCAAATTTAAAAAAAATATTATGAATATGATTTTGAATGGTTTTAATAGAACCAGTTTGTATTCTTTTTAACAATTTATATATCTATATAAATACACGAGCTTTTGCATGCGGCAAGTCTCGTGTGAAAGTGTTTATCAGTATCTTTTATTTGCAGGTAAAATAAAATATTGTCAGTTTTTCGCTTGGTCGTTATTTTTATAACACCCCTTATAGCGTATCTACATGTTGACCAGGGTAACAACGATGATAATAAAAAAAAAGTATTCAAATCCGTTGAAATCCGTTTAAATCGAGTTAAGACGGAACATACAGACAGACAGACGTAAATTGAAAAAAACCGGACAAGTGCGAGTTGGACTCGCCCACCGAGGGCTCCGTTAAGAGTATGACACACCCTAGGAAAAAATGTTATTAAAAAAAGTTTTCAATTATAGATTATCAAGAGCAAGGCGCTATATCGAATGCACGTTCGGAATAATGAGTAATAAATGGCGAATATTTCATAGACCGATAGACGTACCTAAACATAAATTTCGCGGAGAATATCATCAAAGCTAGCACAGTACTACACAATTACGTTCGAATACGTGATGGTTATAGATATGAAGATACACTTTATCTTTCACCGTTACAATCTATAAATTCAGAAAATGTACCACGAGGCAGCTTGTATGCTAGAACTGCAAGAGAGAAATTCGCCAATTATTTTGTAAACGAGGGAAAATTACATTGGCAAGACAACATGATTTAAGTAATTACCTTATACTCACCCAACAGTTTTTTCTTTTCTAAATTGTCTTCACAATCGCTGAAAATTTCAACAATCTCCTCCCAATTCCTTTTTTTTATTGTTTTGTTTTTACAATCAGGACTTTACATATCCCATATGGCAGGACGCTTTTGGATTTCGTCGATAAATAAGTCTGTATCAAAGGCTAGTTGTAAAAATATAGATGTCTGAATTATTAATATTAAAATAAAATTAAATAACGAAACATAAATTAACAGAATGGTTTATACATATTCATAGACAATTAGTAAAAAGTTTACCAGAGAGTTTATCACATCATAAAGTTAAAAGAAAACACTACAATGATGGCGGTTGTTTGTTGTGAAAAAATTTTAGTTTGCATCGTTAATTAACTTGATTAGGATAGGGCCAAATAGGATAGGGTATATCCATCCCCAATTACCGGGGCTTATATGATTCATTTATGCCGCAAAAACGTATATTTCGAGACTCTCAAGGGAATCAAAATTTACAGGGTATGTTCCGTTGACCTGGAAATATGAAATTTGGCTTGTAATACCGTCATATACTACAAGTATGGAAAAATATGAAAACTATACATTAGTAACTAAATCATTGAAAAAAAAAACATAAAATACACATTTGTACGAAACCCTCAGTGTTCGAGTCCAACTCGCACTCGTCCAGTTTTTTTATATATTATTCTACCACAGCTTCGACCTTTTTGCTTATGTAATAATTAAAAATTAAACTCTCGTAAAAAAAAGCCAGTGACAGTAATCAGAGCTCTTTTCCGTCTGCTGATACTGATTTTACTCAGCCAGAAACTGCCTATAACGCGTTATCAGCAATAATGTACTATTTTGTTATTTGAACTAAATAATTCAACGAAGTTATTTAGTCTCTGGTTCTGCTGTAACTTGCGAGCTCCCCCGAGGTTATTCAGAGCAGAGTAACAGGACAGCTTTCAAACAGGCATACAAACCGGTGGCCTACCACTAAGGTCCGACCGAACCCGAATTTTCAGTCTCGGCCAAGAACGAGACCGAGACCGAGAAACAAATGAATTCTCAGCCGAGACCGAGACGTATAGATCTCGTATATCAAACAACTACGATGAAAGTGTAATCAATTACATTTATGACATAAAACTATAAGAAAAACAATTTAAAAAATCTTACTCATTTCATAATTAATTAAGGCTTTAGGTCTTACAATTAGTAAGGATTACTATTTACTGATAAGGTCGCCTTTTATGGACGAGTCTCCGTACAAACGGAGAAAACTGATTGTGACGTGTACAGCCTACAAATGTCTGTTTTTTATTCAGTTGTCTTGTCATAGTGTATTTCTAGGGCATATTTCTAAAAATACTACCTACCTAACTATTCTCGGCACGACCGAGATTCTTCGCGTGTTTGGGCCGAGACCGAGGCCGAGAGGTTCAGCGATAATTTTTGCCGAGACTCGCCGAGACCGAGAGGCAAGACCGAGACCGAGATCTCGGTTGGACCTTACCTACCACGGCTGGGGTAGTTTTCTAGGCCAAACTAGGGTGTCCTAAAATTGGATTTGGCCGGTAACATAATCCATCCCCAATTACAAAACAGACTGTTGACGGGCAGTGGTGTTACGACGCTGGTGCGAGGTTTTCGGCACCGTGCTTACCAACCCGTTTGCTCAGCGTGTGTGAGTATAAACATTTCTTCCAGGAGGACCGCTAAGAGTGACAACATATTGGAAAGGCCTATGTAAACTGGGGACGAACCAGATTTATTCGGGAGGCCGGTGAGCTGCGTAGCCATGGCTTAGAAAAATTATGGAATGTTTGGTGAAAATTCAAGGTATATATTTTTTTCTCGTAATGATATCAGAATCGTGTATACTTTCATACCCTAAAGGGATTCTTGATCTCTTGACTTTGCATGTACACCCTGTATATGTTGTAGCTTTTTCGCTGTGTATATTGCGGCGAGGTGATGATGTGTCGTATGAGACCTAATGTACGAGTATTAATATATCATTGTCTTGTCCTGGGTTTTCGCAAATGCAGATTATTTTAATTATTCCAACAAAACTATTAAAATACAAAACATCCCATTTCCAAAAAAGAATACGAATGACGCCTTTGTAGCCAACTGTATTCCGTCGTGCTATAAGCAAACGGCCATTCATATTTTTGGTGAAAACCAACTTTGAGAAACCGTTATTTAATTGAGATCAAACCAATCCAATCCAGCTGCAGCAAACAGCTGCAGGTTTCACGGACGACTCTCTCTCTAAACTCGCCCGTATGTCGGTGTGTTAGGGTTCACGCATTTTTGTTTGGAACTCTATTATTTCCCCAACTAAGGCTGTCCGCGGGTATGACTCTTGAGGTAAGTGGTTCAGTAGGGTCGGTAGAATATGTGGTTTCATTTAATGGTAGCAGTCTATTTACAACCTGTATATTACATCCAAAACGGATAAATCTTCACAAAAACGTATAAATGCTCACCAAATTGTGTTTCATGGAGTAACAGTCTGTCAAAAAATTGTTGAAATGAAAATTGAAGAAACTATTTTTCCTTCGCCTGGTTACACTAAACAAATAAGTACAAAATCTGTTAAATCGAGTTAACCGCGTTGTTATTTCATAAATATATTACCTAAATTATACTACTTGAACGTTTTAAGCCCGATAAAGTTCATTAAAGTTTCATAATTTCATTAAAATATTATTCAAATATAATAATTATTAAAATAAATATTAAATTATTTTTTAATTGATTGATTGTATAATATATTATTCATAAATATAAAGTTATATATAAATTTATTAATGCATTGATATTAATAAGTATCAATCAATCTATAATATATTATTTTGTCATATTATATACACTTTAATATATGTATATATAATTTTTAATATTCAATTAATATAATTTATTTCTTCTGTCTTTTATATTTTTATCCTTTAATAATATATTGTTGAGTATTATTTTATATAAGTTAAAAAAAACTGTAGTAGTATTAAGCCATATTCAGAAAACAAAAATACTGATAGAAAAGACATGATCTTGCTAAGTTTCTTGCCCTTCTTCGTAGCAAGATTAATCGAATGGGCGGATTTAGGCATTATTTCAATTTATAGTTTATTTATCTATTACCTTATTTATTCATTGCATTATGTAGGTATGTATATAAAATATATAATTTTTTTACTTATGTTAGTATATATTTGGCTAGGCATTATATTCATTTATGGTCTATTCAGTTTATTTATTAATTGCATTCCATCCATCCATCCATCAGCCTGTTTCGTCCACTGCTGGACATAGGCCTTTCCAGGATTTTGCCACTCTTGGCGGTCCTCCTGGAAAAGTTCTCTTTGCAGATGGCCCTGTCTTCTTAAGTGGGGTGGTGCAATGTGGCTTAAGACGAGCAACCAGTGCTTTGGCGTGGATTTTATACAGCCCGTTATCGTTCTCATAGTCTGGTTTAGCTGTACGTCTACCTTTTGTGTGTGCACGCTATTCATCCAGACGGGACCCTTGTAATTCGTGCCGTTGTCTGAACTAATTAAAAAAGCAAACCTCTACGCGATACTAATCGGTATAATGCAACGACGAAGGCCTCCGTGGACAACGAGGACTCTAATCCCAAGTGGACGACCTTGGTGGACAGACACACGAATACTCACAGGTACGCCTTAACAGTCCGAGCGTTGCGAAGGCTAGACGTTCGGACGAGGAACGGTCCCCCCACGTCCGTAGCCACTCCATCAAAGAGTCTCGACTGTGTGATCCCATCAGCTGGCAGATCTCTTATCTGCGGCTGCATCAACAAGGCTCGCAGCCTGTAACAAGAAACACAGGAGAAGAGAACATTGCGAATTACCCGGCGAGTAGACAAAAACCAAAACTCTCGCTGTAAAATCGCCAATAACACGTTTCATCCCGCGTGTGAGTTACGAACATGTCGGTCGGACAGCAAAAGCCTCATCAAAGGCCCTCCTTGGGTAACGACAAAGGATGGCGACTTGCGTGCTCCGACCCGACGCACACCGTGCCGACGCCACCGTCGCGACGCCCCAGCGTCTCAACGCACGGTGACCCGACTCACGGCGGCCTCGACGCCCAGCGTCCCGACGCCCGGCGTCCAATCAGGAACTGACATATTGAAGGATACATTTTTGGGTTACCCATTTAACTAAAATGCGATGTGACTGCCGATAAGATTAGCACTCCGAGCAATGTGGTAAAATGGGAAAAAATATTTTTTTACTTGAAAAAATTGACCTATTAACATGCCACATTCGAGAACAATAGTTATCTGGCTGAAATGTAAAATTTTGGTTTAGGTACAATTTTAGGCAAGAAAACAATTTTGTATGTGAATCCGTCCAGCTTGATATCCTTAAAAATTAAATCAATATGATAAAATGTATTCTCAATAACTTTTTAAAATATCGCCATAATAAAACTTGTTATTATGTCAAACGTTGACTGTTATAGATATCTAAAATTTGCGTTAAATTCTGTAAAAAAAGCGTTAAATTAATAATTATGAAAATAATTAGATTAGGAAATGGACCTTCTCTCTCTTTTGTAAATAATTTTTTGGGTTAGAAATATGTAGTTTGGCACTGACGGTCACGCATACAAGGTCATACAAGGACTAACCACCATTTTCGATTCCCATATCTGTAGACATAAATTAAAAAAACAATATTATTATATTAAAAGATTTAAAAGAGGCAGTCTTGCATCCAGTCTACTTTGAAATCAAGTTAATTTGAAAGATTGTTTATTAAACCATAGATATTATTATTCTTTATTTAACTCCTTGCTCATCAAAACAACTATTTTATTCTTTCTAGTGCCATCTATGGATTGATTGAACATCGATCTTGAAAACTTCTCCTATAAAATACTGTAAGCGGGATTATCAATAATTCGGACCGCTAGCAGGGTTGCCCGACCGGAAAAACATTAGAAACGTCCCTTTTTTTCCAAAATTGACCTTTTTCAGACAGCTCGTCGTCCGAATGCATACTGGTAGCACTGCTTGTAATACATGCCAAAATAATACAAAATAGGCAAACACTAGGTACTTAAATGTTAAAAATATTGGTTTCTCTTTCATTATACATTACCGTACCCTAAAAATTTATGATAAACTGCCGCCAAGGGTATATTTTGGCTACATACACCGCCATTGTATCGTTTTAGAAATTACAATAGCTAAGCAATCACCAGATATAATAAAATATAATGCCGAAAAATCGCTGCAAACCGCTAAAAATAGTAAGTAATTACCAGAATTTAATCCTTATTTTAGTATGAAACTTTAACAAAAAAAATTATAATCTGCTAACCTACAAAAGCAAGTATCTCTAAAATAATCGCTAAACAACCCAGAAATAGTAAACAACCACCAAAAATACTAAACAATGACCAAAAATTTAACTGCATTATAATTAAAAAATTTATCCAAATATACAAAACTTCGGGGGTCCTATACTTCAAATCTCGTAATTAACACGGGCCTCGAAGTTTATATAAGACAATCTTTTTAATTTATTTATTTGACACAAGACTACTAATGGAAAATAAACATTGTATATTTTTATTATGTTATAAATCCTTATCTAGTAGTTTAGAAATTCAGGCCAGTTTTAATTAATTGCTTTTAAACTTCTATAATATTATTATAGCATCACACATTTTTGCGGTCAGGTGGCATCCCGCAAAAACTTTTGCTATATGACTAAAACTAAATCGGTATCTGGAATCATCTGACCTTAATCTGAGAAAAAAATACCGAATATACCGCTAATTTGATTGATGTGCCTATTCTACTCCAGCAAATAAATAACTTATGAAATAAAGTAAATAAAACATATATTAATATAGTCTATCTAATAAAAGCTGAGAGTAACTTCGATTTTCTTTCACCTTGTTTCCATATCCGCGTCAGGTGAAGTTATTCAGCTTTTATTAGGTAGACTCTACAGATTTATCAGCACCATACGTCATGCTGCAGTTAATTTCGATGTCGACATATCGATGTATATCAAACCCTATTTATTTTTTTCGAATAATGGCAACACTCTATGTGTCGAAAGTGGTCGCCGAATTAAAAACTACTTTACACGCCGTGTAGGTAGGAATGAATCTACAATATGCTGAAAAGAACATTTTTTTTTAATAATTACCTAGTAACTATCTACAATAAAACAAAGCTCTGAAGATCAGAATTTTAAGAGTACCCATATCTTTAATCATATTGTATAATCATTAATTCATAATTCAATTTATAATTCATTGACCTTAACGTTGTTATAATTATTATTTTTTCTGTACATTGTAAGTGTGTGTGAGGAAAAAGGGGAAGAAAGAGATCGTACCTCGAGCGTAGCTTCCTTCGTAATTGCCGGTTCCTTGAGGCACGATAGTTTGCAAATTTATAATAAATATACACACGTACACTTCACAACGTTTTGTTAGAACGATGAGGTTAGTTAGCCTGCGAATCCACTTTGACATAAATACATAAGTTATATTTTCGTACTAGATTGTAAACATTTACCTTCGTATTATACTATTCGAGGTCTTCATTCGTGTAGTGCAGATTACTGTACTACTTTGTATATTAATTAATACTATATGTATATTACCTTGTATATGTAAACACGTAACGTGTGACCAAATTCTATCTTAAAAATAAAATTTAATATCACTAGTGTATAGATTTTCAAGGACTGATTTAAGAGTAAATGCTTCTCGATTGAATAATTATATTTATTGATAAGAATAAGGTAGGATTCTAAAAATGGGAAAAATCTCAAAATCTATTATATTAAATGTAACGCATTTTTATTTCATTACATTACTATATACTATCTGAGATGGATTTTTTGTGTATAATTGGTGTAAAATCGTACTATAAATTGCAACAAATTTTACGTAACTATAAATTTCTGTCAGAAGATCGACGTAGAGGTCAGTAACACGTATTTTGTGAACATTTTAACTTTCTACCTATTACGGTTGAAGCTGTAGACCCCTGTGACAGACGGACAGACAGACAGACAGCGGAGACTTAGTAATAGGGTCCCGTTTGGCACCCTTCGGGTAAGGAGTTCTAAAAAGGAGGTTCAAGGAAGAAGAAGACGTTTAAAGATATCATCCTACTTCTTAACGGAAAATCGTGAATTGACTTGTATGTCCTCGTAGATGTCTATAATCGTACTGTAGGGATCGAGGTTGTTGAATCAAAGGTTTTCTTCACTTCTTCAGTATTTATTTAAATATCCTAGACATTAACCTATCACTGAACACATTCCAGGGGAAGCTATGGATCGATCTGTCCTAGAACTCTGCTCGTTTCTTTGTCTTTTCACTAGAAATCATTTCATTTTTAGAGTATTTTGATAAATCTATCAATACGACGTACACATATTCATAAATATTACCGATTGCCAACCAATAACGAGCCAAAAGAGTTCTATAATCTAATAATATGACCTAAGATTGCTACCTACACTACAGTACATAAGTAATTAATTTTGCTTGTTTTCGACGAGCTTCTAGAGACTACAGATTATCTCCATGTGCTGCGGTCTCAACACACTTCTTTTGCTTCTTCATTAATCGAGTCTCGTATTCTCTTATTTTCACGCCATTGTCGCTAATTTATTTCCTTCGCAAGGCCATCTTTCAACTTGGTGTAAATTGTCATCTCGTGTCACCTGATGCCATATTGCTTCACTAGCTTTTGCCCGCGGCTTCACCCGCGTTGAATTAGTTTTTGTGTATAAAATCTGTCAATATTTACCTACAGTGCTCATAGACTATTTCCCGGAAGCTATACTATAAGGGCGGTTACAAAGTATTGATGTCATGGAGACTGGGTAAGTGGTCAGGACCATTTCTGTGAAATATACAAAACTAAAATTTAGACTAATTGAAGCAAGGTTGTTCTTCAACAAGTATAGATACACGAACTTATTTCGCAAGCGTGGTCATTGAACCTTGGTCGTGACCACTTATCGAGTCTACAGTATGAATTTTGCTACATAAACGAAAGTCACTTATATCATTGCGCGATACCCGTTCCCAAACCATAAAAAAAGAGTCCTGTCTCCATACTATCAACGATTGGCTATTTACTTTCACAATATCGCGTCATATCATAATGCTATTCAGCGACATTCGTTTTCAAGAGTACCTATACATACTGTAGAAACTTAATTTATTACCTTTGTTTACTTCGTTTATAGGTACTAAATGTCATGGAAGATGGTTTCCATAGATGGATTTTTCTTTATCAAAACTGATTAATTGAAAAGCAATATGGCCTTTAATAAAATTAAAAATGTTTTGAGCAGTTCCCCTGTGCTGGCGCACTATGATCCAAGTCTGGAGTTGATTCTGTCTGTTGATAGCAGCGCGTACGGTTTGGGTGCGGTACTGACGCAGCGCTTTGCAGATGGTAAGGAACGACCTGTGTGTAGTGCGTCGCGCACACTTAACTCTGCCGAGGTTAACTATTCTCAGATAGACAAAGAGGCGCTTGCCATTGTATTTGGGGTCACGAGGCACCATCAATATCTTTATGGTAGATACTTTATTTTGAGCAGCGACCACCGTCCCTTAAGTTACATTTTTGGTAAAAATAAGGGATTGCCGGTGTCGAACGGCTCCAGGAAGGCCGTCGGGGAGATGATTCCCGTTCGTTTCGCCACCACGATGGCGACACCGGTCTCCATGAACGGGACGCTGAAGTCCACTACTGCTTCACGGTCAGAGTTGATGATCAGCGATGTCAGGACCTAAAAGATAATTAACTTTGAATTATATCTTAGTTTATTATTGCAAGTGTATCAGGGCATCAGGACTATAGTATTTAGGAGAGTCTGTAAAATATCGCCTTCTATAAGAGCAGATCTTCTATGGCAAGGAGTGATGGGCACTTTTGTATGACACCTGGCCTGAGCAAATACAAATGGTGTATTCTTAACTTTTCGCGTAAAAGAGATACAGGAACATTTTAATGGATTAAGATCCAGCTTGTTGAGTAAACAATAGTTATCAAGACGTAGAAGATCATCTTGTAAGGCACGTGCATCACTAATATTTGCTACTGATCGAAAGATCTTCATGTCATCTGCAAAAATAAGAACGCTTGAATTTATAAAACACGAGTCAATATCTGATATAAAAATAAGGAAAAGTAGCGGCCCCAGCAAAGATCCCTGAGGGACACCACTTGGTACAGAGACCCAATCAGACGTATAGTTGTGGGTCACAACAGCCTGTGTTCTATTAATAATGTAAGCAGAGAACCAGCGGTAGAGATCTCCACGGATTCCTGCTCTTAGCACAAAATACATATTTATTCATACGATAAATTAATTATGGGTAAAATTAAACAACATATATTAGCTCTAGAAATCAGTCTTTATGTATGGCACTTCTTCATTATAATAGGAACGAACTTAAAATGGCCCTTGTAGCACCCTAAAGTAAACTTTCAAAGCTTAACTAAAGTGGTTGCGGCTGTAACTTCAGCCGGGAGTTTGTTGTACACTGACGGAGCCATGACATGAGTTGATTGTGAGGACTTGTCGAGTCTGCGCTTGAGGTTAGCGAGGTTGTCCGCATTGCGCGTGCGGTACCTGTGGATATCACTATGTTTTTTAAACAAGTGCAGGTTCGCACGCGCATAGACCACAATCTGGAAAAACACAATTGAGGGCAGCGTCATGGTATTCTAGCCCTCTTCGAAATTTCTGACGTCTTTATGAAAAGGGCACTAGATGAAAAACCAAAAAGTATTAAATTGTTTAATTATATCGTATTTGAATTAGTAGGTATAATATATTAAATTAGGTCAACTATCCACTAATATCACGTATTAGGACTCAAACACCTGAAGTAAACAATTTCAAATTTACTTTTTTTTTACATATTATTATGTATGCAAATGAATGCTATTTTTGTCGCAAATTTCAAGTCTTTATCAAAGTTAAGAGGCTGTAACATACGGACGGACAATAAAGGTTCCTTTTACCTTTTAGGTACTACGGAACCCTAAAAAACGTAGGAACCTGATTTTGAAACTAAGACCTACAGAAACACATGTGCATCCTATTTTTGCTACGGCGTAGCAAGTGCTACGATTATACTTTAGTCGCCTTGTAAACCTGCTAATTGTGTATTTTTTTTTCACGGAACGCGTACTGTGACTAAATTTGGCAAATATGTTGACTCATAGCCGGAGGCTGTAATGAAAATAAAGCATAAAACAAATAAAACAAAAGCTTGTAGCTCCTCCACACGCTCCAAGAATGAGCGCGGGTCACTTGAACCATTAAACCTGACGTTCCATTTTGCCACGTTCTTGTCTCCAGAACACTCAATGGGCAACTCGAGTTGATCCGAGGTTGCGGTGCTCTGTTTTGGCAGCTGATCCTGGGAAGAACCTTCAACCGTAGCTAAAAAATTCTGAAACCTGTTGTTCAGCTTGGTCAACTGCGAAACACATTTGTCCTTTTGACCGTCGAAACCTACAGCTCGAATACGCCAAACCCTTGAGGATAAATGTCTATATAAGGCCCTAAAACGGTCTAGGAGGTATCGTTCCTTCTTCTCCTCAACCTTCTCCAAAATCTCCGACAAAGCCTTAATGCCATTCCCAACCGCTAAAAGTTCAGCTTCAGGAACTAAATCGGTATCAACGATCGACTCAGCCGGACACTCAGCGATTAACTTGCGCAATTGATGCCGTAACGCAACAACAGTATTTGCCGGTGTATCTGCACGGATTGAGACCTCATATACTAATAGCTGAAAACGTCAAACATTTGTTCGAAAGCATGAATTCCAGGCTACAAGAGTGCATAGCTAAAAGAGGAGGGCATATCCGTTATTAACAAACAGAAAAATAAATCAAAAGTAAAGAATTTTCAAATTTTCAATGACCTTTCATTGTTTGTGTTTTTTTTTTCTAAATTGTATTTTTTTATGAAAAGTTAAATAAGCATATTTAATGATAATTAATTTAAACAGTAAGTAGCCTACACGGTAGAAAATAACATTGTTTTATGTTTACGGTAATTAAACAATGTATTAATTTTATAATTTTCTTGGTACACCTTAAAAACCTAGTGGCCCTTATTTTGTTTTGACTATATATATATATTTAAAGAAATAAAAAAGTTTCGACCAGCGTGTGGTCATCGTCAGTCGAATGAAGAAAAAAGTATTTGACATTTACCTATATATAAATTAAAAGTCATGTATACTAGTATTCTGTGAAAATTTCAGCTTGCTACCTATAACGGATGAAGATGTAGACCCATATGACAGACAGAGAGAACGCCGAATCTTAGTACTAGAGTCCCGTTGGGAACCTTTTACAAAAAAATTAAAATAAACACGCGCATATTAAAAAATATAATAAACTTGCCATACGTGGGCCCGGCTTCAGTTGAGAATGACAATTATTTTATTATTTACAGAGAAAAAAATAAAAAGGAGGTTTATTTACAATTAATTTTTTCCTATTAATTACTTATCTCTTTTTACAGAATACTAAATAAAAGATTTAAAAAAGCATAAATATTATATGTTTATTTAAAAATATATTTATTTACACACATACAATTGTACAAAATATAATATATAAATCGGACCCACGGTACCAGAAAATGAAAATATTTCATTTGAGGCAATTCTTGAAACATAAATGAATAATACTAATAATCCCCCTAAAAATGTTAAAAATAAAATATATGAAAATCAATAAGTATTAATTATTATTCCTGAAATTATACATGTTAAAATAGTTTGGATTAAAATTACTATTTATTCTTAAAACCATATCTCATAGATGCAAGCATACATTGTTATTTGTGTCAGTATAATTTTGCAAAAACAAACGCAATAATAGTTTCGATTTGGTTGATTTTTGAAATGAGTCGTGACTAGAGATGGGATTCCACCCGGAATCTTTCTCGATTCCGGAAAGATTCCCATTGAAACCACCCGACTACTTTTACGTGGTATATTAGGAGTTATCTCACTGTTTTTATATGAAGCTAGGGACCGTGTTAATGTATTATAGTTCATTAGTATGTACATGTTGAACAATAAATTGGAAAATGAAGTCATATAAAATGATTTTAAAAGCTTTTGTCTCCTTTTATTAATTTCTTAGATACTGTATTAATTTCCTTTTATTAATTTGCAACTGTGACAATGAAAGCAATTGGAACACAATAGTGAGTTTAAGAAATAGGCTGTAGGTATGAATGTTTTAATATGAATGGTGCAAGGGTTTCCTAACCCAAGTTGTGTGCATGTGCATGTTAGTTTTACGTTTAATGTTTAGGCTGTGTACATTTCAGATTGTTGTATGTTATTTGTAGTAATTATAATCACAATATATAATAATTAACTTTGGAATATATAATTAATGATATGCCCTGATGAAGGATTCTACAGGGGTGGCCGTTTTGTATTTAGTTTTAAGGTATGTTTTCACAACAATGAAATCTTCTCGTGAATCTCAAGTCAATTTCAATTTCCAGTTTAGCGAAATTGCAAAGTATTTAAATAAATAATCTATTTTTCCCAAAAATTTACAAGTGGGATTTAGTAGAAAATATGGTTTGAAAAGTCCTATATTTTTATTTCATTAAACTATAAACTTTTATTTTTACAGTAGTATGAGTATATAAAGGGCACTCACATGGATACATCAATCAGAAACTGATCCTATAATGGTCCCATTTTTCTGTCATGAGTAATAGATCACTAAAAATTAAGAAAGAAAAGCTATTGGAATGCATAGTTCTTATAAATAATATTAGTTTTTATTTGTTTGAAAATATTACTTATTCAAAGTCATTTTATTTAATCCATACCTAGGCTGTAAAAGATGAGAAAGAATTTTTTTTAACACATTGTCAGGTATCATCCAGGGTCGGTCTTCTAGGTCCAATCGATGTTATGTTAATATGTAGGTGAGGCAAATAATTTAACATTGTTGATCCAAAAATTTAACGATTAATTTCAGCGGCACGCATATTTACATAGGATGGAATTTATGGAATAGGTGGCTACAATATCACTTTATACCGTTAATATTAACTACTGTATCGATCAAATCGTGAAGAGCCAACATAGTGTTGCCATGTCCAAGCCCCGCTTAATTGATGAGGGGTTGGCTGTTCAGGGATCCCAGAGGATAAATTGATTAATTCTAAAAATTTTGTTTTTTCCCTTCGCGAGCTTAACTCCGAGTCACCGTCTTTACTTTTGATGTTTTTGTCAAAGTTTCGTATTATTTACGCAAGAATTTTCTTACTCTTTCCTTCCGAATGCTTGAGGCGCTTTTAGTGATTCTTTCTTTTAATTATTGTTCAAAATTTTTTTTCCGTCGGTCGCGTCCCGCTGCGGCTGCTGTCCCCAGAAGTACCAGGTGATTGAGATGGTTACTGTAAAGTAATAACCCAATCCCCTGTCTTTATAAGGTGAATGCTTTTGGGGGAATCCCCTTCTAGTCTTGTGACAAGGATGCAAGACAGGATGACAATAAATATTGATCGAATTGATCGCCTTAAAGGCATTTTCCAGGTTTTTTATCTGTACGAGCTTGTCACAAAAGCTGTTCAAGTATGTGAAGACAGGATGACAATCAATATTGATCAATCAATATTTCAATCAATTCAATCAATATTGATCAATATTGATTGTCATCCTGTCTTCACGTACTTGAACAGCTTTTGTGACAAGCTCGTACAGATAAAAAACCTGGAAAATGCCTTTAAGGCGAAACTAGTCGGAAATATAAATATAATAATATTGTGAAACAGTACAAGTGTTTTATAAAGTACAAGTGATTGTCATCCTGTCTTCACATACTTGAACAGCTTTTGTGACAAGCTCGTACAGATAAAAAACCTGGAAAATGCCTTTAAGGCGAAACTAGTCGGAAATATAAATATAATAATATTGTGAAACAAACAAGTGTTTTCTTCAACCATAATAAAGGAGAAGTTGGCCATAAGCGAACAAATGGTATAAAAGAATTGTGTGGGTCCCATAACGTAGCAGATGGAAATCTGTAATCTCTGCCTATCCCTCTGGGAGACAGGCGTGAGTAATAATTATGTATGTATAACATATATTGGGGGAGGGGAGCGTTCAGCCCCTACCCCCCTGGCTCCACCATTGCATACTCCACAGGGTCGCTTTGGTACAAAAATCAAAATGCTGTGTAGTCCCCATGCTTATGTGGATGTTCATCCATCCATCCATCAGCCCGTGTTCGTCCACTGCTAGATAGGCCTTTCCCAAATTTCGCCACTCATGTCGGTCCTCCGTCCTCCTCATCCAGCCGCCCCCGCAACGTGGAAACCCCATTAGATGTATTGGATAGGCAATAGCAGTTTGGCATAGCGTTGCGTCTATTTAGTTGTGCAACTCAGTTCGTATGGACCACTTGAAACTAAATGTTTGGAGTGTTTGTGAATTTGTTTTGGACTGTAAAAGCTTTTAGTTTTCTGAATACATCCTAGATAGGTACTGAAACGTCAAGCACATATCTATCTATTAAGGTATGTTGTTAGTTATCGCGAGTAAGACCCCAATAAAAAGTTAATAATATGTGAAAATCGCGAAAGTTTAAAGTTTACTACATGAATTTTATATGTTGAAAATGTTTTGATTTAATATGATTGATAATTGTTCAAAAGCGCCGTTTTGAGGTGTTTTTATTAATTATTTTGGAATGAGAGGGATGGGTTTTCAATATGACGGCCGTTTCTCATCACATTTTTCACGACGTTTATTTTATGATAACTTTTATTTTCGAAAACTTAATAATAATGAGAATAAAAATAATTTAATTCAGAACTGGGTTCCATAAAATTACACGATAGATTACACAAAAATAAAAAAATCAAAAATTACAAATCACAAAAAAGTCAATAAACAGTCATGTTAATAAAATTAAAATAAAGAGGAAATAAA
This sequence comes from Ypsolopha scabrella, assembly GCA_910592155.1. Lineage (NCBI taxonomy): Eukaryota > Metazoa > Arthropoda > Insecta > Lepidoptera > Ypsolophidae > Ypsolopha > Ypsolopha scabrella. The sequence goes on from OU342985.1 coordinate 14,226,395, forward strand.
AAACGATATGTACAATTTTGATTAATAAATATGACCTTATTTAGTGTGTAGTGTCGTCGAGTGATGGCTGATAGGACACCCGCACCCGCCTCAGTTCGCCTAGAAAGAGCTAAGGAGTTAAAGCACTTGCACGTTGATAGCAAGCTTGAAAATTTGGTATTTTCCGATGAAAAAATTTTTACGGTTCAGCAATATGTGAACAAACAAAATGATCGCGTATGGTTAAAGTGTAAATCAAACGACAATTTAGACCAACGAATTGCTCTGCGAAAGCAAGAGTTATATAATTGTTTTTATTTCTGTACCAACATTTTTTGCTCTCGTTACTTGAGGTGGTTATTTTATTTAACCTTGATCATTATCCTCTTATCTTAATGACTAGAAAATTGATACCCTATGCATGTTCTGAAAAAAGCACTATACTTTCTTCGACCATGAATTAGCAATCCTGGCCTCGCATAAAAATCTCCTCGCCCTGCGGGCTCTTACTCGTCCAGGGTTGCTTATTCGCTGGTCTTAGCAGTAATGTACTATATCCCAAACCCCGACTCGTAAAAATATTTTACGGAGTCCTTATTACGTCCCGACGTGGTGGCTGCTGAGCAGTATCACCATACTTCGGGCACAAATATGGACCCATAGTTTTTGCGTGCCTACTAAAATACGCAGAACAAATATAAATATGCCCTTACAGGGTTTGAGCCTCCGAGCCGAGACTTCGGAATAACACCCTTGAGGCGAAGTTATCCAGAGAAATTCATTTTACACTTTTATATCCTGCTTAGTGGGAGCGGGCAGTTCAGACAACTCGCGATTTTGAGGTGTTTTTATTTATTGTTTTGGAATTAAGAGGATGGATTTTTAATATGACAGCGGATAAATATATGTTTTAAAGGGAAAAATATTTATAAATAAGAGGGGGTTATCCCATTTTTTATCTTTTCAAATGTATTTTAAACCAATAAATAGCGATGAAAAAATGTTGTAAAAAATATATGTCATATTTCGATCGTATTGTTTTAAACTTTTTGCTCGACCTAATATAATTTTTTAGCTAGGACCAAACGAAACTGAAAATGCAAGGTGGGCCAATAGATGTGTCCAGAAGTGTATATATGGATATATATATATGTACACTTTTGTATATAGGCAAAAAAAGAAATAATAGATGTCATTCATTTGACGTTCAGTGACGTCATCACACCACATTTAATTTAGGCCTCAATCGATTGTGTTGCTAGACTTGGACCATCAAGACTTGCAAAGAAACATTATGTTTTGAATCAATGGAAATGTAATATTTTTTGTATTTTCTTTCAATTCGTCGTACTATTTCTTAATGGTAAAAGTTGAATATATAGGTAATAATATAATTAGTCTACACGAATGTTTCATTGTACGGCATATTTATATAGGATTGCAAAGTTACATTTTCAGTTGTAAGTAGAATGTACCGGAAAGGAAAAAAGTAGGACTATCTACAAAAAGAAATGAGATTCCATCAAAAACAAAAAGGTATCCTACCGTAAAAAGTTGTGAGATCCATCTACATGGATTTACATCCAAGTCGATTAATTTATTCAGTCCCTTCTTATGGGACCTTCTGTTTTAAGTTATTACGTAATTAGCTAACCTAACAACATCTTACAGTGACCATATCAATATTAAAAATATTTTATGTTTTAAATAAATAGATTGACTTGGCAATCGCACTAAATAATCTAATTTAATATAATATGTATTACTTGTGAGATACATTGTGTTTTCAAGGGACTGCAGTAGACGTGAGTATATAGTAGGTCTTAATTTCAACTCGATACCTCCACGCGTTCCCGAAATAAAGGGTCTTGATAGATAAACGGACGGACGGACGGACGGACAGACAGACAAGGCAGACGACAAAGTGATCCTATAAGGGCTCTGTTTTTTCTTCTTGAGGTACGGAACCCTAAAAATAGAAAAAAATATATGATAGACTAGAATGATGTTCCTTGATTGGAATTTTAAATTTTCATCAAAATCTTTAACTGAATAAATACCAAACCTAGGTCTAATTTACAACGAATATTCAGTTTAATTACTTGGTATGCAAAGAAACAAATAGAAACATAGTCAAATTCGTGTCGAATAAACGCGGCTGGAGCCGCGGGCAAAGGCTAGTTTAATAATACAATACAATTACCTATTAGAATTTTTGTCTGCCTGTCTGGTTTAATTTTAATTAGAGAACCACTCAACGGATTTGGATACGGTTTTCTTTATTACCATCGTAGCGACCCTGGTCAACATATAACGCTATAAGAGTCGTTGATAACATAACCGCCAAGCTGAAAACTGACAATAATTGAAAGACACATTAGACCACGCAGTTTAGACTAGCTTTTGCTCGCGGTTTCGACCGGGTCGTTGAATTTTGGCATGCAGGTGAAGAAGTTAAAACACCAGGAAAACCAAAATGAAGTGTATAAAACGTAATGTTGTTTCAAGAGGATGACATATATTATAGGGTCGGGAAAAAATTAAACATTTGTCACAAAGATCGTACACTAATGGAACACGTGCTGTGAACGGCGTAGGTACATTGGATCGACTGTTTTAAACACCAATTGTGTTCTTGTAAGCAGCTTACAGTTTTGTGTAGGATTGAATTTAGTTTTTTATTAATGTCTGAGTTATTGTGGCTTGATGTAAGGAGGGAAATATTATCAGCAAATAATACGCATGGCTCATCCACGGTTTTTGGCATGTCATTAATGTAAATCAGGAAAAGAAGACAACTTCAGAAGATATTAATAATTTTTTAAACAAAACAAAATCAACTTTTGGCAATATTTATAGACACATTAGATCATTAGATCATGAACTGCTGCTTCGTGCTATCGACGAATGTATGTACCTACATCGTACACGTCCGGCAACCCTAATCGAAATCTCTATCAGTGCTGCCACCCTCTAATTTTAATTTCCCTCAACTGCTTGTGAAAATCCCCTGACTTTTTCCCCTAATCATTTTATTTAAAAGTTAAACACAATTCAGGGTTAACTATTCCATTAGGTAACTAACTATAACTATTTCATTAACATTAAAAGCGTTAATTTTAAATTCAAAAATATAAGTACCTATTTTATTTGTTGCTAGGATACAGAACTGCACGTAACACGTTCCGATTTATGTACATATTCTACAACCAATTCAACCAAAACTCTTCCCAAATAACTTTCCCTATAAAATACCCTGAATAATGTTGTACCCTAAAAGGGTAAATACCCTGAAATTGGGAGCAAATTTGTCTGAACTCATTCTATCTGCTTTTTCAGCAGAAATTACGACACTATAGTCCGTAAAATATAGCTTGAGCCATACAGCCGTTCAGCGCTATACAATTACCTAGTATGTATTTTAGTCTCTTTTTCATGCTCAAATAATCTAATCTTCTCATTATCAATAATCATAATAAATGAATTGAAAACATATGCCTATAAGAGTGTTGATAAAATGACCGCCAAACCGAGGACTATCGATAGTTTTAATCTAGAAACAGTTTTGGGAAGTGCCGGCAGTAACAAGCGGCGACGCTGAGAGTCCTTACCTCTGGACTCAGACTGGAGCACTGTCAGGCCAGTGGCAGAGTTGTGCCCCGGTACAGTGGATGTCAGCAGTTGTTCAGGGACAGCAGTTACACTCTGTGTTGATTGTCACCCAATGATGTTGGGGGATCCATAGCTGGTAATTTGACCACCGTGTCTGTCAAAGGGTTTGGTGATTTTGTGGCATTCAGAGTGGCCCTGGGGCAACGCAGCGATGAAGGGCCTATACTATTTGAGATGTCCGAGATGGGGCCCATTGAATGTTGGTGAATATCCTTAGAAGTCAGTATAGTCTGAGTGTCAAGCTGGAGTTGCAGGTAATTTGGGAAAGGCCTATGTCCAGCAGTTGATGAACACGAGCTGATGGATGGATGGACTGTACAAGGTTAAGAGGCTTCAGTTAGGTAAATTAGCAGATCGATGTTTGTCGGTACCAATATCAACAGAAACTACATTCAAATAACGTTCATATCCAAAAACGTCTTTGCTAGGGATCACGAGTACCTTCAAATCCGAGAAAATGACGCGTGTTCTGAAGAGGAAATTCAGGAAGTGTTAGATTTTGTTTAATACTGTTATAATAATAATAATTTTTGTTGAATGATTATTCTGATTAATGCTGTCTTTTAAAATAAAGTTGGATGATTAAATTTAATTTTTCGATGTACAAAAATTCCTCCTGTTTTATCATTGTCCTTAGTCCATCCACCTCTAAGTCATATTATCAAACCAAACTAAGTCCATATCTAATTTTTTTCGAAATAAACCAAGTCCATTGGATTTGGCTTAATTTGTTAGAAAAGGAATAAATACAATCAAAAATAATTTATTGTGGGGAATCTGCTATAATTACATAGGTAAAGTGTTAGACAAGTATAAAGCATTTATAGTAAGGAAATATACTGACGTAACCAAGCCAACGCATACTCACACATAATCAATGAAAGTAAAAAAACGTTTTGCCGTTAACCAACCTTTCTGGACTTGGCCGATTTTGACATTTAGCGACTCATATATTATAATTACTTCCTGTGAAAAAAATGATAATTACCTACCAAGCGGTTTGGCTCCGCCCGCATCTTGTTCGGCTCAACGACATGCTTTTTTCCGGGATAAAAAGTAACCCATGTGTTAAGATGGGGTATAAGCTATATCCATTCTAAATTTCATCCAAATCCGTCCAGCCGTTTCGGTCTACGCTGCAGCGAGTGAGTTGGCACCTCTTTCAATGTGTATTGTATCTGATCCAAGGGTTGGGGGCGTGTGGAGCCCTTGTATGTGCCAAAAACAAAGCATAAAAAATGACCTAGTTTTTTAAATAAAAAAATATAATTTAATTGAAAAATAACACATAAATGGCCAGCCTCACTAAGCGAATGAAACAACATATTGACATATTACTGGTAAACTGATGCCCCTTCTATGAATGGATTGAGCCAGCAATCAAGAAATTAATTGGCTGGAAAAGAAAATGTTTAAATTACCATCCCGCGACCGTGGAAGAATTCCGAAAATTAACCCCCGGTGAGTAAAATTAATAAGTATACATTAAAGCAGATTCTGAAGTCTTAATTTTAGTTTTAATGCTGTCAAAGCTAAATTTTATTTATTCCAAAATAGTTTTTAATGTTTGCAATATAAGCTATATCACTTTGAAAAATTTTGACAGCACTAAAACTAAAGTTAAAGCGTAATATTTAAATGTCAGTGGTTAAAGCCTTCAGAATCGACTTTACTGTGTTGCTAAACTAATAACTGGAGAAGATGATTTCACATTTCATACAAATTTTAACTTTGAAGTTGATAAGATCATTAATGTTTCGCAATTGATATTTTTGATAAGAAGATAGCATACCATGTTATCTATTTGTGTTAAAATAAATTGCAGAAATCACAAAGTTCGGGAGAAAAGAAATTTAAACTGAAAACCAAAATAAAATTTCCCTCGGGCGTACCTTAAATCTTAATGTAATGTAACAAAGCACAAAATTTAAACAATTAATAAACCAATAATAGAAAAACATTGAAACTACTTGTACGTTGTTCCACTAGTAATTAATACGCCTTTTAAGTACCTATACAAACAGTTAAAAACCTTTGAAAAACATCGAGATATTAAAAAAAAACATTTTTAGAAAATTGATGCGAACCGTCACTAACGAGCAACACACTCTGTTAACAGTTATTGTTGTTTTGTCATACCAGGGAATAATATGAATTAGTAAAATGATCTTGCATGTCCTTACGTTTTTTGTGAAGCTGTTTAAAACTAACATGTGTCTGTTCTGTGTTAAGATATTTTCAAACAGAAAGAGGAAACGTAACCCGAAATTATCTGCTCGGCATGTTAATCATAAGTAATAAGTCTTGGCCTCAATCAGTGTCTTCATGGTGAGTCTCACAAAGTTAAGAGGATAGGTTCCGAAAAACCATAATTTATTCTTCCTTGTTTGAAGAATCTAGCAATAATAGATATTTGAAAAAAAATTTGGACTTCTGTCAAGAATATAGTGTACACTCTTATCGAAACAGAATCTTCAGAAGTCATTCCAACATTGAGCTATAAAAAATCAAAGATGACTCCAAAAAAAGGTTTCATGTCGAGTTTTAACATTATTTGAGCAAAATCATATTATATTATTTATTTATTCACTATCTTACTCGTCCACGTCGCCAGACAAATCGTCCCGGACGGTCCTTCCGAGCGGAATACACGTACCGACACCAGCTCACTTTGAACTCGTTTAATTATTTCAATTCTGTGCACCGGCACCTGCGATACGAAGGTACCTTTTTGAGCAACCCCTAGGAGTATGGGTTGCCATATTAGCTTAGGAATTTCCATGCAATACAGCCCAAGGCTTACAGCTCCACGGTCGTCGGAAGGCATAGGAGCCGTGGGCCGCATCGCTTAGCTGTAGATGGCTAAAATTAACACTATTCTTTAGTTTGCCGTATATCATTACATTACTTCCCAGAAATAACTGGTCTGTAAGTAAGTAGTGTTTAACTATATAGGTGCTATAACTGTTGCGACTATTTCCTGGTACATTTGTAAATATTTACCAAACATGAAGTCATCACAAGCAACATTGTTCAAATGCTCAATTTACGAGATATTGCTAGGAAAATATTCTTCGCGGTGTTCATTAAAACGGCCTTAATGCTATGTATTTCCCTATAAGCAAATTACACTAATAAAAGTTTCCGTGTATGAGTTCCACTATGTTTTTATTAATTAGAACTAGTTTCGTGTCTAATAGCCCAGGCGGTAGCGTTGCATTTTAGGTAGTGATTTTACGCTGGTTGATTTCCATCTTTTCAATAGATCTGTATCTGGAATGGCTAATAACAGAACCAAGCATCAGCTCACGCACGCGCAGTGGGTGTGGGTGCGTGAGGCAGAGGAATTGGTAAAAAAAAAAGTTATAGTACGCCGGCTGAATCTTTTCTCACGGATAGTTGACATCATACTGAGTTGGCAAGCGAACGGCTTAAAGATTCGTTTTTAACTGTGCTATAAAACTAGGGTTATTATTATGGGCAATTTTTTAATAAGTAAGTAAAACTTATGTTTTGTTGATTGGACAATTTATTAAATAAGTATTACATCTACATGAAGAAATAATAACCTTACTTTTTGAAGTCACTAATGGCTGTAAATAAAATATTACTTGAATGAAATGAAAAGCTTTTTGCGTCTGTTGATAATCGGAGAATCCTCCTAAATAACTGGCGGCGCGGCGCGGCGCTCGCTGGCTCCGAGAAGGTTCATAATGAAGAGACAATTAGCAGTGGGGAGAGTCGCAGAGAGCGGGCGTGACCTGGGTGCTCATTGCGTTGTCATTACGACTGTTATTTGTTCTGGTAGAATAAACGCAATACCACACTTGTGCCTTTGGGAAATACATCCAAGTTACTGAACATTGGTCCCCAGAATAACTTTGTCACTAACGCTAACAGCTCTGTGTGGTTGTGTCGCTTACATTGTTCAAATATGGCATTATTTTTGTTAGGTATATCTATGCAAGGTATAACTTAATCTATTCAGCTTATACATTTCAAATCCACTGTCAGGCCTGTAGAATTTGGAGTGCCACAAGGAAGCATCCTGGGTCCCCTTCTTTTTATCATTTACATTAATGATCTGCCCTTATGTGTAGACCATCAAATAATTATGTTCGCCGATGATTCCACACTATTAATTGAATGTAAAGAAATTGACCTCTATGAAAATGCCGTAAACAGTGCTTTAAAATCTATAATTAATTGGTTTGATATAAATAATTTAATGATAAATTTGAACAAGACGAAATGTATGCAATTTTACCTACCCCAAAATAAACCAAAAGAAATTTCAATCAAATATGAAAACACGACTATAGAGCAAGTGAAAGAGATTAAGTTTCTAGGCATGAGGATATGTCTATGAGTATGCTGCGATTATCCAGTAAACATTTTGAAATAAAACCGAACAATACATAAACAATGCTTTGTATTTATAATTCATAAATATTTGTGTTTGGCCGCTATAAAGTTATAACTGCATATACCTATTTTAAAATATTTATAAAGGGGCAGCATCAACCAGTTTTAACATTACCAAAGTTTGGCTTGGACACATCACAGTCAAACTGATATACAGACTATTCAAGACTATAAGAAGTCCCCTGGCTTAGGAAATGTTAGCACTGCATATAATGTTGCAAAGGCTCATGTATAATTCAGACCAGTTGTTTTTAATTATTTAGCTGATGAACAGACCTCCAAATAAATGTACACACCCAAAAATAATGAAAAGTTGGTTATTTTACTTTTAACCCAAAGATATGCTTGATCGAATGTTTTAGCTTTGAATAAAACATGCTTCAGGACCGGACCAGATAAATAAATATTTACTGAGTATGTTTTGTTAATGTCAAACATTTCTGTACAAAAGTAGAAAAAGATTTGTACAAAAATGTCGTACAAAATGACGTCACAAATTAAGGAAAAACAATCTAAATCTGATTTAACAAGAACAAATTCAATCAACTAATATTGATAGGCATACATAACCTCCGAAATCCACATATGACCGATTCAGTTTTCTCATGTTGTTCTTATGCGCAAACTCACATGGACATAAGTGACAAAATTAGTAGTGTAGTGTTTTTTTTCAGTTTTACAAATAATCAAACAATAATTTGTCAGTTTTGTTCAAAAAGATAATATTCCATTATTTAAAATCTTGTGTTATTTAAAACACTCTACCAGCTGACCCCACTGTGATTGTTCTAGTTTGCGACAACTAGCAACAATAGGGGATAATTTATCCAAAGCAGACCACTCCGAATTGGAAAATTGTTCGGAAATCGGCGGTATTTAATTCTGTAATAAAGAGAAATAAATGAATCAGTAAATAAATAATTCATTGAAGTAATTGGTTTAGTGTTCTAGCAAATAAAATTATAGATGATTATTATTTCGAAGCAAATATGCCTTAATTGGATGATTCCTAGAAGTTATTATTTATAATACAAATGAGTGGGCCTGATGATATTTAACCTATTCAAAATTTATCGGTAAATACCTAATTCTAATGATCATTCTAGTCAGCTTATTACTTTTATTTGTTTTAGATATTTGCCATCCCCAATTGCCGGGCCTTATATAAATCAGACTGGTGACGGGCAGCGGCGTCACTGGTGCAAGGGTTTCGGCACCGCGCTCACCAACCCGCCTGCCTAGCGTGTGTGAGTATGGGCATTTCTTCCAGGAGGTCTGCCAAAAGTGGCGATATCTTGGAAAGGACTATGTCCAGCACTGGACGGTAAAATAACTTTGCCCAGCCGGCAATAATTAAAAAAATTGCGTAAAAGCGGGAATTTATGTTGCTATAAATTTTAGTGAAAGTGTTTTGTGCAAATAAATTACAAAATGAGTTCAGAAGAGGGCTGTGATATAGATTGTACTCCACTAATGCTTTGCCGAAGAAATCCTTCGTGACGATATATATAATTGAAATAGTTAGATTGTAATTTCACGGTTGTTTAAAAACAAACCATACCTGACCTAGTGCAATTATTGGATTTTATAAAATCACGTTGAAATAATAATGAAATTTTAATTATGTTAGATTGAAAGAAAAAGGTAATCCAGCTATTAAGGGCGCGCAACTTTCTATACTTCAGTTGTTGCTTAGCGGCGACTTCGTCCCCTCTTTTATTCGGAGGGACAGACAGCCAGCATAGGGCTCCGTCTATACCTTTGGGCGCGGAACCCCAAAATTAAGTCAGTGCTCTCTATAGCAGGGGGTCTTCAACCTTTCTTAGCTTGAGGACCGATAATCTATTCCAGGTCTGTCAAAGGGACACATTGCCGCACGTTAACATACCACCTCAACAATAATTTAATACCAAACAAGTGAATTGAAATTTTCTTTATTTGTTTAAAAATAAAAATAATAAACAGATTAATGTGAGGATTGACACTGTTTACTTTTCGCCAGATTGTGGATATTTGTTTTTATTTTTGTGGTCGTAACCCGCAGACTACCTTCCGATGTACAGTGGAGCCCACATCAAGCTAAACACTTTCAGTATAAGCTGACTTCTCATTGTATAGGCTTCCCGTACAATGAGAGGTCAGTTATGATATTATTTACGCATGCGTTTCCACAAAGTTCAGATGATTTTCAGAGTTCTTATAAGCAAAACGTAAATAACACATTCGTTTGTGAACGGTTTGAAAACCAATTTCCGAACGTCACAACAAAAAATAGGATCCACAGCTACAGTTTCCTCTTAAATTTTATACAAAATAAATAGCTTTTACTTTAACATATATTTCAAATAAGATTGTTTGTAAGAGCTTACCAATGTACTTTAAAGAAATCTCGTATTAAGTTTGTAATTCACTTTGTAGTTACCCCATGTAAACATCATCATTTCATATTGTTTATAGAGCATATGCACTAAACAATGACAATGCGTTTCATACGTATGTGTATTTTGACGGCGCAGATAATTTTTATATCGTCGTCTTTTTATTTAATCTTTATTAGTATTACTTTGTTACTAGAATCATTCAAGATTGACCACCAAGTAAAGCTCTTCTGCATAAGAATGGAACAGATGTTACAACGCAAGATAGTGTATTAACAAATACTTGGAAGTAACTACAAAACACCAGGGCTCCATAAATGCCTAGTTGCTCTCCCCGCAGGCTACCGGTCCGATAGCGGATTTCATTAGACACGAGTCCGCCCAGTCTATACCCGGTATAGACAGACTATTGGCTGTTGGGCTCACTAGTTAAGTTTATGTATTTTAGAAATTCTAGCTAATGCTAAAATTCGTTGTTTTTGAAAATTTTGATTGAAAATTAGGATTATGGTGTTTCAGCTTGTTTAGAATATTAAGGAAAATCCGTTTTTTTTGTATTTGAAACTATGAAAAGTGGCAAGTCTTTTGTTTCGTGAACACAGTAAAACACGGGTGGGAAATTTATTACAACTGAAAATATTAACTGAAACTTTCAGTTAAACTGAAATATAACTTTGGGAGAAACAGCTGTTTACGTGATACCGGGTATAATTTGCAGAGGTGCTAATATTTTGTCAGTTGTCTGATGCTTTAGATCTGTGGAAAAAAAATATATTCAAAATCCACGCGTGCGAAGTCGCGGGCAACAGCTAGTAGTAATTTTATAAAAAGATTCAACCTATTCGTGCTAAGAAATTAATGTCTCGTCTTCTTTAGAAAATCAGTTTCATGAAAGTTCCTTTTAATCCTTGATCAAAGAAAAGCCAGAACCAACAGATTGGAGGAATTTAATATTCTATATTTTCTGTAGATACTAAGTTTGGTATTCGTGATCTCGAGAAGTGTAACAACTTGAGATAGAAGTATTAAGGTATGTAGTTTCAACGTTATTCATAGCCGGAACCATAATTTGTGCCTACAAGCGACAGGGGGTTTGATCGCTCTATTTCTTGACGAGAGCTATCATCGCATCACTGTTTCTTCGGCGGCAAACGGCGGCGGTTCCCCGTACGAATACAGTGAAACTAGTCAAGCAAAATTTGAGTTGCAATTGTGTAAGATGTGATTGTCATATGGCTATTCGGCTAAGCAAATTAGCCCGTTTGACATTTGAAATCGTAAGACAAGGAACTTAGCTGACAAGCTTCATGTTTACGATTTGAATAGGGATTTTATAAAATTTCACATATATGTACCTACTACATTAGCCGACTAGGAGTCGGAGTTGTCACCATGACCGAAAACACTGGAAACCGATCATGCATGGGTTTCTAGTATGGGCATTTCTTCCAGGGCGACTACCAAGAGGCGAAATCCTGGAAAAGCCTATGTCCAGCAGTGGACGAAACAGGCTGATGGATGGATTGATTGTTGTTTTTTTAGTTTTAAAATTCAAACAGATAATTCATATATTTTTTAAACTATGTACCTTTATTACTGACCGCGGCTTCGCTATCATCGAGGAACCTTGAACTTTTACCTACCTGAGGTGAGCTACCTCGAAGACCTACATACACTAAAATTTATCCTTTATCTACAATGCTAGGTATTATGTCCCTTATTATAACAGCACAAGGAGTTATGGTGGCTGCATTGAGATGGGGGTAAACCTACATACCAGCCAGACAACGACTTGTTTCGAAACTCGCTAAAGTACTTGCCATTTATATGCGAAACTGGATTTTGTGCCGAGTTGTTTATATTCATTATTTCTGTTGGTGAAAATTGCTAAATACAAATATTGGTGAATATATTGAAAGTGATCCGTTAAATACAAAATTCCGATGTCTAACATAAAATTAAAAATAAATCTATAATTTTACTTTCAAATTTATCTATAAACAATATATATTTATTAAATATATTTAATATAATTACATTAAACTTATATAATAACACCATACGTTCCTTTGAAAGTGCAGGACGTTAAAGAAAGGATTTTACGAAACACCCAAGCGGGTGAAATGGGATTATAAAATCATATTCTCTGCGTGTATCAACTCGTAGGTACAAATACTAATAATAACAAAATAAAAAACGTATTATAGCATTCCTTGGAGTTTTTTTGGCAATCTTTCCATGTGTCTCACTAAAATTCTCATTTCGCTGCTCCCTTTTGTCATAGCGTGATGATACATAGCCCTAAACCTTCCGGAAGCAATGCTTTATCTTTCAGTGAAAACTGCATCAAAATCCATTGAATGGTTCTCAAGTTATAAGCGAACGAACATACAGACCGACAGACAGACGTTGTATTTTACATGTATAGACATAGAGAAGATGGGCTTACGCTTGGCCACTACCGTCCCTGATGGTAAACGTTGATATTACCTAGGATGAAGTGCAGCACAGACATCTAAGAAGGTTGTTTTTTTTAATCAAAATAAGTGGCACTAACATTGTAAAGTAACATCAGACGTCAAAACATCAGATTGTATTCTCGGAAAACAGAACATAGTCCGAATACCGAGAAACAACATGACCGTCGACCGTCCGTCCGTTCCATCTTAGGTAATGCATACCTTTGACCACTACGGTGTCTGATAGAAAGTGAACATATTTATGCATATCATAGTTCGAAACAATTGGATCTCTTGTTGGCGTGAATTTATAATTTTAAACTTTCAATAAAATGAAATCATAAAAATATGGAAAATAAACAGACGGTATATACTACTTAGTAAAAAAGAAGCACAGAATTTGTTTACATTGTTTATTTGGGAGCTAGTTTTTTTAGCGTTATAGTGATTTCTTTGTTCGTTTATGATGAATCTAAGAAAAATAAACGAGTCACGAGATGGAATGCCTATTTTTGAGTTTCTTAATATGTTTTAATAAGTAAACAAACTTCTTGTAGAGACCTATAAAATCGTTCTCTTTCTGTTCAAACTGGTTACCAACACATTTAAATTTTGAGTTCTTAGTGTCTTTAAATAGTTTTATTAGACCAAACACAAGGATAAAATAGCGTGGCAAGTTTCCATAAAAAAATAAGCTACATTTAGGCTTCATGGTACGAAGAAACGTATAAAAATGGGTTGTTTTGGCTGGCTTATGCTTGGAACATATTTGTTAATAATATATATATTTTGTTGGGAAACAAGCAATATTTATATTTAAGAGAGCCTGAAGTTCACTGAGCTACAACGATAAGGCTCACCCTTTATACGTAATAATCTTCGGTAAAAAGCAGATGTGCGAGTGTTGACTGTTCCAGCAGTCCACACTTGGAAACACCTCTGACACCCCCTCGGAGTTACATTTCGTGACAATATGTATGTATCATATTTTTGTTAAAATTACCCAAGGTCCTGTTCATGGTTAATTTCGCAGGTCGTGTTGAGTTCGTAGAGCAATCGCCCAGTTAGCGAGAGGTCCCGGCTTTGAATCCTTACTTTTCTATACCGCAATGACAAAGTTAATTTATTACATTATTTTAAATATTTGCCCGATGACGACACCATTGAACGAGTCAAAATACGGTACTTATTTGTTTATCTACTTATATAAGGTTACTTTAATTTATGCAGCCAAACTCATACTGGAGCCTTGGTAAGTGATCACTTGTTATTTATGAGATAAATAACTGTTATTTCTGATATTTATCTGTTAAAATTCTGTAAAATATGGTTAAACTAGCAGACTTGGCGCGTACGGAGCTGATGGGTGTACGATCACCAGGCACGTATCCAGACTTTTGTTTCGGGGGGGGGACATTCATTGAACCAACAATGTGAATTGTGAAAGAAGCCTCTGTAATCACTGTACTATATTATTATTAAGTATCAAAAGTACCCTACCTTTTGTATTAAAACGTACTTTACAGTGGTTATGAATAAACATTCCTAGTCCCGTGTATGTCACGCCAAATTTCGGGGGGGGGATAAATTCCACCTATCCCAGAAACGAATGTACAGACAAGAATTTGAAAAAAAAAACGGTGGGCAAATATGGTGGAAAAATTCAACAGTCTAGGTAAGTACCTTGGTGGTGCAATTGGTAGCGCGCTTGTCAAGAGGTCGGAGGTTCGAATCCTGGCCCGAGGAATTTTTTCAAATTCATGTCTTTACATTTGTTTCTAAAGCCTTAACACCTTAACCGCTCATAGGAAAGAGATTTTGTGTGAGATTAAAAGCCCATCAATCATCCATCATCAATAATTTAAGCACCTACATCTGTTTAAGATGACTTTAAAGGAACCGGCAAACTACAAACTAAAAAGACCGTCACAATAACATAACGGTCTTACAATAGCTAATTTTAGATTGTCAGGGTACAGGCCCTTAGCCACACTTAAATTTATGAATTTAGCAATTATAGGACTGATGGTACATTTTATCGCCTTTAGGTCCTTCATCCGAATACCGTCGGAGCCTGAAGATTTGTTTACATCAAAAGAATCTGAAAACCTGTGATAATAGTTTGTTTTAAAAGATCCATCCATCCAACAGCCTGTTTCGTCCACTGCTGGACATAGGCCTTTCCATGATTTCGCCACTCTTGGCGGTCCTCTTAGAAGAATTGCCCATACTCACACACGCTGGGCAGGCGGATTGGTGAGCGCGGTGCCGAAACCCTTGCACCAGTGACGCCGCTGTCCGTCACCAGTCTGTTTTATAAAATGGATAAACCGCCATCCGTCGGTCCCAGGCAATGGTGGGCCGCCTGGTTTTGCCTGAGAGTTGTTCTCTTACTCTCCCCGGAATGAGTTCGGGGGTGTTTGCGAGTAAGATGGTGGTACCTCCACAGTCGAGCCCGGCATCAGCTCGGTAGACCGAGTAACCTACGGATTACGGATACCACAGCGTATATTAAAAGATACATTGATTGAAAACTACGGGCAGAGGCTTCAATAAAAACCGATTTATTGGTTACTCTGGGATGACAGGAATAGAACCACGAGTCTGGTCTGGCGTTCTAGCCTATAGGACTGAGTTATTGCTGTATTGTGTAAAGTAAAATAGTGTTTTTGGCGGCGCGCGCGGCGCCAAGCTGTACCAATATACAACAGATAAAAAGTGAACTTCCAAAATAACCTTCAACGGGTATTGAACTATTTACGAATTGTGACGTCATTTCAAGTGCGAGCGTATCCTTAGATAATTTTATGATGTTTTCGACGATAGGCACTCGGTTGGCGACTTATTTTAGGATACAGAATCAGAAGGGCTTGAAGGTCACTGAGGGTTATTAATTGGATGACAGTCAGCTTTACTTTATTCTGATACCAGGAAGACCTATTTTGAAAATTTACCCTAACAGCCTCTAGAATGCTTATGTATAGTACAAAGTAACTTTTTTAGTTTTTATAGCACTCTCAATAATGTTAAGAGTATTCAAAGTGATGAATTTCACTACAAATCATATTAAGTTCTAGCTGTTGAAAATTTCATTTTAAAGATGAAATTTTCTTTTTATATATTTACGATTTTATTTTCTTCGTAAGTATAGGTATTTATGAGCTATAGGTAGGTATTTTTGTAGTTGTTAAATTGTATTAGCATGTATGGGTTAGTTTTGAATGTGTCAGGAAACTATAACATTTGTTTTAGGATAACGATAATCTTAAAGTAGTAGAGCGTAAAATGAAGTATTTTCTCATTGGAATCATATTAAGGGGTACAAGAACAACAACAATTTATTTATTTCAAGTCTTAACATTGTTGTATCCTTATCAAGACACAAAATAAAATAATTATGCATGTTTCTATCGTAACAGAATATTTATTAGTGTAGCAAGAACGCAATTTCAATTGTTAGCTTCAGATTTAAAGAAGCCTCGGCCTATATAGGTTGCGTAAATGTTATAGATGCTCTGTAATTACTTGTTTTAGATAAAGAAGTGTATGAAACTGTACATAACTAGGTATTAAAACACTCGTGTGATACTTTTAAGAAGCCCGCCTTCGGCTCCTTCTCTAAGCACACACTCGTGTTTTAATGACCTCTTTATGTACCAGTTTCATAAACTACTATTATGTTTTTAATCATAGTTTTAGAATTGATAAACATAAAAAACAAAATGAACTTAAGATATATTTCGGACTATTGCTATATCAATAATAATTGATCTCGGACCCAACCAGTGGGTGCCGAAATATAAAACGGGAGCTTTTTTAAAAATATCTTTGTTTTTAAGCCAATCTAAAACCACAGAAGGTAAAAAGTTTTTTACTAGACATATTTATTGGGAAAATGTACTTTAAATGTGTTGATAATTATCAAAATATTATCAAACGATGTTTTGAAATTTTATACCTCACTTACCTTTTTATACATTCGTGTTTGTTTCAACCTTAACCCCCCTTGGGGCAGTATTTCCTTTAAAAATATCAAAGTTTCACCACATTATCTTTTGATTGTATCCACCTAGAGCACAACCCGAAACAAAGTCCTCCTATTCATGGCCCACCCCGCATCCTACCTACCGAACTGTCCTACTCTTTTTAGGATGACCGTGATAACTGTAATCACCCTTTAATGTTTTTGTTTTAACGAAATCCTAAAAAACTAGCGCAAAACTACAAGTGTACCAAATTAAATCAGCCATAAGGAACAAACAATCGGTCAATTAGCAATACTTAAGTACTTGTACTAGCTAGTTGAAGATTTATAGTACCGATCTATCGTTCGTCAGTTAGAGTTTCTGACCGTGAAGACAATTTACGGCCGTATTTATTTTGTCCCTTAATTTGCTACTTAACAATAGATCTTAGGACTTTTCTGTAAAAGATTTCGGCATTTACTATAAGGCTTTCCTAATTTATTGTAAAGGTTGAATTTATTTAAGGGTGCTTTGATGGGATTTAATTACAGAAAAATACGGTAATTGCATTGCATCGTTGCATCCACCAAAGACGATATTCAACTTGCAAGGTGATTAATTTGTAGCGTTAAGTTAGTGTCCTGTATTTAACAAAAATAATTTGAAATATAAAAAAAAGTTTATGAATTTTTATTCATATTGGGGTCAAGCCGCAGACAGACGGACGGACGGACAGACGGACATGGCGAAATTATAAGGGTTCCTTGTCGAACTACAAAACCCAAAAAAACTATACCGAAGGTATTCCTTAAAAATTTAAATCGTTTTCTGTTTTCGTCTTCTCACAGCAATATTCAACTAAAAGACCATTGATATAACAAAAGGTTCAAGCGAGTTTTTATTATGTTTTTCATGTTTTCATTATTTGCTATACAATTCGGAAAAACAGGGCCCACTTAGAATCGTAAGAATGCAAAAGGTGTGCCTGTACTATTTTTCGCCATAGTACATACATTCTCCGACACGTCACGCATCTTGTAAAAGAGATGACTAATAAATAATGTTCAGTGTGGGGATGACGCATGACCATGATAGTACAAAGGTACGGTAAGAAGATACGTGTATGGCCGTACACAAAATATGTTTGAAAATAATTCCAGCCCAAAAAGAGACAATTTCATAGTTTTTGTCTTTTGATGACGTGAGGTTTTTTGGGCCACTTTTATACCCCCCTTGGTGATACGTCGTGAGTGACCTAAGGTTATCAGTTTCTCCTCCCCTCCTGCCAGCATGATGATACAGAGAAAAATACACGACACTTACCTTTGGTTAGTCGTATTACGATCTTCAACACGAACACGAAGAAAGATTTCACTTCACTTTCACAGATCTTAAGCCTGATGATGTTTGATACGGTAATTGCAACTGTTCAAACCGAATTTTGATAGTATTTTAATTAATTTATTATGAATTTGTGATCAATACATAAAAACAGCAGCCGTCAACGATTGATTACCAAACTTTTTATTTTATTTAAAAAGTAAGAAAAACAATATTATGATGTGCATTTTGCACCGAGATCTTCCAATTTGATTAACCTATTTAAATGGTACGGAACCCTCAGGGCGCGAGCCTTAATCGTAGATTTTGTATATTTTCATATTTGTTTCGTATTTTAGTGATTTTTATTAATTATTGAATTCATTTACAAATTTCCATAATTTATCATGAAGGAGTTCTGTAAATTTCTTCGTACATATATATTTTCACATAAAAAGACAGCATTTCATTTATTTATTTATTTGATACCATTAGATTTATTTTAGATTTAATTTCTTAGATAAGTTTTATTTTTATATAATAAGTATTATTAGTAAAATGTTAGAATAATTATAATAGACAGCATGATAGTATTATACCTACATATTATAGACAGTAATAAATATGGAGTTGATGCTTGTGATTGTTGGCACTTGGTGGAACTTTTGAAACATTTTTTGTTTGATAAACACTTGTACTTGTCCGTTTCTACGAGTATGTGGCTTGGACCTTACGTGTACTGTATTTATAATAGATAAGTTTGACTTAATATACGCTTTGCTTTGCTGTAACATTGAACCACGCGCAGGTGATAAGATTTTTTGTACAAATTAATTAACCCCATTTCAGCCTCATAGGGATGAGACCACTTTTTCTGTTTACTTTTTATATTTTCCCGAATTTTTGGCAAATCGATCTGCTGCTAATGTCACTATAAGACCATCACGCTCCAATCTACTCGAGCCGGTGACATATGACCTAGTGCTTCGTACTCACGCATGAAGTCAATATATTTCTCACGTAGCACTGGGTCACGCTGCATGCGCCGTTCCATAGCCAGCAGTCGCTTCTCTGCCAGTGCTCTGGATTGTCCAAGAATAGGAGGGGATGCTGTAAAAGGCAACCGCGTTACAAATCTCCCTGAAGCTAGCCTCGTAGTGTTGGCTTGAAAAAAGGCCTCACATTCTGCATGTTCCGGGTCCACCCTCGGAACCATGGGAGGCTCCTCTACTTCCCAGAACCGATGCATCGTCTTAGCAAGGGATGCTGTATTGACGACCCTCGACTCATCCGGCAATTATTAAATATGGCGACCAAACGACCATGACCTGGACCACGTGACCAATTTTTTCAATACTCCTATAGGTATTTAATAACCGCAACAAACACATGAATGCACTCGAGACATGGGCAAGCGCCTAGATCATCTGACAAAATTTCTGTCTTGCCACGGACCATCAACTCTTTGGAAGTAATTTATAGAAAAATACATGAATAAAGGGTTTTATATTTAAGGTGACTTTAATTTATGCAGCCAAACTCATAATTTCTGTCTTGCCACGGACCATCAACTCTTTGGAAGTAATTTGTAGAAAAATACATGAATAAAGGGTTTTATATTTAAGGTGACTTTAATTTATGCAGCCAAACTCAGGCTGGACGGATTTGGATGAAATTTAGAATGGATGTAGCTTATACCCTAACTTAACACATAGGCTACTTTTTATCCCGGAAAAAAGCATATCGTTAAACCGGAGCCGCGGTCAAAAGCTATAATAAATAAATATCAGTCGTATTAGGCTTCCAAACATTTCACGTCCGTTCCAGAAAACTTTTTCTATTCCATATCTTCATCGCAAGGGAGTTTCGCAGAATAGGGTAATAAATTGGACCAAAATTGGATTGAAGTTTTAAGTGAGTACGAAAAAGAGGGTGTAAATAAATAATAAGTATCAAAAAATCTAGTGTTTTCCTTCACCTCTCAGCAATTAGTTAGTATACTAATACATTTAAATAAATCACATTTATTTAATACTTTTTATTCAAAAATAAGAAAATCGAGGAACGAGACACGTCGCAAGCATCTTGAGAAAAATAATTCCTGAAAACTGTTCTTCGAATCAATATTGTATCGGAAATCATTACTGAGCTAAAAATATTAATTGAAAACACGAACCAATAAAGTTTGGCGCGCCAACCGTGAAATTGGGACGCCATGTTGTTTATGTTTCTTTTTTCTAAATAATAATCGGTACAGTATGGGCCTTGGTAATGATATAGCCAATGGAGTAGAATATTGTGCCGAAATTATAGGTTTCCTGTTTGATAACAACATGTGGTATAAGTATGACACGCGATTTTATCTGTAAAGGCTTTTTGAAAAACACACGCAGTCTGTGCTATCGTCTATATCTTTATTTCATAGTTGCAGACGCTTTTTGTTTCTCCGTTTTTGGTCCCAGGCAATGGTGGGCCGCCTGGTTTTTTGCCTGAGAGCTGTCCTCTTACTCTCCCCCGAATAACTTCGGGAGGATTTGCGAGTAAGATGGTGGTACCTCCACAGTCGAGCCCGGCATCAGCTTTACCACCTACGGAACGGGATACTCTTCTTTTATAGACTAAATGTGAATTTGTTATTCATATGAACCTTTCTCGTAAAATGTTTATGATGTTGGTGAGAACCGCATTTAAATTCACTTTTGTGGGGTGAAATTACATTAACCGACCAAATTCATACTGGTGCCTCGGTTAGTGATCAAGAACTAGGATCAGTAATCCTTTTGGCCAATTTCTAAAAAATTTTTTTTGCGCAAATGTGCCGCGCTATGCCAATCAGACATGCAAATATAATGCGTATCAGTTGGAGTACCGGACAACCTTGGGCTAATCCTTGTGTTCTACACCACCGCTGCTTTCAGCTATCTTCGTTGTAAAAGACTTCCGTGCTGGGATAAACTCGAGCGCTTTTAGTGCTGCATGTGTGATAAATACGACAATACCGTAACGCACTGTGGTTGGTTTTGACTTGTGGTTACGGGCTTTATTAGACAGAATTTATCTTGAGGTAGATTAATGTGAACTGGTTAATGATTTGTTGCCTGTTTTCTGGTAGAGTTATTCGGTCCACCTGTTCTAGATTGAGTTCGGACTCAAAATGCACTCGGAATCTCAGCCTTGGAAGCCTGATTTTTTGACAGCCAATGAGGTGCCCATTTTGTTGCAATCCTCGACTAAGAGTAAGAACACAATTAGTGAAATTATATGGCAAAATGACCAGACTGCTTAAAAATTAGGCATGCTGTCGATGAGCCCTTTCTTCTCCTGTGCCCTTGAAATGTTTTGATCTGGTAATCCTTCAGCCAGTTTAAAACGTGTGTTTACCTGTGGAGGGAGGCCTGTATGGTCGGACGTTTGAGACGGTGGTGGGTGAGGCCGGGGCTCGCGTTGAGAAGTCATCGTCATCAATAAACACTTGCTCGCTGAAGTCTAGCGCTAGTTCTGTCACCTCGCTGTGAACAGAAACAAAGTGAGTTATAGTTGTTGCAGTTGATGTTGGAATATAGTGGTTACTAAATATAGATAATTTAATTATGTTACTGCTGTTTTGGTACAAACTACAAACCAGCCGGAATCAAGATGATTTTTCAAATATTGGTGGACAAACTGACAAACGGACACTGGTGGACATAAAATCGACTCAAGTATTGTTAGCGTTGGTATTTGAATCGTGCGTGTGACCTTTATTTAATTGTAATGAGGTGAAATAAATATTTTTGTATTTTTTGTATTTTGTAATTGTACCAAAATTTTAGTTTTCAGCCCGAGAGAGACTTTGTAAATGCCTGTATTAAACTATTAAAAGTCTCAAACTTTAGTCTTTAACAAAAAACAACAGAGAAACGGGTTATCAAATTTAGTCAATTTTACCTATAATTGGCTGATATGAAAGTATTCTACTCTTATTTGACGGATGGATAGTTTGTTTACAGAAGAGCTGACTATAACGTTTATAAACAGTGGCAATCGGAGAAATCTATTTAGATACCTTTATTTGAACAAATTTTTTTTCTACTTTCACACTATTTTCTTCATTCGAACACCTGAAAAATTCTTTTTGTACCCAAAAATATTCGTCGATCATATTATTATCTATACAGTCAGGGACTAGGTATAATACAGTGTATCTCAGATGCTCCTCTATTTCATAATCTTTTATATTATCATAATCAGAACAAGACCACCGGGTAAGGTTCAATGCTTGGGATGAGACATCTATTTAAGATGCCGCCGACTGAGGTAAACGCACTCTCTTTCGACAAAATTACATATTGTAATGATGGGTTTTAGAATATTTCAGCATCCGTCTCCGACGACGTAGAGGGCCAGTGAGGGTCTATGACGAGGGGAGACCGTCTGGAGAAAGGCGAAGGGTCAACGCTTGGAACCCATTGACAATGCGATCGACCAAGGTAAACGCACTCTGATATCCATAGACGATACATTATTCAATCAAAGTGCAGCATTTTCCTCAGCCGCCGGGCTCTTTTAGAAAGTGTCCGAACGTGCGACGTGCATAGTAGTAAAATCTTCAACCAAATTAAGACGTTATGTCGTTAATATAAGATGCAATGTCAGTTGTACGAAACCGTCATTCGATTTTGTCGATGTCCACCAGCACCGGTTTCGGCTCATCTTGAAAGACCCATAGGCTCGATTGCTGCTTTGTTTTGGGATCGTAGCAATAAATCCATGTTTCGTCACCTGTTACTATGTCCCACACCAAATTTGACGCACCTTCGTTGAATCTGGTAAGCATGGCACTGCACCAAGTGACGCGGTCCGTTTTTTGAGCCTCGGTCAAGTTGTGTGTCTAATGCTCACGCGTTTCATACGACGTTTTTCAACACACTTACGAGAAATTTTCTTTGAAAAATGGCGGCGGAGATTTGGTTTTTTGCGCAGATGGAAATAGAGGCACTGACGCATTCGCCAAACAGCCAAATATTGGAACAAACTATTCATCATTGCACTCAACAAGTTTCATTTCATCGACAAAATTATTTGATAAAATCGTATTTTTTCAATTATGTCAGTATGTGTTTCGACAAATACTTACAGAAGTCATAATGCTTACAAACGATGTGAGAATGATATCGCCAACAATAAAAAATGTCAGTGGACGAAACAGGCTGATGTGGACGAAACAGGCTGATGGATGGATGGAAGTAGCAGACCAAACTTATGGATTAAATATCGTGGCAAGTTTCCATACAAAAAATAAGCTACGAAGAAACCTTTAAAAATGGGTTGTCTTGGCTGGCACATGCTTGGAACATATTTGTTAATTACTTAACTAATCTTTAGTATATATTTTGTTTGGAAACAAGCAATATTTATATTTAAAAGAGCCCGTAGTTCATTGAGTGAGCCACGCGTCGACTCTATGCGTTTATTATTAATGTTAGGTCTGCTACTATATGATATGTCTGTGTAAACATACGATGTTAACTGGAACGCAGCATGCAAAAACTCCATATCCATAAAACCTGTTAGTGTATTAGTAGGTAATTAAAATTAACCAACTTATATTTGGAAAAACTATTGATCTTATCTTATGAACAACAAGATACAGCAAGGAAAGCCTAGGTCGGTAAGCTGGATTTGATTTTTACAGGACTTATGAGGCTGTAGTGTAGTGTAGATCATTCATAGGTATTTAATTAAACTTATTACTTACCTGCAGCTGTTTCTAATCCTGAAACAAAGTGATTTTTAAAATTTCCCGTTATTTTTCATTCCCAGGTAAAAAATACGTTTACATAAATGATTGTTGTAAACGATTTATTGTTGTTGATTGTTATAAAATTAATGATTCACATCTAGGTGTTTTATTGGTATTATTGCCCATGACCTAGTACATGCTCTGTGCCTAAGACATTAATCCCATGGAACCTTAACTCATACACAAGTCTTCTTTTCAGTCCCGTATAAAAAGAATTAGATTAGGTGAAGGAGAGTAAGTTTCTTTATTGTGAAATTACGGATCGAAACGAAGCTATTGTATCCTCTGTCTGTCCACGGTATGAATTTATTTTAATAAGGACAACTGAAAGGAAAGTATTGAGTGCTAAGTAATGACAGTTTTTTTAATATTCGGCATTTATTATATTCTCTTTGATATTCGGGCTCCGGAAATTTTCGTATGCAGCTGTAATAGGCCCGTATTTCCGTAATTTAAATGTTTTTATGTTTTTCATGTCATTAACGCCACATATGGAGAAGCTTATTCTTATCAAAAGAAAAATATTCGAACATATTTAATAATTTCATCAATTGTCCTTTTTATATTTTCCCGGACTTTCGGCAGAGTTAAATTAATTACTGTGCTTTCGGCAAAGTTTGAAAGCGATGGATTTAGCTCAAAATGCATTGGTATTTTTGTCTTACACCTTATATGTGAATGTAGAAAAATTGACAATTTTAAAAAAATATTGGTAGTTTTAGTTGTTTTGATTTTTATCTAAATTTCATTACACTGAAATACAGGTATTACTATTTGAGAAATAAGACATTTATAGAGCATACGTGATGATATTTGGCTCAAAATCAATTTCACGAAATCGCAAAATTTCAGATCTAATTTCAAGTATTCATTGAATGCTATCAGTTTATTGTACGGTTTGGAGGAAACTTTGTATTTTTTTCTATCTAGAAAATTTAATGAAATCAAGTTTTCACAACAGCATGAACATAGCATTAGTCCTCAACTTTATCATGTACTAGCTTTTGCCCGCGGCTCCGCCCGCGTCGAAGAGATTTCCATGGAAATAAGGAAAAAAAAAAGAATACGATTTTTTGAACGACAATATGCAACGGTCACCATGTTTTACCAAAGTGCTAATAAATGAATCAATCAAATAAGCCCAAACTCAAAGGGTCTCCTGTTGTCCGTTGAGGAGATCCCGTACTCACCTTCCAGTCCCATCAGCAGACCCTGGTCACCATGTTTTACCAAAATGCTAATAAAGACCAATCAAATAAGCCCAAACTCGAAGGGTCTATTGTTTTGGGCTTCTGATAAAAAAACCGCGACAAGTGGTTTTGGCAGTCCTGTCGTGATGTTAACCTGACACTGCATAAAGAATTCTGAAGAGACCGAAACAAGTGGAAATCTGAAGGTGCAAGGTCAGGACTATACGGCGGATGCATTCTCAGGGCGTTAACTCACTAAAATCGGCACTTTTTGAAGTTATTTACCTGATTTTCAGAAGAAGCCACTAATTTGATAAATTAGTCTATAAATATGGGTACCTTTTTCTAGTTTTCTTGAATACAGAAACGCGATTGCAGAACTTTTGCTCGATAGAAATAATTATTGAAATGAGGTCTTCTTCTACACTTTTTTTCATAGTATGCGAAATAGGAATGATATAGACCTGGACGATATTTTTAGATTTCAATAGATAGATTTCAACAATATCTAAATTTTGTGAATGTGAAAATTTGATGACTATTTTAGTTAATTTTATATTAATTTAAAACCG
Organism: Ypsolopha scabrella; assembly: GCA_910592155.1. Lineage (NCBI taxonomy): Eukaryota > Metazoa > Arthropoda > Insecta > Lepidoptera > Ypsolophidae > Ypsolopha > Ypsolopha scabrella. The sequence goes on from OU342985.1 coordinate 14,252,137, forward strand.
ACATTTTGTGTGTGATTCTTTGTGTGTACAAACAAAGTAAAAAGTATAACTTCACTCGCTAACCGTATCTCTCTCGCTCTGTCCAGCGATGGCGCGAGAGAGAGCGATAACAAAATGGCGTCCTGACATTTATATTCCTTGAAACTTTACTTGCCTAAACTGACCGTTAAATATAAAATTATCGCGTCTTATCGGCACCCGAGAAGTGATTTACAATGTTTTTATGAGATGTTTGGTGGAATATCATGCCGGAAAACTCCTTACAGAATTGGATGACCTCTACAAACGAGTTGCTGATATGACAGGTGCATATTCACTCTAATTTTACATAAACTACATAGTTAACGACACTGTATTACAGTCACCAGCGCCTTCCTGTTGTAACAAGATTATAGCTCTGTACCGCGTGTTTATTCAATTAAAGTTAGTATTAATACAGTGCTGATAAGACAAGGAGAAGACAATAATAGCGTGCAACAAATACATAATTTCTAAAGACTAAAAGAAAAGATAATAAAAACTACATAGCTAGATACAAGTTGAGAAGGTAAGAGAAGTTGGGTGTGTGAGGGTGTGTGTGTGTGTGTGAGGGTTTGTGTGTATGTGAGAGGGTGTGTATGTGTGTTTAAGGGTGGGAGTCACAAATAATTTTCTAGAAGTTCGGCGCGATCTGTAGTAGGTAGTAGACCAGTCCGCATATTGTGTAGGGTAACTACTTAACACTAACATAATAACATTAATAACCGATTTAATTTAAAATTTCTTTAAAATTTTCAGTGCACTGATATAACCCAAAAAATAAATTGACTTTTGCAAACCAGAACCAACCCACAAAAGATCTCTTAAAGATTGGTTCTGGTGAAACTACCTCTAATTTACGACTATGAAAATTCCAATTATTTTGAAGTAAACACGAAAAACTTTAAAGCTCGTATATAACGTTAGAACCAAGCTTCATCAAATTCTTTCGTCCCTATTATTTTTTATTTCCTCTGTAGCTTAGGTCCCAAATCACTGAAACAGTACATTATAATTATCTATACATATTTTTGGTATAACCAGTGCGTCCTTCCTGTGAAAGAAATAAATACCATTGGCGAAGGGTGAACATTTTAAAAAGGGAAGCCCGACAAAAAATCGCCTAACTCAGGAAAGCGACCAAGGAAAACATTAAAAAAATTATACTTTGTAACTCTTGTATTTGTCGAATTGAGATTTTTGGAAATGTTTGACAGAGCGAAGAGTACGGAATAAAGAAATGTAGTAAGGATGCCATTTCCTAAACAAGCCGATGGGAATCGTATTATATGTACCCTTGAGTCATCTCAACTTTATCTCTTTTCAAATTAATTTTAAAGGAACAAAAAGCGACGTTTGAAAAAAATATATGTCATATTTCAGTCATGTTGCACCGAATCGACACAATTGTATCCTAAAATATCGAAATACTCGTAAGTTCTACTCGTAGTACCGCATGGTTATTTCGAAAGTATTTTGTAAAATTTAGTATACCTAGTCGGTTTTTAAATACTGTCACTGGCCATTTTTTTTCTAAATAGAACACCTAGAAAAAAAAATGAAATGGTGTTAGATTTTCAAATATTTTTGATTAATAATCTGCCAAATCACAATTACATTCATTCATTTTTTACGATGGAGTGGACTCGCAAAGAGGACCGAGTAGCAGTAATTGCATTGCATCGTTGCGGCCATCCACTGAAGACGATATTCAACTTGCTTCAAAAATTAAAAATCACGAAGATGTTCGTGTACCGTACCATCAAGAGGTACAATGAAACCTCTAGTGTCGATGACGAGAAAAGAACTGGCAGACCTCGTTCCGTTAGAACTCCAGGGGTCATCAAAGCAATCAAGGCGCGTATTGCAAGAAATCCCGTCCGCAAGCAGGGTATCACGTATCATCAACGAGTTATATAATTATTTTGTCGTAGGGTTAACACTAAAGAACTATTTTGGAATGAGGAAAATTTAGTTTTCACAGCACTAAAATTAAAGCATTCAGAATCGGCTTTACTGAAGCTAAAACTAAACTTTTTGGAAATTTTGTTTTTCTGTCAGTCTGTTTGTCTGTTCAGTTTTAACTTGAGAACGAAATTTTGTATGCGGTTTTCTGCATTATCATCCTAGCTACCCTGAAAAACGGGAGTGTTGATAAAATAACTGCAAAGCCGAAAACTCTCGATAACACATTGATTAAAAGATACTTTAACACGAACGAAGCCGCAGGCAAAAGCTCGTCATCAAATTACAGTCACTAAAAGGTTATAGCTACATAATGTTAGATTAGGCTATTGTTTAGTTTGGCGGGAATGTCGGGTAGGTATGGTAAATAAACGACGACGGTAACTATAGGTTTCATACCTGTAGTTAGGAGCTAAGACTTTAACTCTTCCTAAAGGCGGCAGCCTTTAACATAAGATTAAAATTTTAGCTTAGAAAATACCTTATTTATGAAAATAATGCAATTTAAAACTAGATAATTGCTATTTCTAGGCATTTAATTGAGCAGACTTTCAGTTATTATTCTATTAATGTAAGATTATTATTGAGGCCGGCGGAGCATGCCTATTTCATACAAATGAAATACCAAAATATCAATATACCATTCTTGATGTAGGGTGTGTTTATTCCGATCGGATTACGGAATATCTAGGTTCTCAAGTATATATGAAATAAAACACTGATTTAAATGATTAAAAATAAATTGAGTAAAATAAGTTTTAAAATTTTATTTTTTGGTTTACTCCACATTAAAGTAATTATGCAGGCAGAATGCCACTATGGGATCTCATTTAAAGATGATATTTAATCGGAACTAACAAATAAGAAAAAACCCATTATTTTAGTGGATACAGGGGGTTAAAAGTATAAAATTAGTTATCTGACAATAATGTCAATATATTGTGTCCAATCCCCTGTTTCAGTGTCAAAAAGGCGCACTGCCAGATAATGACTGTAACAATATAGTAAAACATTAGCTATTCAAATATAAAATAGTGACAAATTCAAATATTTCAGAGGATGACGGGTAGAAATTAATTTTCTTAGAGGATAGAAATAATAACATTTTATTTCTTGCTTTACTCCACATTAAAATAATTATGCAGGCAGACTGCCACTATCTTATGTCATTATTTTGAAAGAAGATTGAAATTGAAATTGAAATTGAAAATTGAAATTGAAAAATATTTATTTATCACATAAAAATACAAAAACAAAAACATACAAAAGAAATACAATACAGCATACAAAAAATAATAATCATACTTATTAATAAAACATTTCTATTGAATTTGCACATCATAATTGTGATAAAAAGGAGCAGACTCAGCATCTGCTGTGAGCTGTAGATCAGCAACACAACGCTGGTTTTCAGACTGTCCCTTTTCAAACCCTAAATTAATTTGCAAAATGCAGGTACCTTATAAATATAACATGCAACATTTTCAGCCAGGAATAATCGTTGACTATATAGCAGTATTCTAAAATTAAATTAAATAGCTCAATTAGTCAATTTTTCCTTTCATAGTGTTTCAATTTATTGTCGAAATAAAAAGAAAAACATACTTAAGTAAAAAAGGTTACGGTCGATAAAAAAAAAAGAGGTTGTATCATTTTTACCTATGGTTTCTGTCAGATAGGTCGTTTACGCTAACTCGTAGTTTGTAATTTTAAATATATTTTTCTTATTTACGTGTTTTTTAAATACTAGTGGTAACATTTTCTGTTGTAATGGTGGCGGTAGATCATTCCAAATCTTGGACGCTGCGTATTTAAAACCACCCTTGAAACCACTCATTTTGTGTTTAGGTATCGCCATCTTATTTTTCGTAATACTACGTGTATTTTTCGTGTAAAAGTCCTTTGTCCATTCAAACTTAGAAAACAAATATTTTAGTTTTTTTTCATGCACAACCTTATGCACTAAACTGGCAAGATGCAATTTTCTACGGCCGGACATTTTAAGTATACTTCTTTGATTTAGGAAAGGCGTCACGTGACCACGCTTCGGTATATCAAAGCAGAAACGTGCGCATGCATTTTGAACGCGCTGCATGGCACGCTCTGTCTTAGCATACAATCTTGGTCCATAGACCAAATCACCAAAATTAAACATTGACAAGACGAGAGCCTCTGAAAGTAATACACGAACTTTCTCGTTCAAAAACTGCCTTATGTTGTAAATAATTTTAAGCCTATAGAAAGCATTTCTTAATTTGGCATTAACATGGTCAACGTAACGCAGTTCACCATCCAAAACCACACCAAGATTACGCGCTTTCAAAACTCTGTCTACTTTTTCTTGATTTATTTTAATATCAGGGTCCTTTTCCATTATACCTTGGACTTGTTGCTTTGTGCCCAATACCATAAACTTCGATTTCTTGGGGTTTAAAACCAAAGTGTTACTTTGTGCCCATAAGAAAATGGCATCGAGGTCCTCATTAATTTTAGCTACAGCGTTGCAAGCATCTGCAGGTTTAAATGGGTAATATACCTGGGTATCATCTGCATAGAGATGAATTTTGCAGTGATTGATGCTTTTAATGAGATCAGCAGTATACATTATAAATAGTAAGGGACTCAGTATGGAGCCCTGGGGACATCCGCGAGTGACAGTTTTCCTTTCCGAGTAGATCTGATTTCCTTCATCAGTGCATACCTCCACATATTGTTTCCTGTTATGTAAGTAAGAATCAAACCATGAACATGCTGATTGAGAAAGACCATAGTGATACATTTTGGCTAGCAACAGTTTCGTGTTAATGCAGTCGAATGCCCGGGAGAAGTCGAGCAGTACTAGTATACTTCCCTTGCCAGAGTCAGAAGATTCTATTATTTCGTCTGTAACCTGCGCAAGGGCCGTATCCGTGCCATGACCGCTACGGAACCCAGACTGCACATCCGGGAGAATATTTTCCGCTTCCATAAAAGCGGTAAGCTGGAAGCATACAACTTTTTCCACTATTTTGGACAGAACTGGTAGAATGCTTACAGGTCGCAAATCCTTAAACTCCTCAACAGAACTTCCCTTTGGAAGGGGAATAACCTTTGCAATTTTCCAGTTTTTAGGGAAAACATTACTAGCAATAGATTTATTTATAATCAATGTAATTACTGGAAGTGTGACAGTAAGTGTTATACATATCATTTTAATAGAAATTAAATCATGCCCCGAAGCGGAAGTACTTATACCGCTAATAATTTTTGCTACTTGCTCTTGAGTACAAGTATTTATAATAAATTCATTACTAGTTATTTTGCTTGATTTATAATAGTTAACTAGGTCATTGTCTACATTTACACTACCAGGCACGTTTAAAAATAAATTGTTTATAGCATCTGGATCATTCAAATGGTTTGGAATGGATGGTAAGGTTTTACCGCTCACGTCGATTGTACTTTTAAGGTGATGCCACATTTTTTTTGGATTTTTTATATTGTTATTTACAAAGAACTTGAAATAAGCACTTTTTTCACTTCTTATTGCATTATTTACCAAATTTTTCAGATCCTTGTAGTAACGACGGTGATGTTCAGTTTTAGTGGCGAGAGCTTTGCGCCAGGCGCGGTCTCGTAGCGACATCATGTATCTCACCATATCAGTCAGCCACGGACGCGGCTTTTGGTTCACTCTTATCCTTTTTAAAGGGGCGTGTTTATTAAAGAGGGCAAAAATCAAGTCGTTGAAATGATTAACCATGTCATTTACATCATCGTACTGTACAATTTCATTCCAGGGTTGATTTTTAAGGTCAGCCAAGAGTTCTTCCTCGTCTATTTTATTCAAACTCCGCGTCCATATGTAGTGTGGATGCGCGTCCGGTATTTTTATTATGAAATCAGCTAAAACAATTGCATGGTCGCTGAGCAGCGGATTATGGTGAACACATACATTCCTAAACAATTCCGGAGAATCTGTTATAATGAGGTCCAAAAGGGTAGCACTTTTTTCTACAATTCTAGTAGGCTCATGAACCAAATTCGTAAGGCTTTGTTGTTCAAAAAAGGATAAGACTTCTGGTGCAGGGTTTATGGTTGGCTTCAAAAGGTCCACATTAAAGTCGGTGAGCACACACACACGACTGCAATCGCCGAAGGAGCTAATCGATAGACTGAGGGCGTCTATCGCGTCTCCAGTGGGCACACGGGTCTTGCGCGTGGAGTCAGGCCTGTACGCAGTGCCGACGGCGATACGTCCCGCGCCCCGCACCCTCACCACCAACCACATTTGCTCCAACAATGAAGCCGGATGTACGCGCACGCACGCATTCAAACTGCGACGGATATAAAATCCCACCCCACCGCCCCTGCGTCCATTGGGCCTTGGAGCCAACTTTAGGACATAACCAGGAATTTTGGGAGCACAGATATCCTGACCTTCCCGCATCCATGTCTCATTCAGCGCAAGAATATCGGGCTTATATTTTTCCATTGAGACCAATAATTCGTCTTGACCGGTATTCAAAGATCTGATATTAAGTAGGCCCAGTTTCAAAAATCTATTTTTACGTCTATTTTTCTCTTTTGTTTGAAGAAGGTGGCAAAATTCGATTTGAAACGAAACTAAATTTTAAGTTAATTAAAAAATTTAACATAGACAGCAGTACGTTAGACAGAAAAGTATCAAAAATACCATTTTCACAGTACCTTAAAGCGCTGCTGTGAAAAAAACATGACATTACTACTACAGTTTCAGGGTCACAATGTAAAATATGTAAATAATACTTTCTATGGGCACGCAAGCAAATACAAGCAGGCCACAAACAGAAGTAAATCATTACATTTATAAACAAAATAATACAATAATAAACAATTCTACACGGTACAATACAAAAACGGTCATTAAATTTATCAAAAACTATCCTGAAATAGTAACATTTACTGTCATTTTCATTGAACATGCTTGAAAACATCAAAAGTTTAAACGTTTCTCTACAACCTGTATTGAAGCATATTGAACAATTTATTATTAATTCACATAAAATATAAATTTTGCTGGTATTTTCAATATGATTAAAAAACCAACTCTCAATTTGATCTATCCAATAAAAATAATATAAGATAAAAGGTATTATTGTAAATATGACCACATTCAAATATAGATAAGAGATAATCAGGACTACAATAGGAAAAGTTCTATCTACAACACAACTATTTAGAATTGTCATTATTGATAACAAGGTTAAAAACCCTGCTAAAATCATTTTCAGATTTGATTCGATGGGTGGGTTTATTCTCGTCTTGTTTGACTAAGACATTCCCATTATTCGTCCATGCGAATCTCCATTCCTGCTTCTTGATCTGTTCGCGTGCCATATAAAACAGTTTTTTGTTGTTTTTTGACAGCCTTTCATTTAGGTATATATTTGTGGGTTTCGGAGTTACATTTGAACCAGCAGAAGTTAGCGGGGGCGTAATGATGCCTTCTGTCGTGAGCGACCGGCGCACGCGCACTGCACGTAGCAGTCGGTCACGAACGGCGCGTCTAGTGACACGGAGCACGAGCGGACGCGAACGGATGCGCGGGCCCGAGCTGGCATCTGCAGCCAGTCGGCGCGGCCTTGCACGGTATACGTCGACCACCTCAGCTTGATCCAGTGTGGTTCCTATCTTGGCTGCAATTAGACTAACAATATCATAAACATTTTCTCCATTCATCTCTGGCACCCCTGAGATCTCTGTATCGTTTCCATATATTTCTTGTTCCTTGTCGTTGAGCTGGATTGTAAGATCTTCAATCCTATCGTGAAGAAATTGAGTCCCATTACTCTTGCTCTGTACATTTTCTAGCAACGCAAGTCTCTGTTCTGTTTCCTCCAATCTGGTGGACACGGAGTCTATGCGTACGTTGCATTGAGAAATGTCGTTCCTTAGTCCTTGGATGTCCGCACGTAAGGTTTTCATCGCCTGTCGCATCTCCGCTTGAAAGTCAAGAATAAGGGCCCGCGTGTCCTGATTAATAACAGACTGCATCGGCGACTGAAACAATTGTTCGTCATCCTTTTTTGGAGTTGGAGGTTTGGCGTGAGTCTCACTAGCAGCACAGGTAGGGCAGATCCAATTTTTCGGTACTGTGGACGTACTAAGTTGGGAGCATTGTTTCTGTTTATGAAATGATACTTTGCATTTGGGACAGGTAACGCCACCTGTCGACGCCAACAATCTTTCACATGTCCCGCAATGAGCCATTGAAGCTAATAGAACGCTACCCGAGATTTTCCCTATCAGTGGTCGTTTGAAGTATGACGTAGTTTTAAAACAGATCGGGAGATGGCGCTATTGGCAGCGTTAATCAGTAAGTATTAAGTAATTTCGAAATAATTGAAAATGTAACTTTTATTGATCACTATATAGTCAACAACAATATTAGTTGAATCAGTTACTGGGCAATCATTCACAGTACTTACAATCACGTAGGTATTGTTTTCCAAAATTTGAAAAGCACTGTTTCAACCGGCGAAATAAATTATATCCAATTTATTGCTTCGACTGTGTATATTTCACTAGGATAACGACACACAAGATGCGTGGACACTTATTCACCAAAACTATTAACAACTTTAGTAGGAAAACAAACTATTACACAAATAAATCAACGTAAATACGGAGCTGTTGTAAGCTCGCGAGTACCCGCAAAAAAAAAAAAAAAAACAGAAAAAAAAAAAACAGAAAAAAAAAAAAAAGATAGTAATTAACAAATAACAAGTTTGAGAGAATCCAATATTTTAGGGGATGCAAGGGGGAAATATTAAAAAAAATAGTTATCTGACAATAATGTCAATATATTGTGTTCAATCCCCTGTTTCAGTGTCATAAAGGCTCACTGCCAGATAATGACTGTAATAATATAGTAAAACATTAGCTATTCAAATATAAAATAGTGATAAATTTAAATATTTCAGAGGATAACAGGTAACTCATTGGTCGAAACCCCCGGTGGCGGTAAATATTTAACCAAACCCCTCTTTTTCTTTATTTAAAAGCTTAGTGCCTCACCAAAAGGCTTAACAGCGTTGTTTATAACCGTCTTTTTAGTTTTTAGTATCAAACATTTATCATAATAGTATTAACGAATAAATAATGTTGAATTAATTTTTGTGTACTCCTATAAAATCAGTCAATATTATTCGGACTGTTACCTACAGTAAACACAGCCGGTGAAATTTGTGTGTTATGCGCCTCTGTTTCCCATTTTGTGTGTCCCTTTTATAGTTTTTCCATGGGAACAAAGTTTATAATGAGCTTTAATTAATATTGTTATCTGTTGATGCTTGGCTGTTTGTATTTTTTAACTACAATGGGCTTATGCTTGGCCACTACCCCACCTGATGGAAAGCGGCGATAAGACCTAGGATGAAGCGCGCTCACCCAGAAATCGGTAATAGTTTACAATAATTCTATATTTATTCACATAAAGCAGTCCCAGAAACTAAAAAATCTTCGCTTTTGAAAAGATCAAATCAAATAAAAATCATTTTATCAAGGTAGATCTGAGGTAGTTTTTGATCAAGGCTCTGGTAGATTTGGGTAGATTTTCAATGTGGCCAGAGTAGATTTCTCTGTGTATCCAAAGGGTCTAATAAAGTTGGTTTTCTATTTCTTCAAATTTAAAAACAGTTAATTTTCAAATTTTTTCCTAGATGTGTTTTCGTGGGGAACAACTTTTTTCGCATTGAGTTAGAAGCCTTTTTGTGACAGGAGTTGACTTTTAGAGGAGGTTTCTTTAACAATAGTAAAGACATGGCTAAATGAACATAATTTAAATATTAACTTGAAAAAAACCAAAATGATGCATTTCAGGCCTTATCAAAAGCCCCCGCTACAACTTAATCTAGAATTTGATAACAATAAAATAGAGACTGTAAACACCTTCAACCTATTAGGAATAAATCTTGATACCCACTTAAACTTTAAGAGTCATATTGAGAAAATAAAATACTATATATTTATATATATATTATACAATATATTCAATAAATAATATTATAATATTTCATTTATAAAATGTAATACCTATAAATAAATTTTGTACTTTATTATGTTATAGGTATTCCTAATTGTTTTGAAATTTTGGGTAATCGACGTGTTAAAAAAATATAAGTAACTAAGTACTTCTACCCTTCTATTGCCAATAATTGATTATGCGGATGTGTGTTTCCTAGATGCCAATGAAGAGTTGCTTAACAAACGCTCTTTAATATCTACAATTTGATACCCAACCCAAATTGTATGTATGAGAATTAAAGAACACTTTTGTATTGGAAATATTTTGAACAACTTCAAATTTTTTTTGTACCTTATTATATAAGCAAGTGAATGCTATTTTTGTGGAAAATTTCAAATCAAACGAGAAGTATCCAAAATTTTGACAATAAACAAGGACGTCACTTCGAACATCTGCTTTGAATACAAAATTTTGTACTTACTAAGAAATAAATATTATTCAATTAAAAGATAGTTTTATTACTTTGTTAGGTTAATAAACAGTTTCTTTTAATATCTAGTGCAGGCACTACGGGACAAAATATTTTTTTTTTCGAATTTCACCTGAAGGGTCATTGAACCTTGTTCTTGATCACTCACCGAGTCTCCACTGTAAATTTGGTCGGTTGATTGAATTTCACCTTGTATAGATACTTAGATAGCATTTCTTTTAATAAAAGTGCAACTCCTGTTAGCTATAACGTAATCATATAAAACTTTAACCTCCTTCAAAAAACGTCCCATGTAACAATGTAAACCGTATCTAATCTCGTTTTGTGGTTTGCTAGAGACGCTGCATATTAAAGAACAGTTATATTAGATAATAGAATCGAATCGGATTCGTGTGTGTGTATGTTTGTTACTCTTTCACGATGAAACGGCTGAACGGATATGGATGAATTTTATAATGGATATAGCTTATATCCTAATTTAACACATAGGCTACTTTTTATGCCGGAATAAAGCATGTCCTTAAACCGAATAACACGCAGGAGGCGGAGCACCGGGTTAAAGAATTGGAAGGAGAAAGAAGGTGATAAGTGATAACTTGATGAAATAGCCCTAGTCCCACAAAAACTCTAACCCTATTTTTCTACAAAGACTATTTAACCTTATTTTCTACAAAGACTATATTTAATCCTATTTTCTACACAAGACTATATAACCCTATTTTTCTGAAGTGAGGCGCGGAGAAGTGGGGGTGAAACTCGAATTCGAGCTGAGGTGTTATAGACTCTTAAGTCCATCATTTAGATTATCAAAAAATATTGAACTCGTATTTTTTCTTTTGTCAATCAAACAAAAAATGACAGAGATAAAGCGCGTCAATAAAGTGGGGGAAAATGACGTCACTTCTTAATACAGAGAAGCCATTCAGCCATTTAAAACAGACGACACAAGAGTTTAGTTAACAAGTGAAAAAGGGACGTTTTTGATGTAGAAATGATATGAGAGAGAGAGACAGACATAGATGAACTTCAGAGGTGACTTTAAGTTTGGTGCGAATTATAAACACTCCTAACATGCTATTCAAAATGCAGACTCGTACATCACCTTCTCTCCCACATAAAACAGTACAATCGACATCATTTTATTTCGCGATCTGCCAGTTCGCATATTTAGTGAATTTTCAAGGTTTTTCTGTATTTATTGAAAATTTATTTAATGCAGGTATTTTCTAGATTTACAAGAAAACACGTTCTTGCTATAGCTGTTATTTCAGACATAAAACTCAAGCAGCTTAGATAAAATTATCACTTAAAAAGGCAACATTTTCGGAAATAAAAATAGGACCTTACAACTTACTTGCCTTTTTCTAGGCACAGAAAAGATATGGTAGATACATATAAAAACTTAAAAACAAGGTAAATTTTAACATTCTTCATTACATCTTAAACACTTAATAATAGGATATAGCATCGATATTTTTTGTTCAATATTTAATGTAGTTATCATGTATATTATCTATATATCTACGTATATTATTTTTTTATTTTATATAATTATTTATTTTGACTGAGTTAAAAGTATGGGCATTTTTGTATCAAATATGTTTTGAGTTAGCTCGATATTGTTTGCTATGCTAGACTAGCTGGAGGCCTAGCATGGTGCCACTTTAAACACCATTTGATAATATATGGAATTTACTGTCAAATGGTGTTAAAGTTCCAACCGTGTTAGACCTGCAGGTTCTATTTGCATTTTAATTCGACACCGATTCCAAGTTGTTTCGAAATATATCTTGTTAAAATACCAAGTGTTTATTAGACAATAAAAAAACAATTAAATTCAAGTGTGAATAAGAAAAAAAAAAAAAACTAACAAAATGTATATTATACTCTAAGAAATAATTTCAAAAATTTCATGTTCTTAACATTCTTTTATGTATATTTAAAGTTATATCCTACAAAAATAAAAAGCGAATTACATATTTATTTGAGTATTTAAAATTGAATAATAAAGTAGAACTACTAAAAATCAAATGGCTAGGTGTCCAAGACGCGTGCCGTATTGTCTCGTTGTATGGAGAAATACCCGGTATAGCGCAGAAGGTGAGACTGGAGAATAGGCATGATGACTAAAAAAAAATTATTAGTCCGTCAGTTAGATTATCAGAAAATATTGGACACGTATTTTTTCTTTTTTCAATTAAACAAACAATGATGAAGATATAGCCCGCTGAAGTTCCGCGTGACGTCACATCTAGGTGGAAAGGCCTGTGTCCAGCAGTGGACGATACAGGCTGATGGTTGGTTTGGTTGGTACTAGATTAGTAAACTGATTATCGGTGCGGGATGCGGGATTTTTCACTATCATATTGTTAATTTAAGTTCGTTTTATTTATTTGATTGGGCTGTTATATTTAAAATGAACAACAGTTGTGCAAAATTAAGAAAATAGTACAAAAAAGTGTTTTATTTAATTCTTCCGTTGATTTGTAACTATCCCTAAGGATATATTTATAAATCGTTAAATAGTTATACGAAAGAGGATCATAACCATCTTACTAGGGATATAAGAATAAACCTGTTGTTGCTATATGTCGAGTTATGATGTTGTATTTATTTGAACCCTCTTAATTATCGTTCAAACAAAATCTCGCACTCAAAATTGTGGCGAGAATCCATAAAAATTAAGCTTAAATCGATGTTTACCGCGAATGAAGTTACGGGCAAAAGCTAAAATTATGAAATTGAAAAGTTTAGATTAAACGTCATTGTTTGTGTGACGAGGCATGCGCTTACGCATTCATTTACCGCGACAACATGATAATATATAGTGAACGACAAGTATAGAGAATTTCGCAGATCGCAGTTTAGTAATTTTTTTAATAAACTTCCGCCTCTGTGGCACTACCCATTGAAGGTTATTTTGGAAGTTCATTTTTTATCTGTTTTGGGTGAATAGCAACCATAGATGGCAACCGACACTGGGTTACATAATAGGCCCGCAGGTCGTTTTACATAGTTATCGAAGGTTATCGTTACATTATATATAATTTGTAAACTCGAGCTTCGGCAGCATTAAATTTTGAAACCCGTGCATTGCGTACGACGTTCACTTTACAGGTTTTTAATCTGTTCCACTTAATTGAAAATCTAATTAAATTCAATACGACAAAAACAACAGTCTCCGGTGAGTCTACGCGGTCGCACAGGACCTCCACACACGCTCGTATTTCTATCATAATTCGCTGTCTTTCCGTCATAATGGCGCTGTTATTGTTAAATTGCCAAGAGCCCGCTAGAATTTAGTATTGGGGGAAAAGAGGGCGACACTGCGTATCTTGCAATAAACTCATGAACCTTGGCATAGTACAGATTAGGTGAATTGGTTTTAAGGCTATGTCAAAAGTGCCACTTGTTTCAGCTAGGTGGGAAATATTGCCTAACTTTATAATTATAGGCAAAACTAACCTTACATGATTTATAAAAATTGTATACCTAAATTATTCTAGTATACTTTTACGGTGTAGTCTTGTTCGGAATGCGTTGAAAACGACTTTTTGTTGGTAAATACTTCCAGGATTAATATACCTTACCTAACAATTAAAAAAGTATTCACACCTTGCAAAACTAAGAAACAAGTTCACGGTTCTTGGATTTTTGGAAGTTTCTTATCTGCGTGGATTTCTTACTTGTACTTAATATAATTTAAGACATTTAGATCATGTAATAGCCGGGACCCCATATACTATGGGCCCGGTAAAGCTGCCCCCTTGCCTCCTGCATTCGGCCCTGGACCAATATGGCAAGTGATACTTGGAAATAATAAATAATTCAAAACAATATATCTTCCTTCCATTTGAAGGACGATGATGAAATGGACAGTCAACTCAGTATAAACCCTTGCCACTCAAACTGTAATTTTTTTGAATTTTTGTCTCTCTGTATAAAATGTTCCGTTTTAAAGTTTTGCCTTCTAGATTTCAATGGTTTTTGCTTAAGTACGAGTATGTTGAGTCAATTACTTGCAGGAGGTGCAATTGTGTAAGCCAATCGTATTCAAATTGATTGACTCACTTTCGTAACCTCTCACATCCACACCCACCGCGGGTGCGTCAGCTGACGATTTTTTTTCAGCTCAGTATGACGTCAACTATCTATGTTGTAAGTGTCAGCCGGCGTACTAATACTTTATTTATTTTTTTAACCACTTTTGATTTTTCAGAGATCCCTTAGACATAGCAATCGAAATTTCAATGGCTGTGTACGTCTGTCTGTCTGTCCGTGAGTAACTTAAAAATGGTTGGGCCGATTGAAATGAAATTTTCATCTGCAATAAATTGAGTTTGGCCATTCAAAGAGGAAATGTGGCCAGCGTTCTGGGCACCATGCCGCAGGGGACAATTTTAGAACAGGTATATTATTTGTAGTTATTTTCAAGTTTATGAGTGTAATTTATATTGTTAGGTAATTTTAGTTTAGAATAAGTTTTTCTTTATATTGTAAATTATGAATTAAAGAAAACTAATAAATTCACAATTTGAAAATAGAAGCCGAAGTTAATTAAGAGTTTAAATTCCAATGTAACTCTGTACCTCGTAATCTAAACCTCAAAGTAAATCCCTCCAAATTGGAAGTTGCAAAAATAAACAAACTAAATGCTGGAGTCTCTTGAAAGCGGATTGAAAATAGATCCATCTGAGATCCTTTCATCACCTATCGAACTTTATGTTTAATCGTAGATGATACAGGATCAGCTGAAAATCAGTGCTGTGCAGATATGTTTTACCATACTCGCAGCATAAGCTGAGCTGTCTCCTTTTTGTTTAATGTATTTCTGTGTTTAATTATGTCGTGTTACTTTTACGTGTTTTTTTGACAAATAAACTTTTTCTATTCTATTTCTTCTTCTATTCTATTCTTATTTACTATAATCTAAAAACTCAGACCCACATAGCTTAGATTTCAATACTTTTCTTTGAGGTATAATGATGTTGAGGCGTTTTAAGGTGCGATTGCCTTAAGGATATGCGTCCAAACTTTAAAAATAGGCATAACATAATCAAAAACAAATTCCAAGTTAAGTAATAAAATAATTGTGTTTACTTTTGACAAAAACAAACCGAAAGTTATCGAAAGTTTCCTACGATTTACGCAACAGTTTTTCAGTTTGATAATATTTAATATTTGGCTGTATGGCGGGTGCGTCAGTGCCTCTGTTTCCATCTGCATAAACAAAATCTCCGCCGCTATTTTTCATAGAAAATTGACAATTCGTAGTAGGATAGGAGGCTACAACTGATTGACTAAACTATCGTTAGAACGACAATACATAACAAACAAAATATAAAAATACATAAACTAAAATTAAAGGAAGTTATTATATATGTATGTATAATGATAGAAATTAGCATTTTAGTTCGATGCACGGCAAAAATTGTTATCACAAATAAGTTAACAAAATATAATTCATAGGACAACATAGTTTTTGTTGTTTCAATAATTTTTGTTAGTCTTACAGAAAATTGTGCGGTGAACTGAATCCATGAATTTCCATTATAATGGAAAGCCGAATCACGGTTCTTTTTGGTAGTTATCTTATTCATTGGACATTCACTTGGATGTAGCTCTCCGTTGAGTCTCACCACCTTTCGGCCACAACGTCGATCACGTCGGCGACAGATATGGCTGCCTACTGCTACTTCAACTTACTGATTTGGCAGGCTATGTCAGTCAGTTTCGATCTCCGAAGGATCTCCTCGTTTCGAATTTTCTCCATCAGAGTTAGTGAGTGTCGAAGCCTAAACTTTCGAGTTTGATACTCGTATTTATAGAGGCATGTTTGCTTATTGCTAAACGAAGAAGGAAGACTTCATTTAAAGATTCAAAATGTTTATTTATAAAATAGATACCTACATAAAGTATACGTTTTACATGTCAAATCTAATCTGTATAAAAATTACATTTTATGATGAAACAAATATGACACGGGAAATATAACAGTTTTCTTACGTTTCATTAAGTAACTCTTATTAGCTTGACTTTACCAACCTCTTCATGCTTTTGTTTGACATTTACATATGACATGACATTTCGTAAGAAAGGTTTTGACGAGCAAAAATAACGATATTCATTAAAAAGCGCGTAATAAAACGATAAATTAAAAACCATAATAAAAGCAAACTTTTGTTTAAATTATTGACTAAAACGAATAAAATAGGTTTAATTTTGTGTGTAATTATTTGTTTTCAAAAATCTTGTCGCGTGAAGTGTTGATAAAAGTATTAAGTAACAAAAAGCCGAACTTGACCTTTTTATTTAATTTAGAGTTAACATGTATTATGTGTACATTATTGATATAAAGGTGACTTTAATACAGCCAAGTTCAAAATGGAAATATTTTGAGTTATAATCACTAATCAATAACAAGGTTCAATGACCCTTTTTGTTAAAAACGCAAAAAAGCTGTGCAAAAAAGGGCTTCATATATTGTACTAATTGAATCGGGGTTGTTTTAAAAAAATGAATAGTGGCACAAATATTATTTTTCATATTCTGCAAAAAGGGGTATTAAATGTTGGTCCTGACTACTACCGAATATTCAGATCGTATCAATAAGTTTGCGTTTTAAACGGTTTGTACGGAAAACTCAGGTCACCTGTCCTATTTGCACTGGACTAGTTTTTTAGGTACACTGAAAAAAAAAAGATTATTTAGATTAATCATCTTAAACGCATATGAACCTGACAAGCAGTTAATGATATAAACTAAGGCACATTTATTTATTCAAAGTTGTTCGGCTTGAACAAGTAGACATAATTACCGCTATACAATTTCTTGTTTATTATAGCCTACATTTTTAACAACAACTATGTTAGGTCGACAAACTTTTTGTTGAAAACGAATACCGAGACGCTTTTTGGTTTGAATCTTATCTTAGTTATAATTATCGTATTAGCTTTATTCAATCGTATGAGTTATACTAAATACGAATTCTTCAATTTTGTTTAATTTGAACCATATCTTAGTTGAAGTTGTCATATTAGCTTTATTGTGTCAGACAAGTTCTATTAAATATGAATATTGAAATGTTGTTTTATCTAAACCCTATCTTAGTTGATGATTTGATCACTCCCGTCGGTTTACAAAAATCAGTTTAATATACTGGTCCCTCAGTGAGGGAACCTTCAGATATTAAGCTGAACAGAAAAAATACTACACGTTGATCTT
Organism: Ypsolopha scabrella; assembly: GCA_910592155.1. NCBI lineage: Eukaryota > Metazoa > Arthropoda > Insecta > Lepidoptera > Ypsolophidae > Ypsolopha > Ypsolopha scabrella. Next base: position 14,269,821 of record OU342985.1, read on the forward strand.
AGCCAAAAGGCCGAGAAACGGTACCGAAGTCGTTTAGTCTTCTCGCAAACTCCTTTCTGGGCGTGGGGTCTCAGTGTTGGAGCGTGTACCCCCTACTAAGTACCGAAACATAAGATACCGAAGTGAGCCCTCCCAGGGTGACTATCGCGTAGCGGAAAGATCTTAACATCGCGATGTAAGATTTTTGAATAAATCGACCGCAGCGCCTCTACAAACCAAGCGTTGAACTAAAATAAACATCGCACAAGTTTGTCACCGTCATTATGGTGCCGCAACAGCAAATTTAAAATAATAATATAAACAAAGTCGAGTTACAATTGAAACTTGTTTTACCGTTGTAACTTTAAATATTTTATTGATGTAATTGTTAAAAACAATCACACAAACTTTTATAATTATTCAAATCTTTGAAGTAATGTAGTTATGATAATAATTTCCAATATTATTATAATCATTTGATTTGTTATTAGATTTTATTATTCGTCTTGATCACACCAACTATTATTAATAATTAAAACAACGTTGTCTAACAATTGAATTTTTTTCACACAGTTGTTGTTAATATTCTTTATTGATGCAATTATTTATCATACCTACAGCAACTATAAATTAATAATTTAAACAAAGTCGAATTAAAATCGAAACATGTTTTATCGTTGTTACTTTAAATATTTATATATTTTATTGATGTAATTGTTAAAAATAATCACACAAACTATTTTAATTATTCAAATCTGCGAAATTATGGGTAGGTTAAAACTGTTCAAAAACCGACTCGGTACACCCCGACTCTATACAGTCTTGTAGCTACTATACTACCCCTAGAGTGTATATAAAAAGCCGAAGGCGCGAAGACAGGGCAGCCCCCGCCCGCTGTAACAAAGCTCAGGGCATGGGTGCCTGTGCTTTGTTACGCAAGGGCGAAGGGGCTGCACTTTCCGCAGCGCCGTAGCCAATGCAGAAGTGAATTTGTGTCATAAAAGTTACCAGCATTGATAACCCACCAAAACAAAAAGGGCCGTGACAATTATTTATTATTCATTAAACACAACCACATTTGTTAGACCATGCCTAGGAACAAAATTCTTTGTGCTAGGTGTCTAATTACTTTAGTCTTAAATTTAAAAAACGGTTGCTCTCCGCAAGTGGGGGGGGGATTAGTGTTCCGAAATTAAAAGCTAGGTTTGGGATCATTTGTAGGGTTTTGTTGTTTGTACAACTCTCGAATATAAATTATATTGAAATAAATATATGCATTAATATAATGAGTATAATATGATAATAACTATTTAAAATTAAGTTATGTACAGCTATGAAAACTACATGAAAATCCGTTCAGTAGTTTTAGAGATGTGCGGGAACAAACAGACAGATAGACAGAAAATAATTCTAAAAATAACTGATTTGTGTTCTATTACTCTTCTTTAGTCACCCCCTTTCTAGCCGTTTCAGCGTGAAAGAGTAACAAACATACACACACACACACAAACACAAACTTTCGCATTTATAATATTAGTGTGAAGTGTGATTAAAATATCCCAAATTCACTAACACTTTAGGCAAGATGACGACCTATACTTACTGTAGGATGAAATATATCGAGTACAAATATATTTAAATTTTTTAATATTAATAGAGCTATCCCAAATATTTATTTATACTTTAGATACTGAAGTATGTTTAAAATACCAAAACCTAGTGCTTTTATGGTAAACTCCTTAAAAGTTCCCACATAACGAAGTTAGCTCATTAATCCCTTGAAGATAAGATATATTCTTAATTACAGACAGTAGTTTTAGTAAAATCAACATCTCCGTAGTAAAATATCTCATCAAAGAAGCTGAAAATCATAATGGAGATAGGTATTATTGTTCCACGATTGGATTACCGTTTGCATAAAATAGTAAAGTTATGTATTATAATATTCAACTCAACACCTAGGAGTACAACTCTTCTTTAAAATATGCTTTAAACGCCGTTTGCACATCGAGCTTTTTAATTATCATACATCATAACATAAAGAGTAGCTCAGTTTAAGACAGAATAAAACAGTAAAATAAATGGAAATAATTATAAAACTATAAAATAAAATAATTTCCCATGGTGATCATTAAATTGTAATAAGTAAATAAAATACAAAAAACGCAATATATTAGTTATTTAAACGACATGCATATTTTCTATTAAAAGGGGTAATTTAAAAAATGTAGTACATACTTTTTTGTGCCAAATCTGCTATTACTAAAATGTATAGTTTGTTGGCCCGATGATGCGTAATACGTAACCGGTAGCAAAAGTTAAAAAAAAATGGAATAAAGGTACAAAAATTTGGGTAGGTATAAAATTCATTCCCTATAGTTTTGGATTTGGCCATCTACGACCACTTAAAAACTGAACGGAAACTTTTAGTGTTACCTATGTATAAATATATATTTTTTCATTTTATAATAGTTATTATTAGTATAAAATGTACATTGCTTTTAGTTATTTTTTGTACGTAAATGATGATTTATTACGATTTCGTTGGATAACGCATTAAAAAAAATCATTTACATACCTATAAGTAAATGAAAAAAAAATTTTCGTTTGCATGGGTCCATCCATACATCCATCAGCCTGTTTCGTCCACTGTTGGACATAGGCATTTCCAGGATTTCGCCACCCTTGGCGGTCCTCCAGGAAGAAATGCCCATACTGGCCGACGGCTCGTATTGCTGCTATTACATTTTGCACCTTAACAGAAAATAGCACAAGATCTTTATGATAATCTGGTGATACAGGTTGTAGTTTTCTCATGTCCTGCATGATCTTCGACACAATAACATCTGGATTGCCGAAACGCAGCTCTAATGTTGACATCAGTAATTCGGGTGATGTACAGTATATTAGCCGTGGTGTGAGTCAGTAAGTACGCGGCTTACGATCACGCTCGTGAACTACATTTACGTAGCGGATGTAGTAACAGTCACAACTGATTAATAGGATTATACTTATACTATTTGTCACTGCTCATTATTATATCCGTGCAATAATGTGCTGTAATACCTGCTCTTCTCATACTCATACACATTGCGCTTCGATTATCTTAAGTAGGTAAGAGTAGTTTATGTTATGTATAGTTTCATACACTACTTTATCTAAACTCATGCCTACTAACCTGTTATCATAATCTTGGGAATATTTTCGTTAGCCATTTTCGATTGTTCTTGTAAAAGTTTTGTTCTAAAAGTGTTCGTAATTTCCGTCGTTATTTACAGAATGTCAGGTGAAGTCAAATATCGCACCATCCCTACTGTCAGTAATTTTAGGGCAAAATAATTCTTTTGACCTGACACACAGGTAACGGAGGCTTATTAATAGGGTCCCGTTTGGCACCCTCCGGGTACATAACCCTAAAAAGTGTCGGACATAGTTCGATATGTCGTGTATACAATTAAATATATTTATTATTAAGTAGGCAGAAGTGAATGCTCAGTCAATATGGTGAGTAGGCTTAAAATTGACTTAGAGGCATCATAGTACACCTCGACTCGTTTAATAGAATACTTAAACATACGATTAAAACAGAATACTTTAGTTACCTCATTAATAATTGGTTTTACCTATGACATTGCCGAAATTTCCTAACAGATTCATGATTTCATAATTCCTTTCACCCTAGACACCTCCGGGGAAGGCACTAACTTCCAGAAAGATATTTCCAACATGATGCACGGTTTTGGAGACAATCCTAACCCCAACGCTGCAACCGTTGTTTTGGTGGAAAACATCGTCTTGCAGCAACTTCGATTGATCATCTAAGAAGGTAGCTAGAGTGGAGCGTCCCCCCCGTCCCCCTCCCCCGCCTTACCGGCTAAACGGTTGTTTATAAAAATGTGAAAAAATTTACAAAAGTAGTATATATAATTAATTTAAAAGTAAATTTATCACAGCTAAGTAGGCTTTACAGGTTTACGAGTAAAGGTCTCGCCAAACTTTTGGCCCCCTATAATGTATGAGGACACTCCCAACCAAATCATGACTGATGATGGATAATGGCCGTGCTGCACTCTAGGAATGGCATTTCCAGCGGCCGCTGAGCTGGTAGCGTACACCCTGTCATTTTGTTTGTTGTACTTCTCTTCGATATTAAGAATTTTCTCGTCTGTAAACAGTTGTATTAGGTTTCGGACAATGAAATTTATAAAAAAATAAACTTCTTAAAAATGTAATATAAAACGGCCGTTATATTAAAAACCCTTCCCTCAAATTCTAAAATAATAAATAAAAACACTTTGAAAACGTGAGTTTTCCAAGCGTCCCACCTATAGGAAGTTTAAAGACCACCCAAAACTTTACATACATATGTATATAAAGCTGATTCTGAATATTAAGGCTTTAATTTTAGTTTTAGTGCTGTCAAAACTAAATTTTCTTTTTTCCAAAATAGTTCTTTAATGATAGCAACAGAAGCTATATTACCATACTTGTCCACCGAATATTTTGTAACTATTTGATCTAAACAGCTTGTAATGCACATACTGAACGCTCACGAGGGCGTTATGGTAGCGCGCAATTGGTAGTGCGCTTGTCTTGATAACAAGAGGTCGAAGGTTCGAATCATGGACGAGGATTTTTTTCAAATTCTTGTCTTTACATTTGTTTTTAATTTATCTTCTCTAGTTTGTAGTGCACTCTAATAATTATACTTTCCAATATTTTAACAATTATTATATCATAATTGTATTGAATTTCATTGTATAGGCAAGTGTATGCAATTTTTCTATAAAGCATTTGTTATAATTACAATATAACGTTGTAATAGACGGACGGACGGACAACGAAATCTCACCATAATGTTTCCTTTTTTGGCACTTTAAGTACGAAACCCTAAAAATACAAATGAAATAATGGAGTACATATAAACGGGAGAGGTGTTTGTACCGTCTGAGAACTTCCAAACTTTCATCTCAACAGCAAAATCTCTCCACATACGAGGACTTGAAAATGTGGTAACAACATTCTATAATTTGAAATTTCTTATTCAGATTTTAAGGCTTTTCTTTTATAGAAATGATTTAGATAATTGTATAATTTGTTAAATAAACGGGTCATGTTTAGAGAGTGTCAGTAAAACACTGGCCTCTCAAATCCCCGGCAGCTTAGACAGTAGAACGTTGGCTTCTCAATCTTGAGACCTATGTTTGAACCCTAGTCGGGACGCAGAAATTAGTTTTCGGATTTCATGTGCATAGTACTTGTATTGGTAGTTGTAGTGACTATATAAGTTTGTTGTGACGCAAACTTCAACCTTAGGGTTTTCCATAGCTACTTCCTAGGCGTATAAAAGAAAGCATATTTATATTTAAAAAAACCGGCCAAGTGAGTGTCCTTGTGTTTAAATTCGTACTAAAAATGCACATATTACATACTTCCAAAACGGATAAATCCTCACCAAACTTTAATTTTAGTAATCTTTGTATAGTCAATGCTATCGGGGGTCGCCTTGCTTCGCTCCACTTCGCTCCGCTTCGCTCCGCTTCGCTCCGCTTCGCTCCGCTTCGGCACGAGCCAAAGGTGAGTCATCGCTCTCGTATCGTAATGTACTAATACGAAACTCGTGCGAGAATAGTACATTACGATACGAGAGCGATGAAACGTTTTCTGACGAGTGTGAGTTTGCGGCACGAGCTGAAGGTGAGTGCTGCAATCACACGAGTCGAGAAAAAGTTTCTCGCACGAGTATCGTATAATATTTTATAGCACAAGTGCGGAAAATGCCGACTTTACGCAAGCGCAGCGTTCACCTTCGGCTCGTGCCGCAAACTCACACTCGTCAGAAAACGTTTCATCGCTCTCGTATCGCTCTTCTTTTAGTAAAAAAAAAACAAATGCGAGTGGGATTGCGGGTTTCGTACCAAACCGTTTAAAACAAATATGTATTCCAAGAAAATAAGATAAGGTCAACACTGACCAGACTCAATTCTGACGCAATAACACATCACGGCTGCTGGATGGTGCCACTGTCTCAGAAAATGTATAAATACATTAGTTCAGTCAATTGTAAATAAACCTCTTTCTTTCTGTAAATATGTTAGTAACATTAGTCTAATAAATTGTAAATAAACCTCTTTCTTTTTGTAAATATGTAAATGACATTGTATGTATAATTATTTTTCAACTGACGCCGCGCCCAGTAGGGCCCGAAATATATCTTGAATTAATTTTTTCTGTGTTTTTATATATATCTATATACATCTACTACAAATAAAAACAATAAAAAGCTTCAAAGAGCCAAATATTTATTTAATAAGAAGATAAGATATGATACATTTATTAAGGTTTCTCGTTGTACAAAAGAACAGGTTTTTATCGAGAAAACTATCTTGACACTTACGATATATAAAACACCATGTATGCAAAGGGTCTAATTAGGTTGGAAACTTATTTTTTCTCAAATAACTAAATATCGGAAATTATCAGATTTTTTCCTAGGCGTTTGCTATAAGACCTAATTGTGAAGGAACTTTCAAAAAAGCGATTATACAGCTGATTAAAATCTAAATAAAACAAGCAAATTCTTTAAAATTCCTCGTAGCAGTTGGAAATATTGATAGAACAATTAAAATTGTAAATTTTTTGTTTGATCAATATATCGAGTAAATATTTGTTTGATCAGGACATTAATTAAAGACCATTCTAACCTGCGGATGGCTGCGGAGCTGTCAGCGCGGACGGTCGTCCGTACGGACCCCTCCGTATTACTCTAAAACGCTCCCTGAGGCTCATATAGATTTGCCTGCACGGAGCGATCCGTACTGACGGTCCGTGTGACACTAAAACCACCCTAACTTCATAACCAACCAAGCCATTAATAGCAGACGCGATCTTAAGAGGCTGTTTAAATTTTATTTTTGTCATTCTCACTCCAAGTGAATAAAAATGCAGTTCGAGAGAGGCGGATTCAGCGCGAAAGAGAAAAAAAGTATGTTTTTTAATTTTATAATTTTATATTTTTTTAATTTTATAATATAATAAAAATCTATATATTATTAAAACTCATGTAATAAAATATGTTTGGGCTCTTTATATGATTCCTATTCGTCAAACGAGGACAAAAAGTGCGTTTGAAGACCTCATTTCAGTAATTATTTCTATCGAGAAAAAATAATCCAAACGTGTTTTCAGACACAGGGCAATGAAAAACCGTTTTTCTTTTTTTCATTCCAAGCCGTACATTAGAAAATTGCAATTTTGTAGAGGAATACGAAAAAGTTCATAAAAATCAAATAGGTAATTATTAAAATCAAATAATCCTTTTTCACAAGGCTACTTTTAACAACTAGAGATTATTATAATTAATTAAATATTAAGACCTCTAGTTCTGTTACAGGATTATGAGAGTGAAATTACGAAGAAATGAATCACCCCAAGTCTGAAATTTTAATGAAGATGGCGTTGGCGATACCTTCAATTAACCTTATTTTGTTATTTTGAAATTTGGCCATCGTTAAGTTATAATTATACATGAATAATAAAATTGTCTAATGTGAACTCGTTTAAAATAAAGGATTTTGTTATTTAGTTTTTATATCCGAGTACCGGAAACCATTTTAAAGGAGCATACTGTAGGTTGCATGTAAAATAATATTACTGAACACAGACATATTAAATTATTACTAAGTAGCAGACCAAACATAGGGATTAAATAGCTTGGCAAGTTTCCAAACAAAAAATAAGCTTAAATGTAGCTTTATGGTACAAAGAAACGTATAAAAATGGTTTTTTTTGATGGGCTTATGCTTGAAACATATTTGTTAATTCCAAAACTAATCTCTAGTAAATATTTTGTTTGGACTCGACGACGACTGGAATTTCTCCATCTACGCACCAGTGTACCTTAGTGTGCAAGCCGGTATGCAAATTGAACAAAATTCACCCCAAAATAAAATTTAAATTAGAAGTCGAACAAGAAAACTCCCTTAATTTTCTAGATTTAACGATTACTCGGGCGCAAAATAAACATGAATTTCAAATATACCGCAAGCCAACACACACCGATACTGTAATACCTTCTTCATCTTGTCACCCTTGGGAACATAAGCTTGCAGCATTTCGTTGTTATGTTCACAGATTGATGACGGTGCCTCTAAGTCCTGACAACTTTGAAAAAGAACTCAACATAATATGATTTTCGAAAGATTCTCTTTCTGCGACCTCTAAGGGACGTAGGTACGTTTCAAATGTCATGTTTCTATCTCCAGCGGAACTGTTTTATATTAATTATATCTTTTGATTATATAGTTATGTTCAGTTTCGTTTAGGCAAATGAAATATCAGATATATAATTATTCAATTGTACTTTTGTCTTGTTGAGGGATCGGCAGAAATCTGTAGCTGGAAATACATTTTTGCAGTGACATTGTGACTGACCTATTTAAAATCAATCTTGGTTAATCTTGAATAGCTTTTAAATAAACTTAAAATTTTACTACTAAAAGATTCGTGGCTTAGATTCATAATGCTATTGAAACGGCTACTCACGATTTTTATATACTCGTGAGCTGGAAATATTGTGTTCTGTATTGTTTGCGATTTTGATGTTGTTGTAGCAGTTGCGTTAATGCTATTGATTAAATGTGGAAACTCAAATCAGTTTTTACTTCTTCTTCTTCTTGTATGTATGTATATATAACGGGCGTCGGCTACCAGCTCTCTAAACTTCGTCCGATCTTTACAATTATGGTATTTATTATTGCAATATATAATATATTATATATTATATAATATATTAATTATTGCAATGTAACCTATGTTCGGTTTCATCAAAACTCAGCATAACAAATGCAAGTTCACCGATCGAAACAAATCGATGAAGAATTATTAATTAATTAACATATTATTTATTTATTAAATTCTGATATTTAATGTATGTAGCATACGGTTTAGTTTTAGGTCAAGTTTAGTAAAATGTGAAAATAATTTCCATAGTTGTTAAGGTTAGGTGTAAAGTTCATAGTGAACGGTACCCATGGATGTATTTAAGGAGAAGCCGGTTTTTTAAAAGGTTGTAACAATACTATAACAGCGAAACTGGTAAGGGAAATAATATAAATAAGTGGACAAGTACAAGAGTTTTTCAATCATTCTATTAATTGTTTTTCAATCATTAGCATTTTATAATACTATAACAGCGAAACCGGTAAGGGAAATAATATAAATAAGTGGACAAGTACAAGAGTTTTTCAATCATTAGCATTTTATAATACTATAACAGCACTTTAGTTTAAGTCAAGTCAACCGCTCTGGTTGTCTTTGTAAACATAGTTTCCCTTTGATAGAAACTGTCACATTCAATACCACAGCTTTATTGGCACTAATACTATAGGTTTTGAGAGTTACTGAGACTAAAAATTGCAATTAAGTAATTTTAAAATAAAAGATACACGGAGCTAGATATTTGTAGACTAAGAGAGGGTACTCTACTCTTAACGGATTTGGATGCAGTTTTTTTATTATCATCGCAGTGACGCTGGTCAACACATAGGCTATAAGGGGTGTTCATAAAGTAACGCCCAAGTCGGAAACGGAGCAAAGATTTAATAAACGCTTTTATGCCTGAGAGCTGTCCTCTTATTCTCCCCCCTCCCTGTATAACTTCGGGGTGGTTTGGAGTAAGGTGGTGGTACCATCACAGTCGAGCCCGGCATCAGCTCTGCCACCTTGATTCTCAGAATATCACTAATTGCGAATTACTTTCCTCGTCTACACGGAGGCACTGCTTTACAACTCCCTGTCAGCCAAGTGTATTTGTCGTACCTATTGAAATTTATGGAAATGTTTGACAAAGCGAAGAGCACGGAAGAAGAAATGTAGTATGGATGCTATTTCCAAAACAAGCCGATAGGAATCGTGTAATATGGACCCTTCGCCACTGAAATCCACAAGGGAAAACTGGCCAACTGCTCAGATTAGGGTTCACACAACTGCTTCCTTTTTAACATATCGATAAATGTATGACTCGATATTTGAGAAATAAAGTTAATCCAAAAAATATTTAATTGAAGAAATATGTAGCGACGATGTTAAAGCTCTTTTGACTGATGCCGTGCTTGAACAAAACAAATCAATGTCAATTGAAAGATTCTTAAAAGTAAAGGATTTGACAGAGTCATGGAGTAACATACCCAAAAAAAGAAAAAGCTGCTCCGTAGCTAGACGTCTTAAATTCTTTGAACATAATAACGAGTACGTTTGTTGGAATAACACGCTAGATACAATAAAATTTTAACCGAAATCGAATCAAATAAAATCTAGTGCAGATTGTACACAATGAAATGGTTCACTATTAATATTTTATCCCTAAAGAGCTGTTGAGTACTCTCCCATTACGTCAGTAGACAGTCACTAGAATAGCTAAGATCCAGTGTAAAACCAACATAATGCTAAGGGCTGGTATATAGACTTACTGATCGCCACGGCACAAGAGAATGATCCAAGAGTAAGTGCTGGATAACCAATGGACGCCATTTATGTAAGGAGAAAAGATTTCTTATGATAGAACAAAAGATTTCTTATTGATTTTCATGATATTTGATGCCTAGTAATGGAATAATATATATTCCACTTGTTTCATTTTAGACAAAAATAACTTAAAATACAATAAATTGAGTCACAATCCTTGAAGTATTTTGACACCATGTATATTTTGTGTTTTTGTCGTCGGTTAAAAGATATTATTTTGAAGGCACGTGAATTATTTGATGCAATTACCTACACACATTCACAGTAAAGTGGTACTCGCAACACAATATACCAACAGAAAGACAAAAGGAACTTTAAAATTGTGCTAACCATAATTTTATGACCATCTGACATTTATAAACAGCTCGCCGTTAATCTTCTGAACAATATGAATACGACAAGGAGAAAAAACATCGATTAATATTTTTTGGTCATTTTTTTTTTCCCGAATGCTGTTGTCAAGCCTCAAAACATCTGTGTGCTGTATAAGAGCATTAAAAGAGCTGAATCGTATGCTGGAATCAGACTTGTACAGCTCTTATAATGCTCTTGCTTGACCAGCCACTGCAATGCTCAGGGTTGGCTAATTTGGGGCCCAATTTAGCATTACAAGGGCTGTGTAGCCGCTTAGTCAGCCCTTGTACAGCAAGCTAATACAGCCTTGAGCATTCATGGACTCCGTAGTCCGGCGACTAAACAGCTGTCATAAAAGCGGCAAAATCTAATATGTCAATTTAAGTCCACTGTTCACGTTTTGATTACAATTTAAAGTTATTCGTTACTTACAATATACATATTTATTTTTATCCTGAACAAGTTACGATCACAGGACAGGTTGTTTGAAGTCCGTAGTAAACAAACTTTCGAATATTTTCCTAGTTTTTAAAACCAGAACTCTGGTTTTACTGAAAATCTGTACTAGCTGATTGTTGTTTTTGTACTTTTAATTATTTAAAGAATCACCTAGTCAAATTTCATGCGGCGTACTATTACTTTATTTCACGTGTTTTTTTACATGTTAATGCGAGCAGCTGACGTATCATCCCCCCTCCACGATGCAGCTGACTAATTTTTTTCAGCTCAGTATGATGTCAACTATCTGTAAGAAAAGTTTCAGCCGGCGTATTTTTTTTTTACCACTTTCGCAACCTCCCACGCCCACACCCACCGCGGGTCCGTCAGCTGACTCTTGGTTTTGTTATTTATTAGTCATTCCATATCAATTAAAATAGACGGAAAGTCTCATATGAGAAATTCGTTTCAAATTGGCTATCTTTTAAACTAATGACTAGTGAACTTAATGCTATAATACTAGGTGAAATTAAATCAAATTCATACTGGAGACTCGTTTAGTCATCAGGAACAAGGTTTAATGACCCTCCAGGTAAAATTCGAAAAAAAAGTGTTTGTCCAACCAGTAAGGGAACAAAAAGAAATTCTTCGAAATTGGCCAAAAGGATTACTGAACCTAGTTCTTGATCACTAACTAAGTCTCCAGTATGAGAATACGAATCTGACGAAGAAGACGAACATACCAACGATATTAAAGATTATATAAAACATTATACAAAAAATATTCAGAATATAGGATCGGCCATAAAATACTTGTATCTTACTACATGGATTATTCTTGTCATCACTCTGTTTATAGAGTCGCCAGGTTCTTACCCACATATATTGCTATTGTGGACACCTTTTGAGGACAACTTGAAAACTTATCCCTTCTTAATTTTACTAGAGTTTGCAAGTACCACTTACTGTATGTGCGTGCATTTAGCTTTCGACATAACTTTTATGGCCATTATGGTTTTTATAACTGAGCAATTCTCGATTTTGCGTTCGAGTGTCCAAAGAATTGGTGGAAAGGGAAAATCCTGTTTTCTGTCTGCACAAAGGAACCTAAGAGGGCATGATAGGATCGTTAAGTGTCATCAACATCACCTAGCACTAATCAAGTAAGTAAGATATTATAAAGAAAACCTAGATATCTTAGAAACTAACATAATACTCGTAAATTCATGGGTATGGCGATTGCAATTAAAGTTAGACAATAAGGCCCCAGGTTTTTTTACCTGGCAGTCATAGTTATTATTGTTCCACGATTAGATTGGGATTCAAAAGTACCGTTTGCATAAGAGTACAAATGAATTATTATACTTTGGTACTTAAGACCACCAAGAAAAATAATTATCAATTTTTTGCGTTTTATCTACTTATTGATGTTTATAAAGTTTATTGATCAATAATATTGCTTCCCCGAAAAATAAAATGATCGCTGATTTAGTTGTCTGAAATGTTTGCTGAATCTATTTTCAATTGTTTGATAAATTAAATCTTTAAATTTCATTTGACAAATCTGTCACTATTTGGCATTGATGATGAAGTTAGTATAAATGATGTTGGGCGTTGGGAAGCAATAGCTCGCGCCCCCTAAGATTAAAAGTAGTGAAAAAGTCGTATCTGTACATTTAATGTTTTTGTGAATTAAATTAAATGGGTTATTAGTATTGTATTTTGGACAAAACCACGATATTAAGATTTTTGTCTGTGTTTGTGTCTGTACGTAATATGTTCCGTTTCAGTAGACCGCCTAAGCAAGCGTTGAATCCTAAGTTCACGAAAAAAGTGGTAAAGCATGGGGGAGGAAACATAAAAGTTTGGGGATGTTTCTCAGGTCATGGTGTTGGGCCAGTTAAAAAGATTGAAGGTATGCTAAACCAATTTAAATACAAGCAAATATTGGAGAGAGAGAAAGACTATGCTTCCTTATGCTGAGGAGAGGTTGTTGGACTATAGGTCTGGATATTTCAGCAAGATAATGAACCCAAACACACTGCTCATTCAGTTAAAAGGTTTCTTAGTGATCAAAAAATTGGAACAAGGACGTCCGATCGGAGTTTTGTCCTCTAGGGGAATTCCCGAATTATTTCTTCAGCTGATCTTTTATTATTTGTTTATTTTATTCACTAACATACACCCGTCTTTGAGTAATACGTTCATTGTGTGTGTTATGTAAAATAAACAATAACTTATAATTTGACCTCAGACCGCGATTCCAACTCTGATTCGGACGACGAAGATATAATTTTGTAATAACATCTTAATATTCTCAATAAAAACTTATTTTCTTTAATATATTTTGATCGATTTTATTTATTTGGTGCCCTTTTATCAAAATTAGCACAATCCTGTCTTTTGGCATTATAATCAAAAAGTTCTTATTCATATTACGATTAAATGAGGTTACCTACCAAGAAGTTTATTTTAACCAGATCCTCCTTGTTACCAATAAAGGTGACTTTAATTTATTTAGCCAAATTGTTACTGAAGACTCGGTAAGTGCTCAGTACCGAGAAAAATAAAAAATAAATTCTTAAAAATACAATATGGGTATCAAATTGTACACATATAAGAGCTAATTGTAAAAATATATATTGTTAGTAAATACTGGCACCGATTTCGAGAAATCTTTGAAAAACCCAAAAAAAAATGCATGTCTTTCCCCCTTATTTCCGCTGATTCATGACAAAATATTTGTTTAATGAGAAATAAATAATCACACAAGTTGTCGAAGAGTTGTATTACAACCTCATTAATTTGATTTTTGCATAGAATTCATAGCAAGCTAGAAAATAAAATCTAAAGTTGCTTTCAGCACGTAAAACTGCTCTTCGCGTACTTCTCATTGGCGATTTCTCAGATAATTTTGGAAACTGAAATTCAGGCTCCCGTAAGTTAAAAGTGTACAGAATGGTGAGATTAACTTATTTTTGAAAAACAAAAATTGTTACTTGGTGTATTTATCCATTAAACATCACCAACTTTTGCGTGCCCACACAATGACCTAGTAATGTCGTCTGGAAGTTTGTACTCGATGAGAGCTGTCCATTTGTAAGAGATCACGTCTCCGCGCCATACGTCGTCATACTTACGGTGTTCCAATAGTCAAAACCGCACCAGTAACACAATGGCCCGCCGTTAAGACATATCTGTTGGCCGCTACTATTTATTTATTTAGCTCATAAAGTAAAATAAATATAAAAAAAGAAAGTGGGATATGCCATATATGGATACATGCCATATTTAATAAAAATGTAAAAATAGCGAGCAAATTTTTTTCATTCTTTTAATTTTTGTCTGCCTATCTACATTTATATTCCATGTTAACACGAGAACTCGGTTTTTTTATTATCATCGCAGTGACCCTATTTTAGTCAACACATAGGCTATAGGGTGTGTTATTATTAATAAATATTGAACAAACGCGGGTGGAGCCACGAGCAAAGGCTAGTAGGTATTGTTACAAACCTCTCTTTACAATTCCAAGAATCTGACACCCCACAACGCGAGGACAGCCTCGACGAGTATTCCAACATTGAAGACTCCAACTCCTCCTCCACCACCCACCTCCTCTCGCAATCCTTAAGCGAACCATCCTCCCAGCAGCAGTCATTAGAAACCTCCTTTATCGAGCAGACTCCTCGAGAGTCCCGCCATCGCGTCGGCTCTGTTGGCGAACCCATCCGACCTCAAACGTCAAGAGGACTCATCCTTCGAGCTGCCTCGCTGGATAGGGAAACCACCGGGCAACAGACCAGACGGTTTAGATCCCTGAAGTCTTCAAGCATAGATTCTCATAAGAGACTCTGATCCGGCTCTCAAAACGGGCCGGACGAACGGAATGGTCCGATTGATTCGAATTTCGAAATGGGAGCGCACGTGTCTTGAAATTCAAAGGAAGCGTCGACAGATCGTTGCAGCGGGAATTCTGAAAACCGTCCCGAAATCCAAGATGGCGACCGGAATGTCAGACGTGTGGCCGAGAGTTATGGTGTAACTTGAACAGCCTGTGCAGTGATTACAGGAAATAACTTAAATCCATGTCACAATTTAAAAAACCACAAAGTTCATTTTCTGCCTCGACTAAAATACCGATTTACAATCAATTCTGCTGTAAAACAATGTCAAAACTCTTCAAATATTTTAAACACTTCGTCGTTTGTAAGTGTAAGTTATGCAAGTTGCATTTGAGACGTGCAGCAAAATTTAAACCGGCAATATATACTGAACAACGTTTGGTAAAGATTTTCTAAATTAAAATGAAAAGATTTCACTTCTTATACAAATGTATAACTTTTGATGTAAGAAAACAAAAGATTTTAACTGTATAATTGAATACAGTTTTACAGGAGGTCATTAACACACTACTGATCACCTATAAATTTTTAAATATAACGCAATCTTTCGAAATACAAGTAAAATGAACGACCTAAATTAATCGCTCTCCGAAGATGGTAGTGACAGGTTAACGGACACAATATAATGCAACTACCCCACAAAGGGAACGAATCTTATTATTTCGATACAAAGTTTATCGCGGCAAATAAATCGCTCAAAGTTAACTCAGTTGTCAATTTTGAATTCGGTGTGAAGGTGAAACATTTCATGTTATATATTTATAGAACATGAATTATATAAACATGTAGATTTTGAAAACTTTTGTGCCACTCCCCTGTGGTGACCTCTGAAACGTGTTCTTCATACTCCTCGACAGCCTCTTCTGGTGATGAAAATCGTTGACCGCGTAATTGGTTCTTAATTTTTGGGAACAGAAAAAAGTCACAAGGTGCCAGGTCGGGACTGTATGCAGGATGACTCATGAGTTCTGTAAATTTCTCATGGACACATCATTGAAATATTTTGTTGTCTAAATGCAATGTTTTAGAACTAATACAGAAGTTTTGTTCTCTAATGGGTGGCAAAATTTATCGAATTTAATCACATATTGCTTTGAATACCTACGGATTCAATTTGGAATGAAAAAAAATATGTGAATTTCAGCTAGTCATTACCTTCACTTCGCGTGGCATTATACATTTCATATTATCATCATACTTGTGGTCTTTTACTACACAGTTCCCTAAAGGACAAAATTTACGTACATTTTATTTCATATTCGGCAGAAGTCCACAAAAAGCGATCTAGTATAATCAGCTTAAAACTTAGATTTCTACGTTGTGGACGTAGCAATAGCAGTAATTTTTTTTTTGCCTTATGTCGACTGTCTAGTACGACCGCTGACTAAAGGCCTGCCAAAATCTAAGACTAATCGAATGGGCGGAGTAAGGCATGTATTTACATATATATGTAACGTATTTGTATTTGGTATATGGGTAGCTATTCTTATCATCAGATCGTATATACATAATTGTAAACATTAAAAATATACCTTTATTTTAGTTCATTTACGTGTATTTACATATTTATCAAATATAAGCAAACCCAGAACCTATTATAATATATTGTATTTCCTATTTTAAATTTAATTATTTGTATTATTTAATAAATCCTAATGTGCGATAAGTGTAATTTATGTACCTATATTGCAGAAATAAAGTATTCATTTCATTTCACTTCATTCGGGTTTGAACCCGCGGCCTTCGTATGGTCGAGTATTAACCACAGAGGCAGTCAACAAAAACAATTTTTTATAAGAGAAATGTATATCTTATGAAATAAAATATTATTGTGCAATTTTGTGATAAAAGATGTTCTATGGACAGAAATAATATAAAATTATTCAAAAGGGCATCCCTTAAGCACACAAAGATTTTCTTGGAGTAGATAAAACAATCTATTAGTTTGGCAACAAACCAAACAAACAAGAATAGTGCGACAATAACTTTATATCTTGAAATTAAAACCGTGGAACCATTTGAGTAATAATTCTTTTGTGAAACGGTTTAAGTGTTTTTAGGGTTCCGTACCTCAAAATTAAAAACGGAACCATTTTTTGTCTGTATGACAAGACCCTTTTTTTAATCAAGGAAGTAATCAGGTTAAAACTAAATACTTCATAAAGAGGGCTACAGCCCCATGGCGCTGGGAAAAATCTAGTTTCTAATTTACGTTACAAGTTTTGTAACACCTTTTATAGCCTATGTGTTGACCAGGGTCACTACAGTGATAATAAAAAAAACCGCATCCATTTGGATCCAAGTGGTTCTTGAGTTAAAACGGAACAGACAGATAAAAATTCTAAAAATTGTTGTTCGGCCTCAGTACAGTCCCAGTAACCCATTTCATTTAAAATTTCGCGAAAATATTCAATGTCACGTCAGACACGACCTTTTTACTACTTTATTATTAGTAAAGATATAATGTAGATAATGTACCAACAAATTTTTACTTAACGGTGGGCAAGTCAGTATTTTATATTGTAGTCATTATCAGGGATAAAGTCTTGGTTGGATATGCAATTATTTTTTATTTTTTGCGTGAGTGAGCCACTTTCTCTCCTCCCATTTCTCACGTGCAGAATCCGGTAGAGGTCGCTACGTTTGTACGGGCACCCCTCGGAATTCGTTTTACTACCGGTGTTGTAATTGGGGATTTGTATATATATGTACTTATCATCAATTGCAATTGGGGATGGTATACAGCACTCAATCAGTCCAAGGCGTAGTGGGCCACCTGGTTGTGCCTGTTTGAGAGCTGCCTTCTTACCCTTTCTCAAATAACTTCAGGAGGGTTCGTGAGTAGAACACAGAGGTGTGTTTAGGAGAAACAGATGGCATCTTATACCAGCTCCTAGTACTGAGAAAGAAAAAAGTCTGGATTATGATCTTTATGGATGTTTATGGTGAAAACGATGATGTTAACAAAGATTCAAATTATTCCCAGGATTGTACTGTAGGAACTCCTACGCGTGCACAAATCAAACTTAGGCAACGAATTTGTGCAACTTGAGCAAGTCATAGCAAGTTATTCAAATGAGGGTACAAACCGTATGCAGGCAAAAACTACCTTAAGAGAAGGTTATAAAAGCAATTTTTCTTTGTATTACCTCTATTTATTAGTGTTAGGAGTGATCCTTGATTCAAGACTTACTGGCATGCCCCATTTCACTTATATTTCTCAGAAGTGCGAGAGGGGAGTGAATGTTCTCCGTGCGCTCTCTGGTGTATGGTGGGGATCTCATCCTTACTCACAAAAACATTTGGATTATGGTAGCTTTGTTTTAAGTTATGATGTGACACACACCGACCGACAGATAGAGTACTTTGGAGTTTCAGATTTAGTGAAGAGTGTAGCTCTCTAGTCGAAAGTAACGTAAACCATTGTTTCATTGTTGTCATTAATCGAACTTTAGCCTGATAAGCCGCACCGAGGTCGAGCGGCGCACATGGCCGTACCCACCGAGCGAGGACCGGCCGTATCGTGCGGCTGCTTTGTACTTTTCTATTATTTCATGGGACAGATAAAAAAGGAATAAACCTTTGCGGCCTAAACGTAGGAATGTTGTACATTTTTGTTTTAGACGGCGCCGATAGCGCTGGTTTTCAGCTACCCCCATTCTGCCAGTATGATTATTTTTATATGATAAGGACGACAAAATCAAAAAAACTTAGTAAAAAGAACCTAGTTAACATCTTATAACGAATCAATTTAACAAGGGCTTAACATTACTGAATACCTAAAAATAATAAAACAAAAACACGACATCTGCTTACATAAGCAAATAAAGAAAAATATACTTAAATAATAATAGCTTTATAGTAAATATCCAAAAACATTATACAAGACTAGCGGAATATTTGCTTTCTAGACAATCATACATGTGCAAATTTCTTTTGGTGTTCCAATAAATTTTGCTTATATTTCAATGCCGACGGCAATTTTAAATCGTCCGTTCAAATAGGCCTACAAGAACCAAGTTGTTGAGCTCCCTGTGAGTTTACTAGAAGGTTTTACACCCTGGCCTTTTGAAAAATTACACTGCTAATAAGAAGTTTAGATACCTACTTGAATAAGGAACAGACCATGAATAAATCATTCTCGGAAACGGACGTTAGCACAAAGGAAAATGATGGTACGAGGTTACATTGTATAAATACAATATAAAGAGTGCGGTTATGAGACCACAAAAACTATAATAAACACCTACGATACGGTCACGAGCCTCATCAAATGTCAAAAATCGTTGGGAAAAATGGGCTGTCAAACGTGTTGTGCGCCTAACTTCAGGCCACAACGAACAACAATGGTAAGTACCATGGGGGCCGGTTGAACGTGTTGTGGTTTATGATTGGTCACGAAGTCCATACGAATTTGTTCGGTTTATTCTCAGGGTTTATTTCTTTTATTTTCATTACCGTCGTCGGGTTGTCGCATATATTGCAGTGAATACGGAACGCAGTACTCCAGACCGCTCGCGTGTGTCAAAATGCCAGGGAAATATAGGAAAAGAAGGCATTTGGTTCGGTGTCAATTAGATACTGTTTGTACTTTCGTCTAGGTTTCCTCCGTAAGCCAAACTATATTTGGAAGCGCTGACAGACCGAAAGGATTTACGGGACTGGTTAATTAATCTGCAGCTACTAAGTGCAATTGCAATAATTTTTAAATAATTTCATTTTGTTGCGTTTTTAAAGAGGTAACTTTAATTAAAACCACTAAATCTACTGACCATACTAAAGAACTTTTCCAATTTTGAACTCTTATTCATATCAACCATCAAAATCAACAGCCTGTATATGAAAAATAAGGGTCGGGACTCGAAAACTTTTCTTGATCCGCTTTCATTAATATTACAGTTCAGGCTTCAGCTGAATTATCATTTACTTAGAATATGCTATGTAGCTATAGATGAAATACATAAAATAAAATAACAATTTGAATGTTTCGTACTTCTGAACGACATACCTGATGGAAAAAAAGTGCCGTTGTTGATCACCAAACTAAGCACAAAAGTATATGATTTATTGACTACGCTATGCACGTCTACATCACCAGTAAAGGAAACATATGTAAATATATGTGAAAAATTAAGAAAATATTACCATCCCGTTCAAAACTATGCATTACATCAAGCAGAATTTAGAAAAAGATGTCAGAAATCAACGGAAAACATTGAGCAATATATTGTAGAGCTGAAGAAATTATCAAAATATTGTAAATTCAAAAGTTTAGATGATGAACTAGCATATCAAATAACTGTACCTTAAAATTGTGTTTGTAGTTTTAGATTTTTCTTGTAGAAATAATTATGCCATGACTCATTGTACCCTAACTGCACCTATCATAAATAGCTATGTTAGAATTTAGCAATCATTATTTTCTACTTTATACCATAAATATTGTTAAAGTACGTACTTATCTTTAAAAACAAACATCTTTTTTGTATTCTTACAATAAAATCTTTTTTTAAACGAACGTATACTACGAATGCCTTAAAAAATGCGATGAAGCTCCCATATTTTAAGACCGATTAAAGCGAAACTAACATGCATATAGGTGATATATTAGGTACTTACTGGAAACTGTAGGAACCACCCATAATACGGGTGGCAGGATGTAATGTAGGAGATATGTAAAACAAAGACGGTCTCTGGTTTGCAATGGTAATTTAACCATAAAATACTAGTGTCTAGCACGTTCAATCAGAATAGAGAATAACAAGTTTCATACAACCTGATAAATACATAGGTTAGGTGGTACAAGTATCGTTACTTCCCATGTCAGTCTCATGCTTTGTTAAAAGGCAATACAAACACTTTGATAGATATATACATTAATTTGATCATTCTGTTAAGGGGGGGTTATCCCGATTTTGTCTCTTTTCAAATTAATTTTAAACTAATAAATAGCGATGATAAAATTTTGTATAAAATATATTTCACTCTTTGATCTTGATATTTCGGCTGTTTGAAACACAACAACAACACAATTACTTACATTTTCCTTGATCCATTTAAATTCCAAAGATAGGTCTGAACTATGATCTAAATGTAATTTCATTTGAGCTGTTAAGTTTTGGACAATAAAACTTATACTAAAATAAACGTCTTAAAAAATGCAATATAAAACGGCCGTCATATTAAAAACCCATCTGTCTAATTAAGTACCCTTAAATGTCTGTAAGGTATATTTTCGGATTTATCCCTAAATCTGATATCAATATAGTGTTGTACTTGGGATAACCTTACTTCCTCTTCCATTCAGCATATTTTTCTGGATTTTCTCTGAGCCTTTCGCAGGACTCTCTTGAATTTCAAATTTTTGAATGAAGGCCAACGGAAAATGCTAACAGGGTATTATTAGTAAATAGGTGGGATTTTTCCGAGGTAGAGGTGTGTCTGTTATAATATGTACCTGATATTACTATGAACTGATATTTGAAAGATATAAGTAAGTACATCTAAAATAACGCGTTTGTTGCTTTATTAAATAAAGTTTAATACAATAGAGAATCGAACAGTCAGCAGTCTGGTGATTCTAGCACTTAAAGGAAAAACAAAATATATTTTTTGTTTGATAAACACTTGTACTTGTCCACTTATTTATATTATTTCCCCTTACCGGTTTCGCTGTTAAAGCATTATCAAAGGTAAGTACCATGGGGGCCGGTTGAACGTGTAACAAAGTTCTTGTTTACAAAGAAATCTGCGGTAGGTAATAGTACTTCGTTGTAAACAATATTCATTGAACGAGCCAGCGAAGCGAGCGAAATTCTCCGAGTCTACTTGAACAATCCGGCTTTTTTATTTATGTATGTTTGAATTAATGTTTGTTCGGCGTAAAATAAGTAAATAAGGCAAAAAGAATTTTTAAGCTTAAACATGAGCCAAATCGGTGAAGCACAGAAGTGATTTTTTAAATTCTTTCACTGTTGTCTCTGCACTAGTACATAGGCTATAGTTTGTTCCCTAGGGATGGGTAGTTCCCTAAGGACATAGCCATAATAACTATTGAAGCCTCTTTAAAAATATTTTACTATTGTAATAGTTAGATTTTTACTTATACATAAGCTATAGTTTAGTAAGTAAGTAAGTAAGCAGTTTATTTCATACTTACGAGTATAATAGTACGCAAGTCTTAAGGCGCTTAATCCCTTCAAATACTGCCAAATAGGTACTTTCTAAAGCTTCTAACTCATTTACAGCTGGACCAAATGGCTTGAAAAAAATATATAAAACATTATTCTCAACGGCGCGTTCCGACTGTCTGTTTTGGCGCCAAAGCTAAAATAAAATAAAAAGTTCATCTTCTCCCGCTCTTTCTTACGTTCCTTCCGCGGTTGCGCCGGAAAAGTATTTGTTTGGTTAGATTCTAGAAAGGAATAGAGACGGCAGCAGGCAGCAAAGTTGGAATAACCTTCCTACAGGGTTTAACAAAGTAAAGTGTTTTTAATATTTTTCAGCTATCATTATTATTCCCTAGTAGGCTAGTAGCACTTCTTAACCTACCGTGCTTAATTAATAGGTACCAATTTATTCGTAAATAATCCTTATACAGCCTATTTTCAATAATAAATCTGTGACGTCACACCCTTAACATTATACGTATCTCTTAAACATTAAACTGGCCGCCTGTTTGTCTGTCAAAAGCGATTCGGAATCTCTAATTTTAACTTTTGTAATATCATACGAAATAAAACCGGACAAGTGCGAGTCGGACTCACCCACCGAGTGTTCCGTACAAATTTGTTGGTACATATACGTACGTAATTTGTATATCCTTGCGATGGATAAATCGCAGTGTTTAAAATATATAAATTTATATGTATCAAAGTTTAGTAGATTAAGTTCAAAATTGTAAAAAGCATCCTAAGAGGTCAAAATGGTCCAAAACGTAAAAGAATAAAATTCCCTCGATGATTTTAAGTTTGCCATGCATATTCTGTCAAAGATACAAAAATATGATTTTTGTCCATTATTCTTAAGAATATTTAATTTTCTTCCCACGTACGAGTTCTCCTCATCAAAATATCATAAAAATCGCACTGTCTTCACTCGTATGCACTTTAATTAAACCGACCTCGAAATGTGGAAAATAAGCAATTTTTAATACTGAATAATACTGATAGAACATAAATTTATGTTGGTTTGATTGTAAGGTATCTTTTACGTTAGCCAGGGCCGGCTGCAGCTAAATCATAGCATAAATAAGTGAATTGATATCCCGCGCGATATCCTCCCATTCGGAGGACGCATTCTGGTAGCAGCAGAATTAAAACGTTATTAAACGGCGGCGCGCCTTTTAGTGCTACAGAGTGCGGAGTTTCGCTCCCTCTAAAGTCTCGATAAAACTTTGGTTGCTTAGTTTTGTCAGAGGATAATTTTTGTTTGTATTTATAACAAGTAGGTATAGCGGTTATTAACAAATATTTCAAACTTGAGAATTAATTAGTTTATCTTGTAAAGTTACAAATTTATCATTGGAACTATTTTGATTATGAAAATCTCGGTTAGGAGTCAACATATTCTGCAACATTCAATATAGGAACATATACCTTCATAGTTCAGCCTGCAGTATTCGTTACTAAAGTAAATATAAACATTTGATATAATACAGCCACCTGCAAGTTACAATTTATCCAAGTTAATCACGGTGAAAGAAAGTGGTAAAGCTGATCATACCCCCGAAGTATTTCAAGATATAGTAAGAGCACAACTCTGAAACAGGCAAAACGTAATGAAGGTATATCCATCCCCATTTGCCGGGCCTTATACCTACCAAACGTAGGTCTAATTCAAAGCGAATATCCGGTTTATTTAATTGAGTATGCAAAGAAACAAATTGAAACTAAGTCAAATTGAAGATTAGAACAACAAATGATTTTATTTGATTATTTTTGAAGAATTTTAGCAAGGATTATTGTAATTAATTATTTAGGTATATTGTAGCGCGTTCGCAACTTGATTCAGGGTTCTGCGTTCTACAAATTGAGTACTCAGTTAAACCAAGGGGCACAAGTTCAATGTGTTATTGTGCTCAGAAAGTACACTAAAAATTTCTTTATATGCGCAATTTTTTTGTGCTTGTCCGTATCTTTTGAGATAGAGAAAAATCCTTTTTGAAGAAAAAATATTATTCGAAAGAAATAAAATTTTAAAACTAATTACACTACATTTGTCTGGATTTAAAAATAGGTTGTTTTGAACACAAAATCTTTCAAAATTAAGTAGGTCAAGTTGTAATTCATTACAACCACTAGGATTACGGATAATTTTAAATAATTTTGGGTCGTCCGCATAAAGCAAGGAGTTCGAATGTTGTATATTACCTATATTTGTTATATCATTTATATACCTTACAGTGTAAATAACAGGGGTCCCAAATGGGAGCCCTGAGGAACCCCTGAGCTAATTAATTTGTAATTAGAACAAAAAACACCAAGTACAACAGCTTGATTACGGTTTATAACATAAGATTGTATCCAACGCAAGATTATTAATTTACCTGATAGTGCCGATCACTAAAAAACCTAGGTATTTTATTTTAGTAAAATACCTTCCTCAGCCCATAAATCCCTCAACAGAAATACGATAGCATAAAGGGTCCTCCTTTTGATGTATGGATCCCCAAAAATCTAAAGCTGATTACTGTTGCCAAGAGACCCGTTTCC
Source organism: Ypsolopha scabrella (assembly GCA_910592155.1). Taxonomy (NCBI): domain Eukaryota; kingdom Metazoa; phylum Arthropoda; class Insecta; order Lepidoptera; family Ypsolophidae; genus Ypsolopha; species Ypsolopha scabrella. The sequence goes on from OU342985.1 coordinate 14,294,734, forward strand.
TTGAAGGACTAAAAGAAATAATTAAAAACTCCTGCTTACAACTTTTAGAATAACGCCATTTCACGGGCTTACACGTAGGTAGGTCTATTTAATCTTTTCCAATTTTTTTTTTACGTTAGACAATCATTTTCTTTTGTGCTAGGTTATTCGTAATAATAGCATTCTATACACTGTCTTTCTGTGAAATACGCGAGATAAAATTTAGACTTCCTATACTAATTGAGTCGAGATCTTTTGGGCAAAGGTATAGAGGCACAAAACATATTATCGGTATTTCGCAAACAGGGTAATTGAATCTTCGTCCTGACTTGATTATTGAATTTAAATAGTCGTGTTTTTTCTCTTAAGAATTTTTTGTTCACACATTTGTCAAGTTAACCTACTGCAATACGAAGTATGGAGAAGCACACTAGATGTTCCTTATAGTATTGCCATACTAAGACTTGTTGACCGATATGCGCCCACACAAGTCACGCGGATGGCGCCTTAATTAGCAACAAGGTAATGCTGTGTGTATGGTGGGATTGGAAGGGCATTATTCATTATGAGCTGTTACCGCCAGGCAGGACCATCGATTCTGAACTCTACTGCGAACAACTGATGAGTTTAAAGCGTGACTCTAGCGAAGAGTTATTGTGTATTTTTACGCCGTGGCTTTTTCTTCGATATATTTTATATTTTTGCGGCGTGGCTCTAGCAATGAGTAATTGTGTATTTGTGTTGTGTCACTCTCTTTCGGGTTTTGCATATTCTTTCATCATGTCTTTAGCTACAAGTTGTGGTGAATTTTCGTGGGGTGGCTCTAGCTACGATAAATTGTATATTTTTGTGGCTTGGCCCTAACTATGAGGTATTGTGTATTTTTGCAGCGTGACTCTAGCGAAGAGTTATTGTGTATTTTTACGCCGTGGCTTTTTCTTCGATATATTTTATATTTTTGCGGCTTGGCTCTGACTATGAGGTATCGTGTATTTTTACGGCGTGGCTCTATGTACCAGTTATTGTAAATTTTTGCGGCGTTGCTCAATTTGTGAGGTATTTTGTATTTTCGCGGTGTGGCTCTCGCAACGAGATATTGTATATTTTTGCGGCGTGACTCTAGCTACGATAAATTGTATAATTTTGCGGCTTGGCTCTTACTATGAGGTATTGTGTATTTTTACGGCATGGATCTAGCTTCGATATATTTTACATTTTTGCGGTTTGGCTCTAGAAACGAGTTATTCTATATTTTTCGGCGTGGCTTTAACTATGAGGTATTTTGTATTTATGCGGTGTGACTCTCTACGGAGTATTATGTATTTTTGCAGCGTGACTCTAGTTAAGAGGTATTGTGCATTTTTGCGGCGTTGTCCTATCTACCAGAATTTGTATTTTTTTGCGGCGTGGCTCAATTGATGCGTTATTTTGTATTTTTGCGGTGTGGCTCTAACTATGGGGTATTGTGTATAAATGCGGCGATACTCCCAACGGGGTATTGTGTATTTTTGCAGCGTCACTCTAGCTACAATAAATTGTATATTTTTGCGGCTCGGCTCTAACTATGAGGTATTGTGTATTTTTGCAGCGTGATTTTAGCGAAGAGTTATTGTGTATTTTTACGCCGTGGCTCTATCTTCGATATATTTTATATTTTTGCGGCTTGGCTCTGACTATGAGGTATCGTGTGTTTTTGTGGCGTGGCTCTATGTACGAGTTATTGTAAATTTTTGCGGCGTTGCTCAATTTGTGAGGTATTTTTATTTTCGCGGCGTGGCTTTCGCAACGAGATATTGTTTATTTTTGCGACGTGGTTCTAGCAAAGAGAATTGTTTATTTTTGCGGCTTGGCTCTAATGAGGTATTGTGTTTTTTTACGGCGTGGATCAAGCTTCGATATATTTTACATTTTTGCGGCTTGGCTCTAGAAACGAGTTATTGTATTTTTTGCGGCGTGGCTTTAACTATGAGGTATTTTGTATTTATGCGGTGCGACTCTCTGCGGAGTATTATGTATTTTTGCAGCGTGACTTTAGCTAAGAGGTATTGTGCATTATTGCGGCGTTGTCCTATCTACCAGAATTTGTGTTTTTTTGCGGCGTGGTTCAATTGATGCGTTATTTTGTATTTTTGCGTTGTGACTCTAACTATGGGGTATTGTGTATAAATGCGACGTGACTCCCAACGGGGTATTGTGTATTTTTGCAGCGGGACTCTAGCGACGAGGTATTTTGTATTTTAACGCCTTGGCTCTAGCTGCAAGATGTTGAATATTTTTGTGGCGTGGCTCTCACAATGAGGTATTGTTTTTTTTCGCGGCGTTGCTCTAACTATGAGATATTGTGTTTTTATGTGGCGTGACTCTCTACATAGTATTGCGTATTTTTGCGGTGTGGCTCTCGCAACGTGATATTGAATATTTTTGCGACGTGGCTCTAGCTCAGATAAGTTGTATTTTTTGCGGCGTGGCTCTAACAATGAGTAATTGTGTATTTGTGTGGTGTCACTCTCTTCAGGGTTTTGCATATTCTTTCATCATGTCTTTAGCTACAAGTTGTGGTGAATTTTTGTGGGGTGGCTCTAGCTACGATAAATTGTATATTTTTGTGGCTTGGCCCTAACTATGAGGTATTGTGTATTTTTGCAGCGTGACTCTAGCGAAGAGTTATTGTGTATTTTTACGCCGTGGCTTTTTCTTCGATATATTTTATATTTTTGCGGCGTGGCTCTAGCAATGAGTAATTGTGTATTTGTGTGGTGTCACTCTCTTCAGGGTTTTGCATATTCTTTCATCATGTCTTTAGCTACAAGTTGTGGTGAATTTTTGTGGGGTGGCTCTAGCTACGATAAATTGTATATTTTTGTGGATTGGCCCTAACTATGAGGTATTGTGTATTTTTGCAGCGTGACTCTAGCGAAGAGTTATTGTGTATTTTTACGCCGTGGCTTTTTCTTCGATATATTTTATATTTTTGCGGCGTGGCTCTAGCAATGAGTAATTGTGTATTTGTGTGGTGTCACTCTCTTCAGGGTTTTGCATATTCTTTCATCATGTCTTTAGCTACAAGTTGTGGTGAATTTTTGTGGGGCGGCTCTAGCTACGATAAATTGTATATTTTTGTGGCTTGGCCCTAACTATGAGGTATTGTGTATTTTTGCAGCGTGACTCTAGCGAAGAGTTATTATGTATTTTTACGCCGTGGCTTTTTCTTCGATATATTTTATATTTTTGCGGCTTGGCTCTGACTATGAGGTATCGTGTATTTTTACGGCGTGGCTCTATGTACCAGTTATTGTAAATTTTTGCGGCGTTGCTCAATTTGTGAGGTATTTTGTATTTTCGCGGTGTGGCTCTCGCAGCGAGATATTGTATATTTTTGCGGCGTGACTCTAGCTACGATAAATTGTATAATTTTGCGGCTTGGCTCTAACTATGAGGTATTGTGTATTTTGACGGCATGGATCTAGCTTCGATATATTTTACATTTTTGCGGTTTGGCTCTAGAAACGAGTTATTCTATATTTTTGCGGCGTGGCTTTAACTATGAGGTATTTTGTATTTATGCGGTGTGAATCTCTACGGAGTATTATGTATTTTTGCAGCGTGACTCTAGCTAAGAGGTATTGTGCATTTTTGCGGCGTTGTCCTATCTACCAGAATTTGTATTTTTTTGCGGCGTGGCTCAATTGATGCGTTATTTTGTATTTTTGCAGTGTGGCTCTAACTATGAGGTATTGTGTATAAATGCGACGTGACTCCCAACGGGGTATTGTGTATTTTTGCAGCGGGAATCTAGCGACGAGGTATTTTGTATTTTAACGCCTTGGCTCTAGCTGCAAGATGTTGAAAATTTTGTGGCGTGGCTCTCACAATGAGGTATTGTTTTTTTTCGCGGCGTTGCTCTAACTATGAGATATTGTGTTTTTATGTGGCGTGACTCTCTACATAGTATTGCGTATTTTTGCGGTGTGGCTCTCGCAACGTGATATTGAATATTTTTGCGACGTGGCTCTAGCTCAGATAAGTTGTATTTTTTGCGGCGTGGCTCTAACAATGAGTAATTGTGTATTTGTGTGGTGTCACTCTCTTCAGGGTTTTGCATATTCTTTCATCATGTCTTTAGCTACAAGTTGTGGTGAATTTTTGTGGGGTGGCTCTAGCTACGATAAATTGTATATTTTTGTGGCTTGGCCCTAACTATGAGGTATTGTGTATTTTTGCAGCGTGACTCTAGCGAAGAGTTATTGTGTATTTTTACGCCGTGGCTTTTTCTTCGATATATTTTATATTTTTGCGGCGTGGCTCTAGCAATGAGTAATTGTGTATTTGTGTGGTGTCACTCTCTTCAGGGTTTTGCATATTCTTTCATCTTGTCTTTAGCTACAAGTTGTGGTGAATTTTTGTGGGGTGGCTCTAGCTACGATAAATTGTATATTTTTGTGGATTGGCCCTAACTATGAGGTATTGTGTATTTTTGCAGCGTGACTCTAGCGAAGAGTTATTGTGTATTTTTACGCCGTGGCTTTTTCTTCGATATATTTTTTATTTTTGCGGCGTGGCTCTAGCAATGAGTAATTGTGTATTTGTGTGGTGTCACTCTCTTCAGGGTTTTGCATATTCTTTCATCATGTCTTTAGCTACAAGTTGTGGTGAATTTTTGTGGGGCGGCTCTAGCTACGATTAATTGTATATTTTTGTGGCTTGGCCCTAACTATGAGGTATTGTGTATTTTTGCAGCGTGACTCTAGCGAAGAGTTATTGTGTATTTTTACGCCGTGGCTTTTTCTTCGATATATTTTATATTTTTGCGGCTTGGCTCTGACTATGAGGTATCGTGTATTTTTACGGCGTGGCTCTATGTACCAGTTATTGTTAATTTTTGCGGCGTTGCTCAATTTGTGAGGTATTTTGTATTTTCGCGGTGTGGCTCTCGCAGCGAGATATTGTATATTTTTGCGGCGTGACTCTAGCTACGATAAATTGTATAATTTTGCGGCTTGGCTCTAACTATGAGGTATTGTGTATTTTGACGGCATGGATCTAGCTTCGATATATTTTACATTTTTGCGGTTTGGCTCTAGAAACGAGTTATTCTATATTTTTGCGGCGTGGCTTTAACTATGAGGTATTTTGTATTTATGCGGTGTGAATCTCTACGGAGTATTATGTATTTTTGCAGCGTGACTCTAGCTAAGAGGTATTGTGCATTTTTGCGGCGTTGTCCTATCTACCAGAATTTGTATTTTTTTGCGGCGTGGCTCAATTGATGCGTTATTTTGTATTTTTGCAGTGTGGCTCTAACTATGAGGTATTGTGTATAAATGCGACGTGACTCCCAACGGGGTATTGTGTATTTTTGCAGCGGGAATCTAGCGACGAGGTATTTTGTATTTTAACGCCTTGGCTCTAGCTGCAAGATGTTGAATATTTTTGTGGCGTGGCTCTCACAATGAGGTATTGTTTTTTTTCGCGGCGTTGCTCTAACTATGAGATATTGTGTTTTTATGTGGCGTGACTCTCTACATAGTATTGCGTATTTTTGCGGTGTGGCTCTCGCAACGTGATATTGAATATTTTTGCGACGTGGCTCTAGCTCAGATAAGTTGTATTTTTTTGCGGTGTGGCTCTAACAATGAGTAATTGTGTATTTGTGTGGTGTCACTCTCTTCAGAGTTTTGCATATTCTTTCATCATGTCTTTAGCTACAAGTTGTGGTGAATTTTCGTGGGGTGGCTCTAGCTACGATAAATTGTATATTTTTGTGGCTTGGCCCTAACTATGAGGTATTGTGTATTTTTGCAGCGTGACTCTAGCGAAGAGTTATTGTGTATTTTTACGCCGTGGCTTTTTCTTCGATATATTTTATATTTTTGCGGCGTGGCTCTAGCAATGAGTAATTGTGTATTTGTGTGGTGTCACTCTCTTCAGGGTTTTGCATATTCTTTCATCATGTCTTTAGCTACAAGTTGTGGTGAATTTTCGTGGGGTGGCTCTAGCTACGATAAATTGTATATTTTTGTGGCTTGGCCCTAACTATGAGGTATTGTGTATTTTTGCAGCGTGACTCTAGCGAAGAGTTATTGTGTATTTTTACGCCGTGGCTTTTTCTTCGATATATTTTATATTTTTGCGGCGTGGCTCTAGCAATGAGTAATTGTGTATTTGTGTTGTGTCACTCTCTTTCGGGTTTTGCATATTCTTTCTTCATGTCTTTAGCTACAAGTTGTGGTGAATTTTCGTGGGGTGGCTCTAGCTACGATAAATTGTATATTTTTGTGGCTTGGCCCTAACTATGAGGTATTGTGTATTTTTGCAGCGTGACTCTAGCGAAGAGTTATTGTGTATTTTTACGCCGTGGCTTTTTCTTCGATATATTTTATATTTTTGCGGCTTGGCTCTGACTATGAGGTATCGTGTATTTTTACGGCGTGGCTCTATGTACCAGTTATTGTAAATTTTTGCGGCGTTGCTCAATTTGTGAGGTATTTTGTATTTTCGCGGTGTGGCTCTCGCAACGAGATATTGTATATTTTTGCGGCGTGACTCTAGCTACGATAAATTGTATAATTTTGCGGCTTGGCTCTTACTATGAGGTATTGTGTATTTTTACGGCATGGATCTAGCTTCGATATATTTTACATTTTTGCGGTTTGGCTCTAGAAACGAGTTATTCTATATTTTTCGGCGTGGCTTTAACTATGAGGTATTTTGTATTTATGCGGTGTGACTCTCTACGGAGTATTATGTATTTTTGCAGCGTGACTCTAGTTAAGAGGTATTGTGCATTTTTGCGGCGTTGTCCTATCTACCAGAATTTGTATTTTTTTGCGGCGTGGCTCAATTGATGCGTTATTTTGTATTTTTGCGGTGTGGCTCTAACTATGGGGTATTGTGTATAAATGCGGCGATACTCCCAACGGGGTATTGTGTATTTTTGCAGCGTCACTCTAGCTACAATAAATTGTATATTTTTGCGGCTCGGCTCTAACTATGAGGTATTGTGTATTTTTGCAGCGTGATTTTAGCGAAGAGTTATTGTGTATTTTTACGCCGTGGCTCTATCTTCGATATATTTTATATTTTTGCGGCTTGGCTCTGACTATGAGGTATCGTGTGTTTTTGTGGCGTGGCTCTATGTACGAGTTATTGTAAATTTTTGCGGCGTTGCTCAATTTGTGAGGTATTTTTATTTTCGCGGCGTGGCTTTCGCAACGAGATATTGTTTATTTTTGCGACGTGGTTCTAGCAAAGAGAATTGTTTATTTTTGCGGCTTGGCTCTAATGAGGTATTGTGTTTTTTTACGGCGTGGATCAAGCTTCGATATATTTTACATTTTTGCGGCTTGGCTCTAGAAACGAGTTATTGTATTTTTTGCGGCGTGGCTTTAACTATGAGGTATTTTGTATTTATGCGGTGCGACTCTCTGCGGAGTATTATGTATTTTTGCAGCGTGACTTTAGCTAAGAGGTATTGTGCATTATTGCGGCGTTGTCCTATCTACCAGAATTTGTGTTTTTTTGCGGCGTGGTTCAATTGATGCGTTATTTTGTATTTTTGCGTTGTGACTCTAACTATGGGGTATTGTGTATAAATGCGACGTGACTCCCAACGGGGTATTGTGTATTTTTGCAGCGGGACTCTAGCGACGAGGTATTTTGTATTTTAACGCCTTGGCTCTAGCTGCAAGATGTTGAATATTTTTGTGGCGTGGCTCTCACAATGAGGTATTGTTTTTTTTCGCGGCGTTGCTCTAACTATGAGATATTGTGTTTTTATGTGGCGTGACTCTCTACATAGTATTGCGTATTTTTGCGGTGTGGCTCTCGCAACGTGATATTGAATATTTTTGCGACGTGGCTCTAGCTCAGATAAGTTGTATTTTTTGCGGCGTGGCTCTAACAATGAGTAATTGTGTATTTGTGTGGTGTCACTCTCTTCAGGGTTTTGCATATTCTTTCATCATGTCTTTAGCTACAAGTTGTGGTGAATTTTTGTGGGGTGGCTCTAGCTACGATAAATTGTATATTTTTGTGGCTTGGCCCTAACTATGAGGTATTGTGTATTTTTGCAGCGTGACTCTAGCGAAGAGTTATTGTGTATTTTTACGCCGTGGCTTTTTCTTCGATATATTTTATATTTTTGCGGCGTGGCTCTAGCAATGAGTAATTGTGTATTTGTGTGGTGTCACTCTCTTCAGGGTTTTGCATATTCTTTCATCATGTCTTTAGCTACAAGTTGTGGTGAATTTTTGTGGGGTGGCTCTAGCTACGATAAATTGTATATTTTTGTGGATTGGCCCTAACTATGAGGTATTGTGTATTTTTGCAGCGTGACTCTAGCGAAGAGTTATTGTGTATTTTTACGCCGTGGCTTTTTCTTCGATATATTTTATATTTTTGCGGCGTGGCTCTAGCAATGAGTAATTGTGTATTTGTGTGGTGTCACTCTCTTCAGGGTTTTGCATATTCTTTCATCATGTCTTTAGCTACAAGTTGTGGTGAATTTTTGTGGGGCGGCTCTAGCTACGATAAATTGTATATTTTTGTGGCTTGGCCCTAACTATGAGGTATTGTGTATTTTTGCAGCGTGACTCTAGCGAAGAGTTATTATGTATTTTTACGCCGTGGCTTTTTCTTCGATATATTTTATATTTTTGCGGCTTGGCTCTGACTATGAGGTATCGTGTATTTTTACGGCGTGGCTCTATGTACCAGTTATTGTAAATTTTTGCGGCGTTGCTCAATTTGTGAGGTATTTTGTATTTTCGCGGTGTGGCTCTCGCAGCGAGATATTGTATATTTTTGCGGCGTGACTCTAGCTACGATAAATTGTATAATTTTGCGGCTTGGCTCTAACTATGAGGTATTGTGTATTTTGACGGCATGGATCTAGCTTCGATATATTTTACATTTTTGCGGTTTGGCTCTAGAAACGAGTTATTCTATATTTTTGCGGCGTGGCTTTAACTATGAGGTATTTTGTATTTATGCGGTGTGAATCTCTACGGAGTATTATGTATTTTTGCAGCGTGACTCTAGCTAAGAGGTATTGTGCATTTTTGCGGCGTTGTCCTATCTACCAGAATTTGTATTTTTTTGCGGCGTGGCTCAATTGATGCGTTATTTTGTATTTTTGCAGTGTGGCTCTAACTATGAGGTATTGTGTATAAATGCGACGTGACTCCCAACGGGGTATTGTGTATTTTTGCAGCGGGAATCTAGCGACGAGGTATTTTGTATTTTAACGCCTTGGCTCTAGCTGCAAGATGTTGAATATTTTTGTGGCGTGGCTCTCACAATGAGGTATTGTTTTTTTTCGCGGCGTTGCTCTAACTATGAGATATTGTGTTTTTATGTGGCGTGACTCTCTACATAGTATTGCGTATTTTTGCGGTGTGGCTCTCGCAACGTGATATTGAATATTTTTGCGACGTGGCTCTAGCTCAGATAAGTTGTATTTTTTGCGGCGTGGCTCTAACAATGAGTAATTGTGTATTTGTGTGGTGTCACTCTCTTCAGGGTTTTGCATATTCTTTCATCATGTCTTTAGCTACAAGTTGTGGTGAATTTTTGTGGGGTGGCTCTAGCTACGATAAATTGTATATTTTTGTGGCTTGGCCCTAACTATGAGGTATTGTGTATTTTTGCAGCGTGACTCTAGCGAAGAGTTATTGTGTATTTTTACGCCGTGGCTTTTTCTTCGATATATTTTATATTTTTGCGGCGTGGCTCTAGCAATGAGTAATTGTGTATTTGTGTGGTGTCACTCTCTTCAGGGTTTTGCATATTCTTTCATCTTGTCTTTAGCTACAAGTTGTGGTGAATTTTTGTGGGGTGGCTCTAGCTACGATAAATTGTATATTTTTGTGGATTGGCCCTAACTATGAGGTATTGTGTATTTTTGCAGCGTGACTCTAGCGAAGAGTTATTGTGTATTTTTACGCCGTGGCTTTTTCTTCGATATATTTTTTATTTTTGCGGCGTGGCTCTAGCAATGAGTAATTGTGTATTTGTGTGGTGTCACTCTCTTCAGGGTTTTGCATATTCTTTCATCATGTCTTTAGCTACAAGTTGTGGTGAATTTTTGTGGGGCGGCTCTAGCTACGATTAATTGTATATTTTTGTGGCTTGGCCCTAACTATGAGGTATTGTGTATTTTTGCAGCGTGACTCTAGCGAAGAGTTATTGTGTATTTTTACGCCGTGGCTTTTTCTTCGATATATTTTATATTTTTGCGGCTTGGCTCTGACTATGAGGTATCGTGTATTTTTACGGCGTGGCTCTATGTACCAGTTATTGTTAATTTTTGCGGCGTTGCTCAATTTGTGAGGTATTTTGTATTTTCGCGGTGTGGCTCTCGCAGCGAGATATTGTATATTTTTGCGGCGTGACTCTAGCTACGATAAATTGTATAATTTTGCGGCTTGGCTCTAACTATGAGGTATTGTGTATTTTGACGGCATGGATCTAGCTTCGATATATTTTACATTTTTGCGGTTTGGCTCTAGAAACGAGTTATTCTATATTTTTGCGGCGTGGCTTTAACTATGAGGTATTTTGTATTTATGCGGTGTGAATCTCTACGGAGTATTATGTATTTTTGCAGCGTGACTCTAGCTAAGAGGTATTGTGCATTTTTGCGGCGTTGTCCTATCTACCAGAATTTGTATTTTTTTGCGGCGTGGCTCAATTGATGCGTTATTTTGTATTTTTGCAGTGTGGCTCTAACTATGAGGTATTGTGTATAAATGCGACGTGACTCCCAACGGGGTATTGTGTATTTTTGCAGCGGGAATCTAGCGACGAGGTATTTTGTATTTTAACGCCTTGGCTCTAGCTGCAAGATGTTGAATATTTTTGTGGCGTGGCTCTCACAATGAGGTATTGTTTTTTTTCGCGGCGTTGCTCTAACTATGAGATATTGTGTTTTTATGTGGCGTGACTCTCTACATAGTATTGCGTATTTTTGCGGTGTGGCTCTCGCAACGTGATATTGAATATTTTTGCGACGTGGCTCTAGCTCAGATAAGTTGTATTTTTTTGCGGTGTGGCTCTAACAATGAGTAATTGTGTATTTGTGTGGTGTCACTCTCTTCAGAGTTTTGCATATTCTTTCATCATGTCTTTAGCTACAAGTTGTGGTGAATTTTCGTGGGGTGGCTCTAGCTACGATAAATTGTATATTTTTGTGGCTTGGCCCTAACTATGAGGTATTGTGTATTTTTGCAGCGTGACTCTAGCGAAGAGTTATTGTGTATTTTTACGCCGTGGCTTTTTCTTCGATATATTTTATATTTTTGCGGCGTGGCTCTAGCAATGAGTAATTGTGTATTTGTGTGGTGTCACTCTCTTCAGGGTTTTGCATATTCTTTCATCATGTCTTTAGCTACAAGTTGTGGTGAATTTTCGTGGGGTGGCTCTAGCTACGATAAATTGTATATTTTTGTGGCTTGGCCCTAACTATGAGGTATTGTGTATTTTTGCAGCGTGACTCTAGCGAAGAGTTATTGTGTATTTTTACGCCGTGGCTTTTTCTTCGATATATTTTATATTTTTGCGGCGTGGCTCTAGCAATGAGTAATTGTGTATTTGTGTTGTGTCACTCTCTTTCGGGTTTTGCATATTCTTTCTTCATGTCTTTAGCTACAAGTTGTGGTGAATTTTCGTGGGGTGGCTCTAGCTACGATAAATTGTATATTTTTGTGGCTTGGCCCTAACTATGAGGTATTGTGTATTTTTGCAGCGTGACTCTAGCGAAGAGTTATTGTGTATTTTTACGCCGTGGCTTTTTCTTCGATATATTTTATATTTTTGCGGCTTGGCTCTGACTATGAGGTATCGTGTATTTTTACGGCGTGGCTCTATGTACCAGTTATTGTAAATTTTTGCGGCGTTGCTCAATTTGTGAGGTATTTTGTATTTTCGCGGTGTGGCTCTCGCAACGAGATATTGTATATTTTTGCGGCGTGACTCTAGCTACGATAAATTGTATAATTTTGCGGCTTGGCTCTTACTATGAGGTATTGTGTATTTTTACGGCATGGATCTAGCTTCGATATATTTTACATTTTTGCGGTTTGGCTCTAGAAACGAGTTATTCTATATTTTTCGGCGTGGCTTTAACTATGAGGTATTTTGTATTTATGCGGTGTGACTCTCTACGGAGTATTATGTATTTTTGCAGCGTGACTCTAGTTAAGAGGTATTGTGCATTTTTGCGGCGTTGTCCTATCTACCAGAATTTGTATTTTTTTGCGGCGTGGCTCAATTGATGCGTTATTTTGTATTTTTGCGGTGTGGCTCTAACTATGGGGTATTGTGTATAAATGCGGCGATACTCCCAACGGGGTATTGTGTATTTTTGCAGCGTCACTCTAGCTACAATAAATTGTATATTTTTGCGGCTCGGCTCTAACTATGAGGTATTGTGTATTTTTGCAGCGTGATTTTAGCGAAGAGTTATTGTGTATTTTTACGCCGTGGCTCTATCTTCGATATATTTTATATTTTTGCGGCTTGGCTCTGACTATGAGGTATCGTGTGTTTTTGTGGCGTGGCTCTATGTACGAGTTATTGTAAATTTTTGCGGCGTTGCTCAATTTGTGAGGTATTTTTATTTTCGCGGCGTGGCTTTCGCAACGAGATATTGTTTATTTTTGCGACGTGGTTCTAGCAAAGAGAATTGTTTATTTTTGCGGCTTGGCTCTAATGAGGTATTGTGTTTTTTTACGGCGTGGATCAAGCTTCGATATATTTTACATTTTTGCGGCTTGGCTCTAGAAACGAGTTATTGTATTTTTTGCGGCGTGGCTTTAATTATGAGGTATTTTGTATTTATGCGGTGCGACTCTCTGCGGAGTATTATGTATTTTTGCAGCGTGACTTTAGCTAAGAGGTATTGTGCATTATTGCGGCGTTGTCCTATCTACCAGAATTTGTGTTTTTTTGCGGCGTGTTTCAATTGATGCGTTATTTTGTATTTTTGCGGTGTGACTCTAACTATGGGGTATTGTGTATAAATGCGACGTGACTCCCAACGGGGTATTGTGTATTTTTGCAGCGGGACTCTAGCGACGAGGTATTTTGTATTTTAACGCCTTGGCTCTAGCTGCAAGATGTTGAATATTTTTGTGGCGTGGCTCTCACAATGAGGTATTGTTTTTTTTCGCGGCGTTGCTCTAACTATGAGATATTGTGTTTTTATGTGGCGTGACTCTCTACATAGTATTGCGTATTTTTGCGGTGTGGCTCTCGCAACGTGATATTGAATATTTTTGCGACGTGGCTCTAGCTCAGATAAGTTGTATTTTTTGCGGCGTGGCTCTAACAATGAGTAATTGTGTATTTGTGTGGTGTCACTCTCTTCAGGGTTTTGCATATTCTTTCATCATGTCTTTAGCTACAAGTTGTGGTGAATTTTTGTGGGGTGGCTCTAGCTACGATAAATTGTATATTTTTGTGGCTTGGCCCTAACTATGAGGTATTGTGTATTTTTGCAGCGTGACTCTAGCGAAGAGTTATTGTGTATTTTTACGCCGTGGCTTTTTCTTCGATATATTTTATATTTTTGAGGCGTGGCTCTAGCAATGAGTAATTGTGTATTTGTGTGGTGTCACTCTCTTCAGGGTTTTGCATATTCTTTCATCATGTCTTTAGCTAGAAGTTGTGGTGAATTTTTGTGGGGTGGCTCTAGCTACGATAAATTGTATATTTTTGTGGATTGGCCCTAACTATGAGGTATTGTGTATTTTTGCAGCGTGACTCTAGCGAAGAGTTATTGTGTATTTTTACGCCGTGGCTTTTTCTTCGATATATTTTATATTTTTGCGGCTTGGCTCTGACTATGAGGTATCGTGTATTTTTACGGCGTGGCTCTATGTACCAGTTATTGTAAATTTTTGCGGCGTTGCTCAATTTGTGAGGTATTTTGTATTTTCGCGGTGTGGCTCTCGCAGTGGATATTGTATATTTTTGCGGCGTGACTCTAGCTACGATAAATTGTATAATTTTGCGGCTTGGCTCTAACTATGAGGTATTGCGTATTTTTACGGCATGGATCTAGCTTCGATATATTTTACATTTTTGCGGTTTGGCTCTAGAAACGAGTTATTCTATATTTTTGCGGCGTGGCTTTAACTATGAGGTATTTTGTATTTATGCGGTGTGAATCTCTACGGAGTATTATGTATTTTTGCAGCGTGACTCTAGCTAAGAGGTATTGTGCATTTTTGCGGCGTTGTCCTATCTACCAGAATTTGTATTTTTTTGCGGCGTGGCTCAATTGATGCGTTATTTTGTATTTTTGCGGTGTGGCTCTAACTATTTATTTATTTATTTATTAATAACGGAACACCAACAGTACACATATTACACATACTTAACAAATTAAAACATAAAACTAAAATTCTGATATGTGGACCAGTGACAGGCGTTCACAACATTCAACAATAAACAAGTGGTAAACACAAAGCAGACATTACAATATAGACATTTACAGCAAGTACTAATTTTTTTTATAATTACTAATACAAAACAAAACTATTAATTAACTAACACAAAAAATATCTACAAAATGGGAAAATAAGATTAAACTTAACAGAATCTTTGCAAACTGGTCCTAAAATTGTTCAAGGATAAGTGAAAAATGTCAAGATCTGGGATAGTTTGACACTTCTCGTTATATTGTCTTAACATTCTAGTGATTGGTGAATTAAGACCTAAGTTAGTTTTGCTAGTGGGACACCAAAATATTCTAGTAATGGGCTTACGAGGCATATTACAGGGCACTGACACAAAAATCCTCCCAAGCAACTGTGGACACGGTGTTGAACCACTCACTAATTTGTGTAAGAAAGTCAAATCAAGCATATTTCTTCGGCTACGTAAAGATGACATATCAAAAAGTTTCAAACGTTCATCATATGAGCATCTATGTGACATACCCGGTGAGATAAAAGCTAAATGTCTTGTAAAGGCACGCTGGATACTTTCAATCCTTTGTGAGTGAATCGCATAAAACGGATTCCAAACCGAACTAGCATATTCGAGTTGGCTACGGACAAGAGAATTAAAAAGCAATATTTTGATCCCTTTTGACTGAAACCCACGACTATTTCGCTTGACAAATCCGAGCATCTGTGCGGACTTCTTGACCATTGCGTCAATCTGGGGTATAAAGTTCAGTTCTTTGTCCAGAATTACTCCTAAATCCCGAATTTGCTCCACCTCTTCAAGAGCTGCGCAGTCCAGGTGATAGTGCGATTCAATAGGCTTTTTTCTCCTCGTGAATTTTATATGAAGGCATTTTCTTACATTAAGGAGCATACCATTTGACGCACACCACTGAGATAGTCTGTCCAAATCACTTTGAATAAGTGTAGAATCCTCTACAGAATTAACAGTTTTATACAATTTTAAGTCATCTGCGAAGAATAAGTATTTACAATGGTGAATTTGCGACGAAAGGTCGTTAATGAAAATTGAGAAAAGAACAGGTCCAAGATGAGATCCCTGAGGCACTCCTGAATCAGAAATATATGTCTCAGAAACGTGACCATTTACAACCACCATTTGAGGCCGATTCAGCAGATATGACTTGAACCAGTCAAGCATTAAACCATACACACCCGCTAATTTCAGTTTGTACAAAAGAAGATTGTGATCGACTTTGTCAAACGCACTGCTGAAGTCAGTGTAAATGGAATCTACCTGATATCCCTTGTCCACTTCGTGAGAAAGATCAGACACAAAGTCAACCAGGTTAGTTTGAACAGAGCGACCTTTTCTAAAACCATGCTGATGAGGAGAAAGAATCCTGTCCAAGTGGCGAGACAATATTGGTGTTATTAAGGATTCAAATATTTAGGAAAAACATGATAAAATTGAAATCGGCCTGTAGTTGCTAACATCATCTAATTCACCCTTTTTATAAACTGGAAATATTTTTGCCTTTTTCCACTCGTCCGGAAAACAGCCATCATGCAGAGATCGATTTATAATAAGGGTAAGGGGAAACGCAATAGCTGCTCCACAACGTTTTATGAAAAGAGGAGGAATACCATCCAGCCCAGGTCCCTTGAATATATCAAGTGATTTAATTTTCCTAAGAACCTCGTTTTCGGTAAAACTTACACAATCCATGAATAGATCTGATTTCACCTGATTAGTAGGGACAACGTTACAAGAACCATTTGAAAAAACTGACGAGAAATGATCAGCGAAAAGATTGGCCATTTCAGGTCCATCATTAGAAGTTGTATCATTAAGATGCATTTTCTCAGGAATAGATGCATTTCCTTTGCGTTTATCTTTTATGTACCGCCAAAAAGCTTTAGGGTTTCTGGCTATATCAGCCTCAAGATTTCGCAGATAGGTACTATGACAAGCATTAAAAAGTTTATGGCATCGTTCTCTCAATAAGTCGTATTCGATTCCATCGCGAGGATTACCGTATCTCCGATATCTTGCTCGCATTTTATTCTTTTCAGATAGTAACTTTATTAGTTTTTTGGTGAACCAAACCGGGTGCTTTCTATTTTTTGGTTTATGTTTAGGTACAAACTGCTCAATAATGTTTTGTAGGGTGTTATAGAATTTTAAGGTCATGTCATTCACACTCAAGCAGTCAGAGAAAATTTGGAGCCACTCCTTATTCTTGAGTTCCAGAATAACATTGTTATAATCAGCTTTATAAAAATTATAATCACTACGAGGTTTAGTTGGGAGATGCGAATAACATGTGTTCGGAATAGTAATGTCTAAATTAGGATGCAGTACGTCAAGTTTGGAAAGTAAATCTAATGGTTGATCTACTTTAGTGTTGGGGATATTAGTAAGAACTAGGTCAAGTTTGTTGCCATCTACATTGTTTACGTAATTTAGCTGGGATAAGTTATGAATAGAAATAAAATCAATAAAAGCACAACCTAAAGGGGTACCATAATTAGATGGAGTCGTATGTTGATCACTAGAGTTGTGTTTAGTCCATTCAATAAACCCCAAGTTAAAATCACCCAGAATTATAACATCATCTGCATGAGCTAAAACTTTATCAGTGTTGTCCAGAAAAGTTTTCAAAGAGACTAAATTTACTTTAGGAGCCAAATAAACACCGCAAAGAGAAATTATTTTGGTTACATTATTAATTGTGATACTAATATTAACCCAGAGATCCTCACAACTGCTTTCCCAGTTGCGTACACGAGCCGAAGGTATTTTTTTTGAAACTGCTATTAATACACCACCTCCATCTTTTTTAGAACCAGGAGTGCAGATTCTATCTCGACGATAGATAGCATATCTGGAGTCCACCAATTCATTATCATTTATGGAAGAGTTTAGCCAAGATTCTGTGAACACGATTATATCATAATTGCTTATCCTAATATTATTGTACACGTCTTTCACCTTGGTACGCAAGCCACGAACATTTTGATAATAAACACTTAACTCATCTAAAACCATAATAATTGACAACTACTAATACTAAAAAAAAAACAAAAAAGTCACACCATAAGCTTGATAGAATCAAGGTCACGAATTTGAATGGCTTGAGAGGTTTCATTCTTACGGACGTTAATTCTTCCATTTCTCACCCAAACGAATTGATATGAGACTTCCTTGGCCTTTAGACGCGCAGCGGCATGTAGACTTTTGTTGGCAGGCGTCAAATGTTCAGACACATACACTGGTGTTTTCTCGCCAGCGATACCTAGATGCGTCGTATTCAACTTGTCATCCTTGTTAGTTTTGTTGAACTTTTGGACTGCTGCAAGGAGATTGTCACGTTGCCGAGGAGTCTTCAGTTTGGCGACAACTGTACGGGACTTACTGCTGTTTTTGTTGATTTTAGCTACCCGTGTAACTTGCAGGATATCTTCATCACCAATAGGACTACCCACCGTTCTGGACAGCTGAGTCAAGGTGACCGTCAGGTTTTCAGTGCGATACTCAGGTATACCATTTATTTCTATATTGTTATCGCGCATATGTTGTTCGACTAGGGATAGCCTGCCAGTTAGGTCCTTAACAGCTGTTTGAAGATTAGCGTTATCAGTCGTTAGTTTGGAAACAGATTCCTTTTTGGTAGCAACTTCGTGTTTCAGATCCTCGTACTCTTGAGTATAAAATTTTATAGACGTCTGAAAGTCCGAGATCTTCTCTTCCAAGTTTTTTAATTTCTGAGTGACTAATGATGCAATCGTCTCCTTCAAAACCAATGTCAGTTCTTCACGTACAATGGCACGTAGATCCTCAGCAGCAAAGTCTCGTACTACAGAAGCTCTTGCAGTTCTTTCCTTAGAACGCTCAGTTACGTGAGTTATAGATTCAGTATCACGAAGGGGGGTGTTAATGTTGCTTCCATATATTTTTGGCTGTTTGCTACGACAAGTTTGGCATTCCCAAGACTTCTTTAACTCTTTATTCATAGATTTGTACACATTTTGCGAGATATTTGCACAAAGCATTACATTCGTCCTACATTACTGTAACATCTGGAGTTCCCCAAGGCTCAATTATAGGGCCACTGCTTTTTATAATATTTATTAATGATATTACACTATGTTTTAAGTACTCTGAGTTTTTGATGTATGCAGATGATCTAAAAATATACAAACGTATAGATAACAATAATGATTGTCTGCAATTACAGGACGATCTAAACCGACTGTTTACTTACTGCATTGATAATAAAATCGTACTTGCTGAGAACAAATGCAAAGTAATGGCTTTCTCTAAGAAGAGGCATAAACACTGTTTTCCCTACAAGCTTGGGAATGACTCCTTGGAAGCTGTCAATCAAATACGTGACCTTGGCGTTTTATTAGACTCTAAATTGACATTTGACCTCCACATTGAAGATATCATAAAAAAAGCATATCGCATGCTAGGATTTATTCTTAGAGTAGCCAAATGCTTTAAAAACCCCCTCACATATATAATTTTGTATCAGAGTCTGGTGAGGTCAAAATTAGAATATGCCTCAGCAATATGGAATCCGGTGTTTGATATCTATGTTCGGAAGGTTGAAATGATCCAAAAAAGATTTGTACGTGCCTTGAACTATCGTCTTAATCACAGCCGTCTGTCCTACAGCCATCTTCTTGCCAAGTTTGGGCTTATGTCTCTTGCAGATCGCCGACATGTGACTGATTCAGTTATTCTTCGAAATATATGTGTTGGAGAATATAAATGTGCAGACCTCTTAAGTCAGATTAACTTCCAACTACCCAGTCTCCGTCATCGTAGTAACAGACCCAAATATCTCTTTCATCTCAGAAGAACTAGAACTCAGAATGGAAAAAGAGCTCCGATACATCGTATGTGCAATTACTACAATGATAATGTTTTAAATATAGATTTCTTTAACTGCTCTCGTAACAGATATAAAAATAAAGTAAAGAAAGCGTTCATAGAAAAGAAAAAAAAGGAAATAAAACAAAATAAATAGGGTAAAGCAGAAATATATGTCTTATTCTTAGGTAAATATAAAATGCATCTTTTTCTTTATTAATTTTTAGTTTTAATGTTTTTTTTTTTTTATTTTAAGTTTGCATGTGCATGCTGTAGGTTTTTTGCTTAGTCTGTATTTTTGGCTTTGGGTTTATAGCCAATATTGTCATAAACCATTTATCTTCTTTATCTGCTTCATTTTTATCTCTTTATGTAATTTGTGAGAATGTTAAGGGAATAGATATACTTAAACTAATGTTATCACCATTGTTACTGTCAAACATGTATCTATTTCTGTTTTTTCTCCTATCAAATAAATAAATAAAATAAATAAATAAATAAAAGCAGATCATAATCAAGTTTACATAAAGAGCAATTCAAGGATTCATTATCCTTAACAATATTTCTGCAGCCTGCACACTTCATAGCCAAAAAAAATATTTAGATTTATAATCGATTCACAATCTATTTTTATTGAAGAGGAACGCAGCTAGAATATTTTTATAACTGGCAGCACTAAGTTGTCAAACGGCAGTTTCAATCACAGCTGATAGGATGAATGTAAATTTGGAACGGAAGTGTTTTTATCAAAATTTGTTGTTTATCTTCGAAATTTGCCGTTAATTAGGATATTCAAAAACAGGAATCAAAAATATCGTACCTCTTGAAACTATGAGGTATTGTGTATAAATGCGACGTGACTCCCAACGGGGTTTTGTGTATTTTTGCAGCGGGACTCTAGCGACGAGGTATTTTGTATTTTAACGCCTTGGCTCTAGCTGCAAGATGTTGAATATTTTTGTGGCGTGGCTCTCACAATGAGGTATTGTTTTTTTTCGCGGCGTTGCTCTAACTATGAGATATTGTGTTTTTATGTGGCGTGACTCTCTACATAGTATTGCGTATTTTTGCGGTGTGGCTCTCGCAACGTGATATTGAATATTTTTGCGACGTGGCTCTAGCTCAGATAAGTTGTATTTTTTTGCGGCGTGGCTCTAACAACGAGTAATTGTGTATTTGTGTGGTGTCAATCTCTTCAGGGTTTTGCATATTCTTTCATCATGTCTTTAGCTACAAGTTGTGGTGAATTTTTGTGGGGTGGCTCTAGCTACGATTAATTGTATATTTTTGTGGCTTGGCCCTAACTATGAGGTATTGTGTATTTTTGCAGCGTGACTCTAGCGAAGAGTTATTGTGTATTTTTACGCCGTGGCTTTTTTTTCGATATATTTTATATTTTTGCGGCTTGGCTCTAACTATGAGGTATCGTGTATTTTTACGGCGTGGCTCTATGTACCAGTTATTGTAAATTTTTGCGGCGTTGCTCAATTTGTGAGGTATTTTGTATTTTCGCGGTGTGGCTCTCGCAACGAGATATTGTATATTTTTGCGGCGTTACTCTAGATACGATAAATTGTATAATTTTGCGGCTTGGCTCTAACTATGAGGTATTGTGTATTTTTACGGCATGGATCTAGCTTCGATATATTTTACATTTTTGCGGTTTGGCTCTAGAAACGAGTTATTCTATATTTTTGCGGCGTGGCTTTAACTATGAGGTATTTTGTATTTATGCGGTGAGAATCTCTACGGAGTATTATGTATTTTTGCAGCGTGACTCTAGCTAAGAGGTATTGTGCATTTTTGCGGCGTTGTCCTATCTACCAGAATTTGTATTTTTTTGCGGCGTGGCTCAATTGATGCGTTATTTTGTATTTTTGCGGTGTGGCACTAACTATGAGGTATTGTGTATAAATGCGACGTGACTCCCAACGGGGTATTTTGTATTTTTGCAGCGGGACTCTAGCGACGAGGTATTTTGTATTTTAACGCCTTGGCTCTAGCTGCAAGATGTTGAATATTTTTGTGGCGTGGCTCTCACAATGAGGTATTGTTTTTTTTCGCGGCGTTGCTCTAACTATGAGATATTGTGTTTTTATGTGGCGTGACTCTCTACATAGTATTGCGTATTTTTGCGGTGTGGCTCTCGCAACGTGATATTGAATATTTTTGCGACGTGGCTCTAGCTCAGATAAGTTGTATTTTTTGCGGCGTGGCTCTAACAATGAGTAATTGTGTATTTGTGTGGTGTCACTCTCTTCAGAGTTTTGCATATTCTTTCATCATGTCTTTAGCTACAAGTTGTGGTGAATTTTTGTGGGGTGGCTCTAGCTACGATAAATTGTATATTTTTGTGGCTTGGCCCTAACTATGAGGTATTGTGTATTTTTGCAGCGTGACTCTAGCGAAGAGTTATTGTGTATTTTTACGCCGTGGATTTTTCTGCGATATATTTTATATTTTTGCGGCTTGGCTCTGACTATGAGGTATCGTGTATTTTTACGGTGTGGCTCTATGTACCAGTTATTGTAAATTTTTGCGGCGTTGCTCAATTTGTGAGGTATTTTGTATTTTCGCGGTGTGGCTCTCGCAACGAGATATTGTATATTTTTGCGGCGTGACTCTAGCTACGATAAATTGTATAATTTTGCGGCTTGGCTCTAACTATGAGGTATTGTGAATTTTTACGGCATGGATCTAGCTTCGATATATTTTACATTTTTGCAGTTTGGCTCTAGAAACGAGTTATTCTATATTTTTGCGGCGTGGCTTTAACAATGAGGTATTTTGTATTTATGCGGTGTGAATCTCTACGGAGTATTATGTATTTTTGCAGCGTGACTCTAGCTAAGAGGTATTGTGCATTTTTGCGGCGTTGTCCTATCTACCAGAATTTGTATTTTTTTGGAGCGTGGCTCAATTGATGCGTTATTTTGTATTTTTGCGGTGTGGCTCTAACTATGAGGTATTGTGTATAAATGCGACGAGACACCCAACGGGGTATTGTGTATTTTTGCAGCGGGACTCTAGCGACAAGGTATTTTGTATTTTAACGCCTTAGCTCTAGCTGCAAGATGTTGAATATTTTTGTGGCGTGGCTCTCACAATGAGGTATTGTTTTTTTTCGCGGCGTTGCTCTAACTATGAGATATTGTGTTTTTATGTGGCTTGACTCTCTACATAGTATTGCGTATTTTTGCGGTGTGGCTCTCGCAACGTGATATTGAATATTTTTGCGACGTGGCTCTAGCTCAGATAAGTTGTATTTTTTTGCGGCGTGGCTCTAACAATGACTAATTGTGTATTTGTGTGGTGTCACTCTCTTCAGGGTTTTGCATATTCTTTCATCATGTCTTTAGCTACAAGTTGTGGAAAATTTTTGTGGGGTGGCTCTAGCTACGATAAATTGTATATTTTTGTGGCTTGGCCCTAACTATGAGGTATTGTGTATTTTTGCAGCGGGACTCTAGCGACGAGGTATTTTGTATTTTAACGCCTTGGCTCTAGCTGCAAGATGTTGAATATTTTTGTGGCGTGGCTCTCACAATGAGGTATTGTTTATTTTCGGGGCGTTGCTCTAACTATGAGATATTGTGTTTTTATGTGGCGTGACTCTCCACATAGTATTGCGTATTTTTGCGGTGTGGCTCTCGCAACGAGTAATTTTGTATTTGTGTGGTGTCAATCTCTTCAGGGTTTTGCATATTCTTTCATCATGTCTTTAGCTACAAGTTGTGGTGAATTTTTGTGGGGTGGCTCTAGCTACGATAAATTGTATATTTTTGTGGCTTGGCCCTAACTATGAGGTATTGTGTATTTTTGCAGCATGACTCTAGCGAAGAGTTATTGTATATTTTTACGCCGTGGCTTTTTTTTCGATATATTTTATATTTTTGCGGCTTGGCTCTGACTATGAGGTATCGTGTATTTTTACGGCGTGGCTCTATGTACCAGTTATTGTAAATTTTTGCGGCGTTGCTCAATTTGTGAGGTATTTTATATTTTCGCGGTGTGGCTCTCGCAACGAGATATTGTATATTTTTGCGGCGTGACTCTAGATACGATAAATTGTATAATTTTGCGGCTTGGCTCTAACTATGAGGTATTGTGTATTTTTACGGCATGGATCTAGCTTCGATATATTTTACATTTTTGCGGTTTGGCTCTAGAAACGAGTTATTCTATATTTTTGCGGCGTGGCTTTAACCCGTCAAGTCACAGTCGTGACGATCGTCACGCCTACATATTTTTCCGCCGGCTCATACTCGTGACGATCGTCACGCCTCGCCCACATACACTTGAAACCGTTTTTACCGGCTTATAAGCAACTCTGATATTTAACATAAGTGTGTCGTCGCATTGCTTTGAAACCGACCTACATTTGAATGGCATATGGCAACTTTCGTGGAGAAAAAAAAATAAAATAAAAAGTAAACAAAACTGCTCATTTTTTCTTGCGCTTTCTGTGCTGTGGCGTGAAGAGGCTTCGAAAGAAATTTTTCAAAATATTGTGTTTTTGTGGTTATTTCTCCGAGAAAATGTAAGTATTTTATGAATTACTAATGTTTCATCGTTATTATACCATATCAAGTGAATTCTTAGCGAATTTTAAATTATGCAGACATTTTTACTAAATTTCAACTACTAACTGCTTTTTTATACATTCCTTGCAGTTTATTTGGATAAACCTTTAGCTTGCCCAAAAGATAATTTTATTAGCATGATAAATATCTTTACCAAACTGGATTTGGATGTTTACTTCAAGAGATATCGGAGTTTTAGTAAAACTCGGTACGCGCTTCCGCCATGCTGCTGATGTGCCGATAATTTTGCGGACGGGTGGGTAAAATGGTCTTTTATTGTACAGGTTAACTATGAGGTATTTTGTATTTATGCGGTGTGAATCTCTACGGTGTATTATGTATTTTTGCAGCGTGACTCTAGCTAAGAGGTATTGTGCATTTTTGCGGCGTTGTCCTATCTACCAGAATTTGTATTTTTTTGCGGGGTGGCTCAATTGATGCGTTATTTTGTATTTTTGCGGTGTGGCTCTAATTATGAGGTATTGTGTATAAATGCGACGTGACTCCCAACGGGGTATTGTGTATTTTTGCAGCGGGACTCTAGCGACGAGGTATTTTGTATTTTAACGCCTTGGCTCTAGCTGCAAGATGTTGAATATTTTTGTGGCGTGGCTCTCACAATGAGGTATTGTTTTTTTTCGCGGCGTTGCTCTAACTATGAGATATTGTGTTTTTATGTGGCGTGACTCTCTACATAGTATTGCGTATTTTTGCGGTGTGGCTCTCGCAACGTGATATTGAATATTTTTGCGACGTGGCTCTAGCTCAGATAAGTTGTATTCTTTTGCGGCGTGGCTCTAACAATGAGTAATTGTGTATTTGTGTGGTGTCACTCTCTTCAGGGTTTTGCATATTCTTTCATCATGTCTTTAGCTACAAGTTGTGGTGAATTTTTGTGGGGTGGCTCTAGCTACGATAAATTGTATATTTTTGTGGCTTGGCCCTAACTATGAGGTATTGTGTATTTTTGCAGCGTGACTCTAGCGAAGAGTTATTGTGTTTTTTTACGCCGTGGCTTTTTCTTCGATATATTTTATATTTTTGCGGCGTGGCTCTAGCAATGAGTAATTGTGTATTTGTGTGGTGTCACTCTCTTCAGGGTTTTGCATATTCTTTCATCATGTCTTTAGCTACAAGTTGTGGGGAAATTTTCGTAGGGTGGCTCTAGCTACGATAAATTGTATATTTTTGTGGCTTGGCCCTAACTATGAGGTATTGTGTATTTTTGCAGCGTGACTCTTGCGAAGAGTTATTGTGTATTTTTACGCCGTGGCTTTTTCTTCGATATATTTTATATTTTTGCGGCTTGGCTCTGACTATGAGGTATCGTGTATTTTTACGGCGTGGCTCTATGTACCAGTTATTGTAAATTTTTGCGGCGTTGCTCAATTGGTGAGGTATTTTGTATTTTCGCGGTGTGGCTCTTGCAACGAGATATTGTATATTTTTGCGGCGTGACTCTAGCTACGATAAATTGTATAATTTTGCGGCGTTACTATGAGGTATTTTGTATTTATGCGGTGCGACTCTCTGCGGAGTATTATGTATTTTTGCAGCGTGACTTTAGCAAAGAGGTATTGTGCATTATTGCGGCGTTGTCCTATCTACCAGAATTTGTGTTTTTTTGCGGCGTGGTTCAATTGATGCGTTATTTTGTATTTTTGCGGTGTGACTCTAACTATGGGGTATTGTGTATAAATGCGACGTG
Organism: Ypsolopha scabrella; assembly: GCA_910592155.1. Classification (NCBI taxonomy): domain Eukaryota; kingdom Metazoa; phylum Arthropoda; class Insecta; order Lepidoptera; family Ypsolophidae; genus Ypsolopha; species Ypsolopha scabrella. Next base: position 14,320,297 of record OU342985.1, read on the forward strand.
ACTCCCAACGGGGTATTGTGTATTTTTGCAGCGGGACTCTAGCGACGAGGTATTTTGTATTTTAACGCCTTGGCTCTAGCTGCAAGATGTTGAATATTTTTGTGGCGTGGCTCTCACAATGAGGTATTGTTTTTTTTCGCGGCGTTGCTCTAACTATGAGATATTGTGTTTTTATGTGGCGTGACTCTCTACATAGTATTGCGTATTTTTGCGGTGTGGCTCTCGCAACGTGATATTGAATATTTTTGCGACGTGGCTCTAGCTCAGATAAGTTGTATTTTTTTGCGGCGTGGCTCTAACAATGAGTAATTGTGTATTTGTGTGGTGTCACTCTCTTCAGGGTTTTGCATATTCTTTCATCATGTCTTTAGCTACAAGTTGTGGTGAATTTTTGTGGGGTGGCTCTAGCTACGATAAATTGTATATTTTTGTGGCTTGGCCCTAACTATGAGGTATTGTGTATTTTTGCAGCGTGACTCTAGCGAAGAGTTATTGTGTATTTTTACGCCGTGGCTTTTTCTTCGATATATTTTATATTTTTGCGGCGTGGCTCTAGCAATGAGTAATTGTGTATTTGTGTGGTGTCACTCTCTTCAGGGTTTTGCATATTCTTTCATCATGTCTTTAGCTACAATTTGTGGTGAATTTTTGTGGGGTGGCTCTAGCTACGATAAATTGTATATTTTTGTGGCTTGGCCCTAACTATGAGGTATTGTGTATTTTTGCAGCGTGACTCTAGCGAAGAGTTATTGTGTATTTTTACGCCGTGGCTTTTTCTTCGATATATTTTATATTTTTGCGGCGTGGCTCTAACAATGAGTAATTGTGTATTTGTGTGGTGTCACTCTCTTCAGGGTTTTGCGTATTCTTTCATCATGTCTTTAGCTACAAGTTGTGGTGAATTTTTGTGGGGTGGCTCTAGCTACGATAAATTGTATATTTTTGTGGCTTGGCCCTAACTATGAGGTATTGTGTATTTTTGCAGCGTGACTCTAGCGAAGAGTTATTGTGTATTTTTACGCCTTGGCTTTTTCTTCGATATATTTTATATTTTTTCGGCTTGGCTCTGACTATGAGGTATCGTGAATTTTTACGGCGTGGCTCTATGTACCAGTTATTGTAAATTTTTGCGGCGTTGCTCAATTTGTGAGGTATTTTGTATTTTCGCGGTGTGGCTCTCGCAACGAGATATTGTATATTTTTGCGGCGTGACTCTAGCTACGATAAATTGTATAATTTTGCGGCTTGGCTCTAACTATGAGGTATTGTGTATTTTTACGGCATGGATCTAGCTTCGATATATTTTACATTTTTGCGGTTTGGCTCTAGAAACGAGTTATTCTATATTTTTGCGGCGTGGCTTTAACTATGAGGTATTTTGTATTTATGCGGTGTGAATCTCTACGGAGTATTATGTATTTTTGCAGCGTGACTCTAGCTAAGAGGTATTGTGCATTTTTGCGGCGTTGTCCTATCTACCAGAATTTGTATTTTTTTGAGGCGTGTCTTAATTGATGCGTTATTTTGTATTTTTGCGGTGTGGCTCTAACTATGAGGTATTGTGTATAAATGCGACGTGACTCCCAACGGGGTATTTTGTATTTTTGCAGCGGGACTCTAGCGACGAGGTATTCTGTATTTTAACGCCTTGGCTCTAGCTGCAAGATGTTGAATATTTTTGTGGCGTGGCTCTCACAATGAGGTATTGTTTTTTTTCGCGGCGTTGCTCTAACTATGAGATATTGTGTTTTTATGTGGCGTGACTCTCTACATAGTATTGCGTATTTTTGCGGTGTGGCTCTCGCAACGTGATATTGAATATTTTTGCGACGTGGCTCTAGCTCAGATAAATTGTATTTTTTGCGGCGTGGCTCTAACAATGAGTAATTGTGTATTTGTGTGGTGTCACTCTCTTCAGAGTTTTGCATATTCTTTCATCATGTCTTTAGCTACAAGTTGTGGTGAATTTTTGTGGGGTGGCTCTAGCTACGATAAATTGTATATTTTTGTGGCTTGGCCCTAACTATGAGGTATTGTGTATTTTTGCAGCGTGACTCTAGCGAAGAGTTATTGTGTATTTTTACGCCGTGGATTTTTCTGCGATATATTTTATATTTTTGCGGCTTGGCTCTGACTATGAGGTATCGTGTATTTTTACGGTGTGGCTCTATGTACCAGTTATTGTAAATTTTTGCGGCGTTGCTCAATTTGTGAGGTATTTTGTATTTTCGCGGTGTGGCTCTCGCAACGAGATATTGTATATTTTTGCGGCGTGACTCTAGCTACGATAAATTGTATAATTTTGCGGCTTGGCTCTAACTATGAGGTATTGTGAATTTTTACGGCATGGATCTAGCTTCGATATATTTTACATTTTTGCAGTTTGGCTCTAGAAACGAGTTATTCTATATTTTTGCGGCGTGGCTTTAACAATGAGGTATTTTGTATTTATGCGGTGTGAATCTCTACGGAGTATTATTTTTTTTTGCAGCGTGACTCTAGCTAAGAGGTATTGTGCATTTTTGCGGCGTTGTCCTATCTACCAGAATTTGTATTTTTTTGGAGCGTGGCTCAATTGATGCGTTATTTTGTATTTTTGCGGTGTGGCTCTAACTATGAGGTATTGTGTATAAATGCGACGAGACACCCAACGGGGTATTGTGTATTTTTGCAGCGGGACTCTAGCGACGAGGTATTTTGTATTTTAACGCCTTAGCTCTAGCTGCAAGATGTTGAATATTTTTGTGGCGTGGCTCTCACAATGAGGTATTGTTTTTTTTCGCGGCGTTGCTCTAACTATGAGATATTGTGTTTTTATGTGGCTTGACTCTCTACATAGTATTGCGTATTTTTGCGGTGTGGCTCTCGCAACGTGATATTGAATATTTTTGCGACGTGGCTCTAGCTCAGATAAGTTGTATTTTTTTGCGGCGTGGCTCTAACAATGAGTAATTGTGTATTTGTGTGGTGTCACTCTCTTCAGGGTTTTGCATATTCTTTCATCATGTCTTTAGCTACAAGTTGTGGAAAATTTTTGTGGGGTGGCTCTAGCTACGATAAATTGTATATTTTTGTGGCTTGGCCCTAACTATGAGGTATTGTGTATTTTTGCAGCGGGACTCTAGCGACGAGGTATTTTGTATTTTAACGCCTTGGCTCTAGCTGCAAGATGTTGAATATTTTTGTGGCGTGGCTCTCACAATGAGGTATTGTTTATTTTCGGGGCGTTGCTCTAACTATGAGATATTGTGTTTTTATGTGGCGTGACTCTCCACATAGTATTGCCTATTTTTGCGGTGTGGCTCTCGCAACGAGTAATTTTGTATTTTTGTGGTGTCAATCTCTTCAGGGTTTTGCATATTCTTTCATCATGTCTTTAGCTACAAGTTGTGGTGAATTTTTGTGGGGTGGCTCTAGCTACGATAAATTGTATATTTTTGTGGCTTGGCCCTAACTATGAGGTATTGTGTATTTTTGCAGCATGACTCTAGCGAAGAGTTATTGTGTATTTTTACGCCGTGGCTTTTTTTTCGATATATTTTATATTTTTGCGGCTTGGCTCTGACTATGAGGTATCGTGTATTTTTACGGCGTGGCTCTATGTACCAGTTATTGTAAATTTTTGCGGCGTTGCTCAATTTGTGAGGTATTTTATATTTTCGCGGTGTGGCTCTCGCAACGAGATATTGTATATTTTTGCGGCGTGACTCTTGATACGATAAATTGTATAATTTTGCGGCTTGGCTCTAACTATGAGGTATTGTGTATTTTTACGGCATGGATCTAGCTTCGATATATTTTACATTTTTGCGGTTTGGCTCTAGAAACGAGTTATTCTATATTTTTGCGGCGTGGCTTTAACTATGAGGTATTTTGTATTTATGCGGTGTGAATCTCTACGGTGTATTATGTATTTTTGCAGCGTGACTCTAGCTAAGAGGTATTGTGCATTTTTGCGGCGTTGTCCTATCTACCAGAATTTGTATTTTTTTGCGGGGTGGCTCAATTGATGCGTTATTTTGTATTTTTGCGGTGTGGCTCTAACTATGAGGTATTGTGTATAAATGCGACGTGACTCCCAACGGGGTATTGTGTATTTTTGCAGCGGGACTCTAGCGACGAGGTATTTTGTATTTTAACGCCTTGGCTCTAGCTGCAAGATGTTGAATATTTTTGTGGCGTGGCTCTCACAATGAGGTATTGTTTTTTTTCGCGGCGTTGCTCTAACTATGAGATATTGTGTTTTTATGTGGCGTGACTCTCTACATAGTATTGCGTATTTTTGCGGTGTGGCTCTCGCAACGTGATATTGAATATTTTTGCGACGTGGCTCTAGCTCAGATAAGTTGTATTTTTTTGCGGCGTGGCTCTAACAATGAGTAATTGTGTATTTGTGTGGTTTCACTCTCTTCAGGGTTTTGCATATTCTTTCATCATGTCTTTAGCTACAAGTTGTGGTGAATTTTTGTGGGGTGGCTCTAGCTACGATAAATTGTATATTTTTGTGGCTTGGCCCTAACTATGAGGTATTGTGTATTTTTGCAGCGTGACTCTAGCGAAGAGTTATTGTGTATTTTTACGCCGTGGCTTTTTCTTCGATATATTTTATATTTTTGCGGCGTGGCTCTAGCAATGAGTAATTGTGTATTTGTGTGGTGTCACTCTCTTCAGGGTTTTGCATATTCTTTCATCATGTCTTTAGCTACAAGTTGTGGGGAAATTTTCGTAGGGTGGCTCTAGCTACGATAAATTGTATATTTTTGTGGCTTGGCCCTAACTATGAGGTATTGTGTATTTTTGCAGCGTGACTCTAGCGAAGAGTTATTGTGTATTTTTACGCCGTGGCTTTTTCTTCGATATATTTTATATTTTTGCGGCTTGGCTCTGACTATGAGGTATCGTGTATTTTTACGGCCTGGCTCTATGTACCAGTTATTGTAAATTTTTGCGGCGTTGCTCAATTGGTGAGGTATTTTGTATTTTCGCGGTGTGGCTCTCGCAACGAGATATTGTATATTTTTGCGGCGTGACTCTAGTTACGATAAATTGTATAATTTTGCGGCGTTACTATGAGGTATTTTGTATTTATGCGGTGCGACTCTCTGCGGAGTATTATGTATTTTTGCAGCGTGACTTTAGCAAAGAGGTATTGTGCATTATTGCGGCGTTGTCCTATCTACCAGAATTTGTGTTTTTTTGCGGCGTGGTTCAATTGATGCGTTATTTTGTATTTTTGCGGTGTGACTCTAACTATGGGGTATTGTGTATAAATGCGACGTGACTCCCAACGGGGTATTGTGTATTTTTGCAGCGGGACTCTAGCGACGAGGTATTTTGTATTTTAACGCCTTGGCTCTAGCTGCAAGATGTTGAATATTTTTGTGGCGTGGCTCTCACAATGAGGTATTGTTTTTTTTCGCGGCGTTGCTCTAACTATGAGATATTGTGTTTTTATGTGGCGTGACTCTCTACATAGTATTGCGTATTTTTGCGGTGTGGCTCTCGCAACGTGATATTGAATATTTTTGCGACGTGGCTCTAGCTCAGATAAGTTGTATTTTTTTGCGGCGTGGCTCTAACAATGAGTAATTGTGTATTTGTGTGGTGTCACTCTCTTCAGGGTTTTGCATATTCTTTCATCATGTCTTTAGCTACAAGTTGTGGTGAATTTTTGTGGGGTGGCTCTAGCTACGATAAATTGTATATTTTTGTGGCTTGGCCCTAACTATGAGGTATTGTGTATTTTTGCAGCGTGACTCTAGCGAAGAGTTATTGTGTATTTTTACGCCGTGGCTTTTTATTCGATATATTTTATATTTTTGCGGCGTGGCTCTAGCAATGAGTAATTGTGTATTTGTGTGGTGTCACTCTCTTCAGGGTTTTGCATATTCTTTCATCATGTCCTTAGCTACAATTTGTGGTGAATTTTTGTGGGGTGGCTCTAGCTACGATAAATTGTATATTTTTGTGGCTTGGCCCTAACTATGAGGTATTGTGTATTTTTGCAGCGTGACTCTAGCGAAGAGTTATTGTGTATTTTTACGCCGTGGCTTTTTCTTCGATATATTTTATATTTTTGCGGCGTGGCTCTAGCAATGAGTAATTGTGTATTTGTGTGGTGTCACTCTCTTCAGGGTTTTGCGTATTCTTTCATCATGTCTTTAGCTACAAGTTGTGGTGAATTTTTGTGGGGTGGCTCTAGCTACGATAAATTGTATATTTTTGTGGCTTGGCCCTAACTATGAGGTATTGTGTATTTTTGCAGCGTGACTCTAGCGAAGAGTTATTGTGTATTTTTACGCCTTGGCTTTTTCTTCGATATATTTTATATTTTTTCGGCTTGGCTCTGACTATGAGGTATCGTGAATTTTTACGGCGTGGCTCTATGTACCAGTTATTGTAAATTTTTGCGGCGTTGCTCAATTTGTGAGGTATTTTGTATTTTCGCGGTGTGGCTCTCGCAACGAGATATTGTATATTTTTGCGGCGTGACTCTAGATACGATAAATTGTATAATTTTGCGGCTTGGCTCTAACTATGAGGTATTGTGTATTTTTACGGCATGGATCTAGCTTCGATATATTTTACATTTTTGCGGTTTGGCTCTAGAAACGAGTTATTCTATATTTTTGCGGCGTGGCTTTAACAATGAGGTATTTTGTATTTATGCGGTGTGAATCTCTACGGAGTATTATGTATTTTTGCAGCGTGACTCTAGCTAAGAGGTATTGTGCATTTTTGCGGCGTTGTCCTATCTACCAGAATTTGTATTTTTTTGAGGCGTGTCTTAATTGATGCGTTATTTTGTATTTTTGCGGTGTGGCTCTAACTATGAGGTATTGTGTATAAATGCGACGTGACTCCCAACGGGGTATTTTGTATTTTTGCAGCGGGACTCTAGCGACGAGGTATTCTGTATTTTAACGCCTTGGCTCTAGCTGCAAGATGTTGAATATTTTTGTGGCGTGGCTCTCACAATGAGGTATTGTTTTTTTTCGCGGCGTTGCTCTAACTATGAGATATTGTGTTTTTATGTGGCGTGACTTTCTACATAGTATTGCGTATTTTTGCGGTGTGGCTCTCGCAACGTGATATTGAATATTTTTGCGACGTGGCTCTAGCTCAGATAAGTTGTATTTTTTGCGGCGTGGCTCTAACAATGAGTAATTGTGTATTTGTGTGGTGTCACTCTCTTCAGGGTTTTGCATATTCTTTCATCATGTCTTTAGCTACAAGTTGTGGTGAATTTTTGTGGGGTGGCTCTAGCTACGATAAATTGTATATTTTTGTGGCTTGGCTCTAACTATGAGCGGCGTTGCTCAATTTGTGAGGTATTTTTATTTTCGCGGCGTGGCTTTCGCAACGAGATATTGTTTATTTTTGCGAAGTGGTTCTTGCTAAGAGAATTGTTTATTTTTGCGGCTTGGCTCTAAAGAGGTATTGTGTTTTTTTACGGCGTGGATCTAGCTTCGATATATTTTACATTTTTGCGGCTTGGCTCTAGAAACGAGTTATTGTATTTTTTGCGGCGTGGCTTTAACTATGAGGTATTTTGTATTTATGCGGTGCGACTCTCTGCGGAGTATTTTGTATTTTTGCAGCGTGACTTTAGCAAAGAGGTATTGTGCATTATTGCGGCGTTGTCCTATCTACCAGAATTTGTGTTTTTTTGCGGCGTGGTTCAATTGATGCGTTATTTTGTATTTTTGCGGTGTGACTCTAACTATGGGGTATTGTGTATAAATGCGACGTGACTCCCAACGGGGTATTGTGTATTTTTGCAGCGGGACTCTAGCGACGAGGTATTTTGTATTTTAACGCCTTGGCTCTAGCTGCAAGATGTTGAATATTTTTGTGGCGTGGCTCTCACAATGAGGTATTGTTTTTTTTCGCGGCGTTGCTCTAACTATGAGATATTGTGTTCTTATGTGGCGTGACTCTCTACATAGTATTGCGTATTTTTGCGGTGTGGCTCTCGCAACGTGATATTGAATATTTTTGCGACGTGGCTCTAGCTCAGATAAGTTGTTTTTTTTTGCGGCGTGGCTCTAACAATGAGTAATTGTGTATTTGTGTGGTGTCACTCTCTTCAGGGTTTTGCATATTTTTTCATCATGTCTTTAGCTACAAGTTGTGGTGAATTTTTGTGGGGTGGCTTTAGCTACGATAAATTGTATATTTTTGTGGCTTGGCCCTAACTATGAGGTATTGTGTATTTTTGCAGCGTGACTCTAGCGAAGAGTTATTGTGTATTTTTACGCCGTGGCTTTTTCTTCTATATATTTTATATTTTTGCGGCGTGGCTCTAGCAATGAGTAATTGTGTATTTGTGTGGTGTCACTCTCTTCAGGGTTTTGCATATTCTTTCATCATGTCTTTAGCTAGAAGTTGTGGTGAATTTTTGTGGGGTGGCTCTAGCTACGATAAATTGTATATTTTTGTGGCTTGGCCCGAACTATAAGGTATTGTATATTTTTGCAGCGTGACTCTAGCGAAGAGTTATTGTGTATTTTTACGCCGTGGCTTTTTCTTCGATATATTTTATATTTTTGCGGCGTGGCTCTAGCAATGAGTAATTGTGTATTTGTGTGGTGTCACTCTCTTCAGGGTTTTGCATATTCTTTCATCATGTCTTTAGCTACAAGTTGTGGTGAATTTTTGTGGGGTGGCTCTAGCTACGATAAATTGTATATTTTTGTGGCTTGGCCCTAACTATGAGGTATTGTGTATTTTTGCAGCGTGACTCTAGCGAAGAGTTATTGTGTATTTTTACGCCGTGGCTTTTTCTTCGATATATTTTATATTTTTGCGGCGTGGCTCTAGCAATGAGTAATTGTGTATTTGTGTGGTGTCACTCTCTTCAGGGTTTTGCATATTCTTTCATCATGTCTTTAGCTACAAGTTGTGGTGAATTTTTGTGGGGTGGCTCTAGCTACGATAAATTGTATATTTTTGTGGCTTGGCCCTAACTATGAGGTATTGTGTATTTTTGCAGCGTGACTCTAGCGAAGAGTTATTGTGTATTTTTACGCCGTGGCTTTTTCTTCGATATATTTTATATTTTTGTGGCTTGGCTCTGACTATGAGGTATTGTGTATTTTTACGGCGTGGCTCTATGTACCAGTTATTGTAAATTTTTGCGGCGTTGCTCAATTTGTGAGGTATTTTGTATTTTCGCGGTGTGGCTCTCGCAGTGAGATATTGTATATTTTTGCGGCGTGACTCTAGCTACGATAAATTGTATAATTTTGCGGCTTGGCTCTAACTATGAGGTATTGCGTATTTTTACGGCATGGATCTAGCTTCGATATATTTTACATTTTTGCGGTTTGGCTCTAAAAACGAGTTATTCTATATTTTTGCGGCGTGGCTTTAACTATGAGGTATTTTGTATTTATGCGGTGTGAATCTCTACGGAGTATTATGTATTTTTGCAGCGTGACTCTAGCTAAGAGGTATTGTGCATTTTTGCGGTGTTGTCCTATCTACCAGAATTTGTATTTTTTTGCGGCGTGGCTCAATTGATGCGTTATTTTGTATTTTTGCGGTGTGGCTCTAACTATGAGGTATTGTGTATAAATGCGACGTGACTCCCTACGGGGTTTTGTTTATTTTTGCAGCGGGACTCTAGCGACGAGGTATTTTGTATTTTAACGCCTTGGCTCTAGCTGCAAGATGTTGAATATTTTTTTGGCGTGGCTCTCACAATGAGGTATTGTTTTTTTTCGCGGCGTTGCTCTAACTATGAGATATTGTGTTTTTATGTGGCGTGACTCTCTACATAGTATTGCGTATTTTTGCGGTGTGGCTCTCGCAACGTGATATTGAATATTTTTGCGACGTGGCTCTAGCTCTGATAAGTTGTATTTTTTTGCGGCGTGGCTCTAACAACGAGTAATTGTGTATTTGTGTGGTGTCAATCTCTTCAGGGTTTTGCATATTCTTTCATCATGTCTTTAGCTACAAGTTGTGGTGAATTTTTGTGGGGTGGCTCTAGCTACGATTAATTGTATATTTTTGTGGCTTGGCCCTAACTATGAGGTATTGTGTATTTTTGCAGCGTGACTCTAGCGAAGAGTTATTGTGTATTTTTACGCCGTGGCTTTTTTTTCGATATATTTTATATTTTTGCGGCTTGGCTCTGACTATGAGGTATCGTGTATTTTTACGGCGTGGCTCTATGTACCAGTTATTGTAAATTTTTGCGGCGTTGCTCAATTTGTGAGGTATTTTGTATTTTCGCGGTGTGGCTCTCGCAACGAGATATTGTATATTTTTGCGGCGTGACTCTAGATACGATAAATTGTATAATTTTGCGGCTTGGCTCTAACTATGAGGTATTGTGTATTTTTACGGCATGGATCTAGCTTCGATATATTTTACATTTTTGCGGTTTGGCTCTAGAAACGAGTTATTCTCTATTTTTGCGGCGTGGCTTTAACTATGAGGTATTTTGTATTTATGCGGTGTGAATCTCTACGGAGTATTATGTATTTTTGCAGCGTGACTCTAGCTAAGAGGTATTGTGCATTTTTGCGGCGTTGTCCTATCTACCAGAATTTGTATCTTTTTGCGGCGTGGCTCAATTGATGCGTTATTTTGTATTTTTGCGGTGTGGCTCTAACTATGAGGTATTGTGTATAAATGCGACGTGACTCCCAACGGGGTATTTTGTATTTTTGCAGCGGGACTCTAGCGACGAGGTATTTTGTATTTTAACGCCTTGGCTCTAGCTGCAAGATGTTGAATATTTTTGTGGCGTGGCTCTCACAATGAGGTATTGTTTTTTTTCGCGGCGTTGCTCTAACTATGAGATATTGTGTTTTTATGTGGCGTGACTCTCTACATAGTATTGCGTATTTTTGCGGTGTGGCTCTCGCAACGTGATATTGAATATTTTTGCGACGTGGCTCTAGCTCAGATAAGTTGTATTTTTTGCGGCGTGGCTCTAACAATGAGTAATTGTGTATTTGTGTGGGTTCACTCTCTTCAGAGTTTTGCATATTCTTTCATCATGTCTTTAGCTACAAGTTGTGGTGAATTTTTGTGGGGTGGCTCTAGCTACGATAAATTGTATATTTTTGTGGCTTGGCCCTAACTATGAGGTATTGTGTATTTTTGCAGCGTGACTCTAGCGAAGAGTTATTGTGTATTTTTACGCCGTGGCTTTTTCTTCGATATATTTTATATTTTTGCGGCTTGGCTCTGACTATGAGGTATCGTGTATTTTTACGGTGTGGCTCTATGTACCAGTTATTGTAAATTTTTGCGGCGTTGCTCAATTTGTGAGGTATTTTGTATTTTCGCGGTGTGGCTCTCGCAACGAGATATTGTATATTTTTGCGGCGTGACTCTAGCTACGATAAATTGTATAATTTTGCGGCTTGGCTCTAACTATGAGGTATTGTGAATTTTTACGGCATGGATCTAGCTTCGATATATTTTACATTTTTGCAGTTTGGCTCTAGAAACGAGTTATTCTATATTTTTGCGGCGTGGCTTTAACAATGAGGTATTTTGTATTTTTGCGGTGTGAATCTCTACGGAGTATTATGTATTTTTGCAGCGTGACTCTAGCTAAGAGGTATTGTGCATTTTTGCGGCGTTGTCCTATCTACCAGAATTTGTATTTTTTTGGAGCGTGGCTCAATTGATGCGTTATTTTGTATTTTTGCGGTGTGGCTCTAACTATGAGGTATTGTGTATAAATGCGACGAGACACCCAACGGGGTATTGTGTATTTTTGCAGCGGGACTCTAGCGACGAGGTATTTTGTATTTTAACGCCTTAGCTCTAGCTGCAAGATGTTGAATATTTTTGTGGCGTGGCTCTCACAATGAGGTATTGTTTTTTTTCGCGGCGTTGCTCTAACTATCAGATATTGTGTTTTTATGTGGCTTGACTCTCTACATAGTATTGCGTATTTTTGCGGTGTGGCTCTCGCAACGTGATATTGAATATTTTTGCGACGTGGCTCTAGCTCAGATAAGTTGTATTTTTTTGCGGCGTGGCTCTAACAATGAGTAATTGTATATTTGTGTGGTGTCACTCTCTTCAGGGTTTTGCATATTCTTTCATCATGTCTTTAGCTACAAGTTGTGGAAAATTTTTGTGGGGTGGCTCTAGCTACGATAAATTGTATATTTTTGTGGCTTGGCCCTAACTATGAGGTATTGTGTATTTTTGCAGCGGGACTCTAGCGACGAGGTATTTTGTATTTTAACGCCTTGGCTCTAGCTGCAAGATGTTGAATATTTTTGTGGCGTGGCTCTCACAATGAGAAATTGTTTATTTTCGGGGCGTTGCTCTAACTATGAGATATTGTGTTTTTATGTGGCGTGACTCTCTACATAGTATTGCGTATTTTTGCGGTGTGGCTCTCGCAACGAGTAATTTTGTATTTGTGTGGTGTCAATCTCTTCAGGGTTTTGCATATTCTTTCATCATGTCTTTAGCTACAAGTTGTGGTGAATTTTTGTGGGGTGGCTCTAGCTACGATAAATTGTATATTTTTGTGGCTTGGCCCTAACTATGAGGTATTGTGTATTTTTGCAGCATGACTCTAGCGAAGAGTTTTTGTGTATTTTTACGCCGTGGCTTTTTTTTCGATATATTTTATATTTTTGCGGCTTGGCTCTGACTATGAGGTATCGTGTATTTTTACGGCGTGGCTCTATGTACCAGTTATTGTAAATTTTTGCGGCGTTGCTCAATTTGTGAGGTATTTTATATTTTCGCGGTGTGGCTCTCGCAACGAGATATTGTATATTTTTGCGGCGTGACTCTAGATACGATAAATTGTATAATTTTGCGGCTTGGCTCTTACTATGAGGTATTGTGTATTTTTACGGCATGGATCTAGCTTCGATATATTTTACATTTTTGCGGTTTGGCTCTAGAAACGAGTTATTCTATATTTTTGCGGCGTGGCTTTAACTATGAGGTATTTTGTATTTATGCGGTGTGAATCTCTACGGTGTATTATGTATTTTTGCAGCGTGACTCTAGCTAAGAGGTATTGTGCATTTTTGCGGCGTTGTCCTATCTACCAGAATTTGTATTTTTTTGCGGGGTGGCTCAATTGATGCGTTATTTTGTATTTTTGCGGTGTGGCTCTAACTATGAGGTATTGTGTATAAATGCGACGTGACTCCCAACGGGGTATTGTGTATTTTTGCAGCGGGACTCTAGCGACGAGGTATTTTGTATTTTAACGCCTTGGCTCTAGCTGCAAGATGTTGAATATTTTTGTGGCGTGGCTCTCACAATGAGGTATTGTTTTTTTTCGCGGCGTTGCTCTAACTATGAGATATTGTGTTTTTATGTGGCGTGACTCTCTACATAGTATTGCGTATTTTTGTGGTGTGGCTCTCGCAACGTGATATTGAATATTTTTGCGACGTGGCTCTAGCTCAGATAAGTTGTATTTTTTTGCGGCGTGGCTCTAACAATGAGTAATTGTGTATTTGTGTGGTGTCACTCTCTTCAGGGTTTTGCATATTCTTTCATCATGTCTTTAGCTACAAGTTGTGGTGAATTTTTGTGGGGTGGCTCTAGCTACGATAAATTGTATATTTTTGTGGCTTGGCCCTAACTATGAGGTATTGTGTATTTTTGCAGCGTGACTCTAGCGAAGAGTTATTGTGTATTTTTACGCCGTGGCTTTTTCTTCGATATATTTTATATTTTTGCGGCGTGGCTCTAGCAATGAGTAATTGTGTATTTGTGTGGTGTCACTCTCTTCAGGGTTTTGCATATTCTTTCATCATGTCTTTAGCTACAAGTTGTGGGGAAATTTTCGTGGGGTGGCTCTAGCTACGATAAATTGTATATTTTTGTGGCTTGGCCCTAACTATGAGGTATTGTGTATTTTTGCAGCGTGACTCTAGCGAAGAGTTATTGTGTATTTTTACGCCTTGGCTTTTTCTTCGATATATTTTATATTTTTTCGGCTTGGCTCTGATTATGAGGTATCGTGAATTTTTACGGCGTGGCTCTATGTACCAGTTATTGTAAATTTTTGCGGCGTTGCTCAATTTGTGAGGTATTTTGTATTTTCGCGGTGTGGCTCTCGCAACGAGATATTGTATATTTTTGCGGCGTGACTCTAGATACGATAAATTGTATAATTTTGCGGCTTGGCTCTAACTATGAGGTATTGTGTATTTTTACGGCATGGATCTAGCTTCGATATATTTTACATTTTTGCGGTTTGGCTCAAGAAACGAGTTATTCTATATTTTTGCGGCGTGGCTTTAACTATGAGGTATTTTGTATTTATGCGGTGTGAATCTCTACGGAGTATTATGTATTTTTGCAGCGTGACTCTAGCTAAGAGGTATTGTGCATTTTTGCGGCGTTGTCCTATCTACCAGAATTTGTATTTTTTTGAGGCGTGTCTTAATTGATGCGTTATTTTGTATTTTTGCGGTGTGGCTCTAACTATGAGGTATTGTGTATAAATGCGACGTGACTCCCAACGGGGTATTTTGTATTTTTGCAGCGGGACTCTAGCGACGAGGTATTTTGTATTTTAACGCCTTGGCTCTAGCTGCAAGATGTTGAATATTTTTGTGGCGTGGCTCTCACAATGAGGTATTGTTTTTTTTCGCGGCGTTGCTCTATTTATGAGATATTGTGTTTTGATGTGGCGTGACTCTCTACATAGTTTTGCGTATTTTTGCGGTGTGGCTCTCGCAACGTGATATTGAATATTTTTGCGACGTGGCTCTAGCTCAGATAAGTTGTATTTTTTGCGGCGTGGCTCTAACAATGAGTAATTGTGTATTTGTGTGGAGTCACTCTCTTCAGGGTTTTGCATATTCTTTCATCATGTCTTTAGCTACAAGTTGTGGTGAATTTTTGTGGGGTGGCTCTAGCTACGATAAATTGTATATTTTTGTGGCTTGGCTCTAACTATGAGCGGCGTTGCTCAATTTGTGAGGTATTTTTATTTTCGCGGCGTGGCTTTCGCAACGAGATATTGTTTATTTTTGCGAAGTGGTTCTAGCTAAGAGAATTGTTTATTTTTGCAGCTTGGCTCTAAAGAGGTATTGTGTTTTTTTACGGCGTGGATCTAGCTTCGATATATTTTACATTTTTGCGGCTTGGCTCTAGAAACGAGTTATTGTATTTTTTGCGGCGTGGCTTTAACTATGAGGTATTTTGTATTTATGCGGTGTGACTCTCTGCGGAGTATTTTGTATTTTTGCAGCGTGACTTTAGCAAAGAGGTATTGTGCATTATTGCGGCGTTGTCCTATCTACCAGAATTTGTGTTTTTTTGCGGCGTGGTTCAATTGATGCGTTATTTTGTATTTTTGCGGTGTGACTCTAACTATGGGGTATTGTGTATAAATGCGACGTGACTCCCAACGGGGTATTGTGTATTTTTGCAGCGGGACTCTAGCGACGAGGTATTTTGTATTTTAACGCCTTGACTCTAGCTGCAAGATGTTGAATATTTTTGTGGCGTGGCTCTCACAATGAGGTATTGTTTTTTTTCGCGGCGTTGCTCTAACTATGAGATATTGTGTTTTTATGTGGCGTGACTCTCTACATAGTATTGCGTATTTTTGCGGTGTGGCTCTCGCAACGTGATATTGAATATTTTTGCGACGTGGCTCTAGCTCAGATAAGTTGTATTTTTTTGCGGCGTGGCTCTAACAATGAGTAATTGTGTATTTGTGTGGTGTCACTCTCTTCAGGGTTTTGCATATTCTTTCATCATGTCTTTAGCTACAAGTTGTGGTGAATTTTTGTGGGGTGGCTCTAGCTACGATAAATTGTATATTTTTGTGGCTTGGCCCTAACTTTGAGGTATTGTGTATTTTTGCAGCGTGACTCTAGCGAAGAGGTATTGTGTATTTTTACGCCGTGGCTTTTTCTTCGATATATTTTATATTTTTGCGGCGTGGCTCTAGCAATGAGTAATTGTGTATTTGTGTGGTGTCACTGTCTTCAGGGTTTTGCATTTTCTTTCATCATGTCTTTAGCTACAAGTTGTGGTGAATTGTCGTGGGCCGGCTCTAGCTACGATAAATTGTATATTTTTGTGGCTTGGCCCTAACTATGAGGTATTGTGTATTTTTGCAGCGTGACTCTAGCGAAGAGTTATTGTGTATTTTTACGCCGTGGCTTTTTCTTCGATATATTTTATATTTTTGCGGCGTGGCTCTAGCAATGAGTAATTGTGTATTTGTGTGGTGTCACTCTCTTCAGGGTTTTGCATATTCTTTCATCATGTCTTGAGCTACAAGTTGTGGTGAATTTTCGTGGGGTGGCTCTAGCTACGATAAATTGTTTATTTTTGTAGCTTGGCCCTAACTATGAGGTTTTGTGTATTTTTGCAGCGTGACTCTAGCGAAGAGTTATTGTGTATTTTTACGCCGTGGCTTTTTCTTCGATATATTTTATATTTTTGCGGCTTGGCTCTGACTATGAGGTATCGTGTATTTTTACGGCGTGGCTCTATGTACCAGTTATTGTAAATTTTTGCGGCGTTGCTCAATTTGTGAGGTATTTTGTATTTTCGCGGTGTGGCTCTCGCAACGAGATATTGTATATTTTTGCGGCGTGACTCTAGATACGATAAATTGTATAATTTTGCGGCTTGGCTCTAACTATGAGGTATTGTGTATTTTTACGGCATGGATCTAGCTTCGATATATTTTACATTTTTGCGGTTTGGCTCTAGAAACGAGTTTTTCTATATTTTTGCGGCGTGGCTTAAACTATGAGGTATTTTGTATTTATGCGGTGTGAATCTCTACGGAGTATTATGTATTTTTGCAGCGTGACTCTAGCTAAGAGGTATTGTGCATTTTTGCGGCGTTGTCCTATCTACCAGAATTTGTATTTTTTTGAGGCGTGTCTTAATTGATGCGTTATTTTGTATTTTTGCGGTGTGGCTCTAACTATGAGGTATTGTGTATAAATGCGACGTGACTCCCAACGGGGTATTTTGTATTTTTGCAGCGGGACTCTAGCGACGAGGTATTTTGTATTTTAACGCCTTGGCTCTAGCTGCAAGATGTTGAATATTTTTGTGGCGTGGCTCTCACAATGAGGTATTGTTTTTTTTTGCGGCGTTGCTCTAACTATGAGATATTGTGTTTTAATGTGGCGTGACTCTCTACATAGTATTGCGTATTTTTGCGGTGTGGCTCTGGCAACGTGATATTGAATATTTTTGCGACGTGGCTCTAGCTCAGATATGTTGTATTTTTTGCGGCGTGGCTCTAACAATGAGTAATTGTGTATTTGTGTGGTGTCACTCTCTTCAGGGTTTTGCATATTCTTTCATCATGTCTTTAGCTACAAGTTGTGGTGAATTTTTGTGGGGTGGCTCTAGCTACGATAAATTGTATATTTTTGTGGCTTGGCTCTAACTATGAGCGGCGTTGCTCAATTTGTGAGGTATTTTTATTTTCGCGGCGTGGCTTTCGCAACGAGATATTGTTTATTTTTGCGAAGTGGTTCTTGCTAAGAGAATTGTTTATTTTTGCGGCTTGGCTCTAAAGAGGTATTGTGTTTTTTTACGGCGTGGATCTAGCTTCGATATATTTTACATTTTTGCGGCGTGGCTCTAGAAACGAGTTATTGTATTTTTTGCGGCGTGGCTTTAACTATGAGGTATTTTGTATTTATGCGGTGCGACTCTCTGCGGAGTATTTTGTATTTTTGCAGCGTGACTTTAGCAAAGAGGTATTGTGCATTATTGCGGCGTTGTCCTATCTACCAGAATTTGTGTTTTTTTGCGGCGTGGTTCAATTGATGCGTTATTTTGTATTTTTGCGGTGTGACTCTAACTATGGGGTATTGTGTATAAATGCGACGTGACTCCCAACGGGGTATTGTGTATTTTTGCAGCGGGACTCTAGCGACGAGGTATTTTGTATTTTAACGCCTTGGCTCTAGCTGCAAGATGTTGAATATTTTTGTGGCGTGGCTCTCACAATGAGGTATTGTTTTTTTTCGCGGCGTTGCTCTAACTATGAGATATTGTGTTCTTATGTGGCGTGACTCTCTACATAGTATTGCGTATTTTTGCGGTGTGGCTCTCGCAACGTGATATTGAATATTTTTGCGACGTGGCTCTAGCTCAGATAAGTTGTATTTTTTTGCGGCGTGGCTCTAACAATGAGTAATTGTGTATTTGTGTGGTGTCACTCTCTTCAGGGTTTTGCATATTCTTTCATCATGTCTTTAGCTACAAGTTGTGGTGAATTTTTGTGGGGTGGCTCTAGCTACGATAAATTGTATATTTTTGTGGCTTGGCCCTAACTATGAGGTATTGTGTATTTTTGCAGCGTGACTCTAGCGAAGAGTTATTGTGTATTTTTACGCCGTGGCTTTTTATTCGATATATTTTATATTTTTGCGGCGTGGCTCTAGCAATGAGTAATTGTGTATTTGTGTGGTGTCACTCTCTTCAGGGTTTTGCATATTCTTTCATCATGTCCTTAGCTACAATTTGTGGTGAATTTTTGTGGGGTGGCTCTAGCTACGATAAATTGTATATTTTTGTGGCTTGGCCCTAACTATGAGGTATTGTGTATTTTTGCAGCGTGACTCTAGCGAAGAGTTATTGTGTATTTTTACGCCGTGGCTTTTTCTTCGATATATTTTATATTTTTGCGGCGTGGCTCTAGCAATGAGTAATTGTGTATTTGTGTGGTGTCACTCTCTTCAGGGTTTTGCGTATTCTTTCATCATGTCTTTAGCTACAAGTTGTGGTGAATTTTTGTGGGGTGGCTCTAGCTACGATAAATTGTATATTTTTGTGGCTTGGCCCTAACTATGAGGTATTGTGTATTTTTGCAGCGTGACTCTAGCGAAGAGTTATTGTGTATTTTTACGCCTTGGCTTTTTCTTCGATATATTTTATATTTTTTCGGCTTGGCTCTGACTATGAGGTATCGTGAATTTTTACGGCGTGGCTCTATGTACCAGTTATTGTAAATTTTTGCGGCGTTGCTCAATTTGTGAGGTATTTTGTATTTTCGCGGTGTGGCTCTCGCAACGAGATATTGTATATTTTTGCGGCGTGACTCTAGATACGATAAATTGTATAATTTTGCGGCTTGGCTCTAACTATGAGGTATTGTGTATTTTTACGGCATGGATCTAGCTTCGATATATTTTACATTTTTGCGGTTTGGCTCTAGAAACGAGTTATTCTATATTTTTGCGGCGTGGCTTTAACTATGAGGTATTTTGTATTTATGCGGTGTGAATCTCTACGGAGTATTATGTATTTTTGCAGCGTGACTCTAGCTAAGAGGTATTGTGCATTTTTGCGGCGTTGTCCTATCTACCAGAATTTGTATTTTTTTGAGGCGTGTCTTAATTGATGCGTTATTTTGTATTTTTGCGGTGTGGCTCTAACTATGAGGTATTGTGTATAAATGCGACGTGACTCCCAACGGGGTATTTTGTATTTTTGCAGCGGGACTCTAGCGACGAGGTATTCTGTATTTTAACGCCTTGGCTCTAGCTGCAAGATGTTGAATATTTTTGTGGCGTGGCTCTCACAATGAGGTATTGTTTTTTTTCGCGGCGTTGCTCTAACTATGAGATATTGTGTTTTTATGTGGCGTGACTTTCTACATAGTATTGCGTATTTTTGCGGTGTGGCTCTCGCAACGTGATATTGAATATTTTTGCGACGTGGCTCTAGCTCAGATAAGTTGTATTTTTTGCGGCGTGGCTCTAACAATGAGTAATTGTGTATTTGTGTGGTGTCACTCTCTTCAGGGTTTTGCATATTCTTTCATCATGTCTTTAGCTACAAGTTGTGGTGAATTTTTGTGGGGTGGCTCTAGCTACGATAAATTGTATATTTTTGTGGCTTGGCTCTAACTATGAGCGGCGTTGCTCAATTTGTGAGGTATTTTTATTTTCGCGGCGTGGCTTTCGCAACGAGATATTGTTTATTTTTGCGAAGTGGTTCTTGCTAAGAGAATTGTTTATTTTTGCGGCTTGGCTCTAAAGAGGTATTGTGTTTTTTTACGGCGTGGATCTAGCTTCGATATATTTTACATTTTTGCGGCTTGGCTCTAGAAACGAGTTATTGTATTTTTTGCGGCGTGGCTTTAACTATGAGGTATTTTGTATTTATGCGGTGCGACTCTCTGCGGAGTATTTTGTATTTTTGCAGCGTGACTTTAGCAAAGAGGTATTGTGCATTATTGCGGCGTTGTCCTATCTACCAGAATTTGTGTTTTTTTGCGGCGTGGTTCAATTGATGCGTTATTTTGTATTTTTGCGGTGTGACTCTAACTATGGGGTATTGTGTATAAATGCGACGTGACTCCCAACGGGGTATTGTGTATTTTTGCAGCGGGACTCTAGCGACGAGGTATTTTGTATTTTAACGCCTTGGCTCTAGCTGCAAGATGTTGAATATTTTTGTGGCGTGGCTCTCACAATGAGGTATTGTTTTTTTTCGCGGCGTTGCTCTAACTATGAGATATTGTGTTCTTATGTGGCGTGACTCTCTACATAGTATTGCGTATTTTTGCGGTGTGGCTCTCGCAACGTGATATTGAATATTTTTGCGACGTGGCTCTAGCTCAGATAAGTTGTTTTTTTTTGCGGCGTGGCTCTAACAATGAGTAATTGTGTATTTGTGTGGTGTCACTCTCTTCAGGGTTTTGCATATTTTTTCATCATGTCTTTAGCTACAAGTTGTGGTGAATTTTTGTGGGGTGGCTTTAGCTACGATAAATTGTATATTTTTGTGGCTTGGCCCTAACTATGAGGTATTGTGTATTTTTGCAGCGTGACTCTAGCGAAGAGTTATTGTGTATTTTTACGCCGTGGCTTTTTCTTCTATATATTTTATATTTTTGCGGCGTGGCTCTAGCAATGAGTAATTGTGTATTTGTGTGGTGTCACTCTCTTCAGGGTTTTGCATATTCTTTCATCATGTCTTTAGCTAGAAGTTGTGGTGAATTTTTGTGGGGTGGCTCTAGCTACGATAAATTGTATATTTTTGTGGCTTGGCCCGAACTATAAGGTATTGTATATTTTTGCAGCGTGACTCTAGCGAAGAGTTATTGTGTATTTTTACGCCGTGGCTTTTTCTTCGATATATTTTATATTTTTGCGGCGTGGCTCTAGCAATGAGTAATTGTGTATTTGTGTGGTGTCACTCTCTTCAGGGTTTTGCATATTCTTTCATCATGTCTTTAGCTACAAGTTGTGGTGAATTTTTGTGGGGTGGCTCTAGCTACGATAAATTGTATATTTTTGTGGCTTGGCCCTAACTATGAGGTATTGTGTATTTTTGCAGCGTGACTCTAGCGAAGAGTTATTGTGTATTTTTACGCCGTGGCTTTTTCTTCGATATATTTTATATTTTTGCGGCGTGGCTCTAGCAATGAGTAATTGTGTATTTTTGTGGTGTCACTCTCTTCAGGGTTTTGCATATTCTTTCATCATGTCTTTAGCTACAAGTTGTGGTGAATTTTTGTGGGGTGGCTCTAGCTACGATAAATTGTATATTTTTGTGGCTTGGCCCTAACTATGAGGTATTGTGTATTTTTGCAGCGTGACTCTAGCGAAGAGTTATTGTGTATTTTTACGCCGTGGCTTTTTCTTCGATATATTTTATATTTTTGCGGCTTGGCTCTGACTATGAGGTATTGTGTATTTTTACGGCGTGGCTCTATGTACCAGTTATTGTAAATTTTTGCGGCGTTGCTCAATTTGTGAGGTATTTTGTATTTTCGCGGTGTGGCTCTCGCAGTGAGATATTGTATATTTTTGCGGCGTGACTCTAGCTACGATAAATTGTATAATTTTGCGGCTTGGCTCTAACTATGAGGTATTGCGTATTTTTACGGCATGGATCTAGCTTCGATATATTTTACATTTTTGCGGTTTGGCTCTAAAAACGAGTTATTCTATATTTTTGCGGCGTGGCTTTAACTATGAGGTATTTTGTATTTATGCGGTGTGAATCTCTACGGAGTATTATGTATTTTTGCAGCGTGACTCTAGCTAAGAGGTATTGTGCATTTTTGCGGTGTTGTCCTATCTACCAGAATTTGTATTTTTTTGCGGCGTGGCTCAATTGATGCGTTATTTTGTATTTTTGCGGTGTGGCTCTAACTATGAGGTATTGTGTATAAATGCGACGTGACTCCCTACGGGGTTTTGTTTATTTTTGCAGCGGGACTCTAGCGACGAGGTATTTTGTATTTTAACGCCTTGGCTCTAGCTGCAAGATGTTGAATATTTTTTTGGCGTGGCTCTCACAATGAGGTATTGTTTTTTTTCGCGGCGTTGCTCTAACTATGAGATATTGTGTTTTTATGTGGCGTGACTCTCTACATAGTATTGCGTATTTTTGCGGTGTGGCTCTCGCAACGTGATATTGAATATTTTTGCGACGTGGCTCTAGCTCTGATAAGTTGTATTTTTTTGCGGCGTGGCTCTAACAACGAGTAATTGTGTATTTGTGTGGTGTCAATCTCTTCAGGGTTTTGCATATTCTTTCATCATGTCTTTAGCTACAAGTTGTGGTGAATTTTTGTGGGGTGGCTCTAGCTACGATTAATTGTATATTTTTGTGGCTTGGCCCTAACTATGAGGTATTGTGTATTTTTGCAGCGTGACTCTAGCGAAGAGTTATTGTGTATTTTTACGCCGTGGCTTTTTTTTCGATATATTTTATATTTTTGCGGCTTGGCTCTGACTATGAGGTATCGTGTATTTTTACGGCGTGGCTCTATGTACCAGTTATTGTAAATTTTTGCGGCGTTGCTCAATTTGTGAGGTATTTTGTATTTTCGCGGTGTGGCTCTCGCAACGAGATATTGTATATTTTTGCGGCGTGACTCTAGATACGATAAATTGTATAATTTTGCGGCTTGGCTCTAACTATGAGGTATTGTGTATTTTTACGGCATGGATCTAGCTTCGATATATTTTACATTTTTGCGGTTTGGCTCTAGAAACGAGTTATTCTCTATTTTTGCGGCGTGGCTTTAACTATGAGGTATTTTGTATTTATGCGGTGTGAATCTCTACGGAGTATTATGTATTTTTGCAGCGTGACTCTAGCTAAGAGGTATTGTGCATTTTTGCGGCGTTGTCCTATCTACCAGAATTTGTATCTTTTTGCGGCGTGGCTCAATTGATGCGTTATTTTGTATTTTTGCGGTGTGGCTCTAACTATGAGGTATTGTGTATAAATGCGACGTGACTCCCAACGGGGTATTTTGTATTTTTGCAGCGGGACTCTAGCGACGAGGTATTTTGTATTTTAACGCCTTGGCTCTAGCTGCAAGATGTTGAATATTTTTGTGGCGTGGCTCTCACAATGAGGTATTGTTTTTTTTCGCGGCGTTGCTCTAACTATGAGATATTGTGTTTTTATGTGGCGTGACTCTCTACATAGTATTGCGTATTTTTGCGGTGTGGCTCTCGCAACGTGATATTGAATATTTTTGCGACGTGGCTCTAGCTCAGATAAGTTGTATTTTTTGCGGCGTGGCTCTAACAATGAGTAATTGTGTATTTGTGTGGGTTCACTCTCTTCAGAGTTTTGCATATTCTTTCATCATGTCTTTAGCTACAAGTTGTGGTGAATTTTTGTGGGGTGGCTCTAGCTACGATAAATTGTATATTTTTGTGGCTTGGCCCTAACTATGAGGTATTGTGTATTTTTGCAGCGTGACTCTAGCGAAGAGTTATTGTGTATTTTTACGCCGTGGCTTTTTCTTCGATATATTTTATATTTTTGCGGCTTGGCTCTGACTATGAGGTATCGTGTATTTTTACGGTGTGGCTCTATGTACCAGTTATTGTAAATTTTTGCGGCGTTGCTCAATTTGTGAGGTATTTTGTATTTTCGCGGTGTGGCTCTCGCAACGAGATATTGTATATTTTTGCGGCGTGACTCTAGCTACGATAAATTGTATAATTTTGCGGCTTGGCTCTAACTATGAGGTATTGTGAATTTTTACGGCATGGATCTAGCTTCGATATATTTTACATTTTTGCAGTTTGGCTCTAGAAACGAGTTATTCTATATTTTTGCGGCGTGGCTTTAACAATGAGGTATTTTGTATTTATGCGGTGTGAATCTCTACGGAGTATTATGTATTTTTGCAGCGTGACTCTAGCTAAGAGGTATTGTGCATTTTTGCGGCGTTGTCCTATCTACCAGAATTTGTATTTTTTTGGAGCGTGGCTCAATTGATGCGTTATTTTGTATTTTTGCGGTGTGGCTCTAACTATGAGGTATTGTGTATAAATGCGACGAGACACCCAACGGGGTATTGTGTATTTTTGCAGCGGGACTCTAGCGACGAGGTATTTTGTATTTTAACGCCTTAGCTCTAGCTGCAAGATGTTGAATATTTTTGTGGCGTGGCTCTCACAATGAGGTATTGTTTTTTTTCGCGGCGTTGCTCTAACTATCAGATATTGTGTTTTTATGTGGCTTGACTCTCTACATAGTATTGCGTATTTTTGCGGTGTGGCTCTCGCAACGTGATATTGAATATTTTTGCGACGTGGCTCTAGCTCAGATAAGTTGTATTTTTTTGCGGCGTGGCTCTAACAATGAGTAATTGTATATTTGTGTGGTGTCACTCTCTTCAGGGTTTTGCATATTCTTTCATCATGTCTTTAGCTACAAGTTGTGGAAAATTTTTGTGGGGTGGCTCTAGCTACGATAAATTGTATATTTTTGTGGCTTGGCCCTAACTATGAGGTATTGTGTATTTTTGCAGCGGGACTCTAGCGACGAGGTATTTTGTATTTTAACGCCTTGGCTCTAGCTGCAAGATGTTGAATATTTTTGTGGCGTGGCTCTCACAATGAGAAATTGTTTATTTTCGGGGCGTTGCTCTAACTATGAGATATTGTGTTTTTATGTGGCGTGACTCTCTACATAGTATTGCGTATTTTTGCGGTGTGGCTCTCGCAACGAGTAATTTTGTATTTGTGTGGTGTCAATCTCTTCAGGGTTTTGCATATTCTTTCATCATGTCTTTAGCTACAAGTTGTGGTGAATTTTTGTGGGGTGGCTCTAGCTACGATAAATTGTATATTTTTGTGGCTTGGCCCTAACTATGAGGTATTGTGTATTTTTGCAGCATGACTCTAGCGAAGAGTTTTTGTGTATTTTTACGCCGTGGCTTTTTTTTCGATATATTTTATATTTTTGCGGCTTGGCTCTGACTATGAGGTATCGTGTATTTTTACGGCGTGGCTCTATGTACCAGTTATTGTAAATTTTTGCGGCGTTGCTCAATTTGTGAGGTATTTTATATTTTCGCGGTGTGGCTCTCGCAACGAGATATTGTATATTTTTGCGGCGTGACTCTAGATACGATAAATTGTATAATTTTGCGGCTTGGCTCTTACTATGAGGTATTGTGTATTTTTACGGCATGGATCTAGCTTCGATATATTTTACATTTTTGCGGTTTGGCTCTAGAAACGAGTTATTCTATATTTTTGCGGCGTGGCTTTAACTATGAGGTATTTTGTATTTATGCGGTGTGAATCTCTACGGTGTATTATGTATTTTTGCAGCGTGACTCTAGCTAAGAGGTATTGTGCATTTTTGCGGCGTTGTCCTATCTACCAGAATTTGTATTTTTTTGCGGGGTGGCTCAATTGATGCGTTATTTTGTATTTTTGCGGTGTGGCTCTAACTATGAGGTATTGTGTATAAATGCGACGTGACTCCCAACGGGGTATTGTGTATTTTTGCAGCGGGACTCTAGCGACGAGGTATTTTGTATTTTAACGCCTTGGCTCTAGCTGCAAGATGTTGAATATTTTTGTGGCGTGGCTCTCACAATGAGGTATTGTTTTTTTTCGCGGCGTTGCTCTAACTATGAGATATTGTGTTTTTATGTGGCGTGACTCTCTACATAGTATTGCGTATTTTTGTGGTGTGGCTCTCGCAACGTGATATTGAATATTTTTGCGACGTGGCTCTAGCTCAGATAAGTTGTATTTTTTTGCGGCGTGGCTCTAACAATGAGTAATTGTGTATTTGTGTGGTGTCACTCTCTTCAGGGTTTTGCATATTCTTTCATCATGTCTTTAGCTACAAGTTGTGGTGAATTTTTGTGGGGTGGCTCTAGCTACGATAAATTGTATATTTTTGTGGCTTGGCCCTAACTATGAGGTATTGTGTATTTTTGCAGCGTGACTCTAGCGAAGAGTTACTGTGTATTTTTACGCCGTGGCTTTTTCTTCGATATATTTTATATTTTTGCGGCGTGGCTCTAGCAATGAGTAATTGTGTATTTGTGTGGTGTCACTCTCTTCAGGGTTTTGCATATTCTTTCATCATGTCTTTAGCTACAAGTTGTGGGGAAATTTTCGTGGGGTGGCTCTAGCTACGATAAATTGTATATTTTTGTGGCTTGGCCCTAACTATGAGGTATTGTGTATTTTTGCAGCGTGACTCTAGCGAAGAGTTATTGTGTATTTTTACGCCTTGGCTTTTTCTTCGATATATTTTATATTTTTTCGGCTTGGCTCTGATTATGAGGTATCGTGAATTTTTACGGCGTGGCTCTATGTACCAGTTATTGTAAATTTTTGCGGCGTTGCTCAATTTGTGAGGTATTTTGTATTTTCGCGGTGTGGCTCTCGCAACGAGATATTGTATATTTTTGCGGCGTGACTCTAGATACGATAAATTGTATAATTTTGCGGCTTGGCTCTAACTATGAGGTATTGTGTATTTTTACGGCATGGATCTAGCTTCGATATATTTTACATTTTTGCGGTTTGGCTCAAGAAACGAGTTATTCTATATTTTTGCGGCGTGGCTTTAACTATGAGGTATTTTGTATTTATGCGGTGTGAATCTCTACGGAGTATTATGTATTTTTGCAGCGTGACTCTAGCTAAGAGGTATTGTGCATTTTTGCGGCGTTGTCCTATCTACCAGAATTTGTATTTTTTTGAGGCGTGTCTTAATTGATGCGTTATTTTGTATTTTTGCGGTGTGGCTCTAACTATGAGGTATTGTGTATAAATGCGACGTGACTCCCAACGGGGTATTTTGTATTTTTGCAGCGGGACTCTAGCGACGAGGTATTTTGTATTTTAACGCCTTGGCTCTAGCTGCAAGATGTTGAATATTTTTGTGGCGTGGCTCTCACAATGAGGTATTGTTTTTTTTCGCGGCGTTGCTCTATTTATGAGATATTGTGTTTTGATGTGGCGTGACTCTCTACATAGTTTTGCGTATTTTTGCGGTGTGGCTCTCGCAACGTGATATTGAATATTTTTGCGACGTGGCTCTAGCTCAGATAAGTTGTATTTTTTGCGGCGTGGCTCTAACAATGAGTAATTGTGTATTTGTGTGGAGTCACTCTCTTCAGGGTTTTGCATATTCTTTCATCATGTCTTTAGCTACAAGTTGTGGTGAATTTTTGTGGGGTGGCTCTAGCTACGATAAATTGTATATTTTTGTGGCTTGGCTCTAACTATGAGCGGCGTTGCTCAATTTGTGAGGTATTTTTATTTTCGCGGCGTGGCTTTCGCAACGAGATATTGTTTATTTTTGCGAAGTGGTTCTAGCTAAGAGAATTGTTTATTTTTGCAGCTTGGCTCTAAAGAGGTATTGTGTTTTTTTACGGCGTGGATCTAGCTTCGATATATTTTACATTTTTGCGGCTTGGCTCTAGAAACGAGTTATTGTATTTTTTGCGGCGTGGCTTTAACTATGAGGTATTTTGTATTTATGCGGTGTGACTCTCTGCGGAGTATTTTGTATTTTTGCAGCGTGACTTTAGCAAAGAGGTATTGTGCATTATTGCGGCGTTGTCCTATCTACCAGAATTTGTGTTTTTTTGCGGCGTGGTTCAATTGATGCGTTATTTTGTATTTTTGCGGTGTGACTCTAACTATGGGGTATTGTGTATAAATGCGACGTGACTCCCAACGGGGTATTGTGTATTTTTGCAGCGGGACTCTAGCGACGAGGTATTTTGTATTTTAACGCCTTGACTCTAGCTGCAAGATGTTGAATATTTTTGCGGCGTGGCTCTCACAATGAGGTATTGTTTTTTTTCGCGGCGTTGCTCTAACTATGAGATATTGTGTTTTTATGTGGCGTGACTCTCTACATAGTATTGCGTATTTTTGCGGTGTGGCTCTCGCAACGTGATATTGAATATTTTTGCGACGTGGCTCTAGCTCAGATAAGTTGTATTTTTTTGCGGCGTGGCTCTAACAATGAGTAATTGTGTATTTGTGTGGTGTCACTCTCTTCAGGGTTTTGCATATTCTTTCATCATGTCTTTAGCTACAAGTTGTGGTGAATTTTTGTGGGGTGGCTCTAGCTACGATAAATTGTATATTTTTGTGGCTTGGCCCTAACTTTGAGGTATTGTGTATTTTTGCAGCGTGACTCTAGCGAAGAGGTATTGTGTATTTTTACGCCGTGGCTTTTTCTTCGATATATTTTATATTTTTGCGGCGTGGCTCTAGCAATGAGTAATTGTGTATTTGTGTGGTGTCACTGTCTTCAGGGTTTTGCATTTTCTTTCATCATGTCTTTAGCTACAAGTTGTGGTGAATTGTCGTGGGCCGGCTCTAGCTACGATAAATTGTATATTTTTGTGGCTTGGCCCTAACTATGAGGTATTGTGTATTTTTGCAGCGTGACTCTAGCGAAGAGTTATTGTGTATTTTTACGCCGTGGCTTTTTCTTCGATATATTTTATATTTTTGCGGCGTGGCTCTAGCAATGAGTAATTGTGTATTTGTGTGGTGTCACTCTCTTCAGGGTTTTGCATATTCTTTCATCATGTCTTGAGCTACAAGTTGTGGTGAATTTTCGTGGGGTGGCTCTAGCTACGATAAATTGTTTATTTTTGTAGCTTGGCCCTAACTATGAGGTTTTGTGTATTTTTGCAGCGTGACTCTAGCGAAGAGTTATTGTGTATTTTTACGCCGTGGCTTTTTCTGCGATATATTTTATATTTTTGCGGCTTGGCTCTGACTATGAGGTATCGTGTATTTTTACGGCGTGGCTCTATGTACCAGTTATTGTAAATTTTTGCGGCGTTGCTCAATTTGTGAGGTATTTTGTATTTTCGCGGTGTGGCTCTCGCAACGAGATATTGTATATTTTTGCGGCGTGACTCTAGATACGATAAATTGTATAATTTTGCGGCTTGGCTCTAACTATGAGGTATTGTGTATTTTTACGGCATGGATCTAGCTTCGATATATTTTACATTTTTGCGGTTTGGCTCTAGAAACGAGTTTTTCTATATTTTTGCGGCGTGGCTTAAACTATGAGGTATTTTGTATTTATGCGGTGTGAATCTCTACGGAGTATTATGTATTTTTGCAGCGTGACTCTAGCTAAGAGGTATTGTGCATTTTTGCGGCGTTGTCCTATCTACCAGAATTTGTATTTTTTTGAGGCGTGTCTTAATTGATGCGTTATTTTGTATTTTTGCGGTGTGGCTCTAACTATGAGGTATTGTGTATAAATGCGACGTGACTCCCAACGGGGTATTTTGTATTTTTGCAGCGGGACTCTAGCGACGAGGTATTTTGTATTTTAACGCCTTGGCTCTAGCTGCAAGATGTTGAATATTTTTGTGGCGTGGCTCTCACAATGAGGTATTGTTTTTTTTTGCGGCGTTGCTCTAACTATGAGATATTGTGTTTTAATGTGGCGTGACTCTCTACATAGTATTGCGTATTTTTGCGGTGTGGCTCTGGCAACGTGATATTGAATATTTTTGCGACGTGGCTCTAGCTCAGATATGTTGTATTTTTTGCGGCGTGGCTCTAACAATGAGTAATTGTGTATTTGTGTGGTGTCACTCTCTTCAGGGTTTTGCATATTCTTTCATCATGTCTTTAGCTACAAGTTGTGGTGAATTTTTGTGGGGTGGCTTTAGCTACGATAAATTGTATATTTTTGTGGCTTGGCCCTAACTATGAGGTATTGTGTATTTTTGCAGCGTGACTCTAGCGAAGAGTTATTGTGTATTTTTACGCCGTGGCTTTTTCTTCTATATATTTTATATTTTTGCGGCGTGGCTCTAGCAATGAGTAATTGTGTATTTGTGTGGTGTCACTCTCTTCAGGGTTTTGCATATTCTTTCATCATGTCTTTAGCTAGAAGTTGTGGTGAATTTTTGTGGGGTGGCTCTAGCTACGATAAATTGTATATTTTTGTGGATTGGCCCTATCTATGAGGTATTGTGTATTTTTGCGGTGTGGCTCTCGCAACGTGATATTGAATATTTTTGCGACGTGGCTCTAGCTCAGATAAGTTGTATTTTTTGCGGCGTGGCTCTAACAATGAGTAATTGTGTATTTGTGTGGTGTCACTCTCTTCAGGGTTTTGCATATTCTTTCATCATGTCTTTAGCTACAAGTTGTGGTGAATTTTTGTGGGGTGGCTTTAGCTACGATAAATTGTATATTTTTGTGGCTTGGCCCTAACTATGAGGTATTGTGTATTTTTGCAGCGTGACTCTAGCGAAGAGTTATTGTGTATTTTTACGCCGTGGCTTTTTCTTCTATATATTTTATATTTTTGCGGCGTGGCTCTAGCAATGAGTAATTGTGTATTTGTGTGGTGTCACTCTCTTCAGGGTTTTGCATATTCTTTCATCATGTCTTTAGCTACAAGTTGTGGTGAATTTTTGTGGGGTGGCTCTAGCTACGATAAATTGTATATTTTTGTGGATTGGCCCTATCTATGAGGTATTGTGTATTTTTGCGGTGTGGCTCTCGCAACGTGATATTGAATATTTTTGCGACGTGGCTCTAGCTCAGATAAGTTGTATTTTTTGCGGCGTGGCTCTAACAATGAGTAATTGTGTATTTGTGTGGTGTCACTCTCTTCAGGGTTTTGCATATTCTTTCATCATGTCTTTAGCTACAAGTTGTGGTGAATTTTTGTGGGGTGGCTCTAGCTACGATAAATTGTATATTTTTGTGGCTTGGCCCTAACTATGAGGTATTGTGTATTTTTGCAGCGTGACTCTAGCGAAGAGTTATTGTGTATTTTTACGCCGTGGCTTTTTCTTCTATATATTTTATATTTTTGCGGCGTGGCTCTAGCAATGAGTAATTGTGTATTTGTGTGGTGTCACTCTCTTCAGGGTTTTGCATATTCTTTCATCATGTCTTTAGCTAGAAGTTGTGGTGAATTTTTGTGGGGTGGCTCTAGCTACGATAAATTGTATATTTTTGTGGATTGGCCCTATCTATGAGGTATTGTGTATTTTTGCGGTGTGGCTCTCGCAACGTGATATTGAATATTTTTGCGACGTGGCTCTAGCTCAGATAAGTTGTATTTTTTGCGGCGTGGCTCTAACAATGAGTAATTGTGTATTTGTGTGGTGTCACTCTCTTCAGGGTTTTGCATATTCTTTCATCATGTCTTTAGCTACAAGTTGTGGTGAATTTTTGTGGGGTGGCTCTAGCTACGATAAATTGTATATTTTTGTGGCTTGGCCCTAACTATGAGGTATTGTGTATTTTTGCAGCGTGACTCTAGCGAAGAGTTATTGTGTATTTTTACGCCGTGGCTTTTTTTTCGATATATTTTATATTTTTGCGGCTTGGCTCTGACTATGAGGTATCGTGTATTTTTACGGCGTGGCTCTATGTACCAGTTATTGTAAATTTTTGCGGCGTTGCTCAATTTGTGAGGTATTTTGTATTTTCGCGCCGTGGCTCTCGCAGTGAGATATTGTATATTTTTGCGGCGTGACTCTAGCTACGATAAATTGTATAATTTTGCGGCTTGGCTCTAACTATGAGGTATTGCGTATTTTTACGGCATGGATCTAGCTTCGATATATTTTACATTTTTGCGGTTTGGCTCTAGAAACGAGTTATTCTATATTTTTGCGGCGTGGCTTTAACTATGAGGTATTTTGTATTTATGCGGTGTGAATCTCTACGGAGTATTATGTATTTTTGCAGCGTGACTCTAGCTAAGAGGTATTGTGCATTTTTGCGGCGTTGTCCTATCTACCAGAATTTGTATTTTTTTGCGGCGTGGCTCAATTGATGCGTTATTTTGTATTTTTGCGGTGTGGCTCTAACTATGAGGTATTGTGTATAAATGCGACGTGACTCCCAACGGGGTTTTGTGTATTTTTGCAGCGGGACTCTAGCGACGAGGTATTTTGTATTTTAACGCCTTGGCTCTAGCTGCAAGATGTTGAATATTTTTGTGGCGTGGCTCTCACAATGAGGTATTGTTTTTTTTCGCGGCGTTGCTCTAACTATGAGATATTGTGTTTTAATGTGGCGTGACTCTCTACATAGTATTGCGTATTTTTGCGGTGTGGCTCTCGCAACGTGATATTGAATATTTTTGCGACGTGGCTCTAGCTCAGATAAGTTGTATTTTTTTGCGGCGTGGCTCTAACAACGAGTAATTGTGTATTTGTGTGGTGTCAATCTCTTCAGGGTTTTGCATATTCTTTCATAATGTCTTTAGCTACAAGTTGTGGTGAATTTTTGTGGGGTGGCTCTAGCTACGATAAATTGTATATTTTTGTGGCTTGGCCCTAACTATGAGGTATTGTGTATTTTTGCAGCGTGACTCTAGCGAAGAGTTATTGTGTATTTTTACGCCGTGGCTTTTTTTTCGATATATTTTATATTTTTGCGGCTTGGCTCTGACTATGAGGTATCGTGTATTTTTACGGCGTGGCTCTATGTACCAGTTATTGTAAATTTTTGCGGCGTTGCTCAATTTGTGAGGTATTTTGTATTTTCGCGGTGTGGCTCTCGCAACGAGATATTGTATATTTTTGCGGCGTGACTCTAGATACGATAAATTGTATAATTTTGCGGCTTGGCTCTAACTATGAGGTATTGTGTATTTTTACGGCATGGATCTAGCTTCGATATATTTTACATTTTTGCGGTTTGGCTCTAGAAACGAGTTTTTCTATATTTTTGCGGCGTGGCTTAAACTATGAGGTATTTTGTATTTATGCGGTGTGAATCTCTACGGAGTATTATGTATTTTTGCAGCGTGACTCTAGCTAAGAGGTATTGTGCATTTTTGCGGCGTTGTCCTATCTACCAGAATTTGTATTTTTTTGAGGCGTGTCTTAATTGATGCGTTATTTTGTATTTTTGCGGTGTGGCTCTAACTATGAGGTATTGTGTATAAATGCGACGTGACTCCCAACGGGGTATTTTGTATTTTTGCAGCGGGACTCTAGCGACGAGGTATTTTGTATTTTAACGCCTTGGCTCTAGCTGCAAGATGTTGAATATTTTTGTGGCGTGGCTCTCACAATGAGGTATTGTTTTTTTTTGCGGCGTTGCTCTAACTATGAGATATTGTGTTTTTATGTGGCGTGACTCTCTACATAGTATTGCGTATTTTTGCGGTGTGGCTCTGGCAACGTGATATTGAATATTTTTGCGACGTGGCTCTAGCTCAGATATGTTGTATTTTTTGCGGCGTGGCTCTAACAATGAGTAATTGTGTATTTGTGTGGTGTCACTCTCTTCAGGGTTTTGCATATTCTTTCATCATGTCTTTAGCTACAAGTTGTGGTGAATTTTTGTGGGGTGGCTTTAGCTACGATAAATTGTATATTTTTGTGGCTTGGCCCTAACTATGAGGTATTGTGTATTTTTGCAGCGTGACTCTAGCGAAGAGTTATTGTGTATTTTTACGCCGTGGCTTTTTCTTCTATATATTTTATATTTTTGCGGCGTGGCTCTAGCAATGAGTAATTGTGTATTTGTGTGGTGTCACTCTCTTCAGGGTTTTGCATATTCTTTCATCATGTCTTTAGCTAGAAGTTGTGGTGAATTTTTGTGGGGTGGCTCTAGCTACGATAAATTGTATATTTTTGTGGATTGGCCCTATCTATGAGGTATTGTGTATTTTTGCGGTGTGGCTCTCGCAACGTGATATTGAATATTTTTGCGACGTGGCTCTAGCTCAGATAAGTTGTATTTTTTGCGGCGTGGCTCTAACAATGAGTAATTGTGTATTTGTGTGGTGTCACTCTCTTCAGGGTTTTGCATATTCTTTCATCATGTCTTTAGCTACAAGTTGTGGTGAATTTTTGTGGGGTGGCTCTAGCTACGATAAATTGTATATTTTTGTGGCTTGGCCCTAACTATGAGGTATTGTGTATTTTTGCAGCGTGACTCTAGCGAAGAGTTATTGTGTATTTTTACGCCGTGGCTTTTTTTTCGATATATTTTATATTTTTGCGGCTTGGCTCTGACTATGAGGTATCGTGTATTTTTACGGCGTGGCTCTATGTACCAGTTATTGTAAATTTTTGCGGCGTTGCTCAATTTGTGAGGTATTTTGTATTTTCGCGCCGTGGCTCTCGCAGTGAGATATTGTATATTTTTGCGGCGTGACTCTAGCTACGATAAATTGTATAATTTTGCGGCTTGGCTCTAACTATGAGGTATTGCGTATTTTTACGGCATGGATCTAGCTTCGATATATTTTACATTTTTGCGGTTTGGCTCTAGAAACGAGTTATTCTATATTTTTGCGGCGTGGCTTTAACTATGAGGTATTTTGTATTTATGCGGTGTGAATCTCTACGGAGTATTATGTATTTTTGCAGCGTGACTCTAGCTAAGAGGTATTGTGCATTTTTGCGGCGTTGTCCTATCTACCAGAATTTGTATTTTTTTGCGGCGTGGCTCAATTGATGCGTTATTTTGTATTTTTGCGGTGTGGCTCTAACTATGAGGTATTGTGTATAAATGCGACGTGACTCCCAACGGGGTTTTGTGTATTTTTGCAGCGGGACTCTAGCAACGAGGTATTTTGTATTTTAACGCCTTGGCTCTAGCTGCAAGATGTTGAATATTTTTGTGGCGTGGCTCTCACAATGAGGTATTGTTTTTTTTCGCGGCGTTGCTCTAACTATGAGATATTGTGTTTTAATGTGGCGTGACTCTCTGGATAGTATTGCGTATTTTTGCGGTGTGGCTCTCGCAACGTGATATTGAATATTTTTGCGACGTGGCTCTAGCTCAGATAAGTTGTATTTTTTTGCGGCGTGGCTCTAACAACGAGTAATTGTGTATTTGTGTGGTGTCAATCTCTTCAGGGTTTTGCATATTCTTTCATAATGTCTTTAGCTACAAGTTGTGGTGAATTTTTGTGGGGTGGCTCTAGCTACGATAAATTGTATATTTTTGTGGCTTGGCCCTAACTATGAGGTATTGTGTATTTTTGCAGCGTGACTCTAGCGAAGAGTTATTGTGTATTTTTACGCCGTGGCTTTTTTTTCGATATATTTTATATTTTTGCGGCTTGGCTCTGACTATGAGGTATCGTGTATTTTTACGGCGTGGCTCTATGTACCAGTTATTTTAAATTTTTGCGGCGTTGCTCAATTTGTGAGGTATTTTGTATTTTCGCGGTGTGGCTCTCGCAACGAGTTATTGTATATTTTTGCGGCGTGACTCTAGATACGATAAATTGTATAATTTTGCGGCTTGGCTCTAACTATGAGGTATTGTGTATTTTTACGGCATGGATCTAGCTTCGATATATTTTACATTTTTGCGGTTTGGCTCTAGAAACGAGTTATTCTATATTTTTGCGGCGTGGCTTAAACTATGAGGTATTTTGTATTTATGCGGTGTGAATCTCTACGGAGTATTATGTATTTTTGCAGCGTGACTCTAGCTAAGAGGTATTGTGCATTTTTGCGGCGTTGTCCTATCTACAAGAATTTGTATTTTTTTGAGGCGTGTCTTAATTGATGCGTTATTTTGTATTTTTGCGGTGTGGCTCTAACTATGAGGTATTGTGTATAAATGCGACGTGACTCCCAACGGGGTATTTTGTATTTTTGCAGCGGGACTCTAGCGACGAGGTATTTTGTATTTTAACGCCTTGGCTCTAGCTGCAAAATGTTGAAAATTTTTGTGGCGTGGCTCTCACAATGAGGTATTGTTTTTTTTCGCGGCGTTGCTCTAACTATGAGATATTGTGTTTTTATGTGGCGTGACTCTCTACATAGTATTGCGTATTTTTGCGGTGTGGCTCTCGCAACGTGATATTGAATATTTTTGCGACGTGGCTCTAGCTCAGATAAGTTGTATTTTTTGCGGCGTGGCTCTAACAATGAGTAATTGTGTATTTGTGTGGTGTCACTCTCTTCAGGGTTTTGCATATTCTTTCATCATGTCTTTAGCTACAAGTTGTGGTGAATTTTTGTGGGGTGGCTCTAGCTACGATAAATTGTATATTTTTGTGGCTTGGCTCTAACTATGAGCGGCGTTGCTCAATTTGTGAGGTATTTTTATTTTCGCGGCGTGGCTTTCGCAACGAGATATTGTTTATTTTTGCGAAGTGGTTCTAGCTAAGAGAATTGTTTATTTTTGCGGCTTGGCTCTAAAGAGGTATTGTGTTTTTTTACGGCGTGGATCTAGCTTCGATATATTTTACATTTTTGCGGCTTGGCTCTAGAAACGAGTTATTGTATTTTTTGCGGCGTGGCTTTAACTATGAGGTATTTTGTATTTATGCGGTGCGACTCTCTGCGGAGTATTTTGTATTTTTGCAGCGTGACTTTAGCAAAGAGGTATTGTGCATTATTGCGGCGTTGTCCTATCTACCAGAATTTGTGTTTTTTTGCGGCGTGGTTCAATTGATGCGTTATTTTGTATTTTTGCGGTGTGACTCTAACTATGGGGTATTGTGTATAAATGCGACGTGACTCCCAACGGGGTATTGTGTATTTTTGCAGTGGGACTCTAGCGACGAGGTATTTTGTATTTTAACGCCTTGGCTCTAGCTGCAAGATGTTGAATATTTTTGTGGCGTGGCTCTCACAATGAGGTATTGTTTTTTTTTGCGGCGTTGCTCTAACTATGAGATATTGTGTTTTTATGTGGCGTGACTTTCTACATAGTATTGCGTATTTTTGCGGTGTGGCTCTCGCAACGTGATATTGAATATTTTTGCGACGTGGCTCTAGCTCAGATAAGTTGTATTTTTTGCGGCGTGGCTCTAACAATGAGTAATTGTGTATTTGTGTGGTGTCACTCTCTTCAGGGTTTTGCATATTCTTTCATCATGTCTTTAGCTACAAGTTGTGGTGAATTTTTGTGGGGTGGCTTTAGCTACGATAAATTGTATATTTTTGTGGCTTGGCCCTAACTATGAGGTATTGTGTATTTTTGCAGCGTGACTCTAGCGAAGAGTTATTGTGTATTTTTACGCCGTGGCTTTTTCTTCGATATATTTTATATTTTTGCGGCGTGGCTCTAGCAATGAGTAATTGTGTATTTGTGTGGTGTCACTCTCTTCAGGGTTTTGCATATTCTTTCATCATGTCTTTAGCTAGAAGTTGTGGTGAATTTTTGTGGGGTGGCTCTAGCTACGATAAATTGTATATTTTTGTGGATTGGCCCTATCTATGAGGTATTGTGTATTTTTGCAGCGTGACTCTAGCGAAGAGTTATTGTGTATTTTTACGCCGTGGCTTTTTCTTCGATATATTTTATATTTTTGCGGCGTGGCTCTAGCAATGAGTAATTGTGTATTTGTGTGGTGTCACTCTCTTCAGGGTTTTGCATATTCTTTCATCATGTCTTTAGCTACAAGTTGTGGTGAATTTTTGTGGGGTGGCTCTAGCTACGATAAATTGTATATTTTTGTGGCTTGGCCCTAACTATGAGGTATTGTGTATTTTTGCAGCGTGACTCTAGCGAAGAGTTATTGTGTATTTTTACGCCGTGGCTTTTTTTTCGATATATTTTATATTTTTGCGGCTTGGCTCTGACTATGAGGTATCGCGTATTTTTACGGCGTGGCTCTATGTACCAGTTATTGTTAATTTTAGCGGCGTTGCTCAATTTGTGAGGTATTTTGTATTTTCGCGCCGTGGCTCTCGTTGTGAGATATTGTATATTTTTGCGGCGTGACTCTAGCTACGATAAATTGTATAATTTTGCGGCTTGGCTCTAACTATGAGGTATTGCGTATTTTTACGGCATGGATCTAGCTTCGATATATTTTACATTTTTGCGGTTTGGCTCTAGAAACGAATTATTCTATATTTTTGCGGCGTGGCTTTAACTATGAGGTATTTTGTATTTATGCGGTGTGAATCTCTACGGAGTATTATGTATTTTTGCAGCGTGACTCTAGCTAAGAGGTATTGTGCATTTTTGCGGCGTTGTCCTATCTACCAGAATTTGTATTTTTTTGCGGCGTGGCTCAATTGATGCGTTATTTTGTATTTTTGCGGTGTGGCTCTAACTATGAGGTATTGTGTATAAATGCGACGTGACTCCCAACGGGGTTTTGTGTATTTTTGCAGCGGGACTCTAGCGACGAGGTATTTTGTATTTTAACGCCTTGGCTCTAGCTGCAAGATGTTGAATATTTTTGTGGCGTGGCTCTCACAATGAGGTATTGTTTTTTTTCGCGGCGTTGCTCTAACTATGAGATATTGTGTTTTAATGTGGCGTGACTCTCTACATAGTATTGCGTATTTTTGCGGTGTGATTAGTTGTATTTTTTGCGGCGTGGCTTTAACAATGAGTAATTGTGTATTTGTGTGGTGTCACTCTCTTCAGGGTATTGCATTTTCTTTCATCATGTCTTTAGCTACAAGTTGTGGTGAATTTTTGTGGGGTGGCTCTAGCTACGATAAATTGTATATTTTTGTGGCTTGGCCCTAACTATGAGGTATTGTGTATTTTTGCAGCGTGACTCTAGCGAAGAGTTATTGTGTATTTTTACGCTGTGGCTTTTTCTTAGATATATTTTATATTTTTGCGGCGTGGCTCTAGCAATGAGTAATTGTGTATTTGTGTGGTGTCACTCTCTTCAGGGTTTTGCATATTCTTTCATCATGTCTTTAGCTACAAGTTGTGGTGAATTTTCGTGGGGTGGCTCTAGCTACGATAAATTGTATATTTTTGTGGCTTGGCCCTAACTATGAGGTATTGTGTATTTTTGCAGCGTGACTCTTGCGAAGAGTTATTGTGTATTTTTACGCCGTGGCTTTTTCTTCGATATATTTTATATTTTTGCGGCGTGGCTCTATTAATGAGTAATTGTGTTTTTGTGTGGTGTCACTCTCTTCAGGGTTTTGCATATTCTTTCATCATGTCTTTAGCTACAAGTTGTGGTGAATTTTCCTGGGGTGGCTCTAGCTACGATAAATTGTATATTTTTGTGGCTTGGCCCTAACTATGAGGTATTGTGTATTTTTGCAGCGTGACTCTAGCGAAGAGTTATTGTGTATTTTTACGCCGTGGCTTTTTCTTCGATATATTTTATATTTTTGCGGCTTGGCTCTGACTATAAGGTATCGTGTATTTTAACGGCGTGGCTCTATGTACCAGTTATTGTAAATTTTTGCGGCGTTGCTCAATTTGTGAGGTATTTTGTATTTTCGCGGTGTGGCTCTCGCAACGAGATATTGTATATTTTTGCGGCGTGACTCTAGCTGCGATAAATTGTATAATTTTGCAGCTTGGCTCTAACTATGAGGTATTGAGTATTTTTACGGCATGGATCTAGCTTTGATATATTTTACATTTTTGCGGTTTGGCTCTAGAAACGAGTTATTCTATATTTTTGTGGCGTGGCTTTAACTATGAGGTATTTTGTATTTATGCGGTGTGAATCTCTACGGAGTATTATGTATTTTTGCAGCGTGACTCTAGCTAAGAGGTATTGTGCATTTTTGCGGCGTTGTCCTATCTACCAGAATTTGTATTTTTTTGAGGCGTGGCTTAATTGATGCGTTATTTTGTATTTTTGCGGTGTGGCTCTAACTATGAGGTATTGTGTATAAATGCGACGTGACTCCCAACGGGGTATTTTGTATTTTTGCAGCGGGACTCTAGCGACGAGGTATTTTGTATTTTAACGCCTTGGCTCTAGCTGCAAGATGTTGAATATTTTTTTGGCGTGGCTCTCACAATGAGGTATTGTTTTTTTTCGCGGCGTTGCTCTAACTATGAGATATTGTGTTTTTATGTGGCGTGACTCTCTACATAGTATTGCGTATTTTTGCGGTGTGGCTCTCGCAACGTGATATTGAATATTTTTGCGACGTGGCTCTAGCTCAGATAAGTTGTATTTTTTGCGGCGTGGCTCTAACAATGAGTAATTGTGTATTTGTGTGGTGTTACTCTCTTCAGGGTTTTGCATATTCTTTCATCATGTCTTTAGCTACAAGTTGTGGTGAATTTTTGTGGGGTGGCTCTAGCTACGATAAATTGTATATTTTTGTGGCTTGGCCCTAACTATGAGGTATTGTGTATTTTTGAGGCGTGACTCTAGCGAAGATTTATTGTGTATTTTTACGCCGTGGCTTTTTCTTCGATATATTTTATATTTTTGCGGCTTGGCTCTAACTATGAGGTTTTGTGTATTTTTACGGCATGGATCTAGCTTCGATATATTTTACATTTTTGCGGTTTGGCTCTAGAAACGAGTTATTCTATATTTTTGCGGCGTGGCTTTAACTATGAGGTATTTTGTAATTATGCGGTGTGACTCTCTACGGAGTATTATGTATTTTTGCAGCGTGACTCTAGTTAAGAGGTATTGTGCATTTTTGCGGCGTTGTCCTATCTACCAGAATTTGTATTTTTTTGCGGCGTGGCTCAATTGATGCGTTATTTTGTATTTTTGCGGTGTGGCTCTAACTATGGGGTATTGTGTATAAATGCGGCGATACTCCCAACGGGGTATTGTGTATTTTTGCAGCGTCACTCTAGCTACAATAAATTGTATATTTTTGCGGCTCGGCTCTAACTATGAGGTATTGTGTATTTTTGCAGCGTGATTTTAGCGAAGAGTTATTGTGTATTTTTACGCCGTGGCTCTATCTTCGATATATTTTATACTTTTGCGGCTTGGCTCTGACTATGAGGTATCGTGTGTTTTTGTGGAGTGGCTCTATGTACGAGTTATTGTAAATTTTTGCGGCGTTGCTCAATTTGTGAGGTATTTTTATTTTCGCGGCGTGGCTTTCGCAACGAGATATTGTTTATTTTTGCGAAGTGGTTCTAGCTAAGAGAATTGTTTATTTTTGCGGCTTGGCTCTTATGAGGTATTGTGTTTTTTTACGGCGTGGATCTAGCTTCGATATATTTTAAATTTTTGCGGCTTGGCTCTAGAAACGAGTTATTGTATTTTTTGCGGCGTGGCTTTAACTATGAGGTATTTTGTATTTATGCGGTGTGACTCTCTACGGAGTATTATGTATTTTTGCAGCGTGACTCTAGTTAAGAGGTATTGTGCATTTTTGCGGCGTTGTCCTATCTACCAGAACTTGTATTTTTTTGCGGCGTGGCTCAATTGATGCGTTTTTTTGTATTTTTGCGGTGTGGCTCTAACTATGAAGTATTGTGTATAAATGCGGCGATACTCCCAACGGGTTATTGTGTATTTTTGCAGCGTCACTCTAGCTACAATAAATTGTATATTTTTGCGGCTCGGCTCTAACTATGAGGTATTGTGTATTTTTGCAGCGTGATTTTAGCGAAGAGTTATTGTGTATTTTTACGCCGTGGCTCTATCTTCGATATATTTTATATTTTTGCGGCTTGGCTCTGACTATGAGGTATCGTGTGTACTTGTGGCGTGGCTCTATGTACGAGTTATGGTAAATTTTTGCGGCGTTGCTCAATTTGTGAGGTATTTTTATTTTCGCGGCGTGGCTTTCGCAACGAGATATTGTTTATTTTTGCGACGTGGTTCTAGCTAAGAGAATTGTTTATTTTTGCGGCTTGGCTCTAATGAGGTATTGTGTATTTTTACGGCGTGGATCTAGCTTCGATATATTTTACATTTTTGCGGCTTGGCTCTAGAAACGAGTTATTGTATTTTTTGCGGCGTGGCTTTAACTA
This sequence comes from Ypsolopha scabrella, assembly GCA_910592155.1. Taxonomy (NCBI): domain Eukaryota; kingdom Metazoa; phylum Arthropoda; class Insecta; order Lepidoptera; family Ypsolophidae; genus Ypsolopha; species Ypsolopha scabrella. The sequence goes on from OU342985.1 coordinate 14,362,167, forward strand.
TGAGGTATTTTGTATTTATGCGGTGCGACTCTCTTCGGAGTATTATGTATTTTTGCAGCGTGACTTTAGCTAAGAGGTATTGTGCATTATTGCGGCGTTGTCCTATCTACCAGAATTTGTGTTTTTTTGCGGCGTGGTTCAATTGATGCGTTATTTTGTATTTTTGCGGTGTGGCTCTAACTATGGGGTATTGTGTATAAATGCAACGTGACTCCCAACGGGGTATTGTGTATTTTTGCAGCGGGACTCTAGCGACGAGGTATTTTGTATTTTAACGCCTTGGCTCTAGCTGCAAGATGTTGAATATTTTTGTGGCGTGGCTCTCACAATGGGGTATTGTTTTTTTTCGCGGCGTTGCTCTAACTATGAGATATTGTGTTTTTTTGTGGCGTGACTCTCTACATAGTATTGTGTATTTTTGCGGTGTGGCTCTCGCAACGTGATATTGAATATTTTTGCGACGTGGCTCTAGCTCAGATAAGTTGTATTTTTTTGCGGCGTGGCTCTAACAATGAGTAATTGTGTATTTGTGTGGTTTCACTCTCTTCAAGGTTTTGCATATTCTTTCATCATGTCTTTAGCTACAAGTTGTGGTGAATTTTTGTGGGGTGGCTCTAGCTACGATAAATTGTTTATTTTTGTGGCTTGGCCCTAACTATGAGGTATTGTGTATTTTTGCAGCGTGACTCTAGCGAAGAGTTATTGTGTATTTTTACGCCGTGGCTTTTTCTTAGATATATTTTATATTTTTGCGGCGTGGCTCTAGCAATGAGTAATTGTGTATTTGTGTGGTGTCACTCTCTTCAGGGTTTTGCATATTCTTTCATCATGTCTTTAGCTACAAGTTGTGGTGAATTTTCGTGGGGTGGCTCTAGCTACGATAAATTGTATATTTTTGTGGCTTGGCCCTAACTATGAGGTATTGTGTATTTTTGCAGCGTGACTCTAGCGAAGAGTTATTGTGTATTTTTACGCCGTGGCTTTTTCTTCGATATATTTTATATTTTTGCGGCTTGGCTCTGACTATGAGGTATCGTGTATTTTTACGGCGTGGCTCTATGTACCAGTTATTGTAAATTTTTGCGGCGTTGCTCAATTTTTGAGGTATTTTGTATTTTCGCGGTGTGGCTCTCGCAGCGAGATATTGTATATTTTTGCGGCGTGACTCTAGCTACGATAAATTGTATAATTTTGCGGCTTGGCTCTAACTTTGAGGTATTGTGTATTTTTACGGCATGGATCTAGCTTCGATATGATTTACATTTTTGCGGTTTGGTTTTGCGAGTTATTCTATATTTTTGCGGCGTGGCTTTAACTATGAGGTATTTTGTATTTATGCGGTGTGAATCTCTACGGAGTATTATTCATATTCATATTCATATTCTTTATTGCACAGAAAAGTTATACGTACAAGCAGTCATAAATTAAACGTGCTATAGGCGAGCTTATCTCTGAGAGAGATTTCTGCCAGCAAAACCTAGGTGCTAAGGAAATATTAACTAAAAGTGTGTGATCAAATGTGCACACATAAAGAAACAAGTGATATAAAAAATAAAAATGTGGAGATAATATGAACTTAAAACTACCATAAATATACCTAACTTTTAAATAAATACTTACATAATAAATTAATTAATAATTACTTAAATATAAAAAGAACAAACATACTTAAATACTGTAATATAAACATGGGCATAAACCTACATAACAAAAGTATTCATAAATATATGTTTAAAACAAGAATTTAGTATATACCAAATATAAACATAAATACATACAGTGTATATACCTGCATAAATAATAAATAAATATATATTTTAAAGGGAAAAATATTTATAAATAATGCTCTTTAAGCTTCTTCTTGAATAGGCTGATCGTAGGACAGTCACGAATCGTATGCGGTAGGGAGTTCCAAAGTCTGATGGATGTCACCGTGAAAGAATTTCTAAAAGCACCCGTGTTATGACATGGAGTTTTTAAAAGAGATACTGTGTGTGGTCTGTTCTGTTTGTCATTGGAAAGAAGGTAGTTAAAGCGTTCACGCAAATAGGGAGGGGTAGTAGGGCTCCTAAGGATATTAAAGAGGCAACATAAAATGTGAAAATTTCTTCGTTGACGAATAGGAAGCCATTTCAGCTCCTCTCTATAATGAGACACATGGTCAAACTTACGCAGTCCGAAAATAAACCGAATCCCCAGGTTTTGAAGACGTTGTAGTTTGCTAAGCAACTCTTCATTGGCATCTAGGAAGCATAAATCCGCATAGTCGATGGTTGGCAATAGAAGGGTTTGTGCAAGAGTTACCTTTGTTCTATGGGGCAGAAATCGCTGGAGACGCTTGAGGGAGTAAAAAGTGGCAAAAACTCTATTATGTATTTTTGCAGCGTGACTCTAGCTTAGAGGTATTGTGCATTTTTGCGGCGTTGTCCTATCTACCAGAATTTGTATTTTTTTGCGGCGTGGCTCAATTGATGCGTTATTTTGTATTTTTGCGGTGTGGCTCTAACTATGAGGTATTGTGTATAAATGCGACGTGACTCCCAACGGGGTGTTGTGTATTTTTGCAGCGGGACTCTAGCGACGAGGAATTTTGTATTTTAACGCCTTAGCTCTAGCTGCAAGATGTTAAATATTTTTGTGGCGTGGCTTTCACAATGAGGTATTGTTTTTTTTCGCGGTGTTGCTCTAACTATGAGATATTGTGTTTTTATGTGGCTTGACTCTCTACATAGTATTGCGTATTTTTGCGGTGTGGCTCTCGCAACGTGATATTGAATATTTTTGCGACGTGGCTCTAGCTCAGATAAGTTGTATTTTTTTGCGGCGAGGCTCTAACAATGAGTAATTGTGTATTTGTGTGGTGTCACTCTCTTCAGGGTTTTGCATATTCTTTCATCATGTCTTTAGCTACAAGTTGTGGTGAATTTTTGTGGGGTGGCTCTAGCGACGATAAATTGTATATTTTTGTGGCTTGGCCCTAACTATGAGGTATTGTGTATTTTTGCAGCGGGACTCTAGCGACGAGGTATTTTGTATTTTAACGCCTTGGCTTTAGCTGCAAGATGTTGAATATTTTTGTGGCGTGGCTCTCACAATGAGGTATTGTTTTTTTTCGCGGTGTTGCTCTAACTATGAGATATTGTGTTTTTATGTGGCGTGACTCTCTACATAGTATTGCGTATTTTTGCGGTGTGGCTCTCGCAACGTGATATTGAATATTTTTGCGACGTGGCTCTAGCTCAGATAAGTTGTATTTTTTTGCGGCGTGGCTCTAACAACGAGTAATTGTGTATTTGTGTGGTGTCAATCTCTTCAGGGTTTTGCATATTCTTTCATCATGTCTTTAGCTACAAGTTGTGGTGAATTTTCCTGGGGTGGCTCTAGCTACGATAAATTGTATATTTTTGTGGCTTGGCCCTAACTATGAGGTATTGTGTATTTTTGCAGCGTGACTCTAGCGAAGAGTTATTGTGTATTTTTACGCCGTGGCTTTTTTTTCGATTTATTTTATATTTTTGCGGCTTGGCTCTGACTATGAGGTATCGTGTATTTTTACGGCGTGGCTCTATGTACCAGTTATTGTAAATTTTTGCGGCGTTGCTCAATTTGTGAGGTATTTTGTATTTTCGCGGTGTGGCTCTCGCAACGAGATATTGTATATTTTTGCGGCGTGACTCTAGATACGATAAATTGTATAATTTTGCGGCTTGGCTCTAACTATGAGGTATTGTGTATTTTTACGGCATGGATCTAGCTTCGATATATTTTACATTTTTGCGGTTTGGCTCTAGAAACGAGTTATTCTATATTTTTGCGGCGTGGCTTTAACTATGAGGTATTTTGTATTTATGCGGTGTGAATATATTATATTTTTGTGGAGTATTATGTATTTTTGCAGCGTGACTCTAGCTAAGAGGTATTGTGCATTTTTGCGGCGTTGTACTATCTACCAGAATTTGTATTTTTTTGCGGCGTGGCTCAATTGATGCGTTATTTTGTATTTTTGCGGTGTGGCTCTAACTATGAGGTATTGTGTATAAATGCGACGTGACTCCCAACGGGGTATTTTGTATTTTTGCAGCGGGACTCTAGCGACGAGGTATTTTGTATTTTAACGCCTTGGCTCTAGCTGCAAGATGTTGAATATTTTTGTGGCGTGGCTCTCACAATGAGGTATTGTTTTTTTTCGCGGCGTTGCTCTAACTATGAGATATTGTGTTTTTATGTGGCGTGACTCTCTACATAGTATTGCGTATTTTTGCGGTGTGGCTCTCGCAACGTGATATTGAATATTTTTGCGACGTGGCTCTAGCTCAGATAAGTTGTATTTTTTGTGGCGTGGCTCTAACAATGAGTAATTGTGTATTTGTGTGGTGTCACTCTCTTCAGGGTTTTGCATATTCTTTCATCATGTATTTAGCTACAAGTTGTGGTGAATTTTTGTGGGGTGGCTCTAGCTACGATAAATTGTATATTTTTGTGACTTGGCCCTAACTATGAGGTATTGTGTATTTTTGCAGCGTGACTCTAGCGAAGAGTTATTGTGTATTTTTACGCCGTGGCTTTTTCTTCGATATATTTTATATTTTTGCGGCTTGGCTCTGACTATGAGGTATCGTGTATTTTTACGGCGTGGCTCTATGTACCAGTTATTGTTAATTTTTGCGGCGTTGCTCAATTTGTGAGGTATTTTGTATTTTCGCGGTGTGGCTCTCGCAACGAGATATTGTATATTTTTGCGGCGTGACTCTAGCTACGATAAATTGTATAATTTTGCGGCTTGGCTCTAACTATGAGGTATTGTGTATTTTTACGGCATGGATCTAGCTTCGATATATTTTACATTTTTGCAGTTTGGCTCTAGAAACGAGTTATTCTATATTTTTGCGGCGTGGCTTTAACAATGAGGTATTTTGTATTTATGCGGTGTGAATCTCTACGGAGTTTTATGTATTTTTGCAGCGTGACTCTAGCTAAGAGGTATTGTGCATTTTTGCGGCGTTGTCCTATCTACCAGAATTTGTATTTTTTTGCGGCGTGGCTCAATTGATGCGTTATTTTGTATTTTTGCGGTGTGGCTCTAACTATGAGGTATTGTGTATAAATGCGACGTGACTCCCAACGGGGTATTGTGTATTTTTGCAGCGGGACTCTAGCGACGAGGTATTTTGTATTTTAACGCCTTGGCTCTAGCTGCAAGATGTTGAATATTTTTGTGGCGTGGCTCTCAAAATGAGGTATTGTTTTTTTTCGCGGCGTTGCTCTAACTATGAGATATTGTGTTTTTATGTGGCGTGACTCTCTACATAGTATTGAGTATTTTTGCGGTGTGGCTCTCGCAACGTGATATTGAATATTTTTGCGACGTGGCTCTAGCTCAGATCAGTTGTATTTTTTGCGGCGTGGCTCTAACAATGAGTAATTGTGTATTTGTGTGGTGTCACTCTCTTCAGGGTTTTGCATATTCTTTCATCATGTCTTTAGCTACAAGTTGTGGTGAATTTTTGTGGGGTGGCTCTAGCTACGATAAATTGTATATTTTTGTGGCTTGGCCCTAACTATGAGGTATTGTGTATTTTTGCAGCGGGACTCTAGCGACGAGGTATTTTGTATTTTAACGCCTTGGCTCTAGCTGCAAGATGTTGAATATTTTTGTGGCGTGGCTCTCACAATGAGGTATTGTTTATTTTCGGGGCGTTGCTCTAACTATGAGATATTGTGTTTTTATGTGGCGTGACTCTCTACATAGTATTGCGTATTTTTGCGGTGTGGCTCTCGCAACGTGATATTGAATATTTTTGCGACGTGGCTCTAGCTCAGATAAGTTGTATTTTTTTGCGGCGTGGCTCTAACAACGAGTAATTGTGTATTTGTGTGGTGTCAATCTCTTCAGGGTTTTGCATATTCTTTCATCATGTCTTTAGCAACAAGTTGTGGTGAATTTTTGTGGGGTGGCTCTAGCTACGATAAATTGTATATTTTTGTGGCTTGGCCCTAACTATGAGTTATTGTGTATTTTTGCAGCGTGACTCTAGCGAAGAGTTATTGTGTATTTTTACGCCGTGGCTTTTTTTTCGATATATTTTATATTTTTGCGGCTTGGCTCTGACTATGAGGTATCGTGTATTTTTACGGCGTGGCTCTATGTACCAGTTATTGTAAATTTTTGCGGCGTTGCTCAATTTGTGAGGTATTTTGTATTTTCGCGGTGTGGCTCTCGCAACGAGATATTGTATATTTTTGCGGCGTGACTCTAGATACGATAAATTGTATAATTTTGCGGCTTGGCTCTAACTATGAGGTATTGTGTATTTTTACGGCATGGATCTAGCTTCGATATATTTTACATTTTTGCGGTTTGGCTCTAGAAACGAGTTATTCTATATTTTTGCGGCGTGGCTTTAACTATGAGGTATTTTGTATTTATGCGGTGTGAATCTCTACGGAGTATTATGTATTTTTGCAGCGTGACTCTAGCTAAGAGGTATTGTGCATTTTTGCGGCGTTGTCCTATCTACCAGAATTTGTATTTTTTTGCGGCGTGGCTAAATTGATGCGTTATTTTGTATTTTTGCGGTGTGGCTCTAACTATGAGGTATTGTGTATAAATGCGACGTGACTCCCAACGGGGTATTTTGTATTTTTGCAGCGGGACTCTAGCGACGAGGTATTTTGTATTTTAACGCCTTGGCTCTAGCTGCAAGATGTTGAATATTTTTGTGGCGTGGCTCTCACAATGAGGTATTGTTTTTTTTCGCGGCGTTGCTCTAACTATGAGATATTGTGTTTTTATGTGGCGTGACTCTCTACATAGTATTGCGTATTTTTGCGGTGTGGCTCTCGCAACGTGATATTGAATATTTTTGCGACGTGGCTCTAGCTCAGATAAGTTGTATTTTTTGCGGCGTGGCTCTAACAATGAGTAATTGTGTATTTGTGTGGTGTCACTCTCTTCAGGGTTTTGCATATTCTTTCATCATGTCTTTTGCTACAAGTTGTGGTGAATTTTTGTGGGGTGGCTCTAGCTACGATAAATTGTATATTTTTGTGGCTTGGCCCTAACTATGAGGTATTGTGTATTTTTGCAGCGTGACTCTAGCGAAGAGTTATTGTGTATTTTTACCGCCGTGGCTTTTTCTTCGATATATTTTATATTTTTGCGGCTTGGCTCTGACTATGAGGTATCGTGTATTTTTACGGCGTGGCTCTATGTACCAGTTATTGTAAATTTTTGCGGCGTTGCTCAATTTGTGAGGTATTTTGTATTTTCGCGGTGTGGCTCTCGCAACGAGATATTGTATATTTTTGCGGCGTGACTCTAGCTACGATAAATTGTATAATTTTGCGGCTTGGCTCTAACTATGAGGTATTGTGTATTTTTACGGCATGGATCTAGCTTCGATATATTTTACATTTTTGCAGTTTGGCTCTAGAAACGAGTTATTCTATATTTTTGCGGCGTGGCTTTAACAATGAGGTATTTTGTATTTATATGGTGTGAATCTCTACGGAGTATTATGTATTTTTGCAGCGTGACTCTAGCTAAGAGGTATTGTGCATTTTTGCGGCGTTGTCCTATCTACCATAATTTGTATTTTTTTGCGGCGTGGCTCAATTGATGCGTTATTTTGTATTTTTGCGGTGTGGCTCTAACTATGAGGTATTGTGTATAAATGCGACGAGACTCCCAACGGGGTATTGTGTATTTTTGCAGCGGGACTCTAGCGACGAGGTATTTTGCATTTTAACGCCTTAGCTCTAGCTGCAAGATGTTGAATATTTTTGTGGCGTGGCTCTCACAATGAGGTATTGTTTTTTTTCGCGGCGTTGCTCTAACTATGAGATATTGTGTTTTTATGTGGCGTGACTCTCTACATAGTATTGCGTATTTTTGCGGTGTGGCTCTCGCAACGTGATATTGAATATTTTTGCGACGTGGCTCTAGCTCAGATAAGTTGTATTTTTTGCGGCGTTGCTCTAACAATGAGTAATTGTGTATTTGTGTGGTGTCACTCTCTTCAGGGTTTTGCATATTCTTTCATCATGTCTTTAGCTACAAGTTGTGGTGAATTTTTGTGGGGTGGCTCTAGCTACGATAAATTGTATATTTTTGTGGCTTGGCCCTAACTATGAGGTATTGTGTATTTTTGCAGCGTGAATCTAGCGAAGAGTTATTGTGTATTTTTACGCCGTGGCTTTTTCTTCGATATATTTTATATTTTTGCGGCTTGGCTCTGACTATGAGGTATCGTGTATTTTTACGGCTCGGCTCTATGTACCAGTTATTGTAAATTTTTGCGGCATTGCTCAATTTGTGAGGTATTTTGTATTTTCGTGGTGTGGCTCTCGCAACGAGATATTGTATATTTTTGCGGCGTGACTCTAGCTACGATAAATTGTATAATTTTGCGGCTTGGCTCTAACTATGAGGTATTGTGTATTTTTACGGCTTGGATCTAGCTTTGATATATTTTACATTTCTGCAGTTTGGCTCTAGAAATGAGTTATTCTATATTTTTGCGGCGTGGCTTTAACAATGAGGTATTTTGTATTTATATGGTGTGAATCTCTACGGAGTATTATGTATTTTTGCAGCGTGACTCTAGCTAAGAGGAATTGTGCATTTTTGCGGCGTTGTCCTATCTACCATAATTTGTATTTTTTTGCGGCGTGGCTCAATTGATGCGTTATTTTGTATTTTTGCGGTGTGGCTCTAACTATGAGGTATTGTGTATAAATGCGACGAGACTCCCAACGGGGTATTGTGTATTTTTGCAGCGGGACTCTAGCGACGAGGTATTTTGCATTTTAACGCCTTAGCTCTAGCTGCAAGATGTTGAATATTTTTGTGGCGTGGCTCTCACAATGAGGTATTGTTTTTTTTCGCGGCGTTGCTCTAACTATGAGATATTGTGTTTTTATGTGGCGTGACTCTCTACATAGTATTGCGTATTTTTGCGGTGTGGCTCTCGCAACGTGATATTGAATATTTTTGCGACGTGGCTCTAGCTCAGATAAGTTGTATTTTTTGCGGCGTGGCTCTAACAATGAGTAATTGTGTATTTGTGTGGTGTTACTCTCTTCAGGGTTTTGCATATTCTTTCATCATGTCTTTAGCTACAAGTTGTGGTGAATTTTTGTGGGGTGGCTCTAGCTACGATAAATTGTATATTTTTGTGGCTTGGCCCTAACTATGAGGTATTGTGTATTTTTGCAGCGTGACTCTAGCGAAGAGTTATTGTGTATTTTTACGCCGTGGCTTTTTCTTCGATATATTTTATATTTTTGCGGCTTGGCTCTGACTATGAGGTATCGTGTATTTTTACGGCGTGGCTCTATGTACCAGTTATTGTAAATTTTTGCGGCATTGCTCAATTTGTGAGGTATTTTGTATTTTCGTGGTGTGGCTCTCGCAACGAGATATTGTATATTTTTCGGCGTGACTCTAGCTACGATAAATTGTATAATTTTGCGGCTTGGCTCTAACTATGAGGTATTGTGTATTTTTACGGCATGGATCTAGCTTCGATATATTTAACATTTTGGCTCTAGAAACGAGTTATTCTATATTTTTGCTGCGTGGCTTTAACAATGAGGTATTTTGTATTTATGCGGTGTGAATCTCTACGGAGTATTATGTATTTTTGCAGCGTGACTCTAGCTAAGAGGTATTGTGCATTTTTGCGGCGTTGTCCTATCTACCAGAATTTGTATTTTTTTGCGGCGTGGCTCAATTGATGCGTTATATTGTATTTTTGCGGTGTGGCTCTAACTATGAGGTATTGTGTATAAATGCGACGTGACTCCCAACGGGGTATTGTGTATTTTTGCAGCGGGACTCTAGCGACGAGGTATTTTGTATTTTAACGCCTTGGCTCTAGCTGCAAGATGTTGAATATTTTTGTGGCGTGGCTCTCAAAATGAGGTATTGTTTTTTTTCGCGGCGTTGCTCTAACTATGAGATATTGTGTTTTTATGTGGCGTGACTCTCTACATAGTATTGAGTATTTTTGCGGTGTGGCTCTCGCAACGTGATATTGAATATTTTTGCGACGTGGCTCTAGCTCAGATCAGTTGTATTTTTTTGCGGCGTGGCTCTAACAATGAGTAATTGTGTATTTGTGTGGTGTCACTCTCTTCAGGGTTTTGCATATTCTTTCATCATGTCTTTAGCTACAAGTTGTGGTGAATTTTTGTGGGGTGGCTCTAGCTACGATAAATTGTATATTTTTGTGGCTTGGCCCTAACTATGAGGTATTGTGTATTTTTGCAGCGTGACTCTAGCGAAGAGTTATTGTGTATTTTTACGCCGTGGCTTTTTCTTCGATATATTTTATATTTTTGCGGCTTGGCTCTGACTATGAGGTATCGTGTATTTTTACGGCGTGGCTCTATGTACCAGTTATTGTAAATTTTTGCGGCATTGCTCAATTTGTGAGGTATTTTGTATTTTCGTGGTGTGGCTCTTGCAACGAGATATTGTATATTTTTGCGGCGTGACTCTAGCTACGATAAATTGTATAATTTTGCGGCTTGGCTCTAACTATGAGGTATTGTGTATTTTTACGGCATGGATCTAGCTTCGATATATTTTACATTTTTGCAGTTTGGCTCTAGAAACGAGTTATTCTATATTTTTGCGGCGTGGCTTTAACAATGAGGTATTTTGTATTTATATGGTGTGAATCTCTACGGAGTATTATGTATTTTTGCAGCGTGACTCTAGCTAAGAGGTATTGTGCATTTTTGCGGCGTTGTCCTATCTACCATAATTTGTATTTTTTTGCGGCGTGGCTCAATTGATGCGTTATTTTGTATTTTTGCGGTGTGGCTCTAACTATGAGGTATTGTGTATAAATGCGACGAGACTCCCAACGGGGTATTGTGTATTTTTGCAGCGGGACTCTAGCGACGAGGTATTTTGCATTTTAACGCCTTAGCTCTAGCTGCAAGATGTTGAATATTTTTGTGGCGTGGCTCTCACAATGAGGTATTGTTTTTTTTCGCGGCGTTGCTCTAACTATGAGATATTGTGTTTTTATGTGGCGTGACTCTCTACATAGTATTGCGTATTTTTGCGGTGTGGCTCTCGCAACGTGATATTGAATATTTTTGCGACGTGGCTCTAGCTCAGATAAGTTGTATTTTTTGCGGCGTTGCTCTAACAATGAGTAATTGTGTATTTGTGTGGTGTCACTCTCTTCAGGGTTTTGCATATTCTTTCATCATGTCTTTAGCTACAAGTTGTGGTGAATTTTTGTGGGGTGGCTCTAGCTACGATAAATTGTATATTTTTGTGGCTTGGCCCTAACTATGAGGTATTGTGTATTTTTGCAGCGTGACTCTAGCGAAGAGTTATTGTGTATTTTTACGCCGTGGCTTTTTCTTCGATATATTTTATATTTTTGCGGCTTGGCTCTGACTATGAGGTATCGTGTATTTTTACGGCGTGGCTCTATGTACCAGTTATTGTAAATTTTTGCGGCATTGCTCAATTTGTGAGGTATTTTGTATTTTCGTGGTGTGGCTCTCGCAACGAGATATTGTATATTTTTCGGCGTGACTCTAGCTACGATAAATTGTATAATTTTGCGGCTTGGCTCTAACTATGAGGTATTGTGTATTTTTACGGCATGGATCTAGCTTCGATATATTTAACATTTTTGCAGTTTGGCTCTAGAAACGAGTTATTCTATATTTTTGCTGCGTGGCTTTAACAATGAGGTATTTTGTATTTATGCGGTGTGAATCTCTACGGAGTATTATGTATTTTTGCAGCGTGACTCTAGCTAAGAGGTATTGTGCATTTTTGCGGCGTTGTCCTATCTACCAGAATTTGTATTTTTTTGCGGCGTGGCTCAATTGATGCGTTATTTTGTATTTTTGCGGTGTGGCTCTAACTATGAGGTATTGTGTATAAATGCGACGAGACTCCCAACGGGGTATTGTGTATTTTTGCAGCGGGACTCTAGCGACGAGGTATTTTGCATTTTAACGCCTTAGCTCTAGCTGCAAGATGTTGAATATTTTTGAGGCGTGGCTCTCACAATGAGGTATTGTTTTTTTTCGCGGCGTTGCTCTAACTATGAGATATTGTGTTTTTATGTGGCGTGACTCTCTACATAGTATTGCGTATTTTTGCGGTGTGGCTCTCGCAACGTGATATTGAATATTTTTGCGACGTGGCTCTAGCTCAGATAAGTTGTATTTTTTGCGGCGTGGCTCTAACAATGAGTAATTGTGTATTTGTGTGGTGTCGCTCTCTTCAGGGTTTTGCATATTCTTTCATCATTTCTTTAGCTACAAGTTGTGGTGAATTTTTGTGGGGTGGCTCTAGCTACGATAAATTGTATATTTTTGTGGCTTGGCCCTAACTATGAGGTATTGTGTATTTTTGCAGCGTGACTCTAGCGAAGAGTTATTGTGTATTTTTACGCCGTGGCTTTTTCTTCGATATATTTTATATTTTTGCGGCGTGGCTCTAGCAATGAGTAATTGTGTATTTGTGTGGTGTCACTCTCTTCAGGGTTTTGCATATTCTTTCATCATGTCTTTAGCTACAAGTTGTGGTGAATTTTCGTGGGGTGGCTCTAGCTACGATAAATTGTATATTTTTGTGGCTTGGCCCTAACTATGAGGTATTGTGTATTTTTGCAGCGTGACTCTAGCGAAGAGTTATTGTGTATTTTTACGCCGTGGCTTTTTCTTCGATATATTTTATATTTTTGCGGCGTGGCTCTAGCAATGAGTAATTGTGTATTTGTGTGGTGTCACTCTCTTCAGGGTTTTGCATATTCTTTCATCATGTCTTGAGCTACAAGTTGTGGTGAATTTTCGTGGGGTGGCTCTAGCTACGATAAATTGTATATTTTTGTGGCTTGGCCCTAACTATGAGGTATTGTGTATTTTTGCAGCGTGACTCTAGCGAAGAGTTATTGTGTATTTTTACGCCGTGGCTTTTTCTTCGATATATTTTATATTTTTGCGGCTTGGCTCTGACTATGAGGTATCGTGTATTTTTACGGCGTGGCTCTATGTACCAGTTATTGTAAATTTTTGCGGCGTTGCTCAATTTGTGAGGTATTTTGTATTTTCGCGGTGTGGCTCTTGCAACGAGATATTGTATATTTTTGCGGCGTGACTCTAGCTACGATAAATTTTATAATTTTGCGGTTTGGCTCTAACTATGAGGTATTGTGTATTTTTACGGCATGGATCTTGCTTTGATATATTTTACATTTTTGCGGTTTGGCTCTAGAAACGAGTAATTCTATATTTTTGCGGCGTGGCTTTAACTATGAGGTATTTTGTATTTATGCGGTGTGAATCTCTACGGAGTATTATGTATTTTTGCAGCGTGACTCTAGCTAAGAGGTATTGTGCATTTTTGCGGCGTTGTCCTATCTACCAGAATTTGTATTTTTTTGCGGCGTGGCTCAATTGATGCGTTATTTTGTATTTTTGCGGTGTGGCTCTAACTATGAGGTATTGTGTATAAATGCGACGTGACTCCCAACGGGGTATTGTGTATTTTTGCAGCGGGACTCTAGCGACGAGGTATTTTGTATTTTAACGCCTTGGCTCTAGCTGCAAGATGTTGAATATTTTTGTGGCGTGGCTCTCAAAATGAGGTATTGTTTTTTTTCGCGGCGTTGCTCTAACTATGAGATATTGTGTTTTTATGTGGCGTGACTCTCTACATAGTATTGAGTATTTTTGCGGTGTGGCTCTCGCAACGTGATATTGAATATTTTTGCGACGTGGCTCTAGCTCAGATCAGTTGTATTTTTTTGCGGCGTGGCTCTAACAATGAGTAATTGTGTATTTGTGTGGTGTCACTCTCTTCAGGGTTTTGCATATTCTTTCATCATGTCTTTAGCTACAAGTTGTGGTGAATTTTTGTGGGGTGGCTCTAGCTACGATAAATTGTATATTTTTGTGGCTTGGCCCTAACTATGAGGTATTGTGTATTTTTGCAGCGTGACTCTAGCGAAGAGTTATTGTGTATTTTTACGCCGTGGCTTTTTCTTCGATATATTTTATATTTTTGCGGCTTGGCTCTGACTATGAGGTATCGTGTATTTTTACGGCGTGGCTCTATGTACCAGTTATTGTAAATTTTTGCGGCATTGCTCAATTTGTGAGGTATTTTGTATTTTCGTGGTGTGGCTCTCGCAACGAGATATTGTATATTTTTGCGGCGTGACTCTAGCTACGATAAATTGTATAATTTTGCGGCTTGGCTCTAACTATGAGGTATTGTGTATTTTTACGGCATGGATCTAGCTTCGATATATTTTACATTTTTGCAGTTTGGCTCTAGAAACGAGTTATTCTATATTTTTGCGGCGTGGCTTTAACAATGAGGTATTTTGTATTTATGCGGTGTGAATCTCTACGGAGTATTATGTATTTTTGCAGCGTGACTCTAGCTAAGAGGTATTATACTTTATACTTTATTGTACACATAAATATAATTACAATTGAGGTTAGAAATAGGATGTACACAGGCGAGCTTATCTCTAAGTAGAGATTTCTTCCAGCAAACCCCTGTGATAAATAAAAAAAATCATAATAAATTAATAAGTAGACATACGTGTACACAAAACTACGCATCACACTATTAAATTAAAATTTTAATACATATATATATATATATATCCCTACATATACATACACAGCATAACTACATTCTATTACATACATGAATCTTTGCATAAACAATAGATATAGGTAATAATATACATACATATAGCGTGTACATTATGTACGTACACACTTACATACTATACAAATTCACTTATGGAAGAGAAAGATAGTGCTCTTTTAGTCTTTTTTTAAAAATACCAATTGTTGGACAGTCACGGATGTTTTGGGGAAGTGAGTTCCACAATCTGATAGCCACGACATTAAAGGACTGGCCGAAAGCACATGATTTGTGCACTGGAGTTTTAAGTAGAGAGACAGTACGTGTTCGAACCGGCCTGTCTCTAGAAAAATGCAGTGGTACGAATCGTTCACGAAGATAAGAAGGGGAGCGAGGATTAGTGAGAATACTGAAAAGCTGAGTGAGAATATGGAAATCACGACGTTGACGGATAGGTAGCCATTTAAGTTCTTTGCGGAAAAGGGAGACATGGTCGAATTTACGTAAGCCATATATAAAACGAATAGCCAGATTTTGCAGGCGCTCGAGCTTATTTAGTAACTCTTCGTTGGCATCAAGGAAACTGACATCGGCATAGTCGATCAATGGAAGAAGTAGAGATTGCGCAAGAGAAATTTTAGTTTTAAAAGGCAGGAAGTTCTGGAGGCGCTTTAAAGAGTGAAATGCTCTATGCACTCTTTTGCTGATCTCATTGACTTGAGGAGTCCACGACAAGTGGCAATCAAAAACAACTCCTAGATTCTTGGCGGTTTTAGAAAAGACAATAGGTACCCCATTATAAACTACAGCTGGTAAAGTATTGTCACTCAATTTCTGTAACATGTACCGGCTACCAAGTAGCATGGCTTGCGATTTGTTTGGGTTAACAACAAGTCCAAATGATTGAGCCCAATTTTGTATTTTGGTGAGATCTTCATTCATCTTTATAACGGCAGATTTTGCCTGATCCACTGGAGAATGGCAATAGAGCTGCAAATCATCTGCGTAAAGATGGTAGAGAGAAGATAAATTGTCGGTGATTGAGTTAATAAAAACTGAAAACAGGAGAGGAGAAAGAACGCCACCTTGAGGAACGCCAGCTGTGAGCTCACACCACCCCGATGTAACATCATCAGAGCGTATGCACTGCTGGCGACCATGAAGATAAGTATCAAACCATTCTAATACTAGAGGAGATACGTTAAGAGAGCTAAGGATTCCTAACAGTACGTCAAAATTTACACAGTTAAACGCACTGCTAAAATCTAATAATGTAAGCACAGTCACATTTTTGCTGTCGATTGCGAAACGAATATCGTCTGTAACCTTGAGTAGAGCAGTGACCGTGCTATGTCCGCTACGAAACCCTGATTGAAATTGGTTTAATAAGTTGTTGTTAGAAAGATATAATGATAGCTGATCATATACTAGGGATTCCAGGACTTTGGAAAGGATAGGAAGGATTGAAATAGGTCTATATTGCGAAAAAGAGGAAGGGTTAGATATCTTGGGTAAAGGAATAACATTAGCCCGTTTCCATGCTGAAGGAAACGCGCAAGTTACCAAGGAGTAATTCATAATGTGGGTGATGGTAGGTAGAAGATCGTCGAAAATCGTGAACAACATCTGAGAACAGATTTCATCGTCACCCACGGCTTTAGACGATATGGCTAGAATAGCTCTCTTAACGTCACTCGTAGTAACAGTCATGAAGGCAAAGGGAGTACAGCTAGGTTTCGGCTTACTGTTAAGTTTCGAAAGAGTTTCATTTTTGGTTCTGTCTTCCAAAATGACAGGAGATGTAGAGAAGTGCAAATTTAGTGCTTCGAAATCAATGTTTATTGGAGTGGTTTCAGATGATTTGCCTATACCTAGTGTTTTAAGAAATTTCCATACTTGAGCAGGGTTATAACTGTCGATAGATTCATGTATATGGCGTCTTTTGGCATCCCTACACATCCTACTACAGTGATTACGCAGCTTTTTAAAAAGAGTGAAATTTGCATCAGATGGATCTTTTTTGAACTTCCGCCTAGCCTTATCCCGCTTAGCCATTGAGTTGCGTATACATTTTGTCAGCCATGGTGCCGGTAGGTGATTCACTCTAACTTTTTTAGTCGGAGCATGCTTATCAAATAAATTCAGTAAGAGTCTGTTGAAGTGAGACACCTTTTCATCTACAGTTACGCTGTCAATGACCGAGGACCAGTCAACAGCAGCAGCATCAGCCTGAAGCTCCTCCAGATTCATGCTTTTAAAACTGCGAAGAAGTAAAAATTTTGACTTATGTTTAGGAGGTCGCACTTTATATGACAGAAAGATAAGGTCATGGTAAGAGAAAGGGGCATCAAGTTGGCCATGAGCAGCAACTTAACTAAGTTTAGAAACGATCATAAGATCAAGAAGAGATGGGGTGCAATGGGGGGCATGATGTGTAGCAGAAAGAGGTAAAATGTGCAAGTTTAAACTTGACACAATTGAAGTAAGCTTAGATGAACGAGAGTCATCTTTCAGAAGATCTGTATTGAAGTCTCCTAAAATAACTGTATCATCATACAGATGGCTTAAGTCTTGAAGTTGAGCTTCAAAGAAGTTAAAGTAATTAACGTTGCGATCTGGTGGGTAGAAGACACCAAGGAGAATTTTAGAACAGTGAAGACCTATTTCTAAGAAAAGATACTCAGCGAAACCTGAGTATTGTATTGTGCATTTTTGCGGCGTTGTCCTATCTACCATAATTTGTATTTTTTTGCGGCGTGGCTCAATTGATGCGTTATTTTGTATTTTTGCGGTGTGGCTCTAACTATGAGGTATTGTGTATAAATGCGACAAGACTCCCAACGGGGTATTGTGTATTTTTGCAGCGGGACTCTAGCGACGAGGTATTTTGCATTTTAACGCCTTAGCTCTAGCTGCAAGATGTTGAATATTTTTGTGGCGTGGCTCTCACAATGAGGTATTGTTTTTTTTCGCGGCGTTGCTCTTACTATGAGATATTGTGTTTTTATGTGGCGTGACTCTCTACATAGTATTGCGTATTTTTGCGGTGTGGCTCTCGCAACGTGATATTGAATATTTTTGCGACGTGGCTCTAGCTCAGATAAGTTGTATTTTTTGCGGCGTGGCTCTAACAATGAGTAATTGTGTATTTGTGTGGTGTCACTCTCTTCAGGGTTTTGCATATTCTTTCATCATGTCTTTAGCTACAAGTTGTGGTGAATTTTTGTGGGGTGGCTCTAGCAACGATAAATTGTATATTTTTGTGGCTTGGCCCTAACTATGAGGTATTGTGTATTTTTGCAGCGTGACTCTAGCGAAGAGTTATTGTGTATTTTTACGCCGTGGCTTTTTCTTCGATATATTTTATATTTTTGCGGCTTGGCTCTGACTATGAGGTATCGTGTATTTTTACGGCGTGGCTCTATGTACCAGTTATTGTAAATTTTTGCGGCATTGCTCAATTTGTGATGTATTTTGTATTTTCGTGGTGTGGCTCTCGCAACGAGATATTGTATATTTTTCGGCGTGACTCTAGCTACGATAAATTGTATAATTTTGCGGCTTGGCTCTAACTATGAGGTATTGTGTATTTTTACGGCATGGATCTAGCTTCGATATATTTTACATTTTTGCAGTTTGGCTCTAGAAACGAGTTATTCTATATTTTTGCT
This sequence comes from Ypsolopha scabrella, assembly GCA_910592155.1. Classification (NCBI taxonomy): domain Eukaryota; kingdom Metazoa; phylum Arthropoda; class Insecta; order Lepidoptera; family Ypsolophidae; genus Ypsolopha; species Ypsolopha scabrella. The sequence goes on from OU342985.1 coordinate 14,380,485, forward strand.
GCGTGGCTTTAACAATGAGGTATTTTGTATTTATGCGGTGTGAATCTCTACGGAGTATTATGTATTTTTGCAGCGTGACTCTAGCTAAGAGGTATTGTGCATTTTTGCGGCGTTGTCCTATCTACCAGAATTTGTATTTTTTTGCGGCGTGGCTCAATTGATGCGTTATTTTGTATTTTTGCGGTGTGGCTCTAACTATGAGGTATTGTGTATAAATGCGACGAGACTCCCAACGGGGTATTGTGTATTTTTGCAGCGGGACTCTAGCGACGAGGTATTTTGCATTTTAACGCCTTAGCTCTAGCTGCAAGATGTTGAATATTTTTGTGGCGTGGCTCTCACAATGAGGTATTGTTTTTTTTCGCGGCGTTGCTCTAACTATGAGATATTGTGTTTTTATGTGGCGTGACTCTCTACATAGTATTGCGTATTTTTGCGGTGTGGCTCTCGCAACGTGATATTGAATATTTTTGCGACGTGGCTCTAGCTCAGATAAGTTGTATTTTTTGCGGCGTGGCTCTAACAATGAGTAATTGTGTATTTGTGTGGTGTCACTCTCTTCAGGGTTTTGCATATTCTTTCATCATGTCTTTAGCTACAAGTTGTGGTGAATTTTTGTGGGGTGGCTCTAGCTACGATAAATTGTATATTTTTGTGGCTTGGCCCTAACTATGAGGTATTGTGTATTTTTGCAGCGTGACTCTAGCGAAGAGTTATTGTGTATTTTTACGCCGTGGCTTTTTCTTCGATATATTTTATATTTTTGCGGCGTGGCTCTAGCAATGAGTAATTGTGTATTTGTGTGGTGTCACTCTCTTCAGGGTTTTGCATATTCTTTCATCATGTCTTTAGCTACAAGTTGTGGTGAATTTTCGTGGGGTGGCTCTAGCTACGATAAATTGTATATTTTTGTGGCTTGGCCCTAACTATGAGGTATTGTGTATTTTTGCAGCGTGACTCTAGCGAAGAGTTATTGTGTATTTTTACGCCGTGGCTTTTTCTTCGATATATTTTATATTTTTGCGGCGTGGCTCTAGCAATGAGTAATTGTGTATTTGTGTGGTGTCACTCTCTTCAGGGTTTTGCATATTCTTTCATCATGTCTTGAGCTACAAGTTGTGGTGAATTTTCGTGGGGTGGCTCTAGCTACGATAAATTGTATATTTTTGTGGCTTGGCCCTAACTATGAGGTATTGTGTATTTTTGCAGCGTGACTCTAGCGAAGAGTTATTGTGTATTTTTACGCCGTGGCTTTTTCTTCGATATATTTTATATTTTTGCGGCTTGGCTCTGACTATGTGGTATCGTGTATTTTTACGGCGTGGCTCTATGTACCAGTTATTGTAAATTTTTGCGGCGTTGCTCAATTTGTGAGGTATTTTGTATTTTCGCGGTGTGGCTCTTGCAACGAGATATTGTATATTTTTGCGGCGTGACTCTAGCTACGATAAATTTTATAATTTTGCGGCTTGGCTCTAGCTATGAGGTATTGTGTATTTTTACGGCATGGATCTTGCTTTGATATATTTTACATTTTTGCGGTTTGGCTCTAGAAACGAGTAATTCTATATTTTTGCGGCGTGGCTTTAACTATGAGGTATTTTGTATTTATGCGGTGTGAATCTCTACGGAGTATTATGTATTTTTGCAGCGTGACTCTAGCTAAGAGGTATTGTGCATTTTTGCGGCGTTGTCCTATCTACCAGAATTTGTATTTTTTTGCGGCGTGGCTCAATTGATGCGTTATTTTGTATTTTTGCGGTGTGGCTCTAACTATGAGGTATTGTGTATAAATGCGACGTGACTCCCAACGGGGTATTGTGTATTTTTGCAGCGGGACTCTAGCGACGAGGTATTTTGTATTTTAACGCCTTGGCTCTAGCTGCAAGATGTTGAATATTTTTGTGGCGTGGCTCTCAAAATGAGGTATTGTTTTTTTTCGCGGCGTTGCTCTAACTATGAGATATTGTGTTTTTATGTGGCGTGACTCTCTACATAGTATTGAGTATTTTTGCGGTGTGGCTCTCGCAACGTGATATTGAATATTTTTGCGACGTGGCTCTAGCTCAGATCAGTTGTATTTTTTTGCGGCGTGGCTCTAACAATGAGTAATTGTGTATTTGTGTGGTGTCACTCTCTTCAGGGTTTTGCATATTCTTTCATCATGTCTTTAGCTACAAGTTGTGGTGAATTTTTGTGGGGTGGCTCTAGCTACGATAAATTGTATATTTTTGTGGCTTGGCCCTAACTATGAGATATTGTGTATTTTTGCAGCGGGACTCTAGCGACGAGGTATTTTGTATTTTAACGCCTTGGCTCTAGCTGCAAGATGTTGAATATTTTTGTGGCGTGGCTCTCACAATGAGGTATTGTTTATTTTCGGGGCGTTGCTCCAACTATGAGATATTGTGTTTTTATGTGGCGTGACTCTCTACATAGTATTGCGTATTTTTGCGGTGTGGCTCTCGCAACGTGATATTGAATATTTTTGCGACGTGGCTCTAGCTCAGATAAGTTGTATTTTTTTGCGGCGTGGCCCTAACAACGAGTAATTGTGTATTTGCGTGGTGTCAATCTCTTCAGGGTTTTGCATATTCTTTCATCATGTCTTTAGCTACAAGTTGTGGTGAATTTTTGTGGGGTGGCTCTAGCTACGATAAATTGTATATTTTTGTGGCTTGGCCCTAACTATGAGGTATTGTGTATTTTTGCAGCGTGACTCTAGCGAAGAGTTATTGTGTATTTTAACGCCGTGGCTTTTTTTTCGATATATTTTATATTTTTGCGGCTTGGCTCTGACTATGAGGTATCGTGTATTTTTACGGCGTGGCTCTATGTACCAGTTATTGTAAATTTTTGCGGCGTTGCTCAATTTGTGAGGTATTTTGTATTTTCGCGGTGTGGCTCTCGCAACGAGATATTGTATATTTTTGCGGCGTGACTCTAGATACGACAAATTGTATAATTTTGCGGCTTGGCTTTAACTATGAGGTATTGTGTATTTTTACGGCATGGATCTAGCTTCGATATATTTTACATTTTTGCGGTTTGGCTCTAGAAACGAGTTATTCTATATTTTTGCGGCGTGGCTTTAACTATGAGGTATTTTGTATTTATGCGGTGTGAATCTCTACGGAGTATTATGTATTTTTGCAGCGTGACTCTAGCTAAGAGGTATTGTGCATTTTTGCGGCGTTGTCCTATCTACCAGAATTTGTATTTTTTTGCGGCGTGGCTCAATTGATGCGTTATTTTGTATTTTTGCGGTGTGGCTCTAACTATGAGGTATTGTGTATAAATGCGACGTGACTCCCAACGGGGTATTTTGTATTTTTGCAGCAGGACTCTAGCGACGAGGTATTTTGTATTTTAACGCCTTGGCTCTAGTTGCAAGATGTTGAATATTTTTGTGGCGTGGCTCTCACAATGAGGTATTGTTTTTTTTCGCGGCGTTGCTCTAACTATAAGATATTGTGTTTTTATGTGGCGTGACTCTCTACATAGTATTGCGTATTTTTGCGGTGTGGCTCTCGCAACGTGATATTGAATATTTTTGCGACGTGGCTCTAGCTCAGATAAGTTGTATTTTTTGCGGCGTGGCTCTAGCAATGAGTAATTGTGTATTTGTGTGGTGTCACTCTCTTCAGGGTTTTGCATATTCTTTCATCATGTCTTTTGCTACAAGTTGTGGTGAATTTTTGTGGGGTGGCTCTAGCTACGATAAATTGTATATTTTTGTGGCTTTGCCATAACTATGATGTATTGTGTATTTTTGCAGCGTGACTCTAGCGAAGAGTTATTGTGTATTTTTACGCCGTGGCTTTTTCTTCGATATATTTTATATTTTTGCGGCTTGGCTCTGACTATGAGGTATCGTGTATTTTTACGGCGTGGCTCTATGTACCAGTTATTGTAAATTTTTGCGGCGTTGCTCAATTTGTGAGGTATTTTGTATTTTCGCGGTGTGGCTCTCGCAACGAGATATTGTATATTTTTGCGGCGTGACTCTAGCAACGATAAATTGTATAATTTTGCGGCTTGGCTCTAACTATGAGATATTGTGTATTTTTACGGCATGGATCTAGCTTCGATATATTTTACATTTTTGCAGTTTGGCTCTAGAAACGAGTTATTCTATATTTTTGCGGCGTGGCTTTAACAATGAGGTATTTTGTATTTATGCGGTGTGAATCTCTACGGAGTATTATGTATTTTTGCAGCGTGACTCTAGCTAAGAGGTATTGTGCATTTTTGCGGCGTTGTCCTATCTACCAGAATTTGTATTTTTTTGCGGCGTGGCTCAATTGATGCGTTATTTTGTATTTTTGCGGTGTGGCTCTAACTATTGTGTATAAATGCGACGTGACTCCCAACGGGGTATTGTGTATTTTTGCAGCGGTACTCTAGCGACGAGGTATTTTGTATTTTAACGCCTTAGCTATAGCTGCAAGATGTTGAATATTTTTGTGGCGTGGCTCTCACAATGAGGTATTGTTTTTTTTCGCGGCGTTGCTCTAACTATGAGATATTGTGTTTTTATGTGGCTTGACTCTCTACATAGTATTGCGTATTTTTGCGGTGTGGCTCTCGCAACGTGAAATTGAATATTTTTGCGACGTGGCTCTAGCTCAGATAAGTTGTATTTTTTGCGGCGTGGCTCTAACAATGAGTAATTGTGTATTTGTGTGGTGTCACTCTCTTCAGGGTTTTGCATATTCTTTCATCATGTCTTTAGCTACAAGTTGTGGTGAATTTTTGTGGGGTGGCTCTAGCTAAGATAAATTGTATATTTTTGTGGCTTGGCCCTAACTATGAGGTATTGTGTATTTTTGCAGCGTGACTCTAGCTAAGAGGTATTGTGCATTTTTGCGGCGTTGTCCTATCTACCAGAATTTGTATTTTTTTGCGGCGTGGCTCAATTGATGCGTTATTTTGTATTTTTGCGGTGTGGCTCTAACTATTGTGTATAAATGCGACGTGACTCCCAACGGGGTATTGTGTATTTTTGCAGCGGTACTCTAGCGACGAGGTATTTTGTATTTTAACGCCTTGGCTCTAGCTGCAAGATGTTGAATATTTTTGTGGCGTGGCTCTCACAATGAGGTATTGTTTATTTTCGGGGCGTTGCTCCAACTATGAGATATTGTGTTTTTATGTGGCGTGACTCTCTACATAGTATTGCGTATTTTTGCGGTGTGGCTCTCGCAACGTGATATTGAATATTTTTGCGACGTGGCTCTAGCTCAGATAAGTTGTATTTTTTTGCGGCGTGGCTCTAACAACGAGTAATTGTGTATTTGTGTGGTGTCAATCTCTTCAGGGTTTTGCATATTCTTTCATCATGTCTTTAGCTACAAGTTGTGGTGAATTTTTGTGGGGTGGCTCTAGCTAAGATAAATTGTATATTTTTGTGGCTTGGCCCTAACTATGAGGTATTGTGTATTTTTGCAGCGTGACTCTAGCGAAGAGTTATTGTGTATTTTAACGCCGTGGCTTTTTTTTCGATATATTTTATATTTTTGCGGCTTGGCTCTGACTATGAGATATCGTGTATTTTTACGGCGTGGCTCTATGTACCAGTTATTGTAAATTTTTGCGGCGTTGCTCAATTTGTGAGGTATTTTGTATTTTCGCGGTGTGGCTCTCGCAACGAGATATTGTATATTTTTGCGGCGTGACTCTAGATACGATAAATTGTATAATTTTGCGGCTTGGCTCTAACTATGAGGTATTGTGTATTTTTACGGCATGGATCTAGCTTCGATATATTTTACATTTTTGCGGTTTGGCTCTAGAAACGAGTTATTCTATATTTTTGCGGCGTGGCTTTAACTATGAGGTATTTTGTATTTATGCGGTGTGAATCTCTACGGAGTATAATGTATTTTTGCAGCGTGACTCTAGCTAAGAGGTATTGTGCATTTTTGCGGCGTTGTCCTATCTACCAGAATTTGTATTTTTTTGCGGCGTGGCTCAATTGATGCGTTATTTTGTATTTTTGCGGTGTGGCTCTAACTATGAGGTATTGTGTATAAATGCGACGTGACTCCCAACGGGGTATTGTGTATTTTTGCAGCGGGACTCTAGCGGCGAGGTATTTTGTATTTTAACGCCTTAGCTCTAGCTGCAAGATGTTGAATATTTTTGTGGCGTGGCTCTCACAATGAGGTATTGTTTTTTTTCGCGGCGTTGCTCTAACTATGAGATATTGTGTTTTTATGTGGCTTGACTCTCTACATAGTATTGCGTATTTTTGCGGTGTGGCTCTCGCAACGTGAAATTGAATATTTTTGCGACGTGGCTCTAGCTCAGATAAGTTGTATTTTTTGCGGCGTGGCTCTAACAATGAGTAATTGTGTATTTGTGTGGTGTCACTCTCTTCAGGGTTTTGCATATTCTTTCATCATGTCTTTAGCTACAAGTTGTGGTGAATTTTTGTGGGGTGGCTCTAGCTACGATAAATTGTATATTTTTGTGGCTTGGCCCTAACTATGAGGTATTGTGTATTTTTGCAGCGGGACTCTAGCGACGAGGTATTTTGTATTTTAACGCCTTGGCTCTAGCTGCAAGATGTTGAATATTTTTGTGGCGTGGCTCTCACAATGAGGTATTGTTTATTTTCGGGGCGTTGCTCTAACTATGAGATATTGTGTTTTTATGTGGCGTGACTCTCTACATAGTATTGCGTATTTTTGCGGTGTGGCTCTCGCAACGTGATATTGAATATTTTTGCGACGTGGCTCTAGCTCAGATAAGTTGTATTTTTTTGCGGCGTGGCTCTAACAACGAGTAATTGTGTATTTGTGTGGTGTCAATCTCTTCAGGGTTTTGCATATTCTTTCATCATGTCTTTAGCTACAAGTTGTGGTGAATTTTTGTGGGGTGGCTCTAGCTACGATAAATTGTATATTTTTGTGGCTTGGCCCTAACTATGAGTTATTGTGTATTTTTGCAGCGTGACTCTAGCGAAGAGTTATTGTGTATTTTTAAGCCGTGGCTTTTTTTACGATATATTTTATATTTTTGCGGCTTGGCTCTGACTATGAGGTATCGTGTATTTTTACGGCGTGGCTCTATGTACCAGTTATTGTAAATTTTTGCGGCGTTGCTCAATTTGTGAGGTATTTTGTATTTTCGCGGTGTGGCTCTCGCAACGAGATATTGTATATTTTTGCGGCGTGACTCTAGATACGATAAATTGTATAATTTTGCGGCTTGGCTCTAACTATGAGGTATTGTGTATTTTTACGGCATGGATCTATCTTATATATATTTTACATTTTTGCGGTTTGGCTCTAGTAACGAGTTATTCTATATTTTTGTGGCGTGGCTTTAACTATGAGGTATTTTGTATTTATGCGGTGTGAATCTCTACGGAGTATTATGTATTTTTGCAGCGTGACTCTAGCTAAGAGGTATTGTGCATTTTTGCGGCGTTGTCCTATCTACCAGAATTTGTATTTTTTTGCGGCGTGGCTCAATTGATGCGTTATTTTGTATTTTTGCGGTGTGGCTCTAACTATGAGGTATTGTGTATAAATGCGACGTGACTCCCAAAGGGGTATTTTGTATTTTTGCAGCGGGACTCTAGCGACGAGGTATTTTGTATTTTAACGCCTTGGCTCTAGCTGCAAGATGTTGAATATTTTTGTGGCGTGGCTCTCACAATGAGGTATTGTTTTTTTTCGCGGCGTTGCTCTAACTATGAGATATTGTGTTTTTATGTGGCGTGACTCTCTACATAGTATTGCGTATTTTTGCGGTGTGGCTCTCGCAACGTGATATTGAATATTTTTGCGACGTGGCTCTAGCTCAGATAAGTTGTATTTTTTGTGGCGTGGCTCTAACAATGAGTAATTGTGTATTTGTGTGGTGTCACTCTCTTCAGGGTTTTGCATATTCTTTCATCATGTCTTTAGCTACAAGTTGTGGTGAATTTTTGTGGGGTGGCTCTAGCTACGATTAATTGTATATTTTTGTGGCTTGGCCATAACTATGATGTATTGTGTATTTTTGCAGCGTGACTCTAGCGAAGAGTTATTGTGTATTTTTACGCCGTGGCTTTTTCTTCGATATATTTTATATTTTTGCGGCTTGGCTCTGACTATGAGGTATCGTGTATTTTTACGGCGTGGCTCTATGTACCAGTTATTGTAAATTTTTGCGGCGTTGCTCAATTTGTGAGGTATTTTGTATTTTCGCGGTGTGGCTCTCGCAACGAGATATTGTATATTTTTGCGGCGTGACTCTAGCTACGATAAATTGTATAATTTTGCGGCTTGGCCCTAACTATGAGATATTGTGTATTTTTGCAGCGGGACTCTAGCGACGAGGTATTTTGTATTTTAACGCCTTGGCTCTAGCTGCAAGATGTTGAATATTTTTGTGGCGTGGCTCTCACAATGAGGTATTGTTTATTTTCGGGGCGTTGCTCTAACTATGAGATATTGTGTTTTTATGTGGCGTGACTCTCTACATAGTATTGCGTATTTTTGCGGTGTGGCTCTCGCAACGTGATATTGAATATTTTTGCGACGTGGCTCTAGCTCAGATAAGTTGTAATTTTTCGCGGCGTGGCTCTAACAACGAGTAATTGTGTATTTGTGTGGTGTCAATCTCTTCAGGGTTTTGCATATTCTTTCATCATGTCTTTAGCTACAAGTTGTGGTGAATTTTTGTGGGGTGGCTCTAGCTACGATAAATTGTATATTTTTGTGGCTTGGCCCTAACTATGAGGTATTGTGTATTTTTGCAGCGTGACTCTAGCGAAGAGTTATTGTGTATTTTTACGCCGTGGCTTTTTTTTCGATATATTTTATATTTTTGCGGTTTGGCTCTGACTATGAGGTATCGTGTATTTTTACGGCGTGGCTCTATGTACCAGTTATTGTAAATTTTTGCGGCGTTGCTCAATTTGTGAGGTATTTTGTATTTTCGCGGTGTGGCTCTCGCAACGAGATATTGTATATTTTTGCGGCGTGACTCTAGATACGATAAATTGTATAATTTTGCGGCTTGGCTCTAACTATGAGGTATTGTGTATTTTTACGGCATGGATCTAGCTTCGATATATTTTACATTTTTGCGGTTTGGCTCTAGAAACGAGTAATTCTATATTTTTGCGGCGTGGCTTTAACTATGATGTATTTTGTATTTATGCGGTGTGAATCTCTAGGGAGTATTATGTATTTTTGCAGCGTGACTCTAGCTAAGAGGTATTGTGCATTTTTGCGGCGTTGTCCTATCTACCAGAATTTGTATTTTTTTGCGGCGTGGCTCAATTGATGCGTTATTTTGTATTTTTGCGGTGTGGCTCTAACTATGAGGTATTGTGTATAAATGCGACGTGACTCCCAACGGGGTATTTTGTATTTTTGCAGCGGGACTCTAGCGACGAGGTATTTTGTATTTTAACGCCTTGGCTCTAGCTGCAAGATGTTGAATATTTTTGTGGCGTGGCTCTCACAATGAGGTATTGTTTTTTTTCGCGGCGTTGCTCTAACTATGAGATATTGTGTTTTTATGTGGCGTGACTCTCTACATATTATTGCGTATTTTTGCGGTGTGGCTCTCGCAACGTGATATTGAATATTTTTGCGACGTGGCTCTAGCTCAGATAAGTTGTATTTTTTGCGGCGTGGCTCTAGCAATGAGTAATTGTGTATTTGTGTGGTGTCACTCTCTTCAGGGTTTTGCATATTCTTTCATCATGTCTTTAGCTACAAGTTGTGGTGAATTTTTGTGGGGTGGCTCTAGCTACGATAAATTGTATATTTTTGTGGCTTGGCCCTAACTATGAGGTATTGTGTATTTTTGCAGCGGGACTCTAGCGACGAGGTATTTTGTATTTTAACGCCTTGGCTCTAGCTGCAAGATGTTGAATATTTTTGTGGCGTGGCTCTCACAATGAGGTATTGTTTATTTTCGGGGCGTTGCTCTAACTATGAGATATTCTGTTTTTATGTGGCGTGACTCTCTATATAGTATTGCGTATTTTTGCGGTGTGGCTCTCGCAACGTGATATTGAATATTTTTGCGACGTGGCTCTAGCTCAGATAAGTTGTATTTTTTTGCGGCGTGGCTCTAACAACGAGTAATTGTGTATTTGTGTGGTGTCAATCTCTTCAGGGTTTTGCATATTCTTTCATCATGTCTTTAGCTACAAGTTGTGGTGAATTTTTGTGGGGTGGCTCTAGCTACGATAAATTGTATATTTTTGTGGCTTGGCCCTAACTATGAGGTATTGTGTATTTTTGCAGCGTGACTCTAGCGAAGTGTTATTGTGTATTTTTACGCCGTGGCTTTTTTTTCGATATATTTTATATTTTTGCGGCTTGGCTCTGACTATGAGGTATCGTGTATTTTTACGGCGTGGCTCTATGTACCAGTTATTGTAAATTTTTGCGGCGTTGCTCAATTTGTGAGGTATTTTGTATTTTCGCGGTGTGGCTCTCGCAACGAGATATTGTATATTTTTGCGGCGTGACTCTAGATACGATAAATTGTATAATTTTGCGGCTTGGCTCTAACTATGAGGTATTGTGTATTTTTACGGCATGGATCTAGCTTCGATATATTTTACATTTTTGCGGTTTGGCTCTAGAAACGAGTTATTCTATATTTTTGCGGCGTGGCTTTAACTATGAGGTATTTTGTATTTATGCGGTGTGAATCTCTACGGAGTATTATGTATTTTTGCAGCGTGACTCTAGCTAAGAGGTATTGTGCATTTTTGCGGCGTTGTCCTATCTACCCGAATTTGTATTTTTTTGCGGCGTGGCTCATTTGATGCGTTATTTTGTATTTTTGCGGTGTGGCTCTAACTATGAGGTATTGTGCATAAATGCGACGTGACTCCCAACGGGGTATTTTGTATTTATGCAGCGGGACTCTAGCGACGAGGTATTTTGTATTTTAACGCCTTGGCTCTAGCTGCAAGATGTTGAATATTTTTGTGGCGTGGCTCTCACAATGAGGTATTGTTTTTTTTCGCGGCGTTGCTCTATCTATGAGATATTGTGTTTTTATGTGGCGTGACTCTCTACATAGTATTGCGTATTTTTGCGGTGTGGCTCTCGCAACGTGATATTGAATATTTTTGCGACGTGGCTCTAGCTCAGATAAGTTGTATTTTTTTAGGGCGTGGCTCTAACAATGAGTAATTGTGTATTTGTGTGGTGTCACTCTCTTCAGGGTTTTGCATATTCTTTCATCATGTCTTTAGCTACAAGTTGTGGTGAATTTTTGTGGGGTGGCTCTAGCTACGATAAATTGTATATTTTTGTGGCTTGGCCCTAACTATGAGGTATTATATTTTTGCAGCGTGACTCTAGCGAAGAGTTATTGTGTATTTTTACGCCGTGGCTTTTTCTTCGATATATTTTATATTTTTGCGGCTTGGCTCTGACTTTGAGGTATCGTGTATTTTTACGGCGTGGCTCTATGTACCAGTTAATGTAAATTTTTGCGGCGTTGCTCAATTTGTGAGGTATTTTGTATTTTCGCGGTGTGGCTCTCGCAACGAGATATTGTATATTTTTGCGGCGTGACTCTAGCTACGATAAATTGTATAATTTTGCGGCTTGGCTCTAACTATGAGGTATTGTGTATTTTTACGGCATGGATCTAGCTTCGATATATTTTACATTTTTGCAGTTCGGCTCTAGAAACGAGTTATTCTTTATTTTTGCGGCGTGGCTTTAACAATGAGGTATTTTGTAATTATGCGGTGTGAATCTCTACGGAGTATTATGTTTTTTTGCAGCGTGACTCTAGCTAAGAGGTATTGTGCATTTTTGCGGCGTTGTCCTATCTACCAGAATTTGTATTTTTTTGCGGCGTGGCTCAATTGATGCGTTATTTTGTATTTTTGCGGTGTGGCTCTAACTATGAGGTATTGTGTATAAATGCGACGTGACTCCCAACGGGGTATTGTGTATTTTTGCAGCGGGACTCTAGCGACGAGGTATTTTGTATTTTAACGCCTTAGCTCTAGCTGCAAGATGTTGAATATTTTTGTGGCGTGGCTCTCACAATGAGGTATTGTTTTTTTTCGCGGCGTTGCTCTAACTATGAGATATTGTGTTTTTATGTGGCTTGACTCTCTACATAGTATTGCGTATTTTTGCGGTGTGGCTCTCGCAACGTGAAATTGAATATTTTTGCGACGTAACTCTAGCTCAGATAAGTTGTATTTTTTGCGGCGTGGCTCTAACAATGAGTAATTGTGTATTTGTGTGGTGTCACTCTCTTCAGGGTTTTGCATATTCTTTCATCATGTCTTTAGCTACAAGTTGTGGTGAATTTTTGTGGGGTGGCTCTAGCTACGATAAATTGTATATTTTTGTGGCTTGGCCCTAACTATGAGGTATTGTGTATTTTTGCAGCAAGACTCTAGCGACGAGGTATTTTGTATTTTAACGCCTTGGCTCGAGCTGCAAGATGTTGAATATTTTTGTGGCGTGGCTCTCACAATGAGGTATTGTTTATTTTCGGGGCGTTGCTCTAACTATGAGATATTGTGTTTTTATGTGGCGTGACTCTCTACATAGTATTGCGTATTTTTGTGGTGTGGCTCTCGCAACGTGATATTGAATATTTTTGCGACGTGGTTCTAGCTCAGATAAGTTGTATTTTTTTGCGGCGTGGCTCTAACAACGAGTAATTGTGTATTTGTGTGGTGTCAATCTCTTCAGGGTTTTGCATATTCTTTCATCATGTCTTTAGCTACAAGTTGTGGTGAATTTTTGTGGGGTGGCTCTAGCTACGATAAATTGTATATTTTTGTGGCTTGGCCCTAACTATGAGGTATTGTGTATTTTTGCAGCGGGACTCTAGCGACGAGGTATTTTGTATTTTAACGCCTTGGCTCGAGCTGCAAGATGTTGAATATTTTTGTGGCGTGGCTCTCACAATGAGGTATTGTTTATTTTCGGGGCGTTGCTCTAACTATGAGATATTGTGTTTTTATGTGGCGTGACTCTCTACATAGTATTGCGTATTTTTGCGGTGTGGCTCTCGCAACGTGATATTGAATATTTTTGCGACGTGGCTCTAGCTCAGATAAGTTGTATTTTTTGCGGCGTGGCTCTAGCAATGAGTAATTGTGTATTTGTGTGGTGTCACTCTCTTCAGGGTTTTGCATATTCTTTCATCATGTCTTTAGCTACAAGTTGTGGTGAATTTTTGTGGGGTGGCTCTAGCTACGATAAATTGTATATTTTTGTGGCTTGGCCCTAACTATGAGGTATTGTGTATTTTTGCAGCGGGACTCTAGCGACGAGGTATTTTGTATTTTAACGCCTTGGCTCTAGCTGCAAGATGTTGAATATTTTTGTGGCGTGGCTCTCACAATGAGGTATTGTTTATTTTCGGGGCGTTGCTCTAACTATGAGATATTCTGTTTTTATGTGGCGTGACTCTCTATATAGTATTGCGTATTTTTGCGGTGTGGCTCTCGCAACGTGATATTGAATATTTTTGCGACGTGGCTCTAGCTCAGATAAGTTGTATTTTTTTGCGGCGTGGCTCTAACAACGAGTAATTGTGTATTTGTGTGGTGTCAATCTCTTCAGGGTTTTGCATATTCTTTCATCATGTCTTTAGCTACAAGTTGTGGTGAATTTTTGTGGGGTGGCTCTAGCTACGATAAATTGTATATTTTTGTGGCTTGGCCCTAACTATGAGGTATTGTGTATTTTTGCAGCGTGACTCTAGCGAAGTGTTATTGTGTATTTTTACGCCGTGGCTTTTTTTTCGATATATTTTATATTTTTGCGGCTTGGCTCTGACTATGAGGTATCGTGTATTTTTACGGCGTGGCTCTATGTACCAGTTATTGTAAATTTTTGCGGCGTTGCTCAATTTGTGAGGTATTTTGTATTTTCGCGGTGTGGCTCTCGCAACGAGATATTGTATATTTTTGCGGCGTGACTCTAGATACGATAAATTGTATAATTTTGCGGCTTGGCTCTAACTATGAGGTATTGTGTATTTTTACGGCATGGATCTAGCTTCGATATATTTTACATTTTTGCGGTTTGGCTCTAGAAACGAGTTATTCTATATTTTTGCGGCGTGGCTTTAACTATGAGGTATTTTGTATTTATGCGGTGTGAATCTCTACGGAGTATTATGTATTTTTGCAGCGTGACTCTAGCTAAGAGGTATTGTGCATTTTTGCGGCGTTGTCCTATCTACCCGAATTTGTATTTTTTTGCGGCGTGGCTCATTTGATGCGTTATTTTGTATTTTTGCGGTGTGGCTCTAACTATGAGGTATTGTGCATAAATGCGACGTGACTCCCAACGGGGTATTTTGTATTTATGCAGCGGGACTCTAGCGACGAGGTATTTTGTATTTTAACGCCTTGGCTCTAGCTGCAAGATGTTGAATATTTTTGTGGCGTGGCTCTCACAATGAGGTATTGTTTTTTTTCGCGGCGTTGCTCTATCTATGAGATATTGTGTTTTTATGTGGCGTGACTCTCTACATAGTATTGCGTATTTTTGCGGTGTGGCTCTCGCAACGTGATATTGAATATTTTTGCGACGTGGCTCTAGCTCAGATAAGTTGTATTTTTTTAGGGCGTGGCTCTAACAATGAGTAATTGTGTATTTGTGTGGTGTCACTCTCTTCAGGGTTTTGCATATTCTTTCATCATGTCTTTAGCTACAAGTTGTGGTGAATTTTTGTGGGGTGGCTCTAGCTACGATAAATTGTATATTTTTGTGGCTTGGCCCTAACTATGAGGTATTATATTTTTGCAGCGTGACTCTAGCGAAGAGTTATTGTGTATTTTTACGCCGTGGCTTTTTCTTCGATATATTTTATATTTTTGCGGCTTGGCTCTGACTTTGAGGTATCGTATATTTTTACGGCGTGGCTCTATGTACCAGTTAATGTAAATTTTTGCGGCGTTGCTCAATTTGTGAGGTATTTTGTATTTTCGCGGTGTGGCTCTCGCAACGAGATATTGTATATTTTTGCGGCGTGACTCTAGCTACGATAAATTGTATAATTTTGCGGCTTGGCTCTAACTATGAGGTATTGTGTATTTTTACGGCATGGATCTAGCTTCGATATATTTTACATTTTTGCAGTTCGGCTCTAGAAACGAGTTATTCTATATTTTTGCGGCGTGGCTTTAACAATGAGGTATTTTGTAATTATGCGGTGTGAATCTCTACGGAGTATTATGTTTTTTTGCAGCGTGACTCTAGCTAAGAGGTATTGTGCATTTTTGCGGCGTTGTCCTATCTACCAGAATTTGTATTTTTTTGCGGCGTGGCTCAATTGATGCGTTATTTTGTATTTTTGCGGTGTGGCTCTAACTATGAGGTATTGTGTATAAATGCGACGTGACTCCCAACGGGGTATTGTGTATTTTTGCAGCGGGACTCTAGCGACGAGGTATTTTGTATTTTAACGCCTTAGCTCTAGCTGCAAGATGTTGAATATTTTTGTGGCGTGGCTCTCACAATGAGGTATTGTTTTTTTTCGCGGCGTTGCTCTAACTATGAGATATTGTGTTTTTATGTGGCTTGACTCTCTACATAGTATTGCGTATTTTTGCGGTGTGGCTCTCGCAACGTGAAATTGAATATTTTTGCGACGTAACTCTAGCTCAGATAAGTTGTATTTTTTGCGGCGTGGCTCTAACAATGAGTAATTGTGTATTTGTGTGGTGTCACTCTCTTCAGGGTTTTGCATATTCTTTCATCATGTCTTTAGCTACAAGTTGTGGTGAATTTTTGTGGGGTGGCTCTAGCTACGATAAATTGTATATTTTTGTGGCTTGGCCCTAACTATGAGGTATTGTGTATTTTTGCAGCGGGACTCTAGCGACGAGGTATTTTGTATTTTAACGCCTTGGCTCGAGCTGCAAGATGTTGAATATTTTTGTGGCGTGGCTCTCACAATGAGGTATTGTTTATTTTCGGGGCGTTGCTCTAACTATGAGATATTGTGTTTTTATGTGGCGTGACTCTCTACATAGTATTGCGTATTTTTGTGTTGTGGCTCTCGCAACGTGATATTGAATATTTTTGCGACGTGGTTCTAGCTCAGATAAGTTGTATTTTTTTGCGGCGTGGCTCTAACAACGAGTAATTGTGTATTTGTGTGGTGTCAATCTCTTCAGGGTTTTGCATATTCTTTCATCATGTCTTTAGCTACAAGTTGTGGTGAATTTTTGTGGGGTGGCTCTAGCTACGATAAATTGTATATTTTTGTGGCTTGGCCCTAACTATGAGTTATTGTGTATTTTTGCAGCGTGACTCTAGCGAAGAGTTATTGTGTATTTTTACGCCGTGGCTTTTTTTTCGATATATTTTATATTTTTGCGGCTTGGCTCTGACTATGAGGTATCGTGTATTTTTACGGCGTGGCTCTATGTACCAGTTATTGTAAATTTTTGCGGCGTTGCTCAATTTGTGAGGTATTTTGTATTTTCGCGGTGTGGCTCTCGCAACGAGATATATTGTATATTTTTGCGGCGTGACTCTAGATACGATAAATTGTATAATTTTGCGGCTTGGCTCTAACTATGAGGTATTGTGTATTTTTACGGCATGGATCTAGCTTCGATATATTTTACATTTTTGCGGTTTGGCTCTAAAAACGAGTTATTCTATATTTTTGCGGCGTGGCTTTAACTATGAGGTATTTTGTATTTATGCGGTGTGAATCTCTACGGAGTATTATGTATTTTTGCAGCGTGACTCTAGCTAAGAGGTATTGTGCATTTTTGCGGCGTTGTCCTATCTACCAGAATTTGTATTTTTTTGCGGCGTGGCTCAATTGATGCGTTATTTTGTATTTTTGCGGTGTGGCTCTAACTATGAGGTATTGTGTATAAATGCGACGTGACTCCCAACGGGGTATTTTGTATTTTTGCAGCGGGACTCTAGCGACGAGGTATTTTGTATTTTAACGCCTTGGCTCTAGCTGCAAGATGTTGAATATTTTTGTGGCGTGGCTCTCACAATGAGGTATTGTTTTTTTTCGCGGCGTTGCTCTAACTATGAGATATTGTGTTTTTATGTGGCGTGACTCTCTACATAGTATTGCGTATTTTTGCGGTGTGGCTCTCGCAACATGATATTAAATATTTTTGCGACGTGGCTCTAGCTCAGATAAGTTGTATTTTTTGCGGCGTGGCTCTAACAATGAGTAATTGTGTATTTGTGTGGTGTCACTCTCTTCAGGGTTTTGCATATTCTTTCATCATGTCTTTAGCTACAAGTTGTGGTGAATTTTTGTGGGGTGGCTCTAGCTACGATAAATTGTATATTTTTGTGGCTTGGCCCTAACTATGAGATATTGTGTATTTTTGCAGCGTGACTCTAGCGAAGAGTTATTGTGTATTTTTACGCCGTGGCTTTTTCTTCGATATATTTTATATTTTTGCGGCGTGGCTCTAGCAATGAGTAATTGTGTATTTGTGTGGTGTCACTCTCTTCAGGGTTTTGCATATTCTTTCATCATGTCTTTAGCTACAAGTTGTGGTGAATTTTCGTGGGGTGGCTCTAGCTACGATAAATTGTATATTTTTGTGGCTTGGCCCTAACTATGAGGTATTGTGTATTTTTGCAGCGTGACTCTAGCGAAGAGTTATTGTGTATTTTTACGCCGTGGCTTTTTCTTCGATATATTTTATATTTTTGCGGCGTGGCTCTAGCAATGAGTAATTGTGTATTTGTGTGGTGTCACTCTCTTCAGGGTTTTGCATATTCTTTCATCATGTCTTTAGCTACAAGTTGTGGTGAATTTTCGTGGGGTGGCTCTAGCTACGATAAATTGTATATTTTTGTGGCTTGGCCCTAACTAAGAGGTATTGTGTATTTTTGCAGCGTGACTCTAGCGAAGAGTTATTGTGTATTTTTACGCCCTGGCTTTTTCTTTGATATATTTTATATTTTTGCGGCTTGGCTCTGACTATAAGGTATCGTGTATTTTTACGGCGTGGCTCTATGTACCAGTTATTGTTAATTTTTGCGGCGTTGCTCAATTTGTGAGGTATTTTGTATTTTCGCGGTGTGGCTCTCGCAACGAGATATTGTATATTTTTGCGGCGTGTCTCTAGCTGCGATAAATTGTATAATTTTGCGGCTTGGCTCTAACTATGAGGTATTGTGTATTTTTACGGCATGGATCTAGCTTTGATATATTTTACATTTTTGCGGTTTCGCTCTAGAAACGAGTTATTCTATATTTTTGCGGCGTGGCTTTTACTATGAGGTATTTTGTATTTATGCGGTGCGACTCTCTGCGGAGTATTATGTATTTTTGCAGCGTGACTTTAGCTAAGAGGTATTGTGCATTATTGCGGCGTTGTCCTATCTACCAGAATTTGTGTTTTTTTGCGGCGTGGTTCAATTGATGCGTTATTTTGTATTTTTGCGGTGTGGCTCTAACTATGGGGTATTGTGTATAAATGCGACGTGACTCC
The DNA here is from genome assembly GCA_910592155.1 of Ypsolopha scabrella. Lineage (NCBI taxonomy): Eukaryota > Metazoa > Arthropoda > Insecta > Lepidoptera > Ypsolophidae > Ypsolopha > Ypsolopha scabrella. The sequence goes on from OU342985.1 coordinate 14,398,936, forward strand.
CAACGGGGTATTGTGTATTTTTGCAGCGGGACACTAGCGACGAGGTATTTTGTATTTTAACGCCTTGGCTCTAGCTGCAAGATGTTGAATATTTTTGTGGCGTGGCTCTCACAATGAGGTATTGTTTATTTTCGGGGCGTTGCTCTAACTATGAGATATTCTGTTTTTATGTGGCGTGACTCTCTATATAGTATTGCGTATTTTTGCGGTGTGGCTCTCGCAACGTGATATTGAATATTTTTGCGACGTGGCTCTAGCTCAGATAAGTTGTATTTTTTTGCGGCGTGGCTCTAACAACGAGTAATTGTGTATTTGTGTGGTGTCAATCTCTTCAGGGTTTTGCATATTCTTTCATCATGTCTTTAGCTACAAGTTGTGGTGAATTTTTGTGGGGTGGCTCTAGCTACGATAAATTGTATATTTTTGTGGCTTGGCCCTAACTATGAGGTATTGTGTATTTTTGCAGCGTGACTCTAGCGAAGAGTTATTGTGTATTTTTACGCCGTGGCTTTTTTTTCGATATATTTTATATTTTTGCGGCTTGGCTCTGACTATGAGGTATCGTGTATTTTTACGGCGTGGCTCTATGTACCAGTTATTGTAAATTTTTGCGGCGTTGCTCAATTTGTGAGGTATTTTGTATTTTCGCGGTGTGGCTCTCGCAACGAGATATTGTATATTTTTGCGGCGTGACTCTAGATACGATAAATTGTATAATTTTGCGGCTTGGCTCTAACTATGAGGTATTGTGTATTTTTACGGCATGGATCTAGCTTCGATATATTTTACATTTTTGCGGTTTGGCTCTAGAAACGAGTTATTCTATATTTTTGCGGCGTGGCTTTAACTATGAGGTATTTTGTATTTATGCGGTGTGAATCTCTACGGAGTATTATGTATTTTTGCAGCGTGACTCTAGCTAAGAGGTATTGTGCATTTTTGCGGCGTTGTCCTATCTACCCGATTTTGTATTTTTTTGCGGCGTGGCTCATTTGATGCGTTATTTTGTATTTTTGCGGTGTGGCTCTAACTATGAGGTATTGTGCATAAATGCGACGTGACTCCCAACGGGGTATTTTGTATTTATGCAGCGGGACTCTAGCGACGAGGTATTTTGTATTTTAACGCCTTGGCTCTAGCTGCAAGATGTTGAATATTTTTGTGGCGTGGCTCTCACAATGAGGTATTGTTTTTTTTCGCGGCGTTGCTCTATCTATGAGATATTGTGTTTTTATGTGGCGTGACTCTCTACATAGTATTGCGTATTTTTGCGGTGTGGCTCTCGCAACGTGATATTGAATATTTTTGCGACGTGGCTCTAGCTCAGATAAGTTGTATTTTTTTAGGGCGTGGCTCTAACAATGAGTAATTGTGTATTTGTGTGGTGTCACTCTCTTCAGGGTTTTGCATATTCTTTCATCATGTCTTTAGCTACAAGTTGTGGTGAATTTTTGTGGGGTGGCTCTAGCTACGATAAATTGTATATTTTTGTGGCTTGGCCCTAACTATGAGGTATTATATTTTTGCAGCGTGACTCTAGCGAAGAGTTATTGTGTATTTTTACGCCGTGGCTTTTTCTTCGATATATTTTATATTTTTGCGGCTTGGCTCTGACTTTGAGGTATCGTGTATTTTTACGGCGTGGCTCTATGTACCAGTTATTGTAAATTTTTGCGGCGTTGCTCAATTTGTGAGGTATTTTGTATTTTCGCGGTGTGGCTCTCGCAACGAGATATTGTATATTTTTGCGGCGTGACTCTAGCTACGATAAATTGTATAATTTTGCGGCTTGGCTCTAACTATGAGGTATTGTGTATTTTTACGGCATGGATCTAGCTTCGATATATTTTACATTTTTGCAGTTCGGCTCTAGAAACGAGTTATTCTATATTTTTGCGGCGTGGCTTTAACAATGAGGTATTTTGTAATTATGCGGTGTGAATCTCTACGGAGTATTATGTTTTTTTGCAGCGTGACTCTAGCTAAGAGGTATTGTGCATTTTTGCGGCGTTGTCCTATCTACCAGAATTTGTATTTTTTTGCGGCGTGGCTCAATTGATGCGTTATTTTGTATTTTTGCGGTGTGGCTCTAACTATGAGGTATTGTGTATAAATGCGACGTGACTCCCAACGGGGTATTGTGTATTTTTGCAGCGGGACTCTAGCGACGAGGTATTTTGTATTTTAACGCCTTAGCTCTAGCTGCAAGATGTTGAATATTTTTGTGGCGTGGCTCTCACAATGAGGTATTGTTTTTTTTCGCGGCGTTGCTCTAACTATGAGATATTGTGTTTTTATGTGGCTTGACTCTCTACATAGTATTGCGTATTTTTGCGGTGTGGCTCTCGCAACGTGAAATTGAATATTTTTGCGACGTAACTCTAGCTCAGATAAGTTGTATTTTTTGCGGCGTGGCTCTAACAATGAGTAATTGTGTATTTGTGTGGTGTCACTCTCTTCAGGGTTTTGCATATTCTTTCATCATGTCTTTAGCTACAAGTTGTGGTGAATTTTTGTGGGGTGGCTCTAGCTACGATAAATTGTATATTTTTGTGGCTTGGCCCTAACTATGAGGTATTGTGTATTTTTGCAGCGGGACTCTAGCGACGAGGTATTTTGTATTTTAACGCCTTGGCTCGAGCTGCAAGATGTTGAATATTTTTGTGGCGTGGCTCTCACAATGAGGTATTGTTTATTTTCGGGGCGTTGCTCTAACTATGAGATATTGTGTTTTTATGTGGCGTGACTCTCTACATAGTATTGCGTATTTTTGTGGTGTGGCTCTCGCAACGTGATATTGAATATTTTTGCGACGTGGTTCTAGCTCAGATAAGTTGTATTTTTTTGCGGCGTGGCTCTAACAACGAGTAATTGTGTATTTGTGTGGTGTCAATCTCTTCAGGGTTTTGCATATTCTTTCATCATGTCTTTAGCTACAAGTTGTGGTGAATTTTTGTGGGGTGGCTCTAGCTACGATAAATTGTATATTTTTGTGGCTTGGCCCTAACTATGAGTTATTGTGTATTTTTGCAGCGTGACTCTAGCGAAGAGTTATTGTGTATTTTTACGCCGTAGCTTTTTTTTCGATATATTTTATATTTTTGCGGCTTGGCTCTGACTATGAGGTATCGTGTATTTTTACGGCGTGGCTCTATGTACCAGTTATTGTAAATTTTTGCGGCGTTGCTCAATTTGTGAGGTATTTTGTATTTTCGCGGTGTGGCTCTCGCAACGAGATATTGTATATTTTTGCGGCGTGACTCTAGATACGATAAATTGTATAATTTTGCGGCTTGGCTCTAACTATGAGGTATTGTGTATTTTTACGGCATGGATCTAGCTTCGATATATTTTACATTTTTGCGGTTTGGCTCTAAAAACGAGTTATTCTATATTTTTGCGGCGTGGCTTTAACTATGAGGTATTTTGTATTTATGCGGTGTGAATCTCTACGGAGTATTATGTATTTTTGCAGCGTGACTCTAGCTAAGAGGTATTGTGCATTTTTGCGGCGTTGTCCTATCTACCAGAATTTGTATTTTTTTGCGGCGTGGCTCAATTGATGCGTTATTTTGTATTTTTGCGGTGTGGCTCTAACTATGAGGTATTGTGTATAAATGCGACGTGACTCCCAACGGGGTATTTTGTATTTTTGCAGCGGGACTCTAGCGACGAGGTATTTTGTATTTTAACGCCTTGGCTCTAGCTGCAAGATGTTGAATATTTTTGTGGCGTGGCTCTCACAATGAGGTATTGTTTTATTTCGCGGCGTTGCTCTAACTATGAGATATTGTGTTTTTATGTGGCGTGACTCTCTACATAGTATTGCGTATTTTTGCGGTGTGGCTCTCGCAACATGATATTAAATATTTTTGCGACGTGGCTCTAGCTCAGATAAGTTGTATTTTTTGCGGCGTGGCTCTAACAATGAGTAATTGTGTATTTGTGTGGTGTCACTCTCTTCAGGGTTTTGCATATTCTTTCATCATGTCTTTAGCTACAAGTTGTGGTGAATTTTTGTGGGGTGGCTCTAGCTACGATAAATTGTATATTTTTGTGGCTTGGCCCTAACTATGAGATATTGTGTATTTTTGCAGCGTGACTCTAGCGAAGAGTTATTGTGTATTTTTACGCCGTGGCTTTTTCTTCGATATATTTTATATTTTTGCGGCGTGGCTCTAGCAATGAGTAATTGTGTATTTGTGTGGTGTCACTCTCTTCAGGGTTTTGCATATTCTTTCATCATGTCTTTAGCTACAAGTTGTGGTGAATTTTCGTGGGGTGGCTCTAGCTACGATAAATTGTATATTTTTGTGGCTTGGCCCTAACTATGAGGTATTGTGTATTTTTGCAGCGTGACTCTAGCGAAGAGTTATTGTGTATTTTTACGCCGTGGCTTTTTCTTCGATATATTTTATATTTTTGCGGCGTGGCTCTAGCAATGAGTAATTGTGTATTTGTGTGGTGTCACTCTCTTCAGGGTTTTGCATATTCTTTCATCATGTCTTTAGCTACAAGTTGTGGTGAATTTTCGTGGGGTGGCTCTAGCTACGATAAATTGTATATTTTTGTGGCTTGGCCCTAACTATGAGGTATTGTGTATTTTTGCAGCGTGACTCTAGCGAAGAGTTATTGTGTATTTTTACGCCCTGGCTTTTTCTTTGATATATTTTATATTTTTGCGGCTTGGCTCTGACTATAAGGTATCGTGTATTTTTACGGCGTGGCTCTATGTACCAGTTATTGTTAATTTTTGCGGCGTTGCTCAATTTGTGAGGTATTTTGTATTTTCGCGGTGTGGCTCTCGCAACGAGATATTGTATATTTTTGCGGCGTGTCTCTAGCTGCGATAAATTGTATAATTTTGCGGCTTGGCTCTAACTATCAGGTATTGTGTATTTTTACGGCATGGATCTAGCTTTGATATATTTTACATTTTTGCGGTTTCGCTCTAGAAACGAGTTATTCTATATTTTTGCGGCGTGGCTTTTACTATGAGGTATTTTGTATTTATGCGGTGCGACTCTCTGCGGAGTATTATGTATTTTTGCAGCGTGACTTTAGCTAAGAGGTATTGTGCATTATTGCGGCGTTGTCCTATCTACCAGAATTTGTGTTTTTTTGCGGCGTGGTTCAATTGATGCGTTATTTTGTATTTTTGCGGTGTGGCTCTAACTATGGGGTATTGTGTATAAATGCGACGTGACTCCCAACGGGGTATTGTGTATTTTTGCAGCGGGACTCTAGCGACGAGGTATTTTGTATTTTAACGCCTTGGCTCTAGCTGCAAGATGTTGAATATTTTTGTGGCGTGGCTCTCACAATGGGGTATTGTTTTTTTTCGCGGCGTTGCTCTAACTATGAGATATTGTGTTTTTATGTGGCGTGACTCTTTACATAGTATTGCGTATTTTTGCGGTGTGGCTCTCGCAACGTGATATTGAATATTTTTGCGACGTGGCTCTAGCTCAGATAAGTTGTATTTTTTTGCGGCGTGGCTCTAACAATGAGTAATTGTGTATTTGTGTGGTGTCACTCTCTTCAAGGTTTTGCATATTCTTTCATCATGTCTTTAGCTACAAATTGTGGTGAATTTTTGTGGGGTGGCTCTAGCTACGATATATTGTTTATTTTTGTGGCTTGGCCCTAACTATGAGGTATTGTGTATTTTTGCAGCGTGACTCTAGCGAAGAGTTATTGTGTATTTTTACGCCGTGGCTTTTTCTTCGATATATTTTATATTTTTTCGGCGTGGCTCTAGCAATGAGTAATTGTGTATTTGTGTGGTGTCACTCTCTTCAGGGTTTTGCATATTCTTTCATCATGTCTTTAGCTACAAGTTGTGGTGAATTTTTGTGGGGTGGCTCTAGCTACGATAAATTGTATATTTTTGTGGCTTGGCCCTAACTATGAGGTATTGTGTATTTTTGCAGCGTGACTCTAGCGAAGAGTTATTGTGTATTTTTACGCCGTGGCTTTTTCTTTGATATATTTTATATTTTTGCGGCTTGGCTCTGACCATGAGGTATCGTGTATTTTTACGGCGTGGCTCTATGTACCAGTTATTGTAAATTTTTGCGGCGTTGCTCAATTTGTGAGGTATTTTGTATTTTCGCGGTGTGGCTCTCGCAACGAGATATTGTATATTTTTGCGGCGTGACTCTAGCTACGATAAATTGTATAATTTTGCGGCTTGGCTTTAACTATGAGGTATTGTGTATTTTTACGGCATGGATCTAGCTTCGATATATTTTACATTTTTGCGGTTTGGCTCTAGAAACGAGTTATTCTATATTTTTGCGGCGTGGCTTTAACTATGAGGTATTTTGTATTTATGCGGTGTGACTCTCTACGCAGTATTATGTATTTTTGCAGCGTGACTCTAGTTAAGAGGTATTGTGCATTTTTGCGGCGTTGTCCTATCTACCAGAATTTGTATTTTTTTGCGGCGTGGTTCAATTGATGCGTTTTTTTGTATTTTTGCGGTGTGGCTCTAACTATGGGGTATTGTGTATAAATGCGGCGTGACTCCCAACGGGGTATTGTGTATTTTTGCAGCATCACTCTAGCTACAATAAGTTGTATATTTTTGCGGCTCGGCTCTAACTATGAGGTATTGTGTATTTTTGCAGCGTGGTTTTAGCGAAGAGTTATTGTGTATTTTTACGCCGTGGCTCTATCTTCGATATATTTTATATTTTTGCGGCTTGGCTCTGACTATGAGGTATCGTGTGTTTTTGTGGCGTGGCTCTATGTACGAGTTATTGTAAATTTTTGCGGCGTTGCTCAATTTGTGAGGTATTTTTATTTTCGCGGCGTGGCTTTCGCAACGAGATATTGTTTATTTTTGCGACGTGGTTCTAGCTAAGAGAATTGTTTATTTTTGCGGCTTGGCTCTAATGAGGTATTGTGTATTTTTACGGCGCTGATCTAGCTTCGATATATTTTACATTTTTGCGGCTTGGCTCTAGAAACGAGTTATTGTATTTTTTGGGGCGTGGCTTTAACTATGAGGTATTTTGTATTTATGCGGTGCGACTCTCTGCGGATTATTATGTATTTTTGCAGCGTGACTTTAGCTAAGAGGTATTGTGCATTATTGCGGCGTTGTCCTATCTACCAGAATTTGTGTTTTTTTGCGGCGTGGTTCAATTGATGCGTTATTTTGTATTTTTGCGGTGTGGCTCTAACTATGGGGTATTGTGTATAAATGCGACGTGACTCCCAACGGGGTATTGTGTATTTTTGCGGCTTGGCTCTAACTTTGAGGTATTGTGTATTTTTGCAGCGTGACTCTAGCAAAGAGTTATTGTGTATTTTTACGCCGTGGCTCTATCTTCGATATATTTTATATTTTTGCGGCTTGGCTCTGACTATGAGGTATCGTGTATTTTCGCGGCGTGGCTCTATGTACGAGTTATTGTAAATTTTTGCGGCGTTGCTCAATTTGTGAGGTATTTTGTATTTTCGCGGCGTGGCTCTCGCAACGAGATATTGTTTATTTTTGCGGCGTGACTCTAGCTGCAATAAATTTTATATTTTTGCGACTTGGCTCTAACTATGAGGCATTTTTTGTTTTTGCAGCGTGACTCTAGCGAAGAGTTATTGTGTATTTTTACGCCGTGGCTCTATCTTCGATATATTTAATATTTTTGCGGCTTGGCTCTGACTATGAGGTATCGTGTATTTTTGTGGCGTGGCTCTATGTACGAGTTATTGTATTTTTTTGCGGCTTTGGTCAATTTGTGACGTATTTTGTAATTTCGCGGCGTGGCTTTCGCAACGAGATATTGTTTATTTTTGCGGTTTGGCTCTAACTATGAGGTATTGTGTATTTTTACGGCGTGGATCTAGCTTCGATATATTTTACATTTTTGCGGCTTGGCTCTAGAAACGAGTTATTGTATTTTTTTGCGGCGTGGCTTTAACTATGAGGTATTTTGTATTTATGCGGTGCCACTCTCTGCGGAGTATTATGTATTTTTGCAGCGTGACTTTAGCTAAGAGGTATTGTGCATTTTTGCGGCGTTGTCCTATCTACCAGAATTTGTATTTTTTTGCGGCGTGGCTCAATTGATGCTTTTTTTTGTATTTTTGCGGTATGGCTGTAGAAACGAGTTATTGTATTTTTTCGCGGCGTGGCATTAACTATGAGGTATTTTGTATTTATGCGGTGTGACTCTCTACGGAGTGTTATGTATTTTTGCAGCGTGACTCTAGCTAAGAGGTATTGTGCATTTTTGCAGCGTTGTCCTATCTACCAGAATTTGTGTTTTTTTGCGGCGTGGCTCAATTGATGCGTTATTTTGTATTTTTGCGGTGTGGATCTAACTATGGGGTATTGTGTATAAATTCGGCGTGACTCCCAACGGAGTATTGTGTATTTTTGCAGCGTGACTCTAGCGATGAGGTATTTTGTATTTTAACGGCTTGGCTCTAGCTGCAAGATGTTGAATATTTTTGTAGCGTGGCTCTCACAATGAGGTATTGTTTATTTTTGCGGCGTTGCTCTAACTATGAGGTATTGTGTTTTTATGTGGCGTGACTCTCTACATAGTATTGTGTATTTTTGGCGTGGCTATAGCAGCGAGATATTCTATATTTTTGTGGCGTAGCTCTTATTATGAGGTAGTCTGTATTTTTGAGGTGTTGCTCTAGCTGCCAGATATTGTAAATTTTAGCTGTGTTGCTCAATTTGTGAGGTATTTTCTATTTTTGCGGCGTGGCTCTAGTTATGAAGAATTGTGTATTTATGCGTCGTGACTCTCTACAAGTTATTTTTTTTTTGCGGCGTGGCTCTCGTAACGAGATATTGTATATTTTTGCGACGTGGCTCTAGCTAAGAGAAATTTTATTTTTTGCGGCGTGGTTCTAACTATGACGTATTTTTGCGGCGTAGCTCTAACAACGAGTTATTCTGTTATTTTGCGGCGTTGCTCTAGCTACCAGATATTGTAAATTTTTGCGGCGTTGCTCAATTTGTGAGGTATTGTGTATTAATGCATCGTGACTCTTAACGAGTTATTGCGTATTTTTGTGGCGTAGCTCTTATTATGAGGTATTCTGTATTTTTGCGGCATTGGTCTGGCTACCAGATATTGTAAATTTTTGCGGTGTTGCTCAATTTGTGAGGTATTTTGTATTTTTGCGGCGTGGCTCTAATATGTTGACCAAACTATTGTAAATAAAGTTTCATGTACTTAGAACCACGGCAACCCGTGCCGACTTGCATCGAAACATGTCAGTACTTGCATACTAGGCGCGCGGCAGTTAACTTGATTATCTTCTTATTTTATAATGATTTTACATCTAAAATATCAAGATATTTCAGATTGATTTTTGACTGAAAATTGTGTAATTGTTTTTGAATGATTTTCTACTAAAAACTTGTACTTTTTGAGCATGATTTTCCGCTTATTTCAGAATGATTTTCTATCAAAAATATCCACTTGCTTCAGATTGATTTTCGAATGTAATTGTCGAATTGTTTTCAAATCATTTTCTTCTAAAATATTTTACATTTTAAGCATTACTATCTTCTTATTTCAGAATGTTTTTTTTAACTCAAAATTTGTTCTTTTTGAGCATGATTATCTGCTTATTTAAGAATGATTTTCTGTCGAAAATATCAACTTGTTTCTGATTGATTTTCGACTGCAAATTGTGTAATTGTTTTGAAATGATTTACTTCTTAAAACTTTTCCTTTTTAAGCATTACTATCTTCTTATTTTAGAATGATTTTCTACTAAAATTTTATACATCTGGTATGAATTTGCCTTACCTACATAATACCATAGATCAAACTATGACCATTTACATGATATTGAATTAATAAATTAACAAAAATATCCACTTGCCCAGCGGCGTGTGTGAGTATGGGCTTTTCTTCCAGGAGGATCGCCAAGAGTGGCGAAATCCTGGAAAGGCCTCTGTCCAGCAGTGGACGAAACAGGCTGATGGATAGATGGATTATTGTAGGACCATACATTTTTTTGATATTAATCCATTTTGGTAATCTTTTTTGAGGAATTATATCATGAAGTTTTCCAAAAACATTGTTCCAGTGTATGAAACCACGCAAAGTGGCTAAGTCATTAAAATGCAATAATATACAACATACTCATAATTCTACCAAGAAGTAGAAATATAAAAGTTTTCCATACTGACCGAATGAAATTACCGGTAATGTTGCATTCGAATCTGTAGTCTATTAATCTGATTTTGTCGGTGAATTCAATTTAAGAGTGTCAAGAGACACCTACCAATTTTAGTTGGTGTGCCCTTCAGAATAGTAAAATATAGTGTTGTCACTTAAAATTAGGTTTTTTATTAAGTTTCTTAACTTAAAATTAAAACCTTCAAAATCGGTTTTACTGGCTATTAAACTTATAACCTGCACAATAACTGACATTGACTCATTAGTTTCTCGTTATTAGTTAAACATACATAATCTTAGTACACAATATTTCGGTATTAAGATTATGTATGTTTAACTTTGGTTTCTTTTTCTTATTGGAACTCTTTTTTCTGCTTTAATAAAGATAATTTAAAGAAAATTACATGGGTAAGTCGTCCTTCGTTTCTTGAAAATTTTAAATTTAACCTATTTTCTTGCAGGGGGAAGATTTCATCTAACGTAACACTGAAAGATAGTTGAACACGTAACACCTTCAATGTCAACCTTTGTAACTCGTGGTGCATTCAGCTGGCTAGCGACTAAGGCTCCAAGGATCGGCTGTTAGATTTATGGGCAGCACACTTTTAGTTCAAAAGTATCGGCAATCATCATTACTAATGCCTGCTGTTCGCGTTTCGTATAATTTTACTTATTATATACAATACAATTATATACATTATTAATTATACATTATGGCTAAAAAAAACTAAAGAAATTATAAAAAAACGCATTTTTTTCCATTTCATATATTCTGTTAAACTTCAACCCCCCTGAGGCAGTACAAAATATATAGATATTTTTTTTTTCATTTATTTGTTTACTTGTAGCAACTTTTCCACACCAGCCCAAATGAAAATCCAAAAAAAACGCAAAAATCACTCCACCCTAATATAGTATATTAAAGTATGCCTATTCAACTATAATAAGCTTGTATAAAAAAAATATAATTATATTTTAACTACAAAAAAATAATAAAAAACCGACCAACTGCGAGTCGGACTCGCGCACGAAGGGTGCCGTACCATATCTAAAGAAACGGAAAAAAAAATCACGTTTGTTGTATGCCCCCCTTAAGTATTCGTTTTATTTAAATTTAATTATTTATTTTTAAAGTGAATATATAAATAAATTTTCTGTCAATATTTCAAGCGTCTACCTGTTGCCGTTATCAATATCGAGCAAAAACGAGCAAAAAATGACACCCCCTTTATTATTTATTTTATGCTGCAATTTAGTATTTGTTGTTATAGTGGCAACATCATCTGTGAAAATTTCAGCTGTCTAACTATCACGGCTCATGAGATACAGCCTGGTGACAGACGGACAGACAGACGGACACCGGAGTCTTAGTAATAGGGCCCCGTTGCTTACCCTTTGGGTACGGAACCCTAAAAAGGGGGTATAGGCGTGAAATTTGGGTGAAAAAATACAACCTAAAACTTTTAATTTTTAATAATATTTATTTTTTTCAGTTTTTTTGTTGTTTTTTTTTCTAGCTTTCCAACGACATCCATATTAGCCCGAGCACTAATGCTGATCCATCATATCAGCTATTCGGATAATGACAAATGCATTAAATTTGGCACAGACGTTCTCTGGATAGATGAACTGTTTCGAAAAAAGGATCTCGCCGCTCGACTTGGCAGGGGCACTACCGTGCCGTAGTTTATACGTCATATTGAAGGTCGTCTGTGTAAGCGTTTATTTAGTCCGTATATTAAGCGCTGATTGGCCTAAATCGATAATATTTATAAAGATATTTAGCTAACAAGGGCGGTGAAAAAAACGATCATATTACTAGTATTTTAACATCGCTTTACGATACTGTCGTGGTAAGTAGTATATGTATGTATGTCACAGGGAAAATACTTTCGATGGTGTTTTTAGTGTAACATCGAAAAAAGTAAGTAGAGAGTGAATATTTGATTAATGTAAAAATAAAATGCTGTGTGCTAAACCTGCTTCATGGTTGAACCCTAAATCACACCTCCCTTACCTACCAATTTATAATATTTTTAAACAATGGAAAATCTCTTCTTCGAGTAACTAACATTGAAGACACTTTTATTGTAAGATTTAGCAAAAACCATGTATCGCAGGTCAATTCACAGTACCTACAACGATAAACCTTCGAACAGAATATAAATGTATTTATATATTTCGTCGCCTTAACGTACAATTCGGAATGTAATAATCTGCCTAGGGAGATCGTATTTCTATTTTAAAACTAGGGGGCAGTGGCGTTTACAGGTTTTCGTACGAGAGTAACTGTGTGTAGCTGTTCTTAGCATTGTAGCATGAGATCGTCTTGATCATGGAATTTCCTTTGTAGCTGATGTATTTTGCGACGAATATCTTTATTACTCTCCTTGACCATAGCAAGAAAATGTTCTTGTAACTAAAGTTTTAACAGCAATTATATTTAAAATAACGGAGTGCGTGTTAACGATGCGGCACACGAAAAACGAATGAAGTTTGTCGGTGGCTGTTGCGGACGAGTGAGGTAGTGAATGGTGAACGAACGAGTGTTCGGAAATGATATACCTGTATATTTTTTTAATTCTAGATTTAAACTGTGTGACGATGCAGTACCCCGAAAAACACCTACGAAATACGTAGTACAAATTTAACCTCGAACATAGAAGTATAATTCATTACAAAATCATTTTGAAATAAGAAGATAATAATGCTTAAAATGCATGAAAATAGGGTTCTGAAGGTTGTAAGCTCCTGGTAGTGTATGTTTTAGTCAATTATGTCTTGGTGTTACACGTAGGCATGTTCAGGTTAGGATCCGTAGGCTTTGAAGGTTTTCAAGGGGGTAATTCTTGTAGAACCACGGACTGGTGAAATTAAGGTCAAATAGGTAGGCGGATATCGGTTTAGGTTCTAGATTTTAGTTTAAAAAGAATAGGCGAATTTCAGAAGAAGAAGTTTAAATGTAGACGTAGGTATGAATTCGGATAATTTGTTTGAGTTGTATCGTCTGTTTTCGGCTTGGCGGTTATTTTGTCAACATGACTTCTTAACGGTCTTATGACTTATGTGTTGGCTAAGGTCACTACGATCATAATAAAAGAAAGCTGCATCCAAATCCGTTGAGTGGTCTTCGATATAAAACGTACCATACAGACAGACCTCCATAGCAAGACGTAAGCATCGATTCGATAAATTTGACAGATTAACTCGTCAAATTTTAAACCATTACTCTTATTGCTATGAAATAAGAGCTACAATTTTGTTTATCGAAACGATGTCGAGTCGATAGCATGTTCATGCTTGGCACCCAGATTCATGATACAGACAAAAGATCAAAATTCAAATTCAAACAGACAGACAGAGAAAAATAAAATAAAAAATAGTTTAGGTCTCAGTACCATACTAGTAACCGATTTCATTTAAAATTTCGCAAAAATATACAACAGACACGACTTTTTTACTACTTTACTATTAGTAAAGATGAGACAGGAAAATATAAACGTTTAATACACAAAGTATGTTAACGAAGAATCCAAGAAACCTCTTCAAATTAGGACGCCTGCTAGAAGAATTGGACCTCGAAAGACTATGTAACACGTACAAAAAATATGTGTATTATTTATTACTAGATCCATTTTTTATGCTTATATCTAGACTGTGAACTTGGTCATCATTTGTGCGTTGAATCTGCAAGTGAAAGGTATCAAGGCGGAACGTTTCGAGCTCGGTGCAAAATGCACAACATAAGATTGTTTTACTTAATATTGAATAAAAAGTAATATATAAATGGGATTTATGGTATTTCGCGACCATAGTTTAATGTCAATAAGGATTTTCTACCAATTTATTTTAATTTTATGCATTGCGTTGTAAGTGAATGTCCACACCAACATTGAACAATAGTCGCAAAATAAGATGAATCTATTTTATTTCAAACATTTTATTTAAAAATGAGATTAACAATCATAAGTTATGTATTTTGTACTAGGGTCGAAACGTTCCCCCTTAACGAAGAAAGTTCCACTGACGTACTTCTAACACTTATCACAAGCATAATAAGGTCTAAAAGACAGTCAACACATTTTTAGGGTTCCGTATCCAAATGGTAAAACGGAGCCCTATTAATGCCACTTTGCTGTCCGTCTGTCTCTCTCTCTCTCTCTCTCTCTATCTCTCTCTCTCTCTATCTCTCTCTCTCTCTCTGTCACTCCGTATGTCACGGTTCAATAGTTTGTAGACAGAATTAATTACAAATCTGAAATTAGGATATATTGTGTACAATGTGTGATGTCATGTCATTAAAAATTGTAAGGTGTACATGTATGCTGATGATATGTGCATATTTCACCTCGTTTAATTTGTTGCGTGGTTAGATAAATAGATAAATTAGATAAGTTAGATAACCTTCAGCAAAATATTCAGAAAGAGGATGTTTTGAAATATGTAATATGTAAGAATAAAAATAGTTATTTATTGGAATAATCCAAACAGTTTCCTTAAAAACACGTTTCCTTTTTGGTTTGTTTAAGTTTTTACCTTTAATTTCAAACCACGGATTAAAACTAAAAATATTTGAGAAAATATTATCTAGAGAATCAATTCTATTGATCTTTGGTCATTTTTCTTGCTGGATAAGTGTCCAAATAGGTAAAAACTGCACAAAAACATCAGATCTTGCTCTATAATCCACAAAAAAAGATAAAAGAATAAAAGCCTTTACCCGTTACGGCGATAAATAAAATGTAGCGGCAAATCCGCGTATGCATAATTTATTTAATAATTCATGCCCTATTAAATTCAAGTTTATTGTTGATTTTCCGTGTTAGGCCGCAATGAAAATAATTTTACTCAATAGTAAAATTGGAATTGGAATTCACACTCAGTAGCAGCTTGTAAATACTAATTTACGTTGTCAGGACACGATAAAACTTCAATTCCATCGGTGCCGTTAACTTTATTAACCCCTGAATCACTGAAATCAAGTAGGTATCGAATTTTAAACGACACGTACCGATGATTACATCTGGTGTAATGTAACAGTAGGTACGAGGAGTTGGACCGTTTAACTGCAACCGAAGACAATACGGGTTACTGAGCATTTGAACAATCTGTCTTGATAACGTTCGGCTATACTCAGGATGTGGCAATAAATTAGATCTTAATCAAGAGGCGCAGTGAGCAGTCCCACGTTTAGCCTGAACCAATATGTGATTCGAAGACACATTTGTCGAGAACCGGCTTTCGTTTCAGTCCTCTGCAGATTTTAGGGACCGGTTTGGGACACTCTGTATTCTCTAAATCCTTTTGTCCGGATTCATTTTCATTTCCCCTCCTTTTGATGTCTATTTGTGCAGAATAGGGATTATTCTCAAACAGTAGTTAGTCCTCTAAGGGTTGAAAAGTAAAGGTGTTCAAAAGGGAAGGGATGATTGTAGCAGTTTAGCTACGATACGATTTGATTTTAGTATTATTGGAGATTTGTTAAGCTATATAAGATTCACTTAATGTTTGTGAGATTATTGTCACGGTTTATTAGTGACTTTTCTCTAGATTTTTTTTGTCTGTTAGCCTCATAGTTCGACACCCAGTCAAAAATAAGATTTATTATTATGTTTTATCTTTGTGCACAAAGTCAAGAATTAGGTAGTTTTTTAACAAAATGCTGTTATTTAGGTTGCTTTTGATCAGTTGGAAAAAATCCTATTTAGTCCATCACATAACTAGTACTTTCGGAAGTTTCCTCACTTCGAAACTTTACAGTAACTCATGTTTGTGGTAAATATTCCGTTCAATTTTCTTTTTTTATTATTAATATACAAATAGCCTAAAAACAAACATAGATAATACATATATCGTTGCGCTATAGAAACACAAAAGACAAGTAAATTTGGATGTGAGTAGCTCTGAACCGGGACCCAAACCCGGGACACCACGCCAAGACGCCTATTACAAGTCTCCACTTCCTTTCTCCTGTCTTGTCTGATTTTTTAGGAACCAGTAAAACTGGGCTTGACCACTCCGAGGTGGTCTTTTCAATGATATCATTATCGAGCATCTGCTGAATTTGCTTCTGTAATTCTCCTTTTAAAGCGTGAGGGATCCGATAAGGTTTTGTATAAACCGGACTAACATTTTCCTTTAAGTTAATTTTATGTTCCAATAAATTAGTCATAGATAACTTATCTCCAGGAAGGTGGAAAAATTCGGCATATTTTGCACAGATGTTCTCAACACTTTTTCTTTCGTTCGCTTGTAAATAACTGGGCAAATTCAATAATTCAAACAATAATTTAACTCTATCGGCTGAATTTGTCCGTTCCGCAAAATTACAAACTTCAAAATTGTATAAACTATAGACCTCTAAATCTGCAAAATTTATACTCAACTCATTTTCGGTTGTGTTCAAAACTTTCAATGGAATTTTACCATCTTTGGGCTTTGCGATAACCCCTGCTACAAAAATACCTTTCCTAATTTCCTTGGCTAAGATAAAACAGTCTGAACAGTGCAGAGTAGGTATATAACGAATCACTTCACATCGAGGCGGAATAATATGTTCATACCTAGTCTTGTCCAAAATATCGATCATTACCGATTCACCTTGGTTATGCAACGTTAAGGTAGAATTTTGGTAATCAATAAGGGCTCTATACTTGTAGAAAAAATCTTGTCCCAAAATTCCGTCTGTTGAGCATGAAAAATTCTTAAATACATAAAACTTTTGATTAAAACTAAGTCCGTTGCATTTAAATTCTAAGTAAATATATCCTTCAGAGACTAAATTACCACTTACTCCTTTTATAGTAATATTTTCTATCTGTAACCTATTCAATAAATCAAACTTCTTTTCTAGCCATTCGTATCGAATTACACATAAGGACGCACCACTGTCCACTAATAAGTTTAAATCGCGAGATTGAACGTCGCATGTTATTACTATACCATTATTTATATTTAGAACAAAGTTAGTCTCGAAAAAACTGATTAGAATTACCTAAGTCATTACCTACACTTCTTTGCTGCAATGAGCATTGCGCCTGCTGGTCAAACTGATTTCGCTGAATGTGTGAAACGTGAGGATTGCTGCGGCGTTGACGTTCGTGGCCGGTTCTTTGACCTCTGCCAGCAGCTGAGCCTCGGGGGCTCCAGTTTCTACCGAAATTATTCGATTTATTCCCATAATTATTACGATTATAATAAGTCTTCTGTCCATTGTTATAGTTCCTATAGTTATGGAATCTTCCCCTATGTGAGAATTTGTTTGTGTGTCCGTTTGTACGTGCTGTTTTCATAATTTGATGCCCGTAATTATTAGAAAATGTATTTACGGACATTGATTGCTCGTCTAAGGCAGTTCTAATCGCTTCCGATAACGAAGAAAACTGTCGAAAAGCGATTATAGTGTTAAGACGCTTGTCCGTCAAACCGTCGGCAAATCATTTTATTGCGACTTTTTCATTGATGGGACGAAGAATCTCATATTTTTGGGAATCACTGTCTGCCTGGGATAACGTTAATCCTACAAATAGATCCTCTAATTCAGAACCAAACGTTTCTATAGTTCTATGTCCCTGCTGACATCTCAATGTTGAGTCTGGATAGCAACAGCTGATCTTTTGGGCAGTAAACTTTCTTTCATGTCTTGTAACAAACTGTTCACCGAACTGTAAACTGAACATAAGCGAAGCTTCGCGCTCGCGGAAAGTCTAGTTTTCAAAACAAAATTAACTAACTGTGGTTTAGAGCTTTCGTCTAACATGCTACTATAGGTATATAATTCTATGCCATCTATTAATTGTTTTGTGACATGCTCCAGTCCCGTCATTACAGGTAACAGGGCGATGGCGGTTTTAAGGTCAAACTTTTTGCTTGCCATGTTTGACACCAAAAAATACTCACTGACTAGAAATACAATTTTGCTATATAAATTATGGATTCTGCTGACGATTTTATTTATCGTGACAGACTCTTCACTGCTAATTTCTGAATTTTCAATTTGTAATTTAATACGATTCAAGATACTATCCAATTTACCATAAGCAACTTGAGCTTCAGACAATTTTGTTTTACTTATTTCCTTCTTTCTTCTTTCAGGTTCTATTTTAGACAAATACTCTTTGATTTTAAGCAAAAGGCTCTCTAAACATAACAATTCCTGACTCATAATAATATTAGACAGAGAAAAAAAAATAAAACAACATGGATAAAACTATTGACTCACATACTCGACGTTTAGAAGTAGGCTGTTAGCGACGCTGGTGTGGGATGCCGGAGATGGGGCCAGAAGTCCAGGTGGGGTCCATGATGCTGGAAACGGGCCAGGGGTTCAGACGGGGGTCCGTGATGCTGGATGATTGAGTGGCGTCGTGATGTCATCCACGCTGAGTGGGCCGGGATTACCCTGGACACCTCTTCTGGTCGGGCTATACCCTGGACTCAAATAACCTTCTAAGCACGCAGGATCTCCATGTCTATACGTTGGTTGGCTGATGATTGACAGCTGTGGCGTTTACAAGGGCAGCGCGGTTAAGTTCTCGACGTAATGTAAGGACGAGATTTTTGTTCCGCTTCTTCAGGAGGTAATAAAAAATGGCTGCTCCCAAAATGATCACAACAAGATGAGAAGAATATCCGAAGTATCGAGTGATTTTTTGTCATGTTGGTCTGCTTGGGCGTCACCGCTTGCAGTTTGTGCGATGATAACTTCCTTTGACTGTGGTTTTCCCATTCTAAAAAATATATCTTCTTTGGAGAGTCTCTTCTTTATTCGTATTATCTTCTTTACTAGTTCATACAAAATGGCGGCAAAAAGGAGCGCGAACGTTCGGAAAGTGTAAGTGTAGGCCGCTTAACGCTGTTCACTAGTAAAATAATGTTAGGGATAACAAAGACAAGCCGGTTACATTTAGTTCACCACAAAAAATATACTACGGAATTTCATCTAACCCCCTTTAACCATTGTTATTATTATTAGTTAAAATACTTTGGTGGGTTGTCTCTCTTCATCAGCAGTTAAAATATTTTATTCTCATTCTAATTGTGCTATAAACTCAATTAGCATAAAATGTGGGTTGACTCTCTTCACTACCAAAGCGACGATAATAGTAAAGTACAAGATATAAAAAGGAGCAACAATAAAATAAGTCCAGTCTTAGCGCATTTTGTAAACTTAAGTGTGAAGAAGGGTATATACTCTGATCAACTAAAATTATCACTTATATAGCCATGTTGTTTACGCAAATTGCCGACCAATCGCAATTTTATCCGTGATTAACAAAATAATGGAAAAAAATATTGTTAAACAAATGACTTCTTTTCTAGAAAAACACGAAATACTGTCGAGTACTCAACATGGTTTTCGCAGGAACCGCGGCACGGCAACAGCTTTATCTGAGTTTACAAAAGATAGTAATAATTTTTCAAACAAAAGAAATCAAGTTTTGGCAATATTAATAGACTACAAAAAAGCTTTTGACACATTAGATCATGAACTGCTGCTTCGTGCTATGGACGAATGTGGAATTCGGGGCCCCATAAATAACTGGTTCTGTAGCTATTCAGCAAATAGGAAAATGCAAACCCTTGTGGACGGAAACTACAGTGATAAGGCTGAAATAAAATATGGTGTCCCAACAGGCTCTGTATATGGGCCCGTTGGTTATGTAATGCATGTAAATAGTGTTCCTAATGTATTAAAAATTGTAAGGTGTACATGTATGCTGATGATATGTGCATACTTTGCCCAGGCAAAGGTTTTAAAATAATCCAGCAAAAAATTCAAAAGGACTTTGACAACATAACGAAATGGGTGCATGATAACGGCATTATTCTAAATCTAAACAAAACAAAATGTATGCACATACGATCACCATACAATGTTAAAGACCGAAATGGTATAAAATTTCTCGGTCATAGCCACGATTGCTTACATAAAAATCAGTCGAGTTGTAAGTGTCAAGAACTAGAATTTGTCAATAAATATAAATACCTTGGATTAACAATTGACAATAATATGAATTGGAAAACCCATGTTAAAGAAGTAAGTAAAAAACCGAGATGTGTTTTAGAAAAGTTTTTCTATTTAAGTAGAATTTTAAACACATCAACTTAATGTTGTATTTACCATGCTTGAGTAGAATCAATAATTATCTATGGCCTAAGTAGTTATGGTCGCACATTCAAAACCTATTTAAATGAAATAAAATCACAGCAAATAAGATTTTTAAAATATTTAGTTAACAAGAAAACAAAAATTGGATGTAGACAAAATTATGATAAACTATTCAATATATGTAAAATTTTATCTGTTTCTGAAAAAGTTAAATATGTAATTACACTTGAAAATTATAAAATGGCTAAGCATATGAAGTTGGTAAATCACGAAGTTTTTACTAAAAATATAGCTGCAGGTCTGTAAAGGTAATAACTGAACCAATCTATGTTTAATTCCCAAATTATTCAATGCACACCCAACAGATCTGCGACATGGAACATATACTAAACCTGTCTTAAAAAATAAAATGAAAATGTATTTTCTATCTTTATTACCCTAGATACCATATGAAAATAAGTTTTCTTTGTTTTTTGTGTTTTCACAGATAACGAAGGGAGGTAACTACATAGTTACCAAGTATATTACTAGTGCTTTATACTTGTATTTATTTATTGTGTAGATGCATTTTAAACAACAGGGGCTATTCTGCCTACAAACCGTAACACATACAATGGAAAACCGGATGTTTATTTTATGTTCGTGTTATTATGGCGTGTTAATAAATGAGTTTCAATTAAAAAATGAGTTTCAATTACATTTGCTTTTACCTCGATGTGCATAACTGATGAAAAATTTAAAAAGGAGATGAAACTACAAAAACTCACAATTTAGTTTTCATTTTATCTATAGTCAAGCAATCAAGGCTTATACCTAAACAAGTGTTTTTTTTTTTATCAATCTCCGCTTTTCTTTTATTCCAAGATTGTTAATGTAGTAAATTAGGTCATTGGTTTTGCGACAATGTATTAGTAAGAGTTTACGGGCGATTAAACTATGAACAAAAGGGCATCTATAGAACTGAACATCCGCCATAAAATATGTGAACCGTCTGACTGAACCTGCGATGCGGTTTGCTGAAATATGGCAAAATCTTTTTTCGTCATTTCCCACGCAAGAAACCGAACGAAGTCGACTGGTTGAGAGCGTTTTTTCCCCAGAACTCATAAATCAGGAGGCGGCAGATGGTGTTGACCTACACAATTATTGCCATGTTGCTAGCTGAGAATTATTATGACTCTCACTTTTGAAATGTCGTTTTCCAATAAGAGCTCCGAAAAATTACCCGTTGCGGTTATTTGTTGCGTGGTGAGATAAATAAAAGCTTCAGCAAAATATTTAGAAAGAGGATGATTTGAAGTATGTAGTATGTAAAAATAAAAATAGTTATTTATTGGAATAATCCAAACAGTTCCTTTAAAAACACGTTTCCTTTTTGGTTTATTTCAGTTTTTACCTTTGATTTAAAACCACGGATTAAAACTAAAAATATTTGAGACAATATTATCTAGAGAATCAATTCTATTGATCTTTGGTCATTTTTCTTGCTGGATAAGTGTCCAAATAGGTGAAAACTGCACAAAAACATCTGTTCTTGCTGTATAATCACATATTTAAAAAAATTTAATCTAGCGTTTTCATTTAGACCGTGTGCCAGTATTTAAAAATATATATATATGAATTTTCCGATGGGCGAAAAAAGGCCGATCCTTATCCACTTCCTTTACCATAGACTTCCAACCATAGACATATAATTATTACTAAGTAGCTTCCAACAATAAGTCAAAAATAGCTTTAGTTTAGTTTTTTTACAGATTTCACGGTATTGCGATGAGATCATCAAATGAATAATTCTGCTGCTACTATGGACTCGACATATATACGCTGTATTTACGAAGGGTAACAATTTCCTTTGAAAATTCACGAGTCCACATCGCATTCACATATATAGGTAAATACCCACTTATAATAATAACGATTGCACGAATAATTCGCATGGCCAGCTACATATAATTAAATGTTGTGTTATTGTTAACTAAGAGAACTCTTTATTTTAATATTTAAACATAAGTACAAATACATATACGTATACTATGTTGTTTGGGGTGCACTGTATATTGTAAAAATTGTTCTTTGGAAATAAAAGTTTTTATTATTATTATTATTATATAAACCTGTTAACGGGTACTGTATTTTGGTCTCAGAAATCATGTTGGATTTTTAAGACTTCATACTCGGGGTTTTTGGACATAGGTTAGCAAAAAATCAAAATAAAAAAAAAAACGCAAATTTTCGCGTGTACGTTCCATTACGATGATATAAATAAATTGAGTATCTTTTCCTTAAAACTTAAGTCCAAAGTCTAGATATAAGCATAAAAAATGGATCTAGTTATAAATAATAACCAAATTTTTTGTACGTGTTACATAGTCTTTCGAGGTCCAATTCTTCTAGCAGGCGTCCTAATTTAAAGAGGTTTTTTGGATTCTTCGTTAACATACTTTGTGTATTAAACGATTATATTTTCCTGTCTCATCTTTACTAATAGTAAAGTAGTAAAAAAGTCGTGTCTGTTGTATATTTTTGCGAAATTTTAAATGAAATCGGTTACTAGTATGATACTGAGACCTAAACTATTTTTTATTTTATTTTTCTCTGTCTGTCTGTTTGAATTTGAATTTTGATCTTTTGTCTGTATCATGAAGCTGGGTGCCAAGCATGAACATGCTATCGACTCGACATCGTTCGATAAACAAAAATGTAGCTTTTATTTCATAGCAATAGGAGTAATGGTTTAGAATTTGACGAGTTTATCTGTCAAATTTATCGAATCGATGCTTACGTCTTGCTATGCAGGTCTGTCTGTATGTTAGGTTTTAGCTCGAAGACCACTCAACGGATTTGGATGCAGCTTTCTTTTATTATGATCGTAGTGACCTTAGCCAACACATAAGTCATAAGACCGTTAAGAAGTCATGTTGACAAAATAACTGCCAAGCCGAAAACAGACGATACAACTCAAACAAATTATCCGAATTCATACCTACGTCTACATTTAAACTTCTTCTTGAGTTTTCAGTGGATTACAAAATTACCATCGCAATAAATACGTACAGTCAGCAAAAGATAAAGGTATACAGGCCCATCGCAAACACTTTGATCTTAATCTTGATTGATTGATTGATTGATCTTGATTTGATCCTTGATCAGTAGTACATGTGTGTATGTATTGACCTAGTATATCTTATCTCATCTATCACTTACCTGTCGGTCTTAGGATCAAAATGTTTGCGATGGGCCTGTATACCTTTAAATTTTGCTGACTGTACACAAATCACCATGAAAAAAATTGACAAAGAAATTAACTTGAGATAATATAATCTTAAACTGCACCCCACTCCACCTACGTTTTGACCTCTAAATTATATCTACTTATACCGGCTGTAAATAGACTGCTACCATTAAATGAAACCACATATTCTACTGACCTCACTGAACCACTTTTCCCAAGAATCATACCCATGGACACCCTTAGTTTGGGAAATAATAGAGTTCCAATCAAAAATGCTTTGTTTTACGGACGACGCTCTTTTTAAACTCGCCCGTATGTCGGTGCGTTAGGGTTCACGCATTTTTGATTGGACCTCAATTATTTCCCAAACTAAGGGTGTCCACGGGTATGGTTCTTGGGAAAAGTGGTTCAGTAGGGTCGGTAGAATATGTGGTTTCATTTAATGGTAGCAGTCTATTTACAGCCGGTATATGAAAATGTAGGCATACAGTTTAAGATTAGACGGACTCTACCAAGTACATTGACCTCTCATAAACATCTGAGAGGTCTAATGACCAAGTATATTAGATGTGAACCTACGGTATCGAAATAATATTTACGGTCAACAAAGTTCACCTCATCCGATCGTTGTTATGTGAAGCCTTAACTTTTCCCTCATACCAATTTAACTTTTCCCACGAATATTTATTTACATTGAGTTTTATAGGTATATCGTGAAATAAAGGGATGGAATGTTGATGAGTGATATTTAAATCCCTCATATTATTTGAATTCATATTCTCCGTGTTTGAAAATATTATATAGGTATAATATTATCGCTCGTGTTAAAGTATCTTTCAATCAGTGTATCTTTTAAAACTATTATGGACAGTTTCCGGCTTGGCGGGTATTTTGCAACACCCCTCGAAGCCTAAAAATGATTAGACCCACCCACTACAATGATAAAATAAACCGCACCCAACTCGAGTCAAAACGGAACATATAAAGTATGCAGAGAGATAGAGAAAAAGTTTTTTTATTTTGTATTTTTGGCCTAGTAAAATAAAATAATAAAAAAATAACACATTATTATTATTAGTGTAGATATTTTTTTACTTTGAAAATATCTTGGAAGTAATTTCGTTTATTAATTCTTATCGATAAATCAAGATTGTCACATTATATATAGGAAAAATTTAAACAACACGCTATAACAACAAATACTAAAATACAGCATAAAATAAATAATAAAGGGGTAGTCATTTTTTGCTCGTTTTTGCTCGATATTGATAACGGCAACAGGTAGACGCTTGAAATATTGACAGAAAATTTATTTATATATTCACTTTAAAAATAAATAATTAAATTTAAATGAAACGAATATTTAAGGGGGGCATACAACAAACGTGATTTTTTTTCCGTTTCTATAGATATGGTACGGCACCCTTCGTGCGCGAGTCCGACTCGCAGTTGGTCGGTTTTTTATTATTTTTTTGTAGTTAAAATATAATTATATTTTTTTTATACAAGCTTATTATATTTGAATAGGCATACTTTAATATACTATATTAGGGTGGAAAGTTAAATAAATTAAACATTTAATGAGACAGTCAAACCTCGAAACATTTAAGATCTATAAGCAAAGTAAAGTTTGCTGGAAATGTATGGCCTGACTCCTGCTCTTTCAATGCTATGTTCCCGGACCTCTCAAAACTTCCGTGCCTCTTTTTCTTGCTAGATTGTTTCCAAGGTTACCAGGATGAAGTATTACAAAATATAAACAAAATATATAATAATATCCCCTACCGGTATTGTGGATCGATAAAGCGAGGCATTTCTTATGCGCTTCTGCCTTAACGTTTTTTTTTCTAACTTATTTTTCTCATTCAGATTAATTATATTACTATGGCACACATTAGAATTATCTTTCTCCGGATGGGGTCTGATCCAATCTTTTCTTTTAAACATATATATTTTATTTATTTTATTTTCAGTCAATATACACAAAGTAAATTAACATAAACTAACACTCATATGTGATCCTAGTCTAACAATTATTCTCTCTCTCTAATGTAATAATTATTTAAAATTTACATAAATATCCCCTACCGGTATTCAAAATATACAAGCGTATAAATGTTCTGGATTTTACACATATTTTGATGAGTGTTTATGAACCGTAATGTCCTAGAAAAGTATTAATAATTTTAGTTTCACAGCATAGCATATTTTATACTATTTAAAAATATTTTTGTTTCATTTCGATTTTTGGATATTTCTCCTAAAATCATATGTAGCTAATAATCAACTCAAACGCGTTATGCTACCAACAAAATGTATGGAAGACCCTGTCCGGCCAAACTAAATATACGGGATTCTATACAGGGCCCATAAGCATATCAGAAACACCATATACCTGGCAGGAAATTAGTATGCAGACAGAGTCCTCACCCAGATTAATAAATAATACGAACTCACAGTAGTTCTGCTGAGACTTCCCAGACGCCGGCTGCCCTCGCAGATCTCAACTGATGCTCGAGTGCGCCAAGCTGTCCTGCCTTTCTTCCACGTTAATCCCGACGACCAAATCTAGGAAGGGATTGAAAGGGCAGATGGGATAGAAACGGGAATTTGGCCACAGGCGTACACGTGGCGTGTCAAAGGTTAGGCCGATCTTGCTTACTGCCCCGTGCATGTAAAGTCTAATCGACGCTTTCTTCACTTCACTGTTCAGCACTTTTGTATTGTCCAATTAAATACTGTCCCGAAACACATAAATTAGCCCTGGAACGAATCCGATTCTCCAGGCGCTGTTCCCGATCTGAACGCAGTGAACGCGGTAACCCCACTTTTTTAATGACAGCTCCAAATGTCAAAATGAATAGAATGTTGCCAGGGTGCGTTTTCACATTTTGAACCAAACAATCCCCCGCTCCGGACTGATACTCCTATCAGACCGTTAGCTTAATCAACCGGGAGCCGGGAGAGAGTCGCTATGACTCGTCGCCAGATCGAACCTCCGACCAGCACCTCAGAGACGAGAGGAGTCTCATCCTCACCAAATATCCGCTCTATAATGCAACCGGCAATACAATAGAGGACGGCTTCCACTTTAAAAAACATTGAGATGAGTTCCTTGAAACATAAATATTCTTCCCGATAACGCGGCGGAGGTGGGTCCTGATCGATCGCACGGCGGTATCAAAAAATACTACCTTCCAAGTGAGGATCAAATTGGGGAATCGAAACGCCAAGTTATCCCTCCTTGGGCAAACATTCAACTTATAAACTAACACAATAGTTTTCAAAAAATATTTAAACATTTCCAAAAATACATTAACATTTCTTAAATAATTGGGGGTACCCAGGTAAGTTGTGCCATTGTCAAAGTGGATCCAAAAAATGTAGACCCCTACGCGATACAAATCGATCCAACGCGGCAACGAAAGCCTCCTTAGACAACGAAAGTACTAACTCCAAGCGGACGGCCTTAATGGACAAGCACACAAACACTCACAGGTACGCCTTAACACAAATCTATCGTTGTGAAGGGCGATTGCTCCGACCGAACACGGGCATCCTTTCTGTGGCGACTCCTTTATAATCAACCATAGCAGAAGGCAGATCTCTCTTCTGCGGCTGCATCAGTGAGACTCGCAGCCCAGAACAAAATACGCATGAGAACAGCAAATTGCGAATTATCGTCGAGCAGACACAATCCAAAACTCCCGCGGTAAAATCGCTAAACTGCGTGACCACCCGCGTGCACGTCACAAATATATCGGACACCACAAGCTTCACCAACGGATACTCAAACAGCTCGAACAACTCGAATAGCTAGTACAGCTTGAACAGCTCAAACAGCTCGTACGGCTTAAATAGCTTGTAGAGCTCGAAAAGCTTGTAAAGCTTGCGCAGTTCATAATTCAAAAAACCCAAGTGATATAAATTTCACATTTGAAAATACCAAACTCGAAGTAGTAAATAATTTCTCGTTGCTAGGATTTCATAGAAATATCAACTGGAAAGTGCACACCCAAAAAATACGGTCAAAATTGGCTAAATTCGCTTATGCACTCCGCGAAGTAAAAAGGTCCACCGATCTAAAAACGGCTATCGTCACCTACTATGCTTATGCATATGCATGGCTTAGTTATGGCATTATCCTTTGGGGAAACAGCACTAATGCTTTAACCGTTTTTACAGTTCAAAAAAGGCTTGTCAGAATATTAGTAAATATAAATACAACCGACAGCTGTAGACCTCACTTATACAACACGAAATCCTCACAGTAGCTTGTATCTACATACTTGAAACCTGTAAGTTCGTCCAAAAGTACCCCGAGTTTTATGAAAAACGCGAAGATTTAACAAATCGTACGTTGAGACCCAGACACGGATTAGAACTACCACCCCCTCAGCTAAAAATTCACTCCTCAGGACCATTATCTACGTCCATCAAAATTTATAATAAATTACCAAAGTCTATATACATATAATAAATAAAACGAAAGATACTAAATTTTTTTAATTACTAAGACAGCTATTCATCACAAAATGTTATTACAAAATCGACGAATATTTAAATGATAAATTATAAAACTCAAATATGTGAAAAAGACAACTGACAAATAAAACTGGGAATTTTTAATAACTTAATAAATAAATCTTTAACAATAAAAAAAAATAAAAATTAAAAATTTAGTAACAATACACAATTTAATAATAATAATAATAAATGTCTTAATTGCGCAAACCTTACTGATTTCATTACATCAGTCGATGAGGCATCCTTATAAGTACACAATACCTGTGTCAGAATACCCCGTTCTTCCATAAAACAGCTATTGATTTGCAACAATTTTAAATATGTTATGTAGTGTAATAAGGTGTAAGTAGGATAATAAAGTGCCGTCATCTCTTATATTGCTGTGCCTGGACAAGGTCCATAATGATCTAATAATTTTAATGTTCTCACCTATGTATATACATTATGGAATGCAATAAAATATAGGAAAATTAATATGAATATTGGTGATCCATCTCTGTGTTTACATTTACACTGTAAGTTTGATTGAACTCGAAAAAGGTCAGGTACGAGTCACGGAGCTTTGTTGGAAAAATGCCCTGCGATTGGCTGGCTATACGTGGGACGCACTATAAGTTTCCGGAATGAATATGAAAAAATACTATTAAAGGTACAAAATTAATTTATTGTTTTTCAAAATAATCTCCCTTGGCGTCTATGCACTTTTTCATTCGATCAAACCAGTTTTGAAAACTTTTGTGCCACTCCCCTGTGGTGACCTCTGAAACGTGTTTTTCATACTCCTCGACAGCCTCTTCTGGTGATGAAAATCGTTGACCGCGGAATTGGTTCTTAAATTTTTGGAACAGAAAAAAGTCACAAGGTGCCAGGTCGGGACTGTATGCAGGATGACTCATGAGTTCTACATTTTTCGTCTTCAAAAAGTCGTTTGTCTGTCTGGCCGTGTGAGAACTAGCATTGTCGTGGTGCAGGATGATACGGCGTTTACGGTTATTTTTACGGAGTTCGTCAATAACTTCCGGCAAACAAATGGTCGTGTACCAGTCACTATTCACGGTACGACGATTCTCTAAAGCGACAGTAGCCACGTGTCCAGTTTTATTAAAAAAAGAAGCAATCATCCGCTTAGATGCACTTTTCACGCGCGCCACTTTGGTTGGTTTCGGCTCATCTTGAAAGACCCATACGCTCGATTGCTGCTTTGTTTTGGGATCGTAGCAATAAATCCATGTTTCGTTACCTGTTACTATGTCCCACACCAAATTTGACGCACCTTCGTTGAATCTGGTAAGCATGGCACTGCACCAAGTGACGCGGTCCGTTTTTTGAGCCTCGGTCAAGTTGTGTGGGATCCACCGCGAGCACAGCTTTCTCACACCCAAATGTTTGTGTAGGATTGATTGTATTTGACTCATGCCTATTTCTAAGGATGCGCGAATTTCATGGTAGGTCACATGCCTGTCTGTTTCAATCATACGGCGCACAGCATCGATGTTTTTGTTGGTCACAGCGGTGGACGGCCGATCATCGCGAGATTCGTCACTGAGATTGATACGACCACGCTTGAATTCTGCAAACCAGCTATAAACAGTCGTCTTGCATGGTGCTTCATTGCCAAAAGCTGTTTCAAGCCGAGCGATGCTCTGTTGAGCTGTCAAATTACACTTAAAATCGTAGAAAATCATACTACGAAAATTTTCCGGAGTTAAATCCATGTTGATGCAGACACACAATTTTTTAAATGGCGCCACAAGGTAAAAACAAAAGACAGTCAGATGAAACAAACTGCATTCTACAGCCAAAGAGTTCTATTTTCAAATGTTGCAATAAATTTTTAAATATTGTTTATGTAAGTGGCCAGTTCCGGAAACTTTTAGTGTTACCTATGTAAGACATAAGGAATAGATTCCCAGAGCGACGTAAATTATTTCTTATTTATTTCTATTCGTTATTTTTGAATTGTGAATTGATCAACGGTGCTACCATCGCTGGATTCCGCTATTCCATACTCCTTGTCCCTTCTTATACCTTATTTTTAGTGAAGGCGGCAGTAAAGAATATCAACTATTCAATAGCGTCAATAGTGTATAATATACAGTTTCTTTTTCTAGTCTATTGTTGCCAGCTAAGCATTGACCTCTCATGAAACAACGAGACACATAGTCTCTAATAAAAGTTCGTCGGAAAGTGTCCAAACGTGCGACGTGCATAGTAGCAAAAATCTTCAACCAAATTGAGACGTTATTACGTTAACATAAGATGCAATGTCAGTTGTACGAAATCGTCATTCGACACTTTTGAGCGAGATTGTGAGTCTAGTTCTTTAATGGGAGGTCAATGCAGCTAATTAATTTAGTAGGTACAGTTTTTTTACCGCAATATGGCGAGGTCGGCTAAGTTCCTGGTCGAGCTTTAAAGAAATTGATGAGACCGTATAGTCTATTAATGTACCTAATGGATTCAAGTTTAAATTCAATGTACTTTCACGGCTACAACAGAAATGACTTCTCCTCGATCCAGGGGGCCTAGCATGGTGCCACTTTAACATCATTTGACAGTAAATACCATATATTTTCTGTCAAATGGTGTTAAAGTGGCAACCATGTTAGACCTGCAGCAAGTACTTTGTTGTTTTTAGGCCGAGACATATAAAAGTCATACCTGACAAAATCTCTTCCAATGAAGATTCTTTAATTTGGTACGCTATTTAAACCAATATGTAAAAACAGTAGCAAGCACTCCGCAAATAGATATATTATAGCCTGAATTTCTCATATTTCAAAGATCATTTGTACTGAATGTATATTTCAAAAAGTTTTCGTCAGTTATGACTCTTACATCTCTCGGCTTTCAAACAAAAATTTACCCGCTGGATCGGGACTGAGTTCAGAGGTAATTTCTGTCGTTGCCGTGAAATTACATTGGATTCAAACATTGAATTCGTTAGATAGGTACATTGAATAGACCATACCTTCTCATCGGTTTCATCATCCTGGCTTCAGGTGCCCCGCTAGTTATAAACACATAAATGTACGGTCACCAGCATGACAGGGTAACTATTAGTAGTTCTTATTGAGGCGTCATAGAGGTTAAAATCGTTTACAAATAGGGAGCTTGAACTGCAGGCGACTGTACATGCTGTATGATTGACAAACTGCGAGAATGAACAAAACTAATTTAAAAATCTTACCTTCAAAACAATCTCCTTTCCAAATTATCCGTGCTAATGTTATCGCTGACAACTTTGGGCAAAGCAATGAAATTCCTCCATCTCGTGTAATCTCCATGCGATAAATCCAACGCAGCATTCAAATAATTACCGATGCAGACCCTCACTAGACCTCTTATTTGAGGGTCATTGTGACCCCATAGGAGGTTAAAAATGTCTGACATGTGCTGACATTCAAACTCTTTACATTCTTCATCTTCTTTTTCAGCTGAATCCCCCTTTTCTATCAGTCCATCTGGAGCATCCTTACTATGGACTTCGTCTGTACGTTTCAAAGGTCTTTTTGGTCTGTCTTCTTTAGACAAATCTTTTAAAGCGTCAAGGTTTTCTAAGTTCGCGTTAGATTCACCAAAATGATCAAATTTCATGTCCAAATCTATGCTCGAAGACAAAATATCTCCACTCGAAGTCATGGGATATTTAGTTAGGTATTTCGTTACTTCCGGTCATATTCGAATTGCTTGTAAAATTGCTGTTGGTCATATTAGGGTTTGCGCTGTCAGTCATTCCGCTGGCTATAAGGTCGTTTTTTGGGTAAATTCTACTGTCTAATATATTACTTTGAACGTCTTTTGATGAGCTTTTCTGTTCGACGCTCTCTATAGACTTTTCTAGTGATTTTTCTAGAGATTTGCTATCTTTTTTGGATATCTGTTGGGATTGTGATGTGTTTTGACTGTCCATGCTCTTATTCATTAGTTCGTGGACCAAGGAGTCCGTCATAGAGTCTTGGTAACAAACATTTCTTTCTAGTATGAAGTCGTTTATGTGATCTTGGTTGGAATCTGTCTGCTCGGACGAACCTGAAATTAATATTTGTTTATTATAATAAACTTAAAATATTATGAGTGTGTATTACAGATAAAATGCACACAGAAATCTTCGCCAGAGTTCGTATTTTCGAAATCATAAATTGTTAGAGCCCTACACATTGTACTGGCATTTGGAAACTTATTACAGAGAAAATAGGAGTCAAAGTCATTTTAGAAAATATTGTGCAAGAATCGTAACCGGAAGCAGTTAACGGTATCATTATAAATCATGTCTGAAGCCAACCGGACGTTCACTATCGAACCGGACGTTCTTGGATTGTATAGAAAGAGGAATTACGAATACGGAAATACGAATTTGGCCGAAAATTCAAAAGTGTATTATTCAAAAATTATAAGAAACAATCAGTTAAAAACAAATTCTCTGTGAAAAATATCTCTAATGTGACTTGAAAATGTTCTCATAATATGTGCATTACTTATATATATATATTTTTTAATTAGAAATAAGGCGTCTTATATTTAAAATGATAAACTTAAATATTAAACAAAAGGACTACATGTTTTATAAATGATACAACAAAAAGATATAAATATTGTAACGTTTTGGTTCAGAACTGTCAAGTTATATTTCTATGAAATAAATAAATGTTTAAATAAATAAATTAGTAATTTGACCGCTTCATGAGAAACGATCACTGAAATTTACAAAAAACAATTGATGTTTAGAGTAACAAACAACTTAGATACATAGGTGATGACTAATAAATAAATAAAATAAAAATAAAAATTTTCTTTATTCAGGTAGCAAGGACCCATAAAAATTAATTTAAAAACACATACACGAATAATATACATTACAATAAATAAATAAGACACAAGTTAAATAGATCATTTAAAATTATTTACAAATTATCATTTTTTATTGCGTACACAAAGTTTGACAATCCAATGCTTAAGCATAGGATTGTCAAACTTACTAGAAAATGTCCTCAGGATGTCGCTGTCACTGCCACTGGTTCTGTGGATAATGGACGCTATTCGTTTGCGCATGATCGCAAAAAAGTCATCGGTATGCGCCTCCGCAAACATTGTCGATGCACTACAGCCCCATCAACATCCTGAAGGCGTTATTGTACATAACACGCAGGGCGCTATAAGTCCTCTGCGTATAGCTGATCCACAGGCTGCATGAGTAAAAAGTTTGGCAGTACGACTTAAAAAGTGTGAGTTTTACCTGGTTGGAACATCTAGCAAATCTGCGGGCCAACATATTAGCTTTGACTGCCAACGCCCTACGTGCTCTCTCGATGTCAAGGTCATCTTTGAGATCATCAGATATAATATGTCCAAGGTATTTAAATTGGCTAACTCTCTTTAGACTGCTTCCGTTTAAAGTGATAGGAGGAACATAACTAGGAGTTTTTCTGCCTGATTTAAATACCATTAACTCACTTTTGACTGTATTATATCTGAGACCGTGATCCCTGGCATAGTTCTCACATTTAGTTAGTAGGCGGCGCATTGCACTGATTGAAGGGCTAAGCAGCACCATATCATCGGCATAGCTGATGTTATTAATACACCTTCCATCGATTGAACAACCGATATGCATGCTGCTCAGCTCCTCAATCAGGCTATTCATGTACAAATTAAACAAGGTCGGTGAAGATAGGCCCCCCTGTCGGACCCCACTCTCTAGAGTGTAGCTATCTGATAAAGCATTTCCCCATTTTACACTATTGGTTTGGCTACGGTACCAATACCTAAACATGGCTGTGATCTCGGGAGCCATACCCAGTTTATCTACCTTTTTCCAGAGCAATTCATATGACACGAGATCAAAGGCTTTGGATAGGTCCATAAAGCAAGCATAGATAGGTGTTTCTCTATCTGTATAATATCTCTATCTGTAATTATTTATAATAACGGGTCCTTACAGATAATAACCAGTAAAGACAAAATTCTAACAAATACACCCATAGAAGGACTGCAAACACGTTCTTATTTTTATTTTGAATAAGAGCTAACCTTGGTTCGATAGCACTACTAAAACCTGTTTTTGGAAACAAAGAGATGACATTACTATGGTAGGTATGCATTAGAAAAGAATTTCATAGGGCAGATTTTTAAATTGATACAAACTGGATGAAAACATGTCTATGGATTCTAGTTTATTATTATAAAGTTTAAAGACTTGTCTTAAATACGTGTTGTTACCGTGTGTAATATAATTGAAAAATTCTAGGCTTACCGAAAAAGTTCTGCATTATATTAGTCAGTATAACGTCCCTGTGTGAACAGAGATGGGCGACGCAAGTCGCCACGCCGCGTCTCACTGCTGGCTCTGATGATTCCACGTGGGACAGCAGTGCTTTAGCCAGTTCTGTAATGAAGCATACTCTGAGGTAGTGTGTTTTGAACGAAATCTATCGCTTTT
This sequence comes from Ypsolopha scabrella, assembly GCA_910592155.1. Lineage (NCBI taxonomy): Eukaryota > Metazoa > Arthropoda > Insecta > Lepidoptera > Ypsolophidae > Ypsolopha > Ypsolopha scabrella. Next base: position 14,433,402 of record OU342985.1, read on the forward strand.
ACTCGTATCATACACATATACTTATATACATATAAGAGGAGTTAGACAGGGATGTGTAGCGTCACCGTAGCTGTTCAATCTATTCATGGACAGTTGTTTCAATGATTTGAAAGAGCTTTGCCTTTAAACGGAAAGGAATGAAAATTAATACAGGAAAAACAAAAGTGATGCTGCTAGAGAGGGATGAAGCAGTGACTGAATGTAAGGTTAAGATTGAAGACGAGGAAGTGGATCAGCTTAAAGAATATGTATATTTGGGTTGTCTATTTACACGCAATGGAAAGTGTGACGGTGTCATTGAAAGAAAAGTGAATGCGGGAAACAAAATTATTATCAGTGGCCGCTCTGTGGACGAGTGACAGAGAACTCGCCTGCGAAGCCAAAGGTCGTGGGTTCAATCCCCGCGGTGCACAATAATTTGTGTTCGGTCTGCGTACTTCGGAAGGTACGTTAAGCTGTTGGTCCATATGTGCCCGAAGTACGGTGATATGACTCACCACCCATCACGTTCACGTTAATAATCCTCGGTGAAGAGCGGTTGTACCAAGGTCGGGCTGTGACTTTTTACAATTAATACTTGGGGACACCACAGACACCCCCTCGGCGATTCATGTCCTAACGATATGAATATCTATGTATTTGGAACAGTCCGATACAACTGTAAATAATGAGGATAGAGCCAACGTATGTTGATTTAAATGTAACACCCTCAAGGTGTAATAAATGTGCATTACAGATTGGTGAATCAAACAGTGACCGAACTGGCACAAGAGTAGTTTCCGGTCCGTAAATAAGTTGGTATAACACACCACCCGCAATAGATGAAGGGTTCGAATCCACTGTCTTTGTTTTATTCTTCAGTTTTGTAACAAATTAATAAGAAATAATTATAAAGCCCCAAAAAATCACGTCATGCAAAAACTGGATAATGTATTATATAGGTAAATTTTTCAAAAACTATTGTTTTATGATATGAAAAATTCTTAAAACAAATCGATTTGCATAAAAATATCAGTGCTTATATATAAGGTCACTTTAATTTATGCACCCAAATTCTCACTGAAGACTCGGTAAGTGCTCAGTAACAAGGTTCGATAGGTATATTTACCTTTAAAGTTAAGTATAAAAAAACACTTCTGCAACGGCAAAAGCAGAGCGAAAATTTGAAGCATCCTCACAAAATTATGTACCAAATGAATAAATATTAAATACAAATGAGCAATCCTCATTTCATTATTAATCTTTCTCTCTCTCACACACACACACTCACCACACCTCTTTGTTACACAAATACTTACACACACACAAATCTTAACTCACTCACCCCTGCAACTTATACCTAGGTATAATGAATTATGTACATGTTTCTTTTTGTATAAATTTTCAACGATTGTAGATGTTAAAAAGCCCCTACTCACTCGTAATTCTTGCTCTGCACGGCAACTACAGAGCCGGGGTTTATTGGAAAACAGCGCTGTGAACCGTCTAACGGTCCAGCATTAAAGCTGAATAATCTCCGTTTGCCTAAAAGCTATTTTTAATAATTTATGCGTTGTGTATGTACCTACTATTAAACTATTTTTTGTTTAATTAAGCGGTGTCTGATGTATATACTTGTGTCATTCCTTTTTTTCTGTTTTTCTGGCAATAAATGTGTTTTTATTTTATTTATTTTATTACCCTTTTTGTGAAACACGTAAATTATTCTTTTCGTGTTCCTTACAAACGCAAGCCCAGCCCCGAGTCAATTACTATAGGACGTCAACATTTTATTTTGCGAAATCAGCAAAAATTATTATCCATCCGTGTTACTGATCACTTACCAAGCCTCCAGTATGAGTTTGGCTGTGTAAATTAAAGTCACCTTATTTATATTAGTGAAATTAGGTATGTATAAGCTATCGAATTTTACAATCTCACGCTGACATACATTTTGACTAGCTTTTTCCCGCTACTTCGTCCTTTTGAATTTGGAAACGATGTTTTCCATGAATCTTTAAAATCCCTTTATCCTATAAAGGGGGCAACTAGTATCTGAATATAATCCTAAATTACATTGATTATTTCTTTTCAACATAATTTTATTTCAGGAAACTAGTCCCAGAACAATAAACGAGGAAAAATAACACCGGACAGGGGGCATCGCAAGGTCATTGACTCTCGATGTAACTATGGGTCAGTTGCTATGCTGTCGTTGAGACGAGGCGACACTTTGCTGACCGTCGAAACGTTGCATGCACATTCCGCAGTATCGAGGACGCGGGCAGCGCACACAAACATTCTCGGAAGTTTCCAGCCGACCTAGCAATTCGGTTGATGCCTCAACGGCACGATACCTTAAGGAGCCGAGTGACACTGATAAGATCAAATGTCATCGGTGGCAACTTGGTGAGGTCCTCGGCTACGGATCAAGGTCGGTCTCTATTAAAACATGTAAGATGTCCTGCAAATCCTTTTGTGCCTGCGCGTCTCCCCGCCTCGCTACAAGACACACGGTGGTTACGGTAGTCTTCTCTAATACAGTCATAGCAGCGCTAATCTCGGCTTCCTTTAAGTTAAAGTCTATCACATCTATAGCCGGTTCTGCACGAAGGCAAGAACATCGAATACCACATTGGTGCCGGAGCTGCATAAATGTCACATCAAACGTGCAAAATCAACCCGTCCTGCTGAGAATTTTTAGGTCAAAACCGTTATGGATGGAGGCTAAATGTTCAAAGGAAGGTGTCAGACACTGAAGAAGGACTTGAGATCAACGCAAGCCACCTGCGTCCATACCATATAATTATGTAAATGGAATTTTGACATGACGTATCCTGTGCGATCACACTTTCAAGGCCAAGATAAGCTATGTCAGCCATTGAAGGGGATCAGCGAAGCCCTAAGCCTTGGTCGTCACTGTGATCGAAAACGGCCGGATGGCATCACCGTGGGTGCGCCTGCTATAGCTAGAAGCGGGAACTAGATCGCTATTCCAGTGTTTATGTCACTTTTTAGGCGACCGACCGATCCAATGTAGGGATGCTAAACGTACTTTGTATCGGTCGGTCGTTTCCTAGCCGCTGTAGGTAACTATAAAAAGCCGTAGCGGCCTGAAAGAAGATATGGTGACTAGAGTAAAAAAAAAATGCTTCAGTGGTTTGGACATTTAGAGAGGATAAATGAAAGTAGAATGACGAAAGAAATTGATGGTGCCTAAGTGGAATATAAAGCTTGACCAAACCAAACTGGCGACATACTGAAAATTGGCAATGTAAAAAGTACCCGGAATAGACGAGAGCTTGAATGACTATGATTGATGGATGTAGGAGAGCCGAAAGAGGTGTATGTATGTAGTGCATTACATTGAAAAACCAATTAGAAACAAATTATCTGAGGAAATTTTATCTCAGAATAGGCTCTGCAGGCCAGCGACTGTCCAATTTGTCCACCGAGATCTCATCCGATTTTTTTCAATACTTGATATGCTTTCTAGTAATGCACATATGAAACTTTCACAAGCGAAGCGCAATGGAACATTTATTTTGAGTTCAAACAGAAAGTTCATCTAAGAAGAACTAGGGTCCACTCGCTCCTCTTCGCCTGCCTCCCGAATTTATGAGCACAAATAACCCGTGGCCTATTCGTCCAGGGTCCTGAAAAAAACGAATTCCTCCTCGCTTTGCTCATCGTCGCACCAAATTCGGTAAATCGTGATTCGACGTAATTAACATTAATCTAGCTAATTCGTCCTAATATGACTTTAATGAAGTTTGTTATAAAATAATTTGAATAAGTCTTGAATGCGATCGAAAATCAAACATTTTTATGACGTGTGTCGAGAACCGTGTTATTGGAACTTGGAGAAGGTTGTTAGAAGAAAACTAGTCAACTGACCTATAATTTCTTCATCCATACAATATTCAGCCAAAGCATTTAGTATCCGTGGTAAATTGTTCTCTAATGTCTCAACAATGAGTTGAATTTCGTTTGTCTGGCGCACAATTTGGCTTAACTTGGGAAACAGTGTTTGCGGGCTTGAGTCCGTATCTTGCCGACACCTGGACGTAGCCAAGTGTCTCCGAGACAAACCCTGGACAAAGCAGCTCGAACCCATCTGAAAGAAGATTTATTTACCTTGAGGATCCATTATAACACAGAGTAATAGTACGTAAGGTGACACTAATTTATGCAGCCAAATTCATACTGGATTTTCGAAAAGTGATCAGTTTCACGGATCGATAACAGTTTTTTATATGACCTTCCAGTAATTGCCTAGAGCTGGACTTGCGTTTGTATTGAATACGAAAAACATATATATGTTACAAATTTCACAAAAAGTCATCGAACCTTGATAGTGAGAACTTACGGAGTCTTTGTGTGAATTTGGCTACATAAATTAATGACACCTTGTCTATTCAGGCCAGGATCTTATTGATCCGGGACAGTTATCTCTGTGTTACAGTACTGAGACCTTTTTACTACATTTATCACTGCAACAATGACGGAAAGTGTAACTCTGTAAAATAAAGACTTTAATTCAATCCTCTATCCGGGCTTTTCCTTAATATCAAGGATCAAGACCACCATGTTTTGATAGCCTCGAAAAGTGGTGGAGTTGTCTCCCTTATAGCAATAGGCTTGTACACAGGGTAAACAAAATATTGTTACGAGCTGGGGTTCGGGATAAATTAATTTTAATACCAATTTGTACCAAAAACCACTGTCTTTATTTGTAATCACACACACTATTTAAACAAAACTGAAAATAAATAACAACTGGAATTACTAACTGGACTCAGTGGACTCACTGGAATGCCTAATTTGTCCGCACTATAATTTGAAAAATGTATCACCACTACTAACTAGAATCGTTACCGGGTTATATTCGCTCTATACAGTCGCACTTCACTAGTCACTACTAGAGTTGTCCTTTAGTTCACTAGAGTTTCCGCTTTGTCTCGTAGTTAACACTGAACTGACTATCGACCGCTACCTGTCCTGTTTTTATACCATACGCCGGCTTCGCGATCTGTCTAGAACCCTCTCACACATTATGGAACACGCTTCAAGGATCCCAGCCTATATCCATTCCTTTCCAACCCTAATGCTTTCTCTTTCCCACTTCTTTCTAGTTCAAGTGACGCAATGTCGCTAGAACCCTCTCGCACATTATGGAACGCGCGTCACGCTTCACGTCAGCGTGTCAAGGACTCCAGTCTGTATCCGTCCCTTTCCAACCCAAATGCTTTCTCTCACTTCTTCGTCCGAGACATTTCGAGTTCAATGGCAGAAACTTCTCGCATTGTCCAGTTGTGACGTTGGCCTGGAAGCGTCCACACGTCATCCGCGCTGAGATTATTTACGAACTTTCTTACGCGTTCCATGATGTGTGAGATTTTTGTTTCGTGCGCCGGTACTACGTAACAATATTATTCTATTTAGTCCGTCATTAAGATTATCGAAAAATATTGGACACGTATTCAAATAAAAAATGACAGAGATATAGATAGATAGATAGATTTAGTTTATTCACCAAAGACAATACATGTTATTCTTTTACATTTCTTAAGCCAAACTGCTCAGCAGTTTATCGGCTACCACTCTCGGTATCCAAACATGTCTTCATCTGCAAAAGCTTCGAAATCTTAAACTTATTTTTAACACAGTTTTTTAAAAATCTAAACAAAGCCAAGAAAACACCCTTTCAAAATACTTTTAAATTTGTTTTTGCTTATTTTGCCATTTAGAGTTTCGTCAACCTCTTCCCCTATTGAGTTAAATATCTTCGGTATTAAATACTCGCGATAGATAAAGCGCGTCAAAGTTTGGGAGTGGGGGAAAATGACGTCACTTTTAAGTAAAATTGTACCTAGATGTGACGTCACGTGGGACTTCAGCGGGCTATATCTTCATCATTAATTGTTTAATATAAAAAGAAAAAATACGTGTCCAATATTTTGTGATAATCTAACTGATGGACTAATAATTTTTTTTTAGTAATCATGCCTATTCCAACACCCCATCTCAAAGGCTTCAATCCTATTCAGCATGTTTACATTGACAGTCCACATCTTGGACCCTTACAAATAGGTAAAGACAAAGAGACACTTCTCCCTCGAATTTTAGATTTGCAGGAAATCCATTTAGCGTTAGAGTTTAGAAGTATTAGACAATACTTTAATTAGTTCAAGTAAATATCAAGACAAATCTACAAAGTGCCACAGGACTGATATGATATGATAAGTTAACATATCATATTAAAATCTCAGTATAAACTGTCAATTTCTAAAAGCTTAAATTTATTTTATGCTAATTTATTATATTACTTCCTATTTAATAAAAAAAATGATGTTTCTTCCAAAAGTGTCCATAAACATTTCCATTGTTGCCATTGCAATTGAACAAAGAGAAAACTATGTTAATAAAACAAATGTTTTATTGTTTGCTTGTCTGCCTAAATTTCAAGTTTTACCTTGCATTTCTTGTATGATCTATTTGGTTTTGCAGCACAATGTTGGTCTTATAGGCGTGGAACGCAAACCCTCCAACAACGGCCCTGTTTAAGGCCTCGTCACCAACCAGTCTAACTTCAGCCTGCAATAGTGTCATATATAGTCATATATTCTAATATGTTGTTTATCCATGGTTAAACACAAGAGATTTTTTCAGAACTTCTTTTATGCTATTAAATGTTATTGGTTCAGTATCACTTGAATTACCCAGCTGAACTAAAGTTTTTACCAAAATTGTTATAATATCTTCATTTTTCAAAATTATTTCTGCCAAGTCTTTTGTGTTTAATGTTTCATTTTTCTTTATTTCAGTTTTTGTATTTTTGTTTGTCTGAACGGTAGACGGTCTGTCTACAGTCTGAACTTTTACATACTCAGTGGTTTGAATAGAGTTTTTATTAATTACATCATTTTCAAACATTTTTTTTGTCTTATTTATTTCTTTTGTCATTGTCAACTTTGGAAAATTGGTGCTATAATTAGAAGGATGGAGGTTTCCATTATTTTTTAAGGAGCCAGTTACTTGAGCATAGTTCTTTTTGTTATATTTTTCTTCTATTTTAATTTTTTTGATAGGGCAATCTCTAGAAATTGCCAGGTGAGGGCCCTGACAATTGATGCACTTTATAATTGCCTCCTTATCACATGTAGAGAAATGGTGTTCTCCGGCACACACTGAACATTTTTGGGTTGATTTGCAAAATTTAGCTCCATGATTGAATTTAAAACATTTGTAACATTGCAATAATGGAGCAACATACTCAAAGACCTTGAATCTATATAGATCAAGGTATACAAAGTCCGGTAATTGTTGGGATAGAAATGTAACACTTACAGATCCATATGGCACTATTGTGCCATTCACCTTATGGGTAAAACGTCTGATATTTATGATCTCGTACAGAGATGAGAGTTTTTTAAATAACTCATCGTTGCTGATATTCGTTGGCACGAACCTCAGAACGCCGATGATTTCCACTGACCTAGCTGGTATGTACGCCTTGTAATTATATTTTTTCAAAAAGTTCTCATTGCACAGAAAATTGTTGGCATGAATATTTTGTGAAAACGTAATGCCCAATTTATTTGCGTTGACTCTTTTAATACCCACCACGCCCTTAATTTCATTTTTGAATAAGGTACAAATCATGTCTGGGTTCTTGTTCCCTAGTCTCTCACCTTCATTGGTACTTTCGACATAAACAATGTATTCAGTACTCACCTGATTCTCAGGGAAAATACGTTTATAACCTGGTTTATTGTATGGTTTGTAGAAAACTTCATTATCTTGAGAGTTCTGAGCACCTTGAAGATAAGCATCATCACCTCTACCACGCTTTGTTCCCGTAGGGGTTGAAGAAGAATCTTGCCCAGGGGGCTCAGCCCCCGTAGGCTCTTTCATTTTTACAAAAACTCTATGCACTGTACAATTTTTATTTACACTTATCAACTTAAAATATTACAGTTTTACAGCAGAAAAATATTTTCTGAAAAAACTTTTAACAATTCCGCCTTTACGTTTCAAAAGCCCGCCAAAAAACCTGACAGCAATCAACTTAATGAGTGTTGCCAGTGGAAAAAATTGTTATATTATTCATTCATTCATTCTATTGGTTTTCCGCAACATGGCGGGGTTTTTAATTTTCCTGGTTTGGCTTTACATACATACAGCTTTGCTATTAGAACCACGGAAGAGATATAATCGAAAAAAAAGTGTATCTGCAGATGTGGACAAATGCATAATTTAAAAAAAAAACGAGTTTCACAACCTCCCACAAAGGCACCGTTTCCAATTGTATTAACACAATAAACTGTTCAAAACCTCACCTCTGATGCGGCATGCTCTCCAATGCCTTACACAGATTAACTTTACACAGCCAATAGCTCATGATGTCAAGTGAAACCAAGCTGTTCACAGCGTTCCACAGTACACCGTGTTGTTTACTGTTGCATAGAGCTGAACAGATCTTCGTTATGGACGTGAGGGTGTGGTGTGGGTGTCATCTTTGAGGCCCTGGAAAAATATTTACGAATTATTTTGGTGAATAATAAACGTAGGCATCTTTGTCCGTCTCTCCGCAACAAAACTGGAATATGCGATTCTTTTGTGCTATGTAATACTGCACAAAATGTAGTATTCAAAAAAAGGGTCCTGGAAAATATATTTGAAACAAAATGTACGATCTGTTTATACCTAGCGGGGTGGGGTACCTGGAACCAGGATAAAGCTCGACCAGGAACTTAGACGACCTGTCAAAGAGGACGCTAGTTTTGCGTTTCATATGGCAATACTAAACTTAAATGTCATACGATAGCATAGTGATGTGATCATACCTTAGAGAAATCTAAGGATCATACATTTATTTCGTTTAATTTTTTATACTACATGGTACATAATAAATATTTCGATATAATTTAAATTTGTATTCGTGTCATATAAGGAAAAAATATCTAAATCAAGGAAAACAATAAAATAAGTTACATTTTATTCGTTTTTGTAGTAAACATTTCATAAATACGATCATATATAAGTGGTAGGTTGTAGAACTGATGCCGGGCTCGACTTTGGAGGTACCACCATCTTACTCGCAAAACACCCCTGAAGTTATTCGGGGGAGAGTAAGAGAACAGCTCGCATCATCAGAGAGACACATCATCTAAGGACCAGTAACCATCGACAATGTCAACCTCGAAGTTGTTTTTGTTGTTTCGTTGTTTTTTTTACCACAAAAACAATTTTAATAACATTAAACCTAAAAAACCTTATCGACAGGAATTAAGGAAAGAGACAAGCCCATTACACAATGAAAAAATAAGGTATCAGAGATAAGGAATAAGGAATAGCACAGCAACCAAAACACAATAGGCGATAGACTACAATATTCAATTTGCATAATCCGGTAATGAATCCGGTAATGACGACCATAACCTAGAGATCAACTTCAAAAAAAAAACAAAATTAAAACCGTTTCACCCCTTTCAAAAAACCCAAGTGATATAAATTTCACATTTGAAAATACCAAACTCGAAGTAGTAAATAATTTCTCGTTGCTAGGATTTCATAGAAATATCAACTGGAAAGTGCACACCCAAAAAATACGGTCAAAATTGGCTAAATTCGCTTATGCACTCCGCGAAGTAAAAAGGTCCACCGATCTAAAAACGGCTATCGTCACCTACTATGCTTATGCATATGCATGGCTTAGTTATGGCATTATCCTTTGGGGAAACAGCACTAATGCTTTAACCGTTTTTACAGTTCAAAAAAGGCTTGTCAGAATATTAGTAAATATAAATACAACCGACAGCTGTAGACCTCACTTATACAACACGAAATCCTCACAGTAGCTTGTATCTACATACTTGAAACCTGTAAGTTCGTCCAAAAGTACCCCGAGTTTTATGAAAAACGCGAAGATTTAACAAATCGTACGTTGAGACCCAGACACGGATTAGAACTACCACCCCCTCAGCTAAAAATTCACTCCTCAGGACCATTATCTACGTCCATCAAAATTTATAATAAATTACCAAAGTCTATATACATATAATAAATAAAACGAAAGATACTAAATTTTTTTAATTACTAAGACAGCTATTCATCACAAAATGTTATTACAAAATCGACGAATATTTAAATGATAAATTATAAAACTCAAATATGTGAAAAAGACAACTGACAAATAAAACTGGGAATTTTTAATAACTTAATAAATAAATCTTTAATAATAAAAAAAAATAAAAATTAAAAATTTAGTAACAATACACAATTTAATAATAATAATAATAAATGTCTTAATTGCGCAAACCTTACTGATTTAATTACATCAGTCGATGAGGCATCCTTATAAGTACACAATACCTGTGTCAGAATACCCCGTTCTTCCATAAAACAGCTATTGATTTGCAACAATTTTAAATATGTTATGTAGTGTAATAAGGTGTAAGTAGGATAATAAAGTGCCGTCATCTCTTATATTGCTGTGCCTGGACAAGGTCCATAATGATCTAATAATTTTAATGTTCTCACCTATGTATATACATTATGGAATGCAATAAAATATAGGAAAATTAATATGAATATTGGTGATCCATCTCTGTGTTTACATTTACACTGTAAGTTTGATTGAACTCGAAAAAGGTCAGGTACGAGTCACGGAGCTTTGTTGGAAAAATGCCCTGCGATTGGCTGGCTATACGTGGGACGCACTATAAGTTTCCGGAATGAATATGAAAAAATACTATTAAAGGTACAAAATTAATTTATTGTTTTTCAAAATAATCTCCCTTGGCGTCTATGCACTTTTTCATTCGATCAAACCAGTTTTGAAAACTTTTGTACCACTCCCCTGTGGTGACCTCTGAAACGTGTTTTTCATACTCCTCGACAGCCTCTTCTGGTGATGAAAATCGTTGACCGCGGAATTGGTTCTTAAATTTTTGGAACAGAAAAAAGTCACAAGGTGCCAGGTCGGGACTGTATGCAGGATGACTCATGAGTTCTACATTTTTCATCTTCAAAAAGTCGTTTGTCTGTCTGGCCGTGTGAGAACTAGCATTGTCGTGGTGCAGGATGATACGGCGTTTACGGTTATTTTTACGGAGTTCGTCAATAACTTCCGGCAAACAAATGGTCGTGTACCAGTCACTATTCACGGTACGACGATTCTCTAAAGCGACAGTAGCCACGTGTCCAGTTTTATTAAAAAAAGAAGCAATCATCCGCTTAGATGCACTTTTCACGCGCGCCACTTTGGTTGGTTTCGGCTCATCTTGAAAGACCCATACGCTCGATTGCTGCTTTGTTTTGGGATCGTAGCAATAAATCCATGTTTCGTTACCTGTTACTATGTCCCACACCAAATTTGACGCACCTTCGTTGAATCTGGTAAGCATGGCACTGCACCAAGTGACGCGGTCCGTTTTTTGAGCCTCGGTCAAGTTGTGTGGGATCCACCGCGAGCACAGCTTTCTCACACCCAAATGTTTGTGTAGGATTGATTGTATTTGACTCATGCCTATTTCTAAGGATGCGCGAATTTCATGGTAGGTCACATGCCTGTCTGTTTCAATCATACGGCGCACAGCATCGATGTTTTTGTTGGTCACAGCGGTGGACGGCCGATCATCGCGAGATTCGTCACTGAGATTGATACGACCACGCTTGAATTCTGCAAACCAGCTATAAACAGTCGTCTTGCATGGTGCTTCATTGCCAAAAGCTGTTTCAAGCCGAGCGATGCTCTGTTGAGCTGTCAAATTACACTTAAAATCGTAGAAAATCATACTACGAAAATTTTCCGGAGTTAAATCCACGTTGATGCAGACACACAATTTTTTAAATGGCGCCACAAGGTAAAAACAAAAGACAGTCAGATGAAACAAACTGCATTCTACAGCCAAAGAGTTCTATTTTCAAATGTTGCAATAAATTTTTAAATATTGTTTATGTAAGTGGCCAGTTCCGGAAACTTTTAGTGTTACCTATGTAAGACATAAGGAATAGATTCCCAGAGCGACGTAAATTATTTCTTATTTATTTCTATTCGTTATTTTTGAATTGTGAATTGATCAACGGTGCTACCATCGCTGGATTCCGCTATTCCATACTCCTTGTCCCTTCTTATACCTTATTTTTAGTGAAGGCGGCAGTAAAGAATATCAACTATTCAATAGCGTCAATAGTGTATAATATACAGTTTCTTTTTCTAGTCTATTGTTGCCAGCTAAGCATTGACCTCTCATGAAACAACGAGACACATAGTCTCTAATAAAAGTTCGTCGGAAAGTGTCCAAACGTGCGACGTGCATAGTAGCAAAAATCTTCAACCAAATTGAGACGTTATTACGTTAACATAAGATGCAATGTCAGTTGTACGAAATCGTCATTCGACACTTTTGAGCGAGATTGTGAGTCTAGTTCTTTAATGGGAGGTCAATGCAGCTAATTAATTTAGTAGGTACAGTTTTTTTACCGCAATATGGCGAGGTCGGCTAAGTTCCTGGTCGAGCTTTAAAGAAATTGATGAGACCGTATAGTCTATTAATGTACCTAATGGATTCAAGTTTAAATTCAATGTACTTTCACGGCTACAACAGAAATGACTTCTCCTCGATCCAGGGGGCCTAGCATGGTGCCACTTTAACATCATTTGACAGTAAATACCATATATTTTCTGTCAAATGGTGTTAAAGTGGCAACCATGTTAGACCTGCAGCAAGTACTTTGTTGTTTTTAGGCCGAGACATGTAAAAGTCATACCTGACAAAATCTCTTCCAATGAAGATTCTTTAATTTGGTACGCTATTTAAACCAATATGTAAAAACAGTAGCAAGCACTCCGCAAATAGATATATTATAGCCTGAATTTCTCATATTTCAAAGATCATTTGTACTGAATGTATATTTCGAAAAGTTTTCGTCAGTTATGACTCTTACATCTCTCGGCTTTCAAACAAAAATTTACCCGCTGGATCGGGACTGAGTTCAGAGGTAATTTCTGTCGTTGCCGTGAAATTACATTGGATTCAAACATTGAATTCGTTAGATAGGTACATTGAATAGACCATACCTTCTCATCGGTTTCATCATCCTGGCTTCAGGTGCCCCGCTAGTTATAAACACATAAATGTACGGTCACCAGCATGACAGGGTAACTATTAGTAGTTCTTATTGAGGCGTCATAGAGGTTAAAATCGTTTACAAATAGGGAGCTTGAACTGCAGGCGACTGTACATGCTGTATGATTGACAAACTGCGAGAATGAACAAAACTAATTTAAAAATCTTACCTTCAAAACAATCTCCTTTCCAAATTATCCGTGCTAATGTTATCGCTGACAACTTTGGGCAAAGCAATGAAATTCCTCCATCTCGTGTAATCTCCATGCGATAAATCCAACGCAGCATTCAAATAATTACCGATGCAGACCCTCACTAGACCTCTTATTTGAGGGTCATTGTGACCCCATAGGAGGTTAAAAATGTCTGACATGTGCTGACATTCAAACTCTTTACATTCTTCATCTTCTTTTTCAGCTGAATCCCCCTTTTCTATCAGTCCATCTGGAGCATCCTTACTATGGACTTCGTCTGTACGTTTCAAAGGTCTTTTTGGTCTGTCTTCTTTAGACAAATCTTTTAAAGCGTCAAGGTTTTCTAAGTTCGCGTTAGATTCACCAAAATGATCAAATTTCATGTCCAAATCTATGCTCGAAGACAAAATATCTCCACTCGAAGTCATGGGATAGTTAGTTAGGTATTTCGTTACTTCCGGTCATATTCGAATTGCTTGTAAAATTGCTGTTGGTCATATTAGGGTTTGCGCTGTCAGTCATTCCGCTGGCTATAAGGTCGTTTTTTGGGTAAATTCTACTGTCTAATATATTACTTTGAACGTCTTTTGATGAGCTTTTCTGTTCGACGCTCTCTATAGACTTTTCTAGTGATTTTTCTAGAGATTTGCTATCTTTTTTGGATATCTGTTGGGATTGTGATGTGTTTTGACTGTCCATGCTCTTATTCATTAGTTCGTGGACCAAGGAGTCCGTCATAGAGTCTTGGTAACAAACATTTCTTTCTAGTATGAAGTCGTTTATGTGATCTTGGTTGGAATCTGTCTGCTCGGACGAACCTGAAATTAATATTTGTTTATTATAATAAACTTAAAATATTATGAGTGTGTATTACAGATAAAATGCACACAGAAATCTTCGCCAGAGTTCGTATTTTCGAAATCATAAATTGTTAGAGCCCTACACATTGTACTGGCATTTGGAAACTTATTACAGAGAAAATAGGAGTCAAAGTCATTTTAGAAAATATTGTGCAAGAATCGTAACCGGAAGCAGTTAACGGTATCATTATAAATCATGTCTGAAGCCAACCGGACGTTCACTATCGAACCGGACGTTCTTGGATTGTATAGAAAGAGGAATTACGAATACGGAAATACGAATTTGGCCGAAAATTCAAAAGTGTATTATTCAAAAATTATAAGAAACAATCAGTTAAAAACAAATTCTCTGTGAAAAATATCTCTAATGTGACTTGAAAATGTTCTCATAATATGTGCATTACTTATATATATATATTTTTTAATTAGAAATAAGGCGTCTTATATTTAAAATGATAAACTTAAATATTAAACAAAAGGACTACATGTTTTATAAATGATACAACAAAAAGATATAAATATTGTAACGTTTTGGTTCAGAACTGTCAAGTTATATTTCTATGAAATAAATAAATGTTTAAATAAATAAATTAGTAATTTGACCGCTTCATGAGAAACGATCACTGAAATTTACAAAAAACAATTGATGTTTAGAGTAACAAACAACTTAGATACATAGGTGATGACTAATAAATAAATAAAATAAAAATAAAAATTTTCTTTATTCAGGTAGCAAGGACCCATAAAAATTAATTTAAAAACACATACACGAATAATATACATTACAATAAATAAATAAGACACAAGTTAAATAGATCATTTAAAATTATTTACAAATTATCATTTTTTATTGCGTACACAAAGTTTGACAATCCAATGCTTAAGCATAGGATTGTCAAACTTACTAGAAAATGTCCTCAGGATGTCGCTGTCACTGCCACTGGTTCTGTGGATAATGGACGCTATTCGTTTGCGCATGATCGCAAAAAAGTCATCGGTATGCGCCTCCGCAAACATTGTCGATGCACTACAGCCCCATCAACATCCTGAAGGCGTTATTGTACATAACACGCAGGGCGCTATAAGTCCTCTGCGTATAGCTGATCCACAGGCTGCATGAGTAAAAAGTTTGGCAGTACGACTTAAAAAGTGTGAGTTTTACCTGGTTGGAACATCTAGCAAATCTGCGGGCCAACATATTAGCTTTGACTGCCAACGCCCTACGTGCTCTCTCGATGTCAAGGTCATCTTTGAGATCATCAGATATAATATGTCCAAGGTATTTAAATTGGCTAACTCTCTTTAGACTGCTTCCGTTTAAAGTGATAGGAGGAACATAACTAGGAGTTTTTCTGCCTGATTTAAATACCATTAACTCACTTTTGACTGTATTATATCTGAGACCGTGATCCCTGGCATAGTTCTCACATTTAGTTAGTAGGCGGCGCATTGCACTGATTGAAGGGCTAAGCAGCACCATATCATCGGCATAGCTGATGTTATTAATACACCTTCCATCGATTGAACAACCGATATGCATGCTGCTCAGCTCCTCAATCAGGCTATTCATGTACAAATTAAACAAGGTCGGTGAAGATAGGCCCCCCTGTCGGACCCCACTCTCTAGAGTGTAGCTATCTGATAAAGCATTTCCCCATTTTACACTATTGGTTTGGCTACGGTACCAATACCTAAACATGGCTGTGATCTCGGGAGCCATACCCAGTTTATCTACCTTTTTCCAGAGCAATTCATATGACACGAGATCAAAGGCTTTGGATAGGTCCATAAAGCAAGCATAGATAGGTGTTTCTCTATCTGTATAATATCTCTATCTGTAATTATTTATAATAACGGGTCCTTACAGATAATAACCAGTAAAGACAAAATTCTAACAAACACACCCATAGAAGGACTGCAAACACGTTCTTATTTTTATTTTGAATAAGAGCTAACCTTGGTTCGATAGCACTACTAAAACCTGTTTTTGGAAACAAAGAGATGACATTACTATGGTAGGTATGCATTAGAAAAGAATTTCATAGGGCAGATTTTTAAATTGATACAAACTGGATGAAAACATGTCTATGGATTCTAGTTTATTATTATAAAGTTTAAAGACTTGTCTTAAATACGTGTTGTTACCGTGTGTAATATAATTGAAAAATTCTAGGCTTACCGAAAAAGTTCTGCATTATATTAGTCAGTATAACGTCCCTGTGTGAACAGAGATGGGCGACGCAAGTCGCCACGCCGCGTCTCACTGCTGGCTCTGATGATTCCACGTGGGACAGCAGTGCTTTAGCCAGTTCTGTAATGAAGCATACTCTGAGGTAGTGTGTTTTGAACGAAATCTATCGCTTTTACTCGTATCATACACATATACTTATATACATATAAGAGGAGTTAGACAGGGATGTGTAGCGTCACCGTAGCTGTTCAATCTATTCATGGACAGTTGTTTCAATGATTTGAAAGAGCTTTGCCTTTAAACGGAAAGGAATGAAAATTAATACAGGAAAAACAAAAGTGATGCTGCTAGAGAGGGATGAAGCAGTGACTGAATGTAAGGTTAAGATTGAAGACGAGGAAGTGGATCAGCTTAAAGAATATGTATATTTGGGTTGTCTATTTACACGCAATGGAAAGTGTGACGGTGTCATTGAAAGAAAAGTGAATGCGGGAAACAAAATTATTATCAGTGGCCGCTCTGTGGACGAGTGACAGAGAACTCGCCTGCGAAGCCAAAGGTCGTGGGTTCAATCCCCGCGGTGCACAATAATTTGTGTTCGGTCTGCGTACTTCGGAAGGTACGTTAAGCTGTTGGTCCATATGTGCCCGAAGTACGGTGATATGACTCACCACCCATCACGTTCACGTTAATAATCCTCGGTGAAGAGCGGTTGTACCAAGGTCGGGCTGTGACTTTTTACAATTAATACTTGGGGACACCACAGACACCCCCTCGGCGATTCATGTCCTAACGATATGAATATCTATGTATTTGGAACAGTTCGATACAACTGTAAATAATGAGGATAGAGCCAACGTATGTTGATTTAAATGTAACACCCTCAAGGTGTAATAAATGTGCATTACAGATTGGTGAATCAAACAGTGACCGAACTGGCACAAGAATAGTTTCTGGTCCGTAAATAAGTTGGTATAACACACCACCCGCAATAGATGAAGGGTTCGAATCCACTGTCTTTGTTTTATTCTTCAGTTTTGTAACAAATTAATAAGAAATAATTATAAAGCCCCAAAAAATCACGTCATGCAAAAACTGGATAATGTATTATATAGGTAAATTTTTCAAAAACTATTGTTTTATGATATGAAAAATTCTTAAAACAAATCGATTTGCATAAAAATATCAGTGCTTATATATAAGGTCACTTTAATTTATGCACCCAAATTCTCACTGAAGACTCGGTAAGTGCTCAGTAACAAGGTTCGATAGGTATATTTACCTTTAAAGTTAAGTATAAAAAAACACTTCTGCAACGGCAAAAGCAGAGCGAAAATTTGAAGCATCCTCACAAAATTATGTACCAAATGAATAAATATTAAATACAAATGAGCAATCCTCATTTCATTATTAATCTTTCTCTCTCTCACACACACACACTCACCACACCTCTTTGTTACACAAATACTTACACACACACAAATCTTAACTCACTCACCCCTGCAACTTATACCTAGGTATAATGAATTATGTACATGTTTCTTTTTGTATAAATTTTCAACGATTGTAGATGTTAAAAAGCCCCTACTCACTCGTAATTCTTGCTCTGCACGGCAACTACAGAGCCGGGGTTTATTGGAAAACAGCGCTGTGAACCGTCTAACGGTCCAGCATTAAAGCTGAATAATCTCCGTTTGCCTAAAAGCTATTTTTAATAATTTATGCGTTGTGTATGTACCTACTATTAAACTATTTTTTGTTTAATTAAGCGGTGTCTGATGTATATACTTGTGTCATTCCTTTTTTTCTGTTTTTCTGGCAATAAATGTGTTTTTATTTTATTTATTTTATTACCCTTTTTGTGAAACACGTAAATTATTCTTTTCGTGTTCCTTACAAACGCAAGCCCAGCCCCGAGTCAATTACTATAGGACGTCAACATTTTATTTTGCGAAATCAGCAAAAATTATTATCCATCCGTGTTACTGATCACTTACCAAGCCTCCAGTATGAGTTTGGCTGTGTAAATTAAAGTCACCTTATTTATATTAGTGAAATTAGGTATGTATAAGCTATCGAATTTTACAATCTCACGCTGACATACATTTTGACTAGCTTTTTCCCGCTACTTCGTCCTTTTGAATTTGGAAACGATGTTTTCCATGAATCTTTAAAATCCCTTTATCCTATAAAGGGGGCAACTAGTATCTGAATATAATCCTAAATTACATTGATTATTTCTTTTCAACATAATTTTATTTCAGGAAACTAGTCCCAGAACAATAAACGAGGAAAAATAACACCGGACAGGGGGCATCGCAAGGTCATTGACTCTCGATGTAACTATGGGTCAGTTGCTATGCTGTCGTTGAGACGAGGCGACACTTTGCTGACCGTCGAAACGTTGCATGCACATTCCGCAGTATCGAGGACGCGGGCAGCGCACACAAACATTCTCGGAAGTTTCCAGCCGACCTAGCAATTCGGTTGATGCCTCAACGGCACGATACCTTAAGGAGCCGAGTGACACTGATAAGATCAAATGTCATCGGTGGCAACTTGGTGAGGTCCTCGGCTACGGATCAAGGTCGGTCTCTATTAAAACATGTAAGATGTCCTGCAAATCCTTTTGTGCCTGCGCGTCTCCCCGCCTCGCTACAAGACACACGGTGGTTACGGTAGTCTTCTCTAATACAGTCATAGCAGCGCTAATCTCGGCTTCCTTTAAGTTAAAGTCTATCACATCTATAGCCGGTTCTGCACGAAGGCAAGAACATCGAATACCACATTGGTGCCGGAGCTGCATAAATGTCACATCAAACGTGCAAAATCAACCCGTCCTGCTGAGAATTTTTAGGTCAAAACCGTTATGGATGGAGGCTAAATGTTCAAAGGAAGGTGTCAGACACTGAAGAAGAACTTGAGATCAACGCAAGCCACCTGCGTCCATACCATATAATTATGTAAATGGAATTTTGACATGACGTATCCTGTGCGATCACACTTTCAAGGCCAAGATAAGCTATGTCAGCCATTGAAGGGGATCAGCGAAGCCCTAAGCCTTGGTCGTCACTGTGATCGAAAACGGCCGGATGGCATCACCGTGGGTGCGCCTGCTATAGCTAGAAGCGGGAACTAGATCGCTATTCCAGTGTTTATGTCACTTTTTAGGCGACCGACCGATCCAATGTAGGGATGCTAAACGTACTTTGTATCGGTCGGTCGTTTCCTAGCCGCTGTAGGTAACTATAAAAAGCCGTAGCGGCCTGAAAGAAGATATGGTGACTAGAGTAAAAAAAAAATGCTTCAGTGGTTTGGACATTTAGAGAGGATAAATGAAAGTAGAATGACGAAAGAAATTGATGGTGCCTAAGTGGAATATAAAGCTTGACCAAACCAAACTGGCGACATACTGAAAATTGGCAATGTAAAAAGTACCCGGAATAGACGAGAGCTTGAATGACTATGATTGATGGATGTAGGAGAGCCGAAAGAGGTGTATGTATGTAGTGCATTACATTGAAAAACCAATTAGAAACAAATTATCTGAGGAAATTTTATCTCAGAATAGGCTCTGCAGGCCAGCGACTGTCCAATTTGTCCACCGAGATCTCATCCGATTTTTTTCAATACTTGATATGCTTTCTAGTAATGCACATATGAAACTTTCACAAGCGAAGCGCAATGGAACATTTATTTTGAGTTCAAACAGAAAGTTCATCTAAGAAGAACTAGGGTCCACTCGCTCCTCTTCGCCTGCCTCCCGAATTTATGAGCACAAATAACCCGTGGCCTATTCGTCCAGGGTCCTGAAAAAAACGAATTCCTCCTCGCTTTGCTCATCGTCGCACCAAATTCGGTAAATCGTGATTCGACGTAATTAACATTAATCTAGCTAATTCGTCCTAATATGACTTTCATGAAGTTTGTTATAAAATAATTTGAATAAGTCTTGAATGCGATCGAAAATCAAACATTTTTATGACGTGTGTCGAGAACCGTGTTATTGGAACTTGGAGAAGGTTGTTAGAAGAAAACTAGTCAACTGACCTATAATTTCTTCATCCATACAATATTCAGCCAAAGCATTTAGTATCCGTGGTAAATTGTTCTCTAATGTCTCAACAATGAGTTGAATTTCGTTTGTCTGGCGCACAATTTGGCTTAACTTGGGAAACAGTGTTTGCGGGCTTGAGTCCGTATCTTGCCGACACCTGGACGTAGCCAAGTGTCTCCGAGACAAACCCTGGACAAAGCAGCTCGAACCCATCTGAAAGAAGATTTATTTACCTTGAGGATCCATTATAACACAGAGTAATAGTACGTAAGGTGACACTAATTTATGCAGCCAAATTCATACTGGATTTTCGAAAAGTGATCAGTTTCACGGATCGATAACAGTTTTTTATATGACCTTCCAGTAATTGCCTAGAGCTGGACTTGCGTTTGTATTGAATACGAAAAACATATATATGTTACAAATTTCACAAAAAGTCATCGAACCTTGATAGTGAGAACTTACGGAGTCTTTGTGTGAATTTGGCTACATAAATTAATGACACCTTGTCTATTCAGGCCAGGATCTTATTGATCCGGGACAGTTATCTCTGTGTTACAGTACTGAGACCTTTTTACTACATTTATCACTGCAACAATGACGGAAAGTGTAACTCTGTAAAATAAAGACTTTAATTCAATCCTCTATCCGGGCTTTTCCTTAATATCAAGGATCAAGACCACCATGTTTTGATAGCCTCGAAAAGTGGTGGAGTTGTCTCCCTTATAGCAATAGGCTTGTACACAGGGTAAACAAAATATTGTTACGAGCTGGGGTTCGGGATAAATTAATTTTAATACCAATTTGTACCAAAAACCACTGTCTTTATTTGTAATCACACACACTATTTAAACAAAACTGAAAATAAATAACAACTGGAATTACTAACTGGACTCAGTGGACTCACTGGAATGCCTAATTTGTCCGCACTATAATTTGAAAAATGTATCACCACTACTAACTAGAATCGTTACCGGGTTATATTCGCTCTATACAGTCGCACTTCACTAGTCACTACTAGAGTTGTCCTTTAGTTCACTAGAGTTTCCGCTTTGTCTCGTAGTTAACACTGAACTGACTATCGACCGCTACCTGTCCTGTTTTTATACCATACGCCGGCTTCGCGATCTGTCTAGAACCCTCTCACACATTATGGAACACGCTTCAAGGATCCCAGCCTATATCCATTCCTTTCCAACCCTAATGCTTTCTCTTTCCCACTTCTTTCTAGTTCAAGTGACGCAATGTCGCTAGAACCCTCTCGCACATTATGGAACGCGCGTCACGCTTCACGTCAGCGTGTCAAGGACTCCAGTCTGTATCCGTCCCTTTCCAACCCAAATGCTTTCTCTCACTTCTTCGTCCGAGACATTTCGAGTTCAATGGCAGAAACTTCTCGCATTGTCCAGTTGTGACGTTGGCCTGGAAGCGTCCACACGTCATCCGCGCTGAGATTATTTACGAACTTTCTTACGCGTTCCATGATGTGTGAGATTTTTGTTTCGTGCGCCGGTACTACGTAACAATATTATTCTATTTAGTCCGTCATTAAGATTATCGAAAAATATTGGACACGTATTCAAATAAAAAATGACAGAGATATAGATAGATAGATAGATTTAGTTTATTCACCAAAGACAATACATGTTATTCTTTTACATTTCTTAAGCCAAACTGCTCAGCAGTTTATCGGCTACCACTCTCGGTATCCAAACATGTCTTCATCTGCAAAAGCTTCGAAATCTTAAACTTATTTTTAACACAGTTTTTTAAAAATCTAAACAAAGCCAAGAAAACACCCTTTCAAAATACTTTTAAATTTGTTTTTGCTTATTTTGCCATTTAGAGTTTCGTCAACCTCTTCCCCTATTGAGTTAAATATCTTCGGTATTAAATACTCGCGATAGATAAAGCGCGTCAAAGTTTGGGAGTGGGGGAAAATGACGTCACTTTTAAGTAAAATTGTACCTAGATGTGACGTCACGTGGGACTTCAGCGGGCTATATCTTCATCATTAATTGTTTAATATAAAAAGAAAAAATACGTGTCCAATATTTTGTGATAATCTAACTGATGGACTAATAATTTTTTTTTAGTAATCATGCCTATTCCAACACCCCATCTCAAAGGCTTCAATCCTATTCAGCATGTTTACATTGACAGTCCACATCTTGGACCCTTACAAATAGGTAAAGACAAAGAGACACTTCTCCCTCGAATTTTAGATTTGCAGGAAATCCATTTAGCGTTAGAGTTTAGAAGTATTAGACAATACTTTAATTAGTTCAAGTAAATATCAAGACAAATCTACAAAGTGCCACAGGACTGATATGATATGATAAGTTAACATATCATATTAAAATCTCAGTATAAACTGTCAATTTCTAAAAGCTTAAATTTATTTTATGCTAATTTATTATATTACTTCCTATTTAATAAAAAAAATGATGTTTCTTCCAAAAGTGTCCATAAACATTTCCATTGTTGCCATTGCAATTGAACAAAGAGAAAACTATGTTAATAAAACAAATGTTTTATTGTTTGCTTGTCTGCCTAAATTTCAAGTTTTACCTTGCATTTCTTGTATGATCTATTTGGTTTTGCAGCACAATGTTGGTCTTATAGGCGTGGAACGCAAACCCTCCAACAACGGCCCTGTTTAAGGCCTCGTCACCAACCAGTCTAACTTCAGCCTGCAATAGTGTCATATATAGTCATATATTCTAATATGTTGTTTATCCATGGTTAAACACAAGAGATTTTTTCAGAACTTCTTTTATGCTATTAAATGTTATTGGTTCAGTATCACTTGAATTACCCAGCTGAACTAAAGTTTTTACCAAAATTGTTATAATATCTTCATTTTTCAAAATTATTTCTGCCAAGTCTTTTGTGTTTAATGTTTCATTTTTCTTTATTTCAGTTTTTGTATTTTTGTTTGTCTGAACGGTAGACGGTCTGTCTACAGTCTGAACTTTTACATACTCAGTGGTTTGAATAGAGTTTTTATTAATTACATCATTTTCAAACATTTTTTTTGTCTTATTTATTTCTTTTGTCATTGTCAACTTTGGAAAATTGGTGCTATAATTAGAAGGATGGAGGTTTCCATTATTTTTTAAGGAGCCAGTTACTTGAGCATAGTTCTTTTTGTTATATTTTTCTTCTATTTTAATTTTTTTGATAGGGCAATCTCTAGAAATTGCCAGGTGAGGGCCCTGACAATTGATGCACTTTATAATTGCCTCCTTATCACATGTAGAGAAATGGTGTTCTCCGGCACACACTGAACATTTTTGGGTTGATTTGCAAAATTTAGCTCCATGATTGAATTTAAAACATTTGTAACATTGCAATAATGGAGCAACATACTCAAAGACCTTGAATCTATATAGATCAAGGTATACAAAGTCCGGTAATTGTTGGGATAGAAATGTAACACTTACAGATCCATATGGCACTATTGTGCCATTCACCTTATGGGTAAAACGTCTGATATTTATGATCTCGTACAGAGATGAGAGTTTTTTAAATAACTCATCGTTGCTGATATTCGTTGGCACGAACCTCAGAACGCCGATGATTTCCACTGACCTAGCTGGTATGTACGCCTTGTAATTATATTTTTTCAAAAAGTTCTCATTGCACAGAAAATTGTTGGCATGAATATTTTGTGAAAACGTAATGCCCAATTTATTTGCGTTGACTCTTTTAATACCCACCACGCCCTTAATTTCATTTTTGAATAAGGTACAAATCATGTCTGGGTTCTTGTTCCCTAGTCTCTCACCTTCATTGGTACTTTCGACATAAACAATGTATTCAGTACTCACCTGATTCTCAGGGAAAATACGTTTATAACCTGGTTTATTGTATGGTTTGTAGAAAACTTCATTATCTTGAGAGTTCTGAGCACCTTGAAGATAAGCATCATCACCTCTACCACGCTTTGTTCCCGTAGGGGTTGAAGAAGAATCTTGCCCAGGGGGCTCAGCCCCCGTAGGCTCTTTCATTTTTACAAAAACTCTATGCACTGTACAATTTTTATTTACACTTATCAACTTAAAATATTACAGTTTTACAGCAGAAAAATATTTTCTGAAAAAACTTTTAACAATTCCGCCTTTACGTTTCAAAAGCCCGCCAAAAAACCTGACAGCAATCAACTTAATGAGTGTTGCCAGTGGAAAAAATTGTTATATTATTCATTCATTCATTCTATTGGTTTTCCGCAACATGGCGGGGTTTTTAATTTTCCTGGTTTGGCTTTACATACATACAGCTTTGCTATTAGAACCACGGAAGAGATATAATCGAAAAAAAAGTGTATCTGCAGATGTGGACAAATGCATAATTTAAAAAAAAAACGAGTTTCACAACCTCCCACAAAGGCACCGTTTCCAATTGTATTAACACAATAAACTGTTCAAAACCTCACCTCTGATGCGGCATGCTCTCCAATGCCTTACACAGATTAACTTTACACAGCCAATAGCTCATGATGTCAAGTGAAACCAAGCTGTTCACAGCGTTCCACAGTACACCGTGTTGTTTACTGTTGCATAGAGCTGAACAGATCTTCGTTATGGACGTGAGGGTGTGGTGTGGGTGTCATCTTTGAGGCCCTGGAAAAATATTTACGAATTATTTTGGTGAATAATAAACGTAGGCATCTTTGTCCGTCTCTCCGCAACAAAACTGGAATATGCGATTCTTTTGTGCTATGTAATACTGCACAAAATGTAGTATTCAAAAAAAGGGTCCTGGAAAATATATTTGAAACAAAATGTACGATCTGTTTATACCTAGCGGGGTGGGGTACCTGGAACCAGGATAAAGCTCGACCAGGAACTTAGACGACCTGTCAAAGAGGACGCTAGTTTTGCGTTTCATATGGCAATACTAAACTTAAATGTCATACGATAGCATAGTGATGTGATCATACCTTAGAGAAATCTAAGGATCATACATTTATTTCGTTTAATTTTTTATACTACATGGTACATAATAAATATTTCGATATAATTTAAATTTGTATTCGTGTCATATAAGGAAAAAATATCTAAATCAAGGAAAACAATAAAATAAGTTACATTTTATTCGTTTTTGTAGTAAACATTTCATAAATACGATCATATATAAGTGGTAGGTTGTAGAACTGATGCCGGGCTCGACTTTGGAGGTACCACCATCTTACTCGCAAAACACCCCTGAAGTTATTCGGGGGAGAGTAAGAGAACAGCTCGCATCATCAGAGAGACACATCATCTAAGGACCAGTAACCATCGACAATGTCAACCTCGAAGTTGTTTTTGTTGTTTCGTTGTTTTTTTTACCACAAAAACAATTTTAATAACATTAAACCTAAAAAACCTTATCGACAGGAATTAAGGAAAGAGACAAGCCCATTACACAATGAAAAAATAAGGTATCAGAGATAAGGAATAAGGAATAGCACAGCAACCAAAACACAATAGGCGATAGACTACAATATTCAATTTGCATAATCCGGTAATGAATCCGGTAATGACGACCATAACCTAGAGATCAACTTCAAAAAAAAAACAAAATTAAAACCGTTTCACCCCTTTCAAAAAACCCAAGTGATATAAATTTCACATTTGAAAATACCAAACTCGAAGTAGTAAATAATTTCTCGTTGCTAGGATTTCATAGAAATATCAACTGGAAAGTGCACACCCAAAAAATACGGTCAAAATTGGCTAAATTCGCTTATGCACTCCGCGAAGTAAAAAGGTCCACCGATCTAAAAACGGCTATCGTCACCTACTATGCTTATGCATATGCATGGCTTAGTTATGGCATTATCCTTTGGGGAAACAGCACTAATGCTTTAACCGTTTTTACAGTTCAAAAAAGGCTTGTCAGAATATTAGTAAATATAAATACAACCGACAGCTGTAGACCTCACTTATACAACACGAAATCCTCACAGTAGCTTGTATCTACATACTTGAAACCTGTAAGTTCGTCCAAAAGTACCCCGAGTTTTATGAAAAACGCGAAGATTTAACAAATCGTACGTTGAGACCCAGACACGGATTAGAACTACCACCCCCTCAGCTAAAAATTCACTCCTCAGGACCATTATCTACGTCCATCAAAATTTATAATAAATTACCAAAGTCTATATACATATAATAAATAAAACGAAAGATACTAAATTTTTTTAATTACTAAGACAGCTATTCATCACAAAATGTTATTACAAAATCGACGAATATTTAAATGATAAATTATAAAACTCAAATATGTGAAAAAGACAACTGACAAATAAAACTGGGAATTTTTAATAACTTAATAAATAAATCTTTAATAATAAAAAAAAATAAAAATTAAAAATTTAGTAACAATACACAATTTAATAATAATAATAATAAATGTCTTAATTGCGCAAACCTTACTGATTTAATTACATCAGTCGATGAGGCATCCTTATAAGTACACAATACCTGTGTCAGAATACCCCGTTCTTCCATAAAACAGCTATTGATTTGCAACAATTTTAAATATGTTATGTAGTGTAATAAGGTGTAAGTAGGATAATAAAGTGCCGTCATCTCTTATATTGCTGTGCCTGGACAAGGTCCATAATGATCTAATAATTTTAATGTTCTCACCTATGTATATACATTATGGAATGCAATAAAATATAGGAAAATTAATATGAATATTGGTGATCCATCTCTGTGTTTACATTTACACTGTAAGTTTGATTGAACTCGAAAAAGGTCAGGTACGAGTCACGGAGCTTTGTTGGAAAAATGCCCTGCGATTGGCTGGCTATACGTGGGACGCACTATAAGTTTCCGGAATGAATATGAAAAAATACTATTAAAGGTACAAAATTAATTTATTGTTTTTCAAAATAATCTCCCTTGGCGTCTATGCACTTTTTCATTCGATCAAACCAGTTTTGAAAACTTTTGTACCACTCCCCTGTGGTGACCTCTGAAACGTGTTTTTCATACTCCTCGACAGCCTCTTCTGGTGATGAAAATCGTTGACCGCGGAATTGGTTCTTAAATTTTTGGAACAGAAAAAAGTCACAAGGTGCCAGGTCGGGACTGTATGCAGGATGACTCATGAGTTCTACATTTTTCATCTTCAAAAAGTCGTTTGTCTGTCTGGCCGTGTGAGAACTAGCATTGTCGTGGTGCAGGATGATACGGCGTTTACGGTTATTTTTACGGAGTTCGTCAATAACTTCCGGCAAACAAATGGTCGTGTACCAGTCACTATTCACGGTACGACGATTCTCTAAAGCGACAGTAGCCACGTGTCCAGTTTTATTAAAAAAAGAAGCAATCATCCGCTTAGATGCACTTTTCACGCGCGCCACTTTGGTTGGTTTCGGCTCATCTTGAAAGACCCATACGCTCGATTGCTGCTTTGTTTTGGGATCGTAGCAATAAATCCATGTTTCGTTACCTGTTACTATGTCCCACACCAAATTTGACGCACCTTCGTTGAATCTGGTAAGCATGGCACTGCACCAAGTGACGCGGTCCGTTTTTTGAGCCTCGGTCAAGTTGTGTGGGATCCACCGCGAGCACAGCTTTCTCACACCCAAATGTTTGTGTAGGATTGATTGTATTTGACTCATGCCTATTTCTAAGGATGCGCGAATTTCATGGTAGGTCACATGCCTGTCTGTTTCAATCATACGGCGCACAGCATCGATGTTTTTGTTGGTCACAGCGGTGGACGGCCGATCATCGCGAGATTCGTCACTGAGATTGATACGACCACGCTTGAATTCTGCAAACCAGCTATAAACAGTCGTCTTGCATGGTGCTTCATTGCCAAAAGCTGTTTCAAGCCGAGCGATGCTCTGTTGAGCTGTCAAATTACACTTAAAATCGTAGAAAATCATACTACGAAAATTTTCCGGAGTTAAATCCATGTTGATGCAGACACACAATTTTTTAAATGGCGCCACAAGGTAAAAACAAAAGACAGTCAGATGAAACAAACTGCATTCTACAGCCAAAGAGTTCTATTTTCAAATGTTGCAATAAATTTTTAAATATTGTTTATGTAAGTGGCCAGTTCCGGAAACTTTTAGTGTTACCTATGTAAGACATAAGGAATAGATTCCCAGAGCGACGTAAATTATTTCTTATTTATTTCTATTCGTTATTTTTGAATTGTGAATTGATCAACGGTGCTACCATCGCTGGATTCCGCTATTCCATACTCCTTGTCCCTTCTTATACCTTATTTTTAGTGAAGGCGGCAGTAAAGAATATCAACTATTCAATAGCGTCAATAGTGTATAATATACAGTTTCTTTTTCTAGTCTATTGTTGCCAGCTAAGCATTGACCTCTCATGAAACAACGAGACACATAGTCTCTAATAAAAGTTCGTCGGAAAGTGTCCAAACGTGCGACGTGCATAGTAGCAAAAATCTTCAACCAAATTGAGACGTTATTACGTTAACATAAGATGCAATGTCAGTTGTACGAAATCGTCATTCGACACTTTTGAGCGAGATTGTGAGTCTAGTTCTTTAATGGGAGGTCAATGCAGCTAATTAATTTAGTAGGTACAGTTTTTTTACCGCAATATGGCGAGGTCGGCTAAGTTCCTGGTCGAGCTTTAAAGAAATTGATGAGACCGTATAGTCTATTAATGTACCTAATGGATTCAAGTTTAAATTCAATGTACTTTCACGGCTACAACAGAAATGACTTCTCCTCGATCCAGGGGGCCTAGCATGGTGCCACTTTAACATCATTTGACAGTAAATACCATATATTTTCTGTCAAATGGTGTTAAAGTGGCAACCATGTTAGACCTGCAGCAAGTACTTTGTTGTTTTTAGGCCGAGACATGTAAAAGTCATACCTGACAAAATCTCTTCCAATGAAGATTCTTTAATTTGGTACGCTATTTAAACCAATATGTAAAAACAGTAGCAAGCACTCCGCAAATAGATATATTATAGCCTGAATTTCTCATATTTCAAAGATCATTTGTACTGAATGTATATTTCGAAAAGTTTTCGTCAGTTATGACTCTTACATCTCTCGGCTTTCAAACAAAAATTTACCCGCTGGATCGGGACTGAGTTCAGAGGTAATTTCTGTCGTTGCCGTGAAATTACATTGGATTCAAACATTGAATTCGTTAGATAGGTACATTGAATAGACCATACCTTCTCATCGGTTTCATCATCCTGGCTTCAGGTGCCCCGCTAGTTATAAACACATAAATGTACGGTCACCAGCATGACAGGGTAACTATTAGTAGTTCTTATTGAGGCGTCATAGAGGTTAAAATCGTTTACAAATAGGGAGCTTGAACTGCAGGCGACTGTACATGCTGTATGATTGACAAACTGCGAGAATGAACAAAACTAATTTAAAAATCTTACCTTCAAAACAATCTCCTTTCCAAATTATCCGTGCTAATGTTATCGCTGACAACTTTGGGCAAAGCAATGAAATTCCTCCATCTCGTGTAATCTCCATGCGATAAATCCAACGCAGCATTCAAATAATTACCGATGCAGACCCTCACTAGACCTCTTATTTGAGGGTCATTGTGACCCCATAGGAGGTTAAAAATGTCTGACATGTGCTGACATTCAAACTCTTTACATTCTTCATCTTCTTTTTCAGCTGAATCCCCCTTTTCTATCAGTCCATCTGGAGCATCCTTACTATGGACTTCGTCTGTACGTTTCAAAGGTCTTTTTGGTCTGTCTTCTTTAGACAAATCTTTTAAAGCGTCAAGGTTTTCTAAGTTCGCGTTAGATTCACCAAAATGATCAAATTTCATGTCCAAATCTATGCTCGAAGACAAAATATCTCCACTCGAAGTCATGGGATAGTTAGTTAGGTATTTCGTTACTTCCGGTCATATTCGAATTGCTTGTAAAATTGCTGTTGGTCATATTAGGGTTTGCGCTGTCAGTCATTCCGCTGGCTATAAGGTCGTTTTTTGGGTAAATTCTACTGTCTAATATATTACTTTGAACGTCTTTTGATGAGCTTTTCTGTTCGACGCTCTCTATAGACTTTTCTAGTGATTTTTCTAGAGATTTGCTATCTTTTTTGGATATCTGTTGGGATTGTGATGTGTTTTGACTGTCCATGCTCTTATTCATTAGTTCGTGGACCAAGGAGTCCGTCATAGAGTCTTGGTAACAAACATTTCTTTCTAGTATGAAGTCGTTTATGTGATCTTGGTTGGAATCTGTCTGCTCGGACGAACCTGAAATTAATATTTGTTTATTATAATAAACTTAAAATATTATGAGTGTGTATTACAGATAAAATGCACACAGAAATCTTCGCCAGAGTTCGTATTTTCGAAATCATAAATTGTTAGAGCCCTACACATTGTACTGGCATTTGGAAACTTATTACAGAGAAAATAGGAGTCAAAGTCATTTTAGAAAATATTGTGCAAGAATCGTAACCGGAAGCAGTTAACGGTATCATTATAAATCATGTCTGAAGCCAACCGGACGTTCACTATCGAACCGGACGTTCTTGGATTGTATAGAAAGAGGAATTACGAATACGGAAATACGAATTTGGCCGAAAATTCAAAAGTGTATTATTCAAAAATTATAAGAAACAATCAGTTAAAAACAAATTCTCTGTGAAAAATATCTCTAATGTGACTTGAAAATGTTCTCATAATATGTGCATTACTTATATATATATATTTTTTAATTAGAAATAAGGCGTCTTATATTTAAAATGATAAACTTAAATATTAAACAAAAGGACTACATGTTTTATAAATGATACAACAAAAAGATATAAATATTGTAACGTTTTGGTTCAGAACTGTCAAGTTATATTTCTATGAAATAAATAAATGTTTAAATAAATAAATTAGTAATTTGACCGCTTCATGAGAAACGATCACTGAAATTTACAAAAAACAATTGATGTTTAGAGTAACAAACAACTTAGATACATAGGTGATGACTAATAAATAAATAAAATAAAAATAAAAATTTTCTTTATTCAGGTAGCAAGGACCCATAAAAATTAATTTAAAAACACATACACGAATAATATACATTACAATAAATAAATAAGACACAAGTTAAATAGATCATTTAAAATTATTTACAAATTATCATTTTTTATTGCGTACACAAAGTTTGACAATCCAATGCTTAAGCATAGGATTGTCAAACTTACTAGAAAATGTCCTCAGGATGTCGCTGTCACTGCCACTGGTTCTGTGGATAATGGACGCTATTCGTTTGCGCATGATCGCAAAAAAGTCATCGGTATGCGCCTCCGCAAACATTGTCGATGCACTACAGCCCCATCAACATCCTGAAGGCGTTATTGTACATAACACGCAGGGCGCTATAAGTCCTCTGCGTATAGCTGATCCACAGGCTGCATGAGTAAAAAGTTTGGCAGTACGACTTAAAAAGTGTGAGTTTTACCTGGTTGGAACATCTAGCAAATCTGCGGGCCAACATATTAGCTTTGACTGCCAACGCCCTACGTGCTCTCTCGATGTCAAGGTCATCTTTGAGATCATCAGATATAATATGTCCAAGGTATTTAAATTGGCTAACTCTCTTTAGACTGCTTCCGTTTAAAGTGATAGGAGGAACATAACTAGGAGTTTTTCTGCCTGATTTAAATACCATTAACTCACTTTTGACTGTATTATATCTGAGACCGTGATCCCTGGCATAGTTCTCACATTTAGTTAGTAGGCGGCGCATTGCACTGATTGAAGGGCTAAGCAGCACCATATCATCGGCATAGCTGATGTTATTAATACACCTTCCATCGATTGAACAACCGATATGCATGCTGCTCAGCTCCTCAATCAGGCTATTCATGTACAAATTAAACAAGGTCGGTGAAGATAGGCCCCCCTGTCGGACCCCACTCTCTAGAGTGTAGCTATCTGATAAAGCATTTCCCCATTTTACACTATTGGTTTGGCTACGGTACCAATACCTAAACATGGCTGTGATCTCGGGAGCCATACCCAGTTTATCTACCTTTTTCCAGAGCAATTCATATGACACGAGATCAAAGGCTTTGGATAGGTCCATAAAGCAAGCATAGATAGGTGTTTCTCTATCTGTATAATATCTCTATCTGTAATTATTTATAATAACGGGTCCTTACAGATAATAACCAGTAAAGACAAAATTCTAACAAACACACCCATAGAAGGACTGCAAACACGTTCTTATTTTTATTTTGAATAAGAGCTAACCTTGGTTCGATAGCACTACTAAAACCTGTTTTTGGAAACAAAGAGATGACATTACTATGGTAGGTATGCATTAGAAAAGAATTTCATAGGGCAGATTTTTAAATTGATACAAACTGGATGAAAACATGTCTATGGATTCTAGTTTATTATTATAAAGTTTAAAGACTTGTCTTAAATACGTGTTGTTACCGTGTGTAATATAATTGAAAAATTCTAGGCTTACCGAAAAAGTTCTGCATTATATTAGTCAGTATAACGTCCCTGTGTGAACAGAGATGGGCGACGCAAGTCGCCACGCCGCGTCTCACTGCTGGCTCTGATGATTCCACGTGGGACAGCAGTGCTTTAGCCAGTTCTGTAATGAAGCATACTCTGAGGTAGTGTGTTTTGAACGAAATCTATCGCTTTTACTCGTATCATACACATATACTTATATACATATAAGAGGAGTTAGACAGGGATGTGTAGCGTCACCGTAGCTGTTCAATCTATTCATGGACAGTTGTTTCAATGATTTGAAAGAGCTTTGCCTTTAAACGGAAAGGAATGAAAATTAATACAGGAAAAACAAAAGTGATGCTGCTAGAGAGGGATGAAGCAGTGACTGAATGTAAGGTTAAGATTGAAGACGAGGAAGTGGATCAGCTTAAAGAATATGTATATTTGGGTTGTCTATTTACACGCAATGGAAAGTGTGACGGTGTCATTGAAAGAAAAGTGAATGCGGGAAACAAAATTATTATCAGTGGCCGCTCTGTGGACGAGTGACAGAGAACTCGCCTGCGAAGCCAAAGGTCGTGGGTTCAATCCCCGCGGTGCACAATAATTTGTGTTCGGTCTGCGTACTTCGGAAGGTACGTTAAGCTGTTGGTCCATATGTGCCCGAAGTACGGTGATATGACTCACCACCCATCACGTTCACGTTAATAATCCTCGGTGAAGAGCGGTTGTACCAAGGTCGGGCTGTGACTTTTTACAATTAATACTTGGGGACACCACAGACACCCCCTCGGCGATTCATGTCCTAACGATATGAATATCTATGTATTTGGAACAGTTCGATACAACTGTAAATAATGAGGATAGAGCCAACGTATGTTGATTTAAATGTAACACCCTCAAGGTGTAATAAATGTGCATTACAGATTGGTGAATCAAACAGTGACCGAACTGGCACAAGAATAGTTTCTGGTCCGTAAATAAGTTGGTATAACACACCACCCGCAATAGATGAAGGGTTCGAATCCACTGTCTTTGTTTTATTCTTCAGTTTTGTAACAAATTAATAAGAAATAATTATAAAGCCCCAAAAAATCACGTCATGCAAAAACTGGATAATGTATTATATAGGTAAATTTTTCAAAAACTATTGTTTTATGATATGAAAAATTCTTAAAACAAATCGATTTGCATAAAAATATCAGTGCTTATATATAAGGTCACTTTAATTTATGCACCCAAATTCTCACTGAAGACTCGGTAAGTGCTCAGTAACAAGGTTCGATAGGTATATTTACCTTCAAAGTTAAGTATAAAAAAACACTTCTGCAACGGCAAAAGCAGAGCGAAAATTTGAAGCATCCTCACAAAATTATGTACCAAATGAATAAATATTAAATACAAATGAGCAATCCTCATTTCATTATTAATCTTTCTCTCTCTCACACACACACACTCACCACACCTCTTTGTTACACAAATACTTACACACACACAAATCTTAACTCACTCACCCCTGCAACTTATACCTAGGTATAATGAATTATGTACATGTTTCTTTTTGTATAAATTTTCAACGATTGTAGATGTTAAAAAGCCCCTACTCACTCGTAATTCTTGCTCTGCACGGCAACTACAGAGCCGGGGTTTATTGGAAAACAGCGCTGTGAACCGTCTAACGGTCCAGCATTAAAGCTGAATAATCTCCGTTTGCCTAAAAGCTATTTTTAATAATTTATGCGTTGTGTATGTACCTACTATTAAACTATTTTTTGTTTAATTAAGCGGTGTCTGATGTATATACTTGTGTCATTCCTTTTTTTCTGTTTTTCTGGCAATAAATGTGTTTTTATTTTATTTATTTTATTACCCTTTTTGTGAAACACGTAAATTATTCTTTTCGTGTTCCTTACAAACGCAAGCCCAGCCCCGAGTCAATTACTATAGGACGTCAACATTTTATTTTGCGAAATCAGCAAAAATTATTATCCATCCGTGTTACTGATCACTTACCAAGCCTCCAGTATGAGTTTGGCTGTGTAAATTAAAGTCACCTTATTTATATTAGTGAAATTAGGTATGTATAAGCTATCGAATTTTACAATCTCACGCTGACATACATTTTGACTAGCTTTTTCCCGCTACTTCGTCCTTTTGAATTTGGAAACGATGTTTTCCATGAATCTTTAAAATCCCTTTATCCTATAAAGGGGGCAACTAGTATCTGAATATAATCCTAAATTACATTGATTATTTCTTTTCAACATAATTTTATTTCAGGAAACTAGTCCCAGAACAATAAACGAGGAAAAATAACACCGGACAGGGGGCATCGCAAGGTCATTGACTCTCGATGTAACTATGGGTCAGTTGCTATGCTGTCGTTGAGACGAGGCGACACTTTGCTGACCGTCGAAACGTTGCATGCACATTCCGCAGTATCGAGGACGCGGGCAGCGCACACAAACATTCTCGGAAGTTTCCAGCCGACCTAGCAATTCGGTTGATGCCTCAACGGCACGATACCTTAAGGAGCCGAGTGACACTGATAAGATCAAATGTCATCGGTGGCAACTTGGTGAGGTCCTCGGCTACGGATCAAGGTCGGTCTCTATTAAAACATGTAAGATGTCCTGCAAATCCTTTTGTGCCTGCGCGTCTCCCCGCCTCGCTACAAGACACACGGTGGTTACGGTAGTCTTCTCTAATACAGTCATAGCAGCGCTAATCTCGGCTTCCTTTAAGTTAAAGTCTATCACATCTATAGCCGGTTCTGCACGAAGGCAAGAACATCGAATACCACATTGGTGCCGGAGCTGCATAAATGTCACATCAAACGTGCAAAATCAACCCGTCCTGCTGAGAATTTTTAGGTCAAAACCGTTATGGATGGAGGCTAAATGTTCAAAGGAAGGTGTCAGACACTGAAGAAGAACTTGAGATCAACGCAAGCCACCTGCGTCCATACCATATAATTATGTAAATGGAATTTTGACATGACGTATCCTGTGCGATCACACTTTCAAGGCCAAGATAAGCTATGTCAGCCATTGAAGGGGATCAGCGAAGCCCTAAGCCTTGGTCGTCACTGTGATCGAAAACGGCCGGATGGCATCACCGTGGGTGCGCCTGCTATAGCTAGAAGCGGGAACTAGATCGCTATTCCAGTGTTTATGTCACTTTTTAGGCGACCGACCGATCCAATGTAGGGATGCTAAACGTACTTTGTATCGGTCGGTCGTTTCCTAGCCGCTGTAGGTAACTATAAAAAGCCGTAGCGGCCTGAAAGAAGATATGGTGACTAGAGTAAAAAAAAAATGCTTCAGTGGTTTGGACATTTAGAGAGGATAAATGAAAGTAGAATGACGAAAGAAATTGATGGTGCCTAAGTGGAATATAAAGCTTGACCAAACCAAACTGGCGACATACTGAAAATTGGCAATGTAAAAAGTACCCGGAATAGACGAGAGCTTGAATGACTATGATTGATGGATGTAGGAGAGCCGAAAGAGGTGTATGTATGTAGTGCATTACATTGAAAAACCAATTAGAAACAAATTATCTGAGGAAATTTTATCTCAGAATAGGCTCTGCAGGCCAGCGACTGTCCAATTTGTCCACCGAGATCTCATCCGATTTTTTTCAATACTTGATATGCTTTCTAGTAATGCACATATGAAACAACACAGACACCGCGATATCCTGTTTACAGACGAGAAAATTTTTAATATCGAAGAGAAGTACAACAAACAAAATGACAGGGTGTACGCTACCAGCTCTGCGGCCGCTGGAAATGCCATTCCTAGAGTGCAGCACGGCCATCATCCATCATCAGTCATGATTTGGTTGGGAGTGTCCTACTATGGCCCTACTGAAGTGCATTTTTGTGAAAAAGGTGTCGACAACGCTGTACGAAAAATCTTGGGAAAAAAATATTTTGAGGTGAAAATTTTACCTACCTATTTTTTTTCAAAAATGGCTTCTATGAATAACACCTAATGCTTAAAAAAAATTTGACGATGTTCGAAAAGTCACCGGTATACTACTTCTGTGAACTTTTGCACATATTCATTAACAACCGTTTAGTTGGCAGGCTACCCCACACCACGGGATAGACTAGAAAAAAAATCATCCCCAATTTATGTGTCTTAACAGAAGAAAAAAATATTTGCCGTCATTTTTGTTACCGTTTTGTCAGCTTGATTAATTTGTATACCCATACCAAATTACAGCTTTCTAATCTGTGTCTAGTTATGTACGTCTTGCTCTAAATAACCGTAAACTTACTTTTATCATTTTTTAGTTTGTCCTCACTTCATTCTTGTAGCACCTAACTTGTTTGTTTCAAACTAATATTTTTATTTATTTATTCTTTTATTCTTTTGTTAAAGAATTCAGCGTGCACGAACTTCACTCAATGCTCTATTGGCGATAGCACCAGACTGTGATTTATTTTCTGACAGATTGATGAATGTGATTAGTGAATGCTTGGCGTTTTGCGAGCGTTATGTGTGACAGGACTGTCCTATTTGTTAATTAAAATTATTAATTATTTATTTCTTGTATTGCTCTGTTTTTATTTAATTGATTTGATTGTGTTTATTATTGCTATTGTTAGTATATTTAATTTAATAATATGGAAGTGTGTAACTCATTAGTTTTAACTTTGTACGGTTTGCCAAAGATTCATTAAGATAATATTCCAGTTCGTCCGGTTGTCTCTTATATAGGTGCTCCAGCTTATGATTTGTCAAAACGGTTAAATCATATTTTGATAGAAAAAACTGCCTTCAAGCCCATTTATTGTCTTAGGAACAAAGATGACTTAATATCAAAAATTCAGAATGTCCATTTGCCCTCTAATGCGAAGTTGATATCTTTAGATGTAGATAGCTTGTTTACCAATGTTCCTTCCGATGAGTGTTTGATTGTTATTAGAAATTTACTAGAAAAACAACGTCTTCACACTAACGAAATTGATGACCTCATTAGCCTTGCATCAGTTTGCATGCGTCAAAATTATTTCAAATTCAATGATAGATTCTATATGCAGAAAGAAGGTTTAGCGATGGGTTCACCCTTAAGTCCATTAATGGCCGATATTTTCATGGATAGTTTTGAGAACAAACACATTGTCAGTAGTTCGAATATTTTGTATTATTACAGATACGTTGATGACATCATTATTTGCTGGACTGGTACTGGTAGACAGCTCGATGTATTTGTTGACAAATTGAACAAAATTCACCCCAAAATAAAATTTAAATTAGAAGTCGAACAAGAAAACTCCCTTAATTTTCTAGATTTAACGATTACTCGGGCACAGAATAAACATGAATTTCAAATATACCGCAAGCCAACACACACCGATACTGTAATACCTTCTTCATCTTGTCACCCTTGGGAACATAAGCTTGCAGCATTTCGTTGTTATGTTCACAGATTGATGACGGTGCCTCTAAGTCCTGACAACTTTGAAAAAGAACTCAACATAATATATCAGATTGCTGTGAATAACGGGTATAGTGCAAAAATGGTTGATAGATTAGTCCACAAAAAACAGAATATCATTATTAGAAACAGTTTGTCTGCTTTACAGCCTGAAAGTACGAGTGTTCAGAAATATAAAACAAGCATAACTTATCTAGGTCCAATTTCTGAACGGGTTGCGAAGATTTTTCGGCGTTGTGGTGTTCGCGTTGCATTCAGAACCAAAAATAAGATAAAGCGTATTTGCAATGGTAAGGACAAATTAGATAAAAAACAACAGTCTGGTATTTACAAATTGTCTTGCAATGATTGTAACGGTGTCTATGTAGGTCAAACAGGTCGCAGTTTTGAAACTAGGTACAAAGAACATATCTCAGCCCATAGAAATAATCATCCTGAAAAATCACACTTTGCAAAACATCTATTAGAGTCCGGTCATAGTTTGCCTGATAACCATTCATTTGAAGTAAAACATATTTGTAAAAAAGGTTTAAGAATGTGTGTGTTAGAACAATTAGATATACTAAAAAACAAGAATAACCCTGATTTACTAAACGAACAAACTAACTTTACCACTACCCCACTGTTACGCATGTTTTCGTCTCCCCATTTTCCCCACCAAACAACTAGTCAGGCCGGTGTATAAAAGGCGAGTTTTGGTCGGCGGCTCGTCACTAGCTGCTGAGCTGTCGGGCGAACAAGATCAGTTGCTGCGGAGCGGCTGGGCGAGCAACACATCAGTTGCTGCGGAGAAGCCGGGCTAGCAACACATCCCGAGGATGCCTCGTTCAGAGGCGAAACACGTGTCGATAAGTTTTCTTGCTTGTTATTTAAGATTGCTTTGCTTGTATCGCTTGCTTGTTGCATGTTTTTATGCGGGCGGGCGGGCGGTGCACGAGTCTGCATTTTGAATAGCACGACAAGAATTGTTTAGCGGAATATTGCAAATTATATTCATATATCCTTTACTTAGTGATGGACTTCCGCAAGGTAACGCCTATTTCAATTAATCATCTTAGGTCAGCAAGCATAGCTGAACAGGCGAAATTGTATGTTAAACTTACCAAATTACACAGAGTAGCCGCACAGAATGTTTGGTTTAATCAACAATGTAAGAAAAATCAAGTCATCCCCAACTACAGAAAACTTAATATTCGTTGTAACACACACACTAGGTCTTCATTTTTAGCTATTAGAAGAGCACAATTGGCTTGGTTGAATGAAGAAATAAGGTATTGGTTTTCGGTAAGAAATAACCTTAAAACTCATCTCAAAGTTCTCCATACTGAATTAACTTTTTCTTTACACAGCACTGAATTTGACAGCTTGGATAGAAAGGCTAGAGATTTGGCATCGAAGGTTGTGCACGAGAAGTATCTCATTCAGAAAAGTAAGTTAGATAGATTAATACAGTGTAATAACGATTTTAGTCGACAGCCCGTGCAAAATTCATCAACTTCTTCATTCTACCCTCGAGTAAAAAATTTAACTAATGTTGTTTTTCCTAATATTGAGATGTCTCTTTTAGAAAAGGGTTTAAAATATAATATTCCTTCTAGTTTGTCCCAAAATTCATTAGAAAATTTAGCTGTTGATGCTGAGATTACTGCACTTGTTTCTAAGCAAGACAATATTGTGAAGAGTTTGGTTACGCATGAAATTCAAGAGTCCGTTGTCTCATCAAGTCTCAAAATTAATCCGGAACTAGCAATATTTAAATCTGTTCAGAGTAGGGTCAACGAAAATAACTTAGTGATTTCCAAGGCCGATAAGGGCAACACAGTAGTAATAATGAATCGTGATGACTATAATATAAAGGTAAATGATGTTATTCAGGGTGACGCCTTTGTTCCTCTTAATTCAGATCCAACTAAGAAATTTCAAGCAGAGTTAAAATTAGCCGTCAACAACACCTCCTTTGTTTTTCCAGACAATTCTCACTATAAAGCAAAATTACTTCCTATGAACCCTGTAGCTCCAGCTTTGTACGGTTTGCCAAAAATTCATAAAGATAATATTCCAGTTCGTCCGGTTGTCTCTTATATAGGTGCTCCAGCTTATGATTTGTCAAAACGGTTAAATCATATTTTGATAGAAAAAACTGCCTTCAAGCCCATTTATTGTCTTAGGAACAAAGATGACTTAATATCAAAAATTCAGAATGTCCATTTGCCCTCTAATGCGAAGTTGATATCTTTAGATGTAGATAGCTTGTTTACCAATGTTCCTTCCGATGAGTGTTTGATTGTTATTAGAAATTTACTAGAAAAACAACGTCTTCACACTAACGAAATTGATGACCTCATTAGCCTTGCATCAGTTTGCATGCGTCAAAATTATTTCAAATTCAATGATAGATTCTATATGCAGAAAGAAGGTTTAGCGATGGGTTCACCCTTAAGTCCATTAATGGCCGATATTTTCATGGATAGTTTTGAGAACAAACACATTGTCAGTAGTTCGAATATTTTGTATTATTACAGATACGTTGATGACATCATTATTTGCTGGACTGGTACTGGTAGACAGCTCGATGTATTTGTTGACAAATTGAACAAAATTCACCCCAAAATAAAATTTAAATTAGAAGTCGAACAAGAAAACTCCCTTAATTTTCTAGATTTAACGATTACTCGGGCACAGAATAAACATGAATTTCAAATATACCGCAAGCCAACACACACCGATACTGTAATACCTTCTTCATCTTGTCACCCTTGGGAACATAAGCTTGCAGCATTTCGTTGTTATGTTCACAGATTGATGACGGTGCCTCTAAGTCCTGACAACTTTGAAAAAGAACTCAACATAATATATCAGATTGCTGTGAATAACGGGTATAGTGCAAAAATGGTTGATAGATTAGTCCACAAAAAACAGAATATCATTATTAGAAACAGTTTGTCTGCTTTACAGCCTGAAAGTACGAGTGTTCAGAAATATAAAACAAGCATAACTTATCTAGGTCCAATTTCTGAACGGGTTGCGAAGATTTTTCGGCGTTGTGGTGTTCGCGTTGCATTCAGAACCAAAAATAAGATAAAGCGTATTTGCAATGGTAAGGACAAATTAGATAAAAAACAACAGTCTGGTATTTACAAATTGTCTTGCAATGATTGTAACGGTGTCTATGTAGGTCAAACAGGTCGCAGTTTTGAAACTAGGTACAAAGAACATATCTCAGCCCATAGAAATAATCATCCTGAAAAATCACACTTTGCAAAACATCTATTAGAGTCCGGTCATAGTTTGCCTGATAACCATTCATTTGAAGTAAAACATATTTGTAAAAAAGGTTTAAGAATGTGTGTGTTAGAACAATTAGAAATACTAAAAAACAAGAATAACCCTGATTTACTAAACGAACAAACTAACTTTACCACTACCCCACTGTTACGCATGTTTTCGTCTCCCCATTTTCCCCACCAAACAACTAGTCAGGCCGGTGTATAAAAGGCGAGTTTTGGTCGGCGGCTCGTCACTAGCTGCTGAGCTGTCGGGCGAACAAGATCAGTTGCTGCGGAGCGGCTGGGCGAGCAACACATCAGTTGCTGCGGAGAAGCCGGGCTAGCAACACATCCCGAGGATGCCTCGTTCAGAGGCGAAACACGTGTCGATAAGTTTTCTTGCTTGTTATTTAAGATTGCTTTGCTTGTATCGCTTGCTTGTTGCATGTTTTTATGCGGGCGGGCGGGCGGTGCACGAGTCTGCATTTTGAATAGCACGACAAGAATTGTTTAGCGGAATATTGCAAATTATATTCATATATCCTTTACTTAATAAGAACTGTCATGATAGAGCAAGGATGGACCTCCAGGAGGTCAGGGCTCGGTCTGACGTCATAGCTGATGACGTCACAGTTGGACTTTTATTTTTGTATCATGTGGGTAGATATAGTTTTAGTTGTTTGTCTGCATTCAATCAGTGAGAATCACACATACACATACACACACATATACAAATACCCTTACATCCACACAACACGTAGATACACGACACAAAGAGCCTGTCTTGTTTATTCATTCATCATAATGAAATTGTTTTGCTGATTATATTTTTGTGTTATAATATAAAATAATTCAATTTAGCATAATCAAATCCGTCATTGGCAGTATGTACAAACAATATTTTTTTTATACCTACACTTTTTGTTTTGCTGTGGATTTTAGTTAATAATTAAATTAAATTAAATTAACGCCCACAACTGAGTTACTTTGCTCATGACGACACCGTTTTTAACTTTCTTTACTTAGAAAGAGGCCAATTTTGTAGATACAAAGTCTTCTACTGTAGGTTTATTTCATCTGTAGGTAGATGTCATAGATAAACGCTAAGAAAGTATTGCTGGACCTCTGCTAGTAACAAATATGGCGTCAGAAGCTGATAAAATGTTTGTTGATTTTTGTAACTGAATCGAGTGCACATAGGTTTTGTAATGAAATTTAAATAAAAACAAAATTGGCTTCTACCGATATAGACATAACAGTGAAATCGCGATATGTGTAAGTTTAACAGCTATATTTACATTAATGTAATTGGAACTGTTTTTAATTGCAGTTAATTGCAATGTAATCACCTGTCAACGGTTCTAGAACTCGTTGCGTTGTGTTTGTAAGACATTGCTTTTGACACAGAAAGTAATATGAAATTTGGTACAACTACATATACCATAATCAATCACATTATGTAAGAACCAACATGCATATGGTTTCTGGCAGGCTATGACCGGCTTGAACTTCACTAGTAAGTGTACTCATCAATTATGTGTGACAGATCGATCGTTCACATCACAGTTTTCAGTTCGACTTAAAGATTAGTCATTTAAGATTATACGACTTATAGAGAAATCGATCGCTTATAATTGGTAACTTATTGAATTCTTACGTGAAGCAAATGTATTTTAATGTGTTTTGTTTTGTTGTTCAGGAACAACCTGTACCTATTTGATCACTTATTGTTTTCATGCTAAGGCTACAGAAGGAGATAGTTCTGTTTTGTTCTTGTTGAAGTCTGCTGCTGGTATATTGCTGTGATGAAATTAAATGAGTGAGCTTATATTATTTAAAATACTTACGGAAGTGCCATTTAAACTATGCGCGTAAGAATCATCGCCAACGCATATATTTATGTCAGGCGATGCATACAATCTCGAAAAGAAATTGAGGCTGAAAATTTAAAGTATTTGCGGATATTTTAATGTAACTAAACAAATCACAATAAT
Source organism: Ypsolopha scabrella (assembly GCA_910592155.1). NCBI lineage: Eukaryota > Metazoa > Arthropoda > Insecta > Lepidoptera > Ypsolophidae > Ypsolopha > Ypsolopha scabrella. The sequence goes on from OU342985.1 coordinate 14,476,991, forward strand.
GTGACAGAGTATTAAAACTAAATAATCCTAAAATACTAAAAACATAAACAAACTTAAGTCCTAAAAAAACGAAAAACATATTAGAAACTAAACAAAATAAAAATTGAATGGGATCAAATAGATTTACTGTTTAAAATCAGCTTTTGAAAGCGTACAAGTTTCTGATCGTAGTCAATCAGTAGAAAATTCATTTGCCCCTATCCACCTAACCTAGCCAGATAATAAAATTTAAAGGAGCAAAGTTTGCTCCCCCGATGAAAAGCATACACACACAGCCTTTCTCTCTACGCACATAGCAGGCGTGCGAGGATGGTGTGTGGACGGCGCGGTGGCGGGGGGGCGTGCTTCAGCCTCCAACTGCAGTCAACTCGCGTGGTATCTGTATCTCCTATGTACTCACTAATTATGTATAAGTACTCTAATAAGCATCTACTTACATCTAAGAAATGTTCTCCAATGAGTTATTAATAATCACTATTTATTATAGGTACTTCTTAGATTAATAGAATATAATCTTTGTTTTAAAGACTATGCGTTATTAAAATAACATCTTTATTGGTTACTACCCTTTGCCTGCGGCTCCGTGTCTTTTAATCTTTGAATTGTATCGAAAGTTTTCAGCTTGGCGGTTATTTTATCAACACCCTTTATAGTTCTACAACAACACTGAAATCGCGAAAACAAAATCAGCTGTTCCTTAGAAAAGTTTAATACAGCTGATTTTGTTTTCCAGATTTCAGGGTTGGCCCCATGGTAAAAGTTGTTCATATTTATGGGTTTCACGCATGGTTATCATCATAACACCCAGTATAATATGTTGAACAGGTTCACTACAAATCCGTTGAGTGATTCTCGAGTTGAAACGGAACATACTCGTACATACAAGGAGACAAACAGACAAAAAAAAATGGTTTCGTTTCGGTCTCTACCTCAGTGGTAACCCATCCCTAAAATAACTGAGACGAGCGTTGCTTAACTTGAAGCAACAAAGATCATAAAAATTAAAATGAACGCAAATGTTCATGCGCATGTGTTCAAAGTTGGATTTTAAGTATTTTAAAATCATTATATCTTTTTATTTAGTAATAATGAGTGTAAGTAAAGAGATTAAATAAAAACTAAATATTTAGAGTCTATTACGTATCAAGAAATCATTTTATATTTGTTAATTTATTAAGTTACACCAATTATGATGTCACCTGCATAAATACCCATTTCGGGTTGTGGCCCAGGTTGCTTTCTTGTTCTCGTTTTTCATGAATCACTACGTTGCAGTTTCACAAAATGACATAACTTCTACCATGTGCTTTTACTGTACATATATTCTCCATGTTAATAAAATGCAAAGACACTTTTTGCTTAAACTCGTAATGTCCCGATTTAGTTTGAATTTATTATTCACTGTAAGATGATTCTTGGGCTTTATTATTTCATGTATCATCAAACATTTAATAAATTGAAGTTTTACACGACGAAAAAAAACGGGTAAGGACAATCTAAATTTCAACGCAAACGAAATTTTAGTAATTATAGATCATACCTAAACTTACAGAATACGTATATAGTTTATGTCAATGAAGTTCTTGAAAACACAAACCTAAAAGTATGTTAAGGTCAGGTAAAACTAGTCGTGATATTCAAAAAAAGTTTTTTTTTAAAAAAAGGTAATTTAATTAGCTTACATTAAACACAAAATTTATTCAAAATTCTTCGCGGCCAATCATCAATAGCAGCACGGACCATATTCATGTCGATATCGGCCACTGCTTTAATCAATGATGACTTTAGGCTGCTCAAATTTTTGTGAGGTTTAGAACAGACCTTCACCTCCAATTCCTGCCAAATTTTGTAATCCAGTGGATTGAGGTCAGGGCTAGATGAGGGCCAATCTAGATGCCTTATTAGCTCGATATTTTGGCGCTCGAACCACTCCTGAGTTGTTTTGGCCTTATAAGCAGGTGCGGAGTCCTGTTGAAACGCCATCATGTCAGTGACAAATGAGGCTTGCCAACTTTCACTTCAAACTGATTTGGCAGCCTATGTCGGTCATCTTTGACCTTCAATGGATCTCTTTGTTTTGCATTGTATCCAACAGATTGATATCAACCCTAAGCATAGCCCACTCTATAGCTCGTTGTGCGACCTTAAATATACCAGATGAAGGGCGCACGGGAAAAACAGAGAATGTCAATCTGAGGACATTTTGAGAAAAACATATTTAAACCTTTGAAAGTGCATACATCTTCTTAATGATATTATATACAATTGAAAGTTTACATACTTAAATAAATTAGTATTATTGAGTAAAGAAACTCGTCTTATTATGAGGTACTGGTACTTTATTTAGAGATCCCATAATTTAAAATAATATCTTTACCGATCATACTATTAGGTAGTATGTTCGAGTTAGCATGATATGGGTGACAGTTCGTAATTTTCCGGCACGGTCACTTGGACCTTTCCCGAAAAGGGTATGCCGAAAGGGATTTGGCTTGGGATCGGGGCATTCGGGCCTACACTTATACAAAATGTCCAATATGGACCCTCCCAGCGACCCTAAGGGCAGGGCAGGCCCCAAACATACCTCTAAAGAGACGCGATCCCTCCGTAAACAAAGAAGTTTGTAGCCGACCGCCTCCCTACCCTGCGATCCTAGTATGTAATAACTGTCTTTTGAGGCGCTTATCCTTCGTAGGTTGACTGGAAGATCTTTGGTGACGTGTCCGGTCTTAAGTGCCCCTGCTGTTTACCAAGAGGTTGGATTTATCTTGTTTCTGAATTGTGTCAAAATAACTTAACAAGAGGGGGTAGGATTCTAAAGGAATGTATGTATTGTCGCACTCGCCTTGAAGAGGCGGCCAGGCAGAAAAGAAACAAGCTAGAATACAATTTAAGAATTTATTAAATTTTAAAATAATATGGAGTTCGCAAATCCCTACACACAGTCAATCTTCTTCTTCGATCAGACACGGAAAGAGAACTCCCCTTTTGGTAGATTGCAGGGTGGAGTCCCGATAGCGTGATCTGTATGGCGTTGATATCCTGGAGTGAAGGTCTGGTCAGGCAGAGGTCAGGACTGCGAAGTGGCTAGTCGACGACGACGATTAGAGGGCCTTCAGCCAAGACGGTGGACCCTGGAATTGGAAATCAAACGCATAAGACCACAGCTATTGGTGTGTTTCCACGCACCGCCACAATACCTACAGAGAGAACCTATCCCAGCTTGATTGTGGTGGTGATAAAAATCAGAAACGGATTTACAAAAAAAAATAAACTAGTTAAGGGAAAAAAATGACTACAATTTACAGCTAGCTGCAGCATTACAAAACTACATACTAATTTAAAACAATGAATAGCATGTAGCGTAATGTTTTACATAAGATTTTATAATTGAACATGATTATGCAATAATGATGCAACAAAAGTGTACACCGCCATTTTGTAGCCACGCCTCGGCGGTTTGACATAACGGTAATTAAGAGCGTCGCAAAAGCTTATGTTGAAGCAAGAAATATGTTATCAGCAACACTTTAAATATACAAACATAACTGATATTAACTAAAATAATAACTACTCGTTTAGGCACTAAACAATCTGTTCAAACTTACCCAAAAGTGGGGGAATACACTGCACAGGACACAACGACTGGTTGGTAAAAAATATCTTTATCAAATTTATCAGACGTCCGTTCAAGAGCGGAGCAAAAAATATATGAAGTGCCGTGGTAAGCGCACGCACACCTCCAATGATGGTTCAAGCTCGACTGACGCTGCCGCGTGATCAGTGTTCGATCTGAGTGGGGAACGAACGTGCGAAAACAACGGTGACTAGTGTTGTAGTCGCCGTCGATGTTTAGGCCGTATCGAACGTCGATGATTAAGTTGTCGATAAACTGTATTTTATTATTAGTACTGCATTTATTTATGTTCAAGATAAATAACGCTACAGTAACCCCGCTCGCTGGTCAAGGATTTTGGCCACTAGAAAAAAAACAAAATCCGCAGCTTTTAATTAAAGAAATTAATGTTTATATGTAATAAAAAATATTGTACTCAGCACGACAAAAATAATTAAAGGTTTTTATAAGTTAAGAAAAATTTAGATTAATTTTAGTCCTTGTAATTTACAATTTTAAGGTCCTTGATATGCCAGGTACCGAGATCCTTGCCATTCATATCTTGTAAGTGGTATACAAGTGGTGATCTCTTTGCAGTGACTCGACACTTAACAAATTTTGGGGCCAATTTTTTACTAAAGTGCTGATCTTTGTCACTCTGAAAATATGTCCTTTTCCAAACAATGTCATTCACCTTGAATTCAGCAGACTTTCGCCTCAAATTGTAGCGAGAGGCATTCTTCAGATGAGCGCGCCATAATGAAGCTTGGACATTGTCGAAAATACCGGCTAATTGACCAATATTTTCGCTGTAAACATCGCGTGGTAAAAATAACACTTCATCACCTAAGTCGGGATCCAAGTAGTGGGACCCGCAAGTGACGAGTTCTCGGCCATGCACCAAAAACGAGGGGGTATATCCAGTTGCCTCATTAATAGAATTATTTATAGCAAATTGAATTTTTGGCAGATTCACATCCCATGATCTATGGTCATTTTCTATGAAAGTCGAAACGCAGGTCATTATAGTTTTATTATAACGCTCGACAGTGTTTACTTGGGGTGTGTATTTGGGCGTAAAGAAGATGTTTGGTACCTTAAACTTTTTAAAGAAGTTGTCGAGTTCCTTACTGATGAACTGACTACCATTGTCTAAGAATATGCTCTGCGGCACACCATGGACGAGAAAAACTGAGTCCTCCAGATGTTTGATGACTCCATCAGCGGTGGCTCTTCGTAAAGGGAATGTCAAGACGTATTTAGAGAAACAGCACACAATTACAAGTAAATAAGTGTTCTGCTTACGACTTGATGGAAGAGGGCCCACAAAGTCGATGGAAATCATCTGGAACGGCCGCGAGCATTGCTTTGGGCGACCCATTTCCCCCAAGGTTGTGTGATTTGGTAACTTATAAGCAAGGCAAACCGAACAAGATGAAACAAATTTCACCACATCACCGTGCATGCCTGGCCAGAAATAGCGCAGAGCCAAACGATGGTAAGTTTTGTGTATCCCCAAGTGACCTGCAGTAGGCGAAGAGTGGTTCTCCGAGATCACATCCTCACGCAGTTCGTTTGGTACTACCTCCTTCCAGGCGAACTCTGAAGTTAGAGAACACTTATTTCGTGACAACCTAAAAAGAGCGTTATTGCTGATTTTATAATTTTTAAAACCAGAAGGATTATTCAAACATGAATTATATATGTCCTTATACCACGTGTCGTCAGTATGGGAAATAGCGTCCGAAGTAGAGATTGTCAGAACTGGAAAAGCTCGAGACAATGCATCCGGTATAACATTATCAACCGCTTTACGATGTTTGAGGATGAAGTTGAACGCAGAAAGGCGTATTCCCCAGCGAGCCAATCTGCCTGTAGGATTGTCAAGGGACAAGAACCATTTTAGTGCCGCATGATCGGTATAGACTGTGAAGGTTTGCCCATTCTCTAAATAACAGCGCCAGTGTTCTAGAGCTATTAATACAGCAAGTGTTTCTCTCTCGGTAATACTGTAATTTTTCTCTGCTCCAGACAATGATTTACTCATGTAAGCAATCGGCCGTTCTACCCCGTCCACTGTTTGTGTTAACATAGCGCCAACGCCGTAATTACTAGCGTCAGTGTGAACCTCAAACGGAAGGCAGTAAGAAGTATAGTCAGGACAGGTAAGTACTGGAGCAGATATCAGGCATTCCTTAAGTTTGTTGAACGCGACTTCTGCTTCTGTTGTCCATGAGAAAGCTGGAGCATTTTTCTTATTCGAAGTCAACTTATTCAAAGGCCCAGCGATAGTACTAAAGTTGGGCACAAAACGGCGGTACCATGTAGCCGTCCCGAGAAAACGTTTGAGATCTTTTCGAGAAGTAGGGGTTGGGAAATTAAGTATCGCCTCAACTTTTTCGGGATCTGTTCGCAAACCCTGTGAATCTACCACATAGCCCAAGTATTTAAGCTGACTTCGAAAGAACTGACATTTTTCTATGTTAATCGTAAGGTTGGCTTGTTTTAACCTTTCAAGGACACTTAAAAGAAGAGAAACATGCTCCTCAAAAGTTGAACTCACGGTCACGATATCATCCAAGTAACAGAAAGCCTTGAGATCAAAGTCTGGACCAAACAACTTATCAACTAGACGTTGCTGCGTCGCGGGTGCATTTGTCAGACCGAAGGCAGTAGTCTTGAATTGTAAAGTACCGTGTCCTGGAACGTAAAACGCTGTTTTAGACCTGTCTTCCTCTGCGATAGGAATCTGCCAAAATGCCTTTGAAAGGTCTATGCTTGACAAATACTTAGCGTCCCTGAGGTTGTCCAGTATTTCCGAGATATATGGAAGACTATAGGCGTCTTTTTTTGTAACTGAGTTGAGTTTTCGACTGTCCAAACAAAATCTGGGTTGGCCATTCTTTTTGTAGACAATCAAAACGGGGGATCTCCATTCGCTCTCACAGGCCTCCACGACATCCAGCTTCAACATCTCATCAATTTCCTGGTAAAGTATTCGCTGTTTCTCCGGAGACATGCGATAATATCTCTGACGCACAGGTGGTGAGTCACCAGTGTCAATACGGTGTGTAATCAAAGGTGTCCTACCTAACCCTCTTTTTTCAAGTGATATTTCATGGAACTGTTCCACCAAATTATCAACAATTTTGCGCTGGTCGTCGTCTAAGTGGTCATAAGAAGTGACATGAGAGACAGAAGAAGAAATAGCAGCGACAGGTTTGCTAACATGTAAAGAGCCAAGGTACTTGGGACATATGTCAAACTTGCGCCAAAAATCAACGCCCAGAATTAAGGGAGTTTCTATTTTAGGAACTACATAGGCTTTGATGATATGAAAATTGTTCTCGAAAGTGACCGGTAAATTAACGTAACCAATAGTATTTAAGTTTTGACCACCAGCAGCAATAATATTTATTTCCGAGTTGTTTATCTTGTGAATAGGAGAATCCAAGGACAATTTTAGATGACTGTTATTACCTAATATTGTAACCGCTGCACCAGAATCAAGCAAACCACAGATGTCAAGGTTATTAATTTTAATGTTTATGTAGGGTCTTGAATCATGACTAGGTTTAGTTTGCAGAATTGAAGAGATTTTATAATATGTAGTAAAATTTTTAATAAACGTTAGCCAATTAGCCCAGTCTTTTTTATCGAAACGGCTAACGCTTTCGCTAGAATTCTGCGCTACTAGTTTTTTGCTTGGGAAGAAGTCGAGATCTGGCAGTCTGGACAGTCATAGACTCTCACATCAGGGCGACCGCAGCGAAAACACAAAATTTTTCGCTCGGCTGTGCAGCTCCTAAGATTATGAGTATCTACACGACAACGAGGGCAGAATTTGTTTTTCTTCTCCACTGTGTACACTGCTTTTCTTTCGTTATATTGTGGTTTAGGTTGGATCTGATTCTGGTTAGGATAAGTTTTAGTGTAAGAGTTTGAAAAGTTGATTTTAGGATAAGGCTTTGACAAATCAGAAGTAGAATGATGGTTGTATGCAAAATCAGGTGCCATCGTTGATGAAGAAACTCTAGGAGGTTCAGTGAAGCGAGACAAACGTGACTGGACATTCTCATAATTTTTGCAGATAGCACGTAATGTCTCGATGTCTTTTATGTCAGTAGTGGATGCTAGGACCGTGGCATATAAAGGACGAATATTATGCAGGATAATCTCAAGCTTCTCCTCCTCAGAAGGTTGTCTAGTAAGACGTGAAAACATCCCTAACATAATAGAGAGATAAATGGTGATGTTCTCTTTGTCACCCTGTGTTCGTGCTCTTATTTCAGACAGAAAGCGATAGTCAAAATCATCGTGACTAAAATCGTCCTTCAGGTGGTCACAAACCTGATCCCATGAAGTGATTTTATTTCTAATACAACGAAACCAGTGTAATGCATCGTCAGTGAAAATCTCAGTCGCGAAAGACAGGATTTTGGCAGAAGAAATGTTCCGCGCTCTGATAAATTCATTCGCACGTTGAATAAAAGCACGAACACAAGTTTTTCCGTTGAAACGTAAACTTGAAAAATCATTTGACGAAGATCGATCACAGTTAACGGTGATGTGAGTAGGGGTTACTGTAGTTTTAACCGTGACATCGTTATCAGTTACTTGTGTGTCAGAAAGAGCGTCATTTAAACGTTTGAACTCTTCCCTACAATTCGCCAGAGCATCCAAAACCTCGGGGTTTGAAGTTGCCTCTAAGCGGTTGAGTCTATGATACAAGTGATTTGCTAAGTTTCTAGACCTTTTATAAAAACTGTCATCGAAATTTAAGTGCAGCTGTTTAACATTGCTATCAAGTTTTTCCAGGGTTTCTTTGACTGCAGTTAAGTCCTCTGTGATAGTAAAAGGAGACTCAAGTATGTCCTCTGATGGAAATAGGTGACAAACTTTCGAAATTTGTCTCCGTAACTCCATCACGGTACCTGCAGGGCTTTCACCTCGGATTGCAACCTCATAGGAAAGCTCTGGCTTTTGTAAGGAAAGAAATTTAATGTCGTGTAACATTTTAGAATAGAATACGTAGAATCGTGAACAGTAAAACTTAGGGTAGTGTGAACAGATTGTTACTTATACTGAAAAGGTAAATATCCGTTCTGTTACAAAAATTTTAAGAGACAAATTTTTTTTATCAAGTAGCAGGCTGAAGAAGAGCTAAAAAAAAATTAAAAGAAAATAAAATGCAACAAAAAAATCTGCAACTAATGTCTAGTGCGAAAAAACAAAATTTAAACAATTATCGATATTATTGGATTGGTGGTTGTCCCAACACTAAAATTCGCACTACACTTTAGTTGCTAAGCGCAAATAAAAGAAAAATGAAGCAAAAAAATAAATCTTTACAGAATACACGCACACAAAGCAAACTACGTAACTGACAAAAAGAGAAGACTGACTGTTTAAACACGTTAAAGGCGCCAATGTCGCACTCGCCTTGAAGAGGCGGCCAGGCAGAAAAGAAACAAGCTAGAATACAATTTAAGAATTTATTAAATTTTAAAATAATATGGAGTTCGCAAATCCCTACACACAGTCAATCTTCTTCTTCGATCAGACACGGAAAGAGAACTCCCCTTTTGGTAGATTGCAGGGTGGAGTCCCGATAGCGTGATCTGTATGGCGTTGATATCCTGGAGTGAAGGTCTGGTCAGGCAGAGGTCAGGACTGCGAAGTGGCTAGTCGACGACGACGATTAGAGGGCCTTCAGCCAAGACGGTGGACCCTGGAATTGGAAATCAAACGCATAAGACCACAGCTATTGGTGTGTTCCCACGCACCGCCACAATACCTACAGAGAGAACCTATCCCAGCTTGATTGTGGTGGTGATAAAAATCAGAAACGGATTTACAAAAAAAAATAAACTAGTTAAGGGAAAAAAATGACTACAATTTACAGCTAGCTGCAGCATTACAAAACTACATACTAATTTAAAACAATGAATAGCATGTAGCGTAATGTTTTACATAAGATTTTATAATTGAACATGATTATGCAATAATGATGCAACAAAAGTGTACACCGCCATTTTGTAGCCACGCCTCGGCGGTTTGACATAACGGTAATTAAGAGCGTCGCAAAAGCTTATGTTGAAGCAAGAAATATGTTATCAGCAACACTTTAAATATACAAACATAACTGATATTAACTAAAATAATAACTACTCGTTTAGGCACTAAACAATCTGTTCAAACTTACCCAAAAGTGGGGGAATACACTGCACAGGACACAACGACTGGTTGGTAAAAAATATCTTTATCAAATTTATCAGACGTCCGTTCAAGAGCGGAGCAAAAAATATATGAAGTGCCGTGGTAAGCGCACGCACACCTCCAATGATGGTTCAAGCTCGACTGACGCTGCCGCGTGATCAGTGTTCGATCTGAGTGGGGAACGAACGTGCGAAAACAACGGTGACTAGTGTTGTAGTCGCCGTCGATGTTTAGGCCGTATCGAACGTCGATGATTAAGTTGTCGATAAACTGTATTTTATTATTAGTACTGCATTTATTTATGTTCAAGATAAATAACGCTACAGTATTTACCTGAGAGACAAAAATTACTTAAGAGGATAGGTTCCGAAAAACCATAATTTATTCTTCCTTGTTTGAAGAATCTAGCAATACTAGATATTTGAAAAAAATTTGGACTTCTGTCAAGAATATAAAATAAACTCTTATCGAAACAGAATCTTCAGAAGTCATTCCAACATTGAGCCATAAAAAATCAAAGATGACTCCAATATTTTTATTGGTCCGCAGCTATCTAATTTGTCATGAAACTCGCTCACATGCTTTCATCAATTTAAATCTAAATATATGAAAATATACTTACAGGCTAAGCTAAATTCTATCTAAGGCACCGATCATAAGAAACCAAAACTACAGGAGTGATCAACAGTTTTAATTTTAGAGAATAAAGGAATGCTTTAAATTTCTACTTAGAGTTTTGGAGATACATATCACAATATCACATAATTTGTCTTTTAACCACTGCTTTTATATCAATAAAATGCTTAACATATTCACTCACTCCGTCTACTTCTTTACTCAAATTTTCGTTACTCATATTTCACAACAGTTAACCTTTATTTACCCATTGCATACGAACATCTTTCTAAATTACTAGGAACCCTACTTAATCCACTTTACTTCATTTTGCGACTTCCAAACATCCCTTTTATTTATTTGTCACATGGCAATATTGATAAAACTTTTTTGAAACCTTTACGAGCACGTACACTATTATAATAATCTGTGGTACTACTGGTATTGAATAATAACGTAAAAAAAAATATTTTCCCCATAAAAACTAGCTCAGTTTTAATTAAACTTTATTTATTATGTACCTACATTGAGCAGAAGAAATGATCTTAGTTTGTCATTGACCTCTCATAAACAACTAGTTGCGAGCGTGACCTATCCTCTTAACATTAACGATTGTCGGAGTAACGTGAGTTTTAAGCAAATAGCATCTCATGACTGTAACCATTTGAATATTGGCGCAGTAACCATAGAATTATATAATATCGGGACCCGGTGCATGCATTAGTTGATGCATAGTTGGGAGACGGAAAGTCTGCTTTGCAGACATTAGACATAATGCTGAAATGTTGCTTGAGAGATGTGCCGGAGTCATATGGAGCTAAGATTCAAGATTAAAAATGTTTATTTGTAAAATAGATACATAAAGTATACGTTTGACATGTCAAATATCCATCCATCCATCCATCAGCCCGTGTTCGTCCACTGCTGGATATAGGCCTTTCCGAAATTTCGCACTCATGTCGGTCCTCCGTCCTCCTCATCCAGCCTCCACCCACAAAGTCCTTCAGGTCGTCGGTCCAGCGGGCACGAGGTAACATGTTTATATACTTTAGATTAAATATAAATAATAAAAAGTCTAAAAAACACATACAAACCTCTGTACATAATCAATATGAATTTTCAGAAAAAATATTTCTATATGAATGTAAGCAAGAAATTACTTTCCTCTTAAGACTAATCACAGGGGACGATTTTGTTCGTATAATGTTTTAGTATTTACAGGTAATTTTTAATTGTTCAATCAAATATAAGTGAGCCCGCTTGTTTTATTTTACCGTTTTAAAATTATTTCATTTAATTTTACATTAAAATACGAGTAGAAATTGTATATCATTACTTAGTCAGTAAATATAGATGTGCTTTTTATATTTTAAGTAAGTAGGTAGGTAGATTTCCTTTTTTTCATCTCTTTTTTATACTCATTGTCACCATGTCATTTTTATTTGCCGTTATTTCATTTTGAATTTGTCATTATTATATCAACTGATGCCGGGCCCAGCGGGGCCCGAAATATATCTTGAAATATTTTTATTTAATTTTTTCTAATGTGTAATACTATAGTTTTAAGGTAGGTATTTATGATAAAGGCCTTGAGAGGCCTGAAATAAATTCTTTCTTTTTATTATGTTATTTTTGTTTAGTATAGAACAGAAACTAAAATAGACGAAAAAATTTTTTTTTCTTTCCTATGTAGCCTCTATGTTGACCAGGGTTATTATGATGATAATAAAGAAAACTTCATTAAAATTCATTGAGTGGTTTTTGAGTTAAAACGGAATATACAGATATTGGCTGTTTTGGCTTCTAGACAACACTAAAAACATATGTTATTTAAAAAATATGTATTAAATCACTAGTAAGATTATCGTGCACCATGGGCCAAGCCTTAAGCGTCTTTCTTTGTCTTTTTGAAACAAAAAGATAAGGACTAAGTTTAGCCCTGTCAAATAAGTCAAATTGTTAATAATACAGTGCCACCAACTTATCTGTTCAGTTGGATTATCCACCCATCTCTTTCTAGTGCGGTAGAAAAGAGTATAATTAGAAAGAGACGGCGAATGATTTTACTGAACAGTTAAATTGGTGGCACTATAGTAGAGTGCATTACAAACTAGAAAATGTCGGTTGGAAACAAATTTTAAGTAAAACATGAATTTTAAAAACAATCTTGGGCCAGAATTAAATCTGCGACCTTTTGTTTCTGCTTTAGAATTGTCAAGTCTACGATTTTCTCTGTCAGCTTATTTTTAAACCGTGTTCTAATGATGTTTTCTTTTTGTTTTCAGATTGCAGAGTTTCAGTGGAAATGAAAATGGTGAGTAAATATAATTAAATTTTATTATATATTTCTTGTTAGCTCGAGGTTTTTATTTACAGAGGCATTTCAGAGCAGTTCTTTTAAAGGCTATGGTAGAAGTATATGCTTAGTATTTGGCATTGACGTCTGTAGTGTGTAACACCTTCATATTGACTGTCACTACGATATTTGAGGCATTCAATAAACCACCTTCGAACCAAACAGTTGTTTATATTCAACGTTCAATCTACGCTTGCCTCCGCGAACATGCCCGAAGCAGTGCAAAACCCGTGCAGCTGCACCAACGCCCTGGGAGCCTAGCACAGTAGCTCATATCGAGCTTTAACCGCTCGATACAGAATGTCTATCCCTCTCGAGGGAGATCAACAGAGTGAGAGAGAGCACTGTATCACGCAGTACGAACAATAATGACCGCGCTTGTAAAGAACGAAGAGATGACCAAACAAACGTACCTTTTAGTAATGAACTTATTCAAGTGCACAGTTTTCTGACAAAAGCTCGACACTTTCTGACAGCATGGTTTCTCAGGTTTGTCCATATTGTTCAAAGGCTCCTCTGTACGGCAAAAACTTGTTACATTACTGAGTTCCTTTAGTCTTAAATGTGTGGCCTTATAAGGGTGACATCGTTGCTGTGCGACAAAACCTTTTTTGGTTTACGAGTACAGGTCGCGCCAAACTTTTAGTCCCCTCTAAACACGACAATGTATGATAAATTATTCTTTTATAAGAAATTATGTTTTCTGTATGTGTACCTAGTCGGTGCTTAAATTCTGTCACAAACAAAATTGGCTATAAAATGAAAACTAGCCACGATATTCAAAAAAAGTTTTTTTTTAAAAAGGTAATTTAATTAGCTTACATTAAACACAAAATTTATTCAAAATTATTGCCACCATTTTTCACACAAGCCTTCAATCTTCGCAGCCAATCATCAATAGCAGCACGGACCATATTCATGTCGATATCGGCCACTGCTTTAATCAATGATGACTTTAGGCTGCTCAAATTTTTGTGAGGTTTAGAACAGACCTTCTCCTCCAATTCCTGCCAAATTTTGTAATCCAGTACCATAAGAGTTCCTTTTTCTCATTCTAAAGTGCAAAACACCAAGAGTTACAATAGTGAACAAAACTAGGTAGGCTGGCGGCCTATCCCAGGGTCTCCAGAACAAATTCTGACCGCGGCAATGATTTATTTCCATCATCTTACAGTAGGGTAGTGCATCTACCTGTACAATATTGTGATTTGGCCTCGCTATTCCAGCGACGTTTTTTTAATTCATATGTATCTTATCCAAGCCAGGGGGTGCGAGTGCTTCAAATGCCTTCTCCTTTAATAAATTTGAGAGGAAGACAGCCGAAACCTGTGCACATAGGGAGAGAGACGAGGAATCGGGAAAGGCAAGATATGGCGAAGGTTCATGTTTATGGCTCACGACATAAGTTATGCACTTTAAACCAAATATGCAGCAAGAAAGAAGCTTTGGGAAAGTAGGAAATGGATAATTAATAGACCTGGGTACCTAGCATAGTAGACCATATCGAGCTATGTTAATAATAACTATGTTATTTACAATTATTTTTTATTTTTTTTAAATTCATAGTCTACTAAATCAAAATACTTGTAATATGTTTTATCATAAAATATAAATGTAATTGTTGTGTTCTGACATGTAAAATCAAATATAAAATATGTACTTTATTTAATTATGTATACATTCAATTTAAAATTGACACAAACCCGTCGGTCATACTGAAGGGGCTGGAGTATTTGTCGGTGGTGTTCCACTACCTGATCGAGGCGGATTATAGTATGCCCGAGTACGAGGCCGCTTGCTTCATCCCCTATTTGATTTTGAAGGTGAGTCGGATGGAGTTAGATCGTGTTTTTATTTATAGGAATTATCACTCTTTCTAAGCGTTTATTTTCTTGATCACAGGTCAATTACATAGCCTCTATGGTAATGCCTACAGGGATTATATTCGATTAACGATTCCTGCATGTTGGTTACATTTTCGTAAGTAATATAATCTTGGTGGGTATTGACATAGTGGTCTATGCTCTGAGCTAAGCCGCAGAGAGACAGACAGACAGACGGACGGACATGGCGAAACTATAAGGGTTTCTTGTTGACGACGGACCCTAAAAATGTGTATAGGTTACTTTGATTATGGCCGGTTGTACTGTTTTGTAACATTTTAAGTTGCTTGCCGAAGTCCTGGCGTCGATGACGTCACGTCGCGTCGGCGCTCAGATATGGTGCGCAAAACAAGCATCCTCTAGTAGGATATTATTATAAACAATAAGGTTTCCAACAAAACAAATATTGTGTTAATTAATTTAATGTAGGTAATATTATTATAATGATATGATTAAAATGATGAAAAATAAATGAATCAATCTTGGTTAAGTGGGTACAAGAAGTGTTTATTACACAAAACTACAGACTAAAAATCTTCTTCAGAATATATGATTGGCTCAATGCCAGTCATTGTCTCGGCGGGTTCTCTAAGTATGATTTAATTATAATTATGACTATTTTCAATTTCCAGAATTTTCAGAGCTATTTAGAGAAGAACATAAAAAAGCGACAGGTGCAAAATCTAGTGATTCAGAAAGAGAAACAAAGTAAGTACACAATGGTTTGATGGTTCGGTTACACAACATTTAACAGAGATATACGTAATGTTATAGGTGGTAGAGCTGATGCCGGGCTCGACTGTGGAGTAACCACTACTTACTCGCAAATCCTCCCAAAGTTATTCGGGGGAGAGTAGGAGAACAGCTCTCAGGCAAAACCAGGCGGCCCACCATTGCCTGGGACCGATGGATGGCGGTATATCCATCCCCAATTGCCCGGCCTTATATAAAACAGACTGGTGACGGGCAGCGGCGTCACTGGTGCAAGGGATTCGGCACCGCGCTCACCAACCCGCCTGCCCAGCGTGTGTGAGTATGGGCATTTCTTCAAGAAGGACCGCCAAGAGTGGCGAAATCCTGGAAAGGGGTATGTCCAGCAGTGGATGAAGCAGGCTGATGGATGGATGTATTTTCATACATTTGCCCGTGGATCCGCTCGGTTTGTCAATATTTGCCCCGTTTTCGGCTTGGGCGTTATTTTATAAACACCCGTTATAGCATATGTGTTGACCTGGATCAGTAGACCAACTTATATGTACCGGGCAACTACGGAACCCTACATTGCGCGTGGCCCGATACGCACTTGGCCGGTTTTTTGTAAAAAACGAAAGCACGAGCGATTTTGTAAATGTTTCGAGCATGTATAATACGAGTATATACTCTGGTTAGATGGCTAACTAGAAAATGTGTAAAAAGCGCATTTTTTCAAAAATATGCGTGAGAATGAGATCACAGCAGTAATTGATATTTAGAAGTTTAGGTCTTAAAAGTTTAAGTCCTTGGAGTCTTAGAAGGCACTATAAACGTCTACATTAGCCAGCGTGAAAGCGGTCTGAATTTCTTAGTTTTGTTTCGTTGATTTAAGGGGGGTTATCCCATTTTGTCTCTTTGGTACATATGACAGCTAGGTAGAGGTACCCCTAATTTACATGTTGTAAAAACGGAAAAATCTTTTTTGTTCCACTGATTTGGGCTACAAAGTTGCGGACGGACAAACACACGAACATCCGTTACTTTTATAGGTAGGTATGTATTATACTAAGTTAGAGCTTAGATTTTCCAATACTTCTTTACTCGTACAATTACGACTTAAGAGTAAAAAAATAATTTATTACGAGTTCGTTAGACTATACCTAGAAAATAGTAGTCTTCATCCTTATTTCCCGTAGGTAATTAGGTATTTCTTTTAGATTTTGGATTTGTCTGGAATACATGTAACCTATCACAAAGTCGTGTCTGTATATTGAACATAGACAATTGAATATTTTTGCGAAATTTTAATGAAACTAAGGTATTTAATTACAGTTTTATAAATGTTTATTTTTCTCTGTGTATATATTGTGTACTTAGAAATGTTTTTTGTATTTTGTTGTAGGTTAACGCTTGAGAACTCAAGTTAACCAAATTTTAACTTGAAAACTTCCAGCGAGTCTATTCACTTAAAACTAGATATTGGCGGAACTAATGTGCGGAGACACATAAAGGAAGCCAGATAAAACGGCTTTGATTGATTGAGTTATTTATTACTATTGTACTGAGGCCAAAGCTATATTAAAAAAAAAAAATGTTTGTAGTCTTTCTGTCTGGCCGTCTGTATGTATGTATGTTCCATTTTAACTCGAGAACCGCTCAACCAGAACTTAGAAAAAGAATAATTTCTCACAGACGCAAGTTTCACAAGGAATGGTGATATTGTGTCTTAAATTTAGTTTCTTCTTTGAATTCAAAGCAACATAACATCAATGGCACAAAGATGTAAGGAATTATAAAGTCAGAGTAGTGTTACCTGCTATCCAAGCCCTCGAGGCGGCGTCAGGATTACAGCAGAAAACATTTTATTAAGAACGAAACACCCGGTGGGGGTCGCACTCGTTCATGTGACAGCAGGAAAGTGCAATACGCCAATATTGTACCAGCGTCTATGTATGTACATCCGTAAGTAAAAGATGTCTGATGTTTGCAGAAGTTAGATTATGATAATTCTGAAAACCATGGCTTTTCCATGGTTTTGCATGAAACTTTGATAATTGCCGTCTTTAACCGCCTAGTGACTGAGCAGGCAGCCTCGCGAGGCTGCCTCAGCCGGATGCCGCGCGACAATTTGCCGCACGAGGCTGCCTTGGCATAAAACTAACGACTCATTTCAACGTTAAGGTCACTTCAATTTACCAACATTTAAATACAAATTATAAAACAAACAAGATTCTTTCTCAAGAACGGAAATTACGATTTTTGGACGAACATGGTGTTTCGAACTTTCGAAAGAAAATTCCCATGTAAGGGCAAAGTTGACACGACGTTTCCGAGGGGTTCTATAGTGATGAGGCCAGCATCGAAAGTCAGGTGGGTTATGACAATTTTCAAGTAGCACTCTGCTATCATCATCCTGGTACAAAGCGTTTGCCTCAATATCGAGTGATACGTGGGACGCACTATAAGTTTCCGGAATGAATATGAAAAAATACTATTAAAGGTACAAAATTAATTTATTGTTTTTCAAAATAATCTCCCTTGGCGTCTATGCACTTTTTCATTCGATCAAACCAGTTTTGAAAACTTTTGTGCCACTCCCCTGTGGTGACCTCTGAAACGTGTTTTTCATACTCCTCGACAGCCTCTTCTGGTGATGAAAATCGTTGACCGCGTAATTGGTTCTTAATTTTTGGGAACAGAAAAAAGTCACAAGGTGCCAGGTCGGGACTGTATGCAGGATGACTCATGAGTTCTACATTTTTCGTCTTCAAAAAGTCGTTTGTCTGTCTGGCCGTGTGAGAACTAGCATTGTCGTGGTGCAGGATGATACGGCGTTTACGGTTATTTTTACGGAGTTCGTCAATAACTTCCGGCAAACAAATGGTCGTGTACCAGTCACTATTCACGGTACGACGATTCTCTAAAGCAACAGTAGCCACGTGTCCAGTTTTATTAAAAAAAGAAGCAATCATCCGCTTAGATGCACTTTTCACGCGCGCCACTTTGGTTGGTTTCGGCTCATCTTGACAGACCCATACGCTCGATTGCTGCTTTGTTTTGGGATCGTAGCAATAAATCCATGTTTCGTCACCTGTTACTATGTCCCACACCAAATTTGACGCACCTTCGTTGAATCTGGTAAGCATGGCACTGCACCAAGTGACGCGGTCCGTTTTTTGAGCCTCGGTCAAGTTATGTGGGATCCACCACGAGCACAGCTTTCTCACACCCAAATGTTTGTGTAGGATTGATTGTATTTGACTCATGCCTATTTCTAAGGATGCGTGAATTTCATGGTAGGTCACATGCCTGTCTGTTTCAATCATACGGCGCACAGCATCGATGTTTTTGTTGGTCACAGCGGTGGACGGCCGATCATCGCGAGATTCGTCACTGAGATTGATACGACCACGCTTGAATTCTGCAAACCAGCTATAAACAGTCGTCTTGCATGGTGCTTCATTGCCAAAAGCTGTTTCAAGCCGAGCAATGCTCTGTTGAGCTGTCAAATTACACTTAAAATCGTAGAAAATCATACTACGAAAATTTTCCCGAGTTAAATCCATGTTGATGCAGACGCACAATTTTTTAAATGGCGCCACAAGGTAAAAACAAAAGACAGTCAGATGAAGCAAACTGCATTCTACAGCCAAAGAGTTCTATTTTCAAATGTTGCAATACATTTTTAAATATTGTTTATGTAAGTGGCCAGTTCCGGAAACTTTTAGTGTTACCTATGTATATGCTGTCACCTGTAGAGGATTCACACTAATATATCTCTAAAGACCATCATCAGCTCACGACCAAACTAAAACGGGACTTAACTGGATGCACACTCTTCCAAACATTTTTTTTTTACAAATCCTTTATGATATGACAGTTATTGAGTAACATACCCAAAAATACGGTCGAATTGAGAACCTCCTCCTTTTTTGAAGTCAGTAAAAAAATTACGACTCACACGATCTTTCATCCCATAGTTAAATCGAAATCAGATGTTAATTTATGTTAATTAAATACTAAATATTCTCTCGTTATTCCTTTAAAAAGCCATTAGATTTATTAGCTTCGTGGTGTGGCGGTCGAAATTAGATTTCATAATAATTCCATCATTTTTCTAAGCTATATATGGCTACGCAGCTCACCGGCCTGCACACACACCTAATTGCGGGTCAGGAGGTCCAAACGACTCTTCTTCCTTTTTTGTGCCGTGGAAAAGTGAAAAGCAACTTTATGCTTCAGTGAATTTAACATTTTATTAGGGTTGCCGCCTCAAAAATTTTTAATTATAGTATTCTACCGATTGTCACTAAGAGAAACTATATTGAATTATTTGAAATAACTTTTACTTTCATTTCGTGTGAGTTAATTGCTGCTTAGTAGCAATCTAGATAAGATCTAGATAATTGCTCAGAATGCCTAGATATTGTTTAAACGCCGTGATTGCTAGTGCATTATTTTCAAGTAATTTCATAGCAATCACCGAGAGTACCTAAATCAATACTAAACCTATCCTATCTTAAAAACCTATCTTAGATAATAGCGTACATTTATTATTTATACTTCATGTGTACCTTAGATTTTAAGGTCAGCAGTGTTTTTATAAGTTGTTTTTATTGTGTCTTCTTCTTATGCAATAAATTATATTCCATATTTCATGTTTAAGTTCATGACTTTCTTACAACTTTATTATTATTACAGATTCACAAAATAAGGAAGATAATATTCCCCCGGGAAAGCCCTCAAAACCAATTTTTCAGTATTACATGTAAGCTTACATGGCATAAAAGTTCTGGCTAAAGAAACACCATTGACTGCCCTGAAAAATGGCAACGTTACCCGCTGTACTAACGTATATTGTATAGGTTTAATACGAATGACCCCCTTCAGGTTTATGAATTCAACCGCGTTGCCTTCGGCTTTCGCACCAGTTCTTTCTTGGCCATCCGCACCATACATCAGCTAGCACCTGACAAAGGAGCTCGGTTCCTTCTTGCTTAAGAAATTTCTACGAATGAATTATATCATAATTCAAAAATATTTTTACTCTGTGATAATATTATGTATTAGCCTTAGCCCGCGGTTCCGCCCGCGTTTATTCAATCTCTGTTCCGTTTTCAGCTTTGGCGGTATTTTATGAACACCCCTTATATCCTATGTGTTGACCAGGGTCATCTAGCTGATAATAAAAAAACCGCATCTAAATCCGTTGAGTGGGTCTCGAATTAAAATGGAACATATACATACAGACTATTTTTACCTACTTAATATATCTATAATTTAATTATAGGTAATACTAGCCTCCGCCCGCGTTTATTCAATTTCTGCCCCGTTTTCGGCTTGAGCGTGTTTTATGAACACCCCTTATAGCCTATATTTTAACCAGGGTCACTACTATGATAATAAAAAAAAATTGGTTGATTGATTCTCAAATTACAACCGAACATACGTACACACAGACAGACAAATATTCTGAAAACTTCAGTTTTGGCCTCAATTCATTACCAATAACCCATTTCATTTAAAGTTTCCCAAAAATATTCGATGTGCAGACACAACATTTTTACTAATTTGTTATCAGTATAGATTTACTTGCTATTTGCTTATCCACTTCTCCCAAAGGCATATTTGTCAGAGTGTGTATATAATTGTACGTGGGACGCACTATAAGTTTCCGGAATGAATATGAAAAAATACTATTAAAGGTACAAAATTAATTTATTGTTTTTCAAAATAATCTCCCTTGGCGTCTATGCACTTTTTCATTCGATCAAACCAGTTTTGAAAACTTTTGTGCCACTCCCCTGTGGTGACCTCTGAAACGTGTTTTTCATACTCCTCGACAGCCTCTTCTGGTGATGAAAATCGTTGACCGCGTAATTGGTTCTTAATTTTTGGGAACAGAAAAAAGTCACAAGGTGCCAGGTCGGGACTGTATGCAGGATGACTCATGAGTTCTACATTTTTCGTCTTCAAAAAGTCGTTTGTCTGTCTGGCCGTGTGAGAACTAGCATTGTCGTGGTGCAGGATGATACGGCGGCACCGCGCTCACCAACCCGCCTGCCCAGCGTGTGTGAGTATGGGCATTTCTTCCAGGAGGGCCGCCAAGAGTGGAAAAATCCTGGAAAGGCCTATGTCCAACAGTGGACGAAACAGGCTGATGGATGGATGGACTTGAAAGGTAACTAAGCTTTACAAAATATCTACTGATTCAACCATTTCTCTCGTACAAAAATTGTTACTCATTAATTAAAACTGTGCAGAAATCGGGAAACGTAAATAAAAAAGACCGGTTTTTTGGCTAAAAAATATGGTCGTATTAGTCAACTAAACCATAAATGACGTCGTTTGAAATCCCGCAGGCGTTCCTGCCTCGAACCAAGTAGTAGAACCCTTTGTCTCCCCAATCAGTACCCCAGGAATTTTTTATAATCCAATACGGTGTCTCGACGTTCGTTTGTTTGTCCACTGAAAAAAAAAACAGTTTTGAAATTATAAGTAGGTACGTAGAGTTACATTTCTGGGTAAAAATATACACCGCGTGTAAATAGACTGCTCCCAATAAATGAAGCCACATATTCTACCGACTCTACTGAACCACTTTTCTCAAGAGTCATACCCGCGGACACCCTTAGTTTGGGAAATAATTGAGTTCCAAACAAAAATGCGTGAACCCTAACGCACCGATATACGGGTGAGTTTAGAAAGAGAGTCGTCCGTGAAACAGCTTCAGGTTTAGAGAGAGCGTCTGTTTCACGGAGGACGCTCTCTCTAAACTCGCCCGTGTGTCGGTGCGTTAGGGTTCACGCATTTTAGTTTGGAACTCAATTATTTCCCAAACTAAGGATGTCCGCGGGTATGATTCTTGGAAGAAGTGGTTCAGTAGGGTCGGTAGAATATGTGGTTTCATTTAATGGTAGCAGTCTATTTACACCCGGTATATTTGGCTATATTAAGCTTTTCATTTGTTTTAACACTTTAAGATAATAATACCATTATTTATTGTTGTTATTATTCTAAAGTCTTAAAACAATTTCTGGTCAATAGCAATGAGCTCAGCTTATAGCTCTTCTTCAACTTTGCATTTGAAACTGAGACCGTTCGAATAGAATTTAGAAATCTTATAGTCATTATGGTTGGTTCCCTTCGTTCGCAGTAGTTTCATTGCCGAGTTCCATAATGGAACAACTGCGAATTTGTAACTTCACTTTATTATGTACCGCATAGTTATGTTCGGTCCCTAATAGCTGTCATCTGCCACCGACTTGATGGCAACACATATTAGGTGCACAGTAGTGCACACGGCTAACGCAATGAGCTCAGCTTATAGCTCTTCTTCAACTTTGCATTTGAAACTGAGACCGTTCGAATAGAATTTATAAATCTTATAGTCATTATGGTTGGTTCCCTTCGTTCGCGATCTTCAAAGAGCAATACGAAAGAAAAAAAAAATTTTGCCTGTTTAAATTTGAAAGTTTAAGGAGTCTTGTCATTGTACAGAATTTTCATTTTCATATTTACATCATTTAGCCAAATCCGCTCACAATAGTACCCTGGGCCGTGTTTTCTTAAAAGTACAGCATCTATGATAAATAATTTGTTTCAATCATTTCTAATCATTTCCTAAATCAGATACTACTGCGAACCAACTTCTGCTGGTGGTGGGACAATATGATACGCTACATAAAATATATTTACAATAGTTATGTACAGATATAATTTGAATTCTGATAAATAATTTAAAATCATTTTTATCTCCTGCGTGTCGAACGTGCGGCGGGCCCAGTTGTAAAACCGCCGCGACTAACGTATCTTAGAGTAAGTAAATCACAGCTTAAGCGTAGTCTTTCAAAATTCCCACCGAAAGCGTACTGTGGAAATGGCGAGTGGTTTCAAGCAGCCACGGCGCCTCGCGGAACTCTAAACCATGACTAGCATCGAGCCCCGGGCGTCATCGTCCACCCCGGTACTCCGGCCAGCCGGCTCCCTCTCACGAGAAGTACAGCCGCACCGCACTTTGGAAAGTTCTCCGGCACATGGGGCACTTGTCCGTCGAGAGGGCGCACTTGGCACACGCGACCACGTGACCGCACGGCACGAAGCACACGTTCCTCTCCTCCGCGAAGCAGATCTTGCACAGCTTCGAGTCCTCGACCGAACCCTCGGAGGGCGCCTTGTCCTCGGTCTCGGGCGCGACCGGCGCCACGGGGGCCGGCTCCTTCTTCGCCTCCTTCGGGACGCCGTGGATGACGGCGGCCTCGGATATCACTCTTTGTACATAGTCACGACCTTTCACCAGCAGAACGTAGTCGCAACGGTCGAACCAGCGCGCGTGCTGCTCCCACGGCACGTCGTCATCCTCCCAGTCTTTGAGACCTCCGTCGCAATAGAAGCACTTAGTCTTATCTCCCTGGCCGGTGTAGAAGAAGCCGGCTTCGGCGAGGTCTTCGGGTTTTTGGCGCATGGAGCGTGGCCAGTCACGGAAGGTTTTCATGCGAGCGGCTTGAGAGGCGTACCGGGGGTGCACGGGGCCCGCCATGCGGGGGGTGTTGGGGGTGATGGGAGCGCGGACTCCACATTCGTCGCGGCTGTCGATAGCGACTGGGACGCCGTCTAGAGGAACGTTTCCGATGCCGGGGCGTCTCCTCAAGAACGGGCATTGAGGAGCCCAGCGCTGGTGGTCAGCGGCTGGGTCGTCGCCTTCCTCCCAGCGCATTATCTCCACTTTGCAGAATGCGCAGCGCACTTCGTCGCCGCGGCCGAGGTAGTAGAAGCCGTTGCGGGCGAGCACTTCCGGTCTCAGAAAGGCCACGGGCCACTTGTCGAAGGTTTTGAGACGCTCGTCCTCCCGCCGCATATTCGGCACGTCGGGACAGAAGCTGAGGTCACGGTTGTCGGTCTTGTCGGCAGATGGCGGCGGAGTGACCGGCGAGGAGGGGGAGGGCGGCGTGTTGCCGACATCCTCGCAGCCAGACACGCTCGGAACGGATCGGATCGGCAGCTCGACCAGGGGCCGCATTTTGCCATCGCGGATTCATATATTTTATTGCATTCCATAATGTATATACACGGGTGAAAAACATTAATAGCAATATAAGAGAGGACGGCATTTTATTATTATAGATTTATTATTTGTGAAGATCCTACTATAAGCACTTATTATGCTACATAAAAATATTTAAAATTGTTGCAAATTAATAGCTACCTACCTGTTATATGGAAGAGCAAGGTATCTTAGTATGTAAGTTTTGCGCAATAAAGAAATTTATTTGTATCATTATTATTATTATGTATTATTAATTAATTATTATTATTTTCACTATCATTGTTATTATTAGAGATTGATTATTAGAACAGACACACACGACTTCTTTTAAATGGAATCCAATAATAGATTACTTTTAAGAGTGTCGGCGGCGCTGCAGCCCTGTCTCGAGAGCAGCAGAGCGGCGCACAGGCTGAGCAGCATCTTGTTACCGTATAACTCACTTTTACGGCCCTCTCTCATCTTTTCGGCAATTTTCGTCAACGAGCCCCTTTACAACCCGAGCTGGAGCCAACAACATCACAGAATGTGGCACTTTGTCACTCAAAACAAAACGAACCGGGAAACGAAACGACACAGTTACGTTCCTTTTGTCATAGGACTTGTTTATTGGCTCTCTCAGGCATACTAAGTTACAATGTAATCATTTTAGCTGATACTCTTCATGCATGGAACAACTAGAATATTATTTATTAAAACATAGTGTACTTAAAATATCCCAATCAATTAGGTTTATCTCCACCGAGTTGACAAAATCATATGAAAATAGTAAGAGAGCTAAACACATTGAAATTAAAAATCATTTTATAAAAGATTTGATTTTCAAAAAGATAATAGAAGTACAGTATATTTCAACTGGTAATAACTTGTCTTTCATATAAAAACAAAACTCGCGAATTTTGAGGTGTTTTTATTTTTGCATTAGTTATTAGAGGAATAGGTTTTTAATATGACGACTATTTATGACACATTTCTTACGATATTTATTTTGGTGTAAGTTTTATTGTGTAAAACCTATACTGAAATGACATTCAGATCATATTTTAGGCTTGTATTTGCTATTTTATTGCACGTAGTGCAAGTAATCGTGTATCGAACGGGCGAAATATTAAGGGCCCACTCTATTCGCCCCAACTCCCATACTAGCGCAGTTCGCTGATAATATCCTTATTTATAGGTACTTGATTATTATTTTTTCTTTTTCAACATATCCCATACAATATCCATGACTTGAACCTAAAACATTTATCAAAACAAAAGTTACATACAAAAGTTACAAGTCCTGGATTTTACACATATTTTGATGAATGTTTGTGTACTTACCGTAATTTCCCTGAAGCTATACAACAAATGAAATAATTTTAGGTTCACAGCATAGTATATTTTATACCATTCTGAAATCATAGGAAGACCCAAAACCACAACTTGGATTTTTGCAAAGTAATTTTGCTTTTGTTCCTAACATTTAAGAACTATTTTGCAATGAAGCAAATTTAGTGTTGACAGCACTTAAACTAAAATTAAAGCCTGCAGAATCGGCTCTATATCTCTCTTAATTCATTAATGTTTTTAATTGCAAGCTCCGTGTGACTCAGCAGACATTCACAAAACTGGATTCAGCGTAGCGGATGGGCATGGACACTATGAGTTCCTCAGAATGCCCATGGGATTAAAAAATAGTCCATCTACTTTCCAAAGGGTTATGGACAATATCCTTAGAGGTCTCCAAAATGTCATTTGCGTGGTCTATTTAGACGACATTTTGAGTTATTTTTAATAAAGATACAACCAAAGAAACAGATTGATGACTCGCGTTCGATTTGCAGTTTTTAATTTCTTTTATTAATTATGTACATAAATAACAAATGGCCAGTATTATTTTGCAAATTTAGACATCAAAACTTTTTGACTTTCACTTTTTTCATTTTTTTATGATCATAAATAGCAAGTGGCCAGTATTATTTTGCAAACTAAGACATAAAAACTTTTTGTCTTTTGGCATTATTGTTCAAGCTAGGTTATATACCAAGAAGTTTATACCCTTTTTAATGTAACATTTATAAATTTGTTAATTTCAGCTCATTAGCTCATCGTTCTGATCGGGGCACCTTCGCATCGAAAAAATGCCTATAGGAACGGTAAGTGACTTTATCCTTTTTAGAGTTCTCTAACTAACCATATACTCTTATATTTTCGCTATGTTCGTCTGTCTGTCCATTCTGTAAGCCGGCACTCATCCTATCTCAGACGGATACTGTAGCTAAAGTTATTTTGAAATCGACCATTTCTTTGCAGACGTGCAAATTTCACAACATAAAATATTGCGTACTGCGTATAGTCGAAAATTATATTGTATAGAGTATTTTTATTTTTATAAATATTAAGCTCGTAACACTTGTCTGTAGAACAACATTTTTCCAATAGGTTTTTATTTAATTATTCGCGATTATAGCCTACGCTCAGGAAATTTAGGTGGAAATACGAATATATTGTGCAAAAATTATGGACAATTAAATTTGCATTAAAAAAAGAAATTTTTTTGACATATTTGTATGGGAAAAAATTCCTACTGGTAGCTCGACGAGCTCGCGAGAACTTTGTGTTGAAGTCTTGAAGTTTATACCCACGCGCCAAAAGAGTCTCGTCGCACTGTATGCGTAGTTAGTGTAACAAAGCTACACAAAGAAGAGCGTTTATCTCTCCAGCACGATTAAGGTAAACCTTCCATTTACTCCGACAAGGTACCGTGGCGCATCATCCAATGGTGGACGGACACATAAGAACTTTGGTAGTCGTTCCATCATGATGAATAGCTTGAGGTTCGGGGTTTAAAGGTAGATTTGTCTTTATTTAGAATTAAACATGGTCAAGAAAAGAATCCCAGTTTCTAAAGAGTGATACTAAATAAATTACAAAGAACTTAAATCAAGCCCATTTTATATTAAAATGTGGCATTTTATAGAACAAATGTAAGAATGCAGGCACTGACCCTCCAGCTCGTAGTTATAAATGAAACCGGAAAACGGGCGACTGTAACTTCTTTGATGGTACATATACCTGTTGTTTCTAAAAAACGGCTGAAGAAACCAATAATTAACTAATTTCGTTCCACTTAGCTGTTTATATTTACCTGTGTAAATCATATGTAAAAATATGTATTTACATGATTATTGTTATTATGTGAATTCGATTGTCAACTAAATGGATTTTGGTAAGAGCGCCTTGTTTGATTTTTTCTTCATATCGTGAATTCTGTTAAAACTACGGGAGTCCCTCGCTCCACTCCGCTTCACTCTGCTCCTTATTATGTAATTACATATCAACCTAACCGCTCCTCCTCGCTTGGCTCGTCGTCGCGACCTATACCTCGCCAGAAGGAAAACTTTATGTCACCGCTTTCACATTCTTTGACGATTCGTCGCACCGTGCGTTCAGATTTTCCTGAAAATGAACACGAAATTAGTTTTCGAGATGCCAAAAGTATCAAAACTATACAGTCTCCACATAAAAAACGTCAACAGAGCTTTTTAAATTACTATTCGCCAAGTGTAAGAAAAAAACAAATGAATATATTGTGCCCATGGCGTGGGTCCGCGCCAAAGCATGCGTGAGGCTACTCCTGAAAATACTTCAAATTATTGCAAACTGCATACTAATGTTATAAGATTATATACTAAAATATTCATCACCAAGATGCACTTGTTCATTACATCAAATGCAGGTAAATTATTCTATGTATGAACAATTTCAATATCTTTATTTGGAATAACTTATTAAGCTTATGATTAGGTTAAAATATAAGTTTAGACAAAAATATACACTTAATAGAGCCAAATCTTAAACTAAAAATTGCTCCAGGATGGGATAAAATTACATAAAAGTTCCTTTCACTATTTAAAAACTTTGTCTCTGGTCCAATCGTCCACTTATCTGGCTTGAGTTTCAAAACCGGTAAATTTCCCAAAATATTCAAAAAAAACTTTAGTTTGTCCATGAGCGCAAAAACTCTTTACTGTTAACCTGTAAGTGCACCTTGTTGTAGCATTGGTTGTAGGTAGCAACATCGATATCAGTAAATTGTTACAGCATTAGAACGGCCACCCGCGACGTCGATAACGCTCTAATCGCTGAACTTAAATGGTATTTATATTAATTTCCTCTCATTCAATTAAATATGTTATCGGGCTCAATTAATCGATGTCATCCTGTCCGTGGGGTTTATTGAAATATTAATAGTTCAGAAAAATGAAACAATACACCATTGTTCGATAAGGTTTGACGTCATACCTACGGTAAGACATACCTACGGTAAGGTGTACAGGTACACCTGCGGAGGTAATTAAGTGTTCATCAACTAACGATGGTGTGCATGGACGATTCAACAAAAACCCAAGTCTCTCGGGTTCGCTTGGTAAACTGCTTTGCGACAAATCATAAATATATGGCTATTGTTTTGTACAGGTTAAGAAGAAAAATGTTTTTTAACAATTTGCGGCTAAGTTAAACTTAGATTATTTCGTCCGGTTTTCTTTAAAAAACTTATAAGAACGCTGAAAAAATTAAACCTAGAACTGGCAAAAAATATGGTGACAACTACTATAACGTTACCCATATGGTATTCTTATTTTTTTGTAACAGTTTGAAGAGAAAATAGTTTTTCTGTTAAAAACTATTTTGATGTAAGTTAACGGTTGAGCATTTTCAAGTTTTAGAACTTTATGCTCTTGATGTTATAACCAGGGACTAGGAAATATTAATTATACATTATTTATTATATAACTATTATCATATAATGTGTTTAATATTATTATAATATTCTTACGGGGAATCTAAGAATATCTATCACATATTAGTTACACATAATGCAATTAATAAATAAGTTGATAAATAAACTGAATAGACCATAAATAAATACCTATATAATGCCTAACCAAATATATACTAACTTAAGTAAAAAATTAAAATATTGTGTATACATACATAATGCAATGAATAAATAAGTTAATAGATAAATAAACTATAAATAGATTTAATGCCTAAGTCCGCCCATTCACTTCAATATACAGCCAATTATCCGTTGAAAAAGCTATAGCCATTAGAGCAGCAGCCACGATTGCCGTAATGGTTGCTATAGACAAAGTTACCGCTGAGCAAGGCATTTTTACAACCTTCGAGGGACAGTATAAAAAGATAAAGAAGTGAAGAAGTATTCACAATCACAGCACTTCGAATTTCCGGATTGTTCACCTATACAGCATTTTCGTAAACACTTAACGGAACAGAGAACACGACAGCACACTCACAATTAAAATAAAAACATAAGATTTTGTTTATCTGCCTATCTTATTGATGAGTCAACAACTCGTGAAGTGAAGACACTTTCATAGACAATCTTTATTCTAATGTTAATTTAAAACGTGGTATAATCAATTCTTTTTTTATAAAAATATAGGTAATTGACTTCTTGTCTTCTTCTTTCTTTCTTTTTTTAGTAATTTTAAACAGTAATGGGCAAGATTTTAAATACCTTCTTCCCGCCTGTCCAAAACTGTCGAATTATGGAACCCTAGGTATGCTTCAATAAGCTTAACAAATGGATCTGATTTACTTCTTTGTACATCTCTTCGCCACAAATACTCCATTATGAAGCACATCTTCAAAACTTAGCGTGTTATTGTAGTTACCTTTGTAGAAAAACCTCTTGACCACCCGCCACTGGGATTCTATGCGTTGCGTGTGTGTCCCATCTGGAGCTATGAAGGGATTGTCTGGGTCACTGTGATTCACCTTTTTATGAATAAATCCATGGTCACCCAGACAATCATATGCCCTCCAAAAATCAGTATGGATTGTGGTGCCTACTGCGACATGCTTTTTTATTAGCGGCACGTGAGGACCATAGGGAGGGCGGTTGACGACAACAAGACGGAACCGCCTTCCCTCAATATAGAAATGGCACTCATGGACGTCAGGGACGCCGTCAAAGAGCTAAAAAATGATGTGCTCAGCCGGGAGCCGCAAATGCTTGCGCCACTGACCTACGCACAGGCTAAATATATTAATAAGAGATTCTACCTCACTGTACATAAATTGTAATTAAATAGTAAAAAAAAATACATATATATATTACATTATATTATATTTAACCATATAATTAAATTTACAATCCCTTGAATCTGTGAGAATATCAAACTTTGATTAATTGAAATAGGCGTTACCTTGCGGAAGTCCATCACTAAGTAAAGGATATATGAATATAATTTGCAATATTCCGCTAAACAATTCTTGTCGTGCTATTCAAAATGCAGACTCGTGCACCGCCCGCCCGCCCGCATAAAAACATGCAACAAGCAAGCAATACAAGCAAAGCAATCTTAAATAACAAGCAAGAAAACTTATCGACACGTGTTTCGCCTCTGAACGAGGCATCCTCGGGATGTGTTGCTAGCCCGGCTTCTCCGCAGCAACTGATGTGTTGCTCGCCCAGCCGCTCCGCAGCAACTGATGTTGTTCGCCCGACAGCTCAGCAGCTAGCATACTAGCTGCTGAGCTGTCGGGCGAACAACATCAGTTGCTGCGGAGCGGCTGGGCGAGCAACACATCAGTTGCTGCGGAGAAGCCGGGCTAGCAACACATCCCGAGGATGCCTCGTTCAGAGGCGAAACACGTGTCGATAAGTTTTCTTGCTTGTTATTTAAGATTGCTTTGCTTGTATTGCTTGCTTGTTGCATGTTTTTATGCGGGCGGGCGGGCGGTGCACGAGTCTGCATTTTGAATAGCACGACAAGAATTGTTTAGCGGAATATTGCAAATTATATTCATATATCCTTTACTTATATCAAACTTTTATAAGTTTACGTACCTGAAGCTTTAAAGTTGACTTCAATGATCTTACTCACACAATTGGCGTAGTCGTTGACCACCGTCAGTCCATAAGGGTTGATGATGACACCAGCAGTTCCGACCACGACCAAATAAAGAACAACTCTTATCATAGCTGTGAATTACTTTGACTTTTTTGTAATAACCATTTAATTTAGAAAACTCACAATAATTATTTTATTTCACTTTGTACAAATATAGCAGAGCATTGGTTTCGTGCCTATAGGTCGTAATTACTGCTGCACTGTATACAATATAGCCATGTTACATTGCATGGGACAAGTAAATGACACGGGCCCAGCGTGTGGCTATGGATCGTTCCACCAGCAATACTGGCTGGATGGCAAGATCGTGGCTGTCGGGGTGATCGACATTCTACCAAAATGCGTCTCTTCTGTCTACTTCTTCTATGATCCTCAATATATGAACCTCACTTTAGGGACCTATGGAGCGCTCAGGTAACAAACATTTACGAAACAAAAAATTATAGGGCTGTAACCTACGATCCTAGATCTAGAAAGGGTTTCAGTCAGTGGTGTTGTGAGTATCAGTAGATAGCTATTTCGTCCCAACGTGATCGGGGATTGGCACAAAAATACTATGTGTATTATAATGCCAAAATGCCGTATGAGAAAAAGTTTTAGTTCGCGCAGTGTTCCCGCAGCGTCGAGTGCAGACAGACCCATGGTTCGACACTCGAGCCACGGCATGGAGCCCACTTTCTATGAAGAATACCCGATGAACGTACCGATTTCGCCAAAAAATAAACCAAGTATTTTTGCGGATCATTTGGTTTTATTTAGGTTTTATTTCCGAGGTTAAATTTAAATAGATCGGTACAAATATGTATCAAATCTGCCGAGGAACCGACAACCGATGGGGAAAAGTTCTCGAGTGGAGACCACGAACTGGCTGTGGTCGTCTGTTGGTGTTTCATGCACTGGCCTACATCACAGCAGCTCGCAGTGGCCTCTCAGAAACTGAGCTAGAAGACCTAATCTCCTTGGATGATAAGGTTCTAGACGATGTGTACCAGTACCATTTACCTCCAGTTCGAAGGATCCCACCATTGCTGTGGACCAGGTAAGGATTTATGGCAGGTTTGATCGACATTCATTTTTCAGACAGATTACGACTTAGTGTTCCAATGGTATTAGAATCGAATGAGTTTTTCTGATGAGTTGATATTGATGATACAGCAGAGAAGCGTTCTGGCATCTCCGCGAACGTATGATAACAAATACTGCAATTAAGTTACATCTGACAAGGAACCATTTTTATCAATCAATGAAATAAATAAATCTTCAAAAGAATAAAGCGTAGAAAGCGTAGAATGTTTAGAATATAGAAAGCAACCATGAATTTTCGGTATGAATCTAAATTTTTATACGCGTCAGCTCCGAGTTGAACAATATTGTCCAACCCTTTTTTCAAACAGCAATGCTTATGGATCTGTATGCCATCTCAGTAATTGACTCGATCGAAAAATGTATTAAAAATGTATTAAAAAACAAAACAAACAAACAAAAATTATGTCGGAAGGTGAGAAACAAAACAGTATTTGTAACTAAAATGTGCAGAAAGTATCTACTCTAAATTCAATGGTAAAAAATAATGATTAAAAAGATGTTAAAAAGAATTCTCTCTTGACCAAAATATTCTTGTAATAATGCACAACTAACCTAGTCCAAAGTCTAACTTGTGCGAGAAGATAATTAATTTTTTAAGTTACGAAGGAATTTACGTAACGCGATATTAATTAACAACAAAAACACTGTTTTTTTATGTAGTTTAGCAGACAAATAACGAAAAAAAAAAACTAATAAGTAGGGAAATACGGCTAACTCAAAATAACAGTATCTTCTAAGCAAATCTCATGACTGAAATAAAAAGCTAAATAATACTGGTAGAATGCTGCCCAGCACCATTCCGGCGTTATTTTTCACTCTCAATATCAGTAGACTTCTGATAAGATAACACCCATTCCACAAAATTGCGCTTTTTGCACCGTAGTTTTCTTGGAATTTGAAGTGATGCTAATTTAGTATTTTGGTCTCCATCCATCCATCCATCAGCCTGTTTCGTCCACTGCTGGACATAGGCCTTTCCAGGATTTCGGCACTCTTGGCGGTCCTCCTGGAACAAATGCCCATACTCACACACGCTGGGCAGGTGGGCTGGTGAGCGTGGTGCCGTAATGTTTTCATGCTAAGGCTACAGGATTGCAATAACATTTTTACTTGCGTGCATTATTCTATGACCATTTCAGTGAAACGCTAAGCAATGTTACTTTGGTTACAGATTTTTGTTCCATTTTATGCACGATGTTACATTCCAATTCACACAACAAAAAAAATATTTATTTTAAATCTGAGTCTTCTAAAAATGCAATGACGACAGATTTACCCCATATTTTTCAGGATTCGAGGATCAAACAGACTGATTAAACAAAAAGTAAAATTAATGTTTAGGTTTCTTATCAATTTAATTACAATAATCAACATGAAATAATAATTATTTATCATTTTATGGTTTGACCTAGCTAATACCGAAAAAAGTCCAAATAGAACACTTAAGTTTACTTAAGATTTAGTTAAGTTATCATATTTATGACTATTTAAAACTTCAGGAAAAATAAGTATACAGGTGTGTCAGGTATCTTTAAAATAAAACCACATGATTTACTGTTTATAGAAAACAAAGAAAACAGACGGGGTAAATGAATACAAAATACAGTTTTCAAAATTTTAAGGTAACATGAAAATAAAAAATATATTTTCGTGTTCTTTGGAAAGATGTTCAGTATGATCATTTGGTTTCATTTAAAGATACTTTACATCACTCATCTTACATCAGAATATTTGTCAAAACTATGTATCAACATCAAAAAGCCAATATGAAGGAGCCATATTGCAGTTGGAGCACCAACTAAATGAAATCATTCACTACAACTTCATACCCAAGTTTCAAAACAAACAAAGATTTTGGCAACTATGAGGGACTGTGCGTTAGTGTATCCCAATGATTGTACATTGAGGTAGAGGCCTCCATGGATGCGGCCATCTCACATTTAGTTTAGATGGTACAAATGCCTCTTGAATGTTGGTTTCAGCCCCATGAATGATTTTCAAATGACCAGGTCCCTGTAGACCAGTGAAAGAAAAGTGTAATAATAATAATAAAATAACACAATATAAATCAATCCTTACATTAATATTGATGAGCTGTCATCTTTTCAGATACATATTGACACCTATTCTCGTGTAGCAAATATTAGATTTAGAGCTGCCATCACCCAAAACTTTTCATTGACTGCGCACAAACCGGCGGGAGCCCGTAAACTCGTTTTCGCGCCATCGTGGTATTTTATTGCTACCTGACCAAAGGCCTGTAGTCCGGTAAGTAATTTTTCCATCATTATGGTACTGGTTTTATTGTTGAGGTTTGATATTCGAATTTACAGATAACAACTTAGTTTTATTCCAGTGACCCTATTGGCGTTATCATGGGCCTTTTCGTCTATTTCAGACGAGTGTTCTGCAGACATTTCTCTTGATGGCCGTATAAGCCGATACGCAACCGGCAGGATCTGCTACACCCCGTGCAGGGGAAGCTTGCGTATTAAGGTGTGTCATTTTTCGACTTTTTTCGAATTTCATTATGTGATGGTGAAATTATTTTGCAGGTTGAGGTCTGTCTAAAAAAACAAGGGGAGTCTGCTGTTATCCTACGTTAGCCACTGAGAAAATTGGTAACTTATATACAAAATCAAAATATTTATTTTGTAAAATAGATACATAAAGTATACTTTTTACAGGTCAAAGTAAATCTTAACGAAAACAATAGAATATAAAAAAAGAATAATAATACGGGAAATATATACAAATTATGTCAAGTTTCGGCTACAAAAATGTAATAAAATTATATACCTGCATAAAATAGAGAAATATAGGAATAAAAATGAAATAGAGAAATAGAAGAATAAAAATATCATATTATATATACATAATGCAATGAGATTTTGTTTGATGTATGCAAATGGTATTATGTTAAGTATGTTATTATGACAAATTTAAATTCATGTAAATGACTTCTTTATTTACTTACATTATCTTCATATATCTGTTTACAGTACATTTTTGTCAAAAAAAACCTCTGTTATAACTGGGTCTTTTAAGCGTAATTTAGCACTATAAATAATACGCACATATTTTTTTTGAAAGATTAAAATATCTTTAATTTGTTTTGATAATCGCTTCAAGCAAGGAAGAAGTAGGAAAACTCTTGCGTAAATTATAGAAAACTTTCGATTTGTTTTTTTTTGTCAAAAGTAGACATTTTTTTTATATTAAACTTGACATTTATATTTGGTTATGTTGTGCCTATTATGTATTTTTTTAAGTGTTTTCATCACTCGAGGAGTGATAGTGATTGAGCTTGTGATTGTTACCACTTGGTGGAACTTTCGATACATTTTTCTAAATTGCAGTTCGGGTATTGCAACTTGGCCGTATTCAGCGTGAAATAGAAACACGTTGTTGTTTCATTCATATAAATGATTTTTGTTTGAAGAAAATTTTGCGAGCATTTTTATCATTTATTCATTTATAAAAATGCTAACAAAATCTAGAAACTCTTAAAATAAAACCCATCCTATAAATATGTTTGAGTTCTGTGCGTCAATCCTATTCGTCAAACGAAGAGAACACATGTGTATGAAATGACAGTTTTTAATAGTAGGACGTGCAAAAAACGAAAAGGCTTTTCAATAACGCTATTATTCTGGAAACGTTCTTTTCGCAAATCTTATGTATAACTCTATATAAGGTAGTCGGCCCTTGCTATCTACCTAAACCGAAAGAGTATAATTCGCAAAGAAATATTCACTAATTATCACGTTTTTTTTTAGCTTGGACCTACAAATATGTGTCCATGGCATTGACCTTTAGTTGTTCGTTTAGTCGTAATCTGGAGCGGTGTTAGTGTGCACGTGTTGGAGAAGGATAACTGTGTTCTTTATTGGTTAAGAAAGCTTCAGACATGCCTTCGTGTGCATTTATCGGGTGTACAAACCACTCAAGAACC
Source organism: Ypsolopha scabrella (assembly GCA_910592155.1). NCBI lineage: Eukaryota > Metazoa > Arthropoda > Insecta > Lepidoptera > Ypsolophidae > Ypsolopha > Ypsolopha scabrella. Next base: position 14,513,386 of record OU342985.1, read on the forward strand.
AAAAACAAATTTCATGGCATCACTTTCCACTCGTAAGTACATCAAAACTTTAGTTTACCTTGAATTAAAATAGAAACTATGCATGAAAACCTTTAAAAAAATTAATTACCCGATCTTAGACAGTTCCTGACTCCCCTACTATGAATATACGTATATCTCTACGTTGTTAAAGTGCCTGTTGCCTTATTAATCTTAATTTCCAGAAGAGAATGAAGTTCATCAATTACAGCAAACAGCATCGTTTAGACAACTTGAACAACAAATAGGGTAAGAAGCCAGAAGTTTCCTCGGTCCAGGTCAAATGCATCTGATATCATCAGGTGAGGCTGCGGTCTTGCGCCGGCTACTTTCACTGATCATATGACCGTTCATTACATAACGAGAGGTTTACCCACGCCTTGTCCTATAATGGTGCCACCGCACCAGCTCATTCCATCGCCATCATATGTGAAGATGGGACGAAACATTTCCTTATAGTTGCGATTTGCGATTGTCGACATTTGGTGAAACTTTATCATGGTTGAGGAAAACACGTACTTGTACTGTTTCACAAATTATAATATTTTGGGAAATCGCACAAGTATTTTCTTGAGATATTTCCGTGTTTGTTATTATTGTGGTTCCGTCAACATATAGAAACATTATTACTGCAATTATTATTACCTTAAGTAAGCGTTATTTTACCCTAACTTATGAACAGTGGCCGGCGTAGGTATTGCCATTTTGGGAGAACGACCTCAAACATTATGAATAATATGGATATACCCGCGAGATCCCAGGATTCTAAAATTCTATTTTTTACCTATTTACTTTATAGGTAGCGATATTTTGCTTTGATTGTTGATTATTTTGGCGGAATAATAATTATATTAGTAATAATAATCAAATCGTCCCAAAAAAATTTCCGGGGCTTATACTTTGCTGTCAAGTAACAAATTTATTTCCTCTTGAATTGATAAAATTAAATGCGAATCCCTGAAATCAAGATCTAATCCATCCCGGAATAAGAGCATGTCCACGTTATGCTAGCGTTCATGAATGGCACTACCTACGCCGGCCACTGCTTATAAACTGTATTGATGACGATTAAATACATGCTGTGATAGGAAAATCCTATAGTCTATTCAGCATATATACCATCCATCATACTTAAATTGATATAATTTTATAATATATATAGTATGATATAATAATATAAGATTCCTAATATTATTACCTAACATTATATTATTAATTGTAATTATAATAATTATACATTAATATACATTGTATGAAGAACACCGAAATAACGAGTAGGTACTTGTCGTGGTACTGGCAAACACTCTTATCAAATTGCTCGTAACTAATATCATATCGTATGACGTTGGTTCCAACAACTACAAGAGGAGAATGTTTTTATAGCAGATTTAAAACAGTAGACTCTTTGTCTTTGAGGGATTCGTGGAAAACATTTAGTAAAGCACCGACTTACCCAATTCCAGTTAATCGTTTGAATTCATTCCTCGCATTCAGTAGGTGAAGAAGTTTTGTCTTTGTTGTGTTTGTTGGCTTGGGGCGTCCTAGTCACAACTTTTAAATTATGGAACGAATAAATCAAAGAACGACTTAAAGGCCCATTAATTACCTACATTGGGGCAAATAATGGTAAAGGCACAGTATAATATACTATGGTAAAGGTGTACGGAAATAAGGTATATGTTGCTTTTGAGTATTTATATCTTACATCTATAAATATATTTATTCTGAACCTTAGTTATGTTCAAAATAAACATCACAGTTATTCAACCCACTTCGCAAACCGGCACTGCAACTGAAAATTTAGTGCGTTTTGTGTAAAAATATTTTTTATTTTCTTTATCGTCTGCCACAGTCCATAAAGCAACGTTGTGGAGGATTTTTTATAATTTTTGGCCGCACTTGGGTTTGGGGGTTAGTTCTCGTCCGGATGTGTGCGGTAGTCCCAACTCCCATTGTTAGTGGAGAGCTCGGGATATAAATAGGTTATTTAGGATACAAATTATCGTTTTCTGACTTTTTACATAAAAAAGGTAGTTTGATAACTAGCCACTTTACTAAATATGCTAAAATATATAAATAATAAATAATTTATTAATGTATTAAAAAAAATGAACATCATAGGGTAAAACAAAGCTTTTATTTATTCATAAAATTCTTACATGGTTGATCAAGCTTCCATTGGGTTGCAATTTTTCTATTAGGTTCATATTTGGATTACGCAAATATGACCATATCTCCCAATTTCGTTCTCAGCTTGAGTGGCTCCCAATCCGTCTTCGTCGCAAGTCTCATATTCTTTTCCTTCTCTATTCTGTTTTATTTAATCCTGTATATCCTTCTTATTTAAAAGATCGCTTTGTGTTTCGTCTTAAAAAGAACGACCTAAATCTGAGGTCATCTGGAAATCTTCGCCTATCAGTGCCAACTCATACTACGCGCTTTTACAGTAACTCATTTACTGTTGAAGCTGTACATCTGTGGAATGCTCTTCCTCTCACAATACAACAAGCTCCATCATTACAGTCATTCAAAACCCTAGTCAAACAGCATTATCTTTCACTTTGATCTTAAAGTTCATTGTTTCTATTTGTCCCTATATTAATACATATTTATATATATATAATATATAATTTATTTATAAATATATATAAAATTATTTATTGTTTATGTATATTATATATTTACATTTTAATCAAAATGCTTTATTTTATTTTAAAAACTGTTATTCTGTGCACCGCCTATACACCTTTTCATTTTTAAGAGTTCTTCCATCCAAAGGTTGTCTAGAAGAGATCGCTTTTAGTGATAAGACCGCCAATTGTACCCTGTTAACTTATATTTTAAAATTTATTGTTTTTTATTTCTCTTTTGGTGTGCAATAAAGAATATTGTATTGTATTGTATTGTATTATATTGCAACCTTCTTCTTCTTCGAGTGAAAACGTTGAATTCTGTTGAAGGTTTTATAGCAATAACACCACTGGCAGCCTGCGGCCTGGGAAACACGATGTTTCTAATTAGTGTCAATGTGTGCAAATAAAATATGTTCTCTTTGCTTCTCCCTTATAATAATAATAATAGTAATTTTATTTCAGACAATTTCAAGTCCATATGTGTACATACACAATGATATCTAAACTACTTAAAACTAACACATGAATAAAACAGATCTAAAAACTAATACTTAATACTAAAAACAGATTTTGTTCTTAAAACTAGTTTCCAAACAAGAGGACTATCGTATCTCTCAGCAATTGCTTTGAGGATACTGCTACCGCTCTCCCGCACTCTACTTAGCAATGAAGCCGACTTCTTGCGCCAGATTGCATCAAAACTATCTGTGCTCGCCTCAACGAACATTCCTGATGCACTGCAGAAGCGAGGTAGACAAAGCAGTGCCCTGAATGCATTATTAAATTGGACTCGCAGAGCATTGTAAGCCCTTTGTGTATATTTAAACCACAGACCTCCCGAGTACAATGAAGTGCAGTATGCCTTGAAAAGCACCTCCGGTGGCAGCTCCTGGTCCAACAGCTCCATGAGCGCCTGCTCAGCTTTCTCGAGGCGACGCTCCATCTGTGACTACCGCTCCAGGACTGCATCGCCCCGATCAAGCCTTGAACGCTGACAAACCAGCGCAGCTGGCTGGCCAAGATGTTCCTCGGAGAAGTCTTCGACATTGTAGACCGGGAATTGAGAGATACAAACAATTAAAGACGGAACTGACAATGTCACAAACCACAAAGCGCCCCAATGTATACACTCAAACAAGTTGTCACAGTAACTCGGTAAATACAAAATGTTATTAATATAAATAAACTAAAAACTTTTTCGGATGAGATTCAGAGTATAAGGCATAACTGTAACACGAAGTTCTTAAATCGATCAGAATATGTTGTTAAAAACAATAAATCAGTAAGATATGTGCCGGCTAAGGCTAAACAAATTAAAAAAATCATAAATAATATGAGTATTAAAAAATCATCAGGAATAGATAACATAAGGTTAATAGATTTGAGGCGCGTGGTAGACGAGATAAGCCCAGTCTTGGCTAAATTAACTAACATGTGCATTAAATCGGGCACCTGCCCGGAACAATTAAAAAAAGCTATAATTAGACCAATTTATAAAGGAGGACAAAAAAAAGAATACACGAATTACAGACCAATAGCGATTTTGTCTATTATAGATAAAATACTTGAAAAAACTATATTTTATCAAATAAGCAATTTTTTAGATAAACACAACGTTATAAATAATATACAGTTTGGATTTCAAAAAAAAAAAAGTACGACACAACTTCTATCAGAATTTACTAGTGATATAAATAATAGTTTAAATGACAAAAAATGTGTATTAGCTGTCTTTATCGACTATAAGAAGGCGTTCGATACTCTTGAACACGAACAGTTGTTGGAATCATTGTCGGAAGCAGGAATCAGTGGCCCCATGCAGGCGTGGGTGCACTTTGAGAGTCCCTGATATGATGATACTCACTAATGAAACCGATTGGGTAGTGTAAAATTAAATATTATTTGTTGAAATGTACAAGTGTTTTTCATCACAACAATATAAGTTCAGTATGATCAGTAGAGTATATGTTTTCATTTGACGATAGCAGTCTATGTTTACCCGGTATATTATCCCCACGACATCAAACCCCAAGGGGGTGTCAGAGCAGGAGCAGGAGCAGGTGAAATGCAAGTCACAGGCTAGACTCGTACACCCACGTTTCACGACAATTATTTCGTTCCAGCGTGATGGGGGCTAAGCCCTATCGTCTTATTTCACCGGATTCGTAGTTGACGATTTCAAACACTAGATCATAGAGGCGGATATACTCGTAGTATCACTAGCTTTATAAACGTTGTTATAAACGAAATAAATCAATTAGCACTTGTTTTCTAAGACGTTATAAAGGTTTGGATTGCCCCGCAGCCCATCGCGGTCACACGCACGACGAGCCCGCCGGCGTGGTGCCTCCCAGTTCGGGGTCGGCGCAGCTGAAGCCGGTGGCGGCGCCGTCGCAGCTCACCGTGCAGAGCACACCGGTGCGGTGTGCGCCGGCGCAGAGCAGCTACGGGCTTGAGAAGCGACCTGCCAAGGAGGTGGAGCACCATCACCTCTCTGTGATCTCTCTAATTGTAGCAAGTGAGTTTTCTTTGCGCCTCCCCAGCTAGTTATTCCATAAGATATTATTGATTGACACAGAGTATACAGATTTTAGTGTTGGTATATCACAAACATGCCTCATTTTTCTAAAAATGCAGATCAGTCTACGTATGATTCTCACACACACACACAAACAGTAGAGAAAGGTAGGATGTGTTCAAATATGCGCTGTAGCTGCGTCAAGACGATTCAATAAAAAAAATTTCATGTTTTTTTTTATTGACGGTACAGGTTTTTTACCCGGCAGTCATGGTTACTTGCAACAAACCCGCTTAGGGCCTAAATTACCTGAAATCGAGTAACTATAACCCCACCACCGGTAACGCTGCTTTGATGTGATGTTGAAAAAAATTTTCTTGCTTGCCCTATCTAATGAGAGTCTGTCTGTATATGGGTATCTCTTTTTCACGTTTTGCCACATCGGACTCAACACACACACACATACACACACCCTCACAAAAAAAAAGGATAAGATTGAGACAAATCTAATAATCCGATCAACCACGCATATAACGGTCAAACACATAGCCATCCTTTTGGCTTTGCCTTTGTCAGGTTGATTCCGAAACTCAGTTAATTTCTGACATATATTTTTTTGCTTTGCCACATTCAAATGAAAATGTGTAAAAAGTAATTTGCTTTTATCTCTAACAGGTGTTCCTTCAAACCAAGAATCAAAGCCGGCTGCTGGCACACAATCCCACAACCAAACTAAACTGCGCTTCGTATCTTCAGTGGAATTCAAATTTACTTCAGGTAAATTAAAAGTAATTTGGCTTAATTACAAAACATTGGTCAAAGTCAAGATTTATATTCCAGCTTACCTTGACATATTTAACGTCGCAGCTCTGATGTTTCCCAACAGGAGAAACATCTACGACCCCGTTGTCCCCTCGCCCCGTCAGCGCTTTCGTTGGACAACTTTATGGAATTTTAAACTGTGATAATCACCTATTTTGCCTTGATATAATAAGAAAATTCCGATTTCGCTGAATTTGAGCATAAAACTAGATCTAAGCTGAAAATAAAGTTAAGGGCGAAGGACAAAGGTAGGGTACTCATTGACCTCTCATAAACAAGTAGACACACAGTATCTAAGAAAAGTTCGTCAAAAAACGTCCAAACGGTGACGTGCATATAGCAAAAATGCTTCAACCAAATTAACGAGTTGTACGCAATCGTCAAGCTAGTTTCACACTACAGATCATATGGCTATAAACGTTATGGTTTCACTTGTCAAACGGCTAATTCGAACTCAGAACAATAACTAAAGTGTTCTGAGAATTCGAATTGTCTAAGGGGTTCCTAAAATCTAATGACGAGATGATAATATGATCGATATTTTAGACGATGAGTGAATGACTTGACCTGCGCCAACATAACACTCGCGTCATTGAAGACGCGATCAAGCGAAACAAAGGCTCAAAAGTTTTTGCCCAGCAGTTAGGAAGGACTATTCTGACGAAGCTGAAGACATACGACAATAGAACCGTTACCTCTAGGCCAGAGATCCTCGCCGAAATCGGCAATTAGGACATAATAGACACTCTAATCATAATATACCTATGTTGATGATATTGTCACAATGTAGCATCTTTGAACAAGCATTGATCATCAACATACCTGTGTAGGTGATTAGAGTGTTGATTAGTAGAAACCATGAAGGATTTATGATACGGTCAAATAAATAATTTCTCGGCAATTAGGACATAATAGACACTCTAATCATAATATACCTATGTTGATGATATTGTCACAATGTAGCATCTTTGAACAAGCATTGCTCCATAACGCAACCCCGAGTATTTAGTCAGTTTTTACATAATTGACATGAGTACAACTAGCACTTACTTTCTATACCATATTCAGCCATTTATCTTATCGTTTTCTTTTTGGTCTCCATAACTAAATAGTTGATCAGGCACCATAAATATATTACGCAACCACTTTGCGCAGCCAGACCAACATGTTTGGCATCAGAGAGGTGTCGAATACTCGGTATGAATTTTCCCCACACGAATAAAAAAAAAACATAAATACTACCAAAAAGGCAAAAATTCATACCCAGTAGTAATGGGGGGGGGGGGGGTTATAAAAAAACGACCGAATACCCAGTATGAATTCTCCCCATACGAATAAAAAAAAAACATGAATAATACCAAAAAGCCAAAATTCGCCAGCTCAATCCCATACAAGAATCCTATACAAAACAGGGTTTGGGAAAACGCCAATACCCCGCCCCCCTAAAATTAAAAAAAATTAAAATGTAGCATTTTATCTCCAGTCTGAATTACTATCTAATAAAATACTTAATTACGCTGACCACTTCTATTGGTATTTAAGTCTATGTAATTTAGCCCGCTTGCCACTTCTATCTGTTTATTAGTCTGTGGTTGTACGATATACCTACGTATATACCTACTCGTACAACCATTTTGTAAAATTAAGTATGTTCCGTGTGGCGTCACTTGGTGCAGTGCCATGCTTACCAGATTCAACGAAGGTGTGTCAAATTTGGTGTGGGACATAGTAACAGGTGACGAAACATGGATTTATTGCTACGATCCCAAAACAAAGCAGCAATCCAGCGTATGGGTCTTTCGAGATGAGCCTGCGGACAAGACGTTTATTTCCTTTTCTAATTCATCCAAATGCATAACCCTGTATCAACTACCTACATACTTATGCTACTTTCTAGGACATTGACCTTTGTTAATCAGCCAAGAAATCAGTTCCTAATGGACTATTAGACACGAGCAGCCTCATTATCGATAATCGTTTAATAGCAGAAAACTGAGTTATTACATAATGGACGCTATTACAAGGACATAAGAGCTGGGTTAGGAGGCTAAATATCTTAGTAATTGGTTCACTATAACGTGTCTTATATTATAGCTGACTGCTAGCTGCTGAGATAAAACCAAGAAAAGCATCAACCTGTCTTTATTGACGTAGTCGGTTATAGCCAAAATGTGCACCTAGCTTTACACAGAACAGTTTTATAACGTAACGAAACGTTACAAAAAGAGCCAGATTTTTATATTTTAAAAATATGGCATTTTTTTCTTCCGTAAAGAATTCCGCATTTTGAAAAATTAAGCTGGAGCCCCAGTTGTTGAAATTGATATGTTATAGACTGTAGGTCGTTAAGAACTTATATACTCGTGTATTGCAGGAGCAGACGATAATTCTGGCAATACAACGAGGTAATGTCGCTAGGGTATTGGGAACCCTTCCACAGGGCAGCGATCTGGTTTTTTTAGGTAAATGTATTTTTCATTTTTTATTATTATTATTTCTTATATTTTAGATTTTCTTTTTATTTTGTGTAGTTTCTAAGTTATTTGATACTATATAATATTAAGTTTATGATAATGATAAATTCGATGAGAAAACTCCTCATTATATGCATATTTGACGCAATTCACAAAACAGCTGTTACTTGTTCTGATCCAGGGTTTGTATGAAATTTAGCTTTGTATGTCTATGTAGCTCTAGTACTGTACTGCCATCTCGACGTATCACAACGTTACCACCATCGTCAGGTAAACCTATACCGGGTTTAAATAGACTGCGACCTGTAAATAAAACTGCATACTCTACTGATCATATTGAAAAACTCGCGCAAATTTTCTAAGAAGATTGTCAACTGTAACTTAAAGACTTTATCTCGTAGGAAGAAGGACCAAATGATGAGCACTGATTTTATTGATTGTTGTTAGTTATTACTGGTTAATTTTGTAACAACTAGTTTATTTTATTTTAAAGGTAATGTTCGGCTTTAAGAAAGTATATTTGGCTAATAGCTAAAATGGCTATTAATAAACATATTTATTCGGCTTTCAGGACGAAATTTTTGGCTAAATATAGGTAATATATATCCGGCATTTGTATTTTAAGGCCTGGCAACCCTAGCTGTATGTAATAAGAACTGACAAATAGTGCATGTCTGTCATGCCAGCGTCCGTACAGGACCGGCTTTGTTAGCATTTTATACATGTTGTTAACGTAAAAATAAAAACGCAAAACGTAAATTTTTTAATGCTTCTAATATATACACAAACAGCAATTCATAAAAAGCAGGTATATAAATAGGTCTTTACCTATGAAATTGCTGAAATTTTCTAAAAGATTCATGATTTCATAATTCCTGTAAATCAATAGCTATTTTCATTATTTGTTTTTTATTTGAAAGTTGATTTCAAGGTTAAACATTTCCGTATTAAATTTTGTTTTTATTTTCAGTTTGATTACTAAAACTAAGTCTTTAAAGACAGTTCGTCTAAAGTGTCATCCGTTTTAGGACAGGTGTGTCCTTAAGGTAAACAAATAAGTTGGAACTAGGTGATTATTGAGTGAAAGAACAAGTCTTTGTAGGGTCTGCATACAAAAAGTACGTTTTGTAATTTTTTTTCTTCTACAAAATTACTTTTTAATAGTTACTAACGATTACGTAGTGGGTGGTACGTAGGAGCCTGAGTATTCTGTGTTTATATATTTTACTTCGCTACAGAATAGTTAGCAAGTTCAAATGCATGCATAATAAACTTTTGCAAGATTATGTTCCAAATTTTTATTTTTAACATTTTCGGCCATAATATTAATGGACAATATACAGTGAAAAAAAAAATAATTGAACAAGATATTGTTAACCGTAAACAACATATTAACTCCATATTGAGCGCAACAAAACAAGATGTCAGTTTCCTCTACGAACTCAACTTCTTTACTTTATCATATAAGCATTGGAAACAACCAACAATAGGTAAAATTGCCATAATTGACAAACAAGGCTCTTGATAGGAACCTATTTGTTTCAGTGTATAAATATTTTGTATGGCTATTTGTCGTGTACATACAAGCATGTAATTTGTATTATTTATGCTAAACCGCATGGGGGTGCTCCTCCAAGAACAGCAACATCACGGGAAATGGTTCGAAAGGTGAAGGCCCGAGTTCAACGAAATCCACGCCACGTTGCTGCAAAATTTGCCAAAAGTCTGAATTTTTTTTTTTTTAACTACTAATAGATATACTTATCATACTGAACAACACTTCCAACATTGTTTGTTGTTTTAATCAGTTGAATCCTCATTATCGCGTTAACCAATAGATCGCAGTCCAGATCGTGGCGCAGATTCATAATTGTTTTTAATCGCTACGAATTTTTTTTCGTTTATACTCTATCATGTTCCTTATGGGAAGTAAACAAATCTTAAATTAAGAAAAAACTACCTAATGTACTATGATAATTTGTTGTATTGGTAACCACAGACAAAAACGTACATACTTAAACACTAATTTATTCATAACCGTCAAGACCCGAGTGGCTATATTAGAGCCAAAAGGCATAGCACGTGACGACGGCAGGCGGCCCGACGGAATGACGCTCATTCCTTGGAAAAACGGGCGGTCACTGATATGGGACGCAACATGCGTTGACACATTGGCACAGTTCAATGTCCAAGTGACCGCAACAAAGGCAGGCGCGGCAGCCGAAAAAGCAGAAGGTGTAAAAAGGCGCATGTATGGAGCCCTTGGCGAGGGCTTCATATTTGTGCCTTTTGCTGTTGAAACTCTTGGGCCGTGGGGTCAAGAAACAAACGAGGCTGTGTCGAGTGTCTTTTAAGAATTATGCCATATCTTCAAACATTTTCAATAAGTTTTCGCCGCCGCGTATTGGAAATGAAAGTAGTTTAGTGAATCGTGATTTTACCGTCTGTGATTCGAACTGAAGACTAAATAACAAAGAGTAATTTGTAAATTATGTATAAGATAGAAGCTAGATGTAAGCATAGTTAAGATTGATGTTTTTTTTTAACTTAAATTATGACGTTTTTGCTTGAGAGACAAACAGTCGTTAATTGTATAAGATTATTTCAAGCAGAAAAAACGACCAAATTCTGAGACAAGTTTTAATATTTAACTCGTCTGTGTCGAAAAAAGCTTTGGACTTTAATTTTATAGACAGTGTGTCAGGATCGTTGTAGATGGAAATCTGTAGTCAGATTAAACTGATACAGTTTTCTAGTATGGGAAAAAATCAATCCATAAACCTGGCTTTAATCACCTTTTAAGCTAAATATTAGCAAGAGGTGTGTTCGTTTCGTTGTAAAAATCAGTTAAAATTAGTTTATAAACAGGTAATAAAAAAAAGTATGACTGAATCTATAATAATAATAATAATAATATCCATTTATTTCAGATAACATTGATCCATAAGTGTTAGTAACAATGATCTTATAAACTATATTAGTAAATTAAATTAAATTAGTATTAAAATTAAATTAAATAATAATTTGACCACAGGCCACTTGTATGCAGTGCCAGAGCACAGGACAGTCGCAGCTGTCCGCCACCGCCTGCAGAATGCCGTTGTCACTGGCCCGTACTCTGCGTATAAGCGACGCAGCCCGCTTGCGCATTATGGCCGGGAATCCGTCCACGCGTGCTTCCGCAAACATTCCCGACGCACTGCAGAAACGGGGCAGCCTCAACAGCACTCTGAAAGCGTTATTGTACTGGACGCGTAAGGCGCTCAGCGATTTTTGAGAGTATTTACACCAGAGGCTGCTCGAGTAAAATGATTGACAGTAAGCTCGGAAGAGCGTGATCTCGACGTCTTGTGTAGATCGAGCAAACCTATCTATGTTACGGACTATTTACAGAAAGAAAAAGTAATAATAATGATAATAATAATGATAATGACGATGAGTCAATCGGTCGAGTTATAGCTGTTAGTGTTGTCTAGATTCAGTCATACTTGTTTGTTCAACTGTCATTTATTCAACTGATGACGGCCTCATATAAGAGGCCGAAATGTATTGAAAAATCTGTTTTTATTTTTATTTATACTTTCTTACCAATATTTAAAGAAAATAAAAGGCTAAATATAGCAAATTATATCCTTATTTACACCATAAGTTGTAAAACTTCTAGGAATTGCCCACCTGCAGACCTAATGGCTAGCCGGGTCTCTCAACGCATGTATATAACCCGTGTCTCGAGAGTTCGAAATTTCCGAAGCAATGGAAAACTTATCAAGTCACCCCATTATTCCTAAGGGCGCGGGGGGTCCGATGCGGGGCATTATAATCCGGTGGCAGTGTTATATACGTATGTAAATTATTCTATGGAATAGGCTTAATACGATGTGAATGTATGCGTGCCGGGCTCGTGCGTAACACGCGAGTAGGCTTACTATGGGTGCTTCAGTTTTTGGTTATCGAAACTCCTTCTGACTTTTTTTTTACTTCTATGCTCTTTATAATATTAGTGAAGATTAGTGTAAATAATAATAATAATAATAATAATAACCTATAGAAGATAGATAATTTTATGAAATGTCTCATGGCTTTTGACGTTTGAGTTGATTCGTTTCGCTAATAATATTAATGAATGAATAAAATAAAATCGTAATGATATATCGAAACGAAATGCCAACTATATACAGAATGTTGATTTAGTTCATACCTTGCATCACATGGTCCTACAATAATACCTAAGTAAAAATAATTCTAGGGTAGATTATGTATCGTTAACTGATCACATTAAAGATGAAAAAAAGTTTTCAAGTAATTTTTTCACTTCCCAGTACAAAGTGGTTCAATCCGGTGACTAAATTTCTATGAATAGGTGAAAAAAAGGTCGCGCAAAACATCTTTTTTTCATTGTAGAGTCTATTAGGGATACTTTATCATGTCTTTTTTTTTACTTTTAATTGTAGGACCTTAATGGTGCTTAATCCAAAACACAGCATATAAAAATGCCAATCGAATAAGAAGATAATGCCCTTTGTCTTGATAAATAGTCCCCCGACGCTGAATACCCACGCCCCAGAGGGGATGTGTGAGATAACCACTGGTCACGCGCTCTCTTTTGCGTCTGCGACCTTGCGACATGACTACTCTTACTACTGTTTTTGTGGAACGGATCAATATAAGATCAAGCTGTACCTGGACGTTTTACTTATAAATATCCTAGTAAACTGCTAGTGCAAGAACTAGGCTCAACAAAGTGGTTTCCAGTTTTCTTAAATATTTCAAGTTGTATGTATTATTTTAAAAACAAATAAAGTTCTATTATGATCAATATTTTCAGTACACAAATTCATAGTATACATAACCATTTCCCATGTATTAAATGCAAAAATATGATTGCAAAGTTTTATCAAACAATTTAAGGGAATTTATAAAAAACGTAATATAATTAAGACCTTAAGAAACTTTCAGTTTTCAGGCACATTAAGGCGAAGAACTAAAATCGTACGTTTCTATGTAAATATGATTTTTTTTTTCTATGATAGATTTTTCCCTACATTTGTAGTATTAGACGGTATCACCTGCCAAATTTCATAGTTCTTGGTCAACGGGAAATGCCCTATGAATTTTTAATCCCTTGAGAGGGTCTAAATTTACGTTTTTTGTGACATAAGCGGCCGTTTCTTTTTCCCGTAAACCTAGAAGTTTGATATTTTCGGTGTACTTTTCTAGTAGTTTGGTTTTAACATGCTCTTGGCCTTACAATAAACTGGCCATACATATGTAAAGTGAACTGCCACTCTTAGTTATGTTTGTGCTAACATGCCCTAAAAAAAACCTGACAGCTACTAATAAATAGTATTCTGTGCAATTGTGACGTAATGAGGACAATTGGAACATGAGTATTTTTTTACGAAACGAAACGAAAAGTTGGACACAATACTTTATCTATGTAGGTATCTTCTACCATCTTTTCAAATAACAATTTCATGAAAAAATTAAAAATGAAACCGCGGGTTTTTAATTTATTTTGTGCTTTAGGCTTATACAAGGATCTTAGCTGTTCACCCCAATTGTTGGTAATTTACGGACAAATAGAAATGCAGTGTTATAATATTAGTTTATGCGATACTGACAAACAACGAATGTAGTTGTAAAACTGTTTTTGATGTTGTAATTACCTTATTGTACATAAAGCGATAAGGCTATTTTGACGCGTGAATTTTATAACTCACAGTCACCTGTTATTTTGTAGAAATAACCCGTTTTATAGACTAAAGTTTAGTTTAATACGGGCATTTACAAAGTCACAAAGGTTGTCTGGAAGAAATCGCTTTAAGCGATAAGACCGCCAATTGTGTCTTTAACATTTGTAACATTTCTATTATTATGTATTTTTTTCGGTGCACAATAAAGAGTATTTGTTTGTTTGTTTGTCACTATGGCTGAAATGTAAAATTTTCGTATAGGTACAATTTAAGACAAGAAAACAAAACTATGATAGAAATAAATTCCTATATTTTTAAACACTTGGCGATTTATCCATCGCAAGGAGATAACAAATACACTAGCGTCCTCTAGGCGCCAAGAGGCTCAATACTAAATGGCATAAGCTTAACAGCCCAACCATCCGAAAAGCCCAACACATTTCCAAGACAGCCCCAAACTAACCGCGGTCTTCTATTTGCCCAACACTCGGCCCCATTAGCCCCCGTCTCTCGAGACTTGCCCCTTTTCATTTATTTATACGTATTTAGTATTTGCGAAGCGCCATTGTGAAGCTAGTAATGAGCGATCCGGTTTCCTCCTGAGGGACCCGAGATTTGTTCCCTCAGGGCACGAGTCTTACTCGAAGAAATAAGTAAAATGAGAAAATTTGTGAATGCCTCTCTTGCTGTAGTCCCTGTTGTCACCTACTAAATCCGGCCCTGCCGGATCCCATTGATTTGGAAAGTTCAAACTTTGACGCGCTTTATCTCTGTCAATTTTTGTTTGATTGAAAAAAGAAAAAATACGTGTCCAACATTTTTTGATAATCTAAATGACGGACTAAATAGAATAATATTTTGTTAACCCTGTCTACAAGCCTATTCGTAAAGGTGACAATGGTGTTGATTCGGTGTAACACGACTTAACTTAATTGACAGGACTAAACTTAATTTAAGCATTCTGTCTTTTTCTTTCTGTACCGAAAAGACAAAGACAGGACGCATAAAATAAGGTTAGTCCTGTCAAATAAGTTCAGTTGTGTTGCACCGAATCGACACGATTGTATATTTTATGTTATTGTGAAAATGTTTGATATGTGTTGATGTGTCTGTTTAATGTTGAGAATTAGATATGTTAATTGACTACACTATTGCATTAGAAATACCTGTAATGATAGCTGTAATTTGATAAATAGGTACATAAATAAAATAAATAAAATAAAATAAAACATTTTTGTTACATAAACCAGTTACATCACTAGATAGCCAAATGCGAGTTACAGCAGACATTGTTTTCATTGACTATGGAGGACGTTCAAGGTCAAACAGATGCGTCCCGCTTGTGTTTAGATGTCTTGTGCAAAAACTTGTGTTTTAATGGATATGCTTTTTTCTAGTAACATAAACAAGATGACCGGTAAACATTATCATCAGCTTATAGCCAGGTTCCCGTTAAAAAGAAGAGAGAGTGAACACACCGATACCGGATGTAGAACTGGAAACTAGACATATTTCTGGTGTACTCACAGTCATTATCCTCGACACACTCCTCACTGAACTGACACTTGGCTCCGGAGAACATCTTGTTACACTTGCACCGGCCGAGGATGTGGAACCCGCGTCCTGAACACGTCTCGTGGTAGTCTTTACCTGCAAACAGATAACACATGCTGTAGAGAAGAATTATGAGAAAAATAACAATCGCTCCAACCCACTGTTGAGTAATAAACAACACATTGCAACTTTTATCTCCTGGGGTTAGACAGAAAGATTGATAAAGTGCTGCTTTATCCCATAGTCCTAAATTTCCAAATTTAGGGAGTCGTCTAGTCGCCTTACAGAAATCTCACCCCACATGGCTTTATTTATCATAAGGTACTGCATGTTCGTCCCTAAATTTACGTATGCCCTACGCTGTACCCCCCTTTGGCAACATGACAGTCTCTTATCAAACACCTTAGACGATATTGTCAAAAACACCATGACGAATATTATAAATTGCCCATTAGACGAACGCAGTTGGACTCAAGCCACCCTTCCAGTCCGGATGGGTGGCTTGGGTATTAGAAAAATTTCTAGTGTCGCACTACCGGCCTTCCTGTCCTCAGCCTACAGCTCACGTAACCTCTTCGAAAAATTGCCTCAGTAAGTTTTCTGCACGTGCCAGAATAATCCTGCGGGCCTATTATAAAACATAGTGTCGGTTGCCATTTATGGTTGCTATTCAGCAAAAATAGATAAAAAATTAACTTCCAAAATAACCTTCAATGGCTATTGAACTATTTTGCGAATTGTGACGTCATTTCAAGTGCGAACGTATCCTTAGATAAGCGGATATGTATGTTTTCGACGATAGGCACTCGGTTTGGCAACTGATTATACGATACGGAATCAGGGGGCTGGGCGCATTCCTTATATTCAATAATTTTAATTTGATAAGATTTAGTCACTTCCCTTTACATCGCATCAGTTCCAAACAAAAATGTGTGAACCATAACGCACTAACATACGGGCGAGGTTAGAGAGAGCGTCGTCCATTTCACGTTTCACGGACGTCGTTTCATGGACGACGCTCTCTCTAAACTCGCCCGTATGTTAGTGCGTTATGGTTCACACATTTTTGTTTGGAACTCAATTATTTCCTAAACTAAGGATGTCCGCGGGTATGATTCTTGGGAAAAGTGGTTCAGTAGGGTCGGTAGAATATGTGGTTTTATTTAATGGTAGCAGTCTATTTGCACCCGGTATAATTTAAGTAGTAGATTTAAAAAGTTACCTAATGTCACAGTATTATACTATGCTAATGTTCAAGATTTTACAGGGGGACAAAAGATGCGTTTTTGAGTACAGATATGTGAATAAGGTCCTACAATTCAAAGTGAAAAAAAAAAATATAATCTACCGAACTATCAACTGAAAAAAAACCGGTCAACTGCGAGTCAGACTCGCATACCTACATTTAGCAACCAGTTGGCAACCGACTCAACGATATAATCTAGGGGCAGGATCTACCCATGTAATTACTGTATTAATATCCACTCCCAAAATACTTATTGGCAGGAAACATAAAGTGTACTAATAAATTCAGGAGGTCCATGTTCTACCGACGGATCAAGTTACGAAGTGGCTGCAGACCCTCATAAATGTCAGGAGTTGAGCCGGACATGGGTAGAGGACGCTCAGGTTTCACACCTACGCTTGAGTGTTTGTAATTACGCATCCACCTAGTCTTAGATAAATACACGGTAAAATTTAAGTGGTTTTGGAAAAGAAAACCAGTCATTGTACTCGTTCATACCGGGTGTAATAGCAAAGGCAAGAATCCTTTAAGGGTGTGTTGTGACGCGGTATATACAGAGCAATACTTGGTTTGCTGCAATATCAAAATTGCCGGTTACGTCCAATAATTTTTACCCACACGGTGGAATTGGGACTAGAGATGTTTTTATTTGCTTTGTTTTTTTAAATATTACGTTGGTATATTTGTAAACTTTATTTTTGCTCACGTCCGTCCTTGCCGACCACTAGCTCCAGCGCGCACACTTCCAGACCGCCGAAGATCTCGCTCACCTGTACGACAGTAGACGGTCAGTAGTTGTACTACATAGTAGTTCATCTACACCACAAAACACGGTACGCAGTGGTGAAAGTGCGTTTTCGACAGCTCGTTTGAGTTTCTCATGCCACAAGCCCATAAAGATAAAATTATAATTTGAAATTGGCTTGCAATAAACCAGAGTGTCGATATATTAATATGTATCAGAAGCCAAAGTGAGACAAATGGCGCTGGAAGACTTCCAAAAAACTAATTATGACTGTTTAATATTATTCCATTAATTAGTAATAACTTTACACTTTGCCGGTTGACCAGCAGGTACTCTATACAATGCCTAGGAATTGTATACATTGCCTAGGTAAAGTATGTAACGGACAATAATATTCATAATATTTCATACATTGCCGGGACGCCCCAGGCATTGTATACATTACCTAGGTACTGTATACAATACCTGAATTATACAGATTGCCGGTGACATTTACACTTACAAAAAACACTACTCTGTTCAAGGAGGTATTTAAAATAATGTAAACAAACTAATAAACCACAAGACACAATTATGTGCAAATCCTTGTGAAATTAACAACCTTGGAAGCACTGGTACTACTCGTTGACAGTTATCACAAATTTTGTAATTTTAACGTCTTTTACGTGCAACTGCATGCCCTATATTATAATTTTACTTGAATTTAAAACTATCAAGCGACGACAGCTGACGGTCATTCCCATGCTATTAAAAAAAAAATAACTTTTGTTCTGCTCGGTAAGAATACTGGTGAATATTCAGTCGAAATTATGTAGTTATTACATAAACAGATTTGGAATAAAAAATTATCTAAGGTACCTAAATAACATCAAAATCCTTCAGTGTTATGGTTGGTGCTTGTTTTACTATTGTATTCTTTGTTTTTGATGTCGGTGGAAGAGCTGGAAAACTCTTTGGAATAATAATGTTAGCTGCGGCACTAGCATAGGTGGTACTTTTATTTTTATTTATTTTTGCTGCTTTTATGGGGCATAACTTTGATATTGCCAAGTGGCCCCCCCCACAATTGCTGCATTTAATTTCATCAGTATTGTCGCAGCTTTTGTAGGAGTGTCCACCTGCACAAATAGAGCAAACCTGATTATTTTTGCAAATTCTAGCCGAGTGGTTAAATTTCATACAATTGTAACATTGCATTACCCACAGGCTTCTGCAAAGCCAAGTCGAAACAGTGGCAGAAGTTTCACTGATCCTCCACTAGATGACCTTAAGGTTGCTCCCAACGCGAATAACCTTGAGAATCTGGGCGGAGCCTATACCTCATCCCCGCGCTACCCGCACCGGAAGATCGCGCGCGCAACGCTCGTCGCTACGTACCGTCCGAGAGTGCCAGGGCCATAGAGTAGGGAAATTACAGATACCTACGATTTTATATTAAGTAGGTTAATAAATATAAGGTGACTTTTGTTTATGTAGCCAAATTAATATTGGAGACCCGGTAAGTGATCAGGACCAAGGTTCGATGACCCTTTATGTGAAATATTGTATATGTTACGGCTAAAGGTAGGTGTGAACCTAAACTTAAGATTAGCCGGCTAAACCTAGGTTTATCTTCGACGAAATGTTAATGTTAGTTTGTTCTATCTTTAGCCGGCTAAACTTAAGTGTAGCTGCAGTTCCTTGGCTAAAAATGTAGAAGGAAATGGAAAACGAAACAATGTAAAAATGTTTACTATTTTGACACGAAAACTTTATTAAAAAATAATCACTTTCATTACACATACTTTTACGTACTATGTAGGTATTCAAAGTAACAATTATTAAAATTACAAAATTTTAATTAGTTAAAACAATATCAACCTAATCATTAAAATAAAATAATAAGGAACCATTTGGTCATTACAGAATCTTCTGTAGGTATTTAAAATTACAAAATAAAACTTCTTCTTCTTAATTACTTAAAACAATAGGTATCAACCTAATCATTAAAATAAAATAAAAAGTAACCATTTGGTCATTACAGAATTTTCTGTAGGTATTTAAAATTTCAAAATAAAACAAAACTACAAAATAAATCTTCTTCAATGTAAATTACTTAAAAAAATATCTAGTCACAATTGTTAAATAATATGAGGCTATTTGTTGGAACATGATAAACTAGAATGGCATTTCGAATTACAAAGAACATTATTTGTTCGGCAACGGCATTTGCGTGTACCACATTTTGTCTTGCAATGACATCTTTGAAAGCCTTGTCCACCTGATGTTGACTGTTCATTAGCAAGCTGGCGAATAGTCATTTTCACTGATGACACTTTTTCCAAATCTACGAATTTTTGTTCACAAACTGTAAACTGTTTCGTGAAAAAAGCTGTTCGATTGTACCGTTTTCGTTGCCCAATTTATAAAGTCCGTCTTCATTTTTATCTAAGACTGTCAATAGAATGTTCTTAAAATCGCCTCGGCCTCGATCTACTTCCGGTATCTTTACTCTTACTGTATCGCCTATATGACATTCTGGAAACTTTGCAGCTGAATTTTGTTTCATTTTAATGGCTTGGTACTCTAAATTTAATTTAGCTTCTGAACGATTATGTTCAATATCTGCTTCTTTTGAACAAAGAGGGCATGTCATGTCGTCAATCAAAATGCCATGTTCTTCACAAAGGTGGCAGGTATTTTCTGAGGTATGAAGTTCGGAGGTCTGTTGTTCATCGTTCAAGTCATTTTCCTTAAAGTTATCTATCACTTCTTGTAGGTCTTCTTCCGTTGTTAGTTGGTTTGTTACTTCATGAGGCAAAGACAATGACTTCAAACCCACTTTTATTTCACTTCCAAACATCGCTTTGTAGGGTGTCCTCTTGATACCGTCGTGATAGGCGGAATTTTTCTTTAATCGTACAAATTTAAGACCCTCCGACCATTTTGAGGATTTTTCATCACTCATCCACGTCATCAAGATGTTTTGAATGTCTTGGTTGGCCCGTTCGACACTGCCTTGCGATTGGCTATGTCGAGGTTTGCCGTGTACCATCTTCAAGCCTGACCACTTACTGCATAATTCTGCTATAACGCTGTTCGTAAACTCGCGCCCATTATCAGATTGTAGAATTGATGGTGCGCCAAATATGCAAAATATGTCAAGAAGCACGTTTGACACCTCCACTGCCGTTTTTGTACGTAGAGGGCGAATTTGATCAAATCTAGTTAAATGATCCTGGTAAACTAAAATAAATTTAAATTCACCATCTGGACTGCTCTGCATGTCAATTAAATCAACTTGACACCTGCTGTTCATTTCGGATGATATTATTGGTTTGACGACTATTCCTTTCTTGTTAGTTTTTAGTTTCATTTGACAGGATTCACATAAACTTAAATACAATAATATTCCTTCTTGTGTCACATTCTTGTACTTCTTTTTTGATTCATTTATCATGCGATTCCGCCCACCATGACCCGTATCAATGTGAATGGTATGCAACACATCAAACAGGTCTGAATTTTTCACATAATACAAGATACTATTGCCTTGTCCTGCCACTGGTGCTATTAGCTTTTCTATGCCGCCAATAGTGCAAATATCAAATCTTTTTAATCGTCGATACTGCAATGTTGAACGCTTAGCGGCGAGTTTTGCTGACCTGACTTCTTGAATTACATTATCGTATTGTTCGTCACTCAAATAAAAACTATTAACAGTTCGTTTTGATGTTAGTAACTCACGAAACTTACTGTCAAACTTCGTTTTAAGCGTTTCGAGATTTTGCAACGCCGACATTGCAAATACGCGCAACCAACTGCATATAAAGATGACGCAATACTAAACCAAAACATTGCCACGTGCGCGCGCGTTGTCTCCCCACCGCCCGCGCCCCCTCAAGCCCTCCGCCGGCCCGGCGCGCCTATCGAATACATTTTTAGCCGTTTCGTTTTGGTTAATGTGCACATTAACCGGCTAAAGATGGAATATCACGACGCAAACTAACATGTTATCGAACTTTAGCTGCTTCTCGAAGATAAACCTAAGTTTAGCCGGCTTATCTTAAGTTTACGTTCACACCTACCTTTAGCCGTAACATATATATATTTTAAGGTGACTTTAATTTATGCAGCCAAATTCTTACTGAAGACTTAGTAAGTGCTCAGTAACAAGGTACGATGACCCTTTTTGTTCCTTACAAACGCAAAGCCAGCCATTTTGCAAAATCAGCAAAGTGTTATTGATCCGTGTTACTGATCACTTACCAAGCCTCCAGTATGAGTTCGGCTGTATAAATTAAAATCACCTTGTATATCGTCACGACATGAATCCCCGAGGGGTTGTCAGAGGTATTCCGGGTGTGAATTATGACTGACTTACCGTGTCTCCAGTATGAATTTGGCTACATAAACGAAATAGATAGGGCTAGATATAGGTATTTGACCCCCTTTCAATTTAGGGAAGCTATGATTTTGAGTGAAGAATAAAAATAATTAAAAAACTCATAGGCTGGTTCACTTTTCTCAAAAAGGGACATTTTATGAACTCTAGCGACATTGATGGTAAAAAAAATCCCAATAAGCTATTTCCACTGATTTGGACCAACTGAACACAAATTTCGATGTTGGCAGGTCCAAATCTTGACCACGAGTTCAGAATTCAAGATGGCGGTCGTTAACTTGATATCATACAATATTATGATTATCTCTCCCGGTAGTTTTTTTTTCATCTAGGGCTTGTTTGTCGAAATTCCCAATAGTATTCGTGTTAAACCGTTAAATTGCGTCCTTTTTCCCGGTAGAATTTTTTAAGGTAAAGTTTTTTTCGCCTCTGTTTGCTTCCCATCTTGAACTCACGAACTCACTACTGCGTATTTTACAACTTAGTATTAAATTTTAGCGTTAGTAGTCAGAGCGTAAAGCAGCGCAGGTCCATCCAGCAACACGTCTCGCCCCGCACTGATTTTTCGGGCGAAAGCGGGGTACGGCATGAACTCGCTCTCGAATCAGACGCATTATTATTTAATATAAATAAAGTAAACGTAATTTCGAAGAAGAAAGAATACCAACTCCTTCTACTTTACTATGTAGTGAAGTTAATAAATTTTGATATGATTTCGACAAAAATTGCAGGAGTTAGACCATTACAAGTGCAAAAATCAGGGCTGAATTAAAATATTTTTCTCTTCGGTTCTATGTATTTTCAGAGAATTCGGAGAACACCAAATCACTCCCCATATCTTGTAGATTAACACATATTTTTTTCTGATAAAAAAGATGATTTTTTGTCGTTTTATATCAATGCAAAATGACTCAGTTTCATGGTATTTTGCGAAAGAGGAGCCTTAACCCGCGGCTTCGACTGAAGCTTTGTCTCCGCATCTCTCAAGATCACTGCAGCGAGTACACGGAGGCTGAAAGTAAGTTCTCAGCACAAACCATGAATAATCAAGTTACATGCAAACATATACATTATACCGTTCATATATATTTTAATCGATATCGATATCGTATAAATATTATATTGGCAAGATTTTTAAATAATTATTTAATAATATCGTTGATACCCTGGAAGAACGGGAGGTCCCTGGTGTGGGACGCGACCTGTGTTAAAAACTGTTATCGATCCATGATACTGATCACTTACCAAGCCTCTAATAAGAGTTTGGCTGCATAAATTAAAGTCACCTTATATATAATAAAATAAATAAAAAAGTAAAAATCAGGCTCTATATGGTTGATTAAGTTTCATCAGAATTTTCAATTTGTAAAGTTACTACCTACGCAAAATGTCGTCTAAACAGTTTTCATTTCATCAGCCTACGAACGCATCAAACTGAAATACTAGTCTAGCGTATCAAACCATATTGAGCTCAATGGTGCTTGATACAGTGCTCTGTCTCACTCTTTTGATCTACCTAAAGAGGGATGGACAGTGTATATCGAGCTGTCAAAGCTCGATATGGTCTACTATGCTATGTACCCAGCCCATTTCTGTCAAGTATATCTATGGCACATAAGATAAGACTGCAACTGTTTTCGATAAATAGAATAAATAAAACATACCTCAGACATGGCTGTATGAGCTAAGTTCCATTTGCCTTCCCACTATGTAGGGGAATCAAACAAAAAAAGAAATTAAAGAAAATGAAAACATTAAACACTCTTGCGGTAAAGTTGATTTTGACAACGGATTAGACGCATATAAAACAGAACTTTACGAGCACTTGCATTGAAAATAATAATGAAAATTTCGGTTCCGTACTCAGGTGTTTTTTGCAGCTTATTTTTGTCGCCTTGGATATTGGCATCTACATGAGGTGACATTTATTTATACAGTTAAAGAAGAATGCCACGCGATCGTACCAAATGGCGTCACAATCAAATAAAAGTCATAAAATTACTTAGATATTTTAAAATCCGATCAACATCTTTGATTAAAAGAGTTTACTTAAATCCAGAATTCTAACATCGTGATGCGACTTACGGCGCGCGGTCACAAAATACCTATATATTTTGTGCCGCGGCGTACGTAAGCGCGACTGTGGAGCGCTGCTGACTAGTGCCGATCCTAGTCACACACCGCCAGAAACCGCCTGAGATATTGTCGTTGTGTGCGTGCTGTGGTTCGTGCGTACAGGCTCGCAGTGGCTGTGAAAATGGCTTACTTTTCTGTTTTTACTATGGTGTAGTCAAAGCACAAACGCGAGAGAAGGAATGAAATTACGATTTTTGCTTTGTTTGTACTCATTTGATACACTGTCACCGATTTTCCTGACGTATAATGACAATTATGAATAAAAATGTCTTATGTCTTATGTCTTATGTCTACTTATGGTGTGACGTCACAAGAAGCCGTATATATGAAGTCTGTGGACAGACTGATTTGTTTATTTGGACCACCAACATCTAGTACATAAATAGAGACATTGTTGAACAGCAATTAATTATATGTTGTAGGATTTATGTCTAGAGAATTATAGGCGGACACAGCATACAGATTATTTTAAACATTGTTGAATTACAAAATTATCAAGATTATTAAAATAATGCAAAACAAATATTAGCACATGAAATATTTAAATACACAATTACCTAAAATGATGACATAAAATATATTAAACCAAAAAAATATTAATAGGTTTTTTATACACATACAACTAGCTTTTGCCCGCGGCTCAAAATTCATACATATGGAATTTATTGAAATACTATTTGGTATATCGGGTTTGTGGAAAATCAGTTAATTTGTCATTTAAAGCGACCTTTAATTTCACTGATATTTTGAATATTTCACGGGTATATCGGGATAGTACAACCGATTTTCTATTCATTAAATATATTACAAACAACAGTATCAACATTCCGAAAATCTGATGTTTTTTCTATTATTTACTAAGAAATTAATGTTTCGGCTATTCTGGTCATACTATTTTTGAGGTGAGCCATTGTTATGTGATGCCTTTTTCACTTTGATTTAAACTTATGAAACTTACTTACTTATGTATTTCAATTTCCAGCTTATATTTGTTCGAAAGTTTATACTTTACAAGTTAAACTCATAAGTCCTTTGCCGAATAACCTGCGTGGGACGAATATAGGAGAGCACACACATGAAAACTTTCCAAAGTCAATTTAAGTATATTTCTGTATGGAACTAGTTGGTATGGAGAGAAGCGCCCGTGGCATTTACTTCCCACGACTGTTGAATTATTGGCTTATCCAAAAACTTCCATTTCACTATACCAATCAATAAGGCTTGATCTTGGGGTCTAGAAATAGCAAAAACGGAGGCGTGAAGTCTATGGGATGCCGTGGGACGCATATTTTCCATCGTGTTTGTGTAATAATTTGAACTTTGCCTTATAAGATAAAGCTTATTTTGCTCGTTACACACTTCGGTGGTTCACAAATCATAAAAAATATAGTCTTTAACGGAACCCTCGGTGGGCATGTCCGACTCACACTTTTTTATAATCTTGGACATTTATTATTATAACATAACGACGTATGGGCAAACGGTTAAAAGATACCTCACGAACCATTAGAATGTAAACCATCTCCTATTGTAATAATATAGATGTTGATATAAATTTAAAAACTCACGTCGGTCTATCTAAATTTTAATAAAATTATTCCACAATCATGAAACTCACGAACGGCGTTATGTATTATTACTATGTATGTGTTGTGAGCATATATTTTCTACGGTATTATAACGTGTGTTTTTTTTAGAGGTATAGAACTTTGAAATGGAATAAAACAAAGATGTTTTTTTTTATTGATATGAAATTTATTTTATTCGAAAGACAATCTTCTGGCATTATAATTTAAATATGACTTCTGGTATATGTCCACCACGGTTGGCTCGGACGTAGTCTAATCTGGAGGTCCAATTTTCGATGACTTTTTCCAACATTTGTGGCCGTATATCGGCAATAACTCGCCGAATGTTGTCCTGCAAGTGGTCAATCGTTTCGGGCTTATCGGCGTAGACTTGCGACTTCACATATCCCCACAGAAAATAGTCAAGTGGCGTCAAATCGCACGATCTTGGAGGCCAATTCACGGGTCCGAAACGTGAAACTATGCGGTTACCAAACGTTTCCTTCAATAAATTAATTGTGGCACGAGCTGTGTGACATGTTGCGCCGTCTTGTTGAAACCACAACTCCTGCACATCATGGTTGTTCAATTGATGAACGAAAAAAATCTACGCCGATAAGCCCGAAACGATTGACCACTTGGAGGACAACACTCGGCGAGTTATTGCCGATATACGGCCACAAATGTTGGAAAAAGTCATCGAAAATTGGACCTCCAGATTAGACTACGTCCGAGCCAGCCGTGGCGGACATATGCCAGAAGTCATATTTAAATTATAATGCCAGAAGATTGTCTTTCGAATAAAATAAATTTCATATCAATAAAAAAATCATCTTTGTTTTATTCCATTTCAAAGTTCTATACCTCTAAAAAAAACACCCTTTATTACATTATATTAAATTAGGTATTTTAATTAGCAATAATCGACCTACCTATAAACACTAACCGAATTTTAGGAACCGGATGGAAATATAATGCGTACACAAACTGAAGGTTGATGCTTGCTTACAAGAAACATAATCGCGCTAACAAAACAAATATGTTTTTTACACCTAATATGCTCGAAGTATCTATCTAAAGGTTCGTGTATATAAATTCCTTACTATTTATATTAATTTGATTCATCACATTTCTTAAGAGGATAGGTTCCGAAAAACCATAATTTATTCTTCCTTGTTTGAAGAATCTAGCTATACTAGATATTTGAAAAAAATTTGGACTTCTGTCAAGAATATAATGTACACTCTTATCGAAACAAAATCTTCAGAAGTCATTCCAACATTGAGCCCAAACGTTTCTTTCTTCGAGAGAAAAAATGTCTCTATTATTTTCGTCCATGATAGCTACGCCAGTTTATGAATTTTTATCTAGACTAGGTATGTTATACAAGATATATCCAAGCGAGTTTTATTTTCAAGTCAATAGCGTCATCCGGTGTGCTGTAACAGATAAACGGAAACATGAGTAGCACGAAATGGACGCGAAAAATGGGTTGATCTTAAGACTGCGCTCCAAATTTTCAGTTTTCGTTTAGTTATTTATAACCTAAAAACTACGTAGCTATGTCTGTTACACAAAGATTACATTAATAATTAGATTGACTTTCAATATTTTTTGTGGGACTATCTTTAGATTAAGAAAATCTTGTTAAGGGGTATACATACTCTAAACTGGTAGCTCAATGTGTGTTGGTACAAATATCGACTGAAACGACATTTAAATAACGTTCATGTCGGAGCCCGTATCAAGCTAAACACTTTCAGTATAAGCTGACCTCTCATTGTATAGGCTTCTTGTACAATGAGAGGTCAGCTTATACTCAATGTGTTTAGCTTGATGCGGGCTCCACTGTACGTGTATTTGCTGATATTCTGAGATTTTGCGTGCCGCCAGCGCGCGAAGCGAGCGTTCTAATGTAGACTTTCTGATAACATACTGAAGTTCAAAATCGCTCAGTAAGATTATCATGTACCAGGGGTAAGGCCTTAAAAGAGAGGACCCAAGTCCGAATACTGTTCAGAGCTTCTCACATCTAGATTTACTTTTCTTCTACGTTTCTATACTGGCTTGGGCGTTATTTTATAAACACCCCTTGTAGTCTATGTGTTGACCAGGGTAACTACGATGATTACGATGATACGATGATATTCGGAGTGATTTCACATACACATTCGTGGCTTGCGATGGCCGTTTCTGGTACAGTAGTTTAAATTATGAAGACATTTAATGTGCAATTTGTATTTTTGATATGCAATAAAATATTCCCCTTTTTCGAGTTTGAATATTCAACCTCTGTCTTTGTTAGCTTAGTTCTGCATTTAATCAGCACGGGGACAATTAAGATGACTTACCAGGATCAAAAGCTTAAGAGAAGTTGGATCGATATAATTGATAACTTTTGAGTTAAAGTTAGGAATCTGATTTCAGAACTGCTGCAAACGAGCTGCGCTTTTCGAATGCTGCATTTTGTATTCGGAAGCGCTCAGTTTAGCCGTAGTAGGTGACCACCATAGATTTGCTATCTGCAAGATCCTTAGTGGTTTGGAATAAAACTGATTGTAGATTGGCATGTTTGTCTACTTCTAGTCTTCAGAGAAGCAGATGCTTGCTTTACAACCTTGTCGCTGTCGGTTACAGACCCAGTGGGTCTTTGGGCCATTGCTGCTGCTCTTGATAAATCGGTACTTGCCTATGATGACCACTGGGTTGCCATACCGAGTCATCGAAAATATCGGTTCTGAAACAGATAAAAACATACTCTCGAGATACTTGAAACAGTATAGATGACGATTGCATAATATTAAAATGTTCGTTTTTTACTAATTGTGAATTAATAACTGCTCCTTTAAATCTCTTATTTATTTTGAAAGTTGAAATTATACACTGATCATGGTATACCGAAACAAATGATAGATATAATATTGTGCTTATCTCGGCCAGGGAATTAGTCTGGCCATCCAGAGAGGTAATGTAGCCAGCATTCTGGGCACCCTACGACCCAGCGACCTGGACCCTGTTTTTATCTATAGCTTTTAGATTTATTTAGTTATATTTTAGATTATTATTTATTTGTAGGTAATTAGTTGCTTTATTTTTTTATTGTAAGATGTATATATACTTTTATTTATATTAAACATACATTAATAAGAATATAGAACAAAATATATGGAAAACCTTGAAAAAAAATATCGTAGTAAATCAGACTGAAAGACACCAGCAGCAAGATACGGACTCGCAGTTTCCTCTGAGAAAGTCTGAAAGCCTAATTCCGTCTAATCCCTCCACTGTCTGTCCCGTCGTGATCGGGGACACCCTCCGGTATCCACTCTACGAAGACAACTCTTTTAAGTCTTCTGTAATTGGAAAAGTTATTGTTTGTTCTCAGAACTTGGTGAATGATGGACAAAGACGACATAAACGTGTGTGTGATTCTATCGAGAGCTGTGTGATCTTCCAGCGTTGCTCTAAAATCTTTTGGGTTTTCGGTATTCTAACGACTTGGCTTCTCTTACTGATTTTATCGTAATAGTAATGGACAATGCCCCATATCATTCGCGTCAAATCGAAAAGGCGCCCAACATGAGTTGGCGGAAGGGATAACACTCATATGCAAATATGGGTGAATCTGTCTGCTGCACAAACTCCCCACTAGAGCACGTAAAGGTACGAGGACATCATCACACAGTCGCCGACTACGGCAAACAACAAACGCATACACAAATCTGCGAAAGATATCGAGGACAAGGTACAAACCGGTCAAGTGCGAGTAGACTCGCGCCATGAGAGTTCCGTACCATTCTGATAAGTTAATAGACTTAAAATTACAAACTTAGCATTACCTAGAAACTGTATGAAACAAAACTGCAAAGTTAAGTTGGTCGAGTATTCACTTCACTTATTCTCGTGAATGTCGTAAAAGGGATTATAAAAAGGTAGGCCAATAATCTTTGTCTCTGTAGTATTGAGGGTCGCAATCGTAAGGTAGTGGTCCCTGATTAACGCCTCGCCTGTCGTCACTGTCTCAGTTTCTGAGAGAGCGCGCTTCATCCTATATCTTATTGATTTTTTTCAATAGGCGTTTAAGAACGTAGTTTAAAAACAAAAAAAAACGTAAAAAAGGCTATAGTGTGTTGTATGTACAATGATCAAGTCTACAAAAGATAGAAGAACTTGTTATTTTCCGAAAAGATTATTAATACAACCAACCAACAGCAATTTGATAAAAATTCATTTTGGCAGACATCGACGTCATGCTTGGGTCAGCCGACTGGTATAGTCAACAAAAAAACAGACTTGTTCTTGAAAATGACAAAAAATACATAATCCCAGCCATCGCAAATAGAGTTATCAGATCCAGTAACACAAGTTTTTGACAAATCCCTGATAAATCAACCGAGAAGTAAATTCGATCTTTTTCAGTTGAAAATAATTTTACATCATTTTTGTATTCTTTTCTGGTTGTTGTGTATCGAAAATTGTGCTTTTCATATTGAACACACATTTTGCAGGGTTCTTGGGTGCATTCGAAGCTATCTTTATGTATCTTAAAGAGTGCGCACTGCTCGCATTCTTCATGGCCTAGGTGGGTAAATGATATGTTCATGTCTCGAAGTGTTTTGCGATATGTTTCAAATGATACTGTCATATCAGTGTATTTCTTGATAAAGTTTTGGTGCATCATTGTAATATTAATATCACTGGGTAGGTAAAATAAAATTTTAAGATTTCATTCATACAACATGAAATTAAATTCAGTAGAACTGTTCAGACAACTAAATCAGCGATCATTTCATATTTAGATGATATCGGATTGAAATACAAATAAAAATAAAATGAAATTTTTGAGAAAGTTCCATTGTTGTCCTGAAAATGATTGGAGACAGACTAGACTACCCTTTTCTCCGGCACTGCTGTGATAGACATATCGCATTAGCAGTGCCGGTGAGAAGGTATTGAAATTGATATTTTTATTTTATTTTATTTTGATTGTATGATTCTGTTATTGTAATTTTTATTTTATTTTATTTCGATATTTGTAATTTGATTTTATATTATATTAGTTATTAATTATTTGATTTATGTACCTATGTAACGAACAAATATGGATCACTGTTATCCGAAATAAATGAAATTTAATTTAATTTAATTTTATAACCTATGTGTTGACCGGGTCACTACGATGATAACGAAAAAACCGCATCCAGATCCGTTGAGTGGTTCTCGAGTTAAAACGGAACAGACAGACAGACAAAAATTCTAAAAATTGTTGTTTCAAGATAAAATCTTTGTATGTGACATGTACTACGTGCTCGTAGCAGATAAATTCTAGTTATATTTTCACCTGTATTGCCATGGTAATGGCCAAAATCGAGTCAGTAGTATTTTCTTCCATAGTTCAACAGGGTTCCGCGCCCAAAGGGCAAAAGGAGCCCTTTTAATATATTTCCGTCTGCCCGTCTATTTGTCACAAGTCTCTAGCTTGCAAACACAATGAGGTACATATCTGAAATTTTGATATGTTATGTAGGATGTTGACCTGAAACCGAATATTTAATTAAAAATTAAATTAAATTAATTTTCTGGGAATGACACATGAAAATAGAGACGAAAAAATTGTTTTTTTACCCTGGCGTTTGGGATATGATATTCTAGAATTAGAGCACAAATATAATTTTTATATTTTTTTATCTTCAAAAATAAACAAATGGGTGCCCATCAAAGTTGTCAGTTTTAGACCATTTTTGTTACGGGGCCTATATAAAAAACTAAACTTTATGAATAAAACATGGTGACTAGGGTCTGATGATGGGACTGGAAGATGAGTACGGGATCTCCTCAACGGACAACAGCAGACCCTTCGAGTTAAGGCTTACTTGATTGGTCTTTATTATCACTTTGGTAAAACATGGTGACCAGGATCTGATGATGGGACTGGAAGATGGGTACGGGATCTCCTCAACGGACAACAGCAGACCCTTCGAGTTTGGGCTTATTTGATTGGTTTTTATTAGCGCTTTGCTTAAACATGGTGTTCGTTGCATATAGTCGTTCAAAAATAAAATTATTTTGTTTTTTCTTATTTCCACGAAAATCTCCTCGACGTGGGCGGAGCCGCGGGCAAAAGCTAGTATTAGTTAAATTGATTGATTTTATGAGTATTTCCGATGGGCTATAGCATAGAATAATTAATAGCTATAGGTTCAAGTGGTAGCGAAATGAAAAAGGTTATCAAATACCTAATAAAAAATTGCAGATTTTTTACAGTATTATTTTATTTCTTGTATAAAAGGTTATTGAATAGGTATTTTTTTTTTCTGTTTTTGTCTGGCGTTATGATGGATTTGGATGCAGCTTTTTCTATCATAATTTTAGTGACCTTGGTCAACATTATAGCGTATAAGCGGTGTTGATGAAATAACGCCAAAGCCGAAAATGGGACAGTGATTGAATAAGAGCGTGTGGAGCCGTGGGCAAAAGGATAGTTATAAAAAAACTAGGTATTGCGGTTTTGTTGATCTTCCAATCATACTTTAAATGTTTATAAAAATAATTGTTTGTATTGTATACATGCAAAGCCGTTCATCAAAATACAAAAACCCGACGTGAAATTCCAAGATGTACATATTATGTTACCGGCCAAACCTGATTTTAGGACAAACTAGTTTTTCCTTGGCCAAACTAGGTGCGACGACGAGCGAAGTGAGGGAGAGCGTATTAGGTTGCTTAGAATATAAATTCAGGAGAAGAGCGAGGCGACGTCTTAAGGGTGTATAATACCCCACTTACAAACCAGCGCTATGGCTTTGGCTGTGGCATTAAGCTGAGCTGGACTACATTTAGATGAGGCAAATTACTGATGAAGATGAGTTATTTTCACAGCAGCACTATGTCATATGGTGTACTGCTGTGGGGTAGAGCCGCGGATATAAACGCAGTCTTTGTTTTGTAGAAGAGAGCAATTTATGATATAAAGCACCGGGATTCTGTGAGAGAAAAATTTAAAGAAATTAAATATTTTAGCAGTTTCTTGTGAATTTATTTACCAAGTTATAAGATATGTCAGAAAAAATATCGATACTTTCCCGAGGCTCGGCGAGCACCAGAAAGAACTAACATAAAATTTTCCAAAAGTTAGACTTGCCTCTTTTGTAGGACATGGTATAAAATTTTACCATAAACTTCCACAGGATGTCCTTAGTTTTCCACAAAATAAGTTCGAATAAATAAAATATTAAGCAGGGACTTTAAATAAAGCATATAATAAAATAAAGAATACTTGGACGATAGTGACGCGTATTATTATAAGATGATCTTAGCCATAGTAATAATACTGCGGGTTTATTTTCTGATTTGTGATTTACTAAATGTGCCCGCGGCCCCGCCCGCGTTGAAAACATGAAAAACACTTCATTGGCATGAATGTGTATATTTCAAAAACAGCAATATTGTTTTTAAAAAAAACTTAATACATTCAGTTCAGGGAAAAATATATCAAGACTTACGAAATCACTGTAATCAGTTGCATTATTCTTTAAGTTATTGTAATTAATAAGACGCTCGGCGATTTCAACTTAATATGACCTGTATTTCTTCTCTAATAAGAACCACATCGGATAAACCAAGTTGTACAAGCTGGTCTCAGCAAACACTGTAACTAATTGAATCCTCGTAGCCACGTGTGCATGAATAAAGGATTTTCATCTGCGTCATATTTTATATTAAAGACCCATTCAAAAGCCTTAGAACAAAAGCACAAGAAATAACTATAGCACACAGCTAAAAATAATCCTTACAAATTATATATACTATAAACAAAAACATATCAATTTTGAGTTTTTTTTTAGGTGAGATTTGTTCTTTAGGCGTTACAATTGGAACGAAGTTCCTTACCGCACGTTATACAATGGATGCGTCTGTTGTAATGAAGTTCGTTGGTTATGTCTGTGGTGGATTTCCGTTACTTGGCTCAGGTTTTTTTTTAACCACCATTTCAGTTTGAAGCGCACTTCTTCCGAAAAAAAGCTGATTTCTTGGAAGTCGATGGCAGTCCTCCTGAAGTACATGGCAATGCAACCTTCCCCGTTGGGTGATGAAGGTTGCAAAGTTGAGATACCCTAGGAGGCATTGCGTCTGCCTGAGGGACCAACTGCCGGCAGCTAGGAGGGTTGACAGGTACTGGTGAATTGTGTTCGTCATGTCTGGAGGCAAGGACTTTGGTTTGGTCTGTGTGTCCTAGGATACTCCCAGAAATTCGATATGTCTTGTCGGTGTGGCGATAGACATCTCGAAGTTCATCAAATCTTGCTGTTGTAAACAATTTTGTGTTTGTTGATGGCTGAACAGATGAAAATGTTTGGTTGTGATGTATTCATTCAAGGCTTATCGAACAGGGCCGAAATGAAGCTTGGTATCCTGTCAGTTCCTGTGGCTGCCTCTGGTACAGCTCGTTCCAGGGTTCGACAGTGATTGGTTTTTATTAGGGTTTTGTAATACCTAAAAGGTACAAAAGGAACCTTTATGGTGAGACTCCGTTGTCCGTCCGTCCGTATGTCACAGCTTCATAACTTTAGCACCGTTAAAGATAAAGACTTGAAATTTTCCACCAAGGAGAGGTGAAGACTAACAGAAATTCAGATTTTCGTACATACTTAACTTATTTGCCACGTCATATATTTTTTTATTAATAAAAATTCAATTATAATGTTAAAAAATTTGCCATATCATTTTTTTTCCTTGTCAGAGGCAATTTCTGTGAAAATTTCAACTGGTTATTTATTATAGCTGAAGCAATCAGACGGACAAACAGACAGCCGACAGCAGAGGCTTAGAAATAGGGTCCCATCTGGAAATCCTTCCCCTCGGTCATGACTACAAGCTTTGCGCGGCGCTCCGATCAAGTCTACCGACGAAAGAACGTTGTATTATTCCCGTGTTTCTTGTTTTTTTTTCGTTATTTAAATTGACTTTCACAAGAACCCCCTTATTTTTATTGTATAAGTAAAAACTACCTTGTTTAAAAGCCAACATCCCCTATAGTAATATTAGCTTAGTTAAGGGGTCTAAAACAATAATTTCTTTTGCAAGTACGTATAGCTAAAAATATAAATATCAGCGAGCCCGTATGAACTTTCCACCCCTTTCGTGTTCATGCCACCGGGCGACCAATGCAACGGTCACTCGGCCAGTTGCGAAACATACACCGTGCAGTTCGCTCGTACTTTTCATTTACGTGAACGTAGGACTCGTGGTGTGAGGGTTTCGTACATACCGTTTAAAACACCAACTTATTCTCCAAGCAGTTATGCTTGACCAGCTTAACTTGACTCTTACGATCTATACGTATTTATCCAAAGGATTGTATTGGTTGGGGCCTTTATATCTTCTTGAATAATTAAATATAGGGTTATCGCCAGGCAGGACCATCGATTCTGAACTCTACTGCGAACAACTGATGAGATTAAAGCAAGAAGTTGAGAGAAAGCGGCCGGAATTAGTCAACAGAAGGGGTGTGGTTTTTTATCATGATAACGCTAGACCTCACACATCTTTAGTCACTCAGCGAAATACTAAATTAATCGAGATTATTGTTTCTTCATATTTTAACGCTTGAAAAAGTATACCTTTTACAAAATACTATTTTATGTCTTAGCAAACAATTTGAAATGTTGTCAATTGTATGTAGCTCGGTTGCTTACCTCTCGCGTCTCGCCCCGCAGGCCCCGCACTATTGCTCTGTTTGAACGCTTTCGTTGGATAATTGTATGGATTTTTAAACCGGCCAAACGGACGCCGTGAGATAGGTTATCTGTAAACGCACTTGTGATTATAACTGATAATTTCGACCATAGATTTCTATAGATTAGTTGTGTTTTATTGGACCAACAATCACACGTATCAACTATGTTAAATCATATTATACACCATGATGCCCTGGACAACAAACATGTTGTGCGACTATCTCTGTTCTGAGACAAGGATAGCACGTCGACGTCGATACATTGGATGGATCGCCGGTTTGGTCTGGAAACGTCCAGGGCGGCTATTCCGGCGTTATTGCGCATTCGCAATAGATCTCGGTGCAAAATGCACATCATAATATTGTTTTTCTTACTTTTGAATAAAAAGTATGCAATAAATGCTACATTAAAGTACGTATTTTTGTGAAGACTTTATTGTTAATAAACTATTTCCGCAGGTTGCTTTAAAACACATTTATTGCATACTTTATATTCAAAAGTAAGGAAAACAATATTATGATGTGCATTTTGTACCGAGGTAAAAAGTTAAATTTATAATCACTTTTAACACTCCGTTTTTAACTTGGACTGCCATTTTGATAGATCCATAAAACTTTTTATGGGTAACTGACAGAAGCAAATTTTAAAAAAACCGGCCAAGTGCTTGTCGGGCCACGCGCAATGTAGGGTTCCGTAGTTGTCTGGTACATTTTATAAGTTGGTATACTAATACAGATCGCGCCAAACTTGTAGGCCCATGCATTAGAGGGGACCAAAAGTTTGGCGCGACCTGTACTCGTAAACCTGTAAAGCCTACTTAGCTGTGATAGTTTTCCCTTTAAATTCATTATATAAAATATTAGCGAAATAGCATTTTTATTACAACGCGCTTTCGCTATTGTAGCGTATTTTGCACACAAGAGTTCGCTCAATGTAGCAACTAGTAGCAAGGCATCTTTTTTGTTCGCGTTTGAACAATTTTTTTTTAGTGTGAGGTCTACCAGACCTAAATTTGTGAGATTTTTGAGGCAGATGTCCGTTATCTCACTCCATAGCCCTGTTATCCGGCCTATTTATCAGAGTACAAAAACTTAAATACTAAAAACCCTATTATTTAAATAATAGCTACAACTCAGCTTTTGACTTAATGACATGTACGAGTATGTCTTCAACATTCCTGAGAGATTTTCATCAGAGGAAGGGCGTTGCATTTTCTAAATACTTAAGTATATGTTTAATTAAATGAACCGAAATAAGGTAAAGAAATGATATTGCATGATTAATTTAAACTTACTGTAATGGCACTCGGCGAGCATTGTTAGAAATTAATTTAATGCTACCCCCTACTTTAACAATTAAAGTAATTAGATAGATTGAGTCCAGGAACATGACTTTTCGAGCTGAAATAGATGCAAGAAAGACAGTCTTAGTAACAATATCAGTATATTAGTTCAGTGCCTCCGTGTAGACGAGGAAAGTAATTCGCAATTTGTGATATTCTGAGAATCAAGGTGGCAGAGCTGATGCCGGGCTCGACTGAACACAATCATCTATACACTGATACAACTTTTTATAGAAAAAATCGACTGCTTGATCTACGTCGTCCATTTCATAGAATCCACTCCATGAAATTGACGCAATAGAAGCGTATAGTGCACTAAAATCGGCCTTACGGAAATTCCACTGAGGCACAATAATAAAAATTAATAAACTAGGGGACTTCGTTTGCATGTTTTTTTTTTTATGTAAACAGCCCGTTGTTTTCGATACAAAAGTTAACAACCCATTTCACCCCTTTTGGGAAAATTTTAGTTCTGGGGAAACGAACATTTTGGGGAAGAAAATTTCGATTTTGGGGTAATAGGAAAAATACAGTTATTTCCACTAAGTAGTTTAGCTCGTCGTAATTTAAATAGGCAGTTGGTCAAGTTGACTTATAAATAATTAATGTTACATGTAAAACTTTGGACCCCATTAAGAAGTCCTTGATAACTAAGTTGAACCTGTGCGTTATATTTAATTTGTGAAGGTTTTCCGGGAATCATTTCAGGCAATAATATAATATAATTAATAACATTTGGTGTCGTCCGCGTAAAGCAATACGTTTGAATTTGATAAATTTTTTTCTGTCATTAATATACAAAATAAATAATAAAGGGCTCAATTGAAAGCCTTGCGGAATTCCTGAACTAATTTGCTTGAGCTGTGAGACATGTAGGTATAGTTAAGACTTCGTTACAATTTAATTATATGCACAGTTTTCATAAACTAAGAATAATAAATTAAATAAAACCTAACAAACATAACATATAATCGAATACGAGTATATACCCAAAGTGAAAACTTGTTAATGGCTTGTTAAATACCCATATCACACATTGTTATTTAATATTTAGTTAGCTGTAAGTTTTCCGAACAAAATAAAATAAATAAAATCCACCCCCTTCTATCTCTATATAGTAGCTGTATTATATATAAAAGTAAGATAAATTTATTCTAAAAGTGACTAGAAAATGGTTTGATTTTATAACCAAATATTAGTTTACATATAATTATTAATTATTTAAATTATTATAAAAATGTAATTGCATTGAAAGGTACAAAGATGTTAGATTAATGCTAGAGATGGGTAAGCCTGGATTTCTCACCTTAAGTTACCTTAAACATAACTATAAAACTGACAGGAAGAAAGCCACACTTATTTGTTGACTCTTTGTACATGTATACTTTACTTTAAATAACTTTACCCTAATCTTTACCCTTCCAAACACTTTTCGGCCAAAAATTCGGATAAATTATTCTGCTCGACTCTATTAACGAACTAACAGTACCCGAAGGGCCCGTACGCCCAAATAATTGGCCCTTGATTACGCAAAGAGTTGATTGCCAGCGCGTACACGCCACGCACCACCAGCGCCAGCTTGGGTTCTTGCGTGTAGCCAGCTGCCAGCGACTCCCGCCCTGAATTGTGTAGCAGGGGTTCCCAACTTATTTAGGTTATGTTATGATGATGCACACCCTTTCACGTGGGCGCGGATCGCCAGACCAATCAAAGGAGTCTCGCTAATATTTTATGATTTCTTTCGATTTTATCAAAAAACAAACCAAAATAATGGATGGAAATTGAATTGAACAAAGAGAAGAAAATTCTAAAATTTTTGTTTTTAATAAAATTTTCTTGCTGGCCAGTGCGATTACTCTTTATACGAGGCTGTTATTATCAATGATATTTACAAAATAAGTTACATTTGGTGATATTAAAAATAATTATATAGACCGCCTCTGTGGTGTAGCATAGTATTCTCGTGCACTAATCCAAAGGTCAAGGTTCAAATCCCGTACGGGCACATTTGTGTTCGGTCTGTGTGTCACGTAAACCTGTGGGTCTATATTTTTGCCCGAAGAACACATAGGACTTACGTACCCATCAGGCAGGGACATATAATAATCGTCAGTGAAATGTGGGTGTATGAGTTGGACTATAACTTGCACTAATCTTTGCCCGCGGCTCCGCCCGTGTTTATTCAATCTCTGCACCGTTTTTGGCTTGAGCGTTATTTTATAACCACCCCTTATAGCCTGTATGTTAACCACTACAATGATAATAAAAAAGTTGCATCCAAATCCGTTAAGAAGTTTTTCAGTTTACACGGAACATACATACACACAGACAAAA
The DNA here is from genome assembly GCA_910592155.1 of Ypsolopha scabrella. Taxonomy (NCBI): domain Eukaryota; kingdom Metazoa; phylum Arthropoda; class Insecta; order Lepidoptera; family Ypsolophidae; genus Ypsolopha; species Ypsolopha scabrella. Next base: position 14,552,590 of record OU342985.1, read on the forward strand.
GTCATAAAAAATTAGGTTTTGGCTTCATACTAATAACAAAATTTCACTTAAAATTTCGCGAAAATATTCAATGTATGTACAGATACGACCTTTTTACTACTTTATTATTAATATAATATAGACAGATTTAAACAAGTTCCAGCAAATTTGAAAAATGTAGGTGAAGAGTTTACTAGACACACGTAAAGGGACTGAATGACACACACAACCAAATTCAACGTTACATTTGAAATCAGAAACAAGACCGATTTTTTTTTACGTTTACTATCCCGAATTAATATATATAGGAGGTCACAAAAAATCTGGTAACAATTAAGGAAATGGCTGAATCTCGGTTTATGAACATCAATGTATTTTTGCAACCTTGATAGTTATTAACCCTTTTAGTCTCATTATATCTAAAACAATAGATCGCAGTCCAGATAGTGGCTTGGGTCCATCTTACAGGCTAAATGTTATTTACATAGAGAAGATATTTCCAAATATTACAGACAGCTTTTGTAGGATTATATCGTTCTGTGAGTATTTATTTATTTATAAGAATTATACGTGAAATCTGGGCTAATCTATTGTTACATTATTACGACTTTTAGACGAAGTAACAAGGCAATATTCGCCTTTATCGCCAGTGAATAAGAGATAAGCTACGTCAAGAGGTAATGGTGGTAAATTCTTTCCCCCTTTGATGCACCATTATAAAAGGGTGCAAAATGTTACTGTTTAAGGCCTTTGAATAAAGTAATAATAAATAGTAGAGACCGCAAAATATGGCTTGATATATTACTAGCTTTTTCCCGCGGCTTCACTTGCGTGGAAGTGTCTTTCAATCAAAGCATCATTTATTTCCGCGTAAGATAATAATTTGATGGACAAGTGAAAGTCGGACTTGCGCACTAAGGGCTCCTTACCATCACACAAAACTGGTACGGAACCCTAAAAACATACATATCAACAAATTGCTAAAGCAACTAAAGCCACAAAAAATAAGGCGCTAAAATAGTAGCGTCTGACAAAAATTTGAATAATTAGTATTTATAATTAAAATAATTTAATCTATCTATTGCGTTCTGAACTAGGGTTAAACAATTTAATGAAAAGTTTAAAAAAATATTTCAATGTTTATATTTTTTATTTTTTTATTAACCCGCTTAACGTACTTTGTTGTACCTATAGCACGTGTGGTTTAAAGAAACGAAGTACGTTTCCAAACATCCTGTATAAAGCCATCACTGATATTAAATATTTTTAAGTCCTCTTACAGCGCCATCTATGTGATTTTTGTGGAAGCAAGCCTGGAAAACGGCTCATTATTTGTTTACTTTTTTCTAACCATTGTGTTATTCAGAACAGTGCTTTAGAGGGTGGGTCTCATGGACCCTTGATGAAGCCAGCTCACCTTTGCCTCTTCCCGCTAGTGTCCAGCTCTGGGAAGTCTTCGGGGTTGGGTGGTTTCCTGGGAGCTGCGGTGGCGTTAGCCTGACGTCTGTACGCCTCTTCGTCTTCCCAAGTGCGAGTGTACTGATGCAGCCTTACTTCTTGAACTTCTGCGCTGGATTCAGACCACCAGACTCAATCTTGGTTTCTGGGCAGACAGCGTTCTCCTCTCGTCGGTCTGGTGCGTCACAGGTCTTCAACAAACTACTGGCCCCGCCAGCAGCTTCCGAAGGAATTCTCTAAACTCAACCCCTAACCCGGAGCTAGCTCGACCCAGACCTCTACCACGATTTCCGTGAATCGTGTTAATGAAAAACCAAAAATCCATTCGCATCACTTTCCACCGGCGACCGATTCCCGAAACTGTTCGGACACACAATTTAGCTCGCAATTAATGCTCATTAATTGGATTATTTTACCACTTTTCCACTGTTTATTTCCTTGAAATATATAATTACTTCAACACTGGTTGATTACATTTTTTAACACGTATCTCCTTGAGAGCAAAAATATGACAGTAAACCGGAAAAAACAATTTTTACATTCCACTTTTTTACAACTAGTGTTGCCATATCAGTAAAATAGAATCTGAGACATACTTGCGCGTTCCGAACGCTTTTAAACCGAACAATCCCCCGCTCCGGGCTGTTATCCTTATCAGACCGCTAGCTTACTCAACCGGGAGCCGGGAGAGAGTCGCCAAGGCTCGTCACAGAATCAAACCTTCGACCAATCACCTCAGCGGCGCGAGGAGTCTCATCCCCGCCAACTACCAATTTAATAATGCGACCACGTCGCCAATACAAAGAATTCCAAATTCGCATCTTTCAATAAGATTACATCCCCGATGACGCGGCGGAGGTGGGTCTTAGCCGATTTCACATAATAACCATGACTTAACTAAATACAATTATCTTCTAAAAATGTATACATCTTTTCAAGTAGATGCCCAGATCAGCGAGTACAACTTCAAAATGGCAGTGCAAGACCGGAATACCGCGGTGACGAACCAGCCGATATAACAACCAAGATAGCGAAAAATGGACCGATTTTGACGACTTCTACAGTGGGAATATTGTTTTAAATGTAGAGTAAAAAATCTGATTTAAGAACAGTGTTAAGAAATTTGAAAATTGTTAAATAAAGGAAATTAAATTAAATTAAATTGTGTACTAACCCTCGAAACAGCTCTCTCGTCTAGAATAAAATTAACATAGATAAATATAAGGATATGGCATGTTTGTAATTAAGTAAATTAAAATATGAAAATTTTGTTAGTTTAGTGTATTTTATCGTTTTATGTAAGTTGTGATATGGTGTTAACGTTAAAGGTCAAGGTTCTGTTGTTTCATTCACAGTCAATAGAAGACAACTCACAGCATCAATCTCATTGAGCGCCTTCCACCGTTCCTGCGGCGCCTTGACGTCCTTCACGGTCTGGATGGCGCGCTTCATCCAGGAGGTCCAGACCCTGAGGCCGGGGATCTGTTGAATACTTGAAATTAGATCTGAAACTTTGCATAATATAACTTATATTAGCATAAAGCAGCTGCAGACTGCTCCATAAAAATGAAAAAACCATCAGCGGCATCTGATTAGTGTAGGATAGACAGTTAAAAATCAAAAGCGTTAGAGCGGGACTGCGAATTGAGGTATTATCGGCCCTTAAAGGGCAAATTTTTGTGAGAGTCAAGTGTCCCCCCTTCCAAGTAAACGGTTGTTTTTGGACATATGAAAAAAAACATGGCAGTTGTATATGAGGTGACATATATATCCAAATTCATACTGAAGACTCGGTAAGTGCTCAGTATCAAGATTAGGTGACCCTTTTTGTAAAAATCGTATTTTTTTTGTGATCCCTACAAACGCAAGCCCAGCCCCGAGACAATTACTGTGGGACGTCAACATTTAATTTTGCAAAATTAGCAAAACGTGTTATCGAAAAGCTATTTGGAAGCTGCAGAAATTAGTCACTTTAAAATTGGACAATAACATGTTAGAGAAATTGCCAGCAACATTAGGTCGGATTTGTACACTCAGGTACGCAAGGCAATAAAGTCGATTCTGAAGGCTTTAATTTTAGTTTTAGTGCTGTGATTTAAAATAGTCAAAACATAAAATTTTCCAAATAAAAAGAACTATTTTGGAATAAAGAAAATTTAATTTTGACAACACTAAAACTATGATTAAAGCTTTCAGAATCGCTTTATTATTAAAACACACTTGCGAGGAAAAATAATAAAATTTCACTGTCTTTTTTCCCACATAATCGAAAACACAGCTATGAACTAACAATTTTCTTTGAAAAATGGCGGCGGAGATTTTGTTTCTTGCGCAGATGGAAATAGAGGCACTGACGCAAAAAGCCAAACAGCCAAATATTGACTAACCGGACCACGCACTAAACGACTAACAATTTAAGCTTTTTTATGTAAGAATTTAGATTAAATTCTATTTAAATAAAAAAATATGTATCAAAATTAACAAAAAGTAAGTTTAATGATACAGCATTGCATGTTTTACCCTTTTCCTCAATGGACTATGGATGAAATTACATAAAATATGTATATATATTTAAAACAATCGGTTTATACCTATCTAAATTCTACAAAACTTTAAGTAAACCGACATGTGTCCCAAAGTGAAAGTAAGAAAATCATTTCAGATTTTAACAATTTGGCTCCAAACATAAAAATTCTCAATAAGTAGTAAATCTTTCCGCCTCCTTGGAGCTCCAATTCTGGATGATTCCATTCCGGATTTTGTAAATGAACAAATTTTCAAATTCGAGGAATCATCCGGACATCTTACGTCTATAAACCCACATATGGCGCTATTGTCTTTTCGTACCAAAGTTCACCTACGTTCTAGCAAGGTATGTTCTTCAATTTCGGTTGGGTAGAACATGCCGTGCAAAGGTGGCCTTTGTCAGATCGACAAACATCCACACCACCTAATGCCTTCTTAGCCTTATGAATAAATATAAGACAATGTCTTTCTACTATCCATTTTTTTCCAATCAAATATCTTGGTCACCCTACCAAAGTTGAAATGCGCCTAGGAACGTTTAGGAAACTCGTTAAACGTTTCGTTCACTCACTTGTCTGACGGAACTTTAGCGACTTGATTGAATGCCGATCTTTAATTAACTGTCTAGAGATTCAACTAACTCTCTGATTTATAGCCTATACTCGAACTTAACAAATAGGTTACTTTTTATGCCGGAAAAAAGCATGTCGTTAAACCGAATAACACGCGGGCGGAGCCGCGGGCAAAAAGCTAGTAATAGATATGAAATGTAAAATAATAAATTTAAAACTTAATCTGGTAGTTCTTGATCTAAAGAGATTTGCGGGTGCTATTAAAGTTTCTGCCAAAAGAAAAAACCTAATTATAAGATTATTTTGACGAATACCTCTGCAAAATCTCGACAAGCTTGCTCTGAGGGACAAAATGTCTACAATTAACATGACTTAGCCTTAAAACATTTTTGTATTTGGACCAAAACTGAATGAACCAAAAGCAAGCCTATTTTATGACATTTATAGATAAAAATATTATTTTTCTTTTGACTCGTATATAAGGTGACTTTCGTTAATATAGTTAAATTCATACTGTAAACTCAGTAAGTGGTCAGAACCAAAGTTCAATGACCCTGTTTGCGAAATACGAAAAATATTTTTCGTACCACTTCAAGAGCAACATCGACTCAATATTAGTATAGAAATTCTAAATTTTATTTTGCGTGTTTCACTGAAAGGGTCATTAAATCTTGATCCAGACCACTTACCGAATCTCCGAACGAATTTGGCTATACAACGTGAATTTTAAGTCATTTTGCTAACGAAAACTGGTGATAGTACTCGTCCATATGAACAACTTTTACTATGAAGCCAACCCTGAAATCGTGAAACAAAAATCTGCTGTTTCATACATTTGAGCCGAGTTTAACTTTAACTTTAAGTTTAACTTTTCTATGGAACAGCTAATTTTTGTTTCACGATTTCAGGGTTGGCTTCATAGTAAAAGTTGTTTATATGGACGAGTACTATCACCAGTTTTCGTTAGCAAAATGACTTAAATTTCACGTTGTATATCCACCTAAGTAACCTTAAATTGTTTTATCAAACAAACTAATCGATGTAAACTTTGCGTATATCTGTAGGCCCATGTCCAGCAGTGGATGAACACAGGCTGATGGATGGATGGATGTATATCATGCGAGACTCGGCCAGCTGTATTTGGCCGATTAACGACGTGATCAATCGTTCAAAACAATGACCAAGAATTAAAAAATTGTAAAATACTCCAAAAAATGCTAATGTATCAATGTAATATATCTACCGACCAAATTTATACTGGAGACTCGGTTAGTGATCAGAAACAAGGTTCAATTACCCTTTTTGTTAAATTCGATAAATATATTTTTTTGCTTTCTTACTGACTGGGCTAGGAATTGTACTTAAACTAAGAGTCATATTTAGAAAATAAAATCAAAACTATCGAAGTTTACTTTTGCACTGAGTGAAATAGAACATAGTACAAACACGCAAACTGCACTATCAGCATACTATGCCTATGCCTATTCGTGGCTCCGTTATGGCATAATGCTGTGGGGTAATAGTGTAGATGCGAAACAATTGTTTATAAAACAAAAACGTTGTGTGCGTATACTCGCTCACATAAAAGAAACCGAGAGCTGCAAAACATTTTTCAAAAAATTTCAATTATTAACATTACCTTGTATATATATTTTTGATATAAATGTAAGGTTTTAGCTATTATATTCACGATCTAGATGCTATGTACAGTCATGTAAGGTTTTAGCTATTATATTCACGGTCTAGATGCTAAGATACCTTTCAACGGTTTATGCATGAAGTATTACGAGGCATCGAAGGTTGCTTTTCCTTCATCGACGACATTTTATTGTACACAGAAGATGAACAACAGCACAGAATACTCCTGAGGCAAGTTCTTGAACGCCTAGACATGTACGGTGTCTCACTCAACGTGAATAAATGCGAGTTCGGAAAACAAAAAATCAACTTTCTGGGTTATGAAGTATCTGAGGCTGGAATCAGACCAACAGAAGAACGCACGAATGCTATTTCAACCTACCCTAAGCCTAAGACCGTTATTGAGCTACGTCGTTTTCTCGGAATCCTTAACTTCTACAGAGACTGTCTACCACGTCAAGCTGAGCTGCAGAGTAAATTAAACAAATTCTTACATAATCGCAAAAAGAATGACAAAACACCAATCGAATTTACGCCCGAAGATGAGCTAGCTTTTGAAAACTGCCGTCAAAGCATTTTAGACGCTACAACTCTCACCTATCCAATTCACGGCTACCCTCTTGGAATCATGACAGATGCTTCGGACCACAGTATTGGCGCTGTTATCCAACAAAAGGTCAATGGAATCTGGAAACCGATGGCATTCTTTTCAAAATCAATGAGTGAAACGCAGCGACGCTACAGCGTGTACGATCGCGAACTCCTAGCGATGTACACGGCTGTAAAACATTTCAGAAGACTAATAGAAGGCTGCGATGTAACTATCTACACAGACCACAAACCACTCACGTACGCGAAAGACAACTACAATTTATCAGCCAGTTTTGCTCAAGCATCCACTACGTAAAAGGAGAAGCTAACACAGTTGCAGATTCACTGTCTCGCATAGAAGACATAGAATGTCCTACAAGCATTGACTACTTTAAATTAGCTGCTGACCAGAGCCAGGACAAAGAATTGAAGCAATTAAGATTACAATCCAATTTGAGATTTGCTGACGTCACGCTACCTGGTATGAGCCAACCTATCACATGCGAAATCTCTGCTCAGACACCCAGACCATATTTGCCTATTGCATATCGTGAAGCAGCATTCAAGGCGCAACACGATTTATGCCATCCAGGAACACGAGCTACTAGGAAGCAGATCACCTCGAAATACTTCTGGCCATCCATGAACAAAGAAAGATATTGGTATACGGACGAAAACCTGCGTCACTTGTCAGCGTTCTAAAGTACATCGTCATGTCGTCACTCCACTCGGCGAGTTTCCTTCATCACAACGCTTTGAGCATATACACATCGACATCGTCGGACCTCTTAAATTATCAAAAGATTACCGCTACTGTGTTACTATTATCGACCGCTGTACAAAATGGCCAGAAGCAGTACCAGTGCAAGAAATCACCGCCGAAATCTTTGCCAAAGCCCTGTACGAGAACTGGATAGCTCGATTCGGCTGTCCACTACGCATATCAACTGATCAAGGACGGCAATTTGAATCTGCATTATTCAACTCACTGATGAAGCGTTTTGGCATCAAAAGAATCCACACTACGGCATTTCATCCACAATCCAATGGCATGATTGAACGATGGCACCGCACTTTTAAGGCAGCGCTGATGGCTAGAGGAGCCACAGTAACATGGAGTGAAGAACTACCTACTGTACTATTGGGACTACGAACTGCAATACGTGATAACAATCTAAGCCCGGCACTTATGACTTATGGAGCGGCGTTACGACTACCGTCAGACATTTTCGTACCTACACAGTCAAAAATTGAAGATGCAGAGTACGTGCGCCAGCTTATGGAAACAATGGCATCAGTAGCACCAGTACAGAAATCTCACAAAACAAATGAGCGGCCATTCATCTATAAGGATCTGATGACGTGCAGTCATGTCTTCGTGCGGAATGACACAGTTAGAGCACCGCTAATACCTCCCTATGATGGCCCCTACGAAGTTTTGGAACGTTTTGACAAATACTTTAAGCTAAAATTGCCACTACGAACAGCAGTAGTATCACTAGACAGACTCAAGCCCGCCTATATCTACAATGATGTACCAGAAAACTCAGAATCTACTAGTGCACCTTCAACTAACACAATGCGCACTACTAGATCGGGAAGAGTCATTAAGCCAAATGTACGCTTCGCTTAAGGGGGAGTGATATAGGCATCCCAATACATAGACAAGATCAAAAGACAACATGTTGTCATTGAAGTGACATCTGACAGAAATGAAGAATAAATAATTTTAATTTTCTTTATCACGAGATCCGAATTACTTATATCTTTCATTCTTCCTTTTCTAATTATTTACTGACCTGCCACAATATCTTGTTGTACAGTTATTCTTCTGCTTGAAGTGTGTTTAGAGTCATTAAGATAATTTTGTTAGTAGTGTTATTAGTTTAGTGGGTAGTCATGAATAAAGTCACTTTGGACAGATATAAATACAGCTCCGCTGTGCAGGGACGTCAGTCTTGCTACGATTGTCAGTGTTGAAACTCTGTTAAAATATAACGTGAATATGGAAATCTCACTTTTATTTAATCGTACCTCCCGAGTGCTAATATAAGTATATTTGTTTTTAAAAACAAGAACCTATAAAACTAGTATCCACGTTAGTTTTTATGACATAATAATGATATACCTACTTTTTTAACTATCCAAATAGGACCATTACTTACGTAGATATTATAATAAACATAAGCTCGTTCCTGCCGCTAAAATTCAATGACCACAGGTGCGTGTGACGTCACTGTGGTTGACGTCAGTCAGTTAGAAATCTAGTGGAAAGCATGCCAAACCGTATAACAGCTGTATTTACAGCTCGTGGTAGCAATACGAAATACTAAAATGTGTGAAATAGCATATTTGATACCGTAGCACATTTTTCGTTTTTTTAAATTTTTAATGTTTTTACTTAACCTACTTCTATTTAAAATAAACTTGATAAACTTAAACTTCTTTGAACTTCTTTAAAATTATCCATATACAGTCTTTAGTTTAAAAACCTAGTTTAGAACTTATTGAGGTCTTTGTCACCGAACCGCTTTCTTTGCGACCCAGTGTATTTAAGTAAACGAACTTTACCGCGGGTGAATTTAATATTATTCATCGGACCACCCAAAGTCTGTTCCAGTAAGGGCTGATCTCTTTATTTGGAGCGGGGAGAAAGTTTGGTGGCATGAAAAATAAGCGGGCGGATTCTAATATCGCCAGAGTTGTTCAAAATGGAGAGCAAATGAAGTTTTCATGTCATTGTACAATTATCCCATTATATGTAGATATATCGAATTGTAGATTAATTAATTAATTATCGTCCCAGTAAGACATCTTAAAAATATGCTTGTACTGTTTCACTTATATTCATTTTATTTAAACAACGTATAATAGGTACATTCACTTTATAAAAAAAACACGTTTGGGGTAGACGCATAAAATGCATAAGCTAATGAATTACCTCGGCCAGAGGATCAGTCTGGCGAATACTAGGGATCCAAAGGGGTTATGCTGCTAGTCTCTTGGGCACCCTACCCAACGGCAACGGTTTAGAAAATATTTTTTATTTAGTTTAATGCTTTAGGGCGTATTATTTATATGATATCATTAGATTTATTTTAGATTAATTTCTTAGATAGCTTTTATGTTTATATAATAGGGACCGTTCCAGAACGTGCGATGGTAGTGCGAAATTTCACTCGTTTAATAGAAAGAGACAGAGCTAAAAAAAGAAAGAGAGAGAAATAGTTTAATTACCATGATTTAAATATAATTTATTTATTATAATTATAATATGATGTTCCAAAAAATCGTGTGAGATGAAATCGTAATGCTTCAATGAAGGACGCAGAGATCCGGGTTCTACCCTATTTGAAGGGAAAAGGTTATCAAATTAACAACCCGTCTGTGAGTACACCTTATTACTTCTCGTACAATAAGGTATTCTAGGCGACCAGCCCTTATTGCCTTTAACAAGAGGTAGTAAAGTTGTATTATTATTATGAAAGGTGACTTTCGTTTTATATAGCCAAGTTCATACTGGAGACGCGGTAAATAGTCCCCTCAAACGGTAGGCGTGAAATCAGCTTACCGTTTACTCAAAACAAAAGAAAAAATACCCTCGCGTGTAAATCCATTAAACAATGTAAAATATGTAAGGATTTGTCAGCAAAAGAAGATTATATGGGGTTTTGTGGAGATGTGGGGTCGCTACCTTTTTAGTTGTTATTGTTTTTTATTCAAACCTAATAAACTGCTATTTTTTTATAAAAGTAGACTATTTTCCCCTAGGCAGGTTCTACATGAACTTCTTTTACCTGCCACAAATTATTTTCTTATTTATAATGTGTAAACTAGGAGGTGCAAGTCACAATCCCCACTTGGTATAGCCGCTTTTCACCGACGAATATTACGTACCTAGGTATTATGATTTCCTTTTTTACTGTCATCCAGTTTAATTTTGAGTAAATTAAATAGGTGTTAAAGTTTTTGTACTTTAGTTAGCACACTGGTTATTGGCTAATTTCTCTGTATAACGTATTGTGATGCTGGGATAGATCACATGTGATCTTACAGCATCACTGGTCCATTTAAATATTTAATGTAAAGTTAATAAATAAAAAATAAAAAAAATAAATAAAAAAAATTCAGTTGAAGTGATCATAATACCACGCACGCCACGATTGATTAGAGTAGACGTTCAATAAGTAAGTACCTACACAAATCTTAATTTCACCAATCACGTAATCACAACTACTTACCTACAAACCTCAAAATAAAAATGTTCGTACTTATATTACTTAACTATTAGTTGACTATTATTGATTTCTTATTTGTGTGTATTTTACGCTATACGCTTTTTATTTAAGTTTGTTTTTTTCATGTAAATTAGTTACCATTTATAAGTTTTAATCTTTATAGGATCCAGCAGAATACCAGCGCTGATCCATTGACACATTCAATAAACAGAGTTGGATTCCTTTTTCAAAACTACTTTTTCCTGTGTCTAATTCGTTATAATAATTATTTATTTTTTGTATGAATAATAAAATAATCAAATATTTATTGTTATTCTGTGGTTTTTGAAATGAAGATATTTTTTTCTTCTTTCTTTCTATGGTGAAGATAGACCAATACTAAAACACTTAGATTCAACGAGCTTATGCTATTGAATTGATGAACGTGAAAAATCCGCAAAAGGTTCACACTTCGTAGCAGATGGAGACTTCTCGTCTCTGCCTACCCCACTGGGAGACAGGCGTGAAGCGATCAAACCAAAAGAACTTCAACAAACAAAGAACCCTTGCCTATTTTTGTACTACAACGACAAATGTTTTCTCCACAAACTATTAGGTTTTAGTACTTACCCAGAAAACGCCTCGGTAAAAAATGATCATCGTTAAACTGAATTTGAACTATATCCACGGCTACGAATCGGCATTGGGAATTATTTGCTAAAAGTTAGAGAAAACGTTATTTATTAAAATTATGATATAGTTTTTCTTTTGACTTCATTATTAGGTATACTACTTCTGTGATTTTTTTCACACCTCCGTAAACAACCGTTTAGGCCGGGGGGAGGGCACCTGAGTCTTACAAAAATTAGCACTTTAAAGCTTAATATTTCGCCAACGGATCCCTTAATCGAAAACTGGTTTTCATACAACCATAATGTTTTTGAACGACTTATCCAACGATACCCCACTCTACGAGATAGACGAAAAAAAAAATTCATCCCCAAAGATACCCTTCAAAAATTTTTTTTGTTGAGATTTTTTTGCCTTTATGTCGTCGTGATTAATATGTATACACATACCAAATTAAAACTTTCTATTACTAATAGTCTCTGAGCAAGGCCGCAAACGAACGGACAGGCGGATGGACAGAGGACATGGCGAAACTATAAGGATTCCGACAGGACTACGGAGGCCTAAAAGCAGGTGTACCAAGTGTAGCCGTGACTTGCATTTCACAGGTCATACCTGGAAACACCTCTGATATCCTTTCGAGGATTCACGTCGTGACGAAATGTTATAAACCTAAACCTAAAACCACCCCTTGTCATCAAATCGGTGTGATAACAAATGTGGGTACCTTGTTTGTCAGTTCAGAAGATGTAACGCATGGTAGCTTCAACACTTCCAAACAAAAAGAGGGATGTGTTTTATTGTTTATTTGTATGTGTATTTGTTTGTATGGGACTGTATTAAACTAGCAATCCGATACCAAAATGTTTTTTTTTTCATACGTCATCTTTATTGGAATCATTTCTGTAAAAAATGTAAAATATAAAATGACTTACGTTTGTATAGCCAAATTTATACGGGAGATTCAGTAAGTGTTCATGACTGACGTTAAACTACCCTTTCTGAGAAATACGCAAAAGAAAACTTACACTTCCTATACTAATTGACTCGAGGTTGTTCTTGAACAAAACTATTGCAGTGATCTGAACGGACAAAAAGTTAAATTGTTGACAATTTTTCCTTAATAAACCTGAAACGGATTGCAATCGTGAATTAATTTACAATTATTTTAATGGTTATTCTGACACAATTACGATTGCCTGCACATTGCAAAATGTATACTATGCATATAGTGCATAAAATCACAAGGAGATTGTTCCAGATAACGGTTGGTTACTGGTAAAAGTAATTTTGGTTGGTTAAAAGTATTTAAACTTCGTTAATTTATAAGTCTCCATGAAACATTTGTTTATTGACGGGTTTTTTCAAAATGTTCGTGTGTTATTGTTGGTTTATCGCTGTTTACCAAAGTTTTTTAAAAGTAACCAAAGTGCTAATAAAGACCAATCAAATAAGCCCAAACTCAAAGGGTCTGCTGTTGTCCGTTGAGGAGATCCCGTACTCATCTTTCAGTCCCATCGTCAGACCCTGGTCTCCATGTTTTACCAAAGTGTTAATAAAAACCAATCAAATAAGCCCAAACCCGAAGGGTCTGCTGTTGTCCGTTGAGGAGATCCCGTACCTATCTTCCAGTCCCATCTTCAGACCCTGGTCACCATGTTTTACCAAAGTGCCAAGAAGTGTGTCAGGATTGTTGTAGATGGAAATCTGTAGTCAGATTATACTCATACAGTTTTCTCGTATGGGAAAAAATCACAAATTCTAAAAAAAAATGTTTTACCTCGGTACAATATTAATAATCCATTTCAATTAAAATTTCGTAAAAATAACCCATGTACAGACATATCTTTTTTTACTAAGACATGAATCCTCGAAGTGGACACCAGGTGTTTCAGAGTATACGAATATTGTGAAGTGCAAGTCACAGTCCACACCCGTACACCTACGTTTTACCGAAGATTTTACAGTCTCAGCGTGATGGGTAGTGAATCCTATCGCCGTACTTCAGACACAAATAGGGACCAACAGTTAAACAGCCAAAGTACCCAGATCGAAGATAAAAATATGTCTCTTTGGGATTTTAACCTAATTTCACTAATATACAGGCAAAGAATTTTGCAATTTTTTATAGGTCGGTCTGGTTTGTGACTTGGATTTATTGATTTTCATGCCTGCTTTTGTATGGTACTTGATGGAAGTCTTTTTATAAGATTTAAATTACTACAATCATTTACGTGGGTTAATTACTTTCATGCAGATTTTAATTGGCTACATATGTTTTCTTACTGTGAGCATTTATTATATAGGTAGATATATAAATCCTACAATAATAAGTGAAAATAATTCTAGGGTAGATTATGTATCGTTTACTGATCACACTCAAGGAAAAACAAAAAAAATTATCCCTACGTGTTTGCTAATAGTTTGAAATATGTGTTTCGTGAATGTCTGAGCTTATCTGAAAGAGATGCAAAAAGAGTAGTATAGTGTGGTTGTAATTTATTTAAGCGTATTATGTAAATCTGTGTAAATATAGTATGTAAAGTGTACATTATTTTAGCAGATATAGTATTATTAGATTTAAGTGTCTGTCAAGCCGTACTTTTAATGTTCAATAAATACAATAAATGGTAAATTTATCCTACAAAATGAATTAATACGATTGCGCCCTCGTTTTATTAATACTCTGTACGTTTAAAATATATTGACGAGTACTTATGCATGTATGTAAACTTTCAAGTAGTATATGTATTTCATCACAGTATGTTATTAGCTCTTAATATTGTACACGTTTATTAGGATGTAGTGTAATTTTATAATGTATTGATTATATTAGTGACTAATAATATATTTATTTAAAACTGTATCGAAAAAATTTTAAAGCGATGATTTTTTATGACTTTAAAAGTTCACTCTCTGCGCAAGATTGCACTGCCCGTCTTCAAAATGCTTTTGGGAGGGAAGCACCGTAAAGCGTTGGTACGCAGAATTCGGTCGTGGCCGTGTTTCTCTCCATGATGAAATTCGTGAAGGTCGGCCCTCAACTGCGATCACTGAGGAAAATGTGGCTACTGTCAGGCGACTAATTGAAGAAAACCGGCGTATCACCTATGAGGAGATTCGAGGACATTTGGAGATTAGTATGAGCTAAATTCAATCAATTTTACACAAAGATTTAAAAGTTAGAAAACTTTGTTGCCGCTGGATTCTCCGTGAACTCACATCCGCATTTAGTCTTAGAAGTACAGAATCTCCTAAAAAATATTTTTTTTATATTTTTTGACGCAATAAATGTTATTAAATCGTTCATTGTACATACATCTAGCAATACTAAATCGTTCATTGCACATACATCTAGCAATACTAGTATTACTACATTTAAAAGCCCCTGATGATGCTTACACAGCGAAACCGATTGGTTGGGTAGCGAAATGAAACAGCAATACATTTGGCCGCCCTCACAACTGAGTTGGTCCCATCATGATGCCTGCTCTTAATAATGTGAAATCGTTGAACATCACTCACTCAGTAATCGAATCTCCATCGAAGTGGAATCGAAACGTACCTGTAACACAAAACACGGTATTTTAGCTGAATGACACTTCAAGACAAATCGAATTTGGGGAGAATATTGAACTTTTTTCGGGTGTGTGTTCGAAGCTCTCCTTTGTATTATTTTGGGCGGGTGTGAAAAGATTTGAAGTGAGCCTTTCTGGGGTTCTGTACTCGAAAATTATAAAACGGAATCATTACGTCAAACCGGTTGCACCAGAGAATATGTTGGTTGGAATCCCGCCCTCTTATCACAACATTTTCGCTAATTCTATTACTAATTTTATCTAAACTCATATCGTAAAATCTTCATTACGAACTCAAAACTACTGCCATAATGAAAAATGTTTTTCATGAACGTCTCTAAAAAAATTCAATTATAGTATAGGTCTACGAACGACGTAATGCTATAAAAAAAATCTGAGATTACAGTACATGTGATAGATTTTCATGTAACGAAATAGGTCAAGACCCTTGTACGTTGGCTTTGAAGAAGTAAAAGAGTTGTTTTTAACGTAATTAGAGTTGCGGAGGCTGAGCCCAGCTAACTAGCGTAGAGCCTTGCTGCATGGAAGAGCTGCAGTAACACAATATTAGACAACTTTCTCAATCCTCGTTATAGAAGAATCTCTTCGATTATTAAAAAACCGGACAAGTGCGAGTTGGACTCGCCCAACGGGGGTTTCGTACAAATTAGTAAAGTTTTAAAATACTCTACAAAAAGATTTGGTCACCCGTACAGTTACCGTTGCTTAACCTTGATGTTTTTTTATGATTTAATTACAAATGTATAGTTTTAAGATTTAATTATATACTGATAGTATTAGACAGTAGTTTCTCTATTAACTCTCGCGTTTCGTACACATTATAATAATGACTGTTATCTTTTTCTACGAAAATGACACCAGAAGCTTTAATTTTTCATAGACCACGAGGCATGCAACTGCCACGAAACGTCGGTTGTCCTTTTTGTAGGAAAAGGTAAATTGTCTAGACTGCGCTCTCAGACCAAATAAAATTTGGTCTGTGGCCACGATCGGCCCGTTTAAATCAGCGAACGAATAAATATAGTCTGATTAGCGCTGTAAAATTACCCCAAGATAAACTGTGTTCAACACAGTTTAGAACGGCAACGGCTCCAATAGCATTTACTGTGCCGATGAGTCAGCCAATCACGACTGGCCCAGCGTCGCAGTACAAACCAATTTGTACTTAAATTTAATTTCTATTTAATTTGCTTTTGCCGCTTTTAGTCTCTGGTTCCATTTTCGAATGACACTATTTAGAAACGCGTCTTCTATGTTTTATTTTTTTATTCGCCGGATTAAATATTAAAATTCAACAGATTTTCATTAAAATAAGTCGGTTTTTTCTCATTTGCGCAGATATGTTTCTTTGGGAAAGTTATTCAGTATGATCAGTAGTTTCTTTAAAGACTCCCGATTTAATATCCGATGCAGTCCAACAAAATAAAAATAGAAGTATTCAGGTTTCGAAAATTTTTAATGTATGTACCTATATTTGCTAACATACCTATTTATTGCTAGCAATAAATAAACAATAAATAAGGTGACTTTAATATTTATGCAGCCAAATTTTTACTGAAGATTCGGTAAGTGCTCAGTAGCAAGGTTCGATGACCCTTTTTGTGAAATTCGTAAATTATTCTTTTCGTGTTCCTTACAAACGCAAGCCCAGCCCCGAGTCAATTTATTTGCTAAATTTTCCCTATCCTCTCGATAGTTCATTCGCATCACGATCACGCTACGATCGCTCGCCAAGTGTCGCCGACCGCAATCTCTATGCCAATGGAGTTTACTTCAGAGTTCGATGACAGTGGAACACGACCACTTTGTATAACATACGTACAGGCCGTGACCATGTTCTATTTGCGAGCTTGTTCAATCTGTGACGTCATGGTACAACGAAGTTGCATTACGTATGATTCAGCATTCTCAACTTGTTGCCAAACTTTTAACAAACCCGTGAACGTAGGGACCCTTTAGATAAGACCAGGAATGCTCACACGAATGTACTTGCGCTGATATGAACGTTATTTTAATATCGTTTTAGTCGTTATTTGTATCGACACACATCGTGTTACTAGTTTAGGGTATGTATGTATTCGCCTTAATCATAATGTGAAAGACATTGAAGTCTATTCAACTGATAACATGGTAAAAATATATTATTTCTTAAGGAGCTACATTTTAAAATTGTTTTCTCACTAACCTGGAAAATAAATCTACGTAAGAAAATTTCTATAGATAATATTTCTTGATTTCGTTTTTTTTACTTGCGACGAACATGGTTACAACGACAATTCACAACTGATTTATTTATTGGATCAGTTTTGGTAAAATATAACAAATACATACCTCAAAATTATCCGTGTTCTTATAAATAATGAAATAAAGAATTGCCTATGTCCAACAAAATAAAAACAAATAATGCACCCATTTTTTTTTCTTTTTTCTCTCTGTAAATAAGTACCTAATCTATTATTTTATGTGAAATAATTAACATACTGCCCAGAAAGGCCCAAGAAATGTATCTTGATAATTTCAGGTTTTTTTTTCTTCATTTATTATAACTTATGTTTATAAAATACAAAATAAAAGCTTTTAAAGAGCATTTATTATTAATTTAACAAATACAATAAATAAATTTGACTCAGCATTATCTCAAATCTGATGCAGATCTCGGTTCAAGAACAACCTCAATTTATTCTGCGTATATTTCACAGAAACGGTGATTGTAAGCTTTGTCCTACCTGACCACTTACCGAGTCTCCAGCATGATTTTCGCTATATTAACAAAATTCACCTTAATATTTGGGAGAAAGACGATATGAAAACTTGAAAACCACCACCGAAACGCTAAAGGATCCATCCTCATGTCATTTATAAATCACTTGTGCTTGTGTTTGTGTTTATCATAGACAAAAAATTGTATTTATATAAATAGTGCAATGAGTAAAGAAATTAGCAAAAGTAAAGAGTGGGTCTGACTTTGAGTTGGAAGCGCAGCAAGCTCAAATGAAATATGTATGATTATCTAAGATTCAGCTGAGTCGAGCGCCGGTATCCCTAATAATGTGAAATAAAATAAAAATAACAATATTTAGAATTATTTACTTAATGACATAAATAAAACGATTAACAAATAACAGGATTCTATTAATTTATGGTAGAAATTTTAAGATTTACATTATCACAATTTTTGTACAATAAATTGATGTTGAAAGAATTCTGAAAATAAAAAAATGTGTTGTTAGCATAATTTATCTGGTCACCCAGAGTTAAAGTGATAGGCACAATTATAATAATATGTATGTAATTCTAAATAATAAACTTGCAATTATTAAAACTCACGTGAGCTGACCTTCTGAATTATTATTAAATACCGGCTTTAACCCTATTATTATTGTTGACTATATGCCAACTGTTTCACCGAGACAATTTCGGCATTTTATTCATTGTAAACATATAGGTTAGGGCGCCCGAAGCTACAAAGGAGTAATAAATCAATTAATACCCTATGTCCCCAAATTAATGTCGACGTATTTTTTACTTTTATAGCTCATAGCCATTAATGAAAAATAAAAGAAAATAGTAATAAAATCGAGATATCTTATAGGTAATGCAACACTAAAAGTATAATAATCTCGCAAAATGTGTTTAAGGTTCTCGTAGGCACTTTCGTCACATCTAGTAAACCCTCTTCATGTCAAACTGTTTACTAGGGGCAACATGGTAAAATATTATTCTACTAGGTATAAAAGAGTACTCCTAGACCTAACAGTGCTTTTTTAGAGAAATCTAGGAATAAAAATATTATATATAAATGATGCAATCAACAAATAAGTTGATAAATAAATACGGGAAATACATACAAAAAATATTAAGGTTTGGGCTACTACAATGTAATAAAGTTATACACCTGCATAAAATAGAAAAATATAGGAATAAAAATATTATATATCTGTATGTATATTCCGTTTTAACTCGAGAACCACTCAACGGATTTCGATGCCGTTTTCTTTATTATCATCGTAGTAACCCTAGTCAACATATAGACTATAAGGGGTGTTCATAAAACAATGACCAAGCCGCAGACGGGGCAGAGACAAAAAAAACGCGGTTGAAGCTGCGGGTAACAGCAAGGCCCCTACACCGAGAAACTTATTATTATGAAACGTGAAGTGTAGACAGATAAATATAACCTTGACAGTCAACAATATACCCATGATTTGAACTAAAGTATATTTTTTGCACGAAGAAGGAAACTGACAGTTCATGCCTATTTCACATTGCAACATTCAAAAGTTCAACAATAGTAATATATTTATTTGTTTGATTAATTTGATTTGTTTGTTCGAACCACAAATAAATAGAAGTGGAGAAGGTATAACAAGCCAACCATAATAAAAGAAAATAAAAACTTGAAAGACTTAGAAAAAGAATTAGGTCTGTCTTTATTAGCGGGTGCCTATATGTATTTTCGTCTATACAGCGAAATTTATACTTAGCCTCGGTAAGTGGTTAGGACCAGTAATAAGAATAAAAATTGCAAAATACGAAGAAAAATTTGTTTATCCCTCTATACTTGTTCAATAACAACCTCGACTCAATTAGGAAGTCTAAATTTTATTCATTGAATATCAATTGAACCTAAGTCCTGTCCACTTACCGAGTGTATGTATACTACATACATATAGTACATGTATAGTACGTATAAAAGATTTATGTAATAGCTTCTACTATTTATCAATATGTAATTATAGATTTGTTAGATATTTATCTATATTTGATGTAAACTGTAGTTATTTAGTATATATAGGTATGTATATGTAGAATCTTCGGCTAACTGTACAGGGTGACCTTCAGTTCCCTCGGCTCCCATTTTTAACGTACTAAGAATAAAGTCAAGAGTATTTTAACACACTAGATTTATTGGCCACAATTACAACAGTTGTTTCCTCAACCAAGTCCAGATAATTTCTGCCACCAAAAATAGCTTACAAATACAGTTAACTTTACCGGATACACGTTTTTAGCGCTCAATCCTATTAATCTTAAAATGAAAATCAAAACATTACTTTTAATCCAATAAATACAAACGTGTTTCCGGTTTTCAAAGGAAGTTCTGTTAAAGCGCGGTCTTATTTTACAAATAAAATAAAGAAGTCAAACGTATTCCTATTTCTTACTGTAAAACACTATTTACAGGAAGCTGATCACAAATGATTTAATTTTAGAATGTGAAAAGTCAAAACATGAATTATTTAAGAGTATCGAATCAACAAATAGTTTAATGGCTAATAGTTATGTAGATTGCTATTTTTGGCGACTTCTGCTTGATTAATCAAATATTTCTCATCGCGCCGTCACGGCCGTCCTGCGCTTCACACGTCCTCGTGTGACTCCTGGCAGTCTGAAAAGATATTTCCTTTGTGAATTATAGGTCATGAACCTTTAATAAAGGCTAATTGAGTAAAAAAATCTCTTTACTTGGTCACATGGATTGTTTTCATTTCATTACTTTCCTTAACTTATGATGTTACTTGAACCATTGATAATATTTCAATTCATACTTGGCCACATAGGCTGATATGTAAGTACCCACACTAATGCTATTTTCGTATATCATTAACTCAAGGACTACTCTTGGACACGTAAACGATGAGAGTTTATACGAGGTAGATTGTTCCGGAAGGTCCAAATATAGAAGGACTCCCGTAAAGCAAATCCTTAACTCAAACTCTGTACCACCCAAAAATAGTCAAAGGGAGCTTCGACATTAACTCATGGACTACTCATGGTAAGTAAACGATGAGAATTTCGAGATAGATTGTTCCGGCGGGTCCAAACATATGAGGACCCCCGTAAAAGCAAATCCTTTACTCAAATTCTGTACTACCTGAGAAAAGTCAAAGAGAGCCATTAAACGGATAGTAATAGTGGGGTTTATCATTATTTTGCATTTCATTTCATTTTCACATCATGTCATTTCATGTTTCAAACTTCTATATATTTTTTTTTAATTAAACACATTTTCCATATATTTTTAGAACACAAATAAATACACAGATAACAATAAAACAATGTTCATACCTATGCCGTCGTCGGTACATCCTGATGCTTCTGACGAACTTCCATAATGTTCTATTTCTAAGGCACTATTGAGCTCGTTAGGAACATAGCTTTCAGGCATTGCGCGTATGCGATCATGCGCATATTTGTATGTCCGTTTTGAGTCGAGACTCTTAAGCGTATACCTATCACCATCGAGTAGCTCAATAATTTGAAATGGCCCTTTATATTTCGGATTTAGTTTTGTTTGGTGCCTCTCGTGATTTTCTAATAAAACAAAATCACCTACTGAGAACTTTTTTACGCTAGCTTTATTTTGATCGAATTTCCTTTTTTCAACAATCGCGTTATTTTCCATCGCATGTGCAGCCTGTTCTCTGATTTTTGATAAATCTATTTCAGTCTCGTCGGTGTCGATGGTCATGAGGTCGAGGGGTCTAGAAACCTTTCCAATTAGAAGTTCTAAAGGGCTTGCTTTTGTTACACGATTATTTGTACAATTGATTGCTAACTGAATATCTGGCAGCGCGTCTTGCCATGACCTATTATTTCCTGTTTCGACCGCAGTAAGCATGTTTTTAGGGTACTCATTACACGCTCTACCTGACCGTTTGCTCGACTAGTACCCGTAGCAATTAAATGAAGATTTATGTTGTGTATAGTACAAAATTCCCTGAAGTCTTTGTTCGCAAAACACCTACCTTGATCGGCAATAACGCGGTTAGGGGCTCCAAAAAGATTTACACAGTATCTAAGAGCTTTAATGGCATTACTCGCATCAATATTTTTGGTGTGATGTAAGACCACATATTTAGTGAATGCATCAATAACAACGAAGACGTATTCTTTAATATCATTTTTACCGCTTAACTTCCCCGTTGCATCAATATGCAAAGTATGCCATGGTATGCCCACCTTAGGAATGGGATGTAACTCCGTTTGAACCTTTCCAGAGTGGGACTTGGACAGTCTACAGGTTATGCAATTTTCCACGAATTTCTTAACATACTTTGACATTTTTGGAAACCAAAAATGAGAAAATGTTTTCTCCAGAGTTTTCTCCCAACCCAAATGCATGACGCTTTCATGAACATGGTTTATTACCGCCCATTGGAAAACTTTTGGTACAACAGGTAACCATCTACTACGATTATTCCGCTCTATTTTTCTGTGCAAAATCCCTCGTCGCACCTCGTATGTGTTTGCAATATCATTGTCAAGCTCATGATTTTGTATTTTTTTTATTATTTCAAGAATTTCATCATCTTTTTGCTGTTCCGCTTGTAGCCAATTATCCGAAATCTCCGTAAGATTTTCTTTTTTTTGGGGGATTTTTTTTATGGGTTCGTTTGGTAGTGCGTTTCGAGATAAGAAATCGACATGTCCCATTTTTTTACCCTCTCTGTGTTCTATTTCTAGATCGAAAGATTGAAGAAAAGCCCACCACCTATGTACTCGTGGAGTTAACTCAATCTTTTTTTTGGTGGATGAAACTGCATTGCAGTCGGTGACGACTTTAAACTGCCTACCTTGCAAGTAATGGCGGAAATGCTTACCTGCGTTGACAACAGCTAAAGTCTCAAGCTCGTAAGAGTGGTACCGTGATTCTGCGCTTGTGGTTCTTCGACTATAATACTCAATCACGTGAAGCCTTCCCTCCACCTTTTGAAAAAGTATCGCCCCATAACCGTCGGAACTAGCGTCCGTGTGTAGTTCTATTGGATGGGATGGATCAAATATACTGAGGACTGGTTCGTTGGTGAGGATATCAATCATTTTGCAACGAACATCCTCCAATTCTTGTGTCCATTGAACCTTACCTTTCCCGGAGGTAAGTTTGTAGAGTGGGGCTGCGATAAGGGAGAAATTTGGCACAAACTGCCGAAAATAAGAGGCTAAACCGATAAATTGACGTAACTGCGTGACGGTTTCTGGGGGAGTCAATTCAGTGAGAGCTTTGATTTTTCTTGGATTAGGTCTTATTTCACCAGCGCAAATTTTGTAGCCTAAAAACTCTATACGAGTTTTGAGGAAAACACATTTTTTCATTTTTAATGAGAAACCAGCTTTTGTCAAAGCTTCCAAGACAAGTTGGAGTCTTTGTAGACCTTCTTCAGGTGTGCGTGAGGGGATAATTATGTCATCAATGTAAGTGACTGCAAACGTTTCAGCTAGCTCTCCTAGAGCCTTATTTATTGCACGCTGATAAACAGATGGAGCGTTTCGCAAACCGAAGGGCATGGACAAATATTCGTACTGGCCATCCGGCGTTACAAATGCGGTGTACTCTACAGAATCTGGATGAACCAAAATTTGGTGATAACCACTAGCCATGTCAAGAGACGTAAAGAAATTAGCACCTACCAGCCTCTGAATTTGATCTGCAATTAATGGAAGAGGGTACCTATCGGCAACGGTGTTGCTATTCAGTTCCCGATAGTCGACACATAACCGATCCGAACCATCTCGTTTTTTAACCATTATAATTGGACTAGCAAAAGGTGAACAACTAGGACGAATGATACCCGCTTCAAGTAATTCTTTAACACTATCACGAACTGCCTGTCTTTCGTCAGGACTCAATCTATAAGGACGGCGCTGTACAGTATGGTTGGGATCTTTAAGGCGAAGTGTCATTTGCCCGGTTGTTACTCTCCCGGTTGGAGTACCTTCCACAAAATAACCGAATAATGTTTAAGTAAACATATCAACTTACTTTTGTTATCCAAGGACACATCTGTATCGATCTCATTAAAATCTTTAACTTTGCTACCAATCTCGCAAACACTAACTACTTTAGTCTTCCTCAAAATTATTCGATCGCGTGATATTTCTACAGAAAACCCCATGTTGATCAAATCACGACCGACCATGATATCGTGCGTAAGATAGGAATCAGGGATCACGTGAAACAACAGTTCTACGGTATAATCCTGGATGTTTACTTTAGCTAGAATTTGCGAAGAACAAGTAAGACTTGATTTCCCTATTCCCAAGAGGTCTATTATTTTATTGTATCGTTTACCCGCAAATTTTTGAGCAATGGATTCCCTAATCAGAGAGCATTCTGCACCAGAGTCTAAACAAAATGAAAACTTCTCACCGGAATTTAAGAGTTGATCCGAAGCTGGCTCGATGGTACATAAGTTAACGCGATGCTCGACTCTGGACTCAGGTTGCCGTTTAGGGCAGCGCAGGGAGATGTGACCGGGCTCGTGACAATGGAAGCACGTCACTGAAGCTGGTGACCTCGGCTGGAAGCTCTGACCGGAAGTTGCTGGTGCTGCATTGGCGTTTCCTGAAACTGGCGGTGTGTGCCTGTAATTTTTCTTAAGAAACCAGCAATCATTGGTATTGTGGCCCGATTTGTCACAGACGGAGCATTTCTTGAACAAACTTCCAAATCTTGGCTTTTTGAAATCAAAACCAGAACTCGATTTAATTTCAGCTGGTCTTTTTCTGTAAGCTAGGGCCATGAGTTCTTGTTGCATTTTAACCCTTGTTTCAATGTTATTAGTAAATGCTGTCCTCTGCAATCTTGGTTCAATTTTGGAAACATGGGCAAGTACTGTAGCTATAGCTATTTGTTCTACATTCATAGATTTCCAACGTAGCATCAGAGAATTTAATAGTCTATTAGCATAAGCTGATAAACATTCTCCCTCTTTAGGGTTACCGTTTTGAATTCTATACAGTGTAGCAACCGGTGTCTCAACAGAATCAAAATGTGCCAGAAAAAGGTCCTTAAATTGAGGCCAGGTAATTCCTTCGAAACTATTTTGGGACAACCACATAGATGCAGAGCCTTTTAGAGCACGGCTCATTGTAATAATTAGGTTTCCACCGCATAGCGGATGTTCTTGCATGCACAAATCTACAGTATTGCACCACGCAAGAGCATTTGCGTCTTCTAATTCGGGATTAAATTCTGGCAAACATATTTTCTCGTTCTTCGGGGATGGATTTTTGATAGCTTTTAACCATTCGAGCATAGTCTTTTGGTGAGCGTCGAAAATTAATTTCCACTGATCATTTTGAGACAAATTAGGGTTCTGAATACTCTGACCTTGACTATCCATCGACGGGCGTAGCTCGGATCCCACTTCTGATGTAGAATCTTCGGCTAACTGTACAGGGTGACCTTCAGTTCCCTCGGCTCCCATTTTTAACGTACTAAGAATAAAGTCAAGAGTATTTTAACACACTAGATTTATTGGCCACAATTACAACAGTTGTTTCCTCAACCAAGTCCAGATAATTTCTGCCACCAAAAATAGCTTACAAATACAGTTAACTTTACCGGATACACGTTTTTAGCGCTCAATCCTATTAATCTTAAAATGAAAATCAAAACATTACTTTTAATCCAATAAATACAAACGTGTTTCCGGTTTTCAAAGGAAGTTCTGTTAAAGCGCGGTCTTATTTTACAAATAAAATAAAGAAGTCAAACGTATTCCTATTTCTTACTGTAAAACACTATTTACAGGAAGCTGATCACAAATGATTTAATTTTAGAATGTGAAAGTCAAAACATGAATTATTTAAGAGTATCGAATCAACAAATAGTTTAATGGCTAATAGTTATGTAGATTGCTATTTTTGGCGACTTCTGCTTGATTAATCAAATATTTCTCATCGCGCCGTCATATATATTTATATGATATGTAGTTATGTTTATGTAAATATATTTGTTTATTGCTTAATAGTTATTTTACCCTAGGTGTGTTAGTTTTAGGTACTAATGGATAAGCTTTCTAAAAAATTACTCTATATGTTCTTATTGGTTACTTTATGTTACGCCTAAATAGATCGATCGGTAGAAGCACTGGCTGTCATGCGGACAAGGCAACTTAGTTTGGCAGACAGGGTTACAACCTTATGGGTACCCACACATTAATGATGAGGATGAATCGTTCCGTTCCCTTTCTCTTATGCAGTAAAGCTAAGATGTAATTTCGTAATAAATAATACCAAATGGAACAAAATGAAGCTTAGTTTTCATAAAAGACCCACCGGCGAGCGATTTCAGAGGTAAAAAGATCCCCTTTCTTTTATTTAGTTTCTTAAGCTAAAATTAAAATTTTTATAGGGTTACTACATATCGAGTTATATATCGGAAAACTGCAGTTTCTATCGACAATGTCGAAGTTCCTGAAAAAATTAAATTAAAAAATAAAAGTTTTATTTAGCCTATTCGCTGCTCACTGTAGTGTTCGTGTACGTACCGCGATTAAAAGGCGTGAAGTGAAATCGGGATGTGTGTGTGAGCTAGGCACATTCAAATTTGGAACCGGGCATCGACACCAATCAAAAATCTTTCGATTGCCGTTTCAAGTTTTGGATTGTCGACCACTTTTCAAGTTGTAGCCAGCCAGTGATGTGAAGTAATTTGGATTTTCTTACGAGTGAACTCTACCTACCTAAGTACCTACCGCATTGTTTCTCCAACTCTTACGAAACCTTAATTCAGTGAACATTAACTTTAGTGCTGACACAAGTGAAACATATTTCGTGGGACAGGTTTTGGTGTGACTCCGGGTCTTTGTGCTTCAACCGTGTAAGCCGAAGGTCGTGCGTGATCATCGCGATCAGCCCTAGTTTAAGTCGACACCTTTTATATTGATGATGAGCCAATGAGTTAACACGTTCGTGTTTGGTAGGGTTGGCGCATCGGGATCTGTAATTCATGGGCAAAAAGGTCAATGTACCAAAGGTTGTTTCGGTTTATTTTTACATTTAGCTCGTAAAATGGTTTTGAGCCCTGACTCTCGTAATGACAGATAGCCAGGGTTGGAAAAAGAACAGTTTTTTTTTAAAAGATCGAAACATCCTGTTTAAAACGAAATAAAAAAAAAAAACATGTTTATAACAAATATTTACTGGTGTTTTTTTGCGGCTGTTTAAACATGTTTAAAACATTGCTACATCGCACTTAGTAATTTTGTGCACGATGTTCACATGCGCTAGTTCCCCATCACTTTTGCCGAGCGCTCATAACTCATCATCATCAGGCTAAACACTTGCACGGGAAGCCTATACAATAAGAGGTCAGCTTATAAATACTCAATGTGTATAGCTTGATGTGGGCGCCTTCGAAATAAACTGCAAGAGCCTACATCCCAACCAAAACAAGAAGACATCTTTAAACTCTTATTTCTATGTATCAGAGATCATTTTTAATTTGTCAATTGTTCAGTTTATCTCGGTGGGTTGGTACGTTCCAAAATTAACACTAGGCCAGGATGTTTGAACGCGTGTTACATGGAATTTGTGTCAGAGTCACAATTGATGTTAGTCATATGAATTGACATGACATTAAACAACGCTGAGTGGAAAAGTTAAATGTTAGTCAATCGGGGAAATCAAAGTTCATAAGTACCTACTAAGTACTACATAAGTAGTATTACTACTTACCTACCTATATCATAATTAAATACGTCAAAACAATTACATTTTAGTTTTGTTGACGTAATTTAAAACTGAAAACAGAACACAAGAATTCAGAACTCGTCCCGAAATCCCCAACTTATGATTGTTTTTCATATTTTTTTATAAGAAGTATTAAATAAATGTTGTTTAAGGTGGTCACAGAGGATTTTAGTGCAAAATGAACATCTTAATTTTTTTTTCATAAGTATAGGGCTTTCCTAGCAAAATTGTACAATTTTATGCATTACTTTGTAAATGATTCTGCACTTCAACTTTAAAGCATATTTATAGTTTAACTATTGTCACATAGTGCCATAATCTACATTTATTTAATTCTTTTTATTGAAAAATAAGAAACTATTTTCATTTGGCCTGTACATTTTTTTTTCTGTCTGTCCGTCTCTGTTTATATGTTTCGTTTTAACTCGAGAATCACTCAGCAGTTTTCTTTATTTCCATAGTAGTGATTTTGGTCAACATATAGGCTATAGGGGGTATTGATAAAATAACCACCGAGCCAAAAACTTTCTATTATGACACGAACTAAATTCAATTGAAGAATAATAAATCCTTGCAATCGTGGAAATGGATCAAATTTTGACCAATTCATACGTTTAAAAAGTGAACTATTTACTTCTGTTACTATTGAGTTGATTCGATTTGCAACAAAATTCAGTTTTTTTTTCTATTGTCATCTTCCCATAAAAGATGTCAGAGCGCCTCATTACATAATTTAGCAATCACGGCCGTCGTATGCTTTGCTCTTAAATAATTTTAGGCAAACACAGAGACAGGAAACAAAAGGTAAAGACGAGTGGAAGCCAGACCAATTAATGTTAAATATTTAGACACATTATATATAAAATCAGATTAATAGATAAAAAAAATAAGAAGAAATCATCAAGTGTCAACTGAAATTGTAACAAAGGAAAGTTTTAAATTCTTTCTCAATAAAAAAGGAGCCATAGAATTTGAAGTGCATGAAATATTTGCTATTGGCTATTGTTTATATTACTAAGTTTGCCGCCTAGCTCAAACCTCTTTGCGTTCTATTTTCACCTTATTTGTTAGCGACGTTCCTGACTATACCTTTCCTTACTGTAATTTATAGGTAAACTACCATATCTGACGGTCAGATATTGTAGCTTACGGTCAGGGGGGACGGGCACTCGCGTCCTTTGTTCATTATACCAGGTGGTGGTCCACCACTGCTCGGCCACGCGTGGTTACGCGAATTATTATATAGAATTAATATAAGACTCAATCACATTCGGCAAGGCGACCAAACTGATGAAACGGAGCGTACAATGGCAACTTTATCTAAAGAATTTCCAGACGTGTTTTCTTCCGGTTTAGAGACTTGTAAGAAACAATTTTCCCTCAAGTTAAGGGATCATGAACCAATATTTTGCAAAGCTCGCAGCCTACCTCTCGCGTTGCGCGTTCCTGTCGAGCAGGAGTTGAAACGGTTAGAGGACGAAGGAACGATTATGAAAGTAGAACATTCAGACTATGGCACGCCAAAAGTTCCGGTTATAAAAAAATGTGGTGCTATTCGACTTTGTGGTGACTACAAGGTCACTATCAACCCAAAATTAAAACGGGAACCGTACCCACTACCGCGGATAGAAGAGTTGTATGCCGCACTAAGTGACTGTAAAATATTCTAATATAAGTAAAAAATTAAAATATTGTATATACCTAGATAATGCAATGAATAAATAAGTTAATAGATAAATAAACTATAAATAGATATAATGCCTAAATCTGCCCATCCGATTAGTCTCGCTAAGAAGAAGGGCAAGAAACTTAGCAAGATCATGTCTTTTTTTCTTATTATTTTTTTTCGTCATATGGCTTAATACTATTACAGTCTTTTTAACTTATATAAAATGGTTATACTAAACATGGTATTTAACAAATTAAATTTATATCACTGCGGTAGAGAAAATCAGAAAAGTAAATCTGGACGTTACATGACCTCAGAGCAAGTTATTTTTCTGATTACTTGACCTTTACTCTCATTTTATGACAAAAGCAGTCACAAATTTCTTGGAGGAAAAAAAAGAAAGTTGAAGTTTTGTTTTTCTTTTTTCCTACTGTAGAGCAGAGCAAAGCAAAAAATGCCTTTGAAATACCAATAGTGCGATAAAGCTCTTTCGGCACGTGGATTGGCCGTGGCTGAAAACGGAACTAACACGCCGTTATCCTAATAAAACAAATCTTCTCTTTTTCCTGTGGCCACAAATTTCGGTCTTGCACCATTGTTTTCTAATCTCTACAAACAGCGCTCATCAGATTCAAAGAAAATGATGGCGCTGATCCTGCAGTATCAAAAATAAACACCAATGAAGTCAAAGTACACGAAGTCACACACCCTTTTCGTGTATAGAAAATTTTGACAAAAACAAAAATAAAAGTCACACAATAAAAGTCACACAAGTAGATAGGGACATTACCCTCCAAACCTTCCCATGGCCATACCAACTCTATGGTTTTTATGCCCAAACGCAGGGGGTATGCACGGCTCTCGGGATTTATGGTTACCCTGCTCTCTGCATTGCTTGAACCCCCTTACAAATTCTTTTTTTTTTTTTGCCAGACCAAAGTAGCTCGATGCTGGTTCCAAAACATCTACTTTTAGGTTTTCGAACCAGCATGAGCTGCTTTTGTCTGACAGCGAGCAATATTTTAATCTCGAAAAAGTGATTTGGAACTCTACCTAGGTAAGTAAAAAGGTGATTTTGATTGATAGAACAAAATTTATCCAAGAGACCCAGTAAGTGATTAAAGACTGAGGTTCGATGACCCATTTAGCGTTTTAAATGGTGTTTTATGCTCAAGTTTATTTTGCGAATGTGGAATTTTGGAAAAAGGGTTTGTCTTGGTGTTGATCACTTACGAAGGCTCTTGTATTAATATGGCTGTATCACTTTGCATGCGTAATGCTATCTCCCACTTTTCTGTCTTTGTCAATGGAGAGATCTTTAATTATTATTGGACCTTGTTTAAGTTTTTAAAATATTAATGAATTTGGCCAAGGAAATGTAGTTATTGCTAGTTCATGTTGATTTAAAAAAATTGTGTGTATTGGTTGGTGTCACTTAGTTATTGTCTCTTACTTACTTGCCTGTTTTGTAAAGAATGTTTTTTGTATGTACGTGGGACGCACTATAAGTTTCCGGAATGAATATGAAAAAATACTATTAAAGGTACAAAATTAATTTATTGTTTTTCAAAATAATCTCCCTTGGCGTCTATGCACTTTTTCATTCGATCAAACCAGTTTTGAAAACTTTTGTGCCACTCCCCTGTGGTGACCTCTGAAACGTGTTTTTCATACTCCTCGACAGCCTCTTCTGGTGATGAAAATCGTTGACCGCGTAATTGGTTCTTAATTTTTGGGAACAGAAAAAAGTCACAAGGTGCCAGGTCGGGACTGTATGCAGGATGACTCATGAGTTCTACATTTTTCGTCTTCAAAAAGTCGTTTGTCTGTCTGGCCGTGTGAGAACTAGCATTGTCGTGGTGCAGGATGATACGGCGTTTACGGTTATTTTTACGGAGTTCGTCAATAACTTCCGGCAAACAAATGGTCGTGTACCAGTCACTATTCACGGTACGACGATTCTCTAAAGCAACAGTAGCCACGTGTGCAGTTTTATTAAAAAAAGAAGCAATCATCCGCTTAGATGCACTTTTCACGCGCGCCACTTTGGTTGGTTTCGGCTCATCTTGAAAGACCCATGCGCTCGATTGCTGCTTTGTTTTGGGATCGTAGCAATAAATCCATGTTTCGTCACCTGTTACTATGTCCCACACCAAATTTGACGCACCTTCGTTGAATCTGGTAAGCATGGCACTGCACCAAGTGACGCGGTCCGTTTTTTGAGCCTCGGTCAAGTTGTGTGGGATCCACCGCGAGCACAGCTTTCTCACACCCAAATGTTTGTGTACGATTGATTGTATTTGACTCATGCCTATTTCTAAGGATGCGCGAATTTCATGGTAGGTCACATGCCTGTCTGTTTCAATCATACGGCGCACAGCATCGATGTTTTTGTTGGTCACAGCGGTGGACGGCCGACCATCGCGAGATTCGTCACTGAGATTGATACGACCACGCTTGAATTCTGCAAACCAGCTATAAACAGTCGTCTTGCATGGTGCTTCATTGCCAAAAGCTGTTTCAAGCCGAGCGATGCTCTGTTGAGCTGTCAAATTACACTTAAAATCGTAGAAAATCATACTACGAAAATTTTCCCGAGTTAAATTCATGTTGATGCAGACACACAATTTTTTAAATGGCGCCACAAGATAAAAACAAAAGACAGTCAGATGAAACAAACTGCATTCTACAGCCAAAGAGTTCTATTTTCAAATGTTGCAATAAATTTTTAAATATTGTTTATGTAAGTGGCCAGTTCCGGAAACTTTTAGTGTTACCTATGTATGTGTATATGTATTCTACTATATTTTTAATAACCCCTGTCTGGGTTATTGATTTATTCATTACCCATGTATCTCTTTCAGTTTTGGAAATTAATAATTGAAAGTGAACTTATATTAAATGTCAGTAACAGTAAATGACGTACACTGATGATTACTTGATATTTCAAATGTGGCCAGAATGGCATTTGTAATGGAATGAACTGGCCTGAATTGCACAATAGATAATAAAATTTAGATCATAAATTTAGATCTTTTATAGCATAATAATATATTAGAAAACAGAAATGTTGTATGTTAGCCTTTTTTGGATGTATTTCCCGTATTTATTTATCAACTTGTTTGTTCGTTGCATCATTTATATATAATATTTTTATTCCTAGATTTCTCTATTTTATGCAGGTCTATAATTTCGTTTTAGTAGCCCAACCTAAATATTTGTTGTATGTATTTCCATTATTAGTATATACATATATATATATGTTTTTTTTTCTCTACAGATACAGTTGTGGTCATATAATTAGGAACGACTAATACCGAAGTAACTTTCAGAAAAACAAGTTGCTGTAACTTTATTCTTTATTACTATTACTACCTTCAAACGACATGATAATATAGCTATGTAAGCAGGCTTTTATACTACATATATAATATGTAAAATTGTTGAACTTCAATTGATAATTTAATTAAAGTTCCATTTGAACTATTTATTTGAAACTTTCTAACTATGGACAAATAATTAGGAGCGGGTGAAATAACTTAATTTATTGAACTGTATCAGAAATAATTTTAATGAAATAAACTTTATTTATTACAAAACTTTTAACACAGCTTACAAAAAGCAGTATTAGTATTTTGTAGGGTGGCCCTTGCTTACAATAACTGCTCTGCAGTGACGGGACATGGAATCTATTAAGTTTTTACAGGTTTCATCTGAAATATTGTTCCACGATTCGACAAAGGCATCATATAGATCGTTCAAATTGCTCGTTCTTTTTGCAGTCACACTCTTCTTTACTTCTCTCCAAAGATTTTCGATCGGATTAAGATCTGGACTATTTGCAGGCCAACCTAAACAGTAGGTGTACTGTGCCTAACACAGTAATTTTTTGATCACTAAGAAACCTTTTAACTGAATGAGCCGTGTGTTTGGGTTCATTATCTTGCTAAAAATATCCAGACCTGTAGTCCAACAACCTCTCCTCAGCATAAGGAAGCATAGTCTCTCTCCCTCCAATATTTGCTTGTATTTAAATTGGTTTAGCATACCTTCAATCTTTTTAACTGGCCCAACACCATGACCTGAGAAACATCCCCAAACTTTTATGTTTCCTCCACCATGCTTTACCACTTTTTTCGTTAACTTAGGATTCAACGCTTGCTTAGGCGGTCTACGCACATACTATTTACCATCATACCCTAGTCTATTTATTGTCGTTTCATCAGAAAATAACACGTTTTTCCATTGACTTGCTGTCCAGTTGCCATATTTATTCGCGAACTTTAACCTAGCTTTTCGGTGCACCTTCGTGAGAAGCGGTACACTCCGGGCGATTCTTCCAAATAACTTTGCATCAGTTAAGCGTCTTCGTATTGTACGTGTAGATACTCCTCCGTTGCCAAAAACTTCCCTCTTTATATTTTCAGAACTCTTGAAAGGATCAGCTTTTGCTGCACGAACAATCAAAGCATCTTCACGTGATGTTGTTTTTCTAGATTTAGGCTTTCGAGGTACATTATTCGTAGTGTTAAACTGTTTGACGTGATTTACAGCATTAAACACCTTAGTTTTAGAGCACTTCAAATGATCAGCAATCTTTTTATACGACCAATTACGTTCATATAATTTTCCGGGTCGATGGATCACAACTCTCCTTTTTGCCCATGATTTCGGAATAATTATGCACTTTCCACTTAGTCAATATTAACGAGATATAAAGCGATGTAACCATAGAATACGCGGGAAACAAAAAATGCGATATCCGTTTTCAAAATTCAAAATTTAAAAAAAAATCCGTTCCTAATTATTTGTCAAGCGGCCAGTACATTTAAAATACAATAGCAATTGAAGATGAATTGAACTTTTGATAGCAGTGCAATTGTTTTGCATATTGGGTATAAATTATTAAAGCCTACTAATATAACTGTTATTTTGTGTGGTTTAAAGTTGTTATCAGTAAGTTAATACAAAAGTAACAGCTACTGGTTTGTCAAAAATCGACTTTCTTACCAGTCGTTCCTAATTATATGACCACTACTGTATATATTGTAAAGATTAACTTTGACTTGTAGAACGTATACTTTATGTATCTATTTTACAAAATAAATATTTTGATTTGATTTGATTTGTTTTTCAATCAAAAATGTATCAAAAGTTCTACCAAGTGCCAACAATCACAAGCACCAACTCCATCTTAAATGGTACCTATACCAAAATTTTACATTTCAGGCAGATAGTTACTTTGTAAATGCCTTAAGCTATAGAGGTCTAATACTTTAGTCTATAACAAAAAAGAACAGAGAAACGGGTTATCAAATTTTGTACTTAAACGGTGGTGCGTCTATGCCCCTTAAACCAGTCGCGTCCACTGCGTTCCAACTGACACTGATTCTTTGTCCAGGTGTGCAGATGATAGCCGCGCTCCTGGACGACTCCGACAACGGCGACCGGCTGCTGATGATAAAATCGTCGATAAATTTTTGTCACTTAAAATTTCTGAAAACCAAGTTGCGGGTGTCTGTTAAATCGACGGTTATCTTCGTTTAAACAAGAGATTACAGCTTGAGTTTTGGTGAGTACACTTTCTGAAACAGTTATTTTTTATTTTTACGTAATAACGTCATGTGAATAATTGCTCAGGTTAATTTAATACGTTTATTAGTTATAAGTCGCAATATTTTAATAGATTTTTCAATAATCCAATGGAAATTCGGCCTAATACAAAAGTTTTTACAATCTCAACATTTGCTAAATACAAGTATTGCCGTGGCTTAGTAACGACCGGTCGCGGGTGTGAAGAGGGGTGTGGGGCGCTCGCGCAACGATGGGCATGCCAAAAAAAGGTTTAAGGCCTCAAGAATGTTTTGAAGTTTTGGTTACTACTTTAAGAAACCGGCAGCTTCTCTGGCATCACGACAATGCCTCGGCGCACACGTCTGCCAGAACACTTGACTTTTCAATACGAAAAATGTGCCTATCCTACCTCACCCGCCATATTCCCCTGACCTAACACCTTGCGATTTTTACCTGTTTCCAAAAATAAAAGAAAAATTAAAAGGCAAGAGGTTTCAAAGCAAAGAAGATGCTCTCGCTGCATATAATTTCGAGATTTCAGAGGTGTCTAGAGAAGAGTGGGCAGAGGTATTTTCTAAATGTTTTTTGTTTGATAAACACTTGTACTTGTCCACTTATTTATATTAATTTCCCTTACCGGTTTCGCTGTTAAAGCATTATCAAAAAATGTTTCAAAAGTCCCACCAAGTGCCAACAATCACGAGCATCAACTCTATTTTCTAAATGGTTTAGACGTATGGAAAAGTGTATACGTGCTCAGGGTGAATACTTTGAGAAGTCTGATATCTACAATAAAGAATAAATATGATAGTTTTTGAATATCTAGTACAATTGGTCATTCTGTGTTAATTAAAAACATATCGTCACGACATAAATCCCCTAGGGGGTGTTCCTAAATGTAAACTGCGAAATGCAAGTCGGTCTACACTTGGTACATCTGCTTTTCACCGACGATTATTACGTCCTGAACATGATGGGTGGTAAACTCTGAATCGTATTTTATTACAACTAATTTACACTTCACATCGCAGGGGAAACACGGGCATTCTGTTCGTAAACCTAAATCAGAGTTGCTTTTGAATATATTCAGATATGAAGAGTGTATTGGTAGATCAAAAACATTTTGTAAGTTATTAAATTTGAAAAATTGAATATTTATTTGATTATTTACAACTGTAATTCTCTTTACCTCCATAATTTTATATATTTATAATAAAAATATCGTACTAGTATTTATATCAGTATATATATACGTAAATATGGTAATATCGTATTTAATTATAATATTCTTATAACTATTTATAGATAATTTATAATTAGAAATGATAATATTAATTAACATAATATTATAGTTATGATAAATAATAATCAATATTATCGATCTCATATTATATTAATTAAATGTGAATATATTATTCACTTAAAATAAAATCGGTCAAGTGCGAGTAGGACTACGCTTGGAGTAGAATAAGTCGATTCTATCACTAACTGAATTGAAAAGGGAACATGCTCGAATAAAGTAGGAATTTTGGCGATAATTAGTGCGCGCGCAAGGGATATTCAGACTCATAGATCTCCGAGTAGAGTAAGGAGCCTCAAGTTTTATACGTGATAAAAGGTCTGCAGAGTCTGAGAATTTTTGTATGATTTTGTAAATAAATGTTTTTGTGATTTAAAATCTGTAGAATTTTTTCCCATTCTCCTTTTAAATGCCTACCTGTAAGCAAGATTTTTTTGCCTTAATTGAATTACCTATTTGACGTATTTTGGTCAAACACTATAATCATTATAATTTTAGTGTCATTAATGAATTATTAAACGCAGTCACTAATTTATGTAGTCAGATTCACACTGAAACACCGTGATAAATAAATATGAACTATTAGCTTTTGCCCGCGGCTCCGCCCGCGTGTTATTCGGTTTAACGACATGCTTTTTTCCGAAATAAACGGTTTTATCGGTAATTATGGTCCTATCCCAATAAATTTTTATTGCGTTACTGTCAAGAATTTTTTCCAGTATGTATTTATAGTAGGGGGACTTTTGCTCTATAAATTTGTTTTTGTGGGCAAAATGTTGATGTATAATGGAGGCTACTTGGTCATGCCTGTGTTTGTAGTCCGTTTGTACTATAGTTTTGCACGCTCCAGTTATATGTTGAATGGTTTCCGAAGCGCTGCTGCAATGTCTGCACATATCTGTAGGTAAGTTACGTTCTTTTAGGATATATTTTTTGTAGTTCCGAGTGTTAATGACCTGGTCTTGAATCGCTATCATGAAAGCTTCTGTATCGACAACATTTCATTTTAGTTAACCATTAGTTTGTAATATTTATATTGAAAGTCTGTGTACAAAAGAAACTTATGTATTTTTTATTTCGTTTTATTTTGTTTTTTCTGCATAATTTAATGTTTTCTTATTCACTCATTCTAAAAGGACGTAAGTCGCATCTGGCTGAGGATTTCAAAAGTCAATGTTCATTATGCCAATGGATTATTAAAAAAAAAACACCTCCACTCTCTCTATCTCTTTGTGTAGTCGCAATCCAAGCTACGCTGCCATATAGAGCTATACCCCATCCATCCATCAGCCTGTCGTCGTCCACTGCTGGACGTAGGCCAGATATATGCTATACTCCAGATATATGTTTAAATAAATCTCCTTCTGTTTGTAAGTATGCACCAGTAGGCATAATTAATAAAGTATTTCAGATGTGGGGCTTGCGGGGAAATTGCCGTTTAAAAATCAAGAGATTGTTGCACAAAATGTTCTCTAAGCTTATTAATTTAAATTAACTTAAAAAAAAACAATCCATTGTACCTATCTATTTTTCCCGCAAAGTAACAGAACAATGATATAATGACGTTGTTTTGTAGTTGTCTGTAGAAAATGTTGATAGATGGAATTTCTGTTAGAACAAAACAACTTATATTAGCACTTTAGCACCACGTGGCATACGCATACCATAGTCAGACCAAGCATAAAAACAAAATTAGTAACTTCTTCAGTTCATACGGCAAAAGAATCTTGAAAATATCTTTAAGCAATTGTATTCTTCTAGTCCTCTTTGAAATCCGTGTGATTTTACAAAAACATGTTTTTTTCCGTTCTATCGGTAAGAAGATATTACACATCTTTACGGCCGTATGACCTTTTGTGTCCTGCATTAAATCCTCATAACTCGAGATCTAGCTTCGACATCCATGTCCTCGGCTCACCAGTAAGTTGATGGAGGTCTGCTAATCCAACGGGAAATATCGTTATGAGGAAAATCGAGGAACTCCTTACCGTTTTTATAACGTTATTTGACATATACGCATGAAACTAACGTTGAATAACGCTAATTTCAGGGTGATTGTTGCAGTGTTTGTTGGTATAAAGCAGGATCATGCGAAGAGAAGTGAGGTATTATAGGCACTTAAACCTTACTTTTAGTTTTAATTAAGGATCATTTAAATTTAAAATTTTGAAATATGTGTGCACCTGTAACGTTACAACACACGGATTTAAACCCTACTTACTATTGTTATACTATTTGTGTATGTAACATTGGTGCTCCAAATATATAAATAAATAAAAAGAAAACCGCATTAGAATTTGACCATTACTTTCGGAGATATAGCAAAAACAAAATTGGCGGGAAAATCGAAAATTTTATTTGTGTAATTGTTTATAAATTAAGTAAATAAATAACGTCAATTTGAGATGTAGATAGATGCATGAAATCGATAATCTAACTTCACTAATTTTTTCGAAAGCAGATATCTTAGTGTATTTGTTGGGTAGAAAATAATTGATTTGTGGAACTGATTGGCGGTATATTGGAGATAAGTGTGTATTTTTAATTTATTTTGATGTTTAAACACTAACGAGTGAAAGGGAAGCAAGAAACGGCATTGCATAGCATTTTGCTTGAGGACGCATCTTCAGAGTGCCGCGTGCGTCGTATAAAGACGTTTGATTGTTGTTTGAAGCGCCAACGCCAACAAAGGGCGCCCCGGGGGAGGCCACGTGGTGCCTAGAAAAAAAATTACGAGCGCTCCTTGTAGGCCTACAATGAGTTAGTACCGAGACGCAAAATCATGTTAGACCTACAGTACTGTTAAGGCGCAGACTAGATAAAGTATATTTTTTTGCACGAAGGAGGCAACTGGGCAAGGCCTGCTCGGAAAAAAGTCCACGCCACGTACCTCACAACCGTATTCGGACGTCCTTCAGCTTGGCGCCATCCCTTATCTGAGCAAGTTAATATTGTTTGACAGTACTCACTAGGTGCGTGCTGGCAAGTGTTATGGTTTCGCAGAGCAGGTGAGGCCGGCGCGGAGGCAGGTCCGCGCCGCGCGCCTCGCTACCACACTCGAACCTCCTTCAGCTCCATTGTGCTTGCGGCGCCATCACTTATCTGTACAAGTAAATCAGCATTTTAACTAAACTTGGCGTCACGCACAAATAGCTAGTTACTACTAGCATAGGTTGCGTTCAAAGATAGTTATTAACAAAAAAAAACAGAAAAACTTCTAAAAATCAACTCTTAAATTAAGTGAACTGCTTAGACATTATATTTATTTTCAACGACATCTATTTTTCAAAAACTTCTTCAATAGGTTCCTTAAAACAGTATAATACCCTTTTCCCCTTCATTTTGATAGAGGGCATATCTAATATTTTAATTATATCGTCCAAATCAACAAATGACACATCATCAACTTTAAGACGAAAAGCACGCTTTGTTTCGTCGACACATCTTAAAAAAGTAACCTTTACTTCTGAATCTTCAAAATCAAGATCAGTAACAGCAACATAATAGTATTCTCTGTTCCTTTCACTGATTATTTTTATAAGCAGGAATGTACCTTTAGGAATATTTCTTGGGTGGATTATCGTTTTATCGAGGCTGGTACCGGCACAGTTGTTTCTTTTTCTATTTTCTTTGTCCTGAATTTGTGCTAAAGTCTCACTATCACTATCGCTTTCACTAGAACCTTCGTAAATATTCTTGAATAGGATTCCTTTTCTTCCAGCATTGAGGTTCTGTATGGCAGAATTAAAAATACCCACTTCATCCAAATCAAAATTTCCCGCTTCAACGCATCCAGCCTCGCCAATATTAACTAAAACTCATACTGGGTGCTAGGTGCCATAAATCTGAACTGTTTCAATCGCTAGACGCAAATGATTCTCTTATTGATTCTTCAGATGACTCTTTGGGTTATGCTCACCTCAGTGATTTACTTCACAATACATTTACCCCACACAAGAAGAACTTAAATATCTGTCGTATTATCCACTGAACATGCAAGACATTAAGAAAAAAAATGTCCGTGAAAAAATTCCAATTTATTTAAAATCCCAATTATTTTTTAGGGTTCCGTACCTAAAAATGAAAAAAAAAAAAAGTCTGTCTGTGAAGACCTTTTTTGTCAGGCCTAGTTAAAGGTATTATGTTGAAACTACTAATCTTACAGAAGTCTGCTATCAAATACTTGTATTTAGATTTAGTTTTTAGTGGTCTTAAGTTTATTTTATGAACCTCTTATTTTTTAATTTGTTTTTGTGGGTTACCAAATAAATTTATTTTCTTTCTTTCTTTCATCTGCTAAAATGTCTGAGGTGTTGCCGGTTTGGGTATATCGAAAAAGTTAACTTTCTCAATATGTTACATGTACCCATATTGGTCCGAATTTATACCCTTGGTAGTCGACAAAAGGTTGTTGACTCTACGTCGTACCCAGTAAGTTGTGATTTGTGAACCATTTCTTCCTTTTAGTTTGTCTGCTTAAAAAGACGCAATATACGGTTTGTGATTTAGTTCAAAATTTAAACTTCATTGAATAAATAAGGTAATTAAGTATCGCTATGTTTCAAATGTTTATAGGTGGTACAGCTGATGCCGGGCTCGACTGTGGAGGTACCACCATCTTACTCGCAAATCCTCCCGAAGTTATTCGGGGGAGAGTAAGAGAACAATAATAAGTTGTATGAGACGTCATCTGAAAAAAAGGGTTCACTGCCGAAACATAAAAATTTTGGCGTAAATTATTTTTTTGTTAAACTAAGTAGTTGCTGAGAATTAGAAACCCAAATAATCAGAAAAGCGTTCAATAGAATGAATGAATAAACTCAATTACTGATAACTGATAAGAACATAATGAGGTATTTAATATAATATAACGGAATATGTTTGTTGATGTAAAAGATTAGAGATAAATATGTTAAGGGTAATACCAGAAAAATTTAAACTTG
This sequence comes from Ypsolopha scabrella, assembly GCA_910592155.1. NCBI lineage: Eukaryota > Metazoa > Arthropoda > Insecta > Lepidoptera > Ypsolophidae > Ypsolopha > Ypsolopha scabrella. The sequence continues at coordinate 14,593,766 of OU342985.1, forward strand.
GGTGTACTTAGAACTTTCCAGGCTCCTTGGGAACAGTCCGCAATACACCTAGGTCTACCCAACGATGTGTGAAAAACACGGTAAATAACAACAATATCGATTTCGAGATCAAGGCGACACGAAATAAGCCGATAAATTAGTAGAGACTGATAAACAATTTGGCTCCCGCTTAGTACGGAACCCAAATTTTTATTATTTGTGGTTTCACTTTAGAATATGAACAAAAATCTGAACAAATTTCATGACACGCCGCTGCGCCCCAATATTAGTTCAGCACTATCAATCCTTAGGAGCAGCATCCCGTCACAATCGAAATCCATGTTCCTGACTCCATTCACACTTTCAGAACTACATACAATAATAAACAAAATAAAGAAAAAAACTACTAAAGACATTTACGGGTTTCCGTGTGACCTACTTCATCTAATAGCAGATAATGTCTTATCTCTTTTATGCGAACTATTTAATAATAATAATAATAATAATAATAATAAAATTCTTTATTGCACACTATAAAATTTTTGTACACAGGCGAGCTTAATACTATTTAGTATTTTCTACCAGCTAACCTTTGGCAATGGGGAAGTTGTTGGGGGTAGTGCCATGATGTCAGAATAGTATAGATACAATTTTAAATAGATATATTATTTGTCACTAAAATACTCAATAAATTATAATATTACACTACATCCTAATAAACATATACAATATTAAGAACTAACAACATAATGTGATAAAATACATATACTACTTGCAAGTTTACATACATAAGTACTCAAAGACTCGTCGATAGATTTATTGAGGAGAATTGATCGAACAACTCAAATCATTATAAACAAAAGATTTAATTTATCATGGATCGTTCTGCAAATCAAGAAAGTGTTGCTTTATCTTAGTCTTGAAGACTGACACAGATGAAGCTTCACGGATGTGTACCGGCAAACGGTTCCATAAGCGTATTGCACTCACGGTAAAAGAATTTGTATACATGCATGAACTATGCTCAGGTGTGCGAAGAAGCCAAGCCTTGCTAGGACGCTGATTGCGGTCGAGGGACGAAAGGGGCACAAAACGTTCTTTAAGATAAGATGGGGAACTAGGGTTATGGAGAATACCATAAAGAAACGTCAAAATATGGGAATCTCTACGGAACCTGATATTAAGCCAATTGAGCTCAGTGCGGAATTTGGAAATGTGATCATACTTACGCAGTCCGAATATGTAACGAATGCATAAGTTAAGAAGACGGTCAAGCTTATTAAAAAGTTCCATAGTGAGGTCGGGATAGCATACATCCGCATAATCTAAGATGGGGAGCAACAATGAATTAACAAGAGTAACTTTAGCAGAGTATGGCAGAAACTTTTGCATGCGTTTAAGAGCATGCAAAGATGCAAATATTTTTTTGCTGCTTTCAGACACATGCAAATCCCAAGACATGTTATTTCTAATGTGCAAACCCAAATTTTTTACCTCAGTACAGTAAGGTAGTGGTATATTATTGAAGCAAACTTGGGGTAAGGTATGTAAGTCAAGTTTGTCCACTAGGGCCCTACTTCCTAGGATTATTACTTGCGTCTTAGCAGGATTAACTAAGAGTCCATACTGCTCTGTCCAAACACTAATAGAGTCGAGATCGATGTTTAACTTCTGAACAGTATGAGACAAAGAGTCCTGCTTGCAAGATAAATACAGCTGCAAGTCATCGGCATACAAGTGATAAGAGCTGAAGTTCACAACAGAGACAAGAGTATTTATGAAAACAGAGAATAGTAATGGAGATATAACCCCACCCTGCGGAACTCCAGCTGTCACGTCACACCAATTGGAGAATTTGTCGTCAATACGTATGCGCTGCTGACGCCCATGTAGATACGAATCAAACCATGTCGCTGCAGAGTCAGAAATGTTAAGTGAACGGAGAATAGCCAAAAGGATGTCGTAGTCAACGCAGTTAAAGGCGCTGCTGAAGTCAAGTAAGGTAAGGAGTGTAAGTTGCCTATCGTCCATAGCTTGGCGGATATCATCGGTAACTTTGATAAGAGCAGAGCAGGTACTATGGGATGGACGAAATCCCGATTGAAAAGGGTTAAGGAGGTTATTCGCGTGGAGAAAATTCAGAAGTTGGCGATTGACCACTCGTTCAAGTACTTTGGAAAGAAAGGGTAAGATAATAGTGCTTGTGACGGGATCTATCCTTCGTCACTGAAACAGATTAAAGTAGTTCCATTGTATAAGGGTAAAGGGAGTAAGACTGAAATGAAAAGGTATAGGCCAATAGCCGTTGTCCCAGCCCCGTCCAAAATTTTTGAAATGGGTCTTTGTGAGAGAATCCTTAAGTTTTTGTCACCATCACTCAGTGACAAACAGTATGCATAGCGATCGGGTCGCTCCACTGCGTGCTGCGCCCGCCGGCTCCTGCGTGACGTGCTCGGCCCTCTCGAGCGTCGGCGTCGCGTCAGTATATGTGGACGGCAGTTCCCGAGGGGTACTATCAATAATTACATTTGCGCCGGTAAAACCGCAGGCAAAAGTCTAGTAAACGGTAAAGCGCCTTCTTTTGGAAAGTATTTTTAGAAAACACATCTAAGAAATTTACGACATCATGGGTAATCAAGACGTCTGGGCTTACGAAACTACTTGTATTCTGTTTTACTGGAAAAAAAAGTGAGCAGTGAATTCAATTTGGAGCTCACAATTCAAGTTAATTTAAAGTAAAACCCATTTAGGGTCACGTGGCATACTAAACCAATAATGTATGTACTGATATAAATGACATATTAGCACGATACAACTAGCAATCTGCATACAAAATTATTTTTCTTGAATATATCATTCAAATTATAATACATGGTTTAAAATTATAATGTAATTATGTTCAATATTCAAAATAATTATTATAATATATTAATATAAATTCAAGCTGATATTTAAATTTTAATTTGTAATTTTTTTCTATGGTGTATTAAAATATTTTTTGTATGTTAATGTGATAATATTTTCTTCAACTGAATTTTTTTAAGTTGAAATTTTTGAATGTTTGTCTGTCTGTATGTATGTTCCATTTTAACTCGAGAACTGGTCAAAATAAATAGGCTATACGATAATGATAAAAAACTATCGAAATACTCACAGATTCGAACTACATTTATCTTAAAATATACATTGATTGAAATATACTTCCACTGGAGCGAAACTGCGGGCAAAAGCTAGTAAACAATAAATGATGTTCTGGCGTAGCGCATTCTTGTATTTGCTATATTTGCCCAAAAGCATTTACATTTGCTGTAATTGCCAAAAAAGCAAAAAACAAAAACGCGTTTTTGTTTACTTTTCGGTTGTAAGTCACGCTTGAAAGGATCCAAATAAGCCTGTTTATGAGTATTTACTAGCTTAGTCCATCTGTGGATGGCATGTTTGTGATATTTATGAAAATACTAAATATTTGGCCAGATACGTGAATTTCGCTACACAAATACGCTACGCCCAGTTAAGTGCCACCGTTATACATAGTATGGGCATCTACATACATAATGTGTGCACCGCACAAGACTCAGAGAATTTATCCAGGAAATCCAGACAGAGTTTTTACCTCATCTGAGTAGTCCTCACTGTGACCGGACTTTTCGGAATCCGAATAAAGACTTCTTGCTGAAGACGGCTGGTAGACTTAATCTTTTTACTTAAACTTTCAAATTACTGAAGAAACCACTTCATCATTTTGTTTGAAACTAAAAATGCAGAAATTTAATATTTTGATTATCTCATTTTGTGAAAAATAAGTCAGTTTATTTTATTATAATAATTCTAATGGTGACATTTATTTATGTAGATAAATTAATACTCAAGAATTGGTAAGTAGTCGGTATCAAGGTTTAATGACCCCTTTTGTGAACTGTGAAGTGCGAGTCTTAATCCACACTTGGTACATCCACTTTTCACCAACGATTATTACATCCCAAACGATTATTTGCACCGCGGGGACTGAACCCACGACATATCGCTTAGCAGGCGAACGCTCTGCCATTCGGCCAAAGAGGCGGTTGGTATAAGTATAATATTGTTAAAACTCTTACGGTTTTAGTGGATATTGTATGAAAGTAAAATATAAGAGCTATTATATCGTCAAATGGTTCATTTACTTACTAATCGATCTGAAATATTTTATCGAAAAACGCTCCAGACGTTTGAGCAAATAAAAGGATTTGGCTTCAACACGAAGGTATTACTACACGCCGCGAATTGTGAAATATAACGGTCACAGAAAAGAAATTAGTCATACAAAGTCAGTATTTTTTTCGGAGATGTTGTATTTTTTTTCACGAGTATGTACAAAATGAAGGATATTTTTACAAATATTCGTCTATCTATCATTCAGTACTCAGAGAATTCCTAACTTCTTGTTGTTCTGCTTTGTGAGAAGAATGCTAAGAAAATCATTAGCATTCCTACAATCCCAATTCGCTCCTAACAAATTTGAACCACTTTTCATGTAGCAAAGTATCATCAACTCCCTCGAGTGGTGACTAAATGGAGGAAAACAAAAGCCTAGCCATGAGCCCTGAGGCTCCGGTAATGACAAACAATGCTTGTATCTAACCATCCTGGAAAACAAAGCGCTTACGTAGTGGCTTAACTCGCTAGAGAATTTGAACAGCTACTGGGAAACTGTTACTTTGGGAATATTACAATAAACTTTTTATGAAAACAGCTCATTTTTTCATTTATAATAAAATGGCAGCCAATTCAAATTATGACATTACTTTTGCGTCACCCAGTATAACCCCTAAATACTTCATAGACGTAAATTGTCAGCATACTTTTTATAATCCCTTAGTTGCCTTCTACGATGCCCACGAGAAGATATGGAGTCATGGGCGTAGCCAGCCATGGGCTTAGGGTGGGACACTCCTTACTTGCGCGCGCTTTTTGTTTTGATCGCATTTTTTTGCGTCGACTGACGACTGTGTGAACTTTCTTACGGATATTAAGTATTGTAGTTAGTATCTAAAAGAATATTCGCAAATTGTAAAAATAAACAGTCGATTGACAACGACGCCCGAAAATGAGCCCGTCGATACGGCTTCAACAAGTGCGACTTCAACCGTTGTTCATGGTGGTTCTGTACATGGTGCAGAGGAAAATGTGCCTGAACCTGAAAGTTCCCTTCAAAATATACAGATATCAGAGTGTGGTGATTGCAGTTCTAGTGAAAGTGAATACAATTTTGACTTGGACAATCATTTAACCTTTCGCAAAAAAATAAGAACATGGGCTACTGAAAATCGTATTCCTCATTCCGCTTTGTATAAATTGTCAGGCATAATAAACGAATTTATACCGGGAACACTACCGTCTGATGCTAGAACAATTTTATGCACTCCCGTTAGTGTAACTTTAAAAAATGTAGATGGAGGTCTAAGATGCTAAATATCATAGTATTATTAGTCTACTTAAATATCCTATTACTATTGATATCCTATTATAATTATTTTTGGATATAAATATATAGCTATAAACTTCATCATAACCAGTTTTTAATACATTTTTAACTTCAATTAGAGACTAAAGTCGATTCTAAAGGCTATAATTTTAATTTTAGTGCTGTCAAAACTTAATATTTTCCAAAGTTAATATATCTTCTCTTGTTAACACTAAGATCTATTTTGCAATAAAAAAAATGTATATTTATCAGCACTGAGATGCTCAGCAGCCAACGAGTTGGATGCTACATTGACGGCGTCAGCCTTAACAACATTTATTTATTTATTTTTATTTATTTATTTATTTATTAAGGAACTTACACTATCATTACAGGCTGGACCTAATTCAATAGTGAAGTAACACATCATATACATCATAATTACTATACAACATACACATCCAATACCAAAAACAATTAACTTACCTACATATATTGTCATCTTACACAATAACAAAAAAAAGAAAAAAAACAAGGACAAAGAGCCATAAAAAACAATAAATTAACCACAAACCTAATAGTAACATAAAATTTGCAAAGTTATCCTTGTGAATTCACCCAGAGAACATAAGTTACGCGGACAATATGGTGCTGCTGAGTGCCTTGGCCTGCGATGTGGAATCACACAGATGTTACGGACTTGTATACAATCTCAAGAAGAGTCAAGTCATGGTATTTGGAGCTGAATCTAAACATCGGGAAAGAGTGGATAAATTTAAATACTTGGGCCACCTATTGACGTCCAGCCTCAGGGACAACGATGGCATTGAGAGGGAACGGAGGGCATTGTCGATCAGGGCAAACATGATTGCTCGCAGATTTTTCTGGAGCTCCAAGCAGGTGAAAATAACCATTTTTAAGGCGTACTGTACCTCATTTTATACCTGCAGTCTGTGGGTCTTCTATTCGCAAAAATCGTACAGTGCCCTCTATGTACAGTATAATAACGCGTTTCGGAGTTTGCTGGGGCTGTCCGGAAGCTGCAGTGCGTCAGGTATGTTTGCGGAAGCGCGCACAGATTGCTTCTACACAACTATACGCAAGCATGCCGTTTGATCATTGTACTGCGGGTAGGCGATGAGCTTGTGGCTCCTTTTCCTACTCACGGGGGATGAACGAGCCAAATAATCTGACCGGTGAGCGAGTGGTGGTGATGATTGGGCTGAACAGCATGACCCGTGAACGAATTGGGGAAAGCGGCAGTCCTGCCGATACTTAGGCGGCGTAATGGGACGGAATTCTTCATTATTACATAATAAAACTGATTTTAATGTGAATAAACATAATTTATATTTAATTTAATTTGACACACAAACATAATTTATATTTTTAGACTTAGTCATGCACAAATTTACGTAACTTATAAATATATCCTATTTAGATATTTGTTTATACATATATATACATGTAGGTATACTTTAATATTTCCTGTTTATGTATAGTATATTTTTTCTACTTATACGTATGTATATTAAATTATATTATACTTTTATAACTCCCCTTATTCCAAATTCCAAAACTTTGACGATTTTGCAGTTTTTGTTGCTAAGTTATTAAATAACTAATTATTGACTTTAAAATCCTATATTTGTATGTATTATGTTATATATAAGTATATGTACGTATCTATATATGATACACCACAAAAATAAATTAAATTACTCTACGAACTTTGTACATTAAATAACAAGAGAAAAACAGCTCTATTTCGATCAGCATAGGTACGAAAACCAAGTTAGACGCTTGTACTTCCCGTATGTGTGAAGGTGGTTAAGCCGAATCCCGGTGCAAAATGCATATCATAATATTGTTTTCCTTACTTTTGAATAAAAAGGAAACGCCGGAAAAAATCGATCATTTTATAATACCACTTCTGAAAAAGTATCCTTGTCACACTCAAGCTACAGAAAGGTGCGTAAAAATAGTGACAGAAGCCTCTGCTGCAGTGTGTGGTCCAATAAGGAGAGATGGGTTCATAAGAACACGTCTTCTATCACGTAAAATATGCCGGTTTTTGAGAGTAAGAAAGATTTCAAAATTCAGTGATTTTTAATTTTTTAGCTATTTTACTCTGTTTAACAAACATATATAATTTGCTATTATTATATGTATACTGTTGTTAATATTATTATTTTGATAGTTTCTAAGCAAATAAACGTAATTTAATTATAAATGAACTGTTTTATTACATTACACCGAACATCAGAATATTGCCTAAAAAAGTGTATTTTTCCAAATTTTGGAGGGCTTGGGGCAGTATTTCCCTAAATATATCAAGCAAGTTAATTATACAGCTTTAAATCTTATTAGAACTGACAACTTTTGGCAATAGTTCCATAACAAAATTCCAAAAAAAAAATGACTCTCCACCCTACTATGCATGGCAGTCGCTCCACTACGTTCCACACATCTGCACTGAAGGATTTATGAAATTTCCAAAGAACCAGTTTGGCCTAGGCAAAACAAGTTGGTCCTGAAATCGGTGTTGGCCGGTTACATCCACACTATAAACATGAGAATGGTAAAACGGTATATAAACCACGAGCACAGTGCAATGACAAAGGCTGACTTTACATTTATAAATTTTAAATGTCTCGCTCTCATAGCCGGTCCTGCTCGAATATTGACTGTGTAAGACATGATCTTTATATTAAACTGGGCAGAATCATTTGGTCTCCTAGTGTAGCCAAAAAAGTCACACGTGGTGCTTTTTGGCAGTAGATGTCTGCTGGGTCTACTAAATGATATGTCAGTACCTCCTGTCTGTTATAATCACAATTATTTTACTGTTTACTGAGAAGGTAAACAAATTAAGATCAGCCGTAGACTATACGATGCATTTGCTCCCTAAAGCAACTTCAAAAGTAAAATGAATGAAAACTTTATTAGCAACACAATGAACACATACAATAACATTATACAAAAGATAAAACAAAGATTAAAATTACATGTAACCTTAGAGTATACATAAGATACTCTAAGCATATAACACATTAAACACACCATGATTTCTGAATTTCATATTCGCATACATTAAAATACTGCATGTTCGGACTGTGACAGTGAAAAGGTCCTAGCCCAGCATGTGTCATCGATATTCTGTAACGCTGGTATTCTGTCGAAAGCATATTTGGATTGCTGCAACGAAAGTTTTTGTTTTCATGTAACACATTAAACACGCGCCGTGATACCAAGATTTCATATTCGAATACATTAAAATACTGCATGTTCGTAATGTGACAGTGAAAAGGTTCCAGCATGGGTCATCGATATTCCGTAACGCTGGTATCTTGTCGAAAGCATATTTGGATTGCTGCAACGTAAGTTTTTAATTTTGTATTTTCTTGTGTTATACACTATATTTATTGAAATTTTAAATGTAATAATACTTAATTTAACTAAAAGTTTTAAATTATTTATATTGTAAATTATGTATTAAAGAAATATAATTAAAAAAATTGAAACGAAATAATTAAAGATTACAATAAATTATACGAAAATTATATTCTAAAAAACTTAACCAAACCAAATACAAAATAAAAAAATTTATGAAGTAATAATAGCTATATTAAATATTTTAATATATTCTATTATTCTTAAAGTTCTACATACTTTTATTCCATAAAATCAGCGACTTGAACCGCTTGTGCCTAAACCCATTTCATGGCAACGTTAATAGCCCACATCTAGGAGTGAGTCAGCGAAGGGGCTCATATCACACGTGTTCTTACTTATGTATGAAACGTTTGTCTCAAACAGTCAAAACAAAAATCTATTATACATTTCTACACACGAAATTAAACATAACAGTGTATTTGTTGTAGATGATCCCACAAGAAGCAGAAAACAGCGTTTAGATGTATGGCGCTTTCAAAATATCGCTGCCCATAACTTCGGTATTAAGAGGTAAGGTAAGTATTTATAAAATATATAAATTGTTTCTACCATCCATAAGGTACAATATCCGTTTGTTTAAAAGTCACACGAAATCTGTATTAGCAATATTTGCGCACGTGAACTACAAAGTTGGGTCCCGAGTAGAATCCTGAGCGGAGCGAGGGATCCAAGAGACAAGATGGATTTTTTTTCACGAGTTATTACTTTTCACCATCGATTATGAGAGAATAAACAAGCAGGTATCATCTAGTGATTTTACAGTCACAATTTTCGCCCTAAAATGGACGTTTTTTAGGGTTCCATACCTCATAATAACAAAACGGAACTTTATACGATGACTGTCCGTCTGCACGAGATAAAAAAGCAACGTTGTGGGGCGTCTAATAGTTATAACATTTAAAATAATTTGGCCAAGTGCGAATCAGACACGCGCACAAAGGGTTCTGCACCACCACACAATACGGGTACGAAGCTTGTCAGTCTGTGTATCCATTCGTAGGTATGCAAAGTAACATTAATGTGGATCCGTTTTGGCCTTTGTTGTATATATACTGGTTGAAAATGAACCCCATAGCTATAACAAAGGAAACTGTTCTATATTCGAAATAAAAAATACATGTCTTGTTACTTTTGTCATGTCACTTGTTGTAATAAAAAAAATATATCGACCGTCAAAAGAAGCACGAATATTCCGGTGACAGAGACGACGCTCTGCAAAACCTATGTGTACATACATAGCCTATGTGCATTATTTACCGCCGGGAATACGTACTGTCTATTGCCATATCATGAAAAAAAAAAACTGAAAAGAAGTTTTTTTTTACGGTTTTGTGTTCTATTCTAGGGGTTCATTTTCAACCTGTGTATTCCCGAAGTGTTGAAGGGTCACTAAGAAGTTAAAAGTCAAGTAGTTATTATATGTTGAAAACTGAAATTTTTTCATCATTACACATATAAGGGAAATCCGGTAATTTTTACATATACTTAGAGCTACGTATACTCAGAGCTACATATACTTAGAGCTACATATACTTAGAGCTACATACCTAGAGCTAGATGTTAAGGGGGGGGGGGTTATCCCGACTTTGTCTCTTTTTAAATTAATTTTAAACCAATAAAAAGCGACGATTAAATTTTGCAATAAATATATGTCATATGTCACTCTTTGATATTAATATTTCGGCCGTTGATTTTTATTTATGCTGAAATTAAAATGCACCCCATCACTAAACGCAGCTGTCATAGGGGCCATCTCTCGTTGGCTCTTCTATAGTATTGTTCCAGCCTAAATTATTTCACATTTTTCGGCAAGTTGTTTTAGTAATGACCGTTACAAAAGTAGACATGTCTCAAAGATGTGAAATCGTGGGACAAGCTTTAAAATTGTTTTTTTCGAGAATTATTCATTATTTAAATAAATCATTAATATAAAATAAAGATACTATTTTGTTTAACAACAAAAAAATAATAACTTATGTAGAAGAATAATGTTTTAAAACGCAGTCAGAAGTTACAAATTTGGCCGATGGGACAGTATGAAACCGTCATTTTCAGTATTTTCAATAATAGATAAATCCATTAAATATGTTATGTATTAAAAATGCAATTATTGTAATTGGTTCTCAGATACTTATTATTTAAGTAAAAAATAAGAAACTTCCGTGGCTGATAGCCTGGAAATAGAAAATATATATATATATGCATGGGACACCCAAAAAAGGAAAGGGGCGTGCATTATTTTTGAAATTACCCATTTATCACGACTGACTGACTGACTGACTCACCATATAAAACTTGAGCCACTTCCAGGGGAGATTGAAAAGCTCTGTTGACGTTTTTTATGTGGATACTGTATAGTTTTGATCCTTTTGGCATCTCGAAAACTAATTTTGTGTTAATTTTCAGGAAAAACTGAAAGCACGGTGCGACGAATAGTCAAAGAAAAGTTTTCGACACCCGGGAAAAATAAGAGAGGCCGTCCTTTTCTGGATATGGACGACTATGAAATTGATTTACGTAAAGAGCAAAAACTTTCTTTCTCGTAAATATACCAGGTATAAATAGAGTGCGAACTTTAAATAAAACCTACTCATCATAGTGAACAACTATTCGAAAAAAAAACCCGCGAAAATCTTCACAGAAAAAGATGTTCAACTGTAACTCAAAGACTTTATCTCGGTACAGTTTTTCTCTTAATTTTTTTATTCGCTTCAATTTTGCAAGTTTCATTCCACTGTATTTAGTACCACAGTGTAAAAATCATTTTTAAACTGTGCTCGTACTTAACTGTTCAGTTGTTGAATCTAATAACACTATTGACATAGTTTAAATTTTATTATCCAAGTTTTCAAAGTCGTTGAAGAAAACGCCTTAGAGCTATTCTCTTACTCTCCCCCGAATAACTTCGGGAGGATTTGCGAGTAAGATGGTGGTACCTCCACAGTCGAGCTCGGCATCAGCTCTACCACCTATTAGTTTTTGTGTACTCCTATAAAATCTGTCAATACAGTAAACAAAGCTGGTAAAATGTGTGTGTTATGCGCTACAGATATTCTATCTCACGGCTATGGTTTTAGTAGTGCGTACACAAGCACTTTTTTCCGATGTGAGTAACCTCGGGAGCGCTACGAAACGCGGCACACACACAAAACGTGCTTATCTGTACACGTCACTTCCACAATTATATAGTAAATCTATGCAAATTCAAATTAAGAAAAGTGATGACTCTATGCTAGTATACGAGAGTAGGGTTTTCTTTACATATATATTTTATTGTGTATATTTTATTGTACTAATTGATAATTGAATTTTTTTGTGTATATGTGTATTAATAATTATGATATTAATCGATCGAAATAAACGTCATTCTATTCTATTCTATTGTCGACGGTTAGTGGCCCTTGGATGACGTGACAGTTGGACATGACCTTAGTCTTATACAAATTCATCCGCAGGCCCACTCGTCTCGAAGAACCGCTAAGGCCACGCACCATTTCCTGCAGTTCCTACAGTGATTCCGCTATTCCAAAGTATTGAATACAGAGAGCATATTTGGTATGCATTCTGATAATTTACCTTTAGTAAATTAATTTAGATGTAGAATTTTGTGGATGTATTTTATAATCTCCACTTTATTCTCATTTAGACAAATTATCCCCATAATAATATTATTATTTACAATCAATATTCGGATGCCTTTTCTAGCAAATACTTAATTTTTGTTGATGGTATATTCCATTATTTACAGTTGCTCGGCGTTTTTAAATCGTATTTCCTTACTGAATACCCAACATTACTCACTGGCCTAAAAGCAACGTCTGGTCCATTTTACGTGGCGTGAAGTCAAGGCCAACGACCGCTGAATGGAGAGCAATTTTCCAATTATATTTTTAGACTATATTGAGAATGATACAAAAATGAGAACGGCCTATTTTGATAGATGGATGTTTAAGTGTCATACAATACGATTTAGTATAAGTTAAGTATCAGCTATTTTTATGAAAAGAATATAAATTGGTTACTTAGTCGATTTTTCCAACGAAATGATACCAAAGCCCAAAAATGGACTACAGACGGATGACAAAACTACAAAACAGATGCGAGGAACGACCGAAATATGGGAATTTATTGAATAACGCAATTATTGTAGGTAATCGTAAAAAAACGGCCAAGTGCGATATATTTTATTTATCATTTGGTAAATTTAAATCAAAATTGTAAATCTCTTTTAATATGTTTTTTCATACAGTTTTGTACTTAAGAAAGTGGTCTTAATTACATATTATTAACGATACGAGTATGTTCTTACCGTTTTAATTTTTTATTAATAGTTTTCTTACGTATATTAAGAAGAAAACTTGCGACAGTGTAAACTACTACGATACTTATTTTATCGGTTAGTTAATGATCTGCGAGAGAAAAAAAAATAAAATAAAAAAAGAACACTTTATAAATGTTTTTAATATCATTCATATAAAAAATTGTTTTGTGGGTTTGGTTTGTTAATGTGATAGGAATAAACCGCACGACCAACATCTCATTGGATTGACTAACGTTGGTCCTGCTCGAGACTTATTTATTCTGATATACCATTTTAGTCCATATTTCCTTAAGCTTAGAGATAAAAATAGGTCTCTGGTTATTTTGTTGGTTAGTTATCTGATTATTCAAAGGTTTTAGTTTCCATATTTTAAAAGGTTATTTTAGCTTAGTACCGATATTAAAGGAAACTTTTTCTTAACCTGACAAAGTAATAAAACTATCTTTTAATTCTATATTAATATTTATTTCTTAGTAAGAGCAAAATTTTGTATTCAAAGCAGATGTTCGAAGTGACGTCCTTGATAATCTCATACCAATGAAAAACCTTTGTAGGAATTCGTCAACAACTTTTAAATATGTTTAGTAATTCAAGAATCATATTACCATGGTGAACTTCTAAAAATAATGACCAACTACTTTTTCCGTTTACATTATTATTATAACATAACATGAAGTCATATAAATCTATATGTAATATATTTGATAATGATATTATTATAATATTATGTTGACGTATGAATTATATAAATTATAGTTATATAATCAATTCAATATTTTTAATTGAATCATTGTTTAACGCTGTATAATTTGGGGCCCCTTTTGGAGTAACAACAGCTGAGTAGAAGGATATACATTATACAGCGTAGTTATACAGTTTCACATGCTATTTGTGACGGAACGCAGCTAGTCCATCTCTTTCTGTTAGTGTGAAATTTGGTAAAAATTTGGCCACGTACGAGTCCAACTCGCACACTAAGTGCATTTAACAGTATACAAATCTTTTCTATAATAAGATGATAAATTCGATGCTAAAAATTTTGGATCACTCGCCTGAAAATGAGCTCTTTTTTGTCTTTCTCATAATACATTTATCTTCTGCTTCTAAATCGTCTGTCCGCAGCTTAGCGCAGAGACTATTAGTATTAGAAGGCTGTTATTTGGCATGGATATAAATATTACTCACGCCGACAAAATGGTAAATTTTTTTTTTAAGGGTACCTCTCATACACGTAAACTGGGGATGAATTTTTTTTTCTCGTCTATCCCATAGTATGGGGTATCATTGGATAGGCCGTTCAAAAACATTGTGGGTATGTGAGAACCATTTTTCGATTTAAGGATCCGTTGACGAAATATTAAGCTTTAAAGTGAAAATTTTAGTTAGTGTGGAGCGTCCCCCCCCTGCCGGCTAAACGGTTGTTTATATAAATGTGATAAAAATTCAGAGAAGTGAATAACACGCGGGCGGAGCCGCGGGCAAAATTTAGTTAAGGGACCTGGACTGCGATCTATTGTTTAACTAATTACTTAACGGTTTTGGCGTTTGTTAATATCACTCTCACTTGCATAAACTGACAAAAAAAAATTTTATTTTCTCATTTATCAGTAAAACAGAAGTTACACTTCTAGTGCTCACATTTTTTTTATAATGAGCTTTTGACCTATACAAGGCTCGTTTAAAAGTCCTTCGAGCTAAAAGCATATATTTTGGTACTTTAAAAAAACAATAAGTATGTCGAAAAAATTGTTTAGGCTGGTATTGTTATTGAACTTGAGGTCCTTTTAAAAATCCTTTGGGCCTTACGAGGATTCAATAGATTGCAACCAAGACAGTGGCTAAAAGCAAAAACTTTAGCGGGTCAAGAAGAATTATAATATGATGATGATCATTTTAGATGAAATATTGAGACTAAAACTATTTTTGTTTGTTTGTTTGTCTGTCTGTATATATGTATTGTTTGTATGTCCCGTTTTAACTCGAAAACTACTCACCGGATTTGGATGCGGTTTTCTTTATTATCATCATAGTGTCCTTGGTCAACATATATAGGCTATAAGAGCTGTTGATAAAGTAGCTGCCAAGTCGAAAGCTCTCATTGAAAGACACATTCCAGCAAGCAAAACCGCGGGCAAAAGCTAGTTCCATAGTAAAAATATGTGGCTAAAAATCAACAATAAACTTTCTGGTAGTGAAAAGCTAACAAAATCAGACCAGTCTTACATAATACTAAACAAGAATGTATAACCCGCAATAGAAGAGCTTGTATGTCTGAGCAAAAGAGGTGTGTTAGGATCATAGCAGATGGAAATCTGTAGTCTTTGCCTACCCCTCTGGGAGACAGGCGTGGGTATGTATGGATTTGTTTTTTAAACTTTCCTATAGAAGATGACGAGTTGGAAATAAAGTTAATTTTATTTCAAAAGTTTTTCCATGGAAGTGGTTCAGTGTAACATTAGAGAATGTCATTTATTTATCCGAGCATGTCATTAATACATCCGGTATATTGCAAGTTAATAAATATTACGAGATTTTTTATATTTTCTTCTTTTTCTTGGCTCTGCATCATTGAAAGTTGGCAGTCAGCTCTGTGTAGTACAGTATGCACTAATGTGTATTAATTGCATGACTAAATAGATCTTCCGCTGTTTTGAAATCGGTCCATACCCAGGCTCGGACTACAGGGACCCTAGGCACTTTATAAAAGGGCGGCCAATCAAGCAAAAAAATCGGCCTAAATTAGTTGGTATAGAGCGCGGTGCCGAAACCCTTGCACCAGTGACGCCGCTGCCCGTCACCAGTCTGTTTTATATAAGCCGCGGCAATTGGGGATGGATATACCGCCATCCATCGGTCCCAGGCAATGGTGGGCAGCCTGGTTTTGCCTGAGAGCTGTTCTCTTACTCTCCCCCAAATAACTTCGGGAGGATTTGCGAGTAAGATGGTGGTACCTCCACAGTCAGCCCGGCATCAACTTTGCCACCTAGCTAACACAATGCAATCGACATAACCTGATGATAATGTACAGTCAAGGTATAAAAAGTAATAAGGTGACTCGTTTATCTAGCCAAATTCATACTGGAGACTCGGTTAGTCATCAGGAACAAGATTTAATGACCCTCAAGGTGAAATTTAAAAATGTTTTTTTTGCCCCATATTGCCTGCACTAGGAATTGTACTTAAACTAGTCCAACCAGTAAGGTGGCAAAAAAAAATATTTTTCGAAATTGGCCATAAGGATTACTGAACCTAGTTCTTGATCACTAACCAAGTCTCCAATATGAATTCGGTCGGTTGATTTAATTTCACCCTATAGAGAAACTTATTGACAAACCACTAACGAATTACCTCAACGAGTTTACAGTAGACATCCGACTTTTGAAATTAAATTAGCGAAAAACTTTTGTTTGGTGCGTGATCGAAGTAACTGAGTGCGAAGAAACTTGTCTGTTCCCACTATGAGGTTTTAGTTATTGATTGTGTTCTTACTGTAATTTCATCATATCCAAGATATCGCCTTTTATCTAGTGCATCGCGTTGTATTTCAAGTGTGTAACATTAGATTATCAATACACACATTCTGAACCATGTGGCTGTGCTATTATTTACGAGATCGACGTATCAACGACCACGTGGCATGTGACTCTGATGATGGGCATCTTGACACCCATACCTGAACCTGTGACCCGAAATTGAACCTAAGTTCCTTTTAATGCTAAATGTTATAAATTTGCATGTACAGAGGAGACCACATCAAGCTATACACTTGCAGTACGACATTAGCCCCTACAGAGAAGAATATAAGATAGGTAATAACCCTTCAAATAGAGTTCTATAAGAGATTACCTATAGACTGCAATTAAGAATATTAAAAGTCATTGTGCCAAACCACATTAAAAACAAATATAATGATGACGAAAAAGGCTTATTTGACTATTGTAAAATCATAAATATATACAGTAAAATAAAAATGGCTATTATCTGTGAAGAATACGGTAACGAGGTTAAACTAATTAAGAAAATAAGGCCAAAAAGCTTAAGAAACCTAACTTACCTACCCACTTATGAACTACCTACCTATAATAATTTATATGGAACGCGAACTTGGGAATACATGCTTCCTTTATTTCTAAACGAATTATCTATTAATACTCTAAATAGCATAAAAAATTGTAGCAGCAACAAAAAGCGAAGGAGTGCCATAAAGCTTTATTTTCTCGAACATCAGCAGCCTGTGGCTGCGGGTTGTTAAACTTGTATATAAGTCTATGTCTAGTTAGCATAAGTTAGCGATCTCGCCATACCGCGTATAAACCATGTGGTTTTAGTCGGATGGCTTTTATTTTAATCAAAATGTATATATATTTGTCTTTGTAAAATAAACAATAAAAAAAAAAAAAAAAAACCTAGAACAATGAATACTTTAGATTAGTTTGTATTTACTGAAAATAAGCGCTGTAATTATAGAACACAACTTACGGTAATAGTTCATTGGTGAAATAGTCATTTTATGAAAACCAGTCCGCTTGGGAGTTGCTCTCCCGAAGAACGGCCCATACATTGTCGTGTTTCGAGGGCACTAAAAGTTTGGCACAACCTGTACTCGTAAACCTATAAAAGCCTACATAGCTGTGATATTGTTCGTTTTAATTTCGATCTGAAATGTAAATTACAGTAAAGCAATCAAAATAAAACATCAAAGAGATATTCATGCTCTTCCCACACGCAAATATTTTTTCTAACGTGGCATAAAATACACAAATAAATTTTTGATAAAGTCGTTTCTGCGAATGTAACTAGAAATAATTTATGGTTTTGGCGCATTTGAAAAAAGCTGGGTACACAAAAAAGCTAGATATTTGGGTGCCTAATGAGCTCACTGAAAGAAACTTAATGAACCGTGTACTCATTTGTGATTCTTTATTACGACGTAATGAAACTGAACCATTTTTGAAAAACCTGATAACTGGTGATGAAAAGTGGATCACGTACGACAAGAACGTGCGAAAAAGGTCGTGGTCAAAGGCTGGTCAGGCTTCACAGACTCTGGCGAGACCCGGGTTATCTCGCGACAAGGTAATGCTGTGTGTATGGTGGGATTGGAAGGGGATTATTCATAACAGAAAGTTATCGAACAAAATGGCAGTTTGAGAGAAAATTTATTTTTGATTTATACCGTACAACGTATGTTCTTGGTTATATATAGGTACTTAACTCACAGACGTGTAATACCTTTATAGTAGCAGACTTAACATTGATAATAAACGCATTAAGCTGACGCGTGGCCAGCCGATGCTTGGTTCTGTTATTAGTCATTCCAGATCTACTGTAAAAGATGGGAATCTATCGGCGTACTCGTAAAATCAATACCTAAAATGCAACGCTACCGCCCGGGCTAGTCGCTTTGTGTCCGATTTCTCTCGAAATGATCTGTAATGTCTAATGCTCACGCGTTTCATACGACGTTTTTCAACACACTTGCGAGGAAAAATAATAAAATTTTGTAGTCTTAGTTTTCCACATAATTAAAACCACAGCTATGAATTGACGATTTTCTATGGAAATTGGCGACAGAGATTTTGTTTAGCGCAGATGGAAGTAGAGACACTGACGCACCCGCCAAACAGACAAATATTAAATATTAACATACTAAATATTTGTGTATTTACTTACAATAAAAATTAGTGTTGATTCGATGATAAACATAAATAAGTTGATAAAATGAAATGTTTTTTTATTATGATTAAACTAATATGGTCCCTTACAATCCTGTTGTTTTTTTTTAAATACATGTTCATCCATCCATCTATCAGCCTCTCATCGTCCACTGCTGGATAAAGGCATTTCTATTCTAATATTACACCACTCTTGGCGCTCCTCCGTCCTCCTCATCCAGCAGCCACCTTCACTCATCTTAATAGTAAGAAAAACAAATGAAAATCACACATTTTACCTAATTTGAATTTGAAATTATCTTTTTTAAAATTTAAACTTTTTAATAATACCAAAACCAGCCAGATACAAATGGTATAGCCAAGGAGATTTTATTATAAGTTCATACATACTATTTGCGGATCGAGGGCCCTCTCCATATCTGACCACTATTGAAATGTTCGTGAATGGGAAGTTCCTCACTACAGTGCAGGGTGATGGTGTGATAGTGTCCTCTCCAACTGGCAGTACGGCGTATGCCGCAGCTGCTGGAGGCAGCATGGTCCACTCAGCCGTTCCAGCCATTACGGTGACGCCGATCTGTCCTCATTCACTTTCGTTTAGGCCTATTGTGGTGCCAGCTGACGTCGAGCTAAATCTTGCACTGGCTCCGGGGTCTCACAGCACGATGTGGGCATCCTTCGACGGTCGGAACCGGCAAGAGTTGAAGGAATTTCATTTATGTATTTGAATAAATAAATAAATGCTATGTACACCTGTCATTATTAGTAACACCAGATCAAAACCAGATGTGTATTTTACCTTGTTTTATTTTATTTTATTATTATTAATTACTTAGTTGACATTATGTGTTAAAAAAACCAGACAAAAGGTAACCAACGGGACCCATCTTTATATACACCGGGTATAAGCTTGCCAGTGCATCAGTCACTTTGTGCACAATTCTACATGAAGTGGATTCATGAATGCCTATGATGTCGCCAGCTGTTATTAGCTGGCTGCCAGTGGCGTAAAATTTTAGGCAGCAAAGCAGCTGGTTCATAGGCGATACAGCATGGTTCCTGAAAACATGTATGTATTATTGTTGGTAGCTACAATATGAATGCAAATTGCAGACTTAAATAAAATCAATCAGGTAGGTACTTACAGTTCCGTATTGTAAACTAGTTTATCTTCTATCAAACTCAACAAATTTTCGGTCGTAGATTTGTGCATGCGAAACCTGCGGTGGAATGCCTTCTCTCGTAAGGTCTGGAAGTGGTCCGTTCTTTCCAAAACCGTTCTATTATAGAAATCACTCTCTATAAAAGCAATTTCTTCATCTTCGTCGCTAAACGAAACGTCAGATTCGAACATTTTAGATAGGTAGGTAGGTAGGTAGTGAAATTAATTAATACAAACTTGTGAGATGAGTCATAAAAAGTATTTGTGCTCATAAATCTTGCCGACGCTGCCGAGCTCTAATTACGCTAAACGTCCTCACTTCAAAATTTATAGCTCTCGGTTTTAATTAAAAATGAATGACTTATTTATGCCCACATCTCACGTGTAGCTAAAGATTGCGTGGAAGATGAACGTGATTTAGGAGTATTATATGATTTTTGAACCTGGGCAAAAAGAATTAAAGCTGGAATAAGGAATAACTCTAAAACCCGAAAACTGCATTACATATTTTTTTTTAATCATATATGTTTATATTTAGGCAAGTATGCTAAGACTGTTAAGACATTCTCCAAATTTTAACATATTTTCTGGACTATAGTCGCGTCTGAATACATACCAATGTTTCAACGATACACTTCTTTTTACAGGACATTTTAGAATTTGAGCTGTGTGGTCTGGAATTGCTAGTTCAATAACTTTACCCTTTGCTCCCGGTATATAATCCAAATATATTATCACATCCAAACAAACACTTCTAACCACCACATTCTTCCTTGGCGACTTTTTCAGCGTGAAAGAGCAACAAACATACACACACACAAACTTTTGCATTTATAATATTAGTAAATAAAATTTTACGATCGGGGCACTCTGAACAATGTCCAGCGGTAGACGAAACAAGGATGGATTGTATACGCCAGTTTTTAGAAGGTATACAAATTAGCTAATGGCATACAGGAATTCATATAGGTTTACTTCAAAGATGGCGTCTTTTGTGTTGTGTAGAAACCGTGCCTTTATTAATAACCTCCCTGATCAGTTCAACACGTAACATGTTTCAGTCTTACTTTAAAAGTTATTCAACACAACAAATGTGATGTGTATAATTGAACCTATCAATCAGTTTACCTCCACCTATCATTACGTGTTTACCAACGTAACTTCAGTTGCTGTCTCTCAAACCGAAAATGGTAAAGCTTCTATTGAGAAAAACAGTTATTAATTTGAATAAAGTAAAGATCTTAAAATGACTTGAGTACGGCTCTTAAACAAATAATAAGGAAAAATATCGTAAACGTATCAAGTGACACGTACAGCAGTTCAAAACATACAGCTGCAACGACAAGTCTGTGTGAGCCGTGACCGTTTGGGTCCCAAAAAATAATTAAAATTGGAGCGCGAGAAAATGTGTTATTACCAAAAAATGTAACAGGCAAACTTGTTAGTTTGGGATTCTTGACATAGTCACTAAACCAATTTTAATGATAGACTTGGTAACACCATAGACTGAAAAGATTCTAGGTATATATTAAAATATAAAAAAGAAAACTTTCTTTTAATTCTAGTTGATCATTTTGCAGCCACTATTATAATAACTTTAACCAACTTAAGAAAGGAGGTGGTTTATTTGCTCAATATGTATGTTTTAACTAAATATCTCAGGTACTCGTATGACGACATTCCTTTTCTTAAGCTTATGAATAAATTTGATATTATACATTAAAGTAATAAGATAAACTTATTAATAATGTTCAGTAATTTGTCTATGCCAAATATGTATTATATTCTAACTGTCTAATATACTAACCATGTAATATCCTAAATAACAAATAACATAAGAGCTTATTATATACCAGGTGTAAAAGCAAAGGCAAGAATCCTTCAAGGGTGTGTTAGTATGATAGGTAAAGATATTACGTTTTGCGAAACTAAAAAAAATTGTTCTATAGGTACATTTTTTAGCTGTAATGAATCTAATATTTTATCCATTCACAAATATAAAACCTAGCCGTATATCTACTAACAAATGAATCTTTTATTATCGCAAAGATGTGCCGTTCAAAGCTTCAACTTCCGCGATAGAAAACTAGATGGCGCAGCTTGCATCTACATCGCGGTATCGTTTGCTTGCATAGCCGTGCTAGTACCTACGGCCCAAACTCGATTTCTTAGATACACTCGTTTTGTACCTCGTTCTAGCCCCAGGCAGAGGGCTTCACACCTAACAGTAATTCCAAAGTTTAAAAATCCATACAGTTGTTCAACGAAGGCGTTCGACGCAGCGGTTGGATAGCTCAATTGATTGTTAAATCACCCAGTTAGCAAGAGGTCCCGGGTTCGAATCCCAGTTCAGAGCTCATTACGTTACTTTTCTGATTTTCTATACCGCAATGATATAATGGTAATTTAATAAATAGTTTCAAATACAATTATTTTTTGATCTACAAAAAGAGCAAGATGTACGTTTCTGGGTTTGCCCGTATTATTTATAAAATGGTTATTAGAACGCAGACTTTATAACCTTTGTTATTTTTTATCTAGATTTGATATTTTATATTTATTGACGGTCATTCTTACGCTTCGGTAAAACTGTTATTGTTAACGGTATTCCATCCGTACGGCAATGGTAACATACGAATATTTAGTTGTTTTGTTAACGAGTCAACCAAAACATAAACAACTAATAAATTTATTTTCTATTTGTACAGTGCATTTTATGCTTCTGTTTGACTAACAAACACTCACATTTTGTGCTTCGTTATCACTGTAAACCACACTGTTTTGATTGAATAATCGATGTAACGCCATTTCAAAGAGCGCTAAATATGAATAGCGTTTTTGTTCGTTTTAATCTCAATTCTGTTGCCATGGATACAGTCGTATACATACTTAAATATATATCTAAAAAGTTTTTAAACCTATATTAAATAATTAAAACCCGAGTCACGATTAACGGCTCAAATTTGCACCAATGCTCCCAAATCTGGCAAGGCTTGCACACAAGGTATAACGACATCCTGCCAACCGTCAAATCTATTTACAAAACCCATGTAGCTTAAGTGCAAACTTGCTTATTGCGGCCAATGATTTGTACCCCGTTATAACACGGGCTGATGGATGGATGGGTGGATATACTCGTATATATACGTAAAAAACACTGGCATCTATTGACGGAAATAATTTTTTACGTATGTTTTTGTATGTCATCATTTTATTTTCCATTCGCCTGATGACGACCCCACTGAGGGGTCAAAATATAGCGCATTTTGTCCAATATTGTTTGCTCTTATTAATAAATAATAAAAATTAAAAGCCAAGGTCTGGTTAAGTTGTTTAGTATCGGATATTAAACAACCCCGGACCAAGATATTCTGTTTATATAAGCCGAACCGATATAGTAGCTCCGTTGGTCTTATAAGATAATTTGTGAATCATACTTTGGTTTAGTTAGGTAGTTGCTGATTAGTTTGTGACCAAAAGTAGAATAATTTGTTGTGAATTCACCCTGGTTTATGGATTGTTGAACCCGGTGTGGCTCTTTTCTGATCTCATAATTTGTTAAGCAACAGAGTATTGTTCGTTGTAGGCCGTAGGTACTAGCGTGAAAGAGTAACAAACACACACACACACGCACAAACTTTCGCATTTATAATATTAGTGTGATAAGGAGTGTTCATAAAACAACCACTAGGCCGAAAACGGGGCAGACATTTAAAGAAACGCGCGGGCTAGTAAATTGTAATTTACAGTAGCAGACAAAAAATATAAAAGACTCGCGAATACGAGTAAGTGCTTAGAGTTACTGGTACCGAATCTCAACTCGTGCGCAACAAAGTAAACATGAAATATACAGAAATAGCTATCCACAATCCAACATGCTTGCAAAACGTAGGCAGGAGTCGTTACTTCAGCAATTAAAACGAGACTCACAATCGCAAGACGTGACTAAACGTAACCTAATGATACCGTTTAACGTCGCCTTAAAGTGACGCCACGAAATTTTGGCGACATGGATCTCCATTTTTCTCAGCAATTAAAAAATCATATTTAATTCCCATTTAACTGTTCTATGGAACAGCTGATTTTATTTTCACGATTTCAGGGTTGGCCCCATAGTAAAAGTTGTTCATATTGGTGGGTAGAACACCCCGTTTCAAGGAAAAAGGTTATCATCTTAACATCCTGTATACTACTTCTGTGAATTTTTTCTCACATCCACAAACAACCGTTTAGCCGGCAGGGGGGGGGGGGGGATATTTATGATGTCAACTTGCTCAAGTTTTTATGATTGTGATATTATCCAATTTCAAAGCAGTGCACAGTAACTTAACACCAAACCATTGCTTAAGTGGGGGTTATCCCGATTTTGTCTCTTTTCAAATTAAATTTAAACCAATAAATAGCAATGATACAATTTTGTATAAAATATATGTTATATTTCACTCTTTGATCTTGTTATTTCAGCTGTTTCATACACGATTACTTGCATTTTCCTTGAACTATGATCTAAATATCATTTAATTTGTTAAGTTTCGGACAATATAATTTATACTTAAATAAACGTCTTAAGAAACAAACGGAGTTTGTCTATGTTTTACTGAAAAGACTGTGTGATACATTATGAACATTCAAAATTGTAACGACATCGGCTCTTTTCTCGGATTCCCACTAATAAAACTCTATAAAAACAAACTTGCTGCAACTCAATCTGCTCGTTTTCGAGTTGTATTTGTGTGGCTAGCACGAGCCAAAGATACAGCGTGTCTATCCTACTTACACCCTCACGCATACCGCGTTTAACAATGCGCGAGCAAGTATTACGGAAAGATACTATCGATGACATGCTAGACCCCTTGGGGCTTTCGTTTCCGTTTTTGATCGGAACTTGAACTCACTTGACAAAAATCGCCAAAATCACCTCACGTAATTAAGGGCTTGTATTGGGTCTTTCAACGGTTTTTGATTTAATATGCTGAGTCAACTACTTATCTGATCAATGTAAAACTTGGACACGTGTTTTTTCAGACCTTTGTCTTTGCGTTGTCATGTCGGTTACCTAATTGTACACAATTCGCTCGAAAGATTTTATTTTTAAAAATGATGCTTTTTTAAGTTATTATTTCATTTTATGTCTTATTTCATTTTCTGATTTAAACGGCTTGAGTTTTATGTCTGAAATTACTGCTATAACAAGAAAACATGGTTTATTTTCCGATGTCAGGTGAAAAAACTCCTAACATCTAATAATTTTTCGTAAAATCCAGAAAAAACCTCGAAAATTCACTGAATTTGCGTGCCAGCAGCGCGCGAAGCGAGCGTTCCAATGTAGACTTTCTGCCAATATACTGAAGTTCAAAATCGCTCAGTAAGATTATCGTGCACCAGGGGTAAGGCAAACCAGGCGCTACGTCCTCCGGTTGCCCTGAGGCCGACGACACTTCGTCGGGTCCTCCGTTGGGCACACCACCATTCAAAAAGCTTTTTCTTTAGGTTGAATAAGGGGAGTATGTTGCTGAAGCTACATCCTTTTTCCTACTTTATAATATTTTTTAAATTATCTATGTATTTTGATACGTCCTGTGGACTTTTTGAATTGATATTATATTGTTTCTCGTTTTACCAGCGATCAGACTTTTATTTTAATAATAAAGCTATCGAAGTCACTAAAATGAGTAATCAAAAATTTCCAGCGCCTTTTACAATTTAATTGCTTAGTTTCACTGAGTTTTAGTAAGTTATTCTACAAACAAATTTCAAAAGTACGCCACAGCACTTTGGTACGGACAAATAGGGCTGCAAAACTTTGTTAACTCTGCTAGGGTACTTTATTGTACTAACAAAAAAAACTTTCCTAATAAAGGTAAACTATTTTTTTCAAGAGCCGTAAGTTTTGTCCTACTTTATGGAATAAATTTGATGAACATGGGATTTTACATTATTTGGTATCAATTTTAGCTTCAGTCATAGTTTGGTGGTCGGTATCGTACCGAAGGTGTAACTGAGCTGAGCTTCATTTTGTGACAGCGGGTAAAAACCCGAGCTGCTAATTATCAGAAAAATGTGTTGGAAAAGGTTGTAAAGCCGCAAAGTGATACTGTCTTCACGGGTAAGCATAGGATATTTTAACAGGGCTCAGCAACCGCACAGAATGCTAAGAAAACCCAACGATGGCATATGTAGACGAAACGCCCCAAAAGTCCCGCGGCTTATAACAACTTCGCCCTTATTGCTTAACACAAAGTATTTTGACAGAGGACCTCTCCCTTGGCGCTTATTCTGCTACTATTTTTTGCTACTTTTTTACCAAAAAAAATGGTATGTTTTTCTAACAAATTCAAAACGGATTTTTGATTTCATGGTTGGAATCCAAAGCTAAGAAATGACTCTTGCATGCTTTTAGAAAATAATTAGAAGCTCTCTAAAATATTGTACCATTACACCATACGTATCTCAATTCTAAGTAGGCATGTAAGCAAAGGGGTCATATTTCTCAAGTTAATATAAACAATCTACAACATCAAACCACTGACACCATAAGTCTGTAGAAAGTTTATTATGGTTTCATAGGATGGGTGAGGTTTGGCCACGCGCGGGAGTGGGTACAAGTGTTCTTTATCGGAGTAAAAAGTTACATGTGTTACCGTGGAATTGCCCATTTGTTGTTTAAATACAGTACATATGTGGCACAAAATATACAGACAATTCGAATTCTTAACTAGTTTAGTTTTTGAGATAGACTCTGTAACAAATTGGTCTAAAACGGACAAAGATGGCCAGACAGAGAGACGGACAGACAGCAGAGGATAACGGACGAGTTGACTGTTACTGTTTCTACGAGTCGCTCGGCGGCATGGTGTTGTCCGAGGATGGTGAACCGGTGACCAACCAGCCCGAAGCCTACCACCAGTCAATAGATGCCGACGTCGTCTCTGCAGACGGGGCCAAAACCTTACGATCCTCAGTACTACAGAGACATAGATTGTTGGTACACCTGCCTATAATCCCTT
Source organism: Ypsolopha scabrella (assembly GCA_910592155.1). NCBI lineage: Eukaryota > Metazoa > Arthropoda > Insecta > Lepidoptera > Ypsolophidae > Ypsolopha > Ypsolopha scabrella. Next base: position 14,620,809 of record OU342985.1, read on the forward strand.
AGGTGCCTTTTATAAGACATTGAGCGAAAGATATTTGGTGATTAAATAGCAAATTATATACTGTATAGTCCATGCTCTACGGTCGGCCGATAAAAAATTAAGTGGATTTATCAAACAAAAGTTGGACGGAGAAATGTCAACGTACATCAGAACTGTACCTATAATATCTCCCACCATCAATGTTTTATGTATTTATAAGGAATGTACATCAGAACTGTACCTATAATATCTCCCACCATCAATGCTTTATGTATTTAAAAGAAACATACATCAGAACTGTACCTATAATATCTCCCACCATCAATGTTTTATGTATTTATAAGGAATGTACATCAGGACTTTATACCGGGTGTAAATAGAGTGCGACCATTAAATGAAACCACATATTCTATTAACCCTACTGAACCACTTTTCCTAAGAGTCATACCCGTGGACACCCTTAGTTTAGGAAATAATTGAGTTCCAAACAAAAATGCGTGAACCCTATAACGCACCGACATACGGGCGAGTTTAGAGAGAGCGTCGTCCGTAAAACCTGAAGCTGTTTGAGGTATATGACTCTTGGAAAAAGGGGTTCAGTAGGGTCGGTAGAATATGTGGTTTCATTTAATGGTCGCACTCTATTTACACCTGGTATACGTCGTAAAATTAAGTTGGTCGGGTATTCGGGGATGTAACCCTTGCCATATTAAAAAATCGACGTTTCAATATATGTTGTCTACATAAAGTATTATATTATATTAAAATATTATACAGAAAATTACAAATTCCTCACCAGTTTAAATTTTGAGATGGAACCCGTAAAAAAGTCTAAAATTGACAACTTTGAGACTCATAAAAGCAAACCCAGCAATCTCTATGTTTCGTACATAAATCAACAGATCTTGATCACAAAGCCTACATTTTGAAATACGGTCAATAACCTTGGTCTTTGAAGATACATTAGTCCTGGGTCTTGTCTTGTGAGATGAAAGACGAATTTTGGCGACAGGTAGACTCGTACCTTATATGCTGCCTTAGTCCGTAGCAATTGCTAATATAAATTAACAATTATAACATTTAATTCCGCACACAATCATGTATTCTGTTGTTATTTTGGGCGGTTAGTAACTGCCCAGCGTGACCAGTCTAGGCGGTCATTGCTGGACTTCAGGATACTTTCGGCTGCTAAATAGCTGTTTAGTTGCCGTTAAAAACTATTTTGTGTAAAGTTTCATTACGTAAATACAACGGAGGGAAAATCTCAACTAGCATAAAAGTTATATTAAATAAATAAATAAAAAATATATGTATGAAGAAGTAAGTCCCTCTTTAAATATTAAGCTCAACATCGTCAAGGTGTACATATAAAACAGAAATACAACCACAAACTTGTGAGAAAGTTCTTATTCGGAACTATAAAGCTTACAAACTTAAAATTGGCGGGTGGGTTTCTAATATAACGCAAGCACCCCTTCTTAAAGAAAGGCTTTTATCAAATTAGGGTTACAAAGGTGTGATAAAGCCTGCTCAAGTTTGATACACCCTTAGAGCCGTAGGCAAAAGGTTAAAAAGACTAAAGTAAAGCAGAAGTTTAATTGTGATTTGGCAAAAAAATGATGTCTTTTGTATAGGAGTGCGTAGGTCCGACTCGCTTTTGGCTGGTTTTAGTATTTGTTGTTATAGCGGCAACAGAAATACATTATCTGTGAAAATTTCAACGGTCTAACTATCACGGTTCTTGCAATATCTATAAAAAGATGAGTTATATGAGTTCACATGCATGTGCTGGATAGAACTGAATGAGAGGCGTAACGAAGAAAAATAATGTTTCTATTGTTAGATATCCGTGCAATAAACGATATTTGTTGCACGGACATCTAGCAATAGAAACATTGTTTAAAAGTTGTATTTAGGTTAATTTAAAAGCCCCTGATGATGCTCAAATAGTGAAACCGGTTGGGTAGTGTAGTATTAAATATTATCTGTGGAAAAGTACAAGTGTTTTCATCACAACAAGGTCGATATTGGCCCAGGGGGATTCAAATCGTTCACAATACACGCTGAAAGTTTTTTGGTTTTGAAACGAAAACGAGTACTTAAGTGTACCATTATCTATAAAAACGGCAAAAAATCATGTTTGTTGTATGGGAGTGCGCGGGTCCGACTCGCACTTGGCCGGTTTCAGTATTTTTCGTTATATTGGCAACAGAAATACATCATCTGTGAAAATTTCAACTGCCTAACTAGGTCAGGTCTCAGGGGCAACTAGTTTGTGAGCTACAGCATTCAATTCATACTTTCATCTGTATCGTATTTTGAAAGTAAGGTGAAGCAGAATTTTCTCTCAAAGAATTAATTTTTATCTGGCTACATTTTTGTATCTTATCTTATAATGTTATTATTCAGAATGTTTTTTATAATTTAGTGCGTCTCATTCATTACAGATACATACGTAATTTAGTTTTCAAGTAACTATATACCTTTTGTTTATCGGGTATTATTATGTTTAAAAATAATAATTCCCATTTGTGTGTAATGTTACCATTGGCGTGTCGTTATTATGGTGAAAGAATCATTAAAAACGCTACAGGTAGTTGGAAGTAATGATACATGCGTAAATCAAAGGAAACTTTTGATAAGACTGGATTTGTTTTTGTTAATAATTTTACAACTGGTATTTATTTTTGACTATGTTATGCTTATCATGTAGTTTTTTCAAGTATTTGGACACATGTATAGAAAGGGTACGCCTTCAAAAACAGGACTAATAATTTATTGTAGTTTGAGTATGTATTCACCTGAAACAAGGTGCTTTAATAGAAATCGTTTTACTTTTTCAATCTTGTTTTAATGTTGTAGGATTCAAAATTGATACGCACAAATTCTTTACTCATCTTCCTAATTACTAATATTGCGAATGCGCTATAATGCTGGAATAGCCGTCCTGCGGGGCTATTATGTAACTCAGTGACGGTTGCTAGCTATAGTTGCTATTCACCGAAAACGAAAAAAATGAACTTCCAAAATAACCCTTAATGGGTATTGAACTATTTACGAATTGTGAAGTAATTTCAAGTGCGAACTTATCTTCTTCTGAATATACAAAAGCAGAAATCATTTATACGAATTGTACGACACGAAATCCTACAATAATAATATTGAATTTATTGAACATTTTTAAATATAATCATGTACTTTCAAATTAGTGTGTTTAAAAGCAAAAAGTATATTTCTACGAGCCCCCTCATTGGGAAGCCCCGCGCCTGGCCGAAAAGGTCCATAAAGTTAGATACGTATGGTATACCACCTACCGTCTAATAGAAAGACCGTAATGTCCAAATCTAAAATGATTTCATTAGTAATTTTAGCAAATTTTTAAAAGTGAGCGCTGTTAATGCTTACCTTTATATGTCGCGAGTTGACAATACCACAAAACTTTCAAGAAAATTCCCTGGTTTTCTTCCGGGTAGTTGTAATAACCTGAACAATTAGAATAGCGGTTTTATTTTATAACCTACACTCAAGGACATATAAATACCAAGCGCCTCTTTATACCCTAACAAGCAGCGCTTGCTTTTTAAGCTATGACCGTGGCTGGATATCCTTCAAGAGGAAATGACATTTTAGGTAATTTTTATCACCGTGCATTGTTTTTTTTTGTTCCAAGTGGTCTTACGCTTGGCCACTTCCACGCTTGATGAAAAGCGTAGATGAGACCCAGGATAAAACACCCATAAAGTATAATACGTCGGAAATACGAGTATAAGGTGACTTTCGTTTATATAGCTAAATTCAACTTTGGTCCTGGCCACTTACCGAGTCTCCAGTATGAATTTGGCTATATAAAATTAAAGTCACCTTAAACATTTGTTTTTTCTCGGCACGTCGACGCCGTGTCCCGACGCGCAGCAGCCCGACGCCCAGCGTCCCGACGCACGGCGTCCAATCAGGAACTAGTTTGGTCCCTAGAACCAGAGCATGCACACACAACCCGGGTAAAATCTGGGGTGTCCTATCCAACTGCTGGACAGTCCAAGAAACCTCTGTTTCTTTAAGCCACTCCGGCCCCCACCATTGATGATGCGACACCAACTCCGGCGCTGTGCAGCCCCTCGATGCGCAGTCTGCAGGATTACATTCACCTGGGACGTGCCTCCAATTTAATGTGAATAACTATATTCTGAATTTGTGAAACCCGGTTCCCTACAAAAATCTCTAAAATACGTGGGGACGCGCGTAACCATGTTAGCGCAACCTGACTATCCGACCATGCATACACGTCCTGAAATTCAACAGTGGCAGCCAACTCGCCATGTACATGGTCCAACAAACTTACTAAAAGATGAGCTCCACTCAATTCTAATTGAGGAATTGCAAGACAAGTACGAATGGGAGCCACCTTGCTCTTTGCTAAAAGAAATACAACATTGGCATGTCCTTGACAATCAATCGTTCGTATATATACAGCCATCAAAATCTAAAAGAGCCCTTACTCTAACTGGACCTCCCCCCGGGGGGCCCCAACTACTAACTAATATGGTGGGCCGAAGAACTGTCCTCGGCTTCGCACCGGTAGAGGGGCAGACAAATTATTGGGGGCCCGGCCTCTCCAATCCAGGGTGCATCCATGGCCCCATATATGGTGAGCGTGTACACAATGCCATCCGGGATGGTGCGTAACCCGCTGCCCTTCCATATCTAAAATAAGGCGGGTGATACTCTAACCGCGGATACTCGTGCATCGGCGGAGAGTATCGCTGTGGCTCCGCCCTGCTATACTGTCCTACAGTGGGCGCAGGCACTGGTTCGGCAAACTGGGGTCCACTCATATAACCTTGAGTGGGGCCCCCGCCCGTGGAGCCCCCCCCCCTCGGGGCCCCTACTCGGGCCCGCTGTCGCGGAAACATGGGGTCCTTTCCTAATGTCCTGAGTGCGGCCCTGACCTGTTGAACCCCCCCCCATGAGGGGTCCCCCACCCGGGTCCGCAATATAGCCTCGTACCGCAGGCGCGCGATCCACACCACTATCAAACTGAGCACGACTCACGCGAGGGCTCTCTCCTGTTTTATGGTATCTACGTAAGCAAAATAGCTAGTGTTCTCAATAATTACATGGCTTTGCTTATTAATCTAACATATATATAGAATATTTATCAGTTACTTATTACAGATACACCTCTACCTCAGAAAAATCCTACCTACTTACTAATAGGTACATAATCCCGCGCCGCGCGACTGGGTACCATTTTCGAGCGAACTGCGGGCCTATTAAGAATCTTTGAATCAGTTACAAACTATGGTTGCTTTTCACCAAAAACAGATAAAAAATGAACTTCCAAAATAACTTTCAATTGGTATTGAACAATTTAGAACATGCCGTGGGTTGCATAATTAAAAGAGTCTTGAAAATCTTAGGATCTTCGATTTATGTGTTTATCTGACGCCATTATTAATGGGTCAGTCTGTTCCGATGAGACAACTTGACAAATAAGGCTTGGAGCTAAATTAAATTGGACATTAACTGCGCTAGTATAGGAGTTCAGGCGAATAGAGTCGCCTTAATACAAGAAAACAGTTTTTTTTCTTCTGGCGATAATATTTTATGCCATTATATTATTAAGTGAAAAACATTCAATTCTAAAAAGTGATACCATACAGGTCGGAATTTATTTAACATCGGTCTGTGGTTTTATTTTTCCATTTGCCTCTTAAGTTCTTAAAAAAACAGTCCTTTTTGTTGTTCCTTCACAAAATATCCATTAACCTTTGAAAGCGAAAGTGATTCTCGTATACCCACGTTTCAACGACAGTTATCTATAACCCTACATTCGCGCTCAAATAAGGACTCACTGGTAAATGTATTCCGGAATCACGCACACCCAATTATGCCCCCACGGGATTTCAACCGGCGTCCTCCAGATTCGTGGCCGAGACATCAAAGACCACAGAGGCCGAAAATCTCACTTACTATTAAAGATAGAAACATTTGCTCAGACTGCTTTTAAACTTCGTGTACGATTGACATTCTGTGCGACAGAGTCCCAAGATATTTTTTTTTAATATAGGTTACAATATCACTTTTAATTTTGCTGTTACAAGAAAAAATAGATTACAGACATAAATCGTAATAAATAAAATATTAAGAGATCTCTTAGCGTTTTTTTTTTAATTACTTTAAATTTTAAATTATGATTTCTTATAAAGGTATTCGAAAACAAGGAGTATTTTTTTTTTTTGATTGAAAAACACTTGTACTTGTCCACTGATTTATATTATTTCCCTTACCGGTTTATATAAAGTATCTTTTATGTTTTAAATAAATAGATTGACTTGTCCATCGCATGAAAACACAATTTATCTCACAAATAATACATATTACATTAAATTAGATTATGTAGTGCGATTTCCAAGTCAACCTATTTATTTAAAACATAAAAGAGAAAAGGATGGTACGGCCATGCTGCTATTTAGCTCGACTTGGCGGGGGCACTGCCGCCGCGCCGTGCCCCCAGATAATGCACACTTTTATCGAAACAGAATCATCAGACGTCATTCCAACATTGAATAAAAAAAATCAAAGATGACTCCAAAAAAAGTTTTCATGTCGAGTTTCAACATTATTTGCGCAAAACCATATTAGGGTTCCGTACCCGACAAAGGGTGCCAAACGGAACCCTATTGCTAAGCCTCTGCCGTCTGTCTGTCACAGAGGTCTACAGCTTCAGCCGTAATAGAACCCAGTTGAAATTCTCACAGAATTCGTGTCATTTCACTTTCTATAATAAAAATAAAAGGAATAATACTTATTGGAATAAGAATATTATACATAATGCAATTAATAAATAAGTTGATAAATAAACTGAATAGACCATAAATAAATATAATGCCTAACCAAATATATACTAACATAAGTAAAAAATTAAACTATTATATATATACCTACATAATGCAATGAATAAATAATAATGAGTAATATAAAAGTTTATATGTGCGTTTGTCGTTATTTTTATCGACCACCTTAACTTTTTAAGAGTTTTGACTGATACAACCAGTCAAAAACACTTTTGACGGAATCACTTAGTCAAAAGTACTTTTAAGCAGCTCCATTGGACAAAAGTACTTTTAACTGTTATTTTAGTCAAAAGTATTATTGACTAAAGCATACGGTCAAAAGTACTTTTGACTGATTTTGCTTTTGATTAGCTAGTAGTTTTGACTGCAACATATACATCAGAATGAACCACCATCGACATACTTAATACCACACAACAACTTACCTATTCCTACACATGCTCGCTCTCATGTCCATTCATTTAACAATGAACAAGATCTTGTTAACCCTAAACAACTATCTTATCCACATGAGCGCAACAAGATGTCAGTTTCTTGTGCTAACTCAACTTGTTTACTTGATCATAAAAACATTGGAAACAACCAATAAGTTAGTTAATAAAATTGCCGCAAACAAACTTTGGTTTAAAGATGAACCAAAGGGAACAAACATTTGGTAAATGAAATTGAAATAGTACAAAAATAATTCAAAAAGGTACATACTGAAATTATCTATTTAAATAAAATTATATTAAAAATGCGCCCATGAGAAAAGTTTTTCTTCTTAATGGGTAGGATTAAATATGATACGGTGGATTTTATTGAGGGTATGTTAACACAGGTCTCACAAATAATAAAGTCTGTAGTGTGTACTCTATGTAATACGAGTATATATAGGTTGTAATCGTTAAGTGTGACCAGGCGATTATTCCGTAAATATTACAGATACCAAAAAAATTTAAACTGATATCGAAAGTACGTTACCTAATCAGTAAAATGAAATCAATAACTTTTTGAAAATCAAACGAAAAGTATTCAAAATTTTGACATTAAACACTCATACATTTAGTATGAGACTAGTAGAAAGGTTTTAGTTTAAAAGGTTTCCTTATTTTAAAAGGTTATTTTAGCTTAGTACTGATATTAAAGGAAACTGTGTTTAACCTAACAAAGTAAAGTCTTTTAATTGAATATAATTTATTTCTTAGTAAGTGCAAAATTTTGTATTCAAAGCAGATGTTCGAAGTGACGTCTTTGTTAATCTCATACTAAATTAAATGTATGGGAATGTTTAAAGTCAAATTTTTGAATACTTCTCGTTTGATATTTTATTGAATGTTGTTTTCATGTATTCATGCAACAATGGGTAAATTTTTCTTTCCTTAAGTAGCGGTGGCAAAAGGCGGGGGATTTCTTCATCACCATATATCTTTTGTATACCATCTACTTAGACCATTTAACACGGGATCTGGCAAAGCGAGACTCTTAGTGCATACAAATCCGTTGAGAAGTTCTCGAGTTAAAACGTAACATACATACATACAGACAGACAGGTGGACGGGCAGACAGACAAAAATTCTAAATTGTTTATTTTGGCCTTAGAACCATACCAATAACAAATTTATTTATTTTTTTACTTTTTAATCTTTATTATTAGATTAGTATAGATAATGGAGCTGCGTTTTCTAAAGGTTTTTTTAAAGTATTTGTACCCAGTGGTGGACTAAGAAACATATTTTGGGAGTTCTGAGGGTAAGTTTCATCGAGCTTTTTCAGGAAATGATAGAAATTTATTACCATACCCTGTTCTATTAAAATACGTGTGTTTAAGTATATTCTAAACTGGCACAACATACATAAGTAGGAAATTGTCATAATAGAGGAATAGTAGTGTAAAATAAATGATGTGAGTCCTTTAATATATTTAATTAAATTATATTTTAGAGGAGGGAGACTTCATCTACCACTTTTGTACCAGTCCAATGATTAAGGGGGGACGGCAGTTGCTGCATTTATGCTCGTCATCTTCATTCAACAGTATACAGAACTGGAGGGAAGTAGTATAAAAATATACCTGACCTATACAGGTGACTTTTAACCCAACCCCGATAATTTAATATTTTGTAGAAGAATACAAACTGGTTTTATGAAAATCATAATAATTATTATTTTTTAAAGTTGAAGCCCTTTAAAGATTTTTATAAAATCCAAGGATATCATGGTCACCCAAAGAGATAAGATAATTACCGCGCGAAGTAATTTCTATTATTGATCCCACTATTTTAGACTATTTCCAACTACAACAACTACTGTATTTCCGTATGGGAATGGCTAGGATAACCATACATTTTATTATTTCCAAGTAACATTTTAATAATATTTAATATTTTTAAATAATTTTTAGTTTTAATTGTTTTTACATTAAAAATGTGTTCTACGTGTACTAACGTTTCTTAATAACCTCTAAAATTATCGGGGTTTGATTGAAAGTCACTCTGTATATAAAATCCTACAAAAATATGCGAAAATAATTTTAGGGTAGTTCATGTATCGTTAACTGATCATCATAATAAGGAAGAATTTTTTTTAAAATAATTGTTTCATTCTCAGTACAAAGTGGTTCAATCAGCTGACTCGAATTCTATGGAAAGGTGAAAAAAAAAAGTGCGCGCAAAATTTTTTTTCTTTGGATAGAGGTCCCCGAGCATGCAGGTTTTCCTCACGATGTTTTGCTTCACCGTTCAGCAAGTGGTAAGTATTAAATTTACCGCACATACATTCTGAAATGCTCATTTGTGCACATGCCTGTCCGGGGATCGAACGAACCTGGATCTCAAAGATTGAAAGGCCAGCGTTCTGGAATAGAAGAACTTAAGTGGTATATGATTAGATTGATGGATGTGGAAGAAGGGAAAGGGGTGTGTCAGGATCGTAACACATAGAAATCTCTAGACTCTGACTACCTTCTTCGCAGAGACAGGGGTGAGTATGTATATTTTTTACATTTTGTGTTTTCTCGCTAGTGAGGTATAATTGTGAATTTGCCATCAAAGCAAATAAAAATAAACAAATTTGAAGCCTGCATAATATGATGAAAAAGTATTTTGTTTATTATTTGTAGAATTGGCCGTCATCTAGATCAGATCTAAGCAATTAAAGTACCACCTAAAACAAGATATACAAATATGTAAAACGTTGCTAGACAACACTGTAAACATAAATTGTGTAATTGGCTATGTACTTATATTTTAGTATTACTAATTTGAATAAAGTTAATTCTTTACGAGGAATGGATAGTAAATATGATATATTGGCAGGAATATATCCCATATTAAATTCTAAAAGAGAAAGATAAATAGGAGCACAATTATTGTTAGAAGACAATTGAAAAATTCACTCTCCTCTAAACCAACCACAGTCGCAAAGGGGCGACTCCCTTAACCGTAATTTAAACAACCGAGCAGAAGAGCACGTGACCGCGCCTTATTATAATGGGAACACTCTTGACGCGATTGCTAAATTTATGATATTTATAAAACCAAGGAAGGAGTGGAATCTGGGGCTAAATTTGATAATAAGAATAATTGAAGCAATCCCATTCATCCTACCACTCACTCAACCGAAAGTTTTTTGGTTGGAATGGACATAAGGTCCTGACAAAAGTTTTGGTAGAAGAGTCATTCCCCACAAAAATAGCATGCTTTAGCTAATCGATCAGCTTCCTCATTACCACACTCACGAGTATACGATAAGACCGCCAATTGTGTCTTTAACATTTGTTAACTTTTCTATTATTATGTATTTTTTTCGGTACAAAATAAAGAGTATTTGTTTGTATAGTGTAGAAGGTGAGACTGGAGAATTGCGATTATGCGCGTGCAGACCACTGACATTGTGAAAAACAACTCTTATTTATAGCAATCCAGGCAAGGTCTGTTTGACTTTTATCTTATTCTTCTTTTGTTACGATATATACTTTATGTTTCCATGATTTTTCAAAAATAGACCTTGCCTTCTCTGCTATAAGAGTTGTTTTCCACAATGTCAATGGTGTGCACGCACACAATCGTCATTGATTGAACTGATGTATATATTATGTTATTTATTATATTATAAGACCTTAAATACCATAAAAGCAAAACCGGTCAGGAAATAGTATTGTGAGATAGAACAAGTGATTTTTTTTCAATATATATAACGTTCAGTTTTACCATGAAAAGCACAAAAATAAACTGAAATTTGATGGGCAGCGCTCTTATTATTTTAATAATTTAAAATAAATTAAATGATTTTAAAGTAGATGCATAATTTAATTCAATTCCTTATATATAACTAGGGTAGAACTTATTTCAGCCATAATAAGCATAGCGAACTATTTCCATGAATAAAACTGCAATTCGAACCATTCAACTTTAAATATATGATGAAATTATGAAAAAAAAAACTACATTTTATGGCGATTTATTAATTGCAAGGATATATAATTAACATTATATCATTGGGTATAGAATTGTAGAAGAAAAGTAAATCTGGATGTGAATTTCTTCATTAGATTTACTCATCTTACAGTAAGAAAAACAAATGAAAATTACACATTTTACCTAATTTGAATTTGGAATTATCTTTTTTTAAATTTAAACTTTTTGATAATACCAAAACCAGCCAGATACAAATGGTATAGCCAAAGAGATTTTATAATAAGTTCTTACATACTATTTGCGAAAAGAGTTTTTCCCCAACCAATATAAACCTATTATCTAGAACATAAAACGCGTTTTTTTAAACGGTCTGGTGTAAATTAAAATAAAATATTTATTCATTAAAAAACAGCAATATCCAACCGTTTCTTGATTCACCGCACTATTCGGACGCGCGTTTTTTCAAATATGTTTATCTCTTTCGTTGTGCGATGGACATATTGCGCCTTAATCTGGAACATCAGAAAATTTTAAATAGGTTTTCACATAATTTTGAAATAGAAAGAAATAGAAATAGAAATATTTATTTGTTCCAAACATGGTTTACAAAAGATGTTAAATATAATAACAGTTCAGCATGTTTCACCTGCAGGAGGTATACAAATACAAAATTTGGAAATTCAAATAGGCCCATATGAAGCGTATTTTAAAGGTTTTTAGACTATTACTATGCAAGAGTTTAGGCGTGAATAAATAACCTACAGGTTTATAGGTGGTCGAGCTGATGCCGGGATCGACTGTGGAGGTACCACCATCTTACTCGCAAACCTCCCGAAGTTATTCGGGGGAGAGTAAGAGAACAGCTCTCAGGAAAAACCAGGCAGCCCGCTTACGGATATCTCAAAGACTCGTATATCCTCAGATTTCTGAATACCCCGAAGATATCGGAAGCTCGCAAGATACCCAAATGGAGTTTCGAAAGAAATACGCGACAGCATATGAATTGAGGGCGTTACTATATGTATTTTTGCATTGTTGTCGATTCTCGCGGCCTCGAAGTGCGTGACATAAATAGAAATTTTGTATCTGTACTTTGTACTGGGAAGTGAAATAATTATTTGATAAAAAAAATTTTTTTTCTTTATTGTTTTCAGTGAACGATACATGATCTACTCTAGAATTATTTTCACTTATTATTATTGGAGGATCTTGTAAATCAATGTCTATATTTTTTCATACTCAACTGATGCCAGGCCCGTTAGGTTCCGAAATATATTTTCATAGCATTTTATTGTTTATATTTATAATAACACTGAATTATATATCTTTAACAGTAAAAGCCGTCAGCGAAAGGCTAGTCTTGTCTTACATTATACTCGCACATAGGCTATAGTTTGTTCTTTGGGCAGTTTCGAGGGACATGGTCATAAGGTCAGACATATAAAATCATTTTCATGAAAACCAAAAGTCAAAGTCGAATACGTACTATCAAATTATTGGTCTGACAAATTATTAGCAGATTCAATAGGACTACCTACCTATAAACTAAAACACCGATGCCGCGGGAAAAAGCTATATAGGTACAATATATATTATCTACATCTACACTAATATTATAAAGGAGTGTTTGTGGGTTTGAATGTAGAGCGTAACCTCCTGAACAACTGATCCGATTTTAATAATACTTTCACAAACTTGAATTTTTAATTATTTTTTATCCTTTATTAGATAATCTCGCAATTGATCGATAAAAATGAATATTTCTGATTTAAATGGACAGTTACACACAACACTAAATATGTTGCTGGAGAAGATTTATATTGTACATTTTTTTGCTGTAATAATAAACAGAAAATATCCCAAAAAATACTGTTTTACAGTCAGTTGTTCCTTATTTGCGATTTTATAGTCAGTTCTGAACATCATACGAGAGTGTTGTATTTTGCCATTTCTATCTACGAGGATGGTAGTTTACAAACGCCAGATAATAAAGAATATACCCAGCATAGCTATCATGCTCGACAGTGAATAATAAGAAACATGTTTAAGACAAAATTCCCCTATTCTTAAGCAACGTGATAAAATACTACTTTAAAATAGATAAAGTTTGTGTTTGTGTAAATACCCTTAAAGTCGAGACACAAGATTTAAAGCGAGTAAAAAAGAGAATGTTAAGCAAATGCTAAGAAACAAATGCAGCCCTTAACAAAATATATCTTTTCCATATTCCTATGATAACCTAAATCTTTTAATTTCGGTGTTACACACATATGTTTTTTCTGACGAGTGTGAGTTTGCGGCACGAGCCGAAGGTGAGTGCTGCAATCACACGAGTCGAAAAAAAGTTTCTCGCACGAGTTTCGTATAATACTTTATAGCAAAAGTGCGGAAAATGCCGACTTTACGCAAGCGCAGCGTGCGTAAAGTGGTCATTTTACGCACGGTGTGCTATAAAAATAATTTTCGCCAAACCACAGAGAAGTTTGATGGCGACACGCTCTTACAAATTTAATATCCTTAGTTAACAAGTAGGTACCTTATTCTACAATAATTTTAGTAATCATACAGTAATGCAGTTGTTTGAAATTAAGTGATTACATGTTTATTTACTTAGCTCAGCTAGGAATCTGCTTTTTAATTTAAATTTAATAGTGCTCATGTTAAATTTGCTTTCCTCTAGTAGAACAGGGTAGTTGTTACATAACTTGGGGGTTATGTATTCCCTAGTTCTTTCCCCGTTATAATTTTTGGCTGATGGCTGTACAAGTTTGCCCTTTTTAACCGACCTAAAAAGTAAACAGTTTATGATATTCACCCTTACATTTTGAGGTGGTAGAGCTGATGCCGGGCTCGACTGTAGAGGTACCACTAAATAGCAATTGTGTTCCAAACTTAAATAATAGAACCAAGAAAAGCAAAAACTAGAACCGTACAAGAAGTTCAACCCGGAATGACGTCAGCTCAACTGAAGGTGCAGTTTTTGTGCAATGACAAATGAACTGGCAGCCATATTTCAAAAACTCTATCTGGAGACCCCGCTGAAATCGTACATTTTAAGCTGTCAAATGAATACGTTTCTCTTACACAATTGCACCTCAGGTTTCTGTTATGACTCATTATCCTGTACAGATTGAAAACTGCAGCATCCAAATATAATTAAATTTTAATCGCCAGTCGTATACATAACCTATACTCTCATCCAATCAGGATTAGTTCGTAAATCCCACGTATTCAATGTGTAATCCATGAGAATTTCAATGAAAATTTATCTGTTCTAGTCTAAAGCTCATTGATCAGAACACAAACCAATCTTAATGGGTGATTTTAAGTCAGTTTCAGCGATCTAAACTTGGTTTATCAGTTTTAGTCCATCGTTTTTAAAAATGTTTTTAATTATTATTTTATTATCACCTAGAATATTTTATGATCAGAAAATTTCTTAGAGACTGGTTACACTAGGAGTTTTATGTAACCTTAGACCTAACATCACTTTTTGACGTTTCATTGGGTAACACTTATTAAATTGTGTTAGTGCCAAATTTTGATGAGCCACGAAAATCTACCATAATTAGGACGACCTTGCTCTGACTTTTAATAAAAAGGGATAGAGACTATTTTGACAGAATTCCTGCCATAAATGCCGTGGTTAAAAAATCGTCAAAAAACTGTTAATATACCGATTCTAGTATCACCGGCGAATGAAAGTACATAGAAGACGCGTTACCTAACAAAGTGTCATTCGAAAATGGCAACATAGACTCGAAAGGGCAAAAGGCTCATGATTGATACGTTCTGTCGTGACACTGGGCCACCCGCGAATGGCGAAACGGCTGAACGGATTTGGATGAAATTTAGAATAGATATAGCTTATACCTTAACTTAACACATAGGCTTCTTTTTATCCCGGAAAAAAGCATGTCGTTAAACCGAATTACACGCGGTCGGAGCCGCGGGCAAAAGCTAGTTACCTATATGTTTTGTGCAGGTATGCGATTCTTGAAGGACATTAAATGTGTGACAATTTAAGCCTATCCTCGGCTCCGTATGTTTCATATATATTTTTAATGGCACTTTTACATTGTTTTTTTCCGAAAATAATGAAAGTTTGATGTTTTGCTTTTGTTTTCAACCAAATATCGGCACACCACCAGGTTTAGAAGTGGTCGGGGGTAGACAAAGAACCAACCGACTGGGGCTGGACCAGTAACCAACAGGGGCTGTTAGCCGTGACTTCCACAAAGGACCCAGCTCCTCAAACCCTCCTAAAATTCATATCATACGAGTGTTTGCTCACAAGTATAATAAATAACTCATTAACTGTTATTACAGAATTTCCATCGATCCATCCATCAGCCCGTGTTCGTCCACTGCTGGACATGGGCCTTTCCCAAATTTAGCCACTCATCTCGGTCCTCCGTCCTCCTCATCCAGCCGCCCCCCGCAACGTCCTTCAGTTCGTCGGTCCAGCGGGCACGAGGTCGGCCTACACTACGCTTTGCTGTAGCTGGTCTCCATTCTAAAGCCTTTCGGCCCCAAAGGCCATCATGTCGGTGACAATATGGCCTGCCCACTGCCACTTCAACTTACTGATTCTGCAGGCTATGTCGGTTACTTTCGATCTCCGACGGATCTCCTCATTTCGGATTCTATCCATCAGAGATACCCCAAGCACAGCACAGAATTTAAACGTCTTAAAAAATTACCAAGTTCTTATGGAGCTATGTAACTACCTTAATTTTTTATTTATTTAGTGAAGGGGTCAATCCTGATTTTATGAAATTGAGTAAATTGATTCACCTTTTTAAATCAGGTGATAATGAACCTTCCAATATAGATCGGTGTCAGTTTTACCAGTATTGAGTAAGCTTTTCGAAAAAAATATTATTAGGCTTGAATCACCTGATTGTCTGAAAAAGCAAGATGATTCCGTGCTTCGGAAGGCACGTTAAGCCGTTGGTCCCGGCCACTTTCTAGTGTTTAGGGATCTGACTTTTTACGCATCTCACATTTTGCGTATCTGACATTATGCGTGTAATTCGTTACGCCCAGTACATTTTAAAAGTTGGTAATCAGTAATTCTTTATTGACCGTTATAACAGAGAATGTTACATGAGGCATGTTAAATATTACACCATAAAATATTCACAATATCTCATTGATAAAATAAATAATTTATATAATGAAAATAAAACATTAGGGGTATATAAAACTTATGTCAGTGAAAAACAAATTGTCAGATATGATTATGATTTTATGATATACACCTTCGTATTATAGACAAAATTATAAAAATTGCATAACAGAGAGAACATTATTATTTATCGACGACATTTTCTTGAAAGAGAGCAGGCTAAAACTAAAGAATAATACACGATCTTCGTCAACCTTGAAACATCCTGATTTACGAATACCTATAACAAAACAATAAACATGGTTAAAACAAAAAACGTAGCTATGTTCTCCCTACAAGGGAGTTCTAGATTGTTATTTCCAATAATCAAGTTTTCATAATAGTAGGTATAATGTTATATTTTAACAAGTGAACATAATATAGGTTAGATTTCAGATGATCATCCGACAACACTTCAGTAGGATACTTTTATATCTCTAAAACAATATTTTCTCTTCTCAATTGAGTGCGTTGCGCAAGTCCTACGCCCACAGTGGGATTATTTTAAACTAGATAATTAGTCGCAGGCGCCGCAGGACCGCAAACCGCGGCCCCAACTGTAAAGCCCTGTACGAACCTTCCCACACGCATGCGCTTGTCTCCCATGCACGTCACGTGTGCGACCTACATGTATCACTTTCTAAGCCCATTTGTATGGTTATGGTTACTTTCATTTTTATCTCGAATACCATTTATTAATCTGCGGGTAGAATTACTTTCAAAGGTTTGACAAGTCTACCAACTGCGAAGTTTGCCAAAGTTTAATTGCTAACAAACGCTTGTGTTACACTAAATTTTCATAAAGGTGTTGGTAATTACGCTACCGATCGCAGATCAGAGTCCGTTTGGCACGAAAATTCGGCTCTGAAACTACGAAAATTAGATACCATAAGGTCGCAAATCGCTTAATACGTGTGAATTCTTGTGAGAAACGGACTGCTAGACTGTCAGCATCCGTCAGTTGCCCGCGTATATTTCCCCTCTAATGTCGCAATGGCAGGTGCTTTCATTTTAGAAATCCAAGCAACGGGCTACGTCACGGCGGTTACGAAAACCGCTCAGTTTCGATTGTAATTGTAATTCTCTACATGCGTGTTCGAGAGGGAAAGTGAGGATCCGTTCGATCGTGACGAGCTTCCTCCATATTCCAAGTCGATCTGAGGATAATTAAATAAAACCAGTTATTTTTAATTAAATGTTAGTGTATTAGCAACGTTGGTACATGAGATTACTGAATAATACTGTCGTGGAATATTTATGTAACATCACCATGCCCTTCATAAACATCGTAAAAACACTTAATGTTAACAATAAGTGTACGTACCCACCATAAAGGTCCCTTTTAGGGTTTGCGGACCCAAAGGGCCTGGCAAAACGGATGTCGCTCTGCTGTCTGTCCGTCCGTATGTCACGGGTCTCTAGCTTGCAGACGGAATGAGTTACAGATCTGAAATTTTGATATTATGTGTAAAATGATGAGCCAAAACCGAATATTCAATTGAACCATTCATTCATTCATCAGTAACCATTCGGTCAGCGGCCGGTCAACGAACCGTGACGACATCGAAAGTGAAACATCTGTTGGTTATTTGCTGATGATTTAAGTCTGAATCACGAATACCATAAAGAAGTTCTTCCGACTATTTTCAACTCTTTATACAACTTCCAATAGTGCGCCTATTCTTCGTTTTCATGAACACAGACTAATCCCAACGACCTATAGTACTTTCATGTATGATGTATGATACTTTTGGGCAAACGACCCTCGCACATACAACTTTTCTAAGAAAAACATTTCGCAAGTGTTACAATCTGTCTGAATTAAAGATATTAGTCGTTGAAAAAGAGAGGACAGCTGTTATTTTCATCAACAGAAGATTACCCTTGAGTTCCATCTTCCAACACGGGTCCCATTAGAAGTACAAAAGGTTACTGTACCTGGCTCTTCAATTAAAATAGCCCAATGATAAAAAATGGCGCAGTATTTGGGTAAAAACATTTTGTGCATCTGTAACAAAATGAGGATCACTGGGACACGAGTGCTTTAATTGGCTGCACGAGTATCCTAATAGCTAGTTACGAGGGTGCATTTTTATATTCGCGGAATGGGTAGGTAATTAATAAATGAGGGTACTTTCCTTAGTCGTAACTGGTTAAGTAGCTCATTATTAGTATAAATAGAATGTTTTGTTTTAATCGGGCCATTACTATTTGAATTATCGTCGATCAAACAACTCAGTTGGGAAGAAAATTGTGAAAAATGGAGAAAATCGAGCACCGCGCTGTCATAAAGTTCCTTACCAAGCAAGGTAAATCGGTTCAAACCATACTAGAAGAGATGTCATCCGTTTACGGGGAGTCTTGCCCCGGTAAAACCATGGTTTATAAGTGGCATACCCTTTTTAAGAAAGGCAGGGCCTCACTTGAAGATGATCCTCGGCCAGGACGGTCGATCAAGGTGACCACTCCGGAAAATGTTGATAGATTATAAAGATAAAGGTGTCTCCATAACCGGAGAATACTACGCTTAAATCTTAGAGCGATTAAAGGAAGCAATCAAGGCAAAAAGAAGGGGAAAATTAACCAAAGGTGTCCTCCTTCTGCACGAAAACGCGCCTGTGCACAAGAGCCGTGTTGCGTTGGCTTCCCTGCATAAGGTGGGCTTCCATATTTTGGTTCATCCACCCTACAGTCCTGACCTGGCTCCCAGTGATTATTATCTCTTTCCAAAAATGAAAAAAGAACTTCGGGGGAAGAAGTTCTCAAGGGATGAAGAAGTGAAGGAAGCAGTTTCAGATTATTTTTCAGACAAAGAAAAAAATTTTTTTTCGGATGGTATACATAAGCTAATTGAAAGATCTGAAAAATGTAGAAAATCCAGCGACCTTAAACGTATCGTAAAACGTAGTTTTGTAGTTTTGTTTTCTATCCAGGTGCATGCCCAAGTATCGTACACTTTCCTAGTGTGGTAGGTTGTCAATCCCAAGTTTTCAAGCCAGAAACCTAAATGTGAAAAAGGGGCCGGTTCAGTACAAAGTCACACTGCCGAAAAAAAAAATCGTGATCAAATATGGGTGCCGAGGTTTATGGAGGTACCTTCAGTCATAACTGCAATAACGGACCACTTCCTTGTCTTAATAGAAAATTTGTTAGGGTAAAGTTCAAACGTTTTAAAGTTACATTATACAGGTATCAGAAGTTCACGCGGACGAGGCCACGGGCAACAGCTAGTTGAAGCTGAAAATATGAATTTCCTCACGTGTGGTAGCGCACTTTGCGAAGGTTTGTGGTAAACTTCAACGGACTAGGAGTTCCTCTTAGTTTCAATACAAAACTTTCGTCACGACATGAATCCCCGAGGAGGTAGCAGAAGTGTTCCGAGTGTGAATTGTGAAGTCCATACTCGGCACACCCGCGTTTCACCGACGATTATTAGGTCCCAACGTGATGGGTGGTGAGCCCTTTCGCCGTTTTTCGGGCACTAAACACGCTTATTAGGGCATGTAGGTTTCCTCACGATGTTTTCCTTCACCGTTCAGCAAGTGGTAAATATTAAATACTCTGCACATAAATTCCGAAAAACTCATTGGATCGCAAATATTGAGAGGCCAGCGTTCTACCCCTAAGATTCCCCGATTAATATCTATAGTTTACCACAACTTTTGTACTGAATTGCATATTTTGTGAGTAAAGAATAATCGAACGATACTTAAAGTGGCATACCATTATTACAGTATCAAACTTTTTTTTTTTACTTTATGTAAAGCAATGATAGCTTAGTCGGCACAATTTAAACATTTTTTGAGTATATAAGTTTATAGTTTATCTATATACTCAATCAAACTCATATTTACCGCAGGTATCAATTAGGTGAATCAGCTTGCTTAAAACACATACTTACATGCCATATGCTCGTCCCCAACGTACTTCGAGTACATATCTTAACGGTATATCCATAATAATAATACCCTATCGTCACGACATAAATCCCTGAGAGGAGAAAATGTCTGACGATTGACCCCTGCGCGAAAAGAAACGTTTAAGCGCTGCAATAAAAATAGCCGTAGTCATATCGCTCACTAATTCAATGTGAATAGCCTTGGATGTGAAACATACAAAAATACATAAGTACGCCTTTATAAGTCTGCAGCCACGTCCACTGCGATCTGCCATCATGATAGGACCTGCATAGTGCAAACAAGTAATTTGGAATGGAAATATAGGTTTTAGTCGAGGCTGGGGCAAGTTGCCCATGATTGGTTTTACAGTTTTCCCACGAAAACGGGCTGCCCGGGCGTTTCAGCTCGGGGCGGGATTCTCCATTACTGGTACCCGCCTGGGGTAATATATTTCTACTTCTTAACCGCATTACTACTTCTGGTTTACTAGTGCTCCGTTGATCATTGGTAAGTATTTAGATAAATGCTGCCAATGTCCGCCCCTCACGTGGCCGATTACCGTTCTTGTGAAATTAGTAAATTATTCTTTTCGTGTTCCTTACAAACGCAAGCTCAGCCCCGAGTCAATTACATGGGAAGTCAAGATTGTATTTTTTTGAAATTAGCAATAAGTGTTATCGATCTGTGTTACTGATCATCACTTACCAAGTCTCCAGTATAAGTTTGGCTGCATAAATAAAGGTCACCTTAGACAATGTGAAATTAAATTAACCGACCAAATTCATAACGCAGACTGGGTTAGTGATAAGAAACAAGCTTCAATTATCCTTTTGGTGAAATTCGATAAATTTTTGTTTTGCTTCCTTACTGCCTAGACCAGGAATTGTACTTAAACTAGTCCAACCAGTAAGGGAGCTAACAAACATATTTTTCGAATTTAGCCAAAAGGATTACTGAACCTAGTTTCTTTTGATTCTATAATTTTCCGTAATTAACTGGTGATTATTGAATATTTCATGATGAAATACAGTGATTGGCAGGTAAGACTTGATGCTTCATGATTTGGAATAATGTTCAGTGAGACTCCGTGACAGAACCTTGAGAAAAATTGAGAAAACGGTTTGTTTACATAGTCCGGTTTCGTACCATAAAAGGAAAAAACGGAACCATAGACGATCACTTTGTTGTCCGTCTGTCTGTCGGTCCGTCTGTCAAGACCCTTATTATTTGTATTATTACTTGTACTTGACATCCTAATTGCTTTAATTTTTATATATATATATATATATATATATATATATATTCTATTTACTTGTGAAAATGTAGACATTTAATAATTTCGGTTTACCTATTAATATGTGATTATTTACTTTATTTTTTATTTTTATGAATCGATTTTACTGTGTGTTTTATAAAAATAATTTGTGTGCCAGGTGTGGCTTTAATGTACAAATAAATAATGCAAAATGCACATCATAACATTGTTTTCTTTACTTTTGAATAAAAAATATGCAAAAATTGCGTTTTAAGGCAATTGGCGGAAATGTATTACTAATAATAGGGTTTTCGCATTAAAACTATGTTATTTGATGCGTTCCATTTTGATAACATTCGACTACAACGATAAATACGCCTTTAAGTTTGTTAACCGAATGCAATCAAAATGTAAATCATAAAATGATAGAATTTAAGTGTGAAAACTTAATTATTACTAATAAATTTCCGCCAATCGCTTTAAATCGAAATTTTTGCATACTTTTTATTCAAAAGTAAGGAAAACAATATTATGATGTGCATTTTGCACCGAAATTTAGTTCGACAACCTTAACAAGCGATAAGCAAGCGTGCTATTGGCTATAGTAACACGTATTTTGTGAAAATTTCAACTTTCTACCTATGACGGTTAAAGCTGTAGACAGCTGTGTGACAGACGGACAGACAGGCAATAGAGGAGGTAAGCTTAACTCTAGCTTTAAATTCATTTAAATGCATTCCTGCAATGACCTCTGTCTAATATAAATAACTATCAGTAATTAATAATAATTTAATGAATAATTCTAATGTAAATAGGTTTCAAAATTGACCCTTAACTCTTATTATTTGTTGATAGTGGTTGTTATTATCATTTGTTGGTAGTTCTCGAATTCTGATAATTATTGGTAAAATACCTATTAAAACAGGGTTTTTTGATAAAGTTGGTAACATTTACAATTAGCAGTCTTTCGAAAGCGTTCAAGAAAAAAATACGTCTTAGGATGCGTTCAATGAAAATGGAAATGTGTGATGATGACGTCACTGAAGATCAAGTTAATGTCATCGCTTTTTTTTTCATTTTATAAATGTTATGAACGCTTTATTTTAAAATCTGTCTACTCTACTCAAAACAGCTCAAGAAAACTATTCCTCGAAATGGTTTTCAAATCGTAAATATTGGTCGTTACAGTTGCCTCCCTTACCCCATGGGAACAGATTTATGGGATAAAAAGTAGTATATGTCCTATTCCAGGTCTAGAACTACATACATGCAAAATTTCAGCTCAATCTGTTTAGTAGTTACGGCGTGAAAGAGTAACAAACATCCATCCATCCATACATCCAAACTTTCACATTTATAATATTAGTGGAATGATCTTTATTCAATTAGCATTCTACAGACTAATGCCGACAAATAAAAGTTAACATAAAGATATGCCACTGTTGCACAAGAGTTGAAAAACTATTCGATGGCTTTTGTAATGGTAATGGATGATGCTACGGTAGGTTTGAGAACTTTGTAAGACTATAATTTTTTTAACGGCCTTTTATTGTTATGCCTTTTTGTAGTATTTATATTTTAGCACAGAAACCCTTTAACTTTGTAGGCTTCAAAGTCTTATATTTACGTCTATGTACCGAGTAACATGATAGAATAATTTAGACCGAGACGGCGTCAGTGGTACCGCTGGCGTCGGTGGCGTCGGTGGTAACATGAAACAAAAAAAGGAACGTGAAAATCGATCATATAAAAGTCACACTTAATTTCACAAAATGCTATGTACCTTATGTGACTAACATTTTTTAAGCCATTGTGTACCGCAAAACAAATTTACTAAAACCACTATGCCACATGTCTATCTTCGGTGTTTTAAAGATATCTAAATTCCAGTTAGACCATTTTTTAGAGAAAAAAACGGAGCAAAGTGATAAAAATAATTCATTTTGGGCCTAAGTAGAGTTAAAAATGTATTCACCGGACCTACAGAATAACAATAAATATATATGTAGTTTAATAGAATATCTGCAATGAAAATTGAGGCATCAGGCAAAACATCTATGTTTACATGCATGGTCACCATACCACGGTGGAACCAGACTCTCTCACTATAAAAAAAATGGCTCAATTATAACATAGCAGATGCTACAGTTCAAATATTCAAATGTATTGGATAACAGCTCCATACCCAGGGCCAAAATTATATTGTGAAAAATATTTCTTTGTTTTTTATAATAACTATCTAATATCTCCAATAAAATAAAGCTTGACAGAGTACCCATATATCTTTATTCAAATTTATTAAATTCATTTACTTAAGTTTTGTTGTCACCTTTATATAATTAGGAAGGTGGGTATGGGTTCTCCTCAACGGACAACAGCAGACCCTTCAAATTTGGGCTTATTTGATTGGTCTTTATTAGCACTTTGGTAAAACATGGTGACCGTTGCAAATTGTCGTTAAAAAAATCAAATTCTTTTGTTTTCCTTATTTCCACGAAAATAGCAAATAGCAAAAGCTAGTATACATATATTTATTAGTAATATTCATTACAGGTCATTCTTAAGATTAATTTGGGTTTGTCATAATCATAATACACACATCAAAAAAGTCTAAGCATAATGTACTAATTTGAATTTTACAATGGATTTTTAAATTGTAACGTTTGTTTTTTTATTATTTAAATAAAAAACAAACGTTAGAATGTAAAAACAACCACTTTTTATTTCAATTTGTTTTTTAATAACGTTAATTAACAATATTAATGTGTACTGTATCATGCGTAGGACACATGTATACAAAAACACTAAATGAGAAACTAAAACTAACATGCAAATTACTACCTACATATTCCATATATCCATCCATCGGCCTGTTTCGTCCACCGCTGGACAAAGGCCTTTCCAGGATTTTGCCACTCTTGGCGGTCCTCCTGGAAGAAATGCCCATACTCACACATGCTGGACAGGCGGGTTGGTGAGTGCGGTGCCGAAAACCTTGCACCAGTGACGCCGTTGCCCGTCACCAGTCTGTTTTATATAAGGCCCAGCAATTGGGGATGGATATACCGCCATCCATCGGTCCCAGGCAATGGTGGGCCGCGTGGTTTTGCCTGAGAGCTGTTCTCTTACCCTCCCCCGAATAACTTCGGGAGGATTTGCGAGTAACATACATATTATTACATACAATATAGTGAAAACCTTCAAAATGATCTCAGTAATTTTGTTGATTATTGTAATCAAAATCAACTTATTCAATAGGTACCATCGAATAAACGGCCGCAGACCTACTTTTCGCTCTTATTTCCATTACAAAACGGGCGAAAAGTAGGTCTGCGACCATTTCTTCGATGGTACCTACCTACTTTATGGAAAAAACTCAAAAACAACAACAACTTTTATTTCAAACGTAGGTAAGTCATTTCGAAAATGTAATGTGATGCCAAATTTCCAAGGCAATGTGTTAGTAAGTATGCTCTTGTAGAGTTCTTTATCATTGATATTTACGGCCTTCGTGGAAGTGTGAACTGTGAAAATGCAAGTCACAGTCCACACACGATTCACTCGCGTTTTACGTACTTCGGGCATAATTACACGCTGTTTAGGGCATGCAGGTTTCCTCGCGATGTGTTCTGTCACCGTTCAACAAGTTGTAAGTATTAGTTGTAAGAAAATAAAAACTATGCGCATAAATTTCGAAAAACTCATTGGTGCAAGCCCGACCAGGGATCGAACCTGGGTCTCAACATTGATAGGCTAGTGTTCTACCATCTGAGCTACCGCCGCATTTTTTGAGAAGCCAGCGTTCTACCACACTGATAAAAAAGAATAATAGAAGTGCATAGGCATAAGTGCAAATTTTGATAATGCTTTTCTCAGTTGTTTTTCATAGACCAAAGTATAAGACCTCTATCATCTGGTACTGATATTTTAAAAGGCTGCATTTTACCAAAATTTTGGACACTTATTTTGTTTTAAAGATATGAACCTGGACAGATTTACATACAAAGTTGTTTTCTTGCCTTAAATTGTACCTTTACCACAATTTTAACATTTCAGCCAGTTAGTGACTTCGTAAATGCCCGTATTAAATTATACAGGTCTCAAACTTTAGTCTACAACGAAAAACAGCGGAGAAATGAGTTATCACATTTTGTGCTTAAGCAGTGGCATGCCTACATTGACCTCTCATAAGCAACTGGTCTTAGCTTGGAGCTGTCGAGAGGCAGTCACGATTTTGTTCGAATGATTGCTTGTTTCGCAGAGATGTAACAAATTGTGTAACGCTCTCGTGTGGCAGCGTTTCAAATCAAAAATAACATACTTATAAATTCCACTTCAAAGGCTGAGTGATGCAGTGCCTATAGATTCAATGTAATTAAATACAGTTTAGGACAACTAAAAATCTGCTGCAAAAACTGATATCGACAAAAAACTAGCGCAACTTTCACTAGGGTGAAAACCTGTGTACATTACAATGGCTTAGTACATATTTTTCAGTTGTGTTTGAATAAATAAATCAAAATCATACTCAGCAAGACTGTCGATTCTTCTTCTTTTTTTAAGTGGTCTTAAGTCAGAAAATTCTTTACGTGGAGTGAATGTACTGGTAGACGTTGAGACAGATACACTATGGTGCACAGGAAATTCAGCAGAAGTACTAAGAAATGAATCACTCACTGAGCAGTCTTCAGTTCTCATCATAGAAGCCGATAGTTCTTCTGTTCTAATCTGAACAAACTCTGGCCATTTCACTTCTAAGTCTAACCAATCAGAAAACTTCTTCCGAAAATTTTCACTTGTACTATTTGCAGATTTCCACTTTTGTTTCATATTACTCGTACGTGTAGCACAAAACGTTTTAAGCTTGATTTTTTCTTCTTCGGATGGAGAAAATTTCGCAGATCTTAATATTTTTTGGAAAAGTTTGTCCGCATCAAATGAATTTTGCTTCATGAACACAAAACAGTCGAGATTTGAAACAAGTCCTTCCATTGTTAGCAATAAAATTACAACTTACTTTCCTCATCAATTCTAAAACCACTCACTGTCAAACAAAAAAAAAACATTGTGATCGAACCGTCATCTTATTCAAATTTCTGACATCTTGGCAGATGGCCAGGATGCAATGAGGTTCATCGCAAACCTGTGGCGAACTAATTTGAAACTTATTCCACCTATGTTATTTTGAAATTGAATTATGGAACGGGAAACTGACTAACCATGTACCCAGATATTTGTTTCAATATCCTGTCTACGTTTCATTGAGTTTGATTTAGTCATTGTCTAAAATACCATCGAAATCCGAATTAATTTTAAGTGCAACTTACCCAGATCTACTTTGGAACCTGGCACATTTAGTTGGTGGCCTGCTTTTACATCACAATCTGAAAAAATAAATTGAAAATTAAATATGTGCATGTAGATACATACAGAACAAGGTAACGAACGATACAAAACCGCGGCAAAGAGAAAAAGCCCCGACTCGGTTTTGTCATAAGAGCTGTGTTCAAACGCCTGCAGTACAAGCTCCCATTTGTAAACGATTTTAACGGTTATTATGCGGTAATAAGAAGTGTAGGTAGCATGTTGTAGTACTGGCGTCCGTACATTGACGGAATATACTGTCTGTATAGTTTTTCATTTTTACTTAAGAGCTGTGCTCTTGTCGGTGAAGCCTTCTCCATTCACTTCTGCACTCCGCCTTCTCTTTAACGATACGATACGGTATTTACTTTTTCTTTCACTTGATTTCCTGGGCCTTCCTCTCTTTCTTTTTCTTTCGGTTTTTTCATTTTAAACTAACGACTTTTGCTTTGTTCTCTGGATTTGTGTGTTGCCAGGTGATTTGAATTTAAGAAACTACACTAAATAATCTACCATTTTAAACTTACTTCCAGACAGCCTTACTAACTATTGTAAAATGGCGGTACTATCTATCTCACTCTGATTCATGCAATTAAATATCTACCACTCCTTTCTAAAAGGTTGCCATGGCAGGCAGTTTGAACACCTGCTTCTAATTTCAATTAGTTTTTGTTAGTAAATACCTACCACTTAAGTTTAACAAGTGTTTTCATTCGAATTTCTAAGTATTTAAATATTTTTGAGAATAATTATATCGTTAAAATAACATAATAATATTTACAATTAATAGAATAATATGATCATAATATTCAATCCCCTATTTCAGTGTCAAAAAGGCTCACTGCCAGATAATGACTATAATAATGTAGTAAAACATTAACTATTCAAATATAAAATAGTGATAAATTTAAATATTTCAGAGGATAACAGGTAGAAATTAATTTTCTTAGAGGATAGAAATAATAAAATTTAATATTATTTTTACCTCAAATAACAATAATTATGGAGGCAGACTGCCACTATCTTATGTCATTATTTTGAAAGAAGATAGGAATTTACAACTAATAAATTTGAGAGAATCTAATATTTTAGGGGATGCAAGGGGGAAATATTAAAAAAATAGATAACTGACAATAATGTCAATATTTTGTGTTTAATCCCCTGTTTTAGTATCAAAAAGGCTCACTGCCAGAAAATCACACGGATAATATAGTAGAACATTACCTTATTAAATATAAAATAGAAAAAAACTCAAATATTTCAGAGGATAAGAGGACAATGCTTTTATTGGGTCGGATCCTGCCTATAGTATAAGTCCGAACCGTTGTATATTTTCGTATTCTACTAACCCTAGGTTAGGTCTATTTAAGTATTTAAGTTTTTGTATAACTAACTATTTTCAGTAAATAAATAATAAAAAAAAGAAAAGAAAAAAATAATAATTATAACATAAAATGAACAAAACTTAAATTAAATCTTTACAAAGTTTTTGATAATAAAAATGAATAAAATCTTAATACCTACCTTAACCTGAGTAGGTACCCTTCTATGTTAAGCAGAATATGTTGGCCAGATCACTACCGCCTTCGTTGCATATAAAATTAGGTCTCATGAAGCAATTTATAAAGGCTCTTCGTCAATACTCTGAAAAAATGGAGATTTTCCTTCGTTCTGGTAGCTACAAAAGCAAACATTATGAAATAAAAATATTTTTCCTTTCATTAGTTAGGCAAAGGTTATCGCTACACATAACAAGTGAACATTATGAGGAGTCCCACGTCCAGCGTAGCTAACATGACGAAAATGATAGATAAGTTTTGTCTCTCGAAGAAACGTTTGACCAATGGAAACGCAGGTAAGCTTTATCACGTGATCACCGCCTCGATAAAACAACTCGTCCCACGTATCCATTGGTCAAACGTTTCTTCGAGAGACAATTTTTTTCTATTAGTGTCATCTATGCTAGCTAGCATACGTATATACGTAGCTACTCGTATAAACAGATATCCCTTTCTGCTTCTCTTTACCGCAATGATATAATGTTAAGAGCTAATTTTGTCATCTTTTGGTCTCGTATCTTATACGACGAATCTATATACCAATAATAAAGTCGATTCTGAAGGCTTTAATTTTAGTTTTAGTGCTGTCATAACCTTAACTTTGCCAAAGTAATTCAGCTTCTGTTGTTAACACTAAAGAACTATTTTACTTTTTTTAACCGATTTCAAAATAGGAGGAGGTTCTCATTTCGACAAAGGTTGAGGCAAACGATTTGTACCAGGATGCTGATTGCAGGGTGTTGCTTGAAAATTGTCTTATACCCACTTGAATTTAGATCCTGGCCTCATCACCATCGACCTTCTCAACAGATGACAGTACATAACTCGAGATTTCGGCAATCACTTTGTGTAAGTGTATTTCAGGGTATAACTTGAAAGTTTACGGTGTACCCACTTGACCTTCAATCCTGACCTCATCACCATAGAACTCCTCAACAGATGACAGCACATACCCATATTTCAATAATACAAAGTCTGGCAAATTATTAATGTACGCAATTTGGCACGTCGGTAAATAATGATTTTATTCTTTGCATAAATAAAATAGCACCTGCTAGTAGAAAAGTAGTGCCCATTTAATTATTTAAGCATAAAACCTTTAATTAGAGAGACCAGCTGTCCGACCTTGGGCTGCACCTTTGTATTGCGACATGCGGTACTTTGCATCGCAAAAAATGCACATTTTTAAACTACAATTCGTTCGTGACCACCACAGACCAGTAACTGCCAAGTACGTCAAGTCGAGACCAGCCAAGATACCTATCCAACCAATTCTTATTAAATCATTTCAGATTTGCCGGAGTAATTGAGAACCTCCTCCTTTTTTGAAGTCGGTTAAAAAGGGTCATCGAGTCAAATTGTATAAGATGACTTTCGTTGATATAGTCAAATTCTAACTCGAGTCAGTAAGTGGTCAGGACCAAGTTCAAGGTGCGTGTTTGCGAAAAACGAAAAATATTTTTTGTGCCTTGTTCAATAACAGCCTCGATTCAATTTGGTATGGAAAACCTAAATTTTATTATGCGTATTTTACGAAAAGGGTCATTTAACCTTGGTCTTGATCACTTACTTAGCCTTCAGTATAAATGTGGGAATACCATGCAAAGTCAAAAAGTTATTAAAGTTATCCGCAAAAAGTTTCAGTGACCTGGAACGATAATATGTAGCCATAAACTATACTTGAGATTAGTTGAGATGACATAAGCCACGGGATAAAAAAAATAGAACTGTTTCAGCCCAACTACAGATACGAGCTTAACCCGAAATGAATAAACCTTCACCGTTCCAGCGTTGGTGCCTCTACCCCAGGCGACACCGACACTTTTCCGTCTTAAAAGAAGGCACATCGGGAGTAAGACCCGATTAGGACAGCGCAATAAAAAACCGAACAATACCGGTTTTTTTGTAAAATACATTTAGGCGCATTGGTTTTGACTACAAAATAATTTGAAAACCAACTAGAAAAAAACAGTAAACGTCCACATGATTCATTCGTAGACATGTTAAAAAACACCAGACACTATTTTAGAAACTTAATAAGGTCTCCTTTTATTGTTTGTTTTTATTAATTTGCAACATTCGGCACTGAAGATGTTATTTTAAGTACCGCCCCGTAGGTCAATATTGGGAGCAGACACGTATCAATTACTTTGCTTTTAATTTTTGTCGGAATTTTCTCGTTTTTAAATATATATTTTAACTGCCAGTACCTTTTCCAGGTGTTTGTTATGCGCCTTTCAATTTCGTCTGACTGACTGTTGTTGAACGACAAGTTTCGGCCAAGATATACGAAACTGTTAACTGTTTCAAGGATTTCACCATCTAGATATATGCTTAGTGGTTTTCCAGTGTTAGATATAACTTTTGTTTTTTTCGTATTCATTGCTTTTAACATTGACAATATTTCAATACCCCGAGGATGTCTAGCCTTCTTCTCGGTCTTCTTGGGCAGAAGGACGGCCTGGATGTTCGGCAGGACACCGCCCTGAGCGATGGTAACGCCGGACAAGAGCTTGTTCAGCTCCTCGTCGTTACGGATGGCGAGCTGCAAGTGACGGGGGATGATCCTGGTCTTCTTGTTGTACAGCATAGTTCACTATTATTATTTAAATTATACCCTCGTTTGTTATAATATCTTAAGGGTAAAGAAAAGAGTGTACTAGTGAAATCTGCGTGGTGTAACAGTGCAGTAGGGATTACTAAAGGCGGACGGTCCCGCGGGGGCTGCAAAAATGTCTGATAACAGTGGTCGAGTGATACTGAGCAACCAAAATGGTAATTAATTTTATAATAGCAAAATCAATAAAAGCTTACAACAAGTTTTGTAAAGTTTTTTTGGATTGAAAAATAAGTTAGTAACTATTGCATGAGTTAGGATAAAGTGTATATAACGAAGTTAAAAGGATAACTATCACAGCTAGGTAGGCTTTCCAAGTTAACGAGTAATAGTCGACCAACTTAATTTTGCAGTTTTGTTTCATATATTTAGTTAAATAGATAGATATAGCCTTTATCTTGCTACACCAGATGGTAAAATCACATTTTCATTATGTACAGATCTGTCAGACACTTAAGATCTTTTGTATCCTGTGATTTATTGCAATAATAGAAATGAAATTTAAAAAAATATTCATTCAGCACAATCAACAGAATAATACAAAAGCATTTTACATAAAAGACTTTAAGTGTTGGGTAAAAAGGCCCTGACTCAGCATGTGTGCGTTACCCCCTCCGCGACTTACCTATTACCCCAGTCCCATGTCGATCTGTCGCGAAGTATAAAGTTTACTGTTTCATAATTCATAATAAGACAAAATGAAAACTAAAAAGTGTTTTAAATAGTAATAGTTGTATAACCCGGAAGGACAATAACAATTTCCCAACGATAAATCTTTTTTTATAAAAAGTATTAAATAAATGTAGTTTATGGTTATGGCATTATGCGATAATAGTTCAATGCCAATTAGGCCTTTCTAGCAAAGTTGTGTTATGTTAATTATTATGCATTACTTTGTAAATGATCCTGCACAACACTTTAAAAGCGTGTTTATAGTTGTTGTCCAGGATTTATTACTGGACCCAATACTTACTTTCAGAGAGCTCTATTTATACATATTTTCTGCATTTTCCTATTCCCCAGCCACGTACTTATAATGAAGCCACCACATCCAAGGTCGATTTCCATGAATCTAACCAAAGCAGTCTTGCGCTTATTTAATGTGACTTCAAGCCAAAGCTGCTCTAAAGGACTAGCTGGGTGGCTGAGCTTTCGGACCCGTAGTCCACTTCGTACGTACATACCCACCCCACCACCACGACTACCACGGGAAACCTCAATAAGTTCATAACCTGAAATTGCATATGTTTGAATGTTACAATTAGTTGTGATCCATGTCTCGTTTAAGCAAAGAATGTCAAAATCGAATGATTTAAATGCCTCCAGGAGTTCATCCCGGCCTGTACCTAACGATCCAGCATTCAAAAAACTAAGTGTAAATTTTTTCTTTTTAGGCTTTTAGACATAATGAAAACTGTTTTTTTTTTTAATATTAATAGAAAGGTAGGACTATAAAATATACAAGTATATTGTTTATTAACTATAAAAATGTGTAACAAAATTGTTTTTGTCACTGAGATACAATAGAATATACCAGAATAATTATTGAATAAAAAGAGGGTAAACAGCAATAAAGCAAGTAAAATAAACGAGTCAATGGATAAGAACCAACCTAAATTGTCAGAACTAGAGAAAACATTTGACGAGCTAGAGGCACAGATGTTCAAAATTTTCGCACGGCTTCTTTCTTGTATATGTAAATAACAAATAACCGATCAGGTTAAAACAACTCTCAGCATTTCAAGTTTAGTCTATGATTAACTTTTATAGAGATGATAACCGAATAGATTATCCTACAAAAAACATAATTATTGAAGCCTATTTTACATAATACTTTAAGAAAACATAACCTCAATTTTTATTTCATGTATTTGTAAGAAATAATATATGAATTTCCTCGCCCCCCGATGGGGGGAGGTGGTTCCCCCCCCCTCCTCCCCCCTAACTTACACACATATATATATAAGGTCCTGTACATAAGAGTCCTTCCGAATCTATTTTCAACTGTTTTAATTAACAAATCTGTCACTATTCGGCACTGATGATGAAGTTGATAAACCCATGATCATCAAAACTAATGGCAATGGCAAGCTGACATTTTTTTCCAAGGATATCATTTTATTTTAATTCCACGAATTATATTATTTTGGTTAAATGTTACATTTTCTCCACATTATAATTTCGCAGTACATACAGAAAAAGTTTTTACGTATTTTTGCACATCCTACCGTTGGTAACTGTCATTTCATACATTCGCACTAAGAAAGTTGATGTAAGCACCTCATACCCAATTACCCAATCCAAAAGTGGAACAATAATACGCAGCGTCGTCGGTCTGGGACCCAAAAAAACCAAGTACCAGGAATTTATTTTAAACTGCGGCCCACACCATTTGTGAGGTTCGGAAAGATTTGTTCGTTTGTTTGTTTGTATGTTTGGGGTAATCTACATCTACACTTCTACACTATTATATAAAGAGGAAAGATTTGTTTGTTTGTTTGTTTGTATGTTTGAGGTAAACTTTGGAACTACTGAACCGATTCTAAAAATTCTTTCTTTTATAAAAGGCTATTGTTGAGTGGGTGTTATGTTTAGTTGTTAGATTACTGTGGTACGACTTCAGTTTTTTTATCTTTGCTGAATTATTATAGTTAAATACTTAGGAGTAGCAATAAGGTATTCTTGAATAGCAAACTTTTTATAAACAACGTCAATTTCTAAGAAAAATTTTAACTTTTAACTGTGAAGAATTATATTTATTCTGGTAAGATTTTTTTTTTCATTTATATGGGTTAATACTCGAAAAGTCACTTGCAAGAAACTAAAGGTATAATTTCTAAAAACATTTTAAAAAGGGAACGCTCTATACAGGCTGTAATCGTTAAGTGTGACCAGGCGATTATATCGTAATTATTACAGATATCAAAAAAAATTCAACGGGTATCGAAAGTAGGTTACCTAATCAGTAAAATGACATCAGTGACTTTTTGAAAATCAAACGAAAAGTATCTAAAATTTTGACACTAAACACTCCCATATAGTATGAGATTAGTAGAAAGGTTTTAGTTTCCTTATTTTAAAAGGTTATTTTCAGCGGCCTAGCTATAGCTCGTTGGTTATTTTAGCTTAGTACTGATATTAAAGGAAAGGTAATAAATTTATCTTTTAATTTAATAATATTTATTTCTTTTTAAAATAAGGAAACTAAATCCCTTCTACTATTCTCATACTAAATGTATGGGAGCGTTTAATGTCAAAATTTTGGATACTTCTCGTTTAATTTTCAAAAAGATTTTAATTTTATCACAACAATGTTCAAAAAGTTATTGATGTCATTTTACTGATTAGGTAACGTACTTTTGATATCAAGACATTTTTCATATAAAAAATGGCAAAATAAGTGACTTTTATTTATACAGCCAAACTCACACTGGAGGCTTGGTAAGTGATCAGTAACACGGATTGATAACACTTTTCGCTAATTCCGCAAAATAAAATCTTTACCTCCCATAAGGAAGGAATAATTTATGAATTTCACAAAAAGGGTCATCGAACCATATATCAGCTGTATAAATTAAAAGTCACCTTTTGTATTATTATTGTGTAGCCATTGACTTATGTGTATAGCTGTCAGAATTTCAGAATTAACTGTAATTTTATACGATTGTTAGTTTTAGGTCGGGAGCGGCTAGCGGGACTGTATGCAGGATGACTCATGAGTTCTACATTTTTCGTCTTCAAAAAGTCGTTTGTCTGTCTGGCCGTGTGAGAACTAGCATTGTCGTGGTGCAGGATGATACGGCGTTTACGGTTATTTTTACGGAGTTCGTCAATAACTTCCGGCAAACAAATGGTCGTGTATCAGTCACTATTCACGGTACGACGATTCTCTAAAGCAACAGTAGCCACGTGTCCAGTTTTATTAAAAAAAGAAGCAATCATCCGCTTAGATGCACTTTTCACGCGCGCCACTTTGGTTGGTTTCGGCTCATCTTGAAAGACCCATACGCTCGATTGCTAAAAATCCGCTTAGCCTTAACAAAAATTCTAAATTGTTCTATTACCGACAGATGTTGGGTCCAGGCCACGCTCCCTATAAGGTTTGGTGGCCTAGGGATCAGAAAGGTTGCAAGTGTCGCGCTTCCGGCTTTTTTGTCTTCCATACACAGCACTGAGGCCTTGTATAAGAAAATGTTACACCCCTCATTAGGGGATATTGAGGTCTCTTGCTGTATGGAGGCCAAACTTGCTTGGTCGATGGCTTGCCCGAATGAAGATCCTCCGGAAAAACCCGCCATCCAAAGGCAGTGGGACGAACCCATTTGTAAAAAAACACAAATTGAACTAATTTCTTCTAGTCCTTCTAATATCGACCGAGCTCGTCTCACTGCCGTCACAACACGTGAGTCGGGATACTGGCTACAGGCTCTGCCGTCGTCCAACATCGGAACCCTGTTGGATGACAATTCGTTCAGCGTGGCCATTGCACTGCGCCTTGGCTCGGCTTTAACTCACCCACATCGTTGCCGTTGACAACCTGGGACACCACGGGCTGTCTTGTCGATTGAGTGCGGGTCGGCGCTCCCGCCTTGTAATATTTTAAGTCACATTTACACCTCAAATAAAGGATTAAACAAAATAAATGATTCTAGTAGAACTCGGTTTGGAAACCTACAAAGGACACCTTTATGTAAAACTGCCTTTGCGCAGAGATTTCGTCCCTTTTGGGCTCCCTTTTTGCTGAAAAGGTTTTTAAAAGAAAAAAAATCGTTGGAAATAAAACAGACACAACAGGAAATTCGAAGCTGGTTGGAAACCGAAGATTATAATCAAATTGAAAGTTATTTGAAAGTTGAGCCGTAGCTTGTTTATTCAACTCACAAATGCTACAGCTTTATGATACATGGTTCAAATACTCTTACATTTACTCACAAACACAATAAACCCTCCCTCACAATCACACTGACACACGTTCTCTCACGCATACATACTCACCTTCATTCTTATTGCATATGCACAGAAAAAAAAAAGAAAAATCACTCATCATCTGCCTTCTCAACGCTGAGTATGTCTGGGCGAGAACAGGTAATGTAATTTACCGAAATGAGTCTAGTGTACGAAAGAACAAACTCCAAGTCCCTCTTTTATTATTTATGCTCTGTATTATTTTTCCCCTCTTTGAGTCTCCGTAATTCGACAGTTTTGGGAACAGTAGGAAGAAGGTATTTAAAATCATGCCCCTACCTGTTTATGATAACTAAAAAAAGAATCGATTGTATCACAAAAGAGAGACTCAAATATTTTTATACCGTACTCGAAAAAAAACTCGTGGATGAAAAATTTAATCTTGTCATTTTGCTATCTTGAATTTCGCACCCGCTATATTTTTCCTGTAATCTTTACGTAACCCCAAATTACTATGATTTTTTCTTATTTTTCGGTTCATCAGTTTCGGAAATAAGGGGGGGGGCACATGCATTTTTTGTGGTTTTTCACAGATTTCTCGAAATCAGTGCCAGTAAATATATATTTTATAATCAACTCTTTAATATCTAAAATGTGATACCCATATTGTATTTTTAGGATGTTTATTTTTTATTTTTCTCACTTTTGTATTGGAAATATTTTGAACAATATAAAAATTTTTGTAATAAATTTCAAGTCTTTATCCTTAACGGTGCCAAAGTTATGAGGCAGTTTATAAATTATTTATTAAACAAGCAGAGACATTATCTAAATACAAATTAATGTGACAACCTTATTTTAAATTATATTAATGTCATAAAACTAAAATTAATAATAGGTACATATTTAAAGAAAATAAACATAGCAATTATATCTTTATTTACAAAATTAATAATGAAACATTAAATGTCATAATAAACATAATAATAGATTAAAAGGTAAAAAAATATTTTTTTTTAGAATTCACTGGTTAATACAGATACATGTCAATTACAAAATTTAACAAAGGTTACAGAAAATATCAATAACTGGCATAAAACTTTTCATCTTCCATAAATTAATTAATAGTATAATATGATTTTTCATGAAGTATTTTATTTATGACTGTTTTAAAACGTGGTTATGATAACTCTTTCAAAACTTTAGGAAGACTATTGTACAGCATATATAAGAGTATAAACCGGGAATAGATACGAAATTTGGCTAACTTCACAGGCAATGCTAGTGCTGCCGCCAAGCGGCTAAGCTCTCAACTAATGTATGTTGTCTACCTATGTATGTGTCGCAGGATTATCAGAAAAAAAGGGGATCATCGCGAAAAGCCTAGGATTTATGCAAAAAGTTGTGATTAGTTGATCAACTAATTGTTGATAGTTGGCGAAATTAACGGGTCGCCCGGCTCGCTTCACTTGTCTGCGGAGTTTGTTTACATGTAAACCGCTTAAAACTATATTTAGGTCTAGCCTTTATCCGCGACTTCGCCCGCGTATATTCAAGACCATACTACGATGATAATAAAAATACGGCATCCAAATCTATTGAGTGGTTCTCGAGTTAAAATTCAATCTTTGCCCCGTTTTCGGCTTGGGCGTTATTTTATGAACATCCCTTATAGCCTATGTTGACTACGATGATAATAACAAAAATTAACCGTTAAATAAAAACCGTTTAGTGGTTCTCTAGTTAAAACGGAACAGACAGACAGACAATATTGGTCCTGTTCCAACACAAAATAATTCAGATACAGTCCATTGCAACCATGTCATTCTATCAAATGATTACGAGCTTGATAACAAATTAGACATGTTTTTTGAGTTCGAAAGTATTTCCACGCGTAAACAAATATCTAAAGAAGAACAAGATTGTGAACAAAGCTTCATAGAAAATACAACATATGATGAAGATGGTAGTTTTGTCGTTACAATTCCACTAAAGGAATCACCTGATAAACTTGGTGATTCATACCATCAAGCTTTATCCAGATTTTTCTCATTAGAGCGTAGATTTAGTAAGGATCCATTGGTAAGGCATACAAAATAATATCATTGGCTTCACAAAACTCACTTAGCGGCATTGACATATGGGATTTGTGCCCATCTACAAAGAGCAACACCAGTTTTTGAACTTATTTTTCTGACAGCCACTTGCTAAAATCATTCGCAATGTATTCGTAGAATACATCACTTCACATACACCTGACATTTTTTAAAGGTTTTTTTTTTACTTTTCTTTGCAATTTTATATATCTGTAATATAATAACTGCAATTGCCTTGAATGGTTTAGAAAAACACACGACACCATGAGATATATCACCTGCATATTCTGAAAAGTATGTAATTTTGCCAGAAATACGTTAAGTTTTAGCAAGTGATTATCTGTAAAGTTGACCCTTGATAACTCATACCTCTAGTCTAGAGTACCCCACACAAAATTTCAAGTTGTGACAGTAATTCCAAATTCATACTTTTTCTTGACTTTTCTGTAGTGTTCTAGGTAGGTACAAAATCAGAGCTTTGAATTTTTTTTTTAACGATTACTGTTCTTTTTAACCAATCCGCCTGCCCAACGTGTGTGAGTATGGGCATTTCTTCCAGGAGTACCGCCAAGAGTGGCGAAATCCTAGAAAGGCCTATGTCCAGCAGTGGACGAAACAGGCTGATGGATAGATGGATGGTTCTTTTTAATCCTTCAATGTTATGTTTCCCACGTATGAGCAACTTACTGCCAAAGCGGACGGCAAAATATTGACAAATGTAATGACCAAGTTCTTTAGATCATGGCTAGAAGCAGAACTCTTAACATCAGCAGGTCTAACATGGTTGCCACTTTAGCACCATTTGAAACACCATTTTGACAGTAAATGTATGGGATTTACTGTCAAATGGTGTTTAAAATGGTGTTAAAGTGGAACCATGCTAGGTGTCTAAATTATAGAACTTTAATTTAAAATTGACTTTTACAATGGGAGGGTACCATCGGGTGGGGGACCATCTCCCTCCCCCTCTTCTCCCTTCTAATGGGCAGGAAAAATTCTTAATCCTAAACATTTTCATTTTAAACACCATTTTGATAGTAAATGTATGGGATTTACTGTCAAATGGTGTTTAAAATGGTGTTAAAGTGGCACCATGCTAGCCCCCCAGGTGTCTAAATTTTAGAACTTTATTTTAAAATTGACTTTTACAATGGGAGGGTACCATCGGGTGGGGGACCATCTCCCTCCCCCTCTTCTCCCTTCTAATGGTCAGGAAAAATTCTTAATCCTAAACATTTTCTTATTAATCACAAAATATGCCACAAAAAATTAAAACATATTTATTATAGGATCCTCAATAACAATCTCTAACACTTTCAAACAATACTCCATTTGTTTGAACAATTGAAAAAAATTGCCCATGCACTTGGGAATTGGGTTACCAGTTTTTCTGGCATAAATTCTGGGACTGATGGCTTGACGGAAAGAAAAACATACAACCAAGGTTCTTCGGTGGCTGTGAAAATTTGGGAAGGATTGGGCGAATTCAGGGGCTGATGTGTTTCAACGTGATGGTGAAATTCTTACCGTGCCATGTTGCTTTATAGCAAGCAGCCTTCCTATGATTTTGATGATTCTGGGACATTTTTTAAAAGATCCCTTCATATTCCGGGACAATCCCAGTGGGTCCCAGTCACCTGGCAACCCTACTTGGGAACCATAAATGTGGTACCATTTAAAAATAGGAAAAAATATACATAGGAATAGGTGTAGAAAAGTCATCTTAATTAGTTATAATTACATTACTTATTTCTTATTTTAAGTTGATAGCTTTATCATTCTCAGAGAAAAGTAGTGGCAACATACAGACAGATGAACACACGAGTTAGAGTCATACATAGGTACCACAAGCGTTCCTTTTTTCATTTTTAACTACAGATCCAGGAGAATTTAATAAAAATTGTGTGGGCGGGGGTTTTCGCAAAATGTGTATAAAAAATACACTAAAAGTGACAATATTTTTGCGGTAGCGCCTTAATCGTCCTACCCACCTACACCAGCTTAACTTCAGAATCCCAGAAAAGATATCGTAATTTTTCAATAACATCACGTTCCAAAATATTTCAAGTTAAGTCAAGTTCCGGCCAAGTGCGAGTCGGACTCCCCACGAAGGGTTCCGTACCATTATCTATCATAAAAATGTGTGAAAAAAAAACGCAGCACCAGCTGAAAATGTGCTAAAGTGCGTTTCATGAAATAGTTCCTCTGTCCTTATCTTGGTACCAACGCATATCAGTTTAGATCGTCCAATCTACAGTCACAAAATTTCGTTTTATCCAATCATCACGTTTAGTTCGGGAGCATTGGGTTTCACGAAATTGATCTAGGTATGCGACTTCTAACTTGTGTCGTACCTACTGAAATAGTATAGGTACTAGTTTGAGTCATTTAAAAATAGCAAGCAGTCGAAATTATTACTTTTCCTTACAACTTCGAGTCACCGCGTGACCAGCCGGCTGGGTTCACCTAGAGATTTATCACGTGACATTTGTTCAAACCCCCTGTCCCCCTCTACATGACACAGACTACAACCCCCCTCCCCTAATTAGCGTCACGTCCCCCTCTACATGACACAGACTAAGATATTTGTTCACAATAGTAGATTGTTGCATCGAGCAGAAAGTGATTTTCAAAAGGTTCATAATCTGCTTTTCTTTCAACTTCCAAATAAAGAACTGAAGTCAAAATGATCCCAAAAATGTTTATTTAGAAAAATGAATAGTTACGTTCATACAGCTATTAAACGTTATTCGATAGCTCACTAAAATAAGCCAAAAATACGCTCTCGGAAAATGAAATTTCATAGATTTTCAAAAATTCATCATTGCATCTTGAAGGCAAAAGATTATGTATAACTTCATTTGCCACATTTTTTATTTCTTAAGGTGTTAATATGTCGTCACTTAGGCTGGCACCGCGCCCACCAACCCGCCTGCCCAGCGTGTGTTTCTTACAAGAGACCGCCAAAAGTTGCGAAATCTCGGAAAGGCCTATGACCAGCAGTGGTCGAAACAGGCTGATGGATGGATGATATTGGTATTAAGTCCAAAACTATTTTTATTTTGGAATTGTTGTCTGTCTGTTCCGTTTTAACTCAAGAACCACTCAACCACAGTATAATAGTTTTCTTTATTATTATAGTAGTGACCCTGCATGTGTTGATAAAATAACCCTCAAACCGAAATGGTCAATGATGGTTTTTATCTTACGCGCAAATACACTTATTGTAAGACACTTCCTCGGGAGCACCTGGGCAAGAACGAAGTTAGTTGTACTTAGTGTTTGAAAATAATTTTGTGTTATAATTATAACATTATTCTTTGAATTGGTGTAGTTGCATTTCTTAAAAAAGTAAAATAAAACGAAAAATATAGTTCTCATGGACAAAGCCAATAGAAATAGAAAAAAAAAATCATGAGCCCTAACATATTTAAGCAATTTGTACTTACTGTATTTTTATGTATGGTGTTATTATTTGAGTTGGGTAATGGTGCAAGAATAAATAAAGCAAGGCTAGATTGAGTACTACCTAAACAGTTTATTCACATAAAACTTAAGATACCTAATTCTACGATGTAATACACACTTATATAACTAGGTTACCCCGTTGGGATCAGACTTATAATTATCTTATTCTAATGTTGGACGCCAGGAGGGTTTCAGAGTTGCTCACGGGACCCTGCCTACCCGTCGCTCAGGCTACTGCTCAATAAAGGATCTTGAATAAGTTGAACAGTAATTGGAATCTGTTAATTACGTCTTTGGATATTCCTATTTCCCTGACTATCAAAATGGGCATTTTCAGAAGCTAAAACAATAGGATAATCCAGATTACTATCAGAGACTATATTTACCAATTTTGTGTAAACAAAGAAATTGTAACAATGCTTACCCCTTTTCGCCATTCGCACACACACAGTTAATTAAAATCTATAGTAAGTAATTAAGGTGCTTAAAATGCCATGTAAAGTCCCTTTCAATAGAATCCGGCAATAATGTAAACAAACCGGACTGTTACCTACAGTAAACATAGCTGGTGAAATGTGTGTGTTATGCGCCTCTGTTTCCCATTTTGTGTGTCTCTTTTATAGCTTTTCGTAAAGTAGTTTTTGTCCTATTCAAAGTCTAGAACTACATTAATGCAAAATTTCAGCCTAATCGGTTTCGTAAGCATGGCGTGAAAGGATGACACATAACTTTTCTATAGAAATTTGAAAGCTCATTTTCATCTCATGGGAACTGATTTATGGGATAAAAAGTAGCCTATGTCCTATTCCAGGTCTAGAACTACATTCGAATCGTGAATTTTTGTAATGTCAATTTTTTACGACAGCGCATCTAATTTAAAAAAACCGTGACAACAAAATCTCTCTTCAAAGGTGGTTTCTTGTACAGTTTTCAGATTTTTTCCTATAATTGTAGTATAATACGGTATTTTACTTGCCAAATTTCATTGTTCTAGGTCCCTAGAATATAATACCCTATAAATTTTGATTCCCTTGAGAGTGTCGAAATATACGTTTTTTGCGGCATAAACGGGTGTATCTTTTTGTACGTTAACTTACAAGTTAAATTTTTTAAAGAGCTTCAATTAACTGTAGACGTGAGTATATGGTTTTAATTTCATTTCGATACCTCCACGCGTTACCGAATCACGGTTCCATAATTTTAAAAATTAAAGGATCGTAATACACACAGTCTCTAAGAAAAGTTCCGAACGTGCGACGTGCATAGTAGCAAAAATCTAATTAAAAAACCAAATTAAGAGTTATGTCGTTAACTTAGGAAGCAATGTCAGTTGTACGTAATCGTCATTCGATTTTGTCACCCCATAGCGGTGACAAAATTCATCGCGGACACTTTTTGAGCGAGATTGTGAGTCTAGTTGTTTATGAAAGGTCAATGACCGTTAGCGGTCCCTATCAATAATTGTCAATAAACTAGTTCGTTAAAGAGTTGGCTCTACGGATTGCAACGTGGAACGTCAACGGCTTGCCCGCTAGAAAACAAGATGTGAACACCTTGTTCAAGATTCAAAATCTTGATGTTCTGTTAATTTCCGAAGCTCATCTTACGGAACAGTTAGCATTCAGTCTTAAAGGATACAGAACCTATGCCACATACCATCCAGATAACACGGCACATGCAGGAACAGCAGTAATTGTTAGAAATAATATAAAGCATGAGCTACTTCCAGAGTATCGGACACCTCAGATCCAAGCAACATCAATACTGTTAAGATAACTATACTTATTATTATTTATTTTAATTTATTGTGTCCTGAAAAATAATGATAATTATGAATTAAAATTTCTTATGTCTTATGAAATATCTTTTGACTTTCTGACACGATCTAATATACCTATTAAATTAAATTTATATCACTGCGATATAGAAAATCAGAAAAGTAAATCTGGATGTTCAGAGCTCCTCACGTCCAGGTTTACTTTTCTGATTTTCTATACCGCAGTGATATAAAATTAATTTGTTATCTCCTTGCGATGGATAAATTGCCAAGTGTTTAAAAATATATAAATTTATTTCTATCATAGTTTAATATACCTATATTA
This sequence comes from Ypsolopha scabrella, assembly GCA_910592155.1. Lineage (NCBI taxonomy): Eukaryota > Metazoa > Arthropoda > Insecta > Lepidoptera > Ypsolophidae > Ypsolopha > Ypsolopha scabrella. Next base: position 14,664,474 of record OU342985.1, read on the forward strand.
CACCATAGCATTGGAATTCAATCGGTGGTCTACTATTACCTGTTAATAAAACGAAGGCACGAAGTACTAGCTTACTAGTAGTCTTAAGAGTTTAGCCATGTGTCGCATGTTCTTGGGGGTGTTATAATTAGTAGTCAATATGAGTTGAGCCATGTGTCCCATGTTCGGGAATGTTATTAGTAGTCTTAAGAGTTTAGCCATGTGTCGCATGTTCTTGGGGGTGTTATAATTAGTAGTCAATATGAGTTGAGCCATGTGTCCCATGTTCGGGAATGTTATTAGTAGTCTTAAGAGTTTAGCCATGTGTCGCATGTTCTTGGAGGTGTTATAATTAGTAGTCAATATGAGTTGAGCCATGTGTCCCATGTTCGGGAATGTTATTAGTAGTCTTAAGAGTTTAGCCATGTGTTGCAGGTTCTTGTTAATAGGTAATATGGGTTGGGCCCTTGGGCCATGTGTCGCGTGATCTTGGGGTGTTATTAGTAGTCAGTATGAGTTGAACCATGTGGCGCATATTCTTGCGAGTGTTATTAGGGAACTTGTGGGCTGGCTAGCGGGAGGAAGTCGATTTGATCATTTAAAAAGACAACAAAATAAGTACAAATATAAAAAAGAAGAAACAGAAATTGTTTTACAAGTTTACAAGTAGATGTCAGTTTAATAAGTCAATTCAACACAAATCTAATAATGTCATGTCATGATTCATGATATTTTTCCAATCATACGCTCTGAGCTCATTCTCCAAAATGCTGTGGTAAAATGTTCAGGGTATACTGCTGTTTGCATCGAGATATACGTAAATACTTGTCTTTGTGTTAATTTTAAATAAAGAACAGTGTTTTAAGTTTAAACTTTAAACTCAGCCAGCAATCAGCATTCATTTCGAAAATGGAATATGCAAAACGATAGTTCGAACGCGGCGGTGTTCATTTGTTTTAGTTCGAGTCACAGGGGATTCCGGGAGCATATTGATGTGATTCCCGAAAGGGGTAGTACGTTTGCGTATGCAAAACCCCGACGAGAACATTTTGCATTCGTCTTTCCGCATGTATTTTATATTCGTTTACTCCGGTCGGCCGGGCGCGTAATCGGCGCCGCTGTTTGCGAGGGGAGCCTTATTCCGCTGACGAGGCCCTAACAAATATATGTCGTAAGATTTAATAGACATATAATGGATATCTGGATGACGTTTTAAGGATTTGAGCAAACCGAATATGTCATATTTCCGATTGTAATAGGAATTTTATTGGTAGGATTTTTGGATTAGGTGCGATCTCTCCGTTTACCTGATTTCTGTTATTGTGGTTCATTTTAACATGGTTCTATATCAGAGGGATTGTTATGCGTGGACTTATGTTTTTTGTTAGGGTTACGTGCCAGAAAAAGCAAACCTTCAATAAAATTCAAGTGTAATAAAGTACCAAGATAAAAACTTATATCACGGGGAAAATTTATAACCGGTGGACTTGCGGGCAGTCTGCTTGGTACGAGCCATATTTTTCTTCTATCTAACCGAACGAGCGAGCGAGCGAGCAAGCGACGCGACGGGCACGACGTCAGACTTACGAATGATCGAAATTTTTAGAGCGCAGCGCTTAAATACTTATATATGCAGACCATAACTTCTTATTACTACCAGTAGAAAAGTAAATTCCAAAAATCTTTAAATGACGATAACTTTTTTTTCCGAAATTCGATTATAATAAAATAAAGCCCATATTATATTCTAAATTAAGTTCTGTACAGTTGTGAAAATTAAATGAAAATCCATTCGGTAGTTATAGAGATGTGCGTGAACAAACAGACAGACAGACAGAAAAGAATTCTAAAAATCATTGATTTGTGTTCTATTACTCTTCTTTAGTCACCCCCTTTGTATTTCAATTTCAATTACTTTTCTTCGATGTACAGACACAGCTGTTTCTACTGTTTTTTTATAAGTATTGATGATATTGATGATTACACTACTCAACCGGTTTCACTATGTAAATATCAAGTAAATGAGATACAGCCTGGTGACAGACGGACGAAAAGTTATCGTTGCTTGTTCAGCCAACGGGTTCAGACCTGGGTCTCGAGATTGAGAGTCCGGAATATGCCGTTTGAAAGAACACAAAAATCCTCTTTCAACAAATTTTGTTCATGTAAGAGTCCCAATACAAAAATCTAAGTTAGGGTATACCTGAGAATTTTCTCTCCTAAGTGAAAACACAACAAAAAAAACCGTACAAGTGCTAGTCGGACTCGCCCACCGAGAGTTTCATTAAATACTTTATTTTTTATGACTTAAATTACAAATGTATAGTAACTCTAAATAATAAATCGACTACATATATTAAATTTTTATTTCTAATAATGTAGTATATTATTGGAAAGATGTTCGATGTTTTTGTCCATTATGAAATTTGCAATACACACAAAATATGATATAACTAAAAACAGCACTGTATTTTTTCTAAATAACAGATGCGCCCACCGAGGTTTCCGTACAAATAAGAAAAAGATTAAAAATAATCTACAAATAGATTTGGTTACCGTCATTTGGTTATGACCGCGCATACCGTTGCATAAACTTGATGATTTTTTCATGATTTAATAACAAATGTAAAGTTTTAATATTTTTCCCTATACTTGTAGTATTATACTGTAATGATAGCTAATAATTATTGTATAATTATAATAATCATGTGATATAAAACGTAAAACCGTACTCAAAAAAGAACGAAAACATTACGTACTTATATCTACTGTGATATGGTTGTAGAAGTGCGCGCACACGCACTTTTTTGGGAGCGTTACAAAATGCGCTTTTCTGTACACAGCACTACCACCACCATAGACAAACTAATAAAATAAGAAAATGCCTTCATATAAAATTCACGAGGAGAAAAAAGCCTATTGAATCGCACTATCACCTGGACTGCGCAGCTCTTGAAGAGGTGGAGCAAATTCGGGATTTAGGAGTAATTCTGGACAAAGAACTGAACTTTATACCCCAGATTGACGCAATGGTCAAGAAGTCCGCACAGATGCTCGGATTTGTCAAGCGAAATAGTCGTGGGTTTCAGTCAAAAGGGATCAAAATATTGCTTTTTAATTCTCTTGTCCGTAGCCAACTCGAATATGCTAGTTCGGTTTGGAATCCGTTTTATGCGATTCACTCACAAAGGATTGAAAGTATCCAGCGTGCCTTTACAAGACATTTAGCTTTTATCTCACCGGGTATGTCACATAGATGCTCATATGATGAACGTTTGAAACTTTTTGATATGTCATCTTTACGTAGCCGAAGAAATATGCTTGATTTGACTTTCTTACACAAATTAGTGAGTGGTTCAACACCGTGTCCACAGTTGCTTGGGAGGATTTTTGTGTCAGTGCCCTGTAATATGCCTCGTAAGCCCATTACTAGAATATTTTGGTGTCCCACTAGCAAAACTAACTTAGGTCTTAATTCACCAATCACTAGAATGTTAAGACAATATAACGAGAAGTGTCAAATTATCCCAGATCTTGACATTTTTCACTTATCCTTGAACAATTTTAGGACCAGTTTGCAAAGATTCTGTTAAGTTTAATCTTATTTTCCCATTTTGTAGATATTTTTTGTGTTAGTTAATTAATAGTTTTGTTTTGTATTAGTAATTATAAAAAAATTAGTACTTGCTGTAAATGTCTATAATGTAATGTCTGCTTTGTGTTTACCACTTGTTTATTGTTGAATGTTGTGAACGCCTGTCACTGGTCCACATATCAGAATTTTAGTTTTATGTTTTAATTTGTTAAGTATGTGTAATATGTGTACTGTTGGTGTTCCGTTATTAATAAATAAATAAAATAAAATAAACGAACTTCGCGAGATATCTGTAACAATGGGTAAACAAATGTTTATAATTGTGCCTAGAACAACTAACTATTACGGTAAGCGAATCAGACCATACCTCATTCCTAAAATTTACAACGAGATACCGTTATGCATTCGAAAGAGCGGCAGCAAAAATATTTTTAAATCTAAGTTAATAAAACATATATTTCAAAAACTCGAACAAAAAGTAAATTATTGAACAAAGGATGCATAAAAGCAAGTGTTACGTTTTGTCGTCCGATTTGAGTTTTCATTAATTGTTTTGTAATTTATTTTGGCGATTGATTCTTTTTGTAATTTTGCGTTATTGATGATGGACAATTTCCTTTTCTCATTTAAATTTGTCTTATCTTGCAAAGTAATCATATAATTTTCGATTTAATCCAGTGAAATAAATATAACTAATAGATTGTTGTTTTTGATTTACTTAGTATTTACCCACAAACTTTGGCGTATACACAGTTAAATTTTGGCGAAACTCAAAACAGATAAAACTCATTCGGCCGTAGAACGACTTTTTCTATGGGGGCTATGCCAAACTTTTTATTTTTCCAAATATGAGATAGTGGTTTTTGGATTTCTGTAACTACATTTTTAGACTGAGAGGTTAAGGATTTGCAAATCCTCAGTATACAGGTGTGCGTACGTACTTATTTAAAAAAACAATAAATTATAACACTTTTGCGCGAGACTGTCAAAAAGAAACAACAAGATCTCAAAGACGATTCACCTGGCTTGTTCCACAACTGCGAACAAATTTTGCACAAAAAAGCTACTTCTATCTTGGTCCATATTTTGTACAACAAAATTAACTTATGTCTTAACATTAGTCGAGCTACTAGATTCACTTGTAGAAAACAAGTAACTCTGTGGCTACTCCAGGTAAGCTACGATAAGACTGAGGACATTCTGTGTATTCACGAATAAAGACTACCTGCAATACTACTTCGATCATAATTACAAATCTTTTCTTTAAACATTTGTACCCACCCACACTCATAAATTTTTACCCACATTTCCCAATTTATACATCCTACAAAAATCACCTACATACACTCACACACCCCCTCCCACCTTTTCCTTTCCTTCACTCGTAATACATACACACTAGCATAAGTTATTACACACATAAGTTATAATTGTAAATAAGTATCCCGTTTGTTTGTTTGTTATATTAACATTAATTTATATTCAATTTCAAATAGTTAACATTAAATTAGTTTTATCTAAAAATTCTAAATTGTATTAAATTTAAAATTTTATTAAATTATACATAAATATATAAATCATAGCAGAGCGTTAGAGACTAGTTACCTACAACCTAAAGGGAATCCTAGTGTAGGGACTAGAGAACACTATTAAAAATGTATGTACATGGTTTATTTCAATAAAGATAAAGATATATATATATATATATATACTGTTTCATGAAGGGAAGAAATAAAGGTAAATAATTCAGTTCAGAATGATACTCATATAGGGGCCAGAGGAGCACCCCCCCACCCAGAGTATCGTCTCCCCCCCCCCCACAGAAATATGGGTATCATTTGTTTTTTTGGTTTGTATGTACGAGTAATTTCGTTGTATGGAGGGTTATTGGAGTGGGGTATTGAGAACAAGCTCAACTTCGCCGCACATAAGACCAAAGCGATGTTGTTGACCAAAAAACTCAAGTACCAAGAACCACAACTCTATATGTCGGGCAGTAGACTCGATCTCGTTAGTGAGATAAAACTCCTAGGCCTTATCATCGACCGGAACCTCACCTTCAAAGCGCACGTGACCGCAAATTGTAAAAAAGCTGCGGACATATACAAACACCTAGCGCGCGCAGCGAAGGTGACACGGTGAAATAATCAGGACAATATACGTAGCGGTCATAGAGCCGATCGTAATGTATGCTGCGAGTGCATGGTACCAAGCGACAGAGTTCCAGATGATCAGAGATCGCTTGGATTCACTGCAACGTGGATTTGCACAGAAAATTTGCAAAGCGTACAGAACGGTCTCGCTCACATCGGCACTAGTTCTATCGGGCCTTCTGCCTCTGGACCTGAGAATACAAGAAGTCGCAAGTCTGTACTTGGCTAAGAAAGGCCTCAGTACAGATTACCTACCACCAGGAAGGAACATGGAGCACAGATATGGCCTGCCCAGTACAACTTCAACTTACTGATTCGGCAGGCTATGCCAGTCACTTACTATCTCCGACGGATCTCCTCGTTTCAGATTTTATCCATCAGAGATATCCCAAGCATAACCCGCTCCATAACTCGTTAAGCGACCTTAAACCGGTAGATCAAGGCCTTTGGAAGAGAAGAGAAATAACATCTCTCTGTCTCACGCCGCGCTGATGATAAATTTGTCTTGTTTGTACACTCTGTACTTGAACGAACATCAAAGCGGAGTCATGCAGACATTTCAGTATCTCAACGTACTACCAGTCAACTTGGCATCGCTGTAGGGATTGCGGTAAATAACAACAATATAAAGGGTGTTTTTTTAGAGGTATAGAACTTTGAAATGGAATAAAACAAAGATGATTTTTTTTTTGATATGAAATTTATTTTATTCGAAAGACAATCTTCTGGCATTATAATTTAAATATGACTTCTGGCATATGTCCACCACGGCTGGCTCGGACGTAGTCTAATTTTCGATGACTTTTTCCAACATTTGTGGCCGTATATCGGCAATAACTCGCCAAGTGTTGTCCTCCAAGTGGTCAATCGTTTCGGGCTTATCGGCGTAGATTTTTTTCGTTCATCAATTGCACAACCATGATGTGCAGGAGTTGTGGTTTCAACAAGACGGCGCAACATGTCACACAGCTCGTGCCACAATTAATTTATTGGAGGAAACGTTTGGTAACCGCATAGTTTCACGTTTCGGACCCGTGAATTGGCCTCCAAGATCGTGCGATTTGACGCCACTTGACTATTTTCTGTGGGGATATGTGAAGTCCCAAGTCTACGCCGATAAGCCCGAAACGATTGACCACTTGCAGGACAACATTCGGCGAGTTATTGCCGATATACGGCCACAAATGTTGGAAAAAGTCATTGAAAATTGGACCTCCAGATTAGACTACGTCCGAGCCACCCGTGGTGGACATATGCCAGAAGTCATATTTAAATTATAATGCCAGAAGATTGTCTTTCGAATAAAATAAATTTCATATCAATAAAAAAAATCATCTTTGTTTTATTCCATTTCAAAGTTCTATACCTCTAAAAAAAACACACGTTACTTGCCGAAGCAACATTGAGGCTACAAAAAACAAGTCGCTAAAATGGTAGCGCCTATTTAACTTTTTCGAGGTTTTTGGTATGTGGGGACTTGGATTTCAAATTCTTGAATATTGTATTATTAACGAAGTGCTTCGAAAATTTAACCATATGCTAAACTGATCATACAGATATATTTTGTTTCATGCATGACTTTTCATTTCTCCGGATAACCTCGCCTTAAAGATACATAGCGTGAACTGCAAGCGATTGTGTACAATAATAATTCGTTGAATATGCGGTAATGCGATACTTGCCACCTGCAAGTCGCGTTGGATCTAAAGTTTGCACTTACGGTGATGGGTTTTCTACAAATATTTTACATACCTACTAAACTGTATATCTGTGCCATGTATTGTATTTGTACAAATCTAGCAACGAGCTATGAGCGCTCGGCGAAAGTGGTGGGGGACTAGCGCATGTGTTCACTCGCGCACAAAATTACCAAGTGCGATAGAGAAAAAATGACTAGCGCAGTCAAGTTCAGCGCTCATAAGCCGTTGCGACACTTGTACCAGTTTGCATTTTTTCGTGTTAATGGTAGAACGTTTAGTTTGTGGACCAATAAAGGAAAAAGCTTGCCCTAGCAAATACAGTACGTAATAGTGGTATAGGCCACTATGTTCTCATGGACAAAGCCAATACAAATAGAAAAAAAACCAGCCAAGTGCGAGTCGGACTCGCGCACGAAGGGTGCCGTACCATTAACTATAAAAACGGCAAAAAAACATGTATGTTTAATGGGAGTGCGCAGGTCCGACTCGCACTTGGCCGGCTTTAGTGTTTGTTGCTATAGCGGCAACAGAAATACATCATCTTTGAAGAATTCAACTGTCTAACTATCACGGTTCATGCATTATCTATAAAAACGGCAAAAAATCATCTCTGTTGTATGGGAGTGCGCAGGTCCGACTCGCACTTGGCTGGTTTTAGTATTTGTTGCTATATCGGCAACAGAAATATATCATCTGTGAAAATCTCAACGGTGTAACTATCACGGTTCATTAGATACAGCCTGGTGGTGCTATAGGCGTCTAGCTCTTCCTTTACAATATTTATGATTACATGAATACAAAAAAATATGCATACATGAATACAATGATTACATGAATACAAAAAAATATACCTACTATTTACTAAAAATCAAATGTTTGATTACAGACTAAGCAGCTTCCAGATAGAAGTTTGAAGCTTATAATCTAAGACCTATACTGTGACTAAAGTGTGTGTGTGTGAATAAGAGGTTGAAATTCCCTAGCCCAATGACTGAGGTCTTAGGATCAGTATAGTAACTACTAGAGAATGTGAGTAGTGTATTTGGGTCTGTGAGAATGTGCAAAAAAAATTGAAAAGCATTTACTAAATATCATAATAATATAATAATTTAAACTATGATAGAAATAATTTCTATATTTTTAAACACTTGGCGATTTATCCATCGCAAGGAGATTATAGAATATCAGAAAAGTAAATCTGGACGTGAGGAGCTCTGAACCTGTTGGTAGAGCAACCGCCCGGTAAGCAAGAGGTCCCGGGTTTGAATCCCGGTTCAGAGCTCCTCACGCCCAGATTTACTTTTCTGATTTTCTATACCGCAGTGATAAAAATTTAATATGTTAACATTTAAAACGAGATACTTAGTAATATATAAGGTGATTTTGATTGATTCGGTCAAATTCATGCAGTTGACTCAGTAAGTGACAGATAAAATAGAAGATGGTTTCTCCGAAACAATGTTTTTGGCGTATTTCAATGAAATTGCTAACTAAAAAGCCATCTACATTATGGGCGATTTTTATTCTATGCTGAAATGTACAGTTCATATTAGAAACAGCATTGACTTGAAGAACTACGGAAATTTAACAACTTTTCTAAAACGACAATTGTCTGGGTTTAAGAGCAAGAAATTGAAGATTTTGACTGCTGAAAACATAAAGCAGTTTCAACTTGAAGCCCCAGATAATATATATTTAGCGACAAAGGTAAATGTAATTTAATATTAATTGAATTTATTATGTAAAAGGCCCTTTGTTATTTCCTTGCATTTTTTTAAGAAAAGCAGTATTGATCATCGTCTAAAGGAGCAGGTTCGCTTAGCGGAAGTTTCCGCGATGGTACGAAGGAATGTACCCACAATGACTAATAAATTGTATTTTTCATTTCAGAATACCATGGTCAAGGCATGGACCCTGGGGGGAACAATTTCGACTCCGGTGAGATTTTATTTGTTTCTTTATTGTTAAGTCTGCTTATGATTGTAGCTTGAAGTTTTGTCTCTGCCTATACGTCCATAGCTTTTGAACCAACGGACGTTTTGATGCGTTTTCATAATAGCGTGGTTTCCGCGATAAATGTCGTATTCTTTTGTGTTTTATTTGGGATAGACGAGAAAAAAATTCATCCCCAGTTTACGAGCACGCGGTACAAGTAAAAAAAAAAATTTTCGAGATTTTTTTTTACCATTTTGTCGGCGTGATTAATATGTATATCTATACTTAATTACAGCTTTCTAGTAGGTACTAATAGTCTCTGAGCTAAGCCGCGGACAGACGGACCATAGATAAGAGTATAATGAGACGGACGGATAGATGGACAGACAGACGGACTTAGATTTTCTGATCGGGAGGCAACTATAAGTGTTTTTTGTTTGATAAACACTTGTACTTGTCCACTTATTTATATTAATTTCCCTTACCGGTTTCGCTGTTAAAGCATTATCAAAGGTTTGTTTGGTTGTTTAAGGGAAATTAATATAAATAAGTGGACAAGTACAAGTGTTTATCAAACAAAAAATGTTTCAAAAGTTCCACCAAGTGCCAACAATCACGAGCATCAACTCCAACTATAAGTGTTCCTTGTCGGACTACGAAACCCTAAAAACCGCATCCAAATTCGTTGAATGGTTCTCGAGTGTAGGGTTCCGTAGTAAAATGTGACGTAATACCTAAGATAATAAACTTTCAGTAGTAAAATAATGCAAATAAACCACTATAATTTAAGATTTATATATGAAACTCTATATAGGAGCAGGTAGAAAAAAATCATTAACATTTAACTTAAAAAACAATGGATTATAAACTTACTTTTGGTATGCTTAAGATTTGTTTCTAATATTCTACCTGCTCCTACTCATTATTGGCCATATTTTTATCATTCCTCTGTCAATTTAAGATTTTTGTACCTCATTCCAAAGCTAGTAAAATGCAGATGTTTTCAAGCTAATACGCACAGAAAATTGCATAGAGACTTTTTGTTTTAACCTAGCTTTTTTGTGTAATGTGGTGTCCGCACCAGGATGGCAGTGTATTTTGTGGTAGTGGTCTATGATGAGGTCTACGAGAGGACTTGAGCTGTCAGAATAAGTGGGTGTTGAGCGTTGAAGCGTGGGCGAGACGACCGTCGACTCTCAAGAGATCGTCTTTTATGAAGGGCAATTACAAATGTATAGTTTTTAGACTTTTTCCCATATTTGCAGTATCAGACAGTATTGATTTTCAAATTTCATAGTTGTAGGTCAACAGGAAATACCCTACAAATTTCGATTTCTTAGAGAGTGTCGAAATATACGTTGTTTGCGGCATAAACAGCCGTATCTTAGATTATCTAAAGCACTGAACCGAAATTGCAAAATATTTTAGTTTTTTCTTGATTTATACGTGTGGTAACTTATATATTGTTGATTTTACTGCACTATTGAATAGGCCTAGCTGTAAAGATAGTGTAATGTGGTTAAATAAATAAATAAATAAATTGTTAAAACCAAACATCGGTTTTGAAAAAACTCATAAATCGCCGCATCGCCGGTCTCTTATTCTTTACATCCAGGATCAAATAGTTGTTCAAAAGTAATGTGCGTAGTATATTTACCTTGTAGGGCGGGTATTCCGGCATTATTGCGCATTCGAAATATCAGTCATTCATTAGATATTTGTATAAAGTTTGATAAATGCTATGCAATGGAAATTCTAATAACTAAACCACATCAAATAGAAGCAGAAAGAAAACAAAAGAAAACAACAGAAAACATTTTTATTCAATTTTTTAATATTTTAATTTAATTTAATAATGTATTCTTTTGTTTTCTTTCTGTCGTGTTAAATAATTATATATTATATTATAGAAAGAAAACCAAAGAAAGCATTTTTATTCAATTTATTAATATTTTACTTTAATTTAAAAATGTTTTCTTTTGTTTTCTTTCTGTCGTGTTAAATAATTAATAATTTATATATTATATTATAGAAAGAAAACCAAAGAAAGCATTTTTATTCAATTTATTAATATTTTAATTTAATTTAAAAATGTTTTCTTTTGTTTTCTTTCTGTCAACAGTTGCAATCTGTACTTCGGCTCGGTCGGTCGCCTCCTAGCCGTGGCTGTACGTACCTACTAGCGTACTAGCGACCTAGTTTCCGCGTTCACCATGGCGACCACGGGCAAGCGCTCCGACACCAATGTGGTAAACGAGCTGCTCGAAAGAAAATCTGTTTAATCTGTTTATTTCGTAGTACATCTATTGTTATTGTATTGTATTATAAAAAAGTCGCATTATACTGACCAACATTTTGTTTATCGACTGATAAACAATCACGAAATAGTATCATTTGTGTTGTGCATCTTTTATAATGAACTGCGGGCCTATTATGTAACTCAGTATCGGTTGCCATCTATGGTTGCTATTCACCAAAAACATAAAAAAATAACTTCCTAAATAACCTTCAATGGGTATTAAATTGCTAAATACAAAGTGCAAGCTGACGTCAGTCGTACAAGTGTATTTAGGACGGGGTCTAAGGGGACAGTGCTGTAAACCCCATGAACATAAAATAAATCAGTTGGTCAAAGTAAGGTTAGATGTTAAAGACCGGCTTGGGAAGCCGAACCTCAGTTTTCTGGTTAGTTTTGAACTTAGCCATAGAGCGTTCTTTAGATAAAGGCCTTTTTTTTAGCATTAGTGTTAAGATGCCCTTTATTTGAGATCTAAAACAAGTTGAATAATATAAAAACAGTATGTCTTGTGGATTTCTTTGTTAATTCCGCTAAATCAAGTTTTGGGGTCTTTTCTGAAAAATGTATCATTTTAGGGAAGAAATATTTCTTTACAAAAACTCGGCCTTGCCATGTATTCTCGTAAATGTAGAGCGATAACTTGTTACTTCTGCCTCTTTAGCTCCTTCATCAGAACTGCTATGTTCGTCAATCCCAGGACAATAACTCCGTGTTCGTCACCAAGTTCTTCATCTCCGGAAGTTTTAAGGATCCGTTTAATATTTGTATGCTATAAGGTATACTTTGTCTGAATAATAATTTATGAAACATTGGCAGGCGCTACAGACTCCTTCGTTCCGAATATGGGGAAGGTATCACCAAAATAATGTGCTTGTTTGAATTTAATTTGAAATTGACATTGTTATTCTAATTCTAATTGTATTATTGTAATTGTAATTTTAATTCAATTTTTATATGTCCTTAAATGTATTTGTGCTGTCGTAATTGTTTGTAATGCTCTATGTCAGTTTGTGTGTTTATTGTAATAATAATAATTGTATATAAATCTTTATGGGTTATTGGCCTGAAATAAATAAATTCATTCATTCATTCATTCAATAACCGAAAGTAAATATTGCGTTTAGATCGCCAAGAAGTAAACAACGGCGCAGAAAGATACAATTGCGACTGCAACATTCATCGTTTGCTACTTTCTTACTCTTTATTGTACACTAAAACCTTATTTTTAAATAAAACTAAACAAATAAACAACTTAAAAGGCAAACTTATCTCTAAGAAGAGATTTCTTCAGTGCACAATAAATCTCAGTCGGGACTCGATCCTGCTATACTCTGCTCGATAGGCAAAGGTAGGCTCGAGATTTATTTTTTGAAATAATTTTCTTTCTAATTATATTTTCGATCTTTTTATGCACCCTTTAGAATATTATGTATGCCCTTGCTCGCGGCTCCGCCCGCCTTTATGCAATCTTTGCCCCGTTTTCCGCTTGGACGTTGTTTTATGAACATCCTTTATAGCCTATTTTGTAACCAGGATCCGTACGATGATAATTAAAAAAACACTTCCAAATCCGTTGACTGGTTCTCGAATTAAAACGGAACATACAAACAGAGAGAAATAAAAAATTAAAAATTCAATGCTCAGTGGAAAGAACTTAAGTTACAAAATATCAAGTTGTCATGTCAGTCAACTTTAAATCTTCCCCGTGTTCCGATTCAAGATCATACAGCTCTCATATAATTGAAAGGGGTAGTTTTTAAAGAATATGGTACAGTCGCCTGCAAATCAAGGTACCTATTAATAAGTAAACGATTTTAACGGCTTTGACTACCCAATGAGAATTTCCAACAGGTAATCTGACATACTGGCGTCTGTTCACTATGTGAGCATGCATGAAATAATAGGTAGGTATATGCTAAATGCACAGACATTCAATTTAAGGGCTAAATTGCATGAAGGCCTCATCCGTCTAACAGCGTATGTGGCTGAACTTAGTCTACCACAAAGGCCTTCTATGTGGGGACCCCACTGAAGACGAGAGTCTATAGTAATGCCTAAAAACTTCGTTTTGTTGACTAACTGGACCCCTGCAAAAGTAGATCAGCATCTACTTGAATTACATTTGGTAATGTGAATTTGAACGAAGCGTTTGTACTAGATTATTCGTCCCTTCGACTCGACGTAGGTTTTTACGTACTTGTTGTTCATACGGCCTTTACTATAATACTTTATTGGTCTTTGGCAAGGGCGTCATCTCGGCCACATAAAACTCGGCTGCGTGGCCGAGTTGACACCTATAAATTTTATTGGGGGTCAACTCGGCCTCACATACAAAGTATAGTTAATCTAAGAAAGGATTGGATCCAAATACCTGCTTTAAAACTTTGAAAAAAACTATTAAAAAAATTAAAAGCAATCTCGTTATCAAAAAAGAACATTCTTTGTTGAAATCATAATAAGTTCTTACCTGTCCCTACAGCACCTGCATGGCACGCAAGAGGTCCTTGGTTCAAACATCGAAGTAAAAGATTTTCATTTTTTTTCCGTTTCCTGTTTATGTCCCTGAAGGTTTGTAAGAATTTTTTTTTAGCATTCGTACTTGTCCCTAAAGTCATAGGCGAGTTCTCGTCTGTATAATAGGGCAAATAGAACTATCAATATTTATCCTCTTCTCTGAGGCAAATGCAAGGTTGTGATCTTGAACTGGCAGCTCACACTTGATTACAAGGATTCAGAGGCACTTCTGAAAGTAGTTGCGTAAAAGGTATTAACAGTAATAGTAATTTTCATATATATATATATAATGATAAATGACTACAATGACGTACTGTTTTTACCTACCAGTTAGTTCAGAAGGGGTGCAGGAAAGATATACCTCACTTACAAATTATGTAAAATATTAATAAATGTATACCTGTTGCCTTCTTGAATTTTTTATTTTTGTTATGTAAAAATTTGAAGGGTTGCGGTGTAAATCCCCTGTGCAAATTTAAGATGTGGTCCGTGAATGTTTCTGAAACAAATTGATTTTATTTATAAAAGAAAAAACAGGTTCAGTGCGAGTAGGACCTGAGGGTTCCGTACCGTTATATCAAATGAGTTCGTAGACTTTAACTTATAATACCTACCAACTTACTCGTATTATGTACGAAATGTGTGAAAGACTAGTGCGAAGCCATTTACGAACATACTGCTTCCTCCCCTAGCAGGGCGGTGCTCCAGAACCGAAGATAATACTTGAATTTCTTCAAACAATTGTGTGAAGAACCCCGAAAATTATTATACTATCAATCAATAAATAAGAAAAAACAATGTTGATTTGACAGCACTAAAACTAAAATTAAAGCCTTCAGAATCGGCTTTAATAGCTGTAACATTTTCGATGCGAAATGGGTATTGAATTTTTGATTGTATCTAGAACAATAGTCACACATTTCAGCTACACTTTTTGTCTGAATGTTTTATGTTTTTCAGGGATTTTTTATTAAGATATGATTAATATAGCATGATTTTTGGTGCAATTGATCAATTACACCCGTGTGCAACACTTTACTTTTTATAATTAATGCGAGGAAATAAAAAAACTTATAAAATTATAACATGATGATTAACTACACACTGCACCTGTACTTGTTTCACGGCAATTATATTTATCCAAACCGGTTTCGGTTTTACATAATTATAATTACACCAAAATAACTAATAACACATTTTGCATTCCAGAAAAAATCACCCGAATTGTGAGAGAAGATGCAAAATTCCGCTTAAAAATACCAACTAGATATTATTAGTTATTTTTCGAGAAAAGCTGTTTCGTACATTTATAAGTAAGTTAAGTGTCGTAATGGAAACTGGCAGAAATTTAAGTTTGCAATTGCGAACGTTAAACTATAATAAGTATGGCTTTTGAATCTACGTATTTTTAAAAGTTCAAATAGATGTACATATATCGTAGTGCAGCGGGGCGCGCAGCAAGTCTACGAACTTGAAAAATATAATGTTCGTAAACTTGCTACGACGACGCGACGAGACGGCTCGTAGCCAGACACAATTACAATATTGGTATTGAGACTTCTTCTATTTGCTTGTCTTTACCTCCTTGAAGTAGTAATACAACTCGTTTGATTAACCAATATTACAATCGACTGATTTTGTCGCTTTATAAACTAACGGTACCGTAGCATTATGTATAACGCTGCGCTGTAACTATAGTTTAAATATGGCGGTATTTAATTATCCTTTGGATTTGATAAATTCCTTGAATCATTAGAGACAATTGTAAAAGCCTCAAATAATTTCAAACATAAGGATCTTGGCGTGTTCTTGGATAGTCGACGAAACTGGCAACCTCACATAGACTCGCTCGTGTCAAGAACCCGAAAATTGATATGGATTTTCAAAAATTTGCGAAAAGTTGCAAATCTGAAAACGATAGAGACAGTATATTTTGCGCTTTGCCAGTTCATACTAACAAACTGTATAACGGCGTGGGGTGGTACACATAATACAACTTTGGGAATTTAATGGAAACATACAATTTCCTGTCCTTCAATGAATCAACATCGCGCTCGGTGAAATGGTAAGTAGTTATGTATGATTGGTTAAGTTCTTGAATGTTCTTAAACTGATATTCCTTACGTGAGGATGCTAAGTAGGCGATCTTGGCTTTCCTATCTATAGTGATCTCATTGCTGTAACTCAATGTAATATTGAAGGAAGCTTCTTGGCGGTTGAAAACGAATAAATGCAACAGGAAATTGGTACCGACTTGCTCAGTTTTACACATGAACCAGTAATCTGCTACATCCTGGATATATGTGCCCCCAATGTCATAAAAATTGGGCCTATAGAATTTCTGATAGATTTCTTCAAGACACAACCATTTTGCTTCACTGGTTTGACAAATCTTGTGTCCATAGATGACATCTTGACTGACCTGGTCATAAAACTGATTATTTTATTGACTTTAACGTAATTGCCACCATTTGATAACACTTCTCAGTTGTTTTTCATTATAGACCAAAGTATAAGACCTCTATCATCTGGTGCTGATATTTTAAAAGGCACCATTGTGCCAAAATTTGGAATATTGATTTTGTTTTAAAGATAACAAGCTGGACAGATTTACATAAAAAGTTGTTTTCTTGCCTTAAATTGTACCTAAGAGTACCAAAATTTTATATTTCAGCCAGATATGCCTGTATTAACGTTTGGTATGTGTTATATCAGATCTGAGACTCTCTCGAGTATGTGTCAGCATATCGATATAGATAATATGCACGATAATAATCAATAATATATTTTAATGTTAAAATTATATATCATTAAATTAAACAATATT
The DNA here is from genome assembly GCA_910592155.1 of Ypsolopha scabrella. Lineage (NCBI taxonomy): Eukaryota > Metazoa > Arthropoda > Insecta > Lepidoptera > Ypsolophidae > Ypsolopha > Ypsolopha scabrella. The sequence continues at coordinate 14,681,476 of OU342985.1, forward strand.
TATTATATAATATTGTATTTTATTTCACCTCAAACTATTTGGACCGCGCTAATTAGACACCTGATTTTTCTATGTGTTAAGTTAGGGTATAAGCTATGTCAATCCTAAATTTCATCCAAATCCGTTCAGCCGTTTCAGCGTGATAGAGTAACAAACATACACACACACGCAATGTCAAACGGGCAACCGCCGCGTAACCATGTTTGCCTGCGAAGAAACTGTACGAATACTGACTACCTACCTTATATATAAAAATCGTGAGTCAAAATTCAAAGATTTGCAGATTCAAAATGTTTATTTTAAAATAGATACATTAAGTATCCGTTTTACAGATCACATCTAATCTTTATAAAAACAATAGTATATGATGAAACAAATATAATACGGGAAATATAAGAAAACCACTATATTCAAGTTGGGCTAATATAGTAATACATATGCATAAAATAAAGACTTATGTTAATAAATAAGTTGATAAATAAAACTGAATAGAGCATGAACACAAATGCAGGTGGTTCACTTGGTCTCACCGTTGTCGTGTAAGTCTGGACGTAGTCGAAAGTTCGCTGGGTGCTCGGTGGCTGAGGTTGGAACGTAGTCGAATAAGTGGGTTGGGGTCGGAAGGTGGTCGTGTAGGTCGGCTGTGGTCCCAGACTATTAGAGTTCAAATATAGTTTATAAATAAGCCTCGGTAGGATATGGACAGCTATTACTTCGTTAAGTTTTCAAGGAATGCAGAAACTTTTTCAAGTATTTTAATCTGCTAAGTATCTTCAATTTCTGAGGAGATTTTCGAGGACTAAGCTACGGGCTAAAGGATAGTCTCGTATATATTACGAGAAATGCCAAATTTATTATAATCCATTACGTTCCAGTTTACCAAGAAAAAATTTCAACCTGTGTTGCTTGTGATTTTTTCCGAAAATAACAACAATAAAATATTTTTTAGGTAAATTGATTGGTGTTCCGAGGAGGATAAATGAATACAGAGCTTTAAATGTAGGTATTGAGCTTTCCATCGGATGTCCCGTAGTAGCTCAAGCGTAAGACCATTATTGTGTACAATTAAATATAATAAATAATTATAACTTTAAATATATATAAATATATACTTGACTCATGTGATGACCGCCCCATTTATTATATATGTATATATAAAGCAAGTACCTACGTATTACATAGTTGTGGTAATTATGTTACAGAGAAATAAGGACAGCGTTGAACGCAATAAAGATACTATTTTACTGTCCAAAATCGCGAGTGAGTGTTCGACTTATCAGTCATCATCTCACAAATATCTAATCTGGTTTATTTCCTTAAAAAGGTCTGAGATAATTGCGGGCCGCCAACCGCCAATTCATTTTCATTGTTTGTTACTCTATCTTCGTGAAGTCTGATTTTTAACAGCACGACACTTCGCTTTGTTGTTTGCACGACATATAATTATTACTAAGTAGCAGACCAAACACAGCGATTAAATAGCGTGGCAAGTTTCCATACAAAAAATAAGCTACATTTCGTCTTCACGGTACGAAGAAACGTATAAAAATGGGTAGTTTTGGCTGGCTTATGCTTGGAACATATTTGCTAATTCCTAAACTAATCTCTAGTATATATGTTGTTTGAAAACAAGCAATATTTATATTTAAAAGAGCCCGAAGTTCACTGAGCTTTCCCAATTGCCAGGCCTTATACAAATCAGACTGGTGACGGGCAGCGGCGTCACTGGTGCAAGGGTTTCGGCACCGCGCTCACCAACCCGCCTGCCCAGCGTGTGTGAGTATGGGCATTTCTTCCAGGAGGATCGCCAAGAGTGGCGAAATCCTGGAAAGGCCTATGTCCAGCAGTGGACGAAACAGGCTGATGGATGGATGGATGGATCAATATAATAATGTATACCTGCGTGCCCATGCATCTTGCCGATGCTCTTGTACGTGCCCATTTCACCGTTGCTGTAGAGACTGATGCTGGTGTTCCAGGAGCCCACGGCCAGGAGGTTGCTGTCCGTCGCCATGCAGGAAGCTGGCGATGAAATCTTGTGCTCTGTTCACTCCCGGCCTGGTCTATAAAGAAGTTTTGATTGCTATGTAATAGTCTAGTCTTACCATTGTGATTAGGCAATGGGGTAGAACAGAACAGACAAATCCAGGTGGTAGAGCTGATGCCGGGCTCGACTGTGGAGGTACCACCATCTGACTCGCAAATCTTCCCGAAGTTATTCAGGGGAGAGTAAGAGAACAGCTCTCAGGCAAAACCAGGCGACTCGCCACTGCTTGGGCCCGATGGATGGCGGTATATCCATCCCCAATTGCCGGGCCTTATATAAAACAGACTGGTAACGGGGAGTGGCGTCACTGGTGCAAAGGGTTCAGCACCGCGCTCACCACCATAAAGGGTGGCGACCGTTAATGCAGGGGCTTTTTGTGTGAATCCCTTTGTTTCTTTAAAATGGTAAGATGAGTGTATGGAGCCCTATTATGGTGACTATTTTATTAAACAACAGTTTTTATCAAACGACACTATGATTTTATAAAATGGTACTCACAATTACATTTTGTTTTATAGATGTTGGGTTAATAAATTAATTCAGTCTCCGCAATGGTATTTCGTAATTTTTTACAAAATATAGGTACTTTGACACATAAATAAATAGGCAGCCGTAATCCTTTCTCCAGCTTTCAAATTTCCTAACTCCTTCTTTATGTCAGCAATCTGCCTCAGAGATACGATTTTCATGCAGCTGAACCTTCTCCTTCATGTCATTAAGTTTCTTACATGTCACGCTAATATCCTTTATGAGGAAAATCAGTTCCTCTTCACGGCGGGCCTGCTTTCTTGACGGCGGACCTGCTCCTTTAGCATCAACATTAGCGCAGAAAAATCCAGAGCCTGTGACGGTGGAGGAACTCCAGATGAACAGGAGACCGATTCCGTTGTCGGCTGGTTACCACCCGGCGTCTGTGTGAGAGAACCCAGACACTGTGTCGGAAAATCTTGAAGCATACAGATGAGCTGAAATTCAGATGGAAAGCGCTCTATTTGAAGAAGGGGATTTAATCAGTAACAAGGAAATGTGCTATAAGATAGACAAAGTATTGGAAAGGCTATTTTTTAGGGTTTCTTACCCAAAGGACGAAACGGAGCCCTATTAATGCTACTCTCAAATGGCCGTCCTCCAAAGAGTGTCTGGGGCAGATCTTTTACTATGCGATCTTAAACCGTGTCTTGGTACACTTTTGCACTGGTTTTGACACCTATTTCACAAAAATGCACTTCAGTAGGGCCATAGTAGGACACTCCCAACCAAATCATGACTGATGATGGATGATGGCCGTGCTGCACTCTAGGAATGGCATTTCTAGTGGCCGCAGAGCTGATAGCGTACACCCTGTCATTTTGTTTGTTGTACTTCTCTTCGATATTAAAAATTTTCTCGTCGGTAAACAGGATATCGCGGTGTCTGTTTCTTGCGTATCGCTTTAGCGAAATTTTGCATTTTTTGGCTCTCATAGCTATCAGACGCGCGTTCAGAAGATGTCCACTCTTTTTTCGGTAAGCTCGTAGTCCCAGGTCTTCATTGAGTACTTTTTTACGGTACTTCTGGTTAATCCCATCTCCAAAGCCATCAGTTTCTGCTTGCGGACGGGATTTCTTGCAATACGCGCCTTGATTGCTTTGATGACCCCTGTTGTCCTAACGGAACGAGGTCTGCCAGTTCTTTTCTCGTCATCGACACTAGAGGTTTCATTGTACCTCTTGATGGTACGGTACACGAACCTCTTTGTGATTTTTAATTTTTGAAGCAAGTTGAATATCTTCTTCGGTGGATGGCCGCAACGATGCAATGCAATTACTGCTACTCGGTCCTCTTTGCGAGTCCACTCCATCGTAAAAAATTAATGAATGTAATTGTGATTTGGCAGATTATTAATCAAAAAATATTTGGAAATTGAACACCATTTCTTTTTTTTTTCTAAGCGTTCTATTTTTAAAATAAATGGCCAGTGACAGTATTTAAGAACCGACTAGGTAGTTTCCAAGAATACTAAGGAGTGATGTCGAAAATTTATCTTGTATTAAAGTATTTATATTCCAGTCGCCGCAGATAACAATTTTTTTTCTTGTTTTGTCTTTGGTCAGGGAATGTAACATGTTGTCTAAACGATTGAAAAAAATTTCGGGACCCATGTCGATAATTTCGAAAAACTTTAAACGAATAAAAATTTGAAAATATCAGTCAGTTTATAAAAAATTTGCACTTTGGCTTGCCGTATGTAATTATTAACTTCCCAGAGTTTGTTCCTCATAAATGATATTATTATTATCGGATGGCGCAATAATGCAGTGTTTTTTTTTTAGTTAACAATTTTTTTTAATTCTACAAAAGCAATTTTAGTACACATCAAAATAGGCCCCGGTACTCCTTTGATCATTTTTCGCTATTCCCTTATGGTCTGGATTTGGCCATCAACGCTCATTTGATAAATTATTCAACCTGTGTATGAAAATAAAATAAAATTGTGACCTCCTTTGTCACGCCGCAATATTATTTAGTACGTGTTAGAGAATATTATATGATAACCTCATTGGTATTTGATATTAAACCTCAGACATGGCTGTTTGGGCTATGTTACCTTTGCCTTCCTAGTTAGTGTCACATGTACTGTAACTGTATTCTCAGAAAAAGATTTATTATAGCATTATGTTGTTCAGAGACCTATACTATAATTTAATTTTTTAATTTTTTTAGAGACGCCCATGAAAAATATTTTTCATTATGCCAGTAGTTTTGAGTTCGTAATGAGGATTTTACGATATGAGGTTAGATAAAGTACATTCCGGTACGTTTGTTTTCGACCGCACTTAGCCGCCGTTGCCGCGCCGAGCAGCGTCGCAGTAGCAGTAGTACACGTAGTAGTGAGTGGCAGACTGGCAGAGGCCTTTTGGAACAAGGCGTCAAGGTTCAAGGTCTAGCAATCAAGTGCGCGTAAAGTAAACAGTGTTTTGTTTGCCAAATAACTTATCAGTTGTATCATTTGTAATTCCTTTGTGGAGGTTGTTACTAATGGGGTGTCTTTTCACAAGCCTTAATTGTCTAACTTCAACATTTATAGCAATCACCGTCACATTGGATACGTAGCGAGTGTTCAGACGCATCATGCAGTAGTCAGACTTCGATTCCCGTAAATAATCCCTGCGAGCGTCCGTCACAGCGCTCAGCATCCCCAAATCGTGCAACGCGTGGTCCAAATTATCGAGGTTCATATGCTGACGAGATTTCTGCAAAACACACAACAAATTACATTTGAAACCGACTAAAAACGATTTGTAACACTTTTTTCCATCATGAACTCTAAGCTTACCCTTTTATCCACTTGACTGTATTTCATTCTGAAATGTTCTACACGAAATTTAGGAAATATGCATCGAATTTCATTTCATGAAAATAAACATCACAAAAAAGTGAGTATAGTTAGGTAGGTACTATATTTTTAGAAATACGCCCTAGAAATACACCATGACAAGACTTTATTAGAAATTAGTAGGCTGTAGACGTTACAATCAGTCTGTACGGAGACGCGTCCATATAAGGCGACCTTATCAGTACATAGTAACTTTTATAGTAAACCTAACTATATAAGTCTCCTAAGACTTGGTGACAACATGCAAGATTTATAGCTTTTCTTTTAGTTTTATGTCGTAAAAGTTATTGATGACACTTTCACCGTAGTTTTTAAATATATCTATGAGTCTCGGTCTCAGCCAAGATTTCACTAATGGGCAAATATAAAGTTGCGCCTATTCACTTTCAATCCCTAGAATTGAGCTGATGGCGGCCGTGCTGCTTTCAAAATTAGTAAAATGTGTCTTAGAGAACCTCAAACATTTAAATTTACAAATCATCGGGGGTAGCGGGGCGTGTCATTTTTGAGATCAGGAGACACAACTCCATAATGCATCAGTGCAGGGTCCCGTAGATTCCCAGTACATTTTATGAGTTGGTCTACTAATACAGATCGCGACTTCTAGTCCCATATGATTTACTATAGTGGACACTGACTTTTTGATTAGTCCACAAATTTAAGGTCGCTCAGCTAGCTATGGAAAGAGCTATGCTTGGTATAACTTTGATGGATAAGGTTAAAGTAGAAGTTATCCGTCAAAGAACTAAAGTAATCGACATCAGACTGAAGCGGCAGTGGTCATATCTGCCGAAGAACCGATGATGGTTGGAGTAGACGAATGTGGGACGACCTGCATTCAGGTGGACCTATGACCTGAAGAAGATCGCAGGTCATGGTTGGATGAGGAGGGCCGAAGATCGAGTGCCATGGCGTGCCTTGGGAGAGGCCTATGTCCTGCAGTGGACTGATGTAAAGTAGGCTGATGATGATACATTTGGTAGAACGGCCCACCCATACATTGTCGTGTTTAGAGGGGACTAAAAGTTTGGCGCGACCTAACGAAACCTGTAAAGCCTACTTAGCTATGATGCTTACTTGTCTTACACAATTGCACCTCAGCAATTAAATAATTGAATGCAGCATTAAAGTCTTCTTCAACATAGTTAAATTTATCTATTAGATGACGCAAGTTTCAAGTCTGCACAAGTAAGTATGATTTTGCAAAAGCGATTCGTTATTTATTGAAAAGCAAACCAATAAATTATCCCTAATGAATATTTAATGTCAATGCGATGAAAGGCACTTTATTTGATCTCGTGGACTATTCCATTAGATCCTATTGTTCTGAACAAAGGTTATGAAGTTTTGTTAAAATTCTACTGTAGTCTTACGCTTGGCCATTGCCGTGCCTGCTGGAAAGCGTCTATAAGAGTGAAGGGGACTTGCCTAGAAACTGGGAGCCGTTAATAAGTCTTTTCAGGGACTTCCGCATAATTCTATAGAAGTCGGTAACGGGCAAATGACACATAACTGCGTAACTCCGGGTACGGTTCGATTTCAGATACGATATTCACGTTATGCGCAGTACTTTTTAGGTCTCCGCCGAAGATTGGGTAACGTAATGGCGTATTAAAACTATACAAATTTTACTGAAATGATACAAAATCTGTAATGTTTAAATTATGGAGAGCTTCAAAGAAATCATTGTAACGCCTATTTCAATCAATTTAATCATTGTAAAGGTTTCTCATTTAAATGCCTAAATTAATATATGATTTCAATTCAAACACATTTTTCTAAATCTTTGCACGTACTCGTATTGGCAAAACATCGCAAGAAGACATAAATGAAAAAAGAAAGAAGTAAAAATACAAACGGTCAATATAATTAATACAAAATAACATTCTCAACCACACGCCAATAAACAATAATATTTGTTTTTCACCCTGGCAAGTATCATTGTCTAGGATTTATTAAGTAAATGCCAAGTTTCTTTTTTGCTTTTATCTTCAAAAATAAAGAAATGAGGGGCCTTCAACGTAACCAGCTTTAGATCTTTTTTGTATATTATGTACTAGGAATACGTACTTTACGTTTATTTATCAACTTATTTATTTATAGCATTATGTATATGTATATATAGGTGTATAGAGATATAAACGTAATATTCTTATTCCTATATTTCTTTATTTTATGCAGGTGTATAATTTTAGTAGCCCAACTTATTTTTTATGTATTTCTCGTATTATATTTGTTTATTATTTATTAGTCATGTACGTTCTGTTTGAAAAATGTGAGGGCGAATAACGGTAGACGAAAATCGCACGATCATGCATGCGTGAAGGATGAGATGAACTGATAACGATGACGTGACTTTGTGTGTTTGGTGGAAAATTGTAGTTATGTGTGGTTTCATAGCGTATATAACTATGTGTTCCAAACTTAGACCATTTAGAATATTTAACTTTGCTCGCATAACGCGGAACATCAACTTTGACTTTACTGTTTTAATATGAAGGCACACGAGCTACACACCGTCAGTATTCCGGAGCTCTACGTCAATTTGGTACAATAATGATTGATGTGGGTTGGTTTGAGGAATCGGGCAAGGAGGATACAAACCACAATTCCAAAAACATCAGTGGGCTACGAATAAAATTAATAATCCAATACCTTTGTATACCAATACTTACATACTCATCATAATAAAGTGTGTTTTTTTAGAGGTATAGAACTTTGAAATGGAATAAAACAAAGATGATTTTTTTTATTGATATGAAATTTATTTTATTCGAAAGACGACTGCTACGTGATTCTATTACAACACTGAGTTGCATAAAATGGGCCTATTCTCGGGCGTGTCAACGTGATAGCGACGTACGACCAACGTATGAAACCAAAAGTTAGAATCGGCATATACAAAATGTTTGTTATCCCTGGACAATAATTGGGTTGGCTATAGATATCCGGTACTTAGGTACTTACTTGATTTTAATTATGGTGTGAGTTTAGGGGGATTGTTTGACTTCAGTTAAACCCTTTTCAACTGTTTTTTGTTACTGGAATGCATTTTGAATTATTTAATATTAAATAAAATACATCTGACCTCTCGTCAATGGATGACAGTACATAACTCTAGATTTCACCAATCACCTTAATGTTAGTGTGCTCATTGCAGGATATTACTTGATCCACCTGATCTTTGATCCTGGCCTCATTCCCGTAGAACTCCTCAATGGATGACAGCTCTAAACTCGAGATTGCGTCAATCACCTACTTTCGCAGACGGCAATCAGTCGAGTACTCGTTAAAAAACAGTAGAGTAGGCCTACCAAGAGTTTTGTGTACTATACACGTTACTGTCTGCGTAAAATATTTTGTATGAAAAATGCTGGTTCCTGTAGTAAGCCGCTAGGGGCGCTGCACAATTTCTCATATAAATATTTTACGCAGACGTTTACGTGTATAGTAAGCAAAACTCATGGTAGGCCTACTGTACAGTTTAAAGAGTGAGCCCTATCCGTTTTTAAATATTCATTCATGATGTCAAATCACTCTATATAATTTTAACTAACGATTGGTTTATAACTCCCCAGGTTGCGACCGGGATCCCCCGCTGTGGTGGGCATAGTGAACTTCTCAGCCCAGAGCCAGACCGTGGACCTCTCATCCATCCGCCTCCTGCCATCGCAGCTAGAGGTTGTGGCGTCAGGGGTCGACAGCTCCCAGATCAAGGGGTGAGTAGACCAATGCTCGCTTCGAAACTTCGCTGTCTATTCGCGGCATAATCAAAACACCGCAAGTCCGATTGAGGAAATTATTGGAAAGTCTTCGATATTGTTGTGCATTCGTAAAGGATTCTAATAAAGCGCATTTTTAACATAATATCTTCGTTAACGGAACGTACATTGCGCAAGTATTTTTCCATTCTGTAAATCCTGATTAATATTTATCATTTTAAGATTTGATATTAGTAGCTATCAGGAAGAAGCCCGCCGTAATTCCCTGAAAGAATAGTAACCAAGAGATGGCGGCAGACCGGCAGCTAGATGAGCCGGATGACATTTACAGGGTAGCTGGTAGAATATGGATTAAGCAACCAAGGGAAACTCTGGCGGGAAAGCATAAGTAATACGGTTTGACGTCGATGTGTGCGTGAGGGACGTGACGAAATTTCGGTTATCTCGGAGCAAGTTTGTTTGTATTGAACATGTTGAGATTCTGATTGAATGTTCTACTTGTTGTTAGTTTCAACAAATTCGAGAAAGACAAGCTCAACACATAGTTCAACACATTGAACGGCAAATTTACGGGCAGGGTTCAAATTTGCTGCGTCAAAGGTGTGAAATGACTTGCCACTTCCACTAAAAGAAAATATGACTTATAATTCGTTTAGATTTAAGTTAAAATACATAATACATTGATAAACAAATTGTATTGGCCCGTCGACTGTCTGTTTTTTTAATACATGTTATTCAATATATTTTATTCCTGCGAACGCATTTTGCGATGTAATGTGTATTTTAGCAGTAATTATTATATTTTAAGAAGTTTAGTAAAAATTACAAACTTATCATTACCTAGAAAATTTATAAACCAAAACTGATAGGTAACAAAAGCACTGCGCATTTATTCTGAACGTAGATGAAATTACATATTTGAAATTACCTACACAAACACAAAGGTTATCATTTAAGCGCGCTAGCCATACGTTTCCCTTTAAGCAATAGCTTGAGTACATGTATTCACTTGTGTAAAGTAATGTTCCTTAGGAATATAACGTGATTTTTTTACTGGACATGCGAGTATGTATGCGTGGTTGTACCTCCATTTTGACTTTTAGCTTCTTTGATAATAAGAGCTTTTTTATAAATTATCTGTATCATAAACTTGAACCTATGTTCAGTGAGAAAGGAGTTTTATGTACATTTACCAATCAACCGTACTTTATAAATTTGAGTTGCTCGTAATAATTGAAAAACACAAAAACATATATACACTTACAATTTTCGTTATATTTCGTTCGACCCACGGTATGGGGCCGTCATCAGTCGAATATACATTTATTCATATCGTAATAATTGAAACATTATTTCGATACATAATTTAAATTCGGAAAAAAGCATTTCGTTAAGCCGAATAACACGCGGGCGGAGCCAGGGCAAAAGCTAGTAAAAAAGATAGTCTTTAACGGAACCCTCGGTGGGCGAGCCCGACTCGCTCTTGTCCGGTTTTTTAATCTCCGGAACCCTCAGGCATCACAAAAAATTTATAATATATATAATTATAATATTTATTAAATTATAATTATAATTATAATGGTTACGCGCTTTCGTTGTTCACATGAAATGTGTGTTGACGCCATCTAGGGTGAAATGTGTGAACCTTTTAGCTCGCCAAAATGGCGCACGCAGCGTCGTAGATGCTCCGACAATCCCCGAAGACTTCCGAACGCACACGATCGTTCGGATTGTAACGGACGAAAAAACAGACGCTTCCCAAACGCCTACAAGCCTACAACCGCCTTATATTTTCCAAATAATTATATTTCTTGGGGGCCCTCACGCGCTAGCTGCTATCAGCTTCTGTTCTTGAACTATTCTCGTGCTGTGCTGTGCTATGCTGTGCTATATGTGCAACAACAATATTTATTACCAAGGAGGTTTGCTGCTGCGCTTGCACCAGAAGAAGGATCCATGCCAGTTATCGGTGAGTGCATTTTTACCCTTGGCTAGTCTACATTCTTTTGTGTGGACACGGTTATCCAATTTATAGGATATCTCATCATCACCCTGATTAAATTTATATTAACAGCTCCGCTACCGCATCACCATATAATATTCATAAATTAATCATGTAATTTAATTAAAATTTATGAATATAATTTATATTAATTCATAATGCGTTTCAGAGGTATCTCTCTTTACTAGGTATATTGATTTGAATAATAATAAAAACGTATTATTTACTATGTGAGCTTAATTTTCATGACTTATTTGTCTTTATTATGCTAGATATGTACGAGATAAAAATGTAGAATATAATAGACAAAAGTTCAGAATTGTCTATATTTTAAACAATTTTAACAAACTTCAAAGAGTTTTCGGAACCTCAAAATATTTTTTTTATATTAAATTTGTCATATTCTGTTGTTTTAAAAATATACACGAGTTTTAAACACCAGTAATAAATTAAATTGTAAAAAATTAAAACCATTAAAAATTTACTATATACTTTTTAAATAATAATATTTTACATTATGAAATAATTTTAATTTCAGTACCTATTACGTGTTGCATGTAAGAATTGGTTTTTCATGAAACTATAAACGTAATATTTTCTACAGAAAATGATGATTATTTTTACCAAAAAGTACAACCTTACCTTATCTTTAGAAGAAACAAAGAAATCCAAATCGGATTATAGCCCAATCACGTCTGATAGAATTACATTCAATTAGCAGCTATTAGTGTAAGATGATCCCTCTTATCCCAATCCCTGACATTATTAAGTTCCAGAAAAGGAAAAAGAAAGTGGCGCAAACTTATGTAACGTACACATTAGGTGGTAGAGCTGATGCCGGGCTCGACTGTGGAGGTACCACCCTCTTACTCAAAAATCCTCCCGAAGTTATTCGGGGGAGAGTAAGAGAACAGCTCTCAGGCAAAACCAGGCGGCCCACCATCGCCTGGGACCGATCCATCCCCAATTGCCGGGCCTTATATACAAGTGATCCTATAAGGGTTCCGTTTTTTCCTTTTGAGGTACGGAACCCTAAAAAAACTAAAATAACTATAAATTTCCTTCAACCAAAATCCAGATATGTATTGTTAAAACCCATATAATAAAATATGTTTGTGTTCTTTACCTGATTCCTATGCGTTAAACGAGGAGAACAAGTGTGTTTAAAGACCTCATTTCAGTAATTATTTCTATCGAGTCAAAAGTTGTTCAAATGCATTTCAATTCAGCAGGAATACCATAAAAAAAACTAATTTACCAAACTAATAGCTTTTTCTTTAGGGGTGGGTACAGGATTCCAAAGAGTGCTAATATTGTCACAAAATACTGTACCATCAATAAAAGTCAAAAAATTAATTATCAGTGAAAAATAGACCGATTTCCAAAAGATTGTTATCACTTGAAGTTTATTTATTTAGATACATTTGCAGAAAATACATAAAACATTGATGGCGGACGAGATTATAGGTACAGTTCTGATGTACATTCCTTATAAAAGTATACATCCTTCGCAATTAAAATTAAAGTTATTTGCATTCACCAATATTTTAAATTGTAGTGAGTTTTATCATGATATTTTGTACATTCCTAATGGAAAATAATGTCATTTAAATTTCTGTAGTAAAGTTAAATAAAAGCTTGTAATAATCGACAGGCCTATGTCCAGCAGTGGACGAACACGGGCTGATGGATGGATGGATGAATAAACGACATTATGTAAAACATCTTATGAATCCGGGCAAAACGTTTATATTTTTAAAGCATGAGACGTTTCTGCAAGTTTTTCATATCTTGTTAGCCTAGGTTACTTTGAAAATAAATAATAGCATTTAAGAGAAGAAAAAATTATTGAAAATATTTGGAATTTTTTAAACTGCTGGAAAATCTTCACCTTGTTTCGATTTTTATCACACTATTTCTCCAGAGTGTGAAATGATGCCAGAATCGCCACTCTGGCTTCGATAAGTTTGCTTATCTGAATAGACATTTGAGAGCAAGGGAATCAACATTCATAGGGTATTTCCCGTTGACCTAGAACTATGAAATTTGGCAAGTAATACTGTCTAATACTACAAGTATAGGACAGAATCTTAAAACTATACATTTGTAACTAAATCATAAAAAATCACCGACGTTAAGCAACGAAACTGTTTTGATTGGTGTAGTGTTTCGTTTTATTTATTCAGAACTAGCCTTTGCTGGCGGTTCCGCCTGCGTTTATTCAATCTCTTTTTCCTATTTCGGCTTGAGCGTTATTTTATAAACACATTTTATAGCCTTAATGTAGACCAGGGTCAACACGATGATAATAAAAAAAACATATACAAAACCGTTACGTGGTTCTCGAGTTGCTACGGGAACAAGCTGCATGCTTGTGTTATCGATGCTCTACAGAATGTCACTGAGGCTGTTCTCTTCAACGCTTGCATGATGGACTATTCGCAAGCAGGACAGGGGTCTGACGATAGAGCTGCAGATGTTGTAAGATAGAATATAGCATAAAATGTGGATAACGTTTTCCTTATTTCCACGAAAATCTCTTCGACACGGGCGGAGCCGCGGGCAAAAACTAGTCTAAAATAATCATACTATAATTATTATAAATGCAAAAGTCTGTGTATGTGTGTGTGGGTATGTTTGTTACTCTTTCACGCTAAAACTTTTTTTTCCATCATCAGATTACAACGTTTAACTTACAAGTAACCTATTTTAGTTAAAGCAAATGTACCTATATATATTATCTACATTCATCTTCATATAAGTTTAGTAAGTATTTTATTTGCTGGACGGGAACAGTTGGATGCATGTAAAGACGAAGAGTGTTACACAGCTCCAACATGGCGTCTACATGGTACTCCGGTACGAATGCAAAGAGAGACTCCGAGAATTCCAGATTCACATCGTTAGACGTTTCTGATGAATATGACAAAAGTAATTCAATTATTTATTTTTAAAGTGAATATATAACTTAATATTTTGTGAATATTTCAAGCGTATACCTGTTGCCGTTATCAATATCTAGCAAAAACGAGAAAAAAAATCACGTTTGTTGTATGGAAGCCCTCTTTAATATTTATTTTATTCTAGCATAAACGCTATGATAATCGCGGTTTCCGTGGCCGAAGAAATTACTCGAATAGGAATTTCAATCAAGACAATAACACAGGTCAACAAATTTCCTTTAAAAGTGCAGGTTTTCGAGGTACATACAAGAATGGCCAGCGTCAGCAAACAGAAAATTATACGAGGATCCCGGGAAAACATTTACATACATACTTAAGTGGGGGTTATCCCATTTTGTCCCTTTTCAAATTAATTTTAAACCGATAAATAGCGACGATTGAAATGAAAGCATTGGAGAGGGACAGATTTCTCTGGAGTGTATGTACATATAGATTGCAAAACTTGTCTGTCTGTATTATGTTCACTTATAATATAAGTGGAGACCCAAATCACATGCATCGTAGTAAATTAACATGGTACAATTTTTGACTAAAATGTATGGTATAAGGTTTTGTTACGAGTGGGTGGAGCGAACAATATCTGTGCCCAGCGATTGTATCGATAACTGATCGAGTAATGGACTTTTAATCTTTGGTTATCGGTTCGAAGTACTCGGCCATCATTTACTGTGAAAAAAATCTTTCTGAACATAGATGGGGAAACTTTTTTAAATGTTAAATTTCTTAACGAACTAAATTTACAGGTTCTTGTTTGTAGTGACTTTTTAACCCAGCTTTAATTACTTGTGATTAAGTAATTAATCAGAATTCCGTATCGAAGGAGGTTTGGGGGTGTTCTAATCTTGCCTTTGCTAAATATTTCAAAGACATAATTCTTCATGAAAATCGTTGACCGCGTAATTGGTTCTTAATTTTTGGGAACAGAAAAAAGTCACAAGGTGCCAGGTCGGGACTGTATGCAGGATGACTCATGAGTTCTACATTTTTCGTCTTCAAAAAGTCGTTTGTCTGTCTGGCCGTGTGAGGACTAGCATTGTCGTGGTGCAGGATGATACGGCGTTTACGGTTATTTTTACGGAGTTCGTCAATAACTTCCGGCAAACAAATGGTCGTGTACCAGTCACTATTCACGGTACGACGATTCTCTAAAGCAACAGTAGCCACGTGTCCAGTTTTATTAAAAAAAGAAGCAATCATCCGCTTAGATGCACTTTTCACGCGCGCCACTTTGGTTGGTTTCGGCTCATCTTGAAAGACCCATACGCTCGATTGCTGCTTTGTTTTGGGATCGTAGCAATAAATCCATGTTTCGTCACCTGTTACTATGTCCCACACCAAATTTGACGCACCTTCGTTGAATCTGGTAAGCATGGCACTGCACCAAGTGACGCGGTCCGTTTTTTGAGCCTCGGTCAAGTTGTGTGGGATCCACCGCGAGCACAGCTTTCTCACACCCAAATGTTTGTGTAGGATTGATTGTATTTGACTCATGCCTATTTCTAAGGATGCGCGAATTTCATGGTAGGTCACATGCCTGTCTGTTTCAATCATACGGCGCACAGCATCGATGTTTTTGTTGGTCACAGCGGTGGACGGCCGACCATCGCGAGATTCGTCACTGAGATTGATACGACCACGCTTGAATTCTGCAAACCAGCTATAAACAGTCGTCTTGCATGGTGCTTCATTGCCAAAAGCTGTTTCAAGCCGAGCGATGCTCTGTTGAGCTGTCAAATTACACTTAAAATCGTAGAAAATCATACTACGAAAATTTTCCCGAGTTAAATCCATGTTGATGCAGACACACAATTTTTTAAATGGAATAACAAATACAGTTGTTGATGAAGGGATATAGTTACCCAAGAATGTAAAGGTAATCTTGCATTTTTAAATTGGAAGGCATTGCCAAGATTAAAATCAATTTATAAAAAAAATTCAAACATAATGTAATGTAATACAAGGTTGGTGTATCGAAGTCGAAGGAAAACAATGGATGATTTTTTTAAACTTGATTTTCCATTACAGTGATGCTTTATGATTTGACGAATATCGCTTTTTTATGTCTGAGATTTAGGTTCGAGATTTCATAATGCTATACCTATCAAATTCAAAAGCAGAGATGAAATTATTTATTGAGAAAATAATAAAATTACTTACCGGGTAGCAAACCTGCTTTTTACAAAAATAAGAACTTACTGTTTTATAGTATCAATCGATAAACCAAGTCCTTCAGAGAATTATTGTTCGTCAAATTAACGGAAATGCCTTATTTTTTGTATTTTCTTGGAAGTCATGCGAAACGTCAAGCACATATCTATTAAGGTATGATGTTAGTTATCGCGAGTAAGAACCCAATACAAAGTAAGATTAACTTTGACTTGTATAAATTATACTTTATCTATTTTACAAAATAAATATTTTGATTTTGTTTTTAAATATTTTCGCCGTGGTTATTAGTATTGTTCTGAGGCCAAAACCTCAATTTTAAGAATTTTTGTCTGTCTGTCTGTATGTCTGTCGGTCTATCTGTTTATCTGTCTGTAGGTGTGTTCAGTTTTAACTGGAGAACCACTCAACGGATTTGGATGTGTTTTCTTTATCATCATCGTATAACGGATATGCTATAAGGCATGGGCGTCGCCAACCTTAAAAATGAAAATGCATATTATGAAGAAAAATAAAAGTTATCTATGACGGGTCATTCATGCTACCAAAACAACGAGGTAAAGTCCCATGCGTGATATTATTTTTGTGCTCAAAACGTTGGAACGACGAAGACCACGTCCTGCCCGCAGCATATGGTATCGGCCCAGAATTTGTTTTTATGCAAGATAATGCCAGACCACATACTGCAGCCATCACGTTAGATTACTTACAGCATCATGGAATCCGTGTAATGGAATGGCCTCCCATGAGCCCGGACCTAAACCCAATAGAACACATTTGGGATTTGCTTGATAGACGCATCAGGAAACGTCCAATTGCACCCCAAACACTGCAGCAGCTCACTCAAGCATTAATCGAAGAATGGGAGATAATTCCGCAGGAAGATATTCGGAGGATCATATGAAGCATGCCGCGTCGTTGTCAAGCTGTGATAAGGACTCATGGAGGTCATACACGCTTCTAAATGTCAGTGAAGAGACTGCTAGATGGTAAAACTGTTGTCTCCACCTTGATCTGGGTTGCCCGCACAATATGCAAAATGTTAGAGGTCTGTCAGGATCGTACCTACTAGAATGTCAACAGTATCCCGCATTTTATGTAGGAAAAACGCACTAAACATCAGAATAAACCCCACTGCTGGACATAGGCCTTTCCAGGATTCCGCCACTCTTGGTGGCCTTCCTGGAAGAAATGCCCATACATTTGAATTTTTTGTGTATAATATGATAAAAAATCTGAATAAATTTGAAACTTGTATTTATTACCGTCTTTAAGATAAAGCCGAAACAAATAACCTTAAAAATTATGAAGGTTTATTTATGGGTAAGCTTTTTAAAAGTATTACTGTCATATTCAACAGCATTCAGTTCAACTTAGTATCAGCTCTTTGATATTTCACATTTCAACCAATAAATAATTTGATTATTCAAATGGCAAAAAGTCAAATTGGGTTCTTTGCTTTATTTATTTTTGCTCAAACTTGGAAGCGTTTTTATAAACCCCTATATGTGACTTCTTAGACCAATAAGGATTTCTGGGCAATTTATCACAACGTTTATTTTCGACATATAATTTATATGGTTATGTCACTATAAGATTTTAAAGTCAGATAGTTTATAATTTCACTAGTGAGACTATGGTTTACGGTAGGTATTTGTTCGTTGACCTAACCTAAGATTATTGATTCATAGTGATTATTTAGAGTGCCTTACAATCTGGAAAAGATGAATTGAAACAAACCTCAAGTGAGGAAAGTATGAAAGTTGAAAAATTACCTCGGGTCTCGATTTGAATCTCGAAGTCAGTTTAGCTATGGTTGTATTAGTGCCTGCATGCGCACTTTTTCTAGTGTGCGTAACTTTGGGAGCGCACTACGTGCTACACAAACAATCTCGTTGCAAAGGACACTACTACCATAGCCAAATTGACTTCGTGAGACAAAATATCTGTATCAATGTTTATTATTTAAAAATAAATGAAATTAGTTCAGTTTTGAGTTTTTCTAACTAAATTCTGTTATTATCTAAATCCTGTCAAATTTTTTTTTGTATTTGGTTGATTTTTTTCATATATTTCCGGATAAATTATGTTTTCTTGCTGCATCTCTTTCACTCTCCGCTACGTTACTTCAACGAGAGGTAAAGTCGAGTACAGTAAAAGAGCGACGTACCGAGATGGACAAACTTGAGCGCGCATCGGTTGCAGCGTATCTCCAACTCCTTGTCCTGGTGTTGCTTCAAGTGGTCCAGGAACAGTAGCACATTCGCGCTCAAGTCCTCGCCATCGGACATGAAAAGTTCGTAGATCTACGAACACGAACTGTTTATATAAAGTTGAGATTTCGGGTATATAAAAACTGAATAAACAAGTGTTTTGTTGCAATTTATTTATTGTCTGGCTTCATTTAGACTTTGCTATAATTATAGAAAAATTGTAGGCGGAAGTCTCTCCGTGCCACTTAGAGCAAAACAACTCCACGAGAAACGACTCTGGTCCTTATAAAAGTACCTTTTTGGCGCCCACTCAGTTTGTATGAGTTCAGTTTAAACTATTTTTCACTTTATTTTTGTGTTTCCTTTGTGATTTATTGTTATTTATAATATTATTATGCAAGTCCATTAATCTAACATCCTGATCTTAATATGGGCTAAGAGTCCTTGGATAAAGTTTAGAAATCTACTTTCCCGCCTTATGACAAGTATTTGCGAATCTTGCAATAAACTGTTAATGGCTAGGCTAAATGATGTCATTGGTCTCTTTCTTAGGATCCCGGATCTATTCGGTCTTCCTCTCTTTATTTCTTTATGTGGAAAAATTCAAATTCAAATTGTTTATTTGTAAAATAGATACATAAAGTATACGTTTTATATGTCGCTACTGTTAATAAGAGCAGAACTTTTTCAAAAATTTATAAAGTAAAATTATGTCGTAGAACGTTAATCGCTAATCTAGATTATAATTTAGTATTGCACCGTTATACTGAATGTTGATTTCGTCATCACAATACTGATGAGGAAAATATAAGAAACATATAGACAAGGGTTTTTTTTTATTCAACCTTTTCATGTATATTTCATCTTCGCAATCGAAAAACACCAATAAGGTTACACTTCAATAAATTTCAAGTGTTAAAATTGAGTCTAAGCTTGGGTTTATATTATCGTCAATCTGTTGAAATTGAGATTTAAAATTTTATAGATCACCATATCGATTCATTTTACGACTAAGATAAGTCCTTTTCCACGCATCCGTTCTAAAGATTGCCCGAGGTCACATAAAATACTGTCACCGAAACTGATCAATGAACCTTGGTCCTGACTACTTACCAGTTGGCTGTGTATGTAATTATTCCATAAATAAATTTTGATTTGATTTGATTTGAAATAAAGCTCTTTTCTTTCTTTTTTCTTCCAGATGGCGTCGCATCAGCACAATCTCGGATCGGGGAAGTGCCTAAGGGGGTCTTGCGCAGGGAAAAAACTCAGACCAATGCAAGTCACACTATCCACACAAACCACACCGGATCCCGTTCTGTATGGAATGTTCGGTTATTTATTTTGAGCATTAACTTTACAACCTTAAGAAAAAGCAAAATAAAGTAAAAAGAACGATCCTATCTCTTTTAAATATTTTTTTTAAAATATAATGAAATGGCTGCAACTACAAGTTCCGTGGCTGCAACCGTAAGTTTTAGTATTTCTTTTTAACAAAGATTTCATGTGAGAGAGATATTCGAGATGGGAAGCGGTTAAAGTTAGGTATCGTACCCGGAACCTAGATTATGGGTTACAACATTACAAATTATTAATTGGTACAAAACTAAAAACCATTTCGAGATATTGGCCTTCTGAGCATCATATATTTTTTTCAGAATTAAATCATTATCAAATTAAAGAGATTAAAAAAAAAATTAGAAAGTTGTTAAACACAGAATTTTAAAACCATTACCTTTGCTTTCAAGAGACAGTTTATTTATTCGCAAAAACTTTACTATTTCTCAGACATCAAAACTATTTGCTAAGATTTAAGAAAATACTGTAATGTAAAAAACACTAATAGTGCGACATTGTAAAGTAAAAAGCACGCGTGTTTAATAAGCTGCATTATGGCCACGGACATGGCAGGCCCGTTCTCGGTCAAGACCTCCACTCTTCGTAATGCTCGGATTGTTAAGGCTTACCTGTGCGTATTTGTGTGCTTGTCCACCAAGGCCGTCCATTTGGAATTAGTGTCCTCGTTGTCCACGGAGGCCTTCGTTGCTGCGTTAGACCGTTTTACGGCCCGCGGGCCGTCGGTTGCCCATATATGCCCTAAATTAAAGGGTTCCGTTTTTAAATTTTTAGGTACAGAACCCTATAAAAGTGACTTCAAAACGGTCTATTTAGAAACTGACCTTTCGCATGGGCCGCAGACCCTTGACTTAGAACAATGCATTCAGACATTTTATGTATATTATCAAGAATTTTGACATTCCTATTTGAATTTACCTTTCTTATGTATTTGCATGTGCATGTAACAGAATAATTTAATTAAAAAAAAAAAAAAAACCATTCAATATTTGTACGCCGTCAGGTAGGAAGCAACTATTGAGGCACTGGGACATAACACTGACGAATTTCCCATCAGCAAGTCCTCCATTCAAAGAATTCGCACGGAAAAGCGAACTGAGCGCGCCCAAGCTTCCAAAACGAGGTTCCGGTTACTGTTACTGTCCACTGGGATAGAAAACTGTTGCCTAAAATGCGCAGTACTGCTTCCAAAGACTGCTGTCGTCGTATTTACTGCTCCCAATTGCGTTCTCACATCAGCAACAAAGACATCCACGGAGCTGGATTCGTTATTCGAGGTCGAAGGTCCAAAATTTTATGTTCACACAGTACAGCAGGTTGATGATGATGATGCGGAGAGGCAGCAGGTATATGTTTGTTATTTTTAAAATAATTGAGATTAATTAAATCCATCATGTATGTTACTTTAGCTAATATAAAGTCAATTTCATGTCTTCTACGTAATAGTATATATCTATATATTTTGTAATTTTTAACGTTAGCCGGTACACAACAACAAATTCAAAAAATGTATCAATTTATGTGAAGAGCGCTGGTCGTTAAATCTCAGGCAGGTTCCTGCCTACCTTAATGGCCAGAGTTCCAATTAATAGTGTAACATGTAATTTTAAATCAATAAATATATTTTCATTTTCATTTTCATCAGAAGATTCAGGTCGGCCAGTAATGTTACGTAAAAAGTCCTGACATTATGCTAAAGCGCACGCTCACCACGGTGGTATGACAAAAATAAGTATATTCAATATGAGTAACCTATATTACTTAATAAATACAATGATTGCGCATGTGTAATTTGGTTAGGTATTTAGGGCTAGGAGAAGGAGCTAAAACAAACAACGATAAAACTTTTTTTTTAAATTTCTTTGTATGGGGATCGACTTTGATTTAATTTTTATATTTTTAAGAAGCCATAGTTACACATATTCTGTAAGAATTTCTACTGTCAACCTATTACGGTTGAAGCTGTAGACCCCTGTGACACACGGATAGACAGACAGACGGGCCGACAGACAGATAGTGGAGGCTTAGTGATAGAGTCCCGTTTGGCACACTTCAGGTACGGAACCTTAAAAATCAGTAAATGTTTTCTCTATGGGCTGCTCCTTTGCATTTTTCAAAAGCTTTTTCATTTTTGTAGATCTACAACGTAGTATTTTAGACGCATAACTGTGTCAGATGTAGTGATATTAAAAGTATTATTACGTCGTATTGTTTAAAAATATATATATTATATACAGTAAAAGTGTTAAAAATAAACATAATATTTATTATGCCCCACCGCTACCGCCATGTGCGTCTACTGATCATACTCATTCATTTTTGAGACACATCACACTAATATTATAAATGCGAAAGGGTGTGTGTGTGTGTGTGTGTGTCTGTTTGTTACCCTTTCGCGCTGAAACGTCTGGATGGATTTAGATGAAATTTAGAATCCCAAATAGCCATTTTCACTTACAACATACAAGGTGACGCCTATTAAAGTAACATGCTTTGCTTCACGACCCAAGTATTGGTAAAACATTTTGCTTTCAGGAACTCCTAAATCTAAACGGCATTTAATTTAGACATCTTCTATGGTTCGTGCAAATGGCACTGGTCTCTCTTAAACATAACTTTAAACATGCTTGGCAGCAGTTTATTAGTAGGAGTATGATTACACTAGAATCTGATAGAAAATGTTTGATCTATAGACGGTCACAATATCTGTGCACCTGACCTCGTGACGTCATATCGGCGGTCTGGGTATGGTGTGAAAAAAAGTTTTTTCGAGAAATGTGGAGGTAAAAAAAATTTACTAACCTTTTCAAATCAATTTATTATTGATGAAGGGTTTGTTATTAAAAAACAATAATTTTGATTACAAAACCATTTATTATTAATCTCAGTCACTATAAATTATTGACTCTATGCCTGACATTGTATCTTCCTCACTCTCACTTTCTGAACTCGCCGAACTGTCTTCCCCTAGTGATATTAAAAGTTGTGTGATGTTGTCATCAGGTATGGTGTACTGTTTGTTTGCTTTCTCCGATTCAAAACACTTGAGCACTTTCAAGATTAAATTTCTTGATTCTCCATGTTATGTCCCGCCGCAAACTTTAGATATTTTCACACACCCAATTCCGATCTATGATTATTAAGCGTTTGTTCTTCTGTTTTGTAACAAATTATAAGAAATTATTATAGACCGTTAGTCTAGCATTAAGTTTTTACATTTTTTTTTTCAACGATGAAACCAAGCTGGTTGGTATAGCTATCACAGAGCATTCCATTTACTAAATATTTAAAAAATGGTGTATCTCAAAAAAATATTATATATATTCATTATTCATTTAATATTATTAATGTTTCAACTGTGGAAACTTATAGTGCGTCCCACTATATGACTGACAAACAGTTTATGACATTTCTCACTTTTTACAAGAACCAAAACCGTCACAAATATTTAGTTTAGAACGCATGAATGTCTAATACAAGCCAACATGCAGTATCCATTTACGTTCTATTTCCAGTCAGTTCTTAGCAAATAAAAGAAATAATCTGTCCACCGACGCGCGCGGCCATTAATATTAATTGCTCTACTGTGCGCCGAAACACTTATCTTAATGGCCGCGTCGCGGGCGGGCCACTTAATACATACACTCATGGTTTTTTATCCTATGAAACCTTAATAAACTATCTACAGACTTACGGTGTCAATGGATTGATGTTGTAGATTGTTTATATTAACTTGAGAAATATTACCCCTTTGTTTATTTAGTATGCCTACTTAGAATTGATATACGTATGGTACAATATTTTTAAAGAGGGCTTCTAATTATTTTCTAATAGCATGCAAGAGTCATTCCTTAGCTTTGGATTCCGAAAATTGCATCTAGAAGCAGAGTTATAAAATAAAAACGCGGATTTTTGTGGGCGCGTGTTTCTTGGTGGTCGTTAAAGCCACGGCTGAGAGCGCGCTATTTTGTACTAAAAGGAAACGTTGTAGAGTTCAGTTCTGATTGATGCAAAATGAAGTGCTCAATCTGACCTTATATGCAGTCTTATTAAGCAGAAATATACACCGAATTTTTAATTTTTGTAGCTTCATACTAAAGAATATCTTAGAAATGTACAGTCAATGACACGGTAGCGTACGGTCTATAACTTCAAAATTAAACATCTAGGTAAGGCAAGGGTACTATTTTCGTATTCATTGATGAAGATTCTATAGTAACCTCGTAACCTGCAACAAGAAATTATAGATCATATTAAATTATAAATCATTAAACGTTACTATAACATGTATAAGACACATTATTTATTTTATTTTTATTTATTTATTCAAATTAAATTACACAGCATTACAGACGTATCCAAGTAACTATACAATTGAAGAAATACAATTATCATTATCACACAAACCATAACAAACAAAAACAAGAAAAATGTAAACAATTAATTAATTATGTAAGGTGACTTTCGTTTACATAGCCAAATCTATACTAAGTGGTCAAGACCAAGGTTCGTGGACCTGTCTTCGACCGTAAGGGAGTTACGTGAGGTTTTCAAATTTACTTACCTACTTCGAGTTAAATACGACTTTCTTTCGGAGCATAGTCTTGCAAAATTACATACTATTTTTAATTATGTACGTAAATTACGTACCTCGAACTACTCGTCCCGTATTGGATCTTTCTCTTAATTTGGACCTTATTTAGGTATTTAAAGTAAAAGTTTTTAATAAAAATTCAAAATTCCAACCAATGTACATCATTCTAGATATTAGGTAGTTTATTATGTATTTTTTATATATTTTTTTATTATAGTCACATCTGAATTAATCGGCCCTTAATTGTGGCTTTGAAGGTCACTAGAAACTATTAGCCCTCTTAAAGCCGGTCTTGGTGTAGGTTTTGTCCATAAAAAGGCACTAAATTTTTGTCAAAAAATGTCGTACAGTTTTTTCGAGCGACGACGCTTTGCATCCAAATTCTGTTTAGTATCTCAATCAGGCGCGGATTGTGCCTTAACAGCTTTTCTTCGGTCGATCTCAAAATACAGTCACGCGCAAAAATGTATTTGTGTTACGATGGGTTTGCAAAGAAAATAAAGAAAAATTATTTACAATGTGTACTGTTGCATGAGGAACGAAGCTGGTAGGAGTATTTTGTTTTTGTATGCATTTTTTTGGAATAAGAATCATGTAGGTATATTAGCATTCATGTGACGCTAGTTGTGGACCAAATCAACACCCACAGTATATTTTTATTTCTAATTTGTTAAAAAATAGCTGTTATACCGATGTTATTCTACAATAAACATTTTACTTAGGTAAAGTAACAGTAACAAGCCTTTTTGTTTTTTAATACCCCCATGCGCGAACATATCCCTTCCACTGACGCCCCAGAGCTCGTTTTACCTGCGTTGACTTAAGTCAAAATTTACTTAAAAATAGCTCCGAGCGATGTATCTGCGCAGTGACCGAATTACCGACCAAAAATTACAATGTTACCTCCAAACCGTACAATAAACCGATAGCATTCAACGAATACTTGAAATTAGATCTGAAACTTTGCATAATATAACTGATATTAGTATAAAGCAGCTGCAGACTAGAACATAAAAATGAAAAAACCATCATTGTAGCCGCGACTTCAAAATAACTGATGTTTTTGCGTGCGTGGCATCTGATTAGAGTAGGATAGACAGTTAAAAAGCAGAAGCGTTAGAGCAGGACTACGAATTGAGGTATTATGGGCCCTTAACAATCTGACCTTTAAAACTTGATATTTGTGTCATAACCTTGAAAAAATGGCATGTTTTCAAGGTTTT
This sequence comes from Ypsolopha scabrella, assembly GCA_910592155.1. Lineage (NCBI taxonomy): Eukaryota > Metazoa > Arthropoda > Insecta > Lepidoptera > Ypsolophidae > Ypsolopha > Ypsolopha scabrella. The sequence continues at coordinate 14,707,138 of OU342985.1, forward strand.
TGTAACGGACCCCCTATGTTTTTCATATTTTTATTAGGTATCTGTCGTAGTGGAGGCCATAGTAATACATATCCTGTGGAAATTTCAACTGTCTTCCTATTACGGCTGAAGCTGTGACAGACAGACAGACAGCGGGGGCTTAGTAATAGGGTCCCGTTTGGCTTGAATTCTTCTCTTCACTAGTATTTAATTGTCTTAATGTGCTGTGTAACAATTTTATTTTTGTTGTTACTATATTGTTATAGAAATAAAGATGTATTACTAATAAAGGAAACAATTAATTTATGACAATGTTGTTAAGAAGGTCCTTACATATTTACTACAACTAAATGGTTCTTCCATACAAACAAAAATAAATGAGTTGGCTTTATAAAATATCTCACGTTTTTTTACGGTGGAAGGACTGCGTTGCGAGACTTGACATTTTTGTACATTTTATGTTTATTATGTAAAAATAATTGGGTGGTAGAGCTGACGCTGGGCTCGACTGTGGAGGTACCACCATCTTGGTACATAAAATAAACGTCATATGCCTTTGATAATTAATAATCCCGGAATAAAAGTAAGGTTTTAATTAGATTATACCACAGTATAAGGATTATACTGTGATTACACATCACCGTCAAAAAATTAAATCGATTATATTATTTTGATACCTAATCAATATAATTGATTTAATCTGTAAAAAACATTGAATATATATAATAATATATGTACTGCGAATTGATTATTAATTTTATCATAAATTAAGAATATATAAGTTTTATATAACTAACTTAATTGATTGCTATATATTAAACTAAAGAATTATTTACCTTATTGCCACTGTTACTGTTAGGGCCATGTAGGTTTACCTCATTTTGTACACTGTGTAGCAAGTAGTGGGTTGGAGTGTAGCAAAAGGTGTGCAAGGGATCCGACATTTAGAAAAATTTTGAGCAAAAATTTTTTTTATACCATTCCCGCTCTAGAATGCTTATTATATTCACTGAAAACAGTGAATAAAAAGGCCTTTTAATCACTATTTTGGTGTTTGAATTAAGAACACACTAATATTTGAACTCCATCTCAATGCTTATACAACCTCCTTGCGCAAAAAATACTTGATACAAACTCCTTGCACAAAGAATACTCGACATACAAACTCTTTGTGCAAATAACTCCTCGAGATTTGTTTGCAACAAGGAGTTTAGCTTTAGAATAAAAACTGTTTTGTGTTCTTTGCTGCCAATATAATTGATTGAATATGCATTCAAGTCATGAAGAAGAAGTGTTAACACCTGAGTTTATGAAAGAGAGGGCAGCCGATATAGTAGAAAACTTGCTACCCAACAAATCACGGCTCATTTACATCAAAGCCTGGCATATTTTCAGAGTCTGTTTTCCTAACTTATTTTAATGAATTGTCGATTAAATGTCTATTTTCACTTGAAACATTTCTTTTTCTCGTAGTCATGGTGTAAAGTATAGTATGCAACTCTTAAATAAAGTACGGATTTATATTGAGGGCCATGAATCACTTGCGTCGCTCAGGATTCTAATCATTAGAATCCTTTACTTGCTTGTGATTCATCTATGGCCCTCGCCTTAAATCCGTCCTTTATTTACTAATTGCATAATATACTATTTTCATATAATAATTGTTTTTTCTAATGTTATGTTTAGAGTGCCTAAAAATACAGCTTTTTCATACATTTCATTTTTTTCCTTAGATTAATATTTCTCATAATTTTTTGTAAAAATAGGTTGCGACGACGAGCAAAGCGAGGACGAGCGGTTAGGTTGACATGTTAGTACATAATTAGGAGCCGAGCGAAGCGGAGCATTTTTACAGAAATAATTAAAAATATTTTTGACTGAAAATTTTCTAAGTGTCGGATCCCTTGCACACCCTTTACTACACTCTGACCAAGTAGTGAGTATGTATATAAAGTATGAAAACTCTTTGGTGCTAACTGGCAGGATCTGAACTTGGGCCTACCGGGTGACGTACCCGAATACTCGACCAACTTAATTTTGCAGTTTTATTTCATATAGCTTGTAGGTACCGATAAGTTTGGAATTTTTGTTTAAAACAATTGAGTCTATTAACTTATTTAAATGATACGAAACCCTAAGAAAGCGACAATACATTATTACATACACAAAGAATGAAACACTTTACAGCAATGATAAATGATAGCAGTAACAAAGTCAAAACTGTGTGGCACTTAGTAAACACGGAAACGGGTAAAAATAAAACAACACAGACAGACTTTACAGACATAATTAAGACTCCGGATGGTAAACCCCAACTCAGCCGGCGGCGTATGTTCCCACTTTCATATGCCCTAAAGCTAATAAAAATTACCATTCGTGCAGCAGTGAAAATATAAAAGTATTTATGATTATAAAATACATATGAATATATAAATGCATTTCAAGTTTCTATATACTGTTTATTTAAATTTTAACTTGTCCTTATGTATGTTCCTCCTTGCAATACAACACTCACGGTAAAGTTTCACCATAACAACGAAATGAGAGATGCAGTATTTTTCAAAATTTCAAGTTGCCTTCATAATTAAGGATTTTGCTATTTAGACACGAAGTTTCATAAGTCGCTACTTACATTATATGTTTGTGGGTATAGTTTAAATCAAATTTTAGCATGGCATCCAAAGAGATCCCCTAATAAACCTCCGTATAAATTATCTAATTCACGAAAAAAACTAGCGGTAGAAGCATGACTACTACCCTCCCTAATTGTTTTTGCAAGCCACTGCACACAAAACTGGCCCTTAAGGTGATCAAGCGCGAACCTTGCTGACTGTACATGTTTAGAATAATACAAAAAATATTTGCTAGTTTTACGAAGTTTTCCACGCATTCACCTCAACTCTCACGAAATAACCTGGGTATAACAAGCAAACAGGTTTGACGAGTTCATGAATAGACTCTTTTACTATTTTGATTGAGCATGTGTTTTTATCTGAAAATCTGCAGACATCATTACTTTTATTTCCTTTCCATAGACCCTTTTTCTTCGTCAAAAATTTGGTGTAAAGCTGGCAATCTATAAAAATGTATTTTTATAGGTTTTAATCAATTTTATTTATTTATTTATTTTATTTTTTGTTGTGATACAGGTCATAGTAACACTTTCATCCATCCATTAATCAGCCCGTGTTTGTCTACTGCTGGACATAGGCCTTTCCCAAATTTCGCCATTCATGGCGGTCTTCCGTCCTCGACATTCAGCCGCCATCCACATATATAGTATTTAAAAAAAAAAAAAAAATATCAAATAATATGTTCAAACTGCCTGCCACCAAGTCTAACGCAAGCGCGACATCTTCTTAGGAAAGATCTTTTTATCCTTCTTGCAAGTCCTGCAACATACCTTCACCTTTCTGCAACCCCAGTGCCTGCGATGGCCTCGTTTGGACGACTGAGTGAGTGAAGTGAACTCATATTACAGTTTGTGACAAGCATTTGTATGAGTAACTAATGTTACTTTTTGTGCCAAATTTCAAGTCCTTATTTTATACCCTAAAATCTGTTTCTTTTGTTTGTTATAAAATAAAATCTTTTTTAACAGCTCAAAGGCTGTGAAATATGGATGAACGGTTTCACCATAATTGTTACTTTATACCCTTTAGGTACGGAACCCTAAAAAGTAAGTTAACATGTGCATAATCGCATAAGTGTTCAAGTGGTTCTATAGTCTTTACACAGGCAAATGTAGGCTTATAAAAGCTAAGTGGGATCCCTAGGTATGTCCTACAATCTGACTAAAAAAAATTGTATGCAAAAACCAATAACGTTTAAATAATTCAACTTTCTCGAGGTTTCTTGTATGGGGTACCCCATTGTTTTTTATAGTTAATTATTTGTCGTAATAGAGGCCATAGTAACACGTATTCTGTGAAAATTTCAACTTTCTACCTAGTACGGTTGAAGCTGTAGACCCTCTGACAGACTGACAGACAGACAGCGGATTCTTATTAATAGGGTCCCGATTGGCACCAATCGGGTACGGAACCCTAAAAATTGTGAATTAATGTCAGTTACTAACATTTTTAATTTTGATGCAGTGTGGATAACATCACCTTAATTTGATGCAAGTAACTTAGCTAAACCAGCAAGTGTCTAGGCGCAGGTAGTTTTCTTTTCTTGATAAGTTCTAATTTCCTTTGTTTATCACTTTACGTGTTTCTATCAATGTATCGTGTTTATAAATATTTTTGTCACCTTTTTATAATAATCCAGAACCTGACTGTAGTCCTGTGGGGAAGTTCGCGTATGGAGTTTTTTTTCAGGAATATTTAGTAGGTGTCCTAGTTAGTAGTTTAGACTCGGGTAGACATCCGCCACCTGGTACATTTTCCAGTTATGACGTCATCAAAGATGACGGCGGCTCGATTCTTGGACTGCTTATACGAGTATCTATGTTAATACTTGATAGATTAACATCTACCGCGCAGTAAATTTGTGCGCAACAGTTAACATCAACAAATTAGGTAAAAGAATTAAAATTAAAACAAAAACATGTCGCAATATTCACACATGCGGAAGCATTTCACTTAAAAACACACGCTTCTCTTGTTATCGAATTTGTCACGAATTTTTTAGAATACCCACCCTGTACTCTAAAACTTCTAGTATATATGTCAGCGTGACATTGTAAAATCAAGTAGTTTTACTAGGTTAGGTTAATAAACAACCGTTAAAAATTTGCCGTAAAATTATAATCTCACTAGTAAAATTATAAACTATCGAATTTTACAATCTTATGCTGACAATACAATCTTAGAATTGGTTCGTATACTTTGTTTTACTATATGCAGATATTTTTAGCTTATCTGACCTAAGAAAAAATACATATCTAAACTTATAATTCTATAAAACCTACCTAAGGTACTTCTACTGGAATATTTTTGTTTTTAGGGTTCCGTATAAAAAAATGAAAAAACGGGACCGTTATGCAATCACTTTGTTAAGTCTGTCTGTCCTGATTCTCGGACCCAAAAGAGATATCAAGCTAAAACTAATACTTCCTAAAAGAACTCTCAGTGCTGTTAAAGAATCAAGCTTCTGGCTTATTTTTTGTTTAGACAAAGATAAAAATGTCGTAAAGTGATCAGTAATAGTGGTGTGTAGAACAGCAATGAACGCAGAGGTCTTATTTTTATTTATTTTCAACATGAAATGATCTAGACAGTTTTTCTCTCTGGTAGGTACGCCATGCTTACGAAGCCGATTAGGCTGAAATTTTGCTTATGTAGTTCTAAACTTTAAGTAGAACAAAAACTACCTTTTCTCTTTGTTCCCATGGAAAAACTATAAAAGAGACACACAAAATGGGAAAAAGAGGCGCATAACACACACATTTCACCAGCTACTGTGTTTACTGTAGGGCAAAACGACGCTCTGCGTGTAAGAGATTTTCAAAACGATCACTACCCAGGAAGATGGATTAGACGTCTAGGGCCCATTCTGTGGCCTGCACGGTCACCTGACCTAAATCCTCTAGATTTATTTTATTGGGGATGCATAAAAGAAAAAGTCTACAAGAGACCTAATAATAACATAGCAGATTTACGACAGCGCATCCAGACAGCTTCTCAAGAAATTTCACACGCTGGCTACGCACGAAGAATCAAGCGTTCTTTTGTTAGGAGATGCAGAGCCTGTATCAGGGCAGCTGGTGGGCATTTTGAACACCTTTTGTAAAATTTAAGTTTTTTTTTAAAATAAACGAATGATCATTATTTTTTTAGTATTATCTGTCTTATTTTTCATATTTCTATGCAAGTTTGCACCAGATGCAAGGCCTACAGTTTAAATAAATATTGAATTTGGAAGATGAAATTTTTCACAAAATGTCCCCGTCGGTTTCAAAATATCAACAACTTTTTATTTGCTAATATATTCATAATTTTTTTTCTGTTTTTCAATTGATGTAAGACATACAACTTTTCAAGTTTATAATGGCACTTAGGTCTCCATACTTTTTTTTCACACAACAGACCTTTAAAGGCTGTTGAAACAATTTCATGGTAACTTTTTTTACTTTCAAAAATTTGTTCTTGGCAAACTATGACCATTTTTGAAAAACAGTGCTATAAGTATTATAGAAAAACTTGTTAACAAAATATAACATAACAAAATAGGCAAATTTTACTAATTAAATTTAAAAAATGAACTAAGGGTAGCAAATACTAGAAATTTCATAAAAGTTCAAAAATCTCGAAAACCATGTGACATTTGTAAAACCTATGTTGAGTTATTTTGACAGGGTATGGTCTCAGCTATCTATGGTTTTCGTTTGGAGCACTACTTACGGGACACCCTGTATACATAGGTAAAACTAAAAGTTTCCGGAACTGGCCACTTACATAAACAATATTTAAAAATTTATTGCAACATTTGAAAATAGTACTCTTTGGCTGTAGAATGCAGTTTGTTTCATCTGACTGTCTTTTGTTTTTACCTTGTGGCGCCATTTAAAAAATTGTGTGTCTGCATCAACATGGATTTAACGCGGGAAAATTTTCGTAGTATGATTTTCTACGATTTTAAGTGTAATTTGACAGCTCAATAGAGCATCGCTCGGCTTGAAACAGCTTTTGGCAATGAAGCACCATGCAAGACGCAAGTTTATAGCTGGTTTGCAGAATTCAAGCGTGGTCGTATCAATCTCAGTGACGAATCTCGCGATGGTCGGCCGTCCACCGCTGTGACCAACAAAAACATCGATGCTGTGCGCCGTATGATTGAAACAGACAGGCATGTGACCTACCATGAAATTCGCGCATCCTTAGAAATAGGCATGAGTCAAATACAATCAATCCTACACAAACATTTGGGTGTGAGAAAGCTGTGCTCGCGGTGGATCCCACACAACTTGACCGAGGACTTTTGAAAGCTTCGTAATCCTAAAATTTAAAAGTTACAAAAATGATAGTTATATCGTTGTGAAGATCCATTTGGCGAAAACACAAATAGTTTATGTTTGGCTCTCCCTCCACCCCCGCGATGACGTCATAGACCGCGGGAGTGAGCACTGAAATAAATGTAATCCTGCAATTCATGAAAGTTTATGACGTACAATTTTCAGATAGGTATCTATAGTTAAGATAAAATCCTAAACTTCCTTGGAAATCTTCGAATTCCAAAAAAAAAAACTAGCGATTATAGCATGATTTCTACCTACCTCATTTTTTTATATTTTATGATGTAAAATTAAATATATTTAAAAGTTATCATTGCCATCTATTCTTCTCTGACTCCTGAAGTTTCTAAATGCTATTGCCAATAGTAAAGTATAACTAAACTGTAGCTTGGCTGGTTACCAAGTGCCAGCTCGTGACTGGACCTGATGATGAGCAGAATCAGGTGCTGGTGACCTTGGCCCGCGGCAGGTCACGGCAGGTTACGCATGCCACTCGAATGTGTTTATGTTATGTGTGTAAATAGGTCAATGCATCACGGACCCTGGAGATCGGTATGCTCATCCATGTAGAAAATGACATGAGATGTTGTGTCCTGCAATGCTGCTTTAACTTTAGGTAGGTATAGTCAACTTACATACCTACCATATAATAGATAAGGCACAAGCCTATTCAACTCAAACGGATGAGTTGAACATTCGGGGAAAATAAATCCGAATCGTACTTGTAAAACTGAATTTTTGAAGCAGTTTTCCTTACGTTAACTGAGCGCGTACGACGTACACTGGACCGACATTTGTGTTTGTATTCATGACTTAGGACCCTGGACAATATACGGCAAATCTTTGATGTAGTTAAATTTTAGAAATCTTTTAAAAAAAAGCGTATTTTCAAATGTAAAGTAACGTGACGAGCTAAAAGCCCAACCACCCGCGGTCAATCACTACAATTATGTTTGTAGATGGTATACTCAAGTGCGTTCGCGCATAGGGTTTTACATTCATAACCACTGTAAAGTACGTTAAAGCACGGATGAGCTGTCCATGGTTAAAGTACGTTTTAATAAAAAAGGTACGGTGCTTTTGATACTTACTAATAATGTAGTTTGATTACAGAGGTTTCTTTCACAATTCACATTGTTGGTTCAGAATGCTGACATAAAAATTAGTTGAGTGAAGGATAAGTGGATCTTATTGCAATTCCTGCTTTTTGTCCCTCACTCTTAAAGGAAGTGAAGTCTAAGCTTGAGCCAGCTAGACTGCAAAGACTTTGTATGGCTGTGTCCCTGTTCACAGTGATAAAACGAAAGTAGGTAACTTAAATACGCATTTCTTACCAATCACATCTCTTGGATCTTCATAAGTTGGATTATCAGACAAAAACATTTTATTGGCCTCAAACTCATCCAACATTTTATTCAACATCTTTGGCTCAGACTTCTTAGAGCCCATACTGACCTCTCATTGTACGGGAAGCCTATACAATGAGAGGTCAGCTTATACTGAAAGTGTTTAGCTTGATGTGGGCTCCACAGTACATCGACAAAACAGGGCCGCCGACTCGTGCCGAAAGGTGTTGGTTATTTCAACTACAAGGCGCAACTAACTAGGAAGAAAATTTCGTTTTGACAGCCCTAAAACTAAAATTAAATTTAGTAGGTTTATATGTTTACGACAGTAGTTATTGTTATTTTTACTTTATTAGTTTAGAAGGACTACTGTTTTGAACTGAAAAAACAGCCTTCACTTTGCAATTTTTTTCCATGCAGCGATTTTTTCTCTACCACGTTTTTGGAAATGCCGTCGTCTTGGAAAAGGCCTGCTTTATAAAATGTTTTTTTTCAGAGCCCCATATAGATTCTACTGATTTAATTCTCATTTTTAGGGTTCCGTACCCAAAGGGTAACCAACGGGACCCTATTACTAAGACTCCGCTGTCCGTCTGTCACCAGGCTGTATCTCATGAACCGTGATAGTTAGACTGTTGAAATTTTCACAGATGATGTATTTCTGTTGCCGCTATAACAACAAATACTAAAACCGGCCAAGTGCGAGTCGGACCCGCGCACTCCCATACAACAGACATGACTTTTTTGCCGTTTTTATAGATAATGATGGGTAATCTACGGGTTTAAATGTTATTCTCGCTCCATGAAGGACACACAAGTGGTTCAGTCTATTCAGGTAGGTCCGTTTAAGTTTGGTCATAATCTGATGATGGTCTTCAAAGATATGTAGAGGAACTCATCAGTGTGTGATGGCATACCTTGTATATTTATATATACAAAAATTTCAGGGTATCATCGCCAGAGACCTGGATCACACTGAGGGTTCCGCCATTGTCACCGCGGGAGGAGTGGGCTTCCCCTTCGTTAATATCAGGATCAAGAGCCAACGTGGCACCAGCATTAACTACCAGATTGAGATCTATGTTTGAATATTATTTATCATGAATCTAATTACACGTATTTTACCTTACGAGGAGTTTTGTCTTTCTCATGTTGCTTCAAGTCACGTTTTGCATTCTAAGCACTGTGACAATACGCAAGTCCAGTGTGGAATCAAAATAGGTAGGTTTATGTTGTGCAGGAAACTGGTCATTTTTAGATAAATTGTTTTTAGTTCAATCCTCAAACTTGTATAAAAAAGCCTCATCTAGGCCCGTTTGGGACATTGCTTATTGTTCTTGAACTTTTTACTCTATAACTTCAAGGGTGTGATGTCAAGGTAACACTAACAACACTGCATGTTGATCGTCTCCATGTGTTAAGTTTAGCATTATTCCGTTTAACACATAAGTATCTAATTACTACAGCATTTTTACGCACAGGGTAATGAACTTTATACCTTGGTCGTATAGTTTTATTGAATGTGACTATCGAATGTAAAACATTTGCCCTCCTTCGAGACTTTCTAGCGTAATTTCACCGTTTGAACATAACGCCTTACCATAGTCCTTATTTAGATTATGGAAACACAAAATACCCAATATAAAAAAAGTTTCATTAAGGAAGCGTTTCAGAACGTATGATCATAGTGCGCCTGTGCATTAGTCTGCAGTTCTTGTCGAAGGCCCTTGATAATACATGAGACGGAAGCTCCATCACTTAGTTGGCATCTATAACACATAGCTAATTTCTCCTGGTAGTATTTAGTCATCGATTCACTTGGAAGTTTCTTTCGGTTCATAAGTTCTTCAAGCAAGACTGCGTAATGCAACAATGGTTCCTAGCGAATGAAATAACCAGCGAAACAGACAAATCAGGAGCAAAACGTCGAGCTATCTTACTCAGTAGTTTATACGAAACTACTTACAGACTCATCAGGGATATAGCACTTCCTAAAGATGTCGGTACCCTAACCTATCAAGAGGTTATCAACTTGTTCGACGGCCATTTCCAAACAAAGAGGTGTGTCGTGGCTATAAAGTAAATCTACGAATGCATCTTATCCATTATATTTAGTACTTAAAGCGATATATTCTAAGAGTATAATAGCGGTGGTAGCTCAGGCGATAGAACGCTGGCCTCTCAATTTTGAGACCCAGGTTCGATCGCTGGTTGGGCATGTCCCAATGAGTTTTTTTTTTTTTTCAAACTCAAATCATTTATTGCAATGTCACAAGTTTAGGGGATCTTATTATTTATAAAAGTACAGGTGACGCCCTGTTGGGGCATAGCAATCATGAGAGGGCAACTGGTTGCCTTTTAAGTACATAATGTTAAAGATTATTCCTAGGTCAAGTAAGTTAGTACTAGTTAGCATAATCATTTAGTTAAATCTATGTTAAATTTGTTAGTATTGTTATATTTTATTCAATTTTAATTAATTATTCACAAGAATATTACAATTTATTACAAATTTATCCAGTCATTTAGAAGAGCTATTGAAGTATTGATTTTGTATCGTCATTAAAATATTCAGTTAAATTGTAATAGCATTTCTTTATGAGGAATTTTTTTAGGTTACTAATAAACAAAGTGTTTTTTTTCTATATTTTTTAGGTAGTTTGGCAGATGATTGTATATTTTACTCAGCATGTGATGGGGACTGGTTGACACTAGTTTCATGGTTGTTAGTGGTATATCTATTTGATTTTTATTTCGATTGTTTCGTTTATTGTTCACCTTAAAAGAGTATAAATCAGTGTTCTTTCTGACAAATTTACAGGACTCCAATATGTAAATACATACTAGGGTCAATATTTGATGCTTGACAAAATAGGGTCTACAAGAGGTCATTTGCTCAATGTTTGTAAGAATTCTGATGCATTTTTTCTGTAGTCGGAATACTTCATCAATCTCACAACTGTTTCCCCAAATCACGATTCCGTAAGACAACCTAGAATGTGCATACGCATAATAAGCCGTAAGGGTAGTATCGAAGTCAGTAGCTCGTTTTAATTGATAAAGAGCGTAAGTAAAAGAGGAGAGTTTTTTTTTCAGGTTCTGAATGTGTGGTTTCCATGTCATATTTGTATCTAAGTCAATTCCTAATAGGGTTGTAGTATGTACTGATTCTAATACAGTATTTTCGTAGGTATATGATAATTGTAGGGGTGTTTTTTGATAGGGTTTGAATTGAATTAATTTCGTTTTCGTCAAATTGAGTTCTAAGTTGTATTTTTTAAGTATGTCAAAGATTGTGTCTAAAGTAAGATTTAATTTGTCATTTAATTCATTAATATCTGAGCATGGTATGAGGATGGAAAGGTCGTCAGCAAAAAAAATGCATTCTTCCGTTATTTTGTTGGGGAAATTGTTAATATAGATAAGAAAAAGCACACATCCTAGGACGCTACCTTGGGGGATGGAGCCGTTTGTCACGACTCTATCAGACCTAATAAATTTAATTTTCCCCGAGTTAAAGTCCGTATTTTTTATCTCTACACATTGTGGGCGATTTTCGAGGTACGATCTAAACCACTTATGTGCAATTCCTCTTATTCCTGCACCATATAGCGTCTCCAGTAGAGTCGCGTGACAGACTCTATCGTATGCCTTGCTCAAGTCTATAAGGAGGCCTACCGCGTATTTTTTGTTGTTTAATGCTTCGTAAATCTTTTGTGTATATCTATAGATCGCTAAGGTGGTGGAGCGGTTTGATCTGAAGCCGAATTGATTTTCGTGCAGGATTTTATATTTTTCCAAAAAAATATTTATGCGTTTGACCATAGCTGTCTCAAAAATTTTTGCTGATGTTGTCAACAATACTATAGGGCGATAATTGTTTAAGTCCGTAGTAGAGCCCTTCTTATGTATTGGTTTTATAATAGCCATCTTTAGGGCGTCAGGAAATACCCCCTCGCTAAACGATTGGTTAATTAAAATTGTAAAGGGAATAGTCAGAATGTCAGCACATTTCTTTATTAATTTTGGTGGTAGTTCATCCACACCAAAAGAATTTTTGTTTTTTAAGTTTTTTATAATACGGTTTATTTCCGCAGGTTCAACAGGGCTTAAGAAAAACGTATTTGGTACTGTGCTAGAGCTTTCAAGTACTTTGTGTGGTTCTTTGGTTATGTGCGAATTTGCAATTGAAGCAAAAAAACTATTGAACTCTTTCGCTATTTTTTTTGGATTTTCTATAATACAATTCTTTAGTTTAAGCCGTATATTATAATTTTCCCTACTCTGCTTATTTGTTTCTCTATTGACAATTTTCCACATACATTTCATTTTATTTTCAGAAGATATAAATTTACGTTTGTTTGATAATTTTTTGGATTTACTTACAGCCTTTTTAAGTGTTTTGCAATATTTTTTATAATAGTTCCGTAAAATTTTATTCTTTGTTTGTGAGACTAGTATTTTTAAGAGTCTTTTATTGCAACAAGATATTCTTAAGCCACGAGTTAAATATGTTGTCTTTTGTTTAAAATAATATTTCATTGAAATTTTAGGAATACATTGATTAAGGGTTTTTTGTAGAGTTTCATTAAAAATATTGTAGTTGTCATTAATATTATTTTGATCAATTAATAAAATGTCCCAATTTATTTTTGCAATCTCATTTTTAAATGAGTTAATATTAAAATCGTTATAAACTCTTTTCTCAATCGTCAGGTTTTTTAAGGTTGATGTCAAAAGTGATGTAGAAAAAAGGACACTTCTATGGTCTGAGAAACCGAATTCTTTGACATTAGCCTTTGATTTTTTAATGTTAAAATTTGTAAAGACCAGGTCTATACACCTTGCACTGGTTTTTGTGATCCTTGTAGGTTCAGACACTTTTTGGTGGAAGTTAGAGGTTAACATTAAGTTATACAACCTAATATTTTCCTTTACGTCGAGGAAGTCAATATTGAAGTCGCCTGTAATTATAACGTTCTTATTAGTATATTTTTTATGAATTAATTCTAATAGTTGTTCTAAGGAGGAGTAAAATACTTCAATATCTCTACTGCTACTGGGCCAATATAAACATATAAGTATTACATTACTTTTTGGTATTTCAATTGCACATGTTTCAAAAACCATTTCTGAAGACATTTTAGAGATCTCTTTGATTTCCCTATGTTCTAAGGATTTTTTAACTAGAATACACACACCGCCACCGTCGTGTTTTGGTCTACAATAGCAAGCGCCGACATCATAGTTGTTAATACTTAACAATTTTTGCTTTTCAGTATTTAGCCAGGTTTCTGTTATACAAATTACATCTAAATTTATTTTTCGATGAATACTGTGAAAAAAAATATACTTGCGAATTTGGTTTCAGTTTATTTTGCGATTAGATGGATAGCATTTGAATGCACCTCAAAATTATGCTAACAAGGTATTTGGTTGCCCATTTTGCTTTTAGGAAAAAGTTAGGTAGTGTACGAAATCTCATGACTTTTATAAAAACGGTTACAACCCATGAGTTTTTACATCATAATATCTAATTAATAATTGATACTTAATATTAATACCCGATAAAATAAGTCCAGGCTTAGCTAATTTGATGCGCCTATATACCTAGCGGTCGATTAAAATTAAAACAAAGGAAGCCTCTAACGGCTACGTAGTCACTTCCAAATATTAATAGTATCATTCGTAGCGGGCGGCACCAGCCAGCCAGCCAGCCAGGGGCCTTAGAACGAGATACAGAAATAGTGACTTTTGGAAGAGGCTTCAGCTGTCAAATTTGATTTTTTGCATACTAAAAATCAAGTTTGACAGTAAAAGACTCTTTCAAAAGACACTCTTTTTGTGCCTCGTTCTAAGGCCCCTGTAGATGTGCTTTGTGGCCAGTAGTGCGTTCCGATTCAAGACATAATCGCTTCTATCGTCATTCCGAATCACTGATGGCCTCAGGCACGATTCCTACTCGCACTTGACCGGTTTCATTCAGATTTGTCATAGTTAGATTTTATATTCAAGTAGTAGCATTGTTTATACTATTGCAATTGTAAAATTTAAGCATATTACGAATAATTTGGCTTATGTTTTAGGAAGAAAGCTTTTTTTATTAGACAACATTTTTTTTTAACAGAGCAGCTCTTTAGCGTCTTCTCAAAAGTCTTTTTTTGTATCTTATTTGATAAATTACCCAAACTAGTATGTGACAAAATAATATATTTAATACATTATATAATAATTGTGTTGTTTTAACTACAAAACCACTCAGCGGATTTGGAAGCGGTTTTCTTTATTATCATTTTAGTGACCCTTGTCAACATAAAGGCTATAACGGGTGTTGTTAAAATGACTCCCAAGCCGAAAACGGGGCAGAGATTGAAAACGCGGGTGGATGCTTGTATAGTTTTAAAATCTAATAGATAAAGACACATTTATAACATAAGGCGATCGTTTTTCTAAAACATGTTTTTTTTATACAACTTTCTTTAACTGCCGCGCATGATGGAAAGAATGACACCAAGGATGAAGTGCGCTTGCCCAGATTGTGGTAACTGGTTACTATTGTTTTTGTGAGGTAGTTTAACTTTTATATTTTCATGTAGGTAGGTGCACATTATTGTCCCTGCCTCCCCTTCCATTGTGAACAGCCAGTGCGTGCGCATCGCTTCGTCGGAAATTCATCATTTTTAATGTAAAAACCGTGTGTGCAACATTTTATTACAGGTGTGGATCGATTCAAGGACTATTGTTGTTTCAAAATCAAAATCAAAATTAAAAAACTATAAGCGAACCAGCGAATTTATAGTGCGCGGGTGCAAGGCGTGGGACGCGTCAGACTTTTAGAAGAATTCCACGTAAGTACTGGCTTCCGTAGGGAAGGTAGGTAGCTAGGGGAGGTAGCTAGCCTGCCCTTTTCTAGTAACTATAATCCATAAAATGACGCAATTCTGCTGAAACCCCTGGAAATTATTAAAGAATAGTCGCAAAATAAGATGAAACCATTTTATTTCATAGATTTTATTTGAAAATGAGATAAACAATTATAAGTTATTCATTTTGCACTGAGTTCGAAACGTTCCCCCTTAATAAATTTGAAAACTTTTTCCAATTAAATAAGTTGATCAAACATTTTCCATGGAAGCACGTAAACCTTAGTCTCCTATCACTGATATTCACCGTAAAAATAAAGACTTCTAAAAAAACAGTATTGTTGTAGTGTAAATTGGCGCCAATTTACCGAAGTCAAATCATTCAACCCGTAAACGGCGCTCTGTTTACTTTGAAACAAAATAAAATTAACTGTTGTGCATATACCATTCACGAAGTTCACTTCTCCAAGCCTGTTCAATGGGCCTAAATGCAGCAACATCGGCGGGTTGTAGTATTCTCGTAGCGTTGGGGTATAGAGCTATCAGGTGAATATTCAATTTCTTACAGAGTTCAGTAACTTCAATAGTAATGTGAGGCTTATGGCCGCCAGCAAAAAGTATGACTGGAAATGAAATCGAAGCTTCAAACAATTGCACATAAAATACATTTGAAATGAACTCGTAGAATACGGCTGCTGTCATCCATCCTTTTTCACTCTTACTGATTCCCCAGCCAGATGGAATCGTCTCTAATAGTTTTTCAGGAAGTCTCTGGTACGCATATATGATCATTGGCTCACACCAAAATCCATTTGCAGCAAAAGTAAACTTGACGGATATATTTTCTTTTGATTGAGCCTTTTCAACCTCATATACGTTTTTTGACCCTTTAGTGCAAGTACTTTTCCTGTCTTCGGGCAAATAGTAAAATTGGTCTCATCCGCGTTAAAAACACGGCTTGGGTCTTGTGTGAGTCCCCTGGTTTTGCCTGAGAGCTGTTCTCTTACTCTCCCCTGAATAACTTCGGGAGGATTTGCGAGTAAGATGGTGGTACCTCCATAGTCGAGCCCGGCATCAGCCCTACCACCTACCAATATTTTATAGTGATATTTAATTTCACAATGATTTACAAAACCACTAAATTGTTTTACAAAACTGACTCTTTGACCCGCGGCATTGAATAACGTAAAACGTTTTTAATTGTGTGTTTCATTTCGTAAAACAACGGTACTGAACTGAACATAATGTAGCTGTTTTTTACCTAGCATTTGTTAAAATACCAACAAAGCAACGCATTTTTTCCGAATTAATCCAACAATTTTGAGATTTTTCACATAAAAAATATTTTTATTTAAAGAAAATATAATCTATATAATTCAGCGATATTTTTAGCTTTATATAAGTGAAAGGCTTTTTGTCCGGTACGATTGGGGTATTTGTAGGCTCTTTCGGGAATTACCCGTTTTGGGGTACCCTTATAATGTTATGAAAAAATTTCTTATAGCATCATTTAAAAGTCCGTCCATTTGTCTGTGAAGGCCCCATATTTCTCAGGATTAGCTCATTTACAGAGGGCGAATGGATACACCGGGACATGTCCTCCACGCTTTGGCACACTGGTCCCGCCGTCCCGGTTGACCTACCAAACGTCCCAGTTAACAAACAATACTGTCTGTATCAGTGGCGTGCATAGGTTTTTTATGTAGGGTAGACACAAAACTGTAACTTTGGAATTTATCCCTTAGAAGATTATTTTTCAAATACAATTTTACAGTTACATAGTTAGTTGGTTAATAATTTTATAGTTTTGTTCCTAATCATGTAAGAAATAATGTTACTAGAATTCTATGTTAAAACAAACAACTTCGACTCTGAAGTTGTTCCAATATTTAGCATGTAATAAATACTCTTGAGTCCTTTGTGATGTGACATTCCCGCTTTTTATTCCAAGGATTTCTGTTGGAAGAGAACCACCGAAGAATATCACCAATATTGAGACTAGTGTCCAAGAAATTGAGAAAATTACGCCACCGGAGATGGGGCCATCAACTTCTAAAGGTTTTATTTTATTAGTTTGGCTGTATAAATTAAAGTCACCTTATATCAAGTAATCCCACAATATACTGCCCTAAATAAACAAAAGCCAATTCACGCCACAAATAACCGTCAGCAGGCAACGTTCAGCGATTGGTTACCTAAAATAACCATAAATCAGTCACTTCCTTCGCTCCCTCTGTCGAAGGACCATATTTTATAAATGGCATCGAGATTGGTGACTTGCAATTTGCTAAGCTGTACATATTATGCGCAGGCATATTTTATTTACTTTGAGCTCTTCTCTTATTGAAGCTGGAGACTTTTCTTTCAATGAAGCGCTTTTAGCTGATGGATTTCTATCAGGTTAGCTCGGAAAGCTAAACTTATAAACATACTTTTTCCGTTTTATATATATTCCACTCCGAGCATTAAATACCAATATACATATGTATATGGATGTCTCGCCGTTTCTAACTGGCAAGTCACTCGTCTCTAAATGGCGATGTCATGTATATTCTGTCTGCCTTATCTATTTTTATTGTGTATATGATTTCTATGTTTATTTCCACACATTATTGATGAAAAGTAGAGTGTTCGACTCGGGTGTAAGTGATCAATTACGCCCTCGAACTAAAAGCACCCTCGCTCGCTTCATTGTGGAAACGACAAATCGTACGTAGTTTGTGGACCACGTTATGCAGAATAAAGTATATATTTATTTATATAATAATTTTATTTTCTTAAATTTATATAACTATTCCGGGGTACGAAATTTCTTCACTATTGTAACCTATATACTCAATACTATCTCCCATTGAAGCCTTGGCACGTGATTTTCGTGATTTATGGTAATACATATTTTAAAAGTAACAGATAATATAATGACATAAACAAGCTTCTTAATTTGGGGTTCCGTCGCGGGAAATACGCGACTAAATTATAGGCAAGTTTATGTTTCTTTAAGTCGCATTTGTACATGGAACAATCTTATTGAGTTTCATAGGCCCAAGAAAGATCAATGCGACGTGTGCATTGCCTTTAAAAATCAGCCGAAACCAGTGAATCAAGATATCCAGGAACAAATTAATGAACATTTGCAAAATAAGGACATGGCTCGAAGCCTCAAAAATGAAGATAAACTTTCAGCTAGAATTTGTTTTTTTACAAGTTTTGTTTTTGATGGCATTATATATTTATAATAGGTTGGGGAAAAAGTTTCTTCGCATTTTATATGAAAATTCGAAACATTTTTTAATAAAGTTTATTTACATTTAACTAGCTGTAACTCCTTCTCCGGTGCGGATACCGATGACATCAAACCGGAACATGATGAGTCACTTGGTGGTATGGTGACGTCATGAGGGTGGTGACAAGCCACGGCCGAAGTCTACCACCTTATGACTTGCAATACTACAGAGACATAGATTGTTGGCATACCTTTTTATTATCCCTTAGTTAAAAAATGTTTGCTTAATATTATCTGTTAGCTTTTGTTCTTTGCAGGAGTTTCGATATCAGTTTCTAAGTAAAAAGGTACCTATAATGTCATCAAAGTACTTATCACATTTTATTTTTTTATTTCCGAATTAGATAAAAAATAGGTAGGTATATTGTAAGTTTTATGTCTTAGACCTGGGAATGTCTTTAAACAATAGTGACAGGAAATAGTCTTACATGTTGTAGAAAAGTGAAGAGCTATTGGCAGTAATTGCTGGTTGAACGTGGTATGTACGAGTAGCTAATACTAGACTTTCTTTAACTTCCTTGTCTTTTTCAACAGAATAATTATTTACTGATGAAATGTGTCGTCTATTGTCTGTAAAATACTATCATATTTAGTCACGTGCTGGTGGCTGGTGTATGTTTCGGCAAAAGGTCATTGCCACATCTTCATTGATGATAGCAATTGAATCTGTTCCACTTGCTCTTAATAAATGGTCAGCTAACAGACAGAGATGACACAAGTTTATTTCAAAGTTCTGAACTCAAGAAAGAAAGTAATTTATAAAGCTCTTTTTATTCCATGTTTCGTCACCTGTTACTATGTCCCACACCAAATTTGACGCACCATCGTTGAATCTGGTAAGCATGGCACTGCACCAAGTGACGCGGTCCGTTTTTTGAGCCTCGGTCAAGTTGTGTGGGATCCACCGCGAGCACAGCTTTCTCACACCCAAATGTTTGTGTAGGATTGGTTGTATTTGACTCATGCTTATTTCTAAGGATGCGTGAATTTCATGGCCGGTCACATGCCTGTCTGTTTCAATCATACGGTGCACAACATCGATGTTTTTGTTGGTCACAGCGGTGGTCGGCCGACCATCGCGAGATTCGTCACTGAGATTGATACGACCACGCTTGAATTCTGATAGTACGCCGGCTGAAACTTTTCTCATAGATAGTTGACATCATACTGAGCTAAAAAAAAATCGTCATCTGACGCACCCGCGGTGGGTCTGGTTGAAAGGTTGCGAAAGTGGTAAAAAAAAGTAATAGTACGCTGGCTGAAACCTTTTTCACAGATGGTTGACATCATACTGAGCTGAAAAAAAATCGTCTGCTAACGGAACGGAACGCGCTGTTAGTATCATGATCGTGATTGGCTTAAAATTACCTATGTGTGATGTCATTTTTAAGGTTCCGTATCCAAAGGGTGCCAAACGGGACCCTATTGCTATACCAGAGGCACTGAGAGCAAGAAAAGCCTAACATTTCCAGACACAATGAAAATCAATTAGGTATGTCTGGAAATGTAAGGCCTTTTTTGCTCTCAATGCCTCTAAGCCTCCCCTGTCTGTCTGTCTGCCCGGCTGTCTGTCACACTCACACGGGGGTCTACAACCGACATTGCATCTTATGTTAACGATATAACGTCTTAATTTGGTTGAAGCATTTTTGCTATTAAGCACGTCGCACGTTCGGAGGTTTTCTGACAAACTTTTCTTAGAGACTGTGTGTGTGTCTAGTTGTATATGAGAGGTCAATGATCGCATAAAAAATGGCAGTAGTAAAACTTTCTTGTTGAAAACGTTATTGCAAACATATTTTTAGAGGTTTGATTTTATTCCTTCGCGTTAGTGATGAAAATTAGAGTGTTGGGTGTAGGTGATAAATTGCAACCGAAATATTCAGGCGCACTGCACGAGCTAGCGAAGCGACTTACCGCCTTTGTATTACAATCTGTTGTAACGTAGACGCCCTTAGTCGAAACCCCAGTGATCATGTTATTGATGGTTTTGACAAATACGATCATTTCTCTCGGGTGTTACATATATCTCAGGATGACTGGTTGTTAAGTCTTCAATTATCAGATCCAAAAATTCAGCAATACGTTCCGTATTATTATTGACATAGTTGACATAAAACAAAATTTTGTTGTAAAAAAAATCGGGTATATCGAAAAATTGGAGAAGAGTTAAAGTGGGTAGTACCCAAAAGCGCCAGATGGCAAATTTGCCAACGTAATCATGATAGATCTTCGCATAGTGACCAATTCGCATAACGACATATTCGCATAACGACACATACGGATAATGACACATACGGATAACGACACATACGGATAACGACACATATGCATAACGAAACATACGCATTACGTACTGCACACCTGCAACTAATTCATAATTCATCTGAGTACGAACGCATCAAACTGAAAGCAGCTTTTTCCTGTCAAGTTGGCAACTAGAGTGCAAAGAAAAAGAATGCCCGCCTAAAGTTCATTTGATTGAAGTACTTAGCGTTCGGGACACAGAGTACAAGGTTTTATTGTAAGGTGTTTGCTATGATGCGAAACTAAAGGTTTAATTTTTTTTTTAACTGGCCAAGTGCGATGCGGACGAAGGGTTCCGTACCATTATCTATAAAAACGGCAAAAAAATCATGCCTGTTGTATGAAAATACAAAAATAGAAAACAAAAAAACATTAAGTATACCAAAAACAAAAAACCAAGAAAACGGCAGAGTAATGAAAATAATGAAACATAAATATAACAATGAATAAAACTATGTTGATATATAATTAGCCATAAATTTGTACAAATACTTTAAATAAATATTATATTATCTGTTTACGGACGTTGTATGTTAAACGTTCGCGACTGATGGCTCACACAGACGGAGTTCTTGAAACAGAGATATACCTTCAATCTCCATTCAATTGACATAAACTTTACATTATTAGAGGGTACTATGAGTATGAGAATGGGAAACGACTACTTTGTTCTTAGTACTCCATAATATTTGTCACATTTTTTTACGTGAATATAACGTCGACTCCGAAGAAACAGTGAAAAAAAGCGAGATTTCTAAAATTTGAGATAAAAATGTATGGAGTTCGGCAGACTGAGAATAACCCTCCAGGATCGGTTTAGGTCACCATGAATGAAACAATCAATTGTTTACATAGGCTACTTTTTGTCCCGGAAAAATGCATGGTTCCTGTAGGATAGATCAATATCACTGAAAAATCGGGTGTCTAATTAGCGCGGTCTTTAATCGTTTGTGGGGAAATAAGACAAGGCTTTGTTATTTCATACATCAGGTGTCTAATTAGCGCATACCTTAATCGTTTGTGGTGAAATAAGACAAGGCTATGTTATCTCATCACACTTCACACTAATATTATAAATGCGAAAGTTTGTGTGTGTATGTTTGTTACTCTTTCACACTGAGATGGCTGGACGGATTTGGATGAAATTTAGAATGGATATAGCTTATACCCGAAAGAGGAAGAGGGGGAGCGGGGTGTCGTGGGAAGCGTCGAGAACTTTATTATTATTGAGTTTCAATTCGCTGTCACGGAAATGAAGTGAAAGTACTGACAAACATTTACATTATTGTAATTTGTTAATTTATTAATAAACAGATATTGAAATTACATAGAATAATGCAAAACATAATAGTTTATAGCTGAACTATATCAAAAACTGTTCTTTACTGTTAACTTATAAAATTATATTTTTTTGGTAGAACTTTTTCGATTTTCCTGCGCTTCCCCGACAACAGATACAATAGCCTATACTGCCCTCTTATGGAAAACTGCGGCATCTACTCGTACATATTATGAAGTTCATACGCAGATGCCGTAGTTCTAATAATGTACTGACAAAGTGCTTTGTATGTTTGGATGAGGAGCGTACTGTAATCAACCGACCAAATTCGATTAAAGATTATGTATATTTCTTAAATATTTGATTTCGCCTGAACAGTTTTTATTTCAAAATAATCTATCTAATCTCTGGAATTACTGAACCGATTCTAAAAATTCGTTCTTTAGTAAAAATCTAGACTATCACTGAGTAATAAAAATTATTTTATTTTAATAAAGATAAGTGATCAGTTTTGTTTACCTCCTCTAAATATTCATTTTTTTCCGAACGAACGTAGAATTATAAAAAGCCCATTGTGCCAGTGGCAGTGGATTTAACTTTTTATATTATTGGTACGAATGCTGAACAAGTGTGCTTGGCAAGGCCATTGATTTTGATTTGAGCAACTATAAAATTAATCGCATTTGGATTGTTCTTTCCCATGTTCAGTGATTTCTCAGCAGATGAAGATAAACGAAATTTATTTGTAATTAGAGCACAATGTAGTTCTGTCTGGTAAGTTGGTTATCTTACAAGGTGCCTCCTGTACTATAGGTATAGCGATACCATGATGAAATTTCAGTTACACTTGAAATTACAGTAAGTTAAACGTAAAAACTGATATTATACGAGGTTTAAAGTATCTTTAAATGAAACCACATAATTTACTGGTCGTACTGTATAACTTTCCCAAAGAAAAAAACGTGAAATAAAAAGAAAAATGGCCTGCCCATACAAAATACACAGTAATACCGACCTTTTGTAATTTCAGACAAAACCCTCCAACCCTTTAAAAATCGTTGAAGAAGCAAAACCTTTTCTTCATACATCGTCTGAAAATATAACATAATGATTAGGGAAAAAACATTATCCAACTTAACACATGGGCTACTTTTGATCCCGGGAAAAAGCATGTCGTTAAACCGAATAACACGCGGGCGGAGCCGCGGGCAAAAGCTAGATTCAAATAAAATAAACTGACTAGGAAATATTAAAAGTTACTTACTTGCTCATATTTGGGCGATTAGTCATGTTTATTGTTATTGATTTCTTCAGCAAAGCATTAGTGGTATATGTATATATGTATATGATTTGGTTGTTTACGTACAATATATGTATATGATTCATATATTGTACGTAAACAACCAAACAAACCTTTGATAATGCTTTAACAGCGAAACCGGTAAGGGAAATTAATATAAATAAGTGGACAAGTACAAGTGTTTATTAAACAAAAAATGTTTCAAAAGTTCCACCAAGTGCCAACAATCACGAGCATCGAAGTGGCAGCGGGCAGGCCATATGTGTCGCCGACACGATGGCCGTTGGAGCCAAAAAGTGTTGGAATGGAGACCTCGTACAGCACAGCGTAGGCTAACCTCGTGCCCGCTGGACCGACGATCTGAAGGAGGTTGCGGGTGGCGGCTGGATGAGGAGGACGGATGTCCACTTGATAGTACGTCAATGATTACATCCATATAATACCATTAATAAACATTTTAATTTGAATCGTATGTCAGTGCTGCACGGCTTAATTTTGATTGACGTGTGATTGACACCTTTTTTTAATTTTCAATGGTTTTGACCTTAGAGTATACATAAGCAATAGAGCGCGCGCATCGCTCTTTTTCCTTTATGCCAATTTTGACTCTCTTTTGGTTCGGACACTTTTGAGTACAGACCCGATGTCCACTTGATAGTACGTCAATGATTACATCCATATAATACCATTAATATACATTTTAATTTGAATCGTATGTCATTGATCTGATTTAATTTTTAATTTTAATTTTAAAATATTATTATTTTTTCAAAATATTTTTCTAAAATAAAAAATAAAAGTTGTCGTCGTCGCGAAACGGACAAAATGTAATATACTAAAATACGTAATTATTTGTGAAGACTTTATTTTTTCCA
Organism: Ypsolopha scabrella; assembly: GCA_910592155.1. Taxonomy (NCBI): domain Eukaryota; kingdom Metazoa; phylum Arthropoda; class Insecta; order Lepidoptera; family Ypsolophidae; genus Ypsolopha; species Ypsolopha scabrella. Next base: position 14,731,328 of record OU342985.1, read on the forward strand.
GAGATCTCATATCGGTCCATTATTGTTTATACATAAATGGAGTTCATACACATATATCTCGATTTTTGTTATTTGCTGATGACGACAAAATTTTCAGCTATAACCTCTGTTGAAGATTGTTCGTTATTACAGAATGATCTTGATAGCATTTTTGATTATTGCTCTCATAATCAGTTATTTTTTGAATATAGATAAATGCTATACTATTTCGTTTAGTCGTAAGCATCAGCCTGTACAATTTAATTATAAATTAAACAATCAGCAACTTAATAGAGTACAACATGCATGTTCGAGATCCTGGCGTCATCATGGAATCAAAATTATCATTTAACCTACATAATTGACTATATAATTCAAAAGCTTTTAAGCAATTGGGATTTATCCTTAGAATATCTAAACCTTTTACTAAACCATTTACACTGAAAATACTTTTTTTTAGCTATGTTCGGTCGCTCTTTGATTTTGCTATAATGTGGTTTGGAATCCATATGTATTTTTCGGCTAATTTCAGCGGCGATCGAGCGTGGGGTTACGACGAGGGGTTGCCGAGGTACCTATCATTGGCGGGACCCCCTCCCCTCGACCCCGCTGCCGCATCAAGACCAACCCCTGGCTGGGGGCGACATCACCGAGCGCCAGAAGACGGGCAGTCTGTTTTTTACCATTTAATATAAATTATATAAATAATCGGGAGGATTTGCGAGTAAGTTATTCGGGGGAGAGTAAGAGAACAGCTCTCAGGCAAAACCAGGCGGCCCACCATTGCCTGGGACCGATGGATGGCGGTATATCCATCCCTAATTGCCAGGCCTTAAAACAGACTAGTGACGGCATATCACTAATATATATTTTATTATATAATAATATTATAATTTGTAACAATGCATTATCTTAATAATAAATAAATAAAAATAATGAATTTAACGTATAAAAATGGGTTGTTTTTGCTGGCTTATGCTTGAAACATATTGTTAATACCTAAAGTAGTCTCTCGTACATATTTTGTTTGGAAACAAGCAATATTTACCAATATATCTAAAAGAGCCAGTAACTCACTGGGCTAAAATTTCTTCAAGTTGACTCTATGCGTTTATTATTAATGTTTGGTCTGTATGTCTGTGCGTCCAACACACATGCTAACTATGCAGCTCTTCGACCGCTCACGTCAGATCAATAATTTTTAAGTTGTTTGACGATCGGCACATGCCGTCTGCTAGTTTATTGCGGCATAGATAAGCCGCGCGACCTTTGTTGCCCCGTTGAATATTTTAAAATAAAATAATTCGGCACATCTGTTTATTTTTATTTCCTACCTGTGTCTCAATCACTATAGATTAATAGAACTTGTTCTACACATTTGGGTGTTAAAGCAGGACCTTTTCCAGCGAGCACCGAACCCTTAGAATCTATCAAAATGTAAATAAAAGTAAAATTTATTTAGCCAAATTCCATGTGAAAGCATCAGTTTCTTAGTTAATCGTAATCACATCATCATATTTGTTTTTTAAACTCTCTTGGGAGCAATAAATCTATCTACATTCAAAATTGTTACATTCGTTCTCCGGTTTTCAACAAAAGCATACGCTAATTTATTTTCAAAATTAATGAAATTATTTGTTTGCTGTTAGTCTGAGTTTCCTTAAACTCCATAATGCCTTGTTAAGACAGACATTTTATGAAATCTTTTTATTAAGTTTTCGACAGAGCCTGACGCCGGGTCACGTTTTTGACAGAAACTGTCGTCTAGATTCCTGTATATAACTTATCTGACCTCCCCGGCGTCCCCCTGCGCTTCTTGCAGCCTCCCTTCCGCGCTACTCTTGGCGTCCTCCAACTTTATTACTTTGGAAAAATTGAGGTTTTCTTTATTCTCTCATTGTTCTGTAAAATAAATTTTGCTTAAATATACAGCCAAATCATATCAGTTACTTAAAGCATGAAAATGCTACCAAAGTAGGTAATAATGCAAATCTTATCGTGCAATTCAGATTTATAGCCTATTATTTAATTGTGTGTGTAAATAATCACCAGAAAATTAACAAACCACATGAGGTTAGCAATGTTAGGTAGTTCAAATATTTGTTTTTTTAACTATGCATTTTTAGGGTTCCGTACCCGAAGGGTGTCAAACGCACAGCCACTCAGTTCACTCTTAACATATTTACTATACTGAGTCAAAACAACGGCATCCTTTTCATTAACTTAGTTATGATACAATTTAATTAAGTATTCATGTAAATTAAACAATAAAATTTTTAATGCTGAGTAACATGACACTGATTTTTCATTTTCATTTTCATAGACTCATATTGTTCATCCATGCTATGGTAAATACATACAAGTTAACAAGCTTGATCGTTTGCTCAATACATGTATTCGCTAAAGTTAATACTTGCGATTGTCGGCACTTGGTACCCATCCTGTTGAGTTCATCGTCGAAGCTAATGGGATTGATAAATAGGGCATCGTATCTGGAAATAAGTCATAATTTTGATTTAACACACGTGCCTATATAGCTTTTTAAGTTGAGGCAACTAGCGCCATCTAGGGAAAAGTTAGCTCAATCGTCATAGATTTAGGAACGCAGCATTGTATTTGTTCGCTTTAAAACGTATTTGAACGCGGTTAAGATGTTTTTTTTTATTTTATTGATATGGCAATACGAGTTGTCGAGCGGTGACGTGACGGTGAGTCCGCCATTGATTGATTGCTTTGTAAGACAACCAGAGTTGCAAGAGGTTATGTATTTGATATTTCAAGGAAATCAGTAATTAAAAGTGTGAAATAAACCAGTTAATTTGTGTTAACTGTGGTCCGGGACCCATACGCGAAAATTCGATATTATTAATATGATTCGTAAAATCATTGATTGATTGCTTTTTAAGACAATCGGAGTTGCAAGAGGTTATGTATTTGATATTTCAAGGAAATCAGTAATTAAAAGTGTGAAATAAACCAGTTAATTAGTGTTACCTGTGGTCCCGTATGGGTATACGCGAAAAGATTCGTAAATTCAATAATAGTGCAAAGTGATGTGAAAAGATTTTCGTTACCATACCGTCGGGAGGTCCTCTTTCAGGGTCCCGTAGTCTGCAACATCCGGAGATTAGGGACTAATTACATACAGAATTTTTAAAAGTCTAAGTAACAGCATAATTATTTAATTTATACGTGGCGTAAAATGGACAGGTTTCTTTAATTGAAACCAAGTTTGTAAATAAAAGTAAGTAAGTATACCTACCTACTGTTGTGTTTTTCTTCTATTTAATTTCAAATTTATGGGAAAATCGCCAATTTTTCTTTACTTATTACCAAAATCTGTAGAAGTTTTGGAAAATCAACAGTGTAACATAATACAGTGCCTGCGGAAGATTTGAGACATAATCGTGAACTGTGGGTTCCAAAAATCCCAGAAACTAATAGTAATCTAATGTTTTTTATATGTTTACATTACAACAGTCACAGTCATTATAAAACACTAAAAACTATTTCATCTAAAACTAAACATACTCTAAAAAAAGTTGAAAAAAATGTCCAAATCACTGAACCGATTGGGCTGCAATTTTACATGAATGTAGTTCTAGACCTGGAATAGGACATAGGCTACTTTTTATCCCATAAGTCAGTTCCCATGGGATGAAAATGAGCTTTCAAATTTCTATAGAAAAGTGATGTGTCACCCTTTCATGCCATGCTTACGAAACTACTTACTTTAATTACTTGTAAGCGGCTTGATAAAGAAATTAGAATAGAATAGAATAGAATAATTTCTTTATTTAAGATATATATGTAACAAACATAATTTAGACACTAGTTACCACTATAAGTTGTCTTGAAGCGTGGATAACTAGGCTCTATCCCGAAACATGTATTAAGAAATTATATAATGTAAATTTAACTAAAGTACAATATTTTTATATAATTAAAAAAGAACACAAAGAAATGGATAACAATTAGTTCCTAAAATACGAAAGCCTTACAATAGGCCAGTTTTACGAAGGTGTGTATGTGTGAGGGAGGGTGTGTTTGTGTGTGTGAGGGTGTGTATATGTGTGGGGGAGAGAGAGCGAGGGTGTGTATGAGTGGGTGAGAGGGTGAGTAAGGGTGTGTGAAGGTATGTTTTAGTGCATATATATACCTAAGTATATGTCAATAGATAGTACAAATATATGAAAATGATAGTAGATTAATAAGGGTATCTATAAATATATACTTAAATAGATACAAAGATTAAAAGTATGCGGATTAAAAATAATAATAATGTGTTATTTGGTAACTACAAGAAGAGCTTCTGTTTGATCGTATGACAAACTTTGTAGGTGGTTTCTGACTCGTAATTTACAATCAAATAGATTTAGAGGGTGAATATTTAAGGATTTATTAATTTTATTATACAGAAAAACAGACAGGAAGCATTGAAATCGATTTGTAAAGCATGTTCGAAATTTTACATTTCTGAAAACAATATCAACTCGTCTTTTGGTTCTATTTGGGGTTAATAAGTTAATATTATTGTGTTGTCGAGTGATGGTAAGTAAGATAAAAAGCTGCCTTATTGTTAAAACTTTAGTGGCTTGATATAAGCTTAGGGTGGGTGTTCTAGTTGGCATGAAGTGACTCACTTTAAGGACGGCTCGTTGGGCTCTTTCGAGGTTAATAATATGAGTTTTGGCAGAGCCTCCCCAAACAGTTAAACAATAAGTGAGTATAGATTCACACAAAGTGGAATAAATCATTTTAATTATTTTAGGTTCAGCTACATGCCGTATGTTTTTGAAAATGTATATCAGTTTGCGGACACGGGCAGTGACCGCCCTTATATGTTCCTGGAAAGAGAGGTGTTTGTCCAATATAAGGCCTAAATATTTTATTGAGTTAACATGGTCTAATTTTTGACAATCACAATCAGGGGGAGGTGACAAAAGACACTGAACAGAGTGGGCAGTAATAGAGAAGGTATTTAATCGAGGCTGGGTTTGGGGAACAATGGAAAAAGACATGTATTTAGTTTTACTACAGTTTAGACTTAATAAATTGTGATCTAACCAACACTTTACCAGATTTAAGCCCTTTTGGGCATGCTTAAAGGTTGAGTACCAATTTTCTCCCTGGAATACAAGAGCAGCGTCATCCGCGAAAGAGATGATGTTACCATTAGGAATGTTTAAATTACAGAGACCATTTAGGTAAACCAAGAATAGCGAAGGTCCAAGGATGCTACCCTGAGGGACACCATAGTTTACAGGTAGTGGATCACTTAGCATATCTCCAACACGAACACTTTGTTCCCTATTACTTAAATAATCTTGAAAAAGTCGAAGCTGAAGGCCTCGCACACCAATAGATTCCAGCTTTTTTATGAGAACTGGTATTGAAATCGTATCAAAAGCCTTTTGAAGATCTAGAAATATAGCCAGGCACCTGTCTCCTCCATCAAGTCCTTTTACAATTAAGTCTGTAAGGCATGTTACTGCATCGGCAGTTGACTTCTTTGAACGAAAACCAAATTGATGATGTGATAGAAGATTGTAGTGTTCTAGGTAGTTTGTAAATTGTTTATTTATAATTTTTTCAAGGATTTTAGACAGAGTTGACAGAATGGAGATAGGTCTATAGTTACTGTACGCGGACTTGTCACCTGATTTGTGTAAAGGGGTTATCATTGATTTTTTAAAAGCCTTGGGAAAAACGCCTGAAGCAATAGATAAGTTACAAATATGTGTTATGGGTGCAGCTAAACATTGTACATTACCCTTGTAACTTTGTAAATTACCGACTTGAGTTAAGGGTTGGCACTCCTTTGAGAAAATCCTTTTGTTTTTTAACGGTCTACATCGCTCTAGTCAACTGCCATGCACGCAAAGCCTCAGTTATTTTGGATTTTTTCGCAGCTCAAGATTTTGGGGTGGGGTCATCTTGGCTCAAGTACAGTTCAAGAAGCCAATTTTAACAAATATAGAATATTTTTAATAAAATGAAAAATCTTAATCATAAAACAAATGGAAGGCTTCTATAAATTACAAATATGAGATATGCGGCCGCCCCACTTTCGATCTCCGACATCGTGTACCTTATACTTCAGTTTTAACGTAACAAGTAACTGCTATAGTTAGATTGAATTCCAGATTAACTCTTTGTTCTTGTGTTAAGAACTACTTACCAAGAAGGCCTCTGATATTGTCTTGGCTTATTTCTTTGGTGTACATTGGAACTATGCTGAAACAACCTCCACTAGCAACACCGCTTATGGTCCTAGCAATAATCAGATGTGTGCCATTGGTAGCGAGTAATTTGGCCACCCAGCTTATCTGAAAATATTACCTCTTTGTGAAAACATTTAAATAATATCCTTTTGGGTTTCCGCTTTTTCGGCTGCCGCGCCTGCCTTTGTTAAATCTAATTTGATTGTAATTTATGCTTTATTTCAACATAATGTGACATATACATTTCACAAATTTTTAAGGTAAAACTGTTTTCAGCTGGTATCACAAGAACTGCTAATTAAAACCTTACAAAAAAGTGTTGCTCTCTGCGAATCAATTTTGAGCTACTGTATCACCACCTGGGGAGGAGTTGGGAAAACAGTGTTGATAGAGTTAGAGAGAGCACAACGGTCCCTTCTTAAAGTCATGTATAAGAGACCTTTCCAGTACCACACTGAAACACTATACAAAGAGGCAGCTGTTCTGAACGTACGACAGATTTACCTGTTGAAAGCTTCACTAGCAACTCATTGCAAAATTATAGCGTCCCCAGATTATCCATCCTTACTGAAAAAAAGAGTATTCCGTGCCCCGTCTATCTAATTTTCAGAATATATGTTCCCTTTTATCTAAAACGGAACTTACTTTTTTACTACTTTATTATTAGTGTAGATATAGAGAGATACCGCCTGATGTAGTGGTTCAAGTACTCAACCACTAATCCCGGAGGCCGCGGGTTCAAATCTCGATTCTATCGAAAGCGATCTCTTCCAGACAACCTTTGGGTGGAAGAAATTGTATGAAAGGATTTTAGAAGAGGCAGATTATTTTCATTTATTCGCCGGCATTCATATTACAAGCATACGGTGTCATTAAACATCTACATACTTACAAATAAAAACAAAATATTCATGAAACCACAGGCAGAAATGGCCCGATTTTTTTATGTAGACTTTATGTGTCCCACTGCAGGGCAAAGGCCTCCCCTTGCTGAAACCACACATCGCGGTCCTGTGCTACTTCCAACCACCCCGATGAAAATGAGTCAAGATCGCGCCATCGTCTTTTTGGTCTGCCCGGCCTTCGGTAGCCGGTACAGCTCGACCCTCAAAATTTACGTAGCGTACATTAGTTCAGCCGAAGGAAATTTTCTCTTCAGACTCGCTAACATGCAGAGACCACTGATTACAAAACAAATTATTATGGCTTTTTCCAGAATGTAGTTGGGTGTGTGCGTTTTTAAACCAATCCCACTCGCGACGGCGATAACACTCTTATCGCTGAACTTAAATGGTATTTATATTACCCTCTGATTCAATTAAATATGTTATCGGGCTCAATTAATCGATCTCATCCTGTCCGTGGGGTTTATTGAAATATTAATAGTTCGGAAAAATGAAACAATACACCATTGTTCGATCAGGTTTGACGTCATACCTACGGTAAGGAAAACATTCTTCTCAATATTTTGATTGTGTCTCTGGCCGTATGCCATGTGGCCCCGTCTTGTTGCAACCACATGCTTTCTAAGCCCAACTGATTCATTTGATGTAACAAAAACTGTTGATCATCTCACGGTAACGATCACCATTCACTGTTACGGCAACGCCCGTAGCGACTCTTCACTTGGACATATAGGCTATAGTTGGTTCCCTAAGATATAGGTGTGGTATAGATACTCGTATACCAGTTCTCTAATATATATATATAGCAGTTCTCTAAGCATAGGTAAAGGATCAGACATATAAAATTATGCTCATGGAACTAAAGTCTAAGTAAAACACGCACTATACTATTATTGCTGCGAAAAATATGAATATAACATCCTTCCTATCCCACTATCCTACTAATATTATAAATGCGAAAGTTTGTGCGCGTGTGTGTGTGTGTGTGTGTATGTTTGTTACTCTTTCACGCTGAAACGGCTGAACGGATTTGGATGAAATTTAGAATGGGCTTGGCCTGTAACGATAGATGTAAGTTTGGAAGAAATAAATAAATAAAAAAATAAATAAAATTAATCATTTATTATGTAATATAATGTTACGCACATAATTTATCCTTGTTACATGTTCATACTAAAAAAAAACAAATTTAAATGTACTTAATGAAATGAGGGAAAAAAATAACAAACATAAAAATTTGGCTTACTAAAAATAATAAAAAGATACGCTTGTATTAAAAAAAAATATAGGAATAAATAATATTATTTTTCTTAAATGGATTAGGTATAATATCTTTAGTATCTTCTGTCTCAATTTTAAATAAAATCAATCCAACGGCACATTCAAACGCCTGACTTGCAAGGAGCTAAGAGAATAAAAATGTCCATCTGCTATGAACTTAGTTTTTACGATATTTATCAATCTTTCTGTGGTAGTCATGTCAACTTCTGTAAGTCGTTGGAAAATCGTTAAATACCATACAAATTCACAGGTTTTATAATTAGACAGGAAAAAGAAAAAAAAAATTTTCGCAGATGTTCCTTTACGAAAATAAAGGTAGGTAATAGTACCTATGATCAGAACATTATGTGGTTTTATTTTAAGGTAACAGTGTATAAATTCATACTAAAAGTATAATTAATTTTCTGTGAACCGAGGTTACAGCCAAACCTGTTTTCTTCATGACATGATGTGTTAACTTTAAACGCAAATGACCGTATGTTTCTACATGCTGCGCATTTGTGACGTATATGAATACAGTATGACGCGGTATTCGGCGGTCAGCAATCAGGGCAGATTATGTTACATGTGCTATCAAGACCAGTCATTTTCTACTCACCCGTCGAGCCAAGTCAAAATTTCCCTGATAAAGAACAGTTCATAACGCAATAAGTATCAAAATACCATAACTCACGGGCAATGTTTCTGACGCAACATGTAGTCAATATTTTGTGCCTCTCCATCCATGATAAATATTTACATACCCATATTGCTTTTATTTGATACTTATGCCGTACTGACGAGGTAAGCCAAAATAATTTTTATTACTTTGTAGTAGAGTTAAGTCTCGAAAAGAGTTGATGGAGTGTGTTTGACATGCCCAGTGAATGAACGAACAAATAGCTTTGCGATAAATAAAAAAATAAAAAATATTGCAGTTGTTAAAACTGATAGAAAGACCGGTCTTAAGAGATGGGTTAAATCAAATACTTACATCAAAACTACTCGAGAAAAACTTCGACCATGAAAGTTCTGATGAAAATTAATTATTCTTAACATTTTTTTTTCAAAACGTTACTAAACGTGAATATACACGATTCTCTAACAAAAATTACCAAACGTATCAGTTGTTGACGCCATATTATAGAACTGCTAGCGTTTTATGAGCAGGAAAATTAAATAAATTAAAATGAAGCGGCGGCTTTTACTACATGTCTTAATGTTTTAAAAATTCAGGTTAGTTTCCTGATTCTATTACCTACCAATTCAATATGTGGGTACCATGATAGACGCTGGTCTATTCTGACTCCCAGATACTTTGTGCTAGTTACTTTATCAATGCTGCGACACGAGCAATCATCATTTGTGAGAGTTCTTTATGTTTCTTTATTAAATATCTTAGTGTGGTTATAAACAGAAAATTTAAAAGTTTAATGGTGAAAATTTAGTGTGCTTAAAAGTTGTATGTGTAATGTTATATTTTAAAATTGTTTATAATATGAATGGGTAGGGGAGTATTCATCCTCAAGGATTCGTCCTCTTTTATATTTCTAGTAAAATTTGTTCGTCAACTTATATCATACATAACCGTTAGGTACTTAAAAATGGTATTTCTTTTCGATAGTACAATGAGAGTGAAAAGTGAAATCAGAACAAAATAAAAGTAAATTTGCAATCAACATTTTGTTTATTAAAAATCAACGATTTATAAAACTTCAACTAAAGTATACTTGAAAAATAATCACACATATATTATAAAAATAAAAATGCTACAAAATCCATTGTACAAATTAAGAAAAATAAAATGTTCCAATTACAAAGTCTAAACTAAAAATAATACACAAAAATTCTTACAATTTATTATCAATCAAATATTTTCAAACCAAAGAATAGTGAAGTAATTTTTTTGTATAGTGAATACATATTCCTTTTAACTTTTGTGACTGATAGTACTCTTATATAAAATAAATAAAAAACTAGGTAAAAAATCCATTGTCAAGACAAAGGGGACGAATCGACACCCAAAAAGAGGACAAATTTTCGCATAATAATATATTTTTTGAAAAGGGACGAATTTATACCAAAAATATATTTTTTTAAGGACAAATTTACGCAGTACGAATTTCAAGAGGACGAATGTACCCCGATCCATATGAATGAAGTGTCATTGGTAGCGTGGAAATAGATAATTTGAAACGATGAAGCCAATTCGGTCATTAAAAACTTGCTTCGGGCTAAAGCGAAGGAAAAGTATATCCGAATTTAAGTATGTGTTATTTCCATTAAATTATTTCTTTTGCAAACACATTATTTATTGCCTCACATTGTTTGGGAAAGAACTATACAGGGCGTTGCATCTTAATGGGCCTTGAATGGAAAGTACTTTTCTAATTGGAGATAAACGACTTCGCTTCATGGAGACATTTTTTTTAAAATTAAGTAGGAACTATTGCATTCAAAGATTTTTGAAAAATCGCCTACTTGAAGCGGTAAACGAAAGGGGAAAATAAAAAAAATAAAGCTATATTTTCATGATAGGTACCGATAAAGGGGATCAATTCTTTATAGTATAAGGTCCTACAATTCAAAGTGAAAAAAAATTAGGAGCTAATAGAGCATGGCTAATAGACTACTTTCAAGCAAAAAAAATTTTTTGCGCCAACTTTTATTTCAATTTTTCATAGAAATTTTGTCAGCTGATTGAACCACTTTGTACTGGGAGGTAAAAAAATTACATCGAGGAAAAAAAAATCTTCTAGAATGTGATCAGTAAACGATACATAATCTACCCTAGAATTATTTTCACTTTCCTTTGTAGGACATTGTATCTCAAAAGAAGACCTTAAAAGTTTATATTCTATTTAAAATTTAGTTCATATTTTTGCATACATCTTACATTATCAATTTACAATGAATGTGATTTCAATAAAAAGTACATTATTAAAACGATAAATTATGATAATTAAATAGAAAAAGTATGTACTCTAGTACTTTAATGAATCTGTATTATAAATAAAAGCTTCAACTGTAATAGGTAGAAAATTTAAATATTCACAGAATAGGTGTCACTGTGACCACTAACACATGCCATATCACATATATACGGAAGCCTTGCGCGAGTTCGAATCGCACTTGGCCAAATTTTTCTATAATATTTTTATTCCTATATTTTATGCAGGTGTATAACTTTATTACATTTTAGTAGCCCAACCTTCATATTTTTTGTTTGTATTTTCCGTATTTATTTATCAACTTATTTGTTCATTGCATTATGTATATATAATATTTTTATTCCTGCAAGCCACGAAACTCTGATTAAAGTGCCTGTAGCTATTTACATTGTTTGTTTTTCCCTAAAGCAATCTCATCTCGTACGCAACTAAGTGAGTAAGGGAGATCACTTTCTTCGGTTATAAAACAGGGTTAATAAAACATTATGTGTCCCTAACGGCCACGTTATTTGTGGTTGCACTCAGGCTCGATGTGGACGTAGTCAAACCAGCATTATTTGGTTTCTGAGCCAGTTTAAAACCGCCCCTATTACCATTCTCCAAGGTTCAAACCATATAGTTTGTTTATTCTGGCGGTTCTGGCTAGCACGTGGAAGTCTCGACGCATGTTGGACCGTTTGACCGTAAAAATTGTGCACACAGCTAGCTGAGCGGTGGGGTAAGGATAGCCAATATTTACTACAATGCTAGAACAAAAACATAAGTTTAAATAAAAATTACTGACTCCTATGTATACTTAAAAAAAAAACTTTTAGTTGATTTCATTCCTACTTTTCACGTATTATCTCAAGAAGTCAACGTTTTACTTCACCTCAGTGTGTAGCTGGCAAGTACAGCAGCATTCACTAAAAAGTTTAAATTAAATAAATTTATTTGATGGTACCGAAATAACATTTTTGCCTACTTCTTTTTTCCTGAAATATGTTTTCTAGAAATCAGTGCATTCTCTACGATAAAGCAACACAATAACCAATATGAAAGCACCGACTTCTGCCATACACACACACAAACATGTGGGAACTATGGGCGTTTAATTTTCAATACTTTTTGATGTTTTTTTGAATTTCACACTCTTGTTTGAAGCTAAGAAGATCTTCATAGCCAAAGACAAGCTCAAGTTGCTCGGTGAAATTTTTTTGGCAACGTTTCCCCTTTAAATGGCCAGCAGGCTGATAAGAAGGTACGATAATTTGATACTATTTATATTATAGTACAGTGATTACACAGGTTTATTTCACAATTCACATTGTTGTTTCAATGAAATGAAATGAAAATCTGCCCGAAACAAGATTCGTGTATTTTGGGTAAATAAATTCGTCTTATTGAGGTACTTTAATTAGAGATCCCAGTATTTAAAATAATATATTTACCGATCATACTAACACGCCCTTACAGGATTCTTGCCTTTGATTTTACACCCGGTATAATGCCCGAAAAACAAGCTCCCTACTAAAATGTATACCGGGTGTGAATAGACAGCTACCTTATCCGAAACCACATATTCTACTGATCACACCTTAGATGGTCTAAGGATCACACTGAGCTATTTTTACAAAAAAATCATTCCTGTGCAAAAAATGGTTTTGGGAAATACTTTCATTTGAAACTGGTTTCAGTGAAACGTGTAAAACCAAGTGTGAACTGTGAATTTCAAGTCGCAGTCCACACGTGGTACACCTGCTTTTCTTCGACGATTATAACGTCCCAATATGAGTACGTTAACAAAATAAATATATATACTTTTTATCTAAGCTATCGATTGTTAAGACGAATAAGGACGGCAACTTGAAATAGTTTCTCGTACCCTCTTGTATTCTGCAGTATTTCTGTTTCGTTTCTTTTGTGCGGTCGTGTTAGGATAGAGGTGAGAATTTATTGACTACCTACTTCACTTATCAATACTTATTGATGTATGTAGATTATTAAATGTATATATTTAAGCCTTTAAAGCAAGTTAAACATTGGCCTTCAAAATTTGTGCACCAGGGCCCGCTGATCTCCGGGGCCCTGGTGCACTGCACCACTCGGCCCTACGATAGCTACGCCACTGATATATATATAATATAATGATAATGATAATACGCCAGGATATATCTAAATTATATAGGTATATATATAAACCATAAAATGGCGTAAACCGCTTTTTAGTGAAAAAGCCGTTTTTTCGTATAGACCTACCCATTATCTGATTATATGAAATTGATCTAATGATTCTATTTCGCCTTTGAGCATTTTTCACAGTTCAGTTTCGGAATTGCCCATTACAGCCACTCAAATTCTTAACTAGTTTAGTTTTTGAGATACACCCAATAACAAAAACGGTCTAAAATTTTAAATTTTGATGGCCTCCCATTTGTTTATTTTCGGAGACTTAAAAAATATATATCAGGTATAAGGTGACTTTAATTTATACAGCCACAAATTCTTACTGAAGGCTAAGGTAAGGATAAAAAACAATGCTAAAATAGTTGTGTTTAGTGCCCTCTTCTGAGGCAACACTAAATTTTATTTTTTGTTGTTTTACCCAATCCATCCATCCATCAGCCTGTTTCGTCCACTGCTGGACATAGACCTTTCCAGGATTTCGCCACTCTTGGCGTTCCTCCTGGAAGAAATGCCAGAAACATTTATAAAATCAAGTACCTAACAAAGAAATAGACACAGGGAAAAATGAAGTTGTCGAAACGTTAGTTTTATTTAAATGTTTTTTTTATGGCTTACACTTTGCCTCTAAAAAACCTGGTAGAAAGTGTCGATAAGACCGAGGACACACCTAACTTTTAACAAGCAGTTTGCGCGAATAGCTATAAAACGCATGTATTACATATTTTTTATTCAAAAGTAAGGAAAACAATATTATGATGTGCATTTTGCACCGAGATCCTCCGTTACCATGTGACTATCGTTGTCACGCCATTTTAATACCTAACTATTAAGGTGTGCCTTTGCTACCGGAGCCGTCAATCACGAATTAATAGAACAGTTGCCGTAAGGAAGGATTTAATTCTCTTAAAAATACAGGGGTCGCCTTACTTCATTCCAACACTGTCTGGTAAGTACACCATTAACAGACAAAAGCATTATTTTCCCTGATAAACGTATTATCCGGAAATCTCCCCACTTTGCACCCCCGTTAACACTAATGTGTTTATTTATAAGCAATTTCCTGATATGTAACGGAATGGGACAGTAAAAAATAGGATTTCGTAGCACAACTAAAGTACACATACAGCGGACATAATGAGAGACAAGACCGATCGGCAGTTTTAGTTTGCACAAAAGTATAAATCCCGTTGATATTTGAAAGGTTGCCCCACGCTAGACTTTCGTCTTCCGACGCCCATGACTTTAAACTCAAATATGAATAAATTGTATCACTTATTTTTTCCTATAAATAATAGACTTGATTGATGGTTCTTGATGGAACTCCATTATACCAATGAAAAGTCTTACTTGTACCACTTAGTGTTTATTTCCTCCTGTTAGCCACCGGTTTCGTTTAAAACATTGGTGAAATAATTTCATCAACCTAAGACCCAATGCCTAAAGATGTTTTAAACAAAACCGGTCGCTAACAGGAGGAAATAAACACTGTAGAACTATAGTACAAGTAAGACGTTTCATGGCTTTTCTTTTCCTTCAGACGTATTTCAGAGTAACCTAAATAGTCAAAAACAATGTCGCTTCTATAGAGCTCACTTATTCTATGACAATGTGGAATATCGTATACTTTATAAGTCGAAGAGAGATACGCTTCAAGGACTTATAAAACAAGATAAAATGGAAGAATATTAAAGCTATAACATGAATGTTATTTCAACCTTTCTGTGTCATTTAGAAATGGTGACACTATAAGAAAAATAACACGCAATTTTAAAATATACATACATCTCACGCCTGTCTCCCATAAGGGTAGGCAGAGACTACAGATTTCCATCTGCTACGATCCTGACACACCTCTTTTGCTTCTTCTACATCCATCAATCTAGTCATACAAGGTCTTCTATTCCGCTTTAGAACAAGTAAAATCTACCTGCATTCTTTATGACGGATTCCGAGTAAAATAATAATAATAATAATACACACTTTATTGCACAAAATAAACACAAGTAAATACAATTTAGATTCAGAAAATAGAGGGCAAAGGCGGACTTATTTCTAAAAGAAATTTCTTCCAGTCAACCATAAGAAAGTTTTACTCTTTCACGCCGTAATTACAGAACCGATTGGGCTGAAATTTTGCATGAATGTAGTTCTAGACCTGGAATAGGACAAAGGTTACTTTTTATCCCATAAATCAGTTCCCATGTGGTGAAAACGAGCTTTTAAGTTTCTATAGAAAAGTGATGTGTCACTCTTTCACGCCATGCTTACGAAATTAGAAAATCTGAACTGTCAGGAAAACTGCAAAACATGATTTTTGGGGTTTCGTTCCCAAAAAACAAAATTTATTTTACTTTCATATCCCTATCCAGATTTTTTCCTCTGAAGTAGTGGGTGATTTGGTTCAATAATTATCTGGAGGGCTATTCTGAGGGCCAAAATAAGTCGATTTAAATATGTTTATTGTTTGTTTTATTTTATAATTATTATTAACTATCCCAAATAAAAATTAAACCTTGAAAATATTAGTTAATATTATAAATATAAAATTGTACTACTTTAAAAAACATAAAGATAGATATGAATTTATATCCTGGCGAGCTATTTAAAAGAGTCCAGGAAATCTGAATAACTGTCCAGGAGGAAATTCGTATGAAAATCCATTACATATCATATGTTCACAGAGTATATTTCATATGTTTTCTTTTTAAAACTATCTGTGTCTATGTTTTTAAGAGACTAATCTATCATAAGGTTTTAAGTGGCCAATTTACAAAGAAAAATAAAATGAATTACAATTTCATGTTTAGAATGTAGAAATGTTTGCTATATTTTATAACTGCAATAAAAATAACATAAAACCATTGAATACTTAAAATTTAACCTCAATGAGCGTTTTTCTTGTTATTTTTTTTTTCTTAGTTCTTAGCGTTCCTCTAGATGGCGTTGTCCATGAAGAAGGCTGCGGCGGTAAATACGTTTGCCCAGCTGGCAATAAATAATAGAAAAAAGTTGCGTAAAAGCGGGAATTTATGTTGCTTTATATTTTAGTCAAAAGTGTTTTGTGCAAATAAATTATAAAATTAATTCAGAAGCGGGCTCTGATAAAGATTGGTACCTTCTACTTACAACTGCAAATGTAACTTTGTAATCCTATATACATATTTATATGGGATACAAAGTTGTTTATTCAGTTGGTGTATCTAGAACACTGGACCGAAATTGTAAAATATTTTAGTTTTTCCTTGATTTATACACTAAACACTAATTGTATTCCAAATTTGAAGCTTCTATGTCTGCTAGAAGTGCCTTAGAGTTTTGATGATCGGTCAGTCAGTCACTGAGTGACAAATTGAGAAACTTTGACTAGTTATAATTCTTAAACTACTGGTTCAAATTGAATGAAATTTGAAATATACATTGTTTATCGAGTACTAGGTATTTGTAACTGACGTGAATAACTTAAAGGGGAAAAAAGACTAATCGCATTTGCAAACCTTAAGGTGGTAACGGAGGATCTCGGTGCAAAATGCACATCATAATATTGTTTTCCTTACTTTTGAATAAAACGTTTGCAAAAAATGCGTTTTATAGCAATTCGCGCGAACTGCTTGATAATAGTTAGGTGATCGATCACATGAAAATTATTCAATTTTATGCGTTACATTTTAGCTGCATTACATTACAACTGTAAACACGCTTTTAAGTTTGTTAATGTAATGCAAACAAAATGTAATACATTAAAGTACGTAATTTTTGTGTGAAGACTTTATTATTAATAAACTATTTCCGCAAGTTGCTTTTAATAGTACATTACGATACGAGAGCGATGAAACGTTTTCTGACGAGTGTGAGTTTGCGGCACGAGCCGAAGGTGAGTGCTGCAATCACACGAGTCGAGAAAAAGTTTCTCGCACGAGTATCGTATTATTAATAAACTATTTCCGCAAGTTACTTTAAAACACATTTATTAACACATTTATTGCATACTTTTTATTTAAAAGTAAGGAAAACAATATTATGATCTGCATTTTATACCGAGGTAAAAAGTTACCCCCCTTAAGATATGTTGGGAAATTTCCTGCTCTAACGCTTTTGGGATTTCCCCCTAGTAGTGGAGTCTCGGCTTCGACTGTGCGGCTGCGATTGTCAGTTGCACGCGCTTCCCTTTTCTGCTGCTCCACCCGCCCCAGCGAACATCTAGCTAGAGGACCTCACCGCCGCCAACGTCAGTCACCCCGCAGGTCTTTCACGCATACTCTTGTCTGTCGAAAATTCGAACGCCCCCAGTTAAAACCCCGTATTATTGTCCCTCTGGGTGGAAACTTAAAGCAAAATACAACATCATGCCATGGATCCCGGAGGTAGTGCCAGAAATGTTTCCACGCATAGACCTGTAAATCACAGGGGTATTACTTGAAAATTGACAATATGCCCACTGACCTTCGATCCTGGCCACATCACCATAGAACTCCTAAACGAATGACATCACATAACTCCAAATGGTGGCAATCGCTTTGTGTTAATGTGCTCATTGCAGGATATTACTTGAAAATTGACATATTCCTCGTGTCCAGCATGACGTCATGAAACATTGGCGAATAAAGGGGGGGCATGTCCCCCGCTGAGACTTTCAGGAATTCCATACATTCGACTTGAATTTGTCAATTCGATTCGGGTGCACTTTTCAACAGCTTAGGTATTTCCAATAATACACGAAATGAATTTTTAATTATTTAAAGACAGGTAACTTTATATAAGACCACATGCTATACTAAACTGATCAGATTGAAAAATTTTTCCAAAGAAACAACACTACTTGCCTATATAAAATTCATAGTAGTTATTTTTTACTAGTAAGTAAAGTATGTTAGCGAGATGGTTTTTCTTTGGGCCAGTTGGTTAGTATGAGTAGATCAGGATAAGGTATATACTGGTATATTTATTTATTTTAATTTAATAACAAATTCACACTGGAGACTGGAGGTAAGTGGTCAGGACCAAGGTTTAGTGACCCTATTTATAATTCCTATACTAATTGAGTTTAAAAATATTTTTCTAGTAACAAGTATAACGAATAGTAATAACCGCAACGAGAAACAAACAAACACAATTTGGCAATCATCATTAGCATCAGTTTTCCATAATCCACGTTATAATAACACAGGAGAGGTCGGTGTCTGTTTACTTTCACAAACTTTTGTAATTCCCCTGTTAGGAGCATTTAGCTAAATTATAGGGCTCACCAACCTCTGCGCTGGGACGTAATAATCGTCAGTGAAGCGTTGTCTATCGACTCCTCGTTTGTTTGCTTACGATAATTTCCTAGGTTTCTAAGAAACACTTTCTAGATTTAAGACTAGAGTCCCGTTTGCTTTGCCAATACCTACATTCCTAGTGGCTTCAGATGATTACACGTTATATCACTCGGGAATATTCGCCACACTGAACGACGTCATTCGGCGGGCCCTTGCCAGCGCCGCCGCTGTGCCAGCAATTCTAGAGCCAAACGACCTGGCAAGCGACGATGGCAGGAGGCCTGACGGAATGACGCTCGTTCCGTGGAAAAATGGGCGGCCGCTGGTATGGGACAGGTTTAGGTTTTGCTTTTTCTTTTAGTTTATTACTTATTGTTATATAATTGTATATGTAAATAAATCTTTCCTTTAAGGCTAATGATAAATTATATGGACACCTAAATGAAACCACATCCTCTACTGATGATACTTAACAACTTTTTCAAAGAAACATTTCAATGCACAAATAAAAAAAACTGTTCTCCTGGACGGCTATTCTCGAATATGCGACAATTTGCGAAGGCGGAAAGCAGGTGATTTTTACAAGCTCTTTAGAAAGAAAGGTATCCAACTTTTAAAATATAAACCTGTGGTCTGTATCCATAACATGCTTTATGTGTCTTTTAAGGAGTTAAACGGGGACGGCAAAAAAAAAATTGTGGAAGTTTGATGGGTAACCCTGTCTGTGACCGTTTGGGAAAACCAGAACATGTCTTCATTGATTGATTATATGGCTTTTCCTTGCTAGCCTGTTTATGATGACTACTTCTTGATTTTCTCACGCGTAGTTTCCAAAATGAAAGCGTTAGAGCGGGACAGATTTCTCTAAAAACCCTCGCTTTAGGCGATAATCGTACACAAACGTAGACTTTAGCATGTGATAGTTACTCGAAAACGGTCGAGTACACTAAAGGATTGCAAACATAACCGCAGAGAGGAGGAACGGGACAAGTTATACATCAAACCAGATGCCATTCACCTGCGTACACGCACCTCTCAAGTGCATCTTAACCCACCGGCGTCGACGGAGGGTCAGTATGACCATTCAATTTGGTAATTCGGAAACATCGATGTGGCCTAAAAACTTTTTTTATATAGGTACCTGTGACGATAATAAATATCTTTCATTCGGTGATGGGCAGCGGCGTCACTGGTGCAAGGGTTTCGGCACCGCGCTCACCAACCCGCCTGCCCAGCGTGTGTGAGTATGGGCATTTCTTCCAGGAGGACCGCCGAGAGTGGCAAAATCCTGGAAAGGTCTATGTCCAGCAGTGGACAAAACAGGCTGATGGATGGATGGAATAATATTGTGCCATAGCGCAAAAACAAGGCACTAAAATGGTAGCGTATAAAACCATACAATCGCAAGTATAAAACCATTCAAATATTATTCATAATTTTTTTTTTAAGTTGAAGCCCTTTTAAGATTTCCGTAAAATCCAAAGAAATATGATCACCCGAAAGATGAGATGCGCGTTAAATTATTTTTATTATTGATCCCACTATTTATTTTGGACTATTTTCAACTTTTTCTGTATCGGAATGGCTAGGATAATCATAAATTTTATTTTCTAGTAACATTTTTAGGGTTTCGTACCCAAAGGGTAACCAACGGGACCCTATTACTAAGACTCCGCTGTCCGTCCGACCGTCCGTCCGTCAGGCTGATAATACGGAACCCTTCGTGCGCGAGTCCAAATCTATAAAAAGGCAAAAAAAACATGTCTGTTGTATGGAAGTGCGCGGGTCCGACTCGAACTTGACTGGTTTTAGTATTTGTTGTTATAGCGGCAACAGAAATACATCATCTGTGAAAATTTTAACTGTCTAACTATCACGGTTCATGAGATACAGCCTGGTGACAGACTGACGGACAGCGGAGCCTTTGTAATAAGGTCCCGTTGGTTACCCTTTGGGTACGGAACCCTAAAAAATTATCACATCGATACTCCTTACGTTATTATTATACAAACAGTGATGTACACGTAGTTACAGTTTCACAAGACAAATAAATATTTTTAAACCTTCCCGAAGAAATCATGCATCGAAGTCCATTGATTGGTTCTCAAGTTATAAGCAAACGAACAGACAGACGGACAGACGGACAGACAGACAGACAGACGTTGTATTTTATATGTATAGAGAAGAAGAGAAGATGTAATTGCACTATATTGGTCTCTCTGAACAGCTTTTTCAACGTTTTTTCTTTTACTGTCGCTGGAAAAAACACTGCTTCCATAATATTTTTATGTACTTATGACAACAAGTTTTCATAATTATGAAGATTATTTTAATCTGAGAGGCTTCTGGCTAAATTATAAGATCCTATCAAATGGGGCTGCGTTACCAAGTGAAAAGTTCCGTAATATAAGATTCTCCAATTAAAAGTTGTCGAGCCCAGCAATTTTGTATAAAAGTGTCATTGAAGAAAAAATTACAAATAAATATATGTATCTACGAGTCCATCCGCCATCGTCACCCACAGCAAAACTAGCGTAGCAAGCGTGAGACTGACGTTGTAGACGATTCGTAGACCTGCTACGCTGTAGTATTTAAGACCAAAGTGATACAAAACCGTTCAAGTGGGAGTAGGTAGGACTCGTTAAGAAACGTTTCGCACTTGAAATGACGTCACAATTCATAAATAGTTCAATAACCATTGAAGGTTATGGAATACACAACGTGAATAAGGGCTTAAATAAATTGATTACCGCTAGTTATGCAGCAGGATAAATGTCTTGTAAACTATAATTAGTTACTTCTATGTTATTATTCTGTTTTAAACAGAGCGGGAGGGAGCGAGCGTAGTTTCCGCGGGTAGTTTCAAAAATGATCTCTAGACCGATGTGTTAAAAGTTAATTTACTTTGTAAGTAATGTTACTTTTATGCCCAAAATTTCAATAAAAACTATCTTAGAACATCCGAGGTAGCAACCCACACTCCAGGAGTCTATCTAAGTGAACAATTCTGGGAAGTAGGGCAACAATGTACAGCATGTACACGGGAACAATCAATCTCCCGTTTGTGTTAAGATTCTTTGATCACATTAAATAATATTTAAAATAAACGGAAAATTTTATTTCTAATAATTTTCTCCTTTTTTTACTAATTAGCGCAGGTCCATTTTCAAGTTGGTAATTTATATAGAAACATGGAAACTTTTCATATTAAACATGGTTTTACCTATAAATAAAACAAAATTAACTGGAATTTAATTTTTCAAAAGTTTTATTGTTACTAAATTAGACTTATGATTAACCAGTCTAATTTGACAAGGCTTCGCAATCCAAAACATATTTTAAATGTAACTACATATGTAATCGGATGATTATAATCGTTCATTTCAGTAAATTCTAGCGAGGTTATTCTAGGGTTTGTTAGATGGCTGCCAGAAAATTTATGACCTCCGTCGTAATAACTACTGAGATCCAAATGCCTCAGAAATAATCGCCACTGAAGATACAATGTTACGTGAATTCCACTAGTTTTATGGACCTCGATGTCTTTGTGTCACAAATTGTTGGAGTTCTTTTCTCGTCATCGACACTAGAGGTTTCATTGTACCTCTTGATGGTACGGTACACGAACCTCTTCGTGATTTTTAATTTTTGAAGCAAGTTGAATATCGTCTTCGGTGGATGGTCGCAACGATGCAATGCAATTACTGCTACTCGGTCCTCTTTGCGAGTCCACTCCATCGTAAAAAATGAACGAATGTAATTGTGATTTGGCAGATTATTAATCAAAAAATATTTGAAAATCAAACACCATTTCATTTTTTTTTTCTAGGAGTTCTATTTTTATCAAAAAGTATGTCTTGGCCGTTTCATGGAACTATAGCATGACATAATATTATAAGTCAATGGGAGTGTCTGTTTGAGGGCCGCAAAACAGACGAGACATACTTTTTGACTCAATGATTATTTGGACGATAGTGAAGCATGGTGTAATAAATAATAATAATCTTATTCAAAATTGTAACTCATAAATAGCATATTTTAATACTGTATGATTCCTCTAAAGGCTTAAATTTAATGAATATGTAAACTAACTTTGTTTAATTTATATGTAAACTTACTTTGTTAAAGGTAATAGACAATATGAGACGGATTGACTAAGATACATTTTTTATCATGACATAATTCCTGCAGTCTTATATTTTTTATGCCTTTTTGAGTAGGTATAGTCTGTCAAAAAATTGTTACCCAGCCAGTATAATGGGGGTTTCATTTATTTCATTTTATTTTTATTTTACCCATGCTACACTTTGTTCGCTGACAGTTTGTAGCATGTACCTATAGTTTGTGTATATTTTTTTTTCTATACACTTACTAAAAATAAAAATGTAGTAGGTATGTAGCTTAAATACATAATTTATACTTGCGATTGTCGGCACTTGGTGAATTTGGAAAACATCATAATTAAATTCACTTGTACTTGTTTCACTGAAACGAAGTTTTTATTGACTTACCTACCAAAATAGTTTTGGCCTCAATTTAAAATTTTGTAAAAATATGCATTGTATGTAGCACACGATTATTTTACTATTTTATTAATAGTATAGATTGCAAATAGATTCTCTTTTGTGAAGTCTTGCCGGCTTCAAGTTATATTGCCAATATAAATTAATGTTCTTTCAATTTTAACCAACCTCTTATTACAAAGCGCTAGATAGCCCAAGAATTGTGCTGCATAAAAAGACCCTCGAGTGGTGTACCAGGTATTTTACAAGTAAAGGCAAGTACTCCCCAACTGAGCTACCGTGCATGCACGTTTCAAACATTTGTAAGCAAAGTTATTCCGTAAAACAATACCTATCGGGTGATGTACGAATTTCGGCCACTGCTGGACATCGGCCTTTTTAAGATTTCGCCACTCCTGGCGGTCCTCCTGGAAGATAAGTCCATACTCATACACACTGGGTAGGTGGGTTGGTCAGCGTAGTGTCGAAGCCCTCGCGATCTGCTCACGGCATATTATAAAGATTTCTATTACACAATGGGTGTACACTGCAAAAAAAAAATTAAATTTGTTTAAAAGGAATTTTATCACAAACATTATTATTATTAATTACCTTTTTCACAAGTATCGTATTAAAATTATAAGAACATATTTTTTTCCTTAATAATTCTCTCAAAGTAATTCGTATTTAACACGAAATGTGGGACGTAAATTCGATTTACAGCCCTAGGGAGGTACCTAAGTAAATTTAAAAATCGAACGTGGCTCCCGTAGACAATCAATAACTTGTAAGTTACTCATCTAGCCAAATGGCTTTTAGGAAGGGGAATGATTCGTGGTGTCTTTATGTTTTTATTATTAACTAGTAGTTTCTTGGCAGCTATGTAAGCAGATTTAATAGCACTCTTATTATTATCTAGTTTTTGTTTCTTAAGATGACTTTTTATTTTTGATACAATAAAATTGAATTTTTTAATTCCGGCACCGGATTTCAATTTAGACTTCATGACTTTGCTGACTATCCATGATGCAAGTTTTTCTCCACCTCGCGCATCTTTTGATTTAAGTCTTTTTTTCGCCATATTTAATAATTGCCAATCAGCTTTAAGAAAGGTAATCATCAAGGAGCTGAATGATAAAGATAATGATCCGAAACATGTCATGTTCGATTATCTACGTACGTCTGCTTACCAAGGTACTCCTTTGGGTCAGCACATTATGGGCAATATGGAAAACGTAATAAAGTTTGACAAAAGCTACGTCCAAGCGTTCATGAGTGAATTGACGAAACCTCATAGTATGGTCTTGGCCGCGAATATAGATTTTTTTATTATTTAAGTTATAACTCATTCATAAACGCATTTATATTTTGTTACTAAAACAATCTCAAATAAGCAAAAAAAATATAGTCCTAACAAAAAAAGCGACTCTATTTGAATCGGAACAAAATCTGACATTAACCGACTAATTGAGTGAATGCGGAAAGTAAGATACTTCTGTTAGTGGTGTGTAATTTTGATTTCGGTGGTTTATATAACCTCCGTTGACGATTATTTTCACATAAAATTTAAAATAACGTTGTGTTTGTAGATTGCACACAAAAAATACATACGAAAAGTAAAACTTACAGTTTGCATTTTAGCTCGACTTGGCGGGAGCACGCGTGCCCCCAGATAATCCTGGTGAGTGGATCCGAGCCATGTTATTAATTAATAAACTATTATCAAAAATCAATAATTCTACGTATTAATGAGCATTAACTCGTAAAACGAAAGATTGGTCTATGTCTACCATGTATTCGACAGTAGGTACAAGTCTTTCTTAAGATGATAATTAGACGCTCAAACTGATATAAAAACGTGAAGTTGCTCTTAAACGATTCTCGTAAAATTCTGCTATATTCTTGCAAGGCTAATTTATTCATCAATAATCTCGTTGACATTGTAGGGTAGGCAGTGCCTACCTTGGCATCATACTGATAATTATTTTTCAAGTGATATTTTTTTATCGTCAACCTTGGCCTTTTCCTTGCTTTTCCAGAAAAAACTTTCTGTGCATGCCACTGACTTCGCAGCAGATTTATACGGTGCCGGTGGTGCGAGCTCCGGCGCAATTTTCATAAGCTAACAGCATCGTCCCGGTACTTTCCTGAATCCATCGGCCCATGAGATTAACATTAACCAACAGACCTTTTTAATTATTCAGAAGTTCGTCGTTTCGAAAGCTATCTTAAAAAGGAAAAAATGTATTTTACTCCTTAAAATAAAATCCTTGTATATTTGTATGATACATAATTCAGTTAATTCATTGTAGTGGTGTACTACGTATATAAAATTGTAAAATGTATTCTTACTGTAGGTTAATTATTATAATAATAATATAAACTTAAATAACATAAAATAGGTATCCTAAAATTACTTAAAAATATTAAGCTGCATTCCTATTCTGGGTGAGCAGACATGGCTACCTTTACACGAAAAATGTAATTTAAATATGTAAAAGTATTTTGGAGTCGGCAATAATGGTGAGTGGATTTATATTTGATACTACGTTCTGACCTGTGCTTGGCATCAATGTCTTATTTTTTTTGGCGTGTGAGGGGTCTTGCCATTCACGCCCTCTCAGTCCCCGCGTTTTCCCGGAGCCTTTAGGGATCCTTAACAATAGTATTAATAATTCAAAAGACGAAATGCATATTTTACCAAGCAATATATTTTTTTTACCCTTTTAGCAAGTCATAAAAATTCATTATTCAGGTTATTGCTTCATTTTTTCTCCGTCAAAAATTAGTCTAGTCACTCTTTTCGTTTATATAATGTTAGCAGCAATTTTCCACCCTTCTAAATCTGCATCTTTTGTAACACAAAATATTACTGCCTAATCGTGTTGAAGGATAATAAATTAAAAAGTAATGTATATGTTTTTTTATTTCTTTTTTTACCTTTTTTTGGTTCCCCTAATCTCTTCGATAATATTGTTATTTTATTGTACGTATATTTTTATTTGTAGATTCTGAAAATGTAATTAAATAAATATTGTAGTTAAGCCCTTGAGAAGGCTGAATAGTGAAACCGGTTGGGTATAATATTTGATATAACTATATTATATTGTGGATAAGTACATGAGTTATAAATAAACATAATGTGCATTAATTTTCACCAAGTGCCAACAATCACAAGCATCAACTAATCGGTTAATATATATATTAAAATATATAATATTTATGTAAACTGGACTGCTTTTGGCAAGGTCAACGTGAGAAAGGACGAGATATCACCGATCGTGTATATCACCAGTGAGGTGCAGGTTCAACGTCTTCTGAACACTTCCCAAAAGTGACTAGGCAGAGCTCGATTGTATTTAGCGCACTCTAGCATAGTACTAAGTGTACTATGAATTAAACATGGCCCTACCACACACGCACAGACATTTAAACAAACAACTGTAAACATATTAATCTTCATATACACCTTTTCATACATATACCGCTTACTGTGACGTCAACATTTTATTTTCAGATCCGTGCATTTTATTTTGGATTCTTGTATGAGAAAGAATAGCTGAATGACACTCATATAAATAAATTTCTTTGCCGACTTTTGCGGATTGCTAAAATTTTAGGACAGTAATGCCTTTACTCTCAGGATGCTGCTTCATGGCTGGGGTGCCCAGGCTGAAGAATTTGTCCTTAAATCAAGAAAATTATTCGTCTTTGTGCTGAAATTTTAAATCACAAGCTTTAATTTGTCTTAATACTAGCCTTCTGCCTGCGGTTTCACCCGCGCGAATGTAATTTATTAGTAATCACTTAACAACTTTACAAAGAAAGATGATAAATAACAAAGAAAACAACTGAACTAAAACAACACTTTGTAGAATGTCCAATCGCGTTTGGAGATAGTGTAGACACCCTTTTGGAAGTGTCATGGATAATAATAATAATAATATAATATCATTTTCTGACACACTTTATCTGTCGTTATATCTTAGAATAGACTTTAAAGTAATTTGGCCAAGTGCAGGTTGAACCCGCACACAAAAGCTTTCGTTCTATCACACAGTGCAGGTATGGAGCCATAAAAACATTATGGTACATACCCGTAACAACACAGGTGACATGGCAACGTTAAGGTGACAAAAAACAAGCACCCAAATGCGCCTCACAAACAATTCTGCATTCTCTGGGTATGGAACACAATTTTTTTTACAAAAAGTATACAAAAAAAAATACAAAAGGAGTATACAAAAAAAAATAAACAAAAGTATACAAAAAAGTATACAAAAGGAGTATAAAAAAAAAGTATACAAAAGGAGTATACAAAAAAAAAATGGCATTGAAGACTGAAACTTGTATGTTTTAGGGGTTAAAGTGAGTAGCCAGAGCACTGTGCCACAAGGTATGGTAGGAGTGGGTTGGCACTGTATTTTTCAATGACGAGACGACACCGGTTCTCCCGACAAGAAAACTGGTCATCAAAGCAGTGTCGTCTGTGACTGGTTTTGTTTGTTGCAATTGCCGTCTTTATTGTGTGGAAGAGCATAATCTTTATAAAATACCTATATTTTTTTGGTAATTTAATTTAAATACCGTATTAAATAATCATATTAATCATTTCAACGACGCAACATATACTACCTTTTTGTTCCGTGGCATAAGGTAAATTTTCCCAATACTAAAGCTGATCCAAAGACTAGATTTTGGTGTCAAATATTTAGTTACAGCAGGTGTAGCTTCTAGTAGGGTCTTGTGAGGGTCTGATGAGGAGCAGAGACATGGCTACTGGATCTCAGTGATGGCGATACTTAGAAACATCCAGTTTTGTGTTAATACGGAATGATTACTATGATTTTAAAAATTATTGAACCGTTGGTCATATTTACCTGTTCGAATATCTTCTTGTAATTTATTTGCAATGTACAGTTTGTAAAGAGAAACGGTCCTTTAATTTTATAAATTATTGAGCCGTAAGTCATCGAAAAGGCGCGGACAATGATTTTTTCTGCTAATCGTGAATTCTGTTAAAACTACGGGGGTCGCCTCTCTTTGCTCGGTTCCGCTCGGCTCCCTAATATGTATTTACATGTCAACCTAACCGCTCCTCCTCGCTTCGCTCGTCGTTGCCCGCAGCCACTGCTTCGGAGATCAGCCAAATGAGAAATCTCCAGTCGACGAAGCCATCCAACAATGGATAAAATTAAATCCAAAATTTGAAATTTGGAAATATAACCAAAAATAATAATAAAAAACCCTGAAAAGAATTAACACAATTAACAATCTAAATACCAAAAAGTCTATAAATATAATCTTTAAATAATCTGCAACTACTGACTTTTTCATCCATAGAGGACGAACCCACCCGCTTTCCAATCTTCGGAAATAAAAAGTAATTGATTTCCTTCACATCTCTGCAAATAATACGCCACAATTAGAGAAAAGTACTTCCGGACAACACAGTCCAATTAAAGACCAGAAAAATCACCAAGATTTACTTCCACCCTTTCGAGCATATAGCTCTAAGGCTCCACTCTGGCCGACCAACGAAGGCAAGCTAGAGGCGGGGACGAGATGTTGTTATCCCCTGGAAACCTCAGGTCCGTGGTGTCGCTACTTACCAACAGCTCGCCACAAGCTGCAATTTTAAAGGTTTTTATCAGCGCTCTAAATATTGTTTGTGTACTGTGGTCGGTTTCTTTGGGTTGCCCAAAATAACTAACAATGATTGTGTTTTATATACTGTTTTATTTCCACCTAACTCTCTATCGTACATCGGCATTAACGCTTAACTTTGCGAAGAAAAATAACGTAAGTACAAAATATAGTCGTATAGTCCTACCTTTTCAGACTTTGAATAATATTTAGGTTCTTAACGTAACGAATGAGTTTTAACTGTAAAAACTTAATAAAAAAATACTGTTTTACTCACTTTTACTACGTAGAGAATTACTTTTTCTTGCTCTTCATTATCACCTCTGATTATTCTCCTTTCAACAGAACAATAATAAATTAGTGGCCGGAGTGCAGAGCGCCAGTGCAAAGAAATATTGGTCTTGAAAATCTCTACGATAATAACGATGAGGATTCATACGGTAACGATGAGCAATAGATTTCAATCAATCAATTGTTTTTATTTACCGTTCAGCAAAAAAATTCAAATAGTAAAGGGTTAAAATATAATGACCACCAAAAACCATAAGCTGCTTTTGTAACCATAAGCTGCCTTACCAAAACAAATGTATTCAAAACCCAAAATTATTAAACAATCACCCAATTTTTGTAAATTAGATTCTTAAAGCTACTTGTGACTAAAAAAACTAAAATTAAATGCAAAGATGACTACAGAAAGTTATTCAAAATATGCAAAATTCTTCCGGTCAGTTTAAAACACAAAATTTTAATGTTAGTAAATCAGCATGGTAGTCGGGAGCATGACTTATCATTCATAAGCCACACTCACGACGCAAGGTCATTAATTTAGGATGAATTTTAATCAAAATATTTTGAGCCCAAGCAAAGCTTTATTTACATTGCACTCTTTGGGGGATAGATCCAAATTGATAGACGAAATGTAATGGGTTGCCAAAACTCTTTGGATATTTGCCCCTTTGATCTAATATTGCCTTTTAGGCCAGAGTTGACCGATTTGTTGCATCATGTAACTTAAATCATCATTTTTTTTTATTACAATTACACCTTTGAGGAAACCTGTAATGTATGTAAAGGTGATTTACCCTTGGAAAATCTGTTCTCGGCATACTTTTGAGTAACTTGTTTCTCTAAATTTGTCAAAATGTGAAAAATATTAATAAAGGTGTTTTGGAATACTACTGTTTGGTTAGGTATGAAATTATTTGTTATTCAACTTTTGTGCTACTAATTCTTAGTGGAAGTTACATGCTATTTCAATGTCTACGTGAACCTCGAGAATTCATAGAATAATATTATAAGATATCTATGCTTTGCTGTCACCGGGCAGGGTACCCAAGACATTTAATAAACTGAACATCAATGTAATACCAATGTACCGACTGCTGTAATTTATGGTGAGAAAATGAATCTTGAATCTTGAACATCACGAATTCATGGAAATAACACAGACCAAGTTGCAGTACAAGACCTGCCATTCATCTTTTACACTGAGAAAAATATCTTTTTGGGTTCATTATAAAAAAGCAATGTAATGTAAGTTTAAAATACGGTGAATTGTTTTGAAATTTGGTGATAATTGGAAAATATTATGCTGTAATCAAAACGTTTGAGGAAATAATCGAGTTTTTAAGGTAAGTAACGCAATATTATGATGACAGATCACCGTAAAATTAGTCACAGAAAATAAGATTATCATTTTCGTATTACATCATGCCTTCCCCGTAAAAGAGGTCCGTCACACTACGGTATGCTTACTGTCACCATAAAGGCGGTGATAGCACAAGTGGGGAAAATGCCGACTTTACGCAAGCGCAGCGTGCGTAAAGCGGTCATTTTACGCACGGTGTGCTATAAAATATTTTTATGCCTATATTTCTTTATTTTATGCAGGTGTAAAACTTTATTACATTTTAGTAGCCCAACCTCAATATTTTTTGGATGTATTTATTTATCAACTTGTTTGTTCGTTGCATCATTTATATATAATATTTTTATTCCTAGATTTCTCTATTCTATGTAGGTGTATAATTAAATTTTTGTAGCCGAACCTAAATATTTTTTGTATGTATTTCCCTTATTAGTACCTATATATACATATTATTTTTTTATTCTAAAGATATTTATTGTAAAGATTAACTTTGACTTGTAGAAAGTATACATTATGTATCTATTTTACAAAATAAATATTTTGATTTTTGAGACAGACTAAAAATTTATGTTCTGGCCTTGTTACAATATTAATAACCTATTTCATTTTAAATTTGAAAATGAACCCCCTTGTTATAACAAAGGAAACTATGCATGTCTACAGCGTGTACTTGTGCCTGAAGTACGACAATAAGAGTCACCCCCTATCACGTTAAGGCGTAAACATTCAAATTAAAATAATTTATTTTGCAAAATTGGTACATAAAATACAATGTTTACACGTCGTTTTCAATCTTATTAAAACAACCCTACCAGCAAATCTGTGTGCTATAAAAGTCAAAATAAAATAAAATTTTGACCTCCCATTGACATTCTCGGGGCCAAAACACCAAAGAAATAATATACGAATTTCACACGGGTCATCAACTCTTGATACTGAGCACTTACCGAGTTTTCGGTATGAATTTGGCTGCATAAATTAATGTCACCTTGTATTGGCAGGGATAATCCGTAACGGATACAAAATGTAAATAATGCAAATATTACGCGAATATTCCTATTTCCGCCTATGCTAAGGGCACCCTCCGGTACCCTTCCTTATACCTATAGATATAAGGTGACTTTAATTTATACAGCCAGACTCACAGACCACATCCGTGGCCAGAATCATACTGGAGGCTTGGTAAGTGATCGGAAAAAAATATTTCAAAAATGCTCTCAGTATTTTTTCTTATTTGCGATTAAAATTATTAAAACTCCTTTACTTTGAAATTTACAAGCAATATGTTACAGAAACAAAACGCCCATGGAGTTATGGACAACAAAAGCCTTCCCTCGGAATACAGAACTATTTAAATCCAGTTTATTCGGTATGTCAACTAGCATTTTAATAAGCTTCCCCAATCTCTTAGCGAAATTGATAACATTGTCACATTTAAAAGAAAATTACGAGAATTCCTATTAAAAAATATTATTTATTACTCGCGGATTTTTTAAATGATGACAATTGATTTTATGTCTTGCTTTTTATATTTTTTTCTCTATGGGTCCTGTGAAGAACGGTTTACCTCAACTTAGGTCCAAACTGATTTTTTTGTGTTCAGAGATTATTAATTTAATATTAATGTGAACAAGTAATGTTATTTAACGCAACATACATAATCCATTCCAAATATTGTTGTAACTTGAGCTTGATAATTGGCAGACATTTAGCTAAATATGGTGTCTTTTAAACAGAAAACCAAGTTATAGTAAATCATTCACTATTAATGATATTCAAGTCTGAATAAATAAGTACCATGCTCTTTTGAAAACAAATCAGTTTGTTGACTGCTAAATGTTCATTATTGGATCCATGACTAATGGAAGTTAACAAAATTATATTCAATGCAAACAGTCATTGTGTTTCATTTAAATTTTTGTTTCTCTTACAGTTTCAGCTTCCTTTGGGGGCCCTGGTCTCACCTGAAGTCCATGTTCTCAAAAGACAAAGCTCTATCGACCACTCTGTATGAATAGGGCTCGTTGCCCTTCGGGTACAGAACCCTAAAGATATTGTTTTTAGGTTCATTTAAATTTTACCTTATGATGTTCGTGGAAACTTGAATATTTTTTATTTATATAATTAATCCCTAAGGTAAAAATTACCCCACATTGCTTGCTATGAATAATTATATAAAATAAATATTTAATTTTCACACTTTACATTGGAATTATACCAAAAACCATTCGTTTTCGGTTGGAGTTGTCGTTCAACTTGTCATAATTTGTTTAAAAATGAAAGGATCACATGTGTAGAATAAATATGGCGGAAGTTGTTGGAATGCATTTAAATTTATGTTTGTCGACAAGTCGATCAACAAGTTGATACATAGACATACTGTCACCTTTGCTCTCTCCCCGTACCACACTTACCTTGGCCCTCAATTAAGTTGTATTCTTATTGTATATTATTTCACGCCGCAATAACAATTTATCGGTTCGCAAGTGTAGATCTAACCTGTTTACAAAGCTGCTTCATTGACACACCACAGTAATTTTTAATTACGACATTACGTACCGTTTACAGTATCTAGCAAACTGCTTTTTCAACTTAGTCCATATCAAGTGTTTATTTGAATAGTAGTGTATAATCTCGATTTAATTACCTTTAATTAGTATATTTTTGTAGTATCTTATTATTTATTATTGTTTAAAGTTCATTAGTTCTATTCTTTTTTTGTCTATCCATATGCGGAAACTTGTCAATGGCATAGGTTTAACAATGTATGTATTACATATAAGTTATCTCTATACATATAAAATACGTCTGTCTGTCTACTGTTCAATTACCTTTTCAGGTTATCACTTAACATATAAAAATAAAGATTACCTGACCTTTCAATGATATTATAACAGAAGAACACTCAGAAAGAGTTACAAACACAAGTCTAGTTTCTTATTGTCCAGCCATAAAGACGATAGTTAATAGCCCAAACATCTAAAAGTCAAGGTGAAACTTGTACACGGAGACTTTTATTAGTGTTAGAATGAAGTTCCATCAAGGAGTCACACCTTACAGAATTAATTATTCATTTGATGGCTCGAATGGTAACATAATAATACTTGTTAAACAATTTAATTGTACTTGCGTCCGTACACAGTACAGATCAGGGAAAATCCGGGAATATTTTAGGGAAGAAGCAAATAGAATATTTGACAATAAACATCCGTTTCTCTGGGTCCGTCGCTTCAGAAACGCCGGTTCAGATAGAATATGTATGGGGTATAAAGGCATTCGGAGATCCAATTTTCGTTCCCACTTTAAAAAAGGTAAAATGGTTTTTCAGGCTCTTGAAAGGCTCATTAATGTTCATTTAATTCCAGTTATTGTTTAAGTGTTGTATGTATGTGGCAAAACTAGTTTGTCCTAAAATCAGGTTTGACTAGGAAACATACAGGGTTAGATTTAAAAGTGGGCGTGGTTGGCCAAAAATGAAACTATAGGGAATAGCAATAAAATACTTGTAACGTCTATAAAACCCGTTAAACCCAATTGGCCGTACAACAAAAAGAGTTGCACACTGCTTCTGTAATTTATTATTATTCGGGGCGACAATCCAACTTATTCTTATTGTATTCATTTACCGCGCACCAACAATCACCAGACGCTTCCCGGAAGGTTGCATTGAGGTGGGAGGCGGCAGGGCGGGCAGTTTATTAATTAATAAAAATACTTAAAATCTCAATCGTAAAAGTGATGTAATCTCTTATCTAAGAACGTTGAATAATAATAATAAAACATAATAAAACATATACATATAATTTTCTTTTCGAAAAGTAACTCGAACCGAAACAAGGACATAAATAAGAAACTGACTTAGTTTGGTGGGTTTGTCAGGGCATATTTAAAAAAATGCCGCCTTCCGTGTTTTAGAAATAAGTGAATTTCATATCAGGCACTTCAGGGCTTTTTTGCCATCTTTTTGTAAGTTTGACGTATTTGATTTGTTTTTACACCAAAAAACAGCACAAAATGGCATTTTTATCGGAGCTCTGTTCGCTACGACGTCAGGAAAAGGTTTGTTGCAAAATGGCGGTGAAACTAGTTTTATTTAATGCACTGGATTCTTTATCTTATTAGATATCCTTTAAAGAAGTTCTTCATGAAAACTCGCTATTTAAAAACAGTTCATTGCTATTTCCAGACATTAATTGAGCAGATAT
Organism: Ypsolopha scabrella; assembly: GCA_910592155.1. Lineage (NCBI taxonomy): Eukaryota > Metazoa > Arthropoda > Insecta > Lepidoptera > Ypsolophidae > Ypsolopha > Ypsolopha scabrella. The sequence continues at coordinate 14,766,069 of OU342985.1, forward strand.
TTAATAACTATTCTATTCATGTGTAAAAGTGTTTTTGTAAATAATCAAGATGTTTTTATTTTATTTGTCTTTTGACTATCAATATTTAAAGAAAATAATAGGCTAAACATAGCAATTATATCTTTATTTAAATTACATTCAAGAGATAATGAGCTTTAAAGATATTATCAATTAGTGATAAACTCAATTTTTGACAAAAGTGTATAACTAAGAGTCTCCAAGCTAAGTCGTGGACAGACAGACATAGAGACGGACTGACATGGTGAAACTACAAGGGTTCCTTGTTGACAACGGAACCATAAAAATGGGAATATAAACCATACAAAACGAGTATATGTAAAAATGTCAATCTCAGTAAAATTTAAATATTTTAGACAGGAACTTAACCATTAGAAAATGATGTAACAGTATTGCCAAGGCTGATTTTGAAGGTAAGTAGTTTTAAAAACTGTTTTTTTTTAAATTACGGATAAGAAATCAATGCAGAAAAAAGAATGTCCCTATTTCTTTAACCTCTTACGATGGAATTATAGTTAACGTACTTTTGGATATACTTATTAATAATAACAATATCTAATAAATTCTTTATTTCAGGAAACACGTGACAAAATATACCATACGATGACAAGGGCCCACAATATAAATACCTAACAGACCTAAATATAACTAAACACTACTGCTACATAGCCTATTATTTTTGAAGGATTATAGTCCGTGTCTTGTGCATATTCTCCAAATCATTTAAATACTGGATTGTGATTTCATCGTCTTTATAGAGGTGCAAAACGGCGGTGGATGCGTGGCAAGCTTGCGCTACCAATGCACCGATAGTCCATCGAAGTTCTTTTAATAAATCACTTCTCAATAAAACATATTGCACTATTGAATTTGACATTTCACTTTATAGCGGCGGCTCTTTTAGGCACATACCTACATACCATAAATTAGCAACTCGAATTGTATCAGTACAAATATAAACGGGGACGACATTGAAATAATGTTCATATCAGCGCGTATTGCAAATAAACTGACGATCCCTGCGTCTCAAGATAACGCAAAATAGGAAAAAATAATACTTTTCACATGGACGAGATAGATGTAATTTTTTTTAACAAATTTTGTAGATGTATAAATTGTCTTTATAACGGTGGAAGAATAATTAAAATCGGTTTTAGCATTCGGAAGGAGTAAAAAATCTCTTGCGTTGATCACAGAAAAAAAACTTATAATTTATTTTTGCATTCGGAACACAAACACAAATTAATGCCAAAAATTAACATTTTCCTACTGCTAATTTAACGAAAAAAATCGAGTTTAAAATGAGCGACGGTGATTTCAAAGGAGTCTCCCAGCTTCTCTTTTTAAGTGACGTCGTCGCCCCAGATACGCCGGAAACATTATCCGCGCTACATTCAAAGCATCCTCGAATAACTCGCCATTATTATTCGACACAAAAAAGGAATACAAAAAATAATTTATTCGTTATCAAATAATAATATTACGCTTGTAGATTTATTACGTGAGGTGATTTTGGCGATTTTTGGATCCCCCCCCCCCCCCTTAGATTCGACCCGTTCCCCTCTTCCTCTAAATCTCACGTGAGATTGTTCAAAATGCGTATTTTCAGTGTAAATCACACTTTCACACTAATATTATAAATGCGAAAGTTGTGTGTGTGTCTGTGTGTGCGCGTGTGTATGTTTGTTACCCTTTCATGCTGAAACGGCTGAACGGATTTGGATGAAATTTAGAATGGATATAGCTTGTACCCTGACATAGGCTACTTTTTAACCCTGAAAAAAGCATGTCGTTAAACCGAATAACACGCGAACGGAGCCGCGAGCAAAATCTAGTACGTTAATATAAAATATGCTTCATAGCATTGGATTTATTTTAATAAAAAATACAATTTGTTTAATTATTTTTATTTAAGAATAGTTAAGAATAGTATTTAAGTTTACTAAGATCGTAGTCTAAAATCACAGAGAAAAAATGAACATACTTAAATGAGAACAACTGAAATTGGTAAAAGAATATATAATTTCCTGTGGAAAAAAAATTACGTGATATTTCTGTTGGAAAGGTTCGACCTGAATTATCACGGAAAGTATTATGTTATGAATAAGTTATGTACGATTTTGCATTTTTTGTTTATTATTATTTAAGGAAAGATTGTTTTTTTTTTCGCCTTAATACACTATTTTACTTAACTTAACAATATGGATAGCTTGTTTTCTGTTATATTTGCATTCTATTGGCGTTGATAATCCCCGGAGTAGGTTCAAAGAGTTTTATTAATTATTCATCATTGGATAAAGTTTCTACCCAAATGTTTGTGTAGGATTGATTGTATTTGACTCATGCCTATTTCTAAGGATGCGCGAATTTCATGGTAGGTCACATGCCTGTCTGTTTCAATCATACGGCGCACAGCATCGATGTTTTTGTTGGTCACAGCGGTGAACGAGAACTTAGTATGAGACTGTGTTTCTTGTCTTATTATTGTTCTCAGGTGTTAAGATGAACTTTTTCATACTCATTTCAACCTATAAATTGGATTATGAAATACAGTGATTAAATTGGTGCAACAACAAAACCTGCTGTGTTTAAAAGCAAATGATAGCCGTATAGTCGCCGGACTAGAGAATTAGTGAACGCTTAAGGCTGTGTTAGCTTGCAGTACAGGAGCTGACTAAATAAGCGGCTACACAACCCTTGTAATGCTAAATTGAGCTCCAAATTAACCAGCCCTGAGCATTACAGTGGTTAAAAAAACCCTGTCGTGTAGTAATTTGATGTGACTAGATATTTCCATTTAAAACGATCTCGACACACCTCTTGCAAATGTTTTTTCCCATACAAACTGTATCAGTTTAATCTGACTACAGATTTCTATCTCCAACGATGCTGACATACCTCTTGCTAAAATTAGGCTATACTAGTTTTCGATACAGGGATCCGTTTGCGAAAAAATAAGCTTCAAAGTGCAAATTTTTCTTAGAGTCAAGTTGCAAAGCTAATCGATTGTTCTTGGGTTGGTTTTTTACCACTTTATTTTTAGTATACATATAGATAAAGATTGGTAGCAAATTAAAATTCAAATCCAAAGGCTTTTTCGTGGTTATGGTTAAAATATGTAAATAACGCTACTTTATTGTAACTGCTTGGTAAAAAACGAATGGAATCCTTTGGTCCGCGATACTAACGTACCTAAGGCTTCAAAACTTGAGTCTTTTATGGCCTCGATTTTTTTTCCTGTTTACTTTTAATAACATACTGCGGACAATGCACGAAACCGGTCAACTGAAGAAATAACCGCTTCTGTACTGAATCCCTATTTAGCTAAATATCTAGTGACTCCATCGGTCTAGTAATTGAGACAGCAAACCCCTGACGCCAACAAACCATCTCAACTGACTCGCCAGTACCTTCCTCGGAGACAGTCTCGCCATCGCGTTGGAACCGGGAATTCAGAAACAATAACCAATTAAGACGAGTTCGACAATATCACAACCTGGCACCCCTATACAAGTGTACACAATTCTACTATCTGTCATGGATGAATGAATGAATAAACACTTAATTTGCACACAGAACAAGATATTTACAAACATATAAAGAATAGACAGAAGGCAAGGGCGGACGTATTCCTAAAAGGAATTTCTTCCAGTCAACCTTGGGAAAAAATGAAAATATTTTTATTGTAGAAATTCACATCAGTGCATTATGAGTTAATTCTAAATCTATAATCTAATTATAAATATACTACATACAAATACATACTTAAATACACAAATATATACATACAAATAAACAAGTAGCTTACACCCGAATACTCGAAAGCCAGTTAAATTTTACAGTTTGTTAAAGGCGAGTTACTGTTGAGATGACATAAAATTTAACTGGAATTCTCGAACATCGATTACGTCTTTAAGAAGCCTATTAGCTGAACATCTGTTAAATAAATGATGTCTGGCAACATTACAATGAAAAGTCTGTTTTCAATTACAAATTAATATTTTGGGACGACAACGTTTAGTTTAACGCAAACTAATACACCTGTCACTCAAACAAAACAAATATATCTGTAGTGACGTAGGTAAAACGAAACGCCATAATGTCAAAAAACGCAGTGTTTGTTTTATGACTGTGGTAAAAAAAATTATCCTAACCTTACTGATCCCATAAAACTGACTATAGAAAATAAAATTAAGATGGAAAAGAAGACGAAAAATAGAGGATGTAATTATACAGAATACGAGAAAGAAATTATTACCGAGATAGTAAAGAAGTAAGTGCATACAACCTACCTCAAGTTCTGCATCTGTTGTTTATTGCTTGTACATATTATTATTACGAGTACATTTTAAATTTATAGGTATATCAGCATCATAGAAAATAAGGAAACAAATGCAAATATGATTTCACGAAAGAGGAAGACCTGGCAGATAATTTCTGAGCAATTTAATGCTGTTGCCGTGAGTGGGCAAAGGACATGGTTCCAGCTTCGTCAATGGTACGAAAACCAAAAGCAAAGAACCAAGAAGAATGTTGCGATAGATAACGTGAGTTTTGTGTTGTTTTCTTATAGTCGGTAATATTTTTTTAGCTAGGTTCCTACATATGAAAAACTGAACACCATAGATTTTCTCTTTACTTAACTCATTTTTATTTACAGAGGAAGAGATTTTTGGACAAAGAAAATAAAAAAGACGAAATATTAGAATTAAAAAAGAAAGCATCCGATGACAAGGTTTGTAAGTTCCTAGGTTTTTATGCAAATTTCTATAACAAGACAGATTTAACTTTTTTGTTTTTTCAGAAGGAGATCATACGTACTGGTGGAGGCGGTTACACAAGTATTCTAAAGGATTCTGACCAGAAAATACTAGCTTTAATAGCCAAGCAAGTGAAACCATTAGAGAACCCTTATGATGATGCTGCATCATACTTTGGTGAGTGTTGGTATTGATTGTCATGACTTCAGCAGTATGATGTTTTATGGTAGTTTGGAGCAGTTTGTGTTTGTGGACCTGCCAAGTAAACCAGTGCTATAAAATTGTAGCGTAATCCACTCCACCCTCCATCAGCCTGTTTCGTCCACTGCTGGACCATAGGCCTTTCCAGGATTTCGCCACTCTTGGCGGTCCCCCTGGAAGAAATGCCCATACTCAAACACGCTGGGCAGGCGGGTTGGTGAGCGCGGTTATACCGCCATCCATCGGTCCCAGGTGATGGTGGGCCGCCTGGGTTTGCCCGAGAGCTGTTCTCTTACCCTCCCCCAAATAACTTCGGGAGGATTTTTCATCAAGACAAATTTTGTTACAGGTGAAGACAATGTTGAAGATACTCCAATTGCTCAACACTTCAATGGTAAATGTCTACATTAATAGGTGTGTAACCTCTTGGTGTAGACTTCTATTGATTCTTCAAATTGTTATAGAGGCTGAACAGGAACAGATCAATGATGATATTGAAATAGAGGCTGAACCAACACCAGACATTGTAGATGGTAAGAGCTTTGCTGATGTATTTTAGGTCCAACTATCACTTAGATGTAGTTTATATGTTCTAATAACATTTTAAAGATCTGAAGACAACCTTTTTCAAAAAGAAAACATTATATTTAGTGTGACTTTATATACATCCTGTCTGTCACAGAGACACATCTGAAAAAAACAGGACAACAATCATTTTATTTAAAATAAACAAGTATGCAACTTGACTATGCAACTACTACTGCTACTTCTTTATATGATGTTCTCCCTCCACAAATCCCCCGTCCCGCTAACTTCAGCTTTCTGCTGACTTTTGTATAGTCCTTTTGTATACACTTTATATAAGTTTATTAGATTAAATAATATAAAACTATAAAAGTAACATAGGTAGTGTGTTGTGTAGGTATATTTTAATAATATTCAATATTTAATGTAGGTAACATATTACGGTTGTATTAATGTTTATTTTTCTCTGTATATACATATATTGTGTACTTGTAATGTTCTTTGTATTTAGATATTTTATTGAGAACTCAAGTTAACCAAATTTTAACTTTAATCTTCCAGCGAGTCTATTCACTTAAAACTAGATATTGGAGGAACTAATGTACGGAGACACATTATAGGAAGCCAGATAAAATTGCTTTGATTGATTGGTTGATTTACTACATTTCGTTTTAATTTTATTAACTTCTTTTTATTATTTCAGCTGAAATTACAGTCATTGAGACTAATGAAGTTGCACAATTATTGGAGCCACCTACTTCCAGCAAAAAAGCGAAGAAAACAAATACAAAAGAAATGTATTTTAAGACAAAACTTTTTAATGCACAATTGGAAAAGAAGTATTTAATAAATAAAAATAAAATGATATTAAATAAAAATAAAATGGAAATAGAAAAACACAAACTAGAAATGCAAATCCTCAAATTTAAATTAAAGAAAATGCGGAAGTGAAGCAGGGTATAGATTAATTCCTGACATTATTTAGTAAGTGTTTAAAATAATAAAAATTCAGTTATTTCACAGTACTTCTTTTATTTTCACTTATAACTATTAAATTAATTGGAATTTGAAAAATGGGTATTAACTATAGATGTCCGCACACTAAAATTTTCATTCAGAATTTGGTTTGGCAATACCTCATGTTGCCCAATGACTTCTTCCATGTCTTCAATATATGGTTCTTCTTCGAAACCCATTACATTATCGTTACTCATTATTGCAATGTTATGTAACACTGCACATGCAACAATGATTGGTGGTACATTTTGCACTTTAAGGCCGAGACCAAAATGAAGACAAGGAAATCTTCTCTTCAGGACCCCAAATAGCCTTTCCACAGGATTCCTAGTACTAATCTGTGCACGGTTGTAAGCCTCTTGGGCTGCAGTAGTAGGGTTAAGAATAGGTGTTAGCAAATAGCTCCTGCAAGGGTAACCACTGTCTCTAAGCAGAAACATATTGCCAAAATCTCCACGTTCCATTTGGGCACACAGTGGGGAATCATTGAATATTGTACTGTCATGTACAGAACCTGGCCATCTTGCTATTACATGACGAATTATTAATTTTGCATCACAGACCATGTGCACATTCAAAGAAAAAAAGCCTTTTCTGTTACGAAAGGTTTCTGCTTGAGCACCTCCTGAAAGAAATAATTCATGATTTGATATCTTGGCTAGTAAAAGATAGTTTTTGGGAAAATAGATACACACCTGGGGATGTAATTTTCACATGAGAGCAATCCACAGCACCTGTCACTCTTGGGAAACCAGCAATCGCATAGAATTCATTTGCAACCTGAAGCTGCTCCTGGACATTTGGCATATTTATATACTGGGATTTCAACTTTGCCAGTTCAGCTGCAACTCTATGCACAATGCGGTGAACTGTCGGCTGCTCAATATGAAAAATATCCCCAATGACTCTCTGGTACGTGCCAGTAGAAAAAAATCTGAGGGCAATGAGGATCTGGTCAAGAGGTTCTATTGCTCTACTTCGTTTGGTAGCAGGTTTTATCTTTTCTCCGATCAAATCCACCAGATGTAGCACCGTTTCTTTAGTAAGACGAAACCGCATCCGAAACTCCACATCATCGTATTTTTCAAAGGCGTTAAGTTTCTCCTCATTTCTCCATCTGCGTCTGGGATGAGTATCTTCATCGGAAAGCGAAGACAACGAAGAAAGAGACATTTTGTGAAGATACACTTTTAAAAGAAGTCGAGACCAATCTCAATAATAACAGTCTGTTACCGCATTTAAAGGTCTGTCAAACAGCTGTCAAACGATAAATAGCGTTCAAGAATACTATTTAGCACTTGAATCCATGTTATTTTAAAGGCCTGTTAACTTTTGAGTGGGAGTTTGACTGACGACTAAGAATATGTTAACAAGGTCTTAAATGTTTGAAATGGTCTCAAATATTTAACTGGCTTTCGAGTATTTGGGTGTTAGTCACACAACTTGACCGAGGCTCAAAAAACGGACCGCGTCACTTGGTGCAGTGCCATGCTTACCAGATTCAACGAAGGTGCGTCAAATTTGGTGTGGGACATAGTAACAGGTGACGAAACATGGATTTATTGCTACGATCCCAAAACAAAGCAGCAATCGAGCGTATGGGTCTTTCAACAATTTTCTACATATTTTCATAAGAGAAGGATTTTTTACATGTTCTAACGTAGCCGCAAATTAAAATAACTGAATTTTTGCGCGTGCGACAGTTGATTATAGCAATATATACCATAAAAAACCCGGTCAAGTGAGAGTAGACCTCACGCCTTAGGGTTCCGTGCCTTTAATGACCTGTTTGAGAAAAAAGAAAATATTTTTTTGTGCTTCTATACTGGTTCAAGAACAACCTCGACTCAATTAGTATAGGAAGTCTACATTTCATTTTGCGTATTTCACAGAAAGGGATATTGAACCTTGGTCCTGATCACGTACCGAGCCTCCAGTATGAATTTGGCCACATATATAAACGAGTCCTGTTGGTTGAGAAAAGCCTATTACACCAAAACAGTATTATTTTCTTGTTTGAAAATGGGAATATTTTCCTGTGAGATAATAATTGTTTGTATAGTATGTTATGTTATAGTACCTATATTCGCTCGTGCGTGTCACGGCCTCGATGACATTCAGATGCGTGGGGAGTTCTGGAAGATATCTTCTATAGAAATGAAACGCAAATGCAAAACGCGTCACCATTGGCTAACTGCCTTTTGTGACAAAGTGAGTACATTTCATCATAAAATATTAAGTTCAAAATGAATAAATGTAAAATAACACCCTCAAATATTTTGTAATAGGTTGTTTTATTAAAAAAATAATGAAAAACCGGCCACTCGCCATACACCGCAAGCAAGCAAGAGTATCATGTGACGTCACTTGATGCGCGCTAAAATGGCAGCCGATTGAATTGTAGAAGATTATTATGAAGCTTATTTTGATTTTATAACTTTAAGTTGTAAATTCTTATTCATTTCATAGCCCTAAATTGGTCATAAATTAACGATTAGTGCATAAAAAATTTTACATGCATATTCTTTATTCTCGTTTCGATCGCTCGTTCAATTAATAATACTGCAAAACTTAGGTGTAATACCGGTGAGGAGAAGGTCTTGTAGCCTCTGGGTGGAATAAGAACAATTTTACATTATTTACATCTGAAAGATAAGACAAAACTAAATACGATTTCATATTAAATTAACAATTTGTTACCTTCCTGAAGTCGAAACTTTGGTCGCAGATGTAGTCCAACATAATTGACTACATTCAAAAAGAAAAAATAATTTGTCGACAAATATTTTTTTCACTTCCCAGTACAAAGTCCTTTAATCAGCTGACTAAATTCCTATGGAAAGGTGAAAAAAAAACCAAGGCAATTTTTTTTTCTGTGGGTGGTGGTATACGAGGTGGTTCTTACATTATAGGAACAATGTACACACAGGTGGGCAGAAGCAAATGTGCCTCTGACGGCGACACGTGACGCTCGCAACAATCTATCTATACTAGGTATACGTATATGTCAAATAAACATGCTGATAAAAGTAAATTGACTTTCTATTTATGTAGGCATTACAATCTGAAATCTCTAGAACTAATAATATATCATAGTAAATATAATATCATAGTAGCCCAACCTTAATATTTTTTGGATGTATTTCCCGTATTTATTTATTCGTTGTATTGTTTGTTCGTTGCATCATTTATATATAATATTTTTATTCCTAGATTTCCCTATTTTAAGCAGGTGTATAATTAAATTTTTGTAGCCCAACCTAAATATTTTTTGTATGTATTTCCCTTATTAGTATATACATATATAATTTTTTTATATTTTTTTATTCTAAAGATATTTATTGTAAAGATTAACTTTGACTTGTAGAAAGTGTGTCTATATTATCTATTATTTCGACTGTTCATTTGACTCTGGGGTGACCGAGGCCTCCCAATGTTATTGTCAGTAGGGCTGAGCTCTCCCAATGTGGTCTAGGAGGCACTGAACAAAAAAAAAATTGTCATTGTTGATGGTTGTGATTGTCGGCGCTTGGTGGAACTTATTATACATCTTGTTAAATAAGACACTTGTACTTGTCCACAGGATTATAATTTAACTTAATACACCCGACCGGTTTCGCTTATAAGCATTGTCTAGGGCTTTATAACATAAAAATAACTTAAATAATATTTATATGTTAAGTTTTGACAGCAACTCGGCTTAATTACTAGAGAATGATGAATGATGTAAGGTGTGTTTGTGGTGGCCCATTATCGTATTTTCGATATCAGCGTATGTGACGGCGCTTTAATAGCCGTCCGCTAGTATTTTTGACAATGTTAGAAATGGTATTTGTGATATAAAACGAGCTGATATAAAACGAGTCCTAATTTCTCAAAAAAGGGCAATAAGAATTATAAACGGGCTACAAAAACGTACGTCTGTACGAAGTTATTTTAAAAGAGACAAAATTATGACCGTAATTTCATTATTTATTTACAACTCTTTGATCGAAACTTATTTACAAAAAGACAATTTACCTAAAAAAATGGATATTCACAGATATAATACAAGAAATAAAGAGAAATTCATAACACCAAAAACTAGACTAAAAAAGACGCAAAAACAAGGAAAATATATTAAATTAATTATGTTTAATAAAATACCTATAAGTCACTATTCACGGTACGACGATTCTCTAAAGCAACAGTAGCCACGTGTCCAGTTTTATTAAAAAAAGAAGCAATCATCCGCTTAGATGCACTTTTCACGCGCGCCACTTTGTTTGGTTTCGGCTCATCTTGAAAGATCCATACGCTCGATTGCTGGTTCAGTAGTTCCAGAGATTACCCATAACATACAAACAAACAAATAAACTAAATCTTTCCTCTGTATATGTGTAATAAAAGTGTTGATGCATATGTAGATGTGGATAAGTCCTAATGTTTTACTGTCAAAAATAAGAACCATCAAATATATATGCCTAATGTAGCTAATGCATATTTTGATTGCATAAATATGTGTAAAAAATCAAATTAAGCTTCAACTACTATTATTTTTTTCTCTGATTTGCATGACAGTTTGCATTATATAATTACGAATGGTTCGCAACAGCTTATTAACAATACGCATTTACTGCTTAGCTCCATATAGTCGCAGCGTAATGAATTATGCATTTCCTGAAATATATAAACCACTAAAAACTGCATCAAAATCCGTTCAGTGGTCCCCTAATGAACAAGCATACAAATTGACGTTACATGTAATTGTTTATATAGAAAAGAAAATAGAGAAGATAAGGTTATAGTCAATAAGGTATATCATGTCATTGGATGTTGTAAACTGATGAAAATACATACCTACCCTGACTTTGAAGATATTTTTAGGTTGTTGTCACATACTATCTATACATATAAGTTACCCGCGGCTAGTCCTTCTGGTCAGGTATCAACCATGGAATTTATGTATTATTCGTTCAAACCCAGATGGACTCCACTGGACTCCAAACTTGAGGTTCAAATTCTGCCGGTAGAAAATACACTAATGTGCTTTTCAAAGTTTATGTGCATAGATTTTGAAAACTTGAACGGTGAACAGTTAGCGTTTCATTTGTTAGCAGGCAAACGCTCTACCACTCGGCCAAGCATACTCAATTAGCGTTTCATTTGTAAGCAGGCGAGCGCTCTACCACTTGGCCAAGCATACTCAATAAGCGTTTCATTTGTTAGCAAGCGAGCGCTCTACCACTCGGCCAAGCATACTCAATTAGCGTTTCATTTGTTTTCGAGAAGTTTTCCAAGAAATCTATTTCTTTGTTGTTTTAAGCACGCATAAACAATGCAAAACAATGCAATACAAATTCAAATAGGGAACAAATCGAAATTGTAGGTTGTAGCACGGAGCGGCAACGAAAGATAAAACAAACTTTTCCACAAAAAATAAAATTGGTTCACATACGCTCTCCCTACATTAAAACTGAACATATTATTGATTTAAAAGCTCATAGCCATGAGTGTTTGCATCGATCTTCTCGAAACTGCAAGTGCGAGTCAATAGAGGTAGTTGAAAGACATAGATACCTAGGGCTTGAAAGTTGGCACTTACAGAAGACCATCAATCTCTAACCCCTGGAAAAAAGCGGACAATCTTCGATGACATCATATTATGACAAATATTTTAGAAATTCGTGTCGTCTCTCTCATTCAAATTAAGTTATTTTTAAACATCTAAGTTGTTGAAACTCGTAGGTACATTAGGGGACATATTATATCTAAAAAGTATAAATGATATGTACCTGAAGACTATGAAAGATCTCAATGAGAATTTAAACAGCACGCACATTTCGTCTGTTATTGCTGACTGTAATCAGGCGCAATTTTTTGTGGCTCCGTTACAAAGATCTTGTCTCTCAAGCTTTGTATTCATTGGTACCTTAAGATTAGTGACTGCAAATCCTGTTGGAGATTAGGTCCGCTCTCCATCAGTTCATTGAGACTAAATCCTGATGATGTCCTAGAACTCGCATTGAACACAATACGAAGAGCAGTCGTAGTTGAGTCCAACTGTAGTGCTAAATCAACATATTAGTATTGCATATTACAGTGCAACAAGGCTGTTTTGACGCATGGATTGGTCAAGTCCAAATCGGAACTAACGCCACTATCCTAACCCCTGTGTCACAACTTCAATGCCCCTGTCAATGTCATCTACGCCAAATGATGCTTGTCGCACTGTACAGTATGGCTTTCAACAGTTTGCTTTACTGTAAAAAATCTATTGCAATTGGTAAAGTTTGGGCTAATCAAGAAATTAGGCGCGCAGCTAGTCACACATTGCGTATGCGTTTCAAATAAGAATTGGATTGCACCAGTAGATAACTTCATTCGCTAGCCATATCTCGCCAACGGATCTCTAAATCGAAAAATGGTATTCACACATCCATAATGTTTTTGATCGACCTATCCAATTTTTTACCGTTTTGTCGGCGTGATTAAAATGTATAATATTAGTACTAGTACTAATAGTCTCTGAGAATATATAATTAATATATGAGAATAATAATTAATTCCACAAACGTTTTGTTTTATAAATCGCATATAAATATAAGTTTAAAATAAAATTTAACATATACTGTTACTAACGGCTACTTTCGATTTAATAGTCAGATTTTGCCTGAGACGTTTCATTGCAAAATATACAATAAATAACACAGTTTTAAGCAAAATTTTATCCTCATATTTCCATTGATATAACAAAAGATAGATACGGTACGTTCTCCTATATCGTCAACAAAAAAATGGACCTCGTTTTTAAACAATCGTCACCGAACGACAGGGATAGGGCGATAAGCTTCGACAGTGGCGCGAGTGAGTCAAGCTACACAAAACAGGCCCATTGGGCCTATATTTGGGCCACGCGTGAGAAGCGGCGTACCGTATCACAACGATACCGTATATTCCTTTTGTTTTATCTAAGCATGTTTCAGAACTATTTCAAAGAAGTGAAGTTAAGGCGACTCTATTCGCCCGAACTCCCATACTAGCTCAGTTCCCTGATAACATCCTTATTTATAGGTACTTGCTTTTCGTTTTCAACATATCTCATATAATTTCCATGACTTGAACCAAAAACATTTATCAAAATCAAATACATACAAAAGTTACAAACGTATAAAGTCCTGGATTCTAGACATATTTTCATGAATGTTAATGTACCGTATGTCCTATCTTACAACCGTACCTTATTTACATTTTTTTCTTTATTTTATTTCTGTCAGTCAATCATCCTTATCATTCCACCACTTTATGTCATGTTACCTATTTTATTGTATTACTTATTATTCATATTTTCCACTGATGCCGACAAATTCTGTTGAAATATATTTGAATATCTAATTTCGTGTTTTTCTATACATTTGTAAACATAAATATTAAAGATAGAATAAGTTTAACAAAAAATATATTTTATTCGGTAATAATAAAAAAAAAAACATTATGAAACGTATCCTAAAATGTTTTAATTTGTGTACGAAATTCGGCAAAAGGCTACCGTGAGGTTCGAGCATTCAGTTCGTCTTTACTTTAATTTTTCTCAAATGCGAATATTCAGCTGACCTGGCGTTCTTTTGATTTAAGAACTTTCAAATCATTTACATTATCTAAAAAGATAGCAGTATCTCGAGAACTTAACCATTTAGATCAATGGAATTTGTTTTAGCGGACATGTTTTGGAAGCTTCGTTTAAACCGCAATCTAGCTGCAGCTATAGATTTCAAATTTAATTGTCATTTCACAGATATTATTACATCACGTGTGGAAATAATTGCCAATGAAAGATTTCAAATTGTATCACTTTATAATTAAAGCATTAACATCCCTTATGTTTGCCAGGGTCACTTAGATGATAATATAAAAAACGCTTACAAATCCGAGTACAAATCAAAGTTCTCAAGCTTAAACGGACAAAAAAATGAAAAAATTTGCTATCACTACATTTAAAATTTGGGATACCACATTTAAATTTGGGGCATTTCAGTGTTGGAGGAATATCTAGTCAAACATCGACAGGTTAGGTTATGAGCCATTTTATTACTTTCATGCCAAATATAAACACTCAGTGCAATAATATTTCTTTTGTTGTTAAAGTGACCAAAATTGGGATTGCGGCAATGAACATCGACTTTTGAAATCCTCAGATGCGACTTACGTCCTTTTAGAATGAGTGAATAAGAAAACATTAAATTAAAAATCAGGAAAAACGTAAAATAAAACAAAATAAAAAAAAATATGCTTCTTTTTACGCAGCCTTTCAATATAGATATCGCCAGAAGTAATACAAGATATTGTAGACATATTTTGTAAAAAAGAAGAACATGTTATTCCAAATGTGAAAATCCGATAAACGAGTATATTGCAGGTATTGGCGTTACTGATAACCGATATCGAGGCAATGCTCTCGTTCGAGTGCTTTATCGATCAATTAGCTCTTGTGTTTCACAGCTAATTAATTGCCGCATTACACCTTGAATCCTTTAATCAATACATATAATAGAACAGTAGAAACCACTGTGTCTGTACATTGAAGAAAAATAATAGAAATAAAAAAGGGGTGACCTAAAGAAGAGTAATAGAACACAAATCAACCATTTTTAGAATTCTTTTCTGTCTGTCTGTCACTTCGTTGTCTGTCTGTTCGTCTGTCAAGTCAAGACCCTTTTTCTCGGGTACCGGTACATATATCTAGTTGAAACTACCAGAAGTCTAAGGCCCCTCTAACTCAACGCGAAAAAAGTAGACAATTGCTCTTTACGTAATCGATTAGGTAAATTGGCTCGTACAATTACGTTAAGCAAAACTTTGATTGCGTATGTTGTGTAGCTGTTAGTTGTGAATATTAAGAAAAAGGGTAATTTATTTATTTTCTTTATCAAGCAAATACATCCATTTGTAGGTAGATTCATGCGTATAGACGTCAAACTTTTTGTTTTCTCTTGATTAAAATATTTCGCCTTATTAGCAGGACCACGATTTACTATACAAAAATCTCCATTATGGATGCGTGGCATACGATGTAGGGGTTCTTTTAACGTAAATGTCATATATGTTTTAAAATATGCCTCATTAGACATTTATAACGAATATACAAAATATTTTTATTAAATATGACATCTTGGCAATTTACCGCCTTTTCCTTAGGTTCAAGATATTTTTTTTTCTACATCATATAATATAAATATCAATTGATCATCTTGAGACAAGCTAATTAGCGTTGTTTTCTAGCACCACAGGGGAGTGGCACAAAAGTTTTCAAAACTGGTTTGATCGAATGAAAAAGTGCATAGACGCCAAAGGAGATTATTTTGAAAAACAATAAATTAATTTTGTACCTTTAATAGTATTTTTTCATATTCATTCCGGAAACTTATAGTGCATCCCAAGTGTTTCATTCCATTGTGCTTTCTTTGGCTCGTTATGTGTCTGAAAAATACATGACTTTTTTGGCGTTGTTAATTTAAATCCTTGGACGAATTAACCACGGGACATGAGACGTTGGCCTCATTCGCCTTTACCTCTTTGCCACGTACTGTGCATTTTAGCCACAGTGAAAAACAAAAGATGAAGTATCTTTTTACATAAATGACACCCATATTTCTGCACATTTCCCTCGGGGAGAAGCCGTGCTCCCCCTGGCCCTAACTAGTTACGCCAATGTCAGTAGGCCTACTATGAGTGTAGGCCTTGAAACTCGGTAGCGGTTGCACCTGGTATATTTTTTTGTCTAATTGATTTACCTGCATTAAATGGTAGGAATATTTTTCGCTATAAATCATAAAATTTCAGGTAAGAATTCCATAATATAGCAGTTTATAAAAATATTTATTACCTCATTTACAATCTCGTGAGACTTCGTAATCCAACGAGTGATATAGCAGTAATGGCAGTGGGACAGTAGTTGTAACAATGGGTCTCGGACAGACATATAGACTTCGATTCTTCGCTATAAGGTGACAGCAACTGAAAAATTCAACAAATTAAAATATTTTAATTATTTATAGATAATATTGTGAAAAAATATTTGTGTATCGGTGGTATTCAATTGTTTGATTTTGATCTAACTAGATGTCTTCCTCTGACGACGAAGGTGTGGGCGGTGCGCTTTCGGCGGCGCCCTGTCCAATGTTCTTTGATACAAAATGTAGGAGAGGGAGGTGGTGTGAATCCCGAGCAAGCGAAGGATTCTGTAATTTAATCACGAGCGTAGCGAGTGATTCTAAGTTAGAATCTTGAGTGTTGTGAGGGATTCAGAGGCACAAGAAACTAAAAATGTCCTTGCTCTCCAGTGACACAATCAACTTTTCACCTCACTAGCGAGAAATTACATATATAGGTAGACCATATCTAGCTTTGACAGCTCGATATACATTGTCCATCCCTCTTTAGGTAGATCAACAGAGTTGCTATGCTAGACTAGCTGGAGGACTAGCACGTGCCGCCGATACAGTGTCTTTCTATCCAATAAGCTCTCTCGCACATTGACAAACGCGGTATGCGTGAGAGCGCAAGTAGGATAGATAGACAGTGTAAAGTCCCTTTTAATAGAATCCCGCAATAATGTAAACAAACTAATTATTTGACAGTTGTCTATGATGATACTGTTGTACAGTCTGTCAAAGAGTTGAAATGAATATTGAAGGAACTATATTTCTTTCGCCTGGTTACACCAAACAAACAAGTACAAAATCTGTTAAATCGAGTTTACCGCGTTGTTATTTCATAAATATATCACCTAAATTATACTACTTGAACGTTTAAAGTTCAAAAAGTTCATAAAAGTTCAATATTCATTTCAACACTTTTTTCATTTATATCTGTTAACGAGAAAATACATAGGTATTTGAATCTTTCGACTCTACTACGTTTAATGCAATACAACATAAAAACAATACCTACCTATCATAAAGATAGACATCAGAATAAAATAAATGTTTAAACAAAAAGGCAATGAATCATAAAATAAATAAAAACTAAAATAAGTGAATGTACCTCTGCAAGTGAAACCGTCGCCTTCGTAGCCTGGGAAACAAGAGCATTGGAAACTACCCACAGTGTTTGTACAGTGTGCAAAAACATCACACGGCCTTTCTTTGCACTCATTTACATCTGCAAAAATATATTCTCATATTAATATTTGCTTTTTTTCATTTAAAACTTAATACGAATTTATATACGATAACACTTTGGATAGTCAGTCGAATATATATATATATAATATATACTATTTCATTTCACAATTACGTTCACGCTAGATGAAACTTGCGAAGGCAATACAATCGCACCGAGTTCTTAGCTAGAGCAAAATTTAAAACATGTGTCGAGTCAGGAGAAACAAAATCTTGGAAATCCCATAAATATTTTCAATATGCCTATGAAATTGCCGTTTTGTATGAAGAATTTGAAGAAAACTGAGTTTTCAGTACAAACGTTTTTCCATTGATTTTAGGAATGATAAATTCAAATTTTACGTTTCCCATCACTGCCTTTTGAGCTGCTATTAATAGTAAATCGCATAGGTTTTTATAAGAGCTAATAGGGTTTTGTATATCAAAATTATAATTGCAAAGAGTTTGATTGGCATGTTCACAATATGCTTTCCAATCTACTTTCTGATAATTTATAAAATTTGGTGTAGGCGTTGAAACTGAGCTTATTTGTGTATGAATATTAATTTTGGTTATAACAGGAAAATGATAACTGCCTAATGGATCATCATAGACAGTCCATTCACTTCGCAAAGCTATTGAAGGAGAAACAATAGTTAAATCAATTGTGTTTTGTTTCCAGATATTAGACCAAACATAAGGATTAAATAGCGTGGCAAGTTTCCATACAAAAAATAATCTACATTTAAGCTATGGTACGAAGAAACGTATAAAAATGGATTGTTTTGGCTGGCTAATCCTTGGAACGTATTTGTTAATACCTAAACTGATAAATAACCTTGAAACTTAACTTAACAGCTGTTTTCAACATAATTAATATTGCGAGTTTAATTCTTATTTGATTTTGAGAATTCTGAGTTGAATTATTTTCTTGTTTTCCCGATATTCTCAGAACAAGACTCGATTGCAAGTACGTGGCTTACATGTCGCTAATAAATACCAACTAAATGAGCCTAAACTCGAAGGGTCTGCTATTGTCCGTTGAGGAGATCCCGTACCCACCTCCCAGACCCGCCATTAGATCCTGGTCACCATATTCTACAAAAATACTCATCAATACCGATCAAATAAACTTAAACTTGAGAGGTCTCCTAAAAAAAACATATACAAAAACTGTACACCAAGGTCCACAAAATAAGTCACCATCGACTTTACAGTCATATATATTTTTGAAATAACTCAGTGATGGCACCTCTTCAGGATTGTATCCTAATTGTCCATATTTATTAATTCCTGTAGTCCACAAAGTATTATCTTCAAGTAATATAGCTGAGTGTCTGCTTCCACAAGCTATGTCTTTGATGGTTACATCCAATGCGGTTCCATTGTCACCATGCAAATCAACTAAAGTTGGCACAGGGCAGCTGATTAATGACGATTGATCTTTTTCAAAATTACCTTTAAATTCATCTTGTGCCTCATTTCGTATTCAATAGATTGAACGTCGCAGATGACATGCGACTTGCCTTGTCGAAGACAGTCCCACAGTTTAACGTTCTCATTGAGGCCAAACAACAGCACCCTTCTCATTAACTTACTCGTAGCTATAAGATCTGTGCTCGTAGTTATAATACACTTAAAATTCAAATAAAAATATTTTTATAGAAAAATTGCAAAAGAATATTCGCAAATTGTAAAAATAAACAGTCGATTGACAACGACGCCCGAAAATGAGCCCGTCGATACGGCTTCAACAAGTGCGACTTCAACCGTTGTTCATGGTGGTTCTGTACATGATGCAGAGGAAAATGTGCCTGAACCTGAAAGTTCCCTTCAAAATATACAGATATCAGAAATAGAGCATACAAAATGCGTTTTGCATGCGAACATATTGTTGGAACAATGCTATTGAAACATCACGGTAAGAAAAGAGTTACATATTCAAAATTTTCAACATCTGCGTCTGCGCCTTCATATTTTATGAGTCGCAACGCTTGAATACTTTGATAATTGAGATGACATAGCTTTTTTCTTGTACAAAGTTCGATCGTGACCGAATGATTTAACGAAATCATTGTCGATGGTTTTTTTTTTTTTTTGCTCTAACTATAACCGGTATTAATCGTAATGTGTAAAAAAAAACGTTCCGACAACTTGACATTTCGTCATTGATATCATGCCATCCTTTTCACACTTGATTGATTGTGATATGTTGGATCTTTACACACACAGAACGCACGCGGCAGCGGCGGTCAACGAGAACGCGCGTTCCGATTGTTTGGGAAGAACGCGCTCTTTGTTTTGCGTTCTGCGTTCCGCGGTCACTGTATCTATACACTTAGATCTTGACACACAAAGACCGCACGTGAACTCGAGAGACCTCGCGGGACCCCGCGACAGATATAAAAGGCGAAGCGATTGGCGGGTGGAGCAGTTCAGTGTTAACTACGAGGCGAATTGGAAAAGCGGAATACTAAAGTGCGACTCTAGTGAAGTGAAGTGCGAATGTAGAGCGAATATAACCCAGTAACGATTCTAATTCATGTCCATTACTTGCACAGGATCTGTTAAGTGATCACGTGCCACAGTGCCATTCCGTATTTGTTTTTAACTATATTAACTCATTCACTGTTATAAAGGCATTGAAACCCCTTAAATAAAAAAATAAAACAGAGGAATAAGGGGCCTATTTGTTAAAGTTATAAGTTCCGTCATTTATTTAATAGAATTCCTAGTCAAGGCTGTAAGGAAGCAACAAAAAATATTTATCGAATTGCACCAAAGGGGTGAATGAAGCTTGTTTCTGTTCACTAACCGAGTCTCCAGTATGAATTTGGTTTGTTAATTTAACTTCACCTTGTACACTTATATTTAGCGAAATTGGTATAAATTTTCATATTTTTATATTGGGTCATAATTTTAATAAAGTTTATAACAGTGACATTTTGTACTCTTATTACCCTTTTGCGACGTCATTGCGACAGTATAACGGGGTCTAGTTATAATACTAAATAAAGAACTCTTTACTGATTTTTACGAAAACAAGAGTTGTCTATATAATTTGTAGTTTGAACTAATATCAGGTAATTTTAAATTGTAAAATTGCACTGAGAACAAACTTGTTGTTAGAAACACGACAAAAACGAGTAGAGCTAATGCTATTAAACCTATGCTAATTAAAGTAAAACGCTCGTTGAAATAAACGCATAAATATGGGGAGGGTATCTGAATAAACTTTTTTGTTCTTTAGTAAATGTTACATCGACTTAAAAAGAAATATGTTTCATAACCTGCCAGAAATAAAAAAATTTGACGTTACGCTATCAAAAAAAAAAAAAGACGGAATAAAATTGCATCACGAATAAAATAGGTTTATATTCAAATAGATTCGTACATAACATTCAAAAGGAGACTTTGAGATATATATTAGACCTTAATTGAAGCCGATTTAGGCTTTAATTTTAGTTTTAGTCTTGCCAAAACCAAATTTTCCTCTTTCCAAAATAGAAGTTATACGTATAATCATTTAGACAGCATTAAAACTAAATTAAAATTTAATCGGGTGGTCACGGTCAATAGCCGTCTTAACGGCTCTGGGATAGAAAAATATGAAAGTTAAGAAGGTAGAATTATAACATAAATGCTGATTCATACCAGAGAAAAAACCAAGAGCTACTTATAAGCGCCTACAGCATTTCTCTGGTTAGACCGATTAGTATCGCGTAGAGGTTTGCCTTTTTAATTAGGTCAGACAACGGCACGAATTACAAGGTTACCACAAATTACTTGGAAGATGTATACATTTTTAGAAGATAATTGTATTAAATTAAGTCATGGTTATTAAGTGAAATTGGCCAAGAGCCACCTCCGCCGCGTCATCGGAGATGTAGTCTTACTGAAAGATGTGAATTTAGAATTATTTGTATTGGCGACGTGATCGCATTATTAAGTTGATAGTTGGCGGGGATGAGAAGGAATCTTGTTGATAGATTATAAAGATAAAGGTGTCTCCATAACCGGAGAATACTACGCTTCAATCTTAGAGCGATTAAAAGAAGCAATCAAGGCAAAAAGAAGGGGAAAATTAACCAAAGGTGTCCTCCTTCTGCACGACAACGCGCCTGTGCACAAGAGCCGTGTTGCGTTGGCTTCCCTGCATAAGGTGGGCTTCGATATTTTGGTTCATACACCCTACAGTCCTGACCTGGCTCCCAGTGATTATTATCTCTTTCCAAAAATGAAAAAAGAACTTCGGGGGAAGAAGTTCTCAAGCGATGAAGAAGTGAAGGAAGCAGTTTCAGCTTATTTTTCAGACAAAGAAAAAACATTTTGTTTCGAGGGTATACATAAGCTAATGGGCAGCCATGCATCAGTCCACTGATGTCTCTACAGAACTACTGCAACACAAAGGTATCCACATCGCCAGCAGGAGGCAGCAGTGGCGCGCGGTCCGCACAGGGCTGTACCCGGGATCTCCACGCTTCTAGTAAACAACTTACCGTTAACTTTGTGTGTGTTATCCAAGTTACCATGGTGTTATCAATAAAACATTAATATTATATTAAGACTTGTCCTTATATTATAGTACATTAATATTGATCCGTATATCCTATCCCTGGGTTATATTATAACATAACAAACTAATTCAATTTAAAACTAGTAGAACATATTCAATTAAGTTTTAGGTTAACTTAAAAATTAAAACACAATAAAATAAAATAAATCTTGGTCGAAAAACTGATGTAGATAATCCTAGCACAGCTAGATATAAGTGCAAATTCACTGATGCGTTTTGCATGCGTATGATTCACAAAACACAGCCAAACAACAATCTTGGTTTCCATGTTTAGAACTGGTATACTGCATGCTTCCCTAGAGTAAGAGCATGCAATACCGCAACACCGTTATTAAATACGCGCCTTATTGAAATTCGTAAGAAAGCAAAGACAGCTTAGTCACGTTTTTAACAACCATTAAAAAGAACATGAAATATTTTCAAGTTTGAGCTTTTAAATTTAAATCATGCGTGTCTTGCTTACACCATAAATTAATGCACGTGTCTTTGAGTAAATTATTCTCAACAGTAATAAGAATCGTTAAGTCAGTTTTAAGTACGTCGAAGAGTATTGCAATGAAAACTTTTAGGTTATGGCAGCTCTAAATCTAATATTTTCTACACGAGAATAGGTGTCACTAAATTGTTTTGTTTTTGTGTACCGTACGGTTGATATTGAATATGGTACGGAACCCTTTGTGCGCGAGTCTGACAGGCACTAGGCCAAATTGTTTGATTATGATTATCATTTGGTTTGTTGGTTGATCTGATGGTATCACCTGCCCTGATCCTAGATAATGCCTATCGGGCTCCTTAGGCCCAGTCCGACGCTGCTAATCTGTATGTTTACTCCTTGTTATGTTTTACATCTATCAATTGATGGTGAAGTCATTCTGGCGGATTTCGACTTCTGCTAAACGGAAGAGCTACGCTGCTGGTGTGCTCTCACTCTCAAATGACCTATTACCCCTATTTTCGCTGTAAAAGTGCGTGTAGTGGGAATATAGGGTTTAGTCATTATAATATTGTTTTAGTAATTTTACGTAATATTTGGAGATTCATTAAAATGAATTAAATTTCGAAACCGGTTGGGTTAAAAGTACCTATGGTTATAGTTAATTGGTGTAAACAGTGTACAAGTGGTTTTCATCAAGTTGCTTTCCATGTTTCACCAAGTGCCGACAATCGCAAGTGTAAGTTATATTTGGAGATTGTTTATTTTTTAGATCTTAGCGTCTTTGGTTCTGCTGTTTCTTCTCTGATCTTGAGAATACTAAACGTTTTGTTGCACCATGTTTCTTCACTCCGAGCGTTTTTCTGTCGAAACATTTACCAGCGAGAGGGTTCGGAATGGCTAATAACAGAACCAAGCGTCAGCCGAGCCACCCGCGGTGGGTGTGGAGGATATGAGAGGCTGCTAAAGTGGTAAAAAAAAACTAATATTACGCCAGCTGAAACTTTTCTCACAGATATTTGACATCATACTGAGCTGAAAAAAAATCGTCAGCTGCATCGTGGATTCGTTAGTTTTTTTTACTGCTTTCGCAACCTCTCACATCCAGACCCACCGCGGGTGCGTCAGCTGACGATTTTTCTTCAGCTCAGTATGATGACAACTATCTGTGAGAAAAGTTTCTCTGCGGCTCAACACTGAATTTCAAATTGAATATCGTGATCCATCCTACCCTCTATGACATTATTATTTACCATCTTCAATGAAAACTGTCACATATATACAATCTGCATAGTTTTTAGTAATTTAGATATTATAACCTGATGATGCCGTAAGGCAAAACCGGTAGTTTAATAAAGTGAATCAAGTGAAACAGTACAATGTATTTTTTGCCCCAACGTGATGGGTGGTGAGCCCTATCGCCGTTCTTTGGGCACAAATACACGCTTCTTAGGGTATGCAGGTTTTCTCACGATGTTTTCCTTCATTGTTCAGCAAGTGTTAAGTATTAAATACTCTGCAGATAAATTCCGAAAAACTCATTGGTGCATGCTCCGGCCGGGGATCCATCGCAATTTTACTCAAAATATTTGTCATTTTTACAGTTTTACTAAAAAAAACCTGTGCACACAATTTGTACTAATCGGCAATAATTTTTTAAGAATATACATACTATCGTATCAGATGAAAATTTTAATCTCTGCCTACCCTTCTGGGAGACATGCGTAGTATATGTACTGTATAAGATATACGCTTCAGACAGACAAACAGCGGAGGCTTAGTAATAGGGTCCCGTTTGGCACCCTTCGGGTTCGGTAGCCTAAAAAGAATATTGTCGACTCCAAGAATATTAATTGTCACACTTCTCGTGGAATTCAGCGACTTAGGAATTATAAAAGGCGAACCAACAATCTATGTCTCTGTAGCCCCTTTGATCGCGTTTAAGGTGGGACCATTTTCTTAATATTCCTTTTCGTTTGAAACTTAAAACTTGTCCTGAGAAAAGACACCTGAGAAATATTACAGAACCTCGTTAAAATATTCATCAGACTATAGCTCACTGTTACTTAGGAATTTTACAATTATCGCTTTTGTATGTTGTGGTAAATAAATAATTTATATTTCTTTGTAATTGTTCTTCAAGATTAAATAAAAAAACATCTATCATCTGATCAATGAACCTCGGTAACAGTCATGACTGCGGACTCCCCTTGTGTTTAACTTTTTTAATTTTTATTATTTGTCGTGATAGAGGGGATTATTCTGGGAAAATTTAAATTTTCTGCCTATTGTGGTTGTAGCTGTAGACCCCTTCGGGTACGGAACCCTAAAAGGACATGATAAAATAACTTTTAAAAACAGACGAAGATCTCTCGAATATTCTTAGTTCTTGCACCCCGCACTTACCATACTTACCCCGACTGTGAATGCGGTAGAGTAGATTATGCGAGATGCAGCAAACATAATAAAACTCGACATATTTTGGGAGCATCTGCTTTCAGTTCCCGAATGAGAAATTCTAAAGAACAACAACCAAGGCAGGGATGAGACTAAATCTGCCCATCACTTTGCGGGCAGTAAGTCGGTTCTCGTTGATGGATGGGCGAGTTTATGCCCACTGTAATGAGCCCGGGTAATCGCCAAGGTTTTATCTGCCGAACTGATGGATGCTGCAGTATAGGGGCTGGTTGGCCGTAGTGTTACGTTGTAAGATAGAGTAAGCTTTATAACATCATAGTTTGCGGACCCCGTCACCTTTCTAGCGCTCTTCTTCTTTCCTAAGAGTTGCTGTTTGGAAGTCAATGCTCAAGGGCATTGATGATAATTTCACCGTAAAGACGCTGAAGTCATCGATTTGGCAGGCCGCACCTAGTGGGATAGGTCTATGGGATGGGGAATAAAAAGGTCGTCCGGAACCGGACCGGCGTCAAAATTGGATTTTTATCCGGGAGATGCTCCGATAAAGCACGTCACTTCCGCCCCGACGCTTGGCAACGAATTGTTCTTCCGTTCCATCCAATATGGCGGTGCCTTCGAAATGAACTCTTTGCTTTTCCTCTGTTGAAATATTTATTTTTAAAATTCTGAATAACATATTAATTAAAAACTTGTTTTGGATATTCAATAATAAAATTACTTAAAAAACTACACGAAATATATATTAAAAAACCTGCATTGAAAATAATTAAAGTATTATTATATTGAAACGGCCACTCACGATTTTTATATAGTCATATTTCGCCTGACTAGTTTCACTGTATTCGAACGGTATCTTCGGAGGCAAACATGGTTACGCGGGGGTTGGGTTCATATGGTCTAGATTGTAAAACGACTTGGTAGGCATAGAATAAACCCTTCTATTTTAACGATTAATAACAATTATGCAAAAAATTAAATAATCTAATGGCGGTATGGTCTAGCTCCCTTTGTCGTTCATAAACAAGAGAAAAAAAACCTTCCTAAGCCTCATGTAAAAGAAGTTGTCCGCTGGCTGGAGGTTGTTTCAAACAAGAAACCACTGCCAAATTCTTCCTCCCTTTGATATAGCAACTCAAAAACCATTATAATGGCTGAGTTTTAGAGAACCTAATGAATTTAAGAAGAAAACAGACGGTAAAGGTGTTGTTTCGGTATCATCGGTCAGTCAATACAGAACAGGGTTAGATTTTGAAGTTGGCGTGAAACCTAATTATTTGTCTTTTTCTTCGTCTCAAATATATTAAATATAGGAGACGTACTGGTTGTGTTATTTCGAACTCTGTCACACTCAGACTCACCAGTAATGGTCATTATCAAGTTAGGTATATACATTCATTTTGTACTGACTCCGATAACAGCTGTGTATGACTCGCATGAAATACTTGGACCGTTACACTTACTTCTTTCTCACTTCTATGGTTACTTGATTATACTTCCTAGTATTATTGTGTCACACAATTTTTCTTGGAAAAATTAACTATCGGCAGCTCCTCTTCGTTTGTACTTCGTGAATGTAACCCGTCAACCTCAGTGATAAGATCATTTCCAGATGAATATCAATCTTTGATAACAGAGCCGTTGTTTGGGTTAATCAAGAATAGAGTGGATACATAATGCTGTTTTTCAAGGAATAAAGTTTAAGTTGGGGAAAATCTCATAAAAAATCTCATAAGAAAAGCAAATAGTATGTATGAACTTATAATAAAATCTTTTTGGCTATACCATTTGTATATGGCTGGTTTTAAGACCCGGTCGCGCTTGTTATCGCATCTACTGTTCTTGATTGGTTATCAAAAATATAAGGTGACTTTAAGGCGAGGCATTGATAAACTTTTAATTTCAAATCGGCGCCTTATGGGAGTGGAGTGAGGGGGACTTACTCACTGAAGACTCAGTAAGTAGTCGGTATCAAGGTTCGATGATTTTTGGGAAATTCGAAAATTATCTTTCTCCTGATCGCTTAAAACGCAAGCCAGCCCCGAGTTATCTACTACGGAAAGACAAAATTGTCTTTCTCGAATTGCGCAAAAAAGTTTACTGAGCCTTGATACTACTTAAATTGAATACAAAATAAGCTACAAAAGTATCTTTGGTTAATTCTCTGTGACTGAAACTTTTGAAGTTATGGCCAAAATTAGATAATGACTTCTTGCAGTAAGCCGACGATTTATTTGCCTTGAAATCGAGCTCAAATCAAACTCGGTTAGTCCGTCGTTCCCTGCGTGCATTTTCAAAGAATCTTGGTGTTGTTCATCAAACACTTGGTTAACTTGGAGATGAACGATAGTGGAGTGTTCTATCTGTCGCAGGGAAATGAGAATATCCCTAGGGATATCACGAAATACTGGAAGCTGCCGAATTATCCAATAGATTACTTCTTCTTACGAAAAACATGTCTAGTGATAAGTAATATACTTATTAAGAGTAAGTAGACTTTTTCTCACTGCCTTATTGCAACTCTCGCCTCTTTAAATCTTTTATAATTACAGACCACCCATAGACGTGACTACACTGTTCCTTCTATTGCAGGGATGGGGAAATGGTGGCCGGTGGGCCAAGTCTGTTCCCTGACATGATTCAATCTGGCCCGCGATAAAAACCCGTCAGCTATATTAAATCGGCCCGCGAATAACAATATTCGAATAATTTTAATTAAACCCGCTAACAAAATTATTAGCAAAGACGTGCGAAACCCTACAGCTTGGGGCAAAGTCACTGTTCCACTAGCTCGGTACTGTACCTATATTTTGGTTGAAACCAGTATAAGCCAGAGCGTTCACCCTTGACCCCTAACTCCCGTTGGTCATCTTGGTGGTGTTCCCCCTCTCTCCGACTTGCTGGTTAAGGTATAGCGCCGTCTCGCTCTCATAATTAATATCATATATATGCAATTTTATTGCAAGTAATTATGCGGACACCCTTAGTTTGGGAAATAATTGAGTTCCAAACAAAAATGCATTAACCCTAACGCACCAACATACGGGCGAGTATCGGGAGAGCGTCGTCCGTGAAACAGCTGTTCCGGTGCAGCGTTCTAAAATAGACCTTCCTATCTTTTTCTCTGAAGATTTGCGCGCATTCTTTTGTCAATTTTTCTGTTAATTACTGGTTTTTATTAAGCTAGCAAATAACCAAGGAATGTTCCTATATTAAATATGGCACACGAAGGTTCATTTAAGAATACAGAATACATTTCACATCTTTGCTTTGCTGATGACGTCATAATCTATTTAATAACTTAATGAAATAATCTTCAAAATTTTGAATTTGAATTTTGATCAATTTAGTATGTACTGTACTGGCGATTTTAACATTTCACTGATTGAATTTACTTTTTGTTTGTGATTTTATTTATTTTTAGTTCCAATTATATAAAAACAAAGTAAAATAAAATTTAAATACAAAAGTGTACTAGCTCTCACCATAATTCACATAGTTGTCGCTGTCGTATGGTATGAATATTTGTTTCGGTAACAGCAGTTGCCGGCCGACCTTCATGTAAATCGTAATAGAGATGATCGAATTTTTGGTGTATGCATTTTGACTATATAATCTAGGGTTTTGAAAAAAACACGTTTGGATAAATTTTCCTCGATAGAAATAATTAATGAAATGAGGTCTTCATTCACGGATATGCGTATTCGTTTGACCCGATATCTACCTTGTAGCTAATTATGTGAAAGACACTGATTAGGGTTTAAAGAGCCCCTTTTGTTTAAAGTGTTCAATGCAATAAAGTCATTCGTGACGTTTACTTAATAGCCCACATGCATAAGAAGTTAAGGGTGTCAATCACACGTCAATCAAAATTAAGCCGTGCAGCAATGAGATACGATTCAAATAAAAATGTTTTGTTTCTTAACATTTTGACACTTCACTCAGGACACTTTTTTGGTAAATTTTATACAAGACCCGAGGTGACGGATTAATAATTTTTTTTTAGTCATCATGCCTATTGAAGGGTTATTTTTTGATTTTTCGGAATTTCAACTTTGGATCAGCTAGGCGAAAATAGCTGTGCTTCACTTTGATTCTGTCAGTGTTGTTTTAGCCATTTAATGACTAATCTTGTTTTTTTTTAATGCATCCGAAATACTGACATCAATGTCTCTTTCTTTTTTTTAAGTTCCGAAACAGGAATTTGCAGGGAGTCTGCAATGCGATTCCGTGCATCATTCACCTGAAAACATCGTACCCACAATACTACATATTATTTTCAGACGAGGCTCTTTTATCACAATGGCTTAAACTAAGGTTCAATCACTAAATTACACCTGCGTGGTACATCCTATAGACTAGGACCTGGACAGAGCCACGCGCTGCGTTTAGTTTAGGTTACAGTGGACCGCGAATACCAACTCTAAGGTCCTCTGTAGATTTAAATCAAAATTAAACTCAGATTTGAATTAAGTAATCACTTCCCAGTTAAGGGCAACGTATTTCACTGCTGATGTTATCGACAAACGTCAAATAACACCAGTACCTACCGCAACAGGCACAAGTCGCCCGACATCGCATCCACCTCATCCGCACTCTGCCGATCGCAGCTCAGACCGATCACACAAATTCAAAATTCAAAAACAGTTTCAGGACCAGTTCCCATGCATAAAGGCAATCTGGCGATTTATCGAATGATTGATAAACCAAGCTTGAGCCTAAACAAGGCCGAACATTTGTAACGATTCTCACTGAAACGGATGCCCGGTTTTATATTTTTTTATTAAATAATTTTATGAAAAATTACTATGATGTTTTGAAGTTAATACAAGGCAAGTATAGTTTTCAAAATGTGAAATTTGTTATTTAAAATGATCAATAACTTCGCCACCTGTTCTTTTGGTAAATAAAATTATACCTAATATAAAACACTAGACTGGAATGGACGAGGCATAAACGTAAACGGAGAGTACATTTCACATCTTCGCTTTGCCGATGACATCGTGATAATGGCGGAATCGCTGCAGGAACTGGAGGTAATGGTGCGCAGACTTAGCGATTCTTCGAGACGAGTGGGCCTGCAGATGAATTTACTTTTCCTTAGATGAAGGCAATTGAGTATTTTTTAAGTTACGTTTTGTTTGCAAAGACAGACAGACATGCAGGTAAATAAGAAACGAATGAGATTTCTTTTAAGGAAACTGGATCGACGAAAAGAATAAAAGCGATTGAGCTCAATACTTGAAAAGTGATTGAACCTGTTTAATTTATGTTCATAATTTATAATATATGTTGATCGCATATAACCTTGTAGTAAATAATGTTCACATCGTGACGTTGTTTTTATTACAATATCATTCTGATATTGTAACGGCTACTCACGATTTAATAGTCAGATTTCGCCTGACTAGTTAATTTAAAGTGACAAATAACCAAGCTTTTTTAAAGGTTTGATAGAAATTTTGGTGTTTATTTTTAACAAAATCCGTGATGAAGTTTATGTTAATCGGGAATGTAAAAAAAAGAAGAAGTTCTAAGTTTCCTTAGAAACCGAATCTCTTTACGTATTCAATATCCACATCCACAGCATTGTTTTTCCTTCTTCTGTCAATCTTGTTAGGGACAAATGGCAGGTTCTTATGAAGTTTTAGCACTGTATGGGTAATATATAGTTTCCTAACGGTAGCCAGTTTAGTTAGTCGGTATAGGCTATCTGTAGAGAATCTCCTTTTTTTGGAAATGTTTTGTGGGGATACAAATTAAATGAAACACATGAACTTTTATGACAGGAAATATAATACCCATTGTTTAATTTATTAAATGGTCTTCTAGTTTAACCTTTATATTTTAATTGATGCTTTAATTTATAATCTTAGTTATAAAGAAGACCGGATCGTAATATGAATGAGGACCGCCAAGAGTGGCGTAATCCTGGAAAGGCCTATGTCCAGCAGTGGACGAAACAGGCTGATGGATGGAATATGAATGATAGGTAGTTTATTTTAATACTTGATGGCATTTATTCTTGCTGTACTTTAAAACAGACATGTAATTATTACTAAGTAATCGCAAAGATATCTATCTATGATATCTAAAGATATCTAAACTATGATCTAAATATCATTTCATTTGAGCTGTATTATGTTTTTGACCATAAAAGTTATACTAAAATAAACGTCGTTAAAAAGGTCATATAAAACGGCCGTCATATCAAAAACCCATCCCTGTAATTTCAAAATAATAAATAAAAACACCTCTAAATCGCGAGTTTTCTGAGCGGACCAAGACAAATAAAGTATATTCTATTTATTTATTGATTTTATAATAAATACATGACAAATTCAATGTAAAATAAGGTAAGCTAGCATCAACTCGATAGTACTTGCCCATAGAACACTAGTTACGTCCGGTCCAGTATTCATATTTAATTAAACGAAATGAATGATATTTGGAGAGCTTACCTTGTGGCTGACTGTACTTATAAGTAGGTATATAATCCCTATGAAATATAAAGTTTATTAATATTAAAGTTTTTTGTCATTTTGGTATTTGTTTTGGACCTTGGACGAGTTTTGAACATTATTGTATCAATTTTATTATTTATTTTTAAAGTGAACATGAAACTAAATATTCTGTAAATATTTCAAGCGTCTACTTGTTGCCATTATCAATATCGAGCAAAAAAATCACGTTTGTTGTATGAGAGCCCCCTTCAATATTTATTTTATTCTGTTTTTTAATATTTGTTGTTATAGCGGCAACTGAAATACATCATCTGTGAAAATTTCAACTGTCTAACTATCACAGTTCATGAGATATAGCCGGGTGACAGACGGACAGACAAACGGACAGACGGAGAGGATTTGCGAGTAAGATGGTGGTACCTCCACAGTCGAGCCCGGCATCAGCTCTACCACCTATCGAATATATAGTGTTTACATGACAGAAATCATGAAGTTTTTTTTTCCAATAAATCTAGTTTCAGGACTATTTAATAGTGGAGGCATTGTTTGGTATGATAATTATATTCAGCCGCACAGGTCAAACTTTTTGAGATAATTTGAGATAATGAGTCACTCTACTAATATCACTCAAGTACTTGACTGCACAGTTAAAAAACCGTTATTAAAATATTCGTGATGTCAACTCACTCTAATGTTATTTGTCATCAATGTAAGTAGGTAATATTGTTTTTATAAAGATTAGATATGACATGTAAAACGTATACTTTATGTATCTATTTTACAAATAAACATTTTGAATTAGAATTAGAAACATTTTTTAATTCAGACACTTTGTGCATTAACTAGCCATGAAATTGGAATTTTAGGTTTAATATTATATCAATCAATATTCTCATGACACCAAGCGTCACTATCATCCAAATAGTCATTGATTTTATAATATGCTTTTCTCAAGAGTGGGAAAAAAATAATATATAATTTAAACTTATTTTCTGAAAAACTAAGGACCTCCTTTGGAAGTTTATTGTAATATAATGTAATAGAATTGTGTGACTGTAACGTTAGAGTGAAAAATGTATATATAGATATAATAAGTTTTATAGTTATATATAATATAAGGTGACTTTAATTTATACAGCTAAACTTATACTGGAGGCTTGGTAAGTGATCAGTAACACGGATCAATAACACTCTTCGCAAAATAAAATGTTGACGTCCCATAGTAATTGACTCAAGAATAATTTACGAATTTCACAAAACGTGTCATTGAACCTTGTTACTGAGCACTTACCAAGCCTCCAGTATAGAATTCGTGGAAAAGACAGAGGATTTTTTCATAACAAGTTTGTTTTATTGTATGATGTTTTATTTATTCTATCACTACCTACATTTGTGTCTTGGTACAAATTGGGTAAACGAAGTTAGCGGGTGCAAATGTGCTTAAACATGACATCGCAGTATGCAAGGAATTATCTGAATTAAATATATTGAATTGAATTGAATTAGCCTAAGCAAGTGGATGAAGATAAAATGAAATTGAAAGTCTGTAACAGGAAATAAGTTTTTCAGTCAATTAAAACAGTACTTGATCACGGTTTGTCCATACAGTTTCAAAGAATTTCTTAGAGCTCTTCAACAAAAAGCAAGCCCTGATGGTCGAGCTGCAGCATTACGAAGCCAACGCGGCGTCTGGGCTTCAGAGTCTGGACCCATTGGACAGACCAGGGTGCGCCATGCCAACTAATACGAGGCTGCAAGTTGCTGTTGCTACGGTTTTGGACGAGGTATTAGTACTAAGTGGTAGAGCAGACGCCGGGCTTGACTGTGGAGGCACAACCATCTTTCTCGCAAACCCTCCCGAAGTTTTTTGAGAGAAAGAGAACAGCTTTCAAATTTGTACAGCCATGTGAGTTATGCCTGGAGCCGATTGATGACGGTATATCCATCCCCAATGGCAGTCCGTTTTATATAAGGTTACTGGGGATATCAAGTAGAAACTATAATACTCGTAGGTACCTCCTACAGAAGTCTATGGCCCCTTTACGTATTCAATTTTACACAAATTGGCTACCTACGAAAAACTATATAAAAAACTGATAATTACACGTACATTTAGTTGTACCAAATTTTCATTCAATTTTCAAGTTTGCTGTAGGAATTTGGCTGAATCAATCAATCACCTTATATGACAGCGTACAGTTACTGGGTCATAAAAATGTAATTAATTAGAAACGTTCCTTTAATGCCATGGAGCAACCAGCTTCATGTATTGCCTTTAGTTTCCGAAGATTATTCTCCACCTACGTTTTCATTTATAATTATAAAAGTACCACCTCCAATATATTATTATATTTCTATAATATTGTCTAAATATGTACGATACAATTAGAAGTATAATATTAAGATATAATATAGTAGTTATTTAATTAGAGATAAAAACGTAGGTGAAGTAGGAGAGCTGTAGGCAGGGACTGGGGACTTACACCCAAACTATGCGAATGGCTGTACACAGTAGTGGTAAGACCGGTTTCAACTTACGGAGCCTTGGTGTGGTGGCCAAGAACGAAGTTAATAACAACTGAGAACAAACTGCAACAACTACAAAGACTAGCATGCACAGTAATCAGTGGATGCATGAGATCAGGCCCCGAGAGTTCTTTGAGTATTTTTCGCTATTCCCTATAGTTTCGGATTTGCCCATTCACGCCCACATGAAAAACTAATTCTGTATAGATAAATAGGTACATACAATAAACATAGTTGTTTCTGTCCCGTCCATTCTCCGACAGATTCTCCCCTCGGCCTTATGAAGTAACTGGGCTGCGTAGCTACGGGAAAACTAGAAAAATTTGTGCGTTTTATTAAGAGTATGATGTTATTTTTTTTGTAATAAACTGCAATTGCCGAGTTTACGAAAATCAGTAATATTACATAAAAGTTACTCGGATAAGGTAGAACTAATTTTTTTTTAGAAATATTCGATGAACTGACGCGGGCGTGAGTCGAGTGCATGACAAGTTTATTAGAAAATTTTAGAGTATCAAGATACTTTGGGCGACGTATATCATGCTATAGGAATAGAAAGATTTACGAGGCATTTTTACA
This sequence comes from Ypsolopha scabrella, assembly GCA_910592155.1. NCBI lineage: Eukaryota > Metazoa > Arthropoda > Insecta > Lepidoptera > Ypsolophidae > Ypsolopha > Ypsolopha scabrella. The sequence goes on from OU342985.1 coordinate 14,800,721, forward strand.
CTATACTTACGTAAGTTAAATTAACAAGAACTAGTAATATTCGACTAGCCTTTGCCCACAGCTCTGCCCACGCTGAGAAATAAACAGTATGAATTTGGCTATTTCATGCAAAGTCACTTTATATAGAACGCATAATAACTATAGCTAGAGCTAAATGTCGTATTTCCCTTTATGGGTTATTATTATTAGTATTTACTGTACTAGGGCCAAAACTATTTTTTTTCATGTTTGTCTCTTTGTCATACCGCCAAGCGTTCGGGCGGATAACTGAACCTAGTTCCTGATCACTGACCGAGTCTCCAGTATAAATTTGGTCGATTGATTTAATTTCACTCTATATACAGAATGACTTTTAACCTAACCCCGATAATTTAGTACATGATTTGGAGTTTCCTTTTTTTTGTATTGAAGTCCACAAGGAAACGACCAGCCAGCTCTGACGAGCCAGCACCATCAGCCAAGTGCTCATATAACTCTGCTTTCTTCTCTTAGGCTAACCTGAAAAAAGAGAAGTTGGTAGTTACAATAAGCTTCGAACTGTGCTGTGAACTTAAAGAAATAAAAGGAGTGCTTAGACCATATAACACGGGACTAGGCAAGCGCACTTATCCCCCTCTGCCGAAGTACATGAACAATTTGTTCATGTAAGTTTGCTTGTGTGGGTGTTTTGAGTTTGTGTTGCAGCTTTTGATTTAGTGTGACATACAATTTGTCGCAGGAGTGTGCGTGAATGAGTAAATGTGTGCTGTGTGTGTTTACCTAACCCAGCCCAAAAGACTTGTCTTTATAATAATATTACATAATTAGGTGTGTAAGAGGTGTGTCAGTATCGTTGAAGATAGAAAATTTAGATCTCTGCCTACCCATTTGGGAGGAAGGCGTGGTGGGGTTATGTATAGACTAATTATTGTATAATACAATTATATTACCTAGTCGGTTCTTAAATACTGTCACTGGCCATTTTTTTTTAAATAGAACACCTAGAAAAAAAAAATGAAATGGTGTTAGATTTTCAAATATTTTTGATTAATAATCTGCCAAATCACAATTACATTCATTCATTTTTTACGATGGAGTGGACTCGCAAAGAGGACCGGGTAGCAGTAATTGCATTGTATCGTTGCGGCCATCCACCGAAGACGATATTCAACTTGCTTCAAAAATTAAAAATCACGAAGAGGTTCGTGTACCGTACCATCAAAAGGTACAATGAAACCTCTAGTGTCGATGACGAGAAAAGAACTGGCAGACCTCGTTCCGTTAGGACTCCAGGGGTCATCAAAGCAATCAAGGCGCGTATTGCAAGAAATCCCGTCCGCAAGCAGAAACTGATGGCTTTGGAGATGGGATTAACCAGAAGTACCGTAAAAAAAGTACTCAATGAAGACCTGGGACTACGAGCTTATCGAAAAAAGAGTGGACATCTTCTGGACGCGCGTCTGATAGCTATGAGAGCCAAAAAATGCAAAGTTTTGCTAAAGCGGTACGCAAGAAACAGACACCGCGATATCCTGTTTACAGACGAGAAAATTTTTAATATCGAAGAGAAGTACAACAAAAAAAATGACAGGGTGTACGCTACCAGCTCTGCGGCCACTGGAAATGCCATTCCTAGAGTGCAGCACGGCCATCATCCATCATCAGTCATGATTTGGTTGGGAGTGTCCTACTATGGCCCTACTGAAGTGCATTTTTGTGAAAAAGGTGTCAAAACCAGTGCAAAAGTGTACCAAGACACGGTTTTAGATCGCATAGTAAAAGATCTGCCCCAAACACTCTTTGGAGGACGGCCATTTGTATTTCAACAGGACTCCGCAACTGCTCATAAGGCCAAAACAACTCAGGAGTGGTTCGAGCGCCAGAATATCGAGCTAATAAGGCATCAAGATTGGCCCTCATCTAGCCCTGACCTCAATCCACTGGATTACAAAATTTAGCAGGAATTGGAGGAGAAGGTCTGTTCTAAACCTCACAAAAATTTGAGCAGCCTAAAGTCATCATTGATTAAAGCAGTGGCCGATATCGACATGAATATGGTCCGTGCTGCTATTGATGATTGGCCGCGAAGATTGAAGGCTTGTGTGAAAAATGGTGGCAATCATTTTGAATAAATTTTGTGTTTAATGTAAGCTAATTAAATTACCTTTTTTAAAAAAAAACTTTTTTTGAATACCATGACTAGTTTTCATTTTATAGCCAATTTTGTTTGTGACAGAATTTAAGGACCGACTAGGTATATTAATTATATTGTATTTTGCTGGTCTTATAATACATTGTTTATATTAGCCATAATAATAACTTAAATTGTAACTTTAATATAATAGTGACATATGCCGTGACTTCGACATCCCATAGTTAGACAGTGACAAAACGATATGGCGATGTAACTACCATCAGCGCCATCTAGTTGTGAGTTTTTGAAACTTTTACATGAACAACCTATGTGACTAGTACAAAAAAGATGTATTTGTATGTAATCACATAAAATGTATAATTGTATATCACTAATTATATAAATACAATATCAAAAAATACATGATTGAGTCGTGAAAACTTGAAATAACTTTTAACCACCTAATTTAAGTACTTAGGCATTAACCAGGACCTTTTGTTTCAGCTAATGATGCGAAAAGTAGACCAGTTTCTGTACGACTTGGTGTATTTCACAAAAGATTTTCAATTTATTTTAGGAATGGCAAATCCAAATTTAATGTATGAAGTAGACAATGGCAAATCCAAATTTAATGTATGAAGTAGACAATATTAAGCTAACAGAAACCACAATTTAATTTTTGAAAAGTGTCACCTGTTAAAAGTTATTGGTGATGCTATTAAAATATCATCCATATATGTATATAAATATATAATCGCTGGTTGAATTTGCATTTGCATGCATCATTAGCATTGTTTTTGTTCAGATTTTTTAGTAGGTACCATATTAAGAAATCTTTGGAAAGTTTGAGCAGCGTTTCTCAAACCAAAGTTCATTTTGGTAAACTCAAAAAGTCCAAAAGGTGTTATTACGGCTGTTTTAGGTGAAAATGAAAAATGAAAATGAAAAAGCTTTATTTATCTTACAATGTTCTTAGGCAATTGGTACATCTAAATTTCTAACAGTATCAATTAAATAGAAACACAAAGTATTATACAACTAGGTACATATCAACTTAAAATTAACATGCATTTATTACGAAAAAAAATCACATTGTATAGCAAGGTCTTGACATTTATGATTGCCAATGGTCCTCAAACTAGGCAAGCCTGGAACGCGAGGGCCGGGTGAGTAGGTATTATACATTTCTACTATTTCGCTCAATTGCTTTCCAAAATTGTCTTTAATGTTTAAAGGCAGTACAAATATAATTTTTAAATAAAAGGTAATTTATTACATTGAAAATAAAAATAAACAACAAAAATAAAAGAAAATCCATAGTATAAAGTTAATCTATAATATTTACATCCTCATGCATAATAAATAAATTTAATGTTGATAAATATATTTAAACAAATAATATGAATATACATTTATAGGTTAGGTTAAATATAATTTCAAATAGCCGAAATTAATTTGACTTGCTTTTCGCTCGGTAGAAGCAACGTTTCAATAAATGAATTATAATTTGGTATGCCTGTGTCGTTACGAATTGATGATTCGTAACACTTTGCCGTGTCTGCGTCTAATAAATTTAACCCCATATAAACAAATATAAAATCACCCAAATCAGCAATTTCCAATTGTTTTATAGCGGTTATTGAAGCTACGAAACGATCAATTAATGTTTCCAAGTTATTAGCAGAAGGATTAGCGGCTAATGGTTTCATTGAAAACACTTGATTTAAATAAGAGGTAGCAAGGGCACGCCTGTCCTGATATTTCTTTATTAAGGCTTTCCACGTTGATTCGAAATGGCTCATGCAACATAGGACTACCACGAACTGTCAAATTCCTCCTTCGTACAAAAAAACAGACTATAGTTAGGAAATATGAATTTCTAAATATTATGTGATATCTACTTTAACCAAACAAAAATACTATATGTATATGCTGATTTATAGTGTAGTTTTAGGGTTACATACCTACCCGAATACACGAAAAACTTATAATTTTGAAGTTTTATTTCTTATACGTTGTAGGTAATGATATCTTTGTAATTTTTAACATTGTGATAAAGTTTCATACAACCTCGGTTTTGGTTCACTATATACTTTATATGTGTGATATATTGATATATTAGACTTTGAATAGGACAAAAACGACTTTTTCCCTTTGTTCCCTTGGAAAAACTATAAAAGAAACACACAAAATGGGAAACAGAGGCGCATAACACACACATTTCACCAGCTGTGTTTACTGAAGGTAACAGTCCGAATAATATTGACTGACTTTATAGAAGTCTACATGGAGAAGGATTATATACCAGTCTAGCTCTTGAACGGTGGGTATATCAGAGAGAAATGGTTTGCAAAATAATTCACAGCTTTTTTGCAATAATCAAAAATAGACGAAAGAGGTTATATTATGTTTAAGGTAGGAAAGGAATTACCATGCAGGCACTTGCTTGCTGAACTTATTTTTAATATTCATATTTGAATCAGTCATTCGTTTAATAAGATGATGATGATCCCGATAGATTAGTTTCTTTCCCATGGAAATTGTGGCAGGTATTCTAACAGGGCCAAATCAAAACATCAATTTCAAAAAATCTTCTTTCTTGCAGTTATATGCTATCCATCGCATTTTTATAACATGCTATCCGTCGCATATTTTACTTACATGCTAGCCGTCGTATATTTTAGTTATATGCTGTCCATCGCATTTTTATAACATGTTATTGGTCGTATGTTTTACTTACATGCTATCCGTCGCATGTTTTAAAATTAAACATAACAAAGGGTTCCGTAAGCAGACGGTGCCAAATTTTTGCCAGGCACTACCATTTTAGCGGTTTGTTTTTTGTGGCATTGATGTCGTTTTGGCATGTATTGTTATTTACTATAATGTTTTAGGGTTCCGTACCCGTCTCGTGGGAACTTCCGGAAAAATTAAAAATAAGCAATTTTCCGAATTTTTCCTTTATATACACTTTAATGACACCGCTTTCTGACAAGTTTCTAAGTCCCCTGGAAGTGGTTTAGGTTTTATATGAGTGGGTAGGTAAGTGAGTCAGTCAGTGATAAAAATTATGATTTTCAAACGTGAATATCTCGAGTTAAAGTTTAATTTATGAAATTTTGGATTTTGGGTTAGACCTCAGCAGATATATAAAATTGCAACTTCGTAGGTCTAACAGGAAATTAGTCGTGAGGGTCGAAAGTATATCGAAATGTAAATATGTATGTTCGTTTAATAATATATACAAATTCCATTCCATGGAGACCATAAACGAATTGATGAGGGAAGAGTTGCTTTGGTCGATAGGCTGTGGAGGAGTTGACATCTAAATTAGTTATAGAATATGTTCATTATTTGTATACCATATTTTTTATGTTTTAACAAATTTTAGTGTAATTTATAAGAAATGTATAATTTGCAGCAGTCGCTGTTTGTACCTTAATTTTAAAAAAGGGTATATAATACAATAATACTATAGCTTATAGTCTTTCACAGGTGATGGGACTAATGCATGGTACATGTATTTACTAAATTTTGTAATTAAATTATTTATATTGATAAGTTTATACATGGCGGAAAATATTATAGTTCCAACTACATCATCATAACATTCCCTCCGGATCATGTTTTCCAATTACTATTTTTATGCACAAATTATAGTCGATTCTGAAGGCTTCAATTTTAGTTTTAATGCTGTCAAAACTTAAAATTTTCCAAAGTAATTATTAAGGCTCTTCCCTGTTGCTCCTATTATTGGAAGAGAAATAGACAAAGACGTCGTAATAGGTTAGAATTTTGTTTAAATAATACACAAGATCTGTCAACCTGTAGATCAGACGGTAGAACACTGGCCTCTCGATCTTGAGAACCAAGTTCGATCCCCGGTCGGGCATGCACCAATGAGTTTTTCGAAATTTATGTGCCTGAAATTTATGTGTTCTTATTTCTTACCTAATACTTGCTAAGCGGTCAGGAAAAATACAATGCGGAAACTTGCATGCCCTAAAAAGTGTGTATTAGTGCCCAACGTACGGCGAAAGGGCTCACCCTCCGTCACGATGGGATGTAATAATCGTCAGTGAAAGGCGGGTGTACCGAGTGTGAACTGTAAAATGCAAGTCACCACCACTAACCACCAACACCCCTCGATATGACGATATACCGTGTCGTGTCATGACGATGTTAATAAAGTTATTGAACAAATTTACCTGTATAATATACTACACTACTATTTGAGAATAGACGTGTCGGGGGTGCGGGTGGGTAGGGTTTACCTTAAGTTATTTGGATCAGAATTTGCCTACAATTTTATTCCCAACACGAATATGTTTTTAGGTTAAAATGTTGAAGCAGGAAGTAGATCTTACATTACTAAGCTTTTGTAAAGGTGTTATCCCAAAGTGGTATATTATATGAGTATTTTGTTTTAGATGACCAGGTATTTCCAGCAGGAAGTAGTGTCAACACGATTACTATTGCGTTTTACAAAAATAATAACCCTAGATGGAAAAATCTCCTGAGAAAAAAATTATATCGCAATATCAAGAAAACGACCGCCATCTTGAATTCTGAACTTGCGGTTATGATTTGGGCCTGCCAACATCGAAATTCGTGTTTAGCATGTTCAAATTAGTAGAAATAGCTCATTTGGCTAAATACTACTTTCCATGCCGCCAGAATTCATAAAATTACCTTTTTTGTGCGAAACACCTCACCACTCACCACCCATCACGTTGGGACGTAGTAATCGTCGGTGAAACGCGGGTGTGCTGAGTGTGGACTGTGGCTTGCATTTCACAGTTTACACTCGGGAACACCTCTTACACCCCCTCGGGGATTCATGTCGTGACGATATATTTCTTTTTATTTATTTGAGCAAAAGTGAACCTATAAGCTCTGTAAGGTGACTTTAATTTATCCAGCCGAACTCATACTGGAGGCTTGGTAAGTGATCAGTGATTCCAGATATATTCAATCGGATTTAAGTCACAGTGATATGTGGGTGGCAGACGTACTATTTCTTGACCATCTTTCATTAATTCGTCAACGACGTATTTTTTTGGAGGCTTTGTCCTTAAAATTATCGGGTACAATTCCTTTTTCGTCATATTCTCGTCAAACGGAACGTTATTGTCACGCAACCAGTTTTACATAACAGATTTGAGTGATGCGCTCGTGGGTGCCTTTATTGATTGAGTTGAATGGTAAGGTGCATTGTTGGAATGTTTAAAAATATACCACGAAAACAAGTCGACGCGTATCGGCAACGAAAGTGCTAACCGTACTGACGCGCCGTGGCGAGCGCGGGGAGGTGAAAGGAGAACGGGGCGGGTGGTTCGCATTCCAGCGAGGTCTCGAGATAATGTGACCGGGTTGTATTTTTACCTACAATAAATGGGATTTTAAATGTTTTTTTTGCATGTGTTTATTAGTCATATTTGAAACAGAACCTTCTTTCTTGACATCTTAAGAACTTTCTAAACATATTTCTACAACACATTATCAAAAAGATCAAAATAGTACATTACGATACGAGAGCGATGAAACGTTTTCTGACGAGTGTGTCCTAGCTTTGTGAGGGTTAACGCTGATGCATTTACCTATTTTACGAATTTTTGTTTTATTTCCTCGCATTAGTGATGAAAATAAGAGTGCTTAACACGGGTGAAAGTGATCAATTGAATCTCTTGTATAACAATCTATACTAATAATAAAGTAGTAAAAAATTCGTGTCTGTACGTTACAAAATTTCAAATAAATCGATTATTTATTAGCTATTGTTACAGAAGCAAAAACTAAACTTTTTTTAGTTTTTTGTCTTGATTTATTCGGGGGAGAGTAAGAGAACAGCTCTCAGGCAAAACCAGGCGGCCCAGTATGAAATTATTTTAAACTTTTTATTGAACGCCTGCTATAAAATTTGAAGTCGGTTATTTTTTTTGTTGAAAGTTTATTGATTTGGGAACAAGCAGTTATATAGACTAACTAAAGTTGACACTTACGATCTATTAAACTCTACGCGTCCAAAAGATCTCATAAGTTTAGTCCTAATATAGGTAATTTTCTGTTTTTTTTCTATACTTAGTCCTAGGTCCTGGTATAGGACCTAATTATGATATTGTGAACGGAATGTCAAGTTTCTAAGTCAACTGGAGGAAGCACCTTTATAGGTTTTCATGGTGAGCCAATATGTATGTCATATTTGTATTTTATACCTATGTATTGGGGACTATCCGCGAAAAAAATGTAAAATAAATAAAAAAATATTTAATAAAAATATAATAATTATGGATATCAAATTCTAGACATTAAAGAGCTATAAATACATATATACTATATATATAAGAGAAATATATACTTTTACCGTATTTCCTGGCACCGATTTCGAGAAATATTTGAAAAACCACAAAAAATACACGTCTCCCCTCTCTTATTTCCGAAACTAATAAACCGAAAAATATGAAAAAAAGTCATGGTAATTTGGGATTACGTAAAGATTACAGGAAAAATATAGCAAGTGAGAAATTCACGATAAAAAAATGACAAAATTAAATTAAATTTTAAATACCTTCTTCCTGACAACTGTCGCATTACGGAACCCTAGGTATGCGAGTTCGACTCGCTCTTGACCGGTTTTCCTAATAAATCCATATTACAATTCGCAGAATGCCGACCTCCTTTATTTTAATACCGGAATTCGCACACCGAATCGACACAATTAGCTACTTACACATAGGATTGCCAGGCCCTAAAATACAAAAACCGGACTCGAAATTATATAAGGCCGGACGTTTTGCCCCAAAAGCCAGACATATGTTTTTTAAAGCCAAACATACCGTTTATAAGGCCGAACATTACTTTTAATTGATTAAACTATGAATCACTCTTTTGTTACAAAAAGAACCAGATAAAAATAACAACATTCAATAATTTGGTAATTGGACCAAACAACTTTTTTACCCGCACTACTTTTTGGATCATTACCAGTAATCAACTACATAATTCACAATAGTAACTCCATACATAGATGAGTTTGTCCCGAAGTTACTATGAAAAAACGGTGTTGTCTACTGAGTTCCCAGTCCCCAGTTTTAATAAAAATTACAATAATTGAAACATTATTTCACACTCAATATAGACACTCAATGATCTCTTTATCTAATAAAAGAACTAGCAGTGTGGGTGAAAAAATTAAGTAACCAAATTATGATATTAATAAAGTGAAAAATGTTCAGCTTCAATTCAAACTGATCACTGTGTTACATTGACCAAAATCCTAAAAAAATCCGGACAGGCCGAACTGCTACCGCATGGCATGGGTGCCAACAAAGCACTTACCGCCTTGCCTCGCTGTATGGCTATAAGCTTATGCGTTAGCCAAAATAAGATTAAGGGAGTAACTTTTTATCTCGATGCAAAATCTTTACTTTTAAATAAAAAGTATGCAACAATAAGTACATTTTAAAGCAATTCACGGAAATTGTTTATTAATAAATATGCCTTCACAAGAAAAATATGTAGTTTCGTACATTACATTTTAATTGCATTACATTAATAAACTTTAAAGCGTGCTTACAGTTGTAATGCAATGCAGTCAAATTGTGACGCATAAAATGACTTGATTTTCATGTGAAAACCTAATTATTAACAAGCATTTTGCAATTGGAGCCGTTGACATGAACTTTCATACTGAACTCTAGACGGTAGACCAGAACCGGTGAAATTGGTTGAATAAGTGGGCAGTGCACTAGATTCCTTACTAGCCAAAGTGCAAGTTAGATACACGTATCTGAAAAGGTCCGTGGTTAGATAGGAAATGAATTATTCTGTTGTTTGAATTCGAATTTAGATTTTGTTTTGATTGCTTTTTCACATTTTTAGCCTTCCATACCCGAAGGGTGCCAAACGGGACCCTATTATTAAGCCTCCGCTGTCTGTCTGTCTGTCACAAGGGTCTAACTAAAGCCTCACGTCAAAGTAGAATGTTGAAATTTTCATAATAATGTAATTTCTGAGTCCGACTCACACTTGGCTAAAATGATTCGTCATTTTTAGGGTTCCGTAGTCCAACAAAGAACCCTTATAGTTTCGCCATGTCTGTATCTGTCCGTCTGTCCGCGGCTTAGCGCAGAGACTATTAGAACAAGAAAGATGTAATTTGGCATGAATATAAATATTAATCACGTCAACAAAATGTTAAAACAAAATCTTGAAAAAAAAATTTTTGTGGTACCTCTCATACAAGTAAACTGGGGATAATTTTTTTTATTCTCGTCTATCCTATAGTGTGGGGTATCGTTGGATAGGCCGTTCAAAAACATTGTGGATGTGTGAAAGCCATTGTTCGATTTAGGGTTAGTAGGAGTGGAGCGTCCCCCCCCCTCCCCCTTGCTGGCTAAACAGTTGTTTATATAAATGTGAAAAAATTCACAGAAGTAGTATACCTATACAAAACGCTAATTTCATAGGTGCTTACATATGAAATTAGCGTTTTGTATGGGAGGAATAGAGTATTTTTTTTGTAAAATAAGTATATTTAATTAATCAAAGTATGCACCGTTGTTATCTGTGCACTTTTGCCATCTCATAGGTAGTTCATTGATCCCTTTACTAAAAAAACCAAGGAGGCGAGAATCAATAAATTCTTTGAAGGCGGTTTGGACTGCCACATCGGAGTTGAATTTTTTTCTTTGTAAGAAGTTGTCCAAATTCCAGAAAAAATGGTAATCTGTTGGAGCAAGATTCGGGGAGTACGGTCGATGTCACAGACATTCCAATTGTAGCTCATCTAACTTAGTGGTTGTTTGTTGTGCAGTGAGTGGTCTTGCGTTGTCGCGAAGCAGCTGTGGCCTAGAGCAATTGACCAATCTTTAGAATCATTTAGAATCATTTATTTCAATATACAACAAGATAAACTTACAGACTAAATATTTCCAAAACGCTTATTTGCTATTTTACAAATAAATTTTAACAGAAAAATTAATAATTAATAGAACAGACAGATGTTATTAGTCGCACGCAGTGCTTATCCTAAATAAGGTTTCACATAAAAAATTACTGCTAGTAGTTTTAATTTTCCTAATGGGGTCAACAAATAAATCTAGATCTGGCGAGTGGTCGAGTAGTGAGTTGAGGAGCGCGTACTGTTGCCTCGTTGTTGCCATGTTGCGTACGCGCGGTCGACTCTGCTAGCAGTCGGTGCCGGCGCCGCGGGGCCTCCCCGGCGTTGCCGCCTCGGTGTGCCTGCCCCGGGACATAGAGCTTTACACTCTCCAGGATTGATGGATTGTCGATTACATTCCGTAGTAAGAGGCAATAGTGAACTATAAGTTGCAGCTTTCGCCTAAGTTCTAGGGTGTCAAGTCCGATCATACCCGTCACATAAAGAGATGGGTAACGAAACGGATAATACCCATATAATTTCTTATAATCTTTTTAATATTTAATTTTTTTAATAAAATTTTTAATCTTGGTTGTTTAGCAGCTAGTTCTTCCTCCATGGTTTGCAGTTGCTGACAATAGATATCTGGGGTAATCGTTTGGCCAGATTTGAGAAAGCTGTAGTAAACGACACCGGCGCTAGTCCACCAAACACTCACAAGTAACTTTTTCTGAGTCAATTTTCGTTTAGGGCAGGATTTGGCTGGGTTTCCATGCTTCAGCCATTGCGACGAGCGTATCCACTTTTCATCACAAGTAATGATTCGATTTAAAATCCCTTTATTATTGTGTTGGTTGAGCAAAGTAAAACAGCAGTCGACGCGTGTTTGCATGTTCAGCATGCGTGTAGGTTGTCGGATAGACGGCGTTATTAGAATAATATTATAAGATGTCTATGCATGTACTGTAATCTCAGAAAAAGCTTTTTCATAGCATTATGTTGTTCGGAGACCTATACTATACTTTAATATTTTAATATTTTTTACAGACGTTCATGAAAAATATTTTTCATTATGCCAGTAGTTTTGAGTTCGCAATCAGGATTTTATGATATGAGGTTAGATAATAGTAGTTTATGAAACTTGTACATAAAAAGGTTTTAATACCTAGTTATGGATACTTTCATACACTACTTTATCTAAACTCATGCCTACTAACCTGTTTTCATAATTTTGGAAATTTTTCGTTAGCCATTTTTGTTTTTCTTGTAAAAGTTTTGTTCTAAAAGTGTTCGTAATTTCCGTCGTAATTTCCAGAATGTCAGGTGGAGTCAAATATCATCACCATCCCTGCTGTCCGTAATTTTAGGGCAAAATAATTCTTTTGACCTTAAAAACCACAGTAAGTGCCATATTTTGTCCTTGTTTCTATCTCCATAAGTATCTATAACTCTTTAAATTAAGCATAGTCTTTCAATTTAATATATATATTTTATATTAGTTAATATATTTAACTCAAACTCAAACTCAAACTCAATTTATTAATAAATAAAATTATTTACAGGTCAATTGTTAGGTCAGGTTATATGATATGACAAAAAATATAAAGTTTAATTAGTTGTATTTTAAATGCTGTTGGCCAAAATCGCGTAAAGTTGACGTTTTTGCAACTCATTCCTAATCCAAACGTGGAACAATAATACTTGCTACTTACTGAACTGTGAATAAAAACGCTGTACTTATATGCCATATGCCCTACAAAGTATATATTTGTTTTCTTTATCTTATTACGTTGGAAGAGAAAAAAACTCACAAAGAAGTGGGAATGCGAGTGTTGAACCATTAAATTGTAAAAGTTTTTTTATTTTATTTACAATGCGCCTGATGGAAAGTGTCACGGATGAAACGCGATAAGAAACTGTGAGAGTGACAACGGCTAAGCGGTAATCAGTCTTTCCAGGGACTTCCGAAAAAATCTACGGAAGTCGAATTGCTTGGGTAATACTAGACGTATAAATCGCATAAAGGGTGAATAGTCTTGTCTTGTTTTGAATTTATTTTATGACTTAAAGTCCCAGAGAAATGTTAACAAAGAATTAATGGGCTCGATTCAGTAAATAAAAAAACAACTGCATAAAGAAAGTTTTGCAATATTTTACGGTTGAACTGAAAGAAAATATGCGAATAAATATAATGCAAAAAGCAGCGAGTTGTATCAGACACAAAAGATAAATATTTAAGTGGATACTTCATATGCTACCTCTACTCAATCACAGATAATCTCGGACGAACAAACCAACTGGACAGGCCACCAACAGGCGAACCCCTCTGCCAAAGGTATGAGCCCGGCGGTCATACCGGTTGTATAAAAACGATAGATGTCCCTGTGTGTGAATGTGATTGTGTGCGTATAGTTTAAGCTAGTGTTTGAGTATTTTGTAGTGTGTGTGCATCGCGACGCTGCCTCTTCCCCCACCGAAAATGAGAGACTTTTTTGCATAGAAATTACTTAATGAACATTTTCACATAAATTCATTTCACCTATTGTCAGGTTTTCTCACAACATCAGTCAAGTTCTTGAGCAAATTTCTTACCCCAGGTGAGAATGGAAACTATGATTGATCATACAATAACTTTTTGTTAAGAATCATTATTATTTTATTTATTTATTTATTTATTTATTTATTTGCATAAAAATCTTACATTCTAATTAACAAGTAGTGACACTAAACCTAGAAGGTTTATTTGTGTCTGTCTGGCATTTTACATCAGTATAAATAAAAGGTAAAAGGTAAAAATGGTACTACATGCTAAGTGTGAAAGAGACTGGCGACAACCAGCGCGCGCGCGTTTTATTAGAGAGAGTAAAATATATGTAGGTAGCATTGCACTCTTGCGCGTGTTGTTGTTTCCAGTCTTGACAAAAAGATATCAGTGGGGCAATTCTACTTTGTACATTTAGTATGTTGATGAGTAAAAGGTTTTTAGTTTTTTCTTTATATTTTGTTCTTTAAAGCGTGTTCTTATATCATAAGGCAATTCGTTTAGTATATTTGGGATAAGGTAGCATGCTGTTCTTTTTCCGTTTCTATTATTAAAATTTGGTACATAATATTTATTCTGCGTATTTTTGCGTGTGCTTATTTTGTGATCTACTTTTTTAAGTAATAAGGTATCACGATTTTTATTATATTCTTTAAGGAAATAATAATCGAATTGGGTAGATAGTGGCATAGTTTTACAATAATTAAAAAGTTTAAGTGGGTTACTTTTGCATTCTAACTTAATGTTTAGCGGGGCTATGGTTTTCAGTATGCGTTGTTGAAGCTTATGAATTTCATTAAGTAGGTACGGGGATGCTCTTCCATATGTGCTCAACCCGTAGGTTACAATTGATTCAACCATAGTCTTGTATAGGGTTACTAAAATGTGGGTAGGCAATCTATATTTTAGAATTTTAAATTTGAGAAGCAGTGCTCTTAATTTAGCACATATATAATCTACATGTTTGGACCAAGAAAATCTATCGTCAACCATAAGACCGACATATTTAATGTGCCTGACCAGCTCTAGTGACGCACAGCAACAACTACTATAGCGGATGTGCATGCAGTCGTGGGTGTGTGCGATTATAGTTGGAGTGTGGGGACTTTTGATGTGGCTTGAACGTACATGGAGTAATTTGGTCTTGTCAGTATTGAGTACCAGTCCCGCGTCATGTGACCAGTCGCAAATGTTATTGAAATCATCTTGAAGCATTTTCTGGGCCTCCACCAAATCGTTGTGAGCAGCAATGATTGCTGTGTCATCGGCAAATTGGTACATAGAACATCTTTTAGCAACGTTAGGCATGTCGTTGACGTATATCAAATACTCAATTGGGCCGATAACAGATCCTTGAGCAGTGCCTTCAGTTATTAAAAATTGCGTACTTTCTACGTTGTCAATTTTAACCAACGACTTTCGGTTTTTATGGTAGTTTTGTAATAAGTTTTGGAGTATTGTTTTACATTTTCATATGATCGTGTACCATTCGACGAGAATCTCCTTGACCGTTGGATAGGCAGGGGAGGAATGATGCTGAGATAAACTGAGACAACTCTTTATATAGAGCTGATGCTGGGCTCAACTGTGGAGGTAATACCATCTTACTCGCAATCCCTCTGAAGTTATTCAGGGGAGAGTAAGAGAACAGCTCTCAAACAAGCACAACCAGGTGGCCCACCATGCCTAGGACCAATTGATGGCTTTATATCCATCCCGGATTGATAGCCCGTATATAAAACAGACTAGTGAAGGGCAGTGGCGTCACTGGTGGAAGGGTTTCGGTACCGCGCTCACCAAACCGCCTGCCCAGCTCATGTGAAAAAACATTTCCTTCAAAATAAATAGAACAAATCCGGGTATTTTTTGTAGGATTCCATCCTGAGTCTCTGTTTATAGCTTTCCTCCATTTTTCCCTCAGGCATTCATCGGAAGGAAATCTGAAAAAAAAATATAAATATTTATCATACCTAATAAATACGCGGCAATCGTTTATAGTTATATTAATCATATATTAGAACCACGGGCGTTACCATCGCTCAATGAATTTCTAGAGTTTTTAGAAAACAAATTTACTGCTTTAGAATCATCATCTAGGCGCAAGGAGCCCCAAAAATCATCTCAATATCAAGAGAGTACGAAAATTCCCAAGAGTAATAAATTTTACAAATCATTTAGTAGCACCAAAAAGACAAAAAACTGGTTTGGTGATGAAACTTCCAACGACAAAATCTGTTTTGATAAGTTTCAAAGAAAACTTAAAATTCCATTTGTTATTTATGCTGATTTTGAAGCTCTTCTTAAACCTATACAATCGAATGATCCAGACCCAACACAGTCTTTTACGCGTAACGTTCAAGAACATGAGGTATTCAGTTATGGTTACTATATTAAATGTTCCTACAACGACAGTTTGTCACGGTACAAAACATATACTGGAACAGACTGTGCAAAACATTTTATTGAAAGTCTAATCAAAGATGTTACCGAAATAAATAAAAAAAATTGTTTTCAAAAACGTCCCCATCCATTAACTATACAAACACCATTTGACAGTAAATCCCATATATTTACTGTCAAAATGGTGTTTAAAATGGTGTTAAAGTGGCAACCATGTTAGACCTGCAGGAGATAATATCAGAGACTAGTAAAAAAGCTAGTAATTATATACATACCGGGTGTTAATACAGTGCTACCTTTAAATAAAATCGAGAAATTCACGATAACAAAATGCCAAAATTAAAATTTTCACCACGACTTTTATTTCGAGTACAGTATAAAAATATTCTAGTCTCTCTTTTGGGGTACAATCAATTCTATGTTTAGTTATCATAAACAGTTATGGGTAAGATTTTAAATACCTTCTTCCTGACTGTTCCCAAAACTGTTGAATTACGGAACCCTAGGTATGCGAGTCTGACTCGCACTTGACCGGTTTTTTTATATCTTAATGACTTTCTGCACGCCTGCCTCTGTTCATTTCTTGTACTTTCTGTCGGGTTGACTGGGAGAAAATGCTTTTAGCATCAAGTCCGCCTGTTCTACATGTAACTTTTGTTTTGTGCAATAATGTATTTAGAAAGAAAGATATACCGCCATGCATCGGTCCTAGGCAATGGTGGGCCGCCTGGTTTTGCCTGAGAGCTGTTCTCTTACTCTCCCCCGAATAATTTCGGGAGGATTTGCGAGTAAGATGATGGTACCTCCACAGTCGAGCCCGGCATCAGCTCTAGTCTATGTCTGCTGTTACATTTGAAGTTGGTTACAAGACTTTTGTAAATTTTTTGTTTATTTTATTTTACATTTTTTTGTGTTTCATATGTTTTAATGGTGACTAGTTAAATTGTGAAATATATAACACGTGTTCATATAAAACGAAGATCAAGTGGGTGTTACCTTATTGTATAATAATTATTATTATATGCTGTCATCCGTTTGTGAGTTCTATGATAATGAGGCTAGGATCAAAAGTCAGTCGGGTATACTGTCAATTTTCAAGTATTGTCACACTATCAGCACCTTAACACGAAGTGATTTCAACAGTTATATGCTGCCATTTATTGAGAAGTTCTATGGTAGCTAATGAATGAATTTCCTGCAATTTGCATCGTAACACAAAGTGATTGCCGCAATTTCGAGTTATGTGCTGTTATCTCTTGAGGAGTTCTATGGTGATGAGGCCAGGATCGAAGTGCAGGTGGGAAAATTGTCAACTTTTAAGTAACATCCTGCAATCAGCGTACAGTTACAAAGCGTTACTTAAAAATGCAGAAATCGCGAAATCAAGTCTGAATCCCAAGAAACAGGTGGTAGATATTTGACACAGGATGTCTTCGTTATTTTTTACGTCCAGTGAACGATAGGGACGTCCAGACAGGTTGAAGTGCATCAAATTTGTTTTCTTGGAATTCAGAACAAGGCCATTAATATGGAACCATTCAGCCAGTTGCTTAGCAACATCACACAGGTGCAACTCCAGCTCATCAACTGTTTTACCAGTGACTATTGCTGCAACTTCATCGGCGAACATAGTGATTTCAGCACCATTTATGGAACCAGGTAGATCATTTAACAACAACGAGAACATAATGTTTGATAGAGAGGATCCCTGGGCAACGCCAATATATGTTTGCATTTCATTTGACTTAATTGTACCGCTCTCGCCAACCACTGCTTGAGTTCTGTTGGTCATAAAGTCGATTAGTAAAGCCAGTGGTGGTCCTCTGATTCCATAGTGTTGTAATTTAGTTGCTATGATATCACGATCTGCAACATCAAATGCTTTCGATAAGTCGCATGATAGCAACGCTACCTGCTTCCCTTGCTCTCGCGCTTTATATATGCTCCAAACAACCTCACGGGCGAGAGAATTCGTAGACCGTCCTTCCCTGCACGCATACTGTTGGTCACTGAGGGCTGCCGTAGAGTTCAGAAATCCTGTAATTCGTGAGTTTAAGCCATTTTCAAAAACTTTGGCGGGAGCAGGAATGACGGCAACAGGTCTGTAAGCATCAATGTCTTCCTTCTTCCCTTTACCCGTGTGTATTGCAGAAACTTTTACCTTTTTAAGGGTTTTTGGATAGATTCCCCTTTTCAGGCACTCGTTATAGAGAAGGAATAGAGGCGTAGCAAGACAGTCAGCTAAAGTGTTTAATAGATCAAACGATATGCCATATATGTCTTTGCTCTGCTTGTGTGGTATCCTCTTCGTTATGATATGATGGACCTCACGCTGTGTGAACGGTATCAGTCGCAGTGATCGATCAGCGGGTGCAATCGCGCTGCACAGACCTGCAGTGACACGCGCACTGTCCGCTCGCGGTGCACTGCATGCAACAGCCGCACCGACAAACCTCGAGTTCATTGCGTTCAGAAGGTCAAGCTTTGAGTTGTACTTGGTGCCATCAGTTTTCTTGATCAAGTCGGTATTGTCAGGTGCTGATCGAGATGTACGGCCAAGTTCCTCATTAACTAGTCATGGCATGCAGCACGAGCTGCCCTCCCCCTGGAGGACAACGGCATTAATTCATTAAATTGATTGTTAAGGGTTCCTCAACCATGGAATAAGCCAAAAATTTATCGTCTAATGTTCCTCAATCTAGGAATAAATCTTGATAATAGATTGATATAAATAATTGAAATCAGCCCAACAATTCATGAACAAGGAAGGATCATCTGCTCACATCCATGTTTCTATACTGCAACGATATTGTGTAAAATTTGAAATGGATAGAAAACCTAGTGACAAAATATGGAAGATTATTTAAAAGTCCGGGGATGAATTAATAGTACATTACGATACGAGAGCGATGAAACGTTTTCTAGCACGACTAAAGTACACATATAGCGGACATATGAGAGACAAGACCGATCGGCAGTTTTTGTTTGCCCAAAAGTACGTTTTTTTTATTTTTCAACTATAAATCACGTTGATATTTGAACGGTTGCCCCACTCTAGACTTTCCATTTACACCAGTTCACACCCGTCAAACATCTCTAGTCCTGACCACTTACCGAGTCTCCAGGATGAATTTGATTTAATTGGATCGAGTAAAATGTGAGTAATCGTGTATCGAACGGCCGAAATTTTAAGATCAAAGAGTGAAATATGAGATATATTTTTTACAAAATTAAATCATCTCTATTTATTAGTTTAAAATAAATAATTAATAAATAATTTGAAAAGAGACAAAATGGGATAACCCTCCTTACTAACTTAACACATAGGCCACTTTTTATCCCAGAAAAAAGCATGTCGTTAAACCGAATAAAACGCGGGTGGAGCCGCGGGCAAAAGTTAGTTTCTAATATAAAACAATTATTCTCAAGTATGTATTTAATAGTTATATGTTTTATTAATTATGTAATTTTACTTGGCACAACACGTTTTAGCTTTACCTTAATGCTGAGATAAGGCTAGCATCCGAGGCTGCGTTCCATTACTTACCGAGAAAGTGGCAGCTGATAGCATTACACCGGCGATAAAACAAAGTCTGTCGAATTTTCTCCGAGAGAAGAAATTCGTATGTCATAAGGTTCATCCGACAAGGAGTAAACTGATAAATTTGTAGATATTATTATTCCTCGTCCCCAAGCAACTGAATCTACGATCTGAAGGACGTTGAAAAGTGGTGGCTGGATGAGGACGAAGGACCGCCAAGAGTGGTCCTTCGTTGCATACTCCCAACAAGATCTGCTTCGTTGTAAAACCGACAATAAGTGAACTAGCTTTGAAAATTACTTAGTTAAAATGTTATCATGCTTATCCTACAGAAAAAGAAGGCCAAGAACGAATTCCTCGACTTAGAAGCAGCGATATCTTCAGAGTCGGGGAGCGGCGATGAGCTGTCAGACGACAGTGCGGGCAGTATCGTTAACTTTATATGTGACGATGACGTCACAGTCCGGGAGGACATGCACGCGCTCTATATCAACTCTGTCAAGTAAGTCGTATAAGGACCTCCTTCGCTTGATCTGAGCAAGCAACGGTCAGAAATGCAAGAGATCAGCTGGTGAATTTTCGTTTGAGTAACATGGGTCTATCTTACAACTATTATTTATTAAGAAATTTAGGTACTTTTTTAAGAATAATTTTATTAGTTTAACATTACTCTTTGTTTGTAGATGAAAACCATACTGTACCGCTTCGTTTTTGTTAATTAATTTTATTTCTTTAATCTTATATGGGACTCCAAGTCAAAAGTTTTAATAATTTATTTAAGTAAGTGCAACCTTTATAGACTGTTTGTTTTCCTGAATAAAGTAAAATTAAAATAATTATTATACTACAGTGTGAATCGAGTAAAGGCAGCTTTCTTGTGATTTGGATGTTTTGTCCTGCACATGACACAAAAGATAGTTCCACTACACATTTTTATTGCTAAGCCAGGTCTCCTGCATGGCTATCACAAACATGTGTAGTGGAACAATGTCTTGTGAAGACATTCTTGTAGAGTGTGCAGAGCAAAACACATGTAGAAACACCAGCTTAACTCTATTCACATTGTAGACAAGTTATTGGATAGACAACTTACACTTAGATCTCTGTAACTAACCCAATAGATGAAAAATAAATATCTAACAAGTTGGATTTTTAGATGCCAAGATTGGCAAGCTATTTTTTTGCGATTTCAGAGTTGTCTCCATAGAAAAAGTTGCCATGTAGAGATGGTATCCAGCCTTAATTTTAGCATCTAAATATTTGTAACATGCATTCAAGCAGTTAATTTCTAAAGTTTTAATATATGGCACCCAAATATTAATTCTATTAGCTTCTAATTTTACAGCTCAATACGTTTAAAATATAACTCCGTTTACATTAATTAATATTGGAATGACTTCTGAAACGGTATGTGTGAAGTATGGTAATTTTGGTCTTTTAATTAATCTATCCAAGTAAAATTTATTTTTGCATTAGCTCCGGTGCTCGGAGAGCGGCACCTAACACCGTGCAATTCGTCGCAGAGGTCCTCACTTGCCATCTGTATCTGCTCCTCACCGCATATTAGTGGCGCATTTTTTATATACACTCTATGGACAAGCTATTTTCTGTACCATGCCAAGCAAGGGTTGTAGAAGGTACTACCAATTAGCTGTATAATTACTAGAATATTTTATAAGAATATTTGTGAATTATTAAAGCCTTGACTTCAAGCTTTATTTATATGGTAAGAGGTTTTTGGGTATCTCCAACAAAAATCCACATCATTTGTGTAATCCGAGTAGTTTTAAAACGGTGAAAAAAAAAGAAACAAAATAGATTTAGCTGTTCAGCGTAGGTTGTTTGACTTATTACTTAGTACACCTATATGTTCCGTGTATGTTTACATATATAGCCTGAACTATAGCAATTGACGTGGTAAGAGAAAGCAAAAACTTTATTTCTCCCTTTATGACAAAGTGTTTTTAATGGGGTCATAGTCCACGCGCAGGTAAGATTGAGTTATTTCTGGTACGCACTTTTCCTCTTATTTCAAATGCAACCAATTCATATGCTGATATTTTGGGTATGGCTATAACAATAGCAACTTAACAAAAGAGGCTGCATAGACTGCATACCGCAGCCGGGGCGGCCCGTCTACTGAATGGCCAGACATATCGATCGACTTCCACAACTTAAGGCCCATATTGCAGCGTTCTTAGGGTCATAAGCAATACAGCATATTAAACACGCGTGCTTTTTACTTTACATTATCGCACTAGTGTTTTTGACATTACAGTTTTTTTAAAATCTTGGCAAAGAGATTTGATGTCTTGAGAAATAGTAAAGTTTTTGCGAATAAGTAGCAATCATTTAATTTAATCAAACTATTTATTTTTATCAACAAATTAACTCAATTTTTTGTTGTAAATACAAAAATATTAAGTTTGTAAATATTTAATATTTGGCTGTTTGGCTTTTTGCGTCAGCGCCTCTATTTCCATCTGCGCAAAAAACGAAATCTCCGCCGGCGTGGTTTCGATTATTTGGAAAAAAAACAGTGAAATTTTATGATTTTTCCCCTCAAGTGTGTAGACACAGTCTAGATTTCTCTGATCTTCCGCGGGCTTGTCTAACCAACTTCCAAAAAATGTCAACGTTGGCCCTAAAATCTCCGAAAAGGCCCGGAATCTCCTATCATACTTTTCTTTCAACTTCTTCCTTCTTTCTTTCAACAGTTTCTTTTACTTTCTTTTTTAATACGTTATAGTTAGTTTATAAGAGAATATAAGAGATTATATTAATATTATATACTTAAACTACTTATTATTGTTGGTCCTGCACTGTTAGTAATAAGCTGTATTAAATATATATTTTTTTACGATTTCACAAAAGGGGACATCAAAACTTAGTTCTGCCTAGTTTCCAATATGAATTTGGCAGTAAAAGTCACCCTAACTTAGACATAAACAATAGTAATAAAAAATTAACAGTTTGGTGAAAAGCTCGGACCAATAAAAACCCCCATGCTGCTATAGAGCTAACTTCAGGTCGAGTTAGGAACATTGTACTGGGGTCTTAATCACGTCGAATAAAAACACCGTGCTTGACGTTTCGACGCCTCTGTAGGCCGTCGTGGTCACTAGTTAAATAGTGAAAAAAAAAACGCCATGCCGAAAACTGTCGATAATAGTTTTTATTAAATACGCATCCACGGTAGAGAAGCCGTGGGCAATAAAATAGCAAGTTAAAAATAAATTTGATTCCATTTTCTGCTGATGTCCACAAAAGGCGATCCGCTTAGGGAGCCGAGAACGAGTCAACGAGGTACAAAAAGAGTGTATTTTGAAAGATACAAAAATATCAAGTTTGACGCCGAAAATCCTATAAAAGACACTCTTTTTGTGTCTCGTTCTAGGCCCCCAGGTCAACTTTTGTGGTCCCGGAGCGAACCAATTATTATTTTAGCGTTACGTAAGTCGCGTTTCCACCTCAGCTCTCTTCTACGTTGAAGGATTTCCAAATAAGCCAAACTAGTCTTAAAATCGGGTAAGACGGAAACATTGTATATGTAAATATCACTTGCTGACTGACAGGGAATGAAAACACTATAAGGTTAACCTACATACCCTAAAAAGCATGGGCATCAGAGGGGGGGGGGGCAGGGGGGGGAGGGCAGCCGCCCCCCTGGGAACGGAGTGGGACAGTAAAAAAATAGGATTTCGTAGCACGACTAAAGTACACATACAGCGGACATATGGGAGACAAGACCGATCGGCAGTTTTTGTTTGCACAAAAGTACGTTTTTTTTTATTTTTCAACGGAACAAGTCAAGGAGTGGATATTCTGTATTATGCTCGTGATCGTAGCTGATGAGGATGTGTAGTCTTTTTAAACAGTATTATTACTTTTTTATTTTTTTATTTACTATACTTACAGTGTATTTGTCTTGTTCATTGGTTTCCATAAAAAAAACCATTGCCAATGAAATATTACGAAATATTCAATTTACGTGGGTAAGTAATCAGTGGGTCCGTTGTCATCAACTGAGATTAGTCCAAATATGTCGATAATGGAGATCATAGGTTCACTCCTCAGATGAATAAAACACTCACTTGGGAAAATGCAACATTGTCAAATTGACTTTTAACCTAACCCCGATGATTGAGTATTTTGTAGAAGAATACAAACTGGTTTTATTACTAGAATCCACCTCATTATGATCTTTGAAAAGTTGGAGTATATTTGTATGTGTTTTTAGAATTTACGTTTCGGTGTTATGATAGATATTTATTGTTTTATGTCATGCAAAATCGAGTAAATGATACTTACACCAATTTGATAGTTCTTAGTTTCAATATCATATTACGGAACTAAATAATTTCCGCATCTTTTTTGTAGTACAGTAACTACCTCTTGTTGATGTTTAATATTTTTAACTAAAGATTTTCAAAATTGATTAAGCAATAAATATTAAACTTATTCATGCTCTAATAATAAATATCCGCAATTACTGTGTGAAGTGAACTGAAAAATATTTTTTTTCATCCGCACTTTATGTAGATTTAAGCACTCTCATTGTTAATTCAAGCATATCTTACAGCTATGTCCAATTAAAACCAAGAAAAAAAAACCGGTCAAGTATAGCAGGGCGGAGCCACAGCGATACTCTCCGCTGATACACGAGTATCCGCGGTTAGAGTATCACCCGCCTTTTTCGAGATATGGTAGAGCAGCGGGTTACGCACCACCTCGGATGGCATTGTGTATACGCTCACCATATATGGGGCAATGGATGCACCCGGGATTGGAGGGGCCGGGCCCCCAATAATTTGTCTGCCCCTCTACCGGTGCGGAGCCGAGGACAGTTCTTCGGCCCACCATATTAGTTAGTAGTTGGGGCCCCCCGGGGGGAGTTTCAGTTAGAGTAAGAGCTCTTTTAGATTTTGATGCCTAGGGCTATATATATACGAACATTGATTGTCAAGGACATGCCAATGTTGTATTTCTTTTAGCAAAGAGCAAGGTGGCTCCCATTCGTACTTGTCTTGCAATTCCTCAATTAGACTTGAGTGGAGCTCATCTTTTAGTAAGGTTGTTGGACCATGTACATGGCGAGTTGGCTGCCACTGTTGAATTTCTATAGGTGGGTAAAGTTAAATTATAATTTGAGTACTGTACGTTTGAATGAAGATGGTTCGTGTAGTCCAGGATAATTGTAAATCATTTAGCATTGTGTGCTCTAACTAAACCGTCATGGCTTCCGAGCCTAAACTAATGCCGTTTGGTAAAAAAATCAATTTGCTATAATATAACGTTGTTTCATTGGACTATACTATTCTCAGTATGTTACATTCGTAGTAATCAGTATAAGAATATAGTAGGCTTATTAACCTAAACTGCGAGGAACAGAGAGACTCTCGCATGATACGGAAAATTTACGTGAATATGTACCTATATTGTTTTATTTTTCTGTTTATACTCATATACATTCCAGTGGGCCAAAAATGAGTTCAGGCCTCGATACACGCAAATACTAGCGAATACGTAAAATAGTTATATGAGAAATTGATACAGCGCCTTACAAGAGGAAGCAGAATTTTCAATACAATAGTACAGTAGGATTTTTTTAAATGTCGGAGTCGGCTTAAGAGCTTATCTTCCAATGAATGGCATTGTTCTATTGTTAAGTTTCACCGCTAATTAGCAGTGCACAACGAAACGCATAAACAACAAAATATTTTATGTTAACAGCAACTTTACCGCCTGAACAAAAAGGCTCAAATTTGAACGGCAACGCATCACAGATAGTACTTTTTGAAATTGAAAGCGGTAGCAAGGTACAGGTGTAGTTAAAGTTTGTTTGTATCGTCAAAGACCTTTATTTTGTGAAGAAGGTAGGTGAAAGATATCAGAATATTTCAACAACACAATAAAAATTACCAGCTCATAAAAATACATCAAATGGATGTTGTCACTGCTTTCCTACAAGGGGAAGTAGATGAAGAGATATATATGTCTTCACCGCCATGTTATGAATCAGCAAACAAAGCATGTCGCTTGAATAAATCTCTGTACGGCTTGAAACAGGCCAGCCGGCAGTGGAACAAAAAGCTAAATATGACATTATTGAAAATTGGAATGTCAAGATCTAAAATTGATCCCTGTGTTTATTACAGGATCATAAATGATGATGATATATTATTCATTACAGTATATGTTGATGACCTGCTGTATTTTTTCAATAATGAAGAAACTGCGTTGCTGATAAAACAAAAATTAAGTGACGTATTTAAAATGAAGGATATGGGTACAGCAAAACAATGTATCGGTATTAAAATTGATCAGAAGGAAAGCTTGGCTGAAATTACTCTAGACCAATCCCAATACATAAAGAAAATATTAAACCGCTTTGGAATGTATGAATGCCGAGCTGTAAGTATGCCTTTCGAAGCAGGCACACAACTTCGAAAAGCTGAAAAGGAGAGTGAAGTACTGAAAGGTATACCGTATCAAGAAGCAGTAGGATGTCTGTTGTACTTGTCACAATGTACACGTCCTGATATTGCTTATGCTGTCAATTCAGTCAGCAGATTCAATAATAAGCCCACAGCACAACACTGGATCGCTGTTAAAAGAATATTTGGATATTTGAAAGGAACCATAAATATGAAACTCACCTTCAAAAAGAATGAAGAAAATATAATCGGTTACTGTGACGCCGATTGGGCTAACGACTCAGAAGACCGTCGATCATGTACGGGCTACGTGTTTATTTTTCAGGGTGCCTTAATCTCTTGGAATTCGAAAAAACAATCGACTGTAGCCTTATCTAGCACAGAGGCCGAGTATATGTCGTTAGGCACTGCAACACAAGAAGCAATTTGACTTAAACCGTTTGAAGAAGAATTTTGGGCTCATCTATCAGATACTCCAATCACCATGTATTGTGATAACCAAAGTGCAATTAGCCTTTCAGGTTCCGATGAATACAAAGCACGAAGCAAACATATTGATGTACGGTATCACTTCGTGAAGGAGAAAGTTGCTGCCAAACAAATTTGTGTCAAATACAAGAGCACTTTTAGGTATTACTATAGACTCTCGTCTTCAGTGGGGTCCCCACATAGAAGCTCTCTGTGGTAGACTTAGTTCAGCCGCATACGCTGTTAGACGCATAAGGCAGATTACTGATGAAGATACTGCTAGATTAGTATATTTCAGTTATTTTCACAGCATTATGTCATATGGCATAATGTTCTGGGGTAGAGCCGCGGATATAGAAGCAGTCTTTGTCTTGCAAAAGAGAGCAATTCGGTCTATTTATAACATGAAGTACCGAGATTCATTAAGAGAAAAGTTCAAAGAAATTAATATATTTACGGTCCCTTGTGAATTTATTTATCAAGTTATTAGATATGTCAGAAAAAAAATTGATAATTTCCCGAGGCTTGGTGTGCACCACTCTGTTGAAACCAGAAACAAACATAAACTAGCTTTTCCAAAATTAAGACTTGCCAAAGTAGGTACCTCTTTTGTAGGACATGGTATAAGATTTTACAATAAGCTTCCAGAGGAGGTCCTTAGTTTGCCTGAAAATAAGTTTAAAGTATATATTAAGCAGGGACTACTTAAGAAAGCTTATTATAAAATCAATGATTATTTGGATGATAATGAAGCATGGTGTAATAAATAATAATAATCTTATTCAATATTGTAATTTATAATTAGCATATTTTAATACTGTACGATTCCTCTAAAGGCTTAAAATTAATTAATATGTAAACTTACTTTGTTAAAGGTAATAGACAATATGAGACGGGTTGACTAAGATATATTTTTTTTTTCTCGTGACTAATTCCCGCAGTCTTATATTTTTTTATGCCTTTACTTGAGTAGGTATGTATATGATTTTGTATCATATGTTTTATTTTGAAAAAAGGAATGTTTGCTAAGTTTCTTGCCCTTCTTCTTAGCAATACTAATCGAATGGTGCGGATGGTTAGGCATTATGTATATACAATATATTTATTCCTATATTTCTATATTTTATGCAAGTGTATAACTTTATTACATTTTAGTAGCCCACCCTTAATATTTTTTGTATGTATTTCCCGTTTTTATTATTTCTTCATTGTATTATGTATATATAATATTTTTATTCCTAGATTCCCCTATTTTATTTATTTTTTATTTATTTATTTATTTATTTATTTAAAAACTTACGACTATCATTTATTAATGCAGGTGTATATTTTATTTCCCGTATTATTATATATTTTTTTTATATTCTAAAGACATATTATATTGTGTAAATTAACTTTGACTTGTAGAAAGTATACCTAATGTATCTATTTTGCAAAAATAAATATTTTGATTTGATTTGATTTGATTTGATTTGATTTGCACTCAACACATGGTGGCCGACGCGCTGACGAAGGGATTAACACGTATAAAGCACCAAGACTTCGCCGCAGCCATGGGTTTGCGTTCAGGGGAGGATGATGAAATGTTGTGAACGCAAATGCGCCTGGTTACTTGTTTTTAGCAATGTTGACTGCTATAATATTATTACAACTAATATATGTAAGGCGCACTTCTGTCTGTCTACTTTTAGTGTGAAAAGTCAAGTCACGCTCTGAATACTTTTTCTAATATATATTATTATATCAATCGTAAAGCATCCCAGTGTTTCTATTTATCATCAGTCAGTGATCAGGACCAATGATCAATGACCTTATTTGTGAAATACGAAAAATATTTTTGAGGCTCTATCGTTGAATTTGAGTTAACAACTAAGTATGCGAAGCAATGGAGAGAGGATTATATGATACACCTCATCTTATGGTATTTTAATTTTCATTTTGTAACATCAGCCTCTCTCATATAACCCCCTTCGTGGCTCGCTAGCAGTATTTGGGCGAGCCGCGACAGGCCCACTCGCTCGTCTCGAAGAATCGCTAAGGCTGCGCACCATTTCCTCCAGTTCCTACAGCGATTTCACCATTATCACGATGTCAATTTGAATTAATTCTAATGTATACAACAGAAATCATTCTCAAACAATAATTACCTATAGACACCTCTGGGTTATTTATACTCTCACCGGTGGCCGTGCTATAAGCTGAAACTTTAAATCTGTATTTATAACCGAGTAGCTAAATCGGATGGTGTAATCACGCTTATAGAGCGGGCTATGCTTGGGGTATCTCTGATGGATAGAATCCGTAACGAGGAGATCTGTCGGAGATCGAAAGTGACCGACATAGGCTACAGAATCAGTTAGTTAAAGTCGCAGTGGGGAGGCCATATTTGTCGCGATGGCCGTTGGGGTTGAAAGGCTTTACAATGGAGACCACGTACAGCAAAGCGTAGCGTAGGCTTACGTACGTGTGATACCAACTGCTCTGCCCCGACTGCTAAAATTTACAGAAACCATGTTTCCTACTGATTATATGTATAACAGTTAGAACATCGATCCATCGCTTTGGATAGTTAAAACATTATTTAGAAATATTTCTAAATGTTTGTCTTACTTGAATGAAATTTGTTCCAAATAAAATGCATCTTTTCTTGCTGAATAATTAGAATAGAATAGAATAGAATAGAATAATTTCTTTATTTAAGATATATATGTAACAAACATAATTTAGACACTAGTTACCACTAGAAGTTGTCTTAGGGAAGCCGGACAAAAAATCGCGTTACTCAGAAAAGCAACCACGAAAAACATTTAAAAAAATGATCTTTGCAACTCCCTGTCAGCCTATTTGTCGTATTGAGATTTATGAAAATGTTTGACAAACCGAAGACCACACAATAAAGAAATGTGGGGTTCCTCTCAAGTTTAAGTTTATTTGATCGGTATTGATGAGTATTTGGTAAAATTTGGTTGGGTATTTATGGTGACCAGGATCTAATGACGGGACTGGGAGGTGGGTACGAGATCTCCTCAACGGATAACAGCAGACCCTTCGAGTTTGGACTTATTCGATTGGTATTTATTAGCACTTTGGTAAAACATGGTGACCAAGGTCTGCTGATGGGACTGGAAGGTGGTTATGGGATCTCCTCAACGGATAACAGCAGACCCTTAGAGTTTGGGCTTATTCGATTGGTCTTTATTAGTACTTTGGTAAAACATGGTGACATGGTCTGATGATGGGACTGGAAGGTGGGTACGGGATCTCCTCAACGGACAACAGCAGACCCTGCGAGCTTAGGCTTATTTTGTTGGTATTTATTAGCACTTTGGTAAAACATGGTGACCGTTGCATATTGTTGTTCAAAAAATCATATTCTTTTGTTTTCCTTATTTCCACGCAAATCTCTTCGACGTGGGCGGAGCCGCTGGTAAAAGCTAGTTACCTAATACATTACTATTTTACTAATTGGTTCATTGAACCTAATTTGTAATCACTTACCAAGTCTACATAATAAATTAGGCTGATGACTGCCCCATACCGTGGGCCGAAATATATCGATACATGCCTTTGTATTTCCCTGCTATAAGTTTACCAACTGTAAATAGGCTTCGACCGTGGTTTGTCTCCATCCATGATGAAACAATGTCGCCAAGCGACACGTGTCCGGAATACACAATACATGTTCTATAGTAACACGTATTTTGTGAAAATTTCGGAATTTATTTCCCTTTGGAACAATAACTTCGACCCAGAGTTCGAAACACTAGACCCTTTTGGGTCGAGTGTTTTATTGTTGGTAAGAGTATGTGCAATTTTCGTGTGTTTTCTTAGTTTAGGGATTAACATTATTTCTGTAATTTAAAACATTAGGCGTTTTGATGTATATATATACCACCTCTGTGGTCTAGTGGTTTAAATGTCTTGACTTGTCGCAGGCCGCAGGTTCAAATTCTGGACACGCACATATTGGTGTTCAGTCTGTGAACTTCAGAAGGCACGTAAAGGTTCCATATAACTTTCATCAGGCTTTGTGGGATGCTTTAGCCTGTGCAACGCCCTTCTAAGTACTGAGTGTTCCCATTCCCTTCAGACACGCCCTTCCCCGCTGATCGTGGTCGCCGTCGCCGCCGCTCCTAGACGACGACGACGCGAAATGTATGGAAAAAGTTTTTTTGCGATTTCTGACATTTCTAGTACTCAAACCTCAGTCGGTCCAGTAGAGACTTTTGATCCTTATAATAAACAGGATCGATAGGCATAAAAAAAGTTTTTGTTTAAAATGATCATTTTCTTGCAGACTGCACATTTTTTCCAAAATCTGTAATTGGAATAACGAATGGGCCCGTCTCATGCGCTTTTGTACAAACAATGCCGTAGGAACCATAGACTTAGATACTATTGAATGATCTATTGGGAAATAAAACAGTTAATATGTGCACTTAAAATAATGATAAAGAAATAGAAGAATCGAGAATTAATATTACTTTATTTATTTAGTTAAATTCATAATAAAACTATTGATTTACGGAATGCTTCTGTTTTCTTAAGTCTACAGAAATAACTGGACGCCCGAACCGCACTCAACTCAACTCAACTCAACGGCGAAGGTTTTTTTTTCTACATGATTGAAAACGCACCTAACTAGCTTGTTTACGAAAAATGACGACGCAGTTTAATTTTTGCTGCATATGTACAATTAGTAGGTTTCTCTATATATAAATAAAAACGTACTGTCAATTATATTTCTCGTTAAATAAAACCCTCGATTGATTATTGTAGCAGAAGCGAAAGAGGTGTGTCAGGATCGTAAAAACCGATCGATAGATGATAGGGAAATTCGTGTAAATAATGCATTAATTAGTAATGTATAATCAGTACCATAGATTGGAGGTAATCTGATTCTATCATCAGTACGAACTGCGTTCAAGGGCGGATTGATCAAAGCCAGCTGCCTTGTCTTTAAAATACACAATTATTTAGATTAAGTATAATGTGATAGCGAGACCATTACAGCTAACATGGACGAAAATAATACAGAAGTTTTGTCTCTCGAAGAAACGTTTGACCAATGGAAACGCAGGTAAGCTTTATCACGTGATCATCGGCTCGATAAAACGACTCGTCCTGCGTGTCCATCTTTGGTCACACGTTTCCTCGGGAGACAAAACTCTAGTCGTGTCATCTATGCTAGACCGTTCTATAGGTGTGACTCCGTGTGACATTGGCTGTGTCCTGTTATAGAGCGAAGTGGATAGCGTGGATGGGCGCGGCAACACGGCGCTGCAGATTGTGTGCGGCAGTCAGCGCACGCTGGCCACGCTCGAGATCGTAAAGCTGTTGCTGCACTTTTTAGGAATAAATTTTTAGACGTCAACAAGAATACAGTCATGAAATAGTAATGTTAATATTAAAATTAATTTTATTATTTAATATTATTAATTTGTTGTAAGTATATAATCAATATATATATATATAATACAGCAGTTATATAAACTTAACCCTCAGTCCCATACCTAACTCCCAATCTCTAACCAAACCTTACCTTACCTAATTATTACATTATATTTTATTATATTATATTATATTATATTATATTATATTATATTATATTATATTATATTGAACCCTTACCTAAACCTGTATACATTTTATTTTGCATTTATCGTACACCTCTGTGAAATTAGTCGTGATAAAACTTAAAATATCATTTGGGTGTTGTAGTTAAAGCGCAATTTTCCAATCTATTTTGCTAAGTTCCGTGTTTAGCCTCTCGTTATCTATACTAGTCTTAAATCTAGGGCTAACCGGCTTCTGTCGGTAGTTATATAATGATCGGCGAGTGAGTAGTTAATCACGGCCGAGTACACTTCTTTACAGTTTAAAGTCCGAGCGAAAATATGATCAATGCAAGATTTATTTAAGATTTAAGATCTAGATAACACATCACCCTTTAACTCTCCTCCCTATTTTAGACTATGCGGACTCTTGTCACTTAGACCTCACCGAGGAACTTCTCAATAAACTTGAACGTCTTCAGAATCTTTGTATTCGCTTTATTTTCTCTCTTCGCAAGTATGAACATGTATCTCAATTCCGTTCGCAGTTAAACTGGCTCCCCATTCGTCTTCGCAGAAATGCTCACATTCTTTCTCTTCTTCATGGGGTCCTTAACAATCGTTTTTTGCGAGAACGATTTGGAAATACACCCCCCAGGGATCATACATTACGGAGGGGGTCTGATCTGATGGATGGATGGATGGTCTGCGGATGACGCTAATATCATGAACAGATGGCAATAATGTGGGATCTTGACAAAAGGAAAAAAAAAATGTTTAAACAACATTATTGATTTTGTAAGAGGTGCCGCAAAAAAAACCGGACTTTTGATTCCCAAGAAGGATGCCAAAAAAATAAATCTAAAAAAACACAAGTTTTAATCAGTTTATCATTTACACGTTTTTCTTTGCCAGAAATCTGCTCAGTTTCTTTAATAATTTCCTTATAAAGTTCTGACACGTTAAATTTGTGACCTATTTAATTTATTATAATTAAGGGTGTATAATACCTCACTTCATTTCGCATGATCCTGTTTTATACCAACAAATACTGCAACTATCACTCTGAAATTAATATATGATAAATTTGAGGATTAGTGCTAGCTATGTCCATGCTGTTGTGAAAACTTCATTCCATTCAATTTTCTCGCTAGGAAAAAATACAAAGTTATCTCCAAACCGTACAATAAACCGATAGCATTCAATGAATACTTGAAATTAGATCTGAAACTTTGCATAATATAACTGATATTGGTATAAAGCAGCTGCAGACTGTTCCTGAACGTTAACTTTAAAGAAGATAAATATAGTTCATTATATGAGCAGTACATAAGATTTCAGCAGTCTTTCTATGGTCGCCAACCACAACCTTTGTTATCGTTTTGTAATTTATTGTTGTCGGCAAAACGAAAACATGAAAGTGGTTTATTTAGGTAAATTAAATAAGTGTTAAAGTTTTTGTACCTTAGTTAGCACACTGGATATTGGCTAAATTCTTTGTATAATTTATTGCTTAAGTTGGTTAATTTGAGTGACAAGTGCTTAAGTTTTTAGTACCTTAGTTAGCACATTAGTTATTGGCTGTATCTATGCAGATCATATTTTAATGTTGCCTCTGAAATATTTAAAATGCTTCAACAATATCGAAATACGATAAACATGCGAAACAATAACTTTTTAATACGCTATTTACAAAATAACAAGAAAATGGTGACAGACGGACGGATGGACGGATGGACGGACGGACGGACAGGACTCTTAGTAATAGGGTCCCGTTGGTGACCCTTTGGGTATGGAACCCTAAAAATTACCAACTTATCTGCACCTAGAAAATTTATGAAACAAAATCGATAATATATAACACAAAAACGAACATGAAAGCGCTGATTATTATCTACCTTTGTCCGCAGCTACGCCTGCATTTATGCAATCTTCACCCCGTTTTCGGCTTGGACGTTATTTTATTAACACCCCTTGTAGCCTGTACGTTCACCAGGGTCACTACGATCGATGGTAATAAAGGATACCGAATCAAAATCCGAGTTTCTCGAGTTAAAACATACACACATACAGACAGACAAAAAATTGTAAACGTAACCACCTGGTAGTTTAATTTACAAATCATGACTAAAGCTTACAACATCTTTCGTATAACGTGGAACACTTGCACACACATCGGCACTTCGGCAGCCGTATACTCATAGTTGTTACCTATACAGATACCCATACATCTTATATTATTAATTATTTTCATGTGTTTATATTATATTATGGTAAAGGCCCGAAGTCGGTTAAAGTCCGAAAAAAGGAGGAGCGTGTTAAGTGGACATGTGCCGAGCGAAGCGGAGCGGAGCGAGGCAACCCTTGATGTTTTGTATAATATTGCTAGTTTCGCAAAATAAAATCTTGACGTCTCA
The DNA here is from genome assembly GCA_910592155.1 of Ypsolopha scabrella. Taxonomy (NCBI): domain Eukaryota; kingdom Metazoa; phylum Arthropoda; class Insecta; order Lepidoptera; family Ypsolophidae; genus Ypsolopha; species Ypsolopha scabrella. The sequence continues at coordinate 14,835,075 of OU342985.1, forward strand.
TCGCAATTGACTCGGGGCTGGGCTTGCATTTGAAGGAACACGAAAAGAATAATTAACGAATTTCACAAAAAGGGTCATTGAATCTTGTTACCGAGCACTTACCGAGCCTTCAGTAATAATTTGGCTAAGCAAATTAAAGTCACCTTATATAGGTAACAAGGAGGATCTGGTTAAAATAAACTTCTTTGTAGGTAACCTCATTTAATCGTAATATGAATAAAAACTTTTTGATTATAATGCCTAAAGACAAAAAGTTTGAAGTTCGCAAAATGATACTGGCCACAAAATCTGTTAAATCGAGTTTACCGCGTTGTTATTTCATACATATATTACCTAAATTATACTACTTGAACGTGTAAAGTTCATTAAAGTTTCATTGTCATTTCAACACTTTTTGACAGACTATAACTTACTGAAAAAGCATAAAGAATTCTCATGATATCTAAATTCATGGCACAATAAAAGCCAGGATTGATTGTATTTGACTCATGCCTATTTCTAAGGATGCGCGAATTTCATGGTAGGTCACATGCCTGTCTGTTTCAATCATACGGCGCACAGCATCGATGTTTTTGTTGGTCACAGCGGTGGACGGCCGACCATCGCGAGATTCGTCACTGAGATTGATACAGTTAAGTTCGAAAAATTTGAGTTTTGACCTTAGACCAATACTAAGAGTGAGTGCATACATTTTGCACAGACGTATAATATGGTAGCAGACCTAACATTAATAATAAACGCATAGATTCGACGCGTGGCTTATAGTTCACTATTGCCTCTTACTACGGAATGTAATCGATGTATTTTTTCCGTCAGTAAGCAGGTATGAACGATAATATAATGCGTGTCTAGAAATAGCAAAATTTTTAGTTTTCAGTCTCGCTAAAGAGCCACCAATTAAAACAATCTACGTATATCTTCTACATATAAAAAAGTTTTTTGGAAGTCTTCCAGCGCAGAAGAGAGCCGGTTGATTAGGTTAGAAGATTAGGTATGGCGAGTCGCGCCACTTGTGGCGCGACCGCCATACATAATCTTCGTGGTTATTTTTTTTTATGACCACCCTGAAATACCATTTAACCAAAAGGCTAAGCTTTGTTCATAAAAAATCATTTAAATACATGCCTTAATCAATTTCCCGCTCCTGCTCACGTCTGTTATATACATTACCGGCTGCGCATTCGGTACTGTATACAATGCCTAGGCAATGTACTAAATAAATAATATTTCATACATTACCTTAATCTTTTTGGGATATATGTCTAGTTCCTTGTTTATTATATTGTACAGATGAGCTGCACGTCTGGTGAACTGTCTTTTAGCGGAGGTTGTGTTTGTTTTTGGCACATCCACAGCATTGTTTTTCCTTCTTCTGTCAGTCATGTTAGGGACAAATGGATTTTATTAAACTTAGGTACTTCTAAATTTAAAGTATTAAAATGTTAAAAAATACACTAATTTCAAATGTATGAAAAAGATACATTTTATCTGACTGCCGCATCGTTAGGAGAAGTAATCTTATATTAGTTTTGATGACACGATTGATGATTTGAAAAATATTTGGCGAAATAGAAAAAGATATTTAAATTACATTAAATACCTATAACTAGATAAAGGTTTCCTTGGTTGAAAAATCTAGTTCTACGAAGTCAAGAGCTAGATTTATAAAACGACAAAAAAATTATATAGACGCTTCAACGAATTAATTTTGTGATTACTTTTTCAATAAATGATAATGACTATAATATATATGGTTATGAAAAGTTACAAACTTGAGGACAGGAGTAATATGACAGTTTGGTTCGTTGTTGGCTATTTTCAAGATTTTTAAGTTTCGGATAATTCATAAAAATCAAAAACTGTAATTTTGAAAACAGTCTGTGTAGTATCCATCCATCCATCCATCCATCAGCCTGTTTCGTCCACTGCTGGACATAGGCCTTTCCAGGATTTCGCCACTCTTGGCGGTCCTCCTGGAAGAAATACCCATACTCACACACGCTGGGCAGGCGGGTTGGTGAGCGCGGTGCCGAAACCCTTGCACCAGTGACGTCGCTGCCCGTCACCAGTCTGTTTTATATAAGGCTTGGCAATTGGGGATGGATAAACCGCCATCCATCGGTCCCAGGCAATGGTGGGCCGCCTGGTTTTGCCTGAGAGCTGTTCTCTTACTCTCCCCGAATAACTTCGCGAGGATTTGCGCGTAAGATTGTGGTACCTCCACAGTCGAGCCCGGCATCAGCTCTAACACCTTTAGGTGTAGTATACGGTGATGGATTTTTTTTATTTGCTCGGGTATGTTTTTTTTTACAAATATTATTGATCAGTGGTATAATTATGTGGTTTTAGAAAAGATACCTGTATATTCACACACGGAATGGTCTTCGTATGATAGCGTAAACCGAAATATGCCGTAAACACAGACCCATACGCGATTATAAGCAATTGTTTTCAGTTAAAACTAGGGGGATCGCCTCGCTCCTCGGACGAACAAACCAACTGGACTGGCCACCAACAGGCGAACCCCTCTACCAAAGGTGTGTGCCCCGCGGTCATACCGGTTATATAAAAACGATGTGTGTGAATGTGATTGTGTGCGCATGTTTGAGTATTTTGTATTGTGCGTGCATCACAACGCTGCCTCGTCCCACACCGAAAATGACCAGAATTTTTTGCACAGAAATTAGTGCGCGGTTCTACTCCAGTTGGTTTTCTCTTCCAAGCCAATCCGATCCCAAATTTATTCACACGTAAACCTACATTCACCTCCTCACTCTATTTCGCTTCGCTCGTCGTCGCACATATTTTTGGCTTTTTGTCAAAATACTTTCCCAATTGTTCGAATCTCGCTTTTTTATGGCCTTTACGCCATAATTCGGTAAAAAACGGCTTTTTCGCAAAAAAGAAATACACAAAAATACGACATGAATCCCCGAGGGGGTGTCAGAGATGTACCAGAGTGTCACTGTGAAAGGAAATAGAACATATACAAGAATCTAGATAGTTTTGTTTTTATACTTTTCCATTGATCTTTCCAGTTTATGCCGGAGTCTAGAAGAGGGTAGGTTGTTACGTTTTCATTTTTTCCGTATAGAAACGAATAATTTCTAGGGATTGGTGGTTTTTGATAAGGCATGAATTGTATAAGTTTGGTATTATCTTGCCTGTTTCTCTTTTTGTTTTACTTAAAACAATCAAATATTTGTTTCAGAATGCCAGCACACAGACAGAGACAAGACATTTTCATGGAGAACTTAGACTTGGCTGTAGAGAAGGTGGTGAACAACATTGCAGCACTATTAGCGAAGCAACATGTACAGTCTCAGTGGAAATGTATTGTGATTGTGAATGAAGTTGGACTTGGCTGTCGAGAAGATGGTCAACAATATTGGTACAATGTTAACCGGGCAATGTGTTAAGTCACAGTGGGAATGTATTGTGATTTTGAATGCAGTGTTGTTAACGAGGTAATTTAGCAATTACTTTAGTTAATTGTTAGTTATGGGCGAGATTTGAAATACCTTCTTCCTGACTGTTCCCAAAACTGTCAAATTACGGAACCCTAGGTATGCGAGTCTGACTCGCACTTGACCGGTTTTTTTAACAGTAAAATAGGCTAAGGTACAGAGTGTTTAATACTCAAATATTTTTTGCCCGAAGTACGGCAATTAGGGCCCACCACCCATCACGTTGGAACGTAAAAATCATCGGTTTTCACGTTGCATTTCACAGTTCACGCTCGGGAACCTCGAGGATAGACGTGTGCTATGAATGATTTTAAGACATCAAGTCAACAGGAAGTGACCTATTTACTGGTAGAAAACCTCGGACGTGGTTTTTCACTACCCTCATGACGGAAACATGCTGACAAATGACTTCTCGTGCTCCGTCACGACGCACAGTGGGCTGAAATTCAAGTTTCATAGACATTCAATTTTATATTCATTAATCACATCAACTCAATTGCCACTACGTCCCACCCCACTAACCCAAAACGCGTTGTGAGCCTAAATGCTCGATATCACTAAGCCGGATTGTACTCGTACCTATTTTCCCGTCCGGAATATACGGACAAAGAACTTCCATTTGGTAGATTCTACTAGTAGAAATCGGAAAACGAGTGGGTCAGACCACTCGTTGCAGAATTCACGGAATGAATTTTCAAAAATACTGATTTTAAGTTTTCGTATGCGAATTGAAATTCGAATGATTCAAAAATACACTCCCAGGGCAGACAAAATCGCAGGCAAAATGTAGTATTAGAATAAGACTATATTAAGATATAAATAAGTTATATGTATATTTAACTAGCTTTTGGCCGCGGCTTTGCTAACATGCGTGGGACGCACTATAAATTTCCGGAATGAATATGAAAAAATACTATTAAAGGTACAAAATTAATTTATTGTTTTTCAAAATAATCTCCCTTGGCGTCTATGCACTTTTTCATTCAATCAAACCAGTTTTGAAAACTTTTGTGCCACTCCCCTGTGGTGACCTCTGAAACGTGTTTTTCATACTCCTCGACAGCCTCTTCTGGTGATGAAAATCGTTGACCGCGTAATTGGTTCTTAATTTTTGGGAACAGAAAAAAGTCACAAGGTGCCAGGTCGGGACTGTATGCAGGATGACTCATGAGTTCTACATTTTTCGTCTTCAAAAAGTCGTTTGTCTATCTGGCCGTGTGAGAACTAGCATTGTCGTGGTGCAGGATGATACGGCGTTTACGGTTATTTTTACGGAGTTCGTCAATAACTTCCGGCAAACAAATGGTCGTGTACCAGTCACTATTCACGGTACGACGATTCTCTAAATCAACAGTAGCCACGTGTCCAGTTTTATTAAAAAAAGAAGCAATCATCCGCTTAGATGCACTTTTCACGCGCGCCACTTTGGTTGGTTTCGGCTCATCTTGAAAGACCCATACGCTCGATTGCTGCTTTGTTTTGGGATCGTAGCAATAAATCCATGTTTCGTCACCTGTTACTATGTCCCACACCAAATTTGACGCACCTTCGTTGAATCTGGTAAGCATGGCACTGCACCAAGTGACGCGGTTCGTTTTTTGAGCCTCGATCAAGTTGTGTGGGATCCACCGCGAGCACAGCTTTCTCACACCCAAATGTTTGTGTAGGATTGATTGTATTTGACTCATGCCTATTTCTAAGGATGCGCGAATTTCATGGTAGGTCACATGCCTGTCTGTTTCAATCATACGGCGCACAGCATCGATGTTTTTGTTGGTCACAGCGGTGGACGGCCGACCATCGCGAGATTCGTCACTGAGATTGATACGACCACGCTTGAATTCTGCAAACCAGCTATAAACAGTCGTCTTGCATGGTGCTTCATTGCCAAAAGCTGTTTCAAGCCGAGCGATGCTCTGTTGAGCTGTCAAATTACACTTAAAATTGTAGAAAATCATACTACGAAAATTTTCCCGAGTTAAATCCATGTTGATGCAGACACACAATTTTTTAAATGGCGCCACAAGGTAAAAACAAAAGACAGTCAGATGAAACAAACTGCATTCTACAGCCAAAGAGTTCTATTTTCAAATGTTGCAATAAATTTTTAAATATTGTTTATGTAAGTGGCCAGTTCCGGAAACTTTTAGTGTTACCTATGTATTTTTAAGATAAAAACTATTATCGCTAGTTTCTGGCTTGACGGTTATTTTATCAACACGCTTTACAGCCTTTATGTTGACTAGAGTCACTACCATGATGATATCTAATAAAGAAAACCGCATCCAAATCCGTGGAGTAGTTCTCGAACTAAAAAACTAAACTGGCCTCATTATTATAGGAATGACCCTATTTCATTTAAAATTTCTCAAAAATATTCAGTGTAAGACACGACTTTTTTACTTTCTACTTTATGTTTTACTTTTTGATTGAAAAACACGTTACACGTTATGTTTTACTATTTACGTGTCCTAATCCTAGCCAGCATACCAAACAGCTTTCTAGTACTTTTGGAAGTTTGGAATAGAAATAATTGTTATACCTAGGTATATGTATAAATAAAACAGAACCGAATCCCCATTTGTGAGGGATTGGAGGATGAAAGATAAAAATCGTTTATTTTTTGCAGTTTGTTTGCAACATAGCTCGTTGTTTGTATGCTAATCTTAGCCTGCATACTAAACTTTAGCTTTCTAGGACTTTAGGAAGTACCCTTTGATGATCATGAGTAAGTCAGTGACGAAATCGACGTATTTTAGGTATAGTAATAAAATTAAAAGTATAAAAGCTGGATAAATGAAACTTAGCGTGTTTCCTTGGTCAAAATATTACATCTTAGTCGGAGAATTAATGCTATCCAGTATTATCCAGACCGCGATTCGAGGGCTCGCAAATACGACGAAACGTTTCGAGATCCTTTGGCTCGTCTTGGCGGGGGCACCACCGTGATCCTAGATTGTACCAAAGTATCTAGACACACGGCAGTGTGTCCAGCCAAGTTCACACAAAAAGAGGCCGTCGCATAAGCCATATATCATATATCAACAGACAAACCATTTCGAGCATTCGACAGCATTTCGATTTTTGAAATTCTATTAGATTTGAAAATACCTAGGTACCTTTAAATTGAAAAAAGTTTCAAACACTAGTAAAATTACTTTCAGTGACTGAGTTAGAAGCCTAATTTTTTAACAGCACTATGAGGCCATGAGCTATTAATTTCGATCAACTTGATATTTCTAACGCGACCCAAGAAAAAGAGTCTTGTCAGACAAATGGACAACAAATTGATCCTATCACGGTACCCTTTTTTCATTTTGAGATATGGAACCCTATAAAACTAATAAAATAAAAGTAGTATAGAATATCACATATTTAAAATTTTCTAGCCATAGCTTATAGTGCTTTTATGATGAGATTTATACACTTACACTTTATTTCCGACTCATCCTTTTTTGTCGTTCTTAGCTTCATAAAGCTTTTGTTTACTTACATAACAATTTTTTATGATCTATTATGCAACAAAATTTCTATAGACTATGATAAAGTGATTTCGATTGATATAGCCAAATCTATACTAGAGACTTTGTAAGTGATCAGTAAAAAGGTTCAATGACCCTTTCTGTGAAAAGGGCAAAATAAAAAATTTAGATTTTCGATGACCCCGAGTCAATTGGTAATGAATACAAAGTAAGTCTCAATGTAATTCTACCCACAGGGTGTAGCAACAATTATACTATTTCATGCAATTTCTAAAAGATCTAAATAATAAGAATTAATAAAACAATACATTACAATTTTAGCCATATTTACAAAAATTATAAGAAATGTCAGTATGATTTTCTACGATTTTAAGTGTAATTTGACAGCTCAACAGAGCATCGCTCGGCTTGAAACAGCTTTTGGCAATGAAGCACCATGCAAGACGACTGTTTATAGCTGGTTTGCAGAATTCAAGCGTGGTCGTATCAATCTCAGTGACGAATCTCGCGATGGTCGGCCGTCCACCGCTGTGACCAACAAAAACATCGATGCTGTGCGCCGTATGATTGAAACAGACAGGCATGTGACCTACCATGAAATTCGCGCATCCTTAGAAATAGGCATGAGTCAAATACAATCAATCCTACACAAACATTTGGGTGTGAGAAAGCTGTGCTCGCGGTGGATCCCACACAACTTGACCGCAACCCGCACCCCTCATCCGAGTGGCCAGCAACCGTGAGGGTGTCCACGCGATTAGTGTATTTTGGGTAAAGAACATCGTCTTATTATGAGGTAATTTATTTAGAGATCCCAGTATTTAAAATAATATCTTTACCGATCATACTAACACACCCTTAAAGGATTCTTGCCTTTGCTTTTACACCCGGTAATAAACAATAAATCTATGGAGTACAACATTGGATCTCTGTGAGTACAATAGAGATTTAGTAATAATGTAGTTGGTATGTTTTACAGACTCTAGGCGATCCTGAAAGTAATATCCATACTCTCAAACGTTGAGCTGGCAATTTTGGTGAGCGCGGTGCCAAAACCCTCGCACCAGTATCGCCGCTGCCCGTCACTAGTCTGCTTAATATAAAGGCTGGCAATTAGAGATGGTTACCGGATTGTGGATTGTCATAAAAAATTACAACAAAGTGACACTCTCAAGGGAATCAAAATTTATTGGATATTTCCCGTTGACCTAGAACTATGAAATTTGGCAAGTAATACCTACACTATAAGTATAGGTTTATTTGTAATTAAACCATAAAAAAATCATCGAGGTTAATCAACGGTATGGTTCTGATCACTAACCGAGTCTCTAGTATGAATTTGGCTACGTAGGTAGGATGAGAAATGGGTTGCCTACCTCATATGTTGTATAAAGGCTATATAAAAACTCTTTGCTATTTTACTCATTGGTTTCTTACCTGCCAGTATTTAAATTTCCATGTCAATCGTGCTGTCACTTCTTCGAAGATAGTAATTGTAAAATGTATCGTTCTTCATTTTCTCAAAAATGTATAAAATTGAGCAAAGAGTCGTAATTAAGTTTCTGCATATGAAGAGATTGAAGGGAGGAGAGATTTGTGAAGAGATGAACGTTGTTTTGGATGAAAATGCTCCGTCGTATGCAACCGTGAGAATATAGCAATTAATTCATCCCTGAGTATAAGAGCTTCTTCAACTGTTTGGGCCCCAGTACACACGTCATCCACGTAGAGGTCACGTGTCAGTACGGCTGCCGCACGCGGGTAGCGGGCCCTCTCCCGCTCCGCCGAATATTTAATATTATAAGTGCGAGTAGGTTTCTACCAAAAGCTTCTATTAATAAACTAATAATTAATTAATAAACACTAGGTTTTAATGAAGTAATGAATAGTCCTTCAAAATGTGACTCTTCAATAGTTTTTTGTAAATAAGCAATGATTTTGCTTCTTTAATATCTTTCGATAACACTTTTTGCTAATTTCGCAAAAGGTTCATCGAATCTCGATACCGACTACTTACTGAGTCTTTCTTATGAACCTGGATGTATAACTAAATGTCACCTTATATTTGATATTGCATATAATTTGCATTAAAAAAATCATGTACAGTACAATTTATGGTTACAAATACATGGTTAAGTAATAATAGTTAGCACAATATAAAATGTATCAATCATATACCGGGTGTAAATAGACTGCTACCATTAAATTAAACCACATATTTTACCGACCCCACTACCTGAAGCTGAAAACCTGAAACCTGAAGCTGTGTACGGACGACGCTCTCTTTAAACTCGCCCGTATGTCGTATACGGGCCTATCGGTTACATCATGCATGTAAATAGTATGTCTAACGTCATAAAACACTGTTCAATGTACATGTATGCGGATGATACCTGCTTGCTCTATGCACATAAGGAATTAAATGTTATCGAAACTCACATATTATAAAATATTATAAAATGGGCCCATGATAATGGCATTATCATAAACTTAAATAAAACTAGATGTGTGCATATTCGGTCACCATACAATAAATCTGATAATAGTTATAATGACACGGCTATGAATGTTTACATAACGGAGGGCGGATCTGTAACTTCAGTGAAATAGAATCTGTAAATAAATATAAATGCTGGTAAACAAGGCAAAATACCCCAGTTACGTTATGGAGATACCTAGCAGTTGCGTAGTAATTAATCATTATTTACTGACCTATTCAATACTGCGCCTTTCGTAGTATTGTTTTTATGCTTTGTTATTTGTTATGTGTGTACCACGCTTACGGCTTCACTTAGCTCCCCAAATTTGTTTATATTTTTACCTAAAACGCTTATCCTCGCTCCGCTTTGCTTCGCTCGTAATCGCACCTCAAACCTATTTTTGACTTTTTGTTGAAAAACCACCAAATCATGCCAGGATGGTTACGAAATTCTTTCCTTGTTTCCAATTATCTGGATCTTTGCAATCATCCAAAGATTTTTGGCACCGTACTCACCAACCCGCCTGCCCAGCGTGTGTGAGTATGGACATTTCATCCAGGAGAACCGCCAAGAGTGGCGAAATCCTGGAAAGGCCTATGTCCAGCAGTGGACGTAACAGGCTGATGGATGGATGGAAGGCTTAGATCAAATTTTTTTTTTCTTTTTATTGTTATCATTATCACTGAACGATAATATGATCTACCCAAGAATTATTTTCACTTATTTAAGGGCGAATTTAGAGGGGGTCACAGGGGAACCCCCCCCCCCCCCAGACGGTACAAATAAAACAAGGAGCTGGGAGATTGACACTAGGTATACTAGTCCATTTACACCCTGTATAATATTGCTAAAGTATGTACTTGACTGTGAAATGACAATTCACATTTGGCACCGCCGGCTTTTCACTGACGATTACTACGTATTATACGCTAAAACAAAAATTAATGATTCTTGTTTGTTGGTGCCTAAAGAATAGACAATTTCGGGCAGCCATTGTTGTTTACATTATTGGAATAAACTGGTGTCGAATTTATGTTATGTATGACTGAAAGCAGCCTTCGAACGCATCAAAGTGAAAGCAGCTTATTTCCGTCAAGTTAGCAACTTGCGTGCAAAGAAAAAGAATGCCCGCATAAAGTTAATTTAGAGTACCTATTTATTGTTTGTTTCTTTAATTGGCCCAAAAACTGCATTTATTGCAGTATTACGAAGAAAAATCAACCAACAGCGCTGATTTTAGACGTTAATTTTCCAGATACCTACTTCGGTATACTCGTATTGTATTAGTAAGTAATGAGCTAATTTACAACCAGTTGAATATCCATGAAGGTGGAGACATGTATTTTATAATTTTATCCTCAGGTGGCAACAATAATGTAAAAGAAATGTTGGTTAATAGTCAAATCACCCTCTTAAGAAAAAAGTGCTTTCTGATTATATTATCTAACTAGCTTTTGCCCGCGGCTCCGCCCGCGTGTTATTCGGTTTAAGGACATGCTTTTGCTCGGGAAAAAAATGTGTTATGTGTTAAGTTAGGGTATAAGCAAATCCGTTTAGCCATTTCAGCGTGAAAGAGTAAAAAACATACACACACACACACAAACTTTCGCATTTATAATATTACTGTGATTACTATGATTGCTCCTTTATTCTCAGATGGGAGCAAAATAATTACACTGGTAGTAATAAGAAGTTATGGGTACGGGATCTCCTTAACGGACAACAGCAGAACTTTCGAGTTTGGGCTTATTTGATTGGCCTTTATTAGCACTTTGGTAAAACATGGTGACCAGGGTCTGCTGGTGGGACTGGAAGGTGGGTACGGGATCGACCATGGTCTGATGATGGGACTGGAAGGTGGGTACGGGATCTCCTCAACGGATAATAGCAGACCCTTCGAATTTAGGCTTATTTTGTTGGTATTTATTAGCACTTTGGTAAAACATGGTGATCGTTGCATATTGTCGTTCAAGAAATCATATTCTTTTGTATTTCTTATTTCCACGAAAATCTCTTTGACGCGGGCGGAGCCGCGGTCAAAAGCTAGTATGTATATATGTACTAGCGACACAAAAAATAAATATCGAAGTTATATGTGCTACATAACACTTCATGTTGTCTGGCCATGATGATCTATTAACGATTCCTAACTGATAAATATTCCTTTGGTTCGACACCCCTGCTTTGTTTTGTTTCCCCACACTGGCTGGTAATACAGCCGTTTCTTTTATTTCAAATATCGAAGGAGAACGCAACGCATTGTCATTAATTATGGCCGATTTGTCTGCGGCTGACTGCCGAGTTCTTTTCGGTTTCGACGTTCGACGATTAAAAATTGCCTTCCATCTGTGCCCTTTTCCTTGAGTTTTTTCTGGCAGCACTGTTATGGCAAATGAAAATTGATTGTGGCAATTTGCCGCGATCGTTTGATGCAGATTCAAAGGTCCCTTATTGAATCTCTTGACGCTTTTATTCTGGAACGATTGATGGATGTTTCTCGTCTATTAGTATTGTTTACAGGCAAACTGCTCGTTAGTGATTAATAACGTCCAAGTCTAGCTTAGTCAGAACAAGATTCTGAGTTTAAAAATAGAATTTCGCACCACAAGGCAGTATCTGCAACGCAAAGCAAAAACAAAAAGCAATAAAAAAACAGTTTAAGAGCCACAGATGGCAGTTGATTTCTAGTTTTGCAGCTGTCTCCCCTTCGACGCACACGCATACACGTAAACACTATAATCTCATGCACATGAGTGTGTGAGGTATACATGTGTGTGTTTATATTAAGGGTGTTTATTTGGGTAGGGGTGCCCCGACTCTCAGGGTAAGGGTCCACATAGTACAATCGGATTAAAATTGAGATACAACGGATTTTACATTAAAACAATACATATATTATGTTACTGGCAATCTGTATTATCCGGATTTCTATATAATACCTTGGCAATGTATAGAATACCCAAAACGTATAGGTAATAAAATAACTTTACATTTTGCCGGTTGACCAGCAGGTACTCTATACAATCCCTGGGAATTGTATACATTACCTAGGTAAAGTATGTAACGGACAATAATATTTAATATTTCATACATTGCCTGGACGCCCCAGGTATTTTATACATTGCCTAGCAGGGTTGGCATTGTTTAAAACAAATGTTTTACCATTTACCGAGAACAAAAACACCCTTGTTTAAAACAAAATGTTTTAAACATGTTTAAAACACAAAACACTCATACAGGTATAAAACACTGTTTTTTTAGGGTATTACTTGAAAATTGCTGACTTCTAGAGAACATGTGTTTCAGGAAGGAAGAAGTCGGAAAAAGTGTTAGTTTGGTACCATCGGTCAGTATATGATTATTGTAAACTTTTTAGTGAATGTCTGAATATTTGAAGTCGGTTATTATTCTTTTGTTAAAAGTTTTTAATAAATACATATAGTACATATATAGGTACTCACGCCTGGCTCCCAGAGGAATAGGCAGAGACTACAGATTTCCATCTGCTTCGATCGTGACACACCCCTTTTGCTTCTACATCCATCAATCTAATCATTCAAGCGCTACTATTCCGGGTAATTTTTATTACACATAGCATTACTTGTAAAACCTTAAAATGTTAACAAAAATATTTTAGTAAAGCCCTTGAGAATGCTGGATAGCGAAACCGGTTGGGCATAATAAAGAATATAAATATCTGTATGGATAAGTAAAAGAGTTTAAAATAAATATGATCTGCTCTATGTTTTAACAAGCAAGATCAGTGTCTTCACACCATGTGCAACCGATACAAGTAGAGAATAGGGTGATAGATAACTTGTCAGTTATTTATTATTATTATCAGTCATCATCATCGTATGGCCTTGGTATCCTGCTTTATCTTAGTATTTTCTATTTTATATATACAGCTACAATTCTAAATCCAGGTTTGATAGCCATACTTTTGCCTGAGGTGTTAACTTATGTAGCTGCTCCAGCCCACCAGAAAACCTTCTGTTGGGGCACTCTTCCACGATGTGACGGATAGTTTGTTCCGAGGCTCCACAGTCACAACGAGGTGAGTCAGCTATATCCCACTGATGCATGTTGTAGTTGCACCTTGCCACGCCAGTACGAATTCTATTCAGCGTAGTCCATAGCTTACGGTGTTCTCTAAAACCTGGTTGTGTGGCAGACGGGTCAGATATGATGTCCGCCTCTGAACATTTTTCTTCTCGCCATTTTGCCCGCCATTCAGTCTGGATGTCAGTTTGGTGTTTGATCTTGGCATCAATCCAGATTGGTTTGCGGGAAGGAAGTCGCTGAGGTGATATCTGGTCTAATGTTTTCCTTATAGGCATTTTGTGTGGGGCCTCGTTGAATGCTCTAGTCCATTCACTAGCAGTTGCTTGCTCTCTCCTGAGCTGTGGTGGGGCTATGTGTGCTAGCACTGGTAGCCACGGTATCGGAGTTGGCTTGAGGGTGCCTGATATAATTCGCATCACTCTGTTTAGTTGGACATCTATTTTATTTGTATGTGCGCTTTGGTACCACACTGGAGCGCAGAACTCAGCGGTGGAGTACACCAAGGCAAGTGCGGAGGTACGAAGGACGTCAGCGCGAGCTCCCCACGTCGTGCCAGCTAGCCGGCCAATTAGGTTGACTCGAGTCTTCAGCTTTTGGGCAACGTTCTCCAGGTGATCACGGAAGGTCAGAGATCTGTCTAGGATAACACCTAGGTATTTTGGGGAAAAATTATGACGTTATATTTTTCCACAGAGTGTCACCCGAAGTTCACATCGAGCCAGGCTGTTTGAGAGATGAAAGGCGCTTACTTCAGTTTTTGTAGGGTTTGGTTGAAGTCGCCACTGCGTATAATATTTGTTCAGCTCACGGAAATCTTCACATAGCACAGCTTCTGCATCTTCAAACTTTTTTCCTTGGAAAGCCAGGGCCAGGTCATCAGCGTATATGAATTTTTCCGATCGGGTGCTGGGCATGTCACTAGTGTACACATTGAACAAAAGCGGGGCCAAAACAGAACCCTGAGGGAGACCGTTCTTCAGCAGCTTGTAAGTACTTTCTTCGGCGCCGAGCATCACTTTGATGTTGCGTGGCCCCAGCATGCGTTTTAGCAGGAAGAAGATTTTCTTACATGGTACTATGCTGCTGAGCTTGTGTAGCAGGCCGTTGATCCAGACAGTATCGTAGGCTGCTTTTAAATCGACGAACGCTACAAACGTCTTTTCCCCTCGCTGAAAACCAGCCTCTATGAATGATTTAAGGGCCAAGACTTGATCAGCGCAGCTACGGTTTGCTCTAAATCCGGCTTGTTCCGTCGGTATCGTTGGGTTCACTGCTGGGGAGATGCGATTGTATATTAGGCGTTCAAGCAACTTATAAGTGACGCTCAGCAGGGTTATTGGCCTGTAACTCGCTGGATCGTCCTCTGGTTTCCCGGGCTTGAGAATGGCTACTACTTTAGCTTCGAGAAATATTTTTGGTAGAGTACTCGTTTCCAGGATGTTATTAAAGAAACCTAGTAACCATCGTCTACCTTTGTTGCCTAGGTAGGTAAGGAATTCCGGGTAGATATGATCAAAACCCGCCGCTTTGCCACATCTTACGTTACTGAGTGCCACTGCCAGCTCACGGCCCGTGAAAGGAGAACTGAACTCATCTCTGGGTTTGAGACCTCTGACGTAATTGACATGTTTTATTCTGATCTGTTTGGCAAATGACTTATCTACCTTCGCACAGTTTGTTAGGTTTTGAAGGTGCCGGGCAACCTCATTCGGGTGTATTGGAGGCTCCTTTGCATCAGGTGCTGTTGCTCCTCCCAATTTACGCAGCAGGGTCCAGCTCTCTTTGCTGGAGTGGGTTAAATCCATGCCTTCCACACTTTTAGTCCATATTTTGCGCCGGGATTCGTCAAGTGCGTTCATGAGTTTATGCGCCGCCTGAGGGTCACTTGTGGACTGAAATTCCTGATAGGCTTCTTCCGCTTCTACTGTCCAGCCAGGTATGTATTCCTTGCGAAAACCTCGCGGGATATGCCGTTTGGCCCCACTTAAAACGATCTTGCAGAAACGCCCATAATTTTCTGCGGAAGGTTTGAGCCAGCGTAGGGTGGAGTCCACCTGGTGACTGTAAGCATCCCAATCAGCCTTAGTAAAGTTCCATCGGGATTTGGGAACCGACATAACAAGGGGAACTTCAAGTCCGATTTTTATTAGAGCCGGGCGGTGTTGGCTACGCGGGAAATTAGTCAGAATTTTTCGCGTGGTTGGAAGAATGTTGCCGCAGTGGTCCTGCGACACGAAACAGAGATCGGGGTTTGTGTCACTTTTCCAGCGAGCCGATCGGAATGAGCCTCTATCTTTAGGATCGAAAATCAGATGGATATTCTCTTTTTCAGCCCAGTCAGATAGGATCTCGCCACACGAATTTTTTGAGGAATATCCCCATGATGTGTGGTGGCTGTTGAAGTCGCCAAGGTAAATTGCAGGGTGGGGGAGCTTAGGCAAAGGTGGCTTATATTAGGAAAGACACTGTTTGGAGGCTTATATACGGCTATCACTGTTATATTGGAAATTTGAACTTTAATTATTTCTAAATTATTTTCGCTTGAAATTTCTAACACTTTTGACTGATTTAAAGAAGACTTCACATATACTGCCGATCCATAAATAGGTGAAAGTGTATAAGCTAAGAGACTGAAACCAGGGATATAGCCTCGTCTATCAAAATTATTAAAATCTGCAATGTGGTGTTCTTGAACAACTATAATGTCCACGTCGTTGTCGTTAGCTAGTCTAGATAAATATTCGCACTTAGATTGCGATGATCCTTCGATATTTATTTGGAGGAGTAGGGCTGAAGGCCCAATCCTTCTTGTCAGAGGGCTCTTAGAAGAACCTTTATCTGTTTGGCACATTGGTAAAGCAGGAGAACGCTGAGAGGCTCTTAAGGAACAGGTTCAGCGGGCCAGGGAAAAGTCAGAATATTTCAGCCGTTTTCACAAAATTTTGTTGAAGCCGTTGCCCGGGGTGGACCACTAGGAGGTAAATTCTGACAAAGTACCACCCCATTATATCAGTGATAATAATGATAAGGCAAGACCCTGAAGCAATGATGAAAAAAGGCCCCACTCTGAAAAAATTATTATTACAATCGAACTCGATTTTTTTGCTCGTTTTTGCTCGATATTGTTAACGGCAACAGGTAAACGCTTGAAAGATTCATAGAATATTTAGTTATATATTCGCTTTAAAATAAAATTAATATTTAAAGGGGGCTCCCATACAACAGACATGATTTTTTTCCGTTTTTACAGATAATGATACGGAACCTTTCGTGCGCGAGTCCGAATCGCACTTGGCTGGTTTTCTTATTTTAATTTTATTATTTATTTACTTGCATTATTTAATGTACGTATATACTGACTAAATAGCCAATGCTTAGCTCCCGTAAGTTATAACATGCTGATACTAACAGCCTGGTACATAAATAGCCTAACTATGAAAAGTTTTTTTTATTATTACGCTAAACTTGTTATTTATCCTCGTTACTGATTGCTTACCAAGCCTCCAGATGAATTTGGCTGCATAATAAATGCCATTGAAGGATTTATATTTTGAAAAGGCGAGTATTTTTTTTTAGTAATATCAGCGTTTAGACTATTAATGTAGTAAACGTAAACAACCAAAAAACCTTTGATAACGCTATAACAGCGAAACCGGTAAGGGAAATAATATAAATAAGTGGACAAGTACAAGTGATTTTCAATAAAAAAAAATAATGTAGTTGGTTATGTTTTGTCAAAAAGTGTTTCCACCAAATTTCATTATCTCTAATAGTTTAGAGTTTGAATATTCTGTTTTTTTTATGACTTATGAGATAAACATATGTAATGTTCCAGTATAATCTTTCTTCAAAAGACCCAAACAGAGATATATCTCATCAATACGATTTTCTGAAAGCTGAAAGCTGGCGAGGCCTTTATCCATTTGTCCAGGCAGATCCACAAAACGAATCAACGGATTTTGATCAAAACTCTACTAGAGGTAAACGTTTTCAGCGTTCCCTCCTTTGACCGGTAAAGTTGTGAAGGTCACATTGCCAACAACATGAAAGTCGTAAATAAGCGTAATTGCTCACCTTCATCTTGGGGCTGATGTCGTACTTGCCGAGCTCATGCCGCACCTCCTCGTACGTGGATATGTAGAACACGCCCGATATTATCTGGAACTGAAACACGACTCCACTGGTCATACTGAGGACAAATATCAGCATGAAATTGGACAAGTTTAAAAGTAAAACAAATATCGGCATGAAATTGGACAAGTTTAATTGTAAAACAAATATCAACATGAAATTGGACAAGTTTAATTGTAAAAATATATATTATTTGTAATACAAGTAATTTTTAACGTTATACCCAAATTCTAACTTAAATAACATTTTATATCTAAACTAAACAACTTATAGCAAAAACTTAAATAAACTAACTATAAATAAAACAGAAGATGTGAAAACAGAAACTAAATAACCCTAAAAAAAAAAAAACGCAAACCTGTACACACATAACAATCACAAAAAAAAGAATGCCTCCAGATCACTGCCCTGCGGGAGAGTACCCAAAATACTGGCCGCGTTACCTCTCTGTATGGCAAGACTTATACGCTGGCCCAGATAAGAGCCAGCCCGCCGGTCGCCGCTGGTATCTATCAGCTTGACAGAGAGGTCCTTGATAAATTGTCGCGCCTCTGGACCCCATGTTCCCATTGTCTCAACCCCAAAAGGTGTAAACATGTAGCTTGAACCTATTGCCGCATATTTACGCCCCTTGGAGAGCTCAGCAGCGGCCGCCGCCGAACCAGCAGCCCTACTACTCATGGAAACATGAGAGGGCGCCAGCGTGTCCACGCAGGTTGCGTCCCATACGAGCGGCCTCCCATGCTTCCACGGTATTAACGTCATACCGTCAGGCCTCTTACCGTCATCGCGAACTACTCCGGGTGGTTCAAGAGTAGCCGGAGCACCGACGGAGACAAGGGCCCTTCGGATAACGTCATTGAGGGCTGCATGGCGAGACAAGCGGCCGGCACTGCGCTGACAAGAAAGTCCATGGAGTCCGGCCCGACAAACGCTAGCCCCGCAAGGGCAGTGATGAGGTTCAGTTAATGAAGCCCCTATTCGCAGACCGACGGCCGTGGTGAAGGACCGATCGTCTAATAGTGTCCCGATGTTGGCGGATGGGAGGGCGTGGAGCCAGAGACCCGACTTGTGCTCTGCCACAGCAAGAAGCCGAGCTCGCTCTGTGATATTCCTACTTGAGGCAAGCAGTTTTTTTTGTTGCAATTTGCAACAAGGCTCATCCCACTGCCGCTGCGATGAAAAGTTATCGGGGACGTCCTCACACGGGCAGGCCACAGACCATGCCTGTTTGGCTTCATCACAGCACGAGACCTCAATATCAACCAAAGAAGGCTGAATAAGTTTCTTATACAAGGTCTCAGTGCTGTGAATAGAAGACAAAAAGGCAGGTAGCGCGACATCGGACACTTTTCTTATTCCAAGCCCCCCAAATCTGATGGGAAGGGAAGCCTGAAGCCAACAACGATCGGTAATGGGAAGGTTCAGTACTCGAGTTAAAGCTACTTGAATTAGTGAATCTACTGTGGATAGCAAGTTTTTTAATTTAAACATAGGGCTGCTTCTTAAAACAAAAGTGAAGCAGGGAACGAACAGACAATATCTTATTATTTGGAAAGCCATGTGTGAATTTATTTTTGTGAGATGTGGAATAGTGTCAAAGAATTTTGATTTCTCATTGTCTAAAAACTGAGGCATGGAATCTTTCAAGATTGGCGCTCCTAGGAGGCGAAGTGAGCATTTATCCAAAATCTTTATATTGGGAGCTAAGGAATTGAAATCATCATAAATTGAGGTTTTTTGGGTATCAGGGACAGTATCGGTGATAAATATCTCGCACTTGGAGCTATTTAGTTCCAGCCCGATCAGACGAAATTTTTCTGATAGGTCTCTTAAATCATTCAGTACAGTTTTAGAATCCCCTCCTAAGGTACCGTCATCTAGGTACCACATGTTTAAATTTGAATGCATGGATGTGATAATCTTATGGATTGCTAGACTGAATATTGCTGGTCCTAGAGGATCGCCTTGCTGACAACCAACTGAGGATAAAAGGAGATGATCCTGATATAGCAATTTTGACGACTGGCTGTAACATTGCCATAGGTATGGAAATATTTCCGGTATTACTTCTTTAACTTCTTTAAGCAGAGCACCTCTATCGACGGCATTAAATGCGTTTTGTATGTCCACTTTCAGCACAACCTCACCCCCATTTTGTTCAATATAAGTACGTAAGGCATGAACAGCTGCTTCGCAACCTCCCTTTGATCCAAAACCGAGTTGCGTGGGTTGCAAATACTCTGTGAGCTTTGGAGTAATGTGTCGGCAACATAATTTAGAGACCAGACGCCGAAAGGTTGTACCGACGGCTATTGGCCTAATACCACCATCCTTTTTTTTCAAAGCATACAGATTAGCACCATAGAGTATGGATGAAATTTCCCAGTTTACCTTGCCAGCTAACATTAAATTTACTAGGGATGTAATGTTACTTAATAGGGTCTCCCCTGCCTGACCTGTTGTGCCGCAGAGTAGATCTTTCAAATGCTGCGGGCTAAGGCCATCTACGCCACCAGCTGTGCCATTTTTAAAAGACATTATTGCCGCTAAAACATCTTTGCCCAATACCTGGATCTGAGGATCACCAGGTTGTGGAGCTTGTGGAAGAGAGGTCACTGCTGAGGCTGGAGGATGCTTGCTTTGTAGTATTGCAAGAGTTTCAGGTGAATCCGGGGCAATATCATCGCTAGAAAACAGAAGTTGTGCGGCTCCCCTTATATCACCGTCGCTAATTTTATTTTCAACTTTTTTGTATCTAGAGTTTACATGAAATTTTTTCAACGTTTCTGTGAATAAGGGTGGGTTTATACAGTTGTTTTTAATGCCTTGTGTAAGGGAGCTTTGTTTCCTGACTCTATCGTTAACATGTAGAGTTTCATAAGAAAACCTGAGGAGTGACTCCCAGGCACACTCTGAATTTTCTTTCACTACATTAGAAATAATATCTGAGAGTTTTCTAGCGACACTTATTCGTGCCCCACGAGGAATTCTCTTAACAATGGGATGAAAGTTTTTAAATTTTGTCAATATTTGATGGAATGGTTCATCTCCTCTTTGTGTGCCTGCATCGGGTTCTTGATCAGTGACAGTTTGACTTATTTGTGGAGAGAGTTGGGATGGTTTATGAGACTTTGTAATATGGATATTAAGCCCTCTTTTACCTTTAAATGTACGATCTGGGGGACACTCTGGACATGTAAGAAAATCAGGCGATGGGTCATTATTGTAGACCCCCGGACCCGGTCCCGTGGAAGGGCCAGCGGTCTGCGACATTTAGGCTCATTAAAAATATAATTACATACTAATTTTAACAATTTCAATCTAAACAAAGTAAAATACTAAGAAAAAATTAATAATAATTAGATACACCTAAAATAACAATTAAAAAATTAAGAATAGTAGTAAAAATAGGAATTTAGCTTTAAAAAGGTAAAATTTAAATCCTAATTATATAGAAACAAGTATATGCCTACTTAGAAGGTAACAAAAAAAAAATCTGTAATGAATAATGAATCTATAAATTATTCTAAGCACGTAAAAATTTCAAGGTTAGTGTCCTTATATAGATGAATTTGGCCTGGTATGGAGGAAGAGGGTCTGAAGTCATTACGAATTCCCGTACAGATCACACATTGAGAAGCTATGCTGCATTTACTTTATCCAAGTACGAGATAGGAAGTCGTATGTGGAATTTGAACTTTCTGGTAGGTTGTTTCTTCAGGTTTAGGGTATATTTTGCAATAGCAATGCAGAGTGGCCCGAGCTGAAAATATGTATACACTGGCAATCGAATAGTTTCTGTCGGTTAATTTTGTCGAAACTGGTGATTATATAGCGTTTTTTACCAAAATAAATAATTAAATTTACAAAATGTGAAAAAAATTATGTCTTGTTGACATTGACATTC
Organism: Ypsolopha scabrella; assembly: GCA_910592155.1. Taxonomy (NCBI): domain Eukaryota; kingdom Metazoa; phylum Arthropoda; class Insecta; order Lepidoptera; family Ypsolophidae; genus Ypsolopha; species Ypsolopha scabrella. The sequence goes on from OU342985.1 coordinate 14,856,610, forward strand.
ATAGACAATTGTAAAACAAATATCAACATGAAATTGGACAAGTTTAATTGTAAAACAAATATCGCCATGAAATTGGACAAGTTTAATTATAAAACAAATATCGCCATGAAATTGGACAAGTTTAAAATCAACTTTTGGCCTGACTATCCGACTTTCTCTTGTCCTGTACATTCTATCCCTTTACTAAAACATTGTTGTATATAAATATTGATTATTTGAAAAAAAAAGACATGATCTTGCTAAGTTTCTTGCCCATTCTTCTTAGCAAGACTAATCGAATGGGCGGAGTTAGGCATGTATTTATATATATTATGTAACCAGGCACGTAGGTTTCGGGGGGGATATTCATTGAAAAAACAGTGGGTATGAATAAACATTCCCGGTCCCGTGTATGTCACGCCAAATTTCGGGGGGGGGATAAACCGAATAAAAATTTTGGTAATGGATTTTTCCATATATTTTTTTTTTAGTTTATCCCTTTTCTTATTTTTAAATTACACCACCTGGAATTGGAGGAGATTCTCTTCATATTGCGGGCACTCATAAAATCTGTTGTGCATATTTTCCCGTCTGTTATTAATAATTTTAGTAACCTATCTCTAAACCAAATTTCAGCTGTGTAGATCAATTGGATTCTGAGATTTAAAAGTGTAAGATCCATCTAACCTAGACTTTAAACCCCTAAAAGTCATTTAAATGATTACCTATAATATGCGTAAATAAAAAAGGGTTCTTTACTAATCAGAGTGAATTTTTTACTCGTTTTCTATGGCTATATAAAAAGTAAACAAATGAATGCACTGATAGATTAAATTATTGGGCATTTCGTTAAATCTCCAAGCTAGATGATTTTTATCACCAATATCAAGTTAAGCCTAAGCGATTTACTGGACATTTTACCTATTTAATCCTATGTCGACTTTAAGCTTGTTGCTAGCCTAATCCTGTAAGTCTAGATTTTAAAACAGTAGAACTCCTATACCACACAACAGATAGGGCTTAAAAAACATGTTTTAAATAATACCTCTTCTAAAACGATAACAGAACCCAAAAAATGATAGAAAAAAATTCGCTGCATCGAAAAAAATTGCAAATTGAAGGCGGTTTATTCAGTTTAAAACAGTAGTCCGTCCAAACTAACAAAGTAAAATTAACAATAATGACTGTTCTATTTTTTATAATGACCAACTCTCAGTCTTCAGTGTAGCTAGCACGCGTCAGAGATACAACGTACATCTATCCTACTTGCGCTTTTACGTATACCGCGTTTGTCAATGTGCGCCAGAGCAATTATAATGTAAAAACACTCTATTGACGGCGCATGCCGGTGAAGTCTATCTCATTTTTAGTCTTACCATCAGGGCTTCGTCAGGTCCACTTCCTTTGAGGCTTCTTTTTGAAGAATGAATTCATCAAATAGAGCCCCTGGCTCTCAAGGAAGCTAACTGGCATCTGGCTCCGAGGATTTCTGCAGTCATAAACGTGTGGTACGATTACCGATTCACCATACTCTTGTACTCCCACTTTGGCGTTGAAGTCCCCCATAACAACGGTAAAATGTGTCTTGGTGGTGCTATGTCATCATAGACGGCCTCGACTACATCATCAGAGTCATTTGACGTGGGAACTTTTTATTTGTCACAAATTGTTTGTAATTTTGTTAAATTATGTACTTGAAAATGTGTGTATAATAATGGAACGTAAAAGAGCGAAAAAAGAAGTTTGACAGCTCGTCAGCCAGCGAAAAACAGGCTTCTGTACTGGTAGGTTAAAACTGTTCAAAAACCGCTCAGAGCACCACGACTCTATACAGTCTTGTGGTAGTGTATATAAAAAGAAGGGGGGGCGGAGGGAGGGCAGCACCCGACCAACAAGCCGAAGCTGCGGAGGTGAGCATGGGTGCCTGTGCTTTGTTACGCAAGGGCTGCACTTCGCATAGCGCTGGAGCCAATGCAGAAGTGAAAATATAGCCTCAAAATAAGATATAAAAATGAGTATGCATTTCATAAACGTTCCCTATGCGGGGGGATCTCTCCCCCTCTCAAATATACCTACTTAAATATATGTACCCTTATATAGACCACTTTTATTAGACCATTAGCATGGGTCTCAAAACAATGTTTTTAGCATCAAGTGTCTAATTAAGTTCTTTAATAAAAAAAACTTACCATTTGCGAGATGTGAAACTTTATGGAGGGCCGAATAGCTTGGAGGGGGTTTGCGAAGTTATTCGGGGTCGAGCCCGGCACCAGCTCTGCCACCTTTTTATTATAATAAATACCTACTTGAAAATTGTCAGTATAACGGACCTGACCTTTGATCCTGACTTCTCCGTATATCCCCAATGGATAGCATAAAAGGCGAGTTTTGGTCGGCGGCTCGTCACTAGCTGCTGAGCTGTCGGGCGAACAACATCAGTTGCTGCGGAGCGGCTGGGCGAGCAACACATCAGTTGCTGCGGAGAAGCCGGGCTAGCAACACATCCCGAGGATGCCTCGTTCAGAGGCGAAACACGTGTCGATAAGTTTTCTTGCTTGTTATTTAAGATTGCTTTGCTTGTATTGCTTGCTTGTTGGATGTTTTTATGCGGGTGGGCGGGCGGTGCACGAGTCTGCATTTTGAATAGCACGACAAGAATTGTTTAGCGGAATATTGCGATAAAAAAAAATAAAAAACAATAAAGGTAACGGCAAAAAGTATCTTACTCTTAAAAATACTAAACATTTTTTCTCAAGATCTAGGTATAATTGGTAATTGGGGAGTTTTACTCTAACGTTTATATTCTGAAGCCCTTTTGATTGCGTGGATAATAATCCTAATACCGACTTAAATATAAAAGAAAACAAAATATATACCTATACGTTTTTGTTATTTCTTAAATATATTATAAAAAAGGGTTTTTATTTTATTGTACTCCCAGATAACTCGTATCTTTAAACTTATAATTATCCTAACCGCTAAATATTGGAGCATTTTCCCTTTATGCGTATATTTTTTTTATTAAAATTTTCTTGAAAATTAAAACAGTAAAAACGGATGACGCCGTCAATCCTAGCAATGGATCAATCATTTCTTTCCTAAAAATTTCTCATAGAAAGTAGTGTGGGTGGACATAAGTGTATTTTCCCTATTTCTTAAAATCCCCTATTTCCCTAGTATCTCAATTTTCTTCCCCAAAAGTTCCCCAGAACTTGAAAAAAAACCTAAAACGGGGGAATAATCCCCTGATCTAGAGACCTTGTGTCCTCAGTTGGGCACGCGATCTCGACATCACCCAAAGATAAAACTTGAAGACCTTGTAGTGTCAAATCAAAATGTTTTGTTTACTTGACTGATATTCTGAGATATTATTCCTTTTTCCTCAAACGGTAAGTGAATTACACTTAAATAAATTATGCGTAACATCACGTTTTATTCTCATCAAACTGTTATTTCTTATTTAAAGATGACTTCGACGAGAAAAGTTTTCCAGCGGCAGGTGAAGTGAAGATTTTGCTTAATTGCTAAGAGGCCCGACGGTATGACACTCATTCCTTGGAAATGCGGCAAGTCATTGGTTTGGGACGCAACATGCGTTGACACTCTTGCTCCGTCCCACATCCAAGCGACAGCCGCCAGGGCTGGCGCAGCCGCGGCAGCGTTTGGTTCTGAATACATGTGTAATATGCAGAGCTTGGTTCTGAATACATGTTTGCGCCGTTTGGTGTCGAAACACTTGGGCCGTGGGGTCCGGACGCGAAACGTCTCTTTAAAGAGATTTCTTCGCGGCTGGTCGACGTTTCCGGGGACCCAAGGGCTGGGGCATACCTCGGACAACGCCTTAGTTTGGCAATCCAAAGAGCCCGTGTCTGTGCCCTAAAAATCTGTTAACTAAAATAGTTATTGGTATACCACCCAACGTCCGTAAAATCAATGTAACAAAATGAAAGACGAAGTCTATTCCATCAATAAACTTTTAAACAAGTTATAATAACCGACTTCAAATATAACTTCAACAACAGACATTCTCTAATTTTAAAAGTTTAAAATAATTATATACTGACTGACCGATCGATATTAACGAAATAACACTTTTGCCGACTTTTGTCTTCCTAAACCAATATATTTATTATGTTCTCTAAAAATCCACGCTCGCATTATGGTTTTTGTGTTAAAGTTATGAAACCTATTAAGTTTCTAGACTCAGTTAATAGAATTACCCTAGACAGGGTTGACTCAAAATAACTAGTAGTTCGCCCCGAACTGTGAACTCGCGCGGGTCCGATTCGTGCTTGACTGATTTGGCTCATGTTTGAACTTGAAAATTCTTTTTACCTCATTTAGTCGCCTGCCAAATTTCATGACATTTCGATTACGGTAACCTTTGTTGTGCCATTTGTAGAGGGACCTGCCTGGCTAAAAGGATTATTATCCGTGCCGAAAAAATCATAAAAAACATGCGTAGAGGGAGAAATGAGAATACGGCCATATTTACATATCCAACTGGTGACCTACTTGTGAATGGAATTTTAAGTTTCTAAGTCAATTGGAAGTTGGAAGTGCGCTAAAAGTTTTCACGTTGAGCCAGTTTGTATCGAACTGATTATGTAAAGGAGTGGAGCCGCGCACTAATTTATATGCAAAAAAGTCTGTCATTTTCGGTGGGGGACGAGGCAGCATCGCGATGCACGCACACTACAAAATACTCAAACACTAGGTTAAACTATACGCACACAATCACATTCACACACAGGGACATCTATCGTTTTTATATAACCGGTATGCCCGCCGGGCTTATACCTTTGGCAGAGGGGTTCGCCTGTTGGTGGCCTGTCCAGTTGGTTTGTTCGCCCGAGTGTAAAGCGCAATAGTATTTTTCGCGTTGGTTTAGAAGCCTGATTTTTGTAACAGTATGGGGATGGGGCCTTAGACTTCTGTGGAAGGTTTTATATTAGTTTCAACTTCATGTCACGTTTTATCCAACGTGATCAAAGAAAGGAACTCGTGTTTTTTTTTACTTTTTAAGCCTATTTTTGATTTGAAATACAGTTATTTACACTTTCAATAAGTATTAATACTCTAAATATTATTATTACAAACTAGAAAAGATGAATAATAATTAGAAAAACCAAAACGTAATAGAGAAAAATTCGTTGCACCGAAAAAAAATGCAAAGTGAAGGCTGTTTTTTCAGTCAAAGTAAAAATAACAGTAATTATTGTTGTAAACATATAAACCTATTATCTAAAACATAACGACGCCTTTTTTTTAAACGCACTCGTGTTATTTTACAATAAATATAATTCACAAATAACAGCGATATCCAACCTTTTTTTGATTCACCGCAGTGTTGTTAATGAGTGAACTAATACAGTAAAATGAAGTTTTTAAAAAAAATGCCATATGTATTATTATTGTACATATGTGATAATGTGTTTATATCATGTGTTTTATTCATTTTTGCCAATTCAATGTCAATTAGAACAGTAAAATGAAGTTTTTCCTAAAAAGTGTCATGTTTGCATGTAGCGCCTATGAAACTTCTCTGGGCAAAAAAAACATGTTAGCCACTGAATCGGGAGATAACGACACCTGATATTGTTTCTACTAATAATTATGTAAAATCTGAGATACAATTCTTTTGCGACGGGACTGGGGCAATTTTGGCGGATACCTTTTAGAGGATGTATAAGGTCGATAAGTGCTTAATTTGAGTATGTTTAGGCTTAATAGTGTATTCATTTGCAATAAAATATAAGTAGTAGGTCTTAATTATACATTTATTATTTGCTCAGTCTATTCCCTATGTGGAGGTGCAGTTGGGGAAGGGTAAAATTTTGTGACGGTTTAAAAAACTGGGCGCCGCTACTGTGGAGTGGATTAAGTTAAATGGTAGAACTTTATAGGCAGAGTAGTATGCATGCAAGGAATTTTTCTAGTTGAATTTATGTCAAGTCGATAACTTTATTTTCAAATATTATTATGATCTCCATTCGTGGCTATGTGAGTTTTTATATACATATTTGTTACGTTTAGAAGCCGAAGTACTACAGTTAGGTGCAGCTGTACTTTGGCTAACATATACATAAAGTACTTCTTGCATGTTATATTATAACAAAAACGTATTTGCATATTTTGAACACATTCTAATTCTGACCGACGCTTCTAATTTATAAGGATACAAATGATTCAAATTGTCAACGAATGCATGATTTAGACACATGCACTTTTATTACTGTCTCTTTTACAAGTTTAAAAACAACCTCGACTCAATTAGCCTATGCAGTCTTAATTTTATTTTGCGTATTTCACAGAAAGGGTAATTAAACCTTGATCCTGACTACTTGCCGAGTCTCCACAATGAATTTCGCTAAATTAAACAAAGTCACTTTACCTGAACGTTAAAATTATGTTACGGAAGCCGAAAACTGGCAAAGTACTCGTCCATACGAACAACTTTGACCATGGAAACAAGCCTCAAATCACGAAAAAAAAAATCAGTTGTGCTCCCCTTTACGATTCAACGTAGCAATATTCAAGAGTTCGTTTTAATTTTTGCTAGTAAGGTATGTAGGTAGATTATTTTTATTTATTTTGTTTTACACTTTTATTTCCTCTCTGTGAATAAAACTGTCAGTTTGACATTACAAAAAATACAGACTACCGCTTTTACATGAAGATGGGACAAGCAGCTGTTTAAGAAAAGAGAAACTTTTTTTTTCTTTTACGAATAAAAGAATAACAAATCGTCACGACGTGAATTCTCGAGGGGGTGTCAGAGATGTTTCCGAGTGTGAACTGTGAAATGCAAGTCACAGTCCACACTATTACGTCAGTCTGGGGGTCCGGATGTCAAATTGGGCACCAGTAGTCAAGGTGTAGGGTTGCACAGCAGACTGCCTACCTTAGAGCTTGGTCACTTTGATGGACGTATGGAGCAATGGGTCGCCTTTAAGAATATGTTTACTTCTTTGGTAGACGGTATGCTTACTTACACAAAACCATCGCCTCTAGGTAGGTAAAAGTACAATAAGTTATGTAAGTAAATGCAGTAAATAAGGTGTACCTGTCTCTGTAAGCACCTACGTATGTGCCGGAAAACTAAGTGCTTCCGACAATCTGCATTTACTCTAGCTTGCGTTTATTCATATTCAAATTCGCTCAAAACAATTCGTAATACCAAATAAAGTGAATTAAAACTGAAAGCTTTTAAATTTTCCTGCCTCCCAGATCAAAGCTTCCCCGCATTGTTTTTTTTTTGTTTGACATATTCTTGCGACCAAAGATTAGGTAGGTATGCATTTAAAAAAAAAATCCAAAGGCTTATCAGCGCCATCTATTGAGACATGTGGAACTAAGTTTTTTTTCTCTATTTCCACCTGTCGGAAAATCGCTAATTGGAATGACTGACAGCGTAATAATGTTGCCAGCAGTCAAACGCGAAAACAAACTTCAAAAGTTCTACAAAACTGTCGTTTCTTCCAAAGAACAGGATTGGCAGTCTCGGAACTATTTGATGACGAACAAATACGCGAACGAAACACATTAAAAGGCATCCTATCGGAAGCCCGAAGAGCAGGGAAACACGCCATCCTCAAAGGTAGCAAATTGATAATTAACGGAGAAGAATATGTACCTAACACAGGTGAAGGGGAAACAAATTCATCATCAATACCGGTCATACAACCTAATCTTATCAATCGTCAGCCACATGAAACCGAGACGACCACAATGCGAAACTCAAATTCAACTAAAAATAAGGATGTAGCCCGAAATCGTACATTTCCACGCATTAAGGATATCTTCCTGTTATCTAAAACCTAATTCTACTATTATCTGTAGATTTAGTCGGAAATATTTAAATAAAACCGAAATATTTGTTCTGCCAAGTTTTGTTTTATTATTATTATCTATTGAAGAGGTAAGGAGGGTAGGCAGAGAAAAACCCGATAAACCCAGTGATAAACCTCGCCGTCCGCGGCCGGTTATTGCTACACTGCGTACAAAACAGCGAGGGAACAGTGGATAAAGCAGCGGAAGGTTCGTCTCACTAATGACGCTATTTACGACAATAATAATAAACAGTCAATATTTATCAATGAGGATTTGACTTATAACAAACGTCAGCTTTTTTGGTCAGCGAAAAGTCAACTGAAACCAATGTTTAACAACATTTGGACTCAAAATTGTAGTATTTTGGTAAAGAAAAGCGAGAAAGATAAAAAAAATTATAACATAAGATGCGAAGACGATAATAAATCATTATTTGAGACTGTAAACAACAAAGCCGAGAAAACACCGAAAGAAAGGGTGTGTTTACATTAACAGATTTCTCTCTTTCAATGAACGAATCATTAGAATATTTAGACAAAGATATTGAATACACAAGATATGAAAACACAGATTTATGCAGTCAAAATATAAAAAATAAACAAAATGAATTGGATATAGTACACTTAAATATTAGATCTATAAGGATTGGGCTGAAATTTTACATGAATGTAGTTCTAGACCTGGAATAGGACATAGGCTACTTTTTATCTCATAAACCAGTTCCCATGGGATGAAAATGAGCTTTCAAATTTCTATAGAAAAGTCATGTGTCATGTATCACGCCATGCTTACGAAACCGATTAGGATGAAATTTTGCATAAATGTAGTTCTAGATTATTTAGACTTTGAATAGGACAAAAACTACTTTTTCCCTTTGTTCCCATGGAAAAACTATAAAAGAGACACACAAAATGGGAAACAGAGGCGCATAACATACACATTTCACCAGCTGTTTACTGTAGGTAACAGTCCGAATAATATTGACAGATTTTATGTACACAAAAACTAATTCAACGCGGGTGACCGCGGGCAAAAGCTAGTTTGTAATAAAAGAGAAAAGCGGATAAGGTGTTAGTTTCCTCGATAGTACATTACAGTCAGCCGGTTAGCAATGCTTCTGGCATCTTCGCTCGTTGCCGACGGAACCAGATGATAATAGATTTTATCTTAAAGACACTTTCACGCGAGCGGTACTGCGGGCAAAAGCCGCAGTACTTTAATATTAGCTGCGCTTGCGTAAAGTCGGCATTTTCCGCACTTTTGCTATAAAATAATATACGAAAAAAAAAAAAATACTATACGATGAGTGACTCACCTTCGGCTCGTGCCAAAATTTGCGAATATTCTTTTGCAATTTTTCTTCTTATTGCACCAAAACAAAAATAATTCAAAATTGGCCACATCAATATTGCGTTGGTAGTAATTCAAATATACAAATATAAACACTATATAGTAACATCCTAAACCAACGGAATGGCCGGAAACTCTAAAGTCTCCTCAAATCCGTCATCTTGAATTCCTGTTTGGCACCCTTCGGGTACGGAACCCTAAAAACTGAATCGTTTCGGCGGGAGTCGAACACTGCCAGAACCTATAAAAGTAACGGGAAGCTATACCGGTGACAATTAATACATAACCTTTTCATAAAACAAGTTAGTTGTTTGTAAAAGAAATACGAATTACTCAGTCGAGTTTACAATTTAAATCAAGATGAGAATTTCATAAACCAAGTTTAAACTTTCTTCTAGAAGAGCATCACTGAATTTAAATTTGTAAATTGCTTTTGAATGAGGTTTTCTAGACCATAATCTAGTTGAACATAGCATTCAAATTAAATCTTCGTACAAACAAGATTAATTAGCAAGAAGAAATAACTACGTCACTGTAGAGAACTTTAAATTTAACTAGAAATAGCTGACTGATAAAACCAGGTGGCATTAAAACAGTTAAGTTAAGGGTGTAACTTTTTACCTCGTTACAAAATGCACATCATAATATTGTTTTCCTTACTTTTGAATAAAAAGTATGCAATAAATGCGTTTTATAGCAATTCGCTATTATATTTATTATATACATATATAGTTAGTATATATATATATAATATAATATTACAATATAATATTACAATATAATAACGTTATTGGCACCAGACTTGCCCTCCAATTGTTCCTCGTTAAAATATTTAAAGTGTACTCATTCCGATTACGAGGCCTCGTAAGAGTCCCGTATCGTTATTTTTCGTCACTACCTCCCCGTGCCGGGAGTGGGTAATTTGCGCGCCTGCTGCCTTCCTTGGATGTGGTGGTTATGACCACGAAGTTAATTCAGTTATTCAAATCATTTAATTTGTCTAATGTAAAATGGTTTATAAAGTAAGTGATAGTTGAATAATGTTCAGCTATATTATTATTTTATTAGGGCGAAAACAAGCGAAACGAGGTAAGTAAAAGTAATTAATAAATGTGATTTATGGACAAAAGTTTTATATTAATTAGGCTTTTCAAGCAAAGTTTTGTTGTTTTATGCGTTTTTTTGTAAATTATCCTGCACAACATCAAAATGCACACTTTTCAGTAGGTGTGCAGGACGCAATAACATTCACATCCATCCATCAGTCTGTTTCGTCCACTGCTGGACATAGGCCTTTCCGAGATTTCGCCAGTTGGCGGTCCTCCTAGAAGAAATGCCCATACTCACACACGCTGGGCAGGCGGGTTGGTGAGCGCGGTGCCGGAACCCTCGCACCAGTGACGCCGCTGCCCGTCACCGGTCTGTTTTTAGGCCCGGCAATTGGGGATGGTTATACCGCCATCCATCGGTCCCAGGCAATGGTGGGACGCCTGGTTTTTCCTGAGAGCTGTCCTGGAAAATATAAAAAACAAGTTTAAATTTTTTGAAAAGAAATTAACGACTAACTTATTGGCTCAACCTTTTGGATACATAGAGTTTGATGAAGGCAATGCTTGCCTAAAATCTGCTTTGGCCTATCTTAACATTCCGGGTGTAAATAGACTGCTACCATTAAGGCAATGCATTGGAAATTTTGGCAACATGGATCTCCATGATCATTTTATTTTCTTCTTTCTTTCTTTCCATCTTTCTCAGCAATAAAACAAAATTTAATTAATTACTAATTTATATACTAGATTAAGCATTTCATTTACATCATTTTACCCGAAATTTAGTTGATTGATTAATTTTGATAGCAGAGAAAAATATTTAGAAAACCTCTTTTAAAACAGAGATTTCTATTTTACTGACAAAAGGGAGCAAATGAAGCCTCTAAGTTTTTTATTTAAATTAGTGTACAAATACACTTTAATATGGCCTGAATTTATTAAATGACTTATTAGTTGTCATTTTAAATGAAAAATACTGTTTTGCCGCATACGACCCTACGGCTCAAGCTAGTTCGTGGGCGCATATTTGTATGGAGTAAGTCCCCCTCTTTCCACTCCCCTAAGGCGCCGATTTGAAATTAAAAGTTTATCAATTCCTCGCCTTAAATGAAACCACGTATTCTACAAAAATTTGCACTTTAAAGCTTAATATTTCCCCAACAGATCTCTAAATCGAAAAATGGTTTTCACACATACATTTTTAACCGACCTATCCAACGATATCTCACACTATGGGATAGACGAGAAAAAAAAACTATCACTTTAGCTGAATGAATCCTTAAAAAAAAAATTGAGGTTTTTTTTTACCATTTTGTCAGCGTGATGAATATGTTTATCCCATAATTACAGCTTTCTAGTACCAATCGTCTCTGAGCTAAGCCACAGACAGACGGGAAGACAGACTGGCGAAACTATAAGGATTCTCTTCGGACTACGGAACCCTAAAAACTTAACTTTCTAGTATTGTTTTCAGAAATTTTATTTGATCCCTGACGTACACGTAGAAAAAAAAAAAATATATATTAAATTTCAATACTCTCTACGAGTAAATGTGTTACTATTCCAAAATGTATTTTAGTCTGAAATTCTCTCGCCCTCACATTATCCGCAGAAGAGCCCACAAACAAACATGTAGCGGTAAGAGCGAACATGATAGCACGCAGGTTTGCCCGTAGCTCAAATGAAGTAAAAATTACATTATTCCGAGCCTTTTGTACATCCTTTTATACGGGGACACTGTGGTTATCATACACGCAGAAGTCCTACAACGCTCTTCGCATTCAATACAATAATGCGATGAGGGCAATGTTGCGGCTGCCCCGCTTCTGCAGCCCAACCACAAATCCTCAAATTCGAAAATCCTCGAAAATAATAAAACTTATACGTAGGTACATTACGTAACCATATGGGTTGTTATGTTGATGATTTTATCCAAAGTGTTATTTTTGAGTATGTTACGTGGTTTATTGTCACCAAAAACTTACAATGTTGTATTTTAACAAATACAAGCTTCCTCTGTACTACAGAGTGAAATAAATTGAATGAATGTACCTTGCATCTTAATAAATAAAGTATTAATTATGTTTTAAAGTAAGATTTGGCAAGTTTATTTTAAATTAAACACAAACGATTTTGATGAATAAACACAAAGGCAATTACCATTAAATTAAACGTAAATATTAACATGTCATCCAAATACTTGAGGCAAGGTCACACAGTATATTATAAATATTCATATTTCTGGAACATTTTATGTGGATATTCAACAAAATGTATGCCAGAGTGGGCGTTGTTATGATGTGCTACAGAAACTTGAATGAGATTATAAAATAGAGCACTCCGTTCAATTTGTACTAAAATAACGTGTTATAGGAATACTTTAAATTTAAAACCTTTTCCAACTAACGAAACTGATTCCTGATTTAAAATATTTTATCCTATTTGCAGGTGTAACATATGGACATACAGGTCACGTAAGATTCTTGACAGTGGCGCGCGCGCACAGTCGCGTACGAAGAGGCTCAGCTACTAGGACGATGAAAAAACGGTCGATACTGTTTGTTACTACTACCTACCTCTATTATCTCTTTTGTGTACGTTTATTTTAAAGATATTTGTGGACGATGATGACGTCAACAAGGCTGTGATTGGCGATCTGGACAATGGAGCACGGCCGTGCTGCTTTTTAGCTCGACTTGGCGGAAAATTAGCTCAACTTGGCGGAAAAACTGACACAAACGCGACGAGTTAAAAGCCCGACTATTCGAAACCATTCGTATACTCACGTGTGCCCATTGCGTATCGGGGTTTAATAGGAAGATCGGCTACATAAGTAAGCCATCTGCGGGCGCACCGGCGTTTTTCGCGTGTCAATAATTGTTTGCCTCAAAAACTGTAGTTTTCAAACCTGTTAATATCCATAAATGAACCACTTATCTTACAAACATATTAATTTGCGAAACTACAATGCCTCGATACAAGATTACATTAAATATTACTTTAATATATTGAATTAATATTCAAATATAGATAATTATAAAATATATTAGAATATATACACAATATAATAGATAATATTTATAATTCAATAATAGTTATGATAAACGTCATTTTAATACAATAAATATATACATTTTGTGTAATTTCAATATATATATATATTACATTAAATATCGTTGTTGACGAACATAATAGAAGGAAAGAGGAAGAGGGTGGATGAGCTATGAGGAGTTATATCGACCAACTACAAGAGAAAGCGGGAGTCGTGTCGTAGCGGGAACTGAGGAAGTGGGAAATGGAGAAAACTGTGAATACAGTGAAAGACATCCATAAGAGGATTGCCGAATAATTCTGAATAATTGTTAACATATATAGCGTATAAGGGGTGTACATAAAATAACGCCCAAGCCGCAAACGGGGCAGAGATTGAATAAAAGCCGCGGGCGAAAAGCTAATAGAATATAAATAATTTGGCCAAGTGCGAGTCGCTCTGTGTAAAGCTACTTTTTTGTCTCTATTTATGTTCCGTTTAAACTCGAGAATATTTGGATATGGTTTTCTTTATAATTATCATAGTGATCCTGGTCAACATCTAGGTTATAAATAAGAGTTGTTGATGAAGTCACCAGCAAGCCGAAAACTGTCGATACTTATTCGGGGGAGAGTAAGAGGACAGCTCTCAGGCAAAACCAGGCGGCCCACCATTGCCTGGGACCGATGGATGGCGGTATATCCATCCCCAATTGCCGGGCTTTATATAAATTAGACTGGTTACGGGCAGCGGCGTCATTGGTGCAAGGGTTTCGGCACCGCGCTCACCAACCCGCCTGCCCAGCGTGTGTGAGTATGGGCATTTCTTCCAGGGGGACCGCCAAGAGTGGTGAAATCCTGGAAAGGCCTATGTCAAGCAGTGGACGAAACAGGCTGATGGATGGATGGATGGATACTTAAGCAACCAAGGAAAACCTGTTTTTTTCAAAACGCAGGCGAAACGTGATATACATATTTTTTTTATTATGTATATTACTACTTATAATAAAGTAGTAAAAAAGACGTGTCTGTACATTAAATAATTTTGCTTAAATGAAATGATTTATTATTTTTTTGTACCAAAACCAAAACTTTAATGTATTTTTTATATTTGTTAAATATTTTAGTTACACACCATGGCTACCAGATGGTGACACTTTCCTTATAAACACAAATTCGGTCGGAGAGAGCTATCTATTTCCAGTATTATATTGTAATCTTTGGCTAGCGGTACCCTAATAAACAACGTATCAACTACGAATAATAAGACGATACGTTGCTGCTAGCGGTTTGTTCGTAGGGATGCAGTGCCGTGAATTGAAAAACAAGAAGGAATTTTGAGTATATCGTGATTTCTGTTAAAACTATGAGCCATATATTTTTATCCCATCGCAATACATTTGAAAGCAATAGTGAAGTTAGACAATAAGGCCCCTAGTTACTTGCCCTTAGAGGGTTCCGTAACATTACGTGAATTGCATACGTAGTTTCCATTTTCTCAGAATCCCGACGGCATACTTGATGTGATCGGAAAATATTTTGGGGTCGTTTGGTATGCTGCATGAAACTACTCGCAAATATTTTTTTTAATTATCAAAAATTAAAAAATAATAGGTGTGCACAAGTTTGTTTGTAACATAAAAAAATATGTATGTAAAAGTTTGCTTCGTAATAATTCCACACGGGACTCGAAATAATTGAATTACTAATAGTAATTTATTCGGACAAGTAAACATGACATTTTTTATTATTATAATAATCATACACACAGAGGTGTAATTTTTTTTACGAATATCTTTCTAAAGAATGGTACGCTGTAGGAAAACGACACCACCTCTGAGGTCTGGTGGTTTAAACAGCCCGACCACTAACTTGGGACTCACGGGTTCTGCACTCCCCTCTGATTGCATGTACGAGGTGCACTATTAGAATTTGTTGTTGTTACCTATTTTTGTGAAAATAACAGTTCCATTTCTCACTTTCCCGCTTTCTGTACGAGCGCACTCCATCCTAGGTCTATTCGACGCTTACCATCATCCTTCCATCCGTCCATCAGCCTGTTTCGTCTACTGCTGCACTGCATATAGGCCTTTCCAAGATTTTGCCACTCTTGGTGGTCCTCCCGGAAGTCGGGTTGGTGAGCGCGGTGCCGAAACCCTCTCACCGGTGACGTCGCTGCCCGTCACCGGTCCGTTTCATACTACAAGGCCCGGCAATGTTGAATGCACATACCGCCATCAATAGTTAAAGTGAGTCGAGACACACCAATCTGCATATTTATAAGTCTGCCATTTGATATATGTTTCTTGTTTTAGATAACTTTTATTGTAGTTTTACCACATATGTGGCTTAATGGTAGAGTCTCAGTTTAAGAATATGGAGGACACAGGTTTAAATTTTAGACAAACAATTTCAATCTGTGTGCCTTAAAAATCTCGCTAAGCAGTTGGTCTTGCTCGGCTCTTATGTTTTTGTATAATGAAAATTATCTATAACGTTGATGTACTTTAACTCTGATATTTGATCATTGGTGTCATTACATAATTCAATTATACTTTAAATAAAAGTAAATCCCATTATGGCACAAACTTGTAGGAGTCTCGAAGATTTAGAAACTAGTTGGGATTAGCAAAACGGCACTAAACTCTTCTTTCCCCCAACAGGTCTCCTTCGCTACAAAGTCGACTTCCAGTCCATGCAGCTCGACGACGAAGAAATCGATAACCTCTACGACATCGATGACTACTAAACGATCGAATAAGTGTCGGAAATTGTCGCCACTCAAGTATTTTTATAGTTATAGAGGCCGCTTAGCATACAAATGTGGACAACGGACAAAGGAAACAATTTTTTGGCGGCCATCTTGAATTTTATGCCGGCCATCTTGAGTTTTATGCCGGCCATCTTGAGTTTTATGCCGGCCATATTGAATTTATTTTTGTTATACACTGTGGGCTTCAGTTTGAAATCCACGCCCGATTGAAATCGTCGAGTCGGTAACGGACTTTCACTCTCTGCAAACATACACACCACACCATTTTACACACACAAACACACCATAAACCCTTTTCCATATGTACCCATCCTCACATATGTATTTTTACTAGAAAACATAGCAACCATGTACAGTGGAGCCCGCATCAAGCTATACACATTGAAAAACTACTTTTTCCCTTTGTTCCCATGGACAAACTATAAAAGAGACACAGAGGCGCATAACACACATATTTCACCAGCTGTGTTTACTGTAGGTAACATATTGACTGATTTTATAGGAGTACACAAAAACTAATTCAACGCGGGTGAAACCGCAGGCAAAATCTAGAAGACAATAAAGTGACTCTCGTAAAGTTGTCTGTTGTAGGGATGAGATGAGCTGTATTTTAATTAAATAATAAATTTTTGCCAGTTTTTGTTATAAACTAGATTTTTTTGCGACTTTCCCGCAAAGATTACAAATTTTATGATGAAATTCCAAAAGGTCCCAACCTAATAGCATTTGAAATGAATAAAAGTTACTTTGTTTCGCTGACATATCACGATTTGTATTGTTTTTTTCTTCTTGGTAGATCAAAGAATAGAACACCTAGGCTTGGAGTTATCTCAGCGGGGTAACTTCGTGAATACGAATACCAACGTTTATATTAATTTACCCGCATGTTTGAAAGTATGCAGTCATGGAACTCGGAACGTTATTTAGCTATGATTCCAGATACAAAGCCGAAAATCCATGACGATAATAGACAATAATCTTGTATTGTACAGAGCTAAAATCTTGTTACAACAGGAAGGCGCTGGTGACTGTAATACAGTTTCACACTAAAACAGTTGCCAACGCGACATTTTTATTAATCAATTATAACACAATTTACAAATAAGCCAGTATATAATTAACAAGCTAATTGTAAATAGCACCTATAATATAAGAAATGCATATACTGATTTTTGTAAATTTATGGTAATTAAATACATTTTTATTATTTTTATTTTATATTCTTGAAGATGAGGTTTCCATATCCACATGTTAAATTATATACAGACATGAATTTTTATACTAATCGATTGACTTTTTAACTAAGAAAGACTTTTCTACAACATAAATTCAAATATTCACACACATTTTAAAGAGGCCGCTTATAAAGAGGAGCTTATTATTTCCGAGTTTTTAATCAATCGGGTACATTAAATACTTCAATTTCCTGGTTTCCTTAATTTTCTACATTAATAGATGCACAGATACTAACACTATTTTTATTTTCTTGAGGGTAATAGGTACCTATGTATATTCATTTTATGGTTAGTTTGGCGACTGATTTTTTTTCCCTGTTCTTTATTTCATGCATTTTTTCTTTCCTATTTATTTATTTTATTTCCTGGAAAAGTTCTGGGTAAGATAATCGTGTTGTACTTAAATCACAGATCATATTAATATTAGGTATGTAGTAGGTACTTTGTTTGTTGTATTATCTGTTCATCTGAGAGAGATCTTATCTGAGATGTGATGTTAACGAACTCTTTATTCTGAGATGTAAATAAACAAAATAAAACATCATAAATTGTAGCTGTTCCATAGAAAAGTTAAATACCTGCTCTACCCAAATGTATGAAACAGCTGATATTTTTTTCACGATTTCAGGGCTAGCTACATAGTAAAAGTTGTTCATATGGACGAGTACCATCACCAGTTTTCTTTAAAAAAATGACTTCAATTTCATGTTGTATACTTATTTATATAATAATAACATTTGTGAAGAAAATTGTCATTTTGAATATTTTTTCCGGAATCCGTCCCTTTCGCAATGTTGTTGATTCCGCATGGAGTAATAGTGATTGATACAAACATGACCTATCCTCTACTCCAAGGTAAATAAAGACTGCTGCGACTTTTTCAGTTTTTTTTAAGGATGTAAGCGTAAGGCGATCAATCTTAATTGTTTCCAATGTACGTACCATGAAGAGTTGAGGCCAATTTTGGGCCAAGATTATGGCCATTCGAATATGTTTTGTAAGTGTACTTTTTTGTTTGTATTCTTTCCCCTGATATCGAAACTCTCGCATCAGTGACACCTTGCGCATCACTAGTCTGTTTTATATAAGTGTCAGCAATTGGGTATATACTGCCATGAATCGGTTCCAGGCGTGGTGGGCCACCTGGTTGTGCCTGTTTGAGAGCTGTCTCATCTTACCCTCCCCCGAATAACTTGGGGGGTTCAATGCAAGGCAATATCAGTAAAATTTCATGAATTTTCCCCCGAAACTTTAACGCCTGTATATTCGTAGCATTTTTGTATATCTAATGCATGTCCATTATGCTATTAATAAAACGTAAAAGCAAATTGAACCCTGTTTCGTCGTCGTAAAGCAATAACTATTATGTATCTGAAATAATTCCCTACTTGATGTAAAAAATATCCTTTTATGTATCACAATAATATTTATTTCTTAACAAAAAGGAAGTCTATAGATGCAAAAATATGGATTTATTAACTTATTTTACATAAAACTTGTGTCTGGGACTGTCGAAAGTAATTGGAGAAAGCTTTCACATTTAATTAGCTTTAGCCTGTGGCTTCACCTGCAGTGGTTTAGTTTTTGTGTAGTCCTATATTATTGAGAGTAGTAATATTATATAAATAAGGAAACACATAAATCAGTATCATGTGACGTCACTCGATGCGCGCTAAAATGGCAGCCGTTTGAATTGTAGAAGATTATTTTATAACTATGAAATATGGATAATTTAGTTGTAAATTCTTATTCAGAGCCCTAATTTAATCATATATTAATGATTTATGCATTCAACAATTTACATGCATATGGCTAGTTAAAAATAAAATCGGCTAGCTGTCAGTTTGTCTGTATCATATACTTAGATCAAAAGTTAGTTTTACTAAAATGGCTGGTATCTAAAATGTATAGCAACGCTATGCCTAGCGAAGTAAACCACCATCGACTGATTTAAACAACCTGACGACATTCAATTACGTGCTTGTTTACAATTTGCAATAACTATTACAGAGAATGACGCGAGACGGTTGCGCTGAGGGACACACTTTTCCTAATTATGGTCCAAGTTATAAGCTGAATGGTTTCTAAAAGGAGTCAGCTTCCTTTCTAGGGAAAAGACGGAATAGACTTTAATACTCTAAGTACGTATACATCTGGTTTTGATAAATGTTTGATGAAAATCTTGTAAAGCGATAATTAGGCGACGAAGAAGCCAATCACAGCACTGCATTTCATAGTTTTCAACGGTCACTATCATAACAAAATACCAAAGGAAAACTTAATAAATTTAAAAAACATGTTAAGAAAAGTCTTTACAAGAAAGCTTACTATAGTTTTAGTGAATATTTGGAAGATAAAAATGCATGGTGTTAATTCATCTCAAACCTTATACTGTAGAGGTATGTATAGGTACTTAATTTATTTCAAGGCTAAGGGTTGCTGCAATACAAAAATTTACATATATTGTTTTCAATATGATATTTTATAGATAAATGTATAAAATTTATTCTGACTGTAAAAAGATGATAGGACTGATAGAGCAGGAGGATAAAGAGATAATGTAATCATTTCATTTTGATTTTTATACTATGTTACGAATCTTTTAGTAGTAAAATAGAGGGACAGTTTCTAATTTGTCAAGCGAGTTTCAACGTTATTGACAAACATGTTTTTTTTTGGTTTCCTTTTTCAGTTGGACCTTGGGCTTCAATTTCTTGATTTTTATGTTATTTTCCGAAAAATAAACATAGGACATGTATTTAGTTTTAACATTAAAAAGTTACGTAATCTAACATATACATACATCGTTGTGAATGTGTTATGCGTATTGTGTTACGGTGTCAAAAAAGGATACGACTGGACATTATATTAGGGTCGTAGTATAAGAGAATAGACAGACTTTTATATTTGGAGGATAATTGAGTTACTTGATTGATAGATTAGATGTCTCGTTGAAATGTCGTTAACAATTTTCATCTAAACAGAAATATATAACTATAATATATGGAGCTATTGGCAAAGATTACAAAAGACACCACGTTTGATTCCAATAACTCGTAGCTGTTGGCCGCAGATATAAAGATATATGGCTATGCACCATTATCGTCTCGTTCCGAGCATGTTGTGGTCAGCACGAGCGATCAAATTTATAAGACAGTAAAACACACATAATCGCTCAATATATATTTTGGACGGCTATCCATCTCTCTGGTCATCAGCCTGGCTGGATCGACTATTGCTGGACATAGGCCTTTGCAGGCGGGTTAGTGAGCACGCCGCCAAAACCGTCGCACCAGTGACGCCGCTGAGGATAAATATACCGCCATCAATCGCTCCCAGGCCCATGTCCTCAGATACTATACCTGGTTGTGCCTGTTTGAGCGCTGTTATCTTACTCTTTCCATACTAACATCGAAGTGGTTTGCAAGTAAGATTTTCAATGTCGAGCCCAACGTCAGCTCTACCATCTATGGGCCCAGCGTCAGTCAAATAAATAATAAATTATTTGATAAACGGATCTTAAAAATATTAAGCTAATAAGTCAATAACTCATGAAAACAAAAATAATTGTTCCATTGAAAAGTTAAATACCCATTCGAGCAAAATGTATGAAACAGATTGTTTTTATTGTGATTTGATAATAAAAGTTGTTCGCATGGACAAGAGCATTCACCAGTTTTCGTTTGGAATTATATATAATCAAACTAGCTTTTGCCTGCGGCTCTGCCCGCGTTAAGTTAAGTTAAGTTAGGTTATAAGCTATATCCATTCTAAATTTCATCCAAATCCGTCCAGCCGTTTTAGCGTGAAAGAGTAACAAACACACACACACACACACACACTAACTTTTCGCATGAGTGTGATTAATTTGATATAATAATTTTTTGGCATATCAGTGAAGCACAGAATGAAGCAGGTTTTGAAGCAAAAGAAATTGGTATAGTTAACCGCCGCTGAAATCGATTATTTATTTATGAAGAAGTAATGATCTACAAAAGTGGAGTGTGGAAAGATCTAGATCTTTCGTGTTTTGTAGCTAAGCAATTAATATACGAGTGTCATCCATCACTGACCCTATTCTGAAACTGCAAATATTGTGTTTTGGAGGCCAAAACGAAAGTAAACAAAAGAACTTACTTGATTAGGCAATTTACTATTTTTCGTATGGCAGCTATTCTAAATAATGGAAAATATGCGATAAGTATTTATAATAGATATCAAAATATCGGATACATAATCTGAATCTGATCTAATATAACTACTCCTATACTACAATAAGGTAATTACAGGTATTTGAACTCTTTATAGCCTTGTTTTTAAAATGTTTTTAGTTTTACTATATTATAAGAAATGTAACTGTGTAACTAGGCTAAATTATGAGTCATTAAACGATTATTCTATACTAATTAAAGTCAGAAGATTGTACATTACGTGTAATTCATGGAACAACATAGAGCTAGTACTAAACTTGTGGTATGATATCTATTAAAAAATGCCATAAACCTTTTGTCACTCTCATGAGTATCTTTTGTATATTATTTTGTTTTACTTTTATGTAAATTTTGTGTATTTTATTTCCTGGGTATTTAATTATATAGAATGTATTTGTTTATTATAAAGTCTATAGTAAGTATTTATATATTATGTATTTATTAGTATTTTTTTTGCATATGTAATATATAGGTATTTATGATGAATTATTATTTATGTTTAATATATCTACAAGGTAGGTAAGTTTTTATATTAATAGTAGTGAGTTGAAAGACTGAAAGTGTGTTAGTCTCTCTGACGTCAGTAGCTCTATTTCCACGCGAAAGTTTCCCTCAGTACGTCTCTGGAGTTTTCGTAAGATATATCCCCAATATCTTTTTGTGAGGATATCTCACTCACATGGGATAGATAAATCAGTACCGTAGGCTATGCAGCCTTCAATCCAGTTGAAGGTATGGATGCCGTACCCAAGTAAAACTGATATAGTTTTCCCGTATGGGAACAAATCATTACTTAAACCATAGTATTTAATGTATCTTTGCTTAAACCTGGCTGTAGTTACTTCTTAATATTAGCAAGAGGTGTGTCAGGATCGTTGTAGATGGAAATCTCCAGAGAATGTACGATAAATCTAATGGAAATGAATAAAGAATGTAAATATGCATCAAAACATTTTAACTTGTCAAGTCAGTCATGTCATTCTTGCGTAGATTATACTAGTAGAAATCAGAAAACGAGTGGGTCAAATCACTCGTTGCAGAATTCACGGAATGAATTTTCAAAAATACTGATTTTATGTTTTCGTATGCGAATCATGCGGATTCGTATGCGAATTGAAATTCGAATGATTCAAAAATACACTCCCAGGCATCCTGGGTACTCTTCGACGTGACGACAGCGATTTCGGCTCAATTTTTTATCTAATTTAATTAAATTATTTTGATAGGTAGTTTGAGTTTAGTTTATTTCATAGAATATATAATATACTATTTTTGTGTAGTAAAATTAAATAATAGAACACAATAAATTCACAATTAAAAATTGCAATGTCGTACCTGATTTCTCCTTGCTCCTCTTTCAATGGTGCAGTTAGTTTTTTTTTTTTGTAACCCTTAATCGTCGGTAAAGAACTGCTTGCTTCTGTGGCTTCTACTTTCTGTAAATACTTCTTAGTTTTCCCAATCGAGACAAAAGTTATTGTCTTTTTTGCTTTAGACTACTCCTTCCGAGTAAACGACCATGTCAATGAGTCAATAACCGTTTTGTAGCGCTTTATATACAGGGTGTAAATAGAGTGCAACCTTTTTATAAAACCACATACTCTACTGATCATACTGAACAACTATTCGAATAAAACCGTGCAAATCGGCAGAGAAAAAGATATTCAACTGTAACTCAAAGATTTTATCTCGTAGGAGGAAGGTCTATTTTAGAACGCTGCACCGGAACAGCTGTTTCACGGACGATGCTCTCTCTGAACTCGCCCGCATATCGGTGCGTTAGGGTTCACGCATTTTTGTTTAGAACTCAATTATTTCCCAAACTACGGGTGTCCGTATGATTCTTGGGAAAAGTGGTTCAGTAGGGTCGGTAGAATATGTGGTTTCAATTAATGGTGGCAGTCTATTTACACCCAGTACAGTCAAAAATAATTATACATAATTTCATTCTTGAGACAAACACTTGTACGGTTTCACTGATATAAACTATAACAATTCCAACCGGTTTCACCCTACGGCATTGTCAAGGAATATCAATGAAATAAGTTTGAAAACTATGAATATGATCTTTCAAATTGCAGATAGTCAATAATAATAATAATGTACAATTCCGTAAGGTGAAACTGGTTGGAGTTATTATAGTTTATATCAGTTAAACAGTACAAGTGACTTTCTGAAGATGTTGATGATGTTTGACTTAGTGCTGATAATCGCGAGTATTAATAATATTATAATAGATTAAGTAAAATTTAACTCAGTGTTTCATATCCGATTTTATTAAACACAAAACTTAAATAACATGATGCATTTTAAAACATAAATAACAATTTATAACTAAACTAAACTAATACAAAATTAGAATTACCTAACAATATAAATATTATACAAATAAATAAGGAAAAGGATAAAATTTGGACACCTATTTAATGAAACAAATTAATCCGTCCTTCCATTCCAGAAGTAGGCTTTGTATAAAATATATACTTTTAATTTTTGAGATTTTATATAAACTATCATGCTCTTCAAATTCAGCTATTGGATTCCTCAAAGAGGAAAGTAATGTTGCCCATTTTTGTTTCAGGTACGTCGCCAAGAGGAACTAAGACGCAGACGTTCAGCTTCGATCCGCGAATCCAAGAGCTCGGACAAAGGTGCGCCTGCGCCGCAGAAGTGAAAGACTCAATAAAAAATTTAAAACAACTACCTGTTACCATTGTATTTTATTCCGTAACTAGCTTTTGCCCGCGGCTCCGCCCGCGTCGAAGAGATTTTCGTGGAAATAAGGAAAAATAATCAACATTTTCCAAATGATACCTAAAAACTAGTAATAACTTCAGTATCTTTGACAATATATATTTTTTGGAGTCATCTTGGAGTTATGTTTGGATAATAATATAAAAAAATAGTCTTTTTACTTCTTTGAGATCAAAAGCTTGAAAATAAAATACTTTAAAACTTATTAAGTTAAATAAGAAGTTTTATTTTGAATGAGACTTATAAATGAGTTTAAAGCAATTAGTCCATATTTTCATATAATAATATGACTTTTCAGGTACACAATGGCTAATTAATTCGATTGACAAATATACCAAAAATAAAGCTGTAGATAAAATATATCTCTCTCGGTATGCTGGACATTAACATTATTACATTACTTATAATGACCATATCAATATTTAACAAAGCTTTGTATAGGTAATAATGAATTTTATGGGACAGCATTTATGAACGCAAACAGCATAGGAAAGGAGGATACGTTGTAGGATGGAATAGGCACGTCGGAGATGCTCATAGGGAGGCCAGGCTTAAGTATAAGTTGTGGTTGCTTGCTGGTAAACCTTCCAATGGCTCTGTTTATGATGAAATGTGTGACAGAAGAAAGACTTTTAAAACCAAGTTAAAGTGGTGTCAGGATAACAAGGAGCAACTACGAATGGATATTCTTGCTTCTCAACACAAGACGAAAGATTTTAAAAGCTTTTGGAAGAATACCAATAAACTGAATGTTAGGCCTGGCCTACCAATGAGCGTTGACGGCGTCGAGAACCATAATCTAATAGCGAATATGTTCAGAGAACACTTTTTAGTTCAGTCACCGCTACCATCAATTTCACAAGAGGTGGTCGAGGGGGAGACCGTCATGAAGAGAAGCGACATTAGATTTTCAGCAAAACAAGTTGCAAAAATAATTGATGGCATGCAGAGAGGGAAGTCGCCGGGTCATGACGGTCTCAGCATTGAGCATCTCAAGTATGCGGGAGTCCATTTACCTAGGGTGCTATCAATGTTTTATTCGCTTTGTTTGCGACACTCGTACCTACCTGAGGCCTTAATGCACACAACAGTGGTTCCCATTGTAAAAAATAAAACGGGTGACGTGTCAGATAAGGGCAACTATAGGCCTATCTCACTCGCGACGATCCTAGCCAAGGTGCTTGACGGTTTACTTAACAATCAGCTAGCGCGAAATTTAAACTTACACGACGCACAGTTCGGTTTCAGACCTGGGCTGTCCACGGAAAGTGCCATCCTAGGTCTGAAACACACCGTCAAGTACTACATGGCGAGAAGAACACCTGTCTATGCATGTTTTCTCGACCTTTCCAAAGCTTTCGAGTTAGTAGTTTACGACCTACTATGGGAAAAGCTTAGCAAGGCAGGTGTTCCCGCAGAATGTATCTCGCTGTTTAAGTTCTGGTACAGGAATCAAACAAACCGAGTGAGATGGTCTGAAGCCCTTTCTGAAAGTTATATTTTGGATTGTGGTGTAAGACAGGGCGGACTGACTTCTCCAACCTTATTTAATTTGTACACTAATGATCTGATCGGGGAGCTCAGCAGTCTGCATGTCGGATGCTACGTAGACGGAACCTGTGTCAATAACATTAGTTATGCTGACGACATGGTACTGCTGAGCCCGTCGATCAGTGCACTTAGGAAGCTGTTGGCTACTTGCGAGCGGTACGCGGAGGAGCACGGTCTTAAGTACAACTGTAAAAAGAGTGAGGTCTTGGTATTTAAGGCAGGTAATTATCGGCCTAGTAACATACCTCCTGTTGTTCTTAACGGATCGGCCCTTCCCGTTGTAGACCGCTTCAAGTATCTTGGTCATGTTGTGACGGAGGACCTCGGAGACGACTCCGATATTGAAAGAGAACGCAGGGCGTTGGCGGTGAGGAGCAACATGCTGGCCCGCAGGTTCGCTCGATGCACAAAAGATGTTAAAATAACGCTATTTAAAGCATATTGCCAATCGTTCTACTCGAGCGGCCTGTGGGTTAAGTACACGCAACGAGCCTACAACATCCTGCGTGTGCAATATAACAACGCCTTCAGGATGCTGTTGCGGCTCCCGCGATTCTGCAGTGCATCTGGTATGTTTGCGGAGGCGCGTGATTTTTGACAGAATGATTGATTGACAGAATTGAACAGATGATTTTTATGCAATAATGCGCAAGAAAACTGCCTCTATGCTACTCAGATTACGGGGCAGTGGCAACGGCATCTTAAAGATGATTGCGGACCGAATGGATTGTCCCATCCAAAAGTTCTGGATGGAACGATCCATTGGGTTATTTAAATAATAAATTTGTTTCATGTTCCCTTTTTTTACTAACCTAGTTTTAAGCCTAACACTAACCTACTTATGGATTTTTAATCTGAAAATAAAAAGTCATTTATTTATTTATTTATTATTTCATAGTATGAGTTGTCGTTGGATAGGTCGTTTAAAAATATCGCGGGTGTGTGAAGACCATATTTTGGTTGAGGGAACCGTTTGCGAAATATTATGCTTTAAATTGCAGATTTTTGTTAGAGTCAAGTCCTGCCTTAGGGGGTTCCCCTGCCACTTAAACGGTTGTTTTTTGATATGTGATAATTTTGCAGTTTTGTTTTATACATTTTATGTTTGTAATTTTTATTCAAATTATTTAAGCCTATTAAATATGATTTTAATGGTACGAAACCGTAAGGCACGAGTCCCACTCGCACTTGACCGGTATTTTGGTAAATATTTTTGGAAACATGTTGATTTTCTTATTGGCTTCAGTAGGAATTAGTAGCTTTTTACGATTTGTTTATATTGAGCCGGAATTTATCGTTATTTGATTTAGTGCAAGTTTGGATTTTTATAGATAATATCTTAATAATTTCAACTAAGTAGATGTCTATTTTACTAGAAAATTAGTAGGAACAATAATAAAATCTCTCGAAAATCGGTTAAAGGTACATGTAAAATACAGCTTACAAAAGAAATTCAAATTCAGAACCGTGCTAATTAGCCAATAAACAACAAACTTGATGAAAAATAAAACAAAATGACCTCGTAAACAACTAGGGCTTAATAGAATGTTGCTTTATCACGCGACTTCCAACAGGGCGTTCAATAAAGAGGGAGTGAAATGGCTTTACAACTAGCCCTCGCAATCAAAGGGCCTGGGAACTAGCCGTTTTAAACAATTCCCAAAATCTGAATTACAACCAATTTGGGTGGTTCGATAGATAAACGCATTAATCTAAACCTAAGAAACTACTATCGAAGTCTTACTGATTTATACTTGAAATGCTTACGATAACAAACTTGAAAGCTGTTCTCGAATTACCATGATACTAATTCACGATTATTTCCTAGCCCTTTAGATAAATATAAGTAATTAATTCACCATCTTACTCGCAAATCCTTCCGAAGTTGTTCGGGGGAGGGTAAGAGAACAGCTCTCAGGCAAAACCAGGCGACCCACTATTGCCTGGGACCGATGGATGGCGGTATATAGCGGTGTCACTGGTGCAAGGGTTTCGGAACCGCGCTCACCAACCCGCCTGCCCAGCGTGTGTGGCAATTTATATATATTATACGGTTAATGTTATGTTTATGTACCAGTTTAATAAAATAGTATATACAAAAACCAATGTATTAATGACTTCTGATATTCCAAGAATGATAATTCTGTTAGAATAAATTGTGTCTATAATTTAAAATTATATTAAAACCCTATTCTTCATAAATGTGAACTGGGGTTTGTACAAAATTTGGTATTAGTGTCTTTGTATGGCTATTCTATACTATAATTTCAGTGTTATCTCTATGGTTAAAATATTACGCATCGTAACTCGTGCGTAACCATAACAGACATTAACTTTAACTATTGGTTTAGATGATGCATAAAATAAGTAAAATTATGAAGCGAAAGTGGAGTACCAGTCGACCCTACGTTAAAAGTTATACACCATCCATACATCCATCCATCAGCCCGTGTTCGTCCACTGCTGGACATAGGCCTTTCCCAAATTTCGCCATTTTTAGTGTACACCATAATTGGGAAGAGATGCCCATACTCACACACGCTGGGCAGGTGGGTTGGTGAGCGCGGTGCCAGAAGCTCTCGCAGTAGTGACGCCGCTGCCCGTCACTAGTATGTTTATTTAAGGTCCGGCAATTCGGGATGGACATACCGCCATCACACGGTCCCAGGCTTGGTGGACTACCTGGATTTGTGCCTGTCTGCGAGCTGTCCTCTTACTCTCCCCCGAATAACTTCAGGGGCGGTTTGCGAGTAAGATGGTGGTACCTCCACAGTCAAGCCCGGCATCAGCTCTACTACCTACCACAAATACGAACTATTAAAAAATCTAAAATAATAAAATCTTGAAATTGATAAGTATCACTTTTTCTTTCAACGTTTTTCCGTGGCACTGGCAGCGGGTCACTACGCGGGGCGCGCGGCTCATTCGTTTACCGGCTTTCATACGGGGAACCTATGTCGCTGGTCGTATCATGCGCACATATTTATGATCACTATGACCGTGCCTTAGTGCTTGTAGCGAAAGGAAAATGCATAAAGAATATTAAGAAAATTCTATGCTATGCTAAATGCAAACACATTTGTGTTTAGTCGTAACATACCGCTGCAAATCACATTACCTATGTGAGTACGCCGCGAGACTGCCTACGTGCAATACCTAACTCTGGAGTGCGAGATTTTGCTTGTGCAATTTGTAAACCTCAACGTTTTCACTGCCTTTGTGACCTAGTGGTTCAAGTACTCGATAGCTAACATGTCAGCACAAGTTCAAATCCTGAAGGGGCACATTTGTGAAAACGGGGCACAGATTGAAAAAAAAAAACGTGGGCGGAGCCGCGGGCAAAGATTATTTTCTATAAGTTTTTAATTATTTTATTATCTTTTCTTATGCTAATTGGTACCGATGTAACTTTCCTTTTTTTCTCTCATATGCTGCCTGAAAGAAATGTATTGTAGTGATAAGACTATATTTTTATGGTTTACAATAGAGAACATTGTATTGTATTCGATGACTAATAAATGAGCGATGCAATATTACAACACTAAAATGATAAATATATAACAGTAGTAATGATACTACGCTACATGTACCAACAACAGTATGCAAGCCTGCAGAATTAGCGTACACATTCAATATGGCTGTGCACAAATGATAAAACTATAATTACTACATTATCGTTCTGTTTGCATATATACAACAAAATTAAAAAAAAAAATTATTTGAAACGTTTGTGGTCAATGATTTAGATTAAATTGATACAGTTTTTCCGTATGGAAAAACTAAAGGCATTTTGCACGTATAACCAACCATTTGGTCAACGCACGCCGATAAAGCATCCAAGCAGCAAAACTAAACATATCAAATTACAGTCCTAAAATCAAGGAGACAAAAAAAAAAGTCTTAAGCATTCCTGGCAAATGTCAGTATGCTCAGCGAAGCTGCCGATCAATGGAGAGCGGACAGCGCTGTTTTTCAGCATACTCCAGACGTAATAATGTAGGAATGATAAGAGTGCAAAAAAAGGCATGCAAATTATGACATAAAATAAAAAAAGAACATAACATAATAATTGGTACAATTAAAAATAAAAATTAGACTAAAATGAAAATATACATACAAAAAGGCAAGTGCAAAAAGGCATGCAAATTATGACATAAAATAAAAAAGAACATAACATAAGAATTGGTACAATTAAAATTAAAATTAGATTAAAATGAAAATATATATATTTATAATATTATATTATATATTTTTATTACCTTTTGTTTGAGAAAAAGCACCCGACGACGTTTCGAGGCAGTTGCATGCCTCGTGGTCTACGAGCTGGTTGTGTACTCTAAATAAATCAATAAGTTATATTAATTTCCATATTAACCTAGCATTAGCCAACAAGCGTTGGGTATACCTATTATGTATTATTATGTATATATTATTATTTGATATGTGTATACTTTGTCCGGGAACAGATCTAAAAACGATTCAAACAAAATTACAAGATGATTTCGATAAATGATGGTATTATCCTTAACATTAAAAAAACAAAGTGCATGCATATACATTCACCGTACAATGTAAAACTAGACAATCACGTAAAAATTATAGGACATACATATGATTGTTTACACAATATGAACCGTGATTGTCAATGTGATGGTTTGGAGTTTGTGGATAAGTACAAATACCTAGGTATAACAATTTATAAGAGCATGAACTGGAAATCCCACATAAAAGATGTTTGTAAAAAATTAAGATGTATTTTAGGTAAATTTTATTATTTGCATAAGATTGCCAATAGACCGTTACTGTTTGCTATTTACCATAGTCTGGTGGAATCACTGATATCGTACGGCTTATCTAGCTATGGTCGTACCTTTAAGACATACCTAGATGAAATTAAATATTTACAAATTAGATTTCTCAAGTTGTTGGTAGATAAGAACACTAAAATTAAATGTAAACATAATTATAGTAAACTATTTCATATATGTAAAATACTTCCAGTACATGAAAAAGTAACATTTTTATTGGCAAATAAAACTTATGGTTCACAAAATAAGTACAAAAACCCTATAAAGTACAAATATCCCACCAGAAAATTAGCCAGAAAAACCTTACAAACTAGCAAATTCAATAACTATTATGGTCAAAGAACTGACAAATACTTAATACCTAAAATATTTAACGCCTTACCTGTTGATCTCTCAGAATGCAATCTAACTCGATCAATTTTTAAAACAAAGTTGAAGTCACTTTTATTACAAAGATGTATCTAAATCTAAGCAGAACTGTTACAGTGTAAGATTATGTATATGTTTAAAATCATATAAAATGTGTAAAATTATAGTACATAGATTTCATAAGTTTAATTAAGTTTAACAGAGGGTTTTTTCTGCCCACAAACTGTAATGCAGTTTGGCAGAATTATTTTTATAATTCGTGTAATTTCTTATGGAATTAAACGTCTATTACTAATAAAAAAACGTCTATTACTACTACTAATACCTAGTGAACCTATTAAGGCTAAATTTGAAGTTTTCAGACTTTACCCAAAGAGCTCGAACTTTATTAAATTTACCCGGCTAAACCCAGTTTTGCCTGACGGAGGGACTCCTCCTACTCCCTCCCAGCTGAGCGCAGCCTTAAGGTAGCGATCCGCGGGCTGCCAGTGAACACAGAACCGGAGGAGCTCGCAGCAACACTGCTCGACCTCGGCTTTGAGGTCGAGTACTGCAAGCCTATTAGGGCTAGAGCAGGGCGCCCCGGCTGCATCTTTTACGCCCTACTGAAGAAGACGCCAACCCTAGTCCCGGAAATATATGAGATCACGGAACTCATGTATATGCCGGGAATAAAAATCGAAGCCTGGAGAGGGAATATATAATTTATGACTTTGAAATCCTACTGGGTCTGCTACGTTCTCTTAACATATCTCCAACGGTGATAGACTGGTTTCGTAGTTATCTACAGGGGCGCCGGCAACGTATCCGTATTGATGATACCTTTTCTGAATGGTGCGACACTACTGCCGGTGTTCCTCAAGGTGGCGTCCTATCTCCTCTTCTCTTCGCTATATTTATTAATAATATATCTCAGTTTATTTCTTCGTCCTAAATTCTTGTCTTTACATTTGTTTCTAATTTATCTTTTCTAGTTTGTAATTCACTCTAATAATAATATTTAGAGTACACCTAAACCCAAATTTTTATTATTTATTCTTTTACTTTCGAGTATTTACAAAAATTTGACCAAATTTAAGACTTATACATACTCGTATGTATTACAGCCTTTAGGATAAAGATGAAACAAATAACGTTAAAAATTCCAATTTAATTATTTGCCTCGATAGAGGCCAAAAATGCCACTTTATCGAGTTTTTTTTTATATTTAGCCCTTGATTTTCAAATTTTTTATTTGAAAGTTATGAAGGTAAAACATACAAAAGCCATTATAACTTACGTACAACACACGATAAATAATGTAGCACTAATAAATTATCGACTACCCCAATATTTAGTGTCCAATTTAAGGGTGTGTTGGGTCTGGAACTTAATGGCTTACAATATAATATGGCCAATCAATTTAAGTTAAGTGAAGGAAATATAACTTGCACACGATAACTTGAGGGTTAACGTTCCGATACATTTAGGTTTTTTAAAAGAAAAATAATAAAGGCTCAGCCCATGGGCGTAGCTATATCTTTGTCATGGGGAGACCAAGTATCCAAATATGCAAAATAAAATGTCGACCTCCTATAATAATTACCTCGGGCGCCGGCGCGGCTGGTGCCTGCCAGCGGCAGCGAGATCGCCGGCACACATACACTCCTACTGCGACGATCGCCAATCCCCAGGATGCATATATGGCGATATAATGATGCCCATCGTGTCCAGATAGTTGTTCCGAAAGCACCGCTTCGTTCTTCATGTTTCTAATTTTATTTTCAACATCATTCTTGCAAAAGATGATAAATGTTACGCATGTTGGTCTGTAGGTTGTCAATGGGCAAAATGAGTTCCTTAGATAATTGTCCCGATATCAGGCTCAGCTCTGTCTGCAGTTGTTGAGGATCAAGAAGATGAACGTTCAGATGTCCATTGTAAATACTGGTGACTGTATCTAGCAGATTCTCCTGGATGTTACGTAGATGTGTCAGTAAGTTGTTTGCTGCCATAGCTGATAGTGTAAATTCTGTCATAATTTCCGCTTCGTTTAGCCTATTCTTTACAGCGTTGGTCACCTTCTCTAGTGTCATTAAATGTTTGTTAATAATTTTTATGTTGGGTAGCCAGGGGACTTCTTATAGTGAATGGTCTGTACCTACCCTAAATACCAACTCGATGTGTGTCAGTACAAAAATTGACGGAAACGGCATTGAAATAACATTCATATCAGCGCGCTTTGCAAAGTGGCTGTTACGAGGATCGCTGCGTCTCCGGATAATTATGAAAATATAATCCATTTCAGTATGAGTCTTCAGATGAAAAAAAAATCGAATTGAATTTTGAACAGTAGATTTGTATATTTTGTATATTTGTATACTTTATATTCAAGTGCAAGATCCATACAAGTAACATATGTGGTTTCAAAGAAATAACCAATGTCAGTCTAAAAACAGCTTTTACTAAACCGAACAAAGCAAAATGTTCATTCTGGGACTGAAACCCCATAAAGGGATTATTTTTATACACATCTGTTTTATTTTTTATGTTCATAATTTACGGACTTCCCTGCCTTGGTTCAGATTTTTAAACAGACAAACAAATTACACCAATTATTTATATCTGTCGTTATACCAGACCCTCTTGAACTCAGACGTACTCGTACTATGTAATTGCTTCTTTCTTATTGGAATATTGTTGTTTATTGAATGGAATAAAATTCATTTAAAGAGAACCACATTGACACTAATAAATAAAGTAGTAAAAAAGTATATACATTGAGTATTTTTACACTAAAGTCCCCGTCACGAGAAGGTGCGTTTGGTTTATTTATAATGATGAACCAAAGTAAATTTATTTAGCTATCTTTATTCTTATAATTAACATAAAAATATAATTGACTTCTTGTCTTTTAGTATTTATTTTATCTAAATAAGGAAACACATAAATCAAAAGTAGTTTTGTAAGATATATTTCGACCACTTGATGTTGTCGGCTTCAGTTACATATATACTCGTAGAATTAAATAATATTTACAATAATAAGATATAAAAAGATAAGATTAATGATATGTTCTTGTAAATGGTAGTGAATAAAATTTGATTTTGATGATACGATTTATAACAATAATTTAATTTTTTAAATCTTATCGTCTTTAAAGTAGAGCTGAAAACAATGCTACTTTTTCGAGGTTTTTTGTACTGGGAACCCACTTAAGTTCCTTTTTTTTTATTTGTCTTCATGGAGGCTATAGTAACACGTATTCTGTGAAAATGTCAACTGTCTACCTATAACTACTAAAACGGCTCTGGCAGACAGACGGACAGACAGGCAGAAAGAAACCAGTCAGACCAAATATCGCTCAACCAATGTTTTGTATGCCCTATTCTTCAGGCACAGAAGATATATGAATCAGTACATAAACTACAAGGAAACACACCCTGTACATTTTTTTAGTTATTGAGTACAATCGATGAGGAAATCATGAGTTACCTGAACCAAGGCACGGAATACATTTCTGCTGATAAGCGACATCGTTTAAATCCAAGTAAAACCTTCTAAAAGGTTATTCAATCGAAATTACTTTTGGTTCGTGTCTTTTTTCCGTGAGGAAAAAAAGACATACGTAACTTTAACGTTTCGTCTTGCAGAATTTGACAGCTAGCAGACGGTCTTTTTATATCAAATTAATGTGCGTAAAACGAAACTCTTTTGTATAATTGACTCGTGGCTGGGCTTGCGTTTGTAAGGAACACGAAAACAATAATTTACGAATTTCGCGAATAGGATCATCGAACCTTGTTACTGAGTACTTACCGAGTCTTCAGTAAGAATTTGGCAGCTTATATACTCATAAGCTCTCAACACGAAAGAAAAAAAATGTAAAAAAGCTCACGACTCTTCAAAACAGAAAAAGCTACAGCAATGAAAAGATGAATTACTGAAGATTATTTTCAGATAATTTCAGAGGTATTCATCGGTGAGCGTGGGCAGTTCGTAATTGAGTTGAACAGGGCGAATTGTCTGCACGTGTAGAAGGACCCCAACAGAAAATCCTTCACTTCCGGTCATCAGTACGACACACATGGCATAATTGAAACCTTTAAGACGCGTGTTCCCGCGTCATCCCGAAAATTACTCCCATTGATGAAGTTATTTCTCTTAAATGGCCTACTTAAAAATTATGAAAAAAAACATATGTCAATATTTAAAGTATAAGAAATAATCTCATTGCAGGAAATTATTCTCGCCTATAAGAAACGTATCCGTTGGTATATCACCATACACCATGGGCTGCCATGGGTTAGCTTTTAGACGGAATGTCTAAAAGCTAACCCATGGCAGCCCATAGGCAGTTACGGACCCGAAATTTTGATATTTTATATAGAATAACCCAAAACCAAATATTGAATTAGAAATTCGGAATATAAGAAAATTGACCATGATTACAGTAATTTTTTTTTCGCTTGTTGTTTAAATGTGTTAAGAAAAGAGTATTGCAGGCTTGTAATTAAATATTCGCAAATCCTCTGAATTCTTCCTGCTTTCAGCCCTGCCGTCGTGGATGAGGACTACAGGGAACCTTACAACATCTGGCGTGAGACCCTTGGCCGCCGAGAGAAGAGAGTCCTTCACATGGCACATGACCAGAACGAATATAACGGTACGTAACTTGACCAGAACGAATATAACGGTACGTGACTTGACCAGAACATGACGCCACAGTATAGGCAACAACAGTAGTTTAACTAGGCGGTGTCCTTAAAATCAATACCTACGGCCGCTTGGCGCCTAAACACACGCTAGAGCTGCCAAATGACTGTTTACGTATTTGATAATGCTATATTGTTATCATAAAAGTTGTATATAAGCAACCTTAGAATGCACAACATACACTGTAATTTCGTGCTATAATTTACGAAAATGCGCGGAAACGTCACAGTGATAACGAGCGTACGTAACTGCGGTGCGACCGCAACTGTTGTAAACCGAGTTGTACCGAGTTTGGAGGGAGTGGGTTCATTTCGGCCCATTTGTATGGAGATAGAATACTATTTGTTATTTATGCTATGATAACGGTACGTGACTTGACCAAAACGAATATAACGGTACGTGGCTTGACCAGAAAAAATACAACGGTACGTGACTTCACCAGACGAAAGCTTAAACTGCACTAGAACGACGTGAGATGCCTTAGAAGTCTGACACCTCGGTCTGAAGTTATATTAAAAACTTATTAAATTTAATTTACCTGTACCTGTAGGACGTATGTACAAAAAATATTTAGCAGTCAAGTACAGTTCACACAGAATGGGAAATATATCCTTTATTTTTATGTGATTTTTTCCTTTACTTGTAATATAAGCTGTTACTGGGGGTCTTGTAGTTTATTTGTGAAAGTTACTCAGTATAATCAAAAGACTATGTGGTTTCAGTAACAGAGAGCACTTTTTATTTTGTTATAAACATTTATTTATCTCGTTTCAATTTCTTACTTAAATACATTTTGCAACAATGAACTAAACGCAAGATAACAAACTTTTTAGGGTTCCGTAGTTTGTCTGTCTGTCGGTTCGCAGCTCAGCTCAGAGACTCTAAGACTGAGATTCAGAGTGCATTTTGAGTCCGAACTCGATCTTACAAACGTCAAAAAGCGACGTGATCCCATACTAGAGTGACGTTTGTAAGATCGAGTTCCTCTCGGACTCAAAATGCACTCTGAATCTGAGCCTAAGTACTAGAAAGCTATAATTTGACAAGAGCATACATATTGATAACGCCGACAAAGTGATAAAATAAAAACTTTTACTATATTATTATGTATATTAAATAATAATATTATTTATAATATTGTTTTTTTTTATAATATTAACTCCTAACACGTAAAGTGGGGATGAATTTTATTTTTCGCGTCTATCTCACGATATTAGATAGGTCATTAATTACAAAGTTAATAATGTGTAAAAATCGCGAAAATTTAAAGCTTACTATTAGATAGGTCGTTCAAAACTATTGTGGGTGTGTGAAAACCATTTTTCGTAAGTGTTGCTTACACCCAACAGTAGGCTATTGTGGACTTATTGATTGACTCACTTGTTTCTTCTCTGCTCTGTGTGAAATAAATAAATAAGTACGTTAATTTTTTTACATGTTTTTGTTGCCCTACACGGAATAATTAAGATTTGAAGGGTTACCAGTGAATGAAATTCAGATTGGTACTTCTCGTATTTTTTATTCCAGGTAACTTACTAAACAGTATAAATGTAATTATGTATAGAACACACTTTTAGTTCTCACACGCGAACCTACGTTGGTGATAAGACAAGCTGCTGACGCTGCTCTGCAGAGTGAAAAGAGTAATTATTACTCTGAACTAAAACATCAAATTTTCAAATTGGATTAGATTGTAAATAAACTTGTATACAGGTGAAATAAATTTAACCGGCCAAATTCATACTGAAAGCTCATTAGTGATCAGAAACAAGCTTCAATTACCCTTTTGGTGAAATTTGAAAAATATTTTTATTGCTTCCTTACTGCCTAGACTAGGAAATTTACTTAAACTAGTCCAACCACTAAGGAAGCAAAAAAATAAATTATACGAATTTGGCCAAAAAGATTACTGAACCTATATCCTGATCGAGTCTCCAGTATGAATTTCATCCTATATATTAGTTTGTTCGTCAGACGACGGCTACCTATCACCTATACCCTTAGACCATTTAACACGGGACCTGGGAAAGCGCGACTAGTACTGAAATTATTCTGACGTTTTCACGGGAGGGGAGGTAAACACGCACACTCCTGCGATAAATTAATATGTCACACCAAATCAAAAGCTGCAACACAAACACAAAACGCGCACACAAGCAAACTTACATGAACAAATTGTTCATGTACTTCGGCAGAGGGGGATAAGTGCGCTTTCCTAGTCCCGTGTTAAATGGTCTAAGCCTATACCTCACCCCTACTTTTGTAAGTCTAATTTTTGGAAAAGCCAGTTTTTGTTTTTTCCTAGTGTCTATAGAGTGATGCTTACGCCTCGGTAAAGCGTCGATATTTTTTATTCACAAGGAACTGTTAAAATATTAGGTGTTCAATCTCAGGTCACCCATGCCCTTAAACTAAAAACGTTAAATATTCGATTGGACTATACTGTTTATATTGATGAAGAATTGAAAGTAACAATTGCAAATTCTCTTGTTTATCAAGATGTGATTTAGGAAAACTACAATTTGTCAAACCATGCTCTGAGTTAGTCAATCAAATCCGCGTTAAGACAACACTCGTGTCTGACCTACCCTATTGCTACATAAACTCCAACCTGATTTCTGCAGTTCACGTATTCAAAAGTACTCTTTATTACCAAATAGGTAAAGACCATGTGAAGTTCTCGAATAAATATGTTAGGTGCTTAATTAATTTTCTTTATTTGATTCATCGCTAAAATATTCTGATGAATCGCTAGTCAAATCACCCACGTTAATTACAAATGGTTCCGTCACCGCGTCGGTGGCCGTATCTATTATCCCATCCAGTTCTTTAATTTTTTCTTCTACTTTTGGATATGTATACCTATTATTTTTGTGCCGTTCCTTTTGTAGAGGCACACACGCATCAAGGATACTATTTATTTTATTATAAAAACTTTTTACAGCTAAGTCAGGATCATGCAAATTGTAAATGTCGGTCCAATCTACCTAGTCGGTTCTTAAATACTGTCACCGGCCATTTATTTTAAAAATTGAACACCTAGAAAAAAAATGAAATGGTGTTCGATTTTCAAATATTTTTTGATTAATAATCTGCCGAATCACAATTACATTCATTCATTTTTTACGATGGAGTAGATTGCTCAACTGATGTTTTTCTCAAATAAGGCTTGTTGTCTATGATCCCCGTCTTTTATTATAAATATTATAGTAGAAAAAGCGAAGGTTTGTTATGATAGTAGCATATGGAGATGTGTACTATCTAAAACTCGGCATTCAATGTTTAGGGCCTGGGCCAACATAACATAAATCTATACTAATAATAAAGTAGTAAAAATGTTGTGTCTCTACATTGAATATTTTTTTAGAAATTTTGAATGAAATGGGTTATTAGTATATTGCGATTTATTAGCGATACTCTATCATCTCTTAAATTTTAGGACTTTATATGTATATTTATAATTTAAATTTATTTAATTTCTGCTAGTAAAATGAAAAGACCATATACTTATTTCTCAGGTCGGTCTAGTAGTTTTTGTGTTATGCTGCCGAGTGAGAGGCGGGCAAAGGGACTATACTCAGAGGTATGTTTATTGATTTGATGGTACCGGAATAAAATAAACTTTCTGTTAGGAAAAAATACTCGATCATTGGATGATACTATAAAAAACAATATGGATTCAAGTGTATCTATGTCTACCATTTGCGATTATTTTGCAAAAACTTTTTCGGATGAGATTCAGAGTATAAGGCATAACTGTAACACATGTTAATTTTAATCAACTAATCTTACAAATATTGTATATTTTTAAATGATATTATTATATATAATATTAATAATATATTTCAATAACATTGATAAATAAGTCATTTGAATTAATTATTTATCTATTATAATAATTTTATTATTTACTAATTCAGGACAAAAATATAAAAGAGGTTTTAAAAGAATACTTTATTGAAAAGTTGTAATCTAAAAAACTAAAATCAAATACTGTATAGTAGTTCTGAAAAAGTTAAAGTGAGCGATATCATCACGGTTTCTTTGGTTAGTATATTGTAGCATAATTGACTGATTGCGTTTTATTCATTTATTTATTTTTCTCTGTGTGTGCTCGCTATGCGCCACAATGATTATTTTGTTGCCACGGAAGGAAGACCAATATTGGCTACTTTGGTTACACAAAGACAGAAAAACCTTCTGTTACACAGAGAGAGAAAAAGCCTGCGTGATTTCGTCTGTCAAACGCTGAGTACCTAGTAATTAATTATTATGGATTAGTTGTTGTTTTATTTTAAAATAATTATAATAATTTTTTCTGTCTCTGGCAGACTATAATCAGAAGATAAAGCAAGAGAATTATATAGTAAAGCCTCCAAAACCATTAAATGAGTATGAGAGACAGCAGCTTCTTCAAGAATCCAAAAATAAGTTTACAAGCAAAGCATATCGAGATCATTCAAGTATGAAAATAAGGAGGTATGGAACAAAACCCTAGGGATAGGTTTTTTTTATTATTTCTATAAAACAATTAAGTTTCGTGACAATTTTATACCTATAATGGATTACCTAAATAAGTTTTGTTCCAAAAGCTATGTATAACTGAAACTAAGACCTAGACTCTCAAAATGCTCACGATTAGCGATCGAAGCCATGGTAATCGACGGGTGGAATATACCCTATAGGGTGAAATTAAATCAACCGACCAAATGTATACTGGAGACTCGGTTAGTGATCAAGAACTAGGTTCAGGAATCCTTTTGACCAATTTCGAAAAATAATTTTTTTGCTCCCTTACCGGTTGGACTAGTTTAAGTACAATTCCTAGTGCAGGCACTACGGGGAAAAACTTTTTTTTTTTCGAATTTCACCTGGAGAGCCATTAAAACTTGTTCCTGATGACTAACCGAGTCTCCAGTATGAATTTGGTCGGTTGATTTAATTTCACCTAGTATAGGAATACCCTGCGATAGATCGTCAGTGGGGAGTAGCGTCTTCGGTGCGAAAATTTCGACCATTACGATCATTAGCCCCCTGACTTGAGCTGAGTTCATAACCTTGGAGCAGATGGGTAGTCCACATAATTTCGAAAAAAATACTTATTTTAAAAATACTATAAAATTTTACTTCTTCGCTACTTCTACTATTTACTAAAGTTCTTTTCCCACCCTAACAATAAATAAAAAATTGACCAAGTGCGTGTCGGACTCGCCCACAAAGGGTTCCGTACCACCACACAATACTGGTACGGATCCTTAAAGACATGGTAAATAACAACAATATACTCGTAGGTGTCGTAGCAACATCAAGATGACACAAAACAAACCGCTAAGATGATAGTACCTGACAAACTATTCGGCTCCCACTGCGTACGGAACCCTAATTTTTTTACCTATATTGTTTTACTTTAGAGTATGTACAACAATTTGACCAACTTTAAACTTGTATATACTTAAGGTGATTACAGAGGATCTCGGTGCAAAATGCACATCATAATATTTGTTTTCCTTACCTTTTAATAAAAAGTATGCAATAAATGCGTTTTATAGCTATTCGCGCAAACTGCTTGTTTATAGTTAGGTGCTCACATGAAATTTTTTGGTGTTTAGTGCATAATAAGGAATATTTGTCTTGTCTTCTCTCTGTTTCTGATTCGTAACTGCCTTCGATTAACTGCGCACTATTTCTGTGTATCACCTGCAGGCCCTAGCAGAACAACAGCGTTACGGGATGTTACTGGTAACACCCCCGTAGCATATGCTGAGTTGGGGTCCGTTTATGGCCACTAGACTTAAGAGGATAGGTTCCGAAAAACCATAATTTATTCTTCCTTGTGTAAAGAATGTAGCAACACTAGATATTTGAAAAAAATTTGGACTTCTGTCATGAATATAATGCACACTCTTATCGAAACAGAATCTTCAGACGTCATTCCAACATTGAATCATAAAAAATCAAAGATGACTCCAAAAAAAGTTTTCATGTCGAGTCTTATCATTATTGGAGCAAAATCATATTATATTAATTAGTAATTAAAATCTGTATAGACTTTATTTAACTCTTATCCGAACAGATATTCGATACAAACTTTAGTTTTTTTTTAAATAATAAAATTCGTGATAAAAGTAGTCATTTTGGTAATTTTCCAGAATTCGTCCCTCTCGCACTGCAGGTCTTTCCGCATGGAGTAACAGCGATCAATGCAATCGGAACCTATTCTCTTAACGTTACATAATGATGAATCCATAAACATAACAAATTTTTTTCGCAGCTTGCGTTGCATTTTTACCTTTTTTGTAGTAAAATTTTAAAATGTATCGAATTTCCTCATTAGATTCACTCATCTTAACCGTAAGAAAAACAAATGAAAATCACACATTTTATCTAATTTTAATTTGGAATTATCTTTTTTGAAAATTAATTTCTTGTTGAACTTTGTAGGAATAAGTATAAAGTATTGCACGGTTTTGAATAGATCATTTTATGACGATTTAAAAAAACTATTTGTTTTAAATTTTATAATTTAGTTTGCGTATAAATTATATAAAATAAGAAGAAAATAAGTTAATTCTCAAAGTTCATCGAGGCTGTTGATAATATAGGACCAACTTAATTAGACCCTTTGGATACATAGAGTTTATTTGATCGTAAAATCGTAAGGGTCAAGTTAAGATAGAGGTGGTCTTATTTATCCCTCAAATGACGTAATCAACATTTGTATGAAAGCTGAAACAATTATTTAAAAAACCATATTGCCCAAAAAGAATGGTTTAGTTACTAAAAAAACATCCGAACCATCACTTGTGTACCAAAGTTCTTGATGGAGCAAATTGATTTTCCACAAACGTAACATATTTTGTGGATTCACTACGGTAACAAATACATTTTTTTATATTTTTTGTACCTTTTACCATTTAGTAAACAGGTAACGAAGAAAAAAAAGAAACGTGAAAATAGATCTAATTAAAGTTATACCACAGATAATATAATATACCTAATTTCACAAAATGTGATATTTCAGTACGCGACTAATTCTTTTTAAACCATTGTGTACCGCAAAAAAAATTTACTTAAACCATATCTATCTCCGGTGTTTTTAAGGATATCGAAATTCCATTTTGTAAAAAAAAACGGAGCAGTGGCAAGAAAATCAAATTTTGAGTTAAGTTAAGTTATACCGTTATTCATCAGACCCAGAGGATTTTTATCGAATCCGGTTCTCTCACCAGTCACCATGCAGCTAATGCTCTGGCTTGACTTTAGTAACGGACCGAAACGACTTTAATGAATGTGAGGAAACAAAACACTTTGTTCAATCTGTTGCTTGCGGCTTGCACAGAAATTTACAATATTAAGGCGAGGTTATCCAGAGAAATCTGTCCTGCTCTAACGTTGTCATTTTGTACTTTTCTATCCTACTCAGTGGGAGTGGGCCACTCAGAAACCTCGCCATTTCGAGATGTTTTTATTTATTATTTTGAAATTAAGAGGAAGGATTTTAAATATTTTAAAATTATTAAATAGTTTTGTAGGTGGTAGAGCTGATGCCGAGCTTGACTGTGGATGTACCACCATCTTATTCCCCTTGAAGGTAAAAAACATAATCACCTGATCATTTAAAAATAACAAAAATTCAAATTAAATTTGGAAAATACAAAATACTACATGCAGTTAAAGCGGAGAATAAACAACAGTTAAAGCTAACTCTACAAAGTTGCCAATTCAATTATTTCTTGAACAACTATAGCTTTCTTTTTAATTCCTTCCTTGAACATCTAAGAATTGATGATCTCAAATATATACTATGCTTAGGCTATTGCAGAATAATATTCAGAGCTACGTAGAATTACCCAGGGTGGCAGGGAATGTCTTAACGAAGAACTTTGAGAGCTACGTAGGTAGAGTAGAAATACCCAAAGTCTGTGTCCATAACAATAAATATAGGAGGCAAGGAACGTATTAAGAGCCATTCCACTAAATTATACTTTTTATATGGCGTGTCTTTGAGGACCGTAATTTTCTTGGAACTTGAAGTGATGTTAATTATGTTTTACGGTCTAATAAAATAAACGGATTGTCAATAAATAAACAAAATTCGATTGGATAAAAATCATGAGTTGTCTGTATGTATATTTGCTACGTTTAACTAAAGGACCACTCAACGGATTTGGATGAAGTTTTTTTTATTATCATCGCAATGACCCTGGTCAAAAGTAATAACGTAACATAAAATAACGTTCCAGCTGAAAACGGACAGAGATTGAAAAAACGTGGGCGGAGTTGCGGGTGAAAGACTAGTATATAATATACAGTATTATACAGTGAACGAAAACAAAGTCTGATAAGCGTTGAAAACACGTGACCCCACGAAAACTGTGTTTGGAACGGCGACGGCTCCAATAATGTTCATTTGTCTCTACAAGTCAAAAATATATATATATGTATATTTACCGATTAACAACAAAAAAGATTAATTATTTTTGACTTCTGAATGAATACAGAACTGGAAAAAAGGGAATATAATTTCAAAGCCCACAAAAATGATGTGACAAGTCCTTCAAAAGTCCTTCTCAATTCACAAGTCGGAAACAAAGTGACGAAGTTCTGGAGTAAATGACTTATCGAACAAAAGCAGATTGTCGCCAGTTTGGGATAGTACTTTTATCGTTGTAATGGGCTCAGAATACCCAGACGTCATAAAGGATATGGCTCGGTAAGAAACTTTGTTTCTTTATAACTTTGTCTACTGTACGTTACGAGAATACTCGAATATGTAACGTATATTCTAACACGGTTATGTGGAAACTAGTTCCTGTTATAAGCAAGTACGGTTCAAAACAGAGCTGAACATTGCTGTTTAGTACAAAAACGGCAAAAAAATCATGTCTGTTGTATGGGAGAGTGCGCAGGTCCGACTCGGA
Organism: Ypsolopha scabrella; assembly: GCA_910592155.1. Lineage (NCBI taxonomy): Eukaryota > Metazoa > Arthropoda > Insecta > Lepidoptera > Ypsolophidae > Ypsolopha > Ypsolopha scabrella. Next base: position 14,901,168 of record OU342985.1, read on the forward strand.
CCGACTCGATAGCTTCAAATGAGCATACCACATTGTATAACTTGGTTAATAGGTATAGTAAAAATAATATAGACACTAGACTATAGGGCTAATATATTCATCTTAGAAAAAACACAAAATCTTTAAGTTCGCTCGATAGAAAAAAATTACGAAGTTACCTCTAAATTTTATGTTTTTCGAGTGTTAAAGGGCTTTCCTTAAATCATACAGCCTTGAAATTTATATTAAAAATAAGTTAACAAATGACATCGCCAGCTCGTCTTAGAATCTCTTAAAACTTTAATCTAGAAGCAGAATTATTAAATAAAAACGCAGATTTTTGTGGGCGCGTGTTTCTTGGTAAGTTATGTAAGGGAAGATAACAATACATTTTTAATATGTTTTAGGGTGCCATGTATGTATGTATGCAGTGTGAGTCTCGTGAAAGTGCACTTATGAATTTGGGTAAAACTAGACCCAATTTTATCGACAGAAAAAAAAACATTTTTTTTTTCATATAATTATTTTTTAAAGAAACTGCCTGAGATATTGTCGTTGTGTGCGTGCTGTGGTTCGTACGTGCAGGCTCGCTCACATATAAGCCGCGCGGGCGACATGTTTGTGAAGATAGCTTACTAGTCTGTTTTTACTATGGTAATAGGGTCCCATTTGGCACCCTTCGGTTTGCGTAAGAGAAGAGCTTGTATGACTAGATTGATGGAGCAAAAGAGGTGTGTCAGGATCGTAGCAGATGAAAATCTGTAGTCTCTGCCTACCCCTGTGGGAGACAGGCATGAGTATATGTATGTATGTAAAAAATAATGTTGTTAGAGTAGTTTATCATTTTACAGAAATATTCAAGGGTGCATTATAAGTTAAAATAAAAATAATAATAAAAATAAAAATTTGCAATCATAATTATTTATTACTGCACTATAATTTTGCTCGCTGCTCCGAACGCATTGAAGGAAGGACTACTCTTAAATAATTTTTTTCTTACTTATTTTGCTAAAATGGTGGCCACTGCTCAGCTCCCTTAATATCATCCGTCCATCCATTAGTTTGTCAACATCACAGATTACCCCCAATAGATCCCCTATACAAGACAACTAACGCGCACCACATATACGACTATTTAGTTTAGAACTAGAACTATTGCCATCAGTATCGACCAAGTTTTTGACCGTTCTACATTAAAATATTTTCGCATCGGATTTCAATGAGTAAAAATGGATTATTGCTCAGTGAAATGTTTTGGGAAATCTATTAATAACAGGAGCTATCAAAAAGATGGCATAACATTCCAACAGTAAGTAAAACTACTTTGTTATATGTTTATTTGTCCAGTCTTACGGAGGTCAGGTTATAATGGTTCTTTCGAAGAACTTATAGGCAGCGCGTTGATGTAAATCTCTATCTCTCATCACATTAATCTACTAAATAGCTGTATTTTTCTGTCGAAAGCACGTTGAGAGGATATGTCACGCTTGCAAAGGTCACTCCACACGGAACGACCCGCAGTGCGAGAGGGACGGATTCCGGCAAAAATAGCAAAGTGACGGATTCAAATTAATATAAAATGAACTAAAATAGCTATCAAAATTTCCAGTTAAGAAAATTTAGACTTTTTTTAAAGATTTGTTAGCCGTTCGTCCTACATGCAGTTAGTCCAAGTCGCGGTTTTTCCAGTAAGCGTTTGTAAAATATCCTTCGGGTCTGTATGTCATTCCTATTTGAAAAAAAAGTGTAGTAATGGCCAGATTCTGTACCCACAAAAAAACACACATGCTATTTTTATATACTCATAAATACGATTTTTTCGCTCTTCGTGGATAGACGTTCTCTTTAATGACGCACGTTCCTTTTCACCACTTCAATTTCCACGATTATTTGTACTCTTGTAACTGATAATTAGTCTTCTATTGCCTGTGTGGTCAAGTAAGTACTTCCGAGTTACTATCTTCACCCCAGATGTTCCAAGAGACCCTAAAACAAAGAAACTTAACGTTAATGTTGATTTTAGAAAAAAACATTTTTTCATAGGATATTGAATCAAACATTTGAAGTGCCTTATTGCGCCTTATCCGGGGCTATCCGGGACCAATTTTTCAATCCCTGTTTTACTGAGACTCTACACTTTGTAATTCCACCAAAATCATTACCGGATCTGACAGGATAGTATAACATCGACACTAAAACATATTGAATATGTTGCGAAAAATGATGAACTCTAAGACCTTCCTATAATGCCCCTGGGATTACCCCAACATTAGTAAATTATAAAGGTTTTGGTAATTATCAATAGGTACATACCTGCAGTTTGTGAATCCATAATGTTTTCTTTCACTTTACCACACACGGACATAAAATACGTTTTTCAAAATTAAAAGTTTTAAGAGCGTCGCGAACAAGTTACGTATGCTTAGCAGCGCTGTGAAGATGATCTTTTTCACTTCCGGCAAGAAGCTGAGCCTGACTCCTTTTTGTCAACTACTTTATAACTGTATAATTTGTATAAATAATTGTGAGACAAATGACTATAGGTATATTCTATTCTTCTATTCTATTCTATTTGAAACAATACTGAAACCTCATAGAGTTCAGCTCTACTTGACGCAAAATGAGTTGCTCAATGTCAGGGATAACGGGCCCTCAAATGATTTGAACAAAAATTATGAAACACATCTGCAAAATTAGGTGGATTCAGGATCTTCACAAATAATAAATCTATAATAATAAAATGCCGTCCTCTCTTATATTGATGTGCCTGGACTAGGTCCATAATGATCTAATAATATTAATGTTTTTCACCTATGTATATACATTATAGAATGCAATAAAATATATCAATATGAATATGAATATGTGTAATAATTATTTGGTATTGCCCGTAATATTTTTTTTTCATATTCTATTTTTGTATAGATTAACTTTGACCTGTAAAAAGTATACTTTGACACCTATTCTCGTGTAGCAAATATTAGATTTAGAGCTGCCATAACCTAAACCTTTTCATTGCAAAATAGGCTTTAACGCAGATGGATAAAAGTTAAATGAGCTTGTTTTATCTTAGGTTTTTCGAATAAGCTATGTCTGGTCGAGTCAAAACAGCTAAATACATCAAGCTACCTATTAATTTTTGATAAGGTAATCTTTTTTCACAAATATTGGACTTTTCAACATTCAATTTGCATTCTATAGGAGTATCAGTAATATTACATTCAGACATATCAAACCTCTGTAACGCTGCTTGATTCTTGTCAAAGTCATGTGAAATGGTCGTTCGCGGCAGCAGCGCAGCGATGCAAGGCTGTTAAACACGACAATTCGCATTGTGTATTTTTTGGAACCTATAGTTTTAATACAATTTTCTGAAAATATAGACCATTTTCAGACAAATATTTGAATGTTTTGGTTTTTCTTACGCCAAAACCATTTTAATATTTTTTTCTTTATTTCGAAACTTGTCAACGCGATGATGTCAGCATTTGTTTATGAATACGTGAGTCTTTGCCAGAAAGATAAAAAAAAGAACTACCCGCTCTATAGTACAGATAACATTATGAAACTATTCAAGCTTTACATTTTTCCTTCACTCTTTCTCAAGTAAAAAAAGGTTGTAGTTAGACCTTACTTCAAAGTTACTTCTTATTTCAAAGAAAAGTAACACCGAAGCATAGCTCTAAATCATATATCTTAGTCTGTAGATGGCAAGAAATCTTTATACAGCCGCCATCTTCTGGAAGAGGAGTCCCCATAAAAGAAACCTCAAAAAGATATTTTTTTAATGTTATTTATTTGGCTCTTACTTAAAAATTATAGTACATACTCTAAAGTAACACAAAAAAATATAAAAAATTTGGTTCCGGCCGCAGATCGTGTTGTTGAGTGGTTCCCGAGTTAACTACACACTACCAACAACCCATTTCAACTAAAATTTCGCGAAAATATTCATTGTACACACATGACTTTTTTACTACTTTATTATTAGTATAGATTACTTAAACCGTCAGACCCTATACATACATACATATACTCACGCCTGTCTCCCAGAGGGGAAGCAGAGACTACAGATTCCCATCTACTACGATCCTGACACACCTCTTTTGCTTCTACATCCATCAACCTAGTCATGCAGGCTCTTCTATTCCAGGTACTTTTCACTTTGCCCTTTTTCAGTATGTCGCTTATTTGGTCGGCATACGTCCTTCTAGGGTGGCCCGGTCGAGCTTTACCTTCCACTTGTGCAGCATGAATTCCTTTCGTCGCAAAAAATATATTATTGTTATTTATTTAAATAGATTATACAGCATTATACTAATTCGTTATACAATTGAAATCATTCAAATAATAACATTCACGGGTAAAAACAAAAACAGAACTATATATTATAAATTCAATTAAAAAAATAGTTTTCTCTTAATTAACGATAAACCTTTCAACCATCACACTCGCCGTATTTCAGACTTTTTTTTCTACAGTTGTAAATCTATCAGCAACTGACTGTATAATAACTAAATAAATAAAAAAAAGTTTGTTGATACTGTCCTTCGAAGTTAAGTTACATTTGTATGCTAAACGAGTACAATAGGTAAATGAAATGAAAATTTATTTATTTCAGACCATACAATACGAGTATAAGTATAATCCATAGGTATAAAATATAAAATCAATAAAATACATAATTGCTGTTTGAGCAGACGTGGGTGGACATCCAATGTATTGTTATTGGACTGTCCACCTTGGTGCTGCCCTTAACCCTCTCCCACACGGAAGCAATTCGCTTGCGTAACACAGTATGAAAACCGTCAGTGTTCGACGAGGCGAACATTCCAGATGCGCTGCATCGCCAGGGTAGCCCCAACAACCTCCTAAAGGCGTTGTTGTACTGGACGAAATGCCAAATACAACCAAAAACTGAATTTTTATGCGGAGATCTACGACAAAAAAAGCTGACAATAGTTTTCGCTGAAATGTATTTTCACCTAGTGTATAGTATTATGTTAGCTTTTTGCTGTATTAAGTTTTCGGAATTTTCAGTATTTCATTCGGTAGTCTTCGGTAGTTGGTAGTTTATTTAGAGTCAATAATTTATAGTGACTGAGTTTAATAATAAAGGTTTTTGTAATCAAAATTATTGTTTTTTAATAACAAACCATTCATCAATAATAAATTGATTTGAAAAGGTTAGTAAATTTTTTTTACTTCCTGAGTATTCCCCCGTCACCTAGATACCGCTTCCATACTCTGTAGATGACAGAAGGGATGACTCTTAGGTCAGTTTCTACATATGCCATAGTTCGACCCTCTTGAAGCAGAGTGACAGCTCGGGAGACTTGGATTTCAGTCAGATCTGGTATAATGAGCTTCTTAACCAGACACCAAGCATTTCGGAATTTTTGTTTTTGTCTGTCAGTCTGTATGTTCAGTTTTAACTCGAGAACCACTCAACGGATTTGGATATGGTTTTCTTTGTTATCTTTGCAGTGACCCTGGTCAACATCTTTTAAACATTTATTTTTATTTATTTACATGAGGGGTTCAGCCAGGCTTAAAACTGTCGATAATAGTTTTTATCTTAAAGCTAGTAACTTATAAGCAATGGTTTCAGTTTGTCCATGAGTACGGCGATAGGGCTCACCATCACACTGAAAAGTAATAATCGTCGGTGAAACGTGAATGCGCGAGTGTTGACTGTAACTTGCTTGTCACAGTCCACATTTGGAAACACCTCTGACACCCCCTGCGGGATTCATGTCGTGATGATGTATTTCTCTCTGAGCTAAGCTGCGGACGGACGGACAGACGGACATGGCGAAACTATAAGGTTTCCTTGTCGGACTACGGAACCCTAAAAATAAATAAATAAGTAAAATAAAATACATACAAAAAAATATAAAATAATAAATATTAAGGTCGACTATACTCGTTAACTTGTAAAGCCTTCTGAGCTGTGATAGTTTTCCTTTTAAATTCGTTAAATATACTACAGCCGTGAGGTTTTTCATAACTTAAGGCTTGTTTACATTTGAACGAGTTTAGAAGCGAGTTAACTGGCGTACATAGCGAGTTTACCTACTGGCCCCATTTCAGTAAGCTAAATTTGCAGCTCGATGAAATGACATTGAAATAATGTTCATATCAGCGTGTATTGCAAAGTGGCTTTTACGACGATCGCTGCATCACCGGATACCGCAAAATAGAGAAAATAATACTTTTCATATATGATAAAAATGATATTCGTGAGTTTTAAACATAATAAAGAATATGCATGTAAAATTTTATTGCACAAATCGTTAATATATTATCAAATTATGGCTATGAATAAGAATTTACAAGTAAATTATTCATATTTCATAGTTATAAAATCAAAATAAGTTTCATAATAATCTTCTGTGTGTTGCTTGTCAGTCAGTCATGGAACTGTTTTATATAGGTAATAATCATATTTTTATTTTATTGCAGGCAAGCCATTCAATGAAGAGTCTGAACCACTTCTCCTCGGTGATGCAAGCCAAGCATGGAGAGAAAGGCTTCAACAAAGACTGCAATGGGAAGAACGCGACTCATGTGATCATACCTGTTCCTTTAGGTGATTATTTAACCCATAATGGTGTTGATTCTGTGTAACACGACTTATTTCCATCCATACATCCCATACATCCATCATCACTTTCGCAGGACTTCATTTTAATTTTCTATCTTTTCTTTCTGTATCGAAAAGACAAGGACGGGACACTTAAAATAAGGCTAGTCCTGTCAAATAAATCATGTCGTGTATTACACCAAATCGACACCATTGAAACAATTCAATTAAATTTTTTTTTATGGCAAAGGAAGCCGGTGTCGACTATTCTGCCAGTGTCACGTAATAAAATATATTTTATAGAACAAAGAGGATGACCTTGTAGATGCTGAAACAAACACGACATATAAGTTAGTAATAGATACTATATGTATATAATATAAATTTGAAAGCTTATAAAAAAGGTTAGTCACATTGAAACACAAAACAAATTTTTTCGACTCCTTTTTATGTTTGAGTCCCTCTTGAAAAATAATTGAATTGAATTTTAATTCAATATTCGGTTTGAGTTTGAGGTCAATATCCTACACATATCCAAGTCTGTAGGGTTTTGCTTATTGGGTACGGTTCCCTACAAACTATAGTGAATATGTGCCGTCATCTGGTTAAATCAGACTCTTCCAAATGGCTAGCCTCTACTCGTACTCGCCATACCTAACCTTCTAACCTAAGCTACCGCCTCTCCTCTGCGCTCCAGGACTTCCGAAAAAATAACTTGAACCAGGCGGCTGACTTAACCATTCAAGAAGTATACAACAAAAAGTATAAATTCAGCTTTGGTCAATTCGAACCAACCATAAATTGTAACAGGTCCTTTTGCATTTTTTTTTCTGAAAATATAGGCTAAGTCATGAAGATACAAACTGTTCTTTAACTTTCAGGTGGTGGTTTCTACAACGAAATTATTTTTTAAAAATCAGTTTGGAGAAATGGGAATGTGACGTAATAGTCATACCGCTTAGGCTCAATGGGAGAGTTCCTTGACGAAAAGAAAGAATTAAAAAAAAATTGGGGATAAAACCTGAATATGGGATTACTGAAAATAAAAAAACAGACGTCGGTTTTGACATCACTTTTTTTTTCTTGTGTGCAATGGCCTATTTCCTGTAATGCCTAAATGACATAACTATTACGTCATCAAAGTTATTTATTCAGTTCCTGAATATTTTCATGTATATCTTTTATGTATATATTTCAAGGAGAAAAAAATTGATAAGAGACACAATGTAAAACTTACATTTAAATGATGCATAAGAACCTCTGTAATAAAGGCTATTTTATTTTATTTATTTATTTAATACTACAAAATAGGGTAAACCTATATAAAACTTCGGGAATCGATTTTCTCCACTTCTTGTCCACTTATTTATATTAATTTCCCTTACCGGTTTCGCTGTTAAAGCGGTAAGGGAAATTAATATAAATAAGTGGACAAGTACAAGTGTTTATCAAACAAAAAATATTCTTCACAATAAAGGAACAAAAATGCAGTTAACATTCTTAGTTACCTCTTGAAGTCTCTTTTGTTGACAAGATAGTTTTCCTCGAGTGATTCCGCCAGCGTGTGTTTGTCTCTAACAGGAAACTGTAGTGCCTATGTTTACTCTAAAACCCAGAGCGTTACGCAAAATTTAATGCATTGAGAAAGAGTCGATTTGCCGATCTTAAAACTCTTAAACAGTTGCGATAAAGATGTTAATAATTCAACGCGTTCGAAAACGTTCTGTGGATATGAAATACCATACACGTGACAGAGATAGCTTTCTATACTTTCTTCTTAAATTTTATTAGTAGCACGTGTTTGTATTTATACGTTATATATATTTTTTTATTTATACATCTTCCTTTCTCGGCTACTTAAATATAAAAAGAACAAACATACTCAAATACTGTAATATAAAAATGGGCATAAACCTACATAACAAAAGTCTAGATAAATATATGCTTAAAACAAGAATTTAGTATACATATATATCAAATATAAACATAAATACATACAGGATTAGAAAATTCTGCATTTGTCTGCACATTGAATACTTTTGCGAAATTTTAAACGAAATTGCTTATTAGTATTTTATTACCATATTTTTTTTAATATATTGTCTGTCTGTACGTTCAGTTTTAATTCGAAAAACACTGGACTGGATGCGGCTCCGCCCGCGTCGAAAAGATTTTCGTGGAAATAAGGAAAACAAAAGAATATGATTTTTTGAACGACTATATGCAACGATCACCATGTTTAACCAAAGCGCTAACACCAATCAAATAAGCCCAAACTCGAACGTTCTGCTCTTGTCCGTTGAGGAGATTCCGTACCCACCTTCCATAAATTATATTTCATTTATCAGCTGTAATAACCTGTTGGTTGCAATAAACTTCCTATTTACTGTTACTTTTAAATCGTTGCAGGATTACAAGGTATCTACCACGTTTTGATCTATAGCGTGTTATTCCCAAGGTTTGTTTATTTTCTGCAGGAGAGACAAACAGATCAACAACCTAGCGTGTCTTTCAAAGTATGCAGACCGGACACAAATTAATATGCACTGCGGGGATGAACCCACGACCTCTTTCTTAGCAGGTGAGCGCTCTGCTACTCGGCCAGGCGGTCAACCATCAAATCGATAAGGTGTCTCGAAGAATTGTCCAACAAATTGAAATCATCAACATTGTGGAGTCGATATTCAGTTTTAAAATCTACTATCTATCCATATGATCCATCCATCTGAGGTGGTAGAGCTAATGCCAGGCTCGACTGTGGAGGTACCACCATCTTACTTCACTTAAGGCTCTCTACTAGAAGTGTGCTATAAAACTTATTTAATTGTGAACGGGATTTTAAGTTTTTATATAAGTCAACTGAAAGTACCCTATTACATTCATGGCAAGTAAATTTTATGAAAAGGGCAAGCCTGATTTTTTAACAGCACTATGGTAGAAATAAATAGAATAACATAACATGAATCCCCGAGGGGGTGTCAGAGGTGTTCCCGAGTGTGAACTGCGAGTCACAGTCCACACTCGGTACACCCGTGTTTCACCGACGATTATTACGTCCCAACATGATGGGTGGCTGGGTCCTCCGTGTCACAGCCACTACTACTGAAGGGAGAGAACTGCCTTTGGAATGGAAGAGAGTCAGAAGCTTCGAGAAAGATATCGCTAACATGTTCCTTGCAGGCAACAAGAGGCTGTGTAAGTTTTCACTTTGTTTTTTTTAATATCTCAAGGATTGTAGCGATTCTGTTATTTTTCGAACCATAAAATAAAAAATTGTCCTCTTTCTCTTGTGAATAGACTCAGAAGATAAAGTAAAGAAGGAATCTTGAAATAATTTTTAAAACAATTTTTGTGAGTTATGAGAACAGTTTATAATTTTTTTTGCTTTTTTCTTAATGAAGTAATTTTTATTCAAAGAATTAGGCTTTAAGCTTAATTGATGTTTTTCTTTTTAATTTGTTTATGCAAGCTTTGTTTGTGGCTGCTTTTGTAGTTACTCATATAATTTGGCATGTTTATAATTTTGTTGAATTAAGGTTTATTATTTTTGAAAATTGTACCGGATTTATATGTGAGGGCTGTGTGCTCCTATAATTTGTATCACTCTGCAGGACAAATGTATAGAACTAAGTAAATGTTTGAAATCGGAGTATACAGTTGGATCTCTTTAATAAATAAATAATTGACAAATAAAAAAAAATGTTACAGACCTTTTAAAATGCATATTTTGCTTGTACTTATGCGTCTTTTTAGGGTTCAGGCTGACAAGGAACCCTTATAGTTTTGCCATGTCCGTCTGTCCGTCCATCCATCGGTCCGTCCGTCTGTCCACGTAAATGGGGGACGAATTTTTTTTTCTCATCTATCCCATAGTGTTGGGTATTGTTAGATAGGTCGTTCAAAAACATTGTGGGTGTATGATAACCATTTTTCGATTTATGGATCTGTTGGCGAAATATTAAGCTTTAAAGTGCAAATTTTTGTTAGAGTGGAGTGTCCCCTCCTGCCGGGTAAATGGTTGTTTATGGATATATGAAAAAATTCAAAGAAGTAGTACATATAGTGAATTTAAAAGGAAAACTATCACAGCTAAGTAGGCTTTACAGGCTTACGAGTACAGTTCGCGCCAAATATTTAATCCCCTCTAAACACGACAACGTAAGGGCTGTTCTTCTAAATGTATGGGACTAGAAGTTTGGCGCGGTCTGTATTAGTAGACCAACTTATGGACCGGGCAACTACGGAATCCTACACTGCGCGTTAGGGTGGAGCGTCATTGCTTTTTTTCGATTTTCATTACTGAATATGTGCGAAAAGTTGCATTAATAGTCGGCAATATAAAATTTTGAAAATTCAAAAAAAAACTTAATTTTCAAATGAGGCTAAAACATATGTCCAAAAAATAAAATAAAAATATATTTGTTAATAGCACACCCTAATGCAACTTTTCGTTGGTATTCAAGACCAATGAAGCAATCTTTTTTTTCTCCATACAACGACGCTCCACCCTACTGCGCGTGGCCCGTTTTGTTTTTCTTTTTTGTGTTTAAATTAGTTTTTCTTTTACAGTGTTGTAAATGTTCAAGCTAAAGAGAAGCTTAAAACAAGGCCAGTAGCTCTGAACACAGTTGAGCTGATGAGGGTAGCCAGTGCTGGGCTTGGCATGGGACCGCATCATGCTATGCAGGTCAGGAAACTACACTAATTCTCAATATTACTAAATTTTAAGACGAAAATATCCACATCACTCGCTTCAAAAACACTCACAACTGAGGTCAAAGTTAGGTGGGTTTGAACCCCTCAAAAGTGCGTTCAAAGATTTGCTTAAAATTCAAATATTTCCCAAACCCTTAGACCATTTACACGGGACTAGGCAAGCGCACTTATCCCCCTCTGCCGAAGTACATGAACAATTTGTTCAAATAAGTTTGCTTGTGTGTTTTGTGTTTGTGTTGCAGCTTTTGATTTAGTGTGACATATCAATTTTTATAAAATAATTATATTTCAATAGATTAATACTTAATATCAATTAAATATTAATATCTAATTAATAATGTAAATCAAGAATTAATAGTTATAATATATTAATGATTTATAATATATTCGTAATTTTGCTCTTTTATATTTATTGGTCGGAACCGTATCTAAGTAAAAACGATATTAATTTCGTTGTAGGAATCGAACGGACTAAACTAAGGCTGTGTCTATTTGATTGCTTGATAAGATAAAAACAAGCCATCTCTTTGATCTTTTTTGTACCGAGTCGCATTAATATGCTTAAAATGATCAACACCGCGATAATTTCCGAAGAATTTCTCAACTTTCCGAGAAATCCTAAATACCTTGCCGAAAGTTAATTGATCAATTCCGAGTGAACCCTGCAATCAGAAGAACAAACGGCATCCTCATTCGGTCAAGTGGTATTGTAATCTTGTCTGATGATAGAGCAAACAAGAGCGCTCCCGAAAAATTTACTTGATTGTTCTGCTGGAACACCCTTATAGCAATGCTAAATAATGTACCGTGAGCAATTTTCGTGCCAGCTTACTCGCTATATGGCTACATGGATTGGAAATCAGAGAATTAAAATGATACTTTATTTTACAACCCTGTTTTTTTTCTACCCGGCCTCGTAAGATTGTATTTAGCCCAAATGTAGACGCTCACAACGATGGAGAATACTCTTTCTACAACCCACCTCTTAAAACAGCGACAAGCATAGTTCAGGCCAGCACAGAAAACGGGCGTAAGTTAGTCACAGACAATGTTTTACAAGCTTCGACGACTAACTAAGAGAGATGCGCGAGGGGGCATGGCGCAAGTCACGCGGGTCTTCTGTTCTGTGTGACCCGAACTGTAATATCGCCCCCGCCCCCGCTACCGCCTATTGCTTTGCTCTGCTTTGATCCGCTTTGCTCAGCTTCGCTTCTCTCGGTTCGCCAAATTAATTTCCATGTAAATCTAACACGCTCCTCCTCACCTTGCTTGTCGTCGCACCTATTTTTGACTTTTGGTGATTTTCGATTTCATACTTTACGATCTGAAGAGACAAATTTTATTATAGGTTAGCCGAAAAATTATGCAAAATAATGATCCCATACAAATTTAACTCTAATATATTTCCAATACCGTATGTTCCACAACTACATCACAACACGTGTACATCATGTAGGTACTCATATGTATATGATAGCGTGCTCAGCCGGGGGCAAGGGGCGGCCCTCCGCTGACCAATCGCGGCGAAGCCTTAGGTACGTTAGTATCGCGGACCAAAGGATTCCATTCGTTTTTTACCAAGCAGTTACAATAAAGTAGCGTTATTTACATATTTTAACCATAACCACGAAAAAGCCTTTGGATTTGAATTTTAATTTGCTACCAATCTTTATCTATATGTATACTAAAAATAAAGTGGTAGTTTGAGATTTTGGTTGTAAGGTATTGGGCATTTTTAACATCTTATTACGTGTGTTATACTGATATAGGAAATTGACTTCCTCAAGGACTATGCTCAATGCACTTTCCAAAGAAGGAACTTTTTGACGAAATCTTCAAATGTCCAAGACGTCTCTTGATATCTTTCCTTGGATTTTTCTAAAAAACATGTCAAAAGATAAGGGTTTCGCAAAAGTACCACTCGACTACTGAAAGTAAAAGAAAACGGTTCACTGCACATTCCGAATAAGTTCAAAAGAAACCAAAGTGAGGTCGAATAGCCCTTCGGGAAAAACATTTTGTATAATTTGTGGAGTTTTTTAGGTACTAGCGTTTCGCCTTCGGTTCCGCCCGTTTTATTTATTCTCTGCCCCGTTTTTGACTTGAGCGTTATTTTATGCATGGCCTGATACGCAATTGGCCGGTTTTTTTTAACACAGAGTTGGGTAACCTCAACTATTCCTTGTGTGATAAAAATATATTTTTCACTGTTTAACAGCTCTGGATACTAAGTCCTTATGAGACAACTATAGAATATTAATTTTAACTGTAATAAATAAATGTGTTTTCAATAACTATATTTCTTTCATATCCTCGCACTATGCATTAAAAAACGTACCTAGTATAGTAGACGTGGGTAAGGGCAATACATTACTCGTCACGTTTAAAATCCTCGTAAGTTATTGCTTCCTTACCGCACTTGTAACATAGCCGTTTTTGTGCATTACGTATTACGTATCCTTTTGTATGACATCAAAATTGGACCATCTTCCCTTATGAAGCCTGTAGTCAGCGGCTTGAAGTTAGTCGCGCACGGGGCGGGGTCGCTATGCTTGCTATTTCATTCTACATTCAACTTTGGATTATAGAGCACTGACTGACTGTTATTGGTTGGCCTGAACGTTCATTTCCCGAGCTCACATGGAACTAATCGAACACGGTGTGAGAGGCAAGGTAACGCGAGACAACATTCATGTTTTGAAAAATCTCGAGAATGGTTTTGGTGGTTCCTATGATTTCAGGAGAAATATCCCAAAAATAGAAATGAAACAAAAATATTTTTGAATTTGCTATGAAACTAAAATCATTTGATTTGTTGTATCGCTTCTAGGACATTACGATTACTTGTTTACTGATTCTTCAGTATGAGTTTGGCTATATAAATTAAAGTCACCTTATATAAGGTGCCGTTGGTTGATATAGCCAAATTGATACTGGAGACTCGTTAAGTGGTCAGGAACAAGGTTCGATTATCCTGTTTGGAAAGTACCAACAAATTTTTGTGCTTCTATACTGCTGTACGTGGTCTTCATTCCAAAGCTGTTCGGCCTCAACGGCCATGTCGGCAACAAATATGACCTGCCCACTGCCACTTCAACTTACTGATTCTGCGGGCTATGTCGGTTACTTTCGATCTCCGACGGATCTCCTCATTTCAGATTCTATCCATCAGAGATACCCCAAGCATAGCCCGCTCCATACCTCTCAGTACACTCACTTACTATGCTTCCTTATGCTTAGGAGAGGTTGTTGGACTACAGGTCTGGATATTTCAGCAAGATAATGAACCCAAACACACTGCTCATTCAGTTAAAAGGTTTCTTAGTGATCAAAAAATTACTGTGTTAAATTGGCCTGCAAATAGTCTAGATCTTAATCTGATCGAAAATCTTTGGAGAGAAAACAGAACCTCGAGGAAGACCTTTCCAAACGGTATTAATTCGTTATTATATTAAAGCAAGTCGGAGTCGAAAAATTGTCTACTGAAGTCCTGTCAGTGTTCGTCAGTCGTTGTTTTTGGTCAAATGATGGCTAGTAATTTCAAGTCTAGGCTAATCTCCTTGTCCATCTGTCTGTCTATATCTATTATATTTGTATATATAAACAACCAACATGCTTATAATATATCGTAGATTACACGTACCTAGCTTTTATGGAAAATCAGCTTTTCAACCACAGTTTTGTTCATTTTATACCAGTTTATTGCAATCCTTAGAGAACTGCTCGATTTGCACATATAACCTATATTTTTTCTAATCGAGACATGCGGTTTTCTTTATTATCATTGTGTCTGGACAAGATATAGGCTATGAAGGGCTGTTGATAAAATAACCACCAAGCCTAAAACTGACGATAATAGTTTTACACGACACTTCAGCGCGAGCGAAGCCGCGAGAAAAAGCTAGTGTATATATAAATCTAATAATATTGCTCTGTGCAAAGAAATTTTCTAAAATAAATTTTTGTGCCAAGGATATTTCCATAAAAAGGCATTTTCCGATTTAGTTACAAATTACAAGCTATGATAGAATTATTAACTTTGCCCGCGACTTCACCCACGTTTATTCTATCTCTGCCCCGTTTTCACCTTTTGACAAGCTAGCTCTTATCGACCAGATATAAAGATGATTATTTATCCGTCTGCTTTAAGGATGACGAGGTAATCAACCGGAATGGACATATTATTATGTGTGCCTTGTCAACCATGTTCAATGGTTTAAATTGAGGCTCAGTCGACCTTGCATAAATCGTATTGATATAATGTCATGCTACGAGCGCATAAAGCTTTGAAATCAAATAGCACTACAGACTTCTCTTTGTTAATGACCGTTGAGAGTGGCTTAGGTGTACAACTATTGCGAGGATTATACTGGTAATCATTTTGTACGGAATGACCATAATTTATATATATGCGTTTAAAATCTCGCGATGATTACAACCAACCTAGGTCATCTGGCGATTGCGTAGAAAGCCAACCATCGCAGGATAACTGCTCGGAAATATTATTGGCCACTGCACAATTAAAGGTGAAAGGAGCTGATGGTTGCTACCACATCATGAGGGCGTTAGTGGATCAAGGGTCGCAAAAATGCCTAATTACTGAGCACGCAGCTCAAGTGCTGGGGGTCAAGCGTCATCAGTGGAAAGGAGTGATCTTTGGCGTAGGTCAACGGGAAAACAATTGCAAAGGCAAAATGGAAATAATATGTATGTCTTTGTATAATGACTATTGTTTTGACACAGGGGTCTTGATCATGAACAGTCTTATAAAAAATTTACCTAACAAAACATTTATGAAACCGTCGTGGTCGAACATTCAAAACATTAATCTAGCACGTCGTAGCTGTCCGAGTGCTACGAGACGCTCGTGGAATATTTGCTTTTTTAGATTTTGTTTTTTTAGTTGAGAGAGATATAGTATGATAATTTGCAAAATAAGCTTGAATACCGAGTGTTAATGGATAAAAATGCATTATCTACTGGTAATTTGAAGGAGCGGGGTCTTCTGGAACAGGTATTTCTATACTTAATAGAAGGCCCCAGCATTGTAAAATTATCTATTCCTGGTTATTGAATAAACATTTTTTCACATTATGTTGATTACAAGACAACATGCAGATGTCGGAAATATCAATTTATATTACTATCAATGTTTCGTAATTTTCATTGCTGTACTTATTCCGACTATTAATAAAATAACTGATTTCCAAAATATATGTCTTTATTATTTCATTTCCCAAAAATGTACATATACTTACATGCATAAGGAATGTTTTTACGGATGTCGACCTTATGGTATTGTACAAAATTGATTATTTTGGTATAAAAACTAGGTAAATAAACTAAAAGCTACCAAATGTAAGCAGATTTTATATACCTACCTATTAGTTTTTGTTGAAAAAATAAGCAATTTATTTTTGTGCTATAAAAGGGGGAAAATTAAATGTTGATGATTGTGATTGTTGGCATTTGGTGGAATTTATTATATTATTTTAATAATAATAATAGTATCGTTTATTATCAGGTAACTATTTTACACTAAGTAATGTTAACAGTGTAATATTTAAAAGTTAGCTAATCGTTTTAATAATGGTTTGGTATTTCTTCGTAATCTTTCTTACGAATGGGTTTAACAAGCGATCATTATAAGTCCGGAAATTTTACATCCTTAAAACTTTGGTTTATTAATGTTGTTAAAGGTTCTACGGATTCATGACTTCATTTGTTCTGCATCCATGAAACATTTTATTTAAAGGTATCATCTGAAGAAAGATAGGGATGTAGTAAACTTTTTTAATTGGGTTCTGTTAATTTTCTTATTCAATTCAATTCATTTCAGTTTATTGCAATAAATCACATGTCATAGTAGGTCTTAAAATATTTACAATAAATGTCATGTAGAAACAATGTGACTTTACCCATAATAAGGTGTAGCAATTTTATTTAAGTAATATACAACAAAAATAAAATAGAAAAAAAAATTCACATGTTCATATTTACAAAGAAATTATACAATCTAAAAATGTCAAGTAGGTTTATTTAAATGTCAGTTTAAGTTTTCGTCAAGCAAAAATGTACACTAACTAAAGTGCACATAATCCTTTGTGTTACGAGTATACACATTTATTAGGTTTATTTTTATTTTAATTCAATGTTCATGTCTTCCGTAAATTAATATACTCATCATTTTCATAAGTTATAGTAGACTATGGCATAGGCATATTTAATTAAACTTTAGCATTCTTACTTGATTACGGTCCCAATATCTTAGAGCTATCGAGATCTGGAGAGTAGAAGATAAATTACTCCCGCGATTGTCTATAATCAAAGAACCACCCATCAGTTCATCCAAAAACATAACACCTGTTTTTTGATTTTTAAATCGATTCCATCTAACATACGATGTGGAAACAAATAGTTCCATATTTAAAATAAAATCTTTATAAAATAAATTGTCTAGATTCCGATTCGAGTTATTAATCGATACCGAGAAAAAAAATATTAACTTTTTAAAAATATTCTTCGTGCAGTATGAAAATAGTTATCAAAATTAAAAATTCACAAAATTTAGATATTTTTTAAATCTATCTAATAAAATATCGTTCAGGTCTGTATGTTATTCCTGTTTCGCATAATATGAACAAAGTGTAGAAGAAGACCTCATTTCACTGTCTCGTCCTCTATGAGGCACCCTCTACTAGGGCTATCGGTGCCACCCGTAGTGAAAAGGTGCCTATTCAAGTTACAGTGTCCAGTTATGAATAATCTACCATTTCACTTATATCGGAACTTTTTCTTTTAGTAAGTATTGTGTTACCGTACCATTTGACTTCTCTAGCCACCATGCTCAGTTTTGTTTTTGGCGGGATCATTCAGCTGTTCCCACCAAGGCTTTTAAGCAGTTTTACCAACCTAACGGGCAGTAAATTTCCTGTTTCAATTGTTCGTAACATAACTATGTTTTAAATAAGAAATCGTTGTCTACAGTGTCAATAAATCCAAACGATTATTTTACCATAAAATACGCAAATATAGAACTGTCTGTAAGGTTGGTGTTTGTTTTTATGTCAGAATAAATTTTAAATTCAATTGCTTGTCAGTTAGGTCAATTACCTTAAATTTAAATTACACTATAAATTACATGTCAACTATTTCATTTCATTACATACAAATACCTATTATTCATTATCATTTTCTAAAAATTCGATCAACGAGTAGTAGGATTTTCTGGTCAGAAAATTTTGTAATTTAAATTTATACAATACAATGTTATCTATTTCTCTGATGGAGTTTGGAAGCTTATTATAAATTTTGTTACACATACCAAAAACACTCTGATTAAAAAATTCTGTCTTGCGAGAGGCGGCCTTTACCTTATTGCGGTGTCTTCTACCCATAACTCGGGTTATCTTTAGCCTACCTTGGCTTCCAACGTTTGCCAATTACCTATATAGTTCTGTGTCATAGTTTAGTTTAAATTCCTGAAATTATTTATATTTTGAAAAAATTGTGCTGTTTGTTATGAATAAATTCATTTTCATTTTCTGTGGCAACGTATTCACTTGCTTAAGCAATTTGCACTCCGCGCGGGTCATCTTGTGGGACCTGTAAACCTAAAACACCGGACAAGTGCGAGTCGGACTCGCCCACCGAGGGTTCCGTTAAAGACTATATTTTTATGATTTAATTACAAATATATAGTTTTCAGATTTCTCCCTACAATTGTAGTATAAGACGGTATTACTTGCCAAATTTCATAGTTCTAGGTCAACAGAAAATACCCTATAAATTTTTCACACCACCTGCTCGACAATATCCAATTACATATCATGCAATCTCAACGTAAAGTAAAGCATTATATCTTATGGGATATAAAGTTGTTTGAAACTCCCTAGGGAATAAACAACAATTGAACATAATTAGTATTGTATATAAATATTAATGTATATATTTAATATAATTAATATATTTAATATAATAATTGGGAATTGTTGGTCATTTATTTTGTAATTCTATAATACTGGCCTTCATTGGGAATTAGGAATAAAATTAACAATTAACATAGTATATACATATCATAATATAATGTGAAATGACATTTCTAATCAGAGGATGTGAGTAGGTATTGACAGAAAAAAAAAGAATCGATTGCTATTTTTGGAAAATTGGAAAAGAAAGAAACTTTGTTGATGGATTGTGAAGTTGGTTGCTTAAAATATACTTACAACATTTGATGAAAATGGACCTTACCATTAATAGAGGTAAAACATGTACAGATAGTATTTTTGTAATGTAAAATAGTCCTCGTCGTAAGCTATTAACTCCTTACTGCACTATAGCATAAACTACTATTAAACCCTTGTGGATTTACGCACCTGCGTAGCCACAGCATCGATACGAAACACAGCAAACTTGCCAAACTTGTAGTCGTGTGAGAGGGTCATAGTGGCTGTATGGTCGTCCCCCTTACTCCACTCAGCTGACCAAGTGTGCTATACAAAATTCCATAAAAATTTCAAAAATTTTGTGACTTATATAGCGTCATACACAATTGATAAGATTACAATAAGATAATGAACGTTTTCAATTATCACTATCGGAAGGTTAAATTAATTTTATTATGCAAGTGAAATAATGCAGCAAATTATTCTAACTAGGTTGCTTGTGATGTTAGGCTTTTTGACCTCTTGTCCGGCCAAATTTGACTGCGTCCGGCCTGTCCGGTTTTTGTTAGGCTTTATCATTTTCTTACTTTTCACGCAACACAGCTGTTAGTCGTGTCGCCCCCGCAAAAATGGGTATAATTAAAATAAAATTTAATCGCTGAGTAATATAATATAAATTACAATGCTAGAGTCAGCTACGAAGTCGTTTAATGAATATTATGTCAGTTTCTTAGATTTAATCAAAAGTACTGACCCTGTTCCGTCCCAAGATACAAGTGATTTGCAACCGCATACTAGTGTCAAACCCGGCTTCGCCCCCGAGAATCTGCAACAGCAGTTATCATATCATCTAACTAAACTAAAATAAATAGGTCATGTTTTTAAAGTTAAAATTTTATCACAAATTTTCACTTACGACCTTGAACTATAATAATTTGACGAAAAAAACCTACTTTTGATTAAACATAGCTTTTTAGGATTACTTGCGGAAATCAGTGAAGCATGATCAACGGTCATAGCTTACATATTTTTATATGATGTTGTACAAAAGAGACATTTGGTATGTTATTTTATAGGAATGAAATAAATAGCCTTAATAAACGATGGATTCTGTTATTTACATGCCCTTGGACCCTTTTTATATAATATATAATGTGCCTGGTTGAACAAACCTTATAGAGCTCTTTGAACCTGAGACCTATGAAGAGGCCATGAAATGTAAAGGAAAAGAGAAATGGGTTCAAGCGATAAAAGAAGAGCTAGAATCACACAGAGAATGTAATACTTGGGAGCTAGTTGAACTACCTAGAGTCGCTTAGTCGATCAGATCTGTACGTCCCATTTTTGTTTTTCGAAGTATATTATGCCCCTAAAATACCATCTCCGGATTGAGTATTTTTTTTCGTTCTGGAGAACGTTTGGGGAAACGAAAAGTCAGGGGAAATTCCCGGGAAAGAAAATTTCGATACTGGGGAAATAGGGAAAATACAGTTATTCCACTATGTCCACCCACACTATTGTACAGGGGAAATTTTGGGGAAGACAATTCCGTAATAAATGAATAAATATGGTTAAAACTCCTTGCCAGGATTGACGGCCACGTTAGTTTTTACTTTTTAAATTTTTATTAAAAGAGTGGCGTGTGAAAGTTTTAATAAATATGGCAAAGTAATATGTTATGGTCTTTCATTATAAATAAAAACAACGTAAAAATTAATACATTTTAATATAGTGAAGGAAGATTAAAGATATTTGGGGAAAAGTTGCTAAAATTGTATCTTTTTGGGGATTTTTTTTGTCTCATTCGGGGAAATTTCCTAACGAACTCGCTATTACCGATGTAAACAAAACTAAGAACATGTCATTGGCAGATATTGTGCGCAAAGGTAAATGAAAACCAGTCCTCACAAATGAAGTGTGGTCTGTTATGCAGCGAAAGAGGTACAGGAATAGGTCTTCAGAGTCGGAGGCGTCGTTGAATGCGACAAATTAGCCAGTGGCAAATATTTGCGATTATAATCATCAATCTATATTTATTTTGATAATTATCACTTTCATCCCTGATGGTCAGTCAGATAATTTATTCGTTTTTAATCTTAGGTAGGTAAATTTTGTTATTTCTTTACCTAAACCGTTTTTGCCCACGTGTATAGGTACTACGTTATTGACTGCATAGTGTGAGTAAATAAATGAAACGTAATTAAAGAAATAAACCAACAATAAATACTCCAAATGAACTTGAGGCGGGCATTATTTTTCTACAATAGGTTTCATTTTTAGTTTTTCTGAGACTAAAAACACGTTATTGATAAGAATCCAATTAGACTGATATCTCAACTAGCTATTCCAAATTACCAAGGCTGAAAAATCCAGTGCCGATGGTTAAGAATGATCTACAACATGGTTTAAAGCTTTTTACCATATGTAGTACTGATCATACTGAACAAAATTGTTTTATGTACCATCACCAATGATTCCCGCCTATTCAGTTTCAAAACCTTATTGCTTGCATGTGGTGATCTCAGCTAGCCCCGCCTCTTATTTTATTTACCAATGCGAACCAACCATAAATTGTAACAGGCCACGAAATTATTTCCAAGAGCAGCAGTTTACTATAGCTATCTATTACATCAATGATTTATAGCTATGAGTAATGAATAAAGTCCCGCGGTCAGTTGTAATTCGTGTAGGTAAACCGCATATGATTTGGGCCCTTCGTCGAAGCGCGGCTCCTGCGCATGTCAATGCGATGCTAAAAGAGATCCGATGCGATAAGTGCACAATGCGCGGTCGATCACCTGTCCACACCGCAAAAGCAATAACAATGTATTATCAAGATGCCTTATATGTAGCTACTAAATGTTTACTTTACGAAAATAAGGCATTTATCACAAGGTAATTAGGTCCAGCTTGTAGTACAGAAGTAGAAAGCGAATGACATCTAACATATAAACCCCCTCTGAAGCCTTTCAAAAGTCTTTTAAAACCCACTTCCTTGCTTCCCTAAGTTAATCGGCAGTAGAGCACTGACTGACTGTTATTGGTCGGCCCGAACGTTCATTTCCCGAGCTCACACGGAACTAACCGAATACGGTGTGAGAGGCAAGCTAACGTGAGGCAGCATTCATATTTTGAAAAAATTCGAGAATGGTTTTGGTGGTTCGTATGATTTCAGGAGAAATCATCGATACATGTCGAATTCTGTATCTGTGTATAATAATATTTATCCATTGATGGCCCCGTCAGACTTCGTCAAATACGCATAATAGAATACCGTTTTCCAATTCCGTGATAATTGTAAAACATAGCGCATCATTGCCACATACATGCACCACACATGCACTCGTTTTTAATATATTTTATTTAAACTCATATCAAAAAATGTTGACAATGAACTCAAAAATAGTGTATTTTACAAATACACAATAGTACATTACGATACGAGAGCGATGAAACGTTTTCTGACGAGTGTGAGCAATCACACGAGTCGCCACTGGTCACGGAGTGTTATAATTTGGTGGATAAGTACATTTTGGTCTCCCAATTAATTTACCGAGTTCTCCTAAATGAGCGACCGCCGCGCCGCTCGCGCCTCCATCTTGGAAAAATGGAACTAAAAAACTGTTTTTCAAGAATATCTTTTTTCAGCGCAATTTCGATTACATTTTTGTTTTGTGTGTCACGCAGTATTTAATTTCATATTTTGTTACAGGTTTTGTTCTAACACACGATGTGTTGAATAGATTGTATACCCCTCACATTTTTTAGATACTTCTTTGGAGTTTAATAGTGACGCGGCGCGCGGAGAGGCTCGGTGTGACGTCACTTAGAGCCGCTCCGCACGCTTATACATACAAAATTGTACATATTATTAAATAAATATTTTTACAAAAATCGGTATATTTTTTTAACTTTTCGCATCCTTTACCTTGGTTCAACTTTAACTTTGACTTAGTACAACATGTACCATCAGGCGAAGTACTGCAACGCGGGCCGTTACTTTTTTCATTACTTATAATTTAAAAAATGATATCGACCGTCAAAAGATGCTCTAATACTCCGGTGACAGAGACGACCGACGCTACATAGCTTTGTGTGCATTATTTACCGCTGGGAATATGTACGGTATATTTTCAGTTACATGTCGCGTCACGTAGGTCAGCCAATCATTCGAAATTAGAGACTTAAAAAAAAAGAAAAAAGAACTTTATGGATTTTTACGGTTTTGTGTTTCTGATTCATAGATTTTAATACAGGTTGTAAATGCAAAGTCAAGAATCCCTTTAGGGTATGAAAGTAAACACGATTCTGATGTAGTACTAGTCAACCATTGCAATCAATGAGAGAAAAAGAAAATGCATAACTTATGATTGTTTATCTAATTTTTAAATAAAATGTATAAAATAAAATAGTTTCATCTTATTCTGCGACTATTGTTTAATAATTATCAGGGGTTTTTAGCAGAATTGCGTCATTTTATGTATTGAAATAATATCCATATCCGAACCAACTTAAAAGCGTGTTTAAAGTATAATGAAATGTGTCCGACATGATTTATTACTCCATCTTGTGGTGTTAGAAAAGTGAAATTTGTGACAGACGCGACAGATTCTTGATCAGCGATGTCCTTAAATTCTACATTAGCCTTATTGAAGAAACGTTATAGAAATCCTGTTAAGGCACAGCTGATAATAATTAAGAACAGCTGAATGATTGTTCAAAACTATAATTTTGTGTCCAAAGCGAAATGTTGTTCTCTCTCAGTATGTCCTGGCTGCGAAAGTGTTAAGCCATCACGACTGAACCGTGACCACGACGTTCTTTTGCCTATTTCGCAGAAGGGGATATTGAACCTTTGTTCTGACCACTTACCGAGTCTCCAGTATGAATTTGACTACATAAACGAAAGTCACCTTATATACATGCACCACATACCGGGTGTAAATAGAGTGCGACCATTAAATGACACCACATATTCTACCGACCCTACTGAACCACTTTTCCCAAGAGTCATAGCCGCGGAACCCCTTAGTTTGGGAAATAATTGAGTTCCAAACAAAAATGCGTGAACCCTAACGCACCGACATACCTGAAGCTGTTTGACGGACGACGCTCTCTAAATCTAAGTTTATGCAAATAAAAAGCAAGCAAATGTTTTCTGATATTGAGAAAATTAATTATATAACACCGAATGATAAACTTTGCGAAGCCTGCATAAATGGAAAACAAGCTTGTTTACCATTTAATAAATAATTAATTAACTATTTGTTGGCCCGATGATGAATTGTCCTATTCTAGATCTAGAACATTATTTGCGCAAAGTTTCAGCCCAATCGGTTCAATAGGTACGGCGGCGTGAAAGGGTGACACATAACTTTTCAATTGAAACTTAGAAATTCCGATGGGAACTGATTTATGGGATAAAAAGTAGCCTATATATATATATATATAAAAATGAACCCCCCCCCTTATTTCCGAAACTGGTGGACTGAAAAATATAAAAAAATGACAATTATGGGTCAGAAACTCATAACTGACAAATTATAAGAAAAACATAGCGATTAGAAAAAAGTTGATAACAAACGAGAAATATAAAAAAGTATGTAAAATAAATGATTTTTTTTATATAAAATATACCTAATATGAGCATCAAATTGTAGATATTAAAGAGCTGATTGTAAAAATATATACTTTTACTATATTTACCGGCCCCGACTTTAAGAAAACTTTAAAATCCACAAAATAAAATGCATGTCCCCCCCCCCCTTATTTCCTAAACTAACACAAACAACCGAGTTATAAAGTTACACCAACAAGGTCTAACAATTACAATTTAAATCTGTGTACAACAACCTAAACAGCGCTAATAAAGTTATATGTTTATCCACAATACAAACATATAATATAATACCTAAAGCTAAAGGAGCTGTGTAAATATCCTTCCAGCTTACATAAACCTATTCATATACACAGTCCGAGTACTGTAGTATGAGAAATAACAAAATATTCTATTTGAACTCGCTTTAGGTTACAAGGTTACAAACTACCTACCTAAAACAAAGTATAATTCACAAATTATCTTACAAGACCAACGGAGCTACTATATCGGTTCGGCTTATATAAACAGAATATATCTTGGTCCGGGGTTGTTTAATATCCGATACTAAACAACTTAACCGCGCTCTGCTACCAACAAAATGTTGCTAATAAGCAACTCAAATGCGTTCTGCTACCAACAAAAATGTGTGATGTCTACTTAATATAACAAACCCACTGTCCAATTTTCATATTCTGAGGTTCAGTCATTTCAGTCAGTCAGTTCCGGTCCCCGGGCGATGATAGATCAGTTAGTCAGACAGGATATTTTTATTTGGTTTTTATTTATAAACAGTTAAAACTTTAATATTTATACTTTCATATTTCATATGACGGCACGTCGGTAATCGACATGATTTTTAGAGTTGGTAAGACAAGATATCGGAACGTACCTTCTTACTCGCTCTGACGTAATGCAGAACACTGGTGCAATTCGGACCGAGACGACAACTGTCAGTGAGTGAGTGAAAATAAGGGAACGAGGCGGCCATTGTTTCATATCGGTTAGAATCGCGCTCGGGCACCACGTGTTCTGGAGAACGTCTGAAGTAATTAATAAAACATTGTTCGTTGATCATAGTCTCGGGCTTATTATTGTGATTGAGCTATTACGAAAAGATTATAATCGAGCAAATTGTGTGATTGTCATTTTGGTTGTTTTAACTCCTCGCCCGATTACCCACGCCTCCAATGGATGAAAAGGCGGAGCGGAGGTTTAACAGATTTCATGATTTGGCCGATCGGATAATGAAATGGTCAACTGTACGATAAGGCCACGAAAATTATGTATTTGTTCTGTTAAATGTCATTTATAATTGCATCTGTACTATTTAGTACTCGTAGATGTGCGTACTGCTGCTTTCTTATTTTTAATTACATGGACATCCGTGTTAAAGTCAATAACTAATAAAAAATACGTATCCTATTACTTATTAATCTCGTTATGTCCCTATATTTCAACGTTTAACTTATAAACTAATTTTACTTATGTTTATTGTATACTGACTACTCGAAAGTATTTGGAAACAGGCTGATGGATGGATGGAGGCCCTTGGCCAATATTATAAATACCTTCACGGATGCATTAAAAAATTATGTTTAAAAACTATACATCATTTTTCGTTTCTGTGGCGCCTCCCTGTAGCGTCGTAACGCTATCCCCTCAGAAGTCCGGACTGCGCCTGCGTGGATAGCTGACAGTCGTAGTCTGAAGGACTAGAAGCTTGTCGGTCTTTCGCAAATCCATGACAGCCTTCTCTAACTGTCTATGAACATTTCTAAACTTATTTGTTTAAGAGCGCTGGCCTCTCAATCTTTGAGATCCAGGTTCGATTCCCGGCCGGGCATGCACCAATGAGGTTAAGCAGTGAAGGAAAACATCGTGAGGAAACCTGCATGCCCTCTAGAACTTTTTAAGAAATATTGTTTGGAAATAGTTCGTTTTAAGTCTAAATAATTGAATATAATTAATTTTATTTCCTAATAATAACGACTCAAGCTTAAATAGCGTTTAATTATTGACAGTCCTAAGCCTGCAAAGTATGAAGGGAAGTTCATTGAATGTTTGTCTTCAGTATAAAAAAAATGTCACCTTACATACAGAGGCATTCAAAGTTAAGGGGGTATTAGAGGATGTCAGGGTAAAATGCAATCTTAATATTGTTTTTTTTGCTTTTGAATAAAAAGTATGCAATAAAATTTATGTGTATTCGCGAGAGCCACTTCGTAATAAAAATGTTTTTACAAGAAAATTATGTTACCTTATGCGTTACATTTTGATAGCAATACATTACAACTGTAAACACACTTTAAAGTTCGTTAATGTTAAAAGGTTATGCAAAAAATGACGTAATTTTCGTGTGAAAACATAATTTATTAATTAAGCTTTCAGTATCTTATACCTTTTATAAGTACACATGAGACATGCGAAGTTGGCATTTCTTAAAAAAGAAAAAGTTGTTATGATTCCATGTATAAAAAACCTTGTTGAGACTGATGGACAGTGTCCTCGGACAGTAATACTGTAATTGGCTTGTTCTAAAAATCTTTGGTTTTTAAATATATTTTTGGGTCACTATGATATGGATAAGAATTTTTAAAATAATATATCTGCTTCTTCATATCATTTTTCAAATTATTATGGGAATTTTGAAGCAATTCATTTAGCTTCACTGTAGTAAAGGGTTCCACTCCACAATACGGGCACGGAACCATAAAAATAACTTTTTCGAGGTTTTTTTTTGAAATATTTAATTATTTGTCGTGATAGTGGCCACAGTGTTATATAACACGTATTCTATGAAAATTTCTAAGTCATGCAAAAAAAATCCGTACTTGGTTTACATTTGACATATCTGTCCGATAAAACCCTAATATAAAGAAAAAAATTGCAAAATATACATTCCATTTTAAATATGACTTATGTAAAAATAAAATAGTCACAGACGTATGTCTGTGAAAAATAGTACGAATTTAGTATTTTTGACCAACTGCGGAAAATATCTATCTAGGCCACTAAGTATAATTTTTAACTATTCATTAAGGATCGTTGTCTTCCCACAAGTCTGGAAAACGGCAAGTGTTGTTCCTAGACCAAAAAGTGATGAAACTTCCAATATACAAGATTACCGACCAATTTCACTACTAGATAATTGAATAAAAACGTTTTTCCATTTATTTTAGGAATGACAAATTTAAATTATACAAAACAAATTGTATGGTGAATTACGAGCGTATAAATGATTTTTATCTGTTTCTTCGGTCATTTGTTAATTTTGTACATAAGTGACTTCATGTAAGTGAGTATTTCGCAAATAGGGTCACTGAACCTACCAAGTCTCCAGTATTGGCTATATCTGCTGAAGTCACCTCGTTATACTGTCACCTTAATCAATAAAATCATATCACGTGTAATGTATTAAATTAAAATGTGAATTCCCTAAGCACGGACGTCAAACATTATATACAAATGTATTGAAAAAAAAACATTAATATATTCCAACATTACATATTTTAAAATAGTAAGTGTGCATTACAAGATAAGAAATATCAATTAGAAAGAAATTTCAATTAGTGAAGACAAATATTTTGAAAAACATTCGCTTTGTAAGCAAGAGATCACGGGTTAAATCCTGGCATTAAGGAGTTTTTCAAAATATTTGTCGTATTGGAAATTTGTTTCTAATTGTTCTTTTCTATATTATAAATTATAATGCACTCTAAAATATTTAGAATTTCTAAAATATTCCAAATACCTAGCGATGAATTTCGCAATAAATAATCAATAAATGTTTTATTTTATTTACTTTAACTTTTTTAAATTGAAATTTCTGTTTTGTTTTTAAAATGATGTCACAGATCAATGTAAAAATAAAATGGATAATACAGATAGATGCACAGTTTAACGAATTAATGAAAGAGAAAGGAAAAAATCCGCTCGGTAAATGCTGATGATTTGTTTGTTAATCTTTGTACAACAGTAAAACTTTTCTCTTTAATCAACTTGAACCTTCTCACCCTGAATATAAAGTGTCTTATTGGTCGGCACGTAACATTACGTATGTTAATCAAACATCGTTCAGCTCCCTAACATGGATCAGTTTCAGGGCTTATTCTGTGAACCCTAACAAAACCTGGTCGGCTAGATTATTACTTATTCTAAAAAGTCGGCAACTAGAAGGTATACTAGTATTTTCAAACTTGAAATCGCGAAAATCGTTCATTCACATCACAGCACGATACTTTCCTATATAACTATATTATGGTAACACGTACAAGCACCTATTCAGGGGGGTGGATAGGTGGGATTTATTCCCCCCCAAAATTTGTTGGGAATGTTTATTCATAATCACTGTAAAGTACGTTAGTGTACGTTTTAATAAAAAAGGATGATTATTTGATACTTAATAATATTATAGTCCTAACCTCGTAGTATAAAATTTATGATTTTGATCATAAATACCCCATCCATCCATCCATCAGCCTGTTTCGTCCACTGCTGGACATAGACCTTTCCAAGATTACGCCACTCTTGGCGGTCCTCCTGGAAGAAATGATTACTTATGTGCTTACACGATTTCAACTTATAATTTAAAAGTTATGAATAAATTGGTTTAAGAGTTTTCGATCTCCTCTAAAAGAACTCAAATCTCATACCCACTTGTATTCTTGTACAGATAATAACGAAACGACAATAAGAATTGCAGGCCCACTCATAACAACTAGGGATTGCAATTGCTGGATCCCTCATCCAGCAATCCAGCTAGATCCGGCGCATTATTTACTCTGCTAGATCCAGCAACTGGTGCTAAAAACAATAGAATAATAGTATAAATAATAATTACCTATAGTATTAACAAAAACATAATAACCGACTTCAAGTATTATAGCGTAACTATGATAGAAATAAATTTCTATATTTTTAAACACTTGGCGATTTATCCATCGCAAGGAGATAACAAATTAAATTTATATCACTGCGGTATAGAAAATCAGAAAAGTAAATCTGGACGTGAGGAGCTCTGAACCGGGATTCGAACCCGGGACCTCTCGCTTACCGGGCGGTTGCTCTACCAACTGAGCTATCCAGTTCTCAACATGACCTGCGAATTTACGCTTGTGCTTTCCCATACCGCAACGATATGTATAGGTACTCACTTAGTAGTGAGCCTCTTGGCGCCTAGAGGGCGCTAGTGTATTCAAGACAAGTCTGAGACTATTATTGCCCTACCGTCACCTGTTACAGCATCGGGTAGTTAAGAATACACATTACTCGTATCGAAACTATGATAGAAATAAATTTCTATATTTTTAAACACTTGGCGATTTATCCATCGCAAGGAGATAACAAATTAAATTTATATCACTGCGGTATAGAAAATCAGAAAAGTAAATCTGGACGTGAGGAGCTCTGAACCGGGATTCGAACCCGGGACCTCTCGCTTACCGGGCGGTTGCTCTACCAACTGAGCTATCCAGTTCTCAACATGACCTGCGAATTTACGCTTGTGCTTTCCCATACCGCAACGATATGTATAGGTACTCACTTAGTAGTGAGCCTCTTGGCGCCTAGAGGGCGCTAGTGTATTCAAGACAAGTCTGAGACTATTATTGCCCTACCGTCACCTGTTACAGCATCGGGTAGTTAAGAATACACATTACTCGTATCGAAACTATGATAGAAATAAATTTCTATATTTTTAAACACTTGGCGATTTATCCATCGCAAGGAGATAACAAATTAAATTTATATCACTGCGGTATAGAAAATCAGAAAAGTAAATCTGGACGTGAGGAGCTCTGAACCGGGATTCGAACCCGGGACCTCTCGCTTACCGGGCGGTTGCTCTACCAACTGAGCTATCCAGTTCTCAACATGACCTGCGAATTTACGCTTGTGCTTTCCCATACCGCAACGATATGTATAGGTACTCACTTAGTAGTGAGCCTCTTGGCGCCTAGAGGGCGCTAGTGTATTCAAGACAAGTCTGAGACTATTATTGCCCTACCGTCACCTGTTACAGCATCGGGTAGTTAAGAATACACATTACTCGTATCGAAACTATGATAGAAATAAATTTCTATATTTTTAAACACTTGGCGATTTATCCATCGCAAGGAGATAACAAATTAAATTTATATCACTGCGGTATAGAAAATCAGAAAAGTAAATCTGGACGTGAGGAGCTCTGAACCGGGATTCGAACCCGGGACCTCTCGCTTACCGGGCGGTTGCTCTACCAACTGAGCTATCCAGTTCTCAACATGACCTGCGAATTTACGCTTGTGCTTTCCCATACCGCAACGATATGTATAGGTACTCACTTAGTAGTGAGCCTCTTGGCGCCTAGAGGGCGCTAGTGTATTCAAGACAAGTCTGAGACTATTATTGCCCTACCGTCACCTGTTACAGCATCGGGTAGTTAAGAATACACATTACTCGTATCGAAACTATGATAGAAATAAATTTCTATATTTTTAAACACTTGGCGATTTATCCATCGCAAGGAGATAACAAATTAAATTTATATCACTGCGGTATAGAAAATCAGAAAAGTAAATCTGGACGTGAGGAGCTCTGAACCGGGATTCGAACCCGGGACCTCTCGCTTACCGGGCGGTTGCTCTACCAACTGAGCTATCCAGTTCTCAACATGACCTGCGAATTTACGCTTGTGCTTTCCCATACCGCAACGATATGTATAGGTACTCACTTAGTAGTGAGCCTCTTGGCGCCTAGAGGGCGCTAGTGTATTCAAGACAAGTCTGAGACTATTATTGCCCTACCGTCACCTGTTACAGCATCGGGTAGTTAAGAATACACATTACTCGTATCGAAACTATGATAGAAATAAATTTCTATATTTTTAAACACTTGGCGATTTATCCATCGCAAGGAGATAACAAATTAAATTTATATCACTGCGGTATAGAAAATCAGAAAATCAGAAACCGCCCGGTAAGCGAGAGGTCCCGGGTTCGAATCCCGGTTCAGAGCTCCTCACGTCCAGATTTACTTTTCTGATTTTCTATACCGCAGTGATATAAATTTAATTTGTTATCTCCTTGCGATGGATAAATCGCCAAGTGTTTAAAAATATAGAAATTTATTTCTATCATAGTTTCGATACGAGTAATGTGTATTCTTAACTACCCGATGCTGTAACAGGTGACGGTAGGGCAATAATAGTCTCAGACTTGTCTTGAATACACTAGCGCCCTCTAGGCGCCAAGAGGCTCACTACTAAGTGAGTACCTATACATATCGTTGCGGTATGGGAAAGCACAAGCGTAAATTCGCAGGTCATGTTGAGAACTGGATAGCTCAGTTGGTAGAGCAACCGCCCGGTAAGCGAGAGGTCCCGGGTTCGAATCCCGGTTCAGAGCTCCTCACGTCCAGATTTACTTTTCTGATTTTCTATACCGCAGTGATATAAATTTAATTTGTTATCTCCTTGCGATGGATAAATCGCCAAGTGTTTAAAAATATAGAAATTTATTTCTATCATAGTTTCGATACGAGTAATGTGTATTCTTAACTACCCGATGCTGTAACAGGTGACGGTAGGGCAATAATAGTCTCAGACTTGTCTTGAATACACTAGCGCCCTCTAGGCGCCAAGAGGCTCACTACTAAGTGAGTACCTATACATATCGTTGCGGTATGGGAAAGCACAAGCGTAAATTCGCAGGTCATGTTGAGAACTGGATAGCTCAGTTGGTAGAGCAACCGCCCGGTAAGCGAGAGGTCCCGGGTTCGAATCCCGGTTCAGAGCTCCTCACGTCCAGATTTACTTTTCTGATTTTCTATACCGCAGTGATATAAATTTAATTTGTTATCTCCTTGCGATGGATAAATCGCCAAGTGTTTAAAAATATAGAAATTTATTTCTATCATAGTTTCGATACGAGTAATGTGTATTCTTAACTACCCGATGCTGTAACAGGTGACGGTAGGGCAATAATAGTCTCAGACTTGTCTTGAATACACTAGCGCCCTCTAGGCGCCAAGAGGCTCACTACTAAGTGAGTACCTATACATATCGTTGCGGTATGGGAAAGCACAAGCGTAAATTCGCAGGTCATGTTGAGAACTGGAT
Source organism: Ypsolopha scabrella (assembly GCA_910592155.1). Classification (NCBI taxonomy): domain Eukaryota; kingdom Metazoa; phylum Arthropoda; class Insecta; order Lepidoptera; family Ypsolophidae; genus Ypsolopha; species Ypsolopha scabrella. Next base: position 14,934,308 of record OU342985.1, read on the forward strand.
AGCTCAGTTGGTAGAGCAACCGCCCGGTAAGCGAGAGGTCCCGGGTTCGAATCCCGGTTCAGAGCTCCTCACGTCCAGATTTACTTTTCTGATTTTCTATACCGCAGTGATATAAATTTAATTTGTTATCTCCTTGCGATGGATAAATCGCCAAGTGTTTAAAAATATAGAAATTTATTTCTATCATAGTTTCGATACGAGTAATGTGTATTCTTAACTACCCGATGCTGTAACAGGTGACGGTAGGGCAATAATAGTCTCAGACTTGTCTTGAATACACTAGCGCCCTCTAGGCGCCAAGAGGCTCACTACTAAGTGAGTACCTATACATATCGTTGCGGTATGGGAAAGCACAAGCGTAAATTCGCAGGTCATGTTGAGAACTGGATAGCTCAGTTGGTAGAGCAACCGCCCGGTAAGCGAGAGGTCCCGGGTTCGAATCCCGGTTCAGAGCTCCTCACGTCCAGATTTACTTTTCTGATTTTCTATACCGCAGTGATATAAATTTAATTTATTATAGCGTACATTCACAAAAAAATTCAAAATAATTATATACTGAACGATGGTACCAAAATCTGGGAGAATAATTTACCTAAAATGAAACCGTTTAAGAAATGGTTTCCCCTCACTAGTGAAATGGAATGTCTAAGCCAGTGGCCATCATTATTTATTTCCTCTTTCATTCGCTCGAAGCCATTTTGTCATTTGCTGTCTCATTTCACGAGTTGATATTCGGGCAGGTATTTTGAAAGTTCAGTTTTTATCTATGTTTTTAGTATTTGGTAACCAGTTGGCGACCGATACAACGTTACATAATAGGCTCGTTGGACAGTTACACCAAGGCCCAACTGACAAACCCTTTCACTTCAACTGGCCACCATCCAATCAGGCAAGACGGCAAGGGGGAGTCGTTACAGGCAGTTGCGTATTGTCCCACCCCACTACACCCGCAGCCACCGCCCGCGGCCTGCCAGCACGTTAATATTACGAGTCACGAGACGGACTTTTTTTGCCGAGACGCAGTCGAAGCAAAAAACAGTCGGGAAGGGAAATATCAACACTTTCAGGCCTGACTAAGAAACCGAGCTGGCCAATTTTTTCCAAAAACTTGTATCTGTTACTTTGGCCTTTGGCTTAAATCCCGAATTTTCATAAAAACAATTTTTGTTGCTGAAAAGTTCATTATTTACGTGTACACTAACAAAAAGCCTGGGCTGCAATCAATAGAAAACCTACACAAAAAACAGTCGGGAAGGGAAATATCAACGCTTCGATGTAGTTGGCATGCCTACGAGATTTCTTGTACAATTTCGAGACGACCCCGGGTTGCGGTGTAGATATGGGAGCACTGGGAAAAAGACTTACATATCCTTTTCTCTTTAGCAGAAATCCTTCAGCGCTGAATCGGCCCACACATACCTCAAACGCGGTGGTGGTGAGGTGCTCCTGAAGGTGGACCTAAAAAACGCCTTTAACTCGGTCGACAGGAGCACCCTGCTGTCACAAATAAAAGAAAACACGCCTCAAATCTACAACTATATGCACCAATGCTATGGTTCACCATCCAAGCTGATTTATAAAAATCGGTCTTTACTTCCCGCGATTAAATCGGTGCGATAGTATTTATTGCCTTCACAAGTTTCATTGGGTGTGCACTGTGCAGGTAATAGCATTTTATTTGGTCACGTCACGCCCAAAGCTGAGTTACTGCGCTCATGACATTGCTCATATTTATCGATGTCCAGGGCCAACGAAGTTACATGAGCTAAGTTGGCGAGTATAAAGTTACCTGTCAGCTGCGAAATATATCTTTCTATGGAGGTCCCTTCTTCATAGACCTTTAAAATCTGTGAAGGCGTCCTCGTACTTTGACTACAAGTGTCTTACTTAAACAAAGATGAAATGGATTAAATTTAAGTATTGTACTGCGGCGCACAGAAGTGCAACTTTTGGATTGTGTGCCTTTATCATTTCAGAAAAAGCATCCTCCAAAGAGTTATCAATTATGCTACTGTCGGTAAACATCGCCTTAAAGCACTTTTTTTGACTTCACATGCACGATTTTTTTCTGTTGCATTTCCCTAGATAATTACCCCAAACCTAAGCTTAGAAACAACATAGGCATGGTAAACTGTTTCACCAGCATCCAGATTTACCACTTTTCACAGATGGTATAATGCATAAGCAAACGTATTTAATTTTTTACATACATTAACCAGATAAGAACATGGCGGCGGGAGAGAACCAGCTCTTAACATGTTGAATATCACACAAACTTCAGGCTAAATTAGGTTTGCATCTGTTTCGTTCCACTCCATTGCAGACAGCGACATGTTATGTGTATTTTCAGTGAATTTAGTTTCAAAATTCTTAAAAACATCGAAATTTACGACTTTAAAAATATGCTGACAATAATGCCCTTTTCTTGCCACCAAATTAGTTTTAATCATAGTTTTAATTTAATATTGTAATCTTAGTACCTACCTTCTTGTAAAATTATATCATTTTTATGTATTTGTTTCATCATTGTGTAAGATTTTTGTATATATATAATTGTGGTGGCTTGAAATAAATTGCTTGCTTACTTACTTACTAACGTTTTTTATTACTAATTTCGATTCCGTGAAAAAAAACTGAAAAATCGTAGTTACTCTAACTTTGGAAACACTAAACAGCACCTGCTGCCATGCAAAACTATAGTTTCTGAATTTCATAACTGTGGTTCGTCAGTAAAAAAACTTGATTAAACAAAGTGCATCGTCCTCTTAGAGGTGGGTCATCAGCATTTGGTGGAGGACTGTTTAGAAGTGAGTTTTTGTATCTTTTTTCCAATATCTTTGTAATTTATTCATTAAATTTGCCATAACTTTATTTGACATACTGGATATTTTTAATCAAGTAAGTGTTATAATCACATTGAGAATAAGCATATTAATGGTAATTACTAACAATATATATATAATATTTTATAAATAAATAATTAATAGTAATAACATAATAATAATAATAAATTCATTTATTTATTTAAGGAGTTTCTTCTAAAAATTTTTACATTTTAAGCATTACCTGTACGAAAGAAGCCTCGCTACCCATTGGACAAAGAATTCTAGCTTGGAAGCCAGCATTAATGGGCTGGTAATCAAAGTTTTTCATTTCATTTCAAGTACTCAACATCAGCTGACCCAATAACGGCATCTTCAACATCACATTTTATCCCCTAACAATTTCATTTTTTTTTCTTGTGTACGAATTCAGATATTATTTTGACTTGATGAATATTGAAAGTGAAGTTTGTAAGAAATAAAATTTATTAAAATACACAATAACTTTCCATGATAGTTATGAAATTGGCATTAAGAAATAAAAATAGAGCTACACTGGTACCTGGACACTGTCTCGTGACCTTGGATAGGACGAACAGGTAACGAGGCAATATACTCCTGGTACTTTCCAAATCAGACTATTTTTAATGTTGAAGGGTAGATCTACAGGTCATGCGGGTAACATAATGATCATCTTATCGGTCGTTATACGTATAGGAAATACGTATCTTGTGAAAGATAAGATTAAATACTTAGATAAGCTAAAATAGTAAGCCACTGGTGTTTAAAAAACAAAAATGTATATTTTCGCATCACCTTGATCAAGGTCTGGATCCGACCCTGGTCTGTGTGTTCGACCCTGGCTAAGCAGCATCCCACCAAAAACAGAAATGTAAAAAAGGGGCCGAGTTCAGTACAAAGGCAGTACATGACGTCGGCTTCACAAAAAAATAAGAATTGAGAATAATTTGTGTGCCGAGGCTTATGGCTTATGCCTTTAGTCATAACTGCAATAATGTACAACGTTCTTTACTAGTTTTAAAAGTTAAATTTTGTGGTCAGATCAATGGGGGCGGTAACTGTAGATTTTAGGTATTTTTGGGTGGTGTTTATTGGCATAATAAGGTGGTTTTTGAGTCGTATTTCGGTGCTATAAAATACCTCTTATTTTAGTCGAGAGAGCGCGCTGTTATTTTAACATTTTTGCTTCAGCCGTAATCCTTTAGGTTGGTTGTATGTACTTATACCTATCTCTTGAGACCCAAATCAATACTTGCCGGAGTGGACAGCACATTCATCTATTCTATGTAGACGAGACGTTTACAAAATTGAACGCACTGTCTTAGAAACTCTTATTACAATAGGCTAAGTATAAATTTTCTATGTCAAGTAGTTTTGGGATGTTGTAGAATTATATGGGACTGTTTGGGTGTTCTCAGGAAAGAAGCAAGTGCGTTTGACAGTAGCTCGATTAGCCGCTCCTTGTATAGGCCTTATCGGAAAAGATTTCGTACAGTAAGTACTAAGTTTAACTTGCAAAATTGTTTAAAAACTGTCCATCTGGATCAACGAACGTTTTAAATACGTTTAGGGAATGTATGAAATATTATTTATTTTATAACTTTGCCTAGGTATTCTATACAGTACCGAATGCGCAGTCGGTAATGTATTTAAAAGACGTGAGCGGGAGCGGAAAATTTATTAGGGCATGTATTTAAATGATCCTTTCTTAAACATAAATATTAAAAATCAGACTTGCCAAAGGAAGTTCCTCTTTCGTGAAACATGGAATAAGATATTACAATAAAATATTTCCAAATGAGGTTCTTAGTTAAACGGAAAATAAGGGAACTCCTGGAAAAAGCTTATTATAAAATCAATGATTATAAAATCAATGGATGATAAGGAAACAGGTGTAACTGTGTACTATTAGTGGTCTTCGTTGTAATATTAATTAGCATATTTTTACTGACTGTAAAAGGTTAAATGAACTAAGTAGACAAGATTCTTTTTCTCATAATGTAAATTCTTCCTGTTTTGTATTTTTTTGTAAATAATAAATATATTCGATAAAATAATATTTTTCTTTTAAAACTATTTTTTTACATGTAAACCTATAACTAGACTTTAAAAATATACACAGTTGTCCAACGAAAGCGCTTAGACAGAGCAATTGTGCCCTATGCGGGGTGAGTCGCGGGAAGTAAGCCGCCGAGCTACATACAATTTTCGAACAAGCAGTTTGGGCGATCGATGCTGCACAGCGCTGTACAGAAACATTTTCCTTATGTATACCCAGCACGGGAACCTTGATGAATTGGGAGCTAAATATCGAAATGAACACTTTTGCTGTGTGCGTTGGTATACACACGAAATGTGGTAGCGCCTTTCTATAGAAAAAAGAAGACGCAAACAGCTTCTTTTTTGCCCTAGAGTAAAAATAAATGAATCAAAATTTATGAAAATCCATTTCCGACAGACTTAAAAACAGAGGCCAGGGATAAAAATGCCATACAGCCAAGCCGATCGCTCGTTTTTCAACACAGTTATTTTTTTTAACGTTTTATCCCATTCCGGGACAGGAAAAGATATCTAGGCCGAGCGAAGCGTAGTTTTAATAGAATTCATGATTGGTACAAAAATCTTGCCTTTATTTGCACTTTTCATTTCATTAATTTGCTACCCGTAGTCCAGGTACTTACCCGACAGGTCGCCCAGCTGTCTCGCCAAGTGGCAGCATTGTCCAGAACTGACAGCCGCCGTTCGTCACGCAGCCGCTCCACCTCAGCATCGCGTGGTAGGAGCTCCACACCGGAAGGACAGTCGAAGCAGTGCTGGTACATCTTGTTGATGGTTGTAGTTACAATTAATGTACCCTCACCCACAATTATTTTAACTATTATGTTCTTAATACGTTTATTTTGTATTTATAAGAACTAATTACTTAATGTTACTATCTATTTATTTATTTATTTATATATTTATACATATAGCTATAAAACGTGACTCACAACTGATGAGCTCGTACTTTTTATTAAATAAGTTTATGTTTAAGTTGATAGTATAATGTGAAATTGTAAATAGACTTATTTAAATACATATTTTATAAACTTTTAGAGGCGAAAACAGCCTGACAAAGTATAATTTATGATGATGTCGTATACATGTAGCTAAATTAAGAGCTTTAAGTAAGGTAAATGTATTTTTTATGCTATTAATAAAGAACTTTGAAAATCAAAATCAATCTTTATTCCATGAGGATTTCCCTAAGCCCCTTCATATCGGATTTTTAAGTCAAACAAAGAACCTACAGTCCAAATGTCATGTTGCCAAGTTTAGCTGCTTGATCGTCACGCAAGCTAAGTTGAACGTATATTTTTTTATAAATGGTAATAAATAATGAATGAAATTATGTCGATACAGCATTATTAAATTAAAATAAAACATTAGCATTAAAAACAAAAAACATTATACTACAAATATATTTCAAAAAAAAAATCGTTTCAAAGATAAGTTGGTTTGTAAGCACAATATATAAGGTGACTTTTATTTATCCAGCCAAACTCATACTGGTAAGTGATCAGTAACACGGATCGATAACACTTTTTGCTAATATCACAAAATAAAATCTTGATGTCCCATTGACTCAACTAAACTAAAACTTTATTTGTGTTTTTTGAAACAGATTTTAATACGCTAGTACAAAACATTTCACAATGCATGAAAATACCTCCGTGGCATCGCCGGTAGCGTGTTTGTTCTGATAAAAAGAGGTCGCAGGTTCGAATCCTAGTATTTACTTTGTTTCTAATTGATCTTTTCTAGTTTGTAATGCACTCTAATACAATTTAATTGTCTTTACTTAAGAGCCCCATAAAAAACAATTTAAAATGTGTAGGATTATGCTTAGTCTAAGGAGAGTCGACCAATAACCGTTTCAGATGAAAAGGTCGGAGAGAAACCGGGTGAGGTCAGCCATTCAACTTAGCGGCGGAAAGTACGTTCGCAAAAAAACTCTGCTTCGTTGAGAGCCAAGTATCAAGATGGTTTTGTCGGATTGCCACATGTTTTTTAATTCTTAATGTCATACTATGTATATCCGTGTATATAACTAATGGATCACAACGCTACATATGAGGAAAAACTAGCTCGCCTAGAAATTACCGAGATGTACATGCTTCTACAGAAGCAAGAATATAATAACATAGGCGATTATTTAAGATAATTCAAGATGTGGCCTCGATTAACACAAAGATGTGGATAATTAAATTTAAAGTTTTTGTTGCCATGTCTGGCCTTGTTATCAAGTTATGACCTCATGTTTTTAATTGAGAGCGGATGTATAAAAATTAAACTGTGGAAGACACTCCTTGTGAGCAAGTTAAATGGGCGAGCTATTGTACTGATAAGCGAGTTCGCGTCTGTAGTTTTCCGTTTGCATACTGTATTGGACTACTTATTTGTACGTAACTTGTCAGCAGAGTCGCTGAATTAAAGCCCCCAATTCAATTGAAGTGTTTCATTAGCACAAGTGGCTGCGATTGTTTCGTTGATCGAACGAAAACCCGACGCGGCGACGACGACGGAGCGCCATATACATGCGAGATACGTCTCCAGGTGAAGAAATATTTCTCTGTGTTTATAAATACTACTATCCACTAGTTCTATATGAAGATATGGGTAATGTTAGGGCTACTGTTGAATCTCTCGTTTAACACGAGAACAGACAAAAAACTGTCTCAGAAACAAAACTGAAGAAAGATTGAGTATATCTTCAATAAATAAAGTAGGAAAATGTTACCGTACAACGAGCGTTTTCATTTCCGATTCGTTTAAAATGCAGACCATTTGTTTGATTAGTAAGTATAATAGAATTACATTTACCTTTGTCGCTAAATATATATTATCTGGGGCTTCAAGTTGAAACTGCTTTATGTTTTCAGCAGTCATATCAGGCAGCTAATTAATATCACCGCGCTCACCAACCCGCCTGCCCAGCGTGTGTGGCCATCATTGATGTATACGTAGATTTCTGCCAGCAAACCCTTCGTGATAGAAGCGAATAACAAGAGTGAGTATGTACACACAAACAAAACAAAATTGTTCAAAACCCATTAATAAAAAATATAAAATATACCGTCTAAACAAATTAATGACAAAGTTTTTGTAGAATGTATGAGAAGTTTTGGTAAAATGTTAAGTAGCTTTTGTGTAATTTTAATCCCACAAAAAATAAAGTGAAAGTTTATTATAGTCGAAAAATATATTTAATTATCAATTTTATTAATAAGATAGAAGATGCTTAATGTAGTAATAAAATAAAAGTATTATTATTATATAATAATAAATTTGTCAAAAAGTTGTACCATTAAATATATTTTCAAAATTGGCTTCGCTCACATTTATTCAATTCTGCCTTGTTTTTAGCTCGGGTGTTAAATATATTGACCAGAATTACTACAATAATAATAAAAAAAACCGCATTCACATCCGTTTGTAAAGGTCTGTGCGTGAATTGCAATATATATATATACCCGAAATATGGCGATAGAGCTCGTCACCCATTACGCTAGGACATAATTATCGTCGGTGAAACGTGATTGTACAACTGAGACTTGCACTTCACAGTCGATAATAAGCAACACCTCTGACACCACTGAAAAGACTCATCTTAGATGTCGAATTTTACGAAATTCATATAAGTATCGATAACTCGAAAACTATCGACTTTTTACTGAGGTCATATTTTGATATTCTGGACAGTCATGAGCTGGCCTACCAGCCCTCCAAGGTATAATGTTGACTTTTACTAATCATAATAAGTTGCGGCGCTTTTGTCTTCAATTCACAGTGATTCCTCGATCGTACCAAATGGCGTCACAACCAAATAAAAGTCATAAAATTACTTAGATATTTTAATTTTAATCAACATCTTTTTGAACAAAAGTGTTTACTTAAATCCGGAATTCTAACATCATACTAAAAAATATTTCGGTATTTTCATTTCCGGTGCCGCTTTACTATGATTAGCATGCCAACCAATAATCGGTTCATCTTGTTAAATAAGACACTTGTACTTGTCCACAGGATTATATTTTCACTTAATACGCCCGACCGGTTTCGCTTATAAGCATTGTCTAGGGCTTTATTACATAAAAAATAACTTAAATAATATTTACATGTTTAATACGTGCGATAAATGTCAAATAATTTCCGGGGGTAATTTAATAATAAATAAATAATAAATAAATAATTTATTATTAAATTACCCCCGGAAATTATTTGACATTTATCGCACGTATTAAACATGTAAATATTATTTAAGTTATTTTTTATGTAATAAAGCCCTAGACAATGCTTATAAGCGAAACCGGTCGGGCGTATTAAGTGAAAATATAATCCTGTGGACAAGTACAAGTGTCTTATTTAACAAGATGTATAATTAGTTCCACCAAGTGCCGACAATCACAACCATCAACAATAATCGGTTCTATCAAAAGGTAATAAAGTCTTTGCAATTGCCCTTGTCAGTGTACGATAAATTCAGTTTGCGTATACTAATTTAAATGAGACTTGGTGATTTGGTAAGTACATTTTAGTCTCCCTAAAATAAACTTGGTTCGATTTTGACGCCATGACTTTGGGTTATCCTTAGATAATCGGAATTCGATAGTATATCTATGTTTTCGACGTTTGGCAACCAGTTGGGGCAGTCTAGGGGCAGTTTCCAATTGACGGAATCGGTAGGCGTATCTATTTCACTTTATTTTGAAGCTAAATATAATTTAAGCCAGCGCTGCCACAAGAAATACTGGTCTGGGCATTCACACACAAAACTTATACAACAATCCACATACCTTTGAATAAATTACTTCTAAATTAACTTAAAACTATTCAGTCTTCCAAAAACGCTAACTAAAACCGCGTCTATTTTATCCGAAATTCGCGTCTCAACTACCATAACAAAGACAATTTATAGATCTATACAATAATTTAATATTTTTTTTCTCGTAATAGCCATTTTGCAATACGTGCTGATATGAACGCTAATTAAGGATTTTTTTTTTCAAATTATTGGAATTTATACTGGAATTTGAGATGACTCCGCAAACTTAGATATATAAATTAATGTCACCTTGTATATTTAAAACACACTAATAAAATTATAATACAGTTAATATTTTAATTCTAAAATCTCAGTTCGAATTTTAAATATCTATGAACACTATGGATAGTTCTAATAGTGTTCTAAACGTATAGTTATATTTCAATGTTAGGCTTGGTTATTTGATTACAGAAGTACACTGAAGTAAGTAGATGAGTAACACTACATTTTCTTGTTTGGTTTGGTTGAAACTACAATAAACTACCTTGATTTCTGGACGCACTGCAGTGTTTTTTTCGTCGCAAAGTTTCGTGAAATTGGCATGTGACAATAAGTTTGGGTTGGGGTGTAGATAAGGGGGCACTATGGGAAAAAAATTTCGCATAATTTAGTAGGTAACAACAGGCCATACCTTTGAAAGGCGAAAGTTTTCCGTGAACGATATCTCTGGTAGAAGATTAGGTCGCTGGGTAGAAGCATCGGCCTGCAAATATCTTTCTGCATCCTTCGCTGGATTCTTTCCCTGGTTTTTAGGTGTTCCTCCTCCGCCCGCCGCAGACAGCAAGTACGCTCTCGCCATTCGATTATTAGAACAAAAAACACGTAAACAAGGCACGAAAAGTTATATCTACGAAAAACCAAGCATAGTAGATTTAGGTACCCCACAATATTGCTTATACATAAATCTAGGAGTGAATGCATTTGTAGGCATACATCACGGTAAGGCAAGATGTCTTGTCTGATTAATTATTCTATGTCATTTATAATATGAAGTAGGACGGCATGTCGTGCAGGTGGGAAATGCACAACAACTCGTCTCTTTTTCTTAGCCGAGATTGACAAAGACAACCATTTTCAAGGGCGGTAGTAAAATTGTGAACATTAGTACTTTCGTTGTACATTCGTACTCAGATCGTCCAGCATGATGGCATGTTCAAAATTAGGAAAATGGTTAGGGAGCAAACCTTCTTGCATATCAAAGTAATCTAGGTACTCTAGGACTCAAAGAACAAACTTTATAATTTGTAAGCCGAGTTCAATAAAAAGATGCCGCATGGAAGCATTATAGATAAGAGATAATTTTATACTTAATGTCAGAGAATGCTCTCTGCATTAAGGTCACAATAGTTTAAATTCTTTTTATGAGTTAAGTTTGCTTGGTGCAAGTCGGCCTAAGATATGTTTTTCTCTGAGGTTTATCGATTACTTCTAATAATAACTCATAATAATATTGTAATTTATAGGAAAATAAAATACATGTAACATTGATCTAAACTAATAATTAAAAAAGACACCTTGCTCTGGGCGCCCTGTTACGAATAAAATGGATGCCATTTTTGAAAAAGTGGAGCAAGATCGGCATATCAGTAGTTACGATGTAGCTGAAGACCCGGGGATCGACCACAAAACAGTTTTGGCGCATTTGAAAAAAGCTGGGTACTGCTAGTTTTAAATTTAGTTTGAACCTATGAAACATCCATTTTGTAATTTTAAAAGAATTTTGAATATTTAACTATGACCAACTTGATCTAATAAATTTCACTTTGAATTTTTTTTTGTAAACTCGTATGAATTTTTTGTAGAAAATTGTAAATATAATGTAGAAAACTTCATAATTATAGGAAACTCCCAACTTTAATAACTTATTTACATCTTTCTAAACCATGGCGTTTAGTTTGAAGCCGTATAACGTGTGGCGTAGATTGCTCATAACCTCCAGACATTATAGTAAAACAGCGTTAAATTAACGTAGGGGTTTGTTGTTGAAATATGATCCAAATTTCCCGAATTTTTGTTCTAATTTGACATAGATCTAGGTAATGTCAATGGATGTCAATATATAAATACATCCCACAAACATCTAACAGTCTTGTAGAAAATCTTTAATGACGTCACTTTTTTTTTAATTCTTCTTCGCCTGCCCATGTGACCGAGTGGTAGAATGCTCGCCTGGTACTCAGAGGTTGTTGGTTCAATCCCTGCGGTGCGCATTAATTCTGCATACCTTCGTACGTTGAGCTATTGGTCCATTTGTGCCCAAAGTACGCCAGCTAACCCTTGGCAATGAGGAAGCTGTTGAGGGTAGTGCCATGGATTTACATAGATAAATTACAAATACTCAGTAAATTATATTACCTATACTATATACTAATAAACATATAAAATTATTGAAGGATACCTTCATTACATCATTATAATACTAATACTACTACACAGTTTACATATATACATAAATATCTGTAATTAAGAGAATTTATATAATAACTCATAATAATTAATCGTTCTGTTAATGAATAAAGTGCTCTTTTACTTTATTCTTGAAGACAGATAGATGGAACTTCACGGATGTGTACCGGCAAACTGTTCCGATAAGATTACGGAATATCTAGGTTCTGAAATATGTATTACCTAAGAACACCGATTTAAACATGAAATATGAGTAAAATAACTTTTTTATCGAGCAAACGAAGCGAGCGAATTCTCCGAATCTACTTGAACAATCCGGTGTTTGTATGTATGAATGTTTGTTCGAATGGATTGTTTTTTCGTTCAGAACAAGTAATAGGTACCATTGAAAAAAAAATGCTTGAAAACTCAAGTACCTTCTGTGATTTCTATGTCACATATGTAGTTCCATTATACGCATTCACTTGGTAAGTAGTCTTAACTGTTTCGCTAATATTAGTATTTTACTCTATAAAAAAAAAACTTTATATCAGTTTCTTCCATAGGAGTGGTATAAGTTTTCTCCACTGTTGTGTTGAGAAATTAATTCCACTTCAATGTGAATGTTTCCCTCCAGCACTAGCTGGCAAAGTTCGCTGTTGTATTTTACATTATTTAGTTCAAAACTTTTTCTTGGCAATTTATTGTTTGTTTTATTATTTCTTTTCGTTTCTCTAAGTGCCCGCTAAACGAACTTCAAGCAGAGCCGCCTATTTCCTGCGTAGACGCGGGCGGAAGTTCGTCGCACCGTCTTTGTCAGTGGCACAACAACGCTACGTATCTATTGTTTCACTTTGGCATTTATCTGTAGGGGTGTTAACTAGGTGAACAGCACCACTTTTTCTTAAATTAATCCTGAAAAAATTATCTCTCCCTGAATACTCATTGGTGTTTGCTCATATAGGTTTCCGTGTTCAATCGGAATCGAAATCGGAGATTTATTTGTTACAGATAAAATATTGCTTAAACATAAAATCCTCTATATGAATTGTTCTTGGTGTTTCGCTGTAATTACTCAATTAATGTTTGAAATATCAGTGTTTTCATAAAAACAATGACTTCGTGAAATTTTGCTATTGGATAACCCTGTCCAGGCCTCGGTAAAGAGCTAAACTAACCAGTTAGATGTTATTTGAACAGATGCCTTTTCACTACATACTACTATGTACTATTTAGATCTACGTGCTATAAATAAGACATTTATAGGAGTTTGCGGCCAGCTAATAGAGCACATTCTAAGGTGTTTGTAATTGCACGGTTTCGCAGCATAATCGTCTAGTAATCGAGCAAAGGTTAGTCATACGTAGCCACTGAATATGATTCTAGACTAGGTATTATCTTAAAAAACAAATAAAAGCTATAAGTAAACAATTTTGGTCAGTGATTTACTCTCAGGCCTTCTTGCGTTATTTATTTCTAGCTTTTTACTTGTAACATAGGTTTGAAATTCATTGTTACCTGAAAAGTGTTTGTAAACATTTGAGTAAACACTGATTGATTTTTCATTTTATGGAACAGTCTGCAGCTGCTTTATACTAATATTAGTTATATTATACAAAGTTTCATATCTAATTTCAAGTATTTATTGAATGCTATTGGTTTATTGTACGGAAAAGAAGTAATTTTGTATTTTTTTTCTATAGAGAAAATTTAATGGAATCAAGTTTTCACAACAGCATAGACTTATTTAGTCCTCAACTTTATCATATATTAATTTCAGAGTGATTTTTGCAGTATTTGTTGGTATAAAACAGGATCATGCGAAGCGAAGTGAGGTATTATACATCCCAGCCTAGCCATCCAATTAAATGCCGGAATTTCTGTCGAACAATTCAGAACCCTTTGAGTACGGAACCCTAATTTTATTATTTTTTGTTTTACTTTAGACTATGTACAACAACGTGACCAAATTTGAAACTTTTATGTATTACCAATATAGTAATTATTGCAAATAACGTAAAAAAAAATTTTCGACGTTTGATGTAGATATGGGTACCTACAATACCCTTGGGTTTAATTTTTTTGATTTTTGTTATTTGTTTATTTGTCATGGTAGTGTTTATAGTTACACACACGTATCCTGTGAACCCTTGTGACAAACGGACGGACAGACAGACAGCGGAGGCTTGAGTCAATCATGTCATATATTGTTTGACGGCGGAGGAGCAGCGCTTGGTACTGCTCGGGGCTATCCTGTCTTGACCCTTTTAAGGCGTTATTGTTGCATACACAGGTAGGCAGAGTGCGGATGAGGTGGGTGCGATGTCGGGTGACCTGCGCTGTAGTGGAATAGCTTGTCGGAGCCGAACATCCGAAGAACATACAACATAGTCGAGTAAGACTGCAGGTCACGTAGCAAGACTGCGTGCATACTCAGCATGCCGGGGTGCTTGCAGTTATAGTTGAAACAATCGTTGGTTGCATTTGTACCGTAACGAGCACCTACTGAAGCATACCTATACTTTTTTCCATACGGAGCATGATTGTGCTAGCTAACAGAAGTTAACACAGTGTATGATATCACTCCCGTAATAAAATATAAAACTGTATGCATTATCCTTATCAATTTTTTCCTTTTCAGCTGAAAATAACTGGGTATTGCCGATATGTATTACCCGTTGACATCATCGATATTGCACTACAACTATAGCCAAACGGACTTCGTGAGGTAATTTCCGTAGATTTGACAGAAGTCTGTCAACAGACTGGTCAACTTGTCGCCTGCTTTTACTCTTTCACTTTCTGGAGAGCGTTCTCATAAGTCCCATCAACGTTTTGTTTCAGGCGCGTTAGTAGCCAAGGGAGCAGGCAACCGTGCAGTGACGGGTTCAGATAACGAAGCAAAAGGTGCAGATTCTATAGGTACAATAAATTGAGGCAAATATGTAGGGAATATCTTCTAGATACCTAAAGTAAGGCCAACGAGGCGAGATAAAATACGTTAGCAATCGGACCGTTACTAGTATTATGTAAGAGTCGCGCTTTGGCAGGTCCCGTGTTAAATGGTCTATGATGGTGAACGTCATGACTGTGACTCTTTAGTTTTTTTTAAATAATCTTTATTAGAAAAAGGTTTTGTCGCACAATGACGATGTCACCCTTATAAGGCTGGCTACACATTAAAGACTAAAGGAACTCAGTAATGTAACAAAAAAGAAACTCAACTTTCATTCCCAACTAAAGATTAATGACTTCCGCGCCGCGCCGCCGTGCGGTTCAGGGTCGCGTTCAGTTTGATTGCGCGCTCATCAATGACAGCAGGATAGCATGTGTACAAAATTAACGCGTGCAAAAGAGATGTCATTACCGCCGTGCGTGAGCGCCTGAGTGAGCGATCAAACTCAGGGTTCAACAGAATATCAGCGCTGTGACACTTACCGCAGCATTAAGATGAGTTGAATCCCTTTTTATTTACCACCTTTTTTTCTAAATGTTTAAATCCTATTATTTTATACATTCATAATCTTTGTTAATTTTAATTGTCTGTGATTTTGTATGTCTGGAGGTCTGTCTGTTTGTTCAAGCACATCTCTAAAACTACCGAACGGATTTTCGTGTAGTTTCCACAGCTGTACAGAGCTTAATTTAGAATAGAATATAGGCTATATTTAATTAAAACTGGATCTCGGAAAAAAGTAATTATCATTTAAAGATTTTTGGAATTTACTTTTCTACTGGTACCTAGTAATCACCTCATTGAGCGACCGCCTCGAAGATCTGTCTCTCTTTCCAAATATTTGGAAAACACTTTTTCAATCAGTTTACTAAATTCTAAGTCATGCTATCTATAGAATAACAGTTTAGGTAGTTAGAATGCAATATCGAATAGTCATGATAATAATAAAATATACAGCATAATATCTTCGCGAAACTGACAGTTTTGTTGTAGGTACGTATCTTCTTAGGTTCTATCTTCATGCGATGTCATTGACTCATGGTTTTTTTTTACCTAGTCCAACCATAATACAGTCAATCCAGCTTTAATGAAATAAATCCTCACATGAATCCTTGTGGGGTGTCAGAGGTGTTTCCGGGTAAAATCCGTCATGATTTTACTTGTGGCGTGAGCTGGGCTTCTTTTAATGATTTTCCATATTTGTAGATATAAACAGGATCTCATATACATGCTTATTCAAGTAAGTAGAGAACGCGCTACCGAAGAAACCTATGCAGCGGAAATAAAGTTAAATTCGCTTAACCGACGGGACTTCTTTAGTTCAAAGTTTAGGTATTATTCGAGAGAGACGAAGCCGGAGATCCATAGACATCTCTATTATCGGAGATCACATCCATTAGTGTTGTCGCTAACAAAAAAAAACAAATAAATGCGTTCATGTAGCCATAACTAACAACAAATTCATAAACAAACGACAAAATCTGAATTAATTTCGTTAAAAATTCCGTCAGCCGCTAAAACATTTTTTCTCCCGTTTCGCTCATCCTAATCCCTTAGTTATGGCGGTAAATCCGTTAAGTTGGTAATGCTGGTTTTGTTACAGAGCAAGGTTGCCAACTCCTAAAAAAATTCCCCCTAACCAAAACCAAAATACCCAACATTCATTGTAAAAACCCCCAAAAAAGAGAACCATCTAAAGCTTTAAAAATGTCTTTATTTACACAATTTCAGTAAAAAGTCTGTTTCATTTGAAGTAGGTACTTTTAAATTCATACTGTTAAAACATTTTTTTTTTCGATGTTATAATCAAAGTAAGATCCGCCATTCCTATGCAGAGAGAATCGGACTATCATAATGTTTTGTAGATAAATAAAACTGATAGTGAAAACAAAAATGAATTTGAAAAGCGCTATCTAGCTGTCCCAGTCAAAGTAACGAGATATTTCATTAGATGCAACTTTTTTTAATCCATCAAAAGACCAATTAATTTTTTTCAATAGTTAATCCCCCTGTGAAAACCCCATTCCACATCTTTTCCCCCTAAATTCAGGGAGAAAACCCCTAAGTTGGGGACCCTATCAGAGAGCACGTTTTCTGTCTACAGAATATTCACTATAAGAAGTCCCCTGGGTTAGGAAATGGTAGCACTGCATATAATGTTGCCAATGGCTCACGTAGCATACACCCTACTAGACATTAATAATATTTATCGTAAACCCGCGTATTTCAAAGCCTGCCGAATTATGATTTCACTTTAAAATTCGTATAAAAGGCATTAAAAAGCAGTTACATCAATACAAAATATTAAATAGGTTTAAGCGATCTAAACTTATTTAATTCTATTCAGCTTCTTCAAAAACAGCGTTTTGTATAATGTTCAGGTTGATTCGAACAGAACAGAACATTTCGGCAGCTTTTTAGTGAAAACGTTATTTGCTCGTCAAGTATTTTCATTTTGTAACCATATCAAGAGGATGGTAAAAGAAACTTAGTCCACCAAATTAAATAAAGACTGATATTACGTACTCTGTTCTCCAATTTTTTTTATTTGATACACATTTCATGGGATTTGGTTAAGGAAATATGAATAAATTCTTTTATTACTCGAGAACCACTCAATGAATTTGGATGCGTTTTTTTAATTATCCTCGTAGTAACCATGTTCAATACATAGGATATATAAGGGATGTTCATAAAATAACGCCCAAGCCGGAAATGGGGCAAATATTTAATAAATGATTTTATAACTCCAGAACCACTGAACGGATTTGGATGCAGTTTTTTTAATTACCATTGTAGTGACCCGGTCAACACCAAGGCTATAAAGGGTGTTCATAAAATAACTCTGGAACCACTTGATGGGTTTGGATGTCGTTTTTTGTTTCATTATTGGTCAACATATAAGCTATAGGGGATGTTCATAAAATAACGCCCCTAGCCGAAAACGATTCACTGAACGCGGGCGAAGCTGCGGGCAAAGGCTAGTATTAAATATGATACTTCACTTGTGTGGAAGTATCTTTTACTCTATTTATCTTATAAAACTATTCGACAGTTTTGGCTTGACAGTTATTTTATCAACACCCTTATATTATACCACATCAAAATCTGTTAAAATGAAACATACAGACATGACAAAAACTTTAATAAAAATATAATCTAGTTTTGGCCTCAGTAAAATTTTGGAAGGATATTCAATGTACGGGCACAACCTTTTTACTTTCTTTTAAATGATAATTTGTTATTAAAAGATATTCAAAGTTACTTTTTTACAGATTTGATTTCACCTACAATGTTTTTGAACGGTCTATCCAACGATACCCCACGCTATGGGATAGACGAGAAAAAAAATATTCATCCCCAGTTTACGTGTATGAGAAGTACCCTGAAAATTTTTTTTTCCAAGATTTTATTTTACCATTTTGTCGGCGTGATTAATATTTATATTCATGCTAAATAACAGCTTTCTAGAACATAAAGATTCATAAATTTATCGAAAAAGAAATGGTACAAATTTTTTCAAATATTATTATGATTCTTAAAGTTATAAAATCATACGAGCATATTATACGCCGCGTATAACGACCGCTGACGTTCACTGTAGTGACACACATAGCATAAACTGCATTAATTCTGTTTTTTTTTTCATCAACCATAGCAATCACTTATCTTACCAGCATTTTAATATAAAATTACATTTTATTATTTATTTGAAATAAAATAAAATAAATATAAATAGCAAGAAAATTTATAAATAATGGTGAATTTTAATTTTTCTCTTTACTTCTATATTTAAAAATTAAATTTTTTTGGAGCTCTGTAGTGATCTGTAGATCCGTCTAGCATTTTGGATCGTATTGTTACTGGGGACGAAACGTGGGTTCATCATTATGATCCTGAAAGCAAACAGGAGGCCATGCTGTGGCACAAAAAGGGGTCAGAGCCACCAAAGTCGTACAGCCATTTGCATAGTTTGGGTGTAAGTCCCCAGTCCCTGCCTACAGCTCTCCTACACTGCCATAGACTCGGTACATAGAAGACTCGGTAAGCAGCCAGGACCAGAGTTCAATGAACTTTTCATTGTAATACACAAAATAAAATGTAGACCTACTAATTGTGTTGAAGATGTTTCTGAAAAGAAAAAAAAAACTTTTCTTTGTTCGCAAACGGGGCTATTGCACTTTGGTCCTGACCACTTTCTGAGTCTCCAGTAGGAATTTATTTATTTAGTTTTGCTATACAAACGAAATTCACCGTATACAAATGGTACAATTTCAACCTTACTGCTTTTTCTAGTTAAATAAGTACAATAATAAAATAACAAACAAATTACCTAAAAAAATCTTCCTCAAAATCCGTCCTGAATTTTCAAATCGTCGCTTAGGCATGAACTGAATTCAAATAAAAATAAACACCGTTTAAATTACCAAAAGCGAAAAGTCTACACCTATCTTCGGTATTTCCTTAATCCTGTTTCGTTATTTGTAATAATAATAATAATAAAATCATTTATTTCAGACAGGATCCATAAAGTGTTAGTAATACAAGTGTTAGTGAATGATCGTGATGCTTTTCCAAGTGAAGACAGGTGTGAAGTTAGTTTTCAGAAAAGAAAACTCTTCCCGGACCTCTCGGCGGCGTAAATAACTTAAGCTATGCCGATGACATGGTGCTGTTGAGTCCCTCGATCACCGGTCTAAACAAACTCATAAAAGTATGCGAGCGCTATGCGACCATACATAGTCTTAAATATAATGTAAGTAAAACAGAAGTACTGGTTTTTAAAGCAACGGCCGACAAGGATGAAAAGTCTAAGTATGAGAAGGAACTCGCAGATTTTTATACTAAAGACAGTACAGTACTAACGTTACTTACAACTAATATGACGAATGAAGTACTCGACCAGATAATGCGCTATAAGAGTGCTATAGAGGTATGGGATTAGCTGGAACGCCTTTATTGCGGCAGCGCAGAAGACAAAAGTTAGTACTCTACACGTAACTAATGACATCAAATTATTATATTAAGTTTAATTAAAACAATAACATATTTACACAGCTTAGTCTTCATTAAAATTTACTCTTCCTGGACACTTTGGCTTTCCCGTTTGAAATAAATAACATAATACGTTTCTGTGTGTTAAAACTAGATATTGGCGGAACTAGTGTGGGGAGACACATTATAGGAAGCCAGATAAAATGGCTTTGATTGATTGATAAATATTGCTATGCTATCTGTAATAGAGGCAATGAGGGCATCCTCAGGCTGTAGAAATAATGATGTCATAAAAAAAAATGAATTCCGGGGAAATACGTCATATTATAAAAGTGCATGATCCGAACATTCCAAAGTTCTAAGTATATGCGTTGTCCGCATAACAGCAAAAAAATTACTGGTGCAATCTGAGCTGAAATTTGCCATAAAAAGTCATAAAAAACCGGACGAGTGCGTCTCGGACTAGTTTAGAGAGAGCGTCGTCCGTGAAACCTGTAGCTCACCGGCCTCCCCACACACCTAATTGCACCCCGCAACCCTCATCCGAGTGGCCAGCGACCAGTGAGGGTGTCCACGCGATTAGTGTTATTGTATTCTAATCCTGTGAAATAGTAAACATACCCGAGCATATACAAATACAAAGTACATTGATATGAAGACATACGTACATCCGTCTCATAGATAGTTTTAATTGAAAGCTGATAAATGTCATAGAAACCTATGTCGTTATGTATCTAGTATTTTCCATGAAAGGGGTGACGATGAATGACGCATCCGACAAAGTACTAGGGCAATAGTAGTCAAACTATCGCATTTATAATATTAGTGGGATGTCGACTGTCATTCATTTATTGATTAATCGTTGCCTTACTTGTTGGTTGACGTAATCATCAGAAAAATTTCAACGTTTTTGCTGACTGTACAAAACGCTCCAGATTGCGCTCAGCTAACTCTGTTTATTTTGATGTATTTTTTTCTACACCATTACGTATTGCTATATCTTGTTACTCAATTAACGACGTAATGTTATTTACGGTACACCCGTAGTCTAATAGCGCTCGTGTTTTGCCTGAGAAGATCATTTATCTATTCTGAATTTCCAAGTGAAGAAATAGGTCAAAAATGTTGCTATACGGTTTACTTGTAGTTTTTATGATCTCATCTGGTCGTTGCGCCAAATTTTCTTCCCTGGACACGGTCTTTACCAAAGGCGTCGAAGCATATTCTGCAGAAAGATGGTATGAATGCATAGTCCAATTTGAAGAAGCCTTACACTTGTATAAACTGCATAAATCTATCCATATCAACTGTAGACTCACATGCAACTCTCAGCAGTATAAACCAGTAGTAAAAGTTGCCATAGAAGACTTGAAGGTGTATGAAAAATTTATAAATGTTGGAAAATGTTTATCTGATTGTCAGAGGAAAGTAGAAGCATTGGAGATAAATAAAGTAATGCATAAAGAACAAAATAAAATTCTAAATCAACAGGTAGATGTAAACAAATCACCTCTGATTTACTATTTTAATTAACCTTTTAACATGCACAATTTTTATTTGACATTTATATTATTAATAGCTGTACGTGGTCTCCATTCAAACACCTTTCAGTCCCAACGGCAATCACGTCGGCGACAAATATGGCCTGCCCATTGCACTTCAACTTACTGATTCGACAGGCTATGTCGATCGCCTTCGATCTCCCATGGTATAATATGGAGTTAGTGGATGCAGGCCTTATATGATCCGGTAGGAAATATACCAGTGTAAACGGACAGGTATCTTTAAATTAAACCACGTAATCTACAAGGAAACATACCCACCCACATAAATGAGAATTAAAAAAAGGCTAGAGGTGTCGTGGGACACCCGGTCGGAACGAAGTTCCTTTCGCTACTGACAGTCTGACAAGCACACCATTCGTCTATAGTCTATACCATGACCGAATGTCTATACTGCAGCTTTTAAACACACATATACTATAAGCAAGTGTCGTGACGTCTCATTCGTATAACGTGCGATAAGGAACTTCGATGTATTGTATGTATATAATTTCAGAGTGATTGTTGCAGTATTTGTTGGTATAAAGCAGGATCATGCGAAGCGAAGTGAATACACTCGCGGTTTGTGTGCTAGACCCAAGAAGTATAACCAGACTGGAGTACTTCTTGAACACAAACAATAGGGGTAATAAACCAAACACTCATAGAGCCCCTCCATTTTTAAAGCAGCCGTTTCGGCCTTATCTGTTTTGTTATCTCTTCGAAGTTTAAAAAACAACTGAGTGTTGTTTCTTTTTCCTTATATTATTAAAGGGAAGATAACATAGGGAAACACCGTCTGCCTTACAATTGTTTATTGTCCCGTTCTGGCGAATTTCTTTTGGCGCGTGGATGACATTGACTGGAGGAGGGTTATACTTTATTGGAATGGCGGCGTTAATTCCGATTTTGGACACGCATGACCAAACTACACGCCAAAAGGTATTTGTCGCACTGTGCAATGCGTTGAACGTGGCGAAAAGCTAACGAATGACCACGAACTCCTCCCCCCTCGCCTTTGTATGAAACGTCAAGTTTTACCACTATAACCCTCACAGGCACGCAAACTTTTTCAATAAATGGAAGTTTTATAATAGCAATTGGAAGTTACAATTTTATTGGTAACTCGCAACTGTATATTGCGACTGCGACTACAATAAATGCACGTACGTAACTATTATTCTTGGTTATTGAGTTGTAATAAAACTAGGTAGCAACTTGAATTTTTATAGCCTTTCCATTAAAAAGTTCACGCAAGCTTTGGATATACTTTTGAACTACATAGTGACTCATATTGATATTGAAACGGCTACCCACGATTGTAAAGTCATTCGATGGCAACTCGCACTCAGCGTTCTGATGTTGGTGCGTCACAACAATCTCATCGAAAGCTCGACACGGGCCTCAAACAATCAAACAAGTGAGTCCTGTCCATAATCACATCATCCACGTGTGTACTTACAGCAGAAAGTACAGACAGCAATATAACTTGTTTCTGATGACTAACCGAGTCTCCAGTATGGATTTGATGTGTTGTTGTAATTTCGCCTAGTATATGGTCCTACAATAATAGGTAAGTTAAAATAATTCTACTCTGGATCATGTATAGTCAACTGATAACATTCAAGAAGAAAAATATGTATTTTGATCAAATGCCATCGTGCACGCCCCCTCAACCTCCACGGCATTCACCGGCTCCTCGCACGACCTCAGCACAACTCGGGATCCCCAAAGTCTACCTAAATACGCGAATTCACCAAGAGAGTCCGAGTCAGTAATTACCTAAAAAAGATTAATTTTTCGGCGCAAAACTTTTTAATGCCGTAATTAGTTGTGTAACTGGTCCCGGGCGCAGCTGTCGCTCGTCTAATTGAAAACACAAATCACGAAGCCAGGAAGGCCAGGGATAAACACCTTGCCTTAATAGAGGATAAGCTGACACCGTCCTGTCCCATAAATGTTCCCATTTTTCCCGGGACGCCCGAGAATCAGGGATTAAGTGGCGCGAAGTGTTCTGGAGTGAAAATTTCTTGATCAATAAGTAAGATTACTGTGAACCTAGAACGTAGGATATGATTTTATTCAATGTTATTAATCAACAAAGAAAAATAATAAAAATCTAGGGTAAACTATATTAGTAATTTATGATTGATTCGCTGAAACGCCAATTTAGGGTGAGACTTGATTATGAATAATAAAAAGCTCTTAGGAGCCCGGTCCGCGACGACGACAACTTTGATGAAAAGCAATACGTTTAATATTTTTCTGGCCTTTATCGTGACGTTTTTGGAAAACTAGGGACATACACCACTTCATGTTGGCCGTCTAAATGGCCTAGAATTTTTTTCATTGAATTGTTTCTCTTTTGCGAGTTATTTTGTTACTTACGTGCCCGCTCGGAATTGTTGTTCATAATAAGTATCTTGGTAATAAAATAGCACGCAAAGGAGAAACAATTGAATCGCATAAATTTTAGGTCTTCATTAAGATGGCCACTATGGAATGGTGAATGTCCCTGATTTTTACAAAAACATCGCAGCAATGACAAGAAAAATAATTAAAATCACGTTTCGCATCCAACAGACGAAAAATACGAAGCGGGTTCATAAGCGAAATGCATTTTTTTTTGTATTTTCATGGAATTCATAACACTGTTAAGTTTACTAATAATAATGATTATTATTATTGGAATGTGTAACGAAATGATAATAATTTGTAAAAAATATATTTTATTTTAGGACTAGCTTTTGCCCGCGACTTCGTTCGTGTGGGTTTTGGATATAAATTCGAATCAGACTTTCCATAGATTTGCCTATGCCTTTGCCGTTTGCGTCTATTCAATCTTTGCACCGTTTTCGGCTTGGGCGTTATTTTATGAACACTCCTTGTAGTCTATGTGTTGACCAGGGTAACTACGATGATAATAAAGAAAACCGCATGCAAATCCGTGGAGTGGTTCTCGAGTTATAAATTCGCTTATTCAATCTTTGCTCCGTTTCCGGCTTAGGCGTTATTTTATGAAAACCCTATGTGTTGAACAGGGTCACTACGATGATAATAAAAAAAACCGCATCCAAATCCGTTAAGTGGTTCTCGAGTTAAAACGGAACAGACAGACAGACAGACAAAAATTCTAAAAATTGTTGTTTCGGCCTCAGTACACTACCAATAACCCATTTCACTAGAAATTTCGCGAAAATATTCAATGTACCGACACGACTTTCTTACTACTTTATTATTAGTATATAGATTTTACCGAACAAATGGTTTGGATTCCTTCAAGAAAATATAACAACCTTGCAAACTTACTTAAGTTAACACCTGTAAACCGTAAAGTTTAGTTTACAAATATATACGTTTGAAGATTTTTAATAATTTTCCATTCTATCTTCGGTGGATCCCCTTACAGTGATCGACAAATAACTTGTGGGTGTGAATGAGTAACAGATCACAATGTACCATCGAAGAAATGGCCATAGACCTACTTTTCACTCTTATTACTATTACAATATGGGCGAAAAGTAAGTCAGCGGCCATTTCTTCGCTTTTATATCATGGTGTTGAGGCTTGGAAGGTCAGATTCAGCTTGTAAGAGCATTATTTTCCTTTCGGAATTCTGTGAATTAATCAAAAACTGTTCAGTCTTACAAATTTTCATTCACATAGATGCGAAATGGTGTTGAAAGTGTGAGCACGCGCCGCAAACATCGGAATGCAGCTGACCCCCTTCGAACGATCGACCAAGTTAATCCAGAATGTGCAAAAAACTCCTATGCCTTTGTGATAGAGACGGTTGTTGATTGGTATAACAGCAATGTAAGAAAGAAAACAGAATGAAATAAAAATGTTCACAACTTAAAACTTAATCACTAGTTATGTTTGCAGACCATCTTATAAATATTTTAACTACTTAACAACTAAATGATACCAAAAAAGTATCCGCTCTGTATAATTTATTTATTTATTTATACTGTACCTGGATTAAAAGCCAATTTTTTCGGTGTATTCTTTGAGATACGCAACATATTTTCTTAAATGGAAATGGTATTTGTAGAACTATTTCAGGGAAATATTTGACTCGACGATTTCCAACCGATTCTTGTCCGCCAAATGTTCACTTCTTGCTTTTAGGAATAATTACCATTTGTCCGATGTTAAAAGCTGATGTTATAACTATAACACCTCGATTCTGCGCTGTGATTTGCTCAATTTATTGTAATACCTTTGGACTAGGAAAAGGTTCCTCTCCATGAAGCCCCGAATGCTCCCACAGAACATCTTTGATAATTAAATCACTGAAAATTAGGCTCAACATAGATTCTTACATAAAAATACCGGTCAAGTGCGTGTCGGGCCACGCGCAGTGTTGGGTTCCGTAAGTTTTTCCTTTTAACTTCATTATATACTACTTCTGTGAATTTTTTCACATATCTATAAACAACCGTTTTGCCGGCAGGGGGGGGGGACTTAGGGGTCAACTCTAACAAAAATTTGCTCTTTAAAGCCTAATATTTCGCCGCCATCTGGTTAAATCAGCTTTCTGATTGGATGCCTAGGATGCTAACTAAATGGCGGCATCCAACTAAATGCCTAGGCTTCTCGTTATTTATGTTAAGATACTTCAACGTTTAACGAGATGGCTTGTCGAAAGTTAGCCCTTTAGACACGGCTGAATCAAAAGTTTTTAGTTCATGTTTTTGCCACTATAGCGCTAGTAGTCCCATAACAAATATGGCGTCAACAGCTGACGTTTGATTTTCAAAAAGCTATTGATGTCATTTTACTAATTAGGTCACGTACTTTTGATATCAATTTAAAATTATTTGATATCTGTAATAGTTACGGAATAATCGCTTGGTCACACTTAACGAGGTGTAACGATGATTTTACTTATTGACCTGGTCTTGAGCCTCTGAAATTTAGAGCTGTCAAAGCTCTTCAAGCAAGATGCCTTTCTTTAATATAAAATAATATAAATTTCAATACTACATCTTGAAATGGGAATAAACTGAAAGCTTTTTACAGGTGGCGCTGTAATCGATTGACCCAAATAAATGGGGTATTTCATACAAACCATCGTATTTGAAACATTTTATGGTTCAGTTTCATTATCTTAATCTGAGAACTTGAAAATCCATTTTATTTTGTGTGATAGTTATTTAAATGTTTAAAAAAATATCACGGAAAAAGATTGTAATTTGGCATGGGTAATAAATAGTTCAGGGAAATAGTTTTGCCCACAAAAACAAAACTTGTAAAAAAAAAACAAGTCTCGCAAGTTAATTCTTCTACCGTACGAAGAACAAAAAATAAACTAACTTATTAGAAAGTTACAATACAATACAATACAAAACACTTTATTCCACCAAAAACGAAAAAAAACTTTACAAAAAACTTTTCTATTATAAATACATGGCTCAGAATGCAAAACAATATTCGATGATACAAAGTTATCAAATATTTATTTTAATTTAACTTATTTTAATTTAACACTTAACAATGAACATTTTAGAAAAGAAAACAACTACAACCATTGTTTCCAGCAGAAAAGGAATCCGGCACAGCATGTGACTTCAAGAAGTCGCTGAATTTAAGCCGATCCCTTGTTAAAAAATTAAGAATAAACAAAGACAAATTATTAATACCGTCATGTGTCAAAAAGAAGAAACTTAAACGGAAAACCTATACTTTAACCCCCCCAATTTTAAATAACAATCTGGTTTTAATGCGTTGATATACTTTACGTCAATGTTTTAATGTTTACATTTTTAAATAACAAATATTAAGTACTTAATTTATACAATAAAAAGAACCAATACTTAGATGTGAATACAACTGCAGTTTTATTTTTCTCTTTTACATATTATTTTGCTTGTCACGAAGGTGCTGTTTGTATTTAAGTTTGAAAGCCTTTACTGTAGCTGCTGACTGAATGGGCGGAGGAATGTTGTTCCAGCATCGCGTCGCGGCGCACCGGAACGAGCCACGGAACGCCGCGCCACGATGCGGTGTGCCCATCAACAAGCGCCCACGCGACCGCGTATGGAAATTGTGACTGTGCCCTGCCCAGAACAGCCTTTCCCATAGATATACTGGTTTATGAGTGTTAATTACTTTATAAATTTGACATGCAAGCGCCAACTCTCTTCTGTGTTTCATGTTGAGTATCCTGTTTTCGTTAAGACATGGAGTTATTCTAGCTCTTTTGGGTAAATGATAGCAAAAACGAGTGCACGCATTCTGAACTTTCTGAATTTTTTTGCTGACCTTCTGAGTGATTCTTGATCCATAGACACTAGAAGCATATTCGAATAAAGACAGTATTAAAGCATCACATACTCTCTGCCTCACTTCTACCGTGAGGTATTCGCGTATTTTATACAATGTTTTTAAACGAATAAATGCTGCCTTAATCCTTTTGTTAATGTGCGTTTCAAAGCTAAGGTTACTATCTAAGGTGACTCCTAGATTTTTCGCTTCATTAACATGCTGTATTTTTTTTCCATCCAATACCAAAGGGCAAGTCGACAAGACAATGGGCTTTACCTTCTCCACCTGTTGCTTACTACCAATTATCATAAACATAGATTTATCAGGGTTCAAGATTAGACCATTTTCTAATGACCATTTGCTTATATTTTTTAAACTGTTATTGAATTGACTAACTGTTGACGTTATATCTTCAGGCTTACAAGACATATAAACTTGTTTATCATCTGCATACATATGATACGGCACATCCAGATGACAATCAGGGGAATCTGCTGAGTACAAATTAAACAAACAGGGAGATAATACAGAACCTTGTGGACTACCTTTAGACAAACGTTTTATTTGAGATTTCACATCAGAACCATCATCCTTATTTAACCTTACTTGTTGTGATCGTCCAGATAAGAAGGAGTGGAACCATTGACACGTTTTGTCAGAAAAGTTGTAATATTTCAATTTAGACAGAAGAAGTTCATGGTCGAGACAATCAAACGCTCTTGAATAATCAAGCAAAACTAACAGTGTAACTTTACTGTCGTCCATGGCTCCAAAAATCAAATCACACACATCCAGTAAGGCAGTGGAAGTACTGTGATCCTTCCTAAATCCAGACTGCAGTTTGGGTACTGCGTTTATTTCCTGCAAATACTTTTCCGTTTGCAGAAGTACTACCTTTTCCAGAACTTTAGATAAAACTGGTAGTA
The DNA here is from genome assembly GCA_910592155.1 of Ypsolopha scabrella. NCBI lineage: Eukaryota > Metazoa > Arthropoda > Insecta > Lepidoptera > Ypsolophidae > Ypsolopha > Ypsolopha scabrella. The sequence continues at coordinate 14,963,089 of OU342985.1, forward strand.
TACTAACTGCCCTTAAGTCATCAAACCCACTAACGGCTGGTTTTTTTGGAAACGGAATTACCAAAGCTTTTTTCCATGCCGAAGGAAAGACTGACTCTGTAATTGATTTATTTATTATTTTTGTAACAACAGATAAAGAATAGGGAAGCGTTAAAATTATCATATCTATACCTATTTCATCGTGGCCTTTCGCCTTAGTTTTAATTTCCTTGAGTAGTTTTAAGACTATATCCTCACTAACAGTCTGTAACATAAACTCTTTCCCCCTACAAAATTCATTTGATTCAAATTGTGATTTTATTATCCCTGAAATAGGAGGAGTAACAGGCAGCTTCAGGAAGTTATCATTGATTGCATTAGGATCAGCTAAATGGTCTGGTATATCCGGCTTTGATTTAAGTTTTACACACTTATGGAAACCTTCCCATAAGGCTTTAGAATTTTTTATGTTATTGTTCACATGAAATGTAAAGAAGGCCTGCTTTTCCCTGCGGATAGCAGATGTTACATAGTTTTTTAATGATTTATAATAATCAAGGTGAGATTTATTTTTTGTTTTGTATGCTCTTGAGCCTGCCTCGTGTTTAGTTTTTATCATCTTTTTTATAGTTTCAGTTAACCATGGAACTTCAGCTTTCCCTGTCCTCCTACTTATTATAGGTGCATGTATATCGAAAACAGATAAAATAGTTCTATTGAAATCATCAATCAGCACATCAAGATTTTCAATAACTTCAAAATGAACCCAGTTTATGCCAGACAAAGTTGTGTCCAATTTATCTCTATCTATATTTTTCATATTTCTATATGAAATCGTTCGCGGTGTGTAATCTGGCTTAGGTAGTGTGAAGATAGCCATTGGCAAACTGTGATCGCTAATACTACCATGCAAAACCACGCTAGAATCTAGAAAATTTGTAGGTAAATCTGTGCAAATAAGGTCTATCAATGTTTCAGACTTTTCTGTGATCCTAGTAGCTTCGTTAACTACCTGTTTCAAATGAAATTGACTAAGTAAAGTGTTTAGTTTTTGCAGAGAACTGTTAGTTAACAATTTTGTAGCAAAATAGTTAAATTTAATTTTCTTAAGAGGTTTGGTAAACATGTCAGCTAATTGATGATCAGTTTGACAATAAGAAATTTTTATATCATCACAAGACACTTTCTCGTGTATAAATTTGTATCTTACGTCTATATGTTTAGACCTTCTATTAAATGTCCCATTTTCAATTAGCTTCATTGCACTTTGATTGTCAATATTAAGTGTAGCATTCACTTTCACATTCAACAGTTCTTCTATTAATCCCTTTAAGTATAACACTTCTTTTGTGTCACGAGATGCGATGTGTTGTGTGCACAGGTTGTGTATAATTATTCAGAGTCCATGGCTCCAAGTGGATGCGCCGCGCGCAGACTTCTTTTTGCCTATGTACCTACTATTCGTCCGTTTACTGGTGTGGCTGCCAGCTAGTTTTCTAGTTCGTGAGAAATTGTATAGATTAAGTTTATGTTGCTACAAAACAAGCGGCACAAGGTTGTCCTTATTATGTCTACAGGATAGCTTTAAATTAAAACCTTAAATCTAATTGACTTAATAAGTAATCTATTAAGTAAACCTGTATTTATCCGGTATACCGAGTTCAGTTAAAACAGGCAAGCCCTTAGAACTATTTTTAAGAGCGTAGTTAGGTGTGTTATATCTAGCGGGTAGGTACAGGATATCTTGTAGTCTGAATAAAGATATGCGCCTGATTAAAGTAGGTACAATTTTGGAAAATTTTATTTAGGTACTTGAAAAAATTACTTAATTGTGTTTAATTTTTTTCACGTCTTTTTGTCATGATTCAACAAAATAATATAACCAAAAACGAAAAGTATTTTTTCTGCCTATATTCTTGTTCAAAAACAACCTCGACTCAATTAGTACCTATAGACAGTCTAGTCTAGTTTCTTCATGGTACTCATGACCGTATCTTACGGTCCTCTCAAAATCTGCTCATGGCTACCCCAATGCATTCATCGTCCTTCTATGACAATTCCTTTTCAGTACAAGCCGTCCGTTTGTGGAATGATCTTCCTCTATCTATAAGAAGAGCACCTTCCCTCCCAGTCTTTAAGAGACTGGTAAAAGAACACTACCTCTCACTCTGACCACTGAACTACATTCCTCTTAAAGTTTATTTATTATGTATTTAATATATATATGTATGTATATGTATATTTATTTATTCATGTTATTTATCTATAATACATTATTATTTTTCTTTTAATTTTTTAATGTAGATTTTGTATAGTATATTTAAATATTATGTTAATTTTTTTTCCCTTCTGTGTGGTGTGCAAATAAAGTTATATTGTATTGTCCAAGGCCGTCCATTTGGAATTAGTGTCCTCGTTGTCCACGGAGGCCTTCGTTGCTGCGTTAGACCGTTTTGTTTCGCGTAGGGGTCTACCTTCATTGATCCGCTCTGACAATGGCACAAACTACCAGGGTACCTCAAACTATTTGAAAGATGTGTATAAATTTTTAGAAAATAATTGTGTTAGTTTAAGTCATATCTGCGCCCAGAGGGGGATAACTTGGCGGTTCAGCCCGCCAATTTGCCCCCACTGGGGGGGGGGGATTTTTGAAGCCGCCGTGAAGTCGGCCAAGACCCACCTCCGCCGCGTCATCGGGGAGACCATTTTAAGCTTCGAGGAGCTCGTCACTCAAGTTCGTGAACTTTGTTGGCGAATTTATTGACTTATTGATAAAAATCAACGCAATCTGTTGTGTATTTCCGAAAGAAGTGGGAGACTTAAATAAGTGAGTGCCCATTGGACAAACTCAGAGTTCATCCATAGATGTGCTTAATGTATCCGATTTCTAAAGTTCCCTGCTCCAGTTTATGTCTCTTAGAGTAGCATCAGCAAAAGAAGTCAAGGGGCAGCCAAACAATATTTCATTTATTTATTTTGAATATATTTTAGGAAGTATATAGAGTGCTGCTAGCAACTGTTTATTTTATGAAATAAACTTTTAAATATTTAACATTATCCCGAGAACATTAATTTATGCTAATCCGATAGATTCGTAACTAAATAACCGGCTAGAAGTTGTGTTCTCGAATTTCCTAATAACTAAAATAACCTTATTTCTGCCTTTTCGTATATACTAATTTATGCTAAAACTATTCTGAATAAATTTTACAGTTAATTCATTCAAGGCCCTAAACTTTGCCGCCTTCGGCCTTGCAAAAGATACAACCTAAGGATACATTTAAGACATCAGAAAACAATGTTGTACTGAAACGCAGCTCGGCCTTCGATCATTTCAGAGAATACTGTTCTTTGGAAAGTACTTTACTAGGTAATGAAATCAGTTAATAAAAGATATAACTTCGTTCGGATACGCGTCTCGGAGAGTCAATACAAATACGGGTACTTATTATAAAATTAATGGTCAAAAAATATTTACCTACTCGATAGAACTACACGTTATGTAAAATGTTGACACAAAACCGGATATTGAATTAAAAATTAAATTTTCGGGTTTTGCGTTTATTGTTATTTAAATATTCGTAAATACAAAATATTATAATAAATAAACGATCCACGGTTGACTTGTGGAGGATTAAAATAACATGCCTTATTTATTTTTAACTCAAAGCAATATTAAATGCATAAGTAATATTAATTATTAATAAATAGATTCATCATAAATCAGAATCCTTAAGTATCACTCGCACTGGATGGACCTGTTTATTGCTTGAAGCCTCTTCTATATTATTTTCCCAAAAAATGCCCGCATTGCCATTCCGCGTTTCAATTTTACAACAAATAGAGTATACCTACGTTAGTGGAACAGACATGTCCTCAGTGTAGGCGTTTGGGACATGCTTTGCGAAGGTGCCCTGAGTTTGCTGAGCTGCCGGTCAGCGAAAGGCGGTGCTTGGTAAAAGCCAAGCGCTTATGTTTCCATTGCATGGAAGATCATTTCGCGCGCGATTGTTCCAGGCAAGGAAATTGTTCTGCATGTGGAAGAGCTCACCATTTACTGCTGTGTGACTATCGATTCAGTTCGCTAAATTACTTATCCAGGGAAAATGTATCTACTTGATAAGCTCTCTTTGATTGTCATGCTGACCATGCAAATAAGAAACTGTTATGATGTGTTCAAAAACGTATAAAAAGCTAACGAATGACCGAGGAAACAGCGGATGATGCGGATTGATTTGATTCCAAGAAGTTTTTATTCAAAATAATTTTTAATTTCCAATTTACAACTAATGACTTAAATTAAATTAACTACCCAAGCTACATTATTAAGTAACTAGCCGTCGATCGCGGCTCCGCCCGCTTTTCTTCAACCTCTGCCCCATGCTTACTGCTTTATTATTAGATTAGTATGGATGTAGATATTCGTACTGATTCTAATTACGACTACAGGAATTACACTCAGTGAATGTACTAATCTGAGGAAATCAATCAATAAATCAAAAAGTTTATTTGTTAAACACAGGCAAATAAGGTTGTACATCGTAAATCGGTCCTCTATGCTCTGCCTTGCGGCGTACAAATATTAAATAGATCATTAAACTACTTACTTGCTAGTCTAAACTATCTTGGTATCAACATAAGTTATATTAGATTTTATGATCGCCGTTTGACCCCCTGAAGTGCAGCCCAAATGGCGATAAATCGCCTAATCTGGCACCACTGGTCATAAGTCTAGAAGTCTGATATCAGATTGCCAACATGTAGGTCGAAACCTGCCAAGTCTGCGTGCCGCAGAAACTACATTCACCTGTTGTATTTGAAACTATTGTAATAAGTAGTCGATACAAAGCAGATGGCTGTTGTTTCTGCCAGTATTTAACATTCCAGCCCTTGATATGTAAGGAGGAATGCGTTGAACATCTAGACTCCCCAAATGTCAACCGCACCTGCTCGCGGTGCACGCCACTGACTAGCGGACGAGTGTCTTGCTTAGAAACAATTGCAGTAATCTCAGCATCAACAGCTAAATTTTCTAATGAATTTTGGGACAAACTAGAAGGAATATTATATTTTAAACCCTTTTCTAAAAGAGACATCTCAATATTAGGAAAAACAACATTAGTTAAATTTTTTACTCGAGGGTAGAATGAAGAAGTTGATGAATTTTGCACGGGCTGTCGACTAAAATCGTTATTACACTGTAACTTACTTTTCTGAATGAGATACTTCTCGTGCACAACCTTCGATGCCAAATCTCTAGCCTTTCTATCCAAGCTTATATTTAAATAATCATTTAATCCTAGAATCACCTCAGAGAATCACTGATCTATATTATTATAATGTAAATACTACGACGATAGCTCGTCGGAATAATACTATTAAATGGCTAGAATTGTTATAGTGGTCAGTGGCCAGAATACTAAAAATCACTTCTTTTATAAGTTTAGGCAGAAAATTATTTTCAGATTATTTTAATAATTAATTTATTTATGTATCTTAACTTACTACTGCAGTTACGCAGTAACTAACATAACATACTGAAACTAACATAATAAAATTTACAGTTTAAAAATTCCCTAATATAAATTTAGCCGTTCATTTCAGAATCAAGTATTTTATGTAATACTTGTACTATGCCGTCAGGCCAAAACTTTGGATCCGGCTCGTCCTCCTCCGTGAACTCTGCACCCGCGCCGACGCCCTCCTCCACGAGGTACCATCTCTCGTGAGTACTTGTCTTGCTGTCCACTGCCTGCCAGGGTCTCTTTCTGAACGCTCTCCTCCTACCGAAATATCCTGCCAATGTCAATTGTAAGATTTTTGTTTATACTTGTTTTTGTCTGTAGCCTTCCAGATTTTTATTCTTCCAAAACAGCTGAATTTGGCATTTATTGGGTGTTTTTTATGATGCATGCATTACACATGATTTTCGGAAGAACTTTCTCATTTTATTTTGTAACATGCCTAGTGTTTGTTTTCGGTACCTGACATGCTCAAATGCTCATACCTATTTAGAATGTGCACTTTACTATGATCATTTGCATGTTTGAATTAGCGTAAGTCGTTGTTTGGTGCTTTGTTGATATTAGAGTTGTGACTTCTACTGCACATTATGTGTGAAATATTACGTAAGTTTTATTGCACGGTGCAGCATTTATTCTCTCAATTTATTTCACAATTGAAATTTTATTAATAATCCACCTTAAATGGTTCAGATAATTTATTTGTCATGATTATTTTATGTTAAATTAAAACGACTATAACACAATAAATCTTAACAATAATATATTTTTGAGAAATACGTAACATAATTATAATATATTAATCTAATATAATATATTAATTAAATCAATAATAAATTTATACATGTACATAAACTAAATTAAAGGTAAAATAATATTGAACCGCTACCTATCGTTGAATGGACGATGCTTGCTCATAAAAGGAAATGAACATATTAAATATAATTACGAAGTACCTAGTAATTTAATGCAATATAGTCCGCGCAGCCACAGCAAGCACAAACATTTATTTTTCGTCCTATTCTTATTGATAAAGAAAATTTGGGTCTATGGGGTCAACCGAGGTCAAGGTATTAGAACTCCCAGAAAACGCAAAATGAAATTCCTATACATTTAGTATGAAATAAAGTAATAATTTTTATTACGCAAAACGTGCCAATTTGCGCTGCGGTCGAACAGCACTTTTTATTGTCCAACTTCAATATCTATCGCTGTATCCTTCAAAAGCATCGTGATTGTGAAAAATTGTGTGTGATGTCATTTCTAGCCAATTATGGCGCGTTTGAAGGCGATTGCAATGCATGTCGAAGTTAGACAATAAGGCCCCGGGTCTTTCTGAAGGTACTAAAGGTTGGCCGTCCATTGTTTTCGAGTAACTTTGCGTTCAATTTACATAATAACGTTCTTGTATGAGTGATAATAAAATGCATTATTTAATTTTTAGTAAAATCCCAAAGTTGACGACCTCTGTTTACCCTCGCCTAACCCGAGCGTCAATGGACACGGAACTTGCAACGGGCACGCCCACTCCGATGACTCCGGACAAAACAGTAGCGGAGATTGACGTATGGTGAATTTCGTTCACAAGTGATAGATAAAGATAACATACAGATATATTCCCTGTAACGTTACCCTTTATCTTTAATGCTACATGCATTATGCAATTCTAATTTTTAGAAGAAATGTAAATCTGGATGTAAGGACCTCTGAACTGGGATTCGAACCCGGGTCCTCTCGCGATGATTAAATCGCCAAGTGTTAAAAATACGTAAATTTGTTTGTATCATAGTTTCCAAGTGAAAAGTCTAACCATTAGAAGAAGTGGAAGAGTAAGTAATTTCAAAATTGGTTACATAGTTCCAGAGTATACCCGCGCTAGGGAACTGCGCTTCACCAGGGAACTACCCATAGCCTATAGCACTCAGGGATAATATAGTTTACTATTAGCAAAGGAATCGAGGCCGCGCAAGTCTGTGTGCGCCACACCGAACCAGTACCATCTGAACCCTGGTCGCTGCACGCCAGCACTACACCCAGAGCTCAAGGCGAGCTGGTCCATCGACTCCACGTACGGACACGGTACGCGTGTGTGCGAGAACCAGTCTCCTAAATCTCTTGTATCTAATCATAATCAAATTGTTAGTATTAATTCTGTAAAAATTACTGTCGATATTGTGGAAAAATATCTAAAAAACCTAAATTTATCTAAGGGAGAAGGACCGGACGGAATTCCCCCCGTATTTTTGTGTCGGTGTGCTGGTCAACTTGCCGTTCGGGACATAATCAAATTTATACCTAGGTACTTATTTACCCATATATGTGAATAATTATAAGTTGACTCAAAGTGATTGATAATCTTATGAGTGTTTTATTCGGGGAGAGACAGAAATAATTATATAATTTCTGATAACATCATTACTAGTTACCGTTTGGGATTTATTCTAAGCGAGCCTTAAATGGATTTACTGACGTTCTGAAACTTTGCACAAATAAAATTCTAGATCTAGAATAGGATAAAAACTACTTTTTATTCCATAAATCAGTTCCCATGGAATTCCCATGGAAAACCTATCGTATCAAATATTATAGCAGCCATTCACTAAAAAGTTTAAAATAAATATTTACGGACCGATGGTTCCCATCGTTGTATAGAAATACCTACATGATGCCTACTCTTCAAACGAGGAGAAAAAATGTGTTTGAACTTTGAAGCCCACATTCAATCATTAGTTCAGCAGGAATCTATAAAAAGGTTTCAGAAATGTTTTATTTATTTATACTTCTTACAGGCTTATCCTAATGCGATAAAAAAGTGACATGAACATAGTATTTTCGGGGTTAACTTTTAATTCTCTCGCTCAGATAAAGAACCTAGTCGACGTGACTAACTTGTATAAGCTCGCTTTATTTGTCGCTTCAGATATCGAATCATTGATTGGTGCAGAACTGCAGTGGTGAAAGAACTAGGCAATAGTAACAAGAAAAAAAAACATGTTTCAAATCACGTCGGCAGATTTTTCATTTTTGTGTGTTATTTATTGAATTTACAAAATTTATGAAAATCCTCACTAAAATGTCAAAAATAGGAAGCAGAGCGAGGATAAGTGCGTTAGGTGGTGATAATAAATTTGCATTATCCACTCCCTTCTTGATTTTCAGATATGCTTATCTCTTTCGTTGTGCAATCAACCGCCTTAACTGTTCTCAAACTGAGTAATGGATTATGAAATGAAATAAATACTTTATTTTTGCAATGTAGGTACATAAATACACTTATCGCGCGTTCATACAGATCATGGCTCTGCTGATGATGTTCATCTTCTGGAGCACCACCAGCATCATTACCTCCTACACTGAGAACGGAATCTTCATCTACATCATTAAGTTTATGATTTTGAGTAAGTTCCAAGTGACCATTTGTAGCATTTACACGGTTCCCTCTACGCGTCGGTAAGCACGTAAAGCTGTTGGTCCCGCCCGGCTGATATCGAAGGATAATGGTCGGTAAGCCATGCCAAAGTCCTGTATGGCGGCCATTAAAAAGTTAAAGTTTTTAGTAAAACTCATTGACCTCTCATAAAGAACTAGGACACGAAGCAAACAAATGACTAGATTCAGAAAAAAAAACAAAAGAGAATCTAAGATTTTTTTTCTTTATTAATATAACAAATATCTGAGCTATGCCTGCCAGTATTTTTTTTTTCTTACCAAGGAGTATATATGTCGTTCTCACTACTTTTTGATCCCCCCTAGTATGTGTTCGTACACGCAGGCGGACGCCCTCACTTACCGCACGTTAGAATTTATGAAATTATAAAAATTATTAAATTTAAAAGAAAGTTTTGAGTTTGCTTATTTATATATATTATTACTAATAATAAAGTAGTAAAAATATCGTGTCTGTACATTGAATATTTTCGCGAAATTTTAAATGAAATGGGTTATTGGTAGAATAACGATAATGGAAAAAGGATGTTGACATTATATTTATCTCGCAAAAACTGGTAAGTGATATGAAAGCTGTTTTATATTAGTCCATTTTCAGGGTATAAAATACTGGTGTAACTGTTAACGGCGTAGTTGCTACAGAGCCTACGTTTTCTAAATTATTTGCACATCTTTATTTTCACCTGACCGTTGGCTGAGTATCTGCCACACTGCCCCGAGAGAGGGCACCATACATCGGACTACAGATTTACAATTTTCGACAATTTAGATATATATAATGACTATTTGAATATAGATGTCGCTAGGTTAACAATATTCCTTGCTTGTTGGCTACGATATAATAAATGCCTTCAGAAATTGTCAATCTCCAAAAAGCTGTTATGATATTTATCACCGACCTACCAATAAACAGCGACTTTTGTTTTTTATTCTCACTGCATCAAATTTTTTTATTGGGCTGTTCACTGGTAAATGTTTTTTTAGGAGACCTCTCAAGTTTAAGTTTATTTGATCGGTATTTATGAGTATTTTTGTAGAACATGGTGACCAGAATCTAATGACCGGACTGTGGGAGGTGGGTACGCGATCTCCTCAACGGATAACAGCAGACCCTTCGAGTTTGGGCTTATTTAATTGGTATTTTTTAGCACTTTGGTAAAACATGGTGACCGATGCATATTGCCGTTAAAAAAATCATATTCTTTTGTTTTCTTTATTTCCACGAAAATATCTTCGACGCAGACGGAGCCGCGGGCAAAAGCAGGTTATTATAATAAAAATAAGATTGATATCATATCACCCGCTATTAATAACTCGCCGAATATAATAAATATAAGTTATATAAGTATACTTGAATAAAGAATATGAATTTAAAGATAAAAATATTGGTTACAGTTACAAATGTTCTAAATGTCGGCGCAAATAGGCCTATAGCAGTCTCCTGACGTTTTTCTTAATATCATTTCATTTTCTAGCAAATACATTATTTGAGAGGCTATGTAAATAAAATATGCATGCTTTGTTTCTGTGCATTTCATGAAGTCCACGTAAAATTGTAATAAATTTCTTGTATATACATTTATTTTGACTATGTAAGGTCCTATAATAATAAGTTAAAATAATTCCAGGGTAGATCATGTATCGTTACCCGATCAAATTCCAGAAGCAGAAAAAATTTTTTGCTCATTTAATTTTTTCACTTCCCAGTACAAAGTGGTTCAATCAGCTAACTAAATTTCTATGGAAAGGTGAAAAAAAAGTACGCGCAAAAATTTTTTTTTTCGTTGGGTTGTGGTCTTTTATGAATACTCCTATCTTCTGTAGGACCTTATACAATCTAGGGTTTTGGTTTTGGAAAAGACGTTTGAAAGTTGATCGTATTCATGAGCAGATATTACTACTTTCGCCTCATTAAGGTTTTTAATATTCAGCAATGTATGGCGCAGGCATCTGGTTAAATTCAGTGACTTAACTAAATAATTAGGGTTTTGGTTTAAATGGTGGTCATAAAAAAATAACCGACTTAGGTAATAGTAGGATGCTATTTCAAGGTCTTCCCATGAACAAAATTTTCACATTTCAGCTCCCAGTCGGCACGATTCCTGCATCCCAATCAACAGAAAACCCAGACGACTTCGCCTATCTCTGTGTGGATGGCTCCAAAGTACCGCAAAGTTCTTCTGTCAGTACTTAGGTATGCGTCAAGAGATGGGAACTTGTATGACTTCATCCCAGGCGGCTTGAACACTTGGACAGGCGCGATCAAGGGGTTAACCCCTTTGTATAGGTATAAATATATGCTTTATACTTGTCTGTACATTTGGAAGAACCTCCCCTTATACAATTTGTTTATATAAAACTTAAATATCCATTACAAGTCTAACAACCTATTATATGTTATTTCATTACTAATATATTAAACATTGAAATACTAAATTCACTCATTCAGTATAGATTCTTAGTTATAATAATTGAATGAGCCATAGTTATTTATTAAATCATTTAACATTTATGGTAATTTTGTATAATTAAAATATCATCATAGATTCGTCAGGTAAAATTAAAATTATAAGAGCCGAGATATTAAAAACATTAAAAACTTGGTAACATTGGGACTAACACACAATAAAACAGTAAGAGAAAGACAAAGACATCCCAATCGTTCCATCACTTATTTCGCTTAGCCGCGCGTCCTATCACCCTTTCCAGAAACATTAGGAGAACTTCCCTCTGGGCACTGTCTTCCATTATTGTTGGCAGGTTGTCCTTACAATAAATCGAATCTAATTGCATTTCGAGTTCTGCCCTCCACAAGCCGAATCTGGGGAATTTGTTTAATCAACACAAACTTAATGTAACAAAGATATTTTCATTTTCAACTGTTGATTACTGGACATTTTTTGTATATTTTAATTAAATTTGTTTCTGTAAAGATACTTATTACTGTTTTAGTGATTTGTCAAACCATTTTGTTAATTTTATTTATACTTCCCCATATTGATTTGAGGATTCATTCAGTTTATAGGGATCACCCTATTTTCCTACCTAAATGATATATTTAGAATCTATAGAATACAATAAAAGAATGATATAGGGATTCAAATTTATCTAATAGTTTATTTTTCCTTTCCATCAATCGACCTTGTTCGTTTACCGGTGAAGCCCATGGATGGCAGTAATAGGGTCCCGTTGGTTACCCTTTGGGTACGGAACCCTAAAAATTAACGGATTTTTTTATGAAATCCGTTTGTCTTCATGTTTTAACTGGGTTAAAGAATATTACATGCAGACCATTTTATATTAAAAACTCTTAAAAGACTCATTTTCACCGGGTTTTCTTGAAATAATAATGTAGTATTATGGATTGCATTGAGATCGGAACTATACAGAGGCTGGAATTACCCTAACACTTCCTTCATTACTCTTATTATTGGGAAAAAAATTGAAAAATCTGAGTAGAGCAATGTCACTTAGTATGTGTCATATACTTCCATCTGAGCCCAAAAAAACTGAAAGTCTTGTGGGGGACTCACTTGATCCATATTAGTATTTATGGAAAGTAAATCAATATATTTTTTACTTTACCAGTATTGGCCTTAAATTATTGTAGTTTTATTATATTTAAAACACAGTTACTAAAAAAATACAAAAATTAACGAAATATTTCGACTCCTTCAGTGGAGTCGTCATCATTTGAATAAAATAAAAACTTTATTTTTTTCGACTGATGACGACTCCACACTTTATTTTATTCGACTGATGACGACTCCACTGAAGGAGTCGAAATATTTCGTTAATTTTTGCATTTTTTTAGTAACTGTGTTTTAAATATTTATAGGTAATACTACTACAAGGTATGTGAAATAACTAAACGTTATATTAAAATTAAAATGTTAATTTAAATAATTTGCGTTTTATTAAAAACTGAACATAGAATTCAAATCAGCATCAAAATCAAAGAAATAAAGTAAAGTGCAGCTATTCTGACATAGATTCCACTTCAACTTTATCTTCCGTTTCGCTATTGGAACTTTTATCAGGGTTGTCCTGCACATTTATGATTATAGGATAGATACTTAGACCATTTAACACGGGACTAGGCAAGCGCACTTATCCCCCTCTGCCGAAGGGAACTTTTGAAACATTTTTTGTTTGATAAACACTTGTACTTGTCCACTTATTTATATTAATTTCCCTTACCGGTTTCGCTGTTAAAGCATTATCAAAGGTTTGTTTGGTTGTTTACGTACAATATCTTATCTTCATATAAACGTAAATTAAAAGAGCACTTCCTCTCGTATGAGTAATATTTAAGTAAGTATTTTAAATAATTTAAGTATATATTAATATATATTTGTATTTATTCATTTATATCCATTATATATATATCTATAATCTAAATTTTTATTATTTTATTTGTATAAAATAAGTTGTTAAAATCCTTTTGTATGCTTGCTGCCAACCTATTTCGTGTATTCTTTCACCACAGTACTGGTTGGCTGGAAGAAACCTCTTGAAGAGGTAAGCTCGCCTTTGTGCATATTTTTTTCTTTTTTTTTATCTTAGTTTAAGTTTCGGTGTGTGTACAATAAAGGATATAAAAAAAATATAATATGTATTTATTGGTGACTTTCGTTTATGCAGCCAAATTCATACTGGAGAATCAGTAAGCAGTCAGGACTTATATAAATATTTTTGTGTCTCTATACTTGTTCAAGAATAACCTCGACTCGATTAGTAACAGGAAGTCTTGAATTTATTTTGCATATTTCACAGAAAGGGTCACTGAACCTTAGTTCTGATCAATTACCGAGTTCTTAATATGAATTTGGCTATACAAACGAAAGTCACCTTACATATGCAGCCCACTTCCTAAAACTAAGCTGAAAAATAGAGTGAGGACTGGGGTAAGAGGGCTACATGAAAGAGAACATGAAACACTTTGTTCTATGTTAAATAATATGTGACATGACTATTGAAGAAGTACGGGTAAAACGTTATGTTCAAATAAGTCTACGATTGAATTCAAGAGGGTGACGTTCACAAGTAATCGTAAAGTTCCAAGTGAAAGGAATTTTCCAATTTTAATACTCATTTACGGTAATATTTTTATTGGTATTTTGGATCAGAATAGCAAGTAACTATAGAATTGTTCAATTAGCATGGTTTATATGTGTGTACCTATCAAAACCTAAAAGTTGTCACGTTGGGGTCAACCAGGTTTTATGTAATCACATTGAGTTTTTTATTTATTTGATGGGACAAGTAGCGTGAACCATTCTGTGTATCAGAACCTTAGAGTTGTCACTTTGGGGGCAACCAGGTTTATGTAAACACATTGGCTTTTATTTTGATTTTTTACCGGACAGTTGTATCAACCAAGTCATGTATAAAAACCTAAGAAATGTCTCATTGGGGTCAACCAGGGCTACATTAACACATTGAGTTTTTTATAATTAATTAAAACTAGAGAACCCTAAAAACGATCTAGAAGCAATAGCTGGAGTAAAACGAACGATGTGTTTGGTATATTAAAAAACAAACTATTCCTTTACATTCAAAATAAAGATTTTTTTTCATTTATTATTTTGCTGTTTCCATAGTAAAATTTGCACTTTTCTGTAGTTCGCCGTATGTTATTTCTTCCCAGAATTTGATCCCAATGGCCGAAACTGTCGGTCGGTCGGTGCAGTAAAACTGTGATTTATTTCTGCAAATATGCGTGTTCGATTTTTTTGCAAACAGGCGTGTTCGATTCTCGGGTAGAGAAATTTTCAAAAATCGATTGATGCAATTTTGATTTCCATCAAAATCCGCCCCGAGAATCCTTTGAGCATTTTTCGCAATTCCAATAGTTTCTGATTTGGCCACCCATGCCCACTGGAAAACTAACCCTGTATCACGCATCAGGTCCGTGCCCTGTATCCTATACATTTAAGCATAGAATAAATCCTTAATAGTCTGTATTACAGAAAGAGAGAAAGACGGACAAATTCTAAAATTGGTAGTTATGTCTTCAGTAATACTGATAAGCCATTTTATTTAAAATGTCGGAAAAGTTTTGAGTTTTCAATGTGCTGCAGCTGCAGGTACGCTTTTGTACTTCTTTATTATTAGTCGCCTCTGCCCACGTTTATTTGATTCCTGCCCCATTTTTGGCCCAAACCAAGCGTTATATTATCAACAGTCCTCATAGCCTATTTGTTGACCATGGCCACTACCATGATAATAAAGGAAACGAAAATAAGTGGTTCTCGAGTACCAACAGATCATACATACATACAAACAGACAGATAAACAGATAAAAATTCTAAAATTGGTAGTTTTAGCTTCAATACATTACTAATAATTTCATATAAAATCTAACAAAAAATTATAACCATACAGACACGCCTTTTTTACTATTTTATTATTATTTATTAATGTAGATAGATATATATATTACAATTGAATTTTGTTGTTTAATTTAATTTATTCTAATATATGATCAATTGAGGATGTACTACTTAGTATGTGAAACTCCCATCTGTTTAAAAAACCTTTAAGACCGATGTACCTTATGCGTAAAAGGACTATAGAAGAGCCAACGAGAGATGGCCCCTATGACAGCTGCGTTTAGTGATGGCCTGTATTTTAATTTCACCATAAATAAAAATCAAGTGCGACTAGCGACTTGAGTAAATAAAATATCGATTTATTTGACACGTCATATAACTTACATCATAATAATACAAATGGCAAATGTGCATTTGCTTACATTAACAAAGCAGCCATAAAATCTAGAAAACTGGTTTACAATTTTTTAATCATACAAAGATATAGTTTGTAAGCAGACGAAGCCGTACGATTAAGGAGAATAGAATCCATTACTTATTGATTACAATTCAGCCACTAAAATTCCTCATGATCCCTTGTGTTTTGAAAAAAATATAAACTTTTGCTATAATGTCTTTATAAAATCAAAAAATGATGTTCGAAACGAGTAGTACATCACTTTTCGCTGCCAGCAACAATGAAGTATTAGATTATTTTAGTGACACTTACCCATAAACAATTATGAAACTTGGTAGGCATTTAAACGTCATAGGTGCCATCTCTCGTTGGCTCTAGTTTAAGTCGCGTTATGATTAGACATAGTGCGAACTTGACGTATAGCTAGTTAGACCTACTGCGATATAGGATAGGTTTGAAGAGAGGAAAGCATAAAGTTTCATGGACATACTGAATTATAGTTCAACAGCTATTAGTCCTACTGCGATATAGGTCATATCGGAGGAAATTATTAATATTCGCAGACAGTAAAACTACCTATAATAATTTTTAAAAATTTCTCTATATTGAAATCTAAACTTAACTAAATCATATTTTAAATTAATAATGGACTATTTCACCTTCTATAAATTATTGCTTAGATTGAAAACTACACTTGTCTAAACAAAACATTAAACTTAAAAAAGCCTATTTCACCTACAATAATTTAAAATATACGTTAGGATTTGAAAATTGAAAAGGATCTTTCACATATCTACTCATTAATTTAAAATTTAATTTTATAAGTATACCTGTGTACTACTAATACTAAAACATACTAGTGGTTCCTAATTAATGATTGTGAATGTTAATAAGATCCTTTTTAATTTTGTAAATATTTTTTAAGAAATATAACGCGTTTATTTCATTATTTTGTAGTTTCTCTAGTTCCTTTTCGTGTTTTGAATTGAAAATAATATCTATTCTCCGTCTTGTGTTGCCTTCAAACTTTGTTTCAGTTTTAAATTTTGCCAACGTGACTTTTTTTTCAATTTGTACAAAAAAATGATTAATGACAGTTTATGTCCCATCCGAGCATTCAAACGTTTATGCCAACCTTCTAGACTATTGTTGGTGTGATGCATTTCGCTGGCACAACTAATTATATCGTGTAATTTGGTCATCCACTGATTCTTCATGTACTTGTTGTATTTATCTATATTTTCGGCATTTCCGTCATCTCCTAAAAGTTAGATTTCTGGCCAAACTTCAGTTATATAATTAGTTGGCAGTAAAGGTAGTAAAGAACAGAGAACGCCAGCTGATTGAACCACTTTGTACTGAAAGGCAAAAAAATATATAGGACTAAAATAAAAAAATAATCTACTTATATGTGTTCAGTTAACTATACACAACCGCCCTAGAATTATTTTCACCAAGGAACCTTAGATTAGGACCGTTGTACCATAATATAAGGTGACTTTTGTTTATCTAGCTCAATTCATACTGGAGACTAGATAAGTGGTCAAGACCACGGTTTAATGACCCTTTCTGTGAAATACGCAAAATAAAATTTTTACTTCCCATACTGAGTGGAAGTTGTTTATGAGCACATCCAAAAAAAAACGTATTTAGTATTAAACAACAAAAAAACGATTTATTTCGGCCCTCACGGGACCGTCCTCAGTCTTATTATAGAAAATATCTAAATCGAGATAATGCCATTCAGATTTTATGGTCATAAGCTTTCTGCCTGAAAGGGTCACTTTACGACCTTTCAATGGCTAATTAGTTTTCGGACAAAGTTGGCGACAATCTCGCTGGCTCACGTCGGAATTCATCAGCGTTGAAAGATTCAGTACTACCTGCCATTAAAGTTTGTGACTATATGATAACATAGTAATTAATAAAATTATTCTTCAATTGCTTTCACTGCTGTACGTGACTGTACTGGCAACGAAGTTTGTAATAAACACGGTGGCTGTGTTGCAATCGACCCTTTAAAGTACAGTTGAGTTGACAAGTGTGTCAATGCCTTACGGTTAAAGGATGCTTAAATTAATTAAGTGAATTCATTAAAGTTCTTTCCCGGCCATTTACTGCCGGTCTCCTATCATAACGGAATAATTAAACCCTTTTCTATGTTCAAGTTTTAATGTTCGCTTGTTAGGGAGGCTTCGGGACCCGCTAAGTGTGGACTAACGTTCGTTAGCGCAAGCGGGTGGCGGCAATGAGCGATATTCCATCCATCCATCCATCCATCAGCCTGTTTCGTCCACTGCTGGACATAGGCCTTTCCAGGATTTCGCCCCTCTTGGCGATCCCCCTGGAAGAAATGCCCATACTCACACACGCTGGGCAGGTGGGTTGGTGAGCGCGGTACCGAAACCCTTGCACCAGTGACGCCACTGCCCGTCACCACTCTGTTTTGAGTTGTTTTGGCCTTATGAGCAGGTGCGGAGTCCTGTTGAAACACAAATGGCCGTCCTCCAAAGAGTGTCTGGGGCAGATCTTTACTATGCGATCTAAAACCGTGTCTTGGTACACTTTGGCACTGGTTTTGACACCTTTTTCACAAAAATGCACTTCAGTAGGGCCATAGTAGGACACTTTTTTCAACGACTACTATCGACAACTACTACCCAGCGACAACTACTATCTAGCGACAGCTACTATCTAGCGACAACTACTATCTAGCGACCACTGGTATCTAGCGACATCTGTGGAATTTGTGGAATACGCTAAATCTTTCAACAATTTTATTATTACAAGTCTAGCGCTAAACTGAGTAGGTTACTGCGGTAGAGAGCGGTGCAGGAGGGCTATAGATGGGCGACGGGAAAATTCCCATCCGGAAACTTTCCGGGTTAATTGCCATTTGGGAAAAAACCGGGAATTTATTGGGGAAAATTCCCAAATGGTAGGAATTTTCATTATTTTAATATTTACTAATAATTTTATGAAAAATCGTGTTGAAACAAACTATTTTTATATTAAATGCGAGAACATACCGAACCGTTATAGTATAAAAGTTACAACTGAGAAATAAGAATTAAAAAAACTAAAATTTACATTACTTTTTAATAAGAGCCGTCAAAACTCGATATAGTCTGCTGTGCTAGACCCGATGGTATCACATACTTAAGTCGTCAATAGCGCAGTTCTTAATGGCTAAGATCTACAACCAGTGCGCCCTTCCAGTGACGCTGAGATATGATGAGATTAATGACGCTGAGACGTGGGGCACCCAGTAATAACAGATCTGTCAGGTCTAGTACAGGGGCCCTTACAACTTGTTGTTAACTATGTTTTTGAACAGTATAGCTATTTTATTTTATTTTATTTGTTATTTATAGTATAGATTTTCCTCGTCGGAACCATTTTTACGTAAGCACGTTGAAGCGTGGGTGATTGCGGTATGCCCTAATCGCCTTAACTAAGCAAAGTGTAGGCATACAAGGTGACATTTATTTATACAGCCAAAGCTTAGACCATTTAACACGGAACCTGCAAAGCGCGACTCTTAGTACTGAAATTATTCTGCCGTTTTCCACGGGAGGGGAGGTGATAAACGACTACAAAAAATAAAACGCAAAACACTAACAATATTGTACAATCATAATAAATATTCCGTTACGAACGTATGCAAAATTCGTCCTTGAGGCCGCCGTATTAACGCATTGTAATTAATTTAAATATATTCAAGTGGGTTCACTTTCAAGCGGCATTCAAAATTATTAATAATTACAGTATTGATTAATTAATTGTTTACAGCATCCGAAATTTTTGAAAATGATATTCTTTTAGCTTTTTACATTTTTATTTATTATATTCATAAATGAAATGGAACTGTCTAGCTAGCTAAGGTCTTTAATTACCTATGAAAACAATAAATACCAATAGTTATGTTTGAAACGGGTCCTAACGCGAAAAAACTTAGATAAGGTATCGATAAATACCTCTTTCCCGACAAGACCCGTTTCAAATACAATTATGTGTACAAAGCAGGAAAGTCTAAAACAAACGTTTATAAATACTAAATACAGGATTTTCTTATAGGGTCGATCACTCACAATAAAACGAAATTTTTCATTTAAAACACATTTATTAAAAGCAATAAAAAGACTGCCTCCCTAGTCTAATGGTTTATGACATCTACTTACTCATTACGGAATAATATGATTTTATTAAAGTAACTGCGAAACGAAATTTTTTCTGTAGTCTTCTTTCCATAAAAAAATCATGGTAATTTGGGATTACGTAAAGATTACAGGAAAAATATAGCGGGTGAGAAATTCACGGTGACAAAATGACAAAATTAAATTTTTAATCCACGAGTTTTATTTCGGGTACAGTATAAAATATTTGAGTCTCTCTTTTGTGGTGTGAACTTTCGAGGTTTTTCTGGGTTTTACGAAAAAGTATTTGATTTAGGATTTTTTCACCTGACATCGGAAAATAAACCACGTTTTCTTGTTATAAAAGTAACTTCAAATATAAAACTACAGCCGTTTAGACATAAAACGAAATAACAACTTAAAAAGGCATCATTTTCAAAAATAAAATCTATCGAGTGAAATGTGTCCAATTAGGTAACCAACCTGACAACGGAAAGACAAAGGTCTGAAAAAACACGTGTCCAAGTTTTACATTGATCAGAGAAGTAGTTGAATCAGCACATTGAAAGACCAAAGGCAAGCCCACCTTGAAAAATAGAAAATAAATTCAAGTGTATGTTACCTTTGATTTTCATAATTTTTAAACTTTAATTATTTGTCGTGGCAGATGCCATAGTTTTACGTATTATGTAAAAAATTCAACTGGCTACTCGTTGAGTGATGTAAGTACCTAATACATCATTTAAGAAATACATCTTACATAATAAATATCCTATTTTTAAATATATATTAAACTCTTTTTGATCTTTGTTATTTAATTTGTAGCAATAAGTAATTAAATAATAATAGTACATTCTGATGTGCAAAAAGGTTCATAATAGAGACGCAAAAAACAGTCTGGACGGTGCGCATGTGGCCGGCACGGCGGGCGATCGATAAACAAACATCTCTATCGATCGATATTTATAGTATCGATACGCCCGCGCAGCGCTCTCCAAGTCTCCACAAGAAAACCGTGCAACCAACCGCCGGATTCTATTTCCACACAGGTCGCCTGTCTCATTAAAGAGCGAAAGTCAGGTGTTTCAAGCACACCTGATGTAGGTCGGGTAGCGCACGGTCAATCAGTGCACAGTAGGCTCCCCACTCTGGAGTTAGGGCACTTTGATGGTACCATGGAGCTATGGGTGGCATATAAGAATATGTTCACCTCGTTGGTTGACAGTAGGCAGGATTTAACATACTGGCATCCGTACGTCTGCCCGCGCAGCGCTCTCCAAGTCTCCACAAGAAAACCGTGCAACCAACCGCCGGATTCTATTTCCACACAGGTCGCCTGTCTCATTAAAGAGCGAAAGTCAGGTGTTTCGAGCACACCTGATGTAGGTCGGGTAGCGCACGGTCAATCAGTGCACAGTAGGCTCCCCACTCTGGAGTTAGGGCACTTTGATGGTACCATGGAGCTATGGGTGGCATATAAGAATATGTTCACCTCGTTGGTTGACAGTAGGCAGGATTTAACATACTGGCATCCGCACGTCTGCCCGAAGGACCTCTTCTTTCTGAGAATTTTTGTTCATTATGATAACCAAAATATTAGTTTTTTTTATATATTTTGTTTGTCATAATGATAACCATTATATAATTGTAATTATAAAAGGGCACACGTTACTTTCGTTGAATTCAACAAAATCTAGGGTTATGACAAGTTTTAAGATACAATTAGATAATTCTGTTGGGATATCATTTACCCATCCATCAGACACGAATTTCAACGCTAGTTACCAAGTTAACCTAAACCTGTGCTTGTAAGAAACTTTGGTATCACTGTGTGTGGACGTTGTGCGCTTTCATGATGTACTTGTGTAACATTCTATGATGGTTGTTCCCGCCAGCATGTTACCCTAATTTGGAATCGTCTGACATGAAGCGTTACATCTTCAAACGTCATACTTTTGTGCACTCTGGAGAAATAGATTTGGTAGGCTTCAGGTCACATAAAGTTGCAGGGACTGTGTCGTAATATCTGTGTAATTAAATAAAGCATTCCTTTGGCACTGGTGAGAGCGACGTTTCTTGTTTTCTACAAGACTGAAGCAATCACAATCAATTCGAGGCGAGGGTTGGATGGTGGTAGATGGTTTTTTTCAGTTTCAAGCTAAGAATCTTTTCCGATTAGGGTGACGGCGGTAGTTGCTGACTGGAGCAATAGAACATCGAGACATACGAGTCCTTGTATGCAGCAGGTGTTGCTGTCAGAGGCTGCAAAAGCGTTTTCGCACTCTTTCGTAGTATAATAAGTGGATTAGTCCCGATGAAGCCTTGGATCCATCTTACGGGTTAATCGTGATTGTTTCTTGGTCTTCTTAGTCAGAGCAGCAGCATCCCGCAATGGTTTTTATAAACAAAATAGCAGAAGAAAAAAAGTTTTTTTGGTCAAGTAATTTTTTCACTTCCCAGTACAAAGTGGTTCAATCAGCTGACTAAATTTGTATGAAAAGGTGAAAAAAAGTTCGCGCAAAAAATTGTTTTTCTTTGTATTATGGTCTATTAGGGATACTCTATCATCTCTTAAATTTTTTTCATTTTGAATTGTAGGACCTGACTTTGGTTGATACAGACAAATTCACACTGGAGACTCGGTAAGTAGTCAGGACCACAGTGCAATGATCCGGTTTGCGAAATACAAAAAATATTTTTGTGCCCCTATACTTGTTTGAGAACAACCTCGACTAGGAAACTTATTTGAAGGACTAAACTTCACTCGTTCTTTTCGATGGAAAGGTTAAACCTACAAGATCGAAAATTCTCGCTTCGATTCAATTTAAAGAAAAAAATCTTTCAACAGGTCCCAAAAAAAAAAAGAAATAGCAAAACCCGCCCTCCTGTAGGAGCCATAAATAATACAGATAAATATGCTTCCCTTACCAAAGAAGTTTTGAGTGCAAGAGTAAAACTCCCTCGTGTCAATTCTTTCTAGTTACGGAGAGTAAAAAAACTCAAATTTGGACATTTTTACGGTCCCAAAAGTGAAAAATTTTAAATATCTTGATATTTTTCAAATGTCAATAGCTTTTTCTTTAAAACATATATCAAATCAATGTAAAAAATTAGACCAAGATCCGATTTAACTAATTAAGAAACAAATTGAAACTTAGCCAAACTCAATAGATTATAATCATTGACATTACAAACCATGGACCTCGGGTCTATCAAGGACTGCACCAAGAAATGCGAGACAGCAGTACGTGCAACATGTCAGCGCTACAAAAAACCAAGCAACCATAAAACAGGTGACAAAACTTGCCCTCCACGGAAATATGCTCTAACGCGATATACGTATACAACAGATTATGAGGGCGTTTGAACATAACCCCGACCCCGCCCCCAACGCGTCCCTGTAATGTCGCGGGCGAAGACTGAATTATCTGGTCAGAGTATAGTAGCAGTAGTCCGGTTAGTGTAAAGCTTAGAACAATAATATCCCTTTAGTAGCAGTTCAGGTAGAGAACAAAAAATCCAAACTTCAAGCACATTTTTCAGCTGGTGGTACCTTCTTAATTCTCTACGCAATTAAAGCTCGGTTATACTCTTGTAACGCAGTATCTATTTTGAGTTAATGATATCTATTATACTTGTCCGCACGTATAATACGCAATTTCCTTAGGCGCAATCCAGACAGAAGCATAATGAGCCCCTGTTTTCTGCTACCTACTACTTGCTTGATTTGATTCCTGGCTTAATTACATAACTTTAAATCTTTGATTTGATTAAAAAACAAAAGTTGGTTTTATAATAATTTGTTTAAGATAATTTTTTAGACGAATTTTGAGTCATAGTTTTCAAGGTCGCACTTGTTTTTGTATGTGCTGTTTTCGCATTACCCGACAAAATCGCTCCGATATGGCCATTTGCTCGATAGCTTTAGTGCGGACAGGTCATTACGGAAGACTAAGACAATTTTGGATACATCCCATTGCGGAAGATAAATATTCAGAGAGAGCATTTTATACTCTTTTTAGCGAGCTACAAAACGCACCGAGAAAGTTCTTTAATTACTTTCCTACAAGTGAATCCACGATATGATTATTTGCTAATTCATCTGACAAACAATATCAAGAAACAAGACACACATATTCGAATGGCTTTGGGGCCTAAGGAAATGCAAGCACACACAGAGACAATTTAGATATACGTATATCAACATAAAAACATTATCGTCCGACGGCTCACGGGCGTCCGATAGTGCCGCCAACATATCGGTGTCGGTTCCGATATCCGATACTGGATCGGACAATGTGAAAGACTACTCATTCCATACATTTTACTTGCCCCGATATCGCACCGGTGGTGTCCGACCCCGACATCGGACCGCCAAAGTGCTAATAAAGACCAATCAAATAAGCCCAAACTCGAAGGGTCCGCTGTTGTCCGTTGAGGAGATCCCGTACCCATCTTCCAGTCCCATTATCAGACCCTGGTCACCATGTTTTACCAAAGTGCTAATAAAGACCAATTAAATAAGCCCGGTATAGAAAATCAGAAAAGTAAATCTGGACTGGAATCTGGATTTGAATCCGGGACCTCTCGCTTAACAGGCGGTTGCTCTGCCAACTGGACTATCCAGTTCTCAACACGACGTGCGAATTTACGCATGTGCTTTCCTGTACCAGCACACACACATTCACATCATGAATCAGTAATATAGAAACTCTTCTACAAATAACAAAAATGTATGAAGTAATTAAAGAAGTACTAAGTTTTCCACTTGGCGCTAAATTTCGCTAAAAAACGTTTTCCGTTCGGCACCAAACTAGCAAAAAAGCGCTTCCAAGGAATGGATACTCTTCATCAATCAATGGATAACAACTTTTTCTGAATCTTTGTTTTTCAAATGTTTTTAGCATTTTCAGATGATGATCTTTACTGAAAGTTGATTGATATCATCAGCGATATTAATGATAGCATTGCTATTGGCATCATTTATGCTTTACGTGCTATTTGTTTTGACTTTTGTTACAGTTTTTGTTGATTTTTGTTTTGTTATTGTTGTTTGTTTTTTTTGGTGAAATGCCGAGAAAAATAAAAAAAAACTGAACTCAAGCTTGATTTCAGTTTCAAGCTCAAATTAACAAAAAGTAGTTTGGATAATCAAAGATCAATCAAATAAAAAATCGCTTTGACAGCCCTTGTTAACGTTCTCGGTACAAAAAAAATCGATTCTATTTCGTTAGGGCACATAACTATAACTGTCAACTTTGAACTGCATCCATATCATGATAACTCGAACATAGGGTTCTGTAGTCAACAAAGAACCCTTATAGTTCGTGTCTGTCTGTCTGTCCGCGGCTTAGCTCAGGGACTTTAAGTACAAGAAAGCTGTAATTTGGCATGAGTATAAATATTAATAACGCAAACAAATTGGTAAAATAAAACTATGAAAAAAAGGTTTTATATTGTACCTCCCGTACACGTAAAGTGAGGATGAATTAACTTATTTGAAAGTGTGACTTCTCATGGAATTTTAATTATTTCGCCCTTCATATTTATCTAACGTCCAAATGAACAAAATTGGAATAAAGACCAACTTTTTGTGAACAACGGCTATAGCCTTTGAATCAGTCATAGGCAACTTGAAAATAAAATACCCTCTTCATTTATTGCTTACCTTTAGGCAATTTTAGTAGGGATTGCACATCAAAGTTTTTCTATCAAACGGTGACTTACCAGGTCAAGCCACGATAGCCCAAGACCCGTGTGGCTGCAGCCCACGGAGAAGAAGCCTGGGAAAAAGTAAAACCCACACCTCCATCCCTCCGCCAGGGAAAGGACCCATAGATTACCATCGGTCGCTAAAATAATAGTAATTCCCTTGTTATAGGATACTTAGCGTTTATTGTGTTGTAAGGGTCCGAATATTTGGATTAAATTTATAAGAAGACAAGTAAAATATATTTTTGAATTTATATACAATTTGATTATTTATTTAGGAAAACAGTAAGTGGATCAATTTTGCATAACACACATTGTATCACCAAGGCAAATTACCTTTTGAGCAAAAGTGGAACCCTCCATACCGCGAGGCCCAATACTCCGACAGCTCGTTTTGTTTCGTTTACAAAACCGTATAATTTAGTTCTGTCTCGCAGTTAAGATATTCCCCCTGTGGTCTTCACTTGCCTTAAAAAGCTAAAAGAAGTTTAGATCTTTTTCCCGGAATACAGATAACCGGCGCGGCGCGGCGTTCAGTAGTCATCGCTCCAATAGAATTTCGCTATCTTCAAAGGTACTTTTACTTTTTGATGCCTCCTTGAATTAGTGAATATACTGGTTTCAGCAGCAGAAAGTAAAATAATCGAATTAATGAATCACGACGTTTATGTTTTCTTTTATTTCCGCCCGGACAGCTCTAAGTTGGCTGATAACGTGTATCAAGAGCCAGAACTCTCTACATACACGCAGAGAACCACAAGTCCCGGAACTGACGTTTGGAATTAATATTATTGAAATTCTAGATACCGGGTGTAAATAGACTGCTGCCATTAAATTAAACCATAAAATGTATATAAATAATTTTTTGTTTGATAAACACTTGTACTTGTCCACTTATTTATATTAATTTCCCTTACCGGTTTCGCTGTTAAGCCGGTAAGGGAAATTAATATAAATAAGTGGACAAGTACAAGTGTTTATCAAACAAAAAATGTTTCAAAAGTTCCACCAAGTGCCAACAATCACGAGCATCAACTCCGTATATAAATAAGTAAATAAAAATATAAGAAAATCTCTCTTGTTTCGGTATCTTATGTTACGAGTTTATAAACACTAAGCATAGCACACATGCCAGTTATTTTGCGTGCGAGATGCCGCCTACTAACCCAAAGTATAAAAAGTAGAAGCCGCGCCTTTTGAAGACTGGTTAAATGTCTGTATATCAAAAATAAATAAAAAACCGACCAAGTGCGTGTCGGGCCACGCGCAATGTAGGGTTCGTACTTAACGATATTTTGAAAAGTTACTATGCAGGCAAATATTTTTCTAAATATATTACGGTATTAGGGCTCTTAACACTACTTTGAACTTCATATTTTCTATTTCTGTTCCAGAATTGCAGTCAAATCCTCAGATGAAGCTTTAGGAAAAGCACTCATTAGAGAAGTTCAGGAAAATTACGGACAAAAGAAACATTCGTATGGATTTTTAAAATAACACCAATATAATACATAGGTAACACTAAAAGTTTCCGGAACTGGCCACTTACATAAACAATATTTAAAAATTTATTGCAACATTTGAAAATAGAACTCTTTGGCTGTAGAATGCAGTTTGTTTTATCTGACTGTCTTTTGTTTTTACCTTGTGGCGCCATTTAAAAAATTGTGTGTCTGCATCAACATGGATTTAACTCGGGAAAAATTTCGTAGTTTGATTTTCTACGATTTTAAGTGTAATTTGACAGCTCAACAGAGCATCGCTCGGCTTGAAACAGCTTTTGGCAATGAAGCACCATGCAAGACGACTGTTTATAGCTGGTTTGCAGAATTCAAGCGTGGTCGTATCAATCTCAGTGACGAATCTCGCGATGGTCGGCTGTCCACCGCTGTGACCAACAAAAACATCGATGCTGTGCGCCGTATGATTGAAACAGACAGGCATGTGACCTACCATGAAATTCGCGCATCCTTAGAAATAGGCATGAGTCAAATACAATCAATCCTACACAAACATTTGGGTGTGAGAAAGCTGTGCTCGCGGTGGATCCCACACAACTTGACCGAGGCTCAAAAAACGGACCGCGTCACTTGGTGCAGTGCCATGCTTACCAGATTCAACGAAGGTGCGTCAAATTTGGTGTGGGACATAGTAACAGGTGACGAAACATGGATTTATTGCTACGATCCCAAAACAAAGCAGCAATCGAGCGTATGGGTCTTTCAAGATGAGCCGAAACCAACCAAAGTGGCGCGCGTGAAAAGTGCATCTAAGCGGATGATAGCTTCTTTTTTTAATAAAACTGGACACGTGGCTACTGTTGCTTTAGAGAATCGTCGTACCGTGAATAGTGACTGGTACACGACCATTTGTTTGCCGGAAGTTATTGACGAACTCCGTAAAAATAACCGTAAACGCCGTATCATCCTGCACCACGACAATGCTAGTTCTCACACGGCCAGACAGACAAACGACTTTTTGAAGACGAAAAATGTAGAACTCATGAGTCATCCTGCATACAGTCCCGACCTGGCACCTTGTGACTTTTTTCTGTTCCCAAAAATTAAGAACCAATTACGCGGTCAACGATTTTCATCACCAGAAGAGGCTGTCGAGGAGTATGAAAAACACGTTTCAGAGGTCACCACAGGGGAGTGGCACAAAAGTTTTCAAAACTGGTTTGATCGAATGAAAAAGTGCATAGACGCCAAGGGAGATTATTTTGAAAAACAATAAATTAATTTTGTACCTTTAATAGTATTTTTTCATATTCATTCCGGAAACTTATAGTGCGTCCCACGTATAACGTCACAAAAACATTTCTTAGTTTATTTTAAAAAAAAAGTCTTACATGTTTCCCATAAACCTTATGTGTCAGCCGGGACTTCTTAGCTGAAAGATAATAGTAAAGTAAAAATAAAAACACAGATCATACGAAATACGAAAAACCAAGGTTTCGTTTCGAAACGAGTGAATTTCACTCGGCGGCTAAAGATGGGCGATTATGATTATGAATGACAGAAATCAGATGATGTATTTCTGTTGCCGCTATAACAACATATACTAAAACCGGCCAAGTGCGAGTCGGACCAGCGTACTCCTATACAACAGACATGATTTTTTTGCCGTTTTTATAGATAATGCATGAACCGTGATAGTTAGACCGTTGAAATTTTCACAGATGATGATGGGCACAATGATTACGCCATTCTTCGATGGATATAGCGTTAAAGGCATTTTCAACCATTTGTGGCATTTCGTTGGCTGGTTTTCCGATGTTAACTGCTGCGACTTTCCGTTTCATTGATGCCCAAACCATTTCGATAGGATTGAGGTCAATTATATTATCTTAGACATACATACACTCACATCTGTCTCCCAGAGGGGTAGGCAATTCCATCTACTACGACCCTGACACACACACCACATCCATCAATCTAGTCATACAACCTCTTCTATTCCAGGTACTTTGGACTTCCCCCTTCTTCAGTTTAACAAAATTTTGAATGAAATTAGTTATTGGTAATAAGGGTTCCGTACCCAAAGGGTAACCTCCGCTGTCCGTCTGTCTGTCTGTTCGTCAGATACCAGGCTGTATCTCGTGAACCGTGATAGTTAGACAGTTGAAATTTTCACAGATGATGTATTTCTGTTGCCGCTATAACAACAAATACTAAAACCGGCCAAGTGCGATTTGGACCTGCGCACTCCCATACAACAGACATGATTTTTTTGCCATTTTTATATATAATGGTATGGAACCTTTCGTGCGCGAGTCCGACTCGCACTTGGCCGGTTTTTATTGGAACAACAATGAAATCATAAAAAAATCAGGTGTTCCATACAAAAGATAAATTACCTACCCGCCTAAAATGTACTGAGTATATGATTATTTTTTCGCGATTCGAGTATTAGCTCTGTACTCTGTAGAAAAATTGTTCGTTAGAGGAGATACAAATTATTTATTTATTATTTAGTCATTAAAGCTAATTGGACTTAGAAGAGTACTACCATGTAAATATTCATTTAGTTACTTATTTGACCACACAGTAACCCTCCGAAATATTTTACATATTATAGTATCCTACATTCGTCCGTTTGATACTATTATATTGTACTCTTTAGACAAAGACAATTAAGAGGTCATTCATTTTTAATTAATCAATCAATCAATCAATCAATTTATTTATTGCATTAAATTACATGTTAGTTTTAGATGTTATATGTACATAATTATGGTTCAATGTAATTTTACCCATAGGGTGTAACAATATTCTTAATTTATTAATAAAATATAACTAAGTATAATAATAATCAAATCTTTGCTATTTCCATGCATACAACTTATTTTAATATATCGTTCATTTGAAGTATACTTATAGTTAATTAAATACATTTATTCATGCAATGGTTAATAATATAACGGTTTTACATTTTTATGGTGTAGATTCAAGAAATTCTTTGAAACTGTATGGACAAACCGTGATCAAGTACTGTTTTAATTGAATGAAAAACTTATTTCCTGTTACAGACTTAATTTCATCAGGCAAATGATTGTAAGCCTTGATGGCTGCCAGTTTTGTAGTACGAGTATAAGTAACAGTTCTACTAGGAGGCACATTCAAGTCATATTTGAAGCGTTCGTTGAGTCGGTCACTAATACCTGGAGTTCTCAGTGGGAATTTTTCTGGGTAGCGCCTTACTAATTTACAGAGCTCAATAATGTATAAAGCCGTGATGGTGTGTATTCCGAGTTCAACAAAAGAAGTTTGGCAAGTTTCCCTGCTCGATTTATGTCCGTCCAAAATGCGTATACATCTCTTTTGAAGAACGAAGATTTTTTGAACGTCTACACTACCACCCCATTCTGCTATTCCATACAAAACTCTCGAATGAAAAAAGGCAAAATATGACTGAAGTGTTGCTTTTTTTGTAGCTAACTTCGACAAACCTCTTAGAGCATAGCAAAAACTGCTTAGTTTATTTACTAATACCTCTATGTGCTTTTTCCAATTCATGTGATCATCAACATGGACACCTAAGAATTTCGCATTTTGCACACAATTAATTAGTCTATCATCGATTTTCATTTCAAGTTTTAACTCTTCCGTGTTGTAATTTCTGAAGCATATTAATTTAGTTTTAGTGACGTTTGTATTGAGATTGATGTGTTTTAACCAATGAATTAACAATTTGACAGATTCAACTATATTATTAAAATCATGACATCTATCGTGTCTTTTAAATTTAAAAAACACAGATATATCGTCTGCAAACATTATAGTTTTTTCCTTTACTTCACGAGGGAGCTCGTTGACGTACAAAAGGAAAAGTATGGGCCCCAGTATACTTCCCTGTGGTACTCCCTTATGTATTTTTGAGACTTTTGACTCACCGTTTATTAGGGTATTCGATTTATTGAGAATTGGCAGAATGACACTTTGACTTCTATCTTCTAAATAAGACCTAAACCAAGCGTTAGCAATCCCTCTGATTCCGTACCGATCTAAAATTTCAAGCAAAATATTATGATTTACGTAATCAAAGGCCTTGGAGAGATCAAGTAGAACCGTTCCAACAATTTCTTTGTCATCCATAGCCTTTGTCACAAACTCTGTCATATCAAATATAGCATCTGTTGCAGAGGCTCCTTTTCGAAAACCAAATTGTTCTTTAGACAGAATATTACGGTATGTAAGGAATTTACGTAATCTGTTTGCCATTATTTTTTCAAAAATCTTCGACAATGTTATGAGTAGTGATATGGGGCGATAATTGTTAACATTCAATTTGTCGTCTTTTTTATGTATCGGTTTTATGTGAGCCTTCTTTAGTTTAGTCGGAAATATACCTTCAGTTAAAGACAAGTTAATTAGGTAAAGTAAGGGATCAGCGATAGCTTCTATAATAAACTTTAAAACATCGATTGGAATATTATCGTAACCACAACTTTTTTTATTTTTTATTGATTTTATGGTTTCGTACAACTCGTCCATAGTAACCGGCATAAGAAACATTGAATGTGGAGCGAAGGGTGGTAAGACATTTTTTTTATTATTATTATTTGGTTTCGTAATCTTTTGGATTTCATCAGTGCTTGTAAAAAAATTGTTAAATAAATCTGGAGCTTCAGAGTCAGATTTTATTTTGTTTTGTCCATCTGACAAACCAACGTAACTGTTTACCTCTAATGAACCTGTACCTTTAATGTTGTTGTTTATTAATTTCCAAGTTGACCTAATTTTATCCTGAGAATTTGTAATTTTTCGTTCGTTGTACACTTTTTTAGCGTAGGAAATTACCTTACTTAATACACTACAGTATGACTTGTAATGTTCTAGTAGAACACCATTTTTGAATCTCTTAGTCTCCACAAACATTTCTCTTTTTTTCTTACATGAATTCTTAATTCCTGGTGTGATCCATCTTGAATCGCTTTTAACGTATCTATCATCTCTAACTCTGATCTGGGGACAGTGGTCATCGAACGCCTTAACAAGAACTTTGTGGAAGATATTAAAGCCATTTTCGCAATTTGTGGCAGTGAAAACTTCATTCCAAGACAGAGAGAGTAAGTAGTTTCTAAGAGATTCAAGATTTTTCTGTTTTAAATTTCTAACTAGTCGAAAAAATACTGATTTCTTTTTTAACGGAAGGTTAAAGGTCGCATATTGGAGAGTGTGGTCCGAGAGGCCGACTTCTACTACCAGAGCATCATCAAGTTCAGTATTGGATAATATATTGTCAATACATGTACGACTATGACTTGTTATACGAGTAGGTTCATATATGTATCTCTTTATATTGTGGGACTGCAAAAGGGATATGAAATCTTTTGATTCTGAATTGTTAGCCAATAGGTTTACATTGAAATCGCCACAGATAATAATTTTCCGCTCTTTGTGTTTTTGTACAAAATTTAATGCTAAGTCCAGATTTTTTATAAAATTATCATCAAATCAATTATAATTATAATCAATCAAAAGCACTAAAAACGAAGGTATGAAAGGATGTACTACCTAACTTGAAATAGTGAAAAATAAATCAGCTGTTTCATACATTTTGGTCGAATAGGATAGCTTTTCTATGGAACAGCTGACTTTTTTCGCGGTTTTAGGGTCACCACTTAGTTTTCACCATATATAGTTACTAACTTTTATACTTTCATTCATCCTCTCTATATGCCCAAACCACCGAAGCATTCCTTTTTAGGGTTCCGTAGTCCGACAAGGAACCCCTATAGTTTCGCCATGTCTGTCTGTCCACGGCTTAGCTCAGAGACTATTAATACTAGAAAGCTATAATTTGGCATGGGTGTACATATTAATCACGTCGGAACCTTCGTCAGTTGATGAAGCTTCCCTTTCCACAGGATCCCCAGGAGACATGTTAGATATAATGGTGCTATCTGTGCGGTCACTAGTGCCAGAATGTTCATCCTTATTCAGTTTTATTTCTGGAGATGGCAAGATCGGTTTGCTATAATGTAACAGTGATTTTTCCTCTGAATGTTTATCGTCCTTGCGAGTTGGGGGCCACCCAGGGAAAGAATATTTATTTGAGATTTCTGGGGGCTCCACCACATCCAGACCTTCAGGAAGAATAGCTTTGATATCCTTCATCAATCTGTTTTTATTGTATACTTTCAAGAAGCCAAAGGAAGTAGACAAGTGAAAGCACAGTCCACCCTCATAAACCCACGTTCTACCGAAGATTATTATATCCCAGCGTGATGAGTGGTGAGGCGTACCGCCGTTCTTAGTACACAAATACGTACAGATAACCCCTTTGGGGTTTTCTACGATCTATATCACAGACACAAAACGCGATAAATGAAATATTTAGAGGTACTTTTAGATTTTTTTTTCCATTAATTGAAAGTTTGAAATCGTGTTTTCGAGCTAGTCAAAATATTTTTCATATCTTCAAAAATTGTGTCTATTTTTTTCAGTTCTGTATTTATGTCAGGTGTTCTACATGGTTCGATTCTTATCTCCATGGTCGTCAGCAGCGCGTTCGTGTTAATGAGACGTTCTCTGATTGGTGTGATGTGACTGCTGGAGTTTCACAAGGCCCCATTCTCTTGCAGCTGTACTTATCTTACAAACAGCCTCTCTGACCTAAGTAATGTTAACAATAAATATTTCAAATAATAATTTTGTATAGTAAGGGCGGGTCAATATTATACATTTTTTTGAAGTGATTAAATATTGTAAGGTTCCGTTAGTTGCCCAGTACATTTTATAAGTTGGGCTACTAATACAGATCGCGCCAAACTTCTAGCCCCATAAATTTAGATGAACGGCCCATACATTGTCGTGTTTAGTGGGGACTAATAGTTTGGCGCGACCCGTACTCGTAAACCTGTAAAGCCTACTTAGCTGTGATAGTCCTTTTAAATTCATTATATATACTAGTTCTAGGATTTTTTTCACATATCTATAAACTGTTTAGCCGGCAGGGGGGGGGGGGGGACGCTTGACTCTAACAAAAATTATCACTTCTAAGCTTTATATTTCACCAACGGATCCTTAAATCGAAAAATGGGTTTTACACACTCATAATGTTTTTGAACGACCTATCCAACGATACCCCACACTATGGGAAAGACAAAAAAAAAAAATTATCCTTAATTTAAATGTACGGGAGACACATAAAAAAAAATTTTTTCGCGTTTTTTTTGTATAATTATACTGTGAAATCACATAGATACCTCACAATTTTGTGTTTGCGTCTGTATGAAGTGGATTCATTGGGAATATACGTTGTGAGAGAGCAGGACGAATCTATCTAGAGTCGTGCGAGGGAGCACGATAGATATAGCACTCATGTATGAGTCTTATCAAATTCAACGTAAGAGACAAACTTAGTGAAACTTGATAAAAAAATACACAATATTTTAAACAATCTTGTTCAATTATCTAATAGTACATCACGATACGAGAGCGATGAAATGTTTTCTGACGAGTGTGAGTTTGCGGCACGTCCCAGTCCCATCATCAGACCCTGGTCACCATGTTTTACCAAAGTGCTAATAAATACCAATCAAATAAGCCCAAACTCGAAGGGTCTGCTGTTGTCCGTTGAGGAGATCCCGTACCTACCTTCCAGTCCCAACATAAGACCCAGATCACCATGTTTTACCAAAGTGCTAATAAAGACCAATAAAATAACCCCAAACTCGAAGGGTCTGCTGTTATCCGTTGAGGAGATCCCGTACCCACCTCCCAGTCCCGTCATTAGATCCTGGTCACCATGTTCTACAAAAATACTAATCAATACCTAGCGATCAAATAAACTTAAACTTGCGAGGTCTCCTAAAATAAACATACACCAGTGGATGATTGAAACCTCGACCATGAGACTACATACGACTACGCAAGGCGTACATACCACATGATTAACTAAAAATATTATTGAGTGCTTAAAGAATTTTTATAGTCAGTTCAGTAGTTCTAGATATTACCCATATCTTCTAACATTACCCGTAACATATCTACTATTGATAAAGTAGTGAAAAGTCGTGTGTGTAAATTTATATTTTTTCTACATTTTATATGAAATAGGATCTTATATAGGCTGAAGCATACAACACATTTTTAAAATTTTTACTTTATTTTAAGTATAGATTTTGAGAGTACAAATGTAAATGTTTGCAGCTGCTACAAAAATTGTCCAAGTTCGAAAACCAAACACACTTATCTCATTAATGTATTTAAGGCGATACCTCACGTTTGTAATCAAGAAGCCTGCGCTTGTTCTTTCCTGACTAATTACCGAGTCTTCAGTATGAGTAGTGCTGCATAAATAAATAAAATAAACTATATATCAGAAAAAAAAACTGTCAAGGTGGTGTAAATATGTACAGTCAAATTTATCTAAAATTTTCCTATACAATATACGAGTACATTCCACATTTAAAATATAAAGTACTAGCCTTTGCCCGCGGCTTCGCTCGCGTTAAAATGTCTTTCAATCTTTGAGTTTAATCGATAGTTGTCAGCTTGGTGGTTATTTTATTTATAATTCTATAAAAATGTTGTACTTAAGTTAAATTTACATTACATAATTTCTTAATATATGTTTTGGGATAGAGCCTAGTTATCCACGCTTCAAGACAACTTATATTGGTAATTATTGTCTAAATTATGTTTGTTACATATATATCTTAAATAAAGAAATTATTCTATTCTATTCTATCAAAACCCCTTATGTTGACCAGAGTCAGATAAACCACGTCCAAATCCGTTGAGTGGTTCTCGAGTTAAAACGGAACATACACAAGACAGAAAAAAAAACAAAAAAAATTAGTTTGGTTTGGCATTGATGTATGTTAGTACTAGAGTTTTGGCTTCAGTACAATACTCGTACAAATAACCAATTTCATTTAAATTTCGTGAAAATATTAAATGTACAGACACGACTTTTTACTACTTTATTATTAGTATAAGTTGTGTCCAACCGGGACATAATCAGCCGTTCTATTACGATTCTCGTATCCCAATGTCAAATTAATATTACTTTCACAGTTGAATTCAACATCGTTTGGGGCGGCTGACTACTGGTAATTTGTGAAAATGGTGTATGCAAAGTTATAACAAAATTAAAGCTTATGAAAAGAGCTACAGATTGAATACATTTTATGTCAAAAATAAAAATAAGGATGAAATCCAGTGCTCGGCCAGGGGCGGCTGAGCACTGGGAAAGTCGTAAAAAAAGAAAAGCCAGTAGTCAGCCGGTTTAAATTATACGTAAATTGAATATAAAACAGCAATATTTAAAGAAAGAAAGAGAAGAAAGAAAAGCAATTTATTTTAAATACCTCCAACAATACACAAAATAGACATGAAAAATCACACACAACTAGAATTAACAAAGAGTAAGAATGTATAACATAATAAATATAAGTAGCAGGATTTTAACATTTAGAAAAAGGTGGTAAATAAAAAGGGATTCAACTCAGCTTAGTGCTGCGGTAAGTGCCACAGCGCTGTTATTCTGTTGAACCCTGAAACTAAAATTAAAGCTTAAACTAAACCTATGCTAGGTGGCTTATATCTAAGGATTGATTTATGAACTAGGAATTGGAATGTGCAGGAAGTATGTATATATAATAAAATATATAAAAATATATATCTACAAAAAATAAATATATAACAACAATTTTTTCTTGATTAGGGTTATTTTTGTTTTTGTTTTTCTAAAAGATATTTTTTCAATTTGATCCGAAATGTTTCCTCTGTTTTGCATTCTCGAATGGGAGGGGGCAAATCATTCCATACCTTTGACGCCCTGTATCAAAATAATTTTGAACCCACTTTTCTTTTATTTTCACGGTCGGTCTTAGAATTTTTGGATTCACCCTCGTAGGTATAATATAGTATATTATACGTACACTACACCTCTACATACAGTTCCCGCAACCATTCAGGCACCTGCTTGACTCTTTAATATCATTACTTTTTTGTATTTTTGCTACTTTTACTTTGCAATTTTGGTAGATACTTACCTTAAGTAAGATTTAAAGGGGGTAGTAGGGGGTTTATCCAACTCTTATTTTTTCTTACGTAGCGGGGAGCATTACTTCTACTTGACACCACTGAGTTGATCTACAGGTTCCTCAAATATCTGCCAGATATGGCGTACAAATACTTTGTCCCTAGATAATATTCATCATATACACCAGTTCTTATTGTGACGTTTACAAACGGGAAACTTGAGCCGCGGCCGACCGTGCCGCATGCCCTAAAATGTGTATTTGTGCCCGAAGCACGGCAATAGGCTCATACCTTAACAGGTTGCTTTAATTCAACAGAATGCTTCAATTTACTGGAATTTAGATGCACTATTATTTAGAATATTGTGATTTTAATACTAAATGACAATGATTTGACTATTTCTGAAAATGTTGTTCAGGAGATATCCGTTAAAATAAGTCGGCCGTTTCCAGCAGATAGAGTGATTTTGATATTAAAGTAAGACTAATTTGACTATTTCCGAAGATATTGTGAGCACAGAGCATTTAGCATTGAGTTTACTTTGTTTGTTAGCCATCGTGAAATAAAGAGATACACTGACCGCTTGCGTTATGATTGTCCCATATAATAGCCCTGAGTTAGAGCTTTAGAATCGTGAGAGAGAAGAGGCTGTTACGAGTGTTGGATGGACACAGTCGACAACACCTGTCAACTCCTCGAGGATGTATGTCGTGATTTGTCCACAGCAAATCGTAGAATTCGGATTTTTATGATTTGCTTCGGCAGGTCGTAAAGTATGAAATCGAAAATCTTTCATTACAAGTTAAAATAGGTGCTATGACGAGCGGAGCGAGGGAGAAAGTGTACGGTTCACATCTACTAGTAAATCAATTTGGGGAGCAGAGCGAGACAGAGAGACGCCCCCTACTTTTAATAGAAATACAGAACACCTAGAAAAAAAAATGAAACGGTGTTAGATTTTCAAATATTTTTGAATAATAATCTGCCAAATCACAATTACATTCATTCATTTTTTACGATGGAGTGGACTCGCAAAGGGACCGAGTAGCACCAATTGCATTGCATCGTTGCGGGCATCCACCGAAGACGATATTCAACTTGCTTCAAAAATTAAAAATCACGAAGAGGTTCGTGCACCGTACCATCAAGAGGTACAATGAAACCTCTAGTGTCGATGACGAGAAAAGAACTGGCAGACCTCGTTCCGTTAGGACTCCAGGGGTCATCAAAGCAATCAAGGCGCGTATTAATTCGGGCAAACTGCTTGTTAATAGTTACGTGATCACGTGAAAATTATTCAATTTTATGCGTTACATTTTAGCTGCATTACATTACAACTGTAACACGTTTTTAAGTTTGTTAATGTAATGCAAACAAAATGTAATACATTAAAGTAGGTAATTTTTCTGTGAAGACTTTATTATTAATAAACTATTTCCGCAAGTTGCTTTAAAACACATTTATTGCATACTTGTTATTCAAAAGTAAGGAAAACAATATTATGATGTGCATTTTGAATCGAGATCGTCCGTGTGTTCAACACCATTGTTTTAAATAACCATGATGATGCCTACACTACTCGGTGTACGGGCAATCAGCCGTACATTTCGCAACGTTGCGGCCTACGTATGTTCAGCGCATGCGTCATGTATTACTTTAACGTTTTACCTTTTCTTTATTTATTAATAACTGAGTACTTACTTAGCTACCATAGAGATCACACCTAGAGAACCTACGAATAGTTGATAAGTCACAGATTACAAACAGATACCAAATGCAAAATGCTGTATTTTGGATACGGATAGTTTCGTTATAGTTCTGAAAAACGCTGTTTTAGTCGTGTGCGTTACGCCAGCGGCATGTAGGCGCTTTTCAGGATTTTATCTTGACCGATATAATTACCATATTTATCTAATTACACTTTTGTAGGGACTTCCTTTTAAGTATATAAATACCTGTAACAGGAAGCCCCGCTCTTCCATAACTTAAATTCGTTGACATGAAATTTAAATTG
Source organism: Ypsolopha scabrella (assembly GCA_910592155.1). Taxonomy (NCBI): domain Eukaryota; kingdom Metazoa; phylum Arthropoda; class Insecta; order Lepidoptera; family Ypsolophidae; genus Ypsolopha; species Ypsolopha scabrella. Next base: position 15,002,129 of record OU342985.1, read on the forward strand.
AAAAACATATTAAGTACCTACGAACTACAAAAACATGAGATAATATAAGTATGTACATTAAACATTATACATTTAATTTTAAGTTTCTAAAACATACAAAAAAGGAAACAATATTTTAAAAGTGTATGAGTGAGATGGTGTGTGTTTGTGTGTGAGAAGGTGTGTGTGTGTGTGTGTGTGTGTGTGTGTGTGTGTGTGTGTGTGTGTGTGTGTGTGTGTGTGTGTGTGGGTGTGTGTGAGTGTGTGGATCTATATATCTTATTTGGGTTTAGGTGTCATGTTGCAGTAGAAGCTCTGTTTTGTCATAGGTTTGATTTTGCAGCCATTTCGACAATAATTTCTTGCAGTCAAAGCATAGCAACTGATATATCTCTAAATTTTTATTTATTTGGTTATATAGATAGCCAGACAAGTGATCATATTGTCGACCAGCAAAGCATGTTTTGCAAAGTGGCTGTTACGATCACTGCGACGCCAGACAGCGCATTATAAATAAAATAATACTTTTCATTTACAAATTATAAATTAGATGTTTATAATATTTAACCATTGTTGTGCTAGATTTTTGTATTACTCGTGCGTGTGTATAAGTTTTAACCTAGTCTCTTTTGAATAAAAAAGTTAAAGCCATTATAAAGCATTTGAAAAGTACTTATTTACTTGTCTTAGGTTAAGCTTTTATAGGTTTAAAAACGTCATAATTATAGGACATAAGTGAATAAATGTCATGTATTTTTTTTCTAAATTTTTTAATGTTTATGATATTACCTTGGAAAAATTCAAGTTTTCACAGCACCAAAACTAAAATTAAAGCCTTCAGAATAGGACGTATTATCTACATAAGCTCTACCTTCTATCTCTATAAATCTTCTATCCTGGCTATAACCAATAAGAATTTGTATAATTCATAATAAGTTTTAATTCATCCAACCGCCCAAGGGCGGATCGTCTGTCGGTTACTCCCGCCGCTGCGTCGACGCGCCCCTTCAGATGTATGACGTCATTGATGAGTACCACCGATAATAAGCGTAGCCGGCCGGTACTAGATATCGCTTTTCCTTTTCTTAGGACGCGTATTTCGTCTTCGAAGGAGTCTTCTTGTATTGTTTGTGATTGTTTCGTTTATTGTTCACCTTAAAAGAGTATAAATCAGTGTTCTTTCTGACAAATTTACAGGACTCCAATATGTAAATACATACTAAGGTCAATATTTGATGCTTGACAAAATAGGGTCTACAAGAGGTCATTTGTTCAATGTTTGTAAGAATTCTGATGCATTTTTTCTGTAGTCGGAATACTTCATCAATCTCACAACTGTTTCGGTTTTTACGCCGTATCTATTGATCCGATTGGGCTAAAACTTTGTACAAATGAAGTTCTAGATCTAGAATAGGACAAAAACTGCTTTTTATCCCATAAATCAGTTTCCATAGAAGAGCTTTTAGAGACATAATAAAATGGGAAACACAGAGGCGCATCACTAGACAAAACTGGTGACTATCCCTGTATCACTATAGAAATGCACCCAAGGACAGTCACCGGTTAGTGTAGGTCTATTGCGAAAATGGGAACTGTGATAATTAAGATATGGGCACAGACATACAGACCAAACATTAATAATAAACGCAAAGAGACGACGTAACTGAGTTGATAGCTTCTGATTCCCTTATCTTATAATGTTAGGTACACCGATTTGCCTTCACAAAATGTTTAGATATTATGAATTTTTCTAGTAGATTATGTAAAAGCTGAATATAACAAGTGTACCTGTTTATACACTGCTTAATATTTAGTCACATTAGTTTTAACAGTCTCATCAAGAAAGTTAATATCACCAACATTTTGATTAGTGATTTCCTATAAATAACTACTTAGGGTCAAACCACACTATAGGCGGAGTTGAGACACACTGGAGCGAAGCGGCGCGGCGCGACATAATATAGTTTATATGACTTTGTATGAACCATAACATGAATAGAAGCCTATTAATCCTATATTTTGTACATAGGTTATATTTTTGTGATGGAGTGGAGTGCTGGTTATTGCGTGATCTTTTGACAGGGTTATATCGTGATTTTAAAATGAGAAAATTTTTCGCCTGAATGCCTTTTTTTTAATTTGTTACTGATGAATTTGTTACTTTTTCAAAATTCTTTTTAAATTTCATATACAGTCTTAATATATTAATAATGGTATTAAATAAAAATATATAGATATATTATTTAGTCAATAATATGACTGTATTACAATAATATTTATTATAATATTATATGGACCCTAACAAACCAATCACCAAAACGAAACCTGTTGATATTACTCAAAGTTAACATAAACCACATACACACGGGCGAAGCCACAGGCAAAGCCCAGTGTCAAATAAATATTTACAAAATTATTACGACGGCAAACTATGCCCGTGCACTTTCTTCCGCTGCTTCTGAGGCGACGTCTTATGCGGAGAACGTTCAAGACCTTCGTCTCTTGAAGCTTCGCATGAATGGACTGATGAGGAGCGGACCGGAACGACCGGTACTTCTTGGGTGAAGAGTTCTTCGATGAATGAAGGAGTTATGTACTTTTTTTTCAATAAACAAGAATTATTACACTTTTATTTAGTATTTTTTCTCCATAACAGTATATTTGTTTAGTTACCATAATTTGACATATTTAGTTATTGAATAAACAATCAAAAATGCGTTTTATCCAAGAAAAATTTAACCAAACTTTGTGCTCTCTAGGAATGGCATTTCCAGCGGCCGCAGAGCTGGTAGCGTACACCCTGTCATTTTGTTTGTTGTACTTCTCTTCGATATTAAAATTTTTCTCGTCTGTAAACAGGATATCGCGGTGTCTGTTTCTTGCGTACCGCTTCAGCAAAACTTTGCATTTTTTGGCTCTCATAGCTATCAGACGCGCGTTCAGAAGATGTCCACTCTTTTTTCGGTAAGCTCGTAGTCCCAGGTCTTCATTGAGTACTTTTTTACGGTACTTCTGGTTAATCACATCTCCAAAGCCATCAGTTTCTACTTGCGGACGGGATTTCTTGCTGTACATATTAATTACACCGACAAGACGGTAAAATAATATCATGAAAAAAATGGGTACACGTAAATGGGGGATGATTTTATTTCTCATCTATCCCATAGTGTTTATCGTTAGATAGGTCGTTCGAAAAGATTGTTGGTGTATGAAAACTTTTTTTCGATTTAGGGATCCGTTGGCGAAATATAAAGCTTTAAAGTGCAATTTTGTGTTAGAGTGGAGTGTCCCCCCCTCCTGCTGGCTAAACGGTTGTTTATGGATATGTGAAAAAATTCACAGAAGTAACATATAATTAATTTAAAAGGAAAACTATCACAGCTAAGTAAGTTTTACAGGTTTACGAGAACAGGTCGCGCCAAACTTTTAATCCCCGCTAAACACGACAATGTATGAGCCGTTCTTCTAAATGTATGGGACTTAAGGGAAAGGGTATTATCCTTATAATCATGCATAGAAGTACGAATGCAAAAAAGCGACATGAATTCCACCGCAAGATTAAAAGGAGATATTTCCTACATGTCTTTAAACAGACAGGCTTATTTCTGTTTCATTGTTATTAAGTAAGTTAGGTAATGTGGAAAACACTAAGCCTCCGCTGTCTGTCTGTCTGTCCGTCGGTCACAGGGGGTCTACAGCTTCAATAGGTATAGGTAGAAGATTTTCACAGAATATGTGCTACTGTGGCCTCTGTCACGACAAATAATAAAAACCGGACAAGTGCGAGTCGGACTCGCCCACCGAAGGTTCCGTTAAAGATTCTATTTTGTATAAATTAATTACAAATGTACAGTTTTCAGATTTTCCAGAAGCTTGCTTTAAGGAGCTCAATAATTTTAAACTTCAGTTCTGTCTATTTTTGTTACGGTCTCTTACTAAGGCTCCGCTGTCCGTCTGTCCGTCCGTCTGTCTGTCTGTCTGTCACCAGGTTACTGGTAAACTTAACTTATGTTCTGTCTATCTTTATTACTTAATTTTTAGTGTTCCGTACGCAAAGGGCAACCAACGGGACCCTGTTGCTGAGACTCCGTTGTCCGTCTGTCACCAGGCTGTATTTCATGAACCGAGATAGTTAGACAGTTGAAATTTTCACAGATGATGTATTTTTGTTGCTCGTATAACAACATATACTACCACATAATGTGGCCTCATGAAGGTATGTAGTATGATATGATTATATAGGTTTAGTGGTTTTTTCATTATTTTATTTAACTCGCATTTTATTTATGTCTGAACGGGTCAAATCAAAAAATATAAACATTCATTGGAGAAAACGCGATTATAGATTACAACTGCTGCGTAAAAGTACTCAGTAAAAGGGTATAACAACAAATTTCAGTAAAATAATTATTTCTTTAAAAAAATACAAATAGTAGGTAGGTAGAAGTATTTAGATTCGTGTTGGTGTCTAAAATTTATTATCTTTTGGCTAAAACCGATGAAAATCCGCTAGATCTAGCCAGAAAGTAGCTAAAACGGCAACACTGGTGTTGCCACCTTAGCGACTTTGTCGCTAGATCTAGCGGAATTGTAGTCCATTTAGCGACTTAATAAAACAGCCATTTCATACATTTTAGCGACTTTTTTCAAACCGGTATCCCATACATTTGGCGACATTTTAATGAAATTTTAGGTAATCTGGTGACTTTCTTATAAAAATCTAGCGACAAGAATAAAATCGAGGTGGCAACACTGAGCCCGTCGCGTCAGCGGAACCGCGCCGAGAGCCGTGAGAGTGGGAGCGAACCGGCAACGGGGCAAAATCGACTACGAGTACTACTTACACTAATCGGAAACGTCGCGTGATTATTTTGCAACTATATGTGCGCGGGATTTAAAAGAAATCAAAATTTAAAATGTCATTACTTGACGGTAAGTTAACGGTAATATATAAATATGACCGTAAAATTTCCGTATTTTACGAGCGTTTTTACCTTGTGGCGCCATTTAAAAAATTGTGTGTCTGCATCAACATGGATTTAACTCGGGAAAATTTTCATAGTATGATTTTCTACGATTTTAAGTGTAATTTGACAGCTCAACAGAGCATCGCTCGGCTTGAAACAGCTTTTGGCAATGAAGCACCATGCAAGACGACTGTTTATAGCTGGTTTGCAGAATTCAAGCGTGGTCGTATCAATCTCAGTGACGAATCTCGCGATGGTCGGCCGTCCACCGCTGTGACCAACAAAAACATCGATGCTGTGCGCCGTATGATTGAAACAGACAGGCATGTGACCTACCATGAAATTCGCGCATCCTTAGAAATAGGCATGAGTCATTGGGTGTGAGAAAGCTGTGCTCGCGGTGGATCCCACACAACTTGACCGAGGCTCAAAAAACGGACCGCGTCACATAATACAGCCCTATTTTCTTGCCTTTTGACTTTGTGGCGTTTATGAACGCCTCCATAAATTTTTTTGGGGATGGCAACACTGCCATCACAGACAGAACAGATTTTTCTCCTGTTTGTCAACACGATTGTTTTGTTCATTAATTAATTTTGTTATCCCAAAGTAATACCAAACCCTGAAGAAGTACCTACTCACGAAGTTTTATTTGGGGACTGGGGGCCCCATCATCAAAACCTCCAAAGTGGTGACCCAACGACTGTGAGCTGCGACCATCGGCGGTGAAATTTTGTGCGAGAAGATGTAGTGAAACATGTTTCTGTGTGAGACAGGTACATTTTCATGTTATGTGCGGATAAAACTGTGAGTACCTAACATACAAATTACAAAACATAACCTAAATCAAATGGACAAAATCGTGTTCATTCAACCAATAATCTGGACTCCCTAACAAAATCGTGTTCGAGTCAACCGCTTATACTAACTTTAGCCCTGAATTGTGGTCATTATCGCTTAGAACTCTCTGCGGCATCCCATGCTATCGGAGGAATCTTCGAATAACCCGTCAATTAAGCTGTCACAATTTTGTTTGCCTGGCATGTTTCAATGTGTATATAATGTGGACTTGATTTCTTTTGGTTTATTTACTTGTTTTGTCTTGTTTATTTTTTGTGTGGTGTGTGCCTGAGCCTGAGGTATTAATTTTTAACCATACTAACATTTTATGTGTGTGTTTTGGAAACTAACAATTTTTGCCTATTAACTGTTTGATCACTTATCTAATAATATTTTGAAATTTAACTCATAGGTATACTCTTACTAACATTTTATTTTGTGTTACTAATTTCAACTTCATTTAAATTTGCTATGATTGTTGTGGTTGTCTAAATTAATATTTTTTGATGTACATATAACTTTTTTGTGCTTGTGTTACTGTACTTGTAATATTTGGTTTTGTGCTTCTGCGAATGTCATACCCTTACCAAAAGGATTTAACTGAACAGCTTACGGTTTCTTAGTTATTCTGTACTGGCTGTGTGGTTTGTGGTTTTTACATTTAAATTACAAGCTCATTAGGAACCATGTCCGAAGAACTTCAAGCACAAGTGCAGAAGCTACTCGCTCAAAATTAGGCATTGCAATTACAACTAAGTCAGACTCCGCCTGAGCCTAAGCCGGAGCACCAACCTCAAGTACACAAAGTGTCAGTCAAACTACTCCCGTTCTGGCCTGACCACCCAGGTGTTTGGTTCGCCCAAGCGGAGGCAAATTTTGACTTTGCCGGTGTAACATCTGATGCCACCAAATATAATTATATTGTGGGAAACCTCTCTGAACGCCTCGCCGGTGAAATTGAGGACATCATCGCTGATCCACCCGCTCATGACAAGTATACGTTTTTAAAATCAAAACTTATGCGTAGATTGTCCTTGTCTGAGGAGAAGAGGGTCAGCCAGCTGCTTAGCAATGAGGAACTTGGAGGAAGAAACCATCACAATTCCTCCGCTACCTTAGGTCCTTGGCTGGTTCCAACTTGCGGGACGAATCAATCCTGCGACAGTTATGACTGGGACGGTTAAGAGCTCAGTAGGTGCACCACATATTCAAGAGGCCTTAACTTTAAAAATACCATTTGCTATCTTTAATATTTAAGGTACTTTCCCTGCAGGGGGCATTCGTTTGGTTCAGCCTGTACATAGCACCTTTCCCAACGTGTGTGCGTAACTTGTCCTTTAAATAGAAGGCGCTATGCAAATGTGACCCAGTACAAGTTCTCGGTAATATTTTACCTGTCCGACATCCATCCGAAGAACAGATTCCCGAAGATGGAACCGACCCAGAAGAGGGTGTTGCTCATGCGTGGCCACCAATCGTTGTCGCAAACCAACCCGAACTGTGAAAAACAGATGGCGTTAGCTGTGGTACAAATCTTGCTGTTTTTAGAGATAACATAGCATGCTTCACGTGTCTTTTAATGAGGTATAGTTAATAGAATTATCATCGCACAGCATTTATGACGCGATAAGCAGAGGCGTATGAAAAGCAAAGCGTGTGAAATGTTTTGCGAGAATCGCCATCCTGGACAGCAATTCTAACACATGCATAAATTTGCGAAGTTGGAAGGAGGATGATTTTTAGAAGCTCTTTATACAGAAACGTATCAGGTTATATGACAAAAGCCTTTTTCTCGAATTCATGAAATGTAGATTTATCATCCCACGGCATTTAATAAAGTGTAATGAAAAGTAAAGCGTGTGAAAAATGATGCGAGAATAGAATAGGTTTTTCTTTTTCTTTTTGGATTTTTAGTTTATTATCTATTGTTAAATTATTATCTATTGTTAAATTATAAATAATGTATATTTAATAATAATATAATTTACATTAGTAATTAGTATAAGGTGTTATAGTAGTCAATTATATTTTTATTTTATTCAAATAAATTTCTGGTTTTGGAAGGTACGTAATTAGAGGTATATCTTATTTTATGAGGTTAGGTTAAAAGTCATACGCTCCTGCCGAAAAATTATATCCTGGAACATTTAACTAAGGATAGTTTATAATAAATTTTCCAGGGTATAGTTTTTCGGCCTTTCGATCTATTGTTTTTTTTTCATACGCCGTAATAAGTTTTACTCTTTGTGTCATTAAAAAAAAATTACAATGAAAAAAAAATCGTACTGGACATCACTAACGTTTTTCAACTTCATACAAAATCTAGCGGGGATATTACAACTATAAATTAGTCGGAATAACCCCTCGACGACAACTTCAAGGCCGAAAGCGGGTGCTTTTTACAAGCTCTTTATGAAGAAAGGAATCAAACTTTTAAAATATAAACCTGTTGTACGTATTCATAACATTCTTCACGTGTTTTTTAAGGACTTATAGTTATTAGAATTATCATCACACGGCATCTATGACGCGATAAACAGAGGCGTAGGAAAAGCAAAGCGTGTGAAAATTTTTGCGAGAATCGCCGTCCTGCCCGTCACCAGTCTGTTTTATGCAAGAGCAATAGATAATATTTATATTCCGGCATCAGTCTGTCCCAGGCATGGTGGGCCACCTGGTTGTGCCTCTTTGAGAGCTGTCCTCTTACGCTACCCTGGTACCTCCACAGTCGAGCCCTGCATCAGCTATACCATTATCGGAAATATCGTGGCTGTAATCGTTTGTAAGGTAGATACATATTAAGGTGGTAACGGAGGATCTCGGTGCAAAATGCACATCATAATATTGTTTTTCTTACTTTTGAGTTTGAAATGCGTTTTATTGCAATTTGCACAAACTGCTTGTTAATAGTTAAGTGATCACATGAAAATTATTCAATTTTATGCGTTGGTTTGTCAATGGATGAACTGTTTGTTGCGCCATAGTTTTCAAGGAAATGTATTTATTACTTACTGTGGTTTTATAGGTCAAAAGAATTTTTTTGCCCTAAAATTACTGACAGCAGGAATGGTGATGATATTTGACTGCACCTGACATTCTGGAAATAACGACGGAAATTACGAACACTGGGTCGGTACGGGTCAGTACACAGCAGGGAGGTGAACTGCGGTGTTCCCCAGGGGTCGGTGTTGGGTCCCCTGCTGTGGAACATCGCATACAATGCGGTGCTGTGCGTTGTTCTCCCCGAGGGTGTCTCGGTCATCTGCTACGCGGACGACACCCTCGTTCTTACCGAGGGGGACACCTTCGGGGATACCATCCGAAGCGCCGAACATGGGGTGGCCTGTATCGTGGACAAAATCCACGAACTTGGGCTACGAGTGGCACCCCAGAAAACCGAGGCTATATGGTTCCACAAGCTTCCCCGAAGCAAGGAACCTCCAAGCCTTTCGGTTCGTGTGCGTTGTCTCACCGCATTTACCGGTCGAGTCTTCATCTATGTAAGAGTTCGTCTGATTTCCTTCTGTGTTATAGTCATGCAAATTGGTTACATTTTGAATTAGTTTTACTATAGAGTAAAATCGCGAAAATCTTCAACTATTCCATACTGAAGTGCCAAACCTACTGAAACAAAATGTGTGGAAATAGTAAATTGTTATCCAAGGGAGGTAAGCGATCGAGGGTGCATATAGTTCGACGGTGCAATTGATCACTTAAACCCTTTTGTAATACTCTACTTTTCATCACTGATGCGGATCCAGGATTTATTTTTGGGGGGGCACAAAGGCCAAATAGGTATAGATATAGAGTGTCCCGCATAGTATTGAACTATATCTTTTAGTCCTACCGGTCGGTAGGCCAAATATGCTGCAAATGTTGTTAAAAGCATGACGCAAAAGGAAACTAATATTATTATAGCGCCTAAATCCTTGCTTTATGAACCGTCTGGGGGGGCACGTGCCCCTGTGCCCCCCCCCCCTTGATACTTGGCAAATCTGCGACCGTCACGACACTTTTGCTATGTATGTCTATGTATAGGAGGAATAGTGTGGCTCGAGCGTCAGTAGCGAAAGGAACTTCGTTCCATTTTATAGATTTCACTGAATGGCAAGATTCAACGTTGATGTGTGCTTTGAATGTCTTTGATAAAATGGGTGAATATGGAACAATCCAACGATTATCTATTTCAATATCTTGTTGATTTAATTTGACAATTGTTGATTTTCCATTGTCTACATTCTCCAATCTTCTGCTTTAATTCTACATCAGAATCGTCCAAATCAACAAAATTCTGAATAATGGGCATCTTGTAGCCGCCACCAGCTCCACAAAGGCGGCATGCTCGAAATATTTCGTAAATTGTTTGTTTCTCAAATAACGAATTTGTCCTTGCAGTCATGTTGACATCACTGCTTGTCAATATTTTGCCGGGATCAAAAGTAGCCTATGTGTTAAGTTAGGATATAAGCTATATCCATTCTAATTTTCATCCAAATCTGTTCAGCCGTTTCAGCCTGAAAGAGTAACAAACATACACACACACACACAAACTTTCGCATTTATAATATTAGTGTGATTAATCTGTTTTGTGTGCCATATTAAATTAGAAAAATTATGAAAAACCATTAGCAATTAGACTGCTTGAGATTAGTATTCAAGAAAATAGTGGAATTATTTTCATAGTAAAATTACGAATCTCGACATGTACTTGAAAACAAAAAAAAACATTTATTTCATCCGAGACTACTCCAACGAGTCCAAACACGTTGGACCTATTTTTAATAGGCTGCGATTAAATGATCACCCTCCGGGAACTGCACCTCCATCAATAGACCCTGAACATTATTAAACAAACACAGCTTATAAATAACCATCCCCAATAAACTCGCCTTCGAATATTAAAAAACTGCACTAAAATCGGTCAAGCCTGAAGCGAGAAAACTGCCCACATACAAACATATACATGTTGAATTGAGAACCTCCTTTTTTATTGAAGTCGGTTAGAATTAGAAGTGATTTAAATACCTAATTAATTAAATTTCTACTGCATGGAACTTTCAATCAAGCAAGCATTCCAGTGCAGCCAGTGTATCTATTGCTCGTCGTACCACAGAAAACACTTGCTCTATGTCGTACCACTGTAAATATATAATCATATCGATTCCTCTATCGAACGCGTCACATCACTATCAGAGTCGAAATAAGACAACCAAATAGTAAGCTTGGTTGAGAATGAGAGACCTATACTTTATACAGCTCGTGGTGGACAACAAGCAATGGCAGGTATACAAAACATAAGGATTTACTTGACGCAAGGGGTATCAATTTTTAAAATCCTGTCTGTTCTAGCTTGAAACCTACCTTACCATTCATCTACCTGACCTCTTGTTATGTCCACATGACTTTCTGCATGAATTCTCTTTTTCCTCAGCAACTTTCAAAATGGAAGTTAAGATAAGTACTTATCCCTTCCCATGATAGATGTCAAAAACATGCTTACATGTCTCTTGATAGAGCGAAACAAAAAGCAATACCAGCCCACTCGGACGTTCAAAGCATCAACTGACTATCATTTAAAATCAGTTGAAAACTAGGTGACATGCAGACGGTTTATTGCTTGCGCGCCTAACGTATTTTTCTATTGCCATTTTTTTCAAGTTTTTGTTGAGAAGCATATTACGTTTTTGTACTTTTACTATTTATTTAGATGCGTATTTTATTGAAAAGGTAAAAGAATTAAATATTTTACCAATTGCATGTAATTTTAATGATAAAAACCAACAAAGTCGGGAATAAAATCTAATTTCCTGTTTTCAAGTCAAGATTATTGTTACTTGTTCTGATAATTGCAACATAAAAGTAATTGCATGAAACAGGTAATTTTATGTAGATTAATAAAATATATAGTTTTTATAGGTTTTTTAAAGAAATACTCGAGAAATCGAGGATTGAACATCACCTAGTCAAATTAGCAGCTGCGGATCGCTCTATCAAGAGTCCGCAAACCATGTTTGTGAATTCAATCAGTTATGACTACTTATGATGTTGGCCAGCCGCCGGTCTCTATCAATTGTAAGCTTCGTTTTTTATTCCGGCTGCCGGTTTCCATCACCAGAAGGGTTAATGAGTACACTGTGTTGCACAAGCTTCAATGTGTATCACATTAATGATATTGAGGATGTTAAAGCTATTTGACTAAGCAGCATTTTCGCAACTTTACAGAGCCATTTCGGCATCGAGCGTCAGCTGACGGCGGCGTTGCGTGCAAAAAATAGATATTTCAGTAAGTTTGCTGTATCACGGGAACCTTATCTTGTATGGAATAAGGTTAAGTTTACTTCATTATTTTCTCAGATGTGAAATTACGACAGTCGATCACTTATCGCGGTCATTGCATCACCTTGTAATTAATCAAACTGCAATTTCCGCGCCCTGTTTACTTGCCAGTTGCGTGACGCACAGCACTTTCTGATAAGTTCCGTTCCCGCATTGGATATTCGTCTTTGTTCCAAAGCGATAAGGATTAAACGTTACCTTCGTAATTAATTTGTTAATATTTGGCTATCGTTTGAATTATCGTAATAAATTCCAATATTGAACGCTTGCTCTTGACAGTCGAATGCAAATAATTAAACTTTTCGTGTGAAAAATTATGCTATTTCCCGAAATCCTTAGAAAATCCCTCCAAAAATTTTTCATCAATCGGTCAAAAGCAATGTCATAGAATAGTTTACAGATTCCAATTAGCGAATTACCTAACAAGTACAATAAAATTGTCTTACACGCACGTTTATCCCCATAGACTTGTCGATGTGTAGCCCGTATCAATATACCTTGGGATTAAGAGGGCTATACATGCTGGTGACCTTGAAAGTCACAATTAGTGGCTTGTTTATTCAGACGATACTAAAGTAAAAAAATTAAAAAGAAGTTAAACTACGGAATATCTCGAATGATGTACTTTGATTAGAATGTTGGATTTTTATTAATAAATATACCAAAATAAGGGCCAAATGGAGACTAAGATCCGATTTAATTAATTAAGTATGCTAAGAAATAACTACAAACTTAGTCAAATTAAACATATTATCACAAAAAACGAGTTCCCTTGATTATTTTGGAAGAATTTTACTTATTATAATTGTAATAGCGGTTAATTAATATATAATTATTATTATATTAACATTAATTAATATATAAAATTATGTCTCCAATACATAAGACATAGGTGGTAGTAGAAATCTAATAAATATGGTTCTGAACAAAAAAAAAACATTTTATGAAGGAGGCATTTTTCTAGACGATAGCGTAGTCCAAAACGTGATAGAGAAAAATTCGCTGCATAGCCCTTAGATGTCCTCAAGATTAGGTTTCAATTACAACTTGAGCCCATAAAGAATGGCTCGAAATATAGCTCAATATTTCAGGCCACTACTGCCATAATCAAGGAGGAAGGAAAAAAAGCTTTATACCTTGTATATATATATTTTTTTGTTTTTTATTAAATAGTTGGGGAAATTTGTTATTGGCCTTAGTTATAGTCTTGAAATATTGTTTATAATAACGCTGTTAATTTCCTAAATAAATAAATATTAATGTCTTCTAACTCATTTTAATTGTACGGAACCGTCAAGGCGGCTATATATAGCATAGAAGGACAAAAAAAGTCGGAAGCAGTTACGCTAACCAAAAACTGAAGCACCCATAGTGAGCCTACTCGCGTGCCCGCCACGCAACATTCACATCATAGTAAGGCTAATTCCATAGTAAATCCACTCACAAACTTTTAATTCGTCGCCATTGCTATACTTCCGTCTCTTTTTTATTCCTCTATGGGCTAATAGTTATTCCCTGGGAATAGGCAGTTCAAATAGGTAAAATGCTTATGTTTAACAAAATGTCACCCAGAATTGTGTTACATAGTTAAGTTATTTGAATTATTGTATTTATTATTTTATCTATTGAAATTAGCTTGTTAGCCGAATAGCCGTTTGACTATCAAAATCGTAAGTTTTAAGCCGTCAACTGAATACGATTCTCTTATACAATCGGACCTCAGGTTTGGAAGCAATATCAGGTCAAGGCTATAGTGACGCCATCTGCAATTAACGTTGCATGGTATTCCCCGTACTCCGTGAGCGCGTGCAGCTGGCCCTCGTGCACGCACACACCCATGAACCTGCCAACACATACACAAACAAACTTTTACTACGTAAAGAAGCGACACGAGACTCACGTCGCCCGCCAGTCAACGTTAATTAGAAGTATGACTTGGGTACGCACTACGCACCGGCGGCGTTGGCTGCGTGCACGGAACAAGTGTGCGGACAGGCTGGTATGTGTAGATGTAGAAGTGTTCATGGAGATAGTGTAGATTACTGTAGTATAAGTAAATAGGTTTCTACGAAAGTTTCAAGCTGTATAAAAATTATCAACAGGTACTTCTCAAACCAAAGGGCATAATAAATTAAAGGAAATTTAACTATTAGGGAGTACCTCTGCTGCCGGCGCCGGCACCCAAAAATAACGCCGTTGCTGACATTTTGTACAGTAATCGAGCAAAAGCAAGCACCAAACGGCAACGTAGCTAGCACAGTGGTTTCATCTTATAGATGGCCTTGTCCTTAATCTCTCAAAGACTACATTCTTCCATTCGATCTTCCGATATTGGCATGCTCCAAGGACCCTAAACGGGTATAGGCTTATATTCTATACCAATAATAAAGAAGTAAAAAAGTCGTGTATGTACATTAAATAATTGCGTAAATTTTAATGAAAGACATTATTATTATTATTATTATTATTGTACTGAGGCCAAAACTAAATTTTTTCGAATATTGAATCTAGGATTTCGCCTCTCTTGGCGGTACTCCTGGAAGAAATGCCCATACTCACACACGCATGACAGGCGAGTTGGTGAGCGCGGTGCCGAAACCCTTGCACCAGTGACGCCGCTGCCCGTCACTAGTCTGTTTTATATAAGGCCCGGCAATTGGGGATGGATATACCACAACTTCAGCCGTAACGTAGAAAGTTGAAACTTTCACAGAATACGTATAACTATGGCCTCTACCAAGACAAATAATACAATGTCCCAATAATAAAATTAGGGTTCCGTACTCAAAGGGTGTTTGTCAGGTGATACCATTTCAGCGCATGTTGATATTATATTAATATCAACGAATGTTAAATATTTAAAAAACGGATTGGACTCACTTTTTTATCTGTGCAAAGAGGCACAGGTCGAGCTTTCGATGAGATTATGACTCATCATCATCAGGACTCTTCGGGAGTACTTTTGCCCACGGCGGTCAGTCGAGTACTAAGCTTCCTCCCCTCTCTCGTCACCGCTCGTCTTTCCTATCTTTCGGAAGCACAAATTAACTTACAACAAAGAAATAAACATCTGTATTAAACGGACATCATGGAAGCTTCAACAATCTGTATGTAATAATGATTAATGTACAGTTAGTTGTCTGCATATCAATCAACCATGATATCACCTCTAAAATAAAGGATACCATATTATTTAGGTTTGATACTGGGTTTTAAATTCTTCCAACATCACCCTTTAACAAAAAGTTAGGTCTTTTTCTCGCCAGTTTCTGTTTGATTGGGATCTATAGGGATTAGGGATACACTTTCAAATTATTTGCAACCAGCTTTTGTCCGCGGCTCCGCCCGCGTGTTATTCACGAAAAAGTAATCTGACGAAATTGTCAATGGATGATGATTTGTTGATTTCGTATGGAAACATGAATAAAATAAAACAAATTCGTGAAATTTTTGGCTCATTTTTGCAACATTGTTATAAAGTTCATGATATTAATACATTATAACAAATTATTGTACATGTTGCTCCAAAAGCTTATAATATTTTCAAGCATAGTTTGGTTAACGAACCAGTTTGTTCACTATTGTATGAAAATTATGTATTTTTTTCGTTTTTAATCCCCTGTTTCAGTATCAAAAAGGCTCACTGCCAGAAAATGACTCTAATACTATAGATAATCATTATCTAATCCAATATAAAATAGCAACAAACTCAAATATTTCAGAGGATGACAGGTAGAAATGAATTTTTTTAGGGGATAAAAATAATGACATTGGGGGGGAGGCAAGGGTGTTGGTGGGTTGTGGTCGAGGGGGTGAGAGGGCGTTATATAGTGACGCGATCACGTGTACATTTTGCAGCCTGTATTGATAGTGTCGTCTTTTTCTTGTCGGTATTTGCGGCAGCCCTGCGTGATTCGCAGCAATCTACGTTACATTTCAAGTTTTACCTTGCATTTCTTGTATGATCTATTTGGTTTTGCAGCACAATGTTGGTCTTATAGGCGTGGAACGCAAACCCTCCAACAACGGCCCTGTTTAAGGCCTCGTCACCAACCAGTCTAACTTCAGCCTGCAATAGTGAAAGAAATACAGTTGTATCTAAGCATGAGCATAGAGCCAACCATATGAAAAGTTTTTAAATGGGAATAAGTAATGAAATACTTGACCAATCGAGATTATTCTTTCTTCATATTTTATTATTATTTAGTGTCTTAGCAAGCAATTTGAAATGTTGTCAATTCTAAGTAAGATATTATATTTATATTTATATTTATTCTTAATGTACACAGAAAACATATTAATAAAATATACACTTGAAAAGCTATGTACAATGGCGCGCTTATCTCAATAATGAGATTTCTTCCAGCAGACCAAGGGTGGATGAGATATATAAGATATAAGTAAGGTATTCATAATGTGCACATAATAATACTTCCACAAAAACAAGATTAAGATAGTACCTAAAATATACAAACAAGTAAAAAATACATACAATAAACTACATAAAATGTACATACATATACCTACACAGTATTAATAAATAGTATCCTATCAATAAATATATAATCATACATATATATATATACATATATTATATACATATTATGTATACCAGGAGGATAGGTTAACGGAGATAGTGCTCTTTTTTTATTTTATTTTTATGAAGTTTATAATAATTATTCTAACGTAATAATTATTCTTGATGTATCAGTTTCATTTCAACTACCTTATTTTTGTTTTACTCCCTCAATTTTCATTGAAAAGTAAACTTAACCTGACTTCTACCGAAACTACCACAACATGAAAATGTTTTATGAAATTAGGCATCGGTAACGGAGAATAGTATTGTAATGTGATCATGTACATTTCAGCGTGTACCACCACCTGCCTTGAAGACGAAGAAGGAGAAAAAGGAAAAAAGGCACCAAAAGACAACTCTAAAAATGTTATGCGAAATCTGCATATCAGGAAGCTCTGTTTGAACATTTGTGTTGGAGAATCTGGTGACAGGCTCACGCGAGCTGCTAAGGTAAGATAGCTTTTCATTGCTTTCCATCAATGTTTAATGATAGATATATTTTCTTCCTGCGTATGTTTGAGGTTATGTTCTCATTGGTTGCAACGTTTCTGATTGAGGTTAACGTGTTATTTAACCAACATCCGGCTAAGGCATTACTTTCTTAGTTAATTTACAACGTTGTCCATTTAAAAAAGTGTATGGCTATTGTTTACCTGTCTAAATGGTGGTACAGAGGGTAACCTCTTGTGTTACG
This sequence comes from Ypsolopha scabrella, assembly GCA_910592155.1. Taxonomy (NCBI): domain Eukaryota; kingdom Metazoa; phylum Arthropoda; class Insecta; order Lepidoptera; family Ypsolophidae; genus Ypsolopha; species Ypsolopha scabrella. The sequence goes on from OU342985.1 coordinate 15,019,524, forward strand.
TCTTATGTTATTGTTATTTACCAACAGCATGAATTGTTCGAGTTTCACATACTATAGTGTGTTTCTTTGTAAATTTATGCAAAAGTATTATTTCTGTATTGCAACTTTTGAACACTAATTTTTTACTGTTCAGAATACTTGAAGAAATAACATATCAGTAAAACAATCCTGTCTTGTGTTTTTAGTCTTAAACAAAGAGTCTTTTAGTGCAGAGTTCGGTCAGAGTGTCGATAAGGGGGCATTTTCTAAGTCTTTCTACCTGTCAGTAGCATAACTTTAAAAGTACTGGGACAATTTGTCTGAAAACTACTTTCATAGGGCCTGATCATTTTAGGTTCGTTATATTCTGTTAAAGATCAACAATTTGCTTCTGGTGTTAATTATACTGAAACATTGAAACTCCTTTGATTACTTTGAACCACTTTTATACTTTAGTCTTAATATTCCACATTGTTTTATGCTTGTAATATGTACAATAGACTTTCTTCAGATTTGAATCCTTTCTTACTCAATATTAAAATAAAGTATTTTCAACACGTTTTCAAGCGTTCTTAGGGTCATTATGCAGCATATTAAACACGCATGCTTTCTACTTTACATTATCGCACTAGTGTTTTTTACATTACAGTTTTTTTTTAAATCTTAGCGAAGAGTTTTTATGTCTTGGTTACATAATTGGACACATTTCACTCGATAGATTTTATTTTTGAAAATGATGCCTTTTAAAGTTATTATTTCGTTTTATATCTAAGCGGCTTGAGTTTTATGTCTGAAATTACTGCTATAACAAGAAAACAGTGTTTGTTTTCCGATGTCAGGTATAATTTATTGTAGTGATAACAATAAAGTTTGCTTATTAATAGCTTCAGTTCACAGTTCCGATTGTAAACACTCTCACAACAGAATTGACCACAATTATTCTTTCTTATTACAATAATGTACCACATTATAATCACTTTTGAATGGCCATTTAAGTTGCGGTAATTGCTTTTGGTTACATAAGACTATGCATGTGCAGAATACTAGGAGAAGTTCAAAAACAATGTTATGTATTCAAATAGGTAATAAAATGTAATGCTAGAGTAAGCTCCAGGAGATGTAGTAAATTGCAGAGCCTTCTAGATTATGAGTTGAATGTCTTTGTTATAAAGAAACAGTGTGTGATAAAACTGCACAGTCACCATTGTAGTGAAAAGTGGGCCTGCATAACTTTCCCAGATAGTACAATTTAATACATTCATACTGAAGTAGTCTTGGTTAGCTCATTAGGGCCATGTTCTACTTTTCGTGACATCAAATAACCATTATGTCCCCATTATGTTACCTGCAGATACAAAAAGGAGGCTCGTGATGACCAATTTTGATGTGTAACACTGGCGTGGTGAGTATCTTGTTCAAGGCTAGACAATAACTTTTTACCACGCTTTCGAATCCTAACTCTTAAAGTTTTACTGCTATTCTATATTATATCCTACACCTGAAACTACTGCATTTTTGAAATATTAATGAACTAAAACGAGAAAAAAGTTGATAATTTAAATAAATCTAGGTATTTACAATTAAAATGGAACATTTGAGAGATTTCTGAGTACTTAGTTACACTTTTTAAACATTAACCAAGTTCTTCCCCGACATTGCAATGGGCCAGCCTTGAGCTTGGATAGGTGTAGGTTCTTTGTATCCCTGCATTTGAATGCTCTGCATAACATAATCAGGGAAGTTGCCTTCTTCAAATTCTTGAATTGGAGGTGGGACTTCAATACCGCTGACAGTGATTTCATGTTGGTTCCTGTATTCTTCTACTTGATATGATGATCGGCTCAGAACAGAAGGATGTGGGTTGTAGAAGTTCTTGTTAAAAGGTTGAAGAGAAACATTGTTCCAGTTAGGGCGTCTCATGTTTTGGCCACCAGTGAACTCTTTTTTGCCGCCACCACCTCCGCCATAGCCTCCCCCCGAGTTGCCGCCGAACCGGCTTCCCCCACCGCCTCCTCCTCCAAACCTAGATCCACCGCCACCACCAAACCTGGAGCCCCCGCTTTCACCACGGTTATAGCTTCCAGACCTAAAGTGGTTATATTATCAACCCCTAGGGGTCGACTTAGACCAACAAGGGGTCAATAAAAGTGAAAAAAAAAAAGTGAATGAATGAGATGTAAATGGGACTTTACGAGAGTGGATCTTATTTAGCTAGGTCATCACCAAAATGCTGGCGTTCCAGCACACAAATTACAAATAAATAAAGAAAACAAATAAATTAAGAAACTTTAACTTTAACCCAGCAGACCTTCCAAAAGTCCTAGAAATCTGAAATTTGGTATGAAGGCTACGATTTGCACACACTCAACGAAAATATTAAAATAACTGTTAATTTAACCCTTCAACCGAAACGGCTGAACGGATTTAGATGAAATTTAGAATGCATATAGCTTATACCCTAATTTAACACATAGGCTACTTTTTATCCCGGAAAACAGTAACTATATACGTCTTCAAAACCTGGGGATTCGGTTTATTTTCGGACTGCGTAAGTTTGACCATGTGTCTCATTATAGAGAGGAGCTGAAATGGCTTCCTATTCGTCAACGACGAAATTTTCACATTTTATGTTGCCTCTTTAATATCCTTAGGAGCCCTACTACCCCTCCCTATTTGCGTGAACGCTTTAACTACCTTCTTTCCAATGACAAACAGAACAGACCACACACAGTATCTCTTTTAAAAACTCCATGTCATAACACGGGTGCTTTTAGAAATTCTTTCACGGTGACATCCATCAGACTTTGGAACTCCCTACCGCATACGATTCGTGACTGTCCTACGATCAGCCTATTCAAGAAGAAGCTTAAAGAGCATTATTTATAAATATTTTTCCCTTTAAAATATATATTTATTTATTATTTATGCAGGTATATACACTGTATGTATTTATGTTTATATTTGGTATATACTAAATTCTTGTTTTAAACATATATTTATGAATACCTTTGTTATGTAGGTTTATGCTCATGTTTATATTACAGTATTTAAGTATGTTTGTTCTTTTTATATTTAAGTAATTATTAATTAATTTATTATGTAAGTATTTATTTAAAAGTTAGGTATATTTATGGTAGTTTTAAGTTCATATTATCTCCACATTTTTATTTTTTATATCACTTGTTTCTTTATGTGTGCACATTTGATCACACACTTTTAGTTAATATTTCCTTAGCACCTAGGTTTTGCTGGCAGAAATCTCTCTCAGAGATAAGCTCGCCTATAGCACGTTTAATTTATGACTGCTTGTACGTATAACTTTTCTGTGCAATAAAGAATATGAATAAGTGTGTTTTCATCAATATGTATTCCAAGTTTCGACTTCAAATTTTATACCAGACATTCACTAAAATGTTTAAAATAATTACAAACTGACCATTAACCTCTCATAAACAACTAGAGTCACAATCTCGCTCAAAAAGTGTCCGCGATGCATCTTGTCACCGCTATGGGGTGACAAATTCGAATGACGATTGCATACAACTGACATTGCATCTTATGTTAACGACATAACGTCTTAATTTGGTTGAAGATTTTCGCTACTATGCACGTTACAGGTTCGGACACTTTCTGACGAACTTTTCTTAGAGACTGTGTGTCTTGTTGTTTATGAGAGTGACTGTTTATCATAAAATTATATTATACTTTGCAGGTCAATTTTATTTATGAAATTAGTTTAAATTTTAATAGTTTTGATTACATCCATCCATCTATCAGCCTGTTTCATCCACTGCTGGACATAGGCCTTTCTAAGATTTCGCAGCTCTTGGCAGTCCTCCTGGAAGAAATGCCCATACTCACACACGCTGGGCAGGCGGATTGGTGAGCGCGGTGCCGAAAACCTTGCTCCAGTGACACCGCTGCCCGTCACCAGTCTGTTTTATATAGGATATACCGCAATGGTGGTACCTCCACAGTCGAGCCCGGCATCGAAGTGTTCTCAACCACTATGCTTTCGCCTAACAATGCTCAAGCCACTACCTACGACATACTTTTTCCCTTCTCAAAAATAAACACATTCATTTCCTTTTATCACAATTTTACGAACTACCTATCTTTTCGAAAACGTACCTAATTGTCATACATCAACAGCAGGCCAAAAAGATTTTTAATACGTCTTCTTAACTTTCTTTCTACCTACTATACATATTTAGAATAATCTGAATCCTGAATCATTTAATAAGTACTTAAAATTTCCTTATCTATAATTTTATTTTTCAATCTTCCTTTGAAACTATATTTTTATTCCTAACTTGCAATTTCGTTACAAGATAAAGAAAAAAAATGTTTGGAATTCACTTATAAAGTGCGAGAATATTTATGTTTTAACGAAAAATATAATGGTCATAATATAAGTAATTAGATTATTACTGTTATTTTATTGAAACAAAGATAAGAATAAAGATGAAATTGGAACGAAGTCACAATAACGATACCCTCCAGGTCCTCTTGTAGAACATCCTTTGAAGTATGTGTGATTCTCCAATATCTCGCTGCAATCCTTATTAGGTAATATAATGAAGTAATGAATTCTTCACTTTAATTCCACCACGGTGTTAATGTTTGAACACGTAGTCGTAGTTATTTTCTTCTCGGCAAAGTTCCACGTAACGGTCCGGTATCAGCACGTCGCGCGTTTCCTTTGTTCATCTTGGTTATCAAGACCCAAGGATGACAGCAATGCCGCTTTTTGTAAAAAATATGATAAAGATGGCACAAAGCTTGACAACTCTCTACAAAAACATGAACACTACCGAAAATTAGAAGACAAAATGATTAGAAGTTGTTATTTAATATTTTTAATAATTATTTTTGCGTTTTTATTTATATGTTCGTGAAAATTATGACTTCAATCATTAGCAGAATTTTGCATTTCTTCCAAATAAAATAGCAGACTTTAGCAGAATTTAGGCAAGAAGCTGTCATAATGTTCAATTTAAATCTGGTCAGGATGTATGAATTGTTATGTATTATTATTTTATTGTTTATTTTCTACTTAATATTGTTAATTTGATTTGTTTTGATATGTACATCAGTGGCGAAGGGTCCATATAACACGATTCCCATCGGCTTGTTTAGGAAATGGCATCCATACTACATTTCCTTATTGCGTGCTCTTCGCTTTGTTAAACATTTCCATAAATCTCAATACGATAAATACACTTGGCTGACAGGGAGTTGCAAAGTACTTTTTTTTATGTTTTCCTTAGTTGCTTTTCTGAGTAAGGCGACTTTTTGTCCGGCTTCCCTTTTTAAAATGTTCACCCTTCGCCATTGATGTACATACAGACAGACGAACAACAAATCCTCTAAGCCTAAGGGTTCCGTTTTTCCATCATACGGTACGGAACCCTAAAAAACTACCTCAGCGCTGTGGAAGCCATTCTGTCTAGCTTTTATTATACGTCCCCCTCACTCCACTCTCCTAAGGCATCGATTTGAAATTAAAAGTTTATTAATTCCTCGCCTTAATGTCAAATTGTAATGTAGTAGGACTTGTTAGGCTTACATAATTAAAAAAAACCTAAACACAGACTTTCACACAATCTTACGAGACGGACAGGCCTTGCCAGAATTAAACCACTTTTTATAAGGTATCAAAATGTATAAAATTTCATTTTTATTAAATCACCACAAAGTCTTTTACTTTTAAATTAAAATAACAGTATTTATGCTAACAAGATACAAAAACTTAAACAAACTAACTATAAATGAAACAGAAGATTTAATAACAGAAATTAAATAATCCAAAAAAAAATTTGGGTAAAAAATTTAGTATCCAGATTTCTGAATTTGGAGGAGGGGTTGGAGGGGACCCACTGGTACCATTCACCCTGCAAAAGTGCGTATTTGTATTACAAAAATAATTAGACAACTAATCTTACAAATTGGTTCAAAATCTTCGACTAAAGCTAATGATTTAAAAATACAAATAAATTAGATAATAAACCTCTAATTGTCATGGAAAATTCATTGCTATGTCAAAAGTTTGTAATGCACTCTAATAATAATATTTAGAGTATTCCAAAGCGATGGATTTCGCAATAGAAACATAATCTCAGATATAGAAATTATTCTGATCTAATTAAATCCTTCAAAAACAAAAAAGAAAACAGTTTCTGGTTACATAATATAATTTGATAACATACAAGACACATTGGGATTATTGTCATATCAGATAATAGAAAAAAAAGTCTTACTTGTACTGTAGTTCCACAGTGTTTATTCCCTCCTGTTAGCGACCGGTTTCGTTTAAATCATCTTCAGGAGGCCTAACATGGTGCCACTTTAACACCATTTTAAACACGATTGGACAGTAAATTCCATATATTTACTGTCAAATGGTGTTAAGAGGATATGTCACGCTTACAGTTCGCTGTTATCAGTTCGCGCATCCGTGCAGCTTCATACATTTGTCACAGATTTCTACGGGAAAAACCGCGCGTTGAAATTGAAAAAAAACCCGGAATTTCATTTCGCAAAACGTCAATGAAGCTATTCATGCAAACTTACAAAACGATGCAGCACCCCGTTCGTCGCACGCGCTCGCTTTTGTTTCTGTGTGCAACAGTTCCTTGTTATCATTGGTCAGTGAGGTGTGAATTGCGCGCGCATTCCTTAAAAATGCCTCCCAGACGACGATATTCAAATCAAGAATATCTTGAAATGGTATGGTGCTACCGCGAGTGCAATAACATAACCACCCATGCAGCGAACTTATACCAGCGGAGGTTTGGTGTGCGAGTAAGTCCTCATACCATTCTGGACGCCGTGTACAGTGTACAGATTCAGAGAACACTGCCGCCTTGACCCGCCTCCGGTTGACACAGAGAAGAGGAAGTGTTGGACTTCTTCCGACGTCATCCTCTTGCGAGCACCAGAAACGGGGCTAGAGTCTTCAACGTGAGCGACAACTACGTGTGGCGACTTCTAAATCGAGAAGGGCTCCACCTTACCACTTTACGAGAGTACAAGAATTGCAGCCACAGAGCAAGACGCGTCTGGTACACAATATTCTCGCACATGATAAATCCAGATTTAGTTTTATCACCGAGGCTGTCTGTCTGTCTAACAACTGTCTACCACCTGGGATGGCTCGTAAACTTGGAGGTGTAAGTCTTTTATTTCACTTCACGTGAAACTGTTTTGTTCAGAGAGGATATTACTTTGAAATATCACATTTAAAGGAAAATTTAAATAAATCTACCCTGTGGTAATCGTCAAAGTTTAAATTAACGATCAGTACATAACCTTTGCTTACATTTATTAAGCTACTAATGGTACTAGGTTCCAAGAAAACTTTAAGACACTTTAGCTTTTGCCCGCGCTGTATAAAAATGCACTGTCTTTAGTATATCCCGAGTTTTTTCTCTTAAATCTCGTACATTTCCGTGTTTTTTCCAGCGTCGCTTTAGAATATAAGTGGTTGTTCGACTTTCTATTTTCGTCGAAGACATTTTTGATCTCATTCTTCGTTTCTGTTTGGTGTTTGATTTGATGTATTGTTGCCTTTTAGTTGACAGCATTTTGATATAATACTTCCTTTTGTATTAAACGAACGTAGCCTCTGTGGTGAATGAGTGTATATGCACAGATTACAGTGACGTCAGAATGCGGTTCTGTGCTCTGTGTGGCCGTCTCTTTAATAAAAACCACAGACATATAATATAGTGTCACCTCAACTGGAGATGCCGAACTTATGATACAAATTACTTATCGGCTTGTTCTAGGCATCACATGCTCTCGCTCGAGGATCGTCGATTGCTGTTAGACATGGGGGTACTTCATGATATACTGAGCGGTCGTCTTGACAGTCCTGCGTTAATGTCGGAGCTAACTTTAAGTACTCCTCAGTACCGTACTCGTCACTCGTCACGTACTCCATTTCACGTGCCAACAGTCCATACGAACTACGCACAAAACTCTCCTCTCGTTAGACTGACTCGTGAATATAATAAGAATTTTCACCTAATTGATCCATTTGATTGTAATAAGGCGTCATTCAAAAATAGAATTATAAATCAACTGCCAGCCTGTGGGTCACCCGTGACGCTGACCAGGCGTGTGAAAAGTTATTTTATTTGGCCGTCGTCTTATTTTTACTAACAAATCGTCAAAATAAAACACACTGATCACAACTACGCAACAAATAAGCCCCCACAAGAAAAAAAGAAGCGAAATACAAATTTATGTTGTGTTCCTCAATAAAACAAAAAATAAATCGTTCAAAAGTGTAATGTATTTTAAAGAGATGGTAATGTGTGTGTGAGAGACTAAATGCTTTTTTTTGTTTTCCCTGTTTTATTTTCGGTGGAGAAGCGATTTGGACGGAATATAATAATGTAAATAAAATTTATGTTTCCTTAAATTGCGACATTTTATTTGATCAATTTTTTTAAATATTTAATAAAACCATGCAGTGCACCACCGGTTCTCTGAGGCACCAGCCACCACTGCTAGTGACTTGGTATAAATTTATCCATATACAACGTCCTGAAATTTAATCTTTGGCAAAAAGATAAATTTTAACTTATCAAAGACTACGGATACTATTATTTATACAATAAATAAAATTTAATTTATTCTAAATATTATTATTAGAGTGCATTACAAACCAGAAAAGATAAATTAGAAACAAATGTAAAGACACGAATTTGAAAAAATTCCTCGGGCCAATATTCGAATTCTTTACATTTGTTTAATTTATCTTTTCTGGTTTGTAATGCACTCTAATAATAATATTTAGAGTATTCCAAATCTATGGATTTCGCAATAAAAACAAAATTTCATTTATTCCTTTATTTTTATTAACTTAATAAACATACAAGGCTAAGAAGAAGGGCAAGTAACTTAGCATTTCCATAAATTCAAAGACTAGGTGAAATACACTTGAAAAATATTAAATAAGAGCGTAGATTATTTACAATAATATATCCATGTATCCTTAACTAATTTATTTGTATTGTTTTCAAATTTTAACAAGGTGAATAAGATTAAGATTATTTATTTGTTTCCAACTGTAGATGAGGGTAGGTGCCGAAAAAAAAACGAATGTTATCGCACGGATGAGTAGCTACCTACCTGCACCTGCACTAATTTAGTTCGAATGGTATGGCGATTGTTATTTAAAGTAATATTCTTACTAAGTTATAAGTATAAGTTGCAATATGTACCTATCTAATGTAATGAAAGAAGCCTGGCTACTCATTGGACAGAGTATTCTAGCTTGGGAGCCAGGAACATTTACATTAACATTGATTTTCATTAAAGATTTTTTCATTTCATTTCAAACATGTCTTTTTTAAATTTTCCTTTTTTTTCAATACATTTTTGGTGCAAAATCTTATTCTATACAATATTTTTTATAATTATATAATTTCTCCTCATTTAAAAAGATTATAAAATTTATCAGAAACAGTGAAGTGCGGGCAGGACTCGCAACCCTCAGGTTTCAAAGCATTCAAATAATTTTAAAGACTTAAATAGCTGCATAGTCTTTAAGCAACCTTACAAAAATAGATCACTTTTTTCAGCCTTTAATCACGGCAGTACCAATTTATTTTTTGTTATTCAGAAGATATTAACACTAACCTGAAGGGAATCTCTTGTATGAAGAGTCGCTGCCACCTGAATTGACAGATGACGCGGACCCAAACTTGCTTCTATATTTGGGTGCATTAGTGATGAAGCCTTCTTTAAATTCTTTAGGTTTCTGGACTGCGACTTCGGTTCTTGGCTTATACAGCTCTCTGACATCTGAAAGGGAAACTTGAGAAATTTGATTGATTTTGTTAAATTTAAAGCAAAAGCATTATGATAATACATCATAGTTTTGTATAATATAGCTTATAAGAGGTTTAGTGAAGACAGAAATCCCAATTTCCAAGGTTTTGTATCTTTCATCGTCTGCTTACATTTATGGGACAACCTACGACGTATTCTATCGAGGAATATTCAAATCACACCTGGGTTCGGCTGACCAATAGTTGCATCGAAAAAATGTACAATTTTCCATTATGTTTAGAAAAAAAATAGCTGATTTGAAGTACACACTCTATCACAACCATCGCAGAAAGTCACCTTATACAGAGTGTAATATTTTTGCCCGCGGCTCCGCCCGCGTTTATTCAATCTTTGCCCCGTTTTCGGCTGGGGCGTTATTTTATTAACACCCTTATAGCCTGTAGTGTTGACCAGGGTCACTACGGTGATAATAAAAAAAACGCATCTTAATCAGTTAAGTGGTTATCGAGTTAAAACGGAACATACAGACAGAAATACAGATTATAGACAGACATAAATTCTAAAACTTGTGGTTTTGGCCTCTATCAGCACATAATCCAATAACTTATTTCATTTAAAATTTCACAATAATACTCAGTGTACTTTATTATTAGTATAGATATAGTTTCCCAAAATGCAATCCATCAGAAAAAGGTAAGATGAAAGTGCGTGAAAACACAAACAACATTAGGGCAGGCGTTTTATTGGGCATAAAGTGGGAGATATTCAGAAACGGTACATTTGTGGCAGCCATCTGTATTTTATGGCGTGTGTATAAAAGTCAATGACGCAAAAATAAATATTTTATTCAAACATTTTAAAATTTTCAGTTTCTGTGATACTTGAGTCCAATCGTAGAAGTATTCATTCTTGTGGTCCACACAATAAGATGTAAGTTTAAAAAGAGTCTTCAAAGAAAAAGTGTGTGTGTAGGCTTTAAATTCTTTTCTTTTTATAGAATGACTCATTACTTTTTATTTCTTACCACTAACGTCTTAGGCTCAAAAGTGCTAAAAATATCTATGATAAATTAAAACGTACTATTTTTACACCTATTCTCTTTGGGCGCGGAACCCTTCGATGGTTTATTTGATCGAAGGCGGAACCCTAAAAGCCAACAAAAGGTAGGTACTTATAATACCATAATAATTGACACTGACCTAAAGTATTTCGACCTCAAATCGGGCAAAGTTCAAGGGGTTGATGATTATGCTAAATTAAGTGATCACAAAAAGCTAAGTGGTAGTTGAAATAACAAGTTGGTGTATTTTGTACCATAAATTGCGGCGTTTGCAAAGTTTTATACTTATTGCTAACATCAGCTCGAAGTTTTCTATTCTGTAGGTGTTTATTGGTAGTGTAGTTGAGATAGCGACGGAGAGTGACCCGATAGCGAGTCTCTATCAGAACACCTAGTTATCAAAAAACCGATGTCCCGTTATGACTCAAAAAATAAATGGTCACGTTATGTGTACTACAATCTGATCAAATCTAAAACTTGTATCTATTACAGATATTCATGTCACGGAGTCCGTTTGGCTATGGTTGTAGTAGTGATGTGAATAGATAAGCGCGTTTGGTGTGCGTGGCACTATTTTGGGTAAAAAGTTGACAAAGAAAGTTATTAACTACGAAAAAAATAGGAAGTGCCTCAGGTTGCAGATCTGGCACTTGGAACGGGTGCCGGAGCCGGCATTTGGGACAGCTGCCGGGGGTCACGTGATTAAGCTGCTTATTTTCCTTTGATTCATCACTTCAGATTGCATAAAATAATGCCTAATCTGAAAACGTGGTAAGGATTGAATAAATTCGGGCGGAGCCACGGGCAAAGGCTATATTCATTTAATCAAATCAAAATCAAATCAAAATAATTTATTTCGGATAAAAATCCATATTTTAAACATTAAAATTATTAAGATTAATAAAACCGTTCAAAAAGTTTCCAAATTGTTCTTTATTCCTGTTGCAATTATACCCACAATGCAACATTTTGGCCTTATATAAAACAGACTGGTGACCGGCAGCGGGGTCACTGGTGCGATGGTTTCGGCACCACGCTCACCAACCCGCCCCGCTCAGGGTGTGTTCCAGGATAGGCCTATGTCACAGTGGATGAAACCGACTGACTGATGGATGAATGAATGAATACAAAATTTCACCTGAATATCCAAATTGCTGCACCGACGCGACGCTTTGCTAGAAGTGTAACTTTACGAAGTAACTCTAAAGATACATTAAATATAGATACAATGTCTAATTTGCATGACAATGTGACGTGATCGGTCGCTAGTTTCCTCGACAAAGTTCCAGTAAGCTATAAATATTGTATCGTACAAGTGGTTGCAACTAACATTGCGCGAAGGAAAACCCACGAACATAACACAGGACAAAACACTCATTTAGAAAACCCCTTAGCCAATATTATCTTAACAGTCGTTGTTAGAGTCAGTGAATCTTATTTAAAGGGTGAAATTAAATCAACCGACCAAATTCTTACTGGAGGCTCGGATAGTGATCAAGAACTAGGACGAGTCGACGGACTTTTACTTTTCGCTAGTAATTTGTACGGCGGCGGTAATCAGGTAAAAAAGGGGGATGTAATACCTTCTAATGCCCGACTTTTTTAATTAACAACTGGTCCGTAACTTTCCACGGAGGGTACCACTTCACCCGTTTTAACAATTTTAGATTTTACCTCTTTGAGTTAGAGTTCAATATTGACGGACAACCTTCCGATAAGACCTGTTTTATCTAGGAATCGTTTCCTTTTTGCCGGTAATTTCCGCTATTTTGTTCAGAGTTTTGTTTCTTTTAGTCTGTGTTATTGGAATTGAGTATTGATCATTGAATTTTTTTTGGAAATCTTTTTATATAAAATAGTATATAAATATTTTTTTTGACTCAATACTGTTTCCTTCTATAATTTTATCGAAAAAGCATAAAATTTACGGAAGCTTTTGAAAATTATATTATTATTGAAAGCTGGATTTACACTCACGTGTTGTTGACAGTTGGTAAACTGTTTCAGCGATACAATAAATATATCATTGAAAAAAAGCACGTCGTTAAACTGAATAACCCGCGGCCGGAGCCGCGGGCAAAAGCTAGTATAATATATATATGTATATAATGAGCGTGGGACGGCTGCTGGCACGTCTAGTTGTTCAGTTGGAGTGCGCGGGTGAATTCTTAGTTAAGTTATTAAATTTTTTGACGTCAAAACAATGTTGAAGTGGTATTATTCTGAAAATAAAGTTCATTATTTCAATATGGTATAATATTTCTCTGGCCTCCTTTTCTTTATAATTTTAAGCAAGGGCGAATGAAAAGTTTTTTTTTTTCATACAGTCTGTATGTGAGTTCCCTTTAAACTTATAATCTAAAAGCCGGCATAGTAATGACTAAGGAACTCTTAACTAATGAACAAGCCGAACCGCTATCAAAGAGAAATGGAACAGTCTCACCCGTTGACGTCGACAAGACACCCCGTGGCAACTTGCACTCGCAGATGTTGACCTCTTTCCTCACTGGTTGGCTAATGGTTGTCTTCCTCTCTGGACACGCCGGGCTGATGTGTCCTGGTCTTCCGCAAGTGAAGCAGGTAACAGGTTTATCTCCTGGTTTCGTTGCTATCATCTTTACGTTTTCTTGGCGCTTCCGGCATTCTCCTATTTTATGTCCTCGCCCCCCGCAGTGATACTTAGAGGGTAACACAATCACAATCAAATCACAAGAAAGTTAACAAATAACTACAATTCTAATATACATATTTTTCTTTTACCATATTACATCGTACTAAAATTAAAATAATCGCAGATCGCGAGCAACATGTGGAGTTTTTACGCGCGAAATTATATTTCTTATTTTGATCTTGGAGGTTTTTACTTAGTCCCGAAAGTAACAAAAGCACCGGGATGAGGTTATGTGTTCCCAGTTATGTCTACGCCAAATCTCTGGGATATCCCGGGACTTTCGGGATCGGGATATCCCGGGACCATTCCCTACTGCGCAGTATAGTAGGATTTTTTTTAAATGTCGGGATCGGTTTAAGAGCTTATCTTCCAATGAATGGCATTGTTCTTTTGTTAAGTTCCACCACTAATTAGCAGTGCACAACAAAACGCATAAACGACAAAATATTTTATGTTAATAGCAACTTTAACGCCTGAACAAAAAGGCTCAAATTTGAACGGCAACGCATTCCAGATAGGCAACTGGATGAGGCGTGCATAAATAATATAAATCCACGGGGAAAAGATAGATAGCTCTTCGTAGAAGAAAACTGCAGGGAGACTGATTCACTTATACCACTTTTCTGGAAGAACACGTTGTCCACACTAGAACAGCGCTAGACAAGAGCAGTTCCTATGAAAAAGTAAAATGCGCCAGATACTTTTTCGATACCTTCGCATTCCTTGACAGAATTGTTATTTTTATGCACTGTACTTCGCAAGTGAGAAGAAAAAGATTTACTTTTAACTGATACATCACATACTGAACAGTATATCGATTTATTATTTGACATACTGACAGTAAGTTTGAAATTTTGTTAAAAGTATTTAAAGTGTGGTACTGATTAAATAAAGTATTATTGAATTTTTATATATCATTCAAACATTTAATTTTGATTTAATTTTATTATTTATTAAATTTTATTTTATTTATTTAAATTTTTAACTCTATTGAATTATGGAACTATTATTATTAAATGATAGAACCCTTTTGGATTGTTTTTCATTTGATGATTAATTATGTAAATAAATACTCTTTCGTAAGGCACACTCAAAGAAAATTGGTATATTAGACTTATTTTTATTATACATTAATTATAAAAACACATTAAAAACTACTCAAATTTGGCTTTGTCACCAAAAAAATAACCTTCTTCAACGAAGCTTTTCTTGCAGCATTTCAATAGCTGCTGCAGCACAGCCAGCTCCGGCGAGTCATGATCAGCCTGATCAAGAACAAGTATTCACTGAAAGCTAAGTATGTACTATCAACTTGTTGGAAAATTTACTTAAATCATGAATAGTTCAAGCCTATCATTACAATTTGTTTTTTTGTGATAGCAACTCTGCGAGTGGGACATCGCGCTCTGTTTGTGGTTTGTGGCTCTCCCTTGGCACGGTTTCTCTAGTTGGTTATGTCATATATCGCAGAGCCAACACCGCCTTCTCGTGCCGTTTGAGGGGGTGGACTTTCTTGATGTCGTCCACCTGGTATAGCTTGAGATCCAAGTAGAGGTCCCCCTCTAGGTCCGCGGTGCGCAGCGCCGCGCACTCCGATACTGCACCCCTGCAATATCGTCGAGACACGCAGCGCGCCCCCCTACCCCGCGCGGCCCGATCACGGGTGAACGACCCGGCTCGCACCTGCCGCCGCATTCCAACGCCCGGCAGGCACCTGCGCTCACATTCCGATGCGCGGGTCAGCGACCAAGCTCCGTTATCACCTGTGGAGCGGCCGCCCACACAACACGAGCTGCGCCACGCCTCCGATGCTTCATCTCGCTCTGATGTATCGTTGAGGCGCGCAGCGCGCTCCCTCACACCACGACGGCAGTCAGTACCAGCCCACCTGTCGAGCGCGGCTAACGTGCTCCGGGCGCGCGACGCATGACTGACTGCCCCCCCCCGGACCCGCGGGCTGTCGCCCGCGGAGAAGACGCCCGGGCAATAATATCTAATATTGAGGCCCGTACCTTCATCGAAACGGAGCGGACAATTTCTCAAACTTTTTAATTATTAATACCAAATAATACCCCAAGATTACGTTTTTGGTAATATTTTTTGGTTTCCACTTGAGAATACGACTTATTTTTTTGTATTCTCGTTTTTGTTAACTTACAAATAAGCTAATAGATTATATTATAATTAATAATATAATATTAATAAATTATATTTGTACATATTAAGATTTTTTAAATTCCCAGGAGTTTTTTGTTAAAAATTCAGGTGGTGTGCTTGGAAATGCATTGTTTGGTACTTAGTATATATGGATGTATTAGAGATTAATTTATTATACGAGTGAGTGAACACTTTTACGGTAATCATAAAATATACTTTGAAAACGTTTTCATACATAAATGTAAGGGAAATCTAATAAATAAAAAGCAATAAAAACCACAATTTTAGAGCAATGCCAAGTGTAACTTTATGTGAGTGGTTTGGTATTTTTGATCTTCTTATTTAATTATAATTTTAAAAAACGTGAAATATCCCAAGACTAACCCATTTAGTAAAAACTGCTTTTTATTGTTTTTCAAAGTATTCTCCACGTAGTTTACAACACTTTTCCAGTCGCTCGAACCAGTTATTAAAACATTTATTCCACTCCAAAGTGGGGGTGTTCAATATGGCTGATTTGAAAGCGTCGACTGCTTCTTCACCGGACTCGATTCGAACATGCACAAATACGACTTAACTTAACTAAAATTAGGTTAAGATGTGTCAAATTACTTTTGGTATTCGGAAACGCCCAACCTAACCTATTTTGACAGGACTAAACTAATTTTTAGTTAGGTCGAACTCAATTAGGTCCACAAATAAACTATTTGAATTTGAATTGATTACAAATTTACCTCCAAACCGTACAATAAACCGATAGCATTCAATGAATACTTGAAATTAGATCTGAAACTTTGCACAATATAACTGATATTAGTATAAAGCAGCTGCAGACTGTTCCAAAAAAATGAAAAAGCCATCAGTGTAGCCGCGATTTCAAAATAAATGATGTTTTTGCGTGCGTGGCATCTGATTAGAGTAGGATAGGCAGTTAAAAGGCAGAAGCGTTAGAGCAAGACTGCGAATTGAGGTATTTTGGGCCCTTATGCAACCAATGGATTAGTTATTAGTATTGTACTGTAGCAAAAACTACCGTTCTTAGAATTTTTGTCTGTCTGTATAAATGTTCCGTTTTAACCCGAAACTACTGAACGGATTTGATGCATTTGTTATTACTACCTTAGTTACCCTGGTCAACATATAGGCATTAAGGGGTGTTGATAAAATCACGCACAGGCTGAGATTTTTTAACATGACATAAAACATTGTGACGACATGAATCTACGGGGTATCAGGTGTTTCCAAATTTGAACCCCAAATCACAGACCACACTTGGTACACCCGCTTTTCTCCGACGATTATAACGTCCTAAACGTATATGAGTTGTGACTCCTATTGCCGTACTTGGGGCACAATGGACCAACAGCTTAAATTGCCTTACGAAGCACGCAGACCGAACACAAATTAAGGTGGTCGAACCAAATCTCGGTGCAAAATGGACATCATAACATTGTTTTCTTTACTTTTGAATAAAAAGTATGCAAAATTTGCGTTTTAAAGCAATTGGCGGAAATTGATAACTAATAATAGGGTTTTCGCAATAAAATTATGTTATTTTATTCCCTTACATTTTGACTATATTCGATTACAACGATAAATACGCCTTTAAGTTTGTTAACCGAATGCAATCATAATGTAAATCATAAAATGATAGAATTCTAAGGTATGATTAAAAAAAAAGAAGATACAGAAAATTTTCATCGGTAATGGATGAATTAATATTACGATTTTGTGATTTTTATTCTTTTTCAATGGTTTATGGAATAAAATTCTTGCAATTTTGTGTAAATTGCAGTGTGCAAAAAGTGCATGGTCGTGAAGCGGCAAAAACAACATTTTTGCGTCTTCTAAATAGTTTTATTATATATTTTATAATCTGGCGCCGTCTATTCTTTACATAACAATAATAAATTAGAATTCCGTAACTAATCTGTATCGAATGCAATTAATAAAGTTAAAGATTAATCAAGAGTTATGTGACTGGTACACGACCATTTGTTTGCCGGAAGTTATTGACGAACTCCGTAAAAATAACCGTAAACGCCGTATCATCCTGCACCACGACAATGCTAGTTCTCACACGGCCAGACAGACAAACGACTTTTTGAAGACGAAAAATGTAGAACTCATGAGTCATCCAGCATACAGTCCCGACCTGCCACCTTGTGACTTTTTTCTGTTCCCAAAAATTAAGAACCAATTACGCGGTCAACGATTTTCATCACCCAACGAGATCAATTGATCACATACAAACCAAAAAACAAAACAAATAACGCCTTAAAATGAACGGATAAAGTATCTATTATCTATGTTAAAGGTATTTATTAAGTATATAAATTTATATGTATTTATTATTTTGACGTTATATGAATAAATAGTAGTAAGATGTATATTTAGTTAATGTGGATTCAATTTATTGGTTTTTGTTTTCTTTATCAAATATGTATTTGTTTGTCCCGCTTGTACATTTTATTAATAATTATTTCTTCACCACCCTAAGGTTGGCTGTACGAAATTGCTTCTAGTAATAAGCCCGCCTTTGATTCTTTACTTGAATTCCGTACCCAAAGGGTAACCGCATTTTTTTGTCGTTTTTCAAAGATTTCTCGAAATTGGTGACAGTAAATGTAGAAAAAGTATGTATTTTTATAATCAACTTTTTAATATCTACAATTTGATACCCATATTGTATTTGTAGGATATTATTTTTTATTTTTCTCACTTTAATTTTTTTTTATTTTTGTACACCATATTGTTTATACAAGTGAATGCTATTTTTGTAGCAAATTTCAAACCTTTACCTTTAAAGGTGCCAAAGTTATGAGGCTGTGACATACGGACGGACGGACAACGGAGTCTCACCATAAAGGTTCCTTTTACCTTTCAGGTACTACGGAACCCTAAAAAGGTCTTTGCTGCCAAAGTAGCTACATAAAAATAGGTAGTGTTTGACCTTTATTTGATCATTATCACACCCAGGTTAAACACGGCGAATCGTTTTTTATCAGAACACAGGTAGGTGTTACCTTATTGTTGTGCTCGACAGCGATACCTTTTCGACATTGTGTTTATTGTGTATGGACTTCCTATGATGAATCGTATATTGTTTCCAAAGCACAAAACCACTGCATTTAGGGGTAGTTTTAGGTACATGGCGTCAAAATGTTGGAATAACATTCCACCACCGCTACGTGACCTTAAGTGTAAGTATACTTTTAAAATTAAACTAAAAAAGTATCTCCTTGACTTACAAATGTCTTCGCCTGCCTAAAACTAGACGCTTCATCGCCATTTTAATAATTTTTGACCAACGAGTTTCTGACATTTATTTAGAGCTTACCTATTAATTGAATTTATTTATTTACAAATATTAGCACCTACATTATGTACTCGTATATGTATATCATATTTATTCTGCCATTCGTAATTATTATTTTCAAAATGTGCAAGAATACTCGCGCTGTTTTGTTTGTTCGTGCGTTACCTACGCGGGCTCGGACTGAAAATCAGCGCTGTCGGTCTTACTCTGTAAGACTACAGCATATGCTGAGTTCTAGCCTTTTTGTCTGCTTCGACACATGATTTCATTTAGCTTTAGTCACATTGTTTTATTCTTTTATGTTATTTCCTTGTGTTTGACTTTATAATTTGTTTTTATAATTTATTGTGTTGTGGTAGATAAATAAATGGATATTCTATTCTATTCTATTCTATGATGGTGATGGTTTAACGGTTAAATACGTGGCCTTTTCTATACATATTTTGAAAATATCCGGATTCGCCAACAAAATGACGAATCACACTAATATTATAAATGCGAAAGTTTGTGTGTGTGTGTTTGTTACTCTTTCACGCTGAAACGGCTGAACGGATTTGGTTAACTTAACACATAGGCTACTTTTTATTCCGGAAAAAAGCATGTTGTTAAACCGAATAACATGCGGGCGGAGCCGCGGGCAAAAGCTTCATAAATTCATTCATACAGTACAATCTGTCTATATCTAAGAATAGTATAGTGTAAAATGGCGGCATTAAGAAAGAGGCCGAAGGAAGAACCGCATTGATTTCGGCTTCCTTAGTCTCTAGAGGCCGAAAGTAGAGGCGACACTGTATTTGATCCTGTTATATTGATACTGATTGATGGATAATTAAAATTTGAAAGGAAAAGAACCTGCATCTTCGTATTTTGCAGGACAATAAAGAAAACAGAGTGAGATAAAGTACACATGCTTTAAGGCACAGCAACATGTCCACCACAAAACGAAAGAGATAAACATAAATGATTTTCATATGAAAATGTCATACTACGGAATCTCGCAGTCAGCTTGTGAATGGTTTAGATCCTTTCTTACCAACAGGCAACAATATGTTGTTATCGAAGATGAGCAGGGTAATATTAAACAATCACAGATAAAACCTTTACTACGAGGATGCCCACAAGGATCAATTTTAAGCCCCCTTTTATTTATCCTATACACGTCTGATCGAGACTGACAGTCGACCCGGCAGCCCGGCTCCGAACCAATCCGGTACTACTCTACTGGACAAGTTCACGCACGCGCTCATTGTCAAGTGTACTAATGAGGTGAGTTTGTATCAATATTTTGGGAGGTGTTTGTGTAATATTTTTTTTCGTTCTTTAATCTAGTGTACTTTTAAGTCTGCCTTTGTATTAAAAAAACAAATTATAGGTTGGTTATCTCACGATGACGCGCAAATCCAGCCGTTATAAGTCTTACTTATTGAACGATCCATATTTGTATATGTATTTTGGTGTATCGGAATCCCATGTATGTAAAGTAACGGCTCCGACTCGGTCCGAATTTGTCATGACTGGTTATCACAGTGCTATAGTTATAAGTAATGGTGTTTGTCCGTCCAGATGCTCGATACGCTTCTCCACACACTGATCCGCGAGCAACAGAACGACACGGTGCCGGGGCGCGGCGAGCGAGCGCGGGAGGTCGCGCGTCGGTTCGTGCGCTCCGTCGCTCGGATATTCGTCATATTCAGTGTGGAGATGGCTCCCGGCGCCGCTAAGAAGAAAGGGTAATATATTTAACACCTTTACACACACTGGTTGTAATAAACGAGCCTAAATATATTATCTGGGCTTCGTCAAACTACTCTGTATGTGTGCCGGGGAGCACTACATCTTCAGGAAGTCCACCCCGAGATCATGAGGAGGGTTATCAAGGGCATCCTGAAAGGGACCAGACTCCAGAGTTAGAAAAATCTTACCAAGGCGCTCCAGCTTAGTACAAAACGGCGCAGTTATGGAAATCAACTTTGGAGGAATATAAAGAATTTACGAAGGTATTACGTTTCATGCGACTTGTATTAGAGAGTATGGTGTTTGGAAGAATAGAATAGAGAAGAAAGTGAAATAATAACGAAGACTGATTTTATTAAAAAACGTTTTAGTGATATCAAGTTAAAAGCAATTGAAAACAATGTGCAACAAAAATGTGAAAAACAATTTTGGATTTAGGAGAACTTTATTATAAGATAATAATAAAAAAGTGAAGCATTCCTGATAAGGCGATTGAAGTATTAATTAGTGTTAAGTATTTTTAAGTATTATCTAAAAAAGTATTTGAATGAAATGCAATTATTTAATGCATTTACTAATTAAACCTGTTAGTACCGTTTTAGTACAAGATAATCCGTTTTTTTGTTATTTTTCGTCATAGATAAAAGTATAAGACCTCTATCATCTGGTACTGATACTTTAAAAGACACTATTTTGCCAAAATTTTGAATATTGATTTTAACGGGTTATCAAATTTTGTACTAAAACGGTGGCATGCCTATGCCCTTTAATCATCTAGCTTTGAACGGTTGCAAGGGTAGTATTTTCCGTGATTGTACCTTATAGTTAAATCCCAAACACGAACATACAATACCCTCAGAAAAGTTCATGATATGTATGTTTTCGACGATAGGCACCCGGTTTGGCAACTGATTTTACTATACAGAATCAGGGGGCTGGTCCACTTGAAACTGTACATTATGTTAATGTCTATCGACTTTCCTACTACTTCATTATTAGTAAGTACAGAAGATATTAAAAGAAAAATCAGCTATTATCACAGGAAGTTTAGCTGTTTCGAACACGGGAATAACTTGATCCTATTTCACAGAAAAGGTTTACATACTCATAAATTGTCACATTGTGACGTCATCAAATATTATAATATTCTTTTCAACACACTTGTTTATAAAGTGGCCCTTATTGCAGCGTTCTTTGGGTCATAATGCAGACTTGTTACAGTACAGACATATTAAACACGCGTGCTTTTTACTTAACATTATCGCACTGGTGTTTTTTACATCATTTTTTTTAAATCTTAGCAAAGAGTTTTGATGTTTTGAGAAATAGTAGTTTTTGCGAATAAATAGACTGTCTCAGTTAAAATATAAAAAATAATCATTTAATTTCATCAAATTATTTATTTTTATCAACAAATTAACTCAAGTTTTTGTTGTAAACACAAAAATATTCTGTTTGTTAATATTTGATATTTGGCTGTTTGGTTTTGTGCGTCAGTGCCTCTATTTCCATCTGCGCAAAAAACAAAATCTCCGCCGCCATTTTTCAAAGAAAATTGTCAGTTCATAACTGTGGTTTCGAGTATGTGGAAAAAAGACAGTGAAATTTTATTATTTTTCCTCGCAAGTGTGTTGAAAAACGTCGTATGAAACGCGTGACCATTGGACATGACACTCTCGGCTCCATTACGGCCTCGCCTTCGGCTCGGCCTGCCTTGACTGTAATGTCTAGTGCAGCTCACTTGTATCATAATGTACAATTATCGTGATTCCCGCGTTTTTCTTCACATACTACTACGAAGGACGAGGAACGAACCTGTAGGACATATATGGGCCACCGCCGGCCCGTTACGGTTTTTTAAACGGCCCACGGCGAATAACAATTTAAAATCGGAATAACGTTTTTACTGGACAAGAAGATTAGTATGCAAAAAATCAAGTTTGACAGCTGAAGACATAAGCTGAAGACTCTTTCAAAAGACACTCTTTTTGTGTCTCGTTCTAAGGCCCCAGGCCGCGCTTATCTTCTTTCATGATCTAAGTAAAGGAGCGTGCTAGCGAGAGGTGAAAACTAACAAATATGTACAAAAACACAAGCAGGGATAAAAATCAATAAATTGAAGTCACGTCTAATTATTAGTGAAATTGATTCAGATGTTAGTAGTCTTGCATCTGAAAATAAGGCTCATTAATCCGAAATTATGAAAATATTACATTGTAACTTTTCTAGTTTAATCTGTGCGATTTACCGATTGCGTCGTTATTTTCGTATACACATCGGTACATTATTCGTAGTATTAAACTGTTTGACGTTATTTACAGCATTAAACACCTTAGTTTTAGAGCACTTCAAAATATCATCAATCTTTTTATACGACCAATTCCGTTCATATAGAGCCATAATAATTTTCCGGGTCGATGGATCATACATGATCACAACTCTCCTTTTTGCCCATAATTTCGGAATAATTATGCACTTTCAACTTACATAGTCAATATAAAGAGATGTAACCATAGAATACGCGGGAAACAAAAAAATGCGATATCCGTTTTCGAAATTCAAAATTAAGAATTATTTTTTTCCGTTCCTAATTATTTGTCAAGCGGCCAGTACATTTAAAATACAATAGCAATTGAAGATTAATTGAACTTTTACTCAAAAATTCAAAAAAATAAAAAGATAAACTGATTCAAAGATATTTCCACGTGAGCTAGCTCCAAAAGCTAGTTTAATTATAATATTAAATTATGATTGAGTTAATTTACTTTCTAATGTGATACTTCAACTCAAATCGTATTTAGTTTTAGTAGGTCATTTGTATTAATTAAAATAAAACTCGAGTTTTTAACAGCATGCAGAGCACTATTGATTTGAACTTTAATATTAGATAAGTAGGTATGCGTGAATTTTAATCCTCTTAATTGTCATTTTATAGCTAAAATATAAAATGGTGGCTCTGATGGGCATAGCTTTCTGAGAGGGGATCGAAGGATCCAAAAATGCAAAATAAAATGTTGAGGTCCATTGTAACTAATTCTGGGCTTCCATCCATCATCCACCAGCCTGTTTCGTCCACTGCTAGACATAGGCCTTTCCAGGATTTCGCCATTTTTGGCGGTCCTTCTGAATTATGATAAACTGCTCAAAACAATTAGGGGAATAACATTTCAAAGTGATATAAATTTTTTTTTTTTGGTTTTTAAGTTTATCTGGCCACTAAATATAAAAGTGACATACTTCACGAAAATAAAAAACAAAAGAACATCAGCATTATTGTAAGTAGTTCTTAATATGGTGGCCAAGAGTCTATGTACACCTAAAAACAAAGTGACACCATTCAATTTTCTTAACTTTTTAATTACAAAAAACGATTTTAAATGCCCTTTCAACTCTTCTGAGTGCTGTTATTGATTGAAATGAGTGTTAATTTGGTTAAGAAGGTCATTATTCCCAATCTGACTGAAATCCAAGTCTCCCAAGCTATACTACTTTATTGTAAGTGTATAGATTTAATTTAAAAGAGCAACGGAAAACAATAACTTTGTGCTCGTTGAGCCAACAGGCTAAGTAATAAATTCATATATAAAAATCTGCACATGCATCGCCAAGAAAATCAAAAGTCACGTGAAACTTTTCACAAAAGAAATTGATTGAGGTAGTCCATCTGTCTGTTTGGCTTCCTGCACTGCGTTTAGTTGAGCCTCCCCTTTGCTTTATTCGCTGCAGTTTTCAGTTTCCACGAAGAGCGTGAATAAATAACGTTAAAATATCATTAAACTTTCTACTCTGCGCGATCAAATTTATTTCGCAGCCGAACCTAAAAATTGCCCTTTTTGAAGTTGATTACCTGCTTTTCAGATGAAGCCACTGATTTGATAAATCAGTATATAAATTTCAGAACCTTTTTCTAGTGTTGTTTAGTACAGAAACGGGATTGCATAACTTTCGCTCGATAGAAATAATTATTGAAATTGAAATGAGGTCGTCTTTTAAACTTTTTTTCATAGTGGGACAAACAAGAATGACATACAAACCCGAAAGATATTTTATTGGATAAGTTTTAACGATATCTAAATTTCCTCCGTTGGAATTTTTGATACCTATTTTAGTTCATTTTTTATTCATTTAAAACCGACATTTGCTATTTTTTCCGGAATCTGTCCCTCTCGCACTGCGGGGCGTTCCGCATGGAGTAGCAGTGACCTTTGAAAGCGTGACATATCCTCTTAAATATGACTTACTTTCAGAGCATCAGTGATGAAAAATATTTATATCGTTATCTACATGTCCTGGTCCATGGGTTTTTTTTTCGTCAATGGACATGTAGAAAACAAAATGAACAAAAACTTATGGGCAGAAGCCGTCAACACAGCGGTGTATGTTATGAACAGAACTGGAAAAAGTAGAGTACAAGACAAGACCCCTTATGAAATATGGTTTAACAAGGAATTGTTTGATATAAAGAACTTAATGTTATATTAATATGATTATATATTGATTTTTAATAAATATTAAATAATTTGTCAGGCAATACCTTAATTTCCAGCCCTCGGCAATAATGTACTATTTTATATACGGGGGTTTATTTCGTTCGGAAGGTTATTGATCAGATCAGTATAATATAATATTTGGTTTAATTTAAAATTTAAATATAGCAGTCTTATTTATACCTGGTATAAGTGACGTGAATACAAAGGGTACTACTTTACTAGGTCCAAAAAGTATTTTCTTCTAACCACAATCTTAGAATCATGGTCGCTCTTATTCTCCGAATAACCTATTTTTGAAATTGGCACCAGCCAGCTAGCACTTTTCATAGATCGCTCATATAGTGCAAACGCTCTGAAGCATATGCATAGCATAACATGGCGTCGTTAGTGATTTCGTCTATGATAAACAAGGTGAAATTTAATCAATTACCCTTATTCATACTGGAGACTCGGTTTAGTGATCAGGAACAAAATTCAATGATAGTTCTTTTCGAAATCATAAAAAAAATTGTTTATTGTGCCTGCAAAAGGAAATTAATTTTGTAGTGATAGCTGGTATGATGGTCATTAATATTAAAATGAACCTACTTTCTTTGTTTAGGTTCGATTGTTAAGATCTATAAGCTGTATAAATAGGCATGCTGGTTTAAAAGTTGCAAGAAAAGTGATGAAGTAAATTATTGACCGGTCAAACAATTTTAAAGGTCATAGAATAACGGAATAACGCCTTGAATAAATGTCCACCCTCTGTGACAGCCCAGTGAATACAGTCGGGTACTTCAGCGTGATTTAGGGCTTAGAGTGCAATACAAACTGGAAAAGATCAATGAATTTTAAGTAGTATATCACAAAAGCTGTTCATGTATGTCGATTTATTTCGATGTATTTCAGTACATCTGCGCTTTGCTGAATTACATTGTATATTGCAGTGATTTTACCTATCACTTGTTATTTTTTTATAAAAGCGTCCAAAATTCTGATCGTAGATGTGCACATATTTTCTATATGATTAGTTCAAAATGTACAACATTAACCGATATTAGCCGTCATGTTTAACCGGTTCAGAGCTTTGTTCACAGGAGCTACCTGGCATCGAACACAATCAAAATTGGTATTTAATTTCTAGAATTGGCTAAATTAGTATTTAAATTCGTAGGAGTAACGAAACTACGTTACATTACACTTTGAAATGCAGATTCTCTAAGCGCAACCTCTAAATATTTAAAGTGCTTTCCTTCTCATATATAAAGTTATATGAAAACGTGAAAGTTCTTAAACAAATCTGTGTTCAAAAGTGATTTGTAACAATAAACAAGGTGTCTGAGTATAGATAGGGGTATAATAATAAAACATAGTGCATTCGTGGACAAACTAATCAAAGTTAATTACAAACATACCGATACATGGTCGAGTAGAGTTGATTTCACTAGTCGCAAGTCGATAACGTTTGTAGTGTTTTGACATATTTTTCTTTGCTGAAAGTGCGTAATTCATGTCAGCTGATATATGTGATTCCAATAGTTTTATAATAATGTCTGACGATAAGTTATATCGTCGTGATATCGAGCATTAAAATACTCAAACGGTCGAGTGAGACTTGCGAAGAGCGTTTGAGCGTTTTAGATCTCAAAATCATGTTAAAATCTGTAAAATACAACTCGTTTTTAGAAAAAAAAAAACAAAATGGAAAAAAAAATTGTAGGCATGTTTTTGACATGATGCACTTTTCCCGTTTGGTTTGTTTTGTTTATGCTTTGTTTTAGTTAGTCCGCCTTTCGTTTTTTTTTTGTTTCCCCTGTTCTAGCACCTTAGGATACATTGTTTACGCCTGAAGCTTTTTATGTGCGACTTATATTACATTTATCAAGTCTTCGGCAAATTTATTGATAATGTGAATGTTTGCTTTTTAATGTGGCCAGAGCGGAATTTGTACAGCTCCTCAACCATTGATAATCCCAAAAAGTGTAAATACCTGTTTAAAGATTTTATACTAATTCCGCCAACTGACATAGGAAAGTAAATTATGAGAGTATGCGATAGTATTTAAGACGCTATTCCCGGGAAGCTTTGTAAGCTCTTATAATTTCAATATTGTATCAAACTACCTTTAAAATCATAACTGAGGTGCAATTGTGTAAGACAATCGTATTCATTTGACACCCAAAAACGTACATTTACTTAGCCGAATAGCCGTTTGTCGACTGAAATCGTACGTTTTAAGCCGTCAAACAAATACGATTGTCTTACACAATTGCACCTCTAGTCTTTCTTAATAATTATATATATTATTCTGTAATTATACGATGGAAAAAGCCGAATGGTTTGCTTCGAAAATGAATCCTGTAATTTATCTATTGCATTTAGTAGCATTTTTATGCACATTAGAATCAATCTTTTGTTATACTTTTTTGCAGTATAATGTTTATCACAACAAAAAAGGATTAATTTAATTTCTCATGGTTACCGTTTCGCTGTTATAGCATTATCAAAGGTTTTTTGGTTGTTTACGTACAATATATAAATAAGTGGACAAGTACAAGAGATTTTCAATCAAAAATGTATAAAAAGTTCCAACAAGTGCCAACAATCACAAGCATCAACTCCGTACCTAGTACATTTTTTTATGTTCATAAATAGCAAGTGGCCAGTATTATTTTGCAAACTAAGACATAAAATCTTTTTGTCTTTTGGCATTATTGTTCAAGCTAGGTTATGTACCAAGAAGTTTATATCCTTTTTAATGTAACATTTATGCTTATCGTACGGATGTTGCCAACAAATAAAAAAACAGCACGTTAACAATGGATTTTCATATACTTTTTCTGCCCGCTCAGCACGTTAACAATGGATTTTCACATACTTTTTCTGCCCGCTCAGCACGTTAACAATGGATTTTCACATACTTTTCTGCCCGCTCAGCACGTTAACAATGGATTTTCACATACTTTTCTGCCCGCTCAGCACGTTAACAATGGATTTTCATATACTTTTTCTGCCCGCTCAGCACGTTAACAATGGATTTTCATACATTTTTTCCGCCCGCATATTGGTATGACAGCAATGACGTATATTCTCCATCGTTTTCGAAAAAGTAAGAAGGAGTTTTCCAAGCAGGTGTATTATAAAATAATATAAAAGTTCTCTCACTTTGGAAATTTGTTTTATTTTTAACGCAAGCGCAGCATTTTAAACAAAAAATAAAACGAATTAGAATAAGACGATTAAAAGTATGTATGAAGTATAATTAAGACTTAAGACATAAGACATAAGACATTTATTTCATAAATATTATTACACGTCATTTTTTAAAAATATTACCTAATAGCGTAAATCAAAATAATAGTATGTCATGCAGATCAAAAATTATATACAAAATTGGGATCATTATTAAAATTAAAATCAAGATATAAATTCAAATCAAAAATTACAATTCAAATTTAAAATTATTATCAATTTTAAAAAAAATAATCTTCAAATTTATAGAAAGTTTGCTCGATGAGATAGCGTTTCAACTTGAATTTAAAGCTGTTTAGGCTAGATGATTGTAAAACGTGTTCGGGTAGATTATTGTAGAGTAATTAAGAGTGTATAATACCTCACTTCGCTTCGCCTGATCCTGCTTTATACCAACAAATACTGCAACAATCTCTCTGAAACACCGATCTCAGATGGCTAAAACAGCTTGATGACAAAATTAATTGGTTGTTATTGTAAAATACCGTGTTCTATGTTTAAAATTTAATCAAATTTACCGACATAGATTTACATAATGCATGGTACTGGCAGAATATCAGTGTCACAGATTATTCTGTGATGAATGCTGAGCCAGCGCCCTTTCTGCCTCTGTGTCACATATATATTTTTTGTTTTAAAGATTTTTAATGTTCTTGTTATTTTAATAATTCAAATGCTATTTAAATGTGTAAAATGTTGTAATGTATGATATATGTTGTTCATGTTTTTTTGTAATGTTAAGAGGTATGAATAAAGTTTTTATCTATCTAAGTTAATATATGATAAAGTTGAGGACTAATGCTATATCCATGCTGTTGTGAAAACTTGATTCCATTAAATTTTCTCGATAGCAAAAAATCACAAAGTTACCTCCAAACAGAACAATAAACTAGTTCGTCCCAGGTATGCTCGATGGGGTTCGAGTCTGGGCTGCGTGCTGGCCACTTCATGCGTGTAATAGTGACATCTTCAAGGTAGTCAAACACTATCCGAGCTGTATGGGGACGAGCGTTATCTTGCATAAAGATGGCGTCGTCACCCATGTTAGTCAGAATTCTGGTACACTCTTCAGGGGTTAGTCTAGTGGCATGTTTTCAATTGAATATAAACGGAATATTGAATTTCTGCACAAGAAATACTATATTTATATGACAGAGTAGAAAAAAAGTAAAACAAATGGTTTCAAAATTTATGTTCAAATTTTAAAAATCGTCTTTATTTTTTATTTATGGTTTTTAATACAACCACCAAAAAGAAATAAAAAGTTGCTCCTCCCTACATTGATATTAGAATAAAATTTAATTTAGTCTTTATTTGATAAAGCTAGTTCCAGTATTTTAGAAGTTATTGAGATTTTTATAACCGACCCGCTTTCTTTGCGGCCCAGTGTATTAGTATACATACAAGATGAGTATATAGATTTATGAGTATATTAATGTCGTTTTCGTCAATATTTGTACCGACATAAATACAGTTGCTAATTTAGGGGGGGGAAGCGGCTTAAGGTGAATTAACTGTAATTTAGAACTATCTTTGAAGAACTCCTCCTATAGAGGCTGTTCAAACACTTAAAAAAAATACATTATAGGGATAACATAATCAAAACTAAATTCCATGTTAAGGAAAAAAAAAATATCTTTACTTTTGACAAAAACAAAGTTTTCTATGATTTACGCAAGAATTTTCTTATTCCTTCCCAAAGCTTGAAGCGATTTTAAAGACAATTTATATATATAACAATTTATATAGACTGAAACCAGTCGATTTACTTTTTAAAGTCCATGTTAGAATAACTGCATTTCATAGTTGTTTAGTACTTATGTGTTTCATAAATAAAACATAAAATTGTTTACGATAAATTCTACATTTCCGGTTAAATGTGTCTTCCCTTGCCCTGTGTTTGTCATTCGTATGCACAAGACATTTAAAGTATTATTGTATAAAATTAGTTTAAGCGAGTATTGGTTTAGCAAATATTTAACTAGTCATTTGACAAGTTGGAAACACTAAATCCATTTGGGCTGGATAAATGTATGAGGCCCAGCGGGCCAATTATTTAACTTAGTGTCGGTTGGCATCTGGTTGCTAAACACTTAAAACAGATAAAAACTGAACTTTTAAAATTGCCTTCAGTGTAAGTAAAGCAACATATCAACAGCAAGACGCCAAAGCACAAGGTGTTATTGTAACCAGATTGTCAAATAATGTGATGTTACAGGTCACAAACTGTGACACAGCAAAGGAAATGTGGGATAAATTACACATTATTTATGAAAGAAGGTCTGACATGTCATTGCATCTTGTTCAACAGAAGTTCTTCGAGATGAAGTGCGGTGACCGAGATGGCATAGCTACATTTTTAGCAAAAATTGAAGATATTGTGGCGCAGATAAAACAAGCGAACGGAGAATTATCTGAAAACATGGTAATGACTAAAATAATTACATCTTTACCAGAAAGTTACCGACATTTTGTGTCAGCCTGGGACTCTGTACCAGGAGAGAAGAAAACCTAAGCGGAGTTGACAGCGAGGTTATTAACTGAAGAGCAGAGAAACAAACAGCATGAGGAAACAACAGCACTTGCAGCAAAAGAAGTAACAAATAGAAAGTGTTTCAAGTGTGGTAAAGTTGGACATTTTAAAAATAACTGTAAACACTAGATATTTAAGAATGTGACTTTCCTTTTAATAATAGTAACAAAACTTTGATCTATTAAATAGTTGCAAGGCTTCTTCTCATAAAAATACGAGTCTGGTAAAAATCAAATGTTCTATAAGCTACTTTAATAAATGTATCTGCTACTTGGTAAGAAATCTTAGTTGATTGTAAATGGGAACTGTGATCTACATTAATAGTAGGTAAGGTCATAATAAACTTTGATGGAGTATAATTATTGAAACAGAGTAGTTGTAGAGTATTTTAGTCTCTTGTTTTACATTATTCTTATATCAGGAAAACAGTTGATCTGCTGCTGCTTAATTAGAATCAGTACATGATTCTATAAAATGTTTTTTTTTTTTATTTGATTGGGAAAACAGCTCCGCCGCCGCCGTCCCAGTGGATTCCGTCACCGGACTAATGAATCCTGCTGAAAGATATAGGAGATAAAGTACATAAATGTACTTGAATATTTGAGTGTATTGATATATCCTAGAAAATAATTTATTTTATCGGTAACAAAATTCAGTCGGTATCGCATATTTTATCATAATTTAATTAAATAAGTTCTTATTCAGCGATTGTATCGAAAAAGTGTAAATAAATATGTATAAATAAAAATGCTTATCTACCTTCCATACCCGGGCCCTATTACTAAGCCTCCGCTATCTGCCTGTTCACCCGTCTGTCACAAGGGTCTACAGCTTCAGCCTTAATAGGTAACCAGTTGAAAATTTCACAGAATACGTGTTAGTATAGTCTCAAAGCAGGACTGTGGACAGGAGGGAAGCTGAGTACCGTTAAAGTTTAATTTATGTAATTTAAGCTTTTGTTTACTTGCGCGGACCTTAACAGATATGTAAAATTGCAGCTTCGTAGGTCCAATAGGAACTAAGTTGTGCGGGGGTCGAAAGAAACTTCTAATAGTTCGTCTAATGTCGAACGCACGGCTGGTGCGTCGGTCTTTTCTTTTAGAACTGATGTCCAAAGAGTTTAAAGTGCTCGAGAAGTCTTCACCACCTAGCCCATACAGCATAATTTTGCAGCATCGTAATAAAGACGATTCTCTCTTGTTCGAATCCCAAGCGGTGGTCCTGCTGTCGTCCCAGGAAACGGACACTTTGAAGAAACAGTATCATAAGATCGCTGATGCGTATGGATGCTTGGGAGTTGTACAGTTGAACTCTGGTGAGAGCTGTTTACTCTATCTGGTCCTGGTCACCGGTTGCTGTTCCGTCGGGAAGGTGGAATAAGAGACCTCTATGGATTCGGCCATCTCACATTTAGATTAAGGCGGAACGTTTCGAGCTCGGTGCAAAATGCACAACTTATGATTGTTTTTCGTATCATTGAATAAAAAGTACTGAAAAAATGTGATTTATGGCATATCGCGACCATAGTTTTATGTCAATTGGGCTTTTAAATGAAAATTTTGTAATTTTATGCATTACGTTGTAAATGAATGTCCACACCAACTTAAAATACGCTTTTAAGTTTGTATGTACATTGAAGCTTACTATAATCCATAAAATGACGCAATTCTGCAAAAAACCCCTGATCATACATTTCATTTAAAAATGACATAAACAATCATAAGTTATGCATTTTGCTTTGAGCTCGAAACGTTCCCCCTTAAATGGTTCAAAGGCCTCTTCAATGTTGGCTTCGGCCTCATGAATGCCTTTCAAATGACCTATGGGCCCGTGGTAACTTTTTTCATTTAGTTTCTGATTAAAAACAATTTAAAATATTTTTTTACAGGTTTATTTTGGACCGCTTTTAGTTTCGACGCTGTATAGTAATAAACGCACTTACATCTTCATACCTCATAATAACATGTTACTTGGCCGTTTATTTAGATTCCGCATATTATACTATGAACTTAAATTGAGTTTAGTCTCAGGAGACCGAGTGAAGCTGAACAGATCGTTAGCACGAAATGCACTTTCAAAGTCAACTCGAACTATCAAAGTCACTCAAAAGCCGAATTGATCTTAGTGGACCTTGTGTGAGAAACTAATCCGAAAGATAGAGTAACATTTAATTTTTTTCTGAATAATACAATATTTTTCTAATAATCCATTAAAAACACAAACTTGAGAAGTGTTTCGATTTTTTTGATGGGAAGTGTATTATCTTTTCGAACCGTAACCCGGAGGTCGTGGATTCAATCCCCGCGGTACTCATTCATTTGTGTTCGGGCCGCGTGCGAAGGTTGTTTAAGCTGAAGGGCCATTTGTGCCCGAAGTAGTCAAGTTAGGGCTCGCCACCCATCACTTTTACCAGGTTCACACTCGGGAACCCTTCTATCAACCCACATTCATGCCGTGACGATACGTTTGGGTACAGGCTGAATTTACTTGAATTTCTCGTTTATAGTTACTCAGTCACTCGTATATTTTATTTTTTTATAATGTTATCTACTCGTATACGCTTTATCTATCTAACTATCTATAACATAACAACAACAAATAACCCTTCCTATCTAATGAGTCCGGCTTAGTAGTTTAATGGCATCTGCATACTAGAGCCTTTCGGCCCCAACGGCCATCATCTCGGCGACAAATATGGCATGCCCACTGCCACTTCAACTTACTGATTCTGCAGGCTATGTCGGTTACTTTCGATCTCCGACGGATCTCCTCCTTTCGGATTATAGCCATCAGAGATACTCCAAGCATAGCCCGCTCCATAGCTCGCTGAGCGTCCTTAAATCGGTGGATCAGGCCCTTTGTAAGAGACCACGTCTCAGCGCCATACGTCATCACAGGAAGGACGCACTGGTTGTACATCTTAGCCTTTAAGCACTGTGGTACTGATAACGTAAATATGTGACGCAACTTTCCGAATGCTGCCCAACCCAAGCATCTTCTTCTCTCTGCCTCGGCATCGAAGTTGTTTTTATCCAGCTGTATGACTTGACCCAGATAAACATATTTCTGAACGACTTCGATGCTGACATTGTCGACGGTTAGTGGCCCTTGGATGACGTGACAGTTGGACATGACCTTAGTCTTCTCCAAATTCATCCGCAGGCCCACTCGTCTCGAAGAATACATTTTTACTACTTTATTATTAATATAGATAGTGTTGTCGATTCTGTGCAACAGTACTTAAGTTATTTGACAGGACTAGACTTAATTTAAGCATTCTCTCTTTTTATTTCTGTATCGAAAAGACAAGGACAGAACGCTTAAGATAGGTTAGTCCTGTCAAATAAGTTATGTTGCACTGAATCGACACCATTACTCAGTTTTCAGTAGGGAACAAATATTAGTTTTAATTACAAATTGAAATATGAATCCAAGGACATGTAAACTATCTTTATTTAAAATCCTCATCTCTGCTACCCAAATTCATTATAACCAATATGCCTAAAGATGATGATGACTCATAATCTTATTGAAAGCTGTTCTTCCTTGCAACAAGTGTATTCTAATCACATTAATGATGTCAATTCACTCTAATTTTAATGAAAACCAATATGTAATTTTAGTCACATGGCTTTACTTTTCTTTTGTGTGATGTTTTACTGCACTAACAAGTCTTAGGTAGTTTTCTAATACTTAATGCAACCATGGCCAACCCATTGCCCCTTCTGATGATATTATGCAAGAGGTGCAATTGTGCAAGCCAATCGTATTCAAATTCGATTGTCATTATGGCTATTCGACTAAGCAAATAAGCCCGTTTGACAATTTAAATCTTTTTTGATTGTCAACAACAAAACAAGACAATTTTATTGTGTAATGCTCTTTAATAAGCAATACGAAAAAACTCGGGAATGATTTTGGTAGTTCCTATTATTTCAGGAGAAATACCCCAAAAATCAAAATGAAACAAAAATATTTTTGAATAGTATAAAATATACTATGCTGTGAAACTAAAATTATATGATTTGTTGTATCGCTTCTAGGACATTACGGTACATAAACATTCATCAAAATATGTGTAAAATCCAGGACTTTTATACGCTTGTGACTTTTTGATTTTGATAAATGTTTTCGTTTCACGTCATGGATATTGTATGGGATATGTTGAAAAAGAAAAAATAAAATCAAGTACCTATAAATAAGGATATCTAGGTCTTAAGCAACGAACTTGAATTCCTAGTTCGTTGGCCATGAGTGATATGATTACCTAAATTAAAGATGAACGAATAACTCTTTACATTTGATTTAATTTCAACGTCAGTATGTACTTATGTCATGCTGATATTTGCGTTTTATCGTATGATATGATAAATAACCAACGTTTATCTCTGATAAAAATAAGATAAAACAGGCACACCTTAACAACACTTATTTAGTAAAAATTCTGAAAAACAATATATTTATATTAACTTGTAAATCGTCAACAAAAAGTGACCTTCCCGGGTAAGTGGTCTGCGAGTCGAACGCAACCTTAAAAAAGAGGGCTGCAGAGCTTAACCTTTTGGTTAAATTGTATTTCTGGGTGGTCATAAAAAAAAAAACCACGAAGGACATGTATGGCGGTCGCGCCACTGCCTAACCGTCTAAACTAAACTATCGGCTCTCTTCTGCGCTGCATCATTGACTTCCAAAAAACTAAATTTGACTGTAAACTTCCATCCATCCATCCATCAGCCTGTTCCATCCACTGTTGGACATAGACCTTTCCGAGATCACGTAACTTTTTGACGTTTTTAAAGGTTGAGTTCGGACTCAAAATGCACTCTGAATCTCAGCCTATGATCGGTCAGTCAGTCAGTGAGTGAGTGGGTGACAAAATTGAGAAACTTTGACTAGTTATAATTCTTAAACTACTGGTTCAAATTTAATGAAATTTAAAATATACCGTGTTTATACAATGCCTGCTTGGTTGCTGAAAATTCTGGCTTCTAGTTTTATCTGCAACGAAGTTATAGGGGGGTGGAAAATGGCCTGAACTGTTTCGAGAGAAGGATGGTACGGCCGTGCCGCTTTTTAGCTGGACTTGGCGGGGGCGCTGCCATGCTCCCAGATAGGCTATGTAAAAGTGTAATCCCGTATTATCTTACTTCTTTAAAAAAAGGTTTCCTTTATATTTTCACCATCGTGGCTTATTCTGAGTACACATCCTGTATAAAGATATACAGAGGGTCAAACTGCCACTTGTCTTGCCAAAATATAACTCAGTTAAACTAGGGGAATTTGACACTCGTTGCTGCATCTTGATTTACTTGAGATAATTGGTAATGGTTCCGATCTTATTCATTTTTGTTATATAAGCAAATTATCTTTTTGATATAAATCTATCTATTGATATGAAGACATCGAAACGTGATCTTGAAATTAGAAAAATCGTTCACCAAAAGTAAAAAAAATAAGTGCGACCACGAGCGAAGCGAGGAGGAGCGTGTTAGGTTGACATGTAAGAAAAACTAAGGAGCCGAGCGAGGCGACGTCGTCCCTAGTTTTAATAGTAAAGTCGCCGTTTTCAATATAGTGTCTAGCACTTGAGGAAAATATAAAAATCTTTTCGTACAATCATATCAATAACATCGATTTAATGAAAAACATCTTAATGCTGCGAAAAAAGGGGAATATTTTGAATGTCAACCTGAAAAACAAAGATTTGCCGGAAGAATTAAACTGAATCTGACTCTGATAATGGTTATTTTTTCACCCCACACCAACACCTGTGTTGCCACTATGTACCCCACCTCAATTTTTATTTTCACTTATTATTACTCGCGTGGATCTTTCTTCATACAAGAACCCACAGTCCTAAATTACAGGCGTTGTAGCCCTCGGGCAGGTATCGTGAAAGGTTGCATGCTAGATCAGCTGATCGGATGAGCTGAATACCAGACAATACAAACGGTATTAAATCTTATTCGTTGTGCAACTTTAGAAGATAAGCTTGTGTCGTTCGACGAATAAATCTGCATTGAGGGTAGGGTTACCATCTATCCGGATTTTATAATTTAACTTATGTGTTATTTTTTATGGAAAAAACCCAGAATTAAACTACATATCTATGGTGACTTTCGTTACAGCCAAATTTAAACTGGAGTGGTCTGGACCAAGATTCAATAACCCTGCTTGCAAAATACTAAAAATATTTTTTTTGCCTCTATACTAGTCTTTGTTTGTTTCTTTCTTTAATTTATTTTATTTGGTAAAGTGGACGAACATAGGCTGATGGATGGATGAATGAATATTTAACTACACTATGCATTGAAAAATATATTATCATACACATGGGTAAGGGCAATAATGTACTCGTTGATATTGCAACACTCGCTACGCTCGTATTTCAAATCGTCCTTGTAAGTTATTGCTTCTTACCGCACTTGTAACATTTATAAACGAACACTTTGAGTCGAATTTCATGTAGTACACGAAAGGGCGTTTGTGATTTTAAAAAAACATAAACAGACTTTATTCTTATTCTTTATTGTACACACAAAAAATAAACATTTACAAAACATATAAACAAATTAACATGTACAAGGGTAGACTTATCTTCAAGAAGAGATTTCTTCCAGTCTACCTTTGGGGATAAAAGAGAATGAATTATAATAAAAGTAGACATACGTACGTTTACGTGTAACAAATAAATCATAATTTACAAGTATTACAGACTAATCTTAATGTAAAAACTTACCTAACTTATAATAAACATAAATACAAATTCATCATAAAATATACTATATATGCAAAAAAAATATATAATAATAATAATAATGACATTATATAAAAATACATACTATAGACTGTATAATAAAATAATACATACTATATAATTAAATGCCCAGGAAATGAAATACACAAAATTTACATAAAAGTAAAATAAAATAATAAGTCTGTTTTATATAAGGCCCGGCAATAGGGGATGGATATGCCGCCATCCATGCATCGGTCCCAGACAATGGTGGGCAGCCTGGTTTTGCCTGAGAGCTGTTTTCTTACTCTCCCCCAAATCACTTCGGGAGGATTTGCGAGTAAGATGATACCTGGGGACAGCTGTTTGTTATACTTGGCGTACAAGATAGATCAAACAAATAGGAAGTGTTCTTATTCTCAGGGTGCTGATTGTGCTTGGCGTTAAGTTTATACATGGGTTGGCTTTTAAATACCAGGATTAAGGCAGGAACAATCGTCAATGACCTTGAGAATTGACCTATAAACAAGAACAGAAAAAGAGTGAGAATTCGCTGGCTGCGCAAAGGTTGCAGGTGGGAAAATGCGTTTGTAGATAATAATGAGATATTTTTTGTGTGCGAAGGATTCATTCAACATAGCTTTAGGCCAGGACGTAGCACCGGAAGTAACTTGCTGTGCTTTATGACGTACGTACCTTGGATATGTTAGCTGCCCTCTCCCTCTCCACTCGCCCCGGTGACCCTCACACTTCTCGTTGGGATCTCACAACTCTTTCAAATTGTTTCTGTTTACTCACTACTCTAACATCTGTAACTTTGTTTCGCATTAAAAAACGGTAACAAAGTTGCAAATGCTTACCTGCTTTAGATTTACGGGGATTTTTCCCTGTAGATTGGTGCATGTGTCTAATATTTGTATAGCAGTTTTCTTATCGAAATATCACCTCGATTTCCTCGTCAGAGCTTGAGGAGTTTGGTGATATCCCGCTTGCCTGTTTACTGTTCATAGCTTGCGAACACCTCAACTCGAATAACGAGCAGCAGCCGTTCCGGTTTATAAACATGGCAGTGCGAGTCTGTTGTAATGAATAGCGCATAACCCGTTTCAAAGAAACATTAAAATTACCTCATTGTACATCTCAAGCACGTTCTTATAGTAGGGTTTAACGCCGAAGTTTCTTTTGAGGGTGGAATGCATGGCATTATTAACAACAGCCTCTGTTCATCGCGAACAGACTCCAATCTCTCGCAACGCTGTTTACAGAACTATTAACAATAGCCTCTATCCATCGTGAACAGACTCCATCCTATCGCTTAGTGTGTTCACGGCCTATCTGTGTGTGTAGGCTTCCTGTATACAGAGTGTGCCAATGAACCGTCAGTTCTCACCATTATCTTTAGATCAAGAAAAGCCAAGGATCTATCCTTCTGCCATTCATAAGTAAACTTAACCTTTGAATGAATTGAGTTTAGACGTTTACTATACTGTTCTGCTTGCTCATTACCTCCTTCGATAATACAGAAGATATCATCCACATATCGTTTCCAAAGTCGTACTGTAGATGGCCCGGATCGTAAAGCTTTTACAAATGATTTTTTAATTTTAAAAAGTACAGAGATAAAGCGCGTCATATTTATAAGCGCATCATTGTTTGTTTAATTGAAAAAAGAAAAAATACATGCCCAATATTTTTTGATAATCTAACTGACGGACTAATATTTTTTTTTTGTCATCATGCCTATTAAAGCGGCCCCTATCAAGGTCACCAGCGGTTATAGTCCTCTTAACAACCTAGCCAAAGAACACCTGCGGGCCTATTATGTAACTTAGTGTCGTTTGCCATCTGCCCCATGATTCTGTATGAACCCGCAGGCAACAACTAAGGTGATCAACAGTGGAAATATTAAAGATGACTGAGCAGAATTCTGCACAATAATTGTATTTCCAGGCTGAAATAGCGATGCTTTATCTCTAGAGAAGAGCTTAGACTTAAATCCCCTCGTCTCAAGTGTAAATTGGATGCTGGGATGATAGC
The DNA here is from genome assembly GCA_910592155.1 of Ypsolopha scabrella. NCBI lineage: Eukaryota > Metazoa > Arthropoda > Insecta > Lepidoptera > Ypsolophidae > Ypsolopha > Ypsolopha scabrella. The sequence continues at coordinate 15,059,278 of OU342985.1, forward strand.
AAAAAAACTCCATTTCAGACCTTCCCCAGGGCTCGAAGCCTTCAAGATCATTCAAGATAAACTTATTTGGTTTGATAATCCACAATTCATCTAATTCTAGTAGAATTTTAAAGCTATACATCGGGTATGTATAAAGCTTTACGTTCTCTAATCCCTAAAGTATTGTTTACAAAGGCGTCCAGTCTGTTTACAGCTGCTAAGTAATTCCTTATCCTTAGTCCACGCCTCGCGTCTATTTATTGAGGCAAAGGCTTTCTTTAGACAACTGACCTTCGTTCGGTCTAAATTGTGAACGCATCTTAGAAAAGGATGAAACGAAGGAAACAAAATGATAATAACCAGCAGCCAGGACATTATCATAAATGTGGTCGGAAGGGCTATAATCATAATTATTAAATAATAATCTACGATATCATAGCTCAGCATAATTAGTCCTCATTCTGTTTTCTCTCCCCATCTGGAACGGAGACATAAAACCAATTTCCAATATTGCTTATCTGCCCCCGCTCTGAATACAAAAATGCGGTCGTTTGGTTAAATAAAAAAATTCAGTTAGACCTCTTTCCGCAACGTCATTAGTATTATTAAGGCGGGTGGCGATATATCGCTCCGGAGGGATTATCTTTTTTAGGGTTCTGTCTGCACCAGTGAAAGGAGGTAAAAGAATGCGAAAAATTGCCAGAGTTTACATTCAGTATTTTTTTAGGATTCCGTGTCAAACTGTTGAAGGGTTGAAATTTTCATCATAAAATTTAATAATCTCATCAATCACATTGAAAATTGTATATGTAAGAAAATAATTGTTTTAGAAAATCTGCTATGATCCTGACACACATGTTTCCTTTTTATTACATCATAGTGCAACTGAACCTGGGCGTAGTATTAGTGTTGTATTATTGTTCCACGTTTGGATTGGGAACGGGGTGCTAACGTCAACTTTACACAAATGCATGAAATGTATTAAGGTGTGTTCATAAAAGACAAAAGTAGTTAGGGTTGATTTAATTTAAGCAAAACTATTAAAGCTGCTACAAACAGGGAGGCCAGTTTCTCCGTTTCAAGGATGTGTTGAAGAGACACATGAATAGATGCGATATACCCCCGGAGACCCGGGAGGAACACCCAGCCCAACGGCCAGAATGGAGACATCTTGTGCAAACAAATGTTTTTAGCTTTGAAGCACAAAGACAAGCAGATCTTGACACGAAAGAGACCAACTTAAAGCCCGACCACCCGTGGCTATTGACTACAGCTACGAGAATGGAATCCTCAAATGTGGCATATGCGGACGAATGTTTAAAGCCAAGATTGGTTACGTCAGCCACCTCCGGGCACACCAACGAAGCCCTTCATGCCAGCAGCTGTCGCCGTAGCCGTGTCGGCATGGAGACCATCATCAAATAAATTATCCTATCATACCTTATCTTATTACTGACTAGTTCACGCATATTTGCGTGAATGCTTTGACTCCCTTTTTTTCCAAAGACAAACAGAACAGACCACACACAGTATCCCTTTTAAAAACTCCATGTCACAACACGGGTGCTTTTGGGAATTCGTTTACGGTGACATCCATCAAACTCTGGAACTCGCTACCGCACACGATTCGCGATTGTCAAACGATCAGCTTATTTAAGAAGAAACTCAAAGAGCACTATTTATGAATATTTTTATGTAAATATGTTTATGTTCTTATTTAAAACATAATATGTATTATGTAAGTACGTTTATGTAGGTATATGTCCATTTATATACACATTATTTAAGTATGTGTATTAAAGATTTGTATATATTACTTTTATTATTATGTAATAAATATTATACTTATTTATTTAGCGAGTATGTTAAGGCTAGTTTTAAGTCGATATTGTTTCCAAATTTGTTTTCCTTTTTTTTTAAATCATTTATCTGGGTATTTTTCTTTATGTGTGCACATAGGACTATGCACTTTTTTACCAACATGTCCATAGCACCTAGGTTTTGCTGTTAGAAATCTCTTTCAGAGATAAGCTCGCCTATAGCACATTTAATTTAAGACTACTTGTAAATATTAATAACTGTGTGCAATAAAGAATATGAATATGAATAGTTCGTAGCAGAGCGTGGCTTGTAGCATATGCTACAGAGATAACGTAGCTAGCTAGCTCGTAGTCGTAGCAAATAGTTTCGACTAAGGCGTAGCACAGATTGCTGATATCAAAATGTATCGAGTATGAATTTGGCTATATAAATGAAAGTCACCTTGTGCATAATATAAATGGATATGAAAAAAGATTAAAATGCACAAATTAACATTTTACATAAATTCACTAGTGCGGGAGTTTCGGCACCGCGCTCACCAGCGTGGGTGAATATAGGCAATTTTTCCAGGAGAACTGCCAAGAGTGGTGAAATCTTGAAAAGGCCTATATCCAGTCTACAGACATATAATGATTATTACTAAGTAGCAGACCAAACATAAGGATTAAATAGCGTGACAAGTTTCCATACAAAAAATAAGCTACATTTAGACTTCATGATATGAAGAAACGTATAAAAATGGGCTATTTTGGCTGGCTTATGCTTGGAACATATTTGATAATTCCTAAACTAATCTCTAGTATATATTTTGTTTGGAAACAAGCAACATTTATATTTAAAAAAGCCCGTAGTTCACTGAGCTAAAATTGCCACGCGTCGACTCTACGCGTTTGTTATTAATGTTGGGTCTTGTTCGAAGTTCTATACGGTAGACATCAGAATCTGTTGTTGTAGCTTGACCGGATCTGAGGAAGCTGTAGTGAATTACACAGTGAACAATTCGCCCCAAAATCCCTTCATTTCTGTATCGGATCAACGAGGTAAGACGAGCTTTAACGCGCGCTTCTCTCTGCAGATCAGTCACATCATGGAACACCCAATTTTTTCAAGCTTTTTATCTTATTGATTTGATGCAAATGGGTCAATATTGTGGGTATGCTAACATCAAACCATTATGCCTTGCTAATTACTTGGTAGGTAATCTTTATAATTATTTACTAATATTAAATTATATACATAAAATATAAATAGGTTATTATATATTATTATTATATGCGTAACTTTGTACATTATATTATATTTTATATTTTAATAATCTTTATTGTGCACTCGACTGCCCGGCATTAGTAACGGAGGTGCTCCGACTATCAGCTCCATCTACCCGTACTAGACACACTAAGCTATTTACTACCCGCCTCTCACGTACTGAATATGAATTAAACTGTGCTTACCGTAGGCTTCCTACAACATATAAAGAGCGCTTTGCAGATTTGGATCCATTTTGTACAAGTAAATCTGTGTTCAAACGCAACATTTTTCAGCGGCTGCTGGATCAACTTTAACCAACTTTCATTAATTGTACAGGACAGCCATACAAAACATAACATACCTTACCCATTCCTCGTATTCACTATTTTATAATTTTATACATTGAACACCGTCAATAATCTGTAAAATACTACTTAATAATATTTTGTATAAAACTTGTCATATCTCTTAAACGGCATGAGATACAATACAACTACTATTTTTTTTACTAAAGTGAGTCTTAATTAGTTCCTAATTTATGCTAATTTATTTTTTCTGTACTCGACACCGTTGGTAAATTATATATTTGATTAAAAAAACCCTAAAATCGGACCTTTGCTCTTCAATGAAAATACCTAGAAACATACCAATTGTGGTGGTTTGTACCTTTTATCAACTCTAAGCACCTTGTGAAATTAGATGTATCTATTTCAACTCTTTACAGAGATATTCTATTTTTATTAAAATCTGGCTACGAAACCCTTGCACCAGTGACGCCACTGCCCGTCACCAGTCTGTTTTAAGGCCTGGCAATTAGGGATGGATATACCGCCATCCATCGGTCCCAGGCAATGGTGGGCCAATTTTATTTTATTTAGGTGGTAGAGTATATAAGTAGAGTATGTAATAGAGTAGTAGAGTATATAATCGGTTTACGAAAGTCTTTCAGCAAAAAGTTAAAAAAAGGTGCGATGACGAGTGTAGTGATTAAAAGTGTGTAAGATTAATATGTAAATAAATTAAAGAAACGAGTGATGAAGAGTGGAGCGTTCATGATTTTAACTGAAATAGATATCAATCTACAAAAATCCTACTTTTTTTCAATTCACGGCTCCACACCCGAACGTATTACTACATTTTGTTTTTGCTCATATTTATTTATAATCAAACCATATTTTATATATCTTACCGTTTGTTAATTTTAATTGCTTATAATTTTGTATGTCCTGGTGGTATCTGAAATAAAGTACTTTTCTTTCTTTCTCTTTTCTTTTTGGAGTACGATTGTGCATTCAATCGCACACAGATAGGGGTGGTATTACGTATTGATCATTAGTATTACCTATCTCAGAAACAGTACCAACGGGATGCATGTAATTTTTCTGCAAGTATTCTTTGAAAACGTTATCATACTCCACCTTCACGGTTGGATTCGATAACAACTTACGCTCCAATGATAAGAACCTACGCTCGGCCGTACGCATTGAGTCTCCTAAAGCGGAGGAAGGGTCGCATTGAAACGGCAGCGAGACGACGTACCGCCCGTTCGATTCTCGACGCGTGGTGTCGCAATAATATTTTTCGCAAGCTTGTTCGTCTTTAGTTAGGCTATTGGGCACATTAGGTACCTCTTTCAATTCGAAAAATCGATTCATGCAATTTTCCAGAGTTTCATCCATGGTGGCAACGGAGACGGACAGACGAAACCGATGGTTTCTTGGCAGAACCAAGGCAGAACTCTGAAATGCTCGAGAATACCTACCAACGTTGCAGGGTCACTCCAAGTGGACGAAAGAATCTCCAGGAGTGCAAGTGGGAGACATAAAATATGCCACGTAATGCTGCCAGCAACAATGAAGTATTAGATTATTTTAGTGACACTTTTGAAACTTGGTAGGCATTTAAACGTCATAGGTTCCATCTCTCGTTGGTTCTAGTTTAGGTTGCTTGTGATCATAAGGTCATTTAGTTTTTACAAATTACAGGTGAAATTATCAATTCTACGATATGCCCACGACTTTATTCTACGATATGTCCCGCAGAAAATGTATGCCTACCATTAAAAAAAAATCGAATTATATAGAATAAACAAAACTGGTGATTTGTTTTATAACTATGAATATAATATACAATAAAGCCGATTCTGAAGGCTTAAATTTTAGTTTTAGTGCTTTCAAAACTTAATTTTCTTGATTCCAAAATAAGTCTCTACTGTTAACAACAGAAGTTATATTACTTCAGAAAAACTTAAGTTTTGTCAGCACTAAAACTAAAATGAAAGCCTTCGACTTCCGTAGATTTTGATTACCGCTCCGCCGAGCGCGCTTCATCTCAGGTCTTGTTCACGGTTTCCATCAGGGGCAGCATGGCAAAAACAAGTGAATAAAAAATTGGTTTCTGAAATATTCTGCTCTAAAAACATGTTTGTGTCCGAGGTGAGCCACCCAAGAAATTTATTTATTTATTTTAATTAAATATTTAATTAAAATGTACAACATGACAGTTAAACCAATGCGTTATACAATTCTATTAATATACATCAGTAATAAAAAAGGTATAAAATAAAACAAAACATAGAATTATCAAGAAGTTAAATCATAAACAATAAATTTACGTACATTTTACAGTCGATAATTTCCTGATTTTGGTAGCGGCTCTTTGTACAGTCTAAATACTATGCCCCCGGGCCAAATTCACCAGGTGGTTGCCAAGTTCTAGAAAATAACCTGGAAGGTGCAATGACCCTATATTTTATTATTCAAAAAGCACTTAAAGACAATACGTGATGCTTTGAATGTATGTTCTTATTCAAATATTCATGGGACTGTCTCTACAGTGCATAAAATTTACACCTTTTTTTAAAGTCTTAATTTACCAAGCCCCCTCACCCCTTGGATCACAGATAGTTAATTAAGGTTCCAGAAGTGTGTCAAACAGGACCCTATTACAAAGCCTCCGTTGTGTCCGTCTGTCACAGGGGTCTACAGTTTCAGCGGTTATAGATAGCCACTGATAGTTACTGGATTACTAATTTTAGGTACCGTTGATTGCGATTCCATTTATTTTATTAGGTACACTTTTACTTGAATAAAAACATGAAAAACAAGTTTTTATTTGTCGAATCGAAACTTCATGGAGATATTGGAACATTAGGGTATTTATCAAACAAAGCAATTATGGTTCAATTAGAAACGTGAAGTGCATCTGTGTGTATGTGTGCGTGCGTGTGTGAGAGGGCGCGTGTGTGTATGTGTGAGTGTGTGTGTGTGTGTCTGTGCGTGTGTAAGTGTGAGTACTGCATAAAATGTAGTTGTAGCCTTCATTATTTCTCTATTATAGCTTCTATCTCATCATATGATTTTGTTTCTAACCATGAAGGAATAATTTTCTTGCAATCGTGAAGTATTTTGGGATATATGTCTAGTTTCTTGTTTATTATAAATAAGGTCGTAAATACGACCATAAAAGCATCGTCTTCGCGTGAGTTACAGTTTCATGAAAAATGAGTTTTTTTTATTTGCTCCTGTAAGCTCAGACATGGACACTTATTCATCCTAATTATCAGTAATTTACATACTGAAAGTGTTTTGTGAGAGTATTCCAACTTCTCCCCCCCCCCCCTCCCCCCCAAACCCGACGCTAAAAATAGTGTAACTTTTTACCCAACAATATGTGGACTATATGGAACAATTTGGAGATGGAATAATACTTTTACTTTGGATGTTGAGGTCTGGGGTTAATTGCACCATACTAATTACATTAGAACTCGGTTTTGTTCAAAGTTTATTTTGTCATTAAAGAGAGGAAGCTGCCTCTTCTCAACGGCTTCAGTAATGGATCGGCACTCGGCGACGTCCGGCAGAGGGTGGCTGGTGCCGTGGCCTCGCAGTGAGCCGGAGACCAAGGGTGAAGTGTGTGAAGGCTTCGTGCGAGTGTACCATTGTGATTTAATCTACTTTTGTTGTAGCCAACTCACCCGACATTGAAAATTTGAGGTAAGTCTTTTGAAAATTTCAATATTTATTTATTAAAAATTCACGTAGTATATTTTGGAAAGAGATGGAGCTGTAGTATGGAGTAAGGAACCCTTTATTAATTGATAAGCCACCATCACTCTCCATTGAATTATACTAAATATTCGATCTCTCGAGTTAAAAAAAAAATATGAAAATTGAAAAATAATACTTAACCGAAACTTTTCATCACCATCAGCAATGTAGTATTATCTACCTAAACATTGACTTATTACACTCCTTCATAAATAATTGAACAAAAACATAATAGACAAAAGGAAAGAGATAGGAATTTTTCAATAATATACATCCGTTGTAACTAACATTTTAAGATTGTAGAACAACATTCCCAGATACCCCCAATCCAAATTAATTACCTAATCAACTCTAATAAGGCCTCTCCATATCGTACCATCAAACACGATGTAAGGGGGACTGATTGCATACTTACAAACTTGCCACTACGTTTTCAACTGTATCGCTTCAGAAATACGGGTTAATATACAGACACATTGTCTGGTCGAGATGAATAGTGCATTCCAAACTGTCAGAAAAGTCAAGGGGATGAGTAAGAAGTATTGAGAAGTCCTTGCTAAGTGCATGAAGAATCGCGGAAGTAATGCGTTTCTAATGGTTTGGTTTGTGATTTTGTTTTTCGTGAATTTTAAGAGCGTTGCTTAGGGATCTTCTGTTGTGTAACTTGCCAAAATTTTAAAGGCATGGGGTTGCAGTAAATTTGTATTTCGTATTATATTGTAGATGAGTGTTTTAGCACGACGCCTGGTGACAATCAAAATGGAGGAACTTAAGGCATGGCCAACATTATCTCTAAGCTGCAAGCCACACAAAAGCGGCGCCGTTCCAAAAAGTTAAATCGATGGTTTAGAGGAAAGAGCAGTGGCAGTTACACTACTCACAAGAGCGCGGCTCTTAAATTTTGGCTAGGTGACCGTGGGTCCATAGAAAAGTTAAATATCTTCTTGAAGAAAATGTATGAATACCCTGTTTGAAGGAAAAAGGTAATCATTTTAATAACCTGTACAAGAAAAGTACTGCAATCCTTTCATTCGGGTATAGTTAAAGTGTTAAATATAAAAAAGCTGTTTATTAACTCGTACGTCTTGATAGAAGAATGTGACTTTAGTTTTCCTTCCTAACACCCTCTATTTATTAAAATAAGAATTCTTTCCACTACTATCCTACCAAGGCATCTGGACTCGTGGTGTGGTTCGGTCGTCGCGTGTGGATCACGAGTACTTTCTGTAAGGGTGCGCTAGTCCTATATTAGCTCCTACCTTTCCAATATAAGTGAGTCTAATCCCTACTAAAACGACGTGCAAAAGAGATGCCAAATTTATTTTGAATTTTCTCCAACATGAGTTTATAGTTTTAGCAGGTATAGCGTATTAGATTTAAGTGTCTGTCAAGCTGTACTTTAATTTTTTCAATAAATAAATAGCCCTCGCTTTAAATCCGTCCTTTATCCACTAATTGCATAATATACTATTATTGAGATAAGGTTATCCGATGTGTTTTGTCTTAAAGAGATAGCTGTATTTGAAATTAGCATAAATATGTAAATCGAAGAATTTGTGGTGAGTAACAATATTTTTGAAAGGATTTCAGGCTAAAGCTTCTGTATTCATAACAAAGTAATGTGGGTTACACTGAATTAGGTATAATAAATACATTTTATTATTTAATTTATTAAAAGAATTCTTTCGAACAACTCGATACACGTTGCTTTGCGACAAGATCTTTGGACGAAAAAAAACGAGGTAAACGAGGAAACCAATATGAACTAGTTAAACTAGATGGCTTTAGGGAAGCAAAATGTAAAAAAATGTAAATTAGTCACCCTACAATGGATTCACTCAACTTGCGCAGACTTAATACTACACGAGAACATGAAAAGATATACGAGTAATATAGTTCTATTGTCCGTTTCAAAACGACGTACATTACAAAATCTCGGAAAATGCTTAAGTGTGCAACAATACTGTAACTGTGTGCGTGTCTCAATCAGTCTCTATTGCAGAACAAGTTCATAGCATTAAATTTAATAAAATATTCATTACATTTATTCATTCATATCAATACATTAAAACAAAATTCAATATTATAAGAGGACGATACTTTTCATGCCGACGCGACGCGACGGTACAAACCACTTTCTTAGACGTAGTTTCTAAAACAATATTTTGATGGGCATTTTGTACCGAGGTAAAAAGTTACCCCCAGACACGCCACCGTTTTAGTACAAAATTGGATAACCCCGTTTCTCTGTTATTTTTCGTTATAGACCAAAGTACAACACCTCTATCATCTGCAGGTCTAACATGGTCGCCACTTTAGCACTACAAGCGCGTATCACATTAGTTTTATTTTGAACTAGGATCAAAAGCAGGGCTATTCAAGATTGTGAAACAAAAATTAGAATCTTGGAATATGGAATTGTGTAGCCTGTGACCTGCTCTATGGGGGGGGGGGGGGTGCTGCAGGACGACGACTGCTTTGTCTGTTTTTTGGGGCCATTTCAAACAAACCACAGACCGATTCTAAAACGATGGCACACACCAAAAAATGACAAAAAAAAAGAAAGAAAAAAAGCCATAATATGGCAAGTAACATGTTGCGGCTGCAAAATTTTTGCCATAATATGGCGTGATATAATCATAGCTTGTAATGGTCTGTGAGTATCGTCGAATTTAAATCTGGTGAGCTTCATCATGAAAAAGCTTAGTTTGATTCTCCCATCTCATACATTTTGATTTGAAGCTGAGGTCTTGTATCAACTTCTCTGAATCCAATTGCTCTCTACCTGAGCATTCTCTTAACGATCGGCCCATATCATCTCTCAGACGCTTTCAGCTCATCCAAGCCCTTTCTCAGCGCTTTTGGACACTCTGGTCCACGTCCTACCTCCATACCCTGCAAACTTGCTCCAAATGGCTCTCCCTGTCTTCCCCTCCTCAAGTGGGTGAACTGGTCCTCATCAAAGAGGATGACCTGCCTCCGCTCCAATGGAAGCTGGAGAGAATTCTCCGCACACTACCGGGCAAGGATGGAGTGATCCGAGTGGTAGATCTGGACACAGCTCATGGACATCTGCGAAGGCCTGTGTTCAAGATAGCCAGGCTTCCGCTAGATTCTGCTCAAGAATCTCAGCCCCGGCCCCCCCAGGATGTTCGCGCGACGACGCGACGTTTATCCGCTAGAGGGCGTTGCAGTGTGTCGAACACGGCTGGCGCCCGCGCGGGTCGACCGACAGTCGAGTGTCCGCCTTGACCTCAGAAAGTTGCGAAGAACCACACGCGTCTCGATGCACGCAGTGCCGTGCCATTTTTACCCGCTCAAAAACATTTCTCGGCTCGTGTGATCGTACCACTAAACTATTTTGTGTGCAAGTGCATCTAAAGTGCATCTCCCATCAGCCCAGCAGCAGTTTTGTCGGCGCGCCGCGTCTTCCGTGCGGCCATTTTGGAGACAAAGGAAACCACCAGCCAGGTCACACTAATATTATAAATACGAAAGTTTGTGTGTGTGTGCGTGTGTGTGAGGGTGTGTGCGTGTGTGCGTGTGTGTGTGCGTGTATGTTTGTTACTCTTTCACGCTAAAACGGCTAGATGGATTTGGATGAAATTTAGAATGGATATAGCTTATATCTTAACTTAACACATAGGCTACTTTTTATACCGGAAAAAAGCATGTCGTTAGACCGAATAACACGCGGGCGGAGCCGCGGGCAAAAGCTAGTAATATATAATTTGGACAAGTGCGAGTCGGACTCGCGCACAAAGGGTTCCGTACCACCCCACAATACGGGTGCGAAACCCTAAAAATACTATGGTAAACATTAACAATATACCTACATGCCAAAGCAACATCAAGGCTACAAAAACAAGGCGCTAAAATGGTAGCGCCTGGCACTGTCTGGTTGGGTACGGAAACGCTTGTTTCCATTGTTTGCAAGATATTCTGCTTAGGTGTACTTTGTTTTTTTCTTTTATCATAACTATTCATAACTTATTTCAGTAAATTAAGTTATGAAAATACCCCCTTGCAACAGATTCACTGACGCATGGACAAGGAGGCTGGCCTATGTTACAATCATTGCAAGACCATTTGTAAATACCAGACTGTTGTTTTTTTATCTAATTTGTCCTTACCATTGCAAATACGCTTTATCTTATTTTTGGTTCTGAATGCAACGCAAACACCACAACGCCGAAAAATCTTCGCAACCCGTTCAAAAAGGTTTTTTGACGTTTCACAGTACAACAATAAGCTTAAATCTCAAAATCGTGACTGTCACATGCATGTGTCAGTTTAGGGGCGCCTAAGCATTACGCACCCCCGAATCGGTGTCGTAACTTTAGGTGATTCCTAACGTCGTTAGTCATCACTTAAAGAGTTAGTGAAACGTATTTTTACTCTAGGCAACTCCTAAATAAATACGCATCTGATTTAGGCGTCTCCTATGATTAATGAAAACGGGCTTAGCTGTATTATCTATTTTGTTAGGGGTACAGTACCTAATGTCTCAATTTTTTTTAAATTGTTTATTTCTCAAATTGAATGACTTTCCATTTAGCATCTGAATGCATAATGCCTCAGAAATTGCCAGTAGATACGTTCAAAAATTCATAAAAAAATGAATTAAGTGAGATATACTGTTCAATTACTAAGATTTAATAAATAAACTGAAATAAATGCTATACTTCTAAAACTTACAGTTCTCCTTTTTTAATTTACATGTTTAGAAAAATAAAGTGTTCGTTAATTGATAAAAATTTACAATATTTTATAAAACACTAACTTGAAAATAAATATATATAAAGATAAATGTAGGTTAAATTAGTTTATAATAATAATGTAATCTTTATTTCAGGCAGTGCCCATAGTGTCAGTAACAAGGTCTTAAAAACTATATTAGTATTACAACAATGGTGTAATTAATTTAACTTAATTTAACAGATTATAATTTAATATCGTTCATAATTCATATTATAAATATTACATATATATATTATAATATATGTATTAATAAATCGCTAATATGTTTTATAATTGATATTATATAGATAACGGTAGTAATGGACATCTAGCAATAGAAACATTGTTTAAAATATGTTTTGACTTACTTTAAAAGCCCCTGATGATGCTTAAATAGTGAAACCGGTTGGGTAGTATAGTATTAAATATTATCTGTGGAAAAGTACAAGTGTTTTAATCAATAAAATGTCTGATAAATTCCACCAAGTGCCGACAATCTCAACAATCAACTTCCTTCATCAATCTTATTTCAACAAAACCTTATAGAACTTTTGCGTTTTAAAAAAAATATATATAAGCTGTGTTTTAAAATAAAACTACAACAAAAATGAAGATCAGTAAAAATATAACATTCAATTACTTATCACTCTCACAGAACCCTAAACACTCCCGATAAACCTTCATTATTTTATCCGTCTCGGACAAAAGTGACTGGGACAGACACTAATCAGTCCATTAGGGTTCCTTTTGGTTTTTTAGTACGGAATCCTAAAAATATAATCCAGTAAATAATATAGAAGGCAAAAGAGACTAACTTTACCCAATCTTCTAGTCAACACTGACCGAACATTACAAATCTAGTCAACCCTAATTGAACGCAGATCTAACTAAGTAGTGCTTATCTGTAAAATAAATATTTTAGTTAATAATCTTACGGCATTATGTCAATTTGTAAAAAGACTTCTTAGCTTATCTTAATAATAAACTATGTCAAGGAACCGTCATCTTTTAAAAAGATTGTAATATCTATCGTTTTGCAGTGATTACGTTTTTTTTAAATATTTTTACCTTTTTTGCTCTAATCGTAAAAAATACAAAGTATGTTATATACTAAATGACCTTCTGATTTTCCCTCTTAGGGGTAGTAAGTTGCCTTTTTTAACTATAACTCTTCGATAAAATGACACGGATCCGCAACCCAAAAACGCGCACGCACAGCATGCTAATTATTAGGTACATAAAAACAAAAATTAAAGGCGAAATACTACAATTAATTACAACAATACAGTAAGACAAGATAAATACATACAATAAGATTAAAACGGTAATATACTGAAAAACCATTTATGAAATAAGCAGCTTGATTTGCCTTTTATAGGCAGCTGCATTCGCATTAAATATGTCTAGCTCATCGTGACTAGCCGACAGCTCATTGTACTGTCGACACATTCTTATGAATGGGTTATAATACGAAGTATTGTTTCTATAGGTATGTAGAACGAAAGTCCTGGGTAAGCGAGTTATATGCCTGGTATTATAACAATGAGTAAACATTCTTCAAAAGTAAATAGTAACACATCAAAATACATGATGAAAAACAGTTTTCCGACACAGTTTGTAGTGTTTCTGCACTATGTAATTTTTTTCCAAAAAAGCCAAAGTATAACTTGGATTTTCCATGCACGGTACTTAAACAGAGAGGGATAGACAGTTAAAAAACAAAAGCGTTAGAGCCAAAACTCGGTACAACTCGGTTTACGACAGTCGCGGTCGCACCGCAGTTACGTACGCGCGTGTTCTCTGGGACGCTCCCGTGCATTTTCGTAAATTATGGCACGAAATTACAGAGTATGTTGTGCATTGTATGTACAACTTTTATAATAATAATAATATAGCATTATCAAATACGTAAACAGTCAGTTGGCAGCCCTAGGGCGTGTTTAGGCACCGAGCGGTCGTAGGTATTGATTTCAAGGACACCGCTTAGTTAAATTACTGTTGTTACCTTCAACGTCTCCATTCGACATCAGAATGGTGTATACTTTCATACCCTAAAGGGATTCTTGAGTTTGCATTTACACCCTGTATATTACGTATCTTTGAATCGGTTGCCAACTATGGTTGCTATTCCCCAAAAACATAAAAAATGAACTTCTAAAATAACCTTCAATGAGTTACACTATTTACTAATTGTGACATTATTTCAACTGTGAACGTATCCTTAAATAAGCTGAATTCAATAGTATATGTATGTTTTCGACGAAAAGCATTCGGTTGGCAACTATAAACATTGGGTGCCGAGCGAAGCGGAGCGGAGCTAGGTAACCCCCGAACTTTTTTATAGGACTACCCGGGTAAACCTAGGTGTATCCTATCTTCTAGTATTACCCGTAACATTTACCCGGGACAGCTCTACACGGGTCAACTCGACACAAATAATAATACCAAAAAAGGTACGGTACTTTTGATACTTAGTAATATTATAGTACAGTGATTACAGAGGTTTCTTTCACAATTCACATTGGTGTTTCAATGAATGTCCCCCCGAAACAAAAGTCTGGATACGTTCCTGGCTGTAGGTATATCTTTTTTTGTTTTATTATAATCTACAATATCGTAAGATACTGCAAGGACATTATGTAACAAACAGTTTAAACCTCATGTAAAAACGATCAGTAGTTTTTACAATAATTATGAGCATAAAAACAAAAAAAAAAACATTTTTATATTATTTTTACGGGTCCCGAAGTAACCTACTCTGTCATTAGTTTCTCATGACAACACCCTACGCATACTTTTTTGAATTGTTTTTTTTAGGCAGACAGGAGGCGCATAATGGTAATAATATGCTAGTAGGTACGAGAATGGAGTTAATTAGTAATTTTTTATAAGTTTTCCACTCTCTCGAGAAAGGTGCGATCTTTGGCCGCCCCACTCGGCTGACTCCAGTGACCCGGACAGTGATAATAAGCCTTATCAGCTCTCAAGTGCAATTGTATCGAAGTACAACGTGTATGCGTTGCTTGCATGTTGCAGCCATCGCTTCTCATTAATATAGATACATGTACCAATATCATTGTGAATGATGGTACAGACAATATTTTTGAGAAAATCCAGAAATTCACAAGATGAAACAGCATAGTTTTTAGTCACAATGGTATTCTAATAAGCTTTTAACCATAAAAATACTAATTAACTTGAAATTTATGGTAAATTTACATCAAGGACGACGTCATCATACCTAAAACACTTTCAGAAAATCTATTCCTTATTTCTAAATGTAGCAAGTTGGAATCTTATTAAATGAGTAAATCAAAACTCAATTAGCAATAACTAAGAAAGAAGTAGCAAAATGAATATGAATAAATGCAGTTTGTGTTAAAAATAAGTTAACAAATGACATCGTCAGCTTGTCATAAAATATTTTTCAAATTTGCATCTAGAAGCAGAGTTATTAAATAAAAACGCAGGTTTTTGTGGGCGCATGTTTCTTGGTGGTCGTAACAGCCATGGCTGAGAGCGCGGTATTTTAAACTAAAAGGAAATGTCGTAGAGTACAGTTCTGATTGATGCGAAATGAGGTGTTAAATCTGACCTTATATGCAGCCTTATAGAACGTCCAGAGTCCTGCTAGCAGGACTTTGCGACCTACCGGTAGGACGCAATGTTTTTGGTTATATGAGGCTTTCTAAGCCTTTTAGCAGGACGCAATAAACATAGTTGCATAGTGCGTCTCTTTCTGATTCAGCGAGTTTTTGAACGACGGATCTCACGGAGAGCGACGGTTCCGGGCCTGTAGCGATGGGGTTTCTTAACACCGCCGGTGGCCGGTGCACTCTTACGAGCTGCCTTCGTGGCTAGCTGCTTACGGGGAGCCCTGCCACCGGTGGACTTGCGGGCAGTCTGCTTGGTACGAGCCATATTTTTCTTCTATCTAACCGAACGAGCGAGCGAGCGAGCGAGCGACGCGACGGGCACGACGTCAGACTTACGAATGATCGAAATTTTTAGAGCGCAGCGCTTAAATACTTATATATGCAGACCGGATCTCATCGGCGAAGGGGACATGTTTGTCATGATTCATAATTTAAAAATATATATCTACCGTCAAAAGAAACATTAATACTCCAGTGACAGAGAACGCAGCCGAAGCTACAAAGCCTTATGTGCATTATTTACCGCCGGGTATTTATACGGTCTATTGTCAGTCACATGTTGGGTACTCCAGTACACAACACACCAGGGCTTATAGCAATTCATATAATGTTACAGCAATTAGACTGTGGAACTCATTACAACACAGTGTTCGCGAGTGTCCCACTATCAGTCTCTTCAAATACCTGTCGTTATCATAGTAAATAGGTAAGTTATACATGTATGTGTATTATATTATGTACATATTTACGTGATGGAAGACGCTATTTGAAAAAACGCATTTATCTCGGTGCATTAGAGTTCACGAATTTTTGTTTGAAACTCAAATATTTCCTAAGCTAATGTTTAGCGCGGGTATGTTTCTTGGGAAAAATGGTTCGGTATGATCCGTTGAATATGTGGTTTAAATTTAATATATCATCTTTTACAATAAGGCCCAAAATATAGTTTAGTTCAAGTCGCGTACTTAAAATAATGGTTTTAAAAAGTTCGATTGTGAATAAAACAACTAAAATTTTGAAACGATTCTTTGTTGGGTACGGAAACAATAGACCTTAAAGAAAATGGCTTTTTCTTTCGTTTTCTTCACTCATCACGCAAGTTGTTCCGGATGGTATTAGCCGAATCACACCTTGAACTGATATCCATAAAAAAGCCATTTTTAGAATCTGTCCTCCAAAAGTGCTATGCTTTGATTGCGCTCAAAACTTAACTCGGTGACGCAGTGAATGTAAATTCCCTTAGGACTTGTAGACTATTCCCATAGCTACAAGTTCTAGAGGAACCATTGTAACACAGGCCTACAGGTTTTTATATGAATATAAACGTGCCATAAAGTCATTTTCACAAAAAACGACACTTAGCCGCTTTCTTACGTATTTAACCCTTTATAGGACGGCCCATACAAGTGGCCATGATAAAGGCCACTTGCAGTAAGGTCGATATTTCTTGACCAAATGTACTAAAAAAGAGCTTTATGCTTCTAATGCACGAATTTATGGTACGCGGCATACCAAGATTACGATGCAAAAACTGCAGTGGCCACTCAAGCGTTCACCGTGCGATTTCATCGTAATCTTGGTATGCCGCGTACCATAAATTCTTCGGCTGGATTACAGGCCACCGTGCATTATCGCGCGTGCATACTCGAATATACATTATGAATTTCTGATCTGGACCTAAAATCAGGATAATTGAGTTTTCATTTAAATTATTTTTTATGTGTATAGATTTTTTTTGTAATGCGCTTAGATATATTTCAGATTTATTTATTTATGTATTTATTATATGTATATCTGCACAGCTTAGCAAGTTAAATCCAAATCATCATGTACCTATGTACCTTCTAGCATAGCTAGCATTTATGAACATGATAGAAAAGTTTCGTCTCTCGAAGAAGCGTTTGACCAATGGAAACGCAACAAATAGAACAGGTAGAGAAACAAACGTACCTAGGGCTAGTTATAGACCACAGGTTTAACTGGAGCAAACATATCGAAAAAGTTTGCAAAAAGTTACGAGCGATTATGGCCAAATTTTATATAATAAAAAACAGAGTTCCATTTCAAATTCTATTAAAAATGCATTTACAAACAATTAAAGGAAAAATATTATTGGAAAAATATGAGGAAACAAATTTAAAAATATGTGACTAGATGTGAAACCTGCAAAAAAGAAAAATATAACAGACATCCTCATATAATCTTAGCTACAGATACAGTGTTTCGTGAAACTGCGACATAATGAGAGCCATTGGGACCAATAGACTGTTTGAGTGTCCCAATAACTACATAATTATATCCAGTTGGACACAATACTTTACTATCGTATCTAAGACCATCAAAAATAATAAACAGTATAGCTATAACATAAACTTGTTAATACACATAAAAAAGCAAAAACATAATGCATTGAAACCATGGTGGGCAGGCATTTATCAACAAATCCAGGCGTCTTAAGCCCAGACAGGCATCTCTTCATTGAAATGGTCGAATGACTGTGTTCCTAGTGCTAGATTAAACCCAATTTGAACGATCGTGGATGGCCTGCGTTGCTCGAGAAAGCCTATGCGAAGTAAATTCACAAGTCCTATATGTAAAACATGAATTTTAATTAGTTTTTGGATAACTTTTACTTTGAAGCCAAGCCGAAAATCATGCAAAAGCTGTTTCATACGCTTTGATAAGGAAATGTTTAAAGGTGAAGATAACTGGACACCAAGATTTAGAGACCATTTTAATAAAAATACTTATTTATTTTAATGTCCGTTATCTTATAATTTTTTTTTTTCAAATAATTTTATTAGTTATGTGCTGTCTAATTTGGAAAATATTATTGTAAATCTTTATGCTATGAAAATTAGTAATCGTCAGCGAATTTATTAATGCTTTATGTTTGAGAAATGGTTTTATCGACTCTTCACAGGCTTTCTGTACGGAACCATAAATGCAAGTTGTTAAAAATTCACATGCGCGTGCGGCCCGACATGGCGAAACTATAAGGGTCGGAATACGGAACCCTAAAAACGGTCAAGTGCGAGTAGGACTCGCGCCCTGAGGATTCCGTACCGTCTGAATAAGACTTAAATGATTTGAATAAAAATTACAAACTTATCAGTAACTACAAATGTATGAAACAAAACTCCAAAATTAAGTTGGTCGAGTATTCAGGTACGGAAAGAAAAGTTTTTATGTTTAACCCCCTGTGGTTTATTGGTTCTATATGAATCCACAGGTTCAAATCCTGTAGGGGCATATTTTGTATTTGGTCTGCGCTGTTGGTCCATATTTGTCCCCGAAGTACGGCGATAGGGTTCACCACCCATCACGTTGGGACGTAATAATCGTCGGTACGTCTCGTGCAAAAAATTGTGAAAATGAATAAAAAATCCTGGAAAATAAGAGCGAGAACCGGTGGAATAAGAAGAAAAATTGCAAAAGAATATTCGCAAATTGTAAAAATAAACAGTCGATTGACAACGACGCCCGAAAATGAGCCCGTCGATACGTGCCCGGTACATATAAGTTGGTCTACTAATACAGACCGCGCCAAACTTCTGGTCCTATACATTATAGGGGGCCAAAAGTTTGGCGCGACCTGTACTCGTAAACCTGTAAAGCCTACTTAGCTGTGATAGTTTTTCTTTTAAATTCATTATATATACTGACTCTCCGTGACCGTGAGTATTGTACACTCCCCCCCAACAACAACAACAACAACAACAACAACAACAATACAACTTTATTTGTACACCATAAAAGGAAACAAAAAAGAAAAAAACATAAACATTTAAATATCTAACTTAGAACAACCTCGACTCAATTAGTATAGGAAGTCAAAATTTTTTTAGAGAAACGGTCTTTGAACTTTGGTTCTGACCACTGAAAATTGAAAATTAACCCTCTAACTATAACAAAGGAAACTGTTTCAAAATAAAAATAACATGTTTTTTTCACTTTTGTCATATCATTTTGCCCGAAGATTTAGTTGATTGATTAACTTTCATAGCAGAGAAGAAAATATTTAGAAAACCTCTTTTTAAACCGAGATTTCTATTTAACTGACAAACGGGAGCGAATGATGCCTCTAAGTTTTTTATTTAAATTAGTGTAAGTAAAGAAATGTGTTGTTGCTACAGTCACTCATTGACATTCTTCTCCAAGAAGGAGTCGTGTGTCGTCATAGTGACTATACATGAAATGCATGCATTTTATAATGACTGGGGGATATAATCCGTTTTTTTTTACATTTGACAGCTGTCAAAGTTCGGCAGTTGTAAAAAGTGGATTGAATGACCGCATTACCTCCCCCCTGTTTCCGTGGAAAACGGCAGAATAATTTCAGTACTAGGAGTCGCGCTTTGCCAGGTCCCGTGTTAAGGTTCTCGGTGCAAAATGCACATCATAATATTATTTTCCTTACTTTTGAATAAAAATTTGCAATAAATGCGCTTGTTAACTAACCAAAATTCCCAAAGCAGTAAAAAGGAAGCATTTAGGGCTACTACCGATGCTATAATCGTTTAATGAATGTCATTGTACTATTGCGTGTGCGCAAGTTATAGTATAATGACGATTAATCATTACCTTCCGCTTGTAATCCCATCATCTTTTGCTTGCCCCACCCTGGCTCTGACCTATAAGGTACGTGACCAAACCTAAAAAACTAAATTATTTAGGTACTAACTACATTAATATCCGTAAGAAAGTTTAGTCGTCAGTCGACACAAACAAAATGTAGGTTTAGTACGCGACATGGCGAGAGGGCGGGCGACTACATACATACCAGTATGAAATGGCCCGCACTCCCGCCTGTCGCGAAATATGAGTAGGTGTTTCCCACCTTGAGCCCATGGCTGGCTACGCCCATGCTAACCGAGCCTCCAGTTTGAATTTGACTGCCTAAATTTATATCAGCTTGTATAGAGTTGAGCGTAAATCAGGACTTGACGCAGTTTGCATTGAGATAAACAAATAGTTTAAGGCTTTAGGCAAATCTAAAACACTGGAGTATGGAACCGTGTGAGCCCAGGAAATGGGTTCCACAAGTGCCCACATTTCTGCTATTATTTATATAACTCGCATTATCTCTATGATTTTAATGTTTTGTTTTAATCGGGCCATTACTATTTGAATTATCGTCGATCAAACAACTCAGTTGGGAAGAACATTGTGAAAAATGGAGAAAATCGAGCACCGCGCTGTCATAAAGTTCCTTACCAAGCAAGGTAAATCGGTTCAAACCATACTAGAAGAGATGTCATCCGTTTACGGGGAGTCTTGCCCCGGGAAAACCATGGTTTATAAGTGGCATACCCTTTTTAAGAAAGGCAGGGCCTCACTTGAAGATGATCCTCGGCCAGGACGGTCGATCGAAGTGACCACTCCGGAAAATGTTGATAGATTATAAAGATAAAGGACAACCTATGGTACATTTTATTATAAATCACAATCAGACAGACGTCCCCGATAGGGCAGGCAGGCTGACAGCATCGCATGATAAATTCCCCAAACACTTCAACGGTATGAAAACCGCTATCCGGGTGTGGTCGAAATTTTGCAACTGATAAGTAAGATAAAAATATCGGTATATCGCGATGTAACATACTGCAGCGGCATCAACTTTTAGCTCTTGTAAATAAAAAAGTAAATATTTAAACATAATTTACTCATTTCATATGTTTTTTTTTCTATATTTCAGATATTTTTCTGATATTTCAGTGGCATATTTTCAGAAAAAAACCGTTCAAGTGCGAGTAAGACTCGCGCACTGAGGGTTCCGCACCATTCTAATAAATCAATAGACTTAAATAATATAAATATTGCAATCTTATCATTACCTAGAAAATAAATTAATTTGATCGTAACAGTGAGTTCTAGACAATAACACCCGACATGCCAGGGTACAAAAAAAAGCTTTTTCGGCTCCTTTTTCGTGTATGGAAAAATAGTTAAATTTCATTTATAATTCAGTATTCGGTTTTGAATCAACATATTCTACATACCTACATAACATGTTCAAATTTCAGGTCTGTAACTTATTCAAGCTAGAGACCCGTAACCCGCTAGTCCGATGCAGCGTTTAAAAATAGACCTTCCTCCTACGAGATAAAGTCTTTGAGTTACAGTTGAATATATTTTTCTCTGAAGATTTGTGCGGGTTTTTTTTGAATAGTTGTTCAGTATAAGCGGTTGAGTATGTGGTTTTATTTAATGGTCACACTCTATTTACAGCCTGTACAAATATTTTAAACTTTTTAGCGAATGGCTGCTATAAGATTTGAAGTCGGTTATTATTTTTTTCTTTAAAAGTTTATTTATTTTACGCTTTTCAGTGTTGACGGGTTAAATTGTGAAAAATGGGTAGACTACAGTGAGCACTCTGATTGCCTCATTTGAGGAGTTTCACACACAACACAGTTACTGTTTGTCAAGCAACGTTTTGCAACATAACATCGAGTAACTTGTTATAACTTCCGTGGCCAGTTGTTGCTTTTTATCAAATGTTGCTTATCACACCTATACTGAAAGTCAATTATGTAATAAAACACAACTTTTGGAAACAAGTGTGTGCTACCTTGAAAAAATTCCCTTTTAATAACTAGTAGTTCGCCCCGAACTTTGAACTCTAACTCGCCCAATTCGGGCTTGACCGATTTGGCTCATGTTCAAACTTAAAAATTCTTTTTGCTTTATTTACTCGCCTGCCAATTTTCATGACATTCCGACCAACGATACTCGAGTTATCATCGAACAAACATTCATACATACATAATGTCGTTGACACATTGCTTTGTTTGCCATATGATTCGTTTTACCAAGATAAAGCAAAGGTAGTTACAAGAGCTGAATAGCAGACGTTTCCAGAAGTAAGAAACGCATAATTCTGCAAAAAAAACATGAAAATGTCATCACGATTTTAAAAAAGATCTAGCTGTAACTATGAAAGGATTGAAAAATGATGTCATGGGAGCTAATGAACTATTACAAACTTTTGATATCCCGTCAATATAATTTTTTTAATTTTAAATAATAAGTGTTTTTGAAATCGTCTCACCTATTTCATCAATGGAACCCCATAAATAACACACCTGTAGCGTCTATCCGAAAAAAAAGATATATTTTTTATTGTAAAAACATAATTAACCATGTTTTCTTATAAGAAATATTAAATAAACTTAAAAAAAAAGCATAGAAACTATCTATGCAAATGATGAATCACTTTGCTTCTTATTTGAAGAAATACACATGAAAATTTTAATGAGGGGCAACTATCCTGGACTTACCCTACCCAAACTTAACAAACATTGCAGACACGTCCGGCTGCCGCGGCTAGTGCGCGCACATTGGTATTTTACCTACAATACAAGTGATCCCAGTGGCCGCAGCGGCCAGCGACTGAACGCTGGTCGCAAATATGTCGCTTCGATCTCGTTGGCCGCCGCGGCTCGGTGGGGCCGCTGGCCGCGCGCGGCCAGGTGTGCGTGCTCCATGGCGTTTTCATACTAATGTATGCTGCGACCTGGCCGCTGCGACCAAGCCGCTAGTGCGCTATTACTCTAATACTTGTACGAAATAGAGAAAAAAGTAGAATAATTAAGATTGTATCCTTCCAGTAAAACTAGTCAGCCTTTCCACGGGTAAAACTCTGCTGTTAGTGAATGAATTAAATCATAAAAAATATAGTCTTTAACGGAACCCTCGGTGGGCGAGTCCGACTCGCACTAGTCATAGTTTTTTTGAATTTGGAATTTTCTGTTATTATATTATGCTATATAGTCTATTTAAACAGCAAACATTGAATACGCTGATTTTTAGGGTTCCGTAGTCTGAAAAGGAACCCTTATCGTTTCGCCATATCCGTCCGTCCGTCCGTCTGTCCGCGGCTTAACTCAGAGACTATTAGTACTAGAAAGCTGTAATTTGGCATGAATGGTACATATTAATCACGCTGACAAAACGGTAAAATAAAATCATAGTTTTTTTATTATTCCCATACACGTAAATTGGGGATGGATTTTTTTTCTCATCTATTCCATAGTGTGGGGTAATTTTAGATAGGTCGTTCAAAATCATTGTGGGTGTGTGAAGACCATTTTTCGATTTAGGGATCCGTTGGTAAAATAACGCCCAAGCCAAAAACAGGCTAAAGATTGAAATAAACAATTATAAATAAAAATGTCTTATATCTTAAACGCAGGCAGAAAATTACTCTACTCACTGAGCAGTAGACAAAATCCCAATGACACCCACATGCCAGAGTAAGAAATAAAAAATATATATTTATGGGCTCCGCTCCGCTTCACTCGGCTCCCTAATATGTACTTACATGTCAACCCAACCGCTCCTTCTCGCTTCGCTCGTCGTCGTGACCTATCCCTAGCGGTCAAAGGAAAATTAAAACTAAGGAAGCCGCTAACGGCTACGTAGTCACTTTCTTTTAAGTATGCAGCCTACGGAATTTTTTCTCGGTTTCTTAGGTCGCTGGGGGTAAGCACGTTACATTTTATGGTAATACTTGAGAAGTTAGAACATTGCTCATGTCTAGAATCTAGACTGTCTAGGACTCGGGTAAAACTGACTACAGTAGACTAGACTTTATGGTTCAAATAGGGATAACAGGCTCAGTTCGTGTTTTCTGTGAGTATGCCGGCCAGATGTGAAGAAAAACTGGTACGAATTACAATTTGGCATCACGGAATGAATTGGAATGATGCTTATTTCAGATTGTTGAATATTATCATCGGAAATGTTACACTTGGGTTAAGGTTGGAGGATTTCTTTGTGTGAAACACAAACTTAAATTACATATCGAAACATGTCTACATATTGTCTATCAATAACACAGACTCCACCCGTAAGAAATAGTTATCCTAAAACATTTTCTACGACAAAATGAAAGTTCCATGTAGGTACAAAGCCGTCTAATCCTCAATATATCACTATTTGTACGGCTTATCTGTCTGTTTGTCACTACATACTTAAAACACGTAGCGACACTAATAACTTCAGCTCTAGCCAGGTATTAAAATGTTCTAACAAGTAATTTGCTAATTGAACATTGTTGTAATGGGTTAAATGATAAACACATTAGGTAATTATGTTTACCTGGACTAGTTTAAGAGCCATTTCACAAAATTGCGCTTTCTGTATGGATTGTAATTTTCTTAGAATTTGGAGTGATGTTAATTATGTTATGAAGGGATTGTCAATAAAATTTTTGAATTTGATTGGTTAAAGATTATAGGTTATTCTTGAATTAAATTTAAAAATGCTTTTAGAAATTTCAAAGCTTTTTAGATGCTTTGTTCAATAGAAAAAATGTGGTAAGCTGTCGACATTAATCGGGAAAATAGACAGAACTCTTCTATTTAAATTAGATTGGTAAAAAAATCAGGTACAATATTTATTATGTGTTAACAAATTTATACAAGTATGTCTGATGTTTTGGTAATATTTTTCAGAAACTTATTGTAATATTTTTAACCTATCTTGAGGTGACGAAATATCTAAAACTACGCTTTTCGAATGTTCGTCTAGTCTTACAACTTGTTTGTAAGGAATCTTTACGCATTTATTTGGTTATTCATTCCTTCGTACTGAATGAAGTGTAAGAAAACCTATTCTCGCACAAATGATTTCAATCCAATTTAGGGAATCACGTTTTCGTTCGAGTGATGTCTGTCACGATTTTAGCCAGAAACGTGCTTAGAGTCTTAGAATTATTTAATTAATAATTACAAAGATATCCTTATTGAAAGAATATTCACTATCTCTGTGACGTACGTCCGGAAAGACAGACGGACAACAGAGTGATCCTATGAGGGCTCCGTTTTTTCCTTTTGAGGTACGGAATCCTAAAAACAAATATGCAACTATTCAGGCAAAAAACAATAAACGAACACATTTTCATTTAAAAAAAATGTATTTTATGAGATTAAAGATTTTCTTGAAATATGTCAAACCAGATATAAAACCTCGGCAAAATAAAACTACAGTAAATTATTAAGGTGCACAGGCCCGCCACCGTTTTAGTACATTTGTTAATTCTTTTCTCAGCTGTTTTTCGTTAAGGTATAAACACTCGTATTCGAAGATATTAGTGTACCTTCCATGGCCTCCAAAATGGCCGCAAACATGCAGCGCGCCGACTTTCTGCGCTGGTGGTCTTCTTCCTGCTAGAGCTGATGTGGATGCACTTTCTAACTGCACTCGAAATAGTTCAGTGGTATGATCACATGAGCCGAGAAATGTTTTTGAGCGGATCAGAGGAATCTTTAAAAATGTTAAATGGTTATAGTTAAATAATTAATATTTTTATTTATAACTTATTATTTATAACTCACCTGTATATTGTGGATAAGTACAAGTGTTTAAAATAAACATAATTTTGAATTTTTTTAAAATTCCTTGGAGCTCGCGCAAATCGGTCATGTGGCTTCAGCTGTATTGAAACTCCGTTAGCTACTTCCCTGAACAACCTTTTCCCATAATCTCTGTGCTGGCAGGCCGCGGGCGGTGGGTGCGGGTGTAGTGGGGTGGGGAAAAAAAAGAAAAAAAATGTGGGCGCAGCGGCTTTAATTTTTTTTTCAAATAGTTGCTCTGTACTCCCTGTGCACCCAAAAAATTTTTTAAATTGATCTGGTGGTGGGAAGGGGTTGCCAGCGTTAATTAAAAGTACCAAAATAATAATAATTTTCATGTGGGCTCAGCTGTATTGGCTTTTTTTCTGACGCGAGATTAATTCGTTGAGTGGTTCTCGAGTTGTAAAAGCGTTTATTCCATATTTTACCCGTTTCCGGCTAGGGCGTTATTTTATTAACACCCCTTATAGCCTATGTGTTGACTAGGGTCACTACAATGATAATTAAAAAAACCGCATCAAAATCCGTTGAGTGGTTCTCGAGTTAAAACGGAACATACAGACAGACAGACAAAAATTCTAATAATTGTTGTTTTGGCCTCAGTACAGTACCAATAAGCCATTTCATTTAAAATTTCGCGAAAATATTCAATGAACAGACACGGCTTTTTTGGCATCTAACCCCTTACTTAATTCAATATATACAGCACTAGCGCACTCTATACTTATCTATTGTATTCCCATTTGGAGAGGTGCTACTAAAGTAAAATTCCTAGAAGTGGAACGATCTCAGAGAGCCCTTCTAAAGATAGCATATTTTAAACCACGATTATATCCCACTCACAAACTGTACCTGGATTATGGTCTGTTGACAGTACGTAAGCGATTTGTGACCTGTTTGCGATTGTAAAAACCGTAACCCCTTACCCGTCCTGTTTGTTAAAACGTAGAAAACACGCTATCGCAGTGGCTAAAAGTGTTAAGACTACATTTGCACATCACATAATATATAAAACTATCTTTATAAGAGTATTAAATACATACATATAATAAAATTCTCCTTTAAATAACCAGCCTATCAAGGAATATTTACTTATGTTTATGAAAAGTAAAAAGTTCAGGTTTCTACAAATACTTAGGTCTGAATAAAACAATTAAATGGAACCTTCTTCACTTTCCATACACAATCTACCCACAATTTGCACCTACTTCGGACCTTTTATATTTTACAAGATTTTTCACTTTATTAGTCACACTATCTGAGATTTATAAATATAATAGAAATGCTGAAACTGTTTGTGGTTTGAATTGCTGGAATGTTCGAGACCGATGTGGCGCGGCGCGGTTTGAACCTTGTGTGCCTCAAGCGTTAGTGTAAGTTTCTTGTCATTCTTCTTAGCATGACTATTCAAATGGGCGAGGTGAGGCATGTATTTATAATGTAGCGTATTAATGGGTATTTAGTATATACGTAACTTTAGTATATGTGTACCGCATATACATACATTATTCTATGCATTGTGTACCTTTAATTTGGAATACACCATGGTATAAAGGCGGTTGTATAACAGAATCAAAATCAATGTCAGATGCGTTCTGTAATCCTCGAGTATATTCGCACGCTTTATTGGAGGCAGAACCTGTTGTTTGGAATTACCTGTTCATCCAAAGTATTAACAGGTAAAAATATAGCGAGGAAATAAAATTAATAATCGTTCCATACAGAATAGCGTACAGATATAATTATTAGATCAATATTCTCCTTAAGGTCTAGCGGACCCGTGCAAGAGCCATAACGGTTATCGTTTAATTACCCCACTCGAATCCGAGACAATGGATAATAACTTTAATAAGAAACGATGCTGAACCTGCGACCTCTTGTTATCAAGACAAGCGTGGTACCGACTGCGCCACCGAGGTGCTTACCTAGACCGTTGAATTTTTCCACCATACTTGTCCACCGAATATATATGTATATATTTTTTTGTATCTTTTTGATCTAACCAGCATATAATGCACATAGTAAACGCTCACGAGGGCGTTATGTGATTTCACGCCTTGTTTTGTGGAACAGATGGCGCTGTCGTCCCTACAATATGTGTTCCTTCAGACAGTTAAGAAATTCACAGTTCTCATTAGCTAAAATTATACTCTAAATATTACCGCATCTTCTGCACGCGCATTTGATTCAAAGATTAACAAAAAGTATGGAAGAAAAAGAATGTTATTTTCTCATATTTTTTAAATGTTTTTGGCCTAATGTAAGCAATTCAACAAAAATGAGTTAATGAAATTCTGTGTTCCAAGGTTGTACGAAATAAAAAAACGCCTCAAATTAAGAAATTCTGTGAATTACAACCGATTTTATTAAATTTTAGATATGTTAAGTAACGCATATTTTTTTATAATTCATTGAAAGGTTTAAAGTAATACTGGAGGTAATTTCATCTGGCTTCGATGTAGACATCAAGAAATTCAAAAAATACTCAATAGAGACTGCAGAATTTTACGTGCGACCCTACGATTGGCAGCCTATGTCACCCGTAGCCATAACGTACGTGGAAATTACTATTTACTGTGGTTTTATGGGTCAAATCAAAGGTTAGTTTGCCCTAAAATTACTAACAGCAGTGATGATGATGATAATTTGACTCCACATGTAGGCCTACCATGAGTTTTGCTTACTTTACACGTTAACGTCTGCGTAAAATATTTATATGAGAAATTGTGCAGCGCCCCTAGCGGCTTACTACAAGAATCAGCATTTCTCATGCAAAATATTTTACGCAGACGGTAACGTGTACAGTAAGCAAAACTCATGGTAGGCCTACTGACATTCTGGAAATAACCACTAAAATTACGAATACTTTTAGAAGGAGCTTTTACAAGAAAAATCAAACGACCTCGAGACCGTCGCGTACCGGCCAGCTGGCAATGTCAACAAGCATGTGGTAATACTACAACTTATTATTATAAAAATTTGTGTTATTTCATAAGGGTTCTTTAGGTCTGTTTATATTAATGTTTTCTCTATTGTTTTCTTTTTAATATGTAATGACCGTTTGTTTTGTAACCTAAATAAATAAATAAATTATAATTGATGCTATAAGTGCGGTAAGGAGGCAATAGCTTACGAGGACGATTTGAAACACGAGCGATAAGCGAGTATTTTAAACCCTACGAGTAAGTTATTGCCCTTACCCACGTATATCATACTACGCTTTCCAATGCATAGTGTGAGTAAATAAATTAAACGTAATTAAATAAACAAACAAACAATAAATAGTAAACTTCAAACTTTCGCGATTTTAACATATTATTAACTTTGTATTGGGGTCTTACTCGCGATAACTAATAACATACCTTAATAGATATGTGCTTGACGTTTCGACGCCTCTGTAGACTGTCGTGGTCACAATAAATACTCCAAGTGAACTTAAGGCGGGCATTCATTTTCTTTGCACGCAAGTTGCTAACTTGACGGAAATAAGCTGTTTATTATGAGCAAGTCGATTCGTTTCAGTGTATTGCTTTTTACATTATTTGCATTATCATAACGTCCGTTTTGTATCATTTTTAAATAAACAAAAACTACAAATGTTGCTACAAAAATGATTTTGTGTCTGTCAACTCATATGTTTAATAAAAAAAGAAAGTCGATTGGTAGCGAAACCAAACTCCGAGCGATAAATTTAAAAGATAAAACCTTCTCATACATCTTTGCTCCCGTATGTCACGGCTCTGAGGTGGCATGCTACGGTATACAACCTTATTAGTGAAGAGCTGTGCGCGAGCGCAATCGCAATTTTAGGTAACTGCAATAGTTATCAATAATACCTATTTTACTATATAAAAACCAAGCGAATGTGTTGAATAATACAGGAGAAATTAATTTTTTAAACATGAATTATTATGAAAACTGAGGTTTACAGATTATTTTTTCCTTGATTGAATATTTGATTAATTTAATTATAATTAGGTAACTGCACTTAACAAAAGATCACTCAACGTCATGTATTTTTTTTAAAAGATGGGCCCTAAAAGCTTCTTTAGAAAATTGCAATCGAAAAACATAAAACTTTTTTTTCTTGCGTCGACCTTATTACGTAGTAAAGGGCAGCAAAATGAAGTTTTGAGGTTATGTTCAAGGACTTGGTCAAATTTTGGTCAAAGTTACTTCAGCAGCTGCTCCGGTGCTGCGGGAAGGGCAACCCCTTCGCCCTTGCGTAACAAAGTGCAGGCACCCATGCTCACCTCCGCAGCTTCGGCTTGCTGGTCGCCTTTGGCGACCAGCCTCAGCCGCTACGGCTCGCACGGTTGCCTGCACATTATTACAGCGGGCGGGGGCTGCTCTCACTCCGCGCCTCCGGCTTTTCATATACACTCTAGGGGTAGTAACCACAAGACTGTATAGAGTCGGGGTGCTCTCACCTGTTAATTTTTTTTACTTTGAATTGTAGGACCTTATATTTTGCTGGAAATGCAATAAGAAGGTCAAGTTTGACAATAAAAAAAATATGAAAAAATTTTAATTTCACGAGTCCGACTCGCACTTGGCCGAATTATTTACTTTTTAAATTTAGTTACAACAAAATCCAACCATCAAGTACCTAATACGAGATAATACAATTTAACTCGTGGCTTCTCCATTGAATGTCAGGAAGATATAATTTTTCTTAAGAAATGTGAAAATCCGTTTTTTATGAAGTCTGTCGGATTAACAGCATACCTTTGTAGATGAAGTTGCAGATACTAGCAACTTATCTGTTAATTGCATTATGTAGGTATAATAATATTCTTATTCCAATAAGTCATTATTTTATGCATGTGTATAACTTTAGTAGCCCAACTTAAATATATTTTTTTATATATTTCCCGTATCATATTTGTTTCATTATAAAATATTATTTTTATACAGATTAGATTTAACATGTAAAACGTATACTTAATGTATCTATTTTGAATGTGTGCTAGCTGGCTCGTGCGTACAAGCGGGTTGATTTACTAGGGGTTCTTCTTGGGCTTAATTTTTTTTTCAGTTTTATTATTTTCCGTGGTAGAGGCCACGGTGACACGTATTTTGTGAAAACTTCAACTTTCTACTAATTACGTCTGAAGCTGTAGACCCCTGTGACAGACGGACGGACAGACAGACAGCAAGAGGAACGGAACCCTAAAAATAGATGCGACAATGAGCGGAGCGAGGAGAGTTTTAGGTTTACAGTTAAATTTTAACAGAAATACCGATCTGCCTAGGAAAATTATATACCAAATTCTACGATATATACAGGCTGAAAATGAACCCTCTAGCTTAAATATTTTTTTTGACAGTTTTGGGAACAAGCAGGAAGAAGGTAATAGGTTATTAATACATATTTCTTTTCACGTATAGCAACAAAAGAGACACAAATATATTTATACCGTACTCGAAATAAAACTCGTGGATGAAAAATTTAATTTTGTCATTTTACCATCGTAGTGCAATAATAGCAGATAGGTACTATGTTTGAAAAATAAAAATAATCATCTTGACTGTGAATATACACATTGAAAATATAACGATTTTTAACTAAATATAGAGAGAGAGACATGAACAGTGGGCAAAAAAGGTGCGTCAATGGCTCTAATTTATATTAATCAAAAACGAAACAAAAAGTCACTTTGGCTTCTATGTCCAATTTCAATCTAGAGACTGTAATTACCGGTAACAATAACAACGACCAATTATTCTTTCCGCAAAATTAAAAAATTCTATAAATTGCTCAATGAATAAATCTTTGTCTTATTCACACTTATTGGTTGTAATTTTGGCCACTTTTAATAAAACACAGACATTTAATTTAACAGATAATCCAGCATCCACTGCTTAGAAGTGAGTGATGTACTCTTACTAATTGAGGGATTTCGTCTTCGTAGACCCACCGAATGGACCCACTGGTGGGTCCTCCACTCCAATTTACGTCATATAAACTTATTATAATACTCCAGACATCTACATTATAAGATACTTGCCCTCCGATAAACTACCTATAGGTATATGAGACAGGTGGATGATGTTTTGCTTAGTATTTTAACTTACTACCTCATTGGACAGATATATTAGTACAGTTTTTTTTTCCTCATGACACAATTTCCTTCTGTCATTTATATTTTTATCCTTTTATTAGTAGATTATTGATAATAGAGCAAAGTGAATTTTAGTTTAGAAACCATGGGAAAATTTGATAATGACGTGAGTACATAATACCATCTACTTTTAATTTTTTTTTCCAATTATTATCGCAGAACAAGGACATCTATATTATCTAGAAAATAAAGAGTAGATTTATTGTTCTAAAAACAGATAAAAATGAACTTCCAAAATAACCTTTAATAAGTATTGAACTATTAACGAATTGTGAGTCATTTCAAGTGCGAACTTATCCTTAGATGACCAGATATGTATGTTTTTGACGACAGGCTATAAGGTTAGATAAAGATAATTTATTTTAGCTTATGTGTTTATGTCAATAAATCAGAGGTTGGCGCTCGTGCCTGGTTATAATTTTTTTGTGCTGAATGCTTGCTGTTGAACGGACAGTTTTATTACAGTGTCTAAATTTTCACGTCTCACCTCTTTGATGACAAGTTTTCATTTGTACAATGTAGACCATGATATAACTTTAGTTCTACCCAGTAGTATCGTGATAATTTTAAGCCTTTGCTACTCTCTGGGCACTTGTTAATAAACAAGTTAAAACCCTATCCAAATCCATTCAATAGTTTTAGGCAAATCGCGACCATCGTCTGGGCTTTTACACAGAGTGAACAAAATATTATTCTATTTAATCCGTCATTTAAATTATCAAAAAATATTGGACATGTATTTTTCTTTTGTCAATCAAACAAAAAATGAAAGAGATAAAGCGCGTCAAAGTTTGGGGGTGGGGGAAAATGACGTCACTTCTAAGTTAAATTATACCTAGATGTAACGTCACGCGGAACTTCAGCGGGCTATATCTTCATTTTTGGTTCTACTAATTACAACAATGATTTAATTTAAGTATTGTAATTTAGAAAATATATTAACTTATGAATACAATAACTTGAACTACTAATATCAGGTAGTCAGCAAATCACGATTTAAAAAAAAACAATAAGAACGACCACGCAAAAAATAAAAAAATAAGCTGCATAAACCTGAAACAAACACAATACAGATAGAAGCTATATGATTTTGGAAAAATTTAAGTTTTGACAGCACTAAAACTAAAGCCTTTATATCTATCAAGAAAAAAAAATAGTGAAGAATATTTTGATACCTCATCGAAGAAACATTTCGTATTTTTACAAGACTATCGTAAACATACTCGTCTAAAGTATTTAATTTTCACGAAATCCTTGAGGGGACTAGTGATGGGAATCATAACATTTGTTCGTTATTATTTCGCGAGCGATAATAATATTTAGAGTATTCCGAAGCGATGGAATTCGCTATAAAAACATAATCCTACGAAAAACCGTTAACTTTTGGTGATATTTAGTAGTTTACATTGTCTCATTTGGATAATGTTATAATATTGTAACCCCCGTATTTCCACTGTAATCCCGTTATAGCTTCTAGGAATGAGAAAATAATTATTCAATGAGAAAGTTAGATGGATGCTCGACCTTGAACTACGATCTTACAAAACGAAACGTTTTCTAGTCTTTCAAGAGAACCTCGTGAAAACTGGTATCTGATTTCTATATAAAGAAAAAAAAGTAATTTGTCTATCCGAGTTTCCAGTATGAATTTGTTCGGTTAATTTAATTGCACCTTGTATACTTTTGGAAGCAAATGAAGGGGTGCCCCACCAAAATTTAGAAAAAAAAATTGTTCATACAATTTTGAAGCATCCTGTCATAATAAAAACTCTAATCATGATAATGAATTTGAACTAAAACTTTTTTTTTAAATTTTTGTTTTCTATCTGTGTGTATCGTCGTCTTAGAGTGAAAACCTCGTAAAGGCCTTATCAAAGAGTATAGTAACTAGTACAGGCCTTATGATGAATTGTATAGGAGGCACAAAAAACTGCCTCAATAATCCATTGGCAATGAACATCGACTTTTGAAATCCTCAGATGCGACTTATGTATGTCCTTTTAGAATGAGTGAATAAGAAAATATTAAATTAAGCAGGAAAAACATAAAATAAAAAAAATGAAACAAAACTGAAGCTTCTTTTTTACGTAGACTTTCCGAGTGACTAAGCGTCATCAAATAAAAACTATGGAATATAAAGAAAGCAGATACAGATATAAAAAAATACATCCTTAGAAATTTCCTTTTATTCCCTTGAATTTTCTGGATGGCGATACTGGCAAGAGTGCAATGCTAAGGCCTATTTCGG
This sequence comes from Ypsolopha scabrella, assembly GCA_910592155.1. Classification (NCBI taxonomy): domain Eukaryota; kingdom Metazoa; phylum Arthropoda; class Insecta; order Lepidoptera; family Ypsolophidae; genus Ypsolopha; species Ypsolopha scabrella. The sequence goes on from OU342985.1 coordinate 15,093,505, forward strand.
GTGATTTTAAATGGGAATATTCCTGCGGATATGTGCTGATTTTTTGGATTGAAACCCTATAGGAAGCGTTCCTTACATTCTATAGTTTTTATTCATTTATCACACCGCACCGTAAACAAAAGTAGAACGACTGATATTGCGAGTAAAAAATAATCTCAGATAGGTAAGCCTTCCTGCATATCGGCAATGTCGTAATGAAATAAGAAATTTACGATAGACTTCCAATAAAATTCATAATTGTGTTCGACGACGAACGAAGAAGCGTGTTAGGTTGCTTGTGATCACAAATTCGGGAGACGAACGAAGCGGAGCGAAGCGAGGCGAGCTCTTTAGTTTTTACAGATTTTATGATATTGCGATCAGATCATGAAATTATCAATTCTACGATATGGCCAAGACATACACATTTGATAGGGTGACATATTAAATATAGAGTGAGTATTTGTTGTCAAGAGTCAAGCCTATGTTACCTAAACAATTTTGGAACCTTGGCAACAGAGACTCCTTAGCCTTATGTATACGTTCCTGTTCCTGGCCAAACCCAATTTTATAGGACAACTATTTTTGCCGCAAAACTAGTTCTTCGGAAAGGAGAATGCCATGGGATCGTACCAAATGGCGGCACAACCAAATAAAATTCATAAAATTACTTAGATATTTTAAAATCCGATCAACATTGGATCAAAAGAGTTACCTAGTTAAATCCGGAATTCTAACATCATAATAAAAAATACTTTGGTTTTTTTCAATTTTCGTTGATATTTTGGTATTTTCATTTCCGTTGCCGCTTTACTATGATTAGGATGCCAACCAATAATCGCCTCTATCAAAAGGTAGTAAAGTCTTTGCAACTGCCCTTGTCAGTGTACAGTAAATTCGAATTGCGGATACTAATTTAAATGACACTTGGTGATTTGGTAAGTACATTTTAGTCTCCCTAAAATTAACTTGGTTTGTTCGATCATTTGTAAGCTTCCAGAGAAAAGTTTATTCCATCAGCTGACGGCGACAATCAAGGGGCAAAAGCTTCAAATGTTTCAGACGAGTCATATATTCGTTTCGATGATTAAGTTCTTTTTCATAGTATGAAAGATGTCTTAATAAATCTCAGGTAAGCAAAGCTGCGGAAAAAGCTAGTCTGTTATAATATATAATTAGGGACGGCCTAACTTTTAAAATAAAAAAAAGAAACACAGTTTACCTACAACCTTTAATCACTTAATCAATCAATTATTAGCAAGAATTTACACAGCTAAATTACAAAACTAAATCACTGAACGAAACCACGCTGAACAAAACTAAAAAAAGAAAAAGTGATTACAGCCAGGTTTATGTATTGATTTTTTCCCATACGAGAAAACTGTACGAGTTTAATCTGACTGCAGATTTCCATCTACAACGATCCTGACACACTTCTTGGCACTTTCGTAAAACATTGAGACCAGGGTCTGATGATGGGACTGGAAGATGGGTACGGGATCTCCTCAACGGACAACAGCAAGCCCTTCGAGTTTTGGCTCATTTGATTGGTCTTTATTAGCACTTTGGTAAAACATGGTGACCAGGGTCTGATGATGGGTCTGGAAGATGGGTACTGGATCTCCTCAACGGACAACAGACAGCATTCTAGTACTAATAGTCTCTGAGCTAAGCCGCGGACAGACGGACATGGCGAAACTATAAGGGTTCCTTGTCGGACTACGGAACCCTAAAAATGGAGTCCTTATAGGGTCACTTTGTTGTCCGTCAGTCCGTCCGTCTGTCTGTCAAGACCCTTTATCACGGGAACGCGTGGAGGTATCGAGTTGAAATTAAAACCATATATGTACTCAAGTCTATAGTCCCTTAAAGCTGTGAAAATATCAAACTTCTAAATTAACGTGAAAAAATGATACGACCGTTTATGCCGCAAAAAACATACATTTCGACACTCTCAAGGGAATCAAAATTCATAGGGTATTTCCCGTTGACCTAGAACTATGAAATTTGGCAAGTAATACCGTCTTAGTATAATATACGAGTATAGGGAAAAATCTGAAAACTATACATTTGTTATTAAATAATAAAAAATATAGTCTTTAACGGAGCACAACTAAACTGACATTGCATCTTATGTTAACGTTTTTGCTGTTATGCACGTCGCACGTTCGAACGTTTTCTGACGAACTTTTCTTAGAGACTGTGTGTCTAGTTGTTTATGAGAGGTCAAGGTTACTGTTTTATTAATATCATTTTCATATAAAACACCTTGATTGATTCGAGTGATTGATGGATTCTGGTAGACTATTCCATGGTCGAGCAATATTCAGCTAAAAGTATTATTTATTCATCTGTCACGTGTCGTTCGCAAATGTATTGTGTTTATTCAGAGTTCATGGATGCAGGCTAATGCACCGCCCTCTTTTTCCTTGTGTACTATTTGTTCGTTTGTTGGTGTTACTGCTTGTTTCTTAGAGTGTGAGAAATATGAGTACGCTCTTATGTAGACTAGGTGGCTGGCACGCTCTGCATTTTAGAATAAGTCCCCCTTCTTAGAGAAGTTGAAATGAAATTTTAATCATTTGTAATAAGGGTGTGTTTGGAGTGGGCTTTCGAGCATTGTGGGTGCAATTAACACGACCGTTGTACTTTTAGTATTAGAATAATTTTATTTACGACCCCAAAGTTGGCTGGAAGGAATCATTTTAAGTGATAAGTCCGCATTTGTACAAAATTGCGTTTTCGATACTCTGTTTTTATTTTTAATGTCTTTTATGTAAAATAAAGTGTCGATACTATATAACGATCTATTTATAAGGAGGGGATGTCCGGCGAAAATGGGATTCGATGAGCAAAGAAGCACTTAGCGCTTTGATGTCCACCCTAGCCGGGCTTCCCCTTTATTAGAACTAATACCCACTTGTGGTGTATGCAGGATAGCTAATGTTTCGTTCGATATTTTGTCTGACATTTCGAAAAAAAAATTTTTGCCTTAAAAAAAATACGTTAAAGATTAGGTTATTCTTATCTTTATTGTATGTACATACATAATTAAAAAATATATATATGATATAAAAATAAAAGACGAAATAGTCTTATATTCTATACTTTCATTGTGTTATTCTTATCACAGTTACTAAATATTTAGTGGGCAGTTATAATAAAAAACCAAAGATTTTTTATTTATTTTACTTTGAAATCTTATTCCGCTAATTGTTTTGAGCAGTATAATAATAATCTTATTCAAAATTGTAATTCATAATTAGCATATTTTAATACTGTATGATTCCTCTAAAGGCTTAAAATTAATTAATATGTAAACTTACTTTGTTGAAGGTAATAGGCATTTCTTGGCAAGCTGATAAACCGTTGAAGTTTTTAAAATTGGTTTGAATCTATGAAACATCTACTTTGAAAATTTTACTCTGTCCAACTCGATCCAAATAATTTTACTTTGAACTTGTTTTTGTAGCTGATTATTTTACGTAAGGAAGAATGACTCAAGACAGTTAGGATGATAAATAATTAAATAAGTTAGATAAATATGTACAAAATTCTTACTACAAAAAAGTTATGATTTTTTTAACTACCAAAAATCGCGGAACATGCATGGCATATTTTCGGATACACCTAGGTGTGAGGAATCTATAAAAAATTCTTTGACGTCACTATTTGGGCCAACCTGTATATTGTTCAGATTGCGGTTACATAACATGTCAATTCTACACACCCGCGTATGTATAGCCACATAATCTCATCAGCACCACATTGCATCCAAAGCACGGTTCGCTATGTATTACACGGCACATACCTCTCACTGAACGAGACAACGAGTCTACGGAACCAATGGGAGGGGCACAAAAACCGTCTGTCACCGCGTTCGAGCACTTCCTGGAGGCAGAGCCTAGTTTCTTGGAGCTCCCATCACTCTCGCCGCGGACTGTCGCATCAGAAACTGCTCAGCAATGTTCAAGACAATTTTGGCATGGGGCATGATTTTGCAGATTTGTAAAATCATTAAATTAATATGTTTGTGTACAAGTCGTCTAAAAACCGCATGAATCCTTATCCAATTATATGATAGTTACCTTATTACGATACAATTTACCCTACAATTTAAATGAATACTTTGGAATTACAGTCCTGCTCAGGTCTGGAAGTTTCTCAAAACACTCGGGATTGGCAAATCTACAAAATCCTCTGAAATCTATTCGAATAATACTGACTTTATCGCACTTAATTTGCATTTTTCTAATCCTCCTGTCACTTTAGAAGACAGCATAAAAAAACAGACTCTTCGAAATCTCGTTAAATCAGCTTACTGATTGGATGCCTAAGATACTAACTAAACTGGAAACTAAATTCAACTAAATTCCTAAAGGTTGCTCAGCCAAATGGTTTAACGCAACGTTTAACGAGAAGGCTGAACGACGTTTGGCCTTTTGACTAGGACTAAGGGCGGCTTGCACCAACCTCTTAAAACTAGTTTTAATACAGCTTAAACCCGATTTAAGCTAAAACAAGGTTTATCGTCTTGCACGACATCGATTCAGTGTTAAATCTCGATTTATAGAAACGTCAAAACTAAACTGGCAATACTCTCGATTTAAGGCGGACCGAGAAAAAATACCAGCTTTAATTTTAAGCTTTGACAATGCAGGGAAAAATGTCCTTTAATATTGAAAATCTTCAGAGTTTTGATGAAGAGCGTTTACAAATTGCTTCATGAGACCTAATTTTATATGCAACGGAGCCATTGAAACATAGTCGGGCTCCGAAATAGCTTAGTTATTTTAATATGCTTCTTCTTCTTCTTCTTCTTGGTGGTGGGCTCGTTTTCCGCACCTAGTCTCTCATTTGGACCTTTGTGCGTGGAAATAGTGGGACTGGCTATTCTAGCCAGCCCAGCTCACGCCAGAATCCCAAGAGGCGGCCTAGGTCGCCACAGGACTGGCGGAGCGTCCCCGGTTCACCGAGGATCTTGGCCCGTTGTGTGCTGACACCTACGCAGTCTATAGTCACGTGGGTCGGCGTTTCTTCGGCCCCCATGCAGGCTCTGCACAGAGGGCTGTCTGTTAGACCTATAATATAGAAATGTCTGTTAAGGTTGCAATGTCCTGTAATTAGCCCTACCATCATGCGAAGGTTGGTTCTATTAAGTCGTAGCAGTTTCTTCGTCAGGCGACGGTCCACGGTGGGTAACACCTCTTTCGTCTGCCTGCAGGTTGTCACGCTTACCCATTGTTCAGCATGTTGAGTGCTGGTTCTCTCCCGCAGCCATGTTCTTATCTGGTTAAAAGGCAGGGGTACCAGTGGTTCAACACCTACCGGTTTTTGTTTTGCTCCTTTCTTTGCCAGTTCATCAGCCGCGTCGTTACCCAGCGATTCGCTGTGCCCTTTTATCCACTGGAGGGTTACTTTATTGTGTCGGCTTACCTCTTCCAGTTGGTTTAGACATTGTAGTATGAGCCCAGAGTTTACCGTAGTCCTGCTTAGGGCCCGGAGTACCGCAGTGCTGTCAGAAAGTATGCGAATGTTGAGGCCTTTAGCTTCTCTGCTGAGCACCGCACTTGAAGCCAGGATTATACCGACGCATTCCGCTTGGAAAATCGTGTTATATTTACCTAAGGCTGTTGATTTCTTAATATTAAGTTCAGCTGAGTACGCTCCGGCCCCAGTACCCTCTTTCGTTTTGGACCCATCTGTGTATATCCTTATCTCATGGATATTAGAGTGGTCCGTTGGCTCCTCAAAGAGTTGGACATTGTACTGTCTATTGAAGATGTGCATTTTTGGGATTCTATCACACGGCGCGTCCATTAGTGGCTGGTGGGACACGGCCAGCTCAAGGATGCGCGTGTGTGATGCCCTGTCGTCGCTTTTCCACTGTCCAGCTGCCCTGAGTCTGAACGCCGCAGCCGCTGCCTCCTGTTGTATGAACAGGTGCAGCGGTGGGATGTCCAAAATTATCTCGAGGGCCGCGGTTGCGGTGGTGCGCATGCAACTTGTGGTAAGCATGCTAGCAAGCCGTTGAAACTTTTCTAGGTCTTTCTGTACGTAGCCGACGTCCATCCTAGGCCACCAGACGACGGCACCGTACGAGACCATTGGTCTTATCACTGCTTTGTATAGCCATAGCATAATGTTAGGGCGTAGTCCCCATTTCTTGCCCATCATGCGTTTACACTGCCATAGTGCTATGGTCCCCTTTTTCAATTTGTTGTTCATATGTTTAGTCCAGTTCAGCTTGTTGTCAAGTAACATTCCCAGGTATTTGACTTCAGTCGATAGGGTTAGTTCAGTGCCGAAGAGTTTCGGGGGTCTCATGTTCACCAGCTTTCTTTTATTGGTAAACAGTACTAGTTCTGTCTTATTCGGGTTCACTGTTAGTTGGTACTCCTCGCACCATTTTTCAACAACCTTGAGAGCACCCTGCATTAGTTCACAGAGTGTGCTTTCAAATTTCCCACTAATGAGGATAGCCAGGTCGTCGGCGTAGCCTATAGTATGGTAGCTCTTATCGTTTAGCCGTCGGATCAAATCATCCGCTACGATGTTCCAGAGCAGAGGTGATAGGACGCCTCCTTGTGGGCAGCCCTTGGCTACCACCGCTCTGGTGGTGCCATTCACGTCTAGTTGTACAGCTCTCAGCTTAAGCATGTTGTCTATCCACCCGCGTAATGTTGGTTCAACGTCATACTTGAGAAGAGCGTGGTTAATATTTATGAATCTAGTTTTGTCAAAGGCCCCCTCTATATCGATAAAGGTACCTAGGGTTGATTCTTTAGTAGTCAGAGTGTTCTCGATTCTTTTCACTACGCTGTGCAGAGCTGACTCTGTTGATTTGCCTGAACTGTAGGCATGTTGGTTCGGGTGTAGCGATTTCCTCTTTAGGGCCCCATCTCTGATATACCTATCACAGAGCCTTTCTAGAGTTTTAAGAAGAAAGGATGTGAGGCTAATGGGTCTAAAGGATTTCGCTTGAGTGTAATCACTTCTTCCCGGTTTAGGCAAGAAAATTACTTTGACTTCTCTCCAGTCCTGTGGTATATAGCTATGTGCAAGACATGCTCTCAGGATGTCTGTCAGCGGTTCTGCTAGGTAATCTATTCCCCATCTCAGAAGAGCGGGGAATATGCCATCCAGCCCCGCCGATTTGAAGGGAAGGAAGCTGTTGATGGCCCAGATGGTCTTGTCCTTGTCGACTACAGTCTCGGCTGTTTTCCAGTCCTGCTCATTCGGAGATCTACTCGGTCGTTCCTTCCAGTTGCGTTCTTCTGAGATGCTGCAACCTGGAAAGTGTGTTTCGAGTAGTACTTCGCAGGTCTCCTTGTCTGTGTTTGTAAATGTATCGTCTGATTTCTTAAGCGAGCCTAGGTTGCGGTCTTGGTCGTTCGATAGGACCTTGCGTACCCTGGCAGCTTCATTGTTTGATTCAATGTTTTCGCAGAAACGGCGCCAAGATTCGCATCTCCTAATCCTGATGCGCTTTTTGTAGAAATGTTGGGCTTCTCTGTATTTGTCCCAGTCATCCTCGTTTCTCGTGTTCATAGCTCTGTTGAATAAGCACCTAGACTTGTGCCGGAGCCGTTCGAGTTCAGGTCCCCACCATTGACATTTTGAGCTTCTGTTGGGTGGTGTCGTTAGTGGGCAAGCCTTCTGATAGCATGTGCTGATGCTGTTTGTTAGGTTTTTGATATTAGCTTCAATGTTGTTAGCCGATGTCCTCATATCCTGAAAGTTTATCCTTTGCAGTTCTTCTTTCAGTAGACCCTTGTACCTGTCGATGTCCGTTTTCCTCGGGTTACGTCTGGGCATGGGTCTATTTATGTGGACATCTAAGTTATAGCAGATACGCCTGTGGTCTGAGAAGGAGGGTTCCTCAGACACATGCCAATCGGTAACCAGTTTCGAGGCCGACTCCGTGGCTAGGGTGATATCTACTATTGTTTGAAACCTGGAGGTAACAAACGTTGGGACAGAGCCCTTGTTAAGGACTGTAAGGTTAGTTGAAAAGAGATAAGAAACTAGGGCTTCACCTCTCCTATTGGGTGTCTCACTGCCCCAGATAGGGTGGTGACAGTTGGAGTCTGCTGACACGATCAGGTCCAGACCACTCTGCTCGCAGTGCTGTATTAGGTCCGCTAACTCTCTGGTGGGCACCTCCTCGTCACCAGGGAGATAGGCGGATGCCAGCACCACGGTAGCACAGCCTCCTCCACAGGCCTGAACCTCGAGCCTGATTGTCGTCAGATCTCTGGAACAGAACTGAGTTAGAGGCACAGCATTCAGGTGGCGTGGGACGTATATGCATGTTCGTGGACTATGAACAGAGGTATTGAGGATTAACTTACCACCAATGTTGTTTAGACCGCATATTCTATCGGCCCTAATCCAAGGCTCCTGGATTAAAGCGATAGTGTGTTTGTTAACCTCCAGTATGCGGCGCAGCGTAGCTACTGCTACCTGCTTGTGCTGGAGGTTAGTTTGGATGACGTTAGTGGGGGGAGCGGGTGGGAGAGGATAGGAGAATGTCACTATCCATTGATTCCCCGTCCGTCCCTCTTTCCACGTCATCTGAATCGTGGGGGTGTTCGTCGGTGGGTTGCAGCTCCACTTCCATACCACAGCTACTCCCCTCCTTCGGTTCCCCACACGGTTGTGTGATCACGGTGTCGGACTCGGTCTGACGTACGGGTACATCCGACCCTTTGTTGGGGTCGGGACTGGAGTCTTCCTCCGTGGTCACTGGCACTGGTGGATCTTCGGGAGCGGTGTCCTGTAGACCTCTCGGACCGAAGAATCTGACGTACACCGAGCCTAGCCCGAAGGTGACTCGGCGGTCTCTCGCCATCAGTGCCGGTATTTCCGACCGAGGTATACCTAGGCTCAAGAATGTCCCAGGTCTCTCAGCCGGAGCGGTGTGTATGTCCATGGAGTACATGGACCAGCTGTCCACCTTCAGCCATTTCTTGTTCTGCATGGCCAGCCAGGTGTGTATCTCGCCGGGCTTCTTGTCAGTCACCTCAGGAATAAACAGCCCACATTTGACCTTGGGTATTAGTTCCTTCAGGCTGACGACTTCGTAGCTGGTACCTGGGTACGGCGGTTTAAGCGTCGCTACGGTGCGTTTCAGCCAGGCCAGAGACCCATCGTCTTCACACCATAGTCTGAGGACGCCCGCGTTCCAGCTGGGCCGTCCTCGGAATGACGGTACGTCCTGTATGTTGGAGCCGGTAGCTTCAGCGCAGATTTCACCAACTTTCGCCAGGAGTTCTGCCTGAAGCTGCTGTGCTGCTTCTGCTGTGAGGTCACGGTTAGGGTTGATCCTGACCGCTACACACAAATGCGATTGCATTGCTTCTGCGTAGCTCGATGCAGAATCTTTGGTCTTGTCCACCCTGACTCGTTTGGCGTCACTCTTTGGGGAGGCGGTTTCATCAAGACGGTCCTGGCGACGCCGCTTTGCCATACGTGGCTCATGGGGCTTCGCTGGTGCCGTCTTGTGGCCGCTTCCAATGACTGCCTCACTGGTCTTGTGGAAAACCGGTCTACCCTTTTGACCTTGGCGACTCACCTCCTTTACTTGCGTGGCCTTGTGGGGTTCGCCCCGGCTCGCGGAGGTGGTTGGTGACCTAGATGCACCATGCGAATAACCCTGAGACTGGGCAGCCTTCTCACTGAATGGCTTCGGTTTCCCCGCGCCTCCCCCCGGCCGCCCCGACCCAGTGGACATTGCCTTGGGCTTGTTGGCCTTTGGCAAGAGGTCTGCTGCGGTCTGGGCCTGCCGAGTGGAGTCTCGGGGAGGGGCCGTAAGCGCACTCGTTCCAGGTGTCGCGTCAGCAGGGTTCGCTGTTGCATCTCTGGTCTGTTCCTTTGTCTTGTGGTCAGTCGCTTCTCGGTCGCGCTTAGCACGCCTCCAGCGATTCCGCCTGTTGTTGCGGCCTGACCGTTGAGAGGGTTGGTTGCCTTGGCTACCAGACCCTTGAGTTTGGCCTCCGGTTACAGCGCTGGCGCGCTGTTTACCTTTCGGCTGTTTATTCTTTTTGTTGGAAACCACCTGCCATGTGCTCACAAAACTGGTTTGTGGCTGTATGGCCTCCGCTAACGCGCTAAGGTCAAGTACCTTAGACGGTGGTTTGTTGACACTGTCGTTGCTGTCAGTTAGATTTGTGTTTTTTTTTCCATTTTCCATGTCTTCCAGGCCGTTATAGTTCATCTCCACAAGTCCCCACCCACCTCGGAGCCCACAACGTCGGGGGAATCACACTATGGTGACACCAGGAAATCCTCGCGGAGATATAGGCTCCCTGCCTAAACCTGCCCAGGTTGGGAAAACCTAGGGACACTGCAGGTTTGGCGTAACAGAGTTGCATACGAGACGGTTGAGCATAAGGACGCACCAGCTAGCTGGGCTAAGTGTGAGGCTGCCAGTGATCTGGGAGAACCACCCGCTCACCACACACCCCGTACACTGCCGTCTGCATACCCCTCCGGACAGGAGCCTCGCCCGTCTCAGCTTAGTCCGCCGAAGCCGGTTGATTCCGTTTACCGCACGGCTAGCTACACCGTGGGCACCGTTTGTGATGGTACGCTGGACCAAAGAGGACGTGTTGCCGCGTACGGACACTAACCCGGAACGTATTTGGCTCAGTCCCCCAGGCTACCTTTGCACCATCTGCGGCGATCTACTGCGCACGGAAAGGAACATTATAGCCTCGTCACTAGTGGGGTGACGAGACTGTAACGTAGCGCAGGAGCCTTGGCCTCGGGGTCGTGTGTGGGGGTGCTGCCCTGCACCCGTTAGTGTATGTGTTGAAGTGTGTGTATAGTGTTTTCTGTATGCTCGGGAGTGTTATATATAGCAAGGAGTTGATGTTGTGTGGGTGTGACCCTTTAGCCTGTCCAACAGGCCGACTCATTTCCTGTTGGCAGCCGGTGTCTCAGTATGATCGGACACACGGCTGTGAGTGGTCATACCGGCACCAGTGTTGATTGGTGCCAGAATGACCACGGGTCAGCCCTCCTCCTTTCAGGCTGAGCCTGTGTAAGCAATTGACATCCCCCGAGTGAAGGAGACAGACCCATGCACGCATGGGCTTCTCCCCTCCCCCGGGAGGCGCCCGCCCCACACAGCCTCACCCTTAACCGGGCTTGGGACCGGCACTATACTGGCCCTTGTAGGCTGACATCTGCTGAAGCTGCTAGCACCAAGCACGTGCAGAAGAAAAGAAAACAAAAACAAGCAGCGGAACCGCAGTACAAAGCATACAAAAACAAGCATTGAGGCGGAGTTAAACATAGTCGGGCTCCGAAATAGCTTAGTTATTTTAATATGCTTTCAGTGTCTGTAATCATGTGACCACTACTGTATATGTATTTCTTTTCATTATTAAAATGGCTTGCTGGATATAAATTAAAAAGAAAGCCTAAAAATTTAACAAAAATATATATTTTTCTTCTATCGATAATTCTAATAGACAGCTTATGCCTTTTTTACGATTAACTCGATAAAACAAACAGTGATCCCTATTTTACCCCTTAGTAGTTCAGTATATCCTCATTCGACATTAAATCCCACGGCCGCTATTGAGGTCATAAATAGTCATGAACAGCGTTGACAACCTGAAGTACGTTGCGGGTGGCAGCCGGATGAGGAGGACCGCCATGAGTAGCGAAATTTGAGAAAGGCCTATGTCTAGCAGTGGACGAACACGGGCTGATTTAATTTCAAAGTCGATAAGACAATTTAAAAAAAGCTGTTTTAACTTGTCTCTGCCTACCATTACGAGAGACAAGTTTTGTTATGTTTCCGCGCCCAAAGGGAGACCTATTAATGTCGCTCTGCTGTCTGTCTGCCAGTCCGTCTGTACTTATGGTCTCTAGCTTGCAGAGGGAATGAGTTCTAGACCCAAAATTTTAAAATTTCGACAGTATGCTGTGTAAAATGTTGACCCGAATCCGAATATTAAATTAAAAAATTAATTACATATTTTACGTCTCAACGTGATGGCGCTTTTTAAGGCATACAAGTTTCCTCACGGTGTTTGTCTTTACCGATTTTATTTATTTATTTATTTACACTTAATTAACATTAACAAAAAAATATATAAAACTGGATATTAAAAACCACATATTGTACAAAGTTATAGTGGTACAGCTAATGCCGGGCTCGACTGTGGAGGTACCACCATCTTACTCGGAAATCCTCCCGAAGTTATTCGGAGGAGAGTAAGAGGACAGCCCTCAGGCAAAACCAGGCGGCCCACCATTGCCTGGGACCGATGGATGGCGGTATATCCATCCCCAATTGCCGGGCCTTATATCAGACGGACGGACAGCGGAGTCTTAATAATAGGGTCCCGTTAGTTACCCTTCGGGTACGGAACCCTAAAAACTGACATCTACTGACAATGAACCAGAAATATTTAAAAGAAAAGAGTATACTTTAGTTTCTAGCTGTTTTTACAGAGTGCTCCGATTGTAGTTATTGTTGTGTCAGTATATTTTGCTCGGTACTCACCATGTATGTTCTTGTAAAACATACCTTAATTAGAGTTTATTCAAGGCAGCGGCTATGAAAGTAGCGGAAATTGTTAAAGGAACTAGATTGTGTAATGAACATTTTATTTATGAGGCAATTTTATCTCTTCTGTGTGTTCTACCTTGATAATTTATTTGCTTACATGATACGTTGTTCAAACAAATATAAATAAACAACGAAGGAATTTATTATAGTAATTATAGTACATACGTTATTGTAGTATGGAAGTAGATAACATATGGTAAAATAATAATAATAGTTGGCAAAACCCAAAGCCGATTTTTTTCTATCGCGTTTTACAACTACCTACTCTATAATCATGTCGTAAAGTTCATTTTGGGTTGTCGTGGTAAGTGATCTAAAATAGAAGATTATTTTTAAACTTTCGGAATGTCACGGTTTCACCACCATGTGGTTTTCGTTTGGATGATTATCGCAGGTGATAACAATTTACATAGTTGACTTGTCCGATGCCTCCCACTGAAAGTTATTGGCATGTGTTCATGAAACTATACATTCCTTGGTACATTATACCGGTTGTTATTTATTTTGATATTCAAATGAGTGTTATCAACAGTCGCCAGGAGCTGTAGAAAAGTGTGTTAATTTAATACACTCATTTAAGGCACAGGGCTGGTGCCTTGCACCTGTTGTTTCTACTGTTCTTTCATTTATTTTGCAGTTCTTATTAATGAAGACGATAGAATGTAAGACAAATAGCGGGATGATTAATAGCGTTCATTAGTGTGATGTCAACGCTACACTCCACATCCGAGGATAGTACCAACACTGTTTTTAGGGTTCCGTACCGGAAGGGTGCCAAATAGGATCCTATTACTAAGCCTCCGCTCTCTGTCTGTCTGTCCGTCTGTCACGAATTCGAATATTACTACTAACTAGCGAATATTCTTTGCTTATTATTTATCGGCGTCATTGTTTCTCAGTTTGTAGATTCCATTCAGCTTCGTAAAAAACGTATTTTGATGTTTTCAGTAGATAAGGTAATCGATTGCAATATTAGATATCATCCGTATTTGGACATCCCAAAATCCCCGATATCCTTATTTACCCGCAACATATATACGCCTATGGGTACATTGTGAAATAGTTTTGGAAATGATACTTATTAATTAGATCAGCATCTTACAAATTCTGGCAACGGCTAAATCTTTCTTAACATATCTCCAACATTAATTAACTGGTTTCGCAGCTATCTGCAAGAACGCCGGCAGCGCATTCGTATAGACGAATCTCTCTCAGACTGGTGCGATATTTCTGCCGGTGTTCCTCAAGGTGGCGTCTTATCACCTCTCCTTTTCGCATTATTTATCAATAATATTTCTCAGCATATTTCATGTTCCTACCACCTTTACGCTGATGATCTTCAAATCTATAGTCAGGCCAAACTTGATGAACTTCAGTATGCTATCGCAATGACAAATAAAGATTTAACACGAATATCTACCTGGCGTAAACAACATGGACTTCAAGTTAATCACCGCCGACAAAATAGTAAAATAAAATCGCGAAAAAATTTTTTTTATGGTACCATCGAAGAAATGGCCGCAGACCTACTTTTCGCCCGTATTGTAATGGTAATAAGAGCGAAAAGTAGGTATGCGACCATTTCTTCGATGGTACCTCGTATACACGTTAACTGGAAAAATATTCAACTTAATGTGAGGGACAGAACTTTTGGCAGGACTTGGTATATTATCTTACTTGAAAATTAATTAACGAAATAAAGACCTAGATACTCTTACTAAATATTCTAAAAGACAGTGCCTACTTCATGTACTGTACATAGATGAGCATAAGTTTGAGTCCCTGAAGAAGTACAACCACTCGGCAAGACCGATACATACAACTGACTGCAAGACGTCAGCCGATGTTAACCGCCCGAGAGATAGGTCTAAGGCTACAAAACTCAAGTGGTGTTGTTGTTAGCACCCAAACCGTGCGTAACAGGCTGCATGAGTACGGCCTAAGTTATTTTACCGGTTTGCTAAGGAGCAATGGAACGCTGTATTTTTGGTATCAACCGAACTAATCGCATCCGGAATACCATTCCGCGCTTCTAAACTCGTGTGAAGACCGCAAAGCTAAAATTGGCTGGGCTGACCACGTTAGTCGTATGCTACCAGATAGGTAGGCGAACCTTGCTACCGAGTGGGTGCCAGATAATTGATAAAGACTTAGGAAGGAGAGATCTTTGTCCAGAGGAGCACACAAAACAGACGACATGAACAATCTACTAACATAATGGTGAAGTATCCAGTGGTTTGGGCTCTTAGTTCTCTGTCAGTCAGTCAGTCAGTGAGTCAGTCAGTCACTATAGAGTAAGCCTTTTATTTTTATTGATGATAATTTTATTAGCCTTTTCTGAATTTCAAAATGTGATCTAAGCAAACAAAACATTTTAGTAACCAAACTAAGTTACTAACAGTAATTCACAAGGCCAGTTATACAATGTAGGTTAATTCAGTAATATCATTACATTTCAGAATTATTGGAAACCTAAAACCTATCTAGGAACGGCTTTAGAACTGAAGGAACTTTGCAGTGTAATTAGCATCTTCAATATGTGCTTAAACCGCTAACTCACTTAGTTCTACTAATATGAACCGCTGAGATAAGATCCATACTGATCAAGATTTAAAAACTGACGGAGTGTGTGTTCGCTTGCAGAAAATATTTTTTAGTAAAATATTGTCTTCACTTGATTTTTTTAATTCCGAATAATAATTGAAATCAACGTTAAAATTCTGAAAATATTTTTTTTTTTAGATTGTCTTTTAATTTTTTAATCGAATGGGCAGATTTCGGCATTATTTCTATTTATAGTTTAAAATTATTTGTAATGTATTTGGTTAGGCTTACCGCCAGCGCGCGAAGCGAGCATTCTAATGTAGACTTTCTGACAACATACTGAAGTTCAAAATCGCTTAGTAAGATTATCGTGCACCAGGAGTAAGGCCTTGATGCCTTTTTAAGTTATTATATCATTTTATGTCTAAACGGCTTGAGTTTTATGTCTGAATTTACTGCTATAACAAGAAAACATGGTTTATTTTTCAATGTCAGGTGGAAAAACTCCTACATGAAATACTTTTTCGTAAAATCCAGAAAAACCTCCAAAATTCACTATAATAATGTTTATCTACCCTCATAACGTAAAATCCTCATAACGAACTCATAACTACTGGCATAATGAAAAATATTTTTCTTGAACGTCTCTAAAAAATTAAAAAATTAAATTATAGTATAGGTCTCCGAACAACATAATGCTATAAAAAATCTTTTTCTGAGATTACAGTACATGTGATACTAACTAGGAAGGCAAGGGGAACTTAGCCCAAACAGCCATGTCTGTACAAATTGACAAGGAAGTTGCCAAGTATCAGTACAGAGGAATCAAGTCTGTTTGCCTTTATGGAGGTGGAGACAGGAAAGAACAAATCAAAGTTGTTGCTAAGGGTGTAGATATAGTAATAGCAACACCTGGACGACTGAATGATTTAGTAATGGCTAGACATTTGAATGTCATTAACTTCTCCTACATTGTATTGGATGAAGCTGACAGAATGTTGGATATGGGTTTTGAACCACAAGGACAGCTGGCTGTAGTCAATTTTTCAAGCTTAATATTAGCAAGAGGTGTGTCAGGATCGTTGTATATGGAAATCTTTAGTCAGGTTAAGGTGATACAGTTTCCTCGTATGGAAAAACAACCAGTTTTATCACGTATAACTAACCATTTATTCAGGGCACGCTGATAAAGCAGCTAAGCAGCGTTTTTTCTCCCGACATGGTTCACAAATACTGAATTTTCAAACTGAAAACTTACTTTCATTTAAATAAAATATAGCGTATGTTTATAAAAAATTGTGTAGCTTTTTACAAAAGAAATAATTTTTGGAATCGGTTTAGTATTTCCAAAATTTACCTCAAACATACAAACAAACAAACAAATCTTTCCTCTTTATATAATAGTGTAATAACTGGTAGAAAATGCTTTATGCATTAAGTCCGCAATTTTGTGTAATAAAGTATTTAAGATGAAGATGTTGAAGTATTATACTCGTAATTATTTAATTATAGTTGTGTTTCATTTGCAAGCGTTCATAAACACATTCTTACATGTTCTATGTGAAATTCCATGAATTATTCAAGTCAGAATATTGCAATTTGCGACAACGCTCACTGTTTTCAATTCGAGATATTCCAGAAACTAAATATCGCAGATATACTATGACATATTATTTATACTCTGTGCTGATGAAATGACTAAGAGCCAAAAACTAGCTAAACGATGTAGAATTTTCGTTTTTCAAGAGGAAAAAACGGAGCAATGATTATACAGTTTAAAAGCCATAAAGTTGTCCAACGAAGGCGCTCGGACGGAGCGGTTGTGCGTGGCGAGGCTCCGAACTGCTTGTTCGATAATTGTATGTAACTCGGTGGCTAACCTCCTGCGTCTCGCCCCGTACAGTTAATTTCTCTATCTGAGCGCTTTCGTCGGACAACTGAGTAAAAGTCATTTGCAGAATATTGCAATGGATGCTGGTGAGTTACCCTCACAAAGTGACGACTCACCGACTGGTAGACAATTAAAACGAACCCCGGAGGGAAGCGATTGTATTTTTTCTTTTTCATTCGATCAAACCAGTTTTGAAAACTTTTGTGCCACTCCCCTGTGGTGACCTCTGAAACGTGTTTTTCATACTCCTCGACAGCCTCTTCTTGAAAATCGTTGACCGCGTAATTGGTTCTTAATTTTTGGGAACAGAAAAAAGTCACAAGGTGCCAGGTCGGGAAAATCACAAACAATTCGACGCCCGCTGAGTAAAGCATGAAATCTAAAATATTTTACCGAAAGTCGAAAATTGGTGCGACGACGAGCGAATCGGAGCGAAGTTTACATGTATTTTTTATTTTGATTTTACAAAATAATGCCCAAGACGAAAACGGGGCAGAGATTAAATAAACGCGGGTTGAGCCGCGAGTGAAAGGCTAATTAGTGTTTGATTAACTCCCATCGATTTCGGTAATTACACCATTCTAGGAATCAAAATATTAATACAACAAGCCATAAACGATATAGGTATATAATGGTCATTTTGACTTTAATCATGATGCTTTCTTCACCAAGGGCCAAGTCGTTAGTATAAAATTGTAAAAGTTTAGTCTTTCTCGGAAAAGGGTTTTCGTCTGTGAAGTTATGATGCTTGATGCTTCTCAAACAAGTTAGTAAACATAAATCGTTTCTGCAGAAATATTTAATGTATTTTCAATAAAAAGTCTAACGTTCCGCGGTTTAATAACAGAAAGATCACAAAAATCCAACGAGTTATAGATACACACATAATACACAGATACCAGATAGAAAGCTTTCCATTTTTAAAAACGACAGGCTACCTTTTGGCGGTTTTTAATGTGGCGTCCTCTATACTACCGCCAAGAGTGGCGTAATCCTGGAAAGGCCTACGTCCAGCAGTGGACGAAACAGGTTGATGGATGGATGGATATGACTATTGCACAACTTTCAGTAATATAACTAGTGCTGTCGTCTTAGTAACATCTACACGACTTTTACACTGACATTAATCGTATTAGAATCGCAAGAACTACTTTTACGTGACGATCGAGTAACAGTGACAAACTGCACTCTTATACGATTTTAAGTCAATCGTATTAGAGTTGCAAGAACTACTTTTACGTGACGATCGTGTGGGAATGATAAATTGCACTCTTATACGATTTTAAGTAACTTTGAACACATTTAAAATTAAATTTATCATCATCACCTAAATCACAAATAAATAAATTACGAGATTAATAATGTACTTAAAACTTTTTTTTTCACATTGGGTTTACTTTAAATTTAAATGATAAAAATTAGTGGACGAAATGAAAAGTCGTTTAGATGTTGTATTACGATTGTGTCTTAAACTCTAAGTCGAGTAAAGGTAACTGTTACCTGGTCAAAAAATAGGCTATAATTAATAAAATAATCGTCAAACCAAAAACTGTCGAAAGTTCTCAGTAAATAATAACCGGCCTAAATATAAAGATTATTAGGTATCTTTACATATGAGGATTATATAAAGGTTGTCTTTTGAACTATACTGTACCCCTTTGTCTAAGTATATACTAATAATAATCTATATATACTAATAATAAAGTAGTAAGAAAGTCGTGTCTGTACATTGAATATTTTCGCGAAATTTCTAGTGAAATGGGTTATTTGTATTGTACTGAAGTCAAAACTACCATTTTTAGAATTTTTGTCTGTGTCTGTATGTCCCGTTTTAACTCGAGAACCACTCAACGGATTTGGATTTGTTTTTTTTATTATCATCATAGTGACCCTGTTATACGCTGTAGGAGGTATTCATAAAATAACTCCCAAGCCGAAAACGGGGCAAAGATTAATTAAACGCGGGCGAAGCTGTGGGCAAAGGCTAGTATATACTTTGTAAAATGTAGCTTGATTGGCCAACTGCGAGTCGAACTAGCGCACAAAGGGTTCCGTACCACCACAAAATACGGGTACGGAACCCTAAAAACATTAAGCGTATACCTCACTTCGCATGATCCTGTTTTATACCAACAAATACTGCAACAATCACTCTGAAATTAATCACACTATCACACTTCACACTAATATTATAAATGCGAAAGTTTGTGTGTGTGTGTGTGTATGTTTGTGGAAACATGTGTGAGGAAATTTGCATGACAAAATTACCAACTATGAAATTCGCGGTTTTTTCACATTAATTTATATAGATGAAGCAAAAAGTAAAATTAATAAAAATTCGCGGTTAAATGTAAAATATTCTGTCTTTATTTGGTAACTTAAGTTCCTGCTTAAAATATTATTTCTCACGGATTCTGTTTTCCAAAAAGAAGACCTTAATTTCTATCTAATCTTTAAAACCACTTGGTTATTTGTATTGCTACACCAGTTACTATAAATTAACGTTAAAAAAACCGCAAATTTCATAATTTGTAATTTGTCATGCTATGGGAGACTGCAATTTGATCTCAATTCTTTTTTCGGTGAAGCCGACAACCTGCACTGCCATTGTACTGAACTCGGCACCTCGTACACATTTGTGTTTGATGGGATATTACATATATAGCTATATTGTCTTCGTAAAGTTCTAGATCTATTTAAAAAAGAACCGAGCCGTTTCTTTACATTATGTCTTTGTTCTGCCATTAGAGTGTATTGTGATGTGATACCATAGTATTACCTGTCAGTGAAACTACCTTTCTAAAGTTTGTGCGGTTCAAAGATACACTCAAAGTAAGTGTGTGCCTGTTTGTCATTTGATACTGAATCAGACGGTGATAATACGACCATGTGAGTTGTTGACAGTTAAACTGATAGCTTAGTGCATACTTCTGAGAATCTTCATGTTGACTGTTGAAGCTATTGTGATAGTAGTGTATAGTATCCACATCAACAAGGCCTCACAAAGGGAATACGTAATGTCAATGATATACGCTATAAAGTAATAAGGTTTCAGTTGTTCGGTGGAACCCTAAATCGTGAGCTGAAACAGAATAGATACAAAAAATATAATAATATAAGCTCAACCTATGCCTCCTTGCACAGTTATAAAAAGCGGTCAAGTGCGAGCCGGACTCGCGCACGAAGAATACCGTACATTATCTTTAAAAACGACAAAAAATCATGTCTGTTGTATGGGAGTGCGCGGGTCCGACTCGCACTTAGCCGGTTTTAGTATAGAAATACATCATCTGTGAAAATTTCACCTGTCTAACTATCACGGTTCATGAGATACAGCCTGGTGATAGACGGACAGCGGAGTCTTAGTACTAGGGTCCCGCTGGTTGCACTTATAATAAATAAAATGTTGTAAGTGCGATTTGCATTTTGTAGGAGTACGAAAATTGCATCCGTTAGAAAGTGTGTGATTAAAAATATATACTACTTTATATAACATAGTAATGATGAATAAATGAATCATATAAATAAATCAGTGATGCAATCCGTGAGTCAACTTGCCTAATTCGTATTTAATTGATTGTTTTAATCGAATGATGAATACCTAGTTAACGAAATATTGTGTAAATTTTCATAATGGCCAAAACTAAAATAATATCCAGGCCGTTATGACAAAAAAACGTTATCTCCCTTGTAAAGGAATGGTTTGAAGTGTTGGTTCAATAAAAAATGAATAATAGAGTCAGTATTTCAAGTCCTCACTGCGAAATAAAAATATGGAGGAACACCTGCATCATTTATAACAGTTAGGGAGAGTTCTGCGTCAATGATTTGGATTGCAATTCTACAGGTTTCATAAGCGACCATTTAATTCATCAATAAGCCACCTTTGAATGTTAGTATGGGCATTTCTTCCAGGAGGACCGCCAAGAGTGGAGAAATCCTGGAAAGGCCTATTTCCAGCAGTGGACGAAACAGGCTGATGGATGGATGGATGATTTAGTGTATTTATATATCTTTATTGTTTAAATTACGTAAAACATGTCACTAATTCCTAAGTTTTTTAAATGTGTAAGTTTTTTTTTTATTGTACATACATTCATACATATATAACACTCACGCCTGTCTCCCAGAGGGGTAGGCAGAGATCCGCTATGATCCTGACACTCCTCTTTCGCCTCTTCCACAGCAACAATTTAATAAAAATATATATTCAGTTTTGTTATTTTTAAGAAATCATACATTTGGTAAAATTTGCTAATTACTAATTATTTATTTATTTTTTACACTTAGTGTATATTTACAAAAAATACATAAAAACAGGACATTCAAAAAGAACATTATTGTACAAAGGCGGCACTTATTGCTAATAGCAATATCTACCAGACAACCTTTGGGTGAGAGAGAAGATGAGAACGAAAAAGTATAGAAGGGAGCATGTAAATGTAAAATAGAGTCAACTACAAAGAGTTAAGAGTCATTCCTAACGCTACAATAAACAAATACATTAACTTACACAAAAATTATAATATGTATTGTATATACAAAAAATAAACATACATAATTTACTCACACACGCTGGAGCAGGCACGCTGGTGAGCGCGGTGCCGAAACCCTCGCACCAGTGAAGCCGCTGCCCGTCACCAGTCTGTTTTATATGAGGCCCGGCAACTGGTGATGGATATACCATCATCAATCGGTCCCATGTATGGTGGGCTTCCTTGTTTTGAATGTCTGAGAGCTGTCCTCTTACTCTCCCTCCTAATAACATCGACGGTGGTACCTCCACAGACGAGGCACCAGGTCTGCCACCTTAAATTCGAGGTCTTATTAATGGTTTCCAAATGAAAAGCCTTATGGTAGTACCAGTCACGAAATCTAACAGTACTATTAGTAATCTCTTAAATTTCGTAAAATAAATTTCGTACATACTAGAGCTACATAGCGATCCAATTAAATCGCAAAGATAGGTCTAAACTATGATCTAAATATAATTTCATTTGAGTTTTATTAAGTTTTGGACAATAAAAGTTATACTAAAATAAACGTCGTGAGAAATGTGACACAAAATGGTCGTGTTATTAAAAATCCATCCTTCTCATTCCAAAATAATATATAAAAACACCTCGAAACCTCGAGCTTTCTGAGCGGAAGCGCGCTGAGCAGGATAAACATGTGTAAAATGAAAGCGTTCGAGCAGGACAGATTTCTCTGGATAATCTCGCCTTAAGCGAATTAAATGTTTTTTTCGTTTCCTGTAAAATCATGTTTTTGGAGATAGGAGTTCTTGTTGCAAACGGTAAAGGCTACTATATAAATCTATGGGAAGTCTGATTCGAATTTATATTCGAAACCCACGCAAACTAGTCTATACTAATAATGAAGTAGTAAAATAAACATGTCTGTACACTGAAAAGTTTCGCGAAATTTTAAATGTATAGGGTAAGGTTGATATTCTTATTCTGAGGACAAAACCACAATTTTGAGAACTTTGTCTGTCTGTCTGTATGTATGTTCCGTTTCAACTAAAGAATCACTCAACGGGTTTGAATGCGGTTTTTATTATTACTACAAGGGGTGTTTAAAGCCGAAAACGGGACAAACATTGAGTGTGATATTAATTTGTATTTTTTGTGTAATATATATCCTGTTTCTATTAAAATTGTTTTATGTAAGTACTATTTTTGTTTTATGTTGTAATTTTCATATTATTATGGTGTAATTAAAATAATTTATTTTAAAAACACGTCAAGGTTTCCCTACAAAATAAATAACATAACAAATAAATGTACGGGACGGCTGTTGCAGTGGCTGTAGGTTGATGGTGCCGTACTTGACTGTTGCTGGGGTTGGAGAAGAAATCAAACACCTTTTACTGTTTCAAGGCTTTGAGGGAGGTTCCCATCTGCTCCCGGGCAGAGTTCGTAGAAAAGTGTGTCGTAGTAGTTTTTTTTTTTTTTTTTTTTTTTTTTTTTGCGCCCAAGCAAAAGGCACCCTCCGGAGGTCTCGGTGGGAGGGAGGTGGAGAATGCTCATAGCATACCAACACAGCCGACTGCATTGGTTATGTGGGACTCACTAGAAGTGCCTACCCACTAAACTCCACCTAGTAAGTTGGTTTGGCCCTGGAGGGTCTTAAAACCTTTATCTGAGCGACCCACCTTTGGGGGGAAGGGGGTGCTAGCGGGGTCCTAAAGGGACATCCGCTGGGAAGGATCCCAACAGGGATCTATACTAGTTGGAGGGGAGAGCTAGGCTCTGTATGAGTGGCTCGAGCTTTTAGCTCATCATGAGCTTTTTGAAGCCTATTTAAGTCTTCCGAGAGTTTGTTAGGGGGATCGGTGAGGACGTTTCTCGGCCTTCGAACCTTGTAACGAGATATAGTCGGAGCAGTGTACGAAACTGTCTCGCGTACTAACGGATTGGGGTGTTCTTCGGCAGATTTGAAGAATGTCTCTGAAAGGGATTTCATGAATTGTTGGAGGGTGGGCAGCTCTAAGTCCCGATGGAGGTCCGCGTTGCGCACGTACCAGGGTGCATTGGCCGCTTTCCGGCAGAATAGATTTTGGGTTACCTGCATTTTAGGCGTCTCATATTTATATGATTTTCCTCTATTAGAGCGAGATGGGATACTCCCGGCAGAGCCCCCATGCGGCCAGCCCGAGAACTAATCTAATTTTTGGTATATCTAAGCGGCGTTGCCGCATGGAGACTACTGCCCTTATAGCCTGTTATTTTATTCTCTATTTTGTACAAAAGTATATTAAAACAGTATTTATATACATTTAAAATTATTATATACCATACTAAAAATTAATATCTATCTATTGGAACAAAATACAACCGTAAGGGTAATGAAACACCACAGAAAAAACATCTTTATTCGAAAGTGTTCAGAATGACTTATAAACCTATCTTCTATTTTTCAAAATTAAGCCACAAACTATGTAACCAAAATAAAAAATATGAAAAATAACTCACTGTATAAAATAACAAACTTTTTATATTAAGACCTCCTGACAGTCTATATTTTCACAATAATTATTATTGCGGATCTCTAAAATTTCAGTATATTAAAAGAATTAAACGATGACACAAGTGACCTGAACTACATCTTAAAGCTGTACATAAGTTCACATTAGAATAAGTTTATAGACATTGGCTCTGTAGTGGTGCAAATGTGGGACTTTAAATAGAAAACAGCATTCTAACAGGTGATAAGATTATCCCTAATAGATCACATTCTACCGAAAAAAATATTTTTTCTCGTACCTTTTTTTTACCTCTTCATAGAAATGCTGTCAGCCGATTGAGCTACTTCGTACTGGGGAGTGAAAAAATTATGAGCAAAAAATTTTTTCTACTTCTGGAATTTGATCAGTGAACGATACATGATCTACCCTAGAATTATTTTCACTTATTATTTTAGGACCTTATATAACACAAGGTTATGATTTCGTATGTCGGCATTTTACTTAATTTACTCGTAAATGGCAAAGAAATATTTGTTTCTTATGATTTTATTGAAATTATTTTTGCCTAGACCGCCTGAGTGGTTTAGTGGTTCCTGGTTCGGACCATTTATCCTGATGTCACGGGTACCCGTAGGTATTTGTGTTATAAAAATCTTATTTACTGATGAAAAAATCTTCACCGTCAAAGAAAATTTTAACCGCCAAAATGATAGAATGTATGCTAAGAACAGTCAAGAAGCCAGCATGATTGCTTCGAGGGTCCATCGAGGACACCACCCCTCATCAGTGATGATTTGGCTGGATGTACCATCAGCAAATGATAAGTATATCTAAATACAAATACAACATACCTACATACATACACTCACACCTCTCTCCCAGAAGGGTAGACAGAGACTACATATTTCTATCTGCTACGATCCTGACATACCTTTTCCACATCTGTTGCTTGGAACAAATATATTAATTTAAGAATTTAATTTCAATAATACATATTTTCATGCTTCTAAACCTATGTTATAAGTATTTTAGTATTTACTCGGAAGTGACGTCATCATATTAGATTGAGCGGTTGGATCCTCGTCAAACTTTAGGATGCGTTCAAGAAAAATAGGCAAAAACTCGCGAAGTTTTCACTTAATAACTAGGGCATATTTTGGCGAATGTTAAACGCAAGGCGAGCGAAACTTTACAGTTTTTTTGCGAAACTATAAAAATATACGAGTGATCCACACATAAGAAAATCTTTATTGTCAGTTTTTTTGATTTGGCTACGCTTTTTTAGAAATAAGATGAAGAAGAGGGCTAGCCCAGGTAGTGCCTATTAAATCTTCTTTGTTTTTTTTATCCAAAACGATTGAAATTTTGTGCTACAGTCAGAAGCAGAGATGATAAAATGACAAAAACAATTGGAAAAAGAGTTGTGTCGCTACACTGAATATTCTTGCTAAATTTTAAATGTCCGAACGTGCGACGTGCATAGTAGCAAAAATCCTCAACCAAATATAAGACGTTATATCGTTAACATAAGATGCAATGTCAGTTGTACGAAATCGTCATTCGATTTTGTCACCCCATAGCGGTGACAAGGTGCATGCTCTTAAACGCATGCAAAAGTTTCTGCCATACTCTGCTAAAGTTACTCTTGTTAATTCATTGTTGCTCCCCATCTTAGATTATGCGGATGTATGCTATCCCGACCTCACTATGGAACTTTTTAATAAGCTTGACCGTCTTCTCAACTTATGCATTCGTTACATATTCGGACTGCGTAAGTATGATCACATTTCCGAATTCCGCACTGAACTCAATTGGCTTAATATCAGGTTCCGTAGAGATTCCCATATTTTGACGTTTCTTTATGGTATTCTCCATAACCCTAGTTCCCCATCTTATCTTAAAGAACGTTTTGTGCCCCTTTCGTCCCTCGACCGCAATCAGCGTCCTAGCAAGGCTTGGCTTCTTCGCACACCTAAGCATAGTTCATGCATTGTATACAAATTCTTTTACCGTGAGTGCAATACGCTTGTGGAACCGTTTGCCGCTACACATCCGTGAAGCTTCATCTGTGTCAGTCTTCAAGACTAAGATAAAGCAACACTTTCTTGATTTGCAGAACGATCCATGATAAATTAAATCTTTTGTTTATAATGATTTGAGTTGTTCGATCAATTCTCCTCAATAAAGCTATCGACGAGTCTTTGAGTACTTATGTATGTAAACTTGCAAGTAGTATATGTATTTTATCACATTATGTTGTTAGTTCTTAATATTGTATATGTTTATTAGGATGTAGTGTAATATTATAATTTATTGAGTATTTTAGTGACAAATAATATATCTATTTAAAATTGTATCTATACTATTCTGACATCATGGCACTACCCCCAACAACTTCCCCATTGCCAAAGGTTAGCTGGTAGAAAATACTAAATAGTATTAAGCTCGCCTGTGTACAAAAATTTTATAGTGTGCAATAAAGAATTTTATTATTATTATTATTATTATCGCGGACACTTTTTGACCGAGATTGTGAGTCTAGTTGTATATGAGAGGTCAATGACTCTTGATAATTATTTGTCAGACGGACAACAAAATACAAACATGACATTCTTTTGTCGACAACTATACAATACTTTAAACACATATTCAAGATGCTAAATAATGTATGTTTAACAATGAGAATTACTTACAAATAACACAATAAAACATTATTTTTATGTATTTTTTTCCGTCATCTGATATCAACTTCAATCAATTATATCTTCATTTGATGAAAATAAAATACTAATACAGATAATCAAGCTTTTTAATTGAGTCATAATAAGTGAGCATAATAATAAAGAGAACGATGAAAAACAGAGATATACGTACTTTGGAGGCGTATTTAAGACCTATACCTGCTCTTGTGTCGCTTAGATGCACTTTTCACGCACGCCACTTTGGTTGGTTTCGGCTCATCTTGAAAGACCCATACGCTCGATTGCTGCTTTGTTTTGGGATCGTAGCAATAAATCCATGTTTCGTCACCTGTTACTATGTCCCACACCAAATTTGACGCACCTTCGTTGAATCTGGTAAGCATGGCTGTCCATGTTCGTACTTTGCCAATATTGCCTATTTCTCATGTATTTTTTTCCATTTGTTACAGAATATTCGTAAACAGATCTCTGCACTTGGAAAATGTCAAGTTTTACGGTTTTGATATGGATTACACATTGGCAGGTAAGAAAAAAAAACAAAGTACTAAGATTGTTTTTATTGTTAAATAAGTGAGTCCTATCCGTTTTTTAAATATTTATGATTTCAACTCACTCTAGTTTTACGAATCAATAGATTCTGTTTCATTCATTAAAATTAGAGTAATTTGACATTATGAATATTGAAAAAACAGATAGGACCCACTTTTTTAACAGTGCGAGGAGGCACAGGTCGAGCTTTCGATGAGATAATGACTCATCATCAGGACTCTTCGGGAGTACTTTCGCGCACGGCGGTAAGTCGAGTACTAATCTTCCCTCCCCTCTCTCGTTATGAATATGACAAAAAAATCATTAAGATTATGTTTTTATTGCAAAATCAATTGCAATTGCTTTGGAATACTCTAAATATTATTATTAGAGTGCATTACAAACTAGAAAAGATAAATTAGAAGCAAATGTAAAGACAAGAATTTACTTTCTACCAGTCAAAGTTAATTTTAACAATATAATATATCTTTAGAATATAAAAACATATATAATAATACGGGAAATTAAATATACACCTGCATAAACTACCTACAGCTTAGCATTCTAAGACATCAAATAAAAAAAAGGATGTCATCTAGGGAATCTTCATACAAAGAAATGTGCCTCGTGGCCGAGGGAGGGACCCTCTTTACAATAAAATATGGTTTCTCAAAACAATGTGGGACCATAATCGCATGCATCCGCAACAAGAACAGAAGGATGCCCGTTGTTGTGTCAAAATCAATTTATACCTATCGTTCAGGGATTGGATTGTCGCCACTTGGTGGAACTTATTAGACATCTTTGTTTCAATAAGACACTTGTACTTATCCACAAAATCTTATTTAAACAAAGATACTTAGGAACATAATGTTTGAACTACTTGTAGGTTTATTGTACGTCATAAAGTGATACTTGCGTCTATGTAGCTTAGTTTCCTTTGGACCTAAATGGTGTTAAAGAGCTAAGCCATACAATATTTTCTATGAAAACGTTCCCGAAACAAATGCTGTCAAATGTAAGTAATTAATGACAATTCTTATTGCGTAGTGTTGCATGACTATCGATAGTCGATGTATCGATAGTTGACCTTGGAAAAAAGGCGACTTGCGGCGCGATTTGCGGCGCGTGAAGCGGCGAA
Organism: Ypsolopha scabrella; assembly: GCA_910592155.1. Taxonomy (NCBI): domain Eukaryota; kingdom Metazoa; phylum Arthropoda; class Insecta; order Lepidoptera; family Ypsolophidae; genus Ypsolopha; species Ypsolopha scabrella. Next base: position 15,121,849 of record OU342985.1, read on the forward strand.
TGGTGAACATGGCCGCCTGCCGCGCCGCAATTCGCGCCTCCGGTAGCTGTAGCATACTTCATACAATTGTCTACAACCCGGTCACAATATCTGTGCACCTGACCTCGCGTTGTTCATAGGAACAGAAATGGCGTTATCGTCGCTACATTGCGTGTTGCTTCTGACAGTTATTGAATACGCAGTTCTTATTCACTAAGATTTGGATACTCTGAATATTATTAGGACTACAGTGGCTTAGTCGGCAGAGTATATACCGTGGAAGCAAGAGGTCACAGATTCGCTAACGAATTCGACTTATTCAGCCATAAAGTTTGTTCAAAATTAACAGTTCAGCATGGTGTTAAAAAATATTTATTTTCGTACATAACACAATGGACTTGCAGATGCTGTCATGGTGGCTGGTGTTAGGTGGCCTGGTGTCTTCGAGCTTGGCTTTGGACAATGGGCTGGCTCCGACACCTTTGCGGATCACCTTCATGCACTTTCTCGATGACCTCTCTGAAGATTTCTTGAGATTCTTTGAGCAGAATCGCCGCGCCGGGACCATGTACTTCGTTAACCACGCAGAGACGTGCGCCGTGCAGAAATGATGAAAGTGCTGTGGTATCCTGGTATAAATTTTATATTATAAATATAATATACAAATATATGTATAAAAATCTTATATAATATTTATAGTATGAATCTTATAAATTATAATACAACTATATCGAGGTAAAACTTTTGCAGCAAGGTTAAAATAACACAAAAGATACTTATTATCCTGGAAAATCAGACCCTAGGAATTACAAAACACATGAAAAAAATGCTAACCAGAGCAAAGCTTGCCTAAGTACGGATAGGTATAATTACGTGTAATAATGTGTTTTTTTATAATAAAATAAAAGGAATATTAAGCTGTTGGTCCATTTGTGCCCGAAGTAGGGCGATAGGGCTCAAATAAAGTTTGGGACGTAATAATCGTCGGTGTAAAGAGGGTATACCAGGATCAGCTCACACTTGCGGAGTCCGCTCTGACATCCTCTCGTGGATTAATGTCGTAAATATATTTGTAGAATTGAATTACAATTTTGAATAAGATTATTATTATTTATTACACCATGCTTCATTATCGTCCAAATAATCATTGATTTTCTTAAGTAGTCCCTGCTTAATATATATAGGTAGTTTAAACTTATTTTCAGGCAAACTAAGGACCTCTTCTGGAAGCTTATTGTAAAATCTTATACCATGTCCTCAAAATGCGTGTTTTTACAATCTACCCTAAAATTATTTTCACTTAATAGTGTAGGACCTTATATACCCATTTTATAACGTTATTTTAATGTAAGCAACTTTTAGTTTACGGTTATTAGGAGATTTGAAAATTTTCAAGCCAATTTATCGGAACTGGGTGTGCGGATAAACCCTCACAGGTATTAATTTGTCGCACCTTTTTAAAATTGTTTTACTACTTCAGCAACGTTCTGTATAAGAGTATAATTAGCTGAATAAATGTAACGTGTAATACTATTATACACACATTACTAAGCTAGTTGCGTTTGAAACAGCATATTTCTGCTACAATGTACCCTTGGCAGCTATATTCTGAATAACGTTGTTTCTCATTTCTATTATTTTGCTTGAGGCTTAATAAGCGCTTAATTTTTGTCTTAAGCCGAATAAGGTTTCATACTTCACAAACTATTCAGCTACTGTTTAAAATATATTTCTGGGTTTTTATAAAGATTATCTCTGGTATAACGATAATTACACAGGTTTTAAAACTACGTTACACAGACTGAAGGAATAGATTAAGATTAGATGTTGTTAGAGATAGGTTGGGCAATAGATATTTTTTTTATTCGATTTTATGCATTAGCGTACAAATGAGATATGAAATATTTTTGTATGGCATCGAAATTTTACCCTCCATAATGCTAAACTTCCGTACTGGGCGGCTATTCCGGCATTATAAGCCTGTCCCACGTGAGATAGATATTAACCCTTTGAACGATCATCAATCACGATTTCACTTAACCCTTCCGAGTCGTCACACCCGCGTCTCCGTGACTGTATCCCATCTGAACACCTACTTACCTAAAAGCATTTATCGGATAACACTCTCAGGCAAAACAAGGCGGCCCACCATTGCCTGGGACCGATGGATGGCGGTATATCCACCCCCAATTGCCGGGCCTTATATAAAACAGACTGGTGACGGGCAGGGGCGTCACTGATGCAAGGGTTTCTTTGTAAGAGGTGCCATCGAGGGATGCGGCCTCGTGATAACCTTTGTTGGCGACCACCATCACTATGGGGAAACTGAAATTTGTGTAGTTCTTCCCTTTGGAGGAGTCTGGTTCAAGCCACATTGAAGAGGCGCGGCGCGTATCGAGCGTCCGGGCGTCATTCAAATTTGTTACGGGGTCTATCTCAAAAACTATTTGGAATTTGGAATTTTCTGTATTACTTGCTATATATTCTTTTTAGAATAGAACAATAGAATAATGTTTATTTGGTACATAATGATAACGATTTACAGAAAAAAGAAAATAAACAAAATATTGAAGAAATAACCGTTAGCTTGACTTCATAAATTCAATTCCCCTCTCTTTTGCTAAACGAAAAAATTTCTTACTGTTTGATTTGACTGAACGACAGAATTAGATGAGATGCGTTTAAAATCTAGTTATTGAAACGATCGATCAAGTCACAAACAAAACTCGACCACCACCACATCCAACATTAACTCGTATTGCAATTTTACTCAAGAATTACTTAGATAATTTTTGCAATTACATATATACTTTATTTGGGCTTATTCTTTGAACATGTAAACTTTTACAAGAATGATTCGCCTTTTTTACCATTAAGGCTGTACCTGACCCTAGAATATGAAAAAAGCCATATTTTCAAGGGTTCTTTTGACGAAAGTAGGACTATCTTAATATTGGAAAAAATATATTTGATTTATTGATATTTTATCTGCGTGATTTACTTATCAACAATGTATTAAAATTTATACTTTTGTCAAAAAAAAGTTTTCCACCCTCTGTTTTTGGCTTTCAAACGTTCGTTTCAAGAAAGCGTTTAGGAGAAATTTTTTTTTTTTTTATAAAATAGGTAATAAAAATATAAAGTTTTTCTACTTAAATCCAGTCTTTTTTTCCTACAAAATATTTCAGTGCTAGCTAAACTCTCCGATCTGCTGTTTCGCGCGTAGTTATTTAGTATTACGCGTCCGGGACAAATAGGTCAATTAGCTAACCAATAATCGCCTCTATCAAAAGCTAATAGAATATTTGAAATTGGCCTTTTTGTGTTGGACGGGTTATAACATTTTTTTCTAGTGTTTTCCTCATAACAAATTACCCTCTATTATGTAGATACATCGACCATCGCGTTATCGAGGACTAATGTATAGTATGTATGTTTATACTTACAGATTCTCTAATATATGGTATAATCTATGATTGCAGTCAAATAAACAAATTACGCTTAGTCGCAAGCACGTGGTGCAATTCTTTTTTAAATTATTTTCTTCTTCCTTGCAAACCATACAGTTTTTAAACAAAAAATTACCCAGGCTAGTCACTAAACCACACAATAAAAAGAAGTAGGTATTACATAGAACATACAGTGTAAAAAAGTGGCTAAAGCGTCATCGCGGCCGCATAAAACTCGGCCGCGTGGCCGGTGTTCTGTAAGAATACAAAAATTATCGCAGCTTTTTGCTAATAGGGATAGGGTGCTTGATGAGAGAATTTCAGAAAATATTAGAAAGACGTATGAATGAAAATGTTTAATTTAAGTATGAAATTTATTTTTTTTCTCGCCTAAAAAGTTTAAAAAGTAACTTTTTCTTACTCAGTGAGGAAAAGACCGTTTTATTCACTGTTTTTGGTGAACCAATAACCCCTTTTCGAATAGTAATGGTGAAATAGTATACTATGCAATTAGTGAATAAAGGACGGATTTAAAGCGAGGGCCATAGATGATAAAACTATGGCGCTTGGGAAAATAATATATGAAAATTTTAATGACGTAACATTTCGACAGTACTTTTCATTTCCATGTAGGGTGGCAAACAAAGCGTCTTTTCAAGCAGATCACGTCCGCTTTATTAAATGCGTACATTGTATGTGTAAAACCTTCAGAATCGTCTTTATAAAGAGCATAAAACTTTTACTTTCACAAGTCCATTGCAACTTTGAAACAAACTTACCATTACCATCAAAATTCTGACAATACAACTAAATATCAACCTTCACAAGTTTACAGTAACTTAGAAATAAAGCTATGACAACTTAGACGTGTTATTGCCCGGTTAACATTGTACCAATATTGTTGACCATCTTCTCGACAGCCAAGTCCAACTTCATTCACAATCACAATACATTTCCACTGAGACTTTACATGTTGCTTCGCTAATAGTGCTGCAATGTTGTTCACCACCTTCTCTACAGCCAAGTCTAAGTTCTCCATGAAAATGTCTTGTCTCTGTCTGTGTGCTGGCATTCTGAAACATAATATTTGATTGTTTTAAGTAAAACAAAAAGAGAAACAGGCACTGTATTGATGATGTTGAGTTGGGACGCCTGCTGGGCTCAGTCAGGCGGATGGTTGGCTCTCCACTTGGAGCTATTCCATTCAATTCCCATTGCTTGAAGCTTTGGTATTCTGCTTTTAAGTCTGTCCGTTTTAACTCGAGAACCACTAAACTGATTTTGATGCTGTTTATTTTATTATCATCGTAGTAGCCCTTGTTAGCATTTGCTATAACCTATAAGGGGATGTTCATAAAATAACTCCAAAGCCAAAAAAGGGGCAGAAAAACAATAAACACGGGCGGAGCTACAGGCGAAAGGCTTGTATGATAATAATAATGACTTAAGCCGTTTAAACGAACTTTTATGTGACCCAAAATGTTATTTTCCAATTGTATTAAACATTAAAATTACAATTTCTTAAATATAAGGTGACTTTGATTTATGCATTCAAACTCATACTGGGGGCTTGGTACGTGATAAGATCAGTAACACGGATCGATAACACTTTTTGCTAATTTCGCAAAATAAAATCTTGACGTCTAGTAACTGACTCGGGGCTAGGCTTGCGTTTGTAAGGAACACGAAAAGAATAATTTACGAATTTCACAAAAAGGCATATGTATAAACAACCGAATATCCAGTATGAATTATTAAAAACGACCGAATATACAGTATGAATTTTGTCCCATACAAATATGTCAACTTATATTAAAACGACCCAATATCCAGTAGGAATTTGCAAAAAAGAGCGAATATCCAGTATGAATTTTCAAAAACGACCGAATATTCATTATGAATTAGTTCCCATAGAAATACGTCAACTTATATTAAAATGACCCAATATCCAGTAGGAATTTTCAAAAAAGAGCGAATATCCAGTATGAATTTTCAAAAACGACCGAATATTCAGTATGAATTAGTTCCCATAGAAATACGTCAACTTATATTGAAACTACTAAAAATGCGGGGGGGGGGGTTACGAAAAACGACCGAATATCCAGTATGAATTTTCAAAAACGTCCGAATATCCAGTATGAATTATTAAAAACGAACGAATATACGGTATGAATTTTCAAAAACGCCCGATTTTTAACTCCCATATATAGTACCAAACATTTGGGGGGGGTTGTAAAAAAACGTCCGAGTAGCCAGTATGAATTCCTTCAAATGGACAGGAATCCTTAAATGAAACCATTATAATTCACTGACCATACTGGAAAACTTTCCCAAAGAAACCCACCTGTAGTAATTAAATATTAGATATCTGCGGGAGGGTGCTACATGCTACAAACGAGATATTTAGGCGCGAGCGAGCGTGCTTATTTATAGTTCGATGGTCTAATTGATCACTTAAACCCATGTTGAGCACACTACTTTTCATGACTCAGGAAAAAAAAAAAAATTGAATGAAATCACGTTGGTACTCTAAGGGTAGGCAGTCAGTCTTGACCTTCTCATTGCATTTCCATCAAAAAGTTCTATGCACGCCACGGCTGTGACATCGCAGCAGGTTGCAGATGTATTACCCGCTGAACCGACGACCACAAGAACGTTGTAGGTGGCGGCTGGATGAGGAGGATGGAGGACCACCATGAGTGGCGAAATTTGGGAAAGGTGAATGTCCAGCAGTGGACGAACACGGGCTGATGGATGGATGGATATAAGAATGCATGCACACAAAAAATTTAACTGTACACATTATTATCTGTAAAACCTAACAAAATCGTATTCAAATATAAAGAAAATCTAATTATTTGAAGTTACCATAATATAAGAAAATCTGATTTTGCATAAAATTAATTATTTACATATATATATGTGCCTTAGGCCAAACTAGTTTGTCCCAAAATCAGGCTTGGACGGTAATTGTCGACTTTTTTAATAAATATAGCTTGGCACGTCTGCTATATTGGATTAAGTATCTACTTATGTTATTTAGCTTATTCCAGATTGTCTTTTAAACCCAACGTGTGTGCAAAAGTTTAGCTCAATCAGTTGGGGAAATAGACATATTAACAACTAATAACTTTATTTATACAGGATATCAATAGCCTTTACCAAAACAGTTCCTTGAATGAAAACACAAAATAAAAAAAAAACGAATTGAACCACAAAATTTAAATGATCCACCCTTATTAACGTGCCCGGCCAATTTTTAAAATTTAATATTGTAAATATAATTTTCATATTGTCATTTTAATTCAATTTTAGTATTGTAATTTATATATTTGTTTTTATGTACATATAATGTGCTGCCGTTATTGTTTTGTAACGCTCTATGTCAGTTTGTGTTTTTTGTAGTAATTACATATAAATCTTTATGGGTAACTGTCGAGAAATAAATTCATTTATTATAAACATATCGTTACGACATGAATCCCCGAGGGGGTGTCAGAGGTGTTGCAAAAACACCCAAAGCACAAACAGCATTTTCCCACCGGTAATGCCCGGATCTAAATCGTATTTATTCCGTAACATTATAAATCCCTTGAAAATGGTGTAATATTTGAAGCCGGTTGGAATATAAATATGTGAAAATATATAGTCGGACCAGCACATGTGAATATAATATAAGGTTTTCTTTAATTACCTGTCAGTCTATCCACAGGAAATACGTTTCGGTTTTCATTTGAATGGGGACCGATCAGAGTAGGTCCAGAAAGGCCGTTGTTCAGGCTTGTTTAACCAGTATTCATACATATAGCCTTTGAATCTCTGCTCCGTTTGCGGCTTAAGGCAATTATTCTAATTTAATATAATATTAATATATAAACAATTTAATAATAATATTAACTTAAATTATTATGTCATTCTAATTTTTGATGATGCACGCCCTTCTTTCAAGAGTGTCTGCCTGGTGGTACTACCTTTTTTACCTTTAATATACGACCAAAATGCTTTGGGGTCATCAGTTAGGTGACTCTGCATTCGATCCCGATACAGATCGTGCGCGCGCGCGGTTGCCGCCTTCACTTTCCCCTCGGGTACGGAGCCCTGAAAAGACCTCCGTAAATTTTCCCGATTAATGTTGCCAGCTTATCACAACTTTTTGTATTGAGTAAAGCATAATGGAATCAAAATTTCATTTTAGAATAATATACAAGTCTGATTTTGCTGACTATCTTTAGACCGAAAATCATTACAGAAATAAAACGTGTAAAATTAAATTTTCGGTGGTCTCTTGTTGTTTTTTTTCTACCATTATAATGTGTATTTTAAAATATTCGAAAACAATATATATATTTTTATTTTTCATTTACTTCATTTTTCTGAAAGACAAGCTTGGGTACTATACTTAACCAGGGACCTTAGCCTCGACATCCAGTCAGCCCGTCTATATAATGCAATAAATAAAACTCTAGATATATATCCCAAACAATACCACGAATGTAAGAAAATCGTAACCAGTTGGATACTAAATAAAACTTATGGAGAAATAGAGTTACTACTGCAATGGTTCGCCTAACCTTTATGTAAACAATATTAATATGTATAAATACATAAATATATTGGAAGCTTTTAAATCTATATTTAAATAACCATAGTGACATTGGAGGACTTCAGTTGCTATTTCCGTAGGAGAACAAGGACAGATGTGAAGTTTTAAGTGTATTAAATAAAACATTTTACAGGCAAAGCGATTAATAAGCAATAGCTTTTACAAAAGTATTTTTCTTTAGAAAATATGCCCTAATTGATGCCTCCCACAATGGTGCCGACCACAATGCTTTCATCTGGCGCGATTGTGAGATAAAAGACCATCTAGAGCAGTTGGATGGAGACCGTGGAGTGCACTTTTGGCATATTGAAAGGATGCTGGAGGTCCCTACTGGCAGCTTGAGAGTTGCATTACCTGCAACGCACATAAGCAAGTTTTCACCGACAAGTCATTTGCATAAGTCGCAGGTAAATTGTCAAAGCCGTGATATTATAATTTCACCAGAAACATAATAATTGCAAGGATTTTCATAAATCAATACAAGAAAAAATAATGAAATTTTTAAGTCAAATATGGGGGCAACGACGCGACGAGTTAAGCGTAGATTTAAAATGACAACTTTAAGTAATTTAATAAATACAATCGGCCATATTGAAGTGTATTTGTAGACTAATTTAAATAAAAAACTTAAAGGCTTCATTCGCTCCCGTTTGTCAGTAAAATAGAAATCTCTATTTTAAAAGAGGTTTTCTCCTTACACCAGTGACTCCGCTACCCGTCACCAGTCTAATTTATATAAGGCCCGGCAATTGGGGATGGATATACCGCCATCCATCGGTCCCAGGCAATGGTGGGCCGCCTGGTTTTGCCTGAGAGCTTTTCTCTTACTCTCCCCCGAATAACTTCGGGAGGATTTGCGAGTCGTAATAATCGGCTCTTTATTTTGAAATTTTACTACCCCGTCATACATACATAGTCTATTTTCTTATATAACCTTGTATATAGGTCCCCTATAAAGGTTCAAGTGAAATTATTATTATTACGCCTTATTTGTTTGGTTCATCAAAATATTTTCTTTGTGGACAGAACCGTTCGTTTCAAATGAACGTAATCCATAAATAACGAACTACAACACTTATAACAAGCAAATTTATTTTATTTTAATTTTAAATTTATTTTACTTCAAACATCGTTGCTCAAAAGTTGTTTGGTGTAGAGCATGTGGTTTGAGGTTTGGTAGCCGTTCAGCCATTTCAGCGTGAAAGAGTAACAAACAACACACACACAAACTAGGGCATTTATAATATTAGTGTGATTTCCAAATATTTAATATATACTATTTATAAGTATTTAATATATTTATTTAGTTTAGTACAATAAAAGTATTTGAAATAATTTTTGATGGAAAGCGAGTGTACCAAATGTGGACTCGTATTTCACACTTTACACTTGGAAACACCTCTGACACCCCGTCGGGGATTCATGTCATTCGATTCACGGGTTGAGTTGTAAAATATGGTTAGTTATTTTAAGCGCGTTGTTCATATGAAACGGACATACGGACGGACGGACGGACAACGGAGTCTCACTATAAATGTTTCTTTTGTACCTTTTAGTTACTACGTAACCCGAAAAATAAGTGAGAAAAAATCTTTTTTTTTTGTACCTTTTTCATGATGTGTGGACAACCTGAAATTTTCTTTTATTTATTTTCTTACAATATTTATTTAATAAATTTTTCAGAATCTACAAATAAAATACGTGCAATAAAATTTTATTGCAAAAACGCACGCAATAAAATTTTATGGCGCGTATTTTATTTGTAGATTCTGAAAATGTAATTAAATAAATATTTTCACATGAGATTAATGATTCGCTTGTGAGAATAAATACGGTTTACCTATTGCAGGCAAATTGCAAGAAAATGCCTTTTTGTAATTAATCAAAACTGAACACTTAACGGGGGGGGGGTTACTTTGTACCTCGGTACAAAATGTAAATCATAATATTGTTTTCCTTGCTTTTGAATAAATAGTATGCAATAAATGTGTTTAAAGCAACTTGCGGAAATACAGTTGCGGTTTACAGTTGTAAAGCTAAAATGCAACGCATAAAATTGAATAATTTGCATGTGATCACCTAACTATTAACAAGCCCGACGACATGTATATTTTATGTTTTGGGGAAACGAACTTTTCAAAATATTTGTGCTGAGATGTTTTTAGTGCATTCAACTCTTTTTATATGCAGAGTCGGGGACATGCATATCTTTGTATTTTTTATACCAGCTTGTATTTGAAATGTCAGCAGCGTCTTGTAAGATAAAAATTGTAAGATATTTTTAAACAGTATATATATTGAAGTTAAAAGGAAAACTATCACAGCTAAGTAGGCTTTACAGGTTTACAAGTTCAGCGTATTTCTAAAAATAGTACCTACCTAATTATTCTCGGCGCGGCCGAGTATCTCAACGTGTTTTGGCCGAGACCGAGACCGAGAGGTTCAGCAGTAAATTTTGCCGAGACTTACCGAGACACTTTATCACTATCAGTACCAGTTAAGAGGTCCTTAATTTTTAACAATAATGTTTTCTGATCGCGCACTACACTATATATTAAACCGAGGCTTATCCGTGTCATTCGGTATCGATTTGATCTCGTACTGTACGCTCAATCCATTGCAAACATTGCCAGTAACATGAATGTACAGTCGCCCGCGGCTTAAGCTCTCTATTTGTAAACTATTTTGACGTCTATGACGACGCAATAAGAACTGCAATAGGTAGCCTGTCATGCTGGCATTTGTACATAGGTACTAAATACTCAAAAATATTTGTTTCGTTGTGGGACCGATGGATGGCGGTTTATCCACAGAAAATGTTCTGTGGGTTTATCCATCCCCAATTGCCGGGCCTTATATAAAACAGACTAGTGACGGGCAGCGGCGTCACTGGTGCAAGGGTTTGGGCACCGCGCTCACCAACCCGCCTGCCCAGCGTGTGTGAGTATGGGCATTTCTTCCAGGAGGACCGTCAAGAGTGGCGAAGCAACCGGTCGGCTCTTGACGATGGAGGCTTAATTTTTCTGAGAGAAGTTCGCCTTTTTGGCAGGTCCCGCTGGCACGTGCAGCGCTGCTAGCGGTCGCGGGGTGCGGGGGGCGGCTACAGGGGCAGCGGGGACGGTGTCACGAGGCACGCACGATCCACGTTTCGCTGACACGGCGGACGACGGTGGCGGCGGTGGCGGCGGCGGCGGCGGTGTCAACACGGCTGACTCGATACTTGACTCCGATATGTCGAGGCAAGCTCCGCGCCGCATGTTGATATGCACGTCATCAGATGACCTCAATGAACTACGCAAACTTACGACTTCTTTGCGCAGCTCCGAAACGATGGTTTCCGAGGCCTCGAGCCTTACCAGCACATCCGCGAGACTCGCCTTCAGACTGACGATGTCCTTAAGAAGGAAAAAAGATGTTTGTTTATACGTGTTGTGCACAATGTATGAGCAGTGCGTACACAACATACAGACAAAAAGACACATCCTACCCTGACAAATTACGTGTTTTTAGACCGGCAAGACATAAAAGCTGCACTATAGGGTTTGGTTATTTATTGCGAGTCTTAACGGAACCCACATGCTCTACTGATCATCCTGAACCACGTCCATAGATAAAACGCGAAATAAGAATTCACTTCCCCATACAAATTTTCAATACCTACTCGTCGTTTACTATGGGAACTTTTTATTTCTTTTCGCGTTTTATCAAAAGTTTTTCTATGGAAGGTAGTCTCTGTCTACCTCTCTGGGAGGCAGGCTTGAGTATATGTATCTGTGTATGTATGTTCAAATTATTTGTACATTTACCTTTTGCTGACCATGAAGGAAGACACCGTGAGGTAAACCTCTTTGGAAAAAAAATAGAGACTTTTAAGGAGCATGTATCTATCAACTCAGAGATTCGTTCTTGCAGTCGCTGGAAATAAAGGGACAGGCGATACATAGGTTTCAAGTAGGACAGACAGGCAAGAAACTAAGGACCAAGGACTAAGAAACAGAGAACATAATGGCTAGCTGGAAAAAGAAAGACACGATAAAGTTGCATTCCCATGGCATTAACATTATTAAGTATTTAAAACAGGTACTACCTCGTGTTATCATACATTTTTATCCTTGATCCGCCGGAGTTTGGTTTCTGATGGCACACACAAAATCAACTATGAGGATAATAATTAATAATAAAATAAAGAAATAATTTAGGACACACGTGAACTTTACTTCCGTACCATTACAACAGTGAGCAGTCAACTGACCATCTTTTTTTTGATACTATGATAGAAATAAAATTTTTAAACACTTGGCGATTTATCTCGCAAGGAGATAACAAATAAAATTTATATCACTGCGGTATAGAAAATCAGAAAAGTAAATCTGGACGTGAGGAGCTCTGAAACATTAGATTTACTTTGCGTTGTGACAAACAAGACAGTATGCTCAAAGTTAACAATGAAACGCTTCCCTTTAAAAATAGTGTCAAATTTCTAGGTTTAATAGTTGACGAAAAACTTCGCTGACACTTACACATTGATAAGCTGTCAAAGAGGCTTTGCTCTGCTGTGTTTGCAATACAGACTGAACAAGCGAGCTTGCATTGACAGGCTGATGGTAGATTACTTACGATTATAGTGAGATAATTCAACTGAAATCTTTTCATACAACAAGCCAAACATCTTCACTCAATTTTCTACTAATCAAGGTGTCCATTGTGTTTGCGAGTACGGGTACTCTGGGGAGGACCGTGCCCCCCTAGCCCCTATCTAGTTAGGCCTATGTTGGCCTCGATATTGTACAAAAAAATAACTCATTTCATTTAAAATTTCGCAAAAATATTCTGTTGTCAGACTTTTTACTACTTTTAATTAGTAAAGACAGATAAGGATTTTGATAAAAAGTATATAAGGGATTAATAATATACTAATTTGGGGATTGCGGCGGTATGGGTACCGTGTTATCTGCTAGAAAATATGCTTCATTTGATAATACCACATCGATTTAACATTACTGGATTGTGGATGCGGCCACGTAACAATTGAAGAAAATACCTTATCAAGGTTAATCCACATCTAACCTCCAATGCGCGATACTCAACCCAATATAAATAATGGAGGATAAAGAAAAGGATTAAGTCCATATAACAAGTAAGTCCAAGTAAGACGGATTTCGTGAAAATTTCAGTCTGGGTGTGGGCAGACAGAGATGTCTCATACGCAATAAAATATCTCCTAATTGACAATTACATCGCATTGACTTATCCATTGTCTGCATCGATTTTGTCACCATATTTCTTAACAATAATCGTTGCGTAATACTAGCGATTCGATATTTTCTTATAATTATGTTATTTTTATTTGTTTATTTGCCCTAAGCTTTTTAGCTCTCAAACTTTTCAACACGCTACCTAAACGAAAGAACCCGAACTAATTGAGTACTTACCCCTTGAAACCAAGACGTCACATTTATACGTCACATATATAAATATATACCTAGGTATATATTTATATATGTGACGTATTAGTATTAGTATATGGTTAGCTATTATTATCATATAGTAGGTATATATATTATTGTATACATTAAATATACCTTTAATGTAGTTTATGTACGTGTATTAACTTATTTAAATTAAGTTTAGCCCTGTCAAATAAGTTAAGACTTGTTACGCCGATTCGACACCATTACCTTCGCAATATAAAGGATGTAAATGCAAAGTCAAGAATCCCTTTAGGGTATGAAAGTATACACGATTCTGATGTCATTATGATAAAAAATATATACCTTGAATTTTCACCAAAAATTCCATCATTTTTCTAAGCTATAGCTACGCAGGTCACCGGCCTCCACACACAACTAATTGCACCCCGCAACCCGCACCCCTCATCCGAGTGACGCTGGAATGGAAACCGAGCGGTTTGTTTGTAGAGTTTAAGCGACTAAGACGTTTCGTACTAAATGAAGTTATTCTGGACTTGCTGTTATTAAAAGCGGTGGTTGCATTATCTTAGAATTGTATACTTCTTCTATTTCCTAAATAAACATTATAAATCTATCAGGACGTAGATATCAAGTTGGAACTAATACCTCCTACAGAGGTCTACGGCCCCATGGTGCTTCTAAATCAATGCCAAAAAAAGTAATTGCCCTTTACGTAATCAATTTCATACAAATAGGCTCACCATAAAAAACTACAATGTACATCCAGGTGACTTAGCCCGATTTGCACCAAAGTTCACTCAAGTACATTAATCCTGAGGCTTACTCAGTTGTTTTGTTTAGCCGATTACTGGATTTTTACTTTTCTTAAAGTTAATGATTTAATTTATGTAATTCCATTTTGTGTTATAGACTGTAAAATGCTAGTCATCGTCTACACTCGTAACCAAAACCTGCTAAGCCCTAAATTAGGAGCCTTATCCTGCTAAAATCGCAGGATTCTGCTAAATCTGATCACACTGTAACCAAGGGCACAAAATGAGTCGAACTGTCGAGAAAAGTTCTGCTGACGAATTTGTCTCTCTTATTTCAATCTTAAAAAGTGCAACTATCTAAATCGGTTCGTGATCGTCCACTACGACTCGCCATTAGCGGGCTGGCCAGTAATTAAAAGACGACAATGCGAGCTGGACGAGAATTAAAAACAATTAACATCGCCCCCAGAGTCAGGATTAGGCTATGAACGAAGCGACTTACTTCAACAATTTTCGCATCCGCTCTATCTTGTACATAGATGCTCACGAACACCGAAATTCAACTGAGAACTAATACTGGTTTCGTTTCATTTTGAGACAATCTCCATATAACAATAAATTTTTGTAAGGTTTTTTTTTCTACTATTATTTATTACCTATTACCTAAAACTTAATATTTCGGTAATGGACAAATAACTGGCACTACGCAATTGCCTATATATGTATATAGATATCCAATTAAATAACCTCACAATATTTAATTTAACTAACAAATGTTGTAATATCTACCTAATTATCTATCAGAGGGGTTTATCAAATACTTTTAATTTTCCACATTTTAACACTTAGGAACACATAACGAATGGAGTTAATGAAATTATTTAATGTTACCTTCGTTTATATAGCCAAATTCATATTGGAGACTCAGTAAGTGATCCTTTCTATGAAATACGCAAAGTAAAAAATTACCACTTATCTAGTCTTAAGAATGAACCAGTTCATGATTGTCTTTGATATACTTAAGTGGGTTATTCACAAGACGTTGTGGCGTCTCTTTTACCGGTGCTCCTGTTACCTCATTGCATTAGATAACATCATTGAATTAGATAACAACCCTTCGAGAGTATGCATTCAGCAGGGGCCTTATAATGTATAGAACGTGTTTTTATACTTGACCCACCAAAACCAGGCTCAAGATACAAAGGCTCTTCAAAATCACCTCTATTGCTAGACTGTTAAGAGTTTAATTAAGTGTGTCAGATACCTAAGCCAAACCAGTGCTTAAGACATACGATACCTATACATTGTAACTTCTTGATTGTATTCAGAAAGTAGACATAGGTAGTGTTAAATCTTTGGGTTCCAAAGTTAAGATGGGTGTACCTCAAGGCTCGATATTGGGACCGTAGCGAATCAACTTAACCCTGGAACTTATATTTAAAGGATCTGACGAGCGTACTGAAATCTATATAGCTGCAAATTATTCATTTCATCCATTATTACTAATTTCGTTTCATAATTACTTTTCACAAAGCGAGCCTCTTTTTTGCCATAGAGAAAAATAAATTTATAAAAATCTAGGGTAAACAATTATCAAACTTTTAAGGCTGCTCTATTATCTATTTAAATATCATTTCATTTTCCAGTTTTGGACAGTAAAAGTTATACTAAAATAAACGTCGTGAAAAATGTGATAAGAAACGGCCGTAATGTTAAAAACACATCCCTCTAATAACAAAATAATAAATAAAAACACTTCCCGAAGTTATTCGGGGAAGAGTAAGAGAACATCTCTCAACCAGCAACCCAACGTTGTACAACCAGGTGGTCCACCATGCCAACCGATTGATAGCAGTACATCCAACCCCAATCGTTATCAAGGTTCGATGACCCTTTTTGGGAAATTCGATGAAATGAACGTTCAGGCCAACCAATAATAGTCAGCCAGTGCTCTATAATCCGAACTTGAATGTAGAATGAAATGAAAATAGCGACAATAATTTTGTATGGGATAATAGAGCCATCATCTATGTTGGTCTATATATCGTAGGCATGTCGTATACATTTTAAAATTTTTCTACAAAAAAGGTAAAAATGTAACGCAAGTCGCGAAAAAAATTCGTGATGTTAATGGACCTAGTGCAGTGTCTGTGAGAGTAGCACAAATTTGTTTTAAGCGTTTTCATAAATGTTTGTATAGTTAGCATAGTTTAAGGTTCCCTAAGGGTGAGCGCTACATTACCTAGGTCCCTCAGCCTTTAGTAACCGTAAATGTTTTTTTTTCTTTTTCTGTTTTCTTTGCGAGTACGGGTACTCTGGGGAGGACCGTGCCCCCCTAGCCCCTATCTAGTTAGGCCTATGTTGGCCTCGATATTGTACAAAAAAATAACTCATTTCATTTAAAATTTCGCAAAAATATTCTGTTGTCAGACTTTTTACTACTTTTAATTAGTAAAGACAGATAAGGATTTTGATAAAAAGTATATAAGGGATTAATAATATACTAATTTGGGGATTGCGGCGGTATGGGTACCGTGTTATCTGCTAGAAAATATGCTTCATTTGATAATACCACATCGATTTAACATTACTGGATTGTGGATGCGGCCACGTAACAATTGAAGAAAATACCTTATCAAGGTTAATCCACATCTAACCTCCAATGCGCGATACTCAACCCAATATAAATAATGGAGGAAAAAAATTCGTGATGTTAATGGACCTAGTGCAGTGTCTGTGAGAGTAGCACAAATTTGTTTTAAGCGTTTTCATAAATGTTTGTATAGTTAGCATAGTTTAAGGTTCCCTAAGGGTGAGCGCTACATTACCTAGGTCCCTCAGCCTTTAGTAACCGTAAATGTTTTTTTTTCTTTTTCTGTTTTCTTTTTTTTCTTTTTTGGCTGACCGGGAAATGTGAAATACCTCCGCAGCGCTCGCTACCGTGGCAACACGCTTAACTAAAATTCGATGCCAATTCTCTATGTGTACATCTGTAGCTATACTCCCATGATGTCAGCGGCTCGCGCCAAGCACGCACACATTCTCATTAAAATACGCAACACTACAAAAATGATGACATTTGTTTACTAGAAAAAATCAAACGATTGTGCTCTAATCAATTCTCATTTAGCCATTTGATATAAAACGAAATGTTTTTTTTTTAATCACTTATGCTCTGATAGGAAGTCTTATTTGACTCGAAATGCGGGAGGTAAATTTTAAAGAGCGCAGCATCCAGCGAATGCAACAATTTCCGTTCGAAAACTGCTAAACTTCCAAACTAGTTCTGCTACCCCTACTTACACACACACACGCTCAAACTGCGTATATCATGAGCATAACTAGTTAATTTCCTTTTGTGACAAAGCAACACGGCAGGGATAGATGCGTGGAAATCCAAATTCTTCTCTTTACTTTTGTTTCTAGTTTATCTTTTCTAGTTTGTAATGCACTCTAATAATAATATTTAGAGTATTCCAAAGCGATGGATTTCCCAATAAAAACTTAATCTTATTAGGAAATCTTCTTTAAAAGTATCTTTAAAGCAGATTATAATAACGGAATCAATACAAGATCATAAGCTACGGGCTGAGTAGCTATGGGCGCACATATAAGACATACTTGCATAGTATATACAAACTACAATTAACTATCCCTAAGAACATGGTGTCGAAAAGTATTAAACAAAAATACAAAGAGGATGAAGCTGGTTTGTTCAATCATTGTAAGGTAATGTCAGTTTATAACAAAGTAAACTTATCTTTCTTACTAGATAAACTAGATAAAATTAGTTTACTGACTAAATATAGCAGTCCACCGTGCATGCATTCGGCAAAGGGGGTTTCATAGCGGTGAGGTCTCGTACCGCCATGAAACCTCCGGGCCGCAATGTATTTTTTTACGTATTATATTAGCCAATATTATTTAAAAACCTCATTGGTATTAGATATCAAAACCTCAGACATGACTGTATGGACTAAGCGGAAGGACTGTGGGCTAGCGTTGAGGGCACTGATCTCGACATACCTCGTGGTCAACGAGCACTAGCACGCATTTGTCTAAGTGTTAGACCTTCATGTTATCAATATGTGCGGTGTGCTGATTCTGCAAAGGATGCATGGCACAACTTGAGCAGAGTATTTGAGGATAAAGGTCTGTACAGAAGAGTGTTGCCGCTTCGACGATATAAAAAAGGCCCTTTTCAGGGCCGCAAATATTTCAGTTTTAAACGAGTTTCTATACTACTGTGACAACACGTCTCTACGTACCTTACCTATATAATAATATTATAATAATAATAATAATTTACTTACTTACCTACCTCGATGGATGAAGCGGGTTTTCCCGTACTAAGAGAAACCTTTAAAAAATAGTGAACGGAAGTTAATTGTTTTAAAATAATTGTATTCGTGGAAGTAGTTTAATATTGACGAAGTTCAATATTTTATTAAATAAGTTTAATAAAATTGTTTAAACTAAATTTATACATCATCTCTTTGATACTCCTATCCTGTCACCTTTAACCCAGGAAAATTGAATATAATAATTAATCGTCTAAAATAAGGAGAAAAACATATTATGTACAATAACTTGTATGCAATCATACACTTAACAGGGCTTATATAGTTATATAATACAAAAACAGCACTAACTTACAAACAGACCAACCTCATCAAAATTTTTATGTATATACAAAACAAACAGCCTGACTCATAAATAAAATCACCCTTATACACTGATATTGACACTCATATAAACATTCTTACATCCCCTCTACAATCGAAATCGTACGTTTTAAGCCGTCAAAATGAAATCCGATGCTCTTACACAATAGCACCTCTAATCACGACATTTATACGATAATGACGTACTTACTCGTACATGTATAAAATCTGAAAGGGAATACTTAATTGAATTTAATTCAAAACTATAAACGCTCGGAACAACTAACAGTGAGACAAATATATATTGTACAATGTGTCTTAAAAATACATAAACACTTAATACCTAATCCAAACATTAAATATATAGGTAAACGTAACCCTTGTATAATTAAATCATCTTCTGTCAAAACTACTTTTGCGTCAAATCAATTTTCATCTAGATCAACCTATTTGTGAAAATAGCGATTATTGGGCAATTTTACAGATCAACTGTTCATTACTGGGCTAAGAAATCTCACACAAAATATTTTGCATAACTCACTGGATAGTATTCTTTGTAAGCACAACACATTCACTTTTCCTTATCTCTAGTAAAATTGGGCGTATTCTTCGATTAAATGGAACAAACACAAAGTTTATTGGTACTAATGCTATTTATATATATATACACTAATATTATCTAATATATATATAAATTAGCTTGAAAATCGGTCAGATGCAGTTTCGACTACAATGGAGCTTTGTGGAAACGGCAGCGATCGAGGGAAAAGGATTTTCTATTGTTATACTATTCAGGTTTGTAAAAAATTGGTCTTACATTTTCGATCCTATTTTCGACTAGCCTTGGCCCGCAGTTTCACCTGCGTTCAGTGAATATTTGCCACACTTTCGGCTTAGGCGTTATTTTATGAATACCCTCTATAGCTTATGTGTTGACCAAAGTCACTACAATGATAATAAAGAAAACCGCATCCAAATCCGTTCAGTGGTTCGAGAGTTAAAACGGAATATACAGACAGCCAGCCCTAGGGCGTGTTTAGGCGCCGAGCGGCCGTAGGTATTTATTTCAAGGCAACGCCTAGTTAAACTACTGTTGTTACCTATACTGTGGTAATAGTAAGCAAACGCTGTTGCTCGAGAAGTCATTACAGGAGATCATACCAAAGATATCTATCTATATACTGATAATAAAGTAGTAAGAAAGTCGTGTCTGTACATTGATTATTTTCGCGAAATTTTAAATGAAATGGGTTATTGGTACTGTACTGAAGCCGAAACCACAATTTTTAGAATTTTTGTCTGTCTGTATGCATGTTCCGTTTTAACTCGAGAACCACTTAACGGATTTTGATGCGGTTTTTTTATTATCATCGTAGTGACCCTACTGGTCAACACATAGGCTACAAAGGTTGTTCATAAAATAACGCCCAAGCCGGAAACGGGGCAAAGATTGAATAAACGTTTCTTGCTCATGGAATTATCCACGCAGTACTTTTAGTCCCTTTACTGCTGCTGATTTATGTGATTCCATAGCGTACGATGTTTATTGTACAATTCGATGATTATGCGCTCTGTTGTTTTGTTTTATCTTGATAAACGTGTTACAGTGTGACGCATCTGCAGGTTCGTAACAAATTATATTATTTACCAAAAGTCTAATCTAACCATCCTCATTTATAGAAATGGGAAACAGAATCTCCATGTATATTATTTTAAAAAAGTCTATATATACTGACCCTTATCTTCTAGAGGGCTATGCAGAAAACATATATTTCTATCTGTTACAATCCTGACACACCTCTTTTGCTTCTTCCACACCCATCAATATAGTCATACAAGATCTTCTATTCCGGGTGTTTATGATTCAAAAGCTTTTACAGAATGTTGGTAATAAAGAATTGTCACCGCCCAAGAAGTACAATCCGTTTCTCTGTTGTTTTTCATTATAGACCAAATTATAATAAGGCCTCTATCATCTGGTACTTATATTTGAAAAGGCACCTTATTGCCAAAATATTGAATATTGATTTTGTTTTAAGGATATCAAGCTGGACAGATTTACATACAAAGTTGTTTTCTTGCCTTAAATTGTACCTATACCAAAATTTTACATTTCAGCCAGATAGTGACTTTGTAAATGCCTATATTAAACTATAGAGGTCTTAAACTTTAGTCTGTAACGAAAAACAACAGAGAAACTGTACATCGTTCCCCAAACGCATAACTTATGATTGTTACTCTTATTTTCGAATTAAAAGTTTAATTAAGAGTATGGCATAGGCCAGAAAAAAACGTTATTACACGTCCAATACAAAAAGGCCAATGTCAAATACTTTATTACCTTTTGATAGAGGCGATTATTGGTTAGCTAATCGACCTATTTGTCATACGCGCGAAACACCAGATACTGAAATATTTCGTAGGGAAAAAAATATTGGATTTAAGTAGAAAACCTTTATAATTCTATTACATATTTTATGAAAAAAAAATCAAGTCCATCTCTTAGCCGCGTTCTAGAAACGAACGTTAGAAAACCGTCGTATCCGGCTCGAACTTGTTGACGCAGGTTCATTAATAATGTAGGCGACACACTTTTTGGGTTTGTACTGTTGTATAATTTTGCTAATTTTACAAAATTGATGGTCGTAAACATTAGAAATAAAATTGATTGTAGCGAGCGAGCGACACGAGTGCTCTGGAGCTCGGTCGATGGCAGGAAGAGTTTTGGCCGTTTTTTGTGTGAAACACTCCTTTCGTCTGATAACACGTTCGTACTCCTCACTGAACAGATAGGTCATCGTTTGACGAATGTTTGCATGCTGAATTGGATTGAAAATTGCTCGCATGGCGTATCCTGCGAGTGCCAAGTTTTGACCCTCAATCCAAACGGTTATTCGCTCGGCAAGTCACAAACATTCAACAGTTGACGAAGTTTTTATCGAGCTTATACTACTAACGGACGGGTATAACTTTAAAATAAACCACTTTTTATGATCTAATGATGAAACAAAAAAATATGTATCAAATGAATTCCACTTTTTCTGTCAATATTTGCGCTAAAATTTGATATCCTCGTAGTATTTTTACAAAATATTTGTTTTATTTATTTTCCAGCTTTTTTTTTATATTTCTCATATCAACTTTTTGTAATTGATATATTTTTCCTGTAATTGACCAGCTATGGCCTATAATCGTCATTTTTAATTATTTTTTTGGTCCACCATATTCGGAAACAAGAGCGGGATGCATTTTTTGTGGTTTTTCAAAGATTTCTCGAAATCTGTGCCAGTAAATATCATAAAAGTTGAGATTTTTATAATCAGACACACAATTTGATACCCATATTGTATTTTCAAGTTTTTATTTTTTTATTTTTCTCTCTTTTGTATTGAAATAATTTGAACAATTTCAAACTTTTTTTTTGACCATATGTAGGCAAGTGAATGCTATTTTTGTGACAAATTTCAAGTCTTTATCTTTAACGGTGCTAAAGTTATGAGGCTGAGACATACGAACGGACGGACAGACAAGGGAGTCCTTACGCATATAATCTTCTTGGAGCTGGAGAGGGCCTCGAAAACTTTTTTGTTAGTCATGTCTGTCGGAATTCGGACAACCCCAGTGACCTCAGTTGACGCCGCCGGTATTGAAGCTTTCAAAGAATAGTCCTTTAGAAAGGTGGTATTATCCATAAAAGTGTTTGTCAAAGACAACTCCCATCTTGGACTTCGTAATTTTCTTCAGATATTTGATCCCTTTGATAAATCTTGTGAGGCAGTTGTTGAGCGAGATCATGTCCCTGCTACCTATCGGCTTTTCTACAGAGCTTTCTACAAAAACAATATATTCCATACCGTTTGAAGTATCCTCGGGGTACCTGCGAGTGTAATCAGTTACCCTGTACGGTGTAGTATACTTGTCCAAGTTCATTTCTCCATCTTCCTTTTGGTCATCACTTGGGCTCGACTCGGAGTCACCGCTAACAGAGCCATCCTCCTTATCACCAGCTTTCTTTCTCTTACTAGGCTTTCGCCCACCCATTTTCATCTAATAAACAACGATTAAGACGCCAGAAACTAGTTTAAAACAATTTTCAATTTAAAAATTGCCGCCTAACTTTTCGACAGTTCCCGCGCTTCTTCACTATTTATTTATTTTGAAACGTGCGATCATAGCAGGGCCAGTGTTGGTCAGAGTGTGGATAAGGGGGCACGATACCGGACTTGAAAATTATTCGCTTTTCTTTTTTCCCAATTAAGGGCGCATGATTTAAAGAAAACAATCCAACATAACCTAAAAATAAAGGGGGGGGTTCTCGGCAGGGGGGGCGAGGTCCAAAGGGTACCTCCCCCCTCCTGACCCTCCCTGCCCCCCAACCCTTGGCGAAGGTGTTTAATGTCTATATTTTTACCATGAGGAGATTTAACAGTGTACACGCGTGGAAGGATAAATAAGTATAATAATAATAGGAAAAATAAATATTATGAAAGCCCGTACAGGATTTAAAGTTTAACTTTTTCAAATATTCCGTCACTGAATTTATCATTTTGACCGAATCTGAATCCCGATTTGCAGATATTCATGTCGCCGTTTTATGAACGTTGAACAAATTCAGCTGGACGACGTCATCACCTGTCGTAAAAACAATGAAAGGTTTATCTTGTTTGTACATTTCCTTTTTGATGCGGCTTTAAAGTTTTTTTTTTCATAAACTTGGATTTCCAGGGATCGTGATATAATTACTCGTACCTGCTATCGTTTTGAAAGCTATTATCTTTTGTATGAAGAAATTAATTTTATTTTCTAAAAAAAGAAACAAAACCCTTTTGAAACGTAACTCTAAAAAATTTTCCATTCAAAGTTGCGATGTCCTCCACAATCGCAATATTTTTTCCTTTCTTTTAGCTGCGAAAGCATATTTTTCCGTTAGTTCTCGTTTGTTTTAGTTTTCTTATTTCCTACTCTTTTCTGTTTATTTTAAATTGCAAGAATACTTATTAAGATGCAGCGTTTCTTTTGTCTCTCTATCAAACACTAAATACATCAAACATCAGTATAGCTAGCAGTGACCATCTCAAACTTCAATTTTTTTTATGCTGTTTCTTTGGAATATACATCATGTCATATACTCGTACATGTGACGCAAGTTGTGGCAAGTCAACAGCCTGTATATTAAAATTTGAAATAAAATGGTAGTTTATTAAACTGAGCAGAAATGGAGGTACATAGCAGTACGGCTATAGTGATCATCATCTATCACGCTAAACGTTATAATCGCCGGTGAAACGTGGGTATACCTGTGCGAACTGCGGATTTCACAGTACATGATTTTTTTTAAATTATAAATTAACGTAATTTATGCAAAACCATAACTCCAGAGGGGGACGGAGGACCGCCAAGAGTGACGTAATATTGGAAAGACCTATATCAAAACGAACGACCTATATCGAAACAAAAATATTTTTGAATAGTATAAAATATACTATGCTGTGAACCTAAAATTATTTGATTTGTTGTATCGCTTCTGGGACATTACATATATTATGATCCTAACAAGAATAATGGAAATCTTTAATATTTTGGCTTTTTAAGGGCGTCTTCGTTGACAGAAGTTTATTTTTCTTTTTCAAATATTTTCCAACTTTAACTTAGTATTTTGTGCACATTATTTATTATAATAACAATACCATTTTATGAAAGTTTTTAAAATCTGTATGTCTTTTGCTGAATAAATAAATAATCTAATCTAATCTAATTAGGGTATGTTGTTAGTTATCGCGAGTAAGACCCCAATACAAAGTTAATAATGTGTGAAAATCGCGAAAGTTTAATGTTTACTAAATTTCAATATGGTTTTAATTTTGAACTAGTGATATAATATCCGTTATAAATGCTATACCTATAATTAGGGTAGAACCCTTTGAAATAGAGCAGTGAATAGTGGCTGTGTGTATTAACAACGCTTACGGAAGTGCATAAGTGTATGTGTGTGTACTAATGTATTTGTGTACATAACGAATTTTCCTACAAAGATCTAAAATCACAACCATGGCTAATCAAATCGTTTTAAACCTTTTTCATTATCACAAAAACTTTTATTCTACGTACATATTTAATATATATGTCACCGTAAGATTGTTAAATCCGTTAGTTTATAATTTTACTAGTAAGATTAAAATTTGACAGTAGGTTTTTTCACGATTGTTGATAAATTAACTTAACCTAACATGGTGAAATTATTATTTTGGATTTAACAATATAACGCTGACATATACATTGTTATTAAAATCTTTAGTATTATGTCCGCAGTCGGCGAACAGTTTCATACAAAAATTTCTAATAAGTCCAAACTCAAAGGGTCTGCTGTTGTCCGTTGAGAAGATCCTGTACCTACCTTCTAGTCCCATCAGCAGACCCTGGTTGCCATGTTTTACCAAAGTGCTAACAAATACCAACAAAATAAGCCTAAAATCGAAGGGTCTGCTGTTGTCCGTTGAGGAGATCCCGTACCCACCTCCCAGAAAAGACTGTTGATTGTTAATTATAAGAAAGCTACTTGTAATTGTAAAACTAGATAAATAATTAATAAATAAAACAGATCTTTTAACATAATGGTAGTTTAATCTTCACAGAGTCATTATTTTTTAGTATTGAGAGTTCCTGATACTCCACAATAAATGAGTTTTATTCATATCCAGGTGAACATTCCCCTCCTATTATCAGAGGCCGTGGGACGGGGCGGTAGGGGATTTGGGGGGGTCCATAGTCGGGACCCCTGTCGATGTTGACCTAGTTACAGAAAGCGGTTTGCAACAAAGTGCAGCATAAATCAAAGGCGACAACAGCAGACCCTCCGAGTTTAGGCTTATTTTGTTGGTATTTATTAGCACTTTGGTAAAACATGGTGACCGTTGCATATAGTCGTTAAAAAATCATATTCTTTTGTTTTCCTTATTTCCACGAAAATCTCTGCGACGCGGGTGGAGCCGCGGGCGAAAGCTAACCCAATAAATACTTTGAAAAAATACTCCTCTGAAAATAAGTGAATTGAATGTCTAATACAATATTCTATTTTGGGTTAACATTTAAAACAACAAGTTCTTTTTAATTAATATATTTAGGAATACAGTTTATTTATAATTAATTTGAAACCGTGGCTTATATTATCTTGCTAAATTGTGAAGAAAAATACATTAAGACAAACAACGCATGCTCTCTCGTTAACATAAGATGCAATGTCAGTTGTACGCAATCGTCATTCGAACTTGTCACGCCATAGCGGTGACAAGATGCATCGCGGACACTTTTTGAGCGAGATTGTGAGTCTAGTTGTTTAATGGGAGGTCAATTAAGTTGCTGAAATTTCCCAAAAGATTCATGATTTCGTAATATCTCCAAATCAATGGCTATTTCCATTATTTGTTTTTTGTTCGAAAGTCAATTTTAAGGTTTTATATCTACGCATAAAATTTTGTTTTAGTTTTCAGTTTGATTACTAAAATTAAGTCTTTATAGACATAAGTGTCTTGAACCAAACGAATCCCTCCTAGAGGGAAAGAACCTTAAATATTAAAGGTAGCAAATTTTAATTAAAGGAACCTTTATTTTTAAAGTTAAGGAAAACTGCATTAAAAAAATAAAAACATTTTTTTGTTACTTCTAACAATATTGAATTTTGGGATATCTTTAAAAGTTTTGTTAAGAAATGTAAAATATATATGTGAATGTACAAAAAGAGTAATAAATAAAATAAAATAAATAAATAAACATTCCCGGTCCCGTGTATGTCAAGCCAAATTTCGGGGGGGGGGGATAAATCCCACCTATCCCCCCCTGGATACGTGCTTGGGCATCCACTTTGTGAACAAGGCCAGCCCCGGCCTGGTACATGCAGCATCATAAATATCTTTAGAGGTCTCTCTCTTGTATGGTAAGGGATACTGATTTTTGACGCAGCAGAGAAACACACCGCCACCTGGGATAGAAGATACAGGCAAATGCGTAGTATTAGTCATTAGTCCCTGAGGGGCCCCATCCATAAATTACGACACACGATTTTCACAAGGTCACAGGTGGTCACATTTTCCCCTTGTGTGAAGTCCAATATTTTGAAACTTTATATTTAAAAATTATTTGATTAAAACAGCAATTCCAAAATGATTTATATATTTCTATTTATAAGGTCCTACAAGAATTAGTGAAAATAATTCTAGCATGTATTGTTTTCACTTCCCAGTACAAAATGTCGACTGACTAAATTTCTATTGCTATGGCCCGTTAGAGAACCACCCAAATGTCTCCAACATAAAAGACTGAAAAAAAAAGAAAATTGTAAAAAGACGTTGCTAAGTTTCTTGCTCTTCCTCTTAGCAAGACTAATCGAATGGACGGATGGTTAGACATTATATTTATTATACTTCAGATGTCAACCGAAGACGATTAGAGATTACATGCAGCAGTACGAGAGATAGTGCTGTCCTTGTCACACATTTAGAGACTAAAAACAAATAATGTTTTTGTCTCTTTTACTCCTATATCCATACCCGCCGGCCGCCGGGTGAACGCGCGCTGCCTAGGTCATTACGTGATTTTGTGTTGTCGGAGTCACAGCGTAATAAACTGGGAATAAAATTAGGGTTCTGCGGGGGGCGGCTACAGGGGCAGCGGGGACGGTGTCACGAGGCACGCACGATCCACGTTTCGCTGACACGGCGGACGACGGTGGCGGCGGTGGCGGCGGCGGCGGTGTCAACACGGCTGACTCGATACTTGACTCCGATATGTCGAGGCAAGCTCCGCGCCGCATGTTGATATGCACGTCATCAGATGACCTCAATGAACTACGCAAACTTACGACTTCTTTGCGCAGCTCCGAAACGATGGTTTCCGAGGCCTCGAGCCTTACCAGCACATCCGCGAGACTCGCCTTCAGACTGACGATGTCCTTAAGAAGGCTGGTAACATCGACGTGGTCAAAGGTGACCGGAGGAAGCTTTTTCAGCTCCTTGGCCACAAAAGTTGGCACGTCATCCGGATCAGTCGCTTTCAGGAGCGTGATGATGTCCTGCAGACTTCTCTTGGTCCCGTCGCGTCGTCATGTTGAGCGACGTGTAGAGCAGCTTCTTGGCTTCAGATATATCATCTTCACTGAAGCTAGACGAACATATCTGGATCGCGCTCACTTCATCCATTACGTCCAACTTCTGTTGCAGGAACGCAAGGAGTTCGTTAGCAATGAGCGACTGTTCCATATCACTAACAAAAGAGCGTCGGCTTACGCCGCGCTATGCATTTAATTACATATAAATATAACACGTCTGTTTCAGCTTACGCTCACTGACTGACTAATAATAATCTGCACAATGTTCCTGGGGACGGGCAAACCCATAAGGACACATAGCCATTAATTTATCATTGCACAGGTACCATTAAGCCGGTTTTTTTATTATTTCACGTTTATATTTCAAACTCTTTACTTTTACTACAGTTTGATAGGCCAGAGTTTATTCGCTAAGCCAACTATGTATATACACATACTAGGAAGACGAAGATGCATTGACAATGTCTGCTATGATTTTAAACGGTAGTAGCCAATATCTATTTCTTATATACTTTTAAGCACCCGTTAAATTTTTTAGGTGGAGCCATGGGCAAAAGGCTTGTATATTATACAACTAGCCTTTCCCCGCGGCTCCGCCCGCTGCTTCGTTTTCGGCTTGGGCGTTATTTTAGTACAAGTACATTTTAGGTACAAATATAAGAAAAAATCTGAAAACTATGCATTTGTAATTAAATCATAAAAAATATAGTCTTAAACGTAATGGAATGTACTTGTCCGGTCTTTTAGATGAATTTCGGATCCAAAATATTTGAGTTTCAAACAAAAATGCCTGAACCTTAACGCACCGAGATACGGGCGATTTTGAGGCCTGCGTCTTCCGTCAATTTTAGAACGCTGATGAAATAAAGTCATTAGTTTACAGCTGAATATCTTCTCTAAAGATTTGCGTGGGAATTTTTCGTTAGAGAGTTGTTTATTTAGTATGATCAGTAGAGTTCAGGTTTACTTAAAAGTCAAAGTCTATTTACAACCTGTATAAGTTTAAATATGGATAATATTAGCACGTGATCCTCATAACATAGGTAGAACTCCTATTTGAAAAACTTTTGCTATGGGGACTAAGTGAGTTATGAGAAGGCGAGAAAAATGTTGCGAATTTTGCATAAATATGAGTAACTATCATATACCTATAAATCCCATGTAAATCAGACAGAAATACCATTTAACCAAAAGGCTAAGCTTTGTTCATAAAGGATCATTTAAATATGATGAAATGACACGATACTTTTGAGATTACAGACCATTTAATTAAGATAAAATGAAAAGTGTACAGAGCTTGCATGTATGGAACACTTCAAAGTGTTTTATACCAACAAATACTGCAACAATCACTCTGAAATTAATATACGATAAAGTTGAGGAATGACACTATGTCCATGCTGTTGTGAAAACTAGATTCCATTAAATTTTCTCGATAGAAAAAAATACAAAGCTGAATATTTTCCTGAAAATGCTTTCATTTGAGAGTGATGCTTCACACGACGACGCTTATGAATTCTGAAATATTACATCTGAAACACAAAGGAGGGAAAAATTGTGCAAAACTGGGTTACTACCCTGTTGTACACTTCGATTGTGCCCACAGAGCGGTATCAGGATGTACTTATAGGATGGCAATGAGACGTTTTGAGCTAGGATTCGAAAGCAGCGGTAAGAAGATACTGCCTAGCCTTTTCATACCGGCAGTTAAAAGTTATAATTTCAGGAAGCTTTAGAGATGTGAGATTTTGTTTCAGCATAGTTGAAATATTTACTAACATATAGCACTTTTTAGTGAAGTTGTCGGGAAGCAATTCCAGTATTCTTCAGATGGTTTGTGGAGCCAGCCAGACTAACTTTACTTCCTGAATAAGTAACACTAAAGATCTTTGTGCCAACATACTCCATGATAATATTTATAATAAGGATAAAGTAGTTTAACAGGTTGCTTAAACTATAAGCAAGACCCAAACTATTATACCTCTGAAATCATGATTCACGATCGTTATCAACAGCAGCCACAAACCCTGAAAATTGCATTAGAGATTCACGTAGTTAATATTTTCTGAAAATGCATAGATTTTATACAAAATATCTGCCATCACAATTTCCTATTTCAACCATTCATCATCAAAATTAAGGGCTTTTTACAAAAACAACGCAACTAACAATATTATCGATTTTTTGTTACTGGTATCACTGAAATCCTTATCAAATATTCTAAAGAATGGTAAAATCCTCTTTTTACAAAAACAACGCTAACGACATAAAAACAGTGGTAAAAATATCAGGGTTTTTACAAAAACCACGTAAGTTTAAACTATTTTTACAAAAATCACGCATCTGGTGAATTTACGTTGTTTTTGCAAAAGCCAAACGTACGGTTAACTACAGTTCTGACATAACGCATAATACTTTTTTACAAAAATCATGTATCTGATGCATTAACGTTGTTTTTGCAATAACTAAACGAACATTTGACAAGTGAGACGTTTTTCATTTTTGAATTTTACTGGCAGAGCTGATGCAATTTGCTTCGCATTAATATGGAGAACGAGGTGGATATTAGTAAAAACAAGAAAAGAGCTAAGAAGCAGAAGAAAGAAGACATAATAAAAGCAAAAAAAGCGAAGGGTGAAGAACATATCAACCATAGAAACCAGTTGGTTTTAGCACGCCAAACCGGTGATGATTGCAGGTTAGTGCTTGTTAGTGTAAATCTGGATATTTTAAGTGATATTGTCTTGATTATTGTTTTTTCTTCTCTTTAGATGCAGCCGTCTACAGTGCTTTTCAAAAATATCTGCAGCTGAGAAACAAATAATTTTAGACCTTTTCAACAGTTTTGGAAATAAAAATGATCAAGACGCGTATTTGATGGGCTTGATTTCATCGTCACCTGCCCAACGACATACCAACGACAATCCTAAGGTATTCCGTATGTCAACTTTTAAGTACAAGATACGCATTGGGTTGCAAGAAGTTCCGACGTGTTTTACCGCATTCTGTAGTATTCATGGAGTTGGCAAAAACCGTATTCGTCGCCTGCAACGATTGTTATTGGCAAATGAGGCTGTACCTAAGGATCTGAGAGGAAAACACACGGTGAACAGAGCAAAAAAAACACCTGAGGCTATTTTGATTTTGATAAGGTATCACATATCCTCATTCAAGGCAAGGCAATCACATTACTCGCGAAGGGATAATCCTCACTGTTTTTATTTGACAGAAGATTTGACAGTGAATAAGATGCATAACATGTTTTTAAGATCACACTGGATTAATGTTAGCTACATGGTTTACTGGACTGTTTTTACAAAAGAATATAAGCTTAGGTTTGGCTTGCCTCGCTCCGACACTTGTGCAGTTTGTGATTCATACAAGCTTAAGATTAAATGTGCAGCACTTCCAGAGACTGCCAACATTCTACACACAGAACACAACTTACATCTTGCTAAGGCAGAAAAATTTAGACAAATGAAAAAAGATCTGAAACGAAGAGCACAGAGAGGTGAAATCATGTGCTTAAGTTTTGATTATATGCAAAATCTCCCTCTGCCACACATTCGAACTGGTGACGTTTTCTACAGCCGACAACTGTGGAATTTTGTTTTCGGTATTCATGATTTGGGAAGGAATAAAGTATGTATGAATAGTTACTTGGAAACAGAAGGAAAGAAAGGTCAAAATGATGTGACATCCCTTCTACTAAAGTATTTCAATGAGCATGAGATACATTGTGAAAACCTTGTACTCATTAGTGATGGGTGTTCCGGTCAAAATAAAAATTATGTCATGATTAATTTTCTATATGCATTAATCCATATTTTTGGTTTGTTTCACACCATAAAATACATATTTCCAATAAGAGGCCATACTTACCTCCCAAATGATCAAGATTTTTCACTAATTGGTAATTTAAAAAAGACAAGTACTGTGGAAACTGATGAAGAATGGAATGACATCATTGAATCAGCACGAAAAAATCCTTCACCCTTTGAGGTGAAGCGTGTGAAACATGACACGTTTTATGACATAAAAAAAGCTTTGGAACCATTCTTTTTAAAACAGAGTAAGCCACCAATGCGTATAAAAAATGTACGTATGGTGAAAATAAAGAAGGATTCAGCGTATGTATACGTAAAGTACAACTTTACAGGAGAATGGACAGCAATAAACATCAGGAATAAGAAACGTTTGCCTACTGAAGTTACCTTCAACTCTCTGTATACTTCTACGATTCCGCTGAACGAACACAAAGCGCAAGACTTGTATAAGCTAAAAAGCTTTTTGTCTTCACCAACAAAGTGTGAATTTTATGAGAAGATTTTGAATGGCAACGTAGATTCTAGTTTGTTAGATGTAGATATTGATTCAGAAGACAATAGTAGCGGAGGAGAGTAATTAAAATTAAAAGAAAGTTTGTTTTCTATAAGTAAATTGAGAATAAACATAAATAATAACATAACATTTTTCTTTTATTTTTCTTTTCCAACATTTTTTTTTACAAAAACAAGTTATATGCTTTGTTTTTACAAAAACAACATATGTACTACTGATACATTTCTATTTATTTCAAAAACTATGAATAATACAAATTAATACAATATGTACAAATATCACACACAAACTTTAAAATGTTAGCAAAATACATTCAGTCCCTCTAAATTAAATGTATTAATCTCAGATCATTTTTTGTCTCTCCTGTAAAACATAGCTCCATAAAATTACGTTATTTTTGTAAAAAACCCGTCAATTCCAAGGCACTTCTAGTAGACCTACAAAAATAATCTAGACCTTAAAAAGTGTAAGAAACTGATCCTTTATAGATCTTATAGCTGTAGGGTACAGGTTGAAGCTATGATAGTGCAAGATGCTTTGCTTGTATTATGGCAAGTAGAATCGCTATAGCACTTTCATATATTTTTAGCGTTTCTATAAGCCTTTAACATCGCTCTGAGTGCCAATGGTGTTAAAAAACGTTAGTATATCTCTTGGAGCCATAAGTATCACTAACATAACAACTTTTTATGCCTCTCAGATCTAAGACATGGCCTAATTATCGCTAAGGTTTGTTGGGAAGAAGTCCGAAAAAGTGTTATTTTGTTACCATCGGTCAGTACGTATAATTTTTTAATATATATATTTGACATTGCCGCCCGGTCGCCCGCAGTTGAAGCAAAATGATCTCTAAGTCAATAAAGTGTAAGTTCATTTGAAATGGGCGCGTGGCGCGGCACCTGTGCTGTGCGTTTGTCATAGCCGATAGTAATTTGCACCCTTTGACATAGCCATCTGGGCGCTCGCAATTAAAGAGAAATGATCTTTAAATCACTACAATTAGGTGTAAGTTCATTTGAATATACAGCGCGGCGCGCAACGCCTATGTAAGTGTCGGTCTGTGATTGATCTGATTTCTTCTTTTTATGTAATTAAATTCGTTAGCTCATTTCATTTGCGACAACCACCTAATTAGCACGGAAATTGTAGTTGTTGCTTGTGAAGCAGGATGACATGGTCTACCTAATCGAATGTTTTTGCCTAATTAAAATATACTGCACACAAAAAGTGTCAAAAACCAGCGAACATACTGACAAGTGATGCTTCACCATCTGCCCTCTTACTTCAAGAGCGTGCATCCTATTCAAATTTAATGATGGCCGCTTTTGATTTGTATAAAACGAAAGTAATATCATTTTTACTAACCCCAAATTCATTGGCCATGTCTGTATTAATTACATTAATGTGAGTGTGATAAATCATTAACCAGCGTGTTTATTTCAGGTTTGGAAGGTGACACGACATTTTAATAACTCAGTAGGAAAGGCCTTTCACTCATCAGTGCATCTTCTATGCGTGTAAAAGATTACAAAGATATTAAACTCGTTTTTGAATAATAATTTATTTGACAAGCAAAAATCATGCCAATGTCATGCGAGCAGAGACAAGCCTCTCTTTAGCTAAAAATAGTTTTAAAATCAAAAATCATCAACCTTCCTACGATGCTATTTATATTTTATATAAAATATATAAATCAGTTTAAATAAACCAATATATTGCCTAGATTTTGTCAGCTGGCAGGAATTTCTCGATATCCCGATTATGCATTGTTAAGTATATTATGATTTAAGTCGAGTTTGTCCCTTTTGTCATATGAAGTAGACGTGTAATAAACAAACAAAAGAAACGTGAAAAACTATCTTATTCAAGTTACATCTAATTTCACAAGTTTAAACATTTAAACCATTGTGTACCGCCAAAAAATATTATGTCTATCTTCGGTGTTTTTAAAGATATCGAAATTCCAGTTAGACCATTTTGTACAGAAAAAAAAACGGAGCAAAGTAGTAACAAAATCTAATTTGGGTGTAAGTCGAGTTAAACCGTTATTCACCGGAGGCACAGACATATTAGTCAATCCGACGAGGGTCTCACGACGTCCACTCCGACCCAGCCGGTCCCGCATGAGCACGTGTCAGCATTTGTGCAGCTCAAGACGAATCTGCTGCTGAATATGTCACGGTGCAAAAGAAAGTTAAACGTTAGTATTTCTTATATATTGTTTACTATACTTTGTTATTTGATAATTTTGCGCAAGTGGACAATTATTTTCTTTATATTTTTATTAAAAAGTTAATATAATTTAATAAACATTAAATTTGATTACAATTTTATCAACTATGCAGATTTGAGGCTGAATAAATATATGCCATCAAGAACAAAACTTGTAAAAAAACCACATCAATTCATATAAACGTGTGTCGTGACAATAAAAAGGACCCTAGCTCAGCATATGCTACGGGTGTTACCAGTAACATCCCGCAACGCTGTTATTCTGCTAGGTGATGGGTGATGATTTGATGATTGAAATCTGAATTATAAATGTGAAATAAATATATATACGTTTAGCTATAGATATATTTTTAGGGTTCCGTAGTCCGACAAGGAATCCAAGTTTCGCCATGTCCGTCTGTCCACGGCTTAGCTCAGAGACTATAATAATAGTATTAATAAAGTCATTTATTTCAGGCAAAAAACTTATACAAAAATATTTACATTGCGTTTGCTGAATCTATTTTCAGTTGTTTTATAAATGAAATCTTTAAATTTTTTTTGACAAATCTGTCACTATTTGGTATTGATGGTGAATTTGGTGAACTCATGAGTGATTAAACATCAAAAGAAATGGCGAGCTGACAATTTTTTTTAAGAATAGCATTTTATTTTAATTCCGGTATTACTATTTAATTAATTGTTATTTTGGTATGTTTTCTTTAGATTCATTTTTAGTTTTATTTTTAGTATTGTATTGCTTTTTAGTTTAAAATTTAATTACGATATACAGTACAATGTTCACTTATGTAGCAGTATTTTTTAACTATGTTGTGCCTTTTGTAAACAAGGCGCACACTTCTTGTATACAAAAGGCATGCAAATTGCATGTAAATCTTCCACTGCCCCAAACATCTACCTGTTATCGCAAGCGACCCAGCTACTTCACTAATTCGTCCATTTGATGACAAGGAAATAATTACTGAAGTGTATGTCAAACGTTATAAAAATACTGTACGGAATAATTGTTTATTTCAGTCTCCATAAAACTGTCTTTTCAATGAACGGAGAAAAAAGTATTGGAAAATATTTGGAACGAACGAAAGTTTTCTCGGTGTTTTATTGAGATTAATATTTTCGTGGCAGAAATACATGAACGTATAAATATAACCCTCGTGGAAATCCTTTAGTATGATCAGTAATGTGTGTGGTTTTATTAAAATAATTTACATCGTTTATACTGTCGTTATTTAAAGAGGCTTATGATGCAATATGTCTATCGCACGAAAAACATAATCTGAAAAAGTGCGCGGCCGGATCAAGAAAAGGTTGAACGTTGCTGTTTTTTGTGAAGAATATTTAAACATAAATACACATGAAAGCGTTTTAAAAAAAATGCGTTTTTATGTTTTACATGTTAACAACTTTCAAGGTGAAAATTCAAGGTATATTTTTTTTTCTCGCAATGACATCAGAATCGTGTATACTTTAATACCCTAAAAGGATTCTTGACTTTGCATTTACACACTGTATACATAACATAAGATGAAGTATTAAAATTCAAAGTATGCTACATAGAACTTATCAATCACGACACCAACAAAATCTATTTAAAGTGTACGAGTGTTAGAAGTTAGATGATGACAATAATAATAATGTTTACATATTATAATGAGTAGTCTAAGTAGTTCTAAAAGTAATCTGAGTGCCATTCCTGATCTATATCCTCTAGATTGTACTGAATAACCTATGCTGTCAGAGAGATGATGGCGTCATCACAAAAAAGTTGTAATGTCCAAACACGGTTAGGTGGTAGAGCTGATGCCGGGCTCGACTGTGGAGGTACCACCATCTTACTCGGAAATCCTCCCGAAGTTATTCGGGGGAGAGTAAGAGGACAGCTCTCAGGCAAAAAAACCAGGCGGCCCACCATTGCCTGGGACCGATGGATGGCGGTATATCCATCCCCAATTGCCGAGCCTTATATAAAACAGACTGGTGACGGGCAGCGGCGTCACTGATGCAAGGGTTTCGGCACCGCGCTCACCAACCCGCCTGCCCAGCGTGTGTGGGTACGCCCAAAATGGCTGCAAATGGTGTTAAAGGCATGAAAATTGGAACGATAGATCTTTAGGTTATTTGAATAAATTTAAACCGTAGCAGGAAAACAAAAAAAAATGGGGTATTATTATGAATGACGTCATCGTATTTTTTGTAAGGGAAAAAAAATTTTGGTCTGAAACCTATCGTGTATGGTATCAAAGGAAAGGGCTTTCTGGGTTCATTCTAAAAATATATCACATCATTACATTTCATTCACTTGTTTTAAATTAAAATGAAAATCATTTTCCCAACATACCAAGTTTGGGCTCCTCCAGCTACGATACGTAACACGCGTTTTGTGAGGATGATACAGCCTTTTGGGGACCTATAAGTGGTTACTACCCACTGTCGGTACCTGCCTAGTATCTATACGAGTTTCTATACAGGAGCTAAAGAAACCTACTTTTTCAAAGAACCTGCAAAGTATATCGAATATATTTTGAAAATATAGCTTTTGTCAACACTCGTGAACGTCACAGATCACGCTGACGTCGGGAATTCACTAAAGCCGATTTTGAAGGCTTTAGTTTTAGTTTGACTTACATAAAATTAAACTTAAGTATGGTTAAAACGAAGAGCCACTTTCAAGTCACCATTACCACAGACTTCAAAATCAGTTCAGGCATTAAGAAGTTATGGTGGAATTAAGAAAAATACCCACATGAACCCTGAAAACAATACATTCCTTTTTTGGGGTTAGTCATGTGAAAAATGCCTGTGTTGTATGTCAAATGTCAATCTGCACACATCTGGTAGCCGTTCATAAATTGTCAATTCAATATAGAGGGGTCCCATACCCTTGGCTGAGATAACAGACCAAACCATTATGCTAACGGGGTGTTTAAGCCTCTCGACAAGGCAGTCCGAGTGGAGCTGCTCTCCTGAGCGACGTCGGACAAAGGAGCTTTTGTACACAGAAATTTGAAAAGTCGACTCGTCGCTGTTGACTTTAGCTATAATTTATGGACGTCTGTATTTGAGAAGTCGAGCGAAGGGTAAGTGGTTGAGAAGATAAATTGATTTAGTTTTCAATATCGCGTCTCATACAAAACATCAAGTGAAACCTATTACACTTTTGAAGAAGTATATCTACTCTTAAGGTTCGTTATCTGTCATTTAAATTTAAACTAAAATACTTACTACTCGACAAACAAATCACCCTTGCTCAGAATCACTACAAAGTGATAAAAAGCAAAAAGAAGAAAATTATTGTAAGCAACCTTTGATGCCAACGTCAAACTCCTTGAACAATTTACCGAATTTTGCATTATTATTTTTATATTTTACACTTAATTGAGAATTGGACGAACTTACCTAAGTGAAGTCCAATTATAATTTTGTGAACGTTGATCTGAAATATAATTGATTTACAGAGTAGTTTTCCTGCTCGCTATTCATTGGCATCGCGGTTTTAGAGACAAAAAATATATATATATATTATTATTATTATTATTATTATTATTTTTTTTGTCTCTGGTAACCCCGCCCACTCCTGTCACTGATTTAGAGCTAAGCACCGTTCGGTTTTGGTACCCGCTATGCTTGGGATCAGATGCTAGATGCTATTGGGTTGGGTGGGTAATTATATTTCAGATCAACGTTCACAAAATTATAATTGGACTTCACTTAGGTAAGTTCGTCCAATTCTCAATTTTATTTCACGTTGATCTGAAATATAATTGATTTACAGAGTAGTTGTTTAGAGTAAGATGCATAGTAGGTACCAACCGATAATTGGGGTATCCCCAGTGGTTCTGGGTACGCGTTGATATAAACACTTGTTTCATAAATAGAGGTATTTATTGAAACTTAATATCATTTTACTCCAGTGCCCTTAAGTAAGTATTATAAAGTAATTTGAGGTACTTGGTTTCTCAAAGGGAACTTAATAATTTCAAATTAACATTTAAATTAATAAACGACAGGTATTAATAAATGTTATAATTATTTTATAATTAATCAGTCTCTTAAATAATCAGCCTGTAATTATAAACTACTGTTATATCTGAGATATAACATAAAGAATAATATTCCTTAATAAGTAGGCGTACATATGTACGTGTCTATATAAATAATAGAAACATGAATTAAACGTTATTGCCACGCCATATTGATTGAAAAAATCCGTTGTTAGGATTGTCGTAGATAGGTAAGTTATAAAATTTTGCAAAAGTTGATGAACTTTCTGACCAGCCAGCTGTTTTCCTGATGACGTCCACAGACACGCCTGCTTTACTAGCTGTAGAGGTGGCGGAATGACGTGTGCTGTGCGATGTGTACTTAGTCGTGTCAATTCCACTTTCCGCTAAAGTTCCTTTTATCCATCTACTGATTGTCTGCTTAGAAGCCCGATGATGAGGCTTTTTAAAAGTAATTATCAGATATTTTTCATGATTTCTGATAGCAGCTGTTTGTTGGAAATAGTCTTGGAGTGATCTGACTGGGCATATTCTAAGTTCTTGAGAGTAAGACGGGAGTTCTAGGACAGTTTCTTTCTTTGTACTCACTGATGTTTTTACGAGATCGCTGATAGTGATCGTAATCTTAGTATTTGATATGGATATATCATCCAGTTTTATTAATGATAGGGTTTGTACCCGTTGAGCAGTCGCCAAAGCTAGTAATGTTACCATTTTCTTAGTGAGCGTTTCCAAGCTTAGTTCAGAATTTTCAGGCAATTTGGCCAGGTAATTTAATACCGTGGAAGGGTTCCATGTCTCTGTGTATCGAGCCATGGCAGGTTTCAATCTAAATACACCTTTCAGGAATCGCTTGATCCTATCATCTGTGCCTACCTTCTCTCCCATGAGAAGGGACAGTGCGGATCTGTGAGAATTTAAGGTGCTGTAGCCTACTCCACTTTCGAACTTTTCTGTTAAAAATTTTATAACAAACGGGACTGAGGTTAAGAGTGATTCCTGATTGTGTTTGTTACAGAATTCCCACCAGCTTTTGTAAGTAGTATTGTATTGTTTCATCGTACCTTCGGAGATGGATGCTAGCATAATGCTTAATGAGCTTTCTGGCAAACCTCGGCGTCTAAATGTTTCCCGCAGAAGATGCTCGCAGCCAGGGTAAGGTGTCTGTTCAATGGGTGTTCTGTCCTGAACGGAGATATTAAAAGGTTAGTACTGGGTTTAAATATTATTGGTTTTGTGACCATCAAGCTCATCGCAAGGGGATACCAGTGTTGTGAATCCCAAACTGGGTAGACTAGAATGCCTTTAGCTTTATCACTCCTTATTTTCTGTAGGCATTTTGTTATAAGGGCAAATGGCGGGAAAGCATAAAAGAAGTACTGTTCCCAGCTTAAAGTTAAAGCGTCAATATCGAAAGCATAAGGGTCCCTCTTCCATGAGACGTAAATGTTGCATTTTTTGTTAATTCTGGAGGCAAATAAATCTATATGGGGAGACCCAAATGTATCCTTTATCAGACAGAAAGCCTCATCACTCAATTCCCATTCGGTGTCTATGTTCGTGTTTCGAGATTCCTCATCAGCAAACACGTTTTCTTTAGATTTTATGTAAGCGGCATAAATATTTATGTCACGTTTTTCGCACCAAACCCATATATCTCTACTAATATTATTTAAATGCGGGAACTGAACACTGCCCATTTTATTTATGCACGCAATGGCGGTAGTGTTGTCGATTCGTAGTAATATGTCACAGTGGCTGTACGATTTTGCGAAGCATTTCAAGCCAAACAGAGCAGCTAGAAGTTCTAGTTGGTTAATATGAAGTTGTTGTTCTGAATG
The DNA here is from genome assembly GCA_910592155.1 of Ypsolopha scabrella. Lineage (NCBI taxonomy): Eukaryota > Metazoa > Arthropoda > Insecta > Lepidoptera > Ypsolophidae > Ypsolopha > Ypsolopha scabrella. Next base: position 15,162,243 of record OU342985.1, read on the forward strand.
TGACCACAAACCTCCAACACTCTCGCCATTGCAGTGCGATCCCCATCCGGTTAGTGATGAGTCTGAAAATATTTCCAATTTAAATTGTTTAGCACAAAGGTTTTTCTTTGAGTTTACATTGTCTGACCACCACTTCAGATCAGGTAGTATGGAAGACGATAGTTTCATTATAGCATCATAGTTATCATGGTTATGTAATAAGGCCAAGTATTTTTCCCTTTCCATTATTTTGGTGTGTACTAATCCATATGGTACAGCAGGGGACGCTGCTACTAGAGTGCCTAGTAATTTGGCAAAGTCCCTTATCTTACAATGTCTAATAAGTAAATTATAAATAATGTTTTATAATTTACTATGAGACCAAGGCATTGAAAAATCCGAAGAGTTTCATCCCTATTGGCTACACATTCTTTATATGTACGGCCAATACATAAGTAGTCATCGAGATAAATTGTTGATAAGAAACCTTGTCTTCGAAGATAACTGGCTACAGGTTTTAATAGCTTTGTAAAAACACTTGGGGCTGTACACAAGCCATAGGGTAGCGCTGTAAATTCATAAAGAATATTGTCAAATTCAAACCGGAGGTATCTTCTATGTTCAGGGCTCACTGATACTAAAAAATAAGATTCTTTCAGGTCTATGGAACACATATAAAATTCCATATCAATGATTGTTACTGCTGTTCTGATGTCTTCCATTTTAAAATGTTCTAATTTGATAAATTTGTTGAGAGGTTTCAAATTTAGAATGAATCTGAACTTGCCATTAGATTTAGGTCTCAAAAAGATCTTAGATATAAATTGGTTCTCACTGTGGCTACATGTTTGCACAGCCCCTAACTCTAACAAGTTAGCAATAGCCTGGCGCATGTTACCTACTTCAGTATTGATTAAATTATTCTTAGGCCTAACACTTTGGATAGGTATGTTAAGGAGAGGGATGTGATATCCTTTGACCCACTGTAATAGGATTGAGTCATTGGTTATGTTTTGCCAACAAGAAATATAATGTGTTATATTGCCTGCATGTACCTGGTTGTCTATCGCCTGTTGCGGGCACCCCGTGGTGCTGCTCTCTCGGAGCGCGACTGGGTGGGACCCGGTCGCTGTTGTGGAGGTACTACCACTCGGCTCTTGGGTCCACCTCGAGGTGCCGTCACTCTGGATTGCTGCCGGGGTTGGGTCAGAGGTGGACCATATCGGTTTCCCACAGTTCCTATCGGTTTGATGTTCACTTTAGTGCCTGTAGGTTTATTAACAACTTTCTTTATCTGTGATGATGACTTCTTGAGTTCCTGGTTGCATTTAATTTTCACTGCCAGTTCCATGCCGTACAGATTTTCATCCCGTTTCACCTTATCAACCAAGTCATTGAAGTTTTTGTCCAGAAGTGGAGATATGAGTAGTCTTCTGGTCCTAGTCTTCTGAAAGTGGATGTCATTTAACAGTTTTGTTGCTTCTCCCAATTTAGTAATGAGTGCAATCTTGTCTACCTCATTATGCTCCATGATATCTGACATGACTTGGCCTACAATAGCGGTGGCAACACCTAGTTGATGCTGTACTGTCTCCAGGGATCGGTCCCTAATTTTAGAGCTCTCAGTCAGAACTGCTTTTACCTCTTCGTTAAGAATTGGTGCGTCAAGTAGCTGGCAATTCTCGGGCAGTTTATGTTTTTTAAGAATTGAATCTTTCTCCCCCTTTGTAAGACCATTTATCAGGATGTAGTTCCATCTTTTGCTGATTCCGTCCTGTATTTTTCCTTCAAACTTCTTTATACATTCATCGTATTCTGTACCCAATGCCTCTCGGAATGAAGCTATTGGGTCGTTACCCTGGGGTACGTCTTCTCCAGCCTCTAACGGCAACTGCTCCTGGCTAACCGTGTTGATGGGCTGTTCATCGACTACAACTACGTCATCCTCGGCAACCTGGTCGTCTTCGACATCTGTAAACGTAGACATTTATTTTAAATACCTATGCAAAAGTTAGTTTGCTAGAACATCGCGTGTCCTATTTTGCGAGCTAACTTGTGCTACGTATCTCGTACGCATGTCACTGGGTATCTCGTACCAAATCAAAGCTATGGTATCTCGTACCAGGTTTGATCTTCGCGTTAAAGGTATCTCGTACCAACGCGGTAGTAGTTTGTAGGTTATGTTTCTGAGCTAAAAATGTGGTATGTTAAGTATGTTCAAAAGTTATCAGGAACATTTAGGTACCTTGTGGGTCTGCAGATGGAGCTCGAGGTGAGGGATCTAAGCGAAGACGCAGAGGGCTTCTACTCCGGCTTCTGCTGCGACGTCGATTCCGACTTAACATTTCCTCGATCTTCTTCAATTTCTTCCATAATTTGCGTTCACTAGGCATTATGAAAATGTTGTTTAACACAGTAAAAATCACGATGCCGGCGAAAACCGCGAAAAGGAAGTGACAGGAGTGGGCGGGGTTACCAGAGACAAAAAAAAAAAAAAAAAAAATAATAATAATAATATATATATATATTTTTTGTCTCTAAAACCGCGATGCCAATGAATAGCGAGCAGGAAAACTACTCTGTAAATCAATTATATTTCAGATCAACGTGAAATAAAATTCACTGGATTTAATGATAATTTAGATTTTGTAGCTTATTTTCCGAGCTAATTTAGAGTAAATATTTAGTGAGCTAATTATGTATCTGGGCATTAGTGATCGAACGCGCATCGGTGCACCCGGCCATGATTGACCCGCGTCAATCGAATTCGAATTTCAAATTCAAAACTGTCATTATGACAGCGGCAATAACGGTTCTTTTGTTTTAGAAAAAAATTGACATCCTTTTTTTGAAGATATTTTAGTGGTTACCGTCGTTCTACTACTAACAAACGTAGATGAGCCTTAGGCCTACCATGAGTTTTACTTACTCTACACGTTACCGTCTGCGTAAAATAGTTTGTATCAGAAATGCTGGTTCCTGTAGCAAGCCGCTAGGGGCGCTGCACAATTTGCCTACCTATCTCACAACTTTCTAAACACAGATTGGCCTCGAGCCAGCAGACTTATTTGGAATTCTTCGAGGTAAACTTGTTAATTATATATACGTTATTATCAGTGATGGGATATTCCAATGCTTTTTGCCCCAAAGTACTAACATTCAAGTGTATGGAATAGACTTTTGCTTAAGAAGATAAAAGACTCGACAGGTCTTAAACAATGTCTGTTTATGAAAACCGTTTTACGTATCGAGCCCCCCCCCCCCCCCCCCCCATTGAGGCGCTGAAATCTAAGTGTGAATATTACAGAAGCGGGGCACAATCTAAGTATTAATGTGGAAAAATGAGGCTAAACCAAATTAGATTGCTTAAAAATATTCAAATGAAAATCTTGAATATTTTAAGAATGTCTTAAGAGCTTGTCTCCCAGACGGATAGGCAGAAAATACTGATCTCTGCTCGCTTTAAGAGGATAGTTCCCGCAAAACTGTAATTTTTTCTTCCTTGTCTGAAGAATCTAGCAATACTACACGTATAAAAAAAGTGTACTCTGCCAAAAAAGTTATGCACACTCATATCGAAACAGAATCTTCAGAAGTCATTCCAATATCAAGAAATAAAAAACCGAAGATGGATCTAAAAAGTTTTCATGTCAAGGCTTAAGATTATTTGAGCGAAAACCTGTAAATATATTATTCGTGAATTAAAATCAGTATAAACTGTATTAAACTCTGGAAACTTTTGGCGCTTCGCTTTTCCAAATTCATCAATTGAGATAACACAACAAGCAATACAATATACTAAAACGAATGAAGTATTTTTCATTTTATTTCCGCAAGTACCTACTGAAGTATGTTTTTATGTAGAAGTTGTTCAGATTATATGATATAATTTAAAGATAGCTGTCCATTTACACCATTTAAAATGTAAAAAAATACGATTGAGTTTTCAGCGAAAGTTGTTTTTGTGAATGGTTAAAAGGTCGCCTACCTTTTTTCATAATATTGGTATGTCGAAATAGTTTTTCGATTTTTCTAGTAAAAGATTGTTCGTAAATTTCTTCGCCTTTCGCCAACGGAGCTACAATTTCGGTTCGGCTTATATAAACAGAATATATCTTGGTCCGGGGTTGTTTAATATCCGATACTAAACAACTTAACCGCGCTCTGCTACCAGAAAATGTTGCTAATAAGCAACTCAAACGCGTTCTGCTACCAACAAATGTATGAAAAGTAACATTTTCACAAGAAAAGTAACGCTTTTTATTATTTTCGTATTTTAATAGAATATGCACAATTTAAATATTATTTAGTACTTTAACATATAACTATACCTCTTACAATTTCAGCATTTTTTTGTGGTTGATTTTATTCGTTAGGTGTAAGCGTCAAAAAAATGGCACAATAAAAACAGTAAAAATATTTTTACCTACGTGATCATTGAAGAAGAAATTACTGAGGCTTTAAATAAACTGAAAGAAAATTAAATACCAACTGACCACTGCTTAGAAAATATTAGTCCTTACAGATTTCTTTAATATTTATAGCAAGAGCAAAAGTTATTTAAAAGACAATAGAGAAGAGAATAGAGTATATAAGGTCCTTTAATAATAATTTCAAAAACCACCCACAATACGGTGCGTTAGAGTACACGCATTTTTGTTTAAATCTCAAATATTTCGTAAAATAATAGTTGAAGCTATGTTCGCAGTAAAAACCTGATAGCTATCTCTGTGACATGAACCTACCAGTATTCAACTTACACAACAACAAAGTATGTCTGTGATTTTTACAAAAACATCGCGGCAATGACAAGAAAAATAATTAATATCAAACAGACAAAAATACGGAGCGGGTTCTTAAGGGGAGGTGGAATATTGTTCCAGCACTTGGTTGAGAGATACCAAGACGTTTCTTTTTATAAATCTTTGACATGAATTAATATGATTAATATTTATAGTAAAGCGAAAACCGACAAAGTTGAAAAGAGTAATATTCTTAGAAAACCTTCACAAACTCAAAATACTGGAGTAATAAGACGCAATATTGATTGATAGACAAAGGTCACCAGGCCCATCAAAAGCAGCTCTAATATTACTTTCTCGCCTGATTTGTGAGCGGAAGCTAGTGTTGCCACCTGCCATTTCTTGATTTAAGGGTTATCGGCATCAAAAACACGGGATTAATATTTTATACGCGTCATTAACAACATTTTCAGTACTTAAAAATAACCAAAACACTTGAAATTATTCAATGTTATGCGTTACATTTTAGCTAATGCAGTTGTAAACACGCTTTTAAGTTTGTTAATGTAATGCAAATAAAATGCCTACATTAAAGTACGTAATTTTTTTGCGAACACTTTATTATTAATGACCTATTTTCGCAAGTTGCTTTAAAACACATTAATTGCATACTTTTTATTCAAAGGTAAGAAAAACAATATTATGATGTGCATTTTATACCGAGGTAAAAAGTAACCCCCTTAAGGTTAATTGCAAAATTTTGACTCAAACTTTACTGAGTTAGTTACAAAATCCCTGATTTAATCAATTTCCTGACATTTTCGTAAAGGTTTTATGTTTAAACAATATATGTAAAGTAATATCATTGCGGTATAGAAAAGCAGTAAAGAAAATCGGCCCTCTTATTGTCTAACTTCAATTATTGATATTATATTCATCACTATTAATTAGCATAATTTATACTTGCGATTGTCGAAACTTGGAAAACATCATAATTAAATTCACTTGTACTTGTTTCACTGGTTTTAATTTTAAGATTTACACGTTAATCCCGACCGGTTTCGGTTAATACACGATTCTCAAAGGATTCAGGAATTCAGTAAATTAAACTAACATTACGACGAGCCGTTGAAAATGTACACAATGATCATGTCGAAACGAGAATATAAATATTGGTAGGTAAATCAATAAAAACTTCTATTATCACCTCTGCTTTATTATTTTAATGAACCTTTTAATATTCACAATTTTTATTTGACGTTTATATTGTTAATATTGAAATTTGTTTTGACATTATAATAATTATTCTAATTAAATAAGCATAGACTTGTGTTAGAAACTACTATAAGGGCTCTTTTAAATAAACAATCAAGAAATATGAAACTTTGCAGCACACGCAACAAGCGAACACGAATAAGCAAAGTTCTGCATTGTACAAAGTTCTCGTCCCTGACGATGCGGTATAAAAGCTTTCGTGAATAAAAATCATTGATTTCTTTGCAACAGAATTAATTTAGTTTAGATGAAAAACCTGCAAATACTTATTTTTTTTCTATTCAGGAAGGTATTCTGTTTTGCTGATTTTTATTTTTTTGCCAAGAAATATTTTTTTCTACATTCTAATCCACTGCAGCCATTGATGTACACATACTAGCGACATCATACAACTTCTATGAAACACGGTGTAAACAGCCCGGCGCGTGAGACAGAAGATGCGTAGTACAAAATGTATGGCAGTTTTAGGATAGATTCGTGCGCCGCACGCGACCGGGAATTGCCGAAAGAATACGAAACGAAACGAGTAGTTCACTCGCGTACCCCGAGGCCTTCACCTATTTACTTACATTGAACTAGTTTTCAAGTTGGTAGGATAATAAAAAAAAAACCACATCAAATCGATTCAATTGTCCGATTCATTGCCAAATACTCTGTGACGGACTTGAGCGTTTTATCGCGGTGTTTATTTTGTCTACCCTAGCCACCATGTTACCAATATGCTTTTTTGGTAAGTAATAAATCATTTTTTATTTTTTTTTTTATTTTTTAAGTATTTGACATTGGCCTTTTTGTGTTGGACGTAAAGTAACATTTTTCCTAACCTATGCTATACATTTAATTTATATAATTTATCAGAAACCATGGCTTGTTTGCACGAACTAGCGAACATTAGGAAATTTGCAAAAAAAAATATTTTACTCCTGGTAAACTGGCATTTTATCGTGCGTGGCTCGCTATAAGCCTTGCCTAAATTTGCACTCTGTTTTATAACACGTTCCATCCATCAGCCTGTCACCAGTCTGTTTTATATAAAGTTCGGCAATTATAACACGTTATCCACGTCAAAATCCTTCTCTCTCTCTTTAAATTTCACAGAAGATATTTGTTTAATTTTTATTTTGTATGAAATTTGACTTTGCTTTGCTTGGTGTTCCCCATAAATTAGCCCTCATTATTCTTACAATAGACATATCACGTTGAATAGACTCTGCAGTAAAGTTCTCGCGTTCGTCAGGGTATGAAAATTGTAAAGTAGAACACGGAGTGCACTCGCTTTGTGTCGCGGCTCTTTGTTCCACAAATAATGTTTCGGAAGTGCAGATAAATTACAATATTGCGTGCCCAAGTATATGCACATACGTTCTCTAGGAATCCTTTACGGGAAACTATGACAAATTGAAAAATTCGCCTAGTAGATATCTAATATGAATAAATACAAGTATGTCAAAAGTAATATTCGTCTGCCTTTGATCCATAAACTGTTTCCTCTACTACAGCTGCCTCGATTTATTGGTTTAGAAATTGATGATATCGACGCATGATTGATAAGATTCCGCGGTCACAATAGTGTTCTTCAATTACGGCTAGTGCGGCTCAACAAAACGATCATTTAAAAAACAGAGAAAAGTAAATCTCAAATGGAGCAGGGTAGTCAAAACAGCGTTACACATTTCTTCACCTTAAGGCGACTCTATTCGCCTGAACTCCCATACTAGCGCAGTTCGCTGATCATATCCTTATTTATAGATACTTGCTTATTATTTTTTCCTTTTCAACATATCCCATACAATATCCATGACGTGAAACTAAAACATTTATCTAAATAAAATATATACTACATCGTAGTCTGTGGTGTGACAAATGAAAAAGAATACTATAAGCAATTGAGTATAAGGTGGCTTTTGTTATCGAAAATAGACATCCAATCGTTACATTATATCCTGGTTCGTCCACTGCTGGACATAGGCCTTTCCAATATTTCGCCACTTTTGGAGGTCCCGCTGGAAGAAATGCCTATACACACGGGGCATGCGAGTTGCTGTGCATATAGTCACAGATTATTACAATAGTTACTACGTAAATAGTACCCAAAACCTCGCACAAGTGACGCGGCTGGCCGACACTGCAGTCTGTTTTATAAAATGACTGCCAGAAATTGGAGATGGGTATAGAAAATGAAGAATATGATAGCGCTTGATACAGTACTCTGTCTCACTCTGTTGATCTACCTAAAGAGGGACAGACAGTGTATAACGAGCTGTCAAACCTCGATATGGTCTACCAGTTACCCAGAAATTGATGTAAAAAGATACTTTATCCAAATTAGCATAGACAAACTACGATCATATCGATGATTTCTATAATGGTCAAGTGCAAGTTCAAATTAGAATTTAAAAAAAATTGCTTGGTGCTGATAAAAGATGTTACCATTTTCAATAAAGGCAAAATTAAAAGGTAATTTTGAACGCTAGCCTCTCAATATTTGAGATCCAGGGCAGCTCTCAGGCAAAAAAAACCAGGCGGCCCACCATTGCCTGGGACCGATGGATGGCGGTATATCCATCCCCAATTGCCGGGCCTTATATAAATCAGACTGGTGACGGGCAGCGGCGTCACTGGTGCAAGCGTTTCGGTACCGCGCTCACCAACCCGCCTGCCCAGAGTGTGTGAGTAATACCTAAATAAACAAAAACAAAAAAAAAAATTAATTTATATGTATCATACTTTAATTTTATTCTAAATGTAAACAATTTCGTCTGAATAAATGGCTATTGATTGATTGATTGATTGTAGAAAGTAAAGTTAGTCTTTTTTATTTAATGTAAAATGTAACGTAAAAATATTTTAATTTGAATTAAGTATGTACACATATGATCACTGTTTTCCTTTTTTATGTATTCCTTATCTTTTTACGGTTTGCTGGAAGAAATATCTCATAGAGATAAGCTCACCGCTGTACACTAATTTTAATTTTTAACTTGTGTAATTGCGTATTTTTGTGTACAATAAAGAATGAGAATGAGAACTATTTTGGAATGAAGATGCCCGCCACTGGGTTTTACCCGCCATGTGGACGTTTGTTCTATAAATTGGAATTTTCCAGAATTAAGAACGAGGCAATTCTTGTCGGCCCAGGCTGATATACGTTCTAGGTCTTGATTTTATTTTATAACTGCAGAAAGAGTAAAAAAAAACCACTATTTATTAAACCATAAATCATTACAAAGGTTACTTTGGTGAGACCCTGGTATAAGTTAAGGATAACTTGAGGTTCAGGGATCTCGCGCTTCCTCTTGGAAGTTACGAAGTTATTTAGACGTTTACTTAAATAGTTAAACAAATAAAAACTATAGATCCAATAGAGAGGCTATCGGACATAGGACACTCACGATCAGAATTCGGCTTGGGATTTATTTTATGAACATCCCTTTAAGCCTATGTGTTGCCCAGGGCCCAGGGTCACTACGATGATAGTAAAAAACCGCATCCAAATCCGTTCAGTGGTTCTCAAATTAAACCGGAACCTACATACATAAAAAAATTTAAATTATTGTTTTGTCCTCAGTACAATGCCAATAACCCATTTAATTTTAAATTACCTACGCGAAAATATTCCATGTACAGACGCGACTTTCTTCTACTTTATTATTTGTATATAATGTTATTATATATGATGGGTATGTTATGTACAATTAAGAAATTATCATTGTGCCGAATGTATGTGGTGAATGTTATGTTTGTTGCATGTTGTTCTGGTTGTAGTGTTCAGGGCTTCCAATTCTGTGTCTGACCATTTTACGATTCCAAATGAATATGTGAGAATAGGGATAGCGTAAGTGTTAATGGCTTTTGTTTTATTTCTGGCCGAGAGTTGCGTTTTAAGTATTTTACTCATCTCTGTTTGTATTTGGTTTTTAGTGCGTTTTTTATTTCTGTGTGGTCAATGGACGTGCTTTGTTGGTATCCTAAATACTTGTAGGTCTCTTTGGGTTCCATGCTGTCTATTGTCCCTGTTTGTTGTTCTAAAATGTATGACTCTTCTTTCAATGTCACCGTCACACTTTCCATCGCGTGTGCTTTATTGGAATAAGAATATTATTATACATAATGCAATTAATATTGAATTATTATTGTAAGAAATCGGACACACAGTGACGTGCGCCTACGCTCAGGTCAGGTTCGTGACCACTGACCTATATAATACCACTGCTCAGTACAAATAAAAGCTAATATACTGTGACAGCTGTACAGATCCTGATTTGGAATAGAATATTGGCTTTATTTCATTAAAATCGGATCTCAAAAAAAAAGTTATCGTCATTTATACATTTTTGGAATTTACTTTTCTACTGGTAGTAATTACTATCACAATAAAATAATATTTAATATCGATAATAATTATAATGGTATTTTTAATTTATATTAATAATTGAGAATTACTGTGTTGGTGCTGCCTCGCAAACATAATATGTTTTAATTATTGTTACAATCATGAAATTTTTTATTTACCCATAATATGTATATTAAAATTTATACCAAAATTACAATTATGCCCGAGATTAGTGATTCTTAGATAAGTGATTCTTCCATCATCGGCTGTAAGGATCATTAAAAGTTTAAACCCTCAGAGCATATAAAACTAAAGCGAACGCGTGTGTTTCAATATCATCCATCGTGCATGTAGGTGGAGGCGGTATAGGGTTCTTTATAGTGTGCGTATCGGCGGGTTGGGTGCGCTTATGCCTTCTTTATTTTCTTTCAAAAGACATAAAGTTCTTGATGTCTGTTTTATTTTAGGAAAACGGAAGTGACTTTGAAGGGACTTTTTTATTATTTATTACAATTTAATGGTCAGTAAGACAGTTTTGGGCCCTTACTTTTACTTGTTACTTAGGAATTAAATATTTAGTCGAGACAATGATCAAAAATATTGTTTCATGAACGAAAAGAAATCCGGATGCAATGAGAATGAATGAATTGGCTAATTGCGAGAAAGGGTTCCGTACCGCCCCACAATATTTTTATTTTTTTTATTTATTTATATACATTTTATGCTATACAATCTTTACAGGCTTACAAGAAAGTTTTGAAACGAAAATTAAACTTTAATGAACTTTATTGGACTTTAAACGTTCAAGTAGTATAATTTAGGTTATATATTTATGAAATAACAACGCGGTTAACTCGATAACAGATTTTGTACTTATTTGTTTGGTGTAACCAGGCGAAAGAAAAATAGTTTCTTCAATATTAATTTCAACACTTTTTTGAAAGACTAGGTATATATAAATATGTATGTAGCTAATAGCTTTGTATGTTAGTATGTTATCTCTTTTATTGATGGCTTATGTTATCATTTGGAGCCAGGGGTCGGTCGGCCGCCCTCTCCCAAGAGAATAGTTCACAAGAAGATGACAGCTTTTGTTGGCATTAATCACGGACAATTCTAGCCAGTCCATGCACCAATTAGCTTTTCAAATAAATGAATTAATGAACAAAAACACTTTATTGCACACAAAACAAGATATTTACAAACATATAAACATCAGACAGAAGGAAAGGGCGGACTTATTCCTACAAGGAATTTCTCCCAGTCTATGGAAAAACAGAAACATTTTGGACTGTCTTCTCCTATTTTGTTTAATTATTATGTGAATGACTTGATTGAGAGACTGAGCGGAGCTGGAGTCGGTTGTCATTATGGTGGAATCTGCATCAATAATCTTAGTTATGCTGATGACGACCAGGTTTTGCTCTGTCCTTCAATTAAGGGATAACAGTAGCCACGTGTCCAGTTTTATTAAAAAAAAGAAGCAATCATCCGCTTAGATGCACTTTTCACGCGCGCCACTTTGGTTGGTTTCGGCTCATCTTGAAAGACCCATACGCTCGATTGCTGCTTTGTTTTGGGATCGTAGCAATAAATCCATGTTTCGTCACCTGTTACTATGTCCCAGACCAAATTTGACAAAAAATCACCTTTCTATAGAACTTTAGTCAGCATATTGAACCACTTTATACTGGGAAGTGAAAAAACATATTTTACTAAAAAAATCTTTTTTCCTCTTGGGTCAGTTAATGATATAAAATGTACCCCAAAATTATTTTTACTTATTATTCCTACAATAATAAGTGAAAACAATTTTAAGGTAGATTGTGTATGGGTGCAACCAAGAAGAAAAAATATTTTTTTGGTTGCCATGTTCGTTTCTAAAAAATCCATAAATTTTGGTTGAAAATATGTAAAAGGCGTTTGTTAGTTCATGCTGCTACAACTGAGAATAATGAGAGCATTTTAGTGTTGATTTCTGTAAAGTTATACTATAAAAGTCTTATAAAGGTAAAATACGCTTCATTTGATTTGACTGCGTCAAATTCGATATTTTGAAACATGCAGCGCCATTTAGTGTATTAAAATAAAAACTATTTCAACGCCAGCTTGCTGAGCCGTTATCCAGGATAGCTTCCCAGAGATGGCGTTTTCTAAGTACTTGAAAATAAAAATATTTTAGTTATTGGTCTTTGCTCAGTCAAGAAATATAATTACAGCTTTAATATTTTTTTTACAAAAGGAAATATTTTGTCTGAAAATAAAATAAAAGAATAAAAAGTGAAAACCAATTTTACCAGTCGGGGTTTGAACCCGCGACGATCGACTGTGCTACGGCAGCGAACCTTCCATATGTCGCTTTGTGTACAACCTGGTGTAACGCAGTTTCTGTAGACTTACCTGGTAGGTAGGCGTGCTGGTTCGGGTGAGGTGGCCGCTCTTTCAGCGGTCCTCCTCTAACGTATCTGACTGGGCGACGACCCATCAGGTTCTCTTCAGCTAATCGTCTCCGGACTGTCCTTTTAGAGAGGCGATTCCTTCCTCGTTTATGATTGTATGTAGTCGGTCGTGCCACGCTCTTTTTGCGATTTTGAAGACAAATGTCCCTGATTTTACGGTCATCACGGGGGCTAGAGATTCCTTTTCTGCCACATTTTCCGACCCGGTTTACTGTTAGATGCAGTTTATTATCAAATTTTATTTTAAACCTGCTGACTCCTGACATCGAAACACCTGTGTGTGCTGCTATCTTCTTCTGGGAACATGAGGTTTCTATCTCCCTAGATTTTTTTGAGGATATGTCAAGATATTAGATATAAAAACTTTGTGTTTACATTTGTTTTGAGGTTTGCACGTGATGTCTAACCTTTACAGCTTTACAGCACCGCTTTTACCGCACTTATGGGTAAAAACCGTTACCTTTTGCGTAAATCTTTATTTTTAAATTCCTCTACCATGCAACCTACGATCACGGGCTTTCAATATTAGTTTTGAATGTCTGTGGCTAGGATAAAGCGCGTCATCTAGAAAGTACCTAGGAGCGTATTAACTGTAGAAAATTTGAGTAAACCACTTTCCGGTAAGGCTTCTTACGAGGTCAGCAGTTAGTGAATTTTTGAAACACTCAGGCATGAAAGCCTCTCTGGATAGCTCTGTATTCTCTCCGGTTCGATGTTGTTCCAGTTTTCCCGGAACTTTTTGAACAATGGAATGTCAGGGCTTGTAGTGACTTGGCTGATTTTTGCTTCAAATACGCCTTTTAACACCAACTCGTAAACATGATGGCGAATCGTGGCCCGAGGATTTTTTAAATTCTTGTTTTAAAATTTGTATCAAATTGATCTTTTCTAGTTTGCAATGCACTCTAATATTTGGAGTACTCAAAAGCGATGGATTTCGCGATAAAAACATAATCTCTCCTAAGATTGTATCTAGAAAGACATTGCACGAGAATGCTTTTTATGGGCCCTTAAGAATCAGGCTTCTAGCTTAACGCGAAAAAAATTTATTGTCCTTTACGTAATTAATTTCATAAAACTGGCTCACCATGAAACCTGTAAAGCACTACGGTTGACTTAGAAACTTGAAATTCCGTGCATAAGTACGTGTTATGCACGCACATGTATACGTGCCTTTCTTTGAAGATCATCATTAGATCAAGACTAACTTAAAGCCGGACTTCCAATGCTTGTACCTAAAAGCACAGACTTTCAAACAAACGAGCGGACGTGTTTTCGGTTATATATTCGGGTGTGTGATAATATTAAAAAGTAAGATTAAAAAGTTTATTACAAATGATCATAAGTTTTTGTAAAGTTGTATTTAAATACTTACATTTATTGTACCAGCCTTGTAAATATAATTTAATAATTTTAAGGCCCCAGCCGTTTCGAAGATATAGCAATTTCAAAAAACTGTCGAAAAATTGTCAAAACCGGGTCAAATGTCAAATTTTTTTTTTCAGTAATTTAACAAAGCACACAATCCTATCGTTTCCTTTGTCACGAAAGCAAAAAAAAAGTTCAAATTCTAAGGTAATCAAAATGTATAAAACATTGGCGAAACAATGATTTTAAGATCTTGAATAATTACGAAGCGTATCGCATAAAAAAGTTTTAACAACATGTTAGCAAGTCTTATGATCTTGTTCAAGAATAAACTTCAAAGATATGTATACTTATAGGTATACATTATATTTTTTATATTCAATTCAGGCCTGCTTATGTTTTAATAATAACAAAATATTAGCTAAAATTATTTATCTTACCTCGTTCTTTAGGAACAAAACTTACCTTTCCGCATGTTTCATAAATGCCTGCTAATTACTATCCGAGGGCAAGAAATTAATTTGAAAATGTTAACTGAAACTTTGCCTTACTTTGTTTTTAAATAATTTCTTTAACATATTTATACACTGTTAATAGCAAATTTATTGCAAAAAAATACTCAATATTTTAAAAATTTATACACCTATCAAGTGCTGGTAGCACTCACGCCCTTAGAGTACCAATCAGTCAGTAGTCTCTGGGAGACAGGCGTGAGTATATATTCACGGACGACGCTCTCTCTAAACTCGCCCGTATGTCGGTGCGTTAGGGTTCACGCGTTTTTGTTTGAAACTCAATTATTTCCTAAGCTAAGGCTGTCCGCGGGTATGACTCTTGGGTAAAGTGGTTCAGTAGGGTCGGTAGAATGTGGTTTCATTTAATGGTAGCAGTCTATTTACACCCGGTATAGGTAGGTATATGTATATAACATTACCCACAAAATGTGTCAGACAAAACGGGCAGAACTAAGTTGATCAAGTATTAAGGAAACTATAGGTACATTATGATACTCTCGGTACATGTCTGTTTTTATAAACTATTATATATTTATTTGCGTACAAGTAAGTAGTATTAAGACATAGTTTTTTAAATTTAATACATAAGAACAACGAACTGAGACGAAGTACGGGCGCCTGCTTAATAGGGTACCATTGGCAGTTGTTATATCAGTGTCATAACTACTGGCGTCCGTACATAAACAGTCAGAAATGCTTTGTCACCAGGTGACCGCTGTAACTCCTCTCGAATTTGCTGCCCCCCTTATGTAACATCTTTTAAACTCGTGACTTGGTAATAACTAAACTTTTCTATTAACTTCTTTTACAAGAGAAGACGCCGCCACTGACGCTCCGAACGGCAATACCTTAATTAAGGCTTGTGATTTTTATGTGTTTGAAGGAGTTCTATTCACTGTAGTTATCATTAATTTATCCTGCGATAAACCAATTTTCCTACAACAAATACAACGTGTGATATTTATTTTTAGAATATCTGCCCTACTAATGTGTGCATGCACCTTGCACTGTATTCGACGAATATGAATCTTAAATTGAGTTGTCAAGTTATTCATGGACTGGATAGCTCGAGTATAAAGTGATTGGTCTACTTAAATACATGTGGGAGGACTAATCTCTAATCCAAGGCAGGTCAAGTAGTGTAGGCGTTTTGAAGTAATATTAAGGGGGTAACTTTTTACCTCGGTACAAAATGCACATCATAATATTGTTTTCCTTACTTTTGAATAAAATACATTGTAAATGTGTTTTAAAGCAACTTGCGGAAATAGTTTAATAATAATAAAGTCTTCACAAAAAATTACGTAAGTACTTTAATGTATAACATTTTGTTTGCATAACAAGCGTGTTTACAGTTGTAATGTAATGCCTCAACTTCTATGGAAAGATGAAAAAAAAAAGTTAGCGCAAAAAAAATTTTTTTCTTTGGAATGTGGTCTATTTGGGACCCTATAACCTCTTAAATTTTTTTCACTTTGAATTGTAGGACCTTATATAAGACCTTATATTTTATATTACATATAAAAATGCCACTATTATTGAATTTACGAATCTTTTCGCGTAGGAGTCCCGGATCACAGTTAACACTGATTAACTGGTTTATTTCACACTTTTAACTACTGATTTCCTTGAAATATCAAATACATAACCTCTTGCAACTCTTGTTGTCTTCAAAGGTAATGGCGGAAGCAAGTCTACGTCGCTTCCTTACCTTTGTCTTTTGGATATTTAGAAGGTAAACCTGACTGACTCATCTATCAATGCACAGCCGAAACTACTGAACGGATTTCGCTGAAATTTGGCATACAGATAGTTGTAATGACGTAGGCATCCGCTAAGAAAGGATTTTTGATACCGTCGGTATTCAATCTGAAAATAATACCAATATTCCTTCATGTGAGTCTGGGTTTAGACCCAGTGTAGTGAGGTTCGCATTTTGTTGGGGATGTCGAATATAAGTCACGAGTCTTAGTCGCAAAGTAGAAAGCATCTCGGAGTTAGAGCACCTTATATAGGTAACAGGAAGGATACTGAAATGTGGTTAAAATAAACTTCTTGGTAGGTAACCTCATTTAATCATAATATGAATTAGAACTTTTTGACAAAAAGTTTTTATATTCGAAATCGCGAAATGCTACTGGCCACTTGCATTCTCTGTGCATTATTTTAAAAAAACACAATTTTATCGATCGGTCTTCCTTGTTAAAAACATTCATAGAATATTTTAGACATTATCATTTATTTTCTATTGTATCTATCTTGGAACTTATTATTAATAAGATTTTAGAAAGAGACTGGTCTTTATAGTATAATTGTAGATTGGCGACAACCAGACACTGCGTTTTCTTCTGTCGACGAATTGCATCTGTTTTGATTTGCAACAAAATTCCTTTTATTTTATTGATTCATGTAATTTTTCGCAGGTGTATTAAAAACGTCGTTTGATACACGTGCGAAAGTGTTGATACTTCTTGTCCCGAGCGTTTTTTGCTTCGACTGCGTCTCGGCAAAAAAAATTCGTCGTGACTCGAAATATCAACTATTTCGCACTTGCATCAAAATGTACTATTGATCACTGCCGATGCAGTAGCATAATGTATGAAAATCACGGTATCAGTTCGCTATTCCTTACAACCTTTTTTGACAAACAATGTTCCTTTATAGCTCGTGAAATAACATAAAGATCTGTTTATCCCCTGAAGATGGATTAACTTCCGAAACCGGTTGTAAAATATAGTAAAATGCAAATGAAACAAGTGTGTTTTTGTAAAAATCAAAATGAGATAGTCGGCCGTTCTCAGAGGGCAATAACATGTCTGTAATATTAATATGTGGGTTTATTTAAGAGATAAGATTCCATGAAAGGAAAAATTCTTGATGAAACGCCTCCATTGAATATAACCGCAAATTGGTGCCTTTCAACCTATTGCTATTGTTTTTATTAGTGTAGGAACTCGTAATACATTTTTAGGAATCCGTAGCCAAAAGGAACCCTTATAGTTTCGCCATGTCAGTCCGTCTGTCTGTCTGTCCGCGGCTTAGTACTTGAATTGTAGTAAAGAAAATCGTCTTATTATGAGGTACTGGTACTTTATTGAGCGATTCCAGTATTTAAAATAATATCTTTACCGATCATAAATAAAAATAATATAAACAACTAAAAGTTTGGAAACCAATGAACGCTGGAATAAAAGATGCACCGGACCATCCCCCTTAAGCCTAACTTGACCAAGGTTTACTAACTTTTTATACTTGGGATAGCTACCTATATACCCCACCTGACATACCGCTGACGCCAAACTCGTTACGGCGGCGTAGAACTTGGTTATTACGTGACGACACACGCTATAAGTACGTGCCTGGTTTTTTCTCTCCCATACACATGCCATCGCAGCCAGGCATGTCCCTCGGGCCACTCACTAAACTTAAAAAAATAGACTACTAACTTTGTTGAGGCTGTCTGTTCGATAAGTCATGATATCTGTTAAATGCTAACTGTTTATAAGGCAGATTTTTTATTTTAACAGAGCTTTTGTAGGTCGGTAATAGTGTCCATCAAAAAAATAAACCCGGTCAAGTGCGTAGTAAATTTTTTTTTCTCATTTACGAGATACCCTTGGAAAATTATTTGATTGAATTTCTAATTCAATATTCAGTTTTTGCGCAACATTCCACACAAAATGTTAAAATTTCAGGTCTGTAACTCATTCTATATCAATAGATATCAATTTAATATTATTAAATTAATCGGAGATCCAGTTATACTCGTATATATCTAAGTAGGTAATTATAACTCAACACTTCACACTACTTTGCAATATTCCTCTAAACAATTCTTGTCGTGCTATTCAAAATGCAGACTCGTGCACCGCCCGCCCGCCCGCATAAAACAAAGTTGTGCGATTTGGAACGATATGGAAACGTTCTGTATACCTACGAATCTACGATGGTGAGCTATTACGTATTTAAAATTAAAGGAAAAACACAATTATAAAACAATTATACAGGAATCACACCACCTTGGGAACCTATTAGGTAATGTGTGAATTTACCAGAATTCTCAAAAAGGGCATGTTTACCGAACTGTACACATTTGCTTGTAATTTAGCATGCTTATATTAAGCATTTGCTAAATTTTGGCATGTGCGAAAAAATATCTAAGGCAGATTGCGGTTGATCTTAAAAGGGATATTGCATGGATAAGTTTTGATTTTTTTGACTGAAAACTTATAGTGAAGTATATTCCTTATATCCATTATTTTTATTTGACGTGGTTTGGTCACTTTAATTTTCATCGAATGACGTTAATCACACTTAAAACAAATATCTAATGACTGATATTCCGGAAGCTCAGGTCCACAGTTATCTTTACCGGCATAGACGCAACTACTGAAAAATATAATAACAAAACGAGCAGGTTGATTCAGTGTTCAAATATCATCTCAGCTACAACCAGATACCATTATAATATATAGCTAAAATACAAGTATGTTTGTATTGTATACATCAACATCCACTACTGAAATTTCCCTGAACCCATCACTCTTTGCCAGCATACCAGCGGACCGAAGAGAAGCAGTGGACAGAGAAATTGGTATTTTTCATCAGATAGTAAGTTATATGTTTCGCACATGTGTTTTCTTATTCTATAATATTTCGTATTCTCGTTAATCAGAAACTTTTGAGCCGGAACTTTTCTATATACTATTTTATTGCCACAAGGACTGCAGACTTTAGCTGTATTCTCACTGTGAGAACATTTGTCCGCATGACTCATTTTAAGGATTGACTATTATAGGATCACATTGTTGTTCGTCTGTCCGTCTGTCTGTCAAGACCCTTTATCTAGGGAACGCGTGGAGGTATCGAGTTGAAATTAAAACCATATACTATCTACAGTCCCCTGAAACTGTTAAAAAATCAAACTTCTAAGTTAACGTAAGAAAACATATGGCCGTTTATGCCGCAGAAAACGTATATTTCAAAATCAAAATTTACAGGCTGTTTCCCGTTGTTCTAGCTAGAAGTATGAAATTTGGTAAATAATACTGTCTTGTACTGCAAGTGTAGGGAAAAATCTGAAAACTATACATTTGTATTCAAATCATAAAAAAATAATTAGTATAAATAGGAAATATAGAAAATAAATAAGATAAACCAAAACTCAATTTACATTATTGAAAGTAACATTATTTCGATTTTAATAGATTTAGATTAAAAAACCAAAACTTGAAAAATCAACAAAATGGCAGTTACAAAAACAGTTGAAGGAAACAACACCCATACTTTTGTTCAAGCTAATTTAAGTTACTGCCTATTCATAAAATACTTCATGTTATTCAAGTGGTGCTCTGAAGCTCAAAAATTATGCCCAAAAGTAATTCCGTACTGCCTTACATCAAAGTATTTTTACAACGAAAGATAAACTTGAGATGGTATCATTTTATGTCTAGTTAAAGAGCTAGGATTAATTTGAGCGAAAAGTCATGCATTAATATGTTTCAGAACGAGGAGAAATTTAAAATGCGACAAAAGAAGCGATAACAAATCTTGACGGCACCCTGAACTCCGTTCTGAAACGACGCGACGAGCGAGGCGGGAGCGGGCAGTGGCCTACAAGCATCACGTTCTGGCGACAGAAGCGACTCGCGAGGTAGCAGTACACTGTTGCAGTTAGTTATCTTCTTGGTTATTACCATTAAAACGTTGAAATAATTTTCGAAATCGATTCAGTATTTATTGATTATTTTGTCTTTAGGGAACTGCCCGTCCCCAAGAAACGAACTTTAGAAAGTGAATAGTCTAAACATCAAAATTTTAAGAATTTTTAAAATTTTTGCAGTAGAATTATATACCGCCCCAAGAGAACGGTCTATCCATTACAACAGTGAAAAAAATTTCAACATCTGTTCAGTAGCTCCACAGATTATCTTTGCAAAACATATGCGAAAATAATTTATGGCTTTGTTCCTAGGGTACTACCTGTCTCCAGGGAACAAATTGTGAAAGATTGTATATTCATTCTACCATGAGGAACAAAGCAATGATGGATAACTTAAAGATAATAAAAATATGATAAAAGATATAGATTTTTTATGTCCTGGATTTTGAACCGGATCTGATTATGATTATACGGTAGATGATAGTATTTTTTTTATTAAAACCTCATTTTTGTTTGAGTTTTAAATTGAATCAAGGCAAAGGCATACCAATGCATAAATACGATACCTGGATGCCCAGAAAGAAAAGAAAAATAAACTTGAACTTTTTTGTTTAGACAATTAGAAAACATTATTTTTTTTGTGATTTTTATAATATAATATATATATTATATATTTTTTAAATAAAGGTGACACTCAAGCTGCGCTTAGCAAAGAAACAAGAAGTGTTTAAAAAAATGCTAATACTTATGCCATTTGCATTGAATGTATAAGCAGTGTATGTTTGATAGTAAAGTCCAACCTATTAATGCTAAAGCAAATAGAATGGAACAACTGTATTTGAAGCTGTGTGACCGGTTTCGGAGGCCATTAGGGATAGGGTTTGTTTTAAGACTTTACAATTCTTTGCTAAATCGATTTTTTCTTGAGTCTTTAGAACGAAAATGCGTAATACCAACTTTTTGCCTGTTGAAATTGTGTCGAATAATGTGCCACCGATGGTTTTTGTTTTTCATCAATTGTAGCAGTCCTATGAAGTTAATTTGGTTGTGCGAGGTATCATTTGAAAGCTTAATACATTTACTTTAATCCAATCATAGGCACTTATGCCAAAAATATTGTATTTATGAAAATATTTTGAATTAATTGAATTTTTCGTTACCTACCAGCAACAATTTCTTCATTTTTCTCGGAAAGCAGCTTGGGATGGGCATGCGGAATGGTCAGTAAATCAGTTTTGTTATGGGGAATTCCTTTTCGAAATGGTAAATAATTCGTCATGTTTTGTTTTGTGCTTAAATTGTTCTGCTGGCTGTTTTTATTATTTTTCGTGTTAACTTACGTATTTTAGGTTCCAGCCCGGTGAAGAAGCAGTCGACGCTTTCAAATCAGCCATATTGAACACCCCCACTTTGGAGTGGAATAAATGCTTTAATAACTGGTTCGGGCGAACGGAAAAGTGTTGTCAACTACGTGGAGAATAATTTGAAAAACAATAAAAAGTTCTATTAGGTTCCAGTTGTTTTTGTTTCTTCAAACGACAAAACTTAAAAGGCATGCCTCGTATATCGTTAAAAAGAATTGATTGTACCACAGAAGAGAGACTCGAATATTTTTATACCGTACTCGAAATAAAACTCGTGGATGAAAAATTTAATCTTGTCATTTTGTTATCGTGAATTTCTCCTGTATACTTTAAGCAATCCCAAATTCCATCCATCCATCCATCAGCCCGTGTTCGTCCACTGCTTTGGCCTTTCCCAAATTTCGCCACTCATGTCGGTCCTCCGTCCTCCTCATCCGGCCACCCCCCGCAACGTCCTTCAGGTCGTCGGTCCAGCGGGCACGAGGCCAGCCCACACTGCGCTTTGCTGTACGTGGTCTCCATTCTAAAACCTTTCGGCCCCAACGACCATCATGTCGGCAACAAATATGGCCTGCCCACTGCCACTTTAACTTACTGATTCTGCAGGCTACGTCGGTTACTTTCGATCTCCGACGGATCTCCTCAATTCGGATTCTATCCATCAGAGATACCCCATACCCCAAGCATAGCCCGCTCCATAGCTCGGCTTAAATCGGTGGATCAGGCCCTTTGTAAGCAGCGCCATACGTCATCACAGGAAAGACGCACTGGTTACTCGCAAACCGCCCCTGAAGTTATTCGGGGGAGAGTAAGAGGACAAGCTCGCAGACAGACACAAATCCAGGTAGCCCACCAAGCCTGGGACCGTGTGATGGCGGTATATCCATCCCAAATTGCCGGACCGCCTAGTGACGGGCAGCGGCGTCACTCAGCGGCGTCACTAGTGCGAGAGGTTTTGGCACCGCGCTTACCAACCCGCATGCCCAGCGTGTGTAAGTATGGGCATCTCTTCCCAAACTATGAATCCCAAATTACCATGATTTTGTTCATATTTGTCGGTTCATTCGTTTCGGAAATAAGGGGGGGGGGGGACATTTATTTTTTTGTGATTTTTCAAAGATTTGAAATTAGGACTTTAATTGAATGGACCAAATCGATTCGTACTGATCTAAACTGCAATCCACCTCGATGTGAAACTCGTGCAAATCATATACCGAAATGCTCGCCAGCTCCTTAACTATAATATTTGTACGTGAGAAATATATTGACTTCATGCGTGAGTACGAAGCACTAGGTCATATGTCACCGGCTCGAGTAGATTGGAGCTCTACTGAGCATTACTTCCTACCTCACCATGCAGTATTGAAGGCTTCTTCAGGAAAGCTGCGCACCGTGTTCGACGGGTCGGGCAAAAAAATCATGTCTCTTGTATGGGGGTGCGCAGGTCCGACTCGCGCTTAGCCGGTTTTTGTATTTTTTGTTATAGCGGCAACAGAAATACATCATCTGTGAAAATTTCAACTGTTTAACTATCACGGTTCATGAGATACAGCCTGGCGACAGACGGACAGCGAAATTTGTATAAACAATTAATGTATTGGCGCATATTTTATGCTTACATTTATTATAATAAAATGTACCAGAACTTCAGAACACCTGTAAAGATAGTAGTAAGTAAAGATAAATAAATAAAAATTTCAGAACCATGATCATGACATATTTCGTCCATGCATTTTTCTTGGCTTGACACCGTAGGGAATATATTAGTGGCCAGGGGGGATCGTGTTTCGACGCTTCAGGGAAGCGACAAGGATTGAAATCCCTCAAAAATAGGCTAGGTTGTGTTAAAGTGTTGGTCTTAGTGATATTTTGTATGCATGTTAGTCTGTAAGGTTATATGGTAGGTGTATATGGGCCTTTGTCATCGTATGTTTTTGTCATGTGTTTACAAGAAATGTATGAATATATCCCTTGAAAGTGGATGGTGTGGTGTGCACGTCTTCAGGAGCGGAAGCCAAGGTAGGAGACGCAGGATTTGTCTTTTCTGTCCAAACCCGTTCGATTACAGTGTGGACATTTCGATACTGTGGACTTTATGCGACTAAAGGTTCAAAATTTCGTAATTTCTCGGAACTAGCGTCCGTTATTTTTTCGGAATAATTTAGATTAATTATTGGTCCTTTTAGCCAGAATTTTGGTTTACATTTCGTAACTTGTCCACAGATTATACAGAACAATCATATAGTAAACAGAATAACAATGAATGTCTGTCGAACGTACGCAAAAACAAAGAAAACTTTTATTGCATCATCACATCATAAAATGGAAATTCTTAAGAACAATAACTTCTAAATGTCAATATCGGGCTATTATCCAATCACTTACTTCATAACTCTATTAAACTAAGTGGATAAATTTGTACATATATTGTAGTTAGCTTAGACGTTAAACATTTAATTCAAATACATATGGTTCTCGTTGTCTTGAAGATACGTATTTAATTTAGGTACGAGTATATATGTATATGCAAGTCCACCACGTGGCACCTTCTCTTTACATACATATAGGTAGATATAACAATATGTAGATATGATTTTTAAGTATATTGTAAATGCAATTTGTTCTACGGGTATTAGTTTCCTATTAGGTGTAGCGCGTTTATTTTGTCGATTAAGTTTTTGTGAACAATTTTGGAACGTGTATCCACGTTTTAGTAGGGTGACCATGATTCATACTTGGGATATGGAATTAATAGGTGGTAGAGCTGATGCCGGGCTCGACTGCGGAGGTACCACCATCTTACTCGTAAAACCTCCCGAAGTTATTGGGGGGGAGTAAGAGGACAGCTCTCAGGCAAAACCATCTGGTATCCGTCCAAGAGCCACATCCTTCATGAACAGATCTACAAAAGGTTGCTGTTCCTTTTTGAGTTTCTCCTTATCACTTTGCCAGTAGGCTTTCATTGGATCGATGTTGTTTGTTACTGAGGTAGAAGATTCTTGCTCCTTCGGCTCTTCCTTGAAAAGCATGACTAAATGTTTTATGTGGCCTCCGAATTTCGGACTCATGACTTTCAGATGCGAAGTTTAAAACTGGACTACCTAATCTGACTGACTGACCAATAAAGCAGACTAACATTGCATTAAGGTGGCAGATATAATGTGTCATCTTCAATTGTGTTACTTTGTTAATATTTTTTCATTGCTGTAAGGGTTAACAATATGCAGTTTAAGGGTTTATTCTACAGATTTGTAATACTTTGTAACCAAATCATAAGAAATAATTTTATCGCCCAAAAAACAACTTTTAGTTACAAACAATGTTTACAAATATAACATACATACAAACTTACATTTATTGATATTATACATAGGTAACACTAAAAGTTTCCGGAACTGGCCACTTACATAAACAATATTTAAAAATTTATTGCAACATTTGAAAATAGAACTCTTTGGCTGTAGAATGCAGTTTGTTTCATCTGACTGTCTTTTGTTTTTACCTTGTGGCGCCATTTAAAAAATTGTGTGTCTGCATCAACATGGATTTAACTCGGGAAAATTTTCGTAGTATGATTTTCTACGATTTTAAGTGTAATTTGACAGCTCAACAGAGCATCGCTCGGCTTGAAACAGCTTTTGGCAATGAAGCACCATGCAAGACGACTGTTTATAGCTGGTTTGCAGAATTCAAGCGTGGTCGTATCAATCTCAGTGACGAATCTCGCGATGGTCGGCCGTCCACCGCTGTGACCAACAAAAACATCGATGCTGTGCGCCGTATGATTGAAACAGACAGGCATGTGACCTACCATGAAATTCGCGCATCCTTAGAAATAGGCATGAGTCAAATACAATCAATCCTACACAAACATTTGGGTGTGAGAAAGCTGTGCTCGCGGTGGATCCCACACAACTTGACCGAGGCTCAAAAAACGGACCGCATCACTTGGTGCAGTGCCATGCTTACCAGATTCAACGAAGGTGCGTCAAATTTGGTGTGGGACATAGTAACAGGTGACGAAACATGGATTTATTGCTACGATCCGAAAACAAAGCAGCAATCGAGCGTATGGGTCTTTCAAGATGAGCCGAAACCAACCAAAGTGGCGCGCGTGAAAAGTGCATCTAAGCGGATGATTGCTTCTTTTTTTAATAAAACTGGACACGTGGCTACTGTTGCTTTAGAGAATCGTCGTACCGTGAATAGTGACTGGTACACGACCATTTGTTTGCCGGAAGTTATTGACGAACTCCGTAAAAATAACCGTAAACGCCGTATCATCCTGCACCACGACAATGCTAGTTCTCACACGGCCAGACAGACAAACGACTTTTTGAAGACGAAAAATGTAGAACTCATGAGTCATCCTGCATACAGTCCCGACCTGGCACCTTGTGACTTTTTTCTGTTCCCAAAAATTAAGAACCAATTACGCGGTCAACGATTTTCATCACCAGAAGAGGCTGTCGAGGAGTATGAAAAACACGTTTCAGAGGTCACCACAGGGGAGTGGCACAAAAGTTTTCAAAACTGGTTTGATCGAATGAAAAAGTGCATAGACGCCAAGAGAGATTATTTTGAAAAACAATAAATTAATTTTGTACCTTTAATAGTATTTTTTCATATTCATTCCGGAAACTTATAGTGCGTCCCACGTACAAGCTTGAAAATAATAGTATTTTCCACATTCGTTGATCTCATTTTGAGGATTTTCTAATGTAATATCAGTAAAAATTAGTTAATGCGTATATCAAACTATTTGTAAACATAGTCCGTAGCTAAAACTTAGATTTGTGGCGTGCGTTATCATTATTTCTTATGATTTTGTTACTAAATATTAGAAACCTGGAGAATAGACCGTTAAGTATTGAAATTCCTAGACGGTCTGCAAAAGCTAATAAAAGGCATTCTTTTACAGACAGATTCTCCATCCGCGAATAGTGTCTGGGAGAGATGCAAATATATTATTAAATATTATCTAGAAAAGGGTCAACACGTGCACCCGGACTAGGAGAGCTTGTATGTCAGGCTATATACAGTGTACTGTAGACCGTACCTCGTACTTGTTGACACCGAGATGCCTCCGCCGGTGCGCCAGCAGGTTGGAGCTGGAGATGCATCGCTGCGGACACAGCTCGCACGGGTACGGTCGCTCGCCGGTGTGCTTCCTGGAAATTTTGTATTTATTTTAAAAATATACATCATTATGACATGAAACTTCTTTTTGGCACCCCTGTTAGAAACACCTCAAGTACGAACTATGCACTATGAGTTGCAGTAGAGTAACTATCTCAAGCCAAATAAACAAGGAAGGGTTAAACAATGTAGTACACATGTACCGCATTTCTGTTATGCTAGCAGCACGGGCGAAGCTATAGCTTTCTCATGGGGTGAGCCAAGGATCCAAAAATGCAAAATAGAATTTATGTCCTCTCATAGTGATAAACTCAGGGCTGGGCTTGAGTTTGAAAAAACAAAAAATAATTACGAATTTTTATTAATAACTCAATCGCATATTAACAAACACACCCTCTTATAATATTTTTTTCTAAATTAATACTAAATTTACTGGTTATTGAAATATACTTGTCCACTTATTTATATTATTATATATATATAATGAATAAACTTATTTTATTTTATTATTTTAGTATTTTTCATTTAAAATGACAACTATAAGTAATTAAATAAATCTAATCGGCCATATTGAAGTGTATTTGTAGACTAATTTAAATAAAAAACTCAGAGGCTTCATTCTCTCCCGTTTGTCAGTAAAATAGAAATCTCTGTTTTAAAAGAGGTTTTCTAAATATTTTTTTCTCTGCTATCATTTGACACTTTTTTCCGGCATATTTCCTTGACCATGATCTCGTGTGAAGAAATCGAAGGCTACCTAGCTAGTAGAAATAAATTACTCTATGCTTTGAACGTCTTATATATACATTACATGTTACGATTTTCGATGTTTCATCATGTCCCTTTGTTGTCAACTTGCTAGTTCAATAATGTATTGACATTGACTCTGTTAACAGGCGTTAATGTTGGGAGAGGTGGTATATATGTATCTCTATCAAGTTGTTTTAGGGCTAGAACATTTAAAAGTTCTTTTACAGATATGTTTTATGATAATTCACATTTTATATTTGGTTTTCGTTTCCTTTAAAAATAGGAAACCTTTATAAACCTTCGGTGACTAGTCTATTTATCTGTCAGTTCGACTAATATAAAAAAAATATTGAGGAGTGATGTCATGACTGTTGAGGGACCGAGTACTCACATGAAGAATTTCGTTTTTTTTATTATTAGTTAATTTGCTGTACTTTCATGCATAGAAACACAAGAAAATTTAATAGTTGGCCAAAATCCCGTTCAAGAATTCCTTTTGTGAGAACGCTACCTACAGTATCGTGATTTCTCACAAAGAATGCCTTTCCCTTAGGGTGAAAGGAAAATAGTGTGGTAAAATATGTTTTCAGTGTCTTTTGAAGTTGATATTGAAACTTCATACTAGAATTTATGCAAATTTGGTTTGCACCGTTTTGAACACAGGTTTTGAATGACTTTTTACAGTGTTATTGTGAATATTTTTGACTCAGACGTTAGTAGGTAAAATAATTTGTTTATATTCATGATTTTGGGGGCGGTCATTGTGTATTACTATTTTGTTGATACCTCTTAGATCAAGTATATCATCGTTGAATAATATTTGCTAAACGTTTGTGTTATTGCCAAGAGTGTTTACATGCAATTACAGTTTAAGATTAAATTGTAATTGGACGTAATCTCTTGTGTAAAAATGTTTACGTAAGATTTCATTATTATGGCTGTCACCAGGTAGCGGTGAAAATGGTTCACCATAACATTACAGTTTTCAAAATTTAACCATCGCTTTTTATTAATTTAAAATTAATTTAAAAAGAGATAAAGTCAGGTATAGACGGAGATATTATTATTACATCACACAGTTAAATATTTTGATTTTAAGTGTTTCAGAAAAAAGTGGAAGGCAAACAGATGAGAAGAGGGAGATATATCATAAGGGTTGCACAGAACCCTCAAAAAAGCAATTAAGTTAATTTAGTTGATATGTATTTGCGATTTAGGAGGATCTTCAAAAATATTTTATCTTTTATTCTATCATACAATCCTCATTATGAACTAAAAAATAGTGCATTATGTCAGATATTTTATTTACAAACGTCTCTCTTAGAGAAAAAAATCTGTAGTATAGTTTTCTTAACAAAATTATGATATAATATAGTGAATGAAACTAGTACAAAAAGAGGTTATTAAAAAAGAGTGCGAGTTTGAAAAACGAGCTGTAGTCTATTTTTAATAGCTAGTTTTGTGCAGTTTCATATACTGACAGCGGCACATTGTGTTGTAGGCACAATAACTAGTGTTGGCACACCGTAAGACCCATTATGTATTACTTTTCATTCTTCCTTTCTTACCAGGTACCATTTATTTGGGTCGCCCTCCTCGTGTTCATGCATATTCCATCCATCCATCAGCCTGTTTCGTCCACTGCTAGACATAGACCTTTCCAGGATTTCGCCACTCTTGGCGGTCCTCCAGGAAGAAATGCCCATACTCACACACGCTGGGCAGGCGGGTTGGTGAGCGCGGTGCCGAAACCCTTGCACCAGTGACGCCGCTGCCCGTCACCAGTTTGTTTTATATAAGGCTCGGCAATTGGGGATGGATATACCGCCATCTATCGGTCCCAGGCGATGGTGGGCCGCCTGGTTTTGGCTGAGAGCTGTTCTCTTACTCTACCCTGAAAAACTTCGGGGGGATCTGCGAGATGGTGGTACCTCCACAGTCGAGCCCGGCATCAACTCTACCACCTCATGCATATTATTAAAACTCAAGTGTTAAAGCCGGTATTTAATAATAATTCAGTATATCTACCCTGGGTTGTGAATTGGTTTAATTGGGGTCGTTTCAAGTCCTCGGGGCACCACGTGATCATCGCCTCGACAAAACGACTCCTGCGTGTCCATTGGTCAAACATTTCTTCGTGACATCATGATGAATAACAACACTTGTACTCGTTTCATCGAGAGACAAAATCTATTCATGTCATCTAGGTTAGCTATTTGAGTTTCTAAAAACAATTTTTCACTTGGAAAATTAAAAATAAATACATAAAAATACCTATAAAAAGCTTTCAGTGAATTGGAAATCCACAGTTAACCTTAGCTGTACAATCACCTAATTTAACTTATTTTAACTTGTTTTCAAGCTCTCTAGATATTAAGAATTACTATGAATATTTTTTAACATATTGTGAATTCACCCAAATGAACACGGTGACAAATAAAAATAACAGGTGGTTAGACTTAGTACTAACTAATACCCAACACGCAAACGTGAAGGTGGTACTTTCCAGCGAGCCTATGGTGAAAGTGGACGCACATCACCCACCACTGCTAGTGGAGTTATGCACAACGGCGGAGCAGCCAGAACCCGAGCCGACCCTTGCGCCGCCGCTGTCACCGCCGCAGCCGCCGCCGCCCACGCTTCACCCTGATGACTCGTCTGCCGTTGATGACTTCTTTGTTACCGGGATCGCACAACAGTGGAATTTCAGTAAGGCAAATTTTCCGTTGCTGTATAGTAAAATAGCTAAAATAGATTGGAGTAAACTGTACTTGGAGAAGGACCCCAATATTGCATTAGAGTTTTTTTATTATGTTATCAGAGAAATAATTGATGATTGCGTTCCCAGAAAAATGCGAAAGCCTGTAGGTTCAAGATACTGTTATCCTGAATGGTACACGGCCGATCTAATTCGCGACATTCGTTTGAAGGCAAAATTACATAAAACTTATAAACGAACGGGTTTACAATGTGATTACGTAGAGTTTTCGAAATGTCGGGCGAAGGTAAAAATTAATACTGAACTTGCTGAAAAAAAGTATAATGAGAAATTACAATATCAACTAGCTAATGATCCAAAATCATTTTGGCGTCTCATTAAATCAAAAAAATCAAATAGCACCAAAATAAATATAAAACGGGGTGGGGTAATTCTCACCGAAGAAGAGAGTGCCAACCAGTTTGCGAATTTTTTCCAATCAGTTTATAGTAACCGTCCGCCTTGTCTCAGCATGGCAGAGGCATCGAGCGCAACTGCCAGCGGGGGCGGTGGCGTGGGGGCGCCAGCGCGTGTACACCTAGTGGCACTGCACCGCGCTGAAGTGGCCGCAGCGCTAGCGGGACTTGCACCCAAGCAATCTTCTGGTCCAGATGGAGTTCCTGCCTACGTTCTTAAAGACTGTCGCATGGTTCTTCTTGAACCTCTACTTCACATATATAATTGCAGTCTTAAAAGTACCACATACCCTGACTTGTGGAAAATCACAAGGGTTATACCGGTTCCTAAAGGTAGGTTGGGATCTGATGTAGGTGATTACAGGCCCGTGGCAGTTCTTTCGGTGTTCGCAAAGGTCTTTGGATCAACGTTACAGAAAAGTATCTACAATGAGGTTCATGGTAATTTGTCTCATTCTCAGCATGGTTTCCGTCCGGCACACAGTACTACTAGCAATCTTCTCAACTTCATGTCCTATGTTGTACCGTCGGTAGATGCTGGAGTGCAAGTCGATGCTGCTTATTTTGATTTTAAGAAAGCTTTTGATTCGGTTGACAATGACATTCTTCTAAATAAATTAGCAGCTATCGGCTTCACACCACATTCACTTAACTTTTTTTGTAGTTACTTGCACAATAAAATGCAGTACGTCCAGTATGGAAATAGCTTTTCGAAGCCTTATTACACACCCTCAGGTGTGAGTCAAGGCAGTAACCTGGGGCCTCTAGAATTCTTAATTATGATTAATGACCTTCCGAACATCGTACAGGACGCCACGTGCTTGCTATTTGCAGACGATCTCAAGCTGCTCTTAGCTATTAAGGATAAAAATGACTGTGTTAAACTGCAACAGGACATTGATAGGGTAGTGAAATGGAGCCACGACAATAGGTTGCAGTTTAATGGGTCAAAATGTGTACAGATCACGTTTAGCCGCGCGCATACACCGAGGCAACACCAGTACACGCTAGACGGTGACGCGCTAGTGCGAGTTCACTCTGTGCGGGATCTAGGCGTACGGCTATCCTCGGATCTCTCTTTTCGTGATCACATTGTAGACACATGTAAAATTGCTTTTAAAACCTTGGGATTTGTACTCCGTAGGAGCCAAGGCTTCTCAAATGTACAGACGATAAAAGTATTGTACAATGCACTAGTTAGGAGTAAATTAGAAAGCAACGCGATCATCTGGGCTCCGCATGAAATTAAATATAGTCTTATGCTGGAACGGATCCAAAACAAATTTTTAAGGTTTTTGTATTTAAAACTATATGGAGTCTATCCGGGCTATCCATTGTTATATCCAACCTTATTTATCTTAGGTATGGTTGGGTTCACCAAAATTCAGGTTAGGAGAGACCTATCTTTAGCGATAACCATATTTAAGATATTTAGAGGAATGTTGTGCAATCCTACAGTACTTGACAGCATTAGACTGGTGGTTCCGTTTGGTGAGCATGGGCTGCGGCGGCGCGAGGAGCGGCTGCTCTGCGTGCCCGGCGCCAGAACCAACTTGCTTGCGGAAGCGCCGCTAACTAGAGCTATTAAGTTGCTCAATAAAATTTCAGAAAAGACGGACGTTTTCACGTGTTCTCTGGGTGAATTCACAAGGATAACTTTGCAAATTTTATGTTACTATTAGGTTTGTGGTTAATTAATTGTTTTTTATGGCTCTTTGTCCTTGTTTCTTTTTTCTTTTTTTTTTGTTATTGTGTAAGATGAAAATATATGTAGGTAAGTTAATTGTTGTTGGTATTGGATGTGTATGTTGTACAGTAATTATGATGTCGTATATGATGTGTTACTTCACTATTGAATTAGGTCCAGCCTGTAATGATAGTGTAAGTTCCTTAATAAATAAATAAATTAATAAATAAAATTAATAATTAATAAATAATTTCCTGTGCTATCTGCACACCGCCGACTTCAGAGCAGGCTCTTGGTTCTTGGTCTTCTACATTTCAAGGCTTTTTGCTTAAATATGCTGAGTCAACTACTTACCTACCTGATCAATGTAAAACTCACACACATGTTTTTTCAAACCTTAATCTTTCTTTTCTAAAGAATTTTTGAAAATGAGGTCTCTGTAAGTGATTAATACGTTTTTAATCTAAGCTGTTTGAGTTTCATGTCTAAAATTGCTGCTATATATCAAACAAACATAGCTTATTTTCGAATGGTAAGCTAGAAAATACCTGCACCAAATACTTTTCCGTTAAATCCAGAAAAACCCCGAAAATTCACTGATTCTGCGCGCCGGCAGCGCACATTCAATTAGGGATGTATCCGATACCAATACCGATATGTCGGCGATATTTTGGGTTTGCCGATATATCGGTATCGGCGATATTTTTATTGTCGATACAAAGATATTTTACAAATTTCGCGCTTTAAAAAAGTAAAATAATCGCGCGTGTTGGTTCGCCTATTGCATTGCAAACGAGGCACGAACGATGCTTGGGGAAACCCCGCGCTTTATTCAGTGTATTGTCTCACTTCGGGAGATGCTTTGGTTGGTTGTTGTCACATGTCATCCATCCATCAGCCTGTATTCGTCCACTGCTGAACATAAGCCTTTCCCAAATTTTGCCACTCTGGGCGGTCCTCGTCATCCAGCCGAAAAATACAGTCGAATTGAGAACGTCCTGCTTTTTTGAAGTCGGTTAAATGTCACAATAGATTTTTTGTAATATGTACTATAGTTTATTTTAACCGAGCGAGAGGTAAGGACAGGCGATGACCGCACGTTTGTCTAAATACCTAAGTAGTATTCATTGAGAAAAAGTGTAAATTCATGAATCTTCTATCGGCATCGCCTTTATTTCTAGCAAATTCTACAAGCACTCCGTTTGGCATTTCCAATTGGAGTATCCTTTGTATTGGCCGGGGAGCCCAAACAATAGAAAACACTTCTGATGCTGAAAGATACCATATTTCATACGTAAGTAAATAAACATTTTTAAAACTCATAGTCTGTTGCTCGCTACCAGTTAGCCGCTGTGGCCGCCATGTTGTTGAGAGAACGCCGCGACGACGCAACCAATCGCGTGTTTGTCTATGTGAGTGTTTCGTTGTTAGTGGAGTAAGTTTGTCAGCGTAAATGGAACCAAAATCGAAGCCGTAATTTTAGGAGAGTTACTCTTCTAGAGAATTCTTATTGGTAGGTGTGTACATATTAATCACGCGAACAAAACAAAAAAACTAGATTTTTTTTTCTAACGTCATCTTCCATCCTCGTAAGGGGGCGTGAGGTGATTTTGGGGATTTTTGGACCCCCACTCCCCCTGAGTGAGATATCGTGAGATTCGGCTCGACCCCCTCCCCCTCCCACTAACCTCACGTAAGATTTTAAAAATACGTATTTTCAGTGTAAATACGTTAATCTATGCTTCATTGCATTGGATTTATAAAAAAAAATACAATTTGTTTAATTATTTTTATTTAAGACTATTTATACTTTGTGGCATAGCCGCGATAAGTATTATTGTGTAGAATTTAGTCATATTTTAATAGAGAAACACGTTTTGCTCAATTCAACCCAGTTTTCTCGCAATTTTACAATATTTCTTACGGTAAAAAAATTATGTGATACCTACTTGCCAGGACCACCGCTCTCCCCCACGGGAGATTGGATGAGAATCGGCTTGCCCCCCCCCCCCCCCCCTCACCCCTTAAACTAAAAAAATTCACAGAGCTAAGTAGGCTTTACAGGTAAGTAGGCTTCACCACAGCTAAGTAGGCTTTACAGGTTTATGAGTACAGGTCGCGCCAAACTTGTAGTCCCCTCTAAACACGACAATGTATGGGCCGTTTAAATGTATTGGACTAAAAGTTTGGCGCGATCTGTATTAGTAAACCAACTTATAAAATGTACAGGACAACTATAGAACCCTAAACTGCGCGTGGCCCGATACCACCGTTTTTTTTATTTGGAAATTGCAGCAGATTTGATGTGAGATTAAAAGTATACATTTTTATTATTTTGTTGACTGTTATTTAAAATTTAAATCAGTTTGGTTCCTTCAGTAGGTAACTAATACGTAAAGTTTCTTTAATTACAGCCACGAACCTGAAAGTTCTGTAAACTTTTGTATGCTAGGTAGCAATTACAATTATATTGTAATTAGTATATTTACACTTATTATTTCTCCAAATTTTAGACACTGCTATCGAATGTTTACAGTTCAATTTCGAAAAATCCTAGAAGGACAAAATAAAGTTGGCTGTTTGAGCAAAATCCTATACATATTATTTGTGAATTAAAACCCACAAACTGAATTAAAATCTTAAATTCCATATTTTTTTCTGCCATACTCAGGTACTTTTTAGTTCTGAACTTTTAAAAGTATGCATTTATAACGACATCACGTAATTTCACTTGAAAATATAATCAAATTATTGTGCCTAATACGTAATATACCACTTTCATAACTTCTAAACAAAACGTATGATAAAAACAGCATTGTTTCCTGTTTTTTAGGGTTCCGTAACTCAAGAGGAAAAAACGAAGCCCTTACAGGATCACTTTGTCTTTGTCTGTCAAGACCCTTTATCTCTATTTTTATTAAAATTATATACGAGTATGTACTCAGATCCAGAGTCCCTTAAAGTTGTGGAATAATCAAATTTACAAGTTAACATAAAAAAGATACGGCCGTTTATGCCACAAAAACCCATTTTTCGACACTCTCAAGCGAATCAAAATTTATTGAGTATTTTCCATTAACCCAGATCTATGAAAATTGGCAAGTAATACCGTCTTATACTACAAGTATAGGGAAAAGTCCGAAAACTACATTTGTAAATTAATTACAAAAAATAGAGTGTTTAACAGAATCCTCGGTGGGCGAGTCCGACTCGCATTTGTCCGGTTTTTTAATTTATGAAACGATTCACAGGTTAAGGTAAAATCATAAAATATTCTAACAATAGGTACGGCAGCTTTTATGAAAGTTTTATAGTGCGATTTAGAGAAGCAAATGGGTTCATCGTGAAGCATATTTTATTACTGGTCAGTATTTTACATCAATCACCGCTTTTTTCAAGTACCGCTTTTAACTCTATAAAGTGTGCGTATGCATCAAAAATATATTTATATTTGTGAATAATAACGCTCATATTGTAGTAAATTATACCAATAATGCAATAAAAAATGCGATATAAATTACTGAACAAACGGGATATAGTTACAATTCAGTGGAAAAAATAAATTTGTCAATACAAGTTCTATCTACAACTTAAAATAAAAGCAATGAACATAACAATAATCCAAACAATGCCTAGGAATTGTATACATTGCCTAGGTAAAGTATGTAACGGACAATAATATTCATAATATTTCATACATTGCCGGGACGCCCCAGGCATTGTATACATTACCTAGGTACTGTATACAATACCTGAATTATACAGATTGCCGGTGACATTTACGCTTTAACATGTACGTTACGGGTAAAGCCCGAAAAAAGTTAAAAATAGGTGCAACGACGAGCGAAGCGAAGAGGAGCGTGTTAGGTTGACATGTTAATAAACATTGGGCGCTGAGCGAAGCGGAGCGGAGCGAAGCGACCCCCGAAGTTTTGTATAACAATACCCGGGTAAACCTAGGTTTACTCTATCTTCTAGTATTACCCGTAACATGTACCGGGTGTAAATCTCAGACTAAGGTGTAAATAGACTGCTACCATTAAATGAAACCACAAGCTGAGGCGGAAAAAATTGCAAAATGTCGGTTTTAAATTAACATAAAATGAACTAAAATAGCTATCAAAATTTCCAACTGAGAAAATTTAGATATCGTTAAAATCTATCTAATAAAATATCGTTCAGTTCTGTATGTCATTCCTGTTTGTCATACTATGAAAAAAAGTGTAGAAAAAGACCTCATTTAAATAATTATTTCTATCGAGCGAAAGTTACGCAAACGCGTTTCTGTACTGTACAAAACTAGAAAAAGTTTCCGAAATTTATATACTGACCAGCTTTTGCCCGCGGCACCACCCGCGTGTTATACACACACACACACACCCTCACACACACACACCCTCTCACACACACCCTCTCACACATACCCTCTCACACACACCCTCTCACACACACCCTCTCTCACACACCCTCTCACACACACCCTCTCACACACACCCTCTCACACACACCCTCTCACACACACAAACTTTCGCATTATTTATTTATATACTGATTTATCAAATTAGTGGCTTCATCTGAAAAGCAGTTAGACAACTCCAAAAGGGCAATTTTTATCGAAATAGCCCCTTAAGCGCGTTCTGTTAAAAGTAAAACCGGTCAAGTGCGAGAAGGACTCGCATGTTGTCAAAGTTAAATTTACCAAACGAGTATTTTCATATTTTTTTTTATTTAGTTTTTTATCTTGTTCCCCTACATAGTAGAAAGGCAAATGAAACTTCGCTCATACAGCCATGTCCGAGGTATGTTTTATTTTTTCAAAGCCTTGAACACCGTCGAAAAATTTCTTGTTTCTCGATTTTTATAGGCTTAGTAGGCTATATTTTTATATTATGGAAAGTATCTTTAAGATATACTACTATTATACACGACCTAATTCCCCCTTCTAGCCCCGGAGTAGCCGCCGCACAGAAGAGTTTCCATGTTGTCAGTGAACTATTAAAATTGCCTTCAGTGTATGTATATTGAACTGTGATTACACTCGTATCCTTAGATAATCGGAATTATGTCTTTAACGTTTGGCAACCAGTTGGCAACCGACTCAACGATAATATTCTAGGAGCTGGCCTGATATGGCCAGGCATAAGCCTGTTGTATGAAAAAATAAAGGTCTTTTCCTATAAAATTTCTTTTATTCCTTTATTAGTGGCGTTTATTTAAAGAAAAGAAAGAAATGGATTTTACTGGAAAGAACAAAGGGGTTTAATTATTTTTGTATGAAACCTGGCCTCCCATACCAATCGCCAATTTAGGCTGAGATTAGGAAAGCGTTCTTGGGTAGGCTGATGGCCCGATGGCGAGACGATATTGTTAAGGCTGTTGGTGGGCAATGGATGAAGCTGGCAGAAGGCCGACGAAAATGGCGTGGAAAAGAAGAGGCGGGCATAAGCCTGCCTAAAAGTTGGAAGCGGGCTGGTAGATGATAATGATTGATGAAGTATTTCCTACTAAATAACAAATACTTACCGGAAGAGTTGAAATCCTAGTGTTTTCTGTGTGATGTGTTGTTGTTAAATAAAAACTCTTATCCAGGTCATTAGTTCTTGATTGTTCTATAGGCTCAACGGAGGATCTCTTTGTGTTAAGAGTCTCAGGTTCTATGTAATCGTAGATATAATAATCATTCTAAAAAAAGTCGGTGATTTACCCTTAGACATTGATACAGTTATATAGGTTTGTATGTCCAAACTTTAAAAAAGTTAAGACCTGTCACAAGTTGTCCATCTACTACGTTCCCGAAAGAAAATAGAAAAAAAAATCCAAACTCTTTGATTGGGGGCATGTGACTGGATGGGATTTTGAGTAAGGTTTCTGGTCAAAGGGTGCTCGTGTTGGGAAGGGTAGTTATGATTTGATTGAGTAATTTTCAGTTTCTGAATAACACTTTCATTGGTGCATCAAAACCGATATTTAAAAAATAGGCGAATTATCTATCCTGCTCTAATCGACTGCCGCGTTCGAAAAAACAGTTAAGGTAGTTTTTTTGCTATTTGCGTGTGATAGTTTCGTAATTAAATTGTAAGAAGATTAAATATTTACATATAAGAAGTATAACCAACGAGTTATTTTTTATTTTATTTTATGTCGTCAAAATAGACGGAACTTAATCCGATACAAAACTGAAGTTTCAAAGAGATTCAAAGATTCAAAACGTTTATTTGTAAAATTTATACATAAAGTATACGTTTTACATGTCAAATCTAATCTGTATAAAAATAATATTTTATCATGAAACAAATATGATACTTACGGGAAATATATAAAAAACTACATTTAAGTTGGGCTACTAAAATTATACACATACATAAAATAAAAAGACTTATTGGAATAAGAATATTATTATAGATACTGCAATTAATAAATAAGTCGGTACGGAACCCTTGGTGCGCGAGTCCGACTTGCACTTGGCCAATTTATTAAGAATAACGTACAATCTAAACTGAAAATCCGGCGCCCGTCCATCTGTCTTTTTTCCGCGATGACATTTTTTGACCCGAATAAATGGCGTATCATATAAAAGAGCGTGGCGTGTGAAGGTTAATAAAACAATTTTATTTTTATTAATTTCAATAAATACTTCAACATTAAACCTTATAATATTTTAATTGACATTTTGTGAAACGACTGTAAATAAAACAAGTAAACAATTGCGAGAATTTAATTAGGTGTAATCAATTTACGTTAACTTTTGAATTTGACTCGCACTTGACCGGTTTTTTACTTTAAAATTACAACGTCTCTTTTGATACCATATGTTCTTATAGATTGATGGATTTAGAAGCAAAAGAGGTGAGCCAGGATCGTATCAGATGGAAGTCTCTAGTGTCTGCCTACCCTTCTGGGAGAAAGGCGTGAGTATTATGTATGTAGAATATTCAAATACCTAAGTACTTTAAGGTAACCAATGCTCAATTTTTTTTAGAGAGATGGGTCTGATATGAAATCAAAATTATCTTTTTCTGAAACTAAAATCAATGTCAAAAGCAAATTAACAAAATGTCTTCGTGGTATAAAGGCACAGAAGAAAAGTAATGCGACAACCTACTACATATCGGGGAGTAAGTAAATTCATTGTGTCGAGACCTGCAGCAAATTCAAAAATCAAAATCAAAATATTTATTTTGCAAAATAGATACATACAGTATACTTTCTACAAGTCAAAGTTAATTTTAACAATGTATATATCAATGTATCTTTATAATATAAAAAATGGGTAATACATAGAGAAATCTAGGAAAAAAATATCTCTATACATATAAAATATAACGTCTGTCTGTCTGTCTGTCTGTCTGTCTGTTTGTCTGTCTGTCTGTCCATCTGTCTGTTCGTTCGCTTATAACTTGTCAACCAATCAATGGATTTTGATGCAGTTTTCACTGAAAGAGTAAGCATTTCTTCGGGAAGGTTTAGGGCTATGTATCATCACACTATGACAAAAGGGAGCAGCGCAATGAGAGTTTTAGTGAGACATATGGAAGGTTCGCCGCCGTAGCATTGTCGATCGTCGCGGGTTCAAACCCCGACATTTGTTTTCACTTTTTATTTTTTATTCTTTTATTTTCCTACTGTGTCTTACCTTGGGCCCTCGCAGTACCTGTCCATAGTGTCCTTTTCCGGATATTGCGCAGCCAAGACTTCTTTCTGTGACTCGGTTTTCTTTTCCACGCGATTTTGTCCATAATTATAAGTTGGAGTAGTTGGTACCTATTATTTCACAGCACATGGCCCAGGTACGCCACTTTTCTATTTTTGATATTACTCGTATATATCATTTCACGGTTTCTGTTCACTCGTCGTAGTAATTCTACATTGCTTACCTTCTGGGTTCAGCTAAATCTTAGCATGCGTCTGTACACCCATATTTCAAATGTTTCTATGCCCCTGACCAGCGTCCAGCATATGCGGGCCATTTCGGAAAACAGAGGAAGCTTTGTTGTTCAGATCTCTAGACTAGAGACGGAAAATGACATTATTTATAAGTCCAACAAATTTTGGTTTTAATTTTTCGTTTATTTATTTTGTTCTTAAATGAAAATTTTATTTATCGATGAACTGGACGGATTTTTAACTAGAT
The DNA here is from genome assembly GCA_910592155.1 of Ypsolopha scabrella. NCBI lineage: Eukaryota > Metazoa > Arthropoda > Insecta > Lepidoptera > Ypsolophidae > Ypsolopha > Ypsolopha scabrella. The sequence continues at coordinate 15,202,821 of OU342985.1, forward strand.
TATTCTCATCTATACGTAAAATAAATAAATAAATAAATCCATTTATTTCAGGCTACAATTTAAAACCCATAATTTGTTAGTAACGATAGTTCTTGATCTAATATTAGTAAATAAATAATTTAAAATACGATTTGGACGGGTACGGAACCCTTCGTGCGCGAGTCCGACTCGCACTTGGCCGGTTTTTTGCTCTATCTCTATATTTAAAACGGTAATATCTATAGGTGGTAGAGCTGATGCCGAGCTCGACTGTGGAGGTACCACCATCTTACTCGCAAATCCTCCCGAAGTTATTCGGGGAAGAGTAAGAGGACAGCTCTCAGGCAAAACCAGGCGGCCCACCATTGCCTGGGACCGATGGATGACGGTTTATCCATCCCCAATTGCCGAGCCTTATATAAAACAGACCGGTGACGGGCAGCGGCATCACTGGTGCAAGGGTTTCGGCACCGCGCTCACCAACCCGCCTGCCCAGCGTGTGTGAGCATGGGCATTTCTTCCAGGAGGACCGCCAAGAGTGGCAAAATCCTGGAAAAGCCTATGTCCAGCAGTGGACGAAACAGGCTGATGGATGGATGGACCTCTAAGTTTCAAATTCGGTCCGACTGTAAAACATGCTAAAGAGCAAAAAAAAAATTTGGTTATCGCACTCAGAGGTTGCTGAATTCGGTTGTTTTTTAAACATCGATGTGCTATTTCTGTCTCCTTTTTGGAATAAATAAATCAATTTCGGAATGTAATTTCAATAATACATTTATTCGTCCCTTTAAACCGATTTTATAAGCATTTTAGTTTTTACGGGAAATTACGTCATCATATCGAGGAATCCATACAATGCTGTTATTGGACGTAGGATTATTATTGAAGGCTATAGTGTACTTCTTCGAGTACAGCTAGGGGGGATCAATAATGTTGGAAGCATGATTTGCGAATTGTCGTGCTCCCTTATATATTATTATATAGTTTGATAACATATTTACCAGTATGTATAGGTAGAGAGAGATAGAATAATGGCGTAACCGTTACATGTCATTCACGGTTGTGTTAATCCCTGGTCGGTCTCGACGCGATCACTTGCTGTAGCCTGCAGCTGCGCTTGCACACCCCAGCCAGCACTGTATATAATGTTGCCAATAGCTCACGTAGCATTCTTTCTACTACACATTCATAATATTTACTTAACTGCGTTTTTTATATATTAATTTGACTACTCTTTAATGAAAATAAAATGTACAGAATGAAAAAATCTAAATTATCAATTTTATTGATTGATTTGTATTTTGCAAACAATATGTATGATCATGGATGAACAATAAATTTGTCTATGGTATGATCTAATGGTATGAATATCTAAACAAATACAGATCGTCAATTAAGTCCAGAAAAAAAATTATGGCGCTTCAATCGTTTATATGCCAATACTATACTGCGACCGCAAAAACTTGATACTTGCTCATTCACTTGTATTTTAACAAGGTAGCATTCTTAACTTATATTGATTAATAACGCCAATTGAAATTTCCAGTATTATTATCAATCTATCGGTGACCGTCGTAGGTTTGAACAAATGAACTCATCAAGCTTTATGCTTTCAGAAAGTCAAGGAATACTGATCATGGAGACCATAGATTGTTATATGACATGTATTTCCAGTTTAAGTATTCTATCTTACTTCTAATTAAATGTGTAAGGGATAACCTAGGTAGTGTAATTTGAATGTTTTTATTTATAATAAAATACTATTATTATTTACAATTAAAAAAAGATAATAAACTAAAAATCCTAAAAGTAAAAGAAAAAGAAGAACCTATGCTATAACAATAAGATCAACTTAGAAATAAAACCCTAACTATCAAAAAGTCCGCCCCTAATTGTACCCGGCGCAAAGATCCCCATTACGCTAGCCGCGTTCCCGCGTTGGATGGGATTTATATATATATTATATATAAAATATATATATAATTTTGGTTATTAATAAAGTGCAACCTGATTTTCTGTCTAAATTTGTCATTCTGTATGTCTGTTTGTCCGCCCGCTAGTCTGTAATGTCGTTTATGTACCTAACAGCGGTAATAAGTCGTATCTGTACTTTGAAAATCTTTGCGAAAATTTAAATGAAATGGGTTATTGTTTTGATTGTTATTAAGAAATCACAAAACATATAGGCACATAAAAATTTTAAAAACAATAAAAACGATTATCCTATTCATTTGTAGCATCCATCCATCAAATAGGCACAACTCAGCATGGAGCTGAGACGATGTGTGATGTACATTATGTATGTGTATCTTACTAGCTTTTGTCCGTGACTTTGCTCGCGTAGTGATTTATTTAGTAGTCTTTCAATCAATGTATATTTTTACGCATGAGATAAATACTATTATCGACAGTTTTCGTTTGGGCGGATTTAATCAACACCCCTTTCGCAATAGACTGTATATCTTGATAGAAAGCTGTATTTAGGATTTTGTATTTAATGGTATCTTTGACTAATATACCTACACCACCATGTTCATTCTTAGCGTTCTTAAATAAAAAATTATAACCAGGAAAATTAATATTACTGTTAGTCCTTTTTAACCATGTTTCATTTAATAAATAGATATCAATATTGTTTTTATTTAAATATGATATAAGAAGGGGTTTTTTACTATTAATGCTCTGAATATTATGCTGTACTATTCTCAGAAATTTATCCATTAGGTTGACAGATTTTTCAAAAGAACTTCTCTGATTTTTTATGTGGTCATAGGTGTGTTATCATTCCCCAGTGTAACTAAAGTTTTAACAATTGCGTTTATCACCTTGTCATTATTTGTAATACTTACATTATCATTATTTTTCGATGTCCTAACATTAGTCTTATTCAGTGTTATGGTTGGTGCTTGTTTTACTATTGTATTCTTTGTTTTTGATGTCGGTGGAAGAACTGGAAAACTCTTTGGAATAATAATGTTAGCTGCGGCACTAGCATAGGTGGTACTTTTATTTTTATTTATTTTTGCCGCCTTTATGGGGCATAACTTTGATTTTGCCAAGTGCCCCCCCCCCCCCACAATTGCTGCATTTAATTTCATCAGTATTGTCGCAGCTTTTGTAGGAGTGTCCACCTGCACAAATAGAGCAAACCTGATTATTTTTGCAAATTCTAGCTGAGTGGTTAAATTTCATACAATTATAACATTGCATTACCGGTGGTATATATGTTTTTACTTTAGCACGCCATCTGTCTAAGTATATGTACTCTAAAAGACAGAATGTTTGAATTAAGTTTAGTCCTGCCTGTCAAATAAGTTAAGTCGTGTAACACCGAATCCACACCATTGTCTATGAAGACTATACAGTTTTCTACCCTTAAATATGTATCAGTTTTTCATTCCGAAATTCCACTTGCACTTTTTTGTTCAAATTGCGCAGCGCTTTCGTATTCAGACAACGACATACCATGATTCGACAACATATGACCTTTGAGGCTACATTTCTGTACAAACGCGAGTTCACAGACTCCGCACTTGAATCTTCTATCATTCAAATGTATCCGCATATGCTCTCTCAATGTCTTTTTCCGAGCGTAAGCTTTAGAGCAGACTGTGCACTTGTGGATTTTCTCCCCATTATGTTTAACCATGTGATCTCTTAAACACTGTTTCGAATGAAACTGCATTCCGCACTCATCGCAACTGTGATTCTTTTCTAAAAGATGGTCCTTTTTTATGTGTTTCGTTAGTTTAGATTTCATTAAAAATTTCAGGTTAACGCTTGAGAACTCAAGTTAACCAAATTTTAACTTGAAAACTTCCAGCGAGTCTATTCACTTAAAACTATATATTGGCGGAACTAATGTGCAGGGAGAGAGACACATTATAGGAAGCCAGAATTATATGATCCAAAGCAGCAGCTGAAACAGAAGAAATAGTATTAGTACTTACTCAAGAAGAGTAATAAGAGAGTACTGCTCTGATGGATTAAGATACCTATTTTGATTTGAAGGGACGAAAAGAAGTGTCAGATCTAATAGATAGAACTTGTTCTAAGGGATCTCCCTTGTAGGAATTGTTTGTCGATGTAGCTTTGTGTGTTTGTGAATTACAAAATTGAGAATTCGAATCGATTCTATGGTGGGTCAGCGACCTGTTGGCCTTTTGTGTCTACGATGTAACAACATGCTTTTATGCAACGATGTATCCTGAACGCATTCACCACTGGCGACAACTGTTTATTTCGGGGGTTACGACAATTATTTATAAAACGCTTAATCCAACTAGTAACCGCCAATAATTTGTCCAAACTACTATATCTCCCAGTCAGCCAATCAGGATCTAAATCGGTCTCTGCAACTAAAGCATGCACACGCAGCGGTTAGCTGTAGGATAATGTTCTTTGGCCGGTCCGATTTAGCATTGTGTGCGACTCTATACACGTCTTTTATCTGGTTAGGAGATATTGGTATCCCTATGACTGTCCCGATGGTTTCCACGACATGGAACAGATTTTCTCCTTTGATCTTGAAAACCACCTTGAAAGATGCCAAATGTCATTTCTAAGAATTAGATTTTAGTTTAAGTCCATAGCAGGTACAGTAAATTTTGCTTTAAATTTTTATTTTTATTTTTATTTACTAATATCAGTAATTTCTACATAAATGTGGTGCGTTAGGGTTCACGCATTTTTCTTTGGAACTCAATTATTTCCCAAACTAAGGATGTCCGCGGGTATGATCCTCGGGAAAAGTGGTTCAGTAGGGTCAGTAGAATATGTGGTTTCATTTAATGGTAGCAGTCTATTTACACCCTTTACACCCTCATCTATTTGACGATGATAAAGATTATATGTTAGATAATAAATACATTGATAACTCGCAAATGGGTTGCCTAGCTAAATTGCGTGCCGATACTGTTAAATAATAGAAATTCAACTTCCCTGATTTGTTATTCATAAAAATCGAGTATTAGTTGAGAGAATATGACACAAAAAATTCCCGTCAGGAAAACTATGGAGTTGCCAGGTATAAAAAGGTGAGCAAGCGTTATTAATATACCCTCATCAGTTATTTAATCGATTTTTTTAATGAAACGAACGGTTATTTCATTCCCTACCTAACGGTATTAGGTTGCTTTAGCAAAAGATTATCCAACAATCGAACGAACAAATATTTTGTGAACCATCGCAGAAAACACGGTTATGATGAAGACAAAATTCGGCAAAGTAAAATACGACATTACTTAGATATTATAGCGCGCGCAAGTTAACTGTAATCCTGATTTTCGAAATTTCTAAGAAGCAAATAAAAAAAACTATGAAAAAAAAATAAAAAAATATAAAACTTTTGTTTTCTATTGTAAAGTTATTATCTATAGATTATAATGGTTCGTCTTTGATTTAAAAATAATTAAATCTAGATCTACTACACCGATGAACTGCCGGATGTCGAAATGGGTGAGATTAGGATAGCTCTTGAACAGCTGAAAAACAACAAGGCGCCGGGCGAGGACGGCATCACAACTGAACTCCTGAAAGCTGGAGGTTACCCTATACTCGGACAGCTACAGGACCTCTTTAATGCCGTCATTCGCACAGGTACTACACCAAAGGAGTGGAGCAGGAGTCTGGTCATTTTGTTCTTCAAAAAAGGGGACAAAATCCTACTTAAGAATTCTGAAGAGACCAAAACAAGTGGAAATCTGAAGGTGCAAGGTCAGGACTATACGGCGGTTGCATTAATACGTCCCAGCCAAACTCTCTGAATCGTCTCACCCAACGATTCGACGACTTCCAACCTCCAGAGCAGGCTGGGTTTCGAAAAGGCTACAGCACCGTAGACCACATTCACACGCTAAGGCAGGTTATACAGAAAACTGAAAAGTATAATCAGCCCTTATGTCTAGGGTTTGTGGACTACGAGAAAGCCTTCGACTCCATCGAAACTTGGTCTGTTCTGCAGTCCTTGCAGCGATGCCAAGTTGACTGGCGTTACGTAGAGATGTTGAAATGTCTGTATGACTCCGCTACGATGTCCGTCCAAGTACAGGGTGTACAAGCAAGACCGATACATCTTCAGCGCGGCGTGAGACAGGGAGATGTTATTTCCCCAAAACTGTTTACCGCCGCGCTGGAGGACGTCTTTAAAACACTAGACTGGAATGGACGAGGCATAACCCGTAAACGGAGAGTACATTTCACATCTTCGCTTTGCCGATGACATCGTCATAATGGCGGAATCGCTGCAGGTACGAGAGGAAATGATGCGCGGCCTTGGCGATTCTTCGAGACGAGTGGGCCTGCGGATGAATTTGGATAAGACTAAGGTCATGTCCAACTGTCTCGTCATCCAAGGGCCAATAACCGTCGACAATGTTAGCATCGAAGTTGTTTAAAAATATGTTTATCTGGGTCAAGTCATACAGTAAAAACAACTTTGACGCCGAGGCTGACAGAACGACTAGGATTTTTACTCTTGAAAGGTTGACCTTTGAAAACAATATTTTTTTATTTTCTGTCTATATCAGATAACTGTCATCACAACTACTTCTTAACTTCTAACACAAGGCACATTATACCACAAAAAAGCGAAATAGTAAGTGAGACGGATTCGATACATACAATTCAATAAATAAGAATATCTCAAAAGTCTTTCCCCGGCGTTGTAGTATGATCGGTAAATATATTATTTTAAATACTGGGATCTCTAAATAAAGTACCAGTACCTCACAATAAGACGATTTTCTTTACTCAAAATACACTAATCGCATGGTCACCCTCACGGTCGCTGGCCATTGGGATGAGGAGTGCGGGTTGCGGGGTGCAATTAGATGTGTGTGGGAGGCCGGTGAGCTGCGTAGCCATAGCTTAGAAAAATGATGGAATTTTTGGTGAAAATCCAAGGTTTTTTTTGTCGTAATGACATCAGAATCGTGTATACTTACATACCCTAAATAAGAAACATGGAAATCCCCGCACTACTGACGGCAAATAAATGAGAGCCTTAGCTTGATTTAAGTTTTTATTTTATTCAGCCTGTATATACGAGTTTTACAGCACATGTTCACTAAGAACCATAAATAACGTAGTCTTTACCTTTTATTCGGGGAAAAAAATCGCTTTGACGTGGTGATTTCAAGTTTATATTTTCTGTTATTTTAGAAGTAATTTTGCTTTTGTTTGCCACCGAATCTTCGATATAACCTTCGGCCACTTTGCTGGACTTCCAGCCGCCGTGCCTTTTTAACAGAGTGAGGTTGGCTCCCGAATCAGCCAATAGAGTCGCTGATGTTCTGCGAAAGCAATGCCCGGTGTATAACTCTACGTTACTCAGTTTTAAATATGTAGCTATTTGCTTTGGCATGCCTGTAAATTTGTTTTTTCCTATTACTTGTCTGTGGCATTTTCCTTTACTGTAATTAAGAAAAAAACGAAATTGTATATTACTTTTTTAAAACCCTTAAAAAGCCTGAAGGGTCGCTGTAAAGAGACAAAACAACAGAATGAAGAAGTGCTCATGAAACCCGAGCAAGGAAACTAACGTTTTGGAAAAAAGAGAAAAGGAATTTTCAGAGAATTAAACCAAAAGAACACAAAACTTACCGCCATCCATCGGTCCCAGGCAATGGTGGGCCGCCTGGTTTTGCCTTTTGTTATACTTATACATATTTAATTAATCTCAAATGTTAATGTCTGTTTGTCAAATCAAATCAAATCAAATCAAAATATTTATTTTTGCAAAATAGATACATAAAGTATACTTTCTACAAGTCAAAGTTAATTTTAACAATATATCTTTAGAATATAAAAAAATATATAATAATACGGGAAATAAAATAAACACCTGCATAAAATAGAGGAATCTAGGAATAAAAATGCGATCATCGAAAAATCTTTGCCCTTCAATAGAATTTCCTGACGAGGGCCCACAAGGTAGAAAAAAATCCAGGAGCTTCTTGTCATCATGCACAACCGTTTTAAAAAAAAATGCGTTTTATTCCTGTTCTATATTCCTGGAGGTCCAGACAACCTATAAAAAATTGGCCAGAGGGTGGGTCTCTTGAATAATCTTATACTAAGGTGACTGGACTATGTCTCTTCATCTGTCTACGGTGTAACACGAATATTCTGAAATTTGCCTTTTAAAATAAACTATTGGCTGGGTCGGGCTGACGCTTGAAAATAAATTTTAATTATAATTTAGTAACAATACTATTACGTGATTTTGGTTAATTAAATGTGTAAATAATACTTAACGATATCAAATAATATTTTTAAATTTTTCTGTTTCTTCTTTCTCATCAAGAAATTTTAGTTTTTCCCTGCACACCTATGTTTTTGTTACCTCCTGTCGGGTTGACAGGGAGAAAATGCTTTTAGCCTTAAGTCCACCCATTGTATACCGGGTGTAAAAGCAAAGGCAAGAATCCTTTAAGGGTAAGTTAGTATTACCGGTAAAGATATTATTTTAAATACTGGGATCTCTAAATAAAGTACCAGTACCTCACAATAAGACTATTTTCTTTACTCAAAATACACTAATCGCGTGGACACCCTCACTGGTCGCTGGCCACTCGGATGAGGGGTGCGGGTTGCGGGGTGCAATCAGGTGTGTGGGGAGGCCGGTGAGCTTCGTAGCCATAGCTTAGAAAAATGATGGAATTTTTGGTGAAAATTCAAGGTATATTTTTTTTTCTCGTAATGACATCAGAATCGTGTATACTTTCATACCATAAAGGGATTCTTGACTTTGCATTTACACCCTGTATAATTATTTCTGCGCAATAATATTAACTAAAACAATGACCAACCAGTCTGCTCTTTCTTCTTGACGCACTCCTTGGCATCGACGCTGGTGGAGGGCTGGTAGGGCTCGAAGGTCAAGGTCGGGATCGCAGTGTGATACAGGAGCGTCGGCATTCCTTCCTTCACGTCCTGTTGCTGGAACTCCAGGGGTTTTATGCTGCGAGGAACACATGTGTGTTGTTAGATTTTATACACATTAATTTTAACTGTTGCTGGTTCCGCTCACCAACCAACCCGCCTGCCCAGCGTGTGTGGGTATGGGCATTTCTTCCAAGAGGACCACCAAGAGTAGCGAAATCCTGGAAAGGCCTATGTCCAGCAGTGGACGAAACAGGCTGATGGATGGAAAAATATATTGTATATTACTCGTATTTTTATTTGAGAGACTGTCGTCCTTTTAACAGACAAATTATTGAAAATAAATTGTTTTGATCAGACTGCACGTAAAAGGGAATTCCCAAATTAAGGTTGCAGTCAACAAAAGTGGAGCTAAACTAGTGACTGCACAAAGCATTAAAAGTCAGGTACTATTTAGGTTGCAGTTAACTAAACAAAGATTGCTGTTAATATGAAAGTTGATATAAATAGTGACTGCATACACGCAGCATTACAAGTCATGTACTATTTAGGTTGCAGTCAACTAAACATAGATTGCAGTTTAATATGAAAGTTCAGCTGCAGACATGATTTTTTTGCCGTTTTTATAGATAATGGTACGGAAACCAAATTTTATATTAAATAATAAATATCGCTTAATATTTATAATATTAACATTTATATATGAAGTGATATAAAAAAATCATCCCTAATTTACGTATATGGGAGAAATACCTTTAAAAAAATTGATTTAGAGTTTTTTTTTTACTATTTTGTTGGTGTCAATATTATGTGTACCCACAGATATGTATCCATACCAAATTACATTATTTTCTAGTACGAATAGTCTCTGAGCTAAGGCGCGGTCAGACGGACATGACGAAACTATAAAGGTTGCTTGGTGGACTAGGGAACCCTAAAAATGTGAGGTTTTACTGATTTCATACATACATATACTCACGCCTGTCTCCCAGAGGGGTAGGCAGACACTACAGATTTCCCACCAATGGGACCCTAGTACTAAGACTCCGCTGTCCTTCCGTCCGTCTGTCACCAGGCTGTATCTCATGAACCGTGATGGTTAGACAGTTGATATTTTCACAAATGATGTATTTCTGTTGCCGCTATAATAAAAAATACTAAAACCGACCAAGTGCGAGTCGGACCCGCGCACTCCCATACAACAGACATGATTTTTTGCCGTTTTTATAGATAATGGTACGGAAACCTTCGTGCGCGTGTCGGACTCGCACTTAGCTGTTTTTTTTTATTAGCTTGAATTTGTTGATTTTTGTCTTTTGACATTTAAAACTTGGCATTGGAAATGGGTGGATTAGACAGTTTCAGCCTCGAAGACAGTTCCACAGTTAAATCCATTGCAGAATTGACGGCTTCATCAGGATTTAGTTTTTAAATTTTTATTTATAGAGTTGTGTGTTGAATTTTTAATAAATGTAAGCAAGGCAGTTTTCAAGATATTTAGGGAAAAGTTGCTAAAACATGACCTCAGTAAAAAGTCGATAGTTTTGCAAACTTTTTATTTAAAACAATACTATGATGTGCATTTTGCACCGGGATTTTGTTTTACCGCCTTAAGCACTCAAAAATCAAATTGGTGATGTAATTCATATCCGGTTTAATTTAGTGAGTTTAGTCTTAGTTTAGTCTGTCCAAATTTTCCAAAATTAGAAAAATAAATTCTTGGTATACAGGATTAGTTTGTCAAGTGGGCGTGGATGGCCCAATCCGAAACCATAGCGAATAGCGAAAAATGCTCAATGCTCAACTTTCCAGAATTTGATTTTCAGAATGTGATATATAAGCTTTCTGACAACATACTGAAGTTTAATATCACTAAGATTATCGTGCACCATTGGCAAGGCCTCAAGGGATTCGGACAGTGACCATTTTAGTAAAACAATTTGAGAACAATAGGCCCAGGACAAAACATTGTCTTCTTTCTTTCTTTCTTTCTAAATACTTTATTGCACAAAACAAAAGTTACATGTACAACAGGCGGACTTAATGCTAAAAGCATTTTCTCCCAGTCAACCCGACAGAAAGTACAAGAAATGAACAGAGGCAGGCGTGCAGAAAGGCTTTAAGACATAAAAAAAATAAGTGAGAAAAAAAAAAGACATGAATGTACTAATAAATAAAATAGATAAGTAGATTTGTAGGTAAATACTAAATACATAAATTAATAAAAATACATAAATATATTTTAAACAAATAACAATAATTACTACATAAATACGATTATATAATATTATATAAATATATATAATACAATAATAAATACAAGAATATACAAGAATAGACTACTAGTCGTGATAATTTCAGATTGCTATGTTGACACCAGATTTACTGTATTTTACTAAGATAATGTCTGCGCAAGGACTGTTTAAACGCATGACGAGACGGGGCATTTCTAATTTTAACGGGTAGATCGTTCCACAAACGGACAGCCGTGACGGCAAAAGAATCGGACATAAAACCAGAACGGTGAGAAGGAAAAGACAAGAGAAGGTTGTTAGAGGACCTGAGGAGTTTACAGTGGGTGTTATCTAAAAGATGAAACAAAGATTTGAGGTAAGGGGGAGTACACGGGTCATTAATAATAGAGAAAAGAAGACACAGAATTCTAACATTCCTTCGCTCACGAACTGGAAGCCAGTGTAACCTGGAACGGAACTCGGACACGTGATCGTATTTGCGAAGACCGAAAATGAAGCGAATACATGTATTGAGCAAACGATCAAGCTTGTTAAGAAGTTCCTCTTTAAGGTCCAAGTAACAAACGTCAGCGTAATCAATTAAAGGAATAAGAAGAGAGTTAGCAAGAGAAATTTTTGTTGAAATAGGAAGAACGTTTTTAAGACATAGAAGAGAATGCAATGAAGCATAAAACTTGCGGGAAACATTCGCGATATGAACGTTCCAATCAAGGTTTTCGTCAATGGCAAGGCCAAGGTTAGTAACAGAGTCAGTAAAGGCAATATTACACCCGTTATAGCTTACCTTTCCCAAGAGATCAGGATCAATCTTAATAATCTGTCGTGTGCTACCAACAATAATAGCCTGACACTTGCTTGGGTTTACAGCAATTCCAAAGCGTTCGGACCAAGACTGAAGACTCTGTAGATCCCTATTTATCTCGTTTATACAATTGTTAAGATCATCAACTTTGGTCTGCTTATAAAGCTGGAGATCAGTCTGGGACAATTGCTTGCAGTATTATGTTTAATTAAACGCAGGTTTGCTATATTTGCAGAACCAATATCGCAAATCGAGCCCGCCTCCTGGCGTCCGGTGAAAGGGAGTCGGGGTTCTGTCTGCACGCTGTACCATCTATTAACATCGGCACGGAGCTGGACAGGGTATCTTTCTCCCTAGCCGTCAGCCTCAGACTCGGCGCGAAGACGAACGAGCCACATCGCCGCCGCTGTGGCACAAACGTCGTCGATCAGCTCGGACACCACGGCTTTTCTTGTCAGCGTAGTGCTGGCCGCCTGCCGCGCCACGCCAGTAGAAATGATGTCATCCGGCGGGCTCTTGCCACCGTCCACGTGCCGGCTATTCTAGAGCCGAAGGGCATAACGCGTGACGATGGCAGGAGGCCCGATGGGATGACATTAATCCCCTGGAAGAACGGCAGAGCCATGGTGTGTTTAAGTGAGAACGCGAGAACCTCCATTAAATAGCAAACATACAAAATTGTGTGGTGTCCGTAGAATGTTTTATAGTAATTTAGCCGGAGTCCATCGAAATTATCTAGATCTATGCCAAATTAGAGCTAAAAATCTCAACAACAAAATTAAATAAGTAAATTAAAATAACATTTGAAAATTCGTGATTTTTCTTACTTCACTGAGTACCCAGGCGTTATTAATCGACGACCAAGATACGACTTTTATCTATCCATAACATTGACGTCTCATAAACAACAACTGGACTGATGTAAAGTAGGCCGATGATGATGCCGATGATGATGATGATAACGTCTTAATTTGGTTGAAGCATTTTTGCTATTATGCACGTCGCATGTTCGGATGTTTTCTGACGAACTTTTCTTAGAGACTGTGTGTCTAGTTGTTTATGAGAGGTCAATGATCAATAACCATTGTTCTCGCCATATAAAAGGCGGGACGTATTAGGCTGGCGATCGCCACGCCCTCACGTGGAAATCGCTGCCCGTCACCAGTTTGGTTTATATAAGGCTCGGCAATTGAGGATGGATAAACCGCCATCCATCGGTCCCAGGCAATTGTGGGCCGCCTGATTTTGCCTGTTTGAGAGCTATCCTCTTACTTTCCCCCGAATTACTTCGGGAGGATTTGCGAGCAAGATGGTGGTACCTTCACAGTCGAGCCCGGCATCAGAACGACGTACCTATAGAAAGTAATTATGACAACTTATTTATTTACTTCCTGGAGGAACCATGGCTTAAAGTACATAAAAACTATTAAAATAGCAATAATCATTCCTAGTAATTAGTAAAATACAAAATAAAAAATAATATTTATTTTGTGTCATAACTCTACATTTCCGGTAAAAACTGAAAATTTCAGAAGCACAATGACGTAATGGATCGGTACTCACCAAATTGAAGAGCTGTAAGAGAAATAGTTTTGACATATCCATGAAAAATACAATTTTCAAATAAAACAAGAGTTAACACATATCCTTACAAAATCCCTTTTAAAATCACCCGCAATCGGCCTATGCAATTTTTGCGCACGTGCCAGAATTGAGGGCCAGGGGTGCAATTGTGTAAGACAATCGTCATCAAATTCGATTGCCATTATGGCTATTCGGCTAATCAAATTAGCCCGTTTGAGAATTGAAATCGTACGTTTTTGGTTGTCAATAACAAAACAAGACAATCTTATTCATTTGACAGCCTAAAATGTTCGATTTCAATTGTCAAATGGGCTAATTTGATTAGCCGAATAGCCATATGACAATCAATTTGAATACCATTGTCTTACACAATAAGGTGGTAAAGCTGATGCCGGGTTCGACTGTGGAGGTACCACCATCTTACTCGCAAATCCTCCCGAAGTTATTCGGGGGAGAGTAAGAGAAGAGCTCTCAGGCAAAACCAGGCGGCCTACCATTGCCTGGGACCGATGGATGGCGGTATATCCATCCCCAATTGCCGGGCCTTATATAAAACAAACTAGTGACGGGCAGCGGCGTCACTGGTGCAAGGGTTTCGGCACCGCGCTCACCAACCCGCCCGCCCAGCGTGTGTCTCACCACCTTGCCAGTCAGAGTGCTATAGCCCTTCTTAGAGAAGGTGGAACGGCTATTGAAGCAATGATCGCAGCTGCTGCAGTTATTTCTGTTGTATATCCACATATGAATAGCATTGGTGGAGATGGTTTTTGGTTGATTATTCCGCCAAACGGAGTACCAATAGCTATAGATGCTAGCGGTCCTGCCGGTAGCTTGGCAACATCTGAATTTTACGCAGGTAGTAACGTCTATGATTCATAAAAATGTTATGTTTCATAAGAGCCAGAATACTACCTCTTTATTATACAATATGTCTAAATTTGGTATTATTTACGGAAGAAAAAATCTGATCGCAGAACACCTTAGACCATATAACACGGGACTAGGCAAGCACAATTATCCCCCTCTGCCGAAGTACATGAACAAATTGTTCATGTAAGTTTGCTTGTGTGCGCGTTTTGTGTTTGTGCTGCAGCTTTTGATTTAGTGTGAGTGTGCGTGAATAAGTAAATGTGTCCTGTGCGTGTTTACCTCCCCTCCCGTGGAAAACGGCAGAATAATTTCAACATTCAGCAGTGCTGCCAGATACACTGTAATTACAGTAGATCTACAATTTGTATGGACAACACTGTAATTTTCTGACTCCAAAAATCACACAAGTTAGTTGAAAATTGCCCAAATTAAAAGGGGACTTTGATACAACAGTACGACCTGATGAATTTTGGCAACAGAATTCATCATATACGCAAAAATCTTGCACTTATTAATTTTCTATTTGTAGTACCGGCGCCGACACCTGATTTTGGAGCTGGCGCCGGCACCTGGCACAGTCTGTCTTTTTTTTCCTTATAATATCTGATGGTCAAAAACATAAAATTAAAAAAGTTTTGAAGAGGTGGAAAATTGAGTTCATTGTAAAGCGTAATAGTATATTTTGATCCTGGTGCAAAAACGACGTTTTCAATACACCTGCGAAAAATTACATGAAAAAATAAAATAAAAGCAGTTTTGTTGCAATTCATAACAAAATACAAATAAAAGTCGACAGAAGAAATCAAATTTCCCTTGAAAAACAAAAACACAATTGTTTCTTCTATGATCATTTGTTTTTCTGAAACTTATCCTGTTTAATTTCAAAAGGTGCGATTGCGCTCCAAAACTGTTGTTCTTGAATTTTTAAGACGTTTTACCTCTTCACAACATCACAAAAAGAAAAAAAAAAGAAAGGCTTATGAAATTAAGCTTATACTACCGAAAAGTAAACTAGACTTTAAAAGAAATATTATAATAACTTAATTTATGGAAAGATTAGAAAAATTTGAATTTAAGAAAAAAAATGGAACCGGTTTACCGTTCAGGAATAGAGGTCCAAGTAAAAGTGGCGTCAATATAAATTTAGTGCATTTTGCCGGCGCGTGGTGGCGCCACTGGCGCGATAAACACGCGCGAATTTCCATACATTTGTTTACGACATTGATAAAATATACATAAAGTAAGTAAACATTTCGCTTTGGCCCAGCACCTTATCTTTTTTTTAACCGACCAAGATATGGAAATGGACTCCTGAAATGTTTTTCGTCATTTTCTTCAACTGAGCTTCTTGTGACATTTTTATAGCTTAAGTCGTACATTATTTGTATCGTGAAAAATGGAGTAGATCTTCCTTTCACCCTTATGGCCATGTTATTCCGGGAGAGTGTTCTTGAGAGCTTTTCCTGTCAGCCCAGACATTCTTAACCAGTAAAGTGGCAGGAGGCATGATTGTTAATTAAGAATCAATAATAAGGTGGTAATGCAAAGTAAACTAACAGGCAGACATAACTACAAATTACCGCACCTTTGGTAGAACAATGACGTAATTGTCAAAAATTGCAAAATTAACTTAAATACGCCAAAATGTTCTAAAAGTATTGTTCTTTATAGGGTAACAAAAACACAATGATAGTTCCAATAGTTTCAGACAGAGAGCGTGTATGTCGTTGTAGCTTCCCACAGTTTTTGGAATAATATCGTCTGATTGGTCAGTTGTCTGTAGTTCATCGCGGTAAGTTGACGCTACATTACAACGGTCATTCATTATCTTAATATCCTTAAAAAATGTTTATGTAATAAAATAACGCCATAGAGCTAGACAAAAAAAAATATATAAAAAAATCCTAATTTGCCGTTCCTGAACAATGAAAACACGTAATTGCGTCATTGTTCTCAAACCGAGTGCTTATCATCGAAAACATACCATCCATCCATCCATCAGCCTGTTTCGTCCACTGCTGGACATAGGCCTTTCCAGGATTTCGCCACTCTTGGCAGTCCTCCTGGAAGAAATGCCCATACTCACACACGCTAGGCAGGCGGGTTGGTATTTATTAGCAATTTAGTAAAACATGGTGACCGTTGCACATATTCGTTGAAAAAATCATATTCTTTTGTTTACCTTATTTCCACGACAATCTCTTCGGCGCGGGCGGAGCCGCGGGCAAAAGCTAGTTATTGAATAAAAAGTACAAAATGAATGTGATTTATCATTATTTCGATGTTGTTTTATACGAAACAATACAATACTCGTCAGCAAAACTCAACTTATAGTACAACTGTTTAATGAAATGTAGATGCTTTCAAAAATTAAACAACCCATCCAACTCTTATCTTATACGTGTTAACTTACGACCCGCCCTGGTTTCGCACGCGTGGCACTAGGTATCTAACTGTGGTAACCTTATTATAGTAAAATGTGTTATTATGTTATAAAGTAATTCTACGATGAATAAAATTGTCATTAATAATTACAACGTTTTTGTTGTTTGGCTTGCTTGAGTGACAACCTTCTGTTGATCATATTCACCTATAAATAATAGACGCTTTATATTACGTTTTTTTTAAACTCTTTTGAAGTGCACGCCAGAAGTTCTCAAGAGACAAATATCATAAAACCATCAGCAAATTTACACAAAATATTAATACATTGTATACTTCAACCCTTGCTATGATTAAGTCCGTCTATTGGTGAAAACCGAATGGCAAATAAATTTATGTTACTCTTTATTCTTAATTTATACATTTAGGTAATTCCACGGAAGATGGATCCCGTTACATTTTCCCAACACGTGTATTAACAGGATACAATAATTATTTAACAATCTAAGAACGTTGTAGCATATTAAATATGTACCGAATTGTTACCGAAACAAACGCGAAACTGAAGTGCGTAAAGTGACAAACTTGGTATTACATTTTTTTTATTAATTGTTATGTTTATAGGTAGGTAGTTCTCACTACGTACAACGACTTATCTTTATGTCGATGCCTACGTGTCAAATTAAGATTACTTAAAAAGTTAAGGTAACTTCTACTTCGCTTACTATACACGTTAACGACTATAGTAAGATATTTGTATGAAACTATAAACAGCGCCCCTAGCGTGTAATAAAGGAACTAAAATGATACCATGAGTTGTCATAGTTGAGTACTCTGTAGTTAACGTATAGTAAACTATTCGATAGTAACTATAGTTACCATACAAATTTCGTACCATGAGTCATGAATTTGACAGATGCTGTAGTAAATGAACGTAACTGCAGTAGTAACGGCAGTAGTAACGGCACTCACCGTCTATTTTTGCTCCGAGGAGAAATATTCGACTTATTAAATTCGTGTTTTATTTGGAATAAAGTGTTTTGTGATGGCTTTGAGGGTGTAATCTCTGAAAATCCTGAACCGATTTTGAACATACTTTCACTGTTGTAATGAGCTGGACTCTTCATTTGGACATAGGCTATAATTTTTTTCCTGAGGGCGCTGGCGGTCAGTTCCCTAGGGACATATACATTAATAACGATGGAACTGATTCTGAAAATCATTTCACTGTTTTAATGGTTAGATCTTTACTTGGACAAAGGCTATAGTTTGTTCCCTTGGTACAAGCAGTTCCTAAGGAACATAGTTATTAATTCAATTGGCGTTGGTATCCTCTGGATAGAAAATCATTTCACTGTTTTAATGGTTAGATCTTTACTTGGACAAAGGCTATAGTTTTTTCCCTTGGTACAAGCAGTTCCCAAGGAACATAGTTATTAATTCAATTAGCGTGGGTATCCTCTGGATAGAAAATCATTCCACTGTTTTAATGGTTAGATGTTTACTTGGACAAAGGCTATAGTTTGTTCTCTTGGTACAAGCAGTTCCCAAGGAACATAGTTATTAATTCAATTAACGTGGGTATCCTCTGGATATATTAAAACGATTTTGAAAATTATTTCATTGTTGTAATGGTGAGTTTCTTCACTTGGACACAGCCTATACTTTGTTACCTACGCCTACGCTGCTATGGCATCTAGGTACTCGTATATTGTTTTTATTTACCATAACAATTTTGGGTTCCATATCCTGTATTGTGTTGGTACGGTACCCTTTGTGCACGAGTCCGACTCGCACTTGGCCAAATATATTAAACATTTATATTTCTTCACTAATTATTAATAATTCGTTATACTATATATATATTTTTAATTGTTCCATTCTCTTTAAGTGACATTTTAGGCCTGGTGTTTTTAAAATCGGGAGGCCGTTACATAGCAATACAATGGACGGCATGTCAGGATGACAGGCGGGTCGCCGGCGTTGACAGCTTTATGTCAGTTTGGGGACCGGAAAAAGGTGTCGCGCGTGATGTATGGTTGATATACTCCTACAGTTCACTGAAATATCTGTGAACCACGGCGTCCTATGTCCTCCCGAGGTTTCAGGCTTCCACTCGCACTTCCATACCGAAAGAGCATACTTCAAAGGGCACTTCATTTCAAGTTTATAAATCATGACTTTAGGGTGATATTCTATTTTTTTAATGTCTAATTTATAAAATAAAAATGTTCGTACTTGGTTAACTAACCCAAAATGACTTGCAATGCAAATAGCAATAAACGTTAGGCTTATGCCGGTTGCCCATGACAACACAACGTAAACAATAAACAAAATGTGCATTGAAAATAGCCATAGACGTCAGTGTCAATGTCAGCTGATCGAAATCGCCCGTGGCATTTCACCCGGGCTGCAACCCTAAATGGGTATTTATGCGGGTGAAATCGTAATTAGTGTAACTAAATGAAATGACAAATATAAAATGAGTTCTTGGTAAGTAATACATAATAGACTCTAAATATTTAGTTTTGTAGTTTTTATTTAATCTCTTTACTTACACTCATTATAAATAAATAAACAGATATTATCTTTTTAAAATACTTCAAATCCAACTTTGAAAACATGCTCATGAACATTTGCGTTCATTTTAATGTTTATGTTCTTTGGTGATCTTTGCACTTTGTCTAATTCTTTTCTCGTGGATTGTTTGTCTGTTCTTGGCCACCATACAATTGCTCCGTATAGCAGTCGCGGTAAAATGATGGTCTTGTACATCCAATGCATAATACTAGGCGTCAGACCCTATTTACTGCCTACTGCCCTTCTACATTGGAAAAGAGTTCTAATTACCTTACTACATTGAGTTTTAACATGAGTATCAAATCTCAATTTGTTGTCAAAAGTCACACCAAGGTACTTTAATTCTTTGACTTCTTCCAGAACTATGCCTTTTAACTTGATAGGTTGTAGTTCCTTGGGCTTTCTCTTATTTGTAAAGAGAACTAGTTTTGTTTTGCTGGGATTAAGATCAAGTCCTTTGTCTTCAGACCAGTCCAATACTTTTCTTATTACCGTTATCATCCTAGATCTCACCGTACTTAAGTCTTTGCCTACTATCATTATAATCATTATAACTCCATAATCAGAGTACACTTGTAAATAGATGTGCATTCTGCCTTCCTTAAATTAATTAATTCCTTAAATTAGCCTTGAAAGTACTAAAAATAAGTTAACAAATGACATCGAGTTCGTCTTAGAATATTTTAAAAATTTCATCTTAAAGCAGAGTTATTAAATAAAAACGCAGATTTTTGTGGGCGCGTGTTTCTTGGCGGTCGTAACAGCCACGGCTGAGAGCGCGCTATTTTAAACTAAAAGGCGTAGAGTTCAGTTCTGATTGATGCAAAATGAGTTGCTCAATCTGACCTTATATGTCGCCTTAAGCAGGATATTTGGTCCCCAGTGGTGGCAAGTGGACATGGTGTCATCAAAACCACCGAGGTACATGAATACTTGGAAGTACCAACCATACAAGAAGAAATATCTACCCACAAAGACAAAAACATAAGATGTGGTTAGAAAATCACCCTAATACACTAGCCTTAAACCTGCAGAATATGTCCAGCAGCTTCATTAAGTGATTGAAGTGAGCAGATGTCTCGTCTCCTAAGTATACTGGCAGTGGTGATGTTATCATTCTCAACACACCTGATTAAAGTCTAGCAACTAAAGGCAGATGAAGAAAAGAAAAACCAAGAATTAGTATGGAGGTTTTTAATATGAAGACCTAGTGGGTGGATGTGGACTGATTAAGGAAACCAATAAAAAATTACATTGGTTCTCTTAAGTAATACTTACCCTTGATATTAAAGGTTCAAGATATTTTGATTAAATTATCAAATAAATAAAGAAGTGTTTTTCCAGCTATGACGTTTTAAAGTTCAGTCTGCTGTTTAAAAAAACATATCAACAGAAACATTTGAGCATTTTAATTTCTTAATATAACGTTGTATAAAATACTCATAAGTTTCCATAGATACACTATCCTAAATATCCAACGTTGTGGCAAGGTTTGGCAATGGTAGAACGTTATCATATGCAGAGGCTATGTCAAGAAAAACCCCGACAAGAAATTCTTGTTTCTTAAATGATGACCGAATGTCAATAGTTAAAATACTAAGACTATCCAAAGTACTCATACCCTTCCGGAAACCAAATTGAGATCTAGCTAGTCAGCATTTATTCTCTACTATCCACTCTAACCGGTTTTTAACCATTCGTTCTAAAATCTTTGCCAAACAACAAGATAATGCTATTGGCCTTCGAGCAGACGGATCAGAAGGATCCTTACCAGGTTTCAGAATCGGGATTATTATCTGGGTGTTCCACTCATCCGGAGTAACTCCGTTCTCAAACGAAAAGTAAAAGGAGGACAGAGAATAGTAATAAGTTTTTTAAATTAAGTAAAAAATCAGTAAAGTGTAAATATGCCTGAGTCCAAAACATAATTTAGTATAGAAATATACGTACCACCTACCTAACATTACGATTCTCATGACTAAACGGCCCTTTACACATTGTCTAGCCAATTATGATTATTATAATAAATTTCCTGTTTTTCACATATTTCTTTTTGTTTGTTCATTTGCTCGGACAGTTTTTGCAGTACACTCGCACGATATTTTGAAAACTATGCAAGAGAAATAAGCGCGATGTACGGTTTTTGTCAAAAGAACATACAATGTCATATATATTAAATTGTCCAATTAAATATTATTTATAATAATATTATTCTCGCCTATAAGAAACACCTTGAAAATATTTCCCAAAGTCAAGCTGTTTTTGGAATAAAATTGGCTATTTCTTGGAAACCGCTAATGTTATTGGTATGGTTCTTGCTCTAAAATACAAAAAAGTATAGCTTATAAAACTCATTGCAGGAAATTTAAAAATGTTGATTTACAGCAGAGTTAAATAAAAACGTTAAAAAGAATTTTCGCTCATTTTAAATCTGAGATGAAACGCAGATGGATCAAAGCCCATAATAAAGAAGACGTTTTTCTTAAATACAACAGTTCATGGCTCAACGGAACCTTCGAAATTCCTGTTGCGGCCAAAAGTTCACTAAATCGATCTGGTCGACCAAGCAAACCTTTTGAACAGTTGAGCGAGAGAAGTAAAAGGAGAAAAACAGAGGAGCTTCGCTCTAACTTTGAAGAGGAAGTGATAGTGCATGCCGCGCAAACAGAATTAAGAAAAACTGGAAAACGAACTGCTTCAAATGTACTTAAAGAAATCACAGCTTCACCAACACGTGCAAAAAAGTACAAAGTACCTAGTCGGTTCTTAAATACTGTCACTGGCCATTTATTTTAAAAATAGGACACCTAGAAAAAAAAATGAAATGGTGTTCGATTTTCACAGATTTTTTGATTGATAATCTGCCAAATCACAATTACATTCGTTCATTTTTACGATGGAGTGGACTCGCAAAGAGGACCGAGTAGCAGTAATTGCATTGCATCGCTGCGGCCATCCACCGAAGACGATATTCAACTTGCTTCAAAAATTAAAAATCACGAAGAGGTTCGTGTACCGTACCATCAAGAGGTACAATGAAACCTCTAGTGTCGATGACGAGAAAAGAACTGGCATACCTCGTTCCGTTAGGACTCCAGGGGTCATCAAAGCAATCAATCTTAATAATTTAATTATGGCAATATATAAAGTGCCTGCGTGATGACGCACGTGACGCGCACCGTGCTGCCCGCCTTCACGTACACCTCCGCTTCGCCCGCGATCTCGATGCGTGGCGACAAAAAAGCAGCGGGTTCAGAAAAGAGTCAGAATCCTCATACTGGTTGTCAGCTCAAGTTCAATGCTATTTTTGAGAGGATAGTTATTTTAGAAAGAGGAATAAAGTATACGTTTGACATGTCAAATCTAATCTGTGTAAAAATAATATTTTATGATGAAACAAATATGATACTTACGGGAAATAAATAAAAAAAGAACTATATTTAAGTCGGGCTACTAAAGTTATACACATGCATAAAATAAAGACATATAATAAGAATATTTTATACAAGCGCCGCATAGCGGCCATAAACAATACCTGGCCACCACCATAGGATGCCGAAATATTTGACAGGCCCTATCATTTTAGCGGCTTTTTTGACGCTTTGATGTTGCATCTATACTGTTGTTATTTATAATGTTTTTTGGGTTCCTTTCCCATTTTGTGTGGTGGTACGGAACCCTTCGTGTGCGAGTCCAGTTCACACTTGGCCAAGTTATATAACCAAATATCAACTCACTGAGTACGTCCAGTCAACGCAATCTTAAAAATTGAATAAATGTTTGAAATAAAAGTAGAGGTCAATTCAATATAAAACCTTAAGATTAATTGAAGTACTACACTTAAAATAATTTAACTAAAACATAATAATTGTATCTAAATTACCACTGAGAGTAGGTTTTCCGTCTCATCGTATGACAGACATTGTAACCATTCAGAGACTCGGTTTTTGCATTTAAAGCTAGTGAGGTCAAATAAGTCAATTATTTTATTAATTTTATTGTAAAGGTACGGGCCTGAAAATGAAATGAATTTATACGCCAAAGCGTGTACGGTGCGTGTTTGAGCACAGACTATGTCCTTGCGTCTATTTGTAATAATATACTTCGCGAACCCCACTGTGAACTGGCTTCGGCATGATGCTGTTTCTTACTTCGATTTTATTTGTAAATTAGTACAGCTTTGAGTGGATAAAAAAAAACTAAAGAAAATCAATCAATCAAGGCCGTTTTATCTGGCTTCCTATAATGTGTCTCCGCACATTAGTTCCGCCAATATCTAGTTTTAAGTGAATAGACTTGCTGGAAGTTTTCAAGTTAAAATTTGGTTAACTTCAGTTCTGAAGCGTTAACCTACAACAAAATATAAACAACATTACTAAGCAAGTACACAATATATACACAGAGAAAAATAAACATTAATAAAACCGTAATATACGAAGAGTTTTAATTTTTAATTTTAGGAAATGTAAAGAAATCGTTGGAGCTTAGGTCAGGACTGTAGGGAGGATGGTCAAGAATTTCTACGTTTTCCTGCTTCAAATACTCAATTGTTTGATGAGCGCTGTGTGAGCTTGCGTTGTCATGATGTAGGATGATGCGTCGCTTTGGGTTAGATTGCCAAAGTTCGGCGATGACTTGTGGTAAACAAACTGTGGTATACCACTCTGCATTAACCGTTCTACGATCTTCAAGTGCAACTGTCACAACATGCCCGGTTTTCGCCACGAACGTAGCCACCATCTTCTTTGAAGTGCTTCGAAAGCGGACAACTTTTGTCCACGCGTTCCCTAGATAGTCTTGACAGACAGACGGACGGACGGACAGACGGACAACAAATTCTAATTATTATTATATAATTGAAATCCAGCATGCGCATGAACAACATTTGCGTTCATTTTAATATTTATGTTCTTTCATTTTCAATGGCCGTCTGTCTGCGACTAGGGATTCCAGTAAACGTACCACATCGCTGCCAATGTGGAACAAGCGTTGACGAACTAGGCCACCACGGCCTATCATGTCGTCGAAGCGCCGGCCGCCTGAGCCGTCATGCGAGTATAAACGATGTCATCCGAAGGGCCCTTGCCACCGTCAACGTGCCGGCAATATTAGAGCCACAAGGTATTGCACGTGACGATGACAAGAGGCCCGACGGAATGACACTCGTTCCCTGGAAAAACGGACACTCGCTGGTGTGGGACGCTACATGCGTAGATACCCTCGCACCGTCCCACATCCCAGCGACTGCAACAAAGGCAGGCGCGGCGGCAGCAACGGCAGAATCGGCTAAGCGGCGCAAATATGGGGCCTTGGGAGCCAGCTACATATTTGCGCCGTTTGGGGTTGAAACCCTAGGGCCGTGGGGGCCAGAGGCGCGTCGACTCTTCCACGATTTATCTTCGCGCCTTGTAGACGCCTCGGGTGACCCAAGGGCTGGCGCGTACCTCGGACAACGGATAAGCCTAGCGATCCAACGGGGTAACGCAGCCAGTGTCTTGGGCGCCCTCCCATTTGGCAGCGATTTGGAAAAAGTTTTTTACTTAATTTAATTTTCTGTTTTAGATACGTAGATTTAGTTTGTAGTTTTTTTTTTTTTATAGCTTAGTTTAGATATTAAATTATTATTTTTGTAGGTTATTAGTTTATTTAAGTTTTTAATTGTTCTTTGATGCTTCAAGTTAAGCAACGCTCGTCTCCGTTATTTTAGGGATGGGTGACCGTAAAAAACGCCTTAAGTTTTTGACAAATCACATAAAAACAGATTGAAACGAACTGATCGTAGTAAATTTTTGCCACAATTCACATACTTAAATGACTTCATTTTCAAATTTATTGTTTAGCATGTACTAATGAACTGCAATACATTAAGATGGTCCCTAGCTTCATATAAAAACTAAGTATAATTGCTAAGTTTCTAGGTATTCTCATTGAAGCGCAGGGGCCGATTTTAGGGTTTTTGAAAAAAAATTCACCTACGGTGTCGATTATAGAAAAAATGAATGTGAACAAAGACGTACCTTGGTAACAAAATCGTTGTTGTATGTCATGCCGCTCGGGAGATTCTGAAACTTCTGGACGCATTAATTTTGTTTTGGGGCAAAATTTAACACTAATTATATCTACCTAAGTAGCTAATAAAAAATCAAAGACTGCCAAAATAAATCAAACACTGTGTAAAATCAGTTTAAGAAACCGGTCAAGTACGAGTAAGACTCGCGCCTGAGGCTTTCTTAACATTCAAATAAGTTAATAGACTTAAATGATTTGAATAAAAATTGCAAGCTTATGAAATGTATGAAACAAAACTGCAAATTTAAGTTAAATACCCTTACTCATAGAAAGTATTGTTACGCAACCTTTAACTATACGTAAATAGGTGTCCAAATTCCTTACTGTATTCAATTGATTTTCAATCAGAACCACAAAAGTTAAATTAAAACTGACCGCCAAAACCCGGAAATTTTTTTTTTTTTTAGTTTATTGAACAATTTATACACATTACACTTAAAAACAATTATTATAGAACTATCTGACGTAAGCCACGAAGGTTTATCTGCCGATAGTGAGTTCTACATTACACTTTATACATTCAAATAGGTTAATTTAGCTTATTTTATTTACAAAATGTAGTTGAGGTCACTACATTCCACCATGTACTTTTTCAGTTTTGTCATATAATTATTTTTATTATTAAAATACCATTTTTGCAACTCTTTTGGAAGGCTATTGATGATTTTTGGTAGTATAAATTCCCAATGCCTAGTTCCGAAAACATTATTACATTTAGGTAAATTAAAGGTTTTAGTATCGGATAGTTGCCTTAATTTATTAAATCGTGTTTTTCTTTGCAAAAGTGGTACTTTATTTTTTTCTTCATTGAGGATAGACAATTTTAATTTATTTTGAATAGGTATTACATGACAATAACGAAACAATTGAGTATAATCTTGACAATTTTTTTCTTTTATATATTTAGGTACAATTGTTTTGAGAAGTCTAATTTGTAGTTTAAATATATTTTCTAAGTGAGTTTTATGTGTTCTACCGTAACTACTTAGTCCATAACTAATAATGGAATCAGCAAGTGCTAAATATAATAATCTTAATATTTTGTACGGTACTTTATATTTGAGAATAGATAGCTTGCATAAAATAGCTCTAAGTTTTTTACTAATATAGTTAATATGCGGACGCCAGGTAAATTTATTATCAATGACCAAGCCAATATACATGTGTTCTTTAACACATTCTATTTCCGTACATCTGCATTGAAACATATTTTGATGAAGGCAGTGATGATCATTAGGTTAATTAATCATGTGACACATGACACTCGCGATCATACTTCTCTACTTTGTATATCACTCTTTATACATTCGTAGAAATGAACGATAATCTGATTCGATATAAGAGTGAAATGTGGTGAAATTTTTCGCAAATTACGTATAGTATTTCTACGTTCCGCATAATTTTTTAAGTAGGTATGCATGCTGGTGTATAGTTATATCGCAGAAATCTACATTCTGATTAAAATATAAACGTTGTCATCGTTGGTGAAAAGCGGGTGTACCAAATGTCGACTTTACGAGTATATCTTAAATACTTTAAATCGAACAATTACACGAAAATTCGAGAGGATTTGTTTCTAATGGCAACAAACCGGATAAGCGTGGCGGATAATAAAGTGTCGTTTAAGAAAAGTATACGTTTGAGAGAAACCGAGACTGGGACGAAATTATAGGGGATCTTAAAAGGCAATTTAGGTAACATTCGTGAAGACAAACAAAGGGTTGTTGCTTGTGAGTTAGAACATAATGATGAAAATATGACATTTGATACAGTTCTTTTTAATGGGCTATAAGTGACATAAGAACGTTTGTGGTCGGGATACTTAGCGGCAGATGTTTATGAAATAAAAACTTTGAAATGGTGCAGGAAAATACAAACGATTTGTGGTTAAAAATATATTATGTATTTATCCCAGAGGGGATGCCAGAGGAGTTCGGTGTGGACTGACAACATTTTTAAATCCTATGGTAAGCCTTATCGCCGTACTTTTACATAAAAATTTTCCTCAAAGCGTTTTCCCTGATCTTCAGCAAATGGTAAGTGTACAATACAATACACGCACATAAACTCCAATGAACTTATTATTGATTCATCGTCATCAGTGTACCGTCAGGTCCGAATCAGAGTCTTTAGATTGCAAGTCCGGTGACCTACCGACTGAACTACCGCAACAAGCTTGGTAAGGGGTAATTCTATAACATCAATAAATCATAACAATAGTCCAGAGGAGTACGGAAAAGTATTATACTATTAAGTGATCGTTTAGAGCTGTACAGAAAATGTGAAGTAAAAGTGGAACTCATAAGAATAAAGATTGTCAGAGTTATCTGATTGTTTCATTTAACATGTTTGCTATCAGATTCTGGTATACCTATAATTTCGATAATCGAAAGGTTATAAAATAATATAAGACATAATTTATTTACACAACGAAATTTTTTGTACACACAAATTAACAAATATAAGTAATTAGATAACTAAACTCGGAAAATTAATACATAAGAGAAAGGGAACGAAACGATTCATCTTCATCATTAAGTGTGAGAATCTAAAAATTTTAAAAATAAACATGCAAGTTTTAATTATTTTTTTGGGTAACGGTATTTATGTATTTAAATTCATACTGATAACTTTACTTAAATCCATAATAAGAGATTTATTTTCCAATTAATTTACACAGTTTATTTTCCTAACCCAATAAGGGAAGAAGAAGGTATCGTTTGGTTCGTTGTGTAACGATTGTGATCAGAAGCAGACGAATACTATAGAATTTGCAACATTTTAATGTCACGAGTTTTTTATGCTCTTAATCTGTTTACTTGCAAGACGAATTCGGCCACAACAACAGTAGATTTCTGTTGTTATATTTTTTTGTTAGTACTTAGGCGCAGTATTTTAAAACATTTGAGAATGCGAAAGTTAAAAGTTTACTTAAGACGAGTTTCTTCAATTACTACAATATTTTTATGACCTTTTTGTCTTCACTTGACCGGGCAGGACTCAGGACATTGTAAGGTCAAACACACTCGACTTTGCTATGCTACTTGTATAGTAAAGACATTATTTGCAAAGTCATTTTGCAATGCTACGCCGTAGCTATTGTAATGCTTCCACTCCTATTAAACTCCAGTAAAAGACTTGTAGGTGGTAGAGCTGATGCCGGGCTCGACTGTGGAGGTACCACCATCTTACTCGCAAATCCTCCCGAAGTTATTCAGGAGAGAGTAAGAGAACAGCTCTCTCCAGCCTAAAAAAGCGATTTACTGAAACATTTACAGCGGTTTTACCCCTTAATTGATGTGATTGACCAAATAACTAAAATTCTGTACAGATGAACCGTGAAGAAGACAAACGTGAGGAGTCACAGATGGCAGCCGCGGAGGCTCTCGGCCGCGTTTTACAGCAGAGATACAGCCTGTTTCGACCCTTGAGATAGCTATAGTACTAGAGTTACATAACCATACACAGACGCTGTGGCACCAAAAGTTTCAACGTACTCTAGTTGTGAAATAATAATTATTTTAATTGTAAAATTTAACGCGCCACTCTAGACCTAGAATGACGTATATTGACCATATCCATTAATTACTGGGAAAGTACCAAGGCAATAGCACCCAAAATAGAAGAGCTTGTGTTTGACTTACAACATTGATGGACGTAAGAGGACTAGCCATAATGTTATTCCAAGAAGACTTACGTGGACTTCCGATGGGTCTACCTTATCTATGCACACTCGTAGTAAACATAACACTGAGAACTGTAATAATTGTAATTTGATACCACTCTGCTATTGTTAAAGAATCTACTAGCACCCACTGCTGATCTAACTTGTGGATAGACGGACAGATACAAAGGCTTCGATATACAAGTTTCAATTTTTGGGTTTCGTATTTTATGAACTGTCCAATCAGAAAGTTAACCCGCGGTTCTTAATGGATCGTTTAAAATAAGTACATTTTCATAATAAAACAAACGAAAGCTACATTTGTAACATAGATCGCGACACGGCGTCGACATGTCGACCTCACGATTTCTATTATATCCCTACAGAAACTTTACTACCACCCCTACCATCCGTAGTACTTCAAACATAAGGTTCATTATCCTCTGACTGAGTAGTAAAATGAATTAAAGTTTTAAAGCTTTCAATTTGGGCCTGTTTTTATTTATAAAAGATAAAAACAAGACGCCAAAATTTTCAGATTTCTTCTTGTAGTTACACCTTAACATGTTAAATTGATTCCAGCCACGATTTAACTACGGCTCTAGCGATAAGGATATCTCAACAGGTTAGGTAATTGGTAGGTAATTTAAAATTGGGTTATTTATTTCGTTCGAAACTATTAATTCGTGTCGTATGTTTCAAGGTACCATGATTTTAAGCGACAAAATAATCCCAACAAAGTTTAAATAAGGAAAAGTACGTATTTCTTAGTTCCGCAATGAATCACGCATTTTCGCCTTTCATCCGAGGAATGAGCGATGGCTCGCCAACGGAATGCACATTAGCGGAGTTTCATCAAGCCACAGACTAAACCGCTGGTCCTAGAGACATGGAATTTGGAGGGTGTGTTCTTTGTGAAGTATAATTATTCACTAAGAAAGGGTATTTCGAAATTCTACCCCTAAGAGGGTGAAATGGGTGGTTGAGTGTTCTGTTACAACCATACTACTCACATTCCAGAGATTAGTTTAGTTTTACGAATGCTGCCCAACCCAAGCATATTCTTCTGTCAGCCTCGGCGTCGAAGTTTTTTTTATCCAGCTGTATGACTTGACCCAGATAAACATATTTTTGAACAACTTCGATGCTAACATTGTCGACGGTTATTGGCCCTTGGATGACGTGACAGTTGGACATGACCTTAGTCTTATCCAAATTCATCCGCAGGCCCACTCGTCTCGAAGAATCGCCAAGGCCAAGGCGAAGATGTGAAATGTAGTCTCCGTTTACGTTTATGCCTCGTCCATTCCAGTCTAGTGTTTTAAAGACGTCCTCCAGCGCGGCGGTAAACAGTTTTGGAGCAATAACAACTCCCTGTCTCACGCCACGCTGAAGATGTATCGGTCTTGTTTGTACACCCTGTACTTGGGCGGACATCGTAGCGGAGTCATACAGACATTTCAACAACTCCACGTAACGCCAGTCAACTTGGCAACGCTGCAAGGACAACAGACCAAGTTTCGATGGAGTCGAAGGCTTTCTCGTAGTCCACAAACGCTATACATAAGGGCTGATTATACTCTTGAGTTTTCTGTATAACCTGCCTTAGCGTGTGAATGTGGTCCACGGCCTTTTCAAAACCCAGCCTGGCCTGACCAAGGAGGTTTTGTGACGGTTTGTGACCAAACGAACCTCAAATGCGGTGGACTGCTAGATTTTTTACGCCATAATTTAGATAATGAATTCAATATTTACTGTGTTTCTGTAAGTTACAATTTTATTCTGTTCAAAAATTTCTGACAGTCGAATGATACTGAGCAATGAAATTGACGTATAATTTTATAACAGCAAAATCAAGAAAAGCTACTTCTACTAAGTTTTTATGGATTGAAAAATAAGTAAATAACTATTGTTTGAGTTGAGATAAAGTAGTGTATGAAACTGTACATTACTCGTGTGATACTATTAAAAAACTCGCCTATCTACGCCTCGTTTTTTAAACTCATACTCGCATTTTAATAACCTCTTTATGTACCCGTTTCATAATCATAAACTACTAATACATAACAGCTATAATCTCTGGAGTAAGAGGGTTTAAATAAGTCCAACATTGGAAAGCAGCTTGCACTGAAAATTAAACCGGATATACTAAATACTTACCCATACATACCATACCATCATAATCATTTGTGTTGTTACCAACTGATATCGACGAAGTCACGTGCACCATAGCAAATCTTAAACTAAATAGTGGAGCTGGATGGGGCATCATTTAAATGGTCAGCAAATTATGAGGTTTTGGTCAGCACCAAAATATATTTTGTCAGCAAACAAAGTGAGTTGAGCTGCTCTAGTGATCGGCAAAAATAACTAAATCGATCGGCAAGTAATGTGATATTGAACAGTTGCAATAGTGAGGATCAATAACTAAAGGTAGAGTGACGAAAGTATGCTGCCCAAGTGGAAGGTAAAGCTCGACCGGGCCGTCCCAGAAGGACGTATGACCACAGATTATTACAATACTTACAAGACGACCAAATTGACGACATAGTGAAGCAGGGCAAAGTAAATCTGCAATAGAAGAGCTTGTATGACTAGAAGACGCAAAAGAGGTGTGTCAGGATGGTAGCAGATCAAAATTTGTAGTCACTCACTGCATATATTAAACGACATTCAATTAATATTACAAGATACACATAATTATCTGTTATAAATATTATAACATATATATAATAACATATAATTATTATTGTATAATATATTATGGTTATAAATTATTTTTGTATATTATACAAATTATAAATGTAATCATTCGAATACAGTACCTTCACTTCACGGGGGCGAGTTAGACTTGGTTGTAGTAGTGCGTCACTTACACGTTGTTGAAGTGTGCGTGTGCGTTATATATAGCATATACAGTATAGTAGTTTATAGTTTGAGTATACGTATATTAATACTGATTTGTTCGGTACTTGCCCCCTTTCTGCATTTGTCCCTAATTTGAGGTGCCCTAGTACCTATTTGAAGAGCATTGCACACTTTTGTACAAATACTTTTGTTGCATGTACTGTTGTACAATTCGGCGGACATTACTGATGTTATTTTTATGTTAATATTTATTTCATAAATATCTAAAAAAAATATAATTATAATTTTGCTCAAATAACCTTAAACCTCGACATGAATACATTTTTTACATTTTTTAAGAGTATAAAACTCTTTTATTATTAAATAAGAGTCAATATTATATTAAACTTACTGTACATTTTATTCAAGGTAACATAATAAGTAATGGGTTAAGCTATATACTCGTAGTCAAAGTAAAATACAGATGTATTATCTCATGATGGTGGTAGATCAGGCTTGGTTGTAGTAGTAGTAGTGCGCGCTTCCGCTCCCGTATATGCGTGCGCAATATGTATGTATGTGCTAGAGCGCCCTTTAGAAACGTAAACATGCACGCACTACTACAACCAAGCTAGACCCGCCATCGATCGTGAGATAAAAACATCTGTAAGTATCTTATTTGTATTTAACTTGAGAATGAAAAAAATAACTGCGATGACATTTTCAATTCTAAGAAAATACGATGCACAAACGCGTGCCCTACAATAGCGTAATTTTTTGGAATGTCTGCACCAACTTGCCAAACGTTAAAATCGGCCAAGCAGTTATACAGCGGATGGATATGCAAATGTCGAGGTTTCTTTTTAGGTCATTTCAGTTTTCAAAAGAATCCTAATTAACAATAATACGTGGGACGCACTATAAGTTTCCGGAATGAATATGAAAAAATACTATTAAAGGTACAAAATTAATTTATTGTTTTTCAAAATAATCTCCCTTGGCGTCTATGCACTTTTTCATTCGATCAAACCAGTTTTGAAAACTTTTGTGCCACTCCCCTGTGGTGACCTCTGAAACGTGTTTTTCATACTCCTCGACAGCCTCTTCTGGTGATGAAAATCGTTGACCGCGTAATTGGTTCTTAATTTTTGGGAACAGAAAAAAGTCACAAGGTGCCAGGTCGGGACTGTATGCAGGATGACTCATGAGTTCTACATTTTTCGTCTTCAAAAAGTCGTTTGTCTGTCTGGCCGTGTGAGAACTAGCATTGTCGTGGTGCAGGATGATACGGCGTTTACGGTTATTTTTACGGAGTTCGTCAATAACTTCCGGCAAACAAATGGTCTTGTACCAGTCACTATTCACGGTACGACGATTCTCTAAAGCAACAGTAGCCACGTGTCCAGTTTTATTAAAAAAAGAAGCAATCATCCGCTTAGATGCACTTTTCACGCGTGCCACGTTGGTTGGTTTCGGCTCATCTTGAAAGACCCATACGCTCGATTGCTGCTTTGTTTTGGGATCGTAGCAATAAATCCATGTTTCGTCACCTGTTACTATGTCCCACACCAAATTTGACGCACCTTCGTTGAATCTGGTAAGCATGGCACTGCACCAAGTGACGCGGTCCGTTTTTTGAGCCTCGGTCAAGTTGTGTGGGATCCACCGCGAGCACAGCTTTCTCACACCCAAATGTTTGTGTAGGATTGATTGTATTTGACTCATGCCTATTTCTAAGGATGCGCAAATTTCATGGTAGGTCACATGCCTGTCTGTTTCAATCATACGGCGCACAGCATCGATGTTTTTGTTGGTCACAGCGGTGGACGGCTGACCATCGCGAGATTCGTCACTGAGATTGATACGACCACACTTGAATTTTGCAAACCAGCTATAAACAGTCGTCTTGCATGGTGCTTCATTGCCAAAAGCTGTTTCAAGCCGAGCGATGCTCTGTTGAGCTGTCAAATTACACTTAAAATCGTAGAAAATCATACTACGAAAATTTTTCCGAGTTAAATCCATGTTGATGCAGACACACAATTTTTTAAATGGCGCCACAAGGTAAAAACAAAAGACAGTCAGATGAAACAAACTGCATTCTACAGCCAAAGAGTTCTATTTTCAAATGTTGCAATAAATTTTTAAATATTGTTTATGTAAGTGGCCAGTTCCGGAAACTTTTAGTGTTACCTATGTATGAATGATAACTTTAATATTAGTAGAGATGTTGTCTTAGGTGACTACGGTAATAAAAAAGGAAATCTCATGCAAATCCGTTGAGTCATTCGAGTTAAAACGAAAAATACATACATACAGACAGAAAGAAAGACAAACAGACAAAAAATTAAAAAATTGTAATTAAGTTTACTACAGAGAAGTCGACCAAAACAAAGTAATAAATTGATTTTTTGTATACATTGATGTACCCATAAAGAAGCAATAAAAATTGCAGTTTAGTGATGATGACGTAATGCTCCCGGGACGGATATGATTTTGCAATAACATCTCCGGAACGAAAATTGGAATTATAAACAATATTTTGGTTGTCGGATGATCCAAAGGGACTCCGACCGTACACATATATAGAATAAAATAAATAATTCTAAAGACAAAACTGTACATTTCAACTACTAAAAGTTTGTCAAAAATGCAGGACAATAGCTTGGATTTCACTTATAAACATCTACTTTTTGCCTTCTAAGCCTTGTTGGAACTTGATTTCTTTTGTCGTCTCGCCCGCCTTCTGAATTTCTTGAGCCACTTTAAAGTACCTCTGGGACTCTTCCTGATTTTTTTCGCAACCTTCACCTTTCCCGTACATCATACTAACGTAGCACAGGCAAACATATTTCCAAGCTCACAAGCTTTTTTATCGAATTTTTTCACTTCGGAGTAGCCTCTCTGGATTTAGTACCGGTACAAATTAGCCTGCCTCTGTGAAACCGGTCGATCTCTTACCGTAAACGAACCAGGTGATGTTATTACACTTATAACTCCAATAGAGTAGCGTATTTATTTAACAATTTCCATCAAATTCCATTTTCAAAACTTTAGCAATATTTTATTTATTTTTTGACATACCTTTATTATTTATTCATCAAGTGCCGACAATCGCAAGTTAAATTATGTTAACCAACGTAACTAATAAGTCATTTTTCTCTTCAGTTCTGGAATAGGTATATAAGGATTGGATAATGAATTTTATCTATGGATAATGTATTTTATTTCAATGTGCAACATCCAGGAGCCCCCACAGAGGCTTTGCGGAGCCCTAGGGCTCCGCGGAGCACACTTTGTGTATGGCTGGTTATGAAGTTATGAAAGTGGTATTTAAAGTATTTGGTACAGTAATTTGATTATCCCTTATAAAGTTCAAAACTAAAAAATAAGTATAGCCTAAACGTCAATAACAGTTGCAAAAAAAAACAAATGTAAACCTGCTTTAGGGCTCCGAGTACCATTACAATTATTTTATTTACCTAATTATTGAATTATTTCGGTGAAATTCAGTGTTGTACTATTATTAAAAAATAATTACTAAGAACCTAACTGTTTTTGAGACGTTTCAAAGTAATTTAAAGTAGCCTTTTATTTTGTAATTCGCGTAAAAATAATAACTGAAATATACTATGTTCTGTCATATCATATTATATAACGCGCCCATAAAAATTAACTTGGCGGTATGGAAATAATGAATGAATACCTAATATAATGAATAAAATAGATCGAACTTAAGCCGGCAGGCGCACATAAGTTACTTAACTTTAAATTATATCTAAGAACAACACGCTCTTAACTTGTTACGGCATTTCAAATCCGTTCAGCCGTTTCAGCACAAACATTCGCATTTATAATATTAGTGTGATAAACTTTTTTTTTTAGCATCGAACCTTCACTATCCAATAGGTTCCCACGACGCTCGAGTAAATCCCTATCTACTATTCATAGTTCTTAACTTACGTGCAAATAAAAGATAAGCTTCGAGTAAAATAAAAAGGATTTGGTGAGGAAAATACAATAAGCTAAGTGACGTTATTCTTAATCGAATAAGGTGGATCTCCCGAGATGGCGATTTATTATTTCCATACCAAACCCCTTAACAAGGGTTTAACGAAGAGAATATGATAAGCTAAATGACGTCGTTCTAAATCAAATATGCAGGAGGCCCCCAAATGGCGATTTATTATTTTCATACCAACCCCCTTGATTGACATTACTATAAATAAAGGATTTAACGAGGAGAATACGTATATTTGTTTGTCTTCTGAGATAATGTCATCTGTACATCGTATGATCTGCATAGGTATATCATAATTCTGTAAAAGCTAAATGGGTCATCTCGCTCCGGTCCGTTTCTCTGGGCACTCCAAGTTTATGTACATGTCCTCCTCGCTCCGCTCGTCTTCGTACCTATTTGTAAAATATGCAAGGTCTAATGGCCGCAAAGAGGTTCGGATGAGGTGGGAGAAAGTGCGTAAGTAATAATATGCCTAAATATTTCTTCACTGCTTATCAATAAGATTTAAAATCGTTTGTATTGTTTTGTTTTGCTGAGACAAAGAGCGGTTGGTCGTTATACCCGATGAATATCGATAAAGTTTCGTCGTTGTAAGCCTCTGTCTCACTCTGCTGATCTATCTAAAGAGGGACGGACTAGATATAGAAGCTCGATAATATAAGTGTCATACACTCATACACCTGAGTTATGTTATGATTCTTATGATATATTATTTATGAGTTTATGACCCAGAATCACCTTTACTGACTAAATATTTTATTTAGTGTAACTGCATTACAATTTTATTTGTGAACGCGGCTGTTGACAAATAAAGATTTTCTTTCTTTCTTTCTTTCTATTTCCAAAGAAACTTCCATTCACGTGACAAAAATAAATACATTAAGCATGTATTAGATAATATCCTCTTATAACTGGATTTACACTTTACTTCAGCTCATTTAACGCGAGCAATGTTGATAAGTGCTCCGTTGAAATTATTTACTAGTAAATGGGCAATGATGCTTCTCAAAAATAGAAAAGTACAGTTGGTGTAAAAAGTGAAAATAGTATAAATTAATAAAACAAATTATTTATCAGTCTGTTTTTATGTTTATTAAATTAAAGCTTTATATTGTTAAGCTTGATATGTTTATTCTTATATTATAAATTTATAACTAATAAAAACACAGCAAAAATAGTGATAGAAAAAAATTGCTGTTACTCAGACTTTTGTTTTAATTTTAGTACTTCTAAATCATTCAACAATTTTGCGATCAACATTGGACTTCTGTGCCTAGACCTTGTTGGTGTAACTTTATAACTCGGTTGTTTGTGTTTATATAAGATATTTGGTTATAATATAATATAACGACCTATTGTAGGCTTGTTTGAGTGCACTGTTACAAGGCTGTTTGTTTATTTATATTAATAACATTTTATATTTACCGAGTTACTGTGACAACTTGTTTGAGTGTATACATTGGGGCACTTTCTATGTAATGTGACTTTCATATATGTAGCCAAATTGATACTGAAGACTCAGTAAGTGGTCAGGACCAATGTTCAATGACTCTGTTTGCGAAATACGAAAAATATTTCTTGTGCCTCTATACTCGTTCAAGAACAACTTCGACTCTATTAGAAGAGGAAGTCTGAATATTATTTCGTTTTTCTTTCTTATGTTCTGTTTTATTGTGTGTAAATATGGACTAATTTGGTCTAAAGTAAATATATTTGATTTGACAAACATAAACTGTTGTTCTGCCAAATTATCCCACAATATAAACAATGTTATTTATATACAGTCGTGAGCAGTCCACGCTTCCTGTTTGTAAACGATTTTCGATGCGCGGTCAATGCCCAGACCAGGGGCGAAGCAAGGTGGGGGGTGAGGTTTCCTGTCATGCGCTATACGTGTAAGTGAAAGTCCTTTAGTTTCGTGTCTCTTTCGGTCCGCGTCGTCTGTTGATTTCATGTGTCCACTGTGATGAAATGAAACTCGTTGGGTTTAGCGGTTTTTTTTGTGTATGGTTCTGCTTCTATATCCGCGGCTCTACCCCACAACATTATGCCATATGACATAATGCTGTGAAAATAACTGAAATATACTAATCTAGCAGTATCTTCATCAGTAATCTGCCTTATGCGTCTAACAGCGTATGCGGCTGAACTAATTCTACCACAAAGAGCTTCTATGTGGGGACTCCACTAAAGACGAGAGTCTTTAGTAATACCCAAAAACTTAGTTTCGTTAGCTGACTCCAGCTTTTACCCCTTCAAAAATAAACTGACATCTACTTGAATCACATTTTGTAAAGTAAACTTTATACATTTCGTCTTTTTTGCATTTAGAACTAAAATCCATTGATTGGTTCTCAAGTTATAAGCGAACGATCAGACAGACGGACAGACAGACAGACGTTGTATTTTATATGCATAGAGATTTTTTCAGGATTACATATTCTGCCGGATTTCGTCAAGGTCGGCAAAGTTTTTTGACATTTTGCCTACTCAGACATTTTACAATCAAGACCTTTTGCTATCACCATGTTTTGCCTACCTAGTCGTTTTACAATCTAGACCAGCCATACTCAAACTGCGGCCCACTTGCTTTTTCTATGCGGCCCGAAAGCTACAGTATTTTGAAATAACATATAATGTAGCACACACGCAGACCTCTTTCCCTACTCTTGAGCGCCCATACGCAGCTCACCGGCCTCCCCACACACCTACAGTATTGTTCGAATTAATGTGAACACAAATGATAATTTGAAAAAATCAAAATTTATTAGTTATAGAACAAAAAAACAGAGAAATGAATACAATTTAAGTTGTTTTAATAGAAATTGTGTCCTCCTTGGCTTTTATAACTTCTTCAACACGTTTTAGGATATTTTATTTTATTTTTCTCTCTTTTGTATTGGAAATATTGTATACGATTTTTTCAACGGTCCCAAGTAACCTGGAATAATTACCGCCTCGTCAGACAGAAAGCGTCGCGGCTGGTTTCTGTCTGGCGAGGCCGATGGAAGGAAGGTAGTCCTGTACCGGAATGGCGTGTTGCAGGTAAAGCGGGACATGGTGGCCATCAAGCAGGAGCTGGACACGGTGCAGCAGGTGAAGGAGGAGATCGAGGAATTGCGCGAGTATGTGGACCGCCTCGAGGAGCACTCGCAGCGACGCAAGCTGAGGCTGCTCGAACAGGTACTGACAGAGTGACGCCTTTCTAAGTACGTCACGACATTAATACCCGAACGTGGCAGGTGCAAGTCACAGTTTCGACTCGTTTTGTCAACGACTTACATCCCACGTGACGGGTGATGAGCCCTATCGCCGTGATTCAGGCACAAATTTGAATCCTGCTAATGTAGTAAAAATTATATAATTGATTCTTGTGATTGTTGGCACTTGGTGGAAATTAATACACATTATATTTATTTATAACACATGTAGGTACTTATCCGGTTGGGTATAATATTTAATACAACTATATTGTGGATAAGTACGTATGTGTTATAAATAAACATAAAAGTAAAAATTATTTATTGAAGCAGTAGAAACATGTTATAAATTAGGCCTTTTCCAAGACGATAACAAAACCCAAAACGTGATAGAAAAATATTTGCTGCCTCGAAAAAATATCCGAAGTGGAGGCTTTTTTTTCAGTTTAAAACAGTAGTCAGTCCAAACTAATGAAGTAAAAATAACAATAAAGTTATTGTTGTAAACTATATACACTAGATATTTATTATTCACTAAAAAACAGCAATATCTTTTCTTGTGTCGCTCCGCACTACTCGGGCGCGTAGTTTTTCAGATATGTTTAACTCTTTCGGTGTTCGATGGACGTATTGCACCTAAACGTGCTTTCTGAACCACGTAAACCTACTAAATATATGTCCACCGAGATTTGAACCCGCGGCCTCCAGATTAGTAATCGAGACGTTCTAACCGTAGAATATGCATGTCGTTTAAATAAGCAATATATTGCGTTTTTTGTATTCTATTTACTTAGTAGCATTTAATGATGACCTATTTTAACTAAATTATTTTACAGTTTTATAATTATTTCCACTTAAAACTACAACATTTTGATGAAATGAAACGCAAATGCAAAACGCGTCACCATTGGCTACTGCCTTTTGTGACAAAGTGAGTACATTTCATCATAAAATATTAAGTCCAAAATTAATAAATGTAAAATAAAACCCTCAAATATTTTGTAATAGGTTGTTTTAATCAAAAATAATGAAAAAAAACCGGCCCCTCGCCATACACCGCAAGCAAGAGCAGTATCATGTGACGTCACTTGATGCGCGCTAAAATGGCAGCCGTTTGAATTGTAGAAGATTATTATGAAACTTATTTTGATTTTATAACTATGAAATATAGATAATTTAGTTGTAAATTCTTATTCATAGCCCTAATTTGATCATATATTAAAGATTTGTGCATTAAAAAATTTACATGCATATTCCGATGTGTGACACTCTGAGTGTTACATCTCTCTGTACTAACTAATAGTAAACTACAATACAATTTGTTGGACCTGAAACCTCAGTTTATTTTTCCGGACCAAACTTGCCACAGATGTTCTTTGGAATAATTGTTCTAAACTAAACTGTTATATTAAACTCTACTGGGAGTTAAAAAAATCGTGACTGTACATTAGGTAGTTTGCGAAATTTTAAATGAAATGAGATATTAGTTTTGTACTGAGATCAACATTACAATTATTTTTTAATTTGTGTGTCTGTCTGTATGTTCCAATCCAAATGGATGCGATTTTCTTTATTGTAATCGTAGTGACCCTGTTCAACATAGAGGCTGTAAGTGGTGTTGAT
Source organism: Ypsolopha scabrella (assembly GCA_910592155.1). NCBI lineage: Eukaryota > Metazoa > Arthropoda > Insecta > Lepidoptera > Ypsolophidae > Ypsolopha > Ypsolopha scabrella. The sequence continues at coordinate 15,243,580 of OU342985.1, forward strand.
GAAATAACCGCCAAGCCGAAAACTGTCGATAATTGAAAGACACATCCACACGAGCCGAGCCGCGGGCAAAAGCTAGTTAAGCAAGATTGTTTTTACAAATCACTTTGGGTCACAATCGAAATATCGCCAATGCCCTTGAACATGACCTCTAAACAACAACTTTTAAGATAGAGGAAGAATTCGCTGGACGCGCGAATGTCGCGGGCAGTAAAAAGGCGCCGGAGTCGGCAAATTATGATAAAAATATACTCATAAACAAATAATAAAACTTTAAAATGAAGTAAAAAGTTACGTTTGTTGTAGATTAATTTCAAACTAATATTCTGTTTCCGAGAGAATTAGTTTACAAAATGAAATTAGGTAGTTAAAGATTTTTTTTTGCAGTAGATTCAATATTTTATAGAAAATACATGTACATCTTAAAGCCTCTATGAATAACGAGTTATATTTTTGAGAAGGATGCCATTTACCGCGACAAGGCATTGTCTTATATTGAACCGTCTGTGACGTCATCCCCGCTAATATGTGGCCACGGTACACAAAGAGCACAAACCTAACTTCACGGATTCATGGTGATCGCAACCGCTGCGCTGTATTCCTATATACATATGTAGATATAAACAGTGTATTGTATTAAGTGATGAGTGCGTGTCTGCAGGGTCTCACCTTCTTCCTGTCGTACGCGATCCTGGCGGCCGTGTTGGGCATGCTGCAGTTCGGGTACAACACAGGGGTGATCAACGCTCCGGGCCGGGTCAGTATCACCCTGATGTCGGCTTGGTGCCTACTTTATTAAGTCAAACCACGCTCTGTTATATGCGGTGTGATACTACATATGCCGCCTCTTTACTCAAACACAGAGGAAGGAATCAATAAAAAGGCTTTCCATATTATTACGTCATCGATTTTTGACGATTTACGCCCCCCCCTTCAATCATAATCCATCCATCCATCAGCCTGTTTCATCCACTGCTGGACTTAGGCCTTTCCAGGATTTCGCCACTCTTGGCGGTCCTCCTCGAAGAAATACCCATGCTCACACACGCTGAGCAGGCGGGTTGGTATCAGCTATACCACCTATATCGTTATTTATTATCCTATGACCCCACCCTCTCACAAAACTGATGTAATTTTTGTTATCTGTATTACAAAATTAATAATGGTGTTTAGACAATAGTTTTTTTTCTTTTGGCAAGACCATTGCCATCTATGTTCATAATATTACCGTCATCCGTAGACTAGAACCCCCCCCTAATTTAAAATGACGTAATATGTGTCGCAGGCATTTGGTTAAATCAGGCAGAAGAGAGGCGGTAGCTCAGTATGGCGAGCGAATTCGCTTGGAGCGTTGTTGCCCGTGGCCCTCGCATTAGACTCATAAGTGTAATAAATAATAGACGATTAAAAAACGGAATAGTCTATAATCAGAAATCTAATTATCCTTCGTTAAAATAAGCTGTAGATACTGAAAGTGACGTACCTACATGTACATGTTTCTTTTGACGGTCAATATCTTTTCTTAACAAGAGTATCTAAACATGTATTTTTATTTTGAACATAGAACAGTTTCCTTTGTTATAGCAAGGGGGTTCACTTTCAACCGGTATAAGGTGGGAACATAGAAGTATCCACTTCAAAAGGTAGTTTTGTTCCATCCAAGCTGCGAGTCACAAGGGATCGCACCCAACACTCACTCGCTCCGCTGTTTGTTGTAGATTGTTGTGTAAACTGAGTGTCGTCCTTTCCGCAGAACATCGAGAACTTCATGAAGGATGTGTACAAGGACCGCTATGGGAAGGACATTCAGGAGGACTCCGTCAACCAGCTGTACTCTATCGCGGTCAGCATCTTTGCCATCGGAGGCATGCTGGGGGGATTCTCCGGGGGCATGATCGCCAACCGCTTCGGAAGGTACCGCACGGGAATCTCGTCCTATCGACACCAAACTTACAAATGATTCAGAATTACTTGACGGAAGTCTTTTATAAGATTAAAATTGCAAGGTTAATTATTTTCCATGCAGATTTAAAAATACTATGTTTTCTTACTGTATGTTTTTCTTACTAAGAAAAATTTAAAAGTCAGTCCAAAAAAGAAAAACATCGTTTTTTTTCTATGTAATGAAAATGATCTTAATTTAGTTACTGTCTTTGCAACGCAAAGATGAAGGACTGAAATATTTAAGTTTTATATTGATCATGCATTAGTTGACTCAGCATATATATCCGAAAACTGCAATTTACGGAGCCTGGTCTTAACAACCACATTCACAACAAAGTATTACCAAATACAAAAATACAAAAATATGAATTTCAGTACAAAACACATTTTAACAAAAACATTGTTGAGACCTTCTTGTAAGTATAAAATACTTGTGACAGAAGACCTCACTCTTCCATAGCCATACAAAGTGTGAACCAAGAACTAAATACTAAAGTTTTATAAACAATTTTACTGAAATTCAAGTAGCAAAAAAAACACATTTTAAATATAAATCAAAAACAAAAGAAACAAAAGTGTAAGTTCTTATTCGTGAGTGAGGGTGTGTAAAGGTGTGTGAGAGTGGAAAGATGTTTGTGAGTGGGAGAGAAGGGAGGGTGTGAACAAGGCGAGTGAGTGAATGTGAATAAGTGTTGTGTAAGTGTCCATAAAATGTATAATTATTTCAATAATTACGTAGTGTTTTGATATAAATAATGTGATAAATAATAATTACCACTTCTAAAGTTTATTGTTAAATTTATAATATAGGGCGAAAAATTTTCTCGGAGTCTTCGTACCTGAGAGTCTTAAGCCAAGCAGTCAGGACAAATTTACATTCATTATATGTTTTATGGTAAATAGATAAAGTTTTGTTTAGTGTGTTATAAAGATATTTGATTTGTGCGACATATTGATGACTTGCAAATGATGTTTTGACAATTTCTCTAGTTAGAACATGCTTTCTCCTTTTGGATTCTATATTTGGGTCAAAAACCAACGTTTTATGCATTTTTAAAATTGAATTTAAAATATAAAGCTTTCTGACTGTTAATAGGTCATATTGTTTGTATAGGCTATCTGTGGAGAACCGATATTTTTTAAAATACATAGTCTTCAACAGGGCACGTTGAGACCTTTCTACTTCTAAAAACTTTGTTTTAGAGGCACCACCCCAAATAGGAATGCAATAAGCTACAATATATTGAACCAAAGCAATATAAATCCGTTTCAGTTTCTGAAGCTACATGTCTCAAACGTTTAAAAATCCAGATTAATTTTCTGATGCGGTTCCTAACTAGTTCGATCTGGTCATGCCAAGATAGTCGCTGGTCGAGTATAATACCTAAGTATTTTGTCTTGCTAACTTTTCCAATATTCGGACATCTGCAGAAGCAGTTCTCAATATTTCCGCACTGGTGAATTTTTACAGTAAAACTAGAATTAGGTTGAGTTCGTTTACTTAAAGAAAAGCATAAATAAGTAGTTTTCAGGGTATTAAGCGTAAGTAAGTTGGAACTCAGCCAATTAGCAATTTTAGACATACCCAATTCAGTGTTTCTACGCACAGAATCCCAATTATTCCCGAAAAAAACTATTGCAGTGTCATCGGCTTAAGAAAAGACCCGGGCACCATCTGTTTCGAGTTCACAGTATTGTCCCAATAAAAAATACCTTAATTTAATCGGCTACGTTATTGGTTTACTTAGAATAGTAAATAAAAAGAGGTCGCCCATTTTCTGAAATTAAATGAGCCCTATAGGGTTTAATTACTTTGCGAACCCATACTACAGCTCAGCTACAGATAACCGAAATGCAGACGATGTGATTGGTATGATTGCAGGAAAGGTGGTCTGCTGCTCAACAACATCCTGGGCATCAGCGGTGCCAGTCTCATGGGTTTCACCAAGATCTCCCACTGCTACGAGATGCTGTTCTTCGGCCGCTTTATCATCGGTGTCAATTGCGGTAATTATCACACTTGATGCGTTCGGTTGACCGGTTGTTTCCTTTGTTGTATAAAAAATATCGATGTGTATTAGTCCAAATATATTCGTACGCCAGCAAACCTGTTGCTTATGTTATTCTGGATGATCTTATTGAATTGGTCGAGACTGATCACGTAGTTAAGTAATCCTGTTGGCAGCCATATACATCGAAACATCTTCTGTTTAGTTCAAATTTCAACGCGCTTGTCGTTTCAGGACTGAACACGTCGCTAGTGCCAATGTACATATCTGAAATCGCGCCGCTGAACCTAAGAGGCGGGCTGGGCACCGTCAACCAGCTCGCAGTGACTGTGGGGCTGCTGCTGTCGCAGGTGCTGGGCATCGAGCAGATCCTGGGCACGGACGAGGGCTGGCCCATACTGCTTGGTAAGAAACACACCGCCTTATACTCAATTTTCCATAGCTTTTATCATAAAGAAAGCTTTTTTGATGGGATAGTTATTTATTCCAGGATTGGCGATCTGCCCGGCCATTCTGCAACTGCTGCTGCTTCCCGCCTGTCCGGAGTCCCCGCGGTACTTGCTCATCACCAGGCAGTGGGAGGAGGAAGCGCGACGGGCGCTGCGCCGGTTACGAGCTAGCAATCAGGTAAGTCGACAATAGAAATAGTAACAACGCCAGAGTGTGAGAGTAAAATCGGACTTAATGCAAGAATGGTCAATAATTTAGTGTTCGATCAAATTCTTATTTCACATCTGCACCTTTAGACTGTGTCGTGTATTGATACAGGTGGAGGAGGACATAGAGGAGATGCGGGCAGAGGAGCGTGCGCAACAGGCGGAGGCGTCCATCTCGATGCGGGAGCTGCTGTGCTCCCCCACACTGCGTGCCCCGCTCCTGATCGGCGTGGTCATGCAGCTCTCCCAACAACTCAGCGGCATTAACGCTGTAAGCTCCTCACATCCTGTTTCTTGTCTGTTCATCTCGCATCAGTTCCCGATGTACTAAGACGATGGCTTTTCCCTTCAGGTGTTCTATTACTCGACCTCGCTGTTCACATCGTCAGGGCTGACGGACGAGTCGGCCAAGTTTGCGACGATGGGCATCGGCGCCATCATGGTGGGCATGACGCTGGTCTCTCTGCCGCTGATGGACCGCACCGGCCGGCGGACGTTGCACCTCTACGGGCTCGGGGGCATGTTCATATTCTCCATCTTCATCACAATTTCCTTCTTGATAAAGGTGTGTCTTATATATTTATACCGCAGTGTTTCTTGTGCGGATTCCGTTACTCTCGATACAGATGTCTATGTCATACAAGGAACCTACAGTCCGAATGTTATGTTCCTAGGTCCAGCCGTTTGGTGTAGACTTTGATAGATCAATCTTTTACTTAAATATAGAAGAAAGATATTGATTCCTGTCACGCTACTGATTGTTGCAGAACCTCACACTAATGAGGTTTCAGAACCAAAACTGAATACAACTCGTAATTTTATTACATACAGGATGACAGGTTGACGTATCCATAAAAATCAATTTGCACTCGAAACTGTAACTGAAGCTGTCCTTATATCGAAGAACGATGATTGTTATGAATCTTGACTTTTAATGTGCGATGAACTTTGTAAACAGAAGTGCATTTCCTGGAAAGTAGAAACTGAGACTCAAATTGAAATATATCCCTATTTTCCTGTTTATTTTCATCGAGTTCGGTTCTTATTTGTAATTTTATAAGGTTATTGCTACGATCGGCTAAAGATTTAGGTATTTATTTGTAATTGGTTACTTGAAAATGCAATAATTAGTATTCACTCGACCGAAATACTGATGTTCCTGTTGATATTAACCTATGTATTGTCTTAACGTGTAATTTACCGTTAGTTGATTTTATTAGCGGTGTGTGAAAATTGATTCCTTCATTATGGTACCTGTGAAGAGAATTGATTTCCTCATTTCGGGATCTGAGGTCAGATTGTGTAAGCCAATCGTATTCAAATTCCGTGATAAATAAGCCCGTTTGACAATAATTGAAATCATACTTTTTCGGCTGTCAACAACAAAACAAGTCAATTGTATTCATTTGACAGCCAAAAATGTACGATTTCAAATTGTCAAATGGGCTCATTTGCTTAGCCGAATAGCCAAATGACTATGAATTTGAATACGATTGGCTTACACAATTGCACCTCTGGTATAGAGAATAGGCTTGTATAGCCTGTCAAAAAAGTGTTGAAATGAAAATGAAACTTTATTGAACTATAATGGACTTTAAACATTCAAGTAGTATAATTTAGGTAATATATTTACGAAATAACAACGCGGTTAACTCGATTTAACAGATTTTGTACTTATTTGTTTGGTGTAACCGGGCGAAAGAAAAATAGTTTCTTCAATATTCATTTCAACACTTTTTTGACAGACTATACACAGGGTAAACAAATTATAGTCCGTCATTTAGATTATCAAAAAATATTGGACATGTATTTTTTCTTTTGTCAATCAAACAAAAAATGACAGAGATAAAACGCGTCAAAGTTTTGGGGTGGGGGAAAATGACGTCAAATTGTACCTAGATGTGACGTCACGCGGAACTTCAGCGGGCTATATCTTCATCATTGTTCGTTTAATTGAAAAAAGAAAAAATACGAGTCCAATATTTTCTGATAATCTAACTGACGGACTAATACATTTTTTTTAGTCATCATGCCTATTGCCACCGCGTTACGTTCTGTAACGTCCTGTAAGAATTGCGTTCTATTGGCAATTATGAAAATTTAGAGGGTTAATCATTGTAGTACTCTCTACAGATTTAATAGGATATAGCTAACATAAGGTGTAGTAGTATCTACCGCTTCTGCACGCTTTATTATTGCTTTTGTATTTCGACCTCGCACGTGAACCTAACTACTTCCATTTGATACTTCCGATGTTACATTCTGTGAATCATCCATTTTTTCTTAAACTTATTTAAACTTGACTAATACTAGGACCTAGAACCCATCAAAATTATTGTTACCTGAATCGTTTTGCTTAAGTTTTCAGTTACCCTTTCCTAAAGACAGGATGCTTAGCACGCATCGCCACAACTTTTTAGTTTTCAGTTGATATTCAGTTCAAGACATCACTTTTGTTTGCTTCCACGCTTAGCGTCAATCCCCCCCCCCCCTCCCCCTCGCCACTTTCCTGACGCCGACTCCGGATCTCTCGGTAGGAAAGTGTAAATACGAAATAAATTCTCAAATATAAATGTTAGATACATCACTGACACAGCACTGAACACTGTTTTTGTTTGTCACAAAATACAATTGGGACTTGATGAGAAACCGATGATACTCGTAACTAGGTGACCTCACGCGACTCGCTCTCACGGACGCTGACCAACCAACGCTGCTCACAAGCAGACCGCACTGATCCTTCACCAAGTATAGCATACGCCAATAAAACCAGTAGCCGCGAGGACGCCGCGCCCGCCTCCACCTACACTCTGACACTGGGTGATGTGACACATTTATGTTTGTGAGTTATTTCCACACGCCGCGCCGGTCGGACGAAGGAAAGGGCAACGTTTCTATCCCCTGATAGGAGTTCTTCGGCTATGTGCAGGAGATGATAGACTGGATGAGCTACCTGTCGGTGGTGTCGACGCTGAGCTTCGTGGTCTTCTTCGCGGTGGGTCCGGGATCGATCCCCTGGCTGATCACCGCGGAGCTCTTCTCGCAGGGACCTCGCCCCAGCGCGATGGCGATCGCTGTCCTGGTCAATTGGATGGCTAATTTCGTTGTTGGAATAGGCTTCCCTAGCATGAAGGTATCTACTGATTCACGTTCTCGCTGATTCTGTGCGCATCGCTCCTGTTTCTGACTGAATGTCTATCTTCTCTCCGCAGGCACTACTGGAAAACTATACATTCCTGCCTTTTAGTGTATTCCTTGCAATTTTTTGGATATTTACTTATAAAAAAGTTCCTGAGACAAAGAATAAGACCTTCGAGGAGATATTGGCACTCTTCCGGAACTCTAACGGGAGGTGAGGAACGCTACTTTATATCTAGATATAACATAACACTTAATAATACCTCACTTCGCTTCGCATGATCCAGATAAAAAATTAACTGAAATTAATGTATGATAAAGATGAATACTTGATTCCATTAAATCTTCTCGATGGAAAAAAAATTACAAAGTTACCTCCAAACCGTACAATAAACCGATAGCATTCAATGAATACTTGAAATTAGATCTGAAACTTTGCTTAATATAACTGATATTGGTATAAAGCAGCTGCATACTGTTCCATAAAAACGAAAAAACCATCAGTGTAGCTGCGATTTCAAAATAACTGATGTTTTTGCGTGCGCGGCATCTGATTAGAGTAGGATAGACAGTTAAGTTAAGCAGAAGCGTTGGAGCAGGCCTGCGAATTGAGGTATTATGTGCCCTTGAATCACTGGGTCTATACACAGGCGGACCAGCCCTGCCGCCGTACCTGTTGTTTCTAATTTCGTTTGACAAATCCAATTTATAAATGAGGCATTGAGAGCAAGAAAGGCCTAACATTTCCAGATATAATTGATTTTTAATTGTGTCTGGAAATGTTAGGGTTTTCTTGCTCTCAGTGCTTCAAATAATCTCAGATCAAAAAGAAATATTGTACTAAGTATTATACATATATATTATTTCAGTTATTGGCTGTTTACATTTTAATAAAGAGGATCAGATTCTAAATAATGAATAAGAGAAATAAATTATAAAGTTATAATAATACATTATACCGCAATGCTATAATGTTAATTTGTATCTCCTTGTGATGGATAATTCATATGTAGTTATATCATAGTTTTTATCAGTGTTTACCCGTGGTCCCGGTCGGTGGACCCATTACTGGGTCCACGGGTAATTTTAATGACCCGTGGTCCCATTGCACTAGGCATTACAATTAGATGAATATTTCGACTTCTGATTATATCGATATAGTTATACTGTTTTATTGATTAATACCTCAAACATACAATATATGAAACTGAAATGCACAGCTGGTCATCCCTATTTGAATATTTTGAAGTACTATGTAACTTAAGGGCTTGCCTTTGGTCTTTCAACGGTCTTCGTTTTAATAATAATTATTATATCTAGACAGCTTGAGTTATACGTCTGAAATTACTGCCATAACAAGTAAACATGGTTTATTTTTCGATGTCAGGTGAAAAAACTCCTAAATCAAATACTTTTTCGTAAAATCCAGAACTGATACTGATCACTGATTCTGACAACATACTGAGGTTCAAAATCGCTCAGTGAGATTATCGTGCACCAGGGGTAAGGCCTTAAGCGTATTGTGGTAGGTATAGGGTTACCAGATGACAGGAATTTTCCTGACATGTCAGGAATTTTAGACCTATGTAAGGAAATCAGGAAAAGCGAAGGAATAAATGGCAAAAATAATCATATCATATGAGTTACACTGTGTTTGTAACAAAAACTGATGAAAATCACGCTACGTTCGCATTAACAAAAAGCCTTAACGAAAATGTCAGGAAATTTGAGATTTTGTCAGGAAATGAGCATACTGGATCTGGTAACCGTAGGTAGTGTAGGCAGCGGGAGGTCTGAGCGCCCAGATGACGCAGTGTACAGCGATATTTACAGGGACAGCTTCCGCGACAGCCGGCTCTACGGCAGCATGATGAACTGTGTCAATGCGCTCGAGCAGCAGCTGCCGCCGCCGCCGCCGCCGCAGCCTCACGACGAGAAGCACGACTCATGTGAGTCTACACCTACTGCTCTCATCTTCAAATGGCAATACGTATTATTATCCGATTTTTCCAAACATATCACTAGGCTAGGGACTCCGTATGACAAAGTACAAAGGTCCTTCGTAGAAAATTGCGGAACACATTGCTTGCTACCAATAAGCTGTTAGATTTTACAATGCGCTGCCTTTAAGTTTGAAGCTAATTGACTCGACTGGTATTTTTAAAACCAATCTAAATAAATCCTTGCTTACAAAATGTCTGTACTCACTAGATGATTTTTTCCTTGCGAATACCTGATGTCCTGGATCTTTGTTCTTTACCTGCTACTTTCGACATTAAGTTGATTATTTAAAGACATGCTTATTACCATTACCGACTATTATATTATTGACATTATCGAATTTATAACCTGATAAGTACATATATTTAAGTATAATTAAAAAATTTGTAAAATAAGTTAATAATAAGGTTGCTTTCTAAAATAAGTTAATAATAAGGTTTTTGTGCACTTGTAACAATATTGCTGCTGCAGTTTTTATTCAAACAGTATAAAAATTTATTAACTTCCAGACAAAATTATTGTATAAGGAAATGGTTATCTCACTTCTTGAAAATTCATTTAATTTAGGTAATTTTATTTTCTTTAAAATGAATTGAAAAGACACTGTTCAGCCGCAATGAGTGAGGCCGATGAGAGCCATGTTGCAGTGCGAGCTGGGCTGAACTTTATTTTATGGTTTTGTTAGAAATTTCAACCATCACGAATCAGGTAGCTAATTTTTGGGACGGAGTCACCTCAACTGATTAGCGTCTCGCCTGCTTCCCTGTTTCTGGGCGAGTGCCTCTCATCCCAGTTCCCACTGAGGACGCGGTAGCAGCAAAGCGTTAGTCCATTTTGAAAATAAAGAATAACAAAATGAAGTTTCAAGTAGTTGAGAAGATCAGAAGCGTATTTAAGGGTTCTGCATCCCGGGCCAATGTGTTTCGAGACCGCTCGGTCGCATCAGAGCCCCAGGGTTAGAGCCTAAAGGCAGTTCGGCTGGTATCGCCACCCTTCGATGAGTGGCTGATGATAAGTAGGCTGTAATCGGAAGGACTACTCTCTAGAGCCAGTGATGAAAGGTGCATGTCCTGTTGCAGTGTCCGAGCAGTCGTCAGCGGGCGGCGAGCAGGGGGGCGGGCGGCCGCCGCCCCCGCTGCCACCCCCGCGGTTCCCCGCGACCGGCAACGTTTGACACTGGGAGCCGCCCGCGCCCCCCGCGCACGCCCCGCTCGTCGCGCCCCTCAAGGCGGCCGCAAGTTTCCTGCTCGGGCTCCGACGGCATCCCAACCCACGCAACTCTCTCACTGCGACTCAACAAATGTTCTAAATCGATGTGATTAGGTTAATTTACGAAACTTAGCTCTAAGGCACGGCGTAACGTTAACATAGATAGCTCTTTAGTCTGTCATTTTATGACATAATTTATGAAATGCATAGGTACCTTGTAAAGTGCCATTGGTTTCTTGTACCCATTTTAATTAGGTCTTCATGAATTTTATTATCGAGTAAAGGTTTTAAAGTAAAGTTTGAATGGCGACCGGCAAGACTGTGGCAGGGGTCGGATCGCCGACGGACCGCTAGGACGGACGGTCAGCTTCCGATAGAAATAATAGCTAAATTATGGATAAGTTGAAAGAGATATGAGATATTAAGATGATAATAGGTATCTACTAACTACCTCTTAGAGAGCAATGCGTAACTAAATTTGTTTTGGAATCAACATTTGAAATAATTAGATATACCTACTTTGGTGTTGGAGGAAAGAGCGCAAGCGCGGCTGCCAACCACATATACTGTTACCTACTGGTATCTACATAGTAGCTAGGTACCAACATGGCGTGCATGTATTTGTAGACAGAGTGAAATATAAAATGGGTACGAAGACGAGGACGCGCTAGCGCATGCGATATTGATACTACGAGCGTAAGTGAACACTATGTTTAAAACAAAGTATTTACAAGCTGTTACGTTGTTAATTTCGTTATAAGTTAAAGTTTCGTTCACTTACTGTAGCTGTCCACATTAAGTTTATGGGAAAACTTGAATATTCATCTACCTATTCGTCTAAGTATATTGTTTAATACCCAGATAATAACTTAGAGCCAGTTTGATTGCGGTACTGGGAATTGATTAACTACCTTACCCTTGTAATTTAACCAAACTAATAGCAAGTAACGTTACATACTACCTATACCTACCTACCTACTTGGAAGATACTTCACTCATTCACTCACTCACCGAACATCGCTTCGTTCTCATTCAGTTCAAGTTAGTTTCATCTCTGCATTAGGAATGACTTATTTTGTAGCATAATAAGAGATAATAAAATAACATAAATTATTATTATCTTTTTAATTAATTGAGAAAATAGAATATGGTAAGTTATACAATTTTGTGAAGACTTTTCAATGTAAAGCTTTTAAAACTTATACGCCCCTAGGAAAGTTGGGGGAAGTTTCATTAATAATTAGGGATCCGTAGTTACCGGCTGCGCGCGCAGCCCTGCCCCGCCCCTCGGCGCAATGCGTCGCGTCCCCCGCTCCACCCCCCATGCTCAACGCGTGCTCAATGCTAACTCTAGCATCGAAGATGTACGCTCAGTGTGTTCTTGTGGTCGACAGTACAAAGAGAACCAGTATTATTATAAGTTGTGATAATTTCGTTGATTTGTGCTCAAACTAAACGCACAATGCGTTATTATAATATTTGTGTTGGTGTACCTGTAGCTGTCTGTAAACGTGGTGCGGCCGGATCGGGCCGGGAGGGGCTGGGTGTTCGGCGCTCGGAGAGTAGGTACTCTAGTTAAACCTACCCACGATATGTTCGCGCACTCACTCCACAGTTCATGCCACGCGTCTGATCCGTTTATGTTTTCAACACGGGGATTTGAGCTCCGATCTTGTACAAAACGAACTTGTAAAATTTTATTGGAACTACTTGTTATAAAAACGTGAAAAATACATTGTGTGTTTGTTATTTCGCCCGGAATACATCATATGCATCCAGCACCTCAATGCGCCTGTCTGTAACCTCATTAGTCCACATTATCAAGTCAGGACTGTAGGTCTATAGGAGTTTTAATCACGGTGCAGGTAAACGCTATTTATATGAGAGATTGAGCAGCGCCCCTTGCGGCTAACGAGAGGAACCAGGACGTCTCATACAACACATTTTACGCAGTCGGTAACGTTCAATTTATTATATATACAATTGTGACACCAAAAACGTTACAAAGGTGGATCTCAGTAAATACAGATAAAATCCCAATCTAAATTATTATTCAAGTAAGTGGTTTCTCATTCATATGTCGGTCGTTCTATTATTCTCATTCATCATCAGGTACCCTATCCCTGACGCAAACAAGTGTGTATCGTTACCGAAACTCATGCTAGTCTTACTGGTTACCACTGCAAGGTCGGATCAGGGCGTCATTTTGTGGGGGAGGGGGAGGCATTCTGACAAGGTTCGATGATAGGGTCAAATATCAGTGATCGCTCCTACCTCTATCACAAAGATAAAATTAACTTTTAACAAAAAAATAATAACCAACTTCAAATTTTATAGCCGACATTCACTAAGAAGTTTAAAATAATTACATACTGACTGTCCGATGGTACCAAAATAACAGTTTTGCCGACTTCTTTCTTCCTGAAACACATGTTCTCTAGAAGTCGGCGCTCCCACATTGATTTTTGTGTTCTATACGATATAGGGAATGCGCCGACTTCTAGATAACATGTGTTTCAGGAAGAAAGAAGTCGGCAAAAGTGTTATTTTGGTACCATCGGTCAGTGTGTAATTATTTTGAACTTTTTAGTGAATGTCTGCTATAAAGTTTGAAGTCGTTTATTATTTTTTTGTTAAAAGTTTATTTATTTCACACTTTTTAGTGTTGACGGGATAAATTGTGAATAATGGGTAGACTACAGTGAGCACTTTGATTGCTGTCCCGTGGCAAAATGACAATCTTCAAGTATATCCTGCAATTAAAGCGATTGCCGCCATTGAGTTATGATGAGAATTATGTGCTGTCATTCGTTTTATGGTGATGAGGCCAGGATCGAAAGTCGGTGGGCATATTGTCAATTTTGAAGTAATACCCTGGAATCAACACACTCACACAAAGTGATCGCCGAAATCTCGTGTTATGTGCTGTCATACGTTCAGGAGTTCTATGGTGATGAGGCTAGGATCGAAGGCAAGGAACACCTTGCAATCAGCATCCTGGTACAAAGCGTTTGCAGCAATATCCTGCAATATGCTGTCATCCGTTGAGGGGTTCTATGGTGATGAGACCAGGATCGAAGGTCAAATGGATATGTCAATTTTTAAGGAACGCCTTGCAATCAGCATCCTGAAAAAAGCGTTTGCCGCAATATCGAGTGATATGCTGTCATCCATTGGGGAGTTCCACTGCCTATCTCTGAAGACCATTATCAGATCACGAAAAAACTAGAATAAGATCTACCTGGAAGCAAACTCTTCCAAACAATAAAAAAACTCAATTGAAAATGAATTTATTCATAACAAACAGCACAATTTTTTAAATTAGAACATAATTTCAGGAATTTAAACTAAAATAAGACACTCAACTATATAATTGGCAAACTTTAGAAGCCAAGGGAGCCTAAAGATAACCTGAGTTACGACCTCCAGCGCCTTTCTCCGGAACAAGATCATATAAATGTTTAGTGAACTAAAAGAGTGTTGAATAATATAACAATAACAGTCACACTTAATCTAGACCTAGCAGATGTTACATTAGAAACACATGAATTTTAGAATTGCAGAACAAAATAAGTGAAAAAAATATAATATAATAACAATAGGAGGTTACTTAAATCAGAACACAGCACGAAGATTGAATGAGTTGAGTAAAAGTGTAGACCAAGTGGATACTATTATGGGGTGTATCAAGCAGGTGGATGAATTATTGCGGGAGTGTCAAGGATGTAACATGTTACAAATCGGTTGAGAAATGCCTGAGATATTTGCCTCAACATCGAGGGAATGCCGTCATCCGTTGAGGAGTTTCCTGCCTACCTCTGAAGACCAGGTCAGGTCAGGTCAGAACCACGACCAAACTAAAATGGGGCCTAACATGGAAGCAAACTTTACAAAAAAAAAAAAATCAAATCTTTAAAGATTTGCCAAAATTATGGAGTAACATAACCAAAAAAATAATTAAAAATAATTCTACAGTCTAATTGACAACCTTCTCCTTTTTTGAAGTCGATTAAAAATATTTTTTATTTGTTAATCTATCTTATAATGAGGGGGGGGATATAATAAACCATACGTTCCGTACCGTCTGAATAAGTTAATACGAGAGGAGATTAATTAATAAGTACTTGTAGACTTAATTTTTTTAGATAAAAATTAATACTTAATCTATCTTATAATGAGGGGGGGGGGGGATATAATAAACCGTACGTTCCGTACTAAACGTTAATAAACTTAAACTGAGAGGCCTCCTAAAAAAAACAGTTACCAGTGGATGATTGAAACCCCAACGATGAGACTACATACGTACCACTACGCACGGCGTACATACCACACGATCAACTAAAAATCTTATTGAGTGCTTAAAGAATTTTTAAAGTCAGTTCAGTAGTTCTAGATATTACCCATTATATGCAAACAAACAAACAAATCTTTCTTCTTTATATAATAGTGTAGACATACTTTAACGTGAGTTGATTTGAACCAGACTGCATCAAATTCGATATTTTGAAACATGCAGCGCCATCTGGTGTATTAAAATAAAAACAATTTCAACGCCAGCTTACTGAGCCGTTATCCAAGATAGCTCCCCAGAGATGGCGTTTTCTAAGCACTTGAAAATAAAAATATTTTAGTTATTGGTCTTTGCGCAGTCGAGAAATATAATTTCAGCTTTAATATTTCTTTACAAAAGGAAATATTTTTTCTGAAAATAAAATAAAAGAATAAAAAATAAAAAGTGAAAACAAATTTTACCAGTCGGGGTTTGAACCCGCGACGATCGACAATGCTACGGCGGCGAACCTTCCATGTCTCTCTAAAATTCTCATTGCGCTGCTCCCTTTTATCATAGCGTGATGATACATAGCCCTAAACCTTCCCGAAGAAATGCTTTATCGTTCAGTGAAAACTGTATCAAAATCCATTGATTGGGTCTCAAGTTATAAGCGAACGAACAGACCGACGGACAGACAGACAGACAGACAGACAGACAGACGTTGTATTTTATATGTATAGAGATAGAGAAGAAGAGATAATAAGAGTTAATACACTCACTCAGCCATACTCTCTTAGTTGTCTTACATGAGTTATATAATGAAATATGAGCTTGATTTATATTTATTTATGTATTAACTTGTAAGAGGAGTTAATACACCAGGAGCTATATAGCGGGTGTAAATATAGTGCTACCATTAAATGAAACCACATATTCTACCGACCCTACTGAACCACTTTTCCCAAGAGTCATACCCGCGGATACCCTTAGTTTCCTTAGTTTGGGAAAAAATTGACTTCCAAACAAAAATACATGAACCCTAACGCACCAACATACGGGCGAGTTTAGAGAGAGCGTCGTCCGTGAAACAGCTTTACGGTACAGCGTTCTAAAATATACCTTCCTCCTACGAGATAATTTCTCTGAGTTACAGTTGGATATCTTTTTCTCTGAAGATTTGCGCGGGGTTTTTTTTTTCGAATAGTTATTCAGTATGATCAGTGGAGTATGTGGTTTTATTTAATGGTCGCACTCTATTTACAACCTGTAAGTGACGGAGTGTGTTAGGTTGACATGTTAATAAACATTGGGCGCCGAACAAAGCGGAGCGGAGCGAGGCGACACCCGAAGTTTTGTATAACATTACCCGGGTAAATCTAGTATTACCCGTAACATATATACAACTAAACACTGTCAAATAATAGACTTGGGTGGGAACATTATCAGTGATATACTTAGTTTTCATAATTATATATTGAAAAATCCAAGATGTCGGAAATATACCAAATAACGGTGCAAGTAATCAATTTATTTATTAACCTAGGTGCATTCAGTATACTATTTGTAAGTATTAAAAAATAAATGTCACACTCTCTCTTCTCTATTTAAGAAACAAGTTTAGTAAAATTTAAAAAACTTCATTGACATAAGGATAATATGACATAGAAAAAGAAATACGTATAGGCCAACGAATTAATTATAAACATTATAATTAGCACCCGCTTTTTGAGTTTAAAAAACAACAGAAAAATGATAAATCAGCAATTTCAATTTTGACATCGATTCGATAAACAAATATGTAGCTCTTATTTCATATCAAAAGAGTCGTCATTTAGAATTATTTATCGAGTTTATCTGTCCAATTTATCGAATTGATGCTTACGTACTTGCTATGCTGATGTACGGAGACACATTATAGAAACTAGATAAAACGGCACAAGAAGTACAAAAGGATACTAAAGTAGTGTATTCTAGCCTATGCTATAATTCTGAATATAGGACGTTTATATTTTGATCAGCATTAAATGATGAATGAATTATCTATTTGACTTGACATAGCTACGGCACGCCATGTAAAAAAAGACACTGCCTACCCCGACAAATGCGTGTTTTTATAATGTTTCTGTTAAAATAACGTAGGTAAAAAATAGCGCCTATTTTATTAAAGAAAACTAATAAAATTGGGTATTTGCAAGATAGAGAGTTTCTTTTGGTCTAATAAAGTCGATTCTGAAGGCTTTAATTTTAGTTTTGGTGCTGTCAAGTATTGTAGCTTCTATTTTTAACACGTAAAAACTATTTTGGAATAAAGGAAATTTAGTTTTGACAACAGTAAAACTAAAATTAAAGCCTTCAGAATGGGCTTAAGTAATCACTGTTTTTGGTGAGTTCAAGAAGACAGTGGTCTCACTATAATTATAAGTTGAACTTAGAATAGAAATAAGTTTATTAATAAAAACTTGTGCCCTAAGTGTCTCGTTGCTCCAGCGAGTAGGCACTAGTGGGCTACTTATCCTCGAGCTCCTTGAACCTCTGCTTCAGCTGCTTCGTGTAGCTGTCCAGCTTATACGCGGAACTCTCAAACCTGGAAACTTGCTCCTCCATCACATCGATCTGGCTCAGCAACGGCTTGATGCTCGTGTTGACTGAAAACATTCGACAAAATCAAATACCTATAGCATTCAGAAACATGTAACGCCAATTTATTATTACGTCCCAACGTGATGGGCGCTGAGCCCCATCGCCGTACTTAGGGTACAAAGACACGGTTATACAGGTTTGCTCACGATGTTTTCCTTCACCGTTTAGCAAGTGGTAGGAACACAAGTACAAATAAAATACATATTTATTTATGTAATATTACTAGTTTATGAAACTGGTACATAAAAATGGCTCGTTTTCTAATCTGACACTCGTGTTTTAATACCTAGTTATGTATAGTTTCATACACTACTTTTATCTAAACTCAAGCCTACTAATTAACCTAAAATTTGTCTAATTTATAGATTTGATTGAAGGTTCTTGATGAATTTTACAAATTTTAGCAATGACGTCTCACTTGAGAAGAAATAAACACAGTGGAACTAGTACAAGGAAGACATTTCATTGCTATAATTTGTCGTTAGCTATTTACGATTTTTTAAAAGCTTGTTCTAACAGTGCAATTGTAATTTCCGTCGTTATTTCCAGAATGTCAGGTGTAGTTACATTTATCATCACCATCTAGTACTAATAGACATGGCGAAACTATAAGGATCCCTAAAAAGTAATGAAAAATTATAACGTAATGGTAAAAGTAATATTTCGAAGAATGAAATCGTCGGTATTCTTATTTTATTTATTGTCAGCACTGAACAGTATTTTTATTATTTACCTCCGTTGCATTGCAGCTACCGCACGGTTTAAGACTTTGGGCATTATTTTTTAATAATTTACTTCATGAAGAGTATTTTTTGGGATCATTACATTCTTACCAGTATTTTTCCATCGCTTAAATTAATTAACAACAATTAAATCAATTTCTCGGCACCCATTTATTGTTTTACTGCCGCATTACTACATTAAATAAACATATACATTCAGTAAAAAGTAAATAAAAAAACTGGAAAAGTGCGAGTAGGGTAGTATTCCGCGAGAAGTTACAACTTTCCAAACTAACTTGACACTTACGATCTAATTAACTCTATGAATCCAAAGGGTCTAATTAAGTTGGACATTCATTGCTTCTTGAATCACTAGTCAACAAGTTCTCTGCACAGAAACGATATTTTGAAATTCAGAAAACTGTGTGCTGAATCCAAAATCTGAACTCAGATTTTTTCTATTACGTCTCAGTTTTTGTGAAATCAACTTTAAGTATTGAAATTTACGTTTCTTTAATGCTTCTGAACAATTTTTTTACTTATTACAAATGTATTTTATATATTTATTTTTCATAATTACAAGTCCTTAATCCAAGATGATAATAACAGAATTCGCGATTAAACCTTATTTTTCAAAATAAATAATATTTTGTGAGAGCATACATTTCATACCAAGTTTTTACTATGAACAATTGGGTGTGATTGTTTTGAGACATTAAATCAAAAACTAGGCTTGGTTACGTGAATCTTTTTATCATATTATTAAAAAAACTACTGAGAAGAAGTATTATTGAAAATTATAGCCGAAAAACTAACTGTGCTAAGCGTAAAGCCCCACCAGAAGTAGTCGAAGCACGCGATTTTTCAAAATTCAGTCTGTCTTAGACAGAGAGCAAGTACCAGCTTAATTTCTAAAATAATTTCAATAAATCGTTTCTGTAACAGGAAATGTCTACAGTTTTGTTGACCAGTGAATGAAATATTGATAATTTTCAGATTTTTTCTTGGGCGTGTGTCTTGTAACCTATTTGTGAATGGAACGGAGTTTCTAAGTCAAGTGGAATACTCTTAAGTATTCAGGGTGAGACAATTTGTATGAAACTGAAGATGTTAGCGGAAACAAGAATCTTTTCCGCGTTAGGTTAGAAGCCTGATTTTAACAGCACTATGGGGCCATACACTTCTGTAGAAGGCATTAGTTTCAGCTTAATATCTAGGTATAACGGGACCCGAGAAAATGGGTCTTGATAGATGGACAACAAAGTGATCGTATAAGGGTTCCATTTTTTCAATTATATTTTGGAGCCATGTCAATAGGTGGTACGAGAATGCATAAAATAAAAATAAATAAAAGTAATCACTGGTTAAGGTAGAAAAAGTTGGTGGGAGAAATATTTCTTAGCCTTAGAAAGATGAGATTATTTTGGATGAGTACTAGGATAATTAATTAATTAGCACTGTTATGCAAACAGTACTTTCCATTATTTTGATAGGGGCTGGATAATACTCACACTTATCATTATATTCATTGGCAGTCTTCCCGAGGTTGGCAGCAATGTGCCGTAGGTCTGCATACTTGGTGATGGCAAGACGGTTGATTTCCTCAAGCAAAATATAGTGTTCCTGGAAATAAAGCAGCACCAATGAAACCACAACATTATGCTGAGGTGTGTGATATGGTAGTGTGACCTTCAATAACTTTATTTTACAGACTCTTACAATTTTAAGAACACTGTATTCTAGTTACTGTCTACTTCAAAATCTCCAATAAGAATGAATATCCAACCGACTGATTTGATGCCTCCTTCCCCAGGTTTTCCGCCAAAACTCGATTGCTGTGGCGTTCTCTCATTGTTTTATCGTGCTCAACTCTGATTGGTGGATTTTTGAAAGTTAACAAAGTGACAACGGTAAGTGTTGCTATTTAGAAATAATACCGAAATACTAAACGAAATGTTGACGATCTTTTCAAAATCTATTAAAAATCATGACAGTAGCTATAATATTTTTACACAAAATGTAACACTACAATTTGCCAAGTCGTAAAACTACATACCTGAGTGGCAGTGAGCTCTCCAGACAAGTAGCCTGAGGTTTTTTGGAAGAGGGTAGTTGCAAGCCGGCTCAGGTTTGGATCGTGAGGATCCAGGGCTTCAAAACTGGATGTGCTTGTAGAGATGTTCACACCTGGAACAACCCATTTACAATATCCTTATTACACGCATGGCCATGGTACAATAAGGGTGCACAATTTTCTTCACTGCAGGATTTCTGGGATGTCACAATAAATTACAATATGAAGGCAATGACATACATAACAGGGTTAGTCTTTCAAGGGGGTGTAGATGGTCAAATCCAAAACAGTAGCGAATAGCAAAAATGCTCCAAGGAGCCCCGTGACAGATTATAATGAAAACCAAAAAAGAAGCAAAGGATTCTCGAAAAATAAATTGTAAAGAAATGTAATGACATACGGCAAGCTAAAGATAAGTGCTCAACTGATTAATATTTTATTTTATTTTCATACATTACTTGTTCTGTAACTATTCTTGGTAAATCTAAAACACAAAACAATTCATATTGTGAATATTAACACACAGCCTAAAGCAAACACTATTAAAATATGTTTAAATATACTACAAGCGTTCTTCAGTAACATTAAATATAATAGTATGATTATGTGCAGACATTATAACATAAAAACTAGGGACTCAAGCTCCAGTAACACTAAATATTTTACACAAATACTTCTACAACACAATCTTACAACTACGTAAATAATATAATTACTGATATTAAATATAATATCTCAAAATCTTTACATAATAGTAGTACATAATATAAATATATTGTATCTTTTTACAGCTTCATTATTTTAGAGTTGATGCTTGTGAGTGTTGGCACTTGGTGGAACTTTTGATACATTTTTGATTGAAAAACACTTGTACTTGTCCACTTATTTATATTATTTCCCTCACCGGTTTCGCTGTTATGGCATAGATATATGTTATAGAATGCTATAACAGCGAAACCGGTAAGGGAAATAATATAAATAAGTGGATAAGTACAAGTGTTTTCCAATAAAAAAAACATTATTTTAGATAAATCTCAGTTTTGAGATAACCTCTGTACTCTTATTACTCACCTTCCAGTCCCATCATCAGACCCTGGTCACCATGATTTACCAAAAAGCTCATCATCAGACCCTGGTTACCATGTTTTAACAAAGTGCTAATAAAGACCAATCAAATAAGCCCAAGCTCGAAGGGTCTGCTGTTGTCCGTTGAGGAGATCCCGTACTCATCTTCCAGTCCCTTCATCACACCCTGGTTACCATGTTTTACCAAAGTGTTAAAATCAAATAAGCCTAAACTCGAAGGGTCTGCTGTTGTCCGTTGAGGAGATCCCGTACTCATCTTCCAGTCCCATCATCACACCCTGGTTACCATGTTTTACCAAAGTGTTAAAATCAAATAAGCCTAAACTCGAAGGGTCTGCTGTTGTCCGTTGAGGAGATCCCGTACTCATCTTCCAGTCCCATCATCACACCCTGGTTACCATGTTTTACCAAAGTGTTAAAATCAAATAAGCCTAAACTCGAAGGGTCTGCTGTTGTCCGTTGAGGAGATCCCGTACTCATCTTCCAGTCCCATCATCACACCCTGGTTACCATGTTTTACCAAAGTGTTAAAATCAAATAAGCCTAAACTCGAAGGGTCTGCTGTTGTCTGTTGAGGAGATCCCGTACCCATCTTCCAGTCCCATCATCACACCCTGGTTACCATGTTTTACCAAAGTGTTAAAATCAAATAAGCCTAAACTCGAAGGGTCTGCTGTTGTCCGTTGAGGAGATCCCGTATCCACCTTCCAGTCCCATCATCAGACCCTGGTTACCATGTTTTACCAAAGTGTTAAAATCAAATAAGCCTAAACTCGAAGGGTCTGCTGTTGTCCGTTGAGGAGATCCCGTATCCACCTTCCAGTCCCATCATCAGACCCTGGTTACCATGTTTTACCAAAGTGCTAATAAAAACCAATCAAATAAGCCCAAGCTCGAAGGGTCTGCTGTTGTCCGTTGAGGAGATCCCGTATCCACCTTCCAGTCCCATCATCAGACCCTGGTTACCATGTTTTACCAAAGTGTTAAAATCAAATAAGCCTAAACTCGAAGGGTCTGCTGTTGTCCGTTGAGGAGATCCCGTACCCATCTTCCAGTCCCATCATCACACCCTGGTTACCATGTTTTACCAAAGTGTTAAAATCAAATAAGCCTAAACTCGAAGGGTCTGCTGTTGTCCGTTGAGGAGATCCCGTATCCACCTTCCAGTCCCATCATCAGACCCTGGTTACCATGTTTTACCAAAGTGTTAAAATCAAATAAGCCTAAACTCGAAGGGTCTGCTGTTGTCCGTTGAGGAGATCCCGTACTCATCTTCCAGTCCCATCATCAGACCTTAGTTACCATGTTTTACCAAAGTGCTGATAAAGACCAATCAAATAAGCCCAAACTCAAAGGGTCTGCTGTTGTCCGTTAAGGAAATCCTGTACCCACCTTCCAGTCCCATCAGCAGACCTTGGTCACCATGTTTTACCAAAGTGCTAATAAATACCAATCAAATAAGCTTAAACTCGAAGGGTCTGCTGTTGTCCGTTGAGGAGATCCCGTACCCATCTCCCAGTCCCATCATCAGACCCTGGTCACCATGTTTTACCAAAGTGCTAATAAAGACCAATCAAATAAGCCTAAACTCGAAGGGTCTGCTGTTGTCGGTTGAGGAGATCCCGTACCCACGTTCCAGTCCCATCAGCAGACCTTGGTCACCATGTTTTACCAAAGTGCTAATAAAGACCAATCAAATAAGCCTAAACTCGAAGGGTTTGCTGTTGTCCGTTGAGGAGATCCCGTACCCATCTTCCAGTCCCATCATCAGACCCTGGTCACCATGTTTTACCAAAGTGCTAATAAAGACCAATCACGGTTCACGGAAACTGTCAAAACTAATGTCTTAACTAAAAACAAAGACTACTACTTCCGCCTACTAAACAACCATGTCAATGGGTCAGTCAGTCAATAACCGTTTTGTAGCGTTTATATCGTAAACAACAATAATTCCATTGTGTAAAAAATTTCACTATCAGGGCAACTTTTGCGCATCGAACAAAAAAAACGAAATGTGTGAGGTCCGACAGTCACGCCATCTGTTTTGGGCGCTTGTGGCGAAATGTTTTCAGCATGTATATATATTTTCTACCATAATAAATATTTTATAAACAGCGTAACTGAGAAGAATAACCGAGAGGAATGAAATTCTGGATAATCAAAAAATTATTAATACAATATATTTATTGAAGCATATTTTGTTTGTTTTACAGAAATATTCAAGGCTAAAGCATCACGAAGTAAATAGGACATAACATTTTCGACTAATGTGACTACTTTAAACTAATTCAAAAGGAAAATAAAAGAGCACTATCTCCGTTAACCTATCCTCCTGGTAATATGTATATATATATATATATATATAAGTATGATTATATATTTATTGATAGGATACTATTCATTACTACTGTGTAGGTATATGCATGTACATTTTATGTAGTTTATTATATATATTTTTATAGTCTGTCAAAAAAGTGTTGAAATGAATATTGAAGAAACTATTTTTCTTTCGCCTGGTTACACCAAACAAATAAGTACAAAATCTGTTAAATCGAGTTAACCGCGTTGTTATTTAATTAATATATTACCTAAATTATACTACTTGAACGTTTTAAGTCCAATAAAGTTCATTAAAGTTTCATTTTCATTTCAACACTTTGACACTACCTAGTCGGTTCTTAAATACTGTCACTGGCCATTTTTTTTAATAGAACAACTAGAAAAAAAAAATTAAATGGTGTTAGATTTTCAAATATTTTTGATTAATAATCTGCCAAATCACAATTACATTCATTCATTTTTTACGATGGAGTGGACTTCAGCGTTCTTCAGTAACATAAAATATAATAGTATGATTATGTGCAGACATTTTAACATAAAAACTAGGGACTCAAGCTCCAGTAACACTAAATATTTTACACAAATACTTCTAGAATACAATCTTACAACTACGTAAATAACATAATTACTGATATTAAATATAATATCTCAAAATCTTTACATAATAGTATAGGTATATATGTACTACTGACAGACTATACTTGTTTGTATATTTTAGGTACTACTTTAATCTTGTTTTTGTGGAAATATTATTATGTGCACATTATGAATACCTTACTTAAATCATTTAAATCTCATCCACCCTTGGTCTGCTGGAAGAAATCTCATTATTGGGATAAGCGCGCCATTGTACCTAGCTTTTCAAGTGTATATTTTATTAATATGTTTTCTGTGTACATTAAGAATAAATATAAAATATACTTTTATTTTAAATAATTTTTTAATGCCTCTCTGAATTAGTTAAGACAAAATAATGTACAATTTTTTTTAACATGACCCATATAACTTCTGCACTCTCTTTTTATTTAAATAGAATTAAACAAGTTAAATGAATTGTAGGTATTGATATTAAGGGGGCGTCCATAAATTACATGACACATATTTGGCTGAATTTTGACCCCCTCACCCCCCACCCCACCCCCTGTAGTGACATCTTGGTGACATTATTATTAACACCCTCCCCTCAATGTCACGTGATTTTAGTCAAAGCAAATAAATTTATCAATGAATTATTTCATATGCTAATGTAGAAGGACACAAATCTTAGAACTCAAAATCAGAAGGAAGATTTACAATTCATCATGGACTCTACTGAGACTCTTACAACGATACTTTTAATTATGAAATCGCAAATTGTCACGTGACATTTGTTCAGACCCCCCCTCTTCTAATTAGCGTCACGTAATTTATGGACGCCCCCTAAAATAATGATCTGTATTTTCTTGACACTGTATATTGACAGTACGATGTAATGCGTAGGGAAGTACCTTAATTTATTCCGTTGTAACTACAGAATAAGCGTACAAACTCCAAATCTCGTAGAGTGCTTTCCGTTTTGCGCACCTAATGCGTCGTTCTGTTTTGTAAAACTGCATCGACGCATTTCATGCAGGAGCAATGTTCATAAAATGCGAGTGCGTTTCCCCGATTAACTCAGAAATTACGAATTAAATTACTCAAAATTCTCCATGGTATTATTTGTTTCTCCAAAGATTCCATTTCTCCAGGAGCCAAATTTTTACCCAGAATTGCGAAAAATATACCCCATCTGGCAACGCTTTTGTTCGACTTTAGCTACGTAATCTTGAAAAACGGATTACATATCACTGAAGCATATTCTAAATTAGGACGTACAAGAAATTCGTATAAAGTTATATATGTAGACGCTTGTCTGAAATTCTTTGCAGATCTGAGAATGAATCCTAACATGTGATACGCCTTGCTAACAATGGATTCTATGTGTGAAGCAAAGATAAGTTTCGGGTCGAATATCCTACTATCCTACTAATATTATAAATGCGATAGTTTGTGCGTGTGTGTGTGTATGTTTGTTACTCTTTCACGCTGAAACGGCTGAACGGATTTGAATGAAATTTAGAATAGATATAGCTTATTCTCTAACTTAACACATAGGCTACTTTTTATCCCGGAAAAATGCATGATTCCTGTAGGATAGATCAATATCATTGAAAAGCCAGGTGTCTAATTAGCGAGGTCCTGATCGTTTGTGGTGAAATAAGGCAAGGCTTTGTTATTTCATACATCAGGTGTCTAATTAGCGCGGACATTAATCGTTTGTGGTGAAATAAGACAAGGCTATGTTACCTCATCACACTTCACACTAATATTATAAATGCGAAAGTTTGTGTGTGTGTGTGTGTATGTTTGTTACTCTTTCTCGCTGAAACGGCTGGACGGATTTGGATGAAATTTAGAATGGATATAGCTTATACCCCAACTTAACACATAGGTTACTTTTTATCCCGGAAAAAAGCATGTCTTTAAACCGAATCACACGCGGGCGGAGCCGCGGGCAAAAGCTAGTGTATATATATGAATAAAACTAAGAAAACACATTAAAATTAATTATTGTGAGATATATTTCGGGCCATTCGGGCCCGGCATCAGTCACAGTGAAGTATTAAAATTAAAGGGATAAGTAAAAAAATATATAAAAAAATTTACATCTAACTTATTATAACAAAAACCGGCCAGGTGCGTGTCGGGCCACGCGCAATGTAGGGTTCCGTAGTTGCCCGGTACATATAAGTTGATCTACTAATACAGACCGCGCCAAACTTCTGGTCCCATACATTATAGGGGACCAAAAGTTTGGCGCGACCTGTACTCGTAAACCTGTAAAGCCTACTTAGCTGTGATAGTTTTCCTTTTAAATTCATTATATATACTAAGCTTAATATTTCGCCAACGGATCTCTAAATCGAAAAATGGTTTTCACACACCCACAATTTTTTTGAACGGCCTATCCAACTATACCCCACACTATGGGATAGACGAGAAAAAAAATTCATCCCCAGTTTACGGGTATGAGAGGAACCCTTAAAAAAATTTTGTTTCGAGATTTTATTTCACCGTTTTGTCAGCATGATAAATATTTATAGTCATACCAAATTACAGCTTTCTAGTATTAATAGTCTCTGCGCTAAGCCGCGGACAGACGGACAGATAGCCCGGGCGCATAAATCCAAAACCTGTGTATGGCTCAACGCTGCTAAGTGCTAAACAGTACACAGACTTTGGCCATCATTCATGCGCATTTCGATTGAACAAAATCTGTGTATGCCTTAACGCCTAATGTTGTACAGTTTTTACGCAACATAGTTTGGCTTGGTCATACTCGAAAAGCAATGGGACAACCATGTTCGCTATTAACGCGTTTCTAAGAGAAGGCGTTGGAGCGCAACATGATTGACCCCTAAAATCAATTCAAAACGCGTAAATCGACGAGCCAAAATCTGTTGCGCATTGACACGTGTATGCATGACTGAAACAATGCAGACGCTTACAGTGAGCGCAGAGCGAGACAAAAGTATGATTGTATATGTGTGCGTAAAGTGTTAGTGCAACCTGCGCCTGCGTTACCTACTAGTAGAGCGACTGAGATACATTCATGCAATTAACGAGCGTCCTTATCTATAGCGAATAAGGTCCCTTATTGCCAACTCACGACCTGCGTTTGTGTTATTTGCAAAATTGATCAAAATGTATAACCCGGTCCCAATATCTGTGCACCTCACTGGAATGTGGCGCCTCCGCTTCCCCTGTCACCTCTCCGCGCACTCCCCGGTGCGACAGTACGGTTAGCATCTTCGTTGCCGCTACACGTCCCGATAATTTTGATATTTTCACTTTATTGTTGTTTTGTTTTTTAATGTTTATTGTTAAGTTTAGACTGCTTACTGTTAAGTTTGGACTGGTTTGGTTGTTATTAAAATTGTTGTAGCTGTTAAACTAAAGTCATGGGAAAAACAATACACAGCGAATCAAGAAATTTAATCTTTAAAGTGCTCAAGTTTTTTGAATCGGAGAAAGCAAACAAACAGTACACCATACCTGTAGACCAAGTGGTGAAACGAACCTGTGCTGCAACTGGGATATCAAAGAGGACTCTAATGAAAATTAAAAATGAAGCCAAAGTACAACCACCTACTTCGCCGGGCGCTAGTCCGACTCCAAGTACTAGTAATAATTTAGAAACCCACCCAGAACCAAAATTATCGACACCGGGTAAGAAGCGTAAACAGTACAAAAAACGCATCGAAGTAGATGATTTTGAAATTTGCGCAATACGAAATATCATATATAATTTATAGTGACTGAGTTTAATAATAAATGTTTTTGTAACCAAAATTATTGTTTTTTAATAACAAACCCTTCATCAATAATAAATTGATTTGAAAAGGTTAGTAATTTTTTTTTACCTCCACATTTTTCGAAAAAACTTTTTTTCACACCGTACCCAGACCGCCGATATGACGTCACGGGGTCAGGTGCACAGATATTGTGACCGGGTTGTATCGTTGAACAACTCAACCTTGGCGCGTGCCGAATAGCGGAAGAAAGTTTAACATAATTACTGTAAATTATTTTTTCTTGCTCTGAGGTTTTTGTGACTAATAGTGTGACGATATGAAGTTGACGGAGGACGAAGACTTTTTAAAAAGTTTTTGGATGCTGTGTGCGAGTCTCATAGTTTGATTAACCATGAAAAAATCCATAAATGAAAAAGCTAGTAAATAATAATTTCTTATAATAATAATTACATACTGAATTAAGAACTATTTGGTACCTACAAACTTAATATTGAATCTCGCAATTTTTTTTATTTTTTTTTTATTTATTTATTATGGCCACAAAACAGATTACATTCAGAAAAAAAAATGGCATACAGTTTAACATTTAAGTGCTAGAATATAATCCAAGGTATGTGTACTCGGCAAGACCTTAGAGTAACTCGTAGGTATTTGTTAGTATTGTTAAGACTACATATTAACTTAAATTCCATCAACTATTCGGATTTTTTAAAGTCACCATTATTTAGAAAATAAATATTTATTGAATTAGGTTTTAATTAATGAATTAAAACAGTACCTTATTAGAAAAATATTTAAAAATAAGTTCTTTAGTACATATTTGCTTTCAAATTAGCAACTTTAAATAACTGTGAATAGCATGGAAAAAGTAGGTACGTACTTATTATTTATTCAATAGATTAAAGGTCACGTAGAGTTAATTAGTAGATAACTTTGAGCTGAAAAGCACACAAACTGTGCTGGCTCAACACCTCGCGCAGGCTGAGTTGATCGGTACACAGATTTTGTTCACGTTAAATTCCCGAAAGAGCGAAAAAGGGAGGACACGAATTGTGCGGGCTCAGCACCTACAGCGTCATACACATGTTTTGGCTATATGCAGCCCGGGCGATAGCGTTGCATTTTAGGTAGTGATTTTAAGGCGATTGATTTCCATCTTTTTCAATAGATCTGGAATGGCTAATAACAGAACCAAGCGTCAGCTGGCGCACCCGCGGTTGGTGTGGGTGTGGGAGGCAGAGGAAGTGGTAAGAAAAAAAAAGTAATAGTACGCCGGCCGAAACTTTTCTCACAGATAGCTAAGGCCATAATAAGCTAAAAAAAATCGTCAGCTGTATAGTGGAGGGGGGAAGATGCGTCAGCTGCTTGCATGAACTTGTTTGCATTTTAGGAAGTGATTTTACGCCGATTGATTTCCATCTTTTTCAATAGATCTGGATTGGCTAATAACAGAACCAAGCGTCAGCTGACGCACCCGCGGTGGGTGTGGATGTGAGAGGCTGTGAAAGTGGTAAAAAAAAAGAAAACTAAACTAATAGTACGCCGGCTGCAATTTTTCTCACAGATAGTTGACATCATACTGAGCTGAAAAAAAATCGTCTGCTGCATCGTGGATTCGTTCGTTTTTTTTTTTACCAGTTGTTGTTATGTTTTCGGTCTATTTATTTGAGAAGAAGATTTTGACCTAGGTGGTAGATCTGATGCCAGGCTCGACTGTGGAGGTACCACAATTTTACTCGCATATCCTCCTGAAGTTATTCGGGGAGAGTAAGAGAACAGCTCTCAGGCAAAACCAGGCGGCCCACCATTGCCTGGGACCAATGGATGGTGGTATATCCATCCCTAATTGCCGGGCCTTATATAAAACAGACTGGTGATGGGCAGCGGCTTAACTGGTACAAGGGTTTCGGCACCGCGCTTACCAACCCGCCTGCCCAGCGTGTGTGAGTATGGGCATTTCTTCCAGGAGGACCGCCAAGAGTGGCGAAATCCTGGAAAGGCCTATGTCCAGCAGTGGACAAAAAAGGCTGATGGATGGAAGATTTTGACGGTAAAAACTGATTATTTAGTTGGTAATTTTATTTATTTATTCGTTCAACTTACATCAACCTTTACAGGATTAACCTAAGACGATAGTGTAGCTATTAACATAATACGTATTTAAAACAGAAAACAAAAATAAAATTTAGATGTTAATATTGCTTGTCCAAGCCTGGCGACCAAGCGACCATATGAGCTGGATGTTGGTTAGGGCTGGTGTGAATGATTTTAAAATACAGACTGTAAAACGCTGATTAAATATTGATTTGTGGAGACGAGTATGTGTGAGAATGGGTAATGTGTTGTTGGCGATAGAGTTGGATGTGTTGGTTGATTCTTACGTTTAAAGGGTTTTTAGTCTAACCCACAAAGAATGCAGGGCAGCGCCTAAATTATAGGATGTAAAAGCAATTATTGGTGATACATGTGCTATTGGGTTGGGCTTTGTATGTGTTGATGGTAGTGGCAGTGTTAAATAAATAATTATTATGTTTAAGGAAGAAGGAAGTAGCAGCAGGTAATAATATTAATTCAGTCCCAAGAGCCCCTTGTTTTGATACAGGCCCCGTGCTTGCTTAATCCCACACTGCTAAAGAACTCATTTCTGCACTGAAGGATTTGTGGGTCTTTTTTCCCCTGGTTGACCCTTACCTACACAACACCCCAACCCAGACATCTACAAACTCTAAAATGTATTGACCATTGCATAAATATTTGTCTCTTTGAGAGTACTGTGAAGTCTATGTGAGCCACGTAAACATGGTAAATTTATAAATATCTGAAAATGTAACCTACCTTTACTGAAATTGTTTTCTGTTGTCCATTTTTCAGGAGTTTCTTCAGTCATTTTGACAACAATAATTGGACACTTAGAGAGTATTATTTATTCGAGGTGGAAATTATAAAGTCTATTCGTAGGTAAAAATTTTGTTATTTTGAAGATCGTAGACCAGACCACAGATGAAATAAATTAGTAGCAAACAACCAGACTAAGACTACATAGTGGCATAGAGTATAATATTGTATTGACTACAGGCTGTCCGAGATATCATGATATGGGTGGGTGACAGTTCGTAATTTTCCGTTTCACCTATACTACTCACACCGAAAGCTCACACCATACTACATACACCCAGGCCACAGACATAACATGAATGCACTCACACATAGACAAGAATAAATAGTATTTTGGTCCCTTTTTCTCCAACATGGAATGTTTTGTATACAGATTTATTTTAATTATCTAAAACTTAAATAACAAATTATCTATAAATAAAAATAACTACCAAAATAAATATATAAATAATACAGAAAAAGAATACCTACCTTAAATAAAACACAGGATGGGTACCTAAACTAAGTAAAAAATTGAAGCCAGATCGCTGCCGTCACCCGGCAGGGTGCCCAACAGAATGGAATGTTGTATTTTCATCTCTATTTTCATGTGTTGCAACACCAACGCACACATAGACAAAAACGAATCGTTGGCAGACCGCCATCTTGCTAAGTGTCAAATAAGCGACATATGGCCTCCATCCTTCCTCCGGCTTTTTGTGATGATTGTGGAAGTGGTGAAATATTACAATTTAGTGGATTGCAATGAATTATAACTATAAAATACCATGGTGAAGTGCAGTGCGCCCATGTGTTACAACAGTACGTACAAAGAATACTTAGGTATTTCGTTCCACCGGTAAGTAAATCTCCTGCTATTTACTACCTAGGAATTGTTTTTATTTACCGCGTCATAACGAAGATTATTCTTCTAATATTGGGGACAGTGACAAAAGATGTTTCCTTAAATCTGTTAGACCTAAAAAAAACAGGGTTTTGTAGCAAATACATTAGATATTTTGTGATGTTTTGACCAAATAACATAGTTTGACATTTGAAGTTCTTGTACCCCTAAATGGGCCGGACTCGGGAGAGCTACGAAAATGTCTTTCGACCTCCTCGGTGTATTTACATAAATATTTTGATTTCAGCTTTCCAAAGGATGAAAACATAAGAAATGTCTGGATTAGGAATGTGAATAGAAAAGATTGGCAGCCTAATACATCATTTTATGTTCAAAACATTTTGAAGACCATTTATTAGATCGCAGTATCTTCCGCCCAGTTCTAGTTACTGGTGCCATTCCAACCATATTTGAAAATCTGCAATCGTTAGAAGAGGTAAAATTACTTATCAGCTTTGTAGGTGGAATCCAAGTAACAACTGAAGTCTGCCTACATCTACTTATGTACCTAAGTGGGTTGAATTAAATTAATATCATTGTGGTATAGAAAATCAGAAAAGTAAATCTGGACCTGTGGAGTTCTATTAATTTGATATGTTACCTCCTTGCAAATCGCCGAGCCTTTAAAAAATATAGACATTTATTTCTAGTGGTTTGAATTTTTTAATTATATTTTTATACACAGAAAATTATTGAATACTTTACTACTTACTCTTTTTGAAAATTACTGTATCTAACAAGAAATATGTTAGAGTGGCAGGCTAAATAAAAAATTTGTGCGATGCCAACTACAAATTGTCTACTTGATATTTCTCATGTAAGTGACGTTGTCTTAATGAGAATAAAACAATCTTTAAACCAAAATAGGATATAGGTTGCAGAAATGAAATAAACAAATTATACTTTTCTACTAATATTATAAATGCGAAGGTAGGAATGTTTGTTTATAATGGTGTCGATTCGGTGCAACACGTCTTAACTTGTTTGACAGGACTAACCTTATTTTAACCGTCCCATCCTTGTCTTTTCGATATAGAAAGAAAAAGGTAGAACGCTTAAATTTACTTTAGTCTTGTCAAATAAGTTAAGTCGTGTTACACCAAATCGACACCAATGTCAACAAGATTGAGATGAAATTTGGCACATAAGTAAAGTATGCGATGGAGTATCATATAAGTAGTCTTCTTTTACCATAGGAACATCCCAAGGATCCTACAGCAAAAGTTTAAAACCATATTTTCTAAATTAAAGCAGACAAAGTTGAAAGTGACCATTATGCTTGCTTGTTATTTGTTATCCAGCTGAATAGACACTTCACATTCTACCCAATAAATGTTTGATATTATCCTATCGTTCTCTATGAGAAATATAATATTTATCTATTTGCAGAATAAAGAAAATGCACCTACCCTGCTGGTACAATCAATACTACACAGAAAAAGGAGACTTGGTTTTGCAAGATGTGCAAAGATATGTACCGGCAGCACAAGGAAGCCAAAGTGTTAAACCCCATAATTCCATTGTATCAAAAACATTAATGGTTCAGCCCAGTACCGCTTTGATGCCTGCAAGTCCACTGACTCCAATCAGTTTCTATATTCCACATGTAAGTACCTACATAGATAATAATCAGCCTAAACATCATACATGCAAACATTACGAAGTAATATTTTTATTTTCTAGTTTAAACACATTTATGGTCCCCATAAATGTGGGATCAGAATAATATCTTCTATCTATACTAATAGTAAAGTAGTAAAAAGGTCGTGTCTGTACATGTTATTAGTATTGTACTATGGCCAAAACCACAATTCTTAGAACTTTTTTCTATCTGTCTGTCTGTCCGTCCGTCCGTTTGTTTGTTTGTTTGGATGTATGTTCCGTTTTAACTCGAGAACCACTCAACGGATTTGGATGCGGTTTGTTTATTATCATGGTAGAGACCCTGGACAGCAAATAGGCTATAAGAGTTATTAGTATAATAACGTCCAAGCAAAAAATGGGGCAAAGATTTAATAAATGCGGCCGGGCCCGTAAAAGTAAAAGAATAAGATACCTTAAACTCTATGTCGTTATTCATTACACTAATTTGTGAAAATATGTGATTTTAGAAGCTTTTGTTTTGGGGCTCTACTCTATTCCAAACTAGAGTGCTCTAGTGTGGAATAGTCATAGTCATAACATAAATTATATATAATATATATATATATATTTAATCATGTAATATTTACCTTATCTTCAGGTTGACGATGCACTCCTACCTTCCTGCACTGTGACGCCTGCTAAAGAAGAGCCTAGTACGACACCAGAAGTGAAGACATTAAAACGTAGAATTGTGCAAAAAAATAAAAAAATAAAACTTTGCAATAACAAAAAATACGTTTAAAAAAGAAAGTTCCGCCATTTGTGGATGTAATATCTGAACTAAGAAAGAAACTTAACCATGACGATGTTCAAATTTTATCGAATATACCAGTTAATAATAAAGATTTTTTTGCAAGGTATTTAAAAAAAGTAAACAGTTCAGCATTGGAAAGGTCATATTCACCTGAGCTGCGGTCGTTTGCACTTCAGTTAAATTTTTACTCACCCAGGGCTTATAAATATGTTCGTAAAACATTTCATACAATTCTGCCACACCCAGTCACATTGTCTCGCTGGTATAAAAAAATTAATGCGGAACCTGGCTTCACATCTGAGTCATTTGAAACACTAGAAGCATTGTCAAAAAGCAGCAATCACAAAATTTACGTTAATTTAAGTATTGACGAAATGGCCATATGAAAAGGGCTAGTATGGGACACTTCGGAGAATAATTACAAAGGTTATGTTGATACAGGTACTGAAGTGTCTGATGATAGTCTTCCTTTGGCAACGCAAGCCTTAGTATTGTTGGTAACAGCAATAAAAGCTGCGTGGAACTTACCTATCGCATTTTTTTTTATATCTAGTATGACTGGTGAGCAGCGAGCCAATATTGTTAAAATGGCAATTGAAATGCTGTACGACACTAACATCTTTGTCTGTGGATTAACTTTCGATGGGGCGGCTAGTTATATAAGTATGGTGACACATTTAGGATGTGACTTTAGTTTACAAAAATTAAAACCGTATTTCATGTTTAAGGATATGAGAATTAATGCATTCTTTGATCCAGTTCATACGATAAAACTTATAAGGAACACTCTTGGTGATTTTAAAATTTTAATAGACAGGGAAGGTTAAATTTGAATATCTAAGTTTATTACATGATCTACAGAAACAGAAAGGCCTATACGTAGCAAACAAAATTAAAGAAGCTCATATATATTTTTCAAAGCAGAAAATGAAGGTGCGTCTCGCTGCCCAATTGCTTAGTAAGTCTGTAGCAGATTCACTTATTTATTGTAAACACAAATTAAAACTGGATATTTTTAGTGGCTGTACTGCTACAGTACAATTTATCAATATTATTAACGACACGTTTGACTTGTTGAACAGTCGGTCTATGTTAGCCACAGGATACAAGAAAGCACTATGTGCTGCAAATATTGAGAGGTTTAGAGAACATGCAAGAATGTGTAAAGATTATTTATCAAATTTAAAATTATCAAATGGAAATCTAGTTGTTCAATCAGCCCGTAAAACGGGATTCATGAGTTTCATTATTTGTTTGGAAAGCGCTCTAAATATGTTTAATGACTTAATAGTAAAGGACACTTTAAGATTTTTGCCTGTTTACAAAATAAGTCAAGACCACTTAGAAATGTTTTTTGGCAAGATGAGGATTTTCGGACAGCTTACAAAAAAAATCTTGTCTGATTAGAACTGAATTTACGAAATCATGGATTTCATGTACCAAATCCAATACTCACCGTCAGTTCAACCAGACAAGCAGTTGAAATTGTTAACGATACGACGCCAAGTTTTAACAAAATATTATGAAACTGTTTGATATTGACGAAGAAAATGTTGATTGTTTCATAAATAATGTACTTACAACTCTAAATATTATTATTAGAGTGCATTACAAACCAGAAAAGATAAATTAGAAACAAATGTAAAGACAAGAATTTGAAAAAATTACTCGGGACAGGATTCGAACCTGCGACCTCTTGTTTCCTAGACAAGCGCGCTACCAATTGCGCCACCGAGGTACTTACCTAGACCGTTGAATTTCGTGAGCGTTCAGTATGTGCATTACAAGCTAGTTAGATCAAATAGTTACAAAAATATTCGGTGGACAAGTATGGTGGAAAAATTCAACAGTCTAAGTAAGTACCTCGGTGGCGCAATTGGTAGCGCGCTTTTCTGGGAAACAAGAGGTCGCAGGTTCGAATCCTGGCTCGAGGAATTTTTTCAAATTCTTGTCTTTACATTTGTTTCTAATTTATCTTTTCTTGTTTGTAATGCACTCTAATAATAATATTTAGAGTATTCAAAAGCGATGGATTTCGCAATAAAAACAT
Source organism: Ypsolopha scabrella (assembly GCA_910592155.1). Taxonomy (NCBI): domain Eukaryota; kingdom Metazoa; phylum Arthropoda; class Insecta; order Lepidoptera; family Ypsolophidae; genus Ypsolopha; species Ypsolopha scabrella. The sequence continues at coordinate 15,280,229 of OU342985.1, forward strand.
AATCTTACTTACAGCTCCTCTCGACGAATACACCGATCAAGTAACAATATACATTGCTGGATTTGTTGCCAGAAAAGTGATTAGAAAAGTTATTGCTCAGTGTGTCAAATCTTAATGATTGGCGACAAGGAAATCTTATTATCTTCTCTAATTTATCAAAAAGATAGAGGTGGATTGACCTGCCCTTCAATTGGCGTTATTAAAACTGCAGACTTGTGAAAAAGTATTCAAAATATATAAAAATTATAGTACATAATTTGTCGTATAACAAAATGATAATGTATGCAGCTGAAGCATTAAATTATTCAGTTTTATTCAATTCTGGTAATCAATTGTAAAAATAATTATAAAGTTTTATTTGGATTTACGATGTAATCACGAGGCAAAACTGTCAAACGTGTCACAGAGAAATTATTAAAAAAAGATGTTTTTTTTTTCAAAATAAATAAGCATTTGTTTGAGATATCTTTTCATTTTTTCTCCCAACCTCTCAGTTTGACAGGCGAAGCTATACATGATGCAATAAGTTCCACCCGATCCTTATTTTATTACATGCATACAATATCATCACACCTTTTCCTTAACGGAGTGGCAGAGGTACTCACCTAGCAAGGTACCCACGATTAGCCATGAATGACCATGATACTAAAGAAGGCGAAGCAGTTCAAAACTCAGATAAACTACACTCTGCTGAGTACCTTCATTATAATAATGATACTGCTACCTACGCTCACCTAAGAAACTTGTCCTCAGCTATCATCTTTGCTTTCTTTGTCGATTATAATATTGATTGACAGAACTAGAAGACTTCCCGCTACTAATGAAATTTCTAATTAGGTATTTAACAAGATTTGGTTTAACTGCCTATCTTCTTATTGATGAGTCAACAACTCGTGAAGTGAGACACTTTCAAAGACAATCTATCTACAATATTATTAACTTTCTATTGGGGTCTTACTCGCGATAACTAACAACATACCTTAATAGATATGTGCTTGACGTTTCGACGCCTCTGTAGGCTGTCGTGGTCACAAGCTAACTGAGGTATGTTGTTAGTTATCGCGAGTAAGACCCCAATACAAAGTTAATAATGTGTGAAAATATATTAATTATATATTCTAATGTTAGTTTAAAATGTGGTACAATTAATTCTTTTTTTGGCATCATAAACAGTTATGGGCAAGATTTTAAATAGCTCCTTCCTGCCTTTTCCCAAAACTGTCGAATTACGGAACCCTAGGCATGCGAGTCTGACTCGCACTTGACCGTTTTTTTTTTAATTGGGATGTAAGGGGGATGGCTCTCAACAAGTAGCGTCCCCAAATACCAACCTTCCCCGTTCGCGGTGCACCCTAAAAACTGAATCCGGCCCAGACTTTACATCTGTGTGGGTGAGTTTTCAATGCGTGTGTTTTGGCTTCATATTTTGAGTTACATGTTTGGTCTGCTCCCTTTAAGTCTGTGTGAAAACGTTACTTTTGCGTTACTTTACGGAGTAGGTAATTTTCAAATTTTTAACAAATTCTTAAAAGTTTAATTAAAAATCAAGATGAAACGGAACGCAAGCAAGTGTCGTGCTCAGAGGAAATGTCATATATGTATGGTGTCGTGCATTTCTTAACGTTAGCATGGCAATTGAGCATTGCAAGTAGGTAAACCAAAGCTAGAATCTAATAACTTTCCCTATCGCACTGCTAGAAAGAGGGAGATGAACGTGTACATATTTTTGCCACAACGAATGATGGAAATGACTTGACTGACTGACAGATCGGCGAGGCGTGGCGTGGCTGCAGAGCATAGACATCTTTTAATATTATTCTAATAAATCAGTGCGGCAGAGTCACTTTTCTCCTTTCGGCCGCCTATGCAACTGTATTTTGTAGCCGGTTACAAAAGAACAAAATTTTCTCTCTTCTCGTTGCCTATCAGTAAATATTTCAGTGGACTTTTAAATATTTTAAATAGTTCCATCCATCAGCCTGTTTCGTCCACTGCTGGACTAGGCCTTTCCAGGATTTCGCCACTCTTGGCGGTCCTCCTGGAAGAAATGCCCATACTCACACACGCTGGGCAGGCGGGTTTGTGAGCGCGGTGCCGAAACCCTTGCACCAGTGACACCGCTGCCCGTCACCAGTCTGATTTATATAAGGCCCTGCAATTGGGGATGGATATACCGCCATCCATCGGTCCCAGGCAATGGTGGGCCGCCTGGTTTTGCCTGAGAGCTGTTCTCTTACTCTCCCCCGAATAACTTCGGGAGGATTTCCGAGTAAGATGGTGGTACCTCCACAGTCGAGCCCGGCATTAGCTCTACTACCTAAAATTTTAAATAGTTACCATGGAAGAATTTCTGTAAGATTTTGTAGTTAAGTTTCGAAAAACGATCTTCTGTTCTTACTTTGTAACAAAACTACATTTCCTCCGTTTCTCTTATGTAGGTAGTACTTACGGGAGAAAAATAATGGAAAAAAATAACAGTAAACGTAAATTAAAAATTACTTTTTTATTAACTTTTAAAACAAAAATTAAATCTAACTTAAATTAAAAATAAATCTTCCTCTATCTATACCGTGTTTCTTAAAAAAATATTTTAAATCCTTCTCTATTCTCTTATGTTTATCTATACCGGGCGTAAATAGAGTGCAAAGGCTATTCTGACACGTGCGTAAAAATTGCGAAGGCATTCATTGCGGGTGACTTTAAAATGATTTGGGTATGGATATTTAATGATTTTTTTGATTGAAAACTTATAGTGAGCATTCTTTATATCATATAGCTTCTATTTGATGTGGTTTAGTCACTCTAACTTCCATCGCATGGTGTTTATCAAACTTTAAACAAATATCTAATGACTGATATTGCGAATGGTTTAAGTTTGATAACTGCCACGCGTTGGAAATTAGAGTGACTAAACCACATCAAATAGAAGCTATATGATATAAAGAATGCTCATTATAAGTTTTCAATCAAAAATATCAACACATATCCCTACAATATCTCTTTTAAAGTCACCAGCAATCTGCCTTTGCAATTTTTGCGCACGTGCCGGAATTGACGGCCAGTGCTATAGGTTTCTACAATCTACGAGCGCACGTGATCATTATTTGTAGTTGTAAACGTAAATACATAATTGCGTTAGTGTGTGTACCCGACGGAGCGGTCAGTAGCGAGCGAGCCATCGTTCGAGTCACTTGTGCATAGTGTTTTCACGCTGCTAATGTGCATGAAGTACCATCAGCATGTCAAATCACACGGGTGAAGGAAAACGCAAGGTAATTCATAGCGAGGTAAGATTTTTTATTCATTTTAAAACTTATTAAAGGTAATTTTCTAGTTCGATAAAGTCCGGTTTGTGGATCGCGTTTGATATTTAAAAATTTTTCTCGAGAAAAGATATCGTGTCAAAATTTTTTTAAAACAAATGTTAAAAAACTATCAGTTAAAAATAGTTATTTATTATTTTCAGGGACGCGCCATTATTGCTCGAGTGTATCACTTTCTTCAAGACGAGTATAATTTTATGAAAGCAAACAATGTGGATAATTGTTAAACAATGTGGACAATGTTTATTTAATTTTCTACCTGTAATTAATTAATTATATATATATATATATATATATATATGTATAACTTTAAAGGTGTTGACTTTTATTTATTTTGACCAATCCTCATAAATATAAAGAAGACCTTAAAATTAAAAAATTGGAAATATCCACAACTTCAATGAATTAATTTTTGTTTGCTAACCGTACGCACGGTCACTGTCACGCCTACATTGACGCGTAAACAGATTGGTCCCCCACACAACTAAAGGTGCCGTGCGCTTGTAGATTGCAAGTACTCCTTAGTTCAGCTCTCTTTATATTAGTCACAGAGACACGATTATAAAATCGGAAGCAATATAGCAGATTCTGGAGGCTTTAATTTTAGTTTTAGTGCTGTCAAAACTAAATTTTGTTAATTCCAAAATAGTTCTTTAGTGTTACAAACAGAAGCTATATTACTTTGGAAAAATTCAAGTTTTGACAGCACTAAACCTAAAATTAAAGCCTTCAGGTTCGACTTTATAACAGTAAAACCACATGAAACTCTGTGTAGTAGTTCAAACACCATAAGTGTTTACTATTTAGTGCGTCCTCATTGTTAATGTGGAATTGGAAAAACATCTGTAGTTTTCTTTAACTTTTTGTCAGGTTGACTGGAAAAAACTTCTTTTAGCATCAAGTTAACCCGTTCAACATTTTAATTTTCGTGCTGTAAAAAAATCACATGGGGACAACACGACGACGCGACGCTCCACTGCGCTGCGCCGCAACAAGCTGGTCTTTTCAGATTAAGAAACGGTGGTAGTGACGATGACGCCTCGAGGACTTTCGTTTGACTCATTCGAGTTGATGACGCGATAAGGATGTTCGTATTACGAAATCGGTCAAGGTGTCTGGCTGGCTTGTTTGGGTTCAGGTCCTGTTGGGAAGGCCTGGGCCAATGCCGCACCGTCTCGTCGCAATGGTGCTGCTTATGAATACTGAAAATTTGTCTTTGGTGCTCAATATGGGCAGCATTCGGAAAGTTGTATATCCACTGCGTTCTTCTTGCAATGATTTATGGCGCCGAGAAGTCATCTCTTACAATGGGCTTGTTACAACGATTAAGGTCGCTTAGTAGTTTTGTTTTCTCACTTTTAGAAATTAATTTTATTTGATTTAAAATAAAAAAAAACCAGAAAAGGGCGAGTCAGTCTCGGCGAGGGTTCGGTTAAAGACTATATTTTTATGATTTAATTACAAATGTATAGTTTTAAGATTTTTCCCTATACTTGTAGTATAAGACGGTATTACTTGCCGAATTTCATAGTTTTAGATCAACGGAAAATACCCTATTAATTTTGATTCCCTTGAGAGTGTCGAAATATACGTTTTTTTGCGGAATAAACGGCCGTATCTTTGAAGTTTGATTTTTTTACATAGCTCACAGTGTACATGCGGGAGCGCTACCAATGCTCGCTACAAATAACCTAGTAAATATCTATCTGTTATTGTACACAATTTGGCATCTCAATATGCGACTATACTAAATATAATAATGAAGTATATTAATTAATCTATACAAAATAATTCCATCGCGAACACATACCCATACAACAGTAAGCATAATCCAAATGCAGCATCAAAAGACTGTTTAGGTACGTACATAAATTATGTACTTACGTCAGTATCGTACATAAATTATGTACTTACGTCAGTATCGCAAAAACCGACGTAACAACATTCAAATAATTTACGTACATAAAATACACTTTTTACACATTGATTTTAATGTAAAAAACAATAGAGTAAGATAAATAATAAATAAAATACGGGTAAATATAAATATACGACATGAATCCCCGAAGGGGTGTCAGAGGTATTCCGGGTGTGAACTGTGAAGTGCAAATAACAGTCAATACTCGGTATACCCGCATTTCACCGACGATTATTACGTCCCAACGTGATGGGTGGTGAGCCCTATCGCCGTTCTTCGGGCACAAATACACGCTTTTTAGGGCATGCAGGTTTCTTCACGATGTTGTCCTTCACCGTTCAGCAAGTAGTAAGTATTAATACTATGCACATAAATTCCGAAAAACTCATTGGTGCATGCCCGGCCGGAGATCGAACTTGGATTTCAAAGATTGAGAGGCCAGCGTTCTACCCCTGGGCTACCGCCGCAATACCGCTACGGGTAAATACATTCGAAATATTTAAAAGTGAGGCTTAAGTAAGTAAAAATATTAAATTTGACTTTTGTTTATATAGCCAATTTCATACTGTAGAATCGGTAAGTAGTCAGGACCAGGGTTCAATGATCCTTTCTGTGAAATACAAAAATAAAATGTAAACTTTCGATACTAATCTAATCGAGGTCGTTCTTGATCTAGAGGTTGTGTGCAACTTGTCGAGGTGGTTTTTGTTGGTAGCCCAGTTCAATTAGCAAATTTATAAAACGACACCTATTCTCGTGTAGCAAATATTAGATTTAGAGCTGCAATAACCTAAAACTTTTCATTGCAAAATAGGCTTTAACGCAGATGGATAAAAGTTAAATGAGCTTGTATTATTTTAGGTTTTTCAACTCTAAGGTTTGCTGCACGAGAATAGGTCACAAATGTTTCATAAATTTTATCGAATCACAGATTTAGCTAGTTATGATCGGGAAGTGGTTACAGATTTTGTGGTACCAGTCATGCTTTGCCGACTTCCGTAACTTTTTACGGAGGTTCCTGGAAAGACTGATTATATAAAGGCTCGCTTGTTGTCACTGTCCTGGTTTCAGGGCAGACGCTCTTCATCTATATTTTATCAACGCTCTCCATACTGTTGTAAGCCCACTGTTTTCCCCATGTACCAACCGTCGGTTAGTTGGTCCGTGGGCAGACAGAAACAAAAAAATATATTCGTATGACTTTGTCTTACAATTGCTTCGGTACATGAATTCTAAGTCTTGTTGATCTTTCTTTTCGTCATTGTCTGTGTTTGTAAATAGCACGTGCTTTATTTGTTTACGTTTAGTATTGTATAGGCTGCCACCAACCCTTGGTCTTTGCGGTGACAAATGGACGGAAGAGACGACGAATTCCGTTAAAAGGGAGTAAAATTCTTGAAATATGTTGCCAATTGATAAAAATGTGAAGGAAGTTGTTTGTTTGGAAATCCTATGTATGTTTTCAAATTAAAAGTGGAGAGAACTATAACGCCGAGTGGTTTTCATGGTCACTCATCCGAAGAATCGCCATGACTGATATTCCCATGGTACAAGATACAACTGCTTAACTGCTGCTTTGTACCACGGGAACGTAAGTCTTCACCTTTGGCGGGCTCAGTTTCCGCACCTATAGTCTCTCATTTGGACCTTTTTGCGTAGTAATAGTACCAGGTATTCAAGCCAGCCCAGCTCACGCCAGAATCCCAAGAGGCGACCTAGTTCACAACAGGACTGGCGGAGCGTCCCCCGTTCACCGAGGATCTTAGCGAGTGGTGACACCTACGCGTGTATTGTCACGTGGACCGGCGTTTCTTCGGCCTCCATGCAGGGACGTAGCCATGGTTTCACTATTTGACCGCCTGTTGTCTACTAAAATTTCGGCCTATATACATAGTATGGTGCAATTAACCCCAGACCTCAACATCCAAAGTAAAAGTATCATTCCAGCTCCAAATTGTTCTATATAGTCCACATATTGTTGGGTAAAAAGTTACACTATTTTAAGCGTCGGGTTTGGGGGAGGGGGGCAGAAGTTGGGCTTTTTCAGTTTTTCTTAAATATTTCTAAAACTATGTATGGTTGGGGAAAAAGTTTCTTCGCATTTTATATGAAAATTCAAAACATTTTTTAATAAAGTTTATTTACATTTAACTAAAGTATGTAGGGCTGTAGGTGCCATTTTGTTCGATAACTTTCTGCCATCTTGTAGGTAGAAACATGATCCCATTGCTATAGAAATTCTGGGGCTTCTGATCAAAAAACCGCGACAAGTGGTTTTGGCAGTCCTCTCGTGAAGTTAACCTGACCCTAAAGAATTCTGAAGAGACCGAAATAAGTAGAAATCTGAAGGTGCAAGGTCAGGACTATACGGCGGATGCATTAATACGTCCCAGTCAAACTCTCTTAATTTTTGCTGAGTGGCTAAAGATGTGTGAGGTCTAGCGTTATCGTGATGAAAAATTACACCCCTTCTGTTGACAAATTTCGGCCGCTTTCTCTCAACTTAATGCTTTAATCACATCAGTTGTTCGCAGTAGAGTTCAGAATCGATGGTCCTGCCTGGCGGTAACAGCTCATAATGAATAATGCCCTTCCAATCCCACCATACACACAGCATTACCTTGTTGCGAGATAACCCGGGTTTCGCCAGAGTCTGTGAAGCCTGACCAGCCTTTGACCACGACCTTTTTCGCACGTTCTTGTCGTACGTGATCCACTTTTCATCACCAGTTATCAGGTTTTTCAAAAATGGTTCAGTTTCATTACGTCGTAATAAAGAATCACAAATGAGTACACGGTTCATTAAGTTTCTTTCAGTGAGCTCATGAGGCACCCAAATATCGAGCTTTTTTGTGTATCCAGCTTTTTTCAAATGCGCCAAAATTGTTTTGTGGTCAATCCCCAGTTCTTCAGCTACATCGTAACTACTTGTATGCCGATCTTGCTCCACTTTTTCAAAAATGGCATCCATTTTATCCGTAACAGGGCGCCCAGAGCGAGATGCGCTTTGACATCAAAATTTCCGGATGGAAAACGCTTAAATCAAATTTGTGCTACTCTCACAGACACTGCACTAGGTCCATAAACAACACAAATTTTTTTCGCGGCTTGCGTTGCCTTTTACCTTTTTTGTAGTAAAATTTTAAAATGTATCGAATTTCACTCATCTTAACAGTAAGAAAAATAAATGAAAATCACACATTTTACCTAACTTGAATTTGGAATTATCTTTTTTAAAATTTAAACTTTTTAATAATACCAAAACCAGCCAGATACAAATGGTATAGCCTAAGAGATTTTAATATAAGTTCATACATACTATTTGCGAAAAGAGTTTTTCCCCAACCTATTAGTTTAGCGCGAAAGTGCCAAGGACAAAAGTAATTTACATTAAATTGGAAACAAAAATGATCAAGAGCATAATCTAGCTAAAGTGAACGGTTCCAGAGTTACGGAGGGTGTAAAGTAGCAATCGACAACATTACAAATTAATAATTGGTGGAAAACTGAAAACCATTCCGAGATATGGGCTTTCTGAGCATCATATATTTTTTTCAGAATTAAATCGTGATTAAATAAAGAGATATTTAAAAAAACTAAATATATGGTAAACACAGGACATGTTACAGGTGCTGACGTGTGCGTAGCTTTGGAGTTAAACATCTTTCGAAGGCAAAGGATGCGGCCGTTAATTGTTCGTAGGAAATGTTTGAGACTCTTTAAAATCGGTATTATATTATAATTAACTTGGGCTATCCTAGGCTTTGAACAAAAACTTTTTGTTTATTTTGTTCAATCTGCTTTCATTAAAAGAATAGCACGTTAAAACTTTACAAACCTTGCAAGAAACTTTTTAATAAGCCAGCGAAAATCGTACAAACAAGTTTTCAAGTAAGTATAACATTATTCGACGGAAGTTTATAACATTAAACTTTGCTGCAATTTGAATGCCACACTAATTCCTAAACAAAAACTACGGAACCCTAATAACTTGAACGTTCTAAGTATGTACCTTGTATGTCAAAAGAAAATAATAAGGTGACATTAACTTATACACCCCAAATTCATATTGGATGCTTAGTAAGCATTGGCGTAACTAATGTTTGTAGCTGGGGACCCGGCCCCTGCCTTTAGGAAGTCATCAACAGTATCCGTTCACTGATCATATTAAGGTAAATAGAGATAACCTTTCATACAACGAGATTTACATACAAACCAAAAGAACAAAACAAATAACGCCTTAAATTGGATAAAGCAAACCTGTATTTCCGAAGGGGAGGGGAGGGGGGGCAGACGGTACTCTGGGGACACTTCCATCCATCCATCATCCTGTTTTGTCCACTGCTGGACATAGGTCCTCCTGGAAGAAATACCCATACCTACTCACACACGCTGGGCAGGCGGGTTGGTGAGCGCGGTACCGCTCACCCTTGCACCAGTGACGCCGCTGCCCGTCACCATTCTGTTTTATATAAGGCCCGTACCGCCATCTATCGGTCCCAAAAATTCCTAAATTATTTTTCATCATATTTCATATATTATACAAAAAAACACAAAAAGGGTCACCAAGCCTTCATACACTTACAGTATGTAATTTTCAACAATCCATTCCCGACTCAAAAGTCGATAATACCATTGAATTTAAAATTTCATATTGTATGGCGACAGGTTACACTGCGGTGAACGCCGTGTCGCCGCCCTAAGACCGACACTCGCCTTGAAAATGCCGAAATTGTCCCAGTGAAACAGTTGGCATGTATTCAACAATAATGATACGTGAATGTAAAAACCGTTATTTGATAATAAATAAAAATCGTTTAAAAAATCTAATATCAGTTTATTAAGTAACTTACAAAAAAAATGAATAATATGCAATTTAATAGGAGACGTAGCACATCTTTCAGATAATAAAATGATCAATATCCACGAAATTCAACATAAGTACCAACATAGTCCATATAAGATAAAACCAAGAATGTAAGCAATACTATGAAAATTACAAAATAAATAAAATGAAACATATATTTCATAAAAATTATATTATTTTATTCAGAGGTCAACTCCATAATTTCCAAAAAAAATTATTAGGTATATCACTTTTGTTCTAATACTAGGAGACTTAGCACATCTTTCACATAATAAAATGATCAATATCCACGAAATTCAACATAAGTACCAACATAGTCCATATAAGATAAAACCAAGAATGTAAGCAATACTATGAAAATTACAAAATAAATAAAATTAAACATTTATTTCATAAAAATTATATTATTTTATTCAGAGGTCAACTCCATAATTTCCAAAAAAATTATTAGGTATATCACTTTTGTTCTAATACTAGGAGACTTAGCACATCTTTCAGATAATAAAATGATCAATATCCACGAAATTCAACATAAGTACCAACATAGTCCATATAAGATAAAACCAAGAATGTAAGCAATACTATGAAAATTACAAAATAAATAAAATTAAACATTTATTTCATAAAATTTATATTATTTTATTCAGAGGTCAACTCCATAATTTCCAAAAAAAATTATTAGGTACATCACTTTTGTTCTAATACTAGGAGACTTAGCACATCTTTCACATAATAAAATGATCAATATCCACGAAATTCAACATAAATACCAACATAGTCCATATAAGATAAAACCAAGAATGTAAGCAATACTATGAAAATTACAAAATAAATAAAATTAAACATATATTTCATAAAAATTATATTATTTTATTCAGAGGTCAACTCCATAATTTCCAAAAAAAATTATTAGGTATATCACTTTTGTTCTAATACTAGGAGACTTAGCACATCTTTCACATAATAAAATGATCAATATCCACGAAATTCAACATAAGTACCAACATAGTCCATATAAGATAAAACCAAGAATGTAAGCAATACTATGAAAATTACAAAATAAATAAAATTAAACATTTATTTCATAAAAATTATATTATTTTATTCAGAGGTCAACTCCATAATTTCCAAAAAAATTATTAGGTATATCACTTTTGTTCTAATACTAGGAGACTTAGCACATCTTTCAGATAATAAAATGATCAATATCCACGAAATTCAACATAAGTACCAACATAGTCCATATAAGATAAAACCAAGAATGTAAGCAATACTATGAAAATTACAAAATAAATAAAATTAAACATTTATTTCATAAAATTTATATTATTTTATTCAGAGGTCAACTCCATAATTTCCAAAAAAAATTATTAGGTACATCACTTTTGTTCTAATACTAGGAGACTTAGCACATCTTTCACATAATAAAATGATCAATATCCACGAAATTCAACATAAATACCAACATAGTCCATATAAGATAAAACCAAGAATGTAAGCAATACTATGAAAATTACAAAATAAATAAAATTAAACATATATTTCATAAAAATTATACTATTTTATTCAGAGGTAAACTCCATAATTTCCAAAAAAAATTATTAGGTATATCACTTTTGTTCTAACACTAGGAGACTTAGCACATCTTTCACATAATAAAATGATCAATATCCACGAAATTCAACATAAGTACCAACATAGTCCATATAAGATAAAACCAAGAATGTAAGCAATACTATGAAAATTACAAAATAAATAAAATTAAACATTTATTTCATAAAAATTATATTATTTTATTCAGAGGTCAACTCCATAATTTCCAAAAAAAATTATTAGGTATATCACTTTTGTTCTAATACTAGGAGACTTAGCACATCTTTCACATAATAAAATGATCAATATCCACGAAATTCAACATAAGTATCAACATAGTCCATATAAGATAAAACCAAGAATGTAAGCAATACTATGAAAATTACAAAATAAATAAAATTAAACATATATTTCATAAAAATTATATTATTTTATTCAGAGGTCAACTCCATAATTTCCAAAAAAAATTATTAGGTATATCACTTTTGTTCTAATACTAGGAGACTTAGCACATCTTTCACATAATAAAATGATCAATATCCACGAAATTCAACATAAGTACCAACATAGTCCATATAAGATAAAACCAAGAATGTAAGCAATACTATGAAAATTACAAAATAAATAAAATTAAACATATATTTCATAAAAATTATATTATTTTATTCAGAGGTCAACTCCATAATTTCCAAAAAAAATTATTAGGTATATCACTTTTGTTCTAATACTAGGAGACTTAGCACATCTTTCACATAATAAAATGATCAATATCCACGAAATTCAACATAAATACCAACATAGTCCATATAAGATAAAACCAAGAATGTAAGCAATACTATGAAAATTACAAAATAAATAAAATTAAACATATATTTCATAAAAATTATACTATTTTATTCAGAGGTAAACTCCATAATTTCCAAAAAAAATTATTAGGTATATCACTTTTGTTCTAACACTAGGAGACTTAGCACATCTTTCACATAATAAAATGATCAATATCCACGAAATTCAACATAAGTACCAACATAGTCCATATAAGATAAAACCAAGAATGTAAGCAATACTATGAAAATTACAAAATAAATAAAATTAAACATTTATTTCATAAAAATTATATTATTTTATTCAGAGGTCAACTCCATAATTTCCAAAAAAAATTATTAGGTATATCACTTTTGTTCTAATACTAGGAGACTTAGCACATCTTTCACATAATAAAATGATCAATATCCACGAAATTCAACATAAGTATCAACATAGTCCATATAAGATAAAACCAAGAATGTAAGCAATACTATGAAAATTACAAAATAAATAAAATTAAACATATATTTCATAAAAATTATATTATTTTATTCAGAGGTCAACTCCATAATTTCCAAAAAAAATTATTAGGTATATCACTTTTGTTCTAATACTAGGAGACTTAGCACATCTTTCACATAATAAAATGATCAATATCCACGAAATTCAACATAAGTACCAACATAGTCCATATAAGATAAAACCAAGAATGTAAGCAATACTATGAAAATTACAAAATAAATAAAATTAAACATATATTTCATAAAAATTATATTATTTTATTCAGAGGTCAACTCCATAATTTCCAAAAAAAATTATTAGGTATATCACTTTTGTTCTAATACTAGGAGACTTAGCACATCTTTCACATAATAAAATGGACAATCACATAACAACAGTCCGTAAAGATAAAATCAAGAATGTAAGCAATACAGATATATTTATTTAACTTCGCCGAACTAAAATAGAAGTTTGGTATCGATAGATGTATACTGTATAGATGTGGAGTCTCTGCATTGTTCCAATCAAATTCAGTCTGTAACAAAAATTATATTAAAAGATTAATGATTAATTAATCAGTTGAGCTCTAAGTATTGTTAAGACAATAGCATAGTAAAAACAGAATAGTAGGATAACTCCCGCGCCTCGCAAGACTTAATACCTACTGTTGCGTTGTTGTTGTTTTAGGACCTTATATAAAAAAAACATATTTCACTTTTATATATCAGTAGGTAGGGATAGGGATAGGGAGTAAAACCTCAGACATGGCTGTATGGGCTAAGATCCCTTTGCCTTCCCACTTAGTGGATGAATTTAAACAAACAAACAAAATATTACCTTAATTAGTTTCAGTTTGAGCGGTCTTCGCATCATCCGGGAAGTAATACGCCTTTCTCTTCTTCAATAACGTGATCTCTGTAACATTGAAGACGTTTCGTGATAATTAAAAGTTATTCTAGTTGTTCCAATAAGGGCGCAGATGTGCTTGTGATCCATGTCAGACGTATGGCTAATTTTCTGATATTTTCTATGGAAATTACGTTTCACAGGTATCCAATTCCACTAGCCCCACATGCGGGTTAAATAGCAAACATCCCCTTTATACTCATACAATTCCTACGTAAATCTGGGTAAGTACTTGTCACATGCTATACTTTCAGATAATTGCACTACTATACGGGGAAAAGCCCAAGCACTTGGAATATTTCTGATGGATAGAATCTAAAACGAGCAGATCCGTCAGAGATCAGAACTGACTGAAATAGCCTAAGGAATCAGTAAGTTGAAGTGGTAGCGGGCAGGCCATATTTGTCGCCGACATGATAGCCGTTGGGGCCGAAAGGCGTTGGAATGGAGAACACGTGTATTTGTCTGGGACCTTCGGTTGTAATGTAAGAATTTAAGTTTACACGGTCACTATAAACATTATGCAAGCATCCATCCATCTACTAGTTTCGTCCACTGCTGGATGCAGTCACCTGTATTTGCGAGTAAGATGATGGTACCTCCACAGTCGAGCCTAGCACCAGCTCTACCACCTATCAAATGGTTTATCTATAATAATCCTTCTATTGTAAGTTATCAATGATAGTTAGAAGCCTCCCTGTAAATTTTCGTTTTGCAGGTAACCAGTTTTACATAGGAGTTGAAGTCTTCAGGAAGTCGTTTGATATAGCAATTTGGGGAGAAGACAGAAATAAATTCTGTCTCTTTCACCGACTTGTGTCATATCATTGGCATTATTGTTTTCTTTTTTTGTTATAAGACCAGTTTTTTTACTACGAGGGGCATAGTTCTGCAGGGCAATAAATATTGGATGATTCAGAAGTCTTTGTATAAAATACTTGGCTAAATATAACTAAAATTTCTGACTCTACTGCACAGTTAGTTTTGGGTAATTTCCTACTTAAAGAGTAGTTGTTAATACGTACAATGAAACAAGCGAAATCAATTCCTACACAGATCTACGACAACGTTTAGATTATGATTCGATTAGAAAACAACTACCGAATGATTCAGATGTCTTCAACATACAAACGCTATGTAGAACTATGCACTTACTGTTTTCGTCAATTTAAGAGCGTCTCTCTCTCTCTTCTTAAACATGTGCCAAATACCAGATAGGTTTCTATAAAACCTATACTTCTCATTGTGCCTTGAAAACAAAAAAGGAATATTTTATCCGGGTGATGTTAAATATGTGTTACGCGTTCTTAATAGTAAAGGGTCTGTATAAGGCTAGATGCCCAACTTCAAATGAGCATATCACATTGTGTAACTTTGTTGATCGGTATAGTAAAAATAATATAGACAGTAGACTATAGGTATATGGCTGATAGGCTGATCTTAGAAAAAACGCAAAATCTTACGTTAAGTTACCTCTAAATTTCAAGTTTTTCGAGTGTTAAAAGACCTTCCTTAAATCATAAAGCCTTGAAATTTTTATTAAAAATAAGTTAACAAATGACATTGTCAGCTCGTCTAAGAATATTTTAAAAATTGTATCTAGAAGCAGAGTTATTAAATAAAAACGCTGATTTTTGTGGGCGCGTGTTTCTTGGTGGTCGTAACAGCCACGGCTGAGAGCGCGCTATTTTCTACTAAAAGAGAACGTCGTAGAGTTCAGTTCTGATTGATACAAAATGATGTGCTCAATCTGACCTTATATGCAGCCTAAACTTATAATAACTTTCATAATAATAAAGTAGTACAAAATGTCGTGTCGGTACATAGAATATTTTTCGGAAATTTTGTAGAAAATGTTTAGTTTTGCCCTGAGTACAATAGTATCGGGAAATTTGAATGGTATCTTATCAACAAACCCTTAAAAAACGTATACTTAACGTTTTACCAAAAGTGTTATTGTTTTATATAAAATCATAAAATACCTAGTTAGGTAGTAACTTCGCATCGAAAATGTAACCTGGATTCATTTAAATCAATATGATGACTTTGTTTGAAAATCATTTTTATTGGTGCGATTGCATTGCCTTCGCAAGCATCGTCGAGCGTCCACGTAATAGCGTATTGAAATGGCAACACATTTGGTCACGCCCACAACTGAGTTTCTGCGCTCCTGACGACCGTTCTTAAATATTATATGCGATTGTTATTTATTTAAAGCAAATAAAGAAATGTTTCATTTGACTAAAAGATATTGACTTTTAGTTAAGGCTTGAAAGTGACTTCGATTGCCTCCTCGTCACATGATAAAATGAAAAAAAAAACAACAATAATCCATTCTCACTCAAGCACGAGACTTACAGACCATTCACTATAAGAAGTCCCCTGGCTTGGGAAATGGTAGCACTGCGTATGATGTTGCCAATGGCTCACGCAGCATTCACCCTACTAGACATTAATAATATTTACTTAACTGCGTTTTCTTATATATTAATTTAGACTACTCTTTAATGAAAATAAAATCTACAGAATGAAAAAATCAAAATTATCAATTATTTATTGATTTGTATTTCGCAAACAATACGTATGATCTAATGGTATGAATATCTATACATGTTTCTCTGTACTAAAACGGTAATTTTTATTTCTTGTTTTAATTGACGTTTGTTCTAATTAATCGTCGAGCTCCAGTTTTTTACGTTTTTGGCGATTTTTTCCAGGCGACTTAATGTGAACGCTTTTTTCCGATATGCATGCAAAAGTAAATAGCTAGTTATTATTTGCCCATAAAATTGGCTTTATGTTTAAAGCTGGTAAGCCTATTTTACTAACCCGTCATGGCACTGACACGAGATCGAACCTGAACGAGAGGAATCACGGTGCATTGTTTGCATTTTCTCTTTCACAAAAGGCGTACCGTCAACACAATCTCTTTTGCGCTATTGTTTAACGGCTTTGGCAATAATAATACATAATTTATCAAATAATTTTGAAAAATCTGACTGACAACCAATATGACAGCAAAAGCTTGACAAGCAGTGATGCCAACATGACTCCAAGGGACAAGTTATGATGAATGGTCTGTAGCCAGAAAAGTATTGGAAAATTGTGACATTAAACGGAAAAATAATTGTTATAAATATCCTGTCAATCAGACACTGGCGAGGGCTGTGTTTTATCCGAATCAAATCAAAATCAAAATCAGTTTCAAGATTGTAGACTGTAAATATGTAAACCTATTTTTCAATGCAAGTGCTCGTTAACAACTATTTTATATGCTTGAAAACTGTTGGCAAAGTCAACTTTACCACACCATTGTTTTTTTTTTTGAAAAAAAAAAGTTTCCAGTCTTTTCTTGTCTACCATAGATAAGACTTGACAGAAATAAGCTGCTTTCAGTTCGTTGCATTGCGTCAAGTTGGTAATTCGCGTGCAAAAAAAAAAATAGAAAAAGAATGCCCGCCTAGTGTTCATTTGGAGTATTGTTCATTTGGAGTATTTAATGTTTGTTTCTTTAATTACGGTTCTTTTATTTACTCACACTATACATTGTAAATCTTTTATGATATACGTGGGTAAGGGTAATAACTTACCCACTCGTAACGTTTGAAACACTCGCTTATCACTCGTGTTTCAACGTAGACTATTGCCTCCTTACCGCACTCATAGCATAAACTGCTAAAATTTACTTCATCAATCCCAAGATAGGATTTTATTTTTATTGTTATGAACGAACTGTGACAACCTTGCAATAAGACCACTGTCTAGCTAGACGCTGTCGGAATTTTCACACACATCAAATGCGTTGGCTCAATAACATATTCTTGTCATATCTTTGTATTACCTGTATCCTCTTGAAGAGTGGCGTTGCTTTCCACTCAGGATCCTTAGAGGAATCTTCTTCTTCGTCTTCTTCCTCACCGGTTGGTTCGATGTACGCAAGTTTCTTCTTGAAAGGCTCAGCTGTGGTTTGTTTCTTGGTACGCCTTTTCGTTTTCTTTGCGCTGTTCTCTTCGCGGAGTTGTTTTAGCTCCTCGGATATTTTTTTCTGAAAATTACCGATTTAATTTATTTTTCAAATCGATCAAATCAAATCATTTATTTGTTTAACATAAATTTGGTTGATCAACAAGAATTGATTGACAAAGACACGATCTTGCTAAGTTTCTTGCCCTTCTTCTTAGCAAGACTAATCGAATGGGCGGAGTTAGGCATATATTTATATATGTAACGTAAGTATTAGTATTTAGTATATAGGTAACTATCATTATCAAATAATAAGTATATATATTATTGTATACATTAAATATACCTTTATGTAGTTTATGTATGTGTATTAACTTATTAAGTATATAAACCCAAACCCAATTTAATATATTGTATTTTCTTCTTTTAAATTTAATCATATAATGCGATAAGTGTATTTATGTACCTACATTCCAAAATAAAGTATCTCACTCACATATACACACCCTCACACACTCACACACACCCTCCCTCATAAATACACACCTTCGTAAAACTGGCCTATTAAAAGGCTTTCTTATTTTAGAAACTAATTATTATCCATTTCTTTGTGTTCTTTTTTAATTATATAAAAATGTTATACTTAAGTTAAATTTACATTACATAATTTCTTAATACATGTTTCGGGATAGAGCCTAGTTATCCACGCTTCAAGACAACTTATAGTGGTAACTAGTGTCTAAATTATGTTTGTTACATAAATATCTTAAATAAAGAAATTATTCTATTCTATTCTATATTCTATTCGTGTAGCGCTTATTCGGTAGCGGTCACTGAGTGACCGGCTGGGTATAGATTTGCAATGTTTCCTTGCTATAGGTATATATACTTATTTTAATCTTGAGTCTTAATCAAAAGGCAACTTTGATTTTTAATATACAACTAAATTTATACTGGAGCTTGCTCGGGGCGGTTATCAGATTCCATACAAAATCGCGTTACGTTCAAAATAAACGTAACCGTAAAGTTTTCATGCTAAGGCTACTTAAATAAAGAAATTATTCTATTCTATTCTATATTCTATTCATGTAGCGCTTATTCGGTAGCGGTCACTGAGTGACCGGCTGGGTATAGATTTGCAATGTTTCCTTGCTATAGGTATATATACTTATTTTAATCTTGAGTCTTAATCAAAAGGCAACTTTGATTTTTAATATACAACTAAATTTATACTGGAGCTTGCTCGGGGCGGTTATCAGATTTCATACAAAATCGCGTTACGTTCAAACTAAACGTAACCGTAATGTTTTCATGCTAAGGCTACTTAAATAAAGAAATTATTCTATTCTATTCTATATTCTATTCATGTAGCGCTTATTCGGTAGCGGTCACTGAGTGACCGGCTGGGTATAGATTTGCAATGTTTCCTTGCTATAGGTATATATACTTATTTTAATCTTGAGTCTTAATCAAAAGGCAACTTTGATTTTTAATATACAACTAAATTTATACTGGAGCTTGCTCGGGGCGGTTATCAGATTTCATACAAAATCGCGTTACGTTCAAACTAAACGTAACCGTAATGTTTTCATGCTAAGGCTACTTAAATAAAGAAATTATTCTATTCTATTCTATATTCTATTCATGTAGCGCTTATTCGGTAGCGGTCACTGAGTGACCGGCTGGGTATAGATTTGCAATGTTTCCTTGCTATAGGTATATATACTTATTTTAATCTTGAGTCTTAATCAAAAGGCAACTTTGATTTTTAATATACAACTAAATTTATACTGGAGCTTGCTCGGGGCGGTTATCAAATTTCATACAAAATCGCGTTACGTTCAAACTAAACGTAACCGTAATGTTTTCATGCTAAGGCTACTTAAATAAAGAAATTATTCTATTCTATTCTATATTCTATTCATGTAGCGCTTATTCGGTAGCGGTCACTGAGTGACCGGCTGGGTATAGATTTGCAATGTTTCATTGCTATAGGTATATATACTTATTTTAATCTTGAGTCTTAATCAAAAGGCAACTTTGATTTTTAATATACAACTAAATTTATACTGGAGCTTGCACGGGGCGGTTATCAGATTCCATACAAAATCGCGTTACGTTCAAACTAAACGTAACCGTAATGTTTTCATGCTAAGGCTACTTAAATAAAGAAATTATTCTATTCTATTCTATATGCTATTCATGTAGCGCTTATTCGGTAGCGGTCACTGAGTGACCGGCTGGGTATAGATTTGCAATGTTTCCTTGCTATAGGTATATATACTTATTTTAATCTTAAGTCTTAATCAAAAGGCAACTTTGATTTTTAATATACAACTAAATTTATACTGGAGCTTGCTCGGGGCGGTTATCAGATTCCATACAAAATCGCGTTACGTTCAAACTAAACGTAACCGTAATGTTTTCATGCTAAGGCTACTTAAATAAAGAAATTATTCTATTCTATTCTATATTCTATTCATGTAGCGCTTATTCGGTAGCGGTCACTGAGTGACCGGCTGGGTATAGATTTGCAATGTTTCCTTGCTATAGGTATATATACTTATTTTAATCTTGAGTCTTAATCAAAAGGCAACTTTGATTTTTAATATACAACTAAATTTATACTGGAACTTGCTCGGGGCGGTTATCAGATTTCATACAAAATCGCGTTACGTTCAAACTAAACGTAACCGTAATGTTTTCATGCTAAGGCTACTTAAATAAAGAAATTATTCTATTCTATTCTATATTCTATTCATGTAGCGCTTATTTGGTAGCGGTCACTGAGTGACCGGCTGGGTATAGATTTGCAATGTTTCCTTGCTATAGGTATATAAACTTATTTTAATCTTGAGTCTTAATCAAAAGGCAACTTTGATTTTTAATATACAACTAAATTTATACTGGAGCTTGCTCGGGGCGGTTATCAGATTTCATACAAAATCGCGTTACGTTCAAACTAAACGTAACCGTAATGTTTTCATGCTAAGGCTACTTGAATAAAGAAATTATTCTATTCTATTCTATATTCTATTCATGTAGCGCTTATTCGGTAGCGGTCACTGAGTGACCGGCTGGGTATAGATTTGCAATGTTTCCTTGCTATAGGTATATATACTTATTTTAATCTTGAGTCTTAATCAAAAGGCAACTTTGATTTTTAATATACAACTAAATTTATACTGGAGCTTGCTCGGGGCGGTTATCAGATTTCATACAAAATCGCGTTACGTTCAAACTAAACGTAACCGTAATGTTTTCATGCTAAGGCTACTTAAATAAAGAAATTATTCTATTCTATTCTATATTCTATTCATGTAGCGCTTATTTGGTAGCGGTCACTGAGTGACCGGCTGGGTATAGATTTGCAATGTTTCCTTGCTATAGGTATATATACTTATTTTAATCTTGAGTCTTAATCAAAAGGCAACTTTGATTTTTAATATACAACTAAATTTATACTGGAGCTTGCTCGGGGCGGTTATCAGATTTCATACAAAATCGCGTTACGTTCAAACTAAACGTAACCGTAATGTTTTCATGCTAAGGCTACTTAAATAAAGAAATTATTCTATTCTATTCTATATTCTATTCATGTAGCGCTTATTCGGTAGCGGTCACTGAGTGACCGGCTGGGTATAGATTTGCAATGTTTCCTTGCTATAGGTATATATACTTATTTTAATCTTGAGTCTTAATCAAAAGGCAACTTTGATTTTTAATATACAACTAAATTTATACTGGAGCTTGCTCGGGGCGGTTATCAGATTTCATACAAAATCGCGTTACGTTCAAACTAAACGTAACCGTAATGTTTTCATGCTAAGGCTACTTAAATAAAGAAATTATTCTATTCTATTCTATATTCTATTCATGTAGCGCTTATTCGGTAGCGGTCACTGAGTGACCGGCTGGGTATAGATTTGCAATGTTTCCTTGCTATAGGTATATATACTTATTTTAATCTTGAGTCTTAATCAAAAGGCAACTTTGATTTTTAATATACAACTAAATTTATACTGGAGCTTGCACGCGGCGGTTATCAGATTTCATACAAAATCGCGTTACGTTCAAACTAAACGTAACCGTAATGTTTTCATGCTAAGGCTACTGGTCAGCAACTTCCATTACAATGAAGATTATATCTCCGTTACACATGAAGAAAAACAAAATATATAGGTTCAATTACCCTTTCTGTAAAATACGCAAAATAGAATTTAGACTTCCTATACTAATTGAGTCGAGGTTGTTCTTAAACAAGTATAGATACGCAAAAAAATATTCATCGAATTTCACAAATAGGGTCATTACCTATATCCTGACCACTTACCGAGTCTCCACTATGACTTTGGGAATATAAAAGAAAGTCCCCATTTATATTATTCATCGTTGTACTTAAGGCGAGGCATTGATAAACTATTAATTTCAAATCGGCGCCTTAGGGGAGTGGAGTGAGGGGGTCTTACTGCATACAAATATGCGCTTACGAACTAGCTTATGCCGTAAGGTCGTATGCGGCAAAACAGTATTTCTCATTTAAAATGACAACTATAAGTAATTTAATAAATCCAATCGGCCATATTGAAGTGTATTTGTAGACTAATTTAAATAAAAAACTTAATACCCAATACTCAATAATTTTATTTGCGTTCCACAAAATGTTTCTTAATGCAACACATTCACATCATACAAGTTGTGGACCCTGTTGGGCACAGCAAATTAGGAGAGAGGAAGACAAAATTATCGATAAAACATCTATATTTATATACCTATATAGATGTACACATGCACACACTCAACCAATGACATTATTATGTAATAATTTATTGTTATAGATTCTATTTTAAATTATCATTCAAGTATTCCCTAACACTATAATAACATTTATTTATTAATATTTTTTTCAGTAAATGAATAAAAGTTTTATTATTCGACTCTTCTTTTAAGGTCTTTGGTAGTTTATTGTATATTTTTATTGACATTACATAAGGACTAGATGAATGCAAAGAAAGATTAGATTTTGGCAGCATAAGTAAATTTTTATGACGCCAAGAGTAGGTTGAAGTTGAAGGTTTTTCTTTTCGGGTCACAAATAATTCGGAATTGTATCTGACAAATTTACAAATTTCTAATATATAAATGCACGGAAGGGTAAGGATTTGATGTTTCTGGAAGTATGGTTTGCAGCTGTCTATTTGTTTTATATTTACTAATATTCGGATAAGTTTTTTTTGTAGTATAAGTAGTGATGGTGATTCTGTACTATTTCCCCACAAAATTATGCCATCCATAGCTGAGCCGGGCATAAGCATATGCGTAGTACGTAATTAGAGCGGTTTTGAAATCTGTAGATTTCTTTTAATGCGTACGTAAATTTTGATAATTTTTTTGTTAGTTTAGTGACATGGCTTTTCCAGTTTATATGCGTATCTAATTCCATTCCAAGTAGGGTAAATTCGTTGACGATGTTTATTTCAATATTATTATATTTAAATGTTATGTTCAAAGGAGGTTTTTGTCGCGGGCGGTAAATCATTAATTTTGTTTTTAAAAAGTTTATTTGTAAGTTATGGTCATTCATCCAATCTGTAATTGAGTCAAATAGATAAGTTAATTTTTCCGTTAGGTTTAAATCATTCTGGCATTTTGTAAGTATAGATATATCATCGGCAAACAGTACACAGGTGTCATTTATTATTTTAGGGAGATCGTTTATATATATTAAAAAGAGTAGGCATCCAACTACACTGCCTTGAGGAATGGAAGCGTTTATTGTTTTATATTGAGATCTAATTTTTTGAATTTCATTTGTTTTTGTGTCATAATACTCTATTTCAACCAGTTGCTGTCTATCTTTTAAATAGGTCTGAAACCATTTACGGGTTAATCCACGTATTCCTATGTCATATAATTTATTTAATAATATGTCGTGTTGTACCTTATCGTAGGCTTTTGACATATCTAGCAATATTCCTACAGGGTATTCTCGGTTGTTGCTAGTATTAAGGATTTGTTGGACATATTTATAAACTGCTGTTATAGTGGAATGTTTCTTTCTAAAACCATTTTGGCACTTATCAAAGATATTATACTTTTCACAAAATGAATATACTCTATTGCACATAGCCTTTTCGAAAACTTTTGAAAAGGTAGGTAACAAAGCGATAGGGCGATATTTGTTAACGTCTGTTTTTTTATCTTTTTTATGTATGGGTTTTGATTATTGTATTTTTAAGGGCATCTGGGAATTTACCTTCTGCAAAGGATTGGTTAATAAGTTTAGTTAAAGGTAATACAAGTTCATTTGAGCACGCTTTAATTAAGGTCGGTGGAAGGTCATCGGCTCCACAACTGATTTTATTTTTTAAATTGTTAATAATTTTGTTTATTTCTGTGTAGGTTACTGGGGTAAGGAACATAGTGTTTTGGGTAGGTTGGAGGACGGGTCGGCCGCGGGGACTACTTCCGTCAGGAAGCTGTGTTTTCTCTTCTCCAATTGATGCAAAGTGGGTGTTGAAAATATTTACTATGTTAAATGGATCTGTGACAGAAATATTGTTTTCAATTAGTTTCAGGTTAATTTTATCCTTTTTTATATTTTTATTTGTGCGTTCATTTATTATCTTCCAAACCGTTTTCATTTTATTTTTTGCTTTTTTAAATCTATTTATGTAATTAAGTTTCTTTGATAGTGACATTAGGGTTTTTAGCGTTTTTTCATATTGAATGAAGTGGTTTTTAAGTATTTGGTTATTTGAATTATTCGTAAGTGCTTTTAGTAATCTTTTATGCCGGCAAGAGTTTCTTATACCAGTAGTAAGCCAATGTTTTTTATACTTAACTTCTAACTTAATTTTTTGTTTAGGGATGCTTTGGTCTAGGATATTTTTTAATTTTTTATCAAAATCTATATAGTTTTTGTTTACATCTTGGTGAGATTTTATGATATTCTGCCAGTTTACTTGTTTTAGGTTTCGTTTAAATTTTTCTATATTTTTACTATTATATATTCTTTTTTCTAGAAACCATATTTTTTTATTGTTAGACTGTGGTAATGACAGGTATAACACAGTACCTTTATGGTCTGAAAAACCAAAATCCTGTACCGTAGTGTTTATATATTTAGTATGAAAATTTGTAAATATAAGGTCCAAGCAATTTTGATTATGTGTTGGTTCTTTAATATGTTGTGTAAAATTAAATTCTGACATTAAACATTTGAAGTTTTTAGCTATTGCGGTATCTTCTAATATATTGATATTAAAATCGCCACCTATGATAATGTTTTTTTCTAAGTATTTAGAACTGACGTATTTTAAAATTAGTTTTAGTTGTTTGAAAAATATGTCTTCATCTCTTCTATTCCAATAAATGGTTAGTAAAATTATATTTTGTTTAGGTAATTCTGTAGCACATATTTCTATTATATACTCTATTGACATATTTGTGATATCGCTTCTATCTATGGTTTCATATTGTTCTTGAAGTAGCATACAAACGCCGCCTCCTCGTCGAGTTTCTCTGCAGTATGATGAAGCTATTTTGTACCCATGGAAGTTGATAAGTTCTAGTTAACCTGGCGATAGCCAAGCTTCTGTTACTTAGAGGCTTCATTCGCTCCCGTTTGTCAGTAAAATAGAAATCTCTGTTTTAAAAGAAGTTTTCTAAATATTTTTTTCTCTGCTATGAAAATTAATCAATCAACTAAATCTTCGGGCAAAATGATGTCAATGAAATGCTTAATCTAGTGCATAAATTGGTAATTACGTATGTTTTTTTATTGCTGAGAAAAATGGAGATCCATATTCGCCAAAATTTCGTGGCGTCACCTTAAGAGTGTTATTACTTAGGAAGCGTTTCAGAACGTGCGATCATAGTGCGAAAATTTCACTCGTTTTTTAGAAAGAGACAGATCTATATAGGAGCAAGAGAAACAAAAATCTTGTTGCACCATTCAGGTGGCCCAGTGAGATTTTCGCATTACTCCGAACCGTTTCAAAACACTTTCGTGCAACTGTCAGGTAACAGTTCGTTTACCCTCGGTTTAACTCGTGTCTATTTTTGAACGCTCTAGGGTGAAAGTCGCATCACTCCGAGTGATTTTCGCTCGTTTCGAAACGAAACCTTATTAGTGTTCCTTAATAATTAAGATTAACTGAAGATATTCAAAGTACAGGTTTTTTTCAAATCATGTTTATCAAAATGCAGACTCCTGCACGCCCGCCCTCTCGCATAAAACATGCACAAGCAATTAATAAGAGCACAAATACAAAGCAATCCAATGTGTTGTCGCAACACATCAGTTGCTGCGGAGAAGCCGATCTATATAAACTAAAAGTGTACAAAACTTACATTATTCTCTTTATCTTCGCTGTCTGAAGAACTCCGTCGCCGGTTCCTACACAGTTCTTCTTGACACCTGTAATGGCGAAAAACAAACTAATCATGAAACCAGTAACAAAATTTATTCAAGATTGCTTTACACTGACAGGCAGGTTCTGCCCGTCAGAGCCGCGCTTGTGTCCGATGTCAGTAACTAAGTACCTGCACGCGTCACCACAGCCATGCTCCCCCTTCACACAGCCGCACATCTTGGTGCTGCAACTGCCCCTACACGTGCAGTGAGGCTGCCCGTCGGAGACGCGCTTGTGTCCGATGTCAGTAACTAAGTACCTGCACGCGTCACCACAGCCATGCTCCCCCTTCACACAGCTGCACATCTTGGTGCTGCAACTGCCCCTACACGTGCAGTGAGGCTGCCCGTCGGAGCCGCGCTTGTGTCCGATGTCAGTAACTAAGTACCTGCACGCGTCACCACAGCCATGCTCCCCCTTCACACAGCCGCACATCTTGGTGCTGCAACTGCCCCTACACGTGCAGTGAGGCTGCCCGTCGGAGCCGCGCTTGTGTCCGATGTCAGTAACTAAGTACCTGCACGCGTCACCACAGCCATGCTCCCCCTTCACACAGCCGCACATCTTGGTGCTGCAACTGCCCCTACACGTGCAGTGAGGGTGCCCGTCGGAGCCGCGCTTGTGTCCGATGTCAGTAACTAAGTACCTGCACGCGTCACCACAGCCATGCTCCCCCTTCACACAGCCGCACATCTTGGTGCTGCAACTGCCCCTACACGTGCAGTGAGGGTGCCCGTCGGAGCCGCGCTTGTGTCCGATGTCAGTAACTAAGTACCTGCACGCGTCACCACAGCCATGCTCCCCCTTCACACAGCCGCACATCTTGGTGCTGCAACTGCCCCTACACGTGCAGTGAGGCTGCCCGTCAGAGCCGCGCTTGTGTCCGATGTGAGTAACTAAGTACCTGCACGCGTCACCACAGCCATGCTCCTCCTTCACACAGCCGCACATCTTGGTGCTGCAACTGCCCCTACACGTGCAGTGAGGCTGCCCGTCGGAGCCGCGCTTGTGTCCGATGTCAGTAACTAAGTACCTGCACGCGTCACCACAGCCATGCTCCCCCTTCACACAGCCGCACATCTTGGTGCTGCAACTGCCCCTACACGTGCAGTGAGGCTGCCCGTCGGAGCCGCGCTTGTGTCCGATGTCAGTAACTAAGTACCTGCACGCGTCACCACAGCCATGCTCCCCCTTCACACAGCCGCACATCTTGCTGCTGCAACTGCCCCTACACGTGCAGTGAGGCTGCCCGTCGGAGCCGCGCTTGTGTCCGATGTCAGTAACTAAGTACCTGCACGCGTCACCACAGGCATGCTCCCCTTTCACACAGCCGCACATCTTGGTGCTGCAACTGCCCCTACACCTGCAGTGAAGCTGCCTGTCGAAGCCGCGCTTGACGCCCCCGCGGACGGTCGTGTCGGACGCCGACGTGGAGTCTGCCACCGCGGTGGAGTTCATCTTAAGGCGGGATGAGCGTTGGGCCTGGAGAGAAAAGTTATCTAATAAAGTAGTTCATTGTGAAGCGACCAAACTATTGATGACGACAGGTCGACATGGCAATCGGGGTAAGAGGTGAGTCGTGGAGGGGGTGACGCCCCACACACCCGCAGAGCACCCGCGCCATCTAACTCATAGCGCCGTTCGAGTCGGCATCGACTGCGTTTATTGATTTAGATCTCGCTCACGTTGTTGCTTTTAGTTTAGGCTTGAAAGTGACTTCGATTGCCTCCTCGTCACGTGATAAAATGAAAAAAAAAAAAACAACAATAATCCATTCTCACTCAAGCACGAGACTTACAGACCATTCACTATAAGAAGTCCCCTGGCTTAGGAAATGGTAGCACTGCATATAATGTTGCCAATGGCTCACGTAGCATTCACCCTACTACACATCCCTAATATTTACTTAACTGCGTTTTCTTATATATTAATTTAGACTACTCTTTAATGAAAATAAAATGTACAGAATGAAAAAATCAAAATTATCAATTATTTATTGATTTGTATTTCGCAAACAATACGTATGATCTAATGGTATGAATATCTATACATGTTTCTCTGTACTAAAACGGTAATTTTTATTTCTTGTTTTAATTGACGTTTGTTCTAATTAATCGTCGAGCTCCAGTTTTTTACGTTTTTGACGATTTTTTCCAGGCGACTTAATGTGATCGCTTTTTTCCGATATGCATGCAAAAGTAAATAGCTAGTTATTATTTGCCCATAAAATTGGCTTTATGTTTAAAGCTGGTAAGCCTATTTTACTAACCCGTCATGGCACTGACACGAGATCGAACCTGAACGAGAGGAATCACGGTGCATTGTTTGCATTTTCTCTTTCACAAAAGGCGTACCGTCAACACAATCTCTTTTGCGCTATTGTTTAACGGCTTTGGCAATAATAATACATAATTTATCAAATAATTTTGAAAAATCTGACTGACAACCAATATGACAGCAAAAGCTTGACAAGCAGTGATGCCAACATGACTCCAAGGGACAAGTTATGATGAATGGTCTGTAGCCAGAAAAGTATTGGAAAATTGTGACATTAAACGGAAAAATAATTGTTATAAATATCCTGTCAATCAGACACTGGCGAGGGCTGTGTTTTATCCGAATCAAATCAAAATCAAAATCAGTTTCAAGATTGTAGACTGTAAATATGTAAACCTATTTTTCAATGCAAGTGCTCGTTAACAACTATTTTATATGCTTGAAAACTGTTGGCAAAGTCAACTTTACCACACCATTGTTTTTTTTTTTGAAAAAAAATGTTTCCAGTCTTTTCTTGTCTACCATAGATAAGACTTGACAGAAATAAGCTGCTTTCAGTTCGTTGCATTGCGTCAAGTTGGTAATTTGCGTGCAAAAAAAAATAGAAAAAGAATGCCCGCCTAGTGTTCATTTGGAGTATTTAATGTTTGTTTCTTTAATTACGGTTCTTTTATTTACTCACACTATACATTGAAAATCTTTTATGATATAAGTGGGTAAGGGTAATAACTTACCCACTCGTAACGTTTGAAACACTCGCTTATCACTCGTGTTTCAAATCGTCCTCGTAGACTATTGCCTCCTTACCGCACTCATAGCATAAACTGCTAAAATTTACTTCATCAATCCCAAGATAGGATTTTATTTTTATTGTTATGAACGAACTGTGACAACCTTGCAATAAGACCACTGTCTAGCTAGACGCTGTCGGAATTTTCACACACATCAAATGCGTTGGCTCAATAACATATTCTTGTCATATCTTTGTATTACCTTTATCCTCTTGAAGAGTGGCGTTGCTTTCCAGTCAGGATCCTTAGAGGAATCTTCTTCTTCGTCTTCTTCCTCACCGGTTGGTTCGATGTACGCAAGTTTCTTCTTGAAAGGCTCAGCTGTGGTTTGTTTCTTGGTACGCCTTTTCGTTTTCTTTGCGCTGTTCTCTTCGCGGAGTTGTTTTAGCTCCTCGGATATTTTTTTCTGAAAATTACCGATTTAATTTATTTTTCAAATCGATCAAATCAAATCATTTATTTGTTTAACATAAATTTGGTTGATCAACAAGAATTGATTGACAAAGACACGATCTTGCTAAGTTTCTTGCCCTTCTTCTTAGCAAGACTAGTCGAATGGGCGGAGTTAGGCATATATTTATATATGTAACGTAAGTATTAGTATTTAGTATATGGGTAACTATCATTATCATATAATAAGTATATATATTATTGTATACATTAAATATACCTTTATGTAGTTTATGTATGTGTATTAACTTATTAAGTATATAAACCCAAACCCAATTTAATATATTGTATTTTCTTCTTTTAAATTTAATCATATAATGCGATAAGTGTATTTATGTACCTACATTCCAAAATAAAGTATCTCACTCACATATACACATCCTCACACACACACACACACCCTCCCTCATAAATACACACCTTCGTAAAACTGGCCTATTAAAAGGCTTTCTTATTTTAGAAACTAATTATTATCCATTTCTTTGTGTTCTTTTTTAATTATATAAAAATGTTATACTTAAGTTAAATTTACATTACATAATTTCTTAATACATGTTTCGGGATAGAGCCTAGTTATCCACGCTTCAAGACAACTTATAGTGGTAACTAGTGTCTAAATTATGTTTGTTACATAAATATCTTAAATAAAGAAATTATTCTATTCTATTCGTGTAGCGCTTATTCGGTAGCGGTCACTGAGTGACCGGCTGGGTATAGATTTGCAATGTTTCCTTGCTATAGGTATATAATACACTTATTTTAATCTTGAGTCTTAATCAAAAGGCAACTTTGATTTTTAATATACAACTAAATTTATACTGGAGCTTGCTCGGGGCGGTTATCAGATTTCATACAAAATCGCGTTACGTTCAAACTAAACGTAACCGTAATGTTTTCATGCTAAGGCTACTTAAATAAAGAAATTATTCTATTCTATTCTATATTCTATTCATGTAGCGCTTATTCGGTAGCGGTCACTGAGTGACCGGCTGGGTATAGATTTGAAATGTTTCCTTGCTATAGGTATATATACTTATTTTAATCTTTATTTATTTATTTATTTAAACAAGGTACACCAACAGCACACATATTAATTATTTAAAAGGAACTAACATTTATACAGATATTCTGATACATGTGCCACTAACAGGTATACACAACATTTGCCAAACAATTATAAACAAAAGGTGTTAATTATCATTTATCGCACTACAATAAAAGAAATACGAAAGAGAAATTAGTTACAAACAAAATACATACTAAATTACCCAACTAAACACTAGAAAAACAAAACCTAAACCTAAGGAAGTAAATCATTAATACTAAATTAAAAACTAGTGATTATTTCTTACAAAAGGACATGAGAATATGAGATTTAAACACAGAGAAAGATTGGTGGAATACATCTAAATCAGTAACAGTTTCATTCATATTATTGTATTCTCTCAAAATTCTTGTCATGGGCGAGTTAAGGCCAAGGTTTGATTTAGAGGCTGGATAAGAAAACAGTTTTGTAATAGCTTTTCTTGGCATATTGAAGGGGACGGACACTGACATATTATTCAGCAGACAAGGGCACTCGGCTTTTCCATTGGCAATTCTATGCAGAAAAGACAAGTCACGCAGAATTCTGCGGTTACGCAAAGATGTCATTTTAAATTGACTCAGCCTTTCGTCATACGAACGTCTGTGAGACAAACCAGGAGTTACGAAAGCAAGAAACCTAGTGAACGAGCGTTGAATGCTTTCGAGACGTTGTGAATCAACAGCATAGAACGGACTCCAAACAGAGCTTGCGTATTCAAGATGACTTCGGACCAGTGCGTTGTACAAAAGTATTTTCGTCCAAGAAGAACGAAACCCTCTGCTATTGCGTTTGACAAACCCTAACATCTTGGCAGACTTTTTGGCAATGCTATCGATGTGTGATTTAAAAGTTAGTTTGCTGTCTAAAATAACACCCAAATCACGGATCTCGGTCACATCTTGAAGCCTGACACTATTTATTTGATAATTAGAAGCAACAAGCTGTCGTTTACGAGAGAATTTTATGTGGTAACATTTATTTGCATTGAGAAGCATACCATTAGAAGCACACCATAAGGAAACTCTATCAAGATCAGCCTGCAAAAGCAGTGTGTCTTCTAACGAGCCAACAGCCCTGTATATTTTTAAATCGTCGGCAAAAATTGAAAATTTAGAGTGATGTATATGAGAAGTTATGTCATTAATAAAAACCAAGAAAAGAATTGGCCCCAGATGTGATCCTTGAGGAACACCATAACCATTGACAACAACAGACTGTAACCGATCAGATAAGTACGATTTGAACCATTCTAATAATGAGCCAAACACGCCGACAGACTGCAACTTATGTACCAATAAGATATGATTAACCTTATCAAAGGCACTACTGAAGTCAGTGTAAATTGCGTCCACTTGTCGACGCTTATCAACTTCGCTCGTTACATCAGAAACAAATGATGCAAGGTTAGTTTCAATCGAACGCCCCACTCTAAATCCATGTTGATGAGGTGACAAGATTTTGTTTAAATGACGCGATAAAAATGGGCACACTAATGATTCAAATATTTTTGAAAAACAGGATAAGACAGAAATGGGTCTGTAATTTTGTATGTTGTCCTCCGCGCCTTTTTTAAATACCGGTACTATTTTAGCCCTTTTCCATTCACTAGGAAAAGTACCGTCTTTCAAGGAACGATTCATAATTAAAGTGAGGGGAAAGGCTAACACCGACCCACATCTTTTTATAAAAGTGGAGGAATGCCATCGGGACCAGAACCTTTAAATATGTCCAATTCATTGATTTTCTCTAGAACGTTACTTTCCGTAAAACGTATGTGATCAAGACAAAATCCAGTCTGCGGTGCGTTCAAAGAAATATTAGCAGAGTCACGTGTGAATACTGAAGAAAAATGGCTAGCAAACAGGTTAACAACGTCCGGGCTTTCATGTGCTGCAGAATTGGGAATTCTTGGGAATGGTAGACTTGCCACAACGTTTGTCTTTAATGAACCGCCAGAATGCTTTGGGATTTTTTGCTATGTCTGCTTCAATTTGACGCAGATAGTTACTGTAACACTTTTGTAAAAGTTTGTGACAACGCTCCCTTAGCAACTCGTATTCAAAGCTATCTCGAGGGTTTTTGTATTTCTTATACCTTATACGAAGTTTTTCTTTTTCTGACAGTAGTTTAATTAAATGCTTGGAAAACCATACAGGAAAGTTCTTATTTTTTGGTTTACGTTTAGGGACATATTTTTCTATTACTTCATGCAGTATTTTGTAAAATTGAGTTGTCATTTGGTCAACATTCATGCAATTGGAAAATTTTACCTGCCACTCAATGCTTTTAAGCTCCAAAACAATCTTTTCGTATTCAGCCTTGTAATAATTGAAATCAGAGCGTGGTCCTGTTTGGAGTCTTCGAGATGAATGTAAGGGTATAGAAATGTGAAGGTTGGGATGAAGAACATCAAGCTTAGATAGCAGATCAAGGGGTTTATCAAGTTTAACATTAGGTATATTAGACAAAATTAAGTCCAGTTTGTTACCACCAGCATTGCTTATATAATTTAATTGGTTAAGATTGTTCACTGATAAAAAGTCGATTAAGGTACAACCTAATGAGTTATTATACTTAGATGGTATAGTATGACAGTCATCATTGCTGACTTTACTCCATTCAATAAAACTTAGATTAAAATCTCCGAGAATGACAACGTCATCCGCGTGACACATTACATTATCTACATTGTCAAGAAAAGAGTCTTAATCAAAAGGCAACTTTGATTTTTAATATACAACTAAATTTATACTGGAGCTTGCTCGGGGCGGTTATCAGATTTCATACAAAATCGCGTTACGTTCAAACTAAACGTAACCGTAATGTTTTCATGCTAAGGCTACTTAAATAAAGAAATTATTCTATTCTATTCTATATTCTATTCATGTAGCGCTTATTCGGTAGCGGTCACTGAGTGACCGGCTGGGTATAGATTTGCAATGTTTCCTTGCTATAGGTATATATACTTATTTTAATACAAATACAAATACAAATACAAATAATTTATTGATAAATAAAAATTTACAAGTCATTAGAATTTAGTAAAAAGTCAAAATAGCACATTATAATTTAATTTTTCTTTACTTGGGCCAACGCGAGATCAGTAAAAAACTCTTTGGTCGTGTAACACGCCATACTGACCAACAACCTCTTCAGTCTGTAATTAAAAATTGTTTCACTCGGAGCGGACTTTATGTCATCGGGAAGAACATTATATACTTTCGGAACTAAGACGTTTAAAGTTTTGTTGGACTTGGCAAGTCTCGTCTTTGGCACGTGTAATAGGTGGCGCCGTCTGGTGTTGATATTGTGAATATCACCGTTCATTTGGAAGTTTTGCAAGTTCCGTTTTGCGAATTTAGCGATTTCCAGTATGTATAAGCAGGGTAAGGTAATCTTGAGTCTTAATCAAAAGGCAACTTTGATTTTTAATATACAACTAAATTTATACTGGAGCTTGCTCGGGGCGGTTATCAGATTTCATACAAAATCGCGTTACGTTCAAACTAAACGTAACCGTAATGTTTTCATGCTAAGGCTACTTAAATAAAGAAATTATTCTATTCTATTCTATATTCTATTCATGTAGCGCTTATTCGGTAGCGGTCACTGAGTGACCGGCTGGGTATAGATTTGCAATGTTTCCTTGCTATAGGTATATATACTTATTTTAATCTTGAGTCTTAAAAAAAGGCAACTTTGATTTTTAATATACAACTAAATTTATACTGGAGCTTGCTCGGGGCGGTTATCAGATTTCATACAAAATCGCGTTACGTTCAAACTAAACGTAACCGTAATGTTTTCATGCTAAGGCTACTTAAATAGAGAAATTATTCTATTCTATTCTATATTTTATTCATGTAGCGCTTATTCGGTAGCGGTCACTGAGTGACCGGCTGGGTATAGATTTGCAATGTTTCCTTGCTATAGGTATATATACTTATTTTAATCTTGAGTCTTAATCAAAAGGCAACTTTGATTTTTAATATACAACTAAATTTATACTGGAGCTTGCTCGGGGCGGTTATCAGATTTCATACAAAATCGCGTTACGTTCAAACTAAACGTAACCGTAATGTTTTCATGCTAAGGCTACTTAAATAAAGAAATTATTCTATTCTATTCTATATTCTATTCATGTAGCGCTTATTCGGTAGCGGTCACTGAGTGACCGGCTGGGTATAGATTTGCAATGTTTCCTTGCTATAGGTATATATACTTATTTTAATCTTGAGTCTTAATCAAAAGGCAACTTTGATTTTTAATATACAACTAAATTTATACTGGAGCTTGCTCGGGGCGGTTATCAGATTCCATACAAAATCGCGTTACGTTCAAACTAAACGTAACCGTAATGTTTTCATGCTAAGGCTACTTAAATAAAGAAATTATTCTATTCTATTCTATATTCTATTCATGTAGCGCTTATTCGGTAGCGGTCACTGAGTGACCGGCTGGGTATAGATTTGCAATGTTTCCTTGCTATAGGTATATATACTTATTTTAATCTTGAGTCTTAATCAAAAGGCAACTTTGATTTTTAATATACAACTAAATTTATACTGGAGCTTGCTCGGGGCGGTTATCAGATTTCATACAAAATCGCGTTACGTTCAAACTAAACGTAACCGTAATGTTTTCATGCTAAGGCTACTTAAATAAAGAAATTATTCTATTCTATTCTATATTCTATTCGTGTAGCGCTTATTCGGTAGCGGTCACTGAGTGACCGGCTGGGTATAGATTTGCAATGTTTCCTTGCTATAGGTATATATACTTATTTTAATCTTGAGTCTTAATCAAAAGGCAACTTTGATTTTTAATATACAACTAAATTTATACTGGAGCTTGCTCGGGGCGGTCATCAGATTCCATACAAAATCGCGTTACGTTCAAACTAAACGTAACCGTAATGTTTTCATGCTAAGGCTACTTAAATAAAGAAATTATTCTATTCTATTCTATATTCTATTCGTGTAGCGCTTATTCGGTAGCGGTCACTGAGTGACCGGCTGGGTATAGATTTGCAATGTTTCCTTGCTATAGGTATATATACTTATTTTAATCTTGAGTCTTAATCAAAAGGCAACTTTGATTTTTAATATACAACTAAATTTATACTGGAGCTTGCTCGGGGCGGTTATCAGATTTCATACAAAATCGCGTTACGTTCAAACTAAACGTAACCGTAATGTTTTCATGCTAAGGCTACTTAAATAAGAAATTATTCTATTCTATTCTATATTCTATTCATGTAGCGCTTATTCGGTAGCGGTCACTGAGTGACCGGCTGGGTATAGATTTGCAATGTTTCCTTGCTATAGGTATATATACTTATTTTAATCTTGAGTCTAAATCAAAAGGCAACTTTGATTTTTAATATACAACTAAATTTATACTGGAGCTTGCTCGGGGCGGTTATCAGATTCCATACAAAATCGCGTTACGTTCAAACTAAACGTAACCGTAATGTTTTCATGCTAAGGCTACTTAAATAAAGAAATTATTCTATTCTATTCTATATTCTATTCATGTAGCGCTTATTCGGTAGCGGTCACTGAGTGACCGGCTGGGTATAGATTTGCAATGTTTCCTTGCTATAGGTATATATACTTATTTTAATCTTGAGTCTTAAAAAAAGGCAACTTTGATTTTTAATATACAACTAAATTTATACTGGAGCTTGCTCGGGGCGGTTATCAGATTTCATACAAAATCGCGTTACGTTCAAACTAAACGTAACCGTAATGTTTTCATGCTAAGGCTACTTAAATAGAGAAATTATTCTATTCTATTCTATATTTTATTCATGTAGCGCTTATTCGGTAGCGGTCACTGAGTGACCGGCTGGGTATAGATTTGCAATGTTTCCTTGCTATAGGTATATATACTTATTTTAATCTTGAGTCTTAATCAAAAGGCAACTTTGATTTTTAATATACAACTAAATTTATACTGGAGCTTGCTCGGGGCGGTCATCAGATTCCATACAAAATCGCGTTACGTTCAAACTAAACGTAACCGTAATGTTTTCATGCTAAGGCTACTTAAATAAAGAAATTATTCTATTCTATTCTATATTCTATTCATGTAGCGCTTATTCGGTAGCGGTCACTGAGTGACCGGCTGGGTATAGATTTGCAATGTTTCCTTGCTATAGGTATATATACTTATTTTAATCTTGAGTCTTAATCAAAAGGCAACTTTGATTTTTAATATACAACTAAATTTATACTGGAGCTTGCTCGGGGCGGTTATCAGATTCCATACAAAATCGCGTTACGTTCAAACTAAACGTAACCGTAATGTTTTCATGCTAAGGCTACTTAAATAAAGAAATTATTCTATTCTATTCTATATTCTATTCATGTAGCGCTTATTCGGTAGCGGTCACTGAGTGACCGGCTGGGTATAGATTTGCAATGTTTCCTTGCTATAGGTATATATACTTATTTTAATCTTGAGTCTTAATCAAAAGGCAACTTTGATTTTTAATATACAACTAAATTTATACTGGAGCTTGCTCGGGGCGGTTATCAGATTTCATACAAAATCGCGTTACGTTCAAACTAAACGTAACCGTAATGTTTT
This sequence comes from Ypsolopha scabrella, assembly GCA_910592155.1. NCBI lineage: Eukaryota > Metazoa > Arthropoda > Insecta > Lepidoptera > Ypsolophidae > Ypsolopha > Ypsolopha scabrella. The sequence continues at coordinate 15,317,723 of OU342985.1, forward strand.
CATGCTAAGGCTACTTAACTAAAGAAATTATTCTATTCTATTCTATATTCTATTCGTGTAGCGCTTATTCGGTAGCGGTCACTGAGTGACCGGCTGGGTATAGATTTGCAATGTTTCCTTGCTATAGGTATATATACTTATTTTAATCTTGAGTCTTAATCAAAAGGCAACTTTGATTTTTAATATACAACTAAATTTATACTGGAGCTTGCTCGGGGCGGTCATCAGATTCCATACAAAATCGCGTTACGTTCAAACTAAACGTAACCGTAATGTTTTCATGCTAAGGCTACTTAAATAAAGAAATTATTCTATTCTATTCTATATTCTATTCGTGTAGCGCTTATTCGGTAGCGGTCACTGAGTGACCGGCTGGGTATAGATTTGCAATGTTTCCTTGCTATAGGTATATATACTTATTTTAATCTTGAGTCTTAATCAAAAGGCAACTTTGATTTTTAATATACAACTAAATTTATACTGGAGCTTGCTCGGGGCGGTTATCAGATTTCATACAAAATCGCGTTACGTTCAAACTAAACGTAACCGTAATGTTTTCATGCTAAGGCTACTTAAATAAGAAATTATTCTATTCTATTCTATATTCTATTCATGTAGCGCTTATTCGGTAGCGGTCACTGAGTGACCGGCTGGGTATAGATTTGCAATGTTTCCTTGCTATAGGTATATATACTTATTTTAATCTTGAGTCTAAATCAAAAGGCAACTTTGATTTTTAATATACAACTAAATTTATACTGGAGCTTGCTCGGGGCGGTTATCAGATTCCATACAAAATCGCGTTACGTTCAAACTAAACGTAACCGTAATGTTTTCATGCTAAGGCTACTTAAATAAAGAAATTATTCTATTCTATTCTATATTCTATTCGTGTAGCGCTTATTCGGTAGCGGTCACTGAGTGACCGGCTGGGTATAGATTTGCAATGTTTCCTTGCTATAGGTATATATACTTATTTTAATCTTGAGTCTTAATCAAAAGGCAACTTTGATTTTTAATATAGAACTAAATTTATACTGGAGCTTGCTCGGGGCGGTTATCAGATTTCATACAAAATCGCGTTACGTTCAAACTAAACGTAACCGTAATGTTTTCATGCTAAGGCTACTTAAATAAAGAAATTATTCTATTCTATTCTATATTCTATTCATGTAGCGCTTATTCGGTAGCGGTCACTGAGTGACCGGCTGGGTATAGATTTGCAATGTTTCCTTGCTATAGGTATATATACTTATTTTAATCTTGAGTCTTAATCAAAAGGCAACTTTGATTTTTAATATACAACTAAATTTATACTGGAGCTTGCTCGGGGCGGTTATCAGATTCCATACAAAATCGCGTTACGTTCAAACTAAACGTAACCGTAATGTTTTCATGCTAAGGCTACTTAAATAAAGAAATTATTCTATTCTATTCTATATTCTATTCATGTAGCGCTTATTCGGTAGCGGTCACTGAGTGACCGGCTGGGTATAGATTTGCAATGTTTCCTTGCTATAGGTATATATACTTATTTTAATCTTGAGTCTTAATCAAAAGGCAACTTTGATTTTTAATATACAACTAAATTTATACTGGAGCTTGCTCGGGGCGGTTATCAGATTCCATACAAAATCGCGTTACGTTCAAACTAAACGTAACCGTAATGTTTTCATGCTAAGGCTACTTAAATAAAGAAATTATTCTATTCTATTCTATATTCTATTCATGTAGCGCTTATTCGGTAGCGGTCACTGAGTGACCGGCTGGGTATAGATTTGCAATGTTTCCTTGCTATAGGTATATATACTTATTTTAATCTTGAGTCTTAATCAAAAGGCAACTTTGATTTTTAATATACAACTAAATTTATACTGGAGCTTGCTCGGGGCGGTTATCAGATTCCATACAAAATCGCGTTACGTTCAAACTAAACGTAACCGTAATGTTTACATGCTAAGGCTACTTAAATAAAGAAATTATTCTATTCTATTCTATATTCTATTCATGTAGCGCTTATTCGGTAGCGGTCACTGAGTGACCGGCTGGGTATAGATTTGCAATGTTTCCTTGCTATAGGTATATATACTTATTTTAATCTTGAGTCTTAATCAAAAGGCAACTTTGATTTTTAATATACAACTAAATTTATACTGGAGCTTGCTCGGGGCGGTTATCAGATTTCATACAAAATCGCGTTACGTTCAAACTAAACGTAACCGTAATGTTTTCATGCTAAGGCTACTTAAATAAAGAAATTATTCTATTCTATTCTATATTCTATTCATGTAGCGCTTATTCGGTAGCGGTCACTGAGTGACCGGCTGGGTATAGATTTGCAATGTTTCCTTGCTATAGGTATATATACTTATTTTAATCTTGAGTCTTAATCAAAAGGCAACTTTGATTTTTAATATACAACTAAATTTATACTGGAGCTTGCACGCGGCGGTTATCAGATTTCATACAAAATCGCGTTACGTTCAAACTAAACGTAACCGTAATGTTTTCATGCTAAGGCTACTGGTCAGCAACTTCCATTACAATGAAGATTATATCTCCGTTACACATGAAGAAAAACAAAATATATAGGTTCAATTACCCTTTCTGTAAAATACGCAAAATAGAATTTAGACTTCCTATACTAATTGAGTCGAGGTTGTTCTTAAACAAGTATAGATACGCAAAAAAATATTCATCGAATTTCACAAATAGGGTCATTACCTATATCCTGACCACTTACCGAGTCTCCACTATGACTTTGGGAATATAAAAGAAAGTCCCCATTTATATTATTCATCGTTGTACTTAAGGCGAGGCATTGATAAACTATTAATTTCAAATCGGCGCCTTAGGGGAGTGGAGTGAGGGGGTCTTACTGCATACAAATATGCGCTTACGAACTAGCTTATGCCGTAAGGTCGTATGCGGCAAAACAGTATTTCTCATTTAAAATGACAACTATAAGTAATTTAATAAATCCAATCGGCCATATTGAAGTGTATTTGTAGACTAATTTAAATAAAAAACTTAAGAGGCATCATTCGCTCCCGTTTGTCAGTAAAATAGAAATCTCTGTTTTAAAAGAGGTTTTCTAAATATTTTTTTCTCTGCTATGAAAATTAATCAATCAACTAAATCTTCGGGCAAAATGATGTCAATGAAATGCTTAATCTAGTACATAAATTGGTAATTACATATGTTTTTTTATTGCTGAGAAAAATGGAGATCCATAGTAGCCAAAATTTCGTGGCGTCGCCTTAAGAGTGTTATTACTTAGGAAGCGTTTCAGAACGTGCGATCATAGTGCGAAAATTTCACTCGTTTTTTAGAAAGAGACAGATCTATATAGGAGCAAGAGAAACAAAAATCTTGTTGCACCATTCAGGTGGCCCAGTGAGATTTTCGCATTACTCCGAACCGTTTCAAAACACTTTCGTGCAACTGTCAGGTAACAGTTCGTTTACCCTCGGTTTAACTCGTGTCTATTTTTGAACGCTCTAGGGTGAAAGTCGCATCATTCCGAGTGATTTTCGCTCGTTTCGAAACGAAACCTTATTAGTGTTCCTTAACAATGTCACAAAGCGAAACCGGTTGGAGTCATTAAGAGCGCGCTGACCAAAAGAAGCTTAATCGGCAGTCACGGTTAAGTTGATTTAATTAATAATATTTCATTAATGAATATAAAAAAATCATATTTAGTATCACAGAAAATATATTTACACTTCATCTGAAGCAAAAATAAAAATAATTTATAGTTTATGAAGCACAACTTGAATAAATTATACACAAATTCTTGTACTTTTATTCCACATACATAGGTAACACTAAAAGTTTCCGGAACTGGCCACTTACATAAACAATATTTAAAAATTTATTGCAACATTTGAAAATAGAACTCTTTGGCTGTAGAATGCAGTTTGTTTCATCTGACTGTCTTTTGTTTTGACCTTGTGGCGGCATTTAAAAAATTGTGTGTCTGCATCAACATGGATTTAACTCGGGAAAATTTTCGTAGTATGATTTTCTACGATTTTAAGTGTAATTTGACAGCTCAACAGAGCATCGCTCGGCTTGAAACAGCTTTTGGCAATGAAGCACCATGCAAGACGACTGTTTATAGCTGGTTTGCAGAATTCAAGCGTGGTCGTATCAATCTCAGTGACGAATCTCGCGATGGTCGGCCGTCCACCGCTGTGACCAACAAAAACATCGATGCTGTGCGCCGTATGATTGAAACAGACAGGCATGTGACCTACCATGAAATTCGCGCATCCTTAGAAATAGGCATGAGTCAAATACAATCAATCCTACACAAACATTTGGGTGTGAGAAAGCTGTGCTCGCGGTGGATCCCACACAACTTGACCGAGGCTCAAAAAACGGACCGCGTCACTTGGTGCAGTGCCATGCTTACCAGATTCAACGAAGGTGCGTCAAATTTGGTGTGGGACATAGTAACAGGTGACGAAACATGGATTTATTGCTACGATCCCAAAACAAAGCAGCAATCGAGCGTATGGGTCTTTCAAGATGAGCCGAAACCAACCAAAGTGGCGCGCGTGAAAAGTGCATCTAAGCGGATGATTGCTTCTTTTTTTAATAAAACTGGACACATGGCTACTGTTGCTTTAGAGAATCGTCGTACCGTGAATAGTGACTGGTACACGACCATTTGTTTGCCGGAAGTTATTGACGAACTCCGTAAAAATAACCGTAAACGCCGTATCATCCTGCACCACGACAATGCTAGTTCTCACACGGCCAGACAGACAAACGACTTTTTGTAGACGAAAAATGTAGAACTCATGAGTCATCCTGCATACAGTCCCGACCTGGCACCTTGTGACTTTTTTCTGTTCCCAAAAATTAAGAACCAATTACGCGGTCAACGATTTTCATCACCAGAAGAGGCTGTCGAGGAGTATGAAAAACACGTTTCAGAGGTCACCACAGGGGAGTGGCACAAAAGTTTTCAAAACTGGTTTGATCGAATGAAAAAGTGCATAGACGCCAAGGGAGATTATTTTGAAAAACAATAAATCAATTTTGTTTTAATAGTATTTTTTCATATTCATTCCGGAAACTTATAGTGCGTCCCACGTATATGTGGAATAAAAGTACAAGAATTTGTGTATAATTTATTCAAGATGATATTCCACCAAGAACCATCAATCGAATCCATCCAATATTTGAAGCACAACTATTTAAACTAAGCCCAAAATGTAACAAAGGCTTATCGGCGTTTAGGTTATTTTAACAACTTAAATGTAGAATTTTATCACTAACTTAATTTCAAGCGATCACCAAAGTATAAACTACAATTTGTCGAACTTAAATTTTAGAAATATTGCCTGGCAATTGAAATACGATTATTCAAAATGCACCACAAATCCGCCATACATTTTTAGTATGGCCGCGCAGCAGACAATAAAACTGACTACGATAAACACGACCGCGAGAGTACAGAGCGAGGTGTCTAATCGTCGTACGCTCGGGGCGCAGCCTTAAAGTGATAATTAGTGAAACAGTGCAAATATTTTTATCAAATATCCCTATCTGCCTTGTGAGTATCGCTCATCAAGTATACTTGGTGTCAGGTGAAAAGAGCGCTGGGAGAGTGGGAGATGTGTCTGCGCATGGGCAACTGGCGCGCGAGAAAGAGACCACATGACCCTCGCAAGCGCTCTTTTTACCGGTATAACCACAGTAAAATACGTACATTTTCCTCCTCAAGTTGCTCTAACCTATCCTGTTGGTATTGAATCACGTTCTGCAGATGCTTGCAAGCCTCGGTCTTGTCTCCGAGGCCCATCAAGCCCCGCTGCACAGCTACGAACGCGGTCATCTGCAAAGACCAAAACTTTATTATGTCGGAACGTCAAGCGCGCCACGCGGTTGCAACGGCAGCGACCCCTTGTCGACGTGGCGTACTTTGACAGTCTACGTTGGAGCGTTCGATGAGATACACAAGAAGCTTTCTGTGTACTTAATCTATTGGTCGACATCAAGAACATGTAGTTTGTCCTGTCACCGCAAGGGTGCGCTAAAGTGTAACCAGCAAGGGCGACTGACGTCTTCACCAGGGAGAATGATGCTGTATGTTTTCCTGTTCTTATTCTATGGCTTTCCTTCTCAGCACATAATAACCGTCCTTCGTTCCGTGCTACCTTACCGTGTCGTGTACAAAGTGCAGTGAAATAATACTGCGAAGTAATAAAACTACTATCATTGACCTCTCATGACTCACAATCTCGCTCAAAAAGTGTCCGCGTTGCATCTTGTCACCGCTACGACGTGATGATGCGTACAACTGAAATTGAATCTTATTTTAATGATACAACGTCTTAATTTGGCTGAATGCATTTTTGCTACTAAGCACCTCGCCGTTCGGACGCTTTCTGACGAACTTGTTTTAGAGACTGTGTGTCTAGTTGTGTATGAGAGGACAATGGCTACTACAGTGAAATAATCTTGGTGAAAGCCAATTAAATTGTGAAGACCAGGATTGGTTTCCTCTTTGCTTGATTTTCTACGCTAGCGCTAGCCCTACAATGTCTAACGGTCAGTATTTAAATCAATTATAACACCGACCACCTCGGCCGAATGATAGAGCGCCCACCTGCAAACCCACATGTCATGGGTTTAATCCCATTCATATCAATTTGTTTTGCCGGAAGTATGGAGATAGGGATCATCCACCACGTTTGGGATGTAACAATCGTCGGTGAACAGCGGTTGTACAGTACACACCTGTGAGACAGACAACCTCTCGGGAATTGTTGTCGTGAAGATATATTTTTATGATTTTTATTATCATTTTAGGGTGAAAATATAGGAATTTTAGGGATATTCGGGTGTTGTCTCTGTCTTTTGACCAAAGAGAGAGATATATAGAAGGAGATGGTATCCCCTGGCTGAAGCAAAATCGAATGGAGTTCACCCCAGGGAAAGAAACCGACGAACGATGAGAGCAGTATCGAGCAGTACAGCCTTCTGCATACCTTACTATAATAATTATTACATTTTAGCCATAGAATGCCAACCAAATTTGTGACTGAAGATGGGCCAAGTCAAAATCATACGGAATAGAACATAGATATAGTATTAGTAATAGATCGGTTATGTAGTAACGAAGGCGAGACCAAAAAGCTTGATCGGGGCAGATTGCTTTTTGTGGACTTCTGCCGAACATGGAATAAAATTTATGTAAATGTTGTCCTGTTTCGTCCACTGCTGGACATAGGCCTTTCCAGGAGTTGGCCACTCTTGGCGGTCCTCCTGGAAGAAATGCCCGTACTCACACACGCTGGGCAGGCGGGTTGGTGAGCGCGGTGCTGAAACCCTTGCACCAGTGACGCCGCTGCCCGTCACCAGTCTGATTTATATAAGGCCCGGCAACTGGGGATGGATATACCGCCATCCATCGGTCCCAGGCAATGGTGGGCCGCCTGGTTTTGCCTGAGAGCTGTTCTCTTGCTCTCCCCGAATAACTTCGAGAGGATTTCCGGTAAGATGGTGGTACCTCCACAGTCGAGCCCGGCATCAGCTCTACCACCTAAATCTATAACCTATTGTGTAGTAAAAGACCACAAGTATGATGATAATATGAAATGCGAAGTGAAGGTAATCACCCGCTGAAATTAACAATATTTTTTATCATTTCAAATTGAAGCCGTAGGTATTCAAAGCAATATGTGATTAAATTCGATAACTTTTCAAAAACTTCTGTGTTAGTTCTAAGACATTGCATTTAGACAACAAAATATTTCAATAGTATGTACATGAGAAATGTACAATTCTGCGAGTTTTTTTTTTCTAAGATGAGTGACATCCAGGCGCTGCACACATAACCATAATTAATTACGTCTCATAAACACAAAATTACACTTTAAAACCTGAAATTTTGCAAAAATAAGCTGAATTTGTTTCGTTCATAATTGACTGTAGGTCCATCCAGGTCCATGGCGTGTGCGTGAATGGTCTCGCCTATCTATCTCGCTCTAACATACGCGTATATATGCTCTTTCTCTTTTGCATTGCCAATCTGACGGTAGTGTAATAATAAATCTATGGAATAGAATGACTTTATTGGTGAATGTAAAGGCGGAAGAGAGCAGCTCAATTACGCCACGGTTAGGAATAATATTGGTAAGATCAGGGGTCGAATTATTTTGGTACATTGTACGTCAGACGTCCCTGGTGCTTTAGACATGGTGCCATAGCAAAATTGAAACATTCAAGTACGTTACAAGCTTGCATTTGGTACATATACAATCTTCTGTATCGGATATGCCAAATAGGCGGAAGGTGCCCATCGCTCTTTCATAATTATCAATTCTTCTACGTATAGTGTATTAAAATAGAAGGGAAAACTGTATGAAACCAAGCCCTCTCCCTCTTTCTCTGATCAAAAAATAAAGCACTGCCGATATCGTTATTTAATCACGGTAATATTATAAATGCGAAGTTTGTGTCTGTGTATGTTTGTTACTCTTTCACGCTGAAACGGCTGGACGGATTTAGATGTCATTTAGAATAGATGTAGCTTATACTCTAACTTAACACATAGGGTACTTTTTATCCCGGAAAAAAGCATGTCGTTAAACCGAATAACACGCGGGCGGAGCCGCGGGCAAAAGCTAGTAATTTAATAATTTCGTTACCATTTGTTCGTGCTGCGTCTTGATAACGGCGAGTTGTCGCTCAAACTCTGCTTTACTGTGCTCAAACTCAACTAGCAGTCTGTCGTGGGCCTCCTGTACCTCCTCGTACCGAGCCTGGACACACAAAAATAGCCTAAATTTTTTTCGCCCAACATCTGTAGCTTGGACTAAAGTCTGTTTCAAACGCTGGTAGAAAAACGTCAGTTTCATCCATCAGCCCGTGTTCGTCCACTGCTGGACATAAGCCTTCCCCAGTATTATTTAAGTTGTGGTTGCTTGCTGGTTAACCTTCCAATGGCTCTGTTTATAATGAAATGTGTGACAGTAGAAAGACTTTTAAAACCAAGTTAAAGTGGTGTCAGGATAACAAGGAGCAACTACGAATGGATATTCTTGCTTCTCAACACAAGGCAAAAGATTTTAAAAGCTTTTGGAAGAATACCAATAAACTGAATGTTAGGCCTGGCCTACCAATGAGCGTTGACGGCGTTGAGAACCATAATCTAATAGCGAATATGTTCAGAGAACACTTTTTAGTTCAGTCACCGCTACCATCAATTTCACAAGAGGTGGTCGAGGGGGAGACCGTCATGAAGAGATGCGACATTAGATTTTCAGCAAAACAAGTTGCAAAAATAATTGATGGCATGCAGAGAGGGAAGTCGCCGGGTCATGACGGTCTCAGCATTGAGCATCTCAAGTATGCGGGAGTCCATTTACCTAGGGTGTTATCAATGTTTTATTCGCTTTGTTTGCGACACTCGTACCTACCTGAGGCCTTAATGCACACAACAGTGGTTCCCATTGTGAAAAATAAAACGGGTGACGTTTCAGATAAGGGCAACCATAGGCCTATCTTACTCGCGACGATCCTAGCCAAGGTGCTTGACGGTTTACTTAACAATCAGCTAGCGCGAAATTTAAACTTACACGACGCACAGTTCGGTTTCAGACCTGGGCTGTCCACTGAAAGTGCCATCCTAGGTCTGAAACACACCGTCAAGTACTACACGGCGAGAAGAACACCTGTCTATGCATGTTTTCTCGACCTTTCCAAGGCTTTCGAGTTAGTAGTTTACGACCTACTATGGGACAAACTTAGCAAGGCAGGTGTTCCCGCAGAATGTATCTTGCTGTTTAAGTTCTGGTACAGGAATCAAACAAACCGAGTGAGATGGGCTGAAGCCCTTTCTGAAAGTTATATTTTGAATTGTGGTGTAAGACAGGGCGGACTGTCTTCTCCAACCTTATTTAATTTGTACACTAATGATCTGATCGGGGAGCTCAGCAGTCTGCATGTCGGATGCTACGTAGTCGGAACCTGTGTCAATAACATTAGTTATGCTGACGACATGGTACTGCTGAGCCCGTCGATCAGTGCACTTAGGAAGCTGTTGGCTACTTGCGAGCGGTACGCGGAGGAGCACGGTCTTAAGTACAACTGTAAAAAGAGTGAGGTCTTGGTATTTAAGGCAGGTAATTTTCGGCCTAGTAACATACCTCCTGTTGTTCTTAACGGATCGGCCCATCCCGTTGTAGACCGCTTCAAGTATCTTGGTCATGTTGTGACGGAGGACCTCGGAGACGACTCCGATATTGAAAGAGAACGCAGGGCGTTGATGGTGAGGAGCAACATGCTGGCCCGCAGGTTCGCTCGATGCACAAAAGATGTTAAAATAACACTATTTAAAACATATTGCCAATCGTTCTATTCGAGCGGCCTGTGGGTTAAGTACACGCAACGAGCCTACAACGTCCTGCGTGTGCAATATAACAACGCCTTTAGGATGCTGTTGCGGCTCCCGCGATTCTGCAGTGCATCTGGTATGTTTGCGGAGGCGCGTACAGATGATTTTTATGCCATAATGCGCAAGAAAACTGCCTCTATGCTACTCAGATTACGGAGCAGTGGCAACGGCATCTTAAAGATGATTGCGAACCGAATGGATAGTCCCATCCAAAAGTTCTGGATGGAACGATCTATTGGGTTATTTAAATAATACATTTTGTTCATGTTCTCTTTCTTTTACTAACCTAGTTTCAAGCCTAACACTAACCTACTTATGGATTTTTAATCTGAAAATAAACAGTAATTTATTTTATTTATTTTATTAGCGTCAATACGTATTTTCCAAACACTTCTTTATCGCTTCAACATCTTACCGCGTTTCATAGTACAGGGATATCGATATCGTTTTTTTTTCGACGCTAACATAATACTTCGGGTCATTAACCGATTTTACGGGCAGCCTAGAAACAGACTATAGTACTTGTCTATACGAACTTTGACTATGAAGCCAACAATCAGTTGTTCCATACATTTTGGTCGAATAAGATGTACGGAGATGCCAGACAGGCTACCTATTGGCAGTCCTTATTGTGGCGTCATAGCTGGTAAAATGTTTTACAAATAGAGAGCTTGAACTGCAAACGTCGTTACTTTTTCTATGTAACAGTTTTGTTTCTATTTTTATTGTTTTTTTTTATTAATTAATTATTATATAACAGTAGGAATTTTGCTTTTTATGGGAAGAAATTCATGGGTATTCGGTCGTTTTTCGTAACCCCCCCCCCCCCCCCCCAATTTTTGTTCATATATATATGTAAGTACACTTTTATACATAAACAGAAAAAGAAATCATTTGTTCCATACTCGACTGACGACGAGCCCCGAGTGGGTCGAAATATATTTCAAAAATATTATTTCTTTTTCTGATTGTTTCTATTTTTGCGATTTCAGTGTTGGCTCCATAATAAAAGTTGTAGACGAGTATTATCTCTAGTTTATCCAGCCAGTATAGAAGAAAAATTAAGTTAGAAAAATCTTCGAACAATCAAAACACTTTTAAGGCGCTATGTAAAAAATATACGGATGCTTTATTTCTGTGTATTTCATGAAGTAAACGGAAAGTTGTAATGAAGTTTTGGTAAATGCATTTTGACTATATAATCTAAGGTTTTGATTTTGGAAAACACGTTTGGATAAATTTTCCTTGATAGAAATAAATAATTAATGAAATGAGGTCTTCAAACACACTTTTTCTCTTCGTTTAACGGGTGGGGATCACCATGTACAGAACTCAAACATATTTTATTAGATGGGTTTTAACAATATCTAGATATTAGATAGATAGATATAGTCTTTATTCACTCAGCACAATCAACAGTATAATACAAAAACATTTTACATAAAAGACTTGCAGTGCTGGGTAAAAAGGCCCTGACTCAGCATGTGTAGCAGCCAGTAGACTACAACGCTGTTATTATGCCAGAACCATTAACATATTAAATTTTTGGAAATTTTGCTAGGTATTTTAGTTTTTTTATAAAATTAAAAACTTGCGTTTTTCTCTTTTGCGCTGAATCCGCCCCTCTCGCACTGCGTGTTTTTTCGCTTAGAGTGAGAGTGACAAAAATAAACTTTACACAGCCCCTTAAAACCGACTCCGTTTAAAGGTAAACGGGTGTCGTGTCGGGTTCCGTAACTTATTATCAAGGCTCGGAAAAACGGCCATCATGTCAAACATTTAACCCTGTTCCATACTGTATTGTAGAGACTTCCTTATGATGTTACATATATATTTTTTAATAATAATAATAATAAATTTAATGTATAATAAATTATAATTAATACAATTTTACTATGGATTAAATTCATTATTATTATTAAAAAAAGAAACATGTAAAATCATAAGAAAGTTATTATTACAAACCAGAAAAGATAAATTAGAAACAAATGTAAAGACAAGAATTTGAAAAAATTCCTCGGGCCAGGATTCGAATCTGCGACCTCTTGTTTCCCAGACAAGCGCACTACCAATTGCGCAACCGAGGTACTTACCTAGACCGTTGAATTTTTCCACCATACTTGTCCACTGAATTAAAAAAATAATGAAAAAATATTTCTATCTAAAAAATCTTTTCTGGTTTGAATGCACTCTAATAATAATATTTAGAGTATTCCAAAGCGATGGATTTCGCAATAAAAACATAATCTCATAAGAAAGTCTCTACAATACAGTATGGAACAGGGTTAAACGTTTGACATGACGGCCGTTTTTTCGAGCCTTGCTTATTATTGAGAATCGAACACATCTTTAGTTCCGCATTTCATCGCCAGCACCTCGTACAGGAAATTATTGTGGAACAAAGCACATGGACCAGCTACTCACACACAAGACCAAGGGATCTTGGACACGTACCTTGTAAACTTTATCACTTTGGTTGGAGAGTTCTCGCTTAGCGTCGATCAGAAGTTCGAATAAGCATTTGAGGGCCACATTCGACTCCTGCATGGATTGGATGTTGTCCCATTGAGTGCGAGATTTGTTCTCTGAAACACAGATACAAAATATCAAGTAACAGATACGAAAAACCGTGAATAAAACTAAATAAAATATATATTAATGGATCTTCGATAAAATATATACAAAATTGTGCCTCTTATTACATTACAATAAGCCGTCATTTCTAATTTGTCGATTTTACCTGTGTAAGTAATTTATGCTACAAGTGCGGTAAGGAGACAATTAATACGGTAATTATAGATGTTTTATGAGGCAATATTTATAAAGTTTTGAACCTAGTGTGACTCGATAGCTTATAGCTATATCTCTCTTATATCGCGATAGCAGCTTTGGATAGTGATAAAAATTCACAGCCCTCCGTACCCCTCCACTTGACGCAGCCCCCCCCCCCCCCCTCGCCCCAAAAATATGTCCCTGTACACGGTTTATTAATTTTTTAAAGAAAACTGTAAGAATCACGAGAAAATTGAGAGACAGAAATAATGCTTATGAAATTTGCTACAAATAAGGTCCAATCTTTTTTTTATATATAACGAACCGTCTCCAAGTTATCACTAGGCGCATTACGCAAAAAGTTTACGACAGGAAGAATTTACCATTTCAAGCAAAGAATTTTAATTAACTATAGGAGCTGCAAGAAAATCATCTAATGCTGAATTTACTGACATAATATGTGCTACAAAAATGGCTTCATTCATTTCTATAGGTATAATATTTCTCGAGTTATTGTAAGCAACTATTTTGTCAGGGAAATATTTATTTTGGTAAAAAGGACAGATAACTCTTAAAACAAAGTGAACATTTTTTTTCAACAGTTTTATACATACAAACATATACTCACGCCTGTCCCCCAGAGGGGTAGGCGCAGAGACAGGCGTGAGTATATGTATGCATAATGTACCAGAATTTTTATTATTTGTCACATTACTTGTAGAAAACAAATACTTCCGTGTAATTATCTGATTAATGTCGCTAATTTACTACGATATTTGTACTTAATAAAGCATAATTACAGTTAAAAGTTCATGTCACAATGACCTATGATTCTTAACCAAACGTATTTTGCAATTATATTGATGATTTATTCATTTAAATAGACCGTAAGACATAATTACATCACTCCAAATTCCAACAAAATTAAAATCCACAAAGACACTCCATATAATGTAAATGTGAATGGCTCTTAAAAATAGACTAGACATTAAAAAATATTAAACAAATAATCTCTTCCTCTTGCTTTGGTTTTATTGCGGCAACTCTGACCTCGACAACTAAAGCACATTCTGGTGCAACGCAGACCAAGCTTAACGCATTGACATAATCTTCCCACAGTCCTTGCAACTGCATGTAATCAGATTCAGTTTTGATGGTGGAGCTGGGGCTTCTGTCGTCAACTGTGGATTTAAGTAATTGCCAACTTTTTACCAACTCCACTCTTCTGGGTTTTGTACATTTCCCCTCCATGTCTGCAGTTGGTGAAAAACCCGCCTGGAATGTTGACACGCCGCAGCTGAAGTAGGCGGCAGCTTTGAAAGCAACCCAGCGCTACTTGCTTGTCCTACAAGTTTGTTAAATGAGACATATCTTTGTTCGTTTAGACTTATCGCCAGCATATTCTATTTCCTCATTTCCATATTCCTTAATGGCGTTTATATTATTAAATATATCAGTAATGTCATGTAAGTCTGTCGTATTATTGAACAATTGGACGGCATAGGGTTCAAAGACTATCGACACCAGCCAGTAGGAGTGGACGGACTGATCGACGTGGCAACGTCGCGCATCTCGTGCGGAATCATCGTTTATACTGACCGACCCAATATTGCATGCGAATAGAAATAAAAAATAATGACAATTACCTTATAAAAGGTAACCACGATACGTACCCACTTTTTGTAAGATGCGCAAGTCTGACTCGCACTTGACCGTTTTTTACGCCATAATAATAGACAGTTAATTTAGTGTTGGATAATTTTCTTTTTTAATTTACAAAACACTCAAAATATTAGCTCAAAATGGTAATTTTTCCGTAATGCGGCTGGACGGTTACAGAGAAGGTTGGTCCTATTAAAAAACCATTTGACCTTATTTGTTAGTAAATTTAATATTATTTCTGTCATGGACGATGTTTTTGTAACTCTTGTAGATTTCTTTAAAAAATCGTGAACTCGGACATATTTTAGGGCAAGGTGGGGGATGCGTCAAGGGGAGTGGTACGGAGGGTTGTGAATTTTGAAGACCCAATCCAAACAAATCACACTAGTTTCAATACTTTATAAATATTGCCGTAGCGCCATACATTGATTTTCCAGAATGACTTAATTAAATAGCTTACGAGGACGATTTGAAACACGAGCGAGGCGTTATACGTATAAAATGAATACATTTTCAATGCATAGTGTGAGTAAATAAATGAATCATGATTAAGGAAACAAACAAACAATCTAAATGAACTTTCGACGGTCATTCTTTTTCTCTGCACGCAATTTGCCAACTTGAGGGGAATAAACTGCGTTCAGTTTGATACCATTGTAGATTGTGTTCAGTTTGATCGTCGGACGTCAGCCGCCTACCACTTACAGCAGGACAGTATCAAGGCATTCTATTTATTAATTTTATATCCGTCAAGTCTATCCAAGTACATATCCAGGGGGTGGATAGGTGGGATTTATCCTCCCTGAAAATCCGTTGAGTATTTCTCGAGTTAAAACCTAACAGGCAGACAAAAGTAAAAATAAAATAGTTTAGACCTCAGTGCAATACTAATAAAATTAAATAATCCATTTTATCTGTTTCGCAAAAATATACAATGGCACGAATTTCTTGCTAAGTAAAGGATATATGAATATAATTTGCAATATTCCGCTAAACAATTCTTGTCGTGCTATTCAAAATGCAGACTCGTGCACCGCCCGCCCGCCCGCATAAAAACATGCAACAAGCAAGCAATACAAGCAAAGCAATCTTAAATAACAAGCAAGAAAACTTATCGACACGTGTTTCGCCTCTGAACGAGGCATCCTCGGGATGTGTTGCTAGCCTGGCTTCTCCGCAGCAACTGATGTGTTGCTCGCCCAGCCGCTCCGCAGCAACTGATGTTGTTCGCCCGACAGCTCAGCAGCTAGTGACGAGCCGCCGACCAAAACTCGCCTTTTATACACCGGCCTGACTAGTTGTTTGGTGGGGAAAATGGGGAGACGAAAACATGCGTAACAGTGGGGTAGTGGTAAAGTTAGTTTGTTCGTTTAGTAAATCAGGGTTATTCTTGTTTTTTAGTATTTCTAATTGTTCTAACACACACATTCTTAAACCTTTTTTACAAATATGTTTTACTTCAAATGAATGGTTATCAGGCAAACTATGACCGGACTCTAATAGATGTTTTGCAAAGTGTGATTTTTCAGGATGATTATTTCTATGGGCTGAGATATGTTCTTTGTACCTAGTTTCAAAACTGCGACCTGTTTGACCTACATAGACACCGTTACAATCATTGCAAGACAATTTGTAAATACCAGACTGTTGTTTTTTATCTAATTTGTCCTTACCATTGCAAATACGCTTTATCTTATTTTTGGTTCTGAATGCAACGCGAACACCACAACGCCGAAAAATCTTCGCAACCCGTTCAGAAATTGGACCTAGATAAGTTATGCTTGTTTTATATTTCTGAACACTCGTACTTTCAGGCTGTAAAGCAGACAAACTGTTTCTAATAATGATATTCTGTTTTTTGTGGACTAATCTATCAACCATTTTTGCACTATACCCGTTATTCACAGCAATCTGATATATTATGTTGAGTTCTTTTTCAAAGTTGTCAGGACTTAGAGGCACCGTCATCAATCTGTGAACATAACAACGAAATGCTGCAAGCTTATGTTCCCAAGGGTGACAAGATGAAGAAGGTATTACAGTATCGGTGTGTGTTGGCTTGCGGTATATTTGAAATTCATGTTTATTCTGTGCCCGAGTAATCGTTAAATCTAGAAAATTAAGGGAGTTTTCTTGTTCGACTTCTAATTTCAATTTTATTTTGGGGTGAATTTTGTTCAATTTGTCAACAAATACATCGAGCTGTCTACCAGTACCAGTCCAGCAAATAATGATGTCATCAACGTATCTGTAATAATACAAAATATTCGAACTACTGACAATGTGTTTGTTCTCAAAACTATCCATGAAAATATCGGCCATTAATGGACTTAAGGGTGAACCCATCGCTAAACCTTCTTTCTGCATATAGAATCTATCATTGAATTTGAAATAATTTTGACGCATGCAAACTGATGCAAGGCTAATGAGGTCATCAATTTCGTTAGTGTGAAGACGTTGTTTTTCTAGTAAATTTCTAATAACAATCAAACACTCATCGGAAGGAACATTGGTAAACAAGCTATCTACATCTAAAGATATCAACTTCGCATTAGAGGGCAAATGGACATTCTGAATTTTTGATATTAAGTCATCTTTGTTCCTAAGACAATAAATGGGCTTGAAGGCAGTTTTTTCTATCAAAATATGATTTAACCGTTTTGACAAATCATAAGCTGGAGCACCTATATAAGAGACAACCGGACGAACTGGAATATTATCTTTATGAATTTTTGGCAAACCGTACAAAGCTGGAGCTACAGGGTTCATAGGAAGTAATTTTGCTTTATAGTGAGAATTGTCTGGAAAAACAAAGGAGGTGTTCTTGACGGCTAATTTTAACTCTGCTTGAAATTTCTTAGTTGGATCTGAATTAAGAGGAACAAAGGCGTCACCCTGAATAACATCATTTACCTTTATATTATAGTCATCACGATTCATTATTACTACTGTGTTGCCCTTATCGGCCTTGGAAATCACTAAGTTATTTTCGTTGACCCTACTCTGAACAGATTTAAATATTGCTAGTTCCGGATTAATTTTGAGACTTGATGAGACAACGGACTCTTGAATTTCATGCGTAACCAAACTCTTCACAATATTGTCTTGCTTAGAAACAATTGCAGTAATCTCAGCATCAACAGCTAAATTTTCTAATGAATTTTGGGACAAACTAGAAGGAATATTATATTTTAAACCCTTTTCTAAAAGAGACATCTCAATATTAGGAAAAACAACATTAGTTAAATTTTTTACTCGAGGGTAGAATGAAGAAGTTGATGAATTTTGCACGGTCTGTCGACTAAAATCGTTATTACACTGTATTAATCTATCTAACTTACTTTTCTGAATGAGATACTTCTCGTGCACAACCTTCGATGCCAAATCTCTAGCCTTTCTATCCAAGCTTTCAAATTCAGTGCTGTGTAAAGAAAAAGTTAATTCAGTATGGAGAACTTTGAGATGAGTTTTAAGGTTATTTCTTACCGAAAACCAATACCTATTACCAATACCAATTAATCATAATAATTTCTTGCTACTTTATTGTTAGTATAGATTGAAGAACCCTAAAAACTATCCAGAAATGTATTTTTTCTTCCCTTCTATTGAATCCCCAACATACCCTGGTCAGCCGTGACAATTTTCTGCTGCAGGTCGGATATTTGAGCCTTCCTGAGTGCCATGTCGTCCTCTAGCTCAGCCATTTTCTTCCTGTTCCCGTCATCGTCAGGACTGTTACGAAGCAGCTCGAGTTGTTCGGTTATCCATGCCCTGATAAACAAGATTTAAGTTTAAAAAGCGGTCAAGTGCGATTAGGACCTGCGCCCTGAGGGTTCTGTAAACTTAGACAATTTTAATAAAAATAACAAACTTATCATTTACCTAAAAATGTATGAAACAAAAATGCAAAATTAAGTTGGTCGAGTATTTGGGTACGTAGCCCTTAACCTGTATTAAAAATCGGCGCTTTCAGTATTTGTTGTTTAAGTTCCTAACTAGTTTAGATTTGAGATAACACCCTGTGAAATGAAATGAATACTTTATTTTGTAATGTATGTAGGTACATAAATGCACTTTTCGCACGCTAGGATATATTAAATAGGTAGAACAATATAGGTTTAACAAAAATGGTCTAAAACTAACAACTTTGATGGCTCTCAATTTCTTAATTTTTGGAGATAAATAAAAGGTTGTACCTACTCAAGGAGTTCTAGACAATGACACCCCAAAAACTTTAAAAAAAAAATTTTTTTCAGCTCTTTCTTGTATGGGTCCTCTGAAAAATAATTTAATTTAATTTTTAATTCAATATTCGGTTTCTTTGAAAAAAATAATAAATCAAATCAGTGGTGTTCCATAGACCGGCCGAATAAGTCAGTCTACGCCCGCGACGTTACAGAGGCGCGGGGGAGGGCTTATGTTGAAATACACACTCTCACAGAAGCCTGCCGCCCGCTCCCCGCGCTGTTCCCTTTATCGTCAAATCCCGCGTCCCTGTAACGACGCGAGCGAAGTCTGACTTATCCGGCTTGCGTTTAGTTATTTACTCCGTTTATATTTTTAGTTATTATCATCCTTGGAAAGCCTGCAATGTATAAAACTATATACCCTACTGATAATTCTATATCTGTATAGTATCTTTCAGCTAACAAGTCCCGGCTGACACATCTAAAGATAGTAAGGGTGTATGTTCATTGTAAATTACCGACATGCATGATACAACTACGAGTATGGTTTTTCAGTTCCAAATAATACTTTTAATGTCTTAATCCAATACACAACATTTCAAAATAGTTTTATTGTTACAATCAATTTATTGCGTTCACTAATCCTTAGGTTTTTAAATAACATATTGATTGACACTAGGCCTATTTTTTCATAGTGACGAGACGAAGAATCGTTCAATTAATCGGTAAGCGACCGATCAATCGATATGGCGAGTAAACGTTTATGACAAAACGACGCATAAGTAACGAGACTCATTTGAGCCATTTCATTTATAGGGTTCCGTACCCAAACGGAGCCGATGATACCCTTTTACTAAGCCAACGATGACTGTCTTTATCCCTCCGTCATCACTAAAATTAGCACATTTAGAATATAGTGTCGATTCAAAGTGTCTCTTCACTAAAGCTCAGTTCTGAGAAGTGTCAGCCGGGACTTCTTATATGAAAGATACTATAGGTATGTGCCTATTATCTTTTTTTGTTTTTTTGTCTTGTAACACAATTTTTTACAATGTTTTTGTTTTAAATATTTAAAGAATTAAAAACACCTGTAATTTTCTTTCATTTATTTATAAACCATTTCTGCCAATTGTAATTGTTTTTTCAATTTAGTAAGTAAATAAATTTGATAACTACTCGTACATCATATTTCACACTAATATTATAAATGCGAATGTTCGTGTGTGTGTGTGTATGTATGTTTGTTACTCTTTCACGCTGAAACGGCTGACCGGATTTGGATGAAATTTAGAATGGATATAGCTTATACCCTAACTCAACACATAGGCTACTTTTTATCCCGGATAAAGCATGTCGTTGAACCTAATAACACGCGGGCGGAGCCACCGGCAAAAGCTATACATTATACTATTGTAACGGAGGTAGCTGAAAACCAGTGCCAACCAAAGCATGTTTTGACACATAGGATTCTTTGGTCGTGTTTTTATTTTTATTTATGGATTACTCTACTCAAGTAAACCTTTTCTACTATGTTAGTTTTAAGTATTTATTTTTTCGATAATATGAATAAACCAACATAAGAATTTAGTTAAATCAGGTACGAACCGGTATTCCATCAACTGCTCGAGCGACTTCTCAGCCTCCACGATGCTGAGATGCATTTCCAGCTCTTGCTCGATGTAAGCCTGGACTGCGCCCTGCTTCAGGTTGCCTCTAGCGTTGCGTCGAACTTGCGACTGCCGTTGTTTGTCTAGCGCCTCCTGTAACGGACAAATTGATGATTTAGAAATAGAAACAATATTGTGAAGTCACAATCAACGGGCTAAAACATACGAGGTTTAGAAAAAGAACTAGATAGTACGGTACGGCCAAACATACAGATTAAAAATGAACCCGCTAGCTTTATTGAAATCTTTGAATCAGAATCACTATTAAAACACAAAACAATAAAAAAGCGTTTTCTTTTGTTTCCCAAATTTCGAATAAATGGTCAACCTACGCGACACAACATGTGACTGACAATAGACGTACATATTCCCGGCGATAAATAATGCACATAGGTTTTGTAGAGCGTCGTCTCTGTCACCGGAACATTAGTGCTTCTCTTGATGGTATGTGTTAAGTTACGGTATAATACCTAGTCGGTTCTTAAATACTGTCACTGGCCATTTATTTTAAAAATATAACACCTAGAAAAAAAATGAAATGGTGTTCGATTTTCAAATATTTTTTGATTAATAATCTGCCAAACCACAATTACATTCATTAATTTTTTACGATGAAGTGGACTCGCAAAGAGGACCGAGTAGCAGTAATTGCATTGCATCGTTGCGGCCATCCACCGAAGACGATATTCAACTTGCTTCAAAAATTAAAAATCACGAAGTGGTTCGTGTACCGTACCATCAAGATGTACAATGAAACCTCTAGTGTCGATGACGAGAAAAGAACTGGCAGACCTCGTTCCGTTAGAACTCCAGGGGTCATCAAAGCAATCAAGGCGCGTATTGCAAGAAATCCCGTCCGCAAGCAGAAACTGATGGCTTTGGAGATGGGATTAACCAGAAGTACCGTAAAAAAGTACTCAATGAAGACCTGGGACTACGAGCTTACCGAATAAAGAGTGGACATCTTCTGAACGCGCGTCTGATAGCTATGAGAGCCAAAAAATGCAAAGTTTTGCTAAAGCGGTACGCAAGAAACAGACACCGCGATATCCTGTTTACAGACGAGAAAATTTTTTAATATCGAAGAGAAGTACAACAAATAAAATGACAGGGTGTACGCTACCAGCTCTGCGGCCGCTGGAAATGCCATTCCTAGAGTGCAGCACGGCCATCATCCATCATCAGTCATGATTTGGTTGGGAGCGTCCTACTATGGCCCTACTGAAGTGCATTTTTGTGAAAAAGGTGTCAAAACCAGTGCAAAAGTGTACCAAGACACGGTTTTAGATCGCATAGTAAAAGATCTGCCCCAGACACTCTTTGGAGGACGGCCATTTGTGTTTCAACAGGACTCCGCACCTGCTCATAAGGCCAAAACAACTCAGGAGTGGTTCGAGCGCCAGAATATCGAGCTAATAAGGCATCAAGATTGGCCCTCATCTAGCCCTGACCTCAATCCACTGGATTACAAAATTTGACAGGAATTGGAGGAGAAGGTCTGTTCTAAACCTCACAAAAATTTGATCATTGATTAAAGCAGTGGCTGATATCGACATGAATATGGTCCGTGCTGCTATTGATGATTGGCCGCGAAGATGGAAGGCTTGTGTGAAAAATTGTGGCAATCATTTTGAATAAATTTTGTGTTTAATGTAAGCTAATTAAATTACCTTTTTTTTAAACAAAACTTTTTTTGAATATCATAACTAGTTTTCATTTTATAGGCAATTTTGTTTGTGACGGAATTTAAGCACCGACTAGGTATATAGGATCCATGTTAGGACCGTTGTTATTTATCATTATGGTAAATTACCTAGAATTCATGCTCAGTAATGCGAAGTGCTTGCTATATGCTGATGACTTGAAGCTAATTTATCCAATCAGAGATATTTCAGATTGCCACTTGCTTCAGAAGGACCTTGATGCCGTACAGGAATGGAGCAAGCTCAGTTTTAACGGGACTAAGTGCAATGTAATATCTTTTACCAGATCCCACCAGCCTGTTCATGCAATCTACATGCTTGGCTCGGACAAGGTTGTTCGAAAAGATACTATTCGAGATCTTGGCGTCGTTTTCGATGCAAAGCTTACTTTTTACGAACATATAAGGAGCCTCGCAATAAATTGCTACCGAAGACTAGGATTTGTCATCCAAAACGCGAAGGATTTCCAGGACAATAAAGTAATACGCATTATCTATACTGCTCTAGTCAGAAGTGAGATTCAAGCAAGTTCGATTGTATGGAATCCACACAAAAATACCTACGCTACCAAGCTAGAGAAAGTGCAGAAAGCCTTCCTGAGATTTCTCTATAAAAATATATATGGCTACTATCCATTCATGTACCCAACTAAATATCTGTTGGGAATGCTTGACTTCAATTCCCTGGAGGTGAGTCTCCTTATGATATCTACCTGTCGCATGTTACGCGGAGACGCTGATTGTCCCGATTTGGTTGCTCAAGTTTGCAAACTGTTTGCGCCTGATAAATATTTACGTGCACGCTCGCATCGATTATTAGCGGTGCCTGCTGCATGTACCGTAGCACGTTGTGAATCTCCGCTTTTACACGGGATAGAAACACTTAGTGCAATCCTGGTCACAGCACCACAGTGTGATCTGTTTTATGATAGACTGATGAGTGTGACGAAAGAATGCCTAACACATTGTGAAAGCGAAGAATCAATGGCGATGTCCCCAGATAAGTAATGTTAACTTAGTGGACTCCTGGTCACAGCACCACAGTGTGATCTGTTTTATGATAGACTGATGAGTGTGACGAAAGAATGCCTAACACATTGTGAAAGCGAAGAATCAATGACGATGTCCCCAGATAAGTACTGTTAACTTAGTGCACTCCTGGTCGCAGCACCACAGTGTGATCTGTTTTATGATAGACTGATGAGTGTGACGAAAGAATGCCTAACACATTGTGAAAGCGAAGAATCAATGACGATGTCCCCAGATAAGTACTGTTAACTTAGTGCACTCCTGGTCACTGCACCACAGTGTGATCTGTTTTATGATAGACTGATGAGTGTGACGAAAGAATGCCTAACACATTGTGAAAGCGAAGAATCAATGAAGATGTCCCCAGATAAGTACTGTTAACTTAGTGCACTCCTGGTCACTGCACCACAGTGTGATCTGTTTTATGATAGACTGATGAGTGTGACGAAAGAATGCCTAATACATTGTGAAAGCGAAGAATCAATGACGATGTCCCCAGATAAGTACTGTTAACTTAGTGCACTCCTGGTCACAGCACCACAGTGTGATCTGTTTTATGATAGACTGATGAGTGTGACGAAAGAATGCCTAACACATTATGAAAGCGAAGAATCAATGACGATGTCCCCAGATAAGTACTGTTAACTTAGTGGACTCCTGGTCACAGCACCACAGTGTGATCTGTTTTATGATAGACTGATGAGTGTGACGAAAGAATGCCTAACACATTGTGAAAGCGAAGAATCAATGACGATGTCCCCAGATAAGTACTGTTAACTTAGTGCACTCCTGGTCACAGCACCACAGTGTGATCTGTTTTATGATAGACTGATGAGTGTGACGAAAGAATTCCTAACACATTGTGAAAGCGAAGAATCAATGACGATGTCCCCAGATAAGTACTGTTAACTTAGTGCAGTCCTGGTCACAGCACCACAGTGTGATCTGTTTTATGATAGACTAATGAGTGTGACGAAAGAATGCCTAACACATTATGAAAGCGAAGAATCAATGACGATGTCCCCAGATAAGTACTGTTAACTTAGTGGACTCCTGGTCACAGCACCACAGTGTGATCTGTTTTATGATAGACTGATGAGTGTGACGAAAGAATGCCTAACACATTGTGAAAGCGAAGAATCAATGACGATGTCCCCAGATAAGTACTGTTAACTTAGTGCACTCCTGGTCACAGCACCACAGTGTGATCTGTTTTATGATAGACTGATGAGTGTGACGAAAGAATTCCTAACACATTGTGAAAGCGAAGAATCAATGACGATGTCCCCAGATAAGTACTGTTAACTTAGTGCACTCCTGGTCACAGCACCACAGTGTGATCTGTTTTATGATAGACTAATGAGTGTGACGAAAGAATGCCTAACACATTGTGAAAGCGAAGAACCTAAAGTTTCGTGGCGGTAGGCCGTGGAATTGAGTTTTTCTATGCCTAAATTGTTTACGAATGCCTGTGCAACTTCATTGGTTTCCTTTGTCAGCAAAGGATAAGTCTCTACATATTTCGTCAAGTCACATTGTATAGTTAATATATCCATCCAACAGCCTGTATCGTCCACTGCTGGACATAGGCCTTTCCAGGATTTCGCCACTCTTGGCGGTCCTCCTGGAAGAAATGCCCATACTCACACACGCTGGGCAGGCGGTTTGGTGAGCGCGGTGCCGAAAACCTTGCACCAGTGACGCCGCTGCCCGTCACCAGTCTGTTTTATATAAGGCCCGGCAATTGGGGATGGATATACCGCCATCCATCGGTCCCAGGCAATAGTGGGCCGCCTGGTTTTACCTGAGAGCTGAGAGAATAACTTCGGGAGGATTTGCGAGTAAGATGGTGGTACCTCCACAGTCGAGCCCGGCATCAGCTCTACCACCTAGTTAATATATAACTAAAATTATTGCTATCTAATTCTAAGGGTCCCATTAAATCCCATTAATCCTTTCAAAGGATGTGCTAGCCGTGGTAGTTATTTCCATCGGTTGCTTTATCTTAACCGAGTGTTTTGAGAATTGGCACTCTTTACACTTTTTCACAAATTGTTCAACATCAATACTTAAGCCAGGCCAGTAGTAATATTTTTTTAAATTATTCATCACCCTATTAATCCCTGCATGACCGCTTGTAGGTAGGATGTGAAAGTCATTTAAAATTACCTTTTTTTCGTCTTTGTCTGTAATACGAGTAACATCTTTCGTAATCAGAAATCGCGGTATAATAAAATTATATTCTTTCATTTATTATATATATATAATAAATTATGTACGTACTTATCATTTGATTTATTTTTAACTATTACGAGCTCGTTTATATTAAATTGTCGACACATTAAAGCCGATTTTGAAGGCTTTAGTTTTAGTTTGACAGACATAAAATTAAATTTAAGTATGGTTAAAATGAAGAGCCATTTTCAAGTCACCATTAAAGGTGGAACCGATATATTAGTATTCGTTAAGATATTAGTAATATGGTGTATATTAGTGTATCAGTAATCCGACCAATTCTAATATCCTAATATTCCGGTATTAACTTAGCTCGGTGAATACCATATCGGTTGGAGAATATATATTACTCGGCAGTTGCAGTATTGGTTGGGTGAGAAATATCGGTCGAATACTATTCTAATCCAATGCGGGCGGGGCGAATGAGACAGAGTTCATCTGAACTGAGCGTTAAGTACGTATCGATGCTCGATTATTGACTTATTGTTAACGGTATAAGGACCATTTTGTATTGCATTTATATAAATAATGGCGTACAAGCAGCGGGATTTTTCAATTAGGTAAAACAATGCTATTTTCTTTGTCTTTTTTTTAGTTTTTATTAGTGTGTATTTATAGATAGCGTGAAAAGGTAACAAACACACACACACAAACACACACACACACACACACACACACACACACACACACACACACACAAAGTTTCGCATTTATAATAGTAGTGTGATATTATGTTATGACTTATTATGAGTCATGACATGACAAAAGTAACGAAACATGTATATTTTATTTCGAACATAGAGCAGTTTCCTTTGTTATAGCTAGGGGGTTCATTTTGAACCGGTACAATGCACATAAATGTCGTATTTTTAAACACTCGAGAAACGATATCTACATAGAGTAGGTAGTGATTATAGGTTTATACCAACTTATTATTTAAGTAACAACAAAAACCGGTCAAGTGCGAGTAGGACTCGCGCCCCGAGGATTCCTTACATATATCGCCTATTTGGTCGGCATACGTCTTAGGGCAGCCCAACTTCCACTTGTACAGCATGATTTTGTCACCCTACTTTCATTCGTCCTATGCACAAACCACCACGTTACGTACGTTTAGACGGAATAATCTATAACCAGAAATCAAATTATTTTCGTTAAAAATGTCGTTTTGTTTACAAGTTCTGAACGTGCCCCCTATATGAGATGCGAATAAAGTAGTAAGTGATCTAACCTTGAGTCTCTTGTTGACCGCGACCGCTTCCTCCATGTTGCGCTTGAGCACATTCTGCTGCTTGGCGTGAAGCGTCTCCATTTTGGCCATGGCGGTGGCGTGTTGCCGGTCTTCATTTTTGAAACGCAACATGGCGCGCTCGTTATCCGCCTTCCACTTCCGGAACTTCTCGCTCTCTTCCCGCATTTGTTTTATTAATTTCACCTGAGGAGATTGCGACAGTTTATTTAAAAAAATGGCATATATCTCTGAACTATACCGATACTGAAAATTTGCAAGTAGTTTAAAATCAAATCAAAATATTTATTTTGTAAAATAGATACATAAAGTATACTTTCTACAAGTCAAAGTTAATCTTTACAATATGTATCTTTAGAATAAAAAAATAATATGTATATACTAATAAGGGAAATACCTACAAAAAATATTTAGGTTGGGCTACTAAAATGTAATTATACACCTGCATAAAATAGAGAAATCTAGGAATAAAAATATTATACATAAATGATGCAAGGAATAAACAAATTGATAAATAAATACGGGAAATACATCCAAAAAATATTAAGGTTGGGAATAAAAATATTATTTATACATAATGCCTAATCATCCGCACCATTAGTATTGCTAAGAAGAAGGGCAAGAAACTTAGCAAACATGATTTTTTTCATTTGTAACATAAACTTAACCTATACAATTTTCTTATACCTACTTAAGTAAAGGCAAATATAAAACCATAGGAATTATGTCCAAGAGAAAAATATATATATTGATCTTAGTCTATGTACTTAATTTCTTATTATGTTTATTTATTTATTTTAAACTTGATTTATTTTATGTGCATGCCGTTTTATAAGTTCATGTATGATTCATTAAGTTACACCCCAATAAAATTGAAATTTGTTACGTTGTAATGTATAAATACATATATTATATATGTATAAAGATATTCTCTGTTAATATGCCAAGGAAATTTGTTATATTTATAAAGCTACTACTGGCTTCCAGGACAAACTTGCTAAGGGTGGGGGCCATTTTAATGTCTTATCTAGTTTTCCTCAACAATGTACAGTACAAACTGACTGTGTATTTTTGTATTTTGCCTTGTTTCGTGTATTGTTGTTTGTTTTGAATAAATTAAATTTGTGAAGATAAAAAAAAATTGAAAATTCGAATTCAGAGATTTCTAGACATGACAAGAGAAAATTTCATTTATACATATTTCTGTTTCTTGTACCGCAATTATATAATATTAATTTGTATATCCCTGGATAAATCACCAATTGGGAAAAATATAGTAAAACCCATCATAGTATGAAGTAAAGCCTACCTTAGTGCACTTCATTGCTTGTAACTCCGCATTCAGGGTAGCTCTCTTAGCTTCGTTCTTCTCCTTTATCTTGATGATGTTGGCTTGCTGCTGGTTGCGCTTCTTCAGCTCGGATATCTCGTGTTCTAGAGTCGAGACCTTCGTGCGCCGTTCCTCGTGTGTTGTGTCTTTCGACTGGACATGGAAGAATATGTGAACGTTTTGAAAGGACAATTATTTTGGGCTGACAATAGATTATTTTTTAAAAAAATTGCAGATATAAATGTACAGGCACCTGCAGTTAAAGCTCTTTATTTGTAAAAGATTACAGGTATCCATTTCACTAAAAATAAGACTGCAATCACGGTCAACGAAATGGTATGCCTAAATCTATATAATAAAGTATATAGTAAAAAGTCGTGTCTGTTGATTGGATATATTCTCGAAATTTTAAATAAAATGGATTATTGATATTTTACTGAGTCAGAAACAACATTTTAAAATTGTTGTCCGTCTGTATGTTCTTTAAATTTTTTTTTTTTTTTGTTCCTTTTTTATCTACGATCAGTCAGGAGCTGACTTTTATTAGATATGTTGACTGTCAGTTCACTTGTAGGTACTGTATTCAGCAATACAGCTTCCCTTCATACTAGACTAGGCATTGCCCTTTAGTTGTGTGCCTTTGTTCCACTTTTCACTACTTTGCTATTTGGAGTCCATAAGTGGTAGACGTTTAAGTCTATGGATATTAGATGTTGTGTTCAGCAATCCAGTATTCAGTATTTCATAGTATTTCATATCCAGTATTCTTTAAATAGATGCGTTTTTTTTATAACATAAAGGCAATAAAAAGTTTTCATAAAATACCGCCCAAGCCGAAAACGTGGCAAAGATTGCATAAACGCGGGCGGAGCTGCGGGCAAAGGCTAGTTAGAAATGAATTATTCTGTATTTTACCTATGGCGAAACCGTATTTGTAGTTACTTTCAATCATAGTGCGCTTCCTAAGAGCGTCTGTCCATGGTCCGGCATCATGACGGACCGAAGAAGCGGCTCATGTGTTTAAATGAACGTCTGTCTACATGCCATCACCTTTATATTATTTTATATATTTGTGCGTGGCTTGTCAGCTGTGGGCTGCTATGGCTTTGCACGATCCGAAATCGAAACCAAAACCGTACCAGTAGACAAATATCTTTTAAATATAACTTGACAAAACTTTACCTCTCCCCTCTCTGAATGACTTACTTACTTATTCGTTTTGTATATGTGTATTTATGTGTGTATTGGCATTTAGTATATTTATATAGGTTTAAAAAAACTGTATACTGGATACACCGATACAAAAAATAAATGTTAATAATGTTTTTATGTTTTCCTAAGGTTGACTGGAAATTTCTTTTAGGAATAAGTCCGCCATTGCCTTTTGTCTGTTCTTTGTATCTGTTCTTAATATACAAAGAACAGACAAAAGGCAATGGCGGACTTATTCCTAAAAGAAATTTCCAGTCAACCTTAGGAAAACATAAAAACATTATTAACATTTATTTTTTGTATCGGTGTATCCAGTATACAGTTTTTTTAAACCTATATAAATATACTAAATGCCAATACAAACATAATTTGTAAACGTCTTTTTTTTTGTTCAATAAAGTGTTTATTCATTCATTCATGTCTTCCAACGATGCTTCCGCTGTCCGTTTAATATTGTATTGTCCGGCTTCGGCGTCCGATATTGAAACCAGACCGTGGACAAACGCTCTAAGAAACTAAATGCATCAGTGACAACCGCATCAAAATCCGGACATCATTTTAGTTACCTTGGTCTGCTTCAGCTGCTGCAACAGCTCGTCTCTCTCCTTCTCCAGCTTTTCTATCTTCTCTTCCATGTCTCTCAATTTGGTGTGGCTTTCCAACATCTCTTTGTTGTTGGCCAGTATACCTTGAAGTATGGAAGCCTTGTACGCCATCGCTCTGTTCAGCTCTTGCAGTTCTTGGTTTATTTTTATCTGCGAGATAAAGTTTAGATTGATGTATGTTGACCTTCTTTGAAAGAAGTTTCTGACGTAAGACTTATTTATATAATTATTTATATAAGGTGACTTCAATTTATGCAGCCAAACTCATACTGGAGGATCGATAAGTGATCAGTAACACGGATCGATAAACCTGTTTGCTAATTTCGCAAAATAAAATATTGACGTCCCGTAGTAATTGACGAGTATTGTATGCCGTGCGTGAGACAGACAAACATTAAAAATTAAATTTTTAAGACCAATGTTTGTGCGGGTAGACGAAGAAATAACATTTTGTGTCGCCAACCGCAACTCATCACTGCGCCTCGCTGAACTTGCCAGTTTCCCGTAGACCACGAGGCATGCAACTGCCTCGAAACGTCGGGTGCCTTTTCTCAAACAAAAGGTAATAAAAATACATCGCGGTAGACCCGTCTAAATAAACATTAAAATGTTCACAAAAAGGGTCATTGAACCTTGTTACTGAGCACTTACCTAGGCTTCCGTATGAATTTGGCTGCATAACTTTAGGAAAACCAAAACCCAAATACTTTTAGGAAAATAAAAACGTTTGCGTTACGAAAAACCCAGTTGCCATCAATAGCAATAAAGATCTTTATCCTAAACAGTTGGCGAAAAGTTTAACTATATAACAAATACCAGTCGCTTATAATCACATCACAATAATATTATAAATGCGAAAGTCTGTATGTGTGTGTGTATGTTTGTTACTCTTTCACGCTGAAACGGCTGAACGGATTTGGATGAAATTTAGAATGGATATAGCTTATACCCTAACTAAACACATATGCTACTTTTTATCTCGGAAAAAAGCATGTCGTTAAACCGAATAACACGCGGACGGAGCCGCGGGCAATAGCTAGTAAAAACATAAACGTAGTTTTCATCACCTGTCCCATCATTCTCTTTTCCTCCTCGATCACCGCTTGATCCTCAGTCATCACCTCATCCACGTCGATCTTGTCATTTTCACTGTCATTGATCATTGACAGCTTAATCTCATGATCTATCAACTGCTCATTGGTCTGCAAATTGACCGACTGAAGATCTTCCAATCTGGACTTTATCTCCTTCAGATTACCGACTACTGACTTCTGTTTGTCATCATCTACCGACTCACTAGCGGTGAGGTTACCAATCGTTTGATTGCACTCTTCGGTGAGCTCATTCAGCTTGCGTTCGATTTTGTCCGTTGCTGCCTGGGCTAAGAGCGCTTTTTCGCATAAATTGGTGTTTTCGACTAACATGTAGCTGAGGTGTTCGGTGGCTTTCTGGTATTTCTTTTGCAGTTCGGCGTATCGCTGTCTCTCTCTGTCGAGATGTTCTTGGAATTGTTCGTTGTTTTGCTCGCTCGTTGTTGGCCCTTTGCTGAGCAGATGCAGTCTAAGCTCATTGACCAAGTTGTTTAGACTGAAATTATAAAACGGATAAAAATGGAATTATGAATTTTGCTATTTGCTTGATATTTACTTGTAAAAGGCGAAGTGGAATGAAAATTTTCAGATTAGAATACGATTTATGGCAAAATGGATCCATTGGGTAACTATAAATATAATTCGGGTCCATTACAAGATAGCAAAATCAATTAAAATTCTTTTAAACAAGAAATCTCAGCCGGGAATCGAACCCGAATCTCTATCACAGGCCAGCGACTTATCCAGTCTGTCCACTGACATATACTAGTTTATTCCCAATTACCCTGGCGCTGCGGGTCTAATGTAACGTATCGGTTGCCATCTGGTTACAAAACACTAAAAATTGCCTTCAGTATGTATTGAACCATTTACGAACTGTGACGTCACTTTAAGCACGAACGTATCCTTAGATAATCGGAATTCGGATATCAATGTTTTCGATGTTTGGCAACCAGTTGGCAACCGACCCAAAGATACATAATGTAGAGGCGTACCTCCCCGCGTGGCCTTCTAATCACTATTCTTTCGACAGTGCGGCAGACGAACACAGCACTTCAGACCATGGTAAAAGAGGGGGTCATTAGGGATTGAGCAGAAACATTGACAGGGCGATGATGATTACGATTCTTTGTCATTTACCAACTACTAGTTTAGGTGAACGAAGGTGTGCGTGTAGATAGCTGCCACCTGCGCAGGACTGCCCCGCGCGGGAATTGCTCGACGCTCCAAGAGTGCGAGCTGCAGCGCCATCTGATACTACCTTAACCACCAATGACCCAAATGTATATTCAGTGGTAGAGCTGGTGTCGGGCTCGACTGTGGAGGTACCATCATCTTACTCGCAAACCTCCCGAAGTCCTCAAGGGGGAGAGTAAGAGGACAGCTCGCAGACAGGCACAGCCAGGTGGTCCACTGTGCCTGGGACCGATTCATGGCGGCATATACATCCCAAATTGTAAGGCGTTATATTAAACAGACTGGTGACGGGCAGCTGCGTCAGTGGTTCGGCACCACGCTCACCAACCCGCGTGTGTGAGTATGGGCACTTCTTCCAATAATAGCGAAATCTTGGAATGGCCTGTGTCCAGGACGAAACAGGCTGATGAATGGATAGGTTAGGTTGACACGTTAATACGTTTAGGAGCCGAGCGGAGCGAGGCGAACCCCG
This sequence comes from Ypsolopha scabrella, assembly GCA_910592155.1. Lineage (NCBI taxonomy): Eukaryota > Metazoa > Arthropoda > Insecta > Lepidoptera > Ypsolophidae > Ypsolopha > Ypsolopha scabrella. The sequence goes on from OU342985.1 coordinate 15,350,547, forward strand.
AAGTTTGGAATAGCACTAATTAGTTACAACGGGTTCCAACTGATTTCAAGTTTTAACTGTAACATATATAATACCGGAGTATTTCAGCGGCCTTGGCGTCCTGGTTGATGATGGGCTTGTTCCGGATGCGCCTCGCGCGGTCGGCGTACCGCAGCGTGGACACTGTCTCGTCCAAGGTGTAGTCGGCGGGGCTGACGCAAGCCACCATCAGCGTCAACGCGTTGCCGCCCAAACTGTCTGGGAAAGAAAAGAAGTTTGTTTTCAATCGCTTTTCTTGAACATTATTAGGCTGGCATACAATAGATACTGAGTTTGGGATTAGTCTACGAATAAGAATTCTCTAGAAGAGTAACTCTCCTACAATTACCGCTTCGATTTTGGTTCAATTTACGCAACAAACTTACTCCAATAACAACGAAACACTCACACACATAGACAAAGCTTGCACGCGATTGGTTGCGTCGTCACCGGCACGGCACGGCGTTCTGTCAACATGGCGGCTGTTCGCGCAACACTCAAATTGAACGCGCTTCGTTCACAGTGTGCTAATCTATTTTTGGAAACCGCTAGCGGTGGTGTAATCATTTTGTTTGTTTTTAATTTTGCTCTTCTTGTCTATGATTTTGACAGAAATGACTTGTTAATTTTGCTCCCCCGGGATTGATTGTGAAAATTGGTCGTCGTCTGAAAGGTTTTAAGAGATTCCTGCTTCAGGGACATGTGTGTGTAAAATAAGGTCTTCTAGTGAAACCGTGTTGGGGAATTGTGCTCGTAGAAGCCGGGCTAATTCCAGGAAAAGACTTTGATGATTGCGTCAGTTGGTGACACGTAAGCAGCATTCGTGGCCACATTTCCTTTGATTTCCTGCTGATCCCTGCCTTGTATTTCCCCTCCATCCTACCGGCTCGGCCAGCCCTGGAGCAGCGAAACGGCACAATCAGCGAGGACCCCAGGTTTGGACTTCTGGAGGTATCTTGACGCCGTCAATATTTTACTGGACTTTTGTAAGTGTCACATATTATTATTAAAACTTTCTAATGAAATACCTTGTTACTGTCCGCTAGTGTCGTTTATCTCGTTGTGGGCCCGGCCGAGAAAATCTCTGTGCAAATCAGACGAGTAACAGGGTCTTTCATACATTTTGTTGGTAGCAGAATGCGTATGAGTTGATTATTATCAACATTTTCTGGTAGCAGAGCGTGGTTAAGTTGTTTAGTATCGGATATTAAACAACCCCGGACCAAGATATATTCTGTTTATATAAGCCGAACCGAAATTGTAGCTCCGTTGGCAGAAAATTTGTGAATTATACTTTGTTTTAGGTAGGTAGTTTGTAACCTTGCAACCTAAAGCGAGTTCAAATAGAATATTTTGTTATTTCTCATACTACAGTACTCGGACTGTGTATATGAATAGGTTTATGTAAGCTGGAAGGATATTAGGTATAGAATATTATTGTATTATGTATTGTGGATAAACATAACTTTATTAGCGCTGTTTAGGTTGTTGTACGCAGATTTAAATTGTAATTGTTAGACCTTGTTGGTGTAACTTTATAACTCGGTTGTTTGTGTTTATATAAGATATTTGGTTATAATATAATATAACGACCTATTGTAGGCTTGTTTGAGAGCACTGTTACAAGGCAGTTAGTTTATTTATATTAATAACATTTTGTATTTACCGAGTTACTGTGACAACTTGTTTGAGTGTATACATTGGGGCGCTTTGTGGTTTGTGACATTGTCAGTTCCGTCTTTAATTGTTTGTATCTCTCAATTCCCGGTCTACAATGTCGAAGACTTCTCCGAGGAACATCTTGGCCAGCCAGCTGCGCTGGTTTGTCAGCGTTCAAGGCTTGTTGGCTCGAGCTGATCGGGGCGATGCAGTCCTGGAGCGGTACTCACAGATGGAGCGTCGCCTCGAGAAAGCTGAGCAGGCGCTCATGGAGCTGTTGGACCAGGAGCTGCCACCGGAGGTAATGGCTAGCCCTAATAGTGATATGGAGCAGATAATGGACATTTATAATGAGACTACGCAGGTGGCATGCACAATAAAGAGATTGCAGTCTGGGGGTCCGGATGTCAAATTGGGCACCAGTAGTCAAGGGGTAGGGTTGCATAGCAGACTGCCTACCTTAGAGCTTGGTCACTTTGATGGATGTATGGAGCAATGGGTCGCCTTTAAGAATATGTTTACTTCTTTGGTAGACGGTAGACAGGATCTGTCCAACGCACAGAAAATGGCGTATTTGATGTCCAGTCTACAAGGGGAGGCTAGATCATTGGTACAACATCTGATGGTTGAGGAGCATAACTACGTCATCGCATGGGAGTTATTGAACAACAGATATCAGAACGTCCGGTTGTTAGCAGACGCGCATGCGAGTCAGCTGTTAGGTCTGCCTCGGGTTACTTCTAGATCGCATATCAGGGCTCAGTTACTCACACCCGTTACAGTGGCGTGCAACGCATTAAAAATGTTGGGACTACCAGTGGATGAATGGTCGTATCTGTTGGTACACATAATTTTGAGCAAGTTGCCGGCTGACTCTCGCTCACGGTTTGAACGCGAGATGGCAGAACGGGACGGCAGTGCCTTGCCTAGCTTTACGGACTTAATGAGATTTTTGGAGTTTGAAGCTAGGGCTGTGGAGTCGTCTCCGTTGGAAGTGGCGCCACCTAGCGGGAGTGTGGGAAGATCCGCTGGCACATCGCGACGCAGTGACGCCCAGGGAGTGCCGCCGTCCCGGGGACGTGTGGCAGCTCGCTTGGCTGCGCTGACTGCTGCCGTGGGGGAACAGACGTGTCCTCAGTGTGGGCGTTTGGGACATGCTTTGCGGAGGTGCCCTGTGTTAAGTTATAAACAGCTAGACACATGAACACGACCTTGTACAACATGTGAGATGAACACGCGAGCGGTGCTGCCGCCAAGCGGATATAAAATAAATGTATGTACTTCTCTCTCTCTTGCTCCTGTCCACCATTAAGATGAAGACAGTGTTTAATAAAGTAAATATGTTACTAAATAAATAAGGATATTGTTCTTGCTTCCTGACCCCGCTTCATATAAAAATTCTTCAGGTTATGGGCCCAGGTTTAAGCCAGATGGCACAGATCAAAGTTAGAAAGTAAAACAGTGCCAAAAATTGAGACTTAAAATCACAAGGAAGCAAAAATGGCGTCGTCGGCAAATATCGCAAATTACGGAACATTGCCCATTTTCAACGGGGAAAATTTTTCAAGCTGGATGTTTCGAATAAAAAGCTATATGGAATTTAAAGAATGCCTCGAAGCATTGTCAACGAAATCTGATTTAAAGACTAGTGAAGAAAAAGAATCGTTTAAGAAAATGGACGCCAAGGCACGAAATATTATCGTTCAATCTGTATCGGACAGTCAACTGGAATACATAAAAGATGAAGAAACGGCAAGTAATATGATGAAAAAGCTCTGCGAAGTTTATGAAAGAAAAAGCACGTTATCAAACATTTATCTACGAAAGACTCTCATTGGGATGAAGTGCAAAGAAAACGAAAACTTGAAAGAATATTTTTACGAATTTGATAAAATTGTAAGGAAAATTGAAGATATTTCAAAGATGGAAGAAACTGACAAAGTCACGTATCTCCTTATGTCATTGCCCCAATGTTATCAACCCATCATCACAGCCATGGAGACATCTACAGAAATATTAACAATGGAGTATGTAAAAAGCAAATTATTAGATGCAGAATTAAAAATCAAGAATACTGAGCAAAACCACACAACATCATACAGTTATACAGCGCTGCAAAATAAAGATTGTTTCAACTGTGGACAACCAGGTCATCTTGCGAGAGAATGTCGCAGCATATTTAGACAAGCACGGGGAGAACGAGTACAATCACGAGGACAAGGACAATTTCGTGGTCAAGGCCAAAGACAATTTCAAGGGAGAGTACAGTTTCATGGACGAGGACAGTTTCACGAACGAGGGCAGTTTAATAGACATGTACGAGGTCAGTATGGAAATGGAGGCAGAGGACAATATCGAGGAAGAGGTCATGGACAAGGACAAGGAAATTGGCATCAAGCAGCAGCAGTAGCAGTCGAGGAAGATGATGAGGAAAAATTTTGCTTTGTAACAGGTATTGAAGAGAATTGTTGTAATAGTGTAGACATAAATATAATAGAATGGGTTATTGATTCTGGCTGCACAGAGCACTTAATACAACAAAGTTTTGAACCATACATGAGTAATATTAATAAATTAGATAGGGAAATGAAAATATACTTGGCCAATGGGGAATATATAACTGCTACTAAAAAGGGTACTATATTATTGAGATGTAATGGTAATGAAGTGTCTATAGATGCAATAATTGTTGAAAATTTGCAATTCAATCTGTTATCTGTGAAAAAGGTTATAGAGAGCAACTGCAACATTAGGTTCAGTAACAATTATGTGGAAATTTTTAATAACAAAACCATGAAAAAGTTAATAGGTAAAAGTACAGGAAAACTATTTATTTTAGAGATGGAAATTTGCTCTAATAATGATAATTTATGCAATAGTGCATGTAATTCAGACTTATGGCACAGACGTCTAGGTCACCTGAACGGGAACTACTTAAGAATGATGAATCTACCAGCGAGTGAGGGAACCTGCAGTCCCTGTCAAATGGGTAAGTCAACACGTTTACCATTTAACCCAGTACCAAAGCCGAGGTCTTATCAGATTGGAGAACTTTTGCACACGGATGTGGCAGGGCCGATGTCAATACCCGGAATTAATGGTGAGTTGTATTATCAGGTAATAATTGATGATTTTTCACACTTCTGCGTTGTATATCTATTGAAACAAAAAAGTGAGGCCACAGACAATTTATTGGACTACATAAGACAATTGGAAACAGAGAAGGAAATCAGAGTAAAGAAGATCAGATGCGACAATGGTGGAGAGTTTAAGAATCATAAAATAGACAATTTTTGTAGGAACAGAGGTATTCTAATCCAGTATACACAGCCATACTCAGCGCAGTCAAACGGAGTTGCTGAAAGAATGAATCGAACGTTGTACAACAGAGCAAGGACTTTATTAATTGAGACAAAACTTCCAAAGCATCTATGGGGAGAAGCAGTAGCATGCGCTACATACCAGCTGAACAGATGCCCCTCATCATCCATAAATTTTCAAACACCGCAAGAACTTATGCATGGAAAGTTGAATCTATCAAAACTAAGAGTATTTGGAAGTAAGACATGGAAAATGGTTTTACCTAAAGGAAATAAATGGAAAAAGAGAGCAATTGAAACGCGAATGTTGGGATATTCTACAGCAGGATATAGATTATGGGTTCCAGAAGAGGACAAAGTCATATCTTCTAGAGATGTGAGATTTGATGAGAATGATTATGTATTTCAAGAAACAAGGACAACAAAGGGAAACAATAATTATCAATACATTGAAGAAGAAGAGGAAGAAATCAAAAATTCTAAAGTAAATGAAGTAAGCTCAAAGAAAGCAGAAGAAGAACAAATTTATGAAAAGGAAATGGAGAATGAACAAGAAACTGAAAACATCCAAGAGAATAAAACCAATGAAGACGAAACAGAAAGAGAAAATCAGAACATTAATCAACCTAATATGACACGAACAGGAAGGGTAGTAAATGCGCCAAAGAAGCTAGATGATTATGAAGTTTATACAGCATACTGTTTATACACAGGAGATCCACAAGATTACAATGATACAATGAAAAGAAAAGAAGAATGGGAAGAACCAATCAAAAAGGAAATAAAATCACATGAAGAATTAGGAACATGGGAAGTGGCAGATTTACCAAAAGATAAGAAGGCAATTGATACAAAATGGATATTCAAGACTAAACAAAATGATGTTAAAAAGGCAAGACTAGTAGCAAAAGGCTTTCAAGAAGAAAATACATACAATTGCTATTCACCAGTGGCTAGACTATCAACAGTAAGGTTACTGTTAAGCCATGCAGTACAAGAAGATTTACATGTTAGCCAATTAGATGTGCCAACAGCATTCTTAAATGGAAACTTGGATACAGAAGTCTATATAAAATGTCCACAAGGAGTAGAAATACCTAAAGGAAAAGTACTTAGACTGAGAAAAGCTTTATATGGACTACGAGAAGCTCCAAAGTGTTGGAATCAGCGTTTTCACGAATTTATTATAAAGAAAGGATTCACACAGTCTAAATATGATTGTTGCCTATATACAAAAGATAAAACATGGCTACTATTATTTGTGGATGATATTTTGACAACGGGAAAGGATCAAGGAATCATATCATTATTGAAGAAGGAATTTAATACAAACTATCTTGGAGAAGTCAGGGAATATCTGGGAATGCAAATTACAAGGAAAGCACATTCTATTGAAATCAAACAAACTGAGATGATAAAAAAAGTTTTAATAAAATTCAACATGCAAGATTGTAGACCAATTTCTACACCTATGGAGGCAAACTTTAATACAAGCTATACAGAACAAGAAATAATTAACGTTCCTTTCAGAGAACTTATAGGGTCACTCTTGTACATTTCTCTTATCAGCAGACCGGACATCACATTTCCAGTAACATTCCTGAGCAGATATTTGGAAAAGCCAACCAGTCAATTATGGAAGGCAGGTAAGAGGATCTTGCGTTATCTCAAGAGCACTATTAATAAAGGTTTAGTATACACAAAGTCTAATACATCAAAGAACATCACAGCATATTCAGATGCAGATTGGGCAGGTGATACCACTGACAGGAAGAGCACAAGCGGTTGCGCAATTTTTTACTGTAATAACTTGGTTTCATGGTTCACTAAAAAACAGTCAACCATAGCATTATCAATTGCAGAAGCAGAATACGTTGCAGGAGCTCTATCTGTAACAGAATTAATTTACATAAAAGGTTTAACAAGGGAATTTTGCAATGTTAACATAGAATCATACCTTCTCATAGACAACCAGAGTGCAATAAACATGATACAAAACAATGAAAATAGTAAGCGAACCAAATATATAGACATAAAATACCATTATATTAAGGATTCTGTGAAAAATAACTTGATTAAATTGTCATATGTACCAACTAATAATAATATTGCTGATATCTTAACTAAATATTTGTATAACTACATACACTTAAGATATTTTAACATAATTACATAAATATATAAATAATACTTCAGTTCATTAATTTTGTAATTTAAACATAAGCAAAGCATGATGTTAAAAAAAAACTTAATTATTTTTCTTTAATGTGCAACATTGAATTTATTTGATTTGTAAATTAATGTTGAGGGGGAGACAAGAGAGACAACCTTATTGAATTCAAAATTATTAAAAAAAATATATATGTTGTAGGTTTAGTAAAGATTTTTTTTAAAGTGTAAACTGTTATAAATATTTCAAGTAAAATATTAAGTAGCAATTACAAGATAATGCTTTGAATTTAAGTTGTTAATTTTATATGATTAAATAAAACAAACATGATCTTTGTAATTGAGAGGGTGTGTTAAGTTATAAACAGCTAGACACATGAACACGACCTTGTACAACATGTGAGATGAACACGCGAGCGGTGCTGCCGCCAAGCGGATATAAAATAAATGTATGTACTTCTCTCTCTCTTGCTCCTGTCCACCATTAAGATGAAGACAGTGTTTAATAAAGTAAATATGTTACTAAATAAATAAGGATATTGTTCTTGCTTCCTGACCCCGCTTCATATAAAAATTCTTCACCCTGAGTTTGCTGAGCTGCCGGTCAGTGAAAGGCGGTGCTTGGTAAAAGCCAAGCGCTTATGTTTTCATTGCATGGAAGATCATTTCGCGCGCGATTGTTCCAAGCAAGGTACTTGTTCTGCATGTGGAAGAGCTCACCATTTACTGCTGTGTGCTAACAGGTCTGGTGCGCCGGCTCCGGCACCGCAGCGCGGACCTGCTGCGAGAGGGGGAGCAGTCTTCACGTCGCAGCACCAGCGACGCGCTACGGGCGGGGGAGCAGCCTCACCGTCCGCACAGCAGCCATGTCCGTCGAGGGGCCCTCGTCCAGGACGAGGCGCGCACCCGTCGGAGTGGAGAGAGAGTTCTCGGGTGAGTCATGCACACCCTAATAATTTTGAGGAGCATGCACCTGCGGTACAGGGCTATACTGCGGGCCCGGCTAGGAGGCCCCGGGGTTGGGGGTACTCCACGGGTGAGGGGCCCATTCAAGATTATGGAAGTGGTCCCCATGTTTCTGCAACTGCGGGCCCGTCTCGGGACTCTTCGAGGGAAGAAGGCCCTACGGGCGGGGGCTTCACTTCACCGGTTAGTGGACCTCAGTTTCCCGCGCCAGTGAAGGCGCCCACTGGAAGGGAGTATAGTCGGGAGGAGCCGCAGAGATACTCGCCGCCGTCTCATGAGTACCCGCGGGTAGAGTACCACCCACCTTATTTTAGGTATGGGAGAGCGGCAGGCTACGCCCCCCCCTAGGATGGCGATGTGTACTCGCTCACCATATGTAGGGCAGTGGGTTCACCCTGGGTTGGCGAGGCCGACCAGCCAATAGCTAGCTTGCCACTCTACTAGCGCAGAGCCGAGGACGGTTCTGCTGCCCACTGCAATAGTTTGCATATGGGGTCCCCGTGGAGATTCGGTTAGGGTAAGGGCTCTACTGGACTCAGGGGCACAAGGGTGTATGGTGACTACACGGATAGTTGATATGTTGGGTTTGAACTTGGAGCCTTCTTCGGTGCCCCTTCTTGTTATTGGGGGTTTAGAAGTTAAACGTTTGGTAGGCCGAACTCATATAAGGTTTTCTTCGGTACGTTCCTCCACTTTGAGGATTGCAGCTGCAGCTATGGTTATGGATGATATCGTAGGCTGGCAGCCCTCCTCAGATATCTCCCCAACTATACTATCGTGTACGTCTAATTTAAATTTAGCTGATCCCAGGTTTTATGTTCCCGGCCCAGTGGACGTCCTCTTGGGCTCGGATGTATTGGGATGGATTCTTTTGGGTGCCCAGAAGGCACTAGGCACCTCATCACTGTTGGCGGTGTCCACCATTTTTGGACATGCTGTGTTGGGACCAGTCTTCGATGACTACACTCCGGAGGAGTCGAGGGTCGTCAATACAGCATCCCTTGCTAAGACGATGCATCGGTTCTGGGAAGTAGAAGAGCCTCCCATGGTTCCGAGGGTGGACCCGGAACATGCAGAATGTGAGGCCTTCTTTCAAGCCAACACTACGAGGCTAGCTTCAGGGAGATTTGTAACGCGGTTGCCTTTTACAGCATCCCCTCCTATTCTTGGACAATCCAGAGCACTGGCAGAGAAGCGACTGCTGGCTATGGAACGGCGCATGCAGCGTGACCCAGTGCTACGTGAGAAATATATTGACTTCATGCGTGAGTACGAAGCACTAGGCCATATGTCACCGGCTCGAGTAGATTGGAGCTCTACTGAGCATTACTTCCTACCTCACCATGCAGTATTGAAGGCTTCGTCAGGAAAGCTGCGCACCGTGTTTGACGGGTCGGCGCCTACCTCAACAGGAGTCTCGTTGAATTCGTGTCTACACTCTGGGCCAAAGCTTCATCGGGATGTCATAGATATAATTTTAAATTTCAGAAGACATCAGGTGGTGTTTGGAGCCGACATTAAGATGATGTTCCGGCAGACTGTCATTCATCCCGACGACAGGCGTTTCCAGTTGATTCTCTGGCGGGAGCACCCAGAGGACCCAGTGACAGTCTACGAGCTCAACACCAACACATATGGTTTGAAATCAAGTCCATATATAGCTATAAGATGCTTATTAGAACTGGCGGAGCGGGAGAGGGCCCGCTACCCGCGTGCGGCAGCCGTACTGACACGTGACCTCTACGTGGACGACGTGTGTACTGGGGCCCAAACAGTTGAGGAAGCTCTTATACTCAGGGATGAATTAATTGCTATACTAGCAGCGGGAGGCTACGAGTTAAGAAAATGGTTATCGAATGAGCCCCGTCTGTTAGAAGGTATTCCAGAGGATCACCAACAGAACCCTAACCTGTTTGCTGAGGTGGACGATCCTAATATGATAGCGGTTTTGGGAATGAAGTATCAACCGGTAAATGATATTTTCACGTTTCAGGTGGAACTGAAACCAGAGAGGGTATGGTCGAAGAGGACCGTGCTGTCCACCATCGCTCGCATGTTTGATCCGAACGGCTGGATCAGTCCGGTGATCTTCTCAGCGAAGTGTCTGCTGCAACGGCTGTGGATCCTGGGCGTGTCGTGGGACGAGCCGCTCACCGGGTCTCCGTTGGACGACTGGCTGGAGTTGATGTCATCGTTGGAGGAAGTCAATCGAGTTGCCTTACCTCGCCGGATCTTGCCGCCAGGAAAGTATCACGCTTCTTTGCATGGCTTTTGTGACGCCTCCGAACGTGGATACGCTGCGGCCGTATATTTACGAACCGTTGATAGTCAGGGACACGTCAATGTTGTGTTACTTCTAGCGAAAAGCAAGGTTGTTAAATAAGGTCCCCAGGATGAAGAAAAACGAAATATTTCGGTGATTCAGTAGCCTTTTACTAATAAATTTAGATATGATTTTCGGCACAACATTTGTACAGGAAAAAAAAAAGGTAAAGAGAGAAGGATGAAGTAGCAGAGACAGCTGTCAGATGACAGCTGCGTTCCGATATTAAACTTACGTTCAACATGCTCCCAGCACAAAAATATGCAATGTAATGCAAAAATTACAACAGAGAAATATTAGATTTATACAAAACAAAATTTTGAGAATTTTAAGTCAATGCAAAGATCTGATTTGATGGGAATTTAAAGTTTAAAAATCCTATTTGAAGTTATGTAATTAATAAAATAATAAATTAAATGGGGCATGTGATTACAAAATATAATATGCTACATACATAATCAAGTTGCAAAACAAACAGATATTAAGTTACTCGATTTAGTAACAAAAAACAAGAAAAATAATTAAATGTTTTCTTGACAGACTAATTTGAAAACTATTAAACAAAAAATAGAGACAAGTTTTCTTGACAGACTTGTTTGAAAATATTAAACCAAAAAATAAAAACAAGTTTTATTAAGACTAATTTGAAGATTGACTTTCGATTGGTAATCGGATGATCCTACTAAAAGATCTTCGTACGGTCCCCGATGAAGTCTGGATGTCTGCGACGCGAACAATCTTGTCCTTGCCCGGATGAATAGAAGCAACGCGTCCAGTCTTCCACAGCATAACCGGTGCGCCAGGATCACGCAGAAGCACAAGATCGCCCACTGCGATGGACTGCCCCTTGGATGCTCGCCACTTGCCCCGCTGCTGCAATTGGTTCATGTAGTCCCTTGACCAGCTTCTCCAAAAATCTTGCCGCAACTGTTGCAGAAGTTGAAAATACTTTAATTTGTATTCAGGGACATGGGAATAGTCCCAATCTGGCAGTCCTACGAGAGGGCGCCCTATAAGAAAATGAGCCGGGGTTAGGGCGGAAATGTCATTGGGATTGTCACTAAGGGGAAAGAGAGGGCGGGAATTAAGTATAGCTTCAATCTGACACAAAATAGTGCTAAATTCCTCAAATGTTAGAAGAGCATTAGAAAGAATACGCTTCAAATGATGCTTACAGCTGCGAACAGCTGATTCCCACAGACCACCCATGCTCGGTGAAAAAACGGGCTGGAAGTGCCACTTAATACCATCGTTTGCCAGCTGAGAAGCGATGTTATCATTCTGATCTATAAGAAATTTAAATAATTCGCTTAACTCACGTGCTGCTCCTTGGAAATTTGTTCCATTGTCTGAAAATATCGAGTTCATTTTACCTCTCCTTGCTACAAGCCTACGTAAAGCTGCCATAAACGCATCCGTAGAGAGATCTGTAACCAATTCTATGTGAACTGCCTTCGTACACATACAAACAAAAATACAGACATAGCATTTAGAAGTCTTGCAGCCGCGGCCCCTTCTGTCACGGACATAATAATGGCCAGTGTAATCTACACCGACTGAAATAAAAGGAGGTGCAGGCATAACGCGAGGTTTAGGTAAATCCCCCATAATAGGATGTGCTGCAGGAGGATTATGTTTATAGCACGTTAGACATTTGTGCAAGATCTTACTTGCCAGAGCCTTTCCATGTATGGGCCAGAATTTCTGCCTTACAAGAGATAATAACAGCTGTGGTCCAGCATGAAGGTATTTTAAGTGATAATAACTCATCATTAATTCGGTGAAAATATGCTTAGCGGGTAGCAAAATAGGATGCTTCTTATCATAATTAAAATCAGATAAAGATAATCTACCTCCTACCCTAAGAATATTATTTTTATCCAGAAACGGGTTAAGTGGGGTAAGATTACTACTAGGTGAAATTGGTTTGTTGACCTGTAATTTGGAATATTCTTCCGGGAAGCATGCTTTTTGTACTAATTTGACCAAACAGTGCAAAGCGCTTTCTAATTCAGTAGATTGGAGACAAGTCTTGATAGCGTTTTGTGGATTCTTACAGTTACGTTGAAACCGAAGCAGCCACGCAGTCACTCTCAACAAAGTGTTGTAATTTGAATAAAGTTCAAAGAATATGTTGCCACATTCGTTATTATTCTGCAAGGAAATATTGCATAATAATTTATTAGTATTACGTTCAGGGGAAATTGCATTAGATGGCGCCACAATTTGAGATTTTTCATATATTATTGGTTCATAAGGCTGAAATTTGGTTTCAGGCTCTGTACTAACAGATGGCGCTGTAAGCGAAGGCCATAGTCCACAAGGGTTTTTCAGGAAGGTCGGGCCAAACCACCAAATGTTGCACTTTGATAGTTTTGCTGGCTCCACACCTCTAGATAAAACATCAGCTGGATTGTCAGCAGAAGGAAGCCAACGCCAAGTATCTGGCTTGGTTAAAAGTTGAATTTTCTTTACACGGTTAGACACAAATGTTTGGAGTTTAGAAGGACAAATTTTTATCCAGCAAAGTACAACATTGGAGTCCGTCCATAGATAAGTTCGGCAATCATGCCATTTAATGGAGCCTCTAACTTTATCCATCAAAATGGCTAACAACAAAGCTGCACAGAGCTCAAGTTTGGGAATCGTTTGCGACTTTATGGGAGAAATTCTACTTTTTGAACATAGAAGTCTAGTTGAGATATAACCTTTGGCATCGATGGTACGGATATAAATACATGCCCCGTACCCTTTCAAAGATGAATCCGAGAATCCATGAAGTTCTACTTCGACATGACTATCTAACTTGACATGTCTTTCTATTTCAAGCTCATTAAAATGATGCAATTGTGTGGTGAAGTTAACCCATAAATCGGAGACTTCCTTCGAAGGAACTTGATCCCATGGGATCTGGTCTTTCCACATTTGCTGGATGAGTAATTTAGGTATCAATATACAAGGTCCTAGCAATCCTAGAGGATCAAAAATACTAGAGATTATTGATAAGATTTCTCTCTTTGTAACTTTCGGTTTTAGTTTATCTAGATTAATTTGAAATTTCAATTTATCATCAGCTGATGACCATACTAAGCCAAGTGTCTTACTCTGATCATTATCGAATAGATGAGGTATAGATTCAGACTGATGATCCTTAACACTATCAAGAATCTCAGTACTATTTGACTTCCATTTTCTTAGATGAAATGAGGCTGTACTTAATATCTTGTTGACTTCAGTGACAGTTTGACTTAAATCAGCCTTATTATCGCTAGACGTATTTAAATCGTCAATATAAAAATCTCGGTTAATAACAGAAGCCGCCTTTGGGTATTTTTCTTCAAAATCGATTGCCAACTGTTTTAGACAACGAGTGGCCAAAAAGGAACCTGATGTGGTACCATAGGTTATTGTATTTAAAGCATATACTGAAATTGGTTCAGATGGGCTTTCTCGCCAAAAGATGCATTGAAGGTATCGTTGGTCTGGGGAAATCCACACACAGCGGTAACATTTTTCGATATCAGCGCACACGACATATTTGTGTACTCTGAATCGCAATAAAATTGATATTAGTTCATCCTGAACAATGGGACCTGAATACTGCAGGGAATTTACGGAATAACCGGAATCAGAGTTGCAAGACCCATTGAATACTACTCGGAGCTTAGTGGTAGATTTATTTACATTTAACACTCCATGGTGTGGGAAAAAATATTGTACGAGCCCTAAGTCATCAGATGATAGTCTCGTCATGTGACCTAAGGCCTCATACTCCTTCATGAATTCTAAGTACATTGATTTTAAAGCAGGATTTTTGTTGAGTTTAGTCTCTAAATGTTTGAATCTTTGCAATGCCACCCTACGTGAATCACCGAGATATGAAGTAGGTAATTTGAAGGGGATACTAACAACGAATTTGCCATCAGAAGCACGAGTTGTGGTGGAAGCAAATATTTCTTCACATTTTTGATCATCATCTGACAAATCCATGCTTTTATTAGTACACTCCTCCAGTTCCCAGAATTTATTTAGTTGAGAGTTTAAAGTAAGGTTGCATCTTACCTTGACTTTAGAATTTTGGTGGTCTGTGTTAAATGGTCCTGAAATGACCCATCCTAGTTTGGTTTTTTGTAGAATTGGTAGGCCCTCACCAAGGCGATACTGCCCAATGCAAAGTAGGTCGTAGAAGAGTTGAGCTCCAATAATTATATCAATATCAGATGCAGTATTATAGTTTTCATCAGCCAGCTTGATGTGCTGTGGAAATTTAAATAGATTTCGGTTACTATCGGTTAGAGTCAAAGAGGATAATTCGCATATTTTGGGAACTATCAGACAATTTAGGTTGGTTTTAAAAGAAGTTGTTTTTGATATTAGTGACAAGTTACACTGTTTGGTTATATTCGATGATTTGTCGTTAATTCCCAAGACCAAAATATTGGTAGATTGAGTGGACAAGTCCAACCCGAGTCGGCTTAGAGCGGCCTGGGAGACAAAATTAGATTGAGATGCCGAGTCAAGCAAAATTTTGCATACTTGTGGCTGTCCCTTACTGTCAAGAATATTAACTTGAGCTGTAGATAAAAAGACATGAGAGTCATTGGTAATGGGCTTGGTTGAATTCAACTTTGATACCATTGAAATGGTATTCTCCGAAGAGATTGGTAGATTTTTGCTGTCACTTACTGTCGCTGGATAAGTAGTGGCCGCATTATTGGTGATAGGTTGCTTGCTAAGATGCAAGAGAGTATGATGACGACTTTTGCATACTCGGCATGGGCTGGCTCGGCAAGTCGGCAACAAATGATTGGATCTGAGACAATTAATACATAGTTTCATACGCTTAACCTCGCGTATGCGTGCACTTACTTGTAGGGCCAAGAATTTTTCACATTGATTGATGAAGTGACCAGCGTTGCAATATGGACACGTAACCCGTGGTTCTCCGTCTGCTTTTCTAAGACCCGCGGCTACAAATGTCTTCTTAACGCTTTTCTGCTGCATGCCGGATGTTGCAAAATCTTTCGAGTCGAGGGTCTCGAGTAGATCGGCTTGCCTCTTGATAAAATTCCTGAAATGCTGTAACGAAGGCAGTTCATTAGAATGGTCACCAGTTTCCTCCCACTTTTTTTGCATTCTTTTATCTAATTTGTTTAGCAGAAGAAAAATTAAAATAGTATCCCAGTCAGCTGTTGGGACATTAAGTTTAGAAAGTGCACGCAAGTGTTTCGAAATTGAATCACAGAAATTTCTTAGGGACTGACTTGTATTAGTCACATTCATGTCTACCAATAGCGCCTTTAAGTGATTGTGCACCAAAAGATTTTTGTTATTAAAGCGTTCACATAAAATTTTCCATGCTATGCTATAGTTTTCCTCGGTTTTGTCAATATCGCTTATCACTTCAAGGGCAGTGTCCTCAAGCTGACCGATGAGGTAGTGGAACCTTTCAATGCCCCTCAAAGACATATTTTTGTTAATCAAGCTATCAAACGTGTCCCTAAATTCCAGCCAAGTATTGGCATCGCCATTAAAAATTGGTAGGGATATATCGGGGAGCTTTACCCGGCTGACAGATTCAGAAGAAGCACTTGCCTGAGGCATGGTTTGAGGTTCCGTCACATATTTGGACAATAAATATTTAAACTTTGACAATACCTCGAAATACGCGTCCTCAAATTGACTTCTTTCCTGTACCTGTTCCTCGATATTCTCAGACAAGAGCTCAATTTTGTGTTGCACTGCCTCAAATGAGCTATACATAGATTTTAGCTTAACTGTTCTGTCCCCCAGTTCCAGCACCTGCTCTGCAGACAAAGGTTCTGTTAGATTTACAATATATTTTCGCGATAATGTTACTCTGCCTTTGAAATAACTACGACTGCGAGTTAAGGCCGCCACGTCAGCTGGAATCGCCATGCTTTTTGGCGGTGCAGTCATTTTTAATTGGGGATTTAAATAGAATTTTTAGGTTAACTTTGCATGTAATAAAAGGTCAAATTATTAGATTTAACTGTGGCTAAGGATGGGGATGAAAGGGAATAGAAGGATACCAGCTCAAAATCAAATAGTATACGTATCCTCTCGTAGCCGCAGTATGGTTCTTCTGCACTCCGGAGCCCAGGCCTGCGAGGATCCTCTGCAGGCAGCGTGTTCAGGTTGATAATCGACTTCTACTCGACGATTTCACGACGTCGACGTGCTGAGATGACGCTCGGAACCAAACCTTTTGTTCGATTCTGATGATCACGATGACGACGTACCAAATCCGCAATTTATTCTCCGATCGTCGATTATTTCCAAAAAACTAGGGGTCACCATGTTAAATAAGGTCCCCAGGATGAAGAAAAACGAAATATTTCGGTGATTCAGTAGCCTTTTACTAATAAATTTAGATATGATTTTCGGCACAACATTTGTACAGGAAAAGAAAATGGTAAAGAGAGAAGGATGAAGTAGCAGAGACAGCTGTCAGATGACAGCTGCGTTCCGATATTAAACTTACGTTCAACAAAGGTTGCTCCCATACGTACTCGTCTTACTATTCTTAAATTGGAATTAAGCGGAGCTCATCTTTTAGCTAGATTACTGAATCATATATCTCGGGTGTTAGCTGCCAATGTTGATTTTCAGGATGTGTATGCATGGTCGGATAGTCAGGTCGCGCTAGCATGGTTGCGCGCGGCTCCGCAAAACTTAGAGATTTTTGTAGGAAACCGGGTTTCGCAAATTCAGAACATGGGTATTCATATTAATTGGAGGCATGTCCCAGGTGAATGTAATCCTGCAGACTGCGCATCGAGGGGCTGCACAGCGCCGGAGTTGGTGTCACATGCTTTATGGTGGGGTCCGGAGTGGCTCAGGGGACCTGAGTCTTCTTGGCCTGTTCAGCAAGTAGATAGGACGACCCAGATTTTACCAGGGCTGCGTGTGCATGCTTTAGTTGCAGAGACCGATTTAGATCCTGATTGGCTGACTGGGAGATATAGTAGTTTGGACAAATTACTAGTGGCATGGCAGGCCCGTTCTCGGTCAAGACCTCCACTCTTCGTAATGCTCGGATTGTTAAGGCTTACCTGTGCGTATTTGTGTGCTTGTTCACCAAGGCCGTCCATTTGGAATTAGTGTCCTCGTTGTCCACGGAGGCCTTCGTTGCTGCGTTAGACCGTTTTGTTTCGCGTAGGGGTCTACCTTCATTGATCCGCTCTGACAATGGCACAAACTACCAGGGTACCTCAAACTATTTGAAAGATGTGTATAAATTTTTAGAAAATAATTGTGTTAGTTTAAGTCATATCTGCGCCCAGAGGGGGATAACTTGGCGGTTCAGCCCGCCAATTTGTCCCCACTGGGGTGGGATTTTTGAAGCCGCCGTGAAGTCAGCTAAGACCCACCTCCGCCGCGTCATCGGGGAGACCGTTTTAAGCTTCGAGGAGCTCGTCACTATGTTCTGTAAAGTTGAGGCCGTCCTCAATTCTCGTCCTCTCTGTCCCCTGTCATCTGATCCGAACGACCTCGAGGTCTTGACTCCTGGCCATTTCTTGATTGGGCAGCATCTTACTGCCCTGCCGGAATACCCCTGGAGGGAAGAACGTACAACCCGGTTGTCACGTTTTCAAATGTTGCAACAAATGGGCCAGGACTTCTGGAATCGTTGGTCGTTGGAATATCTGCATTTGTTACAGCAGCGGGTGAAGTGGACAGACAGGACCGAACCTCCGAAAGAAGGAGACTTAGTTTTATTGAAGGATGCAAATTTGGCATCTCTACATTGGCGCCGGGGTCGCATTATCAAGTTAATATACGGTGGGGATGGGACTCCTCGTGTAGCTGAGGTGTTGGTTGGAGGTTCGATTTTGCGACGAGCTGTAGCAACACTCTCCCGGCTCCCGATTGATTGAGCTAGCGTTCTGATGGGGGCATCAGTCCGGAGCGGGGGATTGTTCGCGCAACACTCAAATTGAACGCGCTTCGTTCACAGTGTGCTAATCTATTTTTGGAAACCGCTAGCGGTGGTGTAATCATTTTGTTTGTTTTTAATTTTGCTCTTCTTGTCTATGATTTTGACAGAAATGACTTGTTAATTTTGCTCCCCCGGGATTGATTGTGAAAATTGGTCGTCGTCTGAAAGGTTTTAAGAGATTCCTGCTTCAGGGACATGTGTGTGTAAAATAAGGTCTTCTAGTGAAACCGTGTTGGGGAATTGTGCTTGTAGAAGCCGGGCTAATTCCAGGAAAAGACTTTGATGATTGCGTCAGTTGGTGACACGTAAGCAGCATTCGTGGCCACATTTCCTTTGATTTCCTGCTGATCCCTGCCTTGTATTTCCCCTCCATCCTACCGGCTCGGCCAGCCCTGGAGCAGCGAAACGGCACAATCAGCGAGGACCCCAGGTTTGGACTTCTGGAGGTATCTTGACGCCGTCAATATTTTACTGGACTTTTGTAAGTGTCACATATTATTATTAAAACTTTCTAATGAAATACCTTGTTACTGTCCGCTAGTGTCGTTTATCTCGTTGTGGGCCCGGCCGAGAAAATCTCTGTGCAAATCAGACGAGTAACAGGGTCTTTCATACATTTTGTTGGTAGCAGAATGCGTATGAGTTGATTATTATCAACAGCGGCCACAGCAGCTAAACAGACGATGAGTTTTAAAAATGTTTATTTACTTACGTATGAAATGTAATTTCAGTATTTTTCATATCCGTAAGGCTTCTACACCACTTCACGACCCACGAAGGCATATTTGTAAAATCAATTGGCGTGAAAACACAATAATATGCACAATCGAAACTTTCCGCAGCACAAACACACGACTCAAGGTGTTACGAACTGGCGCACCACGCGGTACTTATTTTGCGCCCCGCCCTCCGCGGTATCTATTTCTGATATGATGATGATGGTTCTTATTCGTAGGGATTAGTCCACAAATTTAAGGTTGCTCAGCGAGCTATGGAAAGAGCTAAGCTCGGTATAAATTTGATGGATAAGGTTAAAGTAATCGACATAGCTTCCAAGATTAGCAGACTGAAGTGGCAGTGGTATCTGCCGAAGAACAGATAATCGTTGGAGTAGACGAATTCTCGAGTGGAGGCCACGTTTAGGACGACGTAGTGTGGGACGAACTGCATCCAGGTGGACCGATGACCCGAAGAAGATCGCTGGTCATGGCTGGATGAGGAGGGTACCTTGGGAGAGGCCTATGTCCAGCAGTGGACTGATGTAAAGTAGGCTGATGATGATGACAATATAGGTAGATACAATACAATCAGGAATTAGTGCAAATTGATTTTGCAATGCAAGTGCTCGTAAAGACCTATTTTATCAGTCTCTCGCGCGCCGCGGTCGCGACAAGCCGTGCGCAAAGTTTTTGAATTTTACCGTGCGCATCAGCGTCGGCCGTGCGACTCACGCACCTACCTACATACCTACTCAGTAACCAGTTTTAAAATAATGACGACTACAAAGGATACTTTGATAATAAATGAGTTATTGTGCTTCGTGCAGTGTAAAATCGATGTTATGGACGTTACTAGCTTGATGCAAATATGTGAATCGCACTTTAGTGAAACAACAATAGAAGAATCGGCAAAAGTGCTTGCTCATTCAACCAATAATCGTTCTTCGCGACGAGGGGAAGGAAAGGCTAAGCGCTTGACACAGGACATCATCACGATCTTCAAAGAAAAAGACGCGGCGTCACTTCCAACGTTTGTAGCCAAATACCTGCACCGACTGCCGCCGGTCTATTTTGACCACATAGATGCCACTTCCCTCTTGAAGGATATACTTATCTTAAAACAAGATTTACAACGTATCAAGACCGACTACGTATCGACATCAACAGTCGCCGAGCTACAAGAAAAAATTGTCGAACTTCGTGGAACAGTGAATGGTCTGCAAACTGAAAATCAAAACTCAGAACATCTGACCCTAGGTAGGCCGCAGGAGTCAAACAACCTATATAAAAAAGAGACTAACGACCTTAATCAACATCGAAATCTACAAAAGGAGGGTAAGCGGAGAAGACGCAGTAACCGGCCACATTTCAAAAACTCGAAACTTCCAACGGACGCAGCTATCGGGGTGCCTACCGAATTAACAGCGCTTGCGCAAGACTCTCAGGTGCCACCGCAGCCGCCATCTTTACGCAAGCAACGCACTATCCCCCGCGCCCCCGCTCGCCCTTCTTCGTCGACTGCGCATGTAAACGAGAAAAATTCGAACGCGTTTAAGCGCTTGAACAGCACACCTCTTAACTGTGATATACTTTTTGACGATACTATTGTAGATACTGCCTCTAACAACGAAAGTTTTCTAACCGTTGTCAGTAAGAAAAAGAAATATAGAGAAAAGAGGAAGACTGAAATACTGAAAGGAAAAGCAACCCTGACGTCTAATAAAATAAAGGTTGCGCCTAGACTATCTTACATATTCGTAACAAGATTTGACGTGGAAATAACTGCTAAGGACATTACTGACTTCATCAAAGAGATTGGAAAAGAGGCCATAAAGGTAGAGAAAATCAAACCTTACTACGAGACCAACCATTCATCCTTTAAGATTACAATACTGCAGGCGCATGAAACTAGCTTTCTAAGTGAGGAATTTTGGCCATCTGGTATCGAATATAAACGATATGTTTTCAAGCAGCGATATGGCAGCAGTAAGAAAACCTCCATTTGTGATAACTAGTATGGCCTCTTTCAACTGCGAATCAGTTAAAAGAGCGAGCCAACATGTACGTGAGCTGTGTAAAAACAATGACTTTATTGCGCTGCAGGAACACTGGCTCTTCCCTGAAGAACTTGACTACATAAACACTATTGATGCCGAATTTACATATAGTGGCTCCTCGGCCATTGATACTACTGCAGGTACGATAAAGGGCCGGCCATACGGTGGAGTTGCTGTCATGTGGAGAAAAACACGTTTCCAAAACGTAATCCCACTCGACACAGGATCGACGCGAGTTGCAGCTATACGAGTTGATGTGGACGAGAGAAGCTTCATCGTGATGTCCGTATACATGCCGTGTGACAGTGAGGTCAACCTACCATTGTTTACCGAGTGTATGGGTGTGATTAGTGCAATAATAGGTAATAATGACGTGGAATGTGTTATAGCCCTTGGTGATTACAACGCCAACCTTGCGAAGATAGACACTCTTTTCGGTGGTGAGCTGATTGAATACTGTCGTGAACTGGACTGGGTATGTGCTGACTTTTCTATATTAGGAGCTGACTCGAACACGTTTACCTATCGTAGTAGTGCACACGGTACTACGAGCTGGCTCGATCACTGCATTGTCACGTCGGCGGCTATGAACCTCGTTACTGAAGTATGTGTTATAAACGATGTAAACTGGTCAGACCACTATCCTCTCATAGTAAAATTTAATATCAATGTAATAGTGCCAAAAATAAAAATAAATGTTGAATGTAACAAAATAAATAAAATTATATGGGGTAACAGGGCTGACTCACAAATACATAAGTACAATGAGTTATGTACCAAATATTTAAGCTCTATTGTGTGCTCTGAACTTAACTGCGCAGATGAATCATGTAGAAGTGGCGAGGAACACTGTAAACTGATCGATGCATGCCATGATAATATAGTAAAATGTTTAAGTGACGCTGCCGTGCACTCATATGTGGGAAGCTCTAAACGCAAACAGCAACAAGTTGTGGGATGGAACCTTCATGTTAAGGACTGTCATGCTAAAGCAAGAATAGCTCACCAAACCTGGTTGCTTTATAACCGCCCAAACGCCGGGCCTGTCTTTGAAAACATGAATAACTGTCGAAAGATGTTTAAAAATAAATTAAAATGGTGTCAGAAAAACCAAGATAAAATTAAAATGAATATCATAGCAACGCTTAGATACAATAAGGACTTCGGTAATTTTTGGAAAGAGACAAACAAACTTAAATATAAATCGAGCTTCCCAGTGTCAGTGAACGGCAGTCATAATGAGAGTGAGATTGCTCATATGTTTATGAATCAATTTATGGTGGATAGCACAATAAAATGTAATAACTGCGGAGCGCTTGCCCCTGACTGCGTCTGCCTTGGCACGGGGTGCGACACTCCACCCCCCTCGCCCGCGCCTGTGCCCGCGTCCGCGCCCGCGCCCGCGCCCCCGCCTGCGCCAGCGCCCGAGCCCGCGCCCGCGCGCTTATCGCTGGCTGATACTAGTTCTCGCGCGCTCCACGTGACAACCGAACAGGTTCGTAAGTGTGTAACATCCATGAAGCGCGGCAAGTCCCCGGGCCACGACGGGCTCAGTCTCGAGCATGTGCTGTATGGTGGTACGTTACTATATCACAGACTCGCCTGGCTTTTTAATGCTTGTATTGATCATAGCTATTTACCTAAAAACTTCATGAAAACAGTCGTAATTCCTATAGTAAAGAACAGAACAGGTGACCTTTCGAGTCTTTCCAACTATAGACCTATATCATTAGCAACAATTTTTTCAAAAATTACAGAAAGATTGATTAATACTCACTTAAATGAAGAAAATATGCCAATACATAAAGCTCAATTTGGTTTTCGTACAGGATTATCTACTGATCTTGCGATCTTTGCATTAAAGAATACGGTGCAATATTACACCTCCAGAAAAACACCAATTTATGCGTTTTTTTTAGACCTGAGTAAAGCTTTTGATACGATTTGTTATGATAAGCTGTGGGATAAGATAAGAGGCACAAAAGTTCCATGTAAAGTTATTGATCTCCTAGAGTATTGGTATAATAACCAGACAAACCACATTAGATGGGGAAAGTCTAATTATATTTCTAAAGAATATAGATTACACTGTGGTGTTAGACAGGGTGGTTTAACTTCGACTCGTCTCTTTAATCTCTATGTTAATGGATTGATCGAGGAACTCAGCAGCATGAGAGTGGGTTGTCACATAGGCGGTGAATGCGTAAATAACTTAAGCTATGCCGATGACATGGTGCTGTTGAGTCCCTCGATCACTGGTCTAAACAAACTCATAAAAGTATGCGAGCGCTATGCGACCATACATAGTCTTAAATATAATGTAAGTAAAACAGAAGTACTGGTTTTTAAAGCAAATAATAGTGATGTTACTCACACTCCATGTATCAGTCTGTGTGGATCTCCCCTGAATGTTGTGAAAAAATTTAAATACCTGGGTCACATTCTTACAGAAAATCTTAAAGATAACAATGATCTCGAACGACAGAGACGTTCCATTGCAATGAAGAGTAATATGTTAGCCAGAAGATTCACCCAGTGCTCGGGTCAGGTAAAAATCACCCTATTTCAGGCGTACTGTCAGGCCTTCTACACCAGTCAGCTTTGGTCGAACTATACGCAGAGTGCTATGAACACTCGGCGTGTTCAGTATAATAATGCTTTTAGATCAATGCTAAAACTGCCTTGGCGGTGTAGTGCGTCAGGCATGTTCGCTGAGAAGGGGGTAAATGACTTCTTTGGCCTCATGCGTAGGTTAAAGACCTCGTTTCATAAAAGGATCATGAATTGTGGCAATAGCATTGTTAAAGCTACATTTTTGTCAGTTTATCAACTTTCCAAACCTTTCTGTTCGATTAAGAAGAATGACAATATTTGCAAAATGCCAAAGCAACCCAGTCGCCCTGTTCCCCACTCTCTTGCCGAATAAATATTGTCAATACTACCCAGTCGCCCTGTTCCTCTCTCACTTGATGAATGCATGTAATAGTTTAGTTTAGGTTAAGTAAGTATAGTTTAGAATTATTTATTAATTAATGACATAATTTATAATGTAAATTAATTTGTATATTTAATCATTTAATATTTAATGATTTCAAATCTTGAAAAATTGCAAAATTTGTAAAACATTATTATTTGTAAAATATGGGTTACATGCCTGAAATAAATGCCTTTTATTTTATTTTATTTATTTATTTTATATTATACTTCAAAACTGTAGTCAAAGTCAACTTTACTACACTAGCGTTTTATTTTTCTTTTTCTTAATTTATTGAAAAAATGTTTCCAGTCATTTCTTTTGTTCCTATAGAGAGTAATTGTGTTTGTGTCATCTTTGTGTCAGCCATACATAACTGATATATTCGTATATTACGGGATAGAGTTTATAATAATGGAACAAAGTTTAATTTTTAGCCTAAATCAAAAAAGCAATAAAACGTTGTTGTGCGGCTTAAATAGATACAATTTGGGAGGCGAAAATATAAGTGGCTCTACTTTATGGAAATGTGTCAATCGGCTTTCGTGTGCTGCATCTGTTACATTAAACAAAGAACAAATCAAAATTATAAGAAAATCTGAGCATACGTGTGAACAGTCTTCATCAAAAAATCGCTAAAAATGTAAAAGAAAAGTTTGTGAAAGTTTTTAGCCTGTACAAGCAA
Source organism: Ypsolopha scabrella (assembly GCA_910592155.1). NCBI lineage: Eukaryota > Metazoa > Arthropoda > Insecta > Lepidoptera > Ypsolophidae > Ypsolopha > Ypsolopha scabrella. The sequence goes on from OU342985.1 coordinate 15,375,400, forward strand.
TTTTCGAGGAGTTTTATGCTATTGATGAAAACGATGAATCCGATGATTCTATAGTAACGCCATTATTTGAAAATAAAAAACGTACACTACATCGTGCTACAAAAAAGTTTTTAGAAGTGAACAAAACTACATTTGAAAAATTAGATGACATAGAGGTACCACAGATGTTGAAAGAAATTTTTTTGCTGTGGGAAGATGGGGCCAATGAGAAAATTTTAGTATTTGGTACAAATTTTGTACAAAAATACATTAAAATTTCTACTGATAAAATATGTTTTGGAGACGGAACTTTTGAGGGAACTCGAAAGCCTTTCGAGCAATTGTTTACCATTCATTTGGACATAAAATGACGTAAAGTGCGGAAGAGCGTACCAATATAGTACCAATGCTTTACGCTTTACTACCAAATAAAAAGATGGCGACGTATGTACGTTTATTCTCTTACCTCAGAGATGAACTTAATGTTGTATTTAAGAAATACAAAGCAGACTTTGAAAAAGCGCAAATCAATGCTATACATGAAGTTTTGCCAGAGTGCGAAATCAGTGGATGTTTTTACCATTACAATCAAGCCATTTGGCGAAGAGCAAATAAATTGAAACTGGAAGAGACACGAGAAGGGCGGAAATTTGCTGAGCTTGTGCCTCTTTTACCAAAACATTTGCTGCTTAATGGTTGGACTGCAGTAATAAATAACTTTCCTGTAAAAACTGAGGCTATACAGGAATTCGAAAAATATTTTGCTAAACAATGGTTGTCGAAAAATTTGCTTGCAGAAATCAGATGTGCTTACGAACGCCATCGAACTAATAATAGTTTGGAAGGGTGGCACAGTCGATTAATCAAACGATTCCGATGCAAGCCAAACTTTTTATTATTTATCCATTTACTACGCAAGGAAGCGATCTATCGGGAGTCGAGAATTAAAAATTTACTTTTTGAGAACCACAAACGTAGGAAACATGATATTTTATTTGATAGAAAGCAACGAAATGAATTATTTAGGATGTATTGTACATCTGAAACGTAAAGTAAAATTATATAATAACTAATACACTCTAACTTTATACACATATAGGCAGTGAGTGAGTATTTGAGCTGTGACAAAAGTTGCGGTCTTTTAATTTCCGTAATTATAGAGAAGAATTAAATTCCATTAGTTAGAATTAAGCTTACTTTTTATTTTTATTTTAAGTTACTGTTTATTTCCTATTTTTCATTTCCTCGTGTTTAAAGAATTCCATTCAGTTAATTAGAATTAAGTTCAGTTTTTATTTTAAGTGACTTTGTTTCATTCCTATTTTTCATTTCCTCATGTTTAAAGAAGAATAAAATTCAGTTAATTAGAATCAACTTCCTTTTTTATCTTTAGTGACTAATTGTTTCAAATACCTATATTTAGTATTTAGTTTTATTTTATTGATTTTACATTTTAGCAGAACTAATTATGCCTGTGCCTAAAAACTCATTGTTCTATTTCTTTCCTTTGACTGGACTTAAATCATGCTATTTAATCATCATGGAGAGAATATGTTTGGAAAACAGCATATCGAGATGCCAGAAGCAGGGTGTATCGTCGATTGAACGCATCAATCGAAGCGCATCTATGGCTTAGGATTGTTACGCACCTTTAGCCGATCTCTTTCCTTTCTCTTTCAATTCCTTTCCTTTGAGACATTTAATTGACATTGTGAAATTCAATCATTTTGTCAACGACAAGATTTAAACATTCATTCTTTGTAACATTTATACAATTTGTTACGGGCACGATGTGACAGTTAAACAATGTGGGAATATTTAATTTTGACGGAGGTACATAATAAGATTTTGACATTTCGTCACTTAAACATTGATACCATTGTACATTGTACATTTTAACATTAAGGCGATTTGTCTTGTAGGACGTTTTGACATGTGTACAGCCAAGTCCCGAAAGGACAGAAATGAGGTACGAATGCATCAAACTGAAAATAGCTTATTTCCGTCAACTTGGCAAATTGCGTGCAAAGAAAAAGAATGCCCGCCTAAAGTTCATTTGGATTATTTATTGTTTGTTTCTTTCTTTAATTCATTTATTTACTCACACTATGCATTGAAAAACGTAGTACACGTGGGTAAAGGCAATAACTTACTCGTAACGTTTAAAACACTAGAAGCAGTGGCGTGAATAAGATTTTTACGTAGGGTAGGCACAAAACTACTATTCAGGTACACTTCTCCACTACACTTAACACAAGAATAATTTTCCATTTCAATTGATAAGTATAACAGAAACAGCAAAAGATATTAATTTATTGCCGTGCGCGATTTGTTTACAAACGAATAAACTAATATGGCGGCGCCGGTGATTAAAAATAAAATGCTACTAAACAAACGCGCTCACATATTTTGAGCAACGCGATATAAGATTTTGGACTATTCGAATAAGTTAATTTACAGATAGTTCAGACTGTAAGCATGCAGATGTCGCTAACTCTCTGTACTAATAAAATGTAATTCAAAAGTAATCTTCGACCACATCAAGCCGGACACTTGCAATACGAAATTAGCCCCTATAATGAAAGAGATAAGATAGGTAAAAACGTGGTTGCTTCACACAGGCGTTGCGTATTTTAATGAGATTGTGTTCGTGCTTGGCGCGAGCCGCTGACGTCATGGGAGTATAGTTACAGATGCACACATAGAGAATTAGCATCGAATTTTAGTTATGCTGGCTGCCACGGTAGCGAGCGCTGCGGAGCAGGCAGGTAGGTATTTCAAAGAACGGATGAAGCTTCCCTGATTATAATATTGAAATAGTTGTGTGTACCTTCCTATATTTAAATAGATAGTGGTCTAGTTAGCTAAGCCAAACCCAGGGTAGGCATTGCGTATTTGCCTATATGAGATGCACGCCACTTAGAAGTCGAAAAATTCAAATCTTAGGTTGATCTTGCTTGCACCCTGCCTTAAAGAGAATGTACACAACTAAGTAGTCACCTTGTAACAGCCTGGTGAGCTTGCTATCCCTATAGCTGATGAAGCTCCTATTGGTTTCGTCCCCGAGCGCCGAAATGACGTTCCCTAACGCCAGCAAACCCTGGTTTATCTTCACTCCTTCCTTCAGCCGCTTGCCGGTGGCCTTTGTCTTCTTTAAACGTTCTGACCCCGCCAAGTCTACTAGGTGGAACTTTGACGTTGTTGCTATGTTCCTGGGAAGAAGCAATGGTCATTAGTGCGTTGAGTAATCGGATTTCTGTTCATTTATTGCTCGAAAATTTACAGAGAACAGAACTTTTTTTTTTTAATTGCTGTTAATTTTATAAATAAAATGCTCCGTTGAGCTACGAAACATCTTGACAGGAGGACGAAAAAAGCGATTTGTATTCACCTGCTGTATTGACATCCCAAATCGCTCTCTGTAATAAATCGGAAAAAACCAGCACGTTCATACCTATATTTACGCGTGCTAAAAAGAGAAGGACGTATGGGTTAACTATAGTAGAAATGAAGGAGACGGATAGGTACTTAATATGGAAGCTTTTGTACATAGATCTTTTCGGTCTACGTGCTTCGATAAGAACTTTAAGAGCCCATAATACCTCAATTCGCAGTCCTGCTCTAACGCTTCTGCTTTTTATCTGTCTATCCTACTCTAATCAGATGCCGCGCACGCAAAAACATCAGTTATTTTGAAATCGCGACTACACTGATGGTTTTTTCATTTTTATGGAACAGTCTGCAGCTGCTTTATACTAAAGTCGTTTGCAATAGAATCCAACAATCATGTAAACAAACCAAATTGTCACGATTACTCCGTAATCACATACATTTGACGATCAATTATGAACATAGTCTGATTTCAACGAACGCACCATTGTTTTCACATTATCTTCAACACGATTTAACTTGTATTTAAATTTGTTAAAACATTTGCAACGTAAAAATTTCAAAGTATTTGACAAGCTGTCATCTTAGTTTTTTACTCATCGAACTCTATAAGTCATTGAAAAGTTAGTGTTGTTCGTAATCTGAAGTTATCTTTTATTTTTAATTTAATAAATTATTTTAATTTAATATTATTTGAATACAATAAAAATTTTTTTTCAAGAGCTTAATATAATTAACCAAAACGGATTGTATCCTAAGCCATAAAAATAATGGTTAGTTTTTAAAAATTGACAGGTGGCCATTTTGTTAGAATTGTCATTCACAGTCATTCACTGTTCTGTGGGTTCGCTGTGCATTAGTGTTTTCTGTTTCCGTTTTCTGTTTCCGATTTCTACGACTTTGCATTCTCATTTTGGACTTTTGTTTTGCTTTACGATTTGGCTGGACATATTTTTCTTGGAACGACGACCTTTGCACGGCATCACGGACTTTGATATAGCATACGATTGGTATTTTTTCTCAAGGAGTAATCAGGAGGTAAGAATGATTTAGATCTATTACCTACAACGGAAATCTATTAGACGCACTTTAATATTGTATTGCCCTCGTAACTAATTATTTGAATAGATCACAATTACTGAAATGTATGTGTGTAAAATTATATTTGTTTTTAAGGTTATAATGAGCGAGCCGCAGCCAGGTTCGTCGGGGACTGCTCCGCTTTTATTTTAGTACCTATCCTACTATGGGCCATAGTCTATGACTTAAAATTAAAATAATTAGAAAAATAAATTTAATTAAAATTAAATTAGAACACTATGACATCACTATGGGCATAAACAATACGCTGTCAATGTCAGTCCGCCATATTTGTTTACATGATTGTTGGATTCTATTGCAAACGACTTTAATATCAGTTATATTAAGCAAAGTTTCAGATCTAATTTCAAGTATTCATTGAATGCTATCGGTTTATTGTACGGTTTGGAGGTAACTTTGTAGTTTTTTTCTATCGAGTAAATTTAAAGGAGTCAAGTTTTTACCAAAGCGTTGACATAGTCGTCCTCAACTTTATCATATATCAAGTTCAGAGTGATTGTTGCAGTATTTGTTGGTATAAAGCAGGATCATGCGAAGCGAAGTGAGGTATTTACTATACTATTATTATATCCTTTATTGTACACACACAGAAACTTAACACACCCTTAAACATTGTTGTTTTTTGCCCAAAGCACAGTGAGAGGGCTCACCACACATCACGTTAGGACGTTCTAGTCGTCGGTTAAACGTGGGACAGTAAGACTGGACTGTGACTTGCATTACTGACACTCTAAATTCATGTTGTGACGATGTAATTTTATATACTCATGTGTTCTTATATACAGCATCAGTCATTCGTCCATTACCGACAATATTTCGGAATGGGAATGCGATAAAACTATAGAAGAGATAAATTGTTACCCGGGCTGGCTGAGAGCCAATTATATACTAGGAAGTCAGCCATTTCACTAGGGACTACACAAAAATACGTAACACGTCAAAGTGACTCACTTATTGGTACGACTCTCCTTAGTTATGTGGATTGTGAAGACAGCATGGCTCCGACTAGAGACCTGGTTCATTGGTATGGAGCCGGTCACGCGGCCGCTCGATCCTCGCTCCAGTGCCAACATAGTCTCCATTGTCGATGACACTGCCAGCTCTGTTAAACCTGACATAAATGAAGGTTATATTTCAGATTTCAGGTATGTAAAGCGTAAGTCAAGTTACTGATTCATTAAATATTTCTTTACAACGTGGTAGAGGGTAGGTAAGCCATGATCGTACTTCGGGTACAAAATCATGCTTTTAGGAGTGTACATTTATTTTTACCGAGTTATTTTTGTGACTTTCCGTAGTAATTCTGCAGCTTCATACAAGAGATCCAGATTTACTTCTCTGCTTTTCTAAACCACAATTATATTATTAATTTCATAATAATCAATTACTAAGCTATTCTGCAGACAGTTGTACACTAAGGAAGCGTTACAGAACGTGTGATCGTAGTGCGAAATTTCAATTGTTTATTAGAAAGAGACAGATCTATATAGGAGCAAGAGAAACAAAAATCTGGTTGCACCAATCAGGTGACCAGTGTGTTGTTTCAAAACACTTTCGTGCAACTGTCAGGTAACAGTTCGGTTACCCTCGGTTTAACTCGGGTCAAGTTTTGAACGCTCTAGGGTAAAATTCGCATCACTCCAAGTGAAATTCACTCGTTTCGAAACGGAACCTTACGTTGAACTATTGATGAAACTAAGCAGTATGAAGAAATTGTAAAATCAACTCACCAGGTAGCACAACTCCCTTATTGATATCTTCCCTGATCTCAATGACGCTGTGTCCCTTCTCCTTCCCTGAGAGCAGATCATAGCATTGCTCCTGGTAGAGCTCCATGAAGGAGACGGAGATCTTGAAGATGAACTGTTCCTCGTGTGCATCAATGAAGTCAAATATATCTGCCACGGCTTGGGGTATCACACCTAGAAAGAAATGTATACTGTAACATGTAAATATTTAATGGAACTTCATTGTGACACTAATTAAAGTTTTCTTTTAATCCCACACGGGAATTCTATGCAGGAAAAAAGACGAAACTGATATCTTTTTTAGGGGTTTACAAAGTGCGGGGCGGAGACCTTCAAAGTGGGGCACGGGCCACCTGTGTATTTAAGGACCTTACTTAGAGACAAACAAGAAACAAAGTTCGTAAGTACAACAACGTTCGGTACAGTGTAAAATAGATGCAAGATCATCCATCACATTCCAAAAAGTATTTCCAAATTAGTAAACATAATATTGCCTCAAAATGAAGAAATAAAAAGCTTTTTATAGCCAATAATATATATATATATATTAATTCAAATTAGTAAACAAAATACTTACTCTGTTATTGAACAGGGTTAAAAAAAAAAGTTTTTCAGGTTAATATAAACCTAAAACAAAGGGGGGGCGCGAAATTATATTTTTGGTAGAAATGGGCGCGTCCCAAATAAGTTAGGGAACCCCTGATCTATAAATAAAGTAAGAAAGTCGTGTGTGTACATTAAATATTGAATGTAAACAGACGAAAATCCTAAAAATTGTAATCTCATAAAACATTTGATTTAAAACTTCACAAAAATATTCAAAAACATTTTTACTATTTTATCATTAGAATAAACTTACCTAATCTCGTAGAATCACCATGTGATCCAGAATAGTTGGTGCCCATTGTGTAAGTCTTCCCAGAGCCAGTATGTCCATATGCCATTATGGTCACATTGTAGCCTGCAATATAAAAAACAGATCAGGTGCAAGTAAAACTCGTGCCCTGAGGGTTAGGAAGAAGAAAAAGAAAGAAAAGTTTCCATACATTGTTCAAAACACAAACGTATTCGACGAGCAGTTATAATTACCAAACTAACTTGACACTTCCAATCATCCAAATGGTCTAATTATATTGGTTCTAATTACTTCTTAAATAATTAAATATCGTTATTTTCAGATTTCTTCCCACACTTTCTGCACTAAAATAACTAATTGTGTATGGAATTCCAGGTTTCTAAATCAACTGAACCCTATAGGTTTTTATAGTGAGCCAATTTGATTATCTAAAGGGAAATAATTTTCTTTTGCATTAAGTTAGAAACCTGGTTTTTTATCTGCAGACTTCTGTAGGTGGTATTAGTTTCTACTTGATATCTCTAAAAAAAGGGGCCTGAGAAAAAGGATCTTGGCAGACGGACAATAAAGTGATTGTATAAAGGTTCTATTTTGAGATATGGTACCCTAAAATAGAAATATTGAAAAATATTAAAGACTATTAGTATATTTCAGTTATTTTTACTGCATTATGTCATATGGCATAATGTTGTGGGGTAGAGCCGCAGATATAGAAGCAGTCTTTGTCTTGCAAAAGAGAGCAATTCGGTCTATTTATAACATGTACCGAGATTCATTGAGAGAAAAGTTTAAAGAAATTAATATATTTACGGTCGCGTGTGAATTTATTTATCAAGTTATTAGATACGTGGGACGCACTATAAGTTTCCGGAATGAATATGAAAAAATACTATTAAAGGTACAAAATTAATTTATTGTTTTTCAAAATAATCTCCCTTGGCGTCTATGCACTTTTTCATTCGATCAAACCAGTTTTGAAAACTTTTGTGCCACTCCCCTGTGGTGACCTCTGAAACGTGTTTTTCATACTCCTCGACAGCCTCTTCTGGTGATGAAAATCGTTGACCGCGTAATTGGTTCTTAATTTTTGGGAACAGAAAAAAGTCACAAGGTGCCAGGTCGGGACTGTATGCAGGATGACTCATGAGTTCTACATTTTTCGTCTTCAAAAAGTCGTTTGTCTGTCTGGCCGTGTGAGAACTAGCATTGTCGTGGTGCAGGATGATACGGCGTTTACGGTTATTTTTACGGAGTTCGTCAATAACTTCCGGCAAACAAATGGTCGTGTACCAGTCACTATTCACGGTACGACGATTCTCTAAAGCAACAGTAGCCACGTGTCCAGTTTTATTAAAAAAAGAAGCAATCATCCGCTTAGATGCACTTTTCACGCGCGCCACTTTGGTTGGTTTCGGCTCATCTTGAAAGACCCATACGCTCGATTGCTGCTTTGTTTTGGGATCGTAGCAATAAATCCATGTTTCGTCACCTGTTACTATGTCCCACACCAAATTTGACGCACCTTCGTTGAATCTGGTAAGCATGGCACTGCACCAAGTGACGCGGTCCGTTTTTTGAGCCTCGGTCAAGTTGTGTGGGATCCACCGCGAGCACAGCTTTCTCACACCCAAATGTTTGTGTAGGATTGATTGTATTTGACTCATGCCTATTTCTAAGGATGCGCGAATTTCATGGTAGGTCACATGCCTGTCTGTTTCAATCATACGGCGCACAGCATCGATGTTTTTGTTGGTCACAGCGGTGGACGGCCGACCATCGCGAGATTCGTCACTGAGATTGATACGACCACGCTTGAATTCTGCAAACCAGCTATAAACAGTCGTCTTGCATAGTGCTTCATTGCCAAAAGCTGTTTCAAGCCGAGCGATGCTCTGTTGAGCTGTCAAATTACACTTAAAATCGTAGAAAATCATACTATGAAAATTTTCCCGAGTTAAATCCATGTTGATGCAGACACACAATTTTTTAAATGGCGCCACAAGGTAAAAACAAAAGACAGTAAGATGAAACAAACTGCATTCCACAGCCAAAGAGTTCTATTTTCAAATGTTGCAATAAATTTTTAAATATTGTTTATGTAAGTGGCCAGTTCCGGAAACTTTTAGTGTTACCTATGTATGTCAGAAAAAATATTGATAATTTCCCGGGGCTTGGTGTACACCACTCTGTTGAAACCAGAAACAAACATTAACTAGCTTTTCCAAAATTAAGACTTGCCAAAGTAGGTACCCCTTTTGTAGGACATGGTATAAGATTTTACAATAAGCTTCCAGAGGAGGTCCTTAGTTTGCCTGAAAATAAGTTTAAGCTATATATTAAGCAGGGACTACTTAAGAAAGCTTATTACAAAATCAATGATTATTTGGACGATAATGAAGCATGGTGTAATAAATAATAATAATCTTATTCAAAATTGTAATTCATAATTAGCATATTTTAATACTGTATGATTCCTCTAAAGGCTTAAAATTTATTAATGTGTAAACTTACTTTGTTAAAGGTAATAGACAATATGAGACGGGTTGACTAAGATATTTTTTTTCTCCTGACTAATTCCTGCAGTCTTATATTTTTTTATGCCTTTACTTGAGTAGGTATGTATATGATTTTGTATCATATGTTTTATTTTGAAAAAAGGAATGTTTGCTAAGTTTCTTGCCCTTCTTCTTAGCAATACTAATCGAATGGTGTGGATGGTTAGGCATTATGTATATATAATATTTTTATTCCTATATTTCTCTATTTTATGCAGGTTTATAACTTTATTACATTTTAGTAGCCCAACCTTAATATTTTTTGTATGTATTTCCCTTTTTTATTTATGAACTTATTTCTTCATTGGATTATGTATATATAATATTTTTATTCCTAGATTCCTCTATTTTTATTTATTCCTCAGGTGTATATTTTATTTCCCGTATTATTATATGGTGTACATCATGTATTGGGAAGAGATGCCCATACTCACACACGCTGGGCAGGCGGGTTTTCGAAAAGGCTACAGCACCGTGGACCACATTCACACGCTAAGGCAGGTTATACAGAAAACTCAAGAGTATAATCAGCCCTTATGTCTAGCGTTTGTGGACTATGAGAAAGCCTTCGACTCCATCGAAACTTGGTCTGTTCTGCAGTCCTTGCAGCGTTGCCAAGTTGACTGGCGTTACGTGGAGATGTTGAAATGACTGTATGACTCCGCTTCGATGTCCGTCCAAGTACAGGGTGTACAAACAAGACCGATACATCTTCAGCGCGGCGTGAGACAGGGAGATGTTATTTCTCCAAAACTGTTTACCGCCGCGCTGGAGGACGTCTTTAAAACACTAAACTGGAATGGACGAGGCATAAACGTAAACGGAGAGTACATTTCACATCTTCGCTTTGCCGATGACATCGTCATAATGGCGGAATCGCTGCAGGAACTAGAGGAAATGATGCGCGGCCTTGGCGATTCTTCGAGACGAGTGGGCCTGCGGATGAATTTGGATAAGACTAAGGTCATGTCCAACTGTCACGTCATCCAAGGGCCAATAACCGTCGACAATGTCAGCATCGAAGTTGTTCAAAAATATGTTTATCTGGGTCAAGTCATGCAGCTGGATAAAAACAACTTCGACGCCGAGGCTGACAGAAGAATATGCTTGGGTTGGGCAGCATTCGGAAAGTTGCGTCACATATTTACGTCGTCAATACCGCAGTGCTTAAAGGCTAAGGTGTTCAACCAGTGCGTCCTTCCTGTGATGACGTATGGCGATGAGACGTGGTCTCTTACAAAGGGTCTGATCCACCGGTTTAAGGTCGCTCAGCGAGCTATGGAGCGGGCTATGCTTGGGGTATCTCTGATGGATAGAATCCGAAATGAGGAGATCCGTCGGAGATCTAAAGTAACCAACATAGCCTGCAGAATCAGTAAGTTGAAGTGGCAGTGGGCAGGCCATATTTGTCGCCGACATGATGGCCGTTGGGGCCGAAAGGCTTTAGAATGAAGACCACGTACAGCAAAGCGTAGTGTAGGACGACCTCGTGCCCGCTGGACCGACGACCTGAAGGACGTTGCGGGGGGCGACTGGATGAGGAGGACGGAGGACCGACATGAGTGGCGAAATTTGGGAAAGGCCTATGTCCAGCAGTGGACGAACACGGGCTGATGGATGGATGGATGGATGGATTATTATATATTTTTTTATATAAGGTGTAATCGTAATACCTGCCACGGATGAAATAGGAGATACTATTATGTTTATAGATTACAATAATGCATAAATTTCGTACCCCGGAATCGTTAAATCAATTTGAGAAGATAAAGTAGTGAAATTAAAATTTGCTTTATTCTGCATAACGTGGTTCACAAACTACGCGCGTAGTGTAGTTTCGTCAATGAAAACAATTGCTATCTCTTTCTAACTGTTCTGTCAATGAACTCTGAAATCAGCTGACCAGTTCTAACTATCTGAATCTATTAGTTACACAATAATACGCAGGCAAAAGCTAAAAATTGCACTTACTTACCCGTTACTGAATTCCACCAAGCTTACTGCAGATAAAAAAACTGACGTAATAAGATGCTTAACTCCCCATCACACTTAAAACAGGCTACGGACAGTCAAGTTAGTGTAAGAATCGCTATGTTTTTGCTGTGACTCGTCAGTCCACAGAATGTTGCGGCGTTCTTCTCGAATCAAATGACAGAACGCGAGGCGAGCCGCGTAGTCCTGTGGCTGCAATTTTTGTACTCTCGTAAAGTGGTAAGGGTATAGCCCTTCCCGATTTAGAAGTTGCCACACGTAGTTGTCGCTCACGTTGAAGACTCTAGCCCCGTCTCTGGTGCTCGCAAGAGGATGACGTCGGAAGAAGTCCAACACTTCCTCTTCTCTGCGTCAACCGGAGGCGGGTCAAAGGGGCCGTGTACACGGCGTCCAGAATGGTATGAGGACTTATTCGCACACCAAACCCCTGCTGGCATAAGTTCGCTGCATGCGTGGTTATGTTATTGCACTCGCGATAGCACCATACCATTTCAACATATTCTTGATTTGAATATCGTCGTCTGGGAGGCATTTTTAACGAATGCGCGCGCAATTCACACCTCGCTGACCACTGATAACAACGAACTGGGGCGGGCGGGGCACACAAAAACAAAAGCAAGCGCGTGCGACGAACGGGGTGCGGGTGGGGCAGGGGAGTCTTCGGCCTCGCTTTGACGAACGATGCCGACGCGCGGTATTGTTTGTAAGTTTGCATGAATAGCTTCATTGACGTTTTGCGAAATGAAATGCTGGGTTTTTTTCAATTTCAACGCGCGGTTTTTCCCGTAGAAATCTGTGACAAATGTATGAAGCTGCACGGATGCGCGAACTGATAACAGCGAACTGAGGCACAAACACAAGGGCGTGCGACGAACGGGGTAGTGCAGGCGGGTGGGGAGTAGGCCGTCGTCGGCTTGCGCTTTGATGAATGAATGACGAGCTGCCGGCGCGGACCGGGGCGGCATTTGTTTGATAAATATGGCAACAGTACGGGGTGGCTTCATTGAGTTGCGAAATGAAATGGCGATGCGGCAACAGCTAAGTTACTACGGGACGGTTTCAAACAACTAAATCAATTCAAATTTATACGCACATTTTTTTGTATGAAAAAATTTATGACGTTAGATCAATAAAATATCGTTACTATTCTTTTCTATATACACAATACACTCTCCCATTACAGCCGTGGCAGATATTTTGAGAACACCTTATATTCTAAAGATATATTATATTGCTTTAATTAACTTTGACTTGTAGAAAGTATACTTTAAGTATCTATTTTGCAATAATAAATATTTTGATTTGATTTGATTTGATATGAGTAGAAATTCAATTCAACATTGTATGTAAATTTATTTATTAGTTTAGTTTTACGAACAACAACAGCAAAAAATCTAGCTACTGGTATCTTAGCAAAAAGTTATGCGTGATTGTCTGATTTTTTTTTTTTTTCATATTTGACTGAAAAACACTTGTACTTGTCCACTTATTTATAATATTTCCCTTACCGGTTTCGCTGTTATAGCATTATCAAAGGGTAAGGGTTAGGGTAACCACGCAGAACATTAAAGTAATTTTTATAATCAACAATATAACATGTAGAATCAGTCAAACTCCAAGTTAGAATCTTTGCTCAGAGTGTAGCAAAGGGTGTGCAAGGGATCCGACACTTAGAAAATTTAACATCGTTTAGGTGGGCAAAATAATGACCATCATGTTAACCGTGATAAATGGTATGACTTGGATATTGGTAGCATGTATATTAGTACAAATATTTATACAAACCTTGGAAGAGTCTACCAATTAGGCCTTTCACAGCAGTATCATAAAACTCTTGCTGTGTAATATGCTGTGCAAACACATAGTTGTATGTGAAGGCGTGGTCTTTTATCTGGACCTGATTCTCTCCAAGGACTACATCAATGCACTCTTCACATCCTCGATCCGTCTCCTGCTGCATGAGCGGTCTGATTCGCAATGCCACTTGCACTGTATCAATATTATCTTTGACTTTCCCGTTTTCTGTGTCAGCCATGTTTGAGGTTAAAAAAACTTTATTTGAGTAATTGAATAGATCGATTAGCCCTAGAATTTCAGTAAAATAAGCCCTTCATTCCCCCTTTTTTGATAGGTTTTCAATCAACCAAAGCCATTTTATCTGGCTTCCTATAATGTGTCTCCGCACATTAGTTCCGCCAATATCTAGTTTTACGTGAATAGACTTGCTGGAAGTTTTCAAGTTAAAATTTGGTTAACTTGCGTTCTGAAGCGTTAACCTACAACAAAATATAAAAAACATTACTAAGCAAGTACACAATATATACACAGAGAAAAATAAACATTAATAAAACCGTAATATGTTACCTAAAATAAATACTGAATATTATTAAAACACTAGTAAGTACCTATACAACACACTATGCTACTTTTATATCTTTGACACTCAAAGAACATATGATCTACAGTACCTTCATACAAGCCACATTCACAGAGGGAATGATCCCTCACCCTGATTTTTGACAGAAAAACGGGAGAACATACATGACCTATGGACGACAAACTATGGATGTGGAAATCTTATTAGCATCACGGTATTTAAAGAACCACGGGCGCTGAGGTATATCAGGTTGAATTGCACCATAATGTCTGCCAATTAATTTCTGGGACTCTTGCCATGACTTGGACCACGCCTTATCTAAATTGATTTTCGCCAGAGGAATACGATCATGGTGGTAAACAACATTGTGTTCGGAAGTACCTATTTCTGCAGCGTCTTTAGCACATGAGTCAGCCATTTCGTTGCCTGAAATACCATGATGACCTGGAATCCAAGCGATAGCAACGTTAATGTGTTGCTCTTTGCACATAAAAAGTGCCTCTCTAATTTTTAGAATGATAGGAAAGCGGGACTTATTCTTAAAAGGATTAGACAAAATTGCTTGGAGACAACTCAAAGAGTCCGAAAAAATAATGGTGTTATTAAGTTTGTGAGTGTTGGAAAATGAGATTACTTCCAAAATTGCAATTGCTTCTCCAGTGAAAACAGAAGCTTCTGGGGGACATTTAAAGTTGAGAATAATTTTATATTCGGGAATCCAAACTGCAGCTCCAACATTAGTTTCATTTGATAACTTAGAGGCATCAGTGAACATGTTCAGCCAGCCCTGCCAGTCTTTCTCCAAAATATACTGGAAGGATTTGTCAGCAACGGTTGAACCTTTATCTACGCCAAAATTCGTAATCACCTATGGTTCAAAAATCAAGGTTTTGAAGGGAATATGAAATGGAGGGTTGATTTGTAATTTTACAGTGGGGTGGTTAATTTTCGAAAGACTAATATAACTTCTTAGAACACAAGGTAAATCTGATTCTGAGCTAAAACTGGATTGGGATACAAGGTTGTATAAATGCATTAACTTTGGTAAAAGAGGGTGATTCGAATTTTGAGCAATTTTGAAGTAAAACCTATCTGAAAGGTATTGTCTGTGCAGGTGTGGAGGAGGGTGGACACATTCTACTTGCAAGGCATTTTTAGGCAAAGATCTCATTGCACCTACAACAATTCTCAAACATTTAGCTTGGATTTTGTTGATTTTCTCAAATTTTGATTTGGAGGGATCCAAAACAAAGCTACCATAATCCAAAAGGCTCCGAACAATAGCATTATATAAAAGTTTTTGTGAGTAAGGATGAGATCCCCACCATACGCCAGGCTCAGTTGCAGTTGCAGGTAGTGAGAACAGTTCAGGAGACAAAGGAGGACCATCCGGAGGGTCCGGATCAGGAAGATCGGAGGAATCCATTTATGGAATGGATAAGCTAAACGATCCTTTTAAAAACAATAATACTTACTAAATAATACAAAATTTACCACCACCAACACATGAACTACAATTAAAACTAAACAGATCAAGTTATTTGATGAAAAATATCCAAAAAATAAGCAAAACTTCACTAAGATGTCTGTTCACCTATAAACAAGAAAGCAGAATGAAATGTTGATAGGTTTTGGAAAAACCAAAAAACCACTGTCAAAGTTGAGTTTTGATGTTTTATTTATTTATGTCATTTGGGTTTCTGAGCAGCCAGTGTCTGGGTCACTGAAAAGGAGTACAAATTTGATTTTATTTATTTAATATGTAGAATCTGAGAATACAATACAAGGTAGGCATAACCCTTGGAATATAGATGTCAATGGTAGGTGGTACCTACTTCCATGATGCGGCTTTCAGGATTTGTTCGTTCATTGATCACAATAACAGATTTGACAAATTCTTTTACTGTGGAAGGAGCCGTTCAATCTATCTATAGTTTTAGTAGAAAGGCTAGTGAAGTGATAAATAGGCAAAATGAGTGCTAATGTAACAGAAACTATAAGTAAGCAACTAATCTCTTTACTTACCAATCCGAAGGTCATAATTCACACACTACAGCAAGATTGTTAAGACAGTGCTTATTTTGAATATATATGCTTATTTGGAAAATATTCAAAAAGCAATTAGCACAACGGCCGAGTAAAAAGTCAACTGTCAACTTTTGAGTTTTGGTATTGCTATAAGGAAAAAAAACTCTACTGGATAATTTTATTAAAAAGTGTACTATGTAAAAAATGTAATTCATGTTTTAGGGGTCCGTAGTCAACAAGGAACCCTTACAGTTGCGCAATGTCCGTCTATTTGTGTGTCAGTCTGTTTGTCTTAGCGGCTTAGCTCAGAGACTCTTAGGCTGAGATTCAGAGTGCATTTTGAGTCCGGACTCAATTTTACGAACGTCAAAAACCGACGTGATCCCATAGTAGAGGAGTGACGTTTGTAATATTGAGTTCCTCTTTAGTTCAGACTGAAAACACGGACGGACAATGCACTCTGAATCTCAGCCTTGGTACTAGAACGCTGTAATTTGGCATAACCGTACGTATAAATAACGCCAACAAATTGGTTTTAAAACACTGGAAAAAAATCATGCTGGTAGCTCCCTTATACGTAAACATGATGTGGAGTGTTATTGGACAGGTTTTCCAAAAATATCGAAGATAATGTGAAACCATTTTTTAATTCAGGGATCTATTTGAGAAATATTAAGCTCTGGGCTGAGTTCAGTTTGATCGCCCGCTCCCGCCCGGCGATCATGACATCTCTTTTGCACGCGTTGATTTTGTATCTGCTATCCTGCTGCCAGTGATGAGCGGGCGATCAAACTGAACGCGGCCCTGGTGAAAATGTTTTTGTTATGCTCAAATAACGTTAAACTAAATTCAATGCTACACAATGGTGTCGATTTGGTGTAACACGACTTAACTTATTTGACACAACTAACCTTATTTTTGGCGTCCTGCCCTTGTCTTCTCGATACAGAAAGAAAAAGACAGAATGCCTATATTAAGTTTAGTCTTGTCAAATAAGTCAAGTCGTGTTACGCCGAATCGACACCAATGTGCATAAAATTCAAATTATATAATGGTATGTTTCAAAAGAATGAGATTTTTCAATATTCTGCTATAATATTAGATTTTCTTAAGAAGATTAAGAAACGAAGATTACATTCACTGGCAAAAAGGGGCAAAATTGCGAGGCGCTGACATCTATCCACCTTACAACGTAATAGCACAAACAAAAAAACTGTTACCCAAATAACATAACGATCTCGGAGACTGCAGTGCAAATTCTAGTTCAAGATATTTTGGACCATACAATGCAGAGAACTTGCTGACGTGCATTAGGATGTACTTCTGTTATACCACGATCACGTGAAAAACTCAGCGATCGAAGTAATTTACAAGTGCGGTCTCGACGGGAGTGGTGGACATTCCATTTACAAACAATGCTTTGCCAACAATACATTGTATAGAGACACTAACATAATTCTATGTACTATAGTGCCATTACAAATGTCAGAGGTCACAACAAATGAAAAACAGATTTTGTGGCAAAACCCAAGTCCGTCTTCGTTGAGATATAATCGTGTCATTCGTCGGCAAATTGAGAAGGAGACAAAGGAATCAATAAAGCTCCATTACGAAGCAACTGAGGAACAAATATCAAGTTTGCAGCCTACTGAGGTCACTATTGGGGATAAATCGTACATAAAAACATCATGCTGTGTGCACAATGATGGATAGAAAGACATGCAACGTACTCACAGACACTTCGTCATCTCAAGCATGTAATGTGTGCAAGGCGAATGAATGAATGAATGAATGAATAAATAAACACTTTATTGCACACAGAACAAGATATTTACAAACATACAAATATTTTATTTGTTCTCTATATAAATGATATTGGAAAAGTATTTAACAATCCCACTCACTTTTTGTTATACGCAGATGATATGAAAATTTATCGTATCATAAACAATTTTAAAGACTGCGCTAACCTCCAGAAGGATTTTCATGATCTAATGTCCTATTGTAACAGGAATTCTCTATTTTTAAACGAGGACAAATGCTGTGTCATTAATTTTACCAGACAACGAAACGCTATTATCAATCATTATAATTTTTCAGGTAGCCCTTTAAAATAAGAGACTTGGGTGTGATTCCTGATCCCAAAATGGATCTAAATCTCCACATAGATGAAATGATTAACAAGGCTTTTAAAAGATTGGGTTTTGTACTTCGACAGTGTCAACCTTTTAAGCGTGTATTAACGTACAAGATTATCTATTTTAGCTTTGTCCGTAGTATCCTTGATTACTGTAGTGTCGTTTGGAGTCCCCACTACTCAACACATAAAGACCGCATCGAGAGAGTTCAAAATATATTTCTGAAGGCTCTATACTATAGAACACGACAATTTTTCATGGACTACGAATCCTCTGCAAATCGTCATAATATTACCTCTCTTACTGACCGCCGTACCATCAATGACGCCATCTTCCTTTTCAAAATCTTGAATAATAAAGTAGACTGTTTATCACTTGTTGAAGGCCTTTCATTTAAGGTTCCCAGGCTTTCGCAACAAAGGTTTTAACTTTCATGCCGATACCTGCCGCACGAATTACTCTAAAAATCAATATATGATTCGTGCCCCAAGAAAATATAATCAATTGATGAGTGACATTAATATTTTCTCGGAAAGCTTGCATTCTTATAAAAATAAGGTTTCATTTGTTGTGACAAATAAATAATACATTTCGTATGTATTATTAAAGATTTTTTTTTTAATTAATTATTAGGCACTCTACTTGTTAATTATCATCTAACTGTAATGAATGAGCTACTGTATGTTTGTTTCTTTTTTATGGTTCTTTAGGTTTGTTTGTGTTTATATTGATTTACTTTATCTGTGTTGTAACTGTTTGTCAACCTGAATAAATAAATAAATAAAATAAATAAATAAACACAAAGAACAGACAGAAGGCAAGGGCAGACTTATTCCTAAAAGGAATTTCTTCCAGTCAACCTTGGGAAAATATGAAACATTTTTATTATAGAAATTCACATTAGTGCATAGGTACATTCTGAGTTAATTCTAAATCTATAATCTAATTATAAATATACTACATACAAATACATACTTAAATACACAAATACATACATACAAATAAACAAGTAGCTTATTCAGTTAGTCATTCAGAGAGAGGAGAGGTAAATTTTTTTTAAGTTATATTTAAAAGAGGACATAGAAGGAAGATCTTTGAGAGTTTGCGGAAGTTCATTCCAAAGCCGAACAGCATTGACCGTAAAAGATTTGGAGAAACGATCAGTGGTATGCGGAGGCATCGCCAGATCGTGGTGGTGACAGGAGCGAAGCGTTCTGTTACTACGGTCAATGCGAAGGACAACTCTTTCTTTTAAATAATTGGGGTACAGGGGATTGTAAAGAACATTATATAAAAGGGAAAAGATATGCAATTTCCTGCGAAGACGGATAGGGAGCCACTTTAACCTGCATCGAAACTCGGAGACGTGATCATACTTGCGCAGTCCGAATATGAATCGAATGCACAAATTCTGAAGACGCTCCAGCTTATCAAGCAGCTCTTCAGTGGGATCTAGATAAGCAACATCGGCATAATCCAGAAGGGGAAGAAGAAGAGATTGAGCTAACGTTATTTTCGTATCCAGTGGCAGGAATTTCTGTGGGCGCTTAAGCGAGTGATATGAGCCGAAAACTTAACGACTTACTTCATTGATATGTGGAGACCAAGACAGAGTTTGGTCCATCCACAAACCCAAATTCCTCACTGTCGTACAGTAAGGCACTACTTCCTCATGAAAAATCACATCTGAAACGTTGAACATGTCCAAGCGGGAGACATAATAGTTACTACCAATGAGGATAGCCTGTGACTTCTTCGGGTTGACCTGCAAACCAAAACGTTGCGTCCAATCTCTAATGGCAACAAGATCAGAGTTAATGGTGTCTACATCCCTGTTTATGTCGTCTAGCGGCGCTGCTGCGTACAACTGAAAGTCATCAGCATATATATGAAAGGAGGAAGACTGGGAGGTAGTAATAGAATTGATAAAGATTGAGAAAAGGAGAGAAGAAAGAACGCCACCCTGTGGGACGCCGGCAGTAAGGTTACACCATTCGGATTTGAAGGTATCGATTTTAACCATCTGCTGTCTACCACGGAGATAGGAATTGAACCATGAAATTACCACTGGAGATACATTGAGAGACCTCAGCACGCCAACAAGTATGTCGAAGTCGACAGTATTGAAGGCGTTACTGAAGTCTAGGAGCGTTAGGACGGTAAGATTCTTCTGTTCAATGTTTAATCTTAAATCATCTGTTACATTGAGGAGAGCTGTAACAGTGCTGTGTCCTGGACGAAAACCAGATTGGTAAGGATTAAGAATATGGACAGGAATTCAGCAAATTGCTCATGAACAATATGCTCAAGAATTTTGGACAGAATAGGGAGAATGGATATAGGACGAAAATCAGAAAAAGAAGCAGGGTTAGACTTTTTTGGGAGAGGGATAATGTGGGCTTTCTTCCAAGAACTGGGGAAGGAACTAGAGGACAGGGAACAATTAATAATGTCTGCTATTATTTGACGAATAAAATCAGAGATAGGCATGAACATATCTTTACTGAGTCCATCGTCACCTACTGCCTTAGTAGTTATAGAGCGAAGAATCTTCCGAACATCCATAGCGGTAATCTCATGGAACTGGAAAGGTGGACAGTCATTCGACGGGATAGTATTGTTAAGGGTATTCTGGGTATTAGATTTGGGAAAGGTAGATAAGAAGTGGACTACTAAAATGACTATTGATGGCGTTTAAATCAAAGTTGGAGAGAGGACCGGACTTTGGCTTGCCAACACCAAGGGTTTTTAGGAATTTCCAAAGATTGTTTGGAGGACAGTTTTCGATGGATTCGAATATATGCCGACGTCTAGCATGCCTGCAGGCACTATTGCAGTGGTTACGCAACAGCTTGAACCGTTCAACATTCTGAGGAGAAGGATCCAGTCTAAATTTAACCTGAGCCCTGTCCCTTTGTGCCATGAGCATCTTAATCTCCGTTGTGAGCCACGGTGCTGGGAGATGTTTTACCCTGGTCTGCTTTAAGGGAGAATGCTTATCATACAGTTCTAGTATAATTTTGTTTAAATGCTCAACCTTATCATTAACTGGAAAGCTTTTAGCTATAGAGGACCAGTCCAACCGACTTACATCAGCTCTTAACACTTCTAGATCCATACCACTGAAATTACCATGAAAGAGGACCTTGTGCTTGAATTTAGGGGGACGAAGATTATATGATAGAAAAACGAGACTATGATGGGAAAAACCAGGAGCATTGAATTGACCATGGAAAACAACATGAGCTGGAGACGAGGTAATAATCAAGTCAAGGAGTGAGGGGGCAGAACCAGGCTGAAAATGAGGCGACACCCAGTGAACTGAACAACCTGGACATACTTTTGCAGAAGCAATATTCTACGAGTAGTTCATTTCAGTTAGGATATCTATATTGCACTCATACATCAGATGTTACGAGTATTCGCTACATATATCGTATAAATTAAAATTAAGGAAATGGCAAGCAAGGGGCACAGAAGCCAAAGAAAAAATAAAAAATAGAAAGAAAAAAATAGCCAAAAAGTTTTACAGGCAAATGGGATTAGTGGTAGACCAACCCAAGCAGGGTGGGGGCAACTCGAACGATGAGAAAACGGCACGAAAGTTTTTTGCTGAGCCTACTAAATCTGGGGCTATCACAGGCTTAGATCCTGAAATTATAGAAAGGTTTTCTAACATCTTGAGTGTTTTATCATGCGGATTTAGAGTAAACTACGTCAACTTTAAAAACTACTGCATTGAAACAGCAAAAATGTGCTTGGAACATTATAAATGGTACAAAATGAGTGCATCCGTGCACAAATTGCTGATACATGGTGCAGACATAATAAAAGAGCTACCTTTGCCTGTGGGGTTGTTTTCAGAAGATGTGTTGGAAACTAGTCAAAAAGAATATAAAGCTCTTCGACTTTTTCATGCTAGAAAAACATCCAGAATCCACACTAATACAGACATTGTGCACTGGATGCTAATAGCTTCTGATCCAATCATTGCATCCAAAAGAAGGAGCCACAATAAGAAAAGAAAACCTTATTCTAAAGAGATGCTGGATATGTTAAACGTGCCTCTTGGAGGAATAATCGAAGATAATGATGATGATAATGTCATTAACTATTATATAAGTACCTATCGCTTTACAACATGATTGATGTATGAGTGATAATTGTGTACTTCAAATAAACAAAATTTTTTTTTCAATACTATCTTATTTCTATCTATAATTAACTTTTACCTAGGTAGGTACTCACAAAATCTTCTCAAGCCTCAATACAAAGTAACATTTATAGGACAGAAACCTTTCTAAGTATTCTTTCACATACTATTTCACATCATTGATTTTTGACCGCCTAAAGTGGTCATTTTGCCTATGTGCGCCGCCGCCGCGCCGTGCCGCACTGAAGAGTTATTGGCAAATCCAAAATGTTTTATGTCTGTGTACAACTAGGTACATTTTAAATAAGTTAAGGAATAGTGAAAGGAATAAATCATAAGGGATGCAACGATTACGAAGCGGTGCATCGTTTTGCATGCGATGCATCGTAGTAAGAATCGTGACGATTATTAAATTGAAAGTTCTTCAGACATGGCTGTAAGGGTTTAGTTCCCTTTGCTTTCCCACATAGTGACAGAATAAAAAAAAGTTAATTGTGGTTAAGAAATTATGAGTGGCTGCTTTCTTGTTTATAGGTGAACAGACATCTTAGTGAAGTTTTGCTTATTTTTCATCAAATAACTTGATCTGTTTAGTTTTAATTGTAGTTTATGTGTTGTTAGTGGTAAATTTTGTATTATTTAGTAAGTATTATTGTTTTTAAAAGGATCGTTTAGGTTATCCATTCCATAAATGGATTCCTCCGATCCTCCTGATCCGGACCCTCAGGATGGGCCTCCTTTGTCTCCTGAACTGTTCTCACTACCTGCAACTGCAACTGAGCCAAGTAGAAAACGTCCTGCTGATGGTTCAGAGAATATGTTGTCTAAACGTACGATTGTAAATCCAGCAATGGCATCCATACAAACAACATTTGTACACCCTAGCTTCGGAGGCGGCAAATTATACGATATTAAGGATTTAGGCCCTTTTATAGTCCATGTTTCTCGCGAGGAAACTGAACCCTTGTCTGGTACTTCCATCAGACCCATTAAATTTGGAAAATTCTTAGTGGATAATAAAATTACTAACATCAAAATGGATGGCATTAAAAGCGTAGGACGGAATAGAATTTCTGTAGAATTTAAATCTGGGCAAGATGCCAACAAATTTATTGAGAATGTGTCCCTGAAAAATAATAAATATCATGCACAAATCCCTGCTTACAATGTTACCCGAATGGGCATAGTAAAAAACGTTCCCATTGACTGGTCAATGGAGGAGTTTGTTGAGTCGGTTGAACTCCCTGATGCCTGCGGCATTATATTGAAGGCTAGACGCCTTAACCGTAAAGTCATATCAGATGGTAACCCCTCCTGGATTCCTACCCAATCTGTGGTGATTACTTTTAGAGGCCAGGTTCTCCCCAAAAGGATCTTTTGTTTCTACACCTCTTTACCAGTAGAAACATATCATCTACCAACAATTCAATGTCTGAGCTGTTGCCGGTTTGGGCATATCAGTGCCCAATGTAGATCTAAACCACGGTGCTTCCGATGTGCCCAGTCTCATTCGGGACAGGGATGCAGTGTCCCTGAAATCCAGGCTACATGCTTGTATTGCTCTGGAACTCACTTTGCCACTAACAAAACGTGCCCAGAGCACAATCGTCAAAAGTCCATTAAAACTGTCATGTCCCAGGAAAGCATTATGCAGATGCCTCTACACGATTTGCACAAGTCCGCAGACCATATGTGGAACTCACACAACAACATATCCCATCTTCAGTTGCAGTATTCCCGCCTTCTCAGTTGGATTCATTTTCTAGGGCTGTCAGCTCCTCCCACAAAAAGACTATTTTTACTCCACCCCGTCAAAGGCCAGTTATAGATATAGGTTACAATCGTAAGGCTCATGCAGAAATTGTTTCTGAGGGCCCTTCATCCCAACCTAATGGTTGTGCATTAACCCAGCCTCCAGATATTTCACCAAATGAAAATCTCATGGAGCTCTTAATAGCTACCCTAATAAATTTAATTTCTAAATGTAGTGATTCCCTACCGTCCAACGTTGCTGTTAAACTCAATGAAATCTTTCTTTTAATTAATAGCCATGGCTCTAACGGACTCAACAGTAACCCACTTTCTCCAGTGGAACACTAGAAGTGTTTCCACAAAAAAACCAGACCTTATGTATTTAATTAATAAACACAATCCTGCTGTCATTGCCATCTCTGAGACGTGGTTGGTTCCTGGATCCCATTTTAGGATACCAGGTTTCTCCTGTCTTAGGGATGATAGAGATGATGGATATGCTGGTTGTGCTATCCTTGTCAGACGAAGCTTCACTTTTTCTCAAATTTCTCTCCCTGTACACAGTCAAGATATTAATGCTATTGCCATCAAATTCCTTAACATGGTAATCTTATCAATTTATATAGCTAATCCTAGACCTTCTGTTCTACCTGAACTGATTTCTATTATCTCATCTCTTCCTGCACCTGTTATTATAATGGGTGATTTCAATGGCTATCACATATCATGGTCTTTTAAAACTGACAGTTTTGGGAGCGATCTTGTTGAAACTTTCGACTTCCTTAATATATGCATACTGAACGATGGTTCTCCCACTCGAAGTACTCGTCCAAATGAAAATCCTGGTAGCGCCGTCGACCTATCTCTTTGTTCTCCATCTCTTTCTTCTGTCTTGTCCTGGAGGGTTCTACCTCTCACTCATGGTAGTGATCATTTCCCCATATTAGTTTCTATGCCTAATCATATTATTATAATTTATTGTAATAAAATAACGAATGTCATATCATATAACCTGACCTAACAATTGACCTGTAAATAATTTTATTTATTAATAAATTGAGTTTGAGTTTGAGTTTGAGTTCACTCTGCTTCCCATTGTAATGACTCACCTTTGTTAAAATATAGGCTCAATAAGGCAGACTGGGAAAACTTTTTATCTTCTGTAAATGGAAAAATTACTTCACTCCCTTCCACTTCTAATGCAAACTTTCTTTCCAATTACTCTCAGTTCATTGACATCCTTTCCTCCTCTGCCAAAAATCATATTCCTATGAAAAATCCTTTTCGACGTAAGCTTTCCCCTCCATGGTGGGATCCTGATTGCACTGCCGCCGTTAAGAAAAGAAGCCAAGCCGAAAAAAAATATAATTCAAATATGTCCATGTGCAATTTTTTATCTTATCAACAAACCGCAGCGCAAGCTAGGAGACTGCTTTCAAAAAAAAAGAAACAGGGTTGGAATAAATTCTGTGAGAATCTTTCCCCCAGAACGCCAGTTTCTTTAGTCTGGCGTAATATAAGAAGGTTTCGAGGGTCACTTAATGTTCAGAATCTTACCTCAAATGATTCTGATTCTTGGGTGGGAGCTTTTGCTGAGAGGCTAGCTCCTTCTTGCCCTCCGGTCATACCTCCTGCTTCTTTACACATTACTTTTTCTCCTTCTTCATGTCCCAGTAATAGTTTTGATTTTATGAATTCCCCTTTCTCTTTTAATGAACTACAGTGCGCTATACATGGCCTCACTGACTCCACCCCAGGTATTGACAACATCCCTTATTCATTCTTAATTAACTCTTCTGAATCCACAAAATTATTTTATCTAAATTTAGTTAATCACTTTTATGAGAACGGAGTTACTCCGGATGAGTGGAACACCCAGATAATAATCCCGATTCTGAAACCTGGTAAGGATCCTTCTGATCCGTCTGCTCGAAGGCCAATAGCATTATCTTGTTGTTTGGCAAAGATTTTAGAACGAATGGTTAAAAATCGGTTAGAGTGGATAGTAGAGAATAAATGCTTACTAGCTAGATCTCAATTTGGTTTCCGGAAGGGTATGAGTACTTTGGATAGTCTTAGTATTTTAACTATTGACATTCGGTCATCATTTAAGAAACAAGAATTTCTTGTCGGGGTTTTTCTTGACATAGCCTCTGCATATGATAACGTTCTTCTTCCTGTTCTCAGGCAAAAACTGCATCAGCTGATGATCCCAGAGAAACTGATTCGTATCATATGTAGCTTGCTCATTAACAGATCTATCCAGATTAAAAATAATATTTCCCTTCTTCCACCTAGGAGAGTTTGGAAGGGTCTTCCTCAGGGATCCGTACTCAGTCCTATCTTGTACAGTATTTATACACATGATCTTGAAAAAGTTGTGGATTCTTTTTGTAACATTCTACAATATGCGGATGATCTAGCACTTTATGTTTCATCCCCATCAGTAGAAACCGCAGTTAATCGATTAAACTCAGCTCTTTTTTACCTTAATGATTGGCTTCAGAATAATGGGTTATCCCTGTCTGTTGCAAAGAGTTGCGCAGTAATTTTTACAAAAAAACGTTCATTCCCTGGAGTGTTAATAAAATACAATGATGATCCCATTAAAATTGAAAATAAAGTGAAGTTTTTAGGAGTGATCCTTGATTCAAGACTTACTGGCATGCCCCATTTCACTTATATTTCTCAGAAGTGCGAGAGGGGAGTGAATGTTCTCCGTGCGCTCTCTGGTGTATGGTGGGGATCTCATCCTTACTCACAAAAACTTTTATATAATGCTATTGTTCGGAGCCATTTGGATTATGGTAGCTTTGTTTTGGATCCCTGCAACAAATCAGAATTTGAGAAAATAAACAAAATCCAAGCTAAATGTTTGAGAATTATTGTAGGTGCAATGAGATCTTCGCCTAAAAATGCCTTACAAGTAGAATGTGTCGACCCTCCTCCAAACCTGCACAGACAATACCTTTCAGATAGGTTTTTCTTCAAAATTGCTCAAAATTCGAATCACCCTCTTTTACCATACCATTTTAATGCATTTATTCAACCTTGTATCCCAATCCGGGTTTAGCTCAGAATCAGATTTACCTTGTGTTGTAAGAAGTTATATTAGTCTTTCGAAAATTAACCATCCCACTGTAAAATTACAAATCAACCCTCCATTTCATATTCCCTTCAAAGCCTTGATTTTTGAACCATACGTGATTACGAATTTTGGCGTAGATAAAGGTTCGACCGTTGCTGACAAATCCTTCCAGTATATTTTGGAGAAAGACTGGCAGGGCTGGCTGAACATGTTCACTGATGCCTCTAAGTTATCAAATGAAACTAATGTTGGAGCTGCAGTTTGGATTCCCAAATATAAAATTATTCTCAACTTTAAATGTCCCCCAGAAGCTTCTGTTTTCACTGGAGAAGCAATTGCAATTTTGGAAGTAATCTCATTTTCCAACACTCACAAACTTAATAACACCATTATTTTTTCGGACTCTTTGAGTTGTCTCCAAGCAATTTTGTCTAATCCTTTTAAGAATAAGTCCCGCTTTCCTATCATTCTAAAAATTAGAGAGGCACTTTTTATGTGCAAAGAACAACACATTAACATTGCTATCGCTTGGATTCCAGGTCATCATGGTATTTCAGGCAACGAAATGGCTGACTCATGTGCTAAAGACGCTGCAGAATTAGGTACTTCCGAACACAATGTTGTTTACCACCATGATCTTCTTCCTCTGGCGAAAACCAATTTAGATAAGGCGTGGTCCAAGTCATGGCAAGAGTCCCAGAAATTAATTGGCAGACATTATGGTGCAATTCAACCTGATATTCCTCAGCGCCCGTGGTTCTTTAAATACCGTGATGCTAATAAGATTTCCACATCCATAGTTTGTCGTCTCCGGCTAGGTCATGTATGTTCTCCCGTTTTTCTGGCAAAAATCAGGGTGAGGGATCATTCCCTCTGTGAATGTGGCTTGTATGAAGGGACTGTAGATCATATGTTCTTTGAGTGTCAAAGATTACAGTATTCTTTATATGATGTTCTCCCTCCGCAAATCCCCCGTCCCGCTAACTTCAGCTTTCTGCTGACTTTTGTATATAGTCATTTTGTATACACGTTATGTAAGTTTATTAAATTAAATAATATAAAACTATAAAAGTAGCATAGTGTGTTGTATAGGTACTTACTAGTGTTTTAATAATATTCAGTATTTATTGTAGGTAACATATTACGGTTTTATTAATGTTTATTTTCCTCTGTGTATATATTGTGTACTTGCTTAGTAATGTTGTTTATATTTTGTTGTAGGTTAACGCTTCAGAACTCAAGTTAACCAAATTTTAACTTGATAACTTCCAGCAAGTCTATTCACTTAAAACTAGATATTGGCGGAACTAATGTGCGGAGACACATTATAGGAAGCCAGATAAAACGGCTTTGATTGATTGATTGAAATTATGAGTGAAAATTGTTGTGTCAATTCAATTATTTAATTTATTAATCGGATTACTCTGGTCAACAAGTTTTCTGCACAGAGACTATATTTTGAAATTCTTGCAGAAAATTGTGTGCTGAATCCAAATCTGAACTCAGATTTTCTCAGACTTGTAGTCCTTAATCAATACTTATCAAGGTGAAAATAACAGAATTCACGATTGAACCCTATTTTTCAAAATAAATAATATTTTGTGAGATCTTGTTCTGTCCATACATTTCATACCAAGTTTTTATTATGAAAAATTGGGTGAGAAAGTTTTGAGAAATTTAAATCAAAAACTAGGCTTGGTTACGTGAATCTTTTTATCATATTATTAAAAAAACTACTGAGAAGAAGGTATTGAAAATTAAAGCTAATTCTGCTATGCGTAACGCCCCACCAGAACTACTAATTTTTCAAAATTCAGTCTGTCGTAGACAAATATTACGACGTGATAGAAAAACTATGAGTTCTTATTCTGATTCAGCACACAAGTTTCTAAAATAATTTCAATAAATCGTTTCTGTGACAGAGAATTTCTACAATTTTGTTGACCAGTGTTATTTAAATATATTATTTGGGATCATTTACAGGTACTGTGTCTCGTAATACCCACAAACGAAAATTTAATGAGTGTCAAATTTGATTGTTGAGAAGATTTACAAAAGAAAGATTTGTGTTATTGAACATGTGATTTCAATTTAATGTAAAACTAAAAAGTTGAATTAATAACTAAAAATAATGTGAGATTTTGTTTTTTTTTTATCTATTTCTTTTAGTGGAAAGAACATACTATAAAAACACATTCTGAGGATTATCTGACACATTTTTTTTTAAATCGTAATGCGTCTGTTATCGTAATGAATAAAATAACGATTATTATCTTAATCGTAATGGCCGAATCGTTGCATCCCTAGTTTATACTCGTACATACGATTATAATAATTACAAAATGTTACCTCGCGAACACTGTCGTATTTGTTTAAAAGCCACAGGAACGTGCAGAGAATGCAGAATAGTTCCATTTCACTGTAGCTGAAACGCGACAAGAATCTCAGCACTACATTGTTTGAATCCCGCTAAAACGAAAATGATCACTTTGTTAAAATAAATAAATACACAAATATTTAAATATCGTCATAATGTATTGTATAGCCAAGGCATAGCAAAAACAGAATAGTAAGCTATGTTCACATAAAGGTACCGAGCGCGGCTAATATGTGTGCGTGCCAGTATACACGAACCACTGCACGCACACAACGACAACATTTATGTTTGTTTTGCCGGTACAAATCGGGGCTGCTCATTGTAAATTCATTTAAGTTATTTGGAGTTTAAAACTGAAACTAAAGAAATTATTAACAAGCACGATACATACGTATCGTATGTTTTGATTTTGTAACAGCTATAAAACTATAAGAGATTTCGTCACAAAAACAGGAGTAACAACCCCGCAACATAGGCGAGGCGCGGGAGTTATCCTACTATTCTGTTTATATTATGCCCGAGGGGTGTCAGAGGTGTTCCCTAGAGTGGTCTGTTACTGAAACGGGATAATAATCGTATGACACTTGTCATCGACGGTTTTAATGTTATCGCTGTACTTCGGACACAAATACGTGCTTTAATGACATGCAAATACGCAAGCAGGTTTTACCTCTCGGTGTTTTACTTCACCGTCACCAAGTGGTTAATATATTAACCAAGCGACCGGAATAATATTTGATGACAACCCCTGACATTTAATTTAATAAATTGGCAACTTGAGGGAAAAGCCCGTACCCAAGATTCTAACCCCTCCCGAAATTATTGGACTTAATCTACAATAATTTTACATTAATCACCAAATTTAGCCTTGAAGGACATTTTGCTGTGATAGTCTGTCACGGTACTGAAGCGGGGATTAAGCTAGTGAATCCAGCCTTCCGGCTTGTCCAAACAAATAGTGTATCAATTATAATGGTCCGCCAAGTGTCTCGTGTTAAATTTAGAAAATGGTAATTTTTATGTTCATTTACATCATATTTATGTTGAATAAACAATGCTTTAGAGATGTAAAATAATTTAACAAAATTTAAGAATAAGGGGTTTAAATTTTGGATTGATCATTTACCGGTTGCTGGTATCCGCCATTTTGTTTTCTCATTTTGAAACAAGATGCCTGACATACGACTACACTCTCCTCCATTTTCGCTCGACGACGGCTATTTAGTCTTACAATCTCGTGACCAGTCGCACTCACCGCATAAATTTGAGGTCCGGTGGCTCTATAAGGAGCCAAGTTGACCAGGGTGGAGGCGGCGTACTTAAGCACCTCGTTGCTGGAGAGCGATCTGTTCATGACAGACATTAAGATGAGCACGTGCCGAGCGACGAACGCCGCGTTCTCGGTGTAAATTTTAGGGAACACTTCCGTTAGAAGGTCTGAAAATATTAATAATAATTATAAATTAATATTAAAAAGGTGGTAGAGCTAATGCCGGGCTCGACTGTGGAGGTACCACCATCTTACTCGGAAATCCTCCCGAAGTTATTCGGGGGAGAGTAAGAGGACAGCTCTCAGGCAAAAAAACCAGGCGGCCCACCATTGCCTGGGACCGATGGATGGCGGTATATCTATCCCCAATTGCCGGGCCTTATATAAATCAAACTGGTGACGGGCAGCGGCGTCACTGGTGCAAAGGTTTCGGCACCGCGCTCACCAACCCGCCTGCCCAGCGTGTGTGAGTATGGGCATTTCTTCCAGGAGGATCGCCAAGAGTGGCGAAATCCTGGAAAGGCCTATGTCCAGCAGTGGACGAAACAGGCTGATGGATGGATGGATGGATTAAAAAGATTAATAAGTGTACATAAATAAATAAATAAATTCTTCATTTACCAGATCACAGAGGATCTCGGTGCAAAATGCACATCATAATATTGTTTTCCTTACTTTTGAATAAAAAGTGTGCAATAAATGCATTTTATGGCAATTCACGCAAACTGAATGTTATTAATTTGGTGATCGATCACATGAACATTATTCCATTTTATGCGTTACATTTTGATTGAATTACTTTACAACTGCAAACACGCTTTAAAGTTAGTTAATGTAATGAAAACATAGTGTAATGCATTAAATTACATAATTTTTAGGTTTCTGTAGTCCGACAAGGAACCCTTATGGTTTCGCCATGTCCGTCTGTCCGCGGCTTAGCTCAAAGACTATTAGTACTAGAAAGCTGTAATTTGGCATGAGTATACATAATATTAATCACGCCGACAAAACGGTAAAATAAAATTTTGATTTTTTTCAAGGTTTCCGCCCGTACACGTAAATTGGGGATGTTTTTTTTCTCATCTATCCCATAGTTTGGGATCGTTATTGTATCGTTAGATAGGTCATTCAAAAACATGGTGGGTGTGTGATAACCATTTTTCGATTAACGGATAAGTTGGCGAAATATTAAGCTTTAAAGTGCTATTTTTTAAAAGTGCTAGTGTCCTAGCTGCAAATAAATTCTTTAACTATGGTTATCGCATCGATTGCGACCAATATTTCAAGATAAAGATATTAAAAAGTAAACAAAATCAATTAAAAAAATATCTTCATGTTTGTGATCATAAAGCCTCAACGGCCAGTTAAATAAACAGACCACAGCGAGATTTATCAAAAAAATAATTATTTCAAAACACCACAAACACCAAGGTGTACCCATTTTGTACTCTATCTACCGTTTTGTGACGTCATTGTGACAAGATAACGGGGTCTAAAATAATTTTGCAATTAATAAAAGATATACTTTTTAATTTTATATTTTTGACATCTATATTGTCTCTGATAAAATTCGAATGGAATACTCAGATAAATGTCTATGTTCGAATGGGTACGGAATTTTTGACGGCGTTTCAAGCCGAAAGCCGGTCTAGTGTATTAGAATAATATAAGATGTCTATGCTTCCGAGTAATGCGAAAATCAAACGGGGCCACCTGATGTGTGCAACCAGAATTTTTCTTTCTTTTTCTCCTATTTAAATCTGTCTCTTTCTAATAAACTAGTAAAATTTCGCACTATGATCGCACGTTTTGAAATGCTTCCTAATAGTCACCAAGGTCAAAAACAAGGTCGCATCATAATTCCGAAGTTATAGTTATAAATTTGAAATAAAACATTAATGAAAATAATTATATGCAAAATCAACAAAAAAGGTAAATTTATATTTCTTACTAGCCTTTGCCAGCAGCTTCGCCCGCGTTTAGTGAATCTTTGCCCCGTTTTAGGCTTGGCTTGGGCGTTATTTTATGAACACTCTCTATTGCTTATGTGTTGACCAGGGTCACAACAATGATAATAAAATAAAATAAAACATATACAAATCCGTTGAGTGGTTCCAGAGTTAAAGCTTTTACTCAATTATTTTATGAACACCCCTGATAGCCTTTGTGCTGACCGATGACACTACAATGTCAATAAAACAAAAAACCACATCCAAATCAGTTGAGTGGTTCCAGAGTAAAAAGCGTTTTTCCAATCTTTGTACCGCTTTCGGGTTCGGCGTTATTTTATGAATACCCCTTACAGCCTATGTGATAATAAAAAGAAACACATCCATATCCGTTGAGTGGTTCTGGAGTTAAAACGGAACATACAGACGGACAGACAGACAAAAATTCTAAAAATGGTAGTTTCGGCAATGTAGTACAGTACAAATAACCCATTACATTTAAAATTTCGCGATAATATTCAATCTACACACATGAATTTTTTACTACTTTATTATTAGTAAAGATTCAGCTTAAACGAATCAGTATTTTTTCAATATAATTTACTAGCTTTTGCCCGCGGCTCCAACCGCGTGTTATTCGGTTTAACGATTAGCTTTTTTCCGGGATAAAAAGTAGCCTTTGTGTTATGTTAAGGTATAAGCTATATCCATTTTAAATTTCATCCAAATCCGTCGAGCCGTTTCAGCGTGAAAGAGTAACAAACATACACAAACTTTCGCATTTATAATATTAGTGTGATTACAGGGTTTCGGAAAAATATGTAAAATAATATTAAAACGATGGAAAGAACATAAAAAAATATTTTTATTAAACTTAATGGTATGCTTTTTAAAAGCATCGCAAAAGAAAATTAAAACATGCTTTTACAAAAGCCTATCATCTAAAATCTATCTATAGTGGTGGGTCCAACGGACCCATGCGTATGATGATACTGACGTTAGGAGTAGTGAACGAAACATCTGTCCAACTGCGATTGCTTCTGCTTACAGCTGGAAGATATATAAAAACGGAGGAAGTTGCGGTGCCCGCAGCAGATTTTATATACTTTCAAAGATTGAAGTTGGGTCCCACGGACCCACGAATACAGTTAAGGGTTTATCATTTACCCAATAGCGGTACATTTAAGTATCTGCCTCAGCTATGCTTTATTGGTAGAAGCAAATAAATAAATAGGTACTTATAAACTGGGAATAGAGTCATCAGTTTTATCTCGGTTTAGCGACATCTCGTGGGTAACGACGGACTTAGTTCGCTATTGTACCTACCTATACCTATACAGGTATACACAGGCTATACCTCATGTATAGCCCAGCCTTACTGCATTGTATTTTTATATTTCAAATACCTACTACGTATTAGTTAAATAAAACAACATTTATGAAATAAATGATAATTTATTTACATGTACTTTAAGTAAACAATACATTTTATATAATTCTAAAATGACCTAAATTCACAAGTTTTCCACAAATTCACAATTCATGCGAATCTGAAATACGATATGTTTGTTATAGTTATATTCACCGGGGTTTAAAGATAAAATTGCACAAGATAGGTATTTACCACAGTTCGGCACACAGCACATTTTTTCCAATGTCATTGTTGTAGCAAATTGAAGTCCATTCAACGTAAACAAACATGAATGTCGGAGTCCAAACAGAAAGCGGGGTAGTCAAAATAAAACACAGTCAACAGAATCCATGAAACATTGCCGGGTCGTAAGTTAATCGTCACTGATTTTGATTTATTGCACACTAACCATACCAAAAATCCGTTACATGTAGCGCCGAATGCGCTAAAATGGCAGCAGTTATTGAAACAACAGCGCATTCTATTGAGGAACGACGAAAATAGGGCTTTGACGTTTTCTCATACAAAGAAAAAATGGTCTAAGTGAAAAGACCCGGCGCTCGGTTCCGTCAAAGTGTCGTCACACGTACGGATCATTGAATTTTAGCGGCAGGAACGGCATTGTATGTTTATAATATCTTCGTAAGTAATGGTCCGATTTGCACAATTCAATCGATAGGTATTAGGTATAAGAATAACGTGGATCCTAGTTCTATTGATTTTCCTTTAACTTTACTGATCCTCATTAACTCAGGAAAAGTTAATACCTAACACTTCATCAGCCACACACTCGACGATGAGCGAAGAAAATGGGCAGGGACGTCATGTGGCTGCGTTAATCGTCCTGCCGCTCGCGCTGTTCCTCGTCATGCCCATCGCTCCCTTCTTTGTCGGTTTTGTGCGCGATTAAAAGGAGCGGCAATATGAAGACGAGTAGCCAGCCACATACTTGCGCTGTTGTCAGTCCGCCCGCTTAGAGCGCTCTTGCGGAAAGCATGTGCGAGATTTTTGTATGTTTTCGGTCATGGCGCCATCGATGTCGGCTTACGAATGGTCAATTGAAAATTTAAGTACTAAAATTTATTGACCTGTTAGGTGCTGAGCTAGCAATTTGTGACTCCAAAAATAAAAACCATAAATTGAAACACAAGTCACGATTGTATTAAAATGCTAGATACCTATTAAAACTTACGGGATTTAGGCATTATATCTATTTATAGTTTATTTATCTATCAACTTATTTTATTCATTGCAATATGAAGGGATCTACAATATTTTTTTAAAATTATATTCTTGTTCCTATATTTTTTCATTTTATGAATATGTAGGTATAACTTTACTAGCCCAACTTAAATATATATTTTTTATACATCTTCCGTATTATATTTGTTTCATAATACAATATTGAATGAATGAATGAATGAATGAATGAATGAATGAATGAATAGACACTTTATTGTACACACGAAATAAAATTAAATAATAAAACGTAAAGAATACACAGTATTGCACAAAGGCGGGCTTATTACTAAGAGCAATTTCTTCCAACCAACCTTTGGGTGGTGAAGAAATAATTATTAATAAAATATACAGGTGGGACAAACAAATAAATATTTGATAAGGAAAACAATAACCAATAAAGTGAATCTACATAACTAAATCTACATCTTACTATCACTTATTTATATAGTGTCAAAATAACAAATAGGTATAAATTTATATAGTTATAAATGCCATTTACATAGATAATAAATACATAATATACATACATACATATATATAAATATAATACATATACATATATATAAATCACTGCAATGAATATAATACCATAAATGTAATGAATAATACAAATAGACTGAGTAATAAAGTGCCATGACTACCATCCCAACGAATCTTCATAATGAGACCTAATATTCCGCTTAAATATCTCTAGAGAAGGCGACATACGGATCTCAGAGGGTAATTCATTCCAAAGACGAACGCCCTTGACCGCAAAGGATTTCCCATAAGCAACAGACTTGTGCTTGGGAAAATTCAGAAGTAAATTTTCTCTGCAGCGCAAGGAGCTGACGAGTTTAAATTTACTATGAAGATATTCAGGAGCGGAAGGGTCGTTTAAAACGTTGTATAGAAGAATTAAGATGTGAGTATTCCTACGAAGGCGAATTGGGAGCCACCTTAAACGAGCACGAAATTCAATATTGTTGTTATAAAGATTAGATACGAACTGTAAAACGTATACTTTATGTGCTATGTGCTTACTTATTTATGTATTTTACAAATACACATTTTGAGTTTACTAACAAGGTACGTTGTGTTTGGCGTTTTCGTTATTAGTATTTCTTGTAAGGCAAGTGTATTTCATATATTCTTAATTAAATATGTGTCGGCATCCATTTTGTCGTCGATGTTTACCGCGTGAAAGCGAAAGCCAGAATGCGGCGCATGGCGAGGAGTGTGGCGATGAGTGAGGCGAATAGAGCAGCGTGTGGCTGGCTAGGGCAACATCGCGGCAGCGCGATGAGCAATGCGAGGGGCTTAGTCTGGCTGAGGCATATGAATTTTTACCTAGATTACCAACATAAAAAAATAATTAATGATAATTGATTTTGAATCGATTTTTGTGGATCGATCTTTTCTGTACCGATTTTGTGGATCGATATTTTTACCACGATTTGAAATCGATCTCAAAATCGATCTTTTTTTAAGAAGAATCGACATCCCTACAATAGGTAAAGTTGATGCTGTTGGATTTCATTTTAGTTTTAGTGCTGTAGTTCTTTAATGTCAGCAACAGATGCTATATTAAAACATGTCAGCATTAGAACCCAAGGTTAGAGTGAATTTTTAACACATTTCTGATAGCCGTTCATATATTATATAAGCTATCGCGATATTATTTTTATATCTATCATGTACCTAATTATTTTTATTTAATCACAATAATATACTTACGTATGTTTATCTTTTCACTTCATATTTACCGTTATCCTTAAATTAAGTCGGAACAGCGCGCACCACGCATTGTCATATTGCACGTGCATTCGCCGCATTGCCTCCACTGTGTGTGAGCTCCACAGACTCCACAGTGTAAACGTTCGTATAGAATGTCAGGAACAGCTGTTTCTTCACTTCTTTGCTGCAGCGTTGAAAGCTACTCGCAAGCATATTGGCTCGCACCGTTATCGCTCGTCGTTCGTTGACGCTCAATGTCTGCGTCGTCTGACAGTCTGGAATTAATGATGTGCCCAAGATATCTAACTTTATCTACTTGCCTCAAGAAGTTACCATTCTGTCGAAGGGTGATATCTACAGTAGGCGTGTTAGTAGCTGAGTGAAACACCGTGTATATAAGACATTACTTAAGAACAAGACTGTGCACTGTCCAATTTTTGCTCAACTAAACTAGATTGTATTTCCTTAGAAATAAGGTTGTAATTATTATGATACCATTTCCAAGCAAAAAACGAGCCAAGGGAGATAGCTGTCGCTACTCGTGTATCCTTATCTAGCAAGTTGCCAGTGTATAAAATATATACATTATACTTTTACAGTGTTGTTGAGTTTCTATCGTGTTAGAAAGTGAACAACGAGTGCCAACACCCATCATCGTAGTGCACAGTCTTGTTCTCTATCTATACAATCTCTTTGGATAACCTATATACAATTTTCCAAGGGTGCAACAAAGATGGCATTAGAACCCGTGTCGAGATCTCTTATTTATGAACGCAGCCCTGTATGTAAGTTAAACGCAGCGGGGTAAATGTTGCCATTCGTAAAAAGAAACAGAGTGACACGTCCACCTACCCTGTCAAGTATCCATCTATAATTGCGAATTTTACATGTTTTAACTTTTAAAAATGGTAAGCAGCATATTAAATCAAGTAATCTACGTGTTACGTAGTGATAACTCAACAATCTACCTATTGCAACTAACTTACACCGGATTTTATCAATTGTCGACCCGTGTCATCATCCCCCAACTCGTGTCGGCATTATTTGCGTGTATTTCCTATCAGATTTTCGTTGATTACGTAGTGTTTGTTGGTGCTAACGTGCTG
This sequence comes from Ypsolopha scabrella, assembly GCA_910592155.1. Lineage (NCBI taxonomy): Eukaryota > Metazoa > Arthropoda > Insecta > Lepidoptera > Ypsolophidae > Ypsolopha > Ypsolopha scabrella. The sequence goes on from OU342985.1 coordinate 15,413,628, forward strand.
TATTACTATGTTCCCAAAGCCGTTGAGATTGGACATCAAGAGGAAGCTGACGGCCCGCTCGGACCGTGTGAAATGCGTCGACCAGCACCCTACGGAGCCTTGGCTTCTGTGCTCCCTGTACAATGGAGACGTCAACATCTGGAACTACGAGACACAACTGCAGATCAAGAGATTCGAGGTGAGTCAAACACTCTTGCTAGTTTGTAAATAAATCTTATTTATAATGCACATATTTGGTGTAGCGGCATTGAATAATATAATTAATTTACTTCATATTAGTACTTGCTACTAAGCATCTAACAGCATAACAAATACCCAATGCAAATTTGAATTTTAATCTTTGAACAATATTGTTTTGTGCCACAAATGAATGTCCCTCCTTGCATCTGTACCAAAGGCAATAAACACACCTGAATACCAAATAATTGGCAGATGGTGATGACAAAATTGCTTTTTTAAGATTTTTTAATAGTGTATCTTCAAACATAACAGTTGTTTACATATCAATTCTGAATTATCATTTATATTTTTTAAATATGAGCTGCTTATTTTGGTGCACTGGTCATCTAAATTAACTTTGTATTGGGGTCTTACTTGCGATAGCTAACAACATACATACAATTATATTTCACAATAATTTTGCAAGTTTCAATGTAATACACAAAACTGGCAAATCTTGAGTCAGACTCGAGGGTTCTGTACCACCACATTCTGTACCAATACAGGTGTGAAACCCTAAAACCATAATGATAAATAACAACAATATAGATGCCATAGCAAAATCAAGGTGCTTAAATAGTAGCATGACAAAAAATTCAGCAACCACCAAATTTTTATTATTTGTTGTTTTATTTTAAACTATGTATTACAACCTTACCAAATTTGAAACACTTCTGTATTGCTGTTTCCGAGATAGAGCAGAAACAAATAATGTTGAAAAATTGTTACTATTTTCAGGATCTTTCTATGGGGATCCACATTCAATTAAAAATTTTTCATTTTTTATTAGCCATGGTAGAAGCCTTTGTAACATGTATTCTGTGAAAATTTCACCTGACTACCAATTACGGCTGCAGCTGTAGATCCTTTTGACAGACGGATGGACAGACTGCGGAGGCTTTGTTATAGGATCCTGTGTGGCACCCTTTGAATAGGAACTCTAAAAGGTTATCTGTCCTGCTTCACCATTTCAATATTATACTTGCAATTGCTTTACTACAACATGTTAGAAACATTGTAACATAAAAAATATTATTATAAGCAGTAAAGATGACAATGTATGTGTGTTATTATAAGTCATATCTTTTTACAGTAAAAGCTATCTTTTGAAGAGAAAATCGTGAATCCTCTATGACAGTAGTTCCTAACCTTTTCTGTCTAGTTACCCCTAAGTAATAATAAGGAATGTGTATTTACCCACATGTTAAAATCAATGTTAATACCTAAAAATATAGATAATATCAAACCATATGATAAGAAAAAATAAGGCGCTAGAGAAAAAAAAATGTATCATATTCTACTACTAAAAAATAATACCACTACTACAAAAGGCTTATGTCCAGCAGTGGACGAACACGGACTTATGGGTTGATGGATGGATTTAACGACGATATTATTATGAGCACATAAAAAGAAATATCGTGTTTTAAGATCCTAATTTCTTATAATTATATCTTAAATAATTACAACAACTAGCACAAAAATTGTATACTATTCAAATATAAGTCACCTACTGTTAATTTTAATTCTGCTTAATGTGAATATTGAAATGATTGGTATGTATTTTCTTAAATTTGGAAGAATCTTCCAGCCTTATTACCCCTGCCGAATAGCTCTTTTATCCCCACGGGGGTAATGGGGGTAATTACCCCCAGGTTGGGAACCGCTGCTCTATGACTTATGAAGGATGATTAAACAGTAGTTTGAAAAAAAAACTACAAGTTATTTCAGAAACGATCAATAAAATATCAAATTCTTATCTATTCACTGGGAACACCACTTCAAAGAAGTATTTTTTTTAATGGTCTACTTTAAACCTTGCTTTTACTTACTTACTTTGTTACTGTTTAAAATAGATTTTTTTTTCAGGCCTGTGTCGGTTCGTTCAATGTAAAATTATGATTGGTGTTTAATACATTGGTGTACATTAATTTATAGGTATGTGACCTCCCCGTAAGAGCTGCAAAGTTTGTCCCGAGGAAGAACTGGGTGATCACAGGTTCAGATGACATGCAGATTCGTGTCTTCAACTACAATACATTGGAAAGAGTTCATAACTTTGAAGCTCATTCTGATTATGTCCGATGCATTGCTGTACATCCAACACAACCGTACATCTTGACCAGCAGTGGTAAGTTATTTCTTCTATATTAATATGGCAATGAAGTTTTCCAGTGGAGACCACAAACTGACAGACATAGTGACAGACTTCCACCAGCTTGCTGGACTAAGGATCTAAAACAGATTGCCATTACGGACTGGAAGAGGATGGCTGCGGATAAAAAAGCCTTGTCCAGCAGTGGATGAATATTGTCTGATGGATCACAGGCAATCAAGATTGGAGATTGCATTTACTAAACTGAGATACTATTCCTTTCCTTGCAGATGATCTTCTCATAAAGTTATGGAATTGGGACCGCAACTGGTCCTGCCAACAAGTCTTTGAAGGCCACACGCACTACGTGATGCAAATCGTCATAAACCCAAAAGACAATAACACATTCGCCAGTGCAAGTCTTGACAAAACTGTGAAGGTAATTAAACAAATGATAATCCATTTAATGTTTTTGCTTTAATTTATGTTGCGTAACCATTCCACTGCTTTTATTTTGTGTTTGTAGGTTTGGCAACTTGGATCCTCAATCCCTAACTTCACACTAGAAGGTCACGAGAAAGGTGTGAACTGTGTGGACTATTACCATGGTGGTGATAAACCCTATCTCATCAGTGGCGCTGATGATCGTCTTGTAAAAATATGGGATTACCAGAACAAGACTTGTGTGCAGACCCTGGAAGGTAAGAATTTACTTGAAGATTGTCATGTTTACAGATTATCTGAGTGATGTAATGATTTTTTTGTATATTTCATCTGTCCCAGGTCACGCACAGAACGTTTCAGCAGTATCCTTCCATCCGGAGCTTCCTATCCTCCTAACCGGTTCAGAGGATGGAACAGTCAGGATCTGGCACGCCGGCACTTACAGACTCGAGTCATCTCTCAACTACGGCTTCGAACGAGTATGGACTATATCCTCTACGCATGGATCCAACAACGTAGCGGTAGGCTACGACGAGGGAACCATCATGATCAAGGTGGGAAGAGAAGAACCGGCCATCTCTATGGACGTTAATGGAGGCAAAATTATTTGGGCGAAACATTCCGAGATGCAGCAAGTGAACCTGAAGGCTCTGCCCGAAGGCACAGACATCAAAGACGGGGAGAGATTGCCTTTAGTCGTGAAAGATATGGGATCTTGCGAGATCTATCCGCAGACGATCGCGCACAATCCGAACGGCAGGTTCGTGGTCGTGTGCGGAGATGGCGAGTACATAATATACACGGCGATGGCGTTGAGGAACAAAGCGTTCGGCACTGCGCAGGAGTTCGTGTGGGCGTTCGACAGTTCCGAATACGCGACCCTGGAGAACTCCAGCACCATCAAAGTGTTTAAGAACTTCAAGGAGAGGAAGAGTTTCAAACCGGAGTACGGCGCTGAAGGTAACTTGCTCCTCTGGTCAGGACCGTGTCCAACGTGTTTGTGATATGAGTAGATTAACTTGTTAATATTTCAGGTATCTTCGGTGGGTTCATGCTGGGCGTGAAGTCTATCAGCGGGATGGCCTTCTCCATATACGACTGGGAACATCTAGAGCTTATCAGACGGTTAGTTTCTATAGACTAAAATATGCAATGCGAATATTTTGGTATCTATCGTCAGTCTTAATTGTTTAAATGTACCTATAATTGCACATTAAACTTGTCTTTTCTAAATATCATTATAGGTTTATTTTTAAGAAGCATTTTTGAGATACCGTGTTGCCATCGTATTTGTAAACACAACACTGACGCTGTTCAACGGTGTTCTTCTCAGGAATTGACAGTTGCAACTAAAAGTATTTCAACAGTGATTGCATTGTCGAATTATTTTGCTAGCGCTACACTTAGAATGATTTTCATTTATTGTCTTTGAATATAATATGAAAGTGCCATAGATTCCTTTCGTAAAACGAACTTTAGACGTTCACACCTAATTCTAGACACATTGCAATGGCTTCTCTGCTAAATATAATTATAGGTTTATTTTTAAGAAGCATTTTTGAGATACCGTGTTGCCATCGTATTTGTAAACACAACTCTGACGCTGTTCAACAGTGTTCTTCTCAGGAATTGACAGTTGCAACTAAAAGTATTTCAACAGTGATTGCATAGTCGAATGATTTTGCTTGCTCTACAGGGTAATTTTCACGAAATGTCAAAGTACTTATTGTCTATGAATAAATACGAAAATGCCTTAATCTGCGAGACTACTTTCGTAAAAAGAACTCTAGACGTTCACACCTACTCGTATAAGAAACCTGTGTTTCAAACTACTCGGTTTTGTTTTATTTATGACTGCTTCTGTGGTCTTTCAAATATTTGAACCAACAATTCGGAAGTCGCGAGTTCAAACCCCGTGGAGCCATTGGTCTGCGTGCTTCGGACGGCAGGCTGTGGTTCCATGTAGTCCCTAACTGAGGATGTACCACATTACGTTGGGATGTAACAATCGTTGGTGAAACAAGTGTGGACTGTGACTTGCCCGTCACAGTTCATATTTGGAAGCGCCTCAAACACCTCCTCGAGGAGCCATGTCGATATCATATTTTCTAATATACATACATACACACATTTGTTTTCAATTGAGTACAAACGCATCTTTAAATGTATATGTAACGAGGCTAAAGAAAATATATTGGTAAAAAAAAGTTTTAAAATTTAAGTTTCATGAACTGTGCACAAAGTTAATGGAACATTAGTTTTAATAAAAGCCTCTAAGAACCAGGCTTATTTTAGGTATATTTTGAGTGTGAGACTAGTCTTTCGCCCACGGCTCCGGCCGCGTTTATTCAATCTCTGCCCCGTTTTTGGCTTAAGCGTTATTTTATCAACCCTGGTCAATAAAAATAGGCTATAAAGAGCCTATTTGTTGATCAGATTCATTGTGATGATAATAAAGAAAACCGGATAGTTTCTCGTATTAAAATAGAACATACTTACACACAGAACAAAATCTAAAATCGTAGTTTTGGTTTCAGTACAATTGTAACACATTTCATTTAAAATTTCGGTAAATTATTTTATGTCCAGATACATGACATACCAAACCATGGACCTCGGGTCTAGTATAAAATTTACCAAAAAAAGGGTCTTTAGTGAAGTGTCAAAATATTAAGAAACAAAACATTTTAATTTGAATCGTATGTCATTGCTGCACGGCTTAATTTTGATTGGCACCTTTTTTTAAGTGCAGATACGACTTTTTCACTACCTTATTATTAGTATAGATATTTGTTTCGTAAATTAAACTAAGCTATAAAAACATGTACCTAAATTACATTTTCCTGTTTTTTTAAATAAATAATGTTTTATTCCTAAAAAGCATTTTTTGTAGATGCGTTGCGATTGTTATATTTAAGAGCAAAAAAGAAATAAGATTACCGTTTCACACGAAATGTTTGTATTTTTTTATATTGTGGCGCATTAATTTCATCCGCCTCCTTGATTCTTACACTGTATTAAATGTTTTAACAATATTTATTTTAAATATTGACAGTTTGAGTTAGAAACATAAAATCTTTGTCGGTCCTCATGGTGTTCCGTCATAATGTTGGAAAGCTTATGCTCAACTGATCAGAGGTACAATTGTGTAAGACGATCGTCATCAAATGCGATTGTCATATGGCTATTCGGCTAATCAAATTAGCCCGTTTGACAATTGAAATCGTACGTTTTTGTTTGTCAACAACAAAACAAGACAATTATATTCATTTTACGGCCAAAAATGTACGATTTTAATTGTCAAACGGGCTAATTTGCTTAGCCGAATAGCCGTATGACTATCAATTTGAATAAGATGGGCTTACACAATCGCTTCTCAGATCTCGCTTAAGAGCATACATCATGACGCGACCAACGCAGTTGTGAGGGCAGCCAAATGTAATGCTGTTTCATTTTGCCATTACGTGCACGCTCCACGAAACTTGCGAAGGCAATACAATCGTGCTGATTGTGTCGCGGGCGCGAAATTTAATACTTTTATCAGTATGAATGAATGAATGAATGAATATATTTATTTATTTCAAGAATAACTTAAATCTAAATACATCCCACAAAACCAAGTAGGAATTTGGTTTGTCTGAGGGGAGGGAGTCGCACTTCTTTTTCGTAGGTAGGTACATTAACAATAAATAATAACATTGTTATTTTAATCTATGTTTACATATTTTGTAGAAGGTAAGTTTTATATAATTTTGCAAATTTATTTTTATTTTGTTCAGATCTTATACGAACAGGCATTTCATTATATAACATTGGAATTTTGCGTTTAAGCAATCTGCCGCCAAAGTAGTTATTCACTTTTACTGTTAGGAACATTATTTCGGTAAGATTGGTTAATACTTATTTTAGATGCGAACTAGCATGCATTTTTTCATTTTATTTGTAACAATAAAAACATAATCGTCTACACTTTTTGTAAAAGACAGTAAAAATTACGTTTTTTTATTTTTGTTAAGATGTGATTAAAATTTTGATTTGTAATTAGGCATAAATTTGGATGATGTCAATGGACTCAGCCTACAATATAAAAACTTTCCATAGACACCTCACAATTTCATTTTTGCTTTTTTATGGAGGTTTGCGCGTGATGGCTCTTTTTGAATTCATTTTCAATCTTATCATAAGACCGAGGAAAAATCCAACTATATGGAAACCTTCTCGCGTGGCCCAATACCCCGCAAGTCTCTTATAAAATGTCATCTTAACTGGAAGAATGCATATAACGGAAATATTGTTCAGTGTAACAAACGCTGGTTATTTTATTTTACTGATATTTGATAATGCTTTTCCAATTATACATTATTATCGATATTGATACCGAAATATTTAAAACTGTTTTTGTCGCCAATGTCAACATTTGTCTACGCTTTTTGCACATAGACGTCGCGAAATGCGACAATGTAGCGAATTGATGACAAAACGAATTAAATACAGAGAACGCATACGCGATTGTTTTCATATATTGAGAAAGATTTATCGCAGTTTCCCGACGTCGTCGGTGTCGGGTATGTAAAGCGCGAATATTTCATGTACGGCATAGTTTCATACAAACTGTCCATAAATTGGTCGCTTAGTCGATATAGCGCTAGCTGTCAGTCGATTGCTGTGGAAGATAACTTTGTCCGTTAACAGTACTAAAACCGAATAAGTCAGTCATCGCATCGTTACAGAGACGCGGGGGATGACGACAAAGGGAATCGCGCGGGGAGCGGGCGGCAGATTTGTGAAAGAGAGACTGTATCTCTCCCTCTCTCTCACAGACATAAGCCCTATAACGTCGCGGGCGATACTGATCTGGCCGGTCTATAGATAGGTAATTCCATGGAAACTGACCACTTTTGTCGCACCCGTTACTGCAGTTATTATTTTTTATTAAGCAAAGTATTGATAACTCGGTACCTATTCTAGTATGCATTGGTAACTTAAAAAATATGCTTTAAATGCAACGTTCTTATATTGTTAAATAATTATTATATCATGTTATTACATATATTAAAAAAAAAATAAACGGATGCGACTTCTTCCGTGGAATTACCCAGATGTGAACAACGTCAAGTATCTGTAACTAGTTGGATGTGAAAGAGTAAATAACCGTCGGGTGTTCCAGCATCGAGATCCAGCCCCGCCACGTGTTCTGGTCGGAGAGCGGCAGCTTGGTCTGTCTGGCGACGGACGAAGCGTACTTCATCCTGCGGTACAACGCCGCTGTCGTCACCCTCGCTCGGGAGACTAACAGCAACATTACTGAGGATGGCATTGAGGATGCTTTCGAGGTACACACACGTCTTTTATTCTTTTAGCGAGGTTCCGGTCTCTGTGCCTTCCTGGCATACAGAAAGCATTTTACAGTTGCCTCCAGTTAAAGCTTCCTGTAAGATAAATTTTAACGGCTATGACCTCCTGATTTCAACGGTTATCAGCCCGCAATGGGAACTGCTGATAGGTTGGCTGTGATGCTGGCGTCCGTACTTCCAACTACCTATACAGATTGAAAATTAACCCCTAGCTTTATTAAAATCTATGAATCAGAATCACTAATAGAAAACAGAAACGTATTTATTCTATTTTTTATTGATTCCCACATTGGCCACACTACGTGACGCAACATGTGACTGACAAGAGACGGCACATATTTCCGGCAGTAAAAAATGCACATAGGCTATGTACACATAGGTTTTGTAGAGCGTCGTCTCTGTCAATGGAGTTTTAGTGCATCTTGTGACGGTCGATATCTTTAAAAAAATATATGAATCATGACAAAAGTAACAAAACATATATTTTTCACTTCGAACATACGTAGAATAGTTTCCTATGATATACATAGCTAGGGAGTTAATTTTCAACCTATATAAAGATTTTAACTCCTTAGGTAAATGCAGTTTTTGGGGGTTTATTCACAGAAAATATAAATCTGGTCATCTAAAATAACTGGATCAACCTCTTGGAAGCCAGTTTGGTGATTGTTTTGCCTTGTTTTTACAGTGTACAGTATATTTGGTGACAAAATTTTCACAATATCAGATTGACAAAATTAACATGATAAGAAAAGATGTTCACAATCTCTAGCCTCCTTGTCCAGAAAAGTCCTTGCCACGGAGTATAAAAAGTCTACGTGGTTGCTACAGATAGTTAAGTAAAAAGCTAATTGATTTACCCCATTGAAATACATTTTATGGTTTACATGGTAAATGGAGCTTGTCTAATATAGGTCTTACTACGAGCTCTTCAATAAAGTTACGTCAATGATAAAAAGAGTCCAAAATTAACAATTGTGTGTTAAACTCATTTTTAGATTTTCATGAGATACGCCTGTATGAGAACACGAAATTTTTTCATGAAGGTAAATTCAAAATTTCATACGGATACAGAGAATATTATTACAGAAATCTATCTACTATAACGTCTATATAGGTAGATGTTTTTAGGGTTTGTCATATTTTATTATTAATAATAAAATTATATGTAATATGATATATATTAATATTAATTGATATTATTAATATAAATTAATAATTTATGTAATATCTCACGAATCGATAACACTTTTCGGTAATTTCGCAAAATGAAATGTTGACGCCCCATATTAATTGACTCGGGGCTGGGCTTGCGTTTGTAGGGAACACGAAAAGAATAATTTATGAACTTCACAAAAACGGTCATCTAACCTTGATACTGAGCACCTTCATCCATCCATCCATCAGCCTATTTCGTCCACTGCTGGACATAGGCTTTTCCAAGGTTTCGCTAGTCTTGGCGGTCCTCCTGACGCCGATAAAGCATTAGCTAAGCCCAGGAACTAAATGCGAAAGATTACACTATAATAAAGAAAGACCATGCGCTCAACTACTTATGGTAAAGGCTCAACTACTTATGGTAAAGGCGCTGTTGTTGCAGGAGGGGTGTGAGCTAGGCTTACTTCTGGCGGTTCTCAAGTTATAATCGATCATGCTCGTACGAAGTTACAAACAGACAAATAAACAGATGGTGCAAAGTTTGTGTGTGTGTGTGTGTGTATGTTTGTTACTCTTTCACGCTGAAACGGTTGAACGGATTGGAATGAAATTTAGAATGGATATACCTATAGATTATGCCCTAATTTAACACATAGGTTACTTTTTATCCCGGAAAAAAGCATGTCGTTGCAAAGAACCAAGGTGCCTCCATGGAGCATACAGAACCCTCCAAGGCTGAAATAATCTAAATCTCATCTGTATTTGTTTTTTGTGGCTTCACCAGTAAAAACCCAGCAGATTGTTTTATCTAAAACCGCTTAATTCGACAATGGCATGATCGGTGGTCTTTCGTCGGCCCCCATTAATTGATATTTTAAGTACAAAAAGCTACAATGAAATCGGTCAGTGGTCAGCTCTGTTACACTTCCTGACCGACCGGACCACGAAGTGACAATTGAAATCAGATTGTTGTTATTGTAGTCATGTCCGCAGCACTAATTATAAAAAAAAAACATTTTGCATATTTTATTTCGACGAACGTTTTGGCCGTTTGTTTGTTTATCTGGATCTTGTCTGTGTTCAGTTTAATATCTTTAAAAAATACAATTCTTTCGTCCGTATTGACATCGATTAAATAAATATACAATTAAAATATACGATTAAATAAATGTACAGTGGTACCTTTTACGTAGTACTTCGATGAAAGACGACAACCTTTTCGATCAAACCACAAAATATTGATCAAATTAAATAATAATATTTTTTAAATATATTAAGGGTCCATTCTCCCTGACGTTGAGCACCTCATTTTGCGTCAAGTAGAACTGAACTCTGTGACGAAATAAACATGGACCATACACAGTGTCACAATAGTTTAGATGTGAGAGCACAAGACTATTACAAAGCTGCAACCGTACCTTTGGATTTAAAAATGGTATAAACTTTTGAGTGCGCCAAAGGATCTAGCCACTTTTTGCTGAACATGCTTTTCAAAGTGTAAGCTTTCGTCCATCAGTAGCCCCAAAATACGAACACTATTTTCTATGGGTTTAATAGAATCATTATAACTTGATACTTGGATTAAGCGCTTTAATTTATTGAACTTGGTGCTTAGTTCCGAATATAATAGCGACATTTTTTTTTGGGTTAAGCATTAAACTGTGTTGTTTTAGCTCAAAAGGAGTTATTGATAAAAAAACTGTTCCTGTGTTATCGAAAACCGTTAGGAGTGTAAGACTTGGTCTTTTCATTTGACTTGTATTTGTAGGATCTATTTTTAATTATAATATGTATAGCATTAATCATAATTAGATTACATTTACATTAAAACATTGGACAAGAGGGGTTCTGGAAATATATCATATATATGGAAATAAAACGATGAACAACATGCTTTACGGAAATAAAAATGTAGATATGAATTAATAAAATTAAATTCTTAAATCAACATCATCCATTGGTTTGTCTTCACTTTCATCAATATTTTCTATTTCATTCGAATCATCAATAAAAGTTATTGGGATAGATGAGGTAACGGGGGCGGCGGCGCGGCGGTAGCTATAGGCGACGCATTGCCTAATTTGCCTATGCCTATCTATCTCGACGTCTACGTCGCGTCGCGTCGTCGTCGGGCGAAACGATAGGCGAGCGAGACTGGTGGGGAGTGGGTGGAGAATTGGGGATCCCCCACCCATCGAGGCAGTTCGTCGCGGCTGCTCCATGTCCCCGCGCCAACATGCCGCTGGCGTAACGCACTCGACAACGGAGGTTCGTGTAGGGATGTAAAGATCGATTTCGAATTGTGGTGAAAAAATCGCACCAAAAAAATCGGTACAGAAAAGATTGATTCCCAAAAATCGATTTAAAATCGGAATAGAAATTCACACAATAATTAGCGTTAGTACATTTTTATTTATGTTGGTAATCTAGGTACAGGTAAAAATTCATACGCGTTAATTTTTCCTGAGTTCATTGTAAGTAAAGTTAGTTGTTTTCTCGTAAATAAAACATTAAGTAATTAAAATATTTGCCAAAGTAAAAAATTCACATACATAATATTATTATTATGTTAATCATATATTATCTATACTAATAAAGAACTAAAAAAGTCGTGTCTGTGCATTGAATATCTCGCGAAATTTTAAATGGAATGGAATACTATAACATTTGGACTTTTTGACAATGGACATTATGAAACCTTGATTTTCTGACAATTAGACATAAGTATATGCCCCTGAATGTTGATACTGTACTGAGGCCAAAACAACAATTGTTAGAATTTTTGTCTGTCTGTCTGTCTGTCTGTTCTGTTTTAAATCGAGAACCACTCAACAGATATGGATGCGGTTTTTTTAAATATAATTGTGTTTTGTTTAATTTATTGAGACTTTACATTATACAGCCAAATTCTTACTGAAGACTCGGTAAGTGCTCAGTAACAAGGTTCGATGACCCTTTTTGTGAAATTCGTAAATTATTCTTTTCGTGTTCCTTACAAACGCAAGCCCAGCCCTGAGTCAATTACTACGGGAGGTCAAGATTTTATTTTGCGAAATTAGCAAAAAGTGTTATCGATTTGTGTTACTGATCACATACCAAGCCTCCAGTATGAGTTTGGCTGTATAAATAAAAGTCACCTTATACTAGGTGAAATTAAATCAACCGACCAAATTCATACTCACACACGCTGGGCAGGCGGGTTGGTTGTTAGTTAGAGTTGCTAGTAAGTAATGTTTATACTAATTTATTAATTAATCAACCAAGAAATGGTGTGTAATACAGCTCTATGCAATTCGACGACAAATGACACGTTTAGTTGCTTTCGGTAACGATTGATTGCGCATGATCTTCGAAAATCTTTGAACTTTTTTCTTACGTCATGTTTACTCTTAAGTATTTCCAGAGATTATCCACGCGCCATTAATTAATGGCTTTTTTTTCGAGGGAACTGCCCGTCCCCAGGGAACACACTAGCCTATGGCAATGAAGGATAATGTGGCTGCCTATTAGTGAAAGATTCATCAGAATCGGGTTAGTAGTTCCGGAGATTACCTCCAACAGACAAACTCACAAATATCCCCTCTTTATACTCGTAACATTAGTGTTACGGGCTTACTAGAACATTTGTATTTGTACCTACATAATAATTCTGCTGCGCTTGCGACGCCCTACTTTATGTTATAACATAAGTAATATTAACTCAGACATTAGTAACGAAACAGCTATAATACGAGTTTCCAGCTTATTATCTCTCATTCCGAGGTTGATCCCTTTTTTAAGCTTAAATGATTGCATTACCATACCATGGGCCGAAATATATCGAGTAATAATATATCTTATTGTTTTTTTATAATTATTTACGAGTATCACAAATTAAATGATAAAAAATAAAGCTTAGAAGAGTATTCATGTTTTACAAAATAAATTATTTGATTTGACACAGACGTAGCAGAGAAGACGCCTAAACCGAAAAAGGGGCCGATGTGGGCCGATTGATAAAAACCGGATAAGTGTAAGTCGGGCTCACCCACCAAGGGTTCCGTACAAATTAGTAAAAGTTAAAGAAAATTTACAAAAAAATTTGGTCACCCGTAGAATTATGACCGCGCATACCTTTGCTTAACCTCGATTATATATTGAATTATTATATCGTAATTATTTATTTACAAATGTATAGTTTTAAGATTTTTTCCTATATTTGTAGTATTGGACGGTATTGCTTGCCAAATTTTAGAGTTCTAGGTCAATGGGAAATACCATATAAATTTTTATTCCCTTGAAAGTGTCGAAATATACGTTTTTTGCGACATAAACGGCCGTATCTTTTTTACGTTAACTTACAACCTTACGCGTTTCCGTGATAAAGGGTATTGACAGACAAACGGACAACAAAGTGCATCCTATAAGGGTTCCGTTTTTTCATTTTGAGGTACGAAACCCTAAAAATTATGTTGCTTCCAAGTGTTGAAAGGCCTTTGTCATCTTCGGAAAACTACAGAATAATAAGCCCATAATCACTCGGTGTTCGCACAAAACGACGTCCTAATAATAGCTAATAAGTCACGATTATGCGTACGCGCAATAAAAAGACGTCATTCATTGTGTGACACTGACAGCGTGGCGGCTTTCACTAATCTATTATGTTGTGTTATACACGTCATTTTGATCACACGTCTCGGGTACTGGTGCGTACAAAACTGCTTCAGTATTCGATATTGTTTCCGTACCAAAAGTAATCCAGTATATTTGGTAACTAGCTTGGAAAGGGCACCCAAAATTTAGCGCAGCGACTACGAGCTACCCCATAAACTTTTTGTATGCTGTCTGCTAGAGCTTACGTTCTACTATCTTACTAGATAGCGCTGTTAACGAACTTTAAGTTATTCAGTTATTTATATTTACACGATGACTCGCCTCCGTGTATCACACAAGTAACATTGAGGAAACTTCACCAGCCTGTTTCGCATTCTTATTACAACCTTATAAAGGCTAAAAAGTGGATCTGCGCAATTTACATCGATATTACATACTGTAGGTAAATACATCCACAGGCAACGGAGTGTGTCGTTCGCTCGTAGTTTGTTTTGTTTGACTCACTCAGCATGCGTGCCAAGCGACTTAATTAGCCCAACAGTTTTGTTACAGACAGACACCTAAGCTAGCTTACGGATAACTGAACCCTAAAAATGAGAGCAAATACAAAGAGTCACCAAGTAGCAAGTTATTCACTTCGGTGTACTTAAGTAATTGAAGACGCTGCTGCCTCCTCCGTCGTCTATAAAATGATGGCGCACCTAAAGTGGTTTCCGATAAACCTGAAGTAGGGGCCCAACAAGAGTTCTAACTTAAATAACTCTGACCTGAAAAGTATACGGCGAACGATACTTTAAAAGCAAAACTTAAGAATGGATCTATGTTTGTCGTTCACTTATCGAGTTCCCATTCCCTTATGTAGGGTGTCACCCTTGCAATGCAATGCAAATAATATTTCTTTCCGACAAATATTGTAGTGTTAATACCATAAAATGTCCGCCCTATTGTGTGCTTTGCTTATTGAGTTTTATAAGATCCTTTAGTGCCCACAAAGGGCAGGGCAAAATGAGGATGATTTGTTTGTTGTAATCTGTTTGATTAATTTGTTACTCAAATTATTTGTAATTTAAGTTAATTTGTCACTTTAAAATGAATAGTTCATGATACAGGTACATATTTTGACTTACATGTACATATTTGCTTGATAAATTTTAATACTGAAGTCGTATCATAATTAAATGTTCAATAACATAACATTATTAATGTTTTCCAAGTTTCACCAAGTGCCGACAATCGCAAGTATAAATTATACTGAAGTCGTAGTTTTGATAATGACAAAACGGCAAAAAATTAAATTAAAAAATGATCAAGCCGAGGATCGTCGTGAAACCATGGTTGCCTCAGATGAATCTATACTAACTTAAAGAAATTAGGCAAATAGCAAAGATTTCGTTAGCTTTTGGTACAGGCGATTTTATATCATATAATTATTTTGAATGGTTAGTACACAATATTGTAAGAAGCTATTTAGATTAGGCTACGCATTTTAGTATAAAAATAGGCTTTACAAGGGCAAAAAGTTCATTTTTAACCTCGGTTGCATTCACAATTCCTGTTTGCGTATTTTTTGCTATGTTCGTAGCAGAAAGCGCGCAATCGCTATGCCATCGCCGGGCCGTAGCTTTATAATTGTTCTTAAGGAAAATAAACTCCGAAATAAACGGCTGAAAGTGATAAGAAGGGAAGAGTTGTCTCCGAAAATATCAGCTTACTGTTGTGTGTGAGGATCATTTTGACGTACCTAAGTGTTTATTCAATTTAAATCTATACAAACTACTCATGTTATCTAATTTGCCCGTAAAATGCGTAAAACACATCCATGCCAACTAGGTATTCGACTTCGTGCGATGCATGCTCATAAGGATTTAAGGTAGTCATTTTGCCAAAAAAATTTGAATTTCTATGGTGGTTCAGATACTCTTTTTTGAAATTAAAATGTACTTTTAATTAGGTTAAAAGAGATGAAGAATATTTGGACACAACACAAAATGTGTTTGTAATATGAACAAGGAAGTAAACAATAATTACCAATATTATCTATTTCACTACACCTCACATAAACTTTTAGTGTAGAAAATATCAAGCGTGGATCTATGAAGAAGGTAAAGAGGAACTTGTCGCCGTCAAAGGATCTTGAAGGCACGTTAAGATGCAATAGGCACATCGCGCAAATAAAGAAATAAATAAATAAAAAAATAAAGTGAAGAGGTTAGATAATGCTGTTTTTTAATGAATAAAATTGAATATGAAATCAAATGAGAGCGTTTAAAAAAACCGTTTCTATGTTATAGATAATGGGTTTATTTACATAAGTCATTATTGTTATTTTTACTTTATTAATTTGAATACTGTTTTGAACTGAAAAACAGCCTTCGTAAAATATTATTTTGGCTTCTTATACTGACTGATTCAAGGTTAGACTTGAACTAAATAACAATTTTTTATTTATTTATTATTTCAATAAAGTAAAATTATCGAAAGTACACTTTAAATTTATTAAGAACTTAACCTGATGCAGATGATTGACGAAAATAATTCAATATGTGAAAACAACTTTTCAACAAATGTATTAAAAAAATAATAAAATAAAGCAAGAAAAAAAAACGCCGAAAATATAAGCATGTGGCGTTCAAACTACAAGTACATTCAAAAGTACGAGTATAACATGTAAATCTAAAAGTACTTATGCCAAACGTTTTCTTATCTGGACGGCGATTCTCGCAAAATTTTTCTCACGCTTTGCTTTTCATATGCCTCTGTTTATCGCGTCATAAATGCCGTGTGATGATATTCTATTGAGTATAACTCTTAAAAAGACACGTAAAGCATGTTATGAATACGTATAGATATATCATGTCCACAAACGTTACTAAAAGTCAGTGAAGACGCAAATTCAAACCTTTCTTTGAGGGACCTTTCTTTTTCTTAACTTCGTTTTAAGGGCGGGTATCTTTGTCATAAATTTGCACAAAGAATAGCATACTGATAAATTCTGGACTACAGTGAAGCTCTGTGTCATACAGACTCATCCGTGATATTGCAAAGTAAAGTCCTTTTATTATTGGAACACCTTTACCCACGGATCCAGCTGCGTTTATTCAATATGCCCTGTTTTTGGCGTGGGCGTTATTTTATCAACATCCCTTATAACCTATATGTTGACCGGGTCACTATGATGATAATAACGAAAACTGCATCCAAATCCGTTGAGTGGTTCTCGATTTAAAAGGGAACATACATACAAACAGACAGAGAGAGAGACAAAAAATAATGGTAATGTATACTGTATAGACACACCTATTTTACTACGTTAGCATCAGTATAGATTTCCAGGTTTTATATTTCACATCCTCAAACTGCAAAATTAGACCTATTTTTAGAGGCATACTGCCTCCGTAAGATTTTTGCGCACCGTTCTTCAAACTTGTGTGTTCAACAAGGTAAACAAAATAATTTAATGCTGCTTTTGTTTACTTGTTGTGAGTAGTCAATCTTTAATTTAGCTTTAAAACTGCTATCATCAAATAGCATGTACTTATTGGTCAAGAAATCATGAAAGAAGTGGAGTTGATGCTCGTGATTGTTGGCACTTGGTGGAACTTTTGAAACATTTTTTGTTTGATAAACACTTGTACTTGTCCACTTATTTATATTAATTTCCCTTACCGGTTTCGCTGTTAAAGCATTCAAATGCATTCAAATGCTTCAAAGCTTAGTAAACTTTTTATGACAATGATTTCTTTCGTTATAGTAAAACTAGTTTCCTCATGAAAGTTGTTCAGTTTGAGCAATAGAAATGGTTTTATTAAATATTACTTGACTGTTCACATCCAATGGATCTCTAAATCTAAAAATGGTTTTCCACATCCATAATGTTTTTGAACGACCTATCCGGCAATACCCCACACTAACGGATAGACGATTAAAAAATCATCCCCAATTTACGCGTATGGGAGAGAGATAACCCTAAAATTATTTTTTTAGTGATTTTTTTTATACTTTTGTCGGCGTGATTAGGTTTTGGAAGCAAGGGAGGTTGTGAGGCCGCCGTCCATGCAGCCCGCACATACCTCAAACGCGGTGGTGGTGAGGTGCTCCTGAAGGTGGACCTAAAAAACGCCTTTAACTCGGTCGACAGGAGCACCCTGCTGTCACAAATAAAAGAAAACACGCCTCAAATCTACAACTATATGCACCAATGCTATGGTTCACCATCCAAGCTGATTTATAAAAATCACCTTATCGAATCAGCTGTAGGCTGCCAACAGGGTGACCCTCTCGGCCCGGCAATTTTCAGTTTGGCTATTCATCCCATTATCACAAGCCTAAATTCAAAATTTAATGTCTGGTACCTGGACGACGGCACCATTGGAGGCGACGCGACCACCGTGTTAGAAGATCTGAAGAAAATGATAGAGGAATTCGAACTTATAGGCCTAACACTTAATAGTTCAAAATGCGAACTATACATCTCAGATTCCATAGACGAAAATCACAAAAATGATATTATTTCCAAATTTAACAATGTTGCACCGTATTATCTATTATTTTTTCAACGTGACAGGAATTTTCTTTTGTTAAATAAAAAGAAATTTGGCCATTTTTAGGCTTCCGTAGTCAACAAAGGACCCTTATAGTTTCGTCATGTCCGTCCGTCTGTCTGTGTGTATGGCGTGGTTAGATATATAGAAAACTATCACAGCTAAGTACGCTGTTAACAGTTACACGTTATCGTTTACAAGTTAAAGAGTAATAGTCGACCAACTTAAATTTGCAGTTTTGTTCCATACATTTCGTAAGTTCGTAATTTTTATTCAAATCATTTAATTTTATCTCAGGCGCGAGTCCTACTCGCATTTAACAGTTTTCTTTAAATTCTGTATCGGACAAAATAATAAACAATTTGCACATACTTATTTATTTTATTGAATGCTTAATCATTGTAACATTGATGCAATCTACGAAATCTTTTCAAAAATCCTTCAGACTGGTTTCTTATCCTCAAGAAAGAAAAGTGGCAAGAAGTAAGGTCCGGGTAGAACACCACAGTAGATTTTGAGAGTAACGTTGGCTGTCCCGGTGCACATGCCAAATGTTTCAGCGTTGTATCGTGTGATGTTGGCATAATCACGGACCTCAAATAATGCATCAGACAATACGATTGATGGATTTCCGTTATTGTCACAAACCTTCACTGACACACCCTTGGCGTCTGCCTTGGAACATACCTTGAAAAAAAAAGCATGTTGTGTATTGAAAATGAAAGCAATTGTAATACAAAATATACGCAATCAATCAAACAAAATATTATTACTTTTGCGTAAGAGAAATGTAGGTCAAATCTTTGAGTGCTATCGATACTTTTTGGGTTGGCAGTTATTTTATCGATACACATTATTCTGACCAGGGTCAAAACGATGATGATAATGAAAACCAAATACAAATTTGTTGAGTGGTTCTCGAGTTCAAACGGAACAGACAGACTAACAGTTTAAAAATTAGTAGTTTTGGCTTATTTAAAAATTCGCTAAGATATTTAATGAACAGACGCTTTTTTAGTACTTAAAGTATAGAAAATACAGTACTTGAATATTGCGCGGTCACAGAGGTATAGAAATCATCATTTATTTATCCCACTAACATATACCTACATACAAGATTATGCTTTTATTGCGAAATCCATCGCTTTGGAATACACTAAATATTATTGTTAGAGTGCATTACAAACCAGAAAAGATAAATTAGATACAAATGAATTTATCTTTTCTGGTTTGTAATGCACTCTAATAATAATATTTATACATATACAAATTGTCGATGTGTTTTAGTGTCGATTGTCATGAAAGTCAAGTTAGTCTTTCATCTTCGTTCGTTCGTTTGCACATATGTGTCCATCATCTAAATCGGTTGCATAGTTTCAAGGTTATTGTAAATTTTTGCAAGTTAACTCCTTCCTGTTTTCAAAAACACAGTGAACCTTTTTCTTCAACAGTTAGTGTGATAAAATATAAATGTTCTGGTACATTATACATACATACATATACTCACGTCTGTCTCTCAGAGGAGTAGGCGGAGAGATATATATGTATGTACGTATAATGTACCAGAATTCTAAAAACACAGTGAACCTTTTTCTTCAACAGTTAGTGTGATAAAATATAAATGTTCTGGTACATTATACATACATACATATACTCACGTCTGTCTCTCAGAGGAGTAGGCGGAGAGATTTATATGTATGTACGTATAATGTACCAGAATTCTAAAAACACAGTGAACCTTTTTCTTCAACAGTTAGTGTGATAAAATATAAATGTTCTGGCACATTATACATACATACATATACTCACGTCTGTCTCTCAGAGGAGTAGGCGGAGAGATATATATGTATGTACGTATAATGTACCAGAATTCTAAAAACACAGTGAACCTTTTTCTTCAACAGTTAGTGTGATAAAATATAAATGTTCTGGTACATTATACATACATACATATACTCACGTCTGTCTCTCAGAGGAGTAGGCGGAGAGATATATATGTATGTACGTATAATGTACCAGAATTCTAAAAACACAGTGAACCTTTTTCTTCAACTCAAACTCAAACTCAAAATATTTATTGCAACTAAGTGTACACAGATGTTACAATTTTATAAGAACTTAATAACTTAGCTACCCTTATCAGGTACAGCAACACTACTTATACTATATATTATTACACAATTCTTTTTCACTGCTATAATATTTCACAGTGTCTTAATATCTAATAATCTTTTACAAAATGTTTGCATAAACAGTAAACTTAACTAACTTAAACAGTACTTAAAAGGTAAGAGATCAGAAAGCCATATCACATTATTTTTCATCAGACAGAAAACTTTCTACTGTGTAGAATAATGCTATAATGCCAAAAGACAAAAAAGTTTTTATGTCTAAATTTGCAAAATAATACTGACCATTTGTTATTTATGTACATAATTAAAAAAAGAAATTAAAAACTGCAAATCGAACGCGAGTCATCAATCTGTTTCTTTGGTTGTATCTTTATTAAAAGTAACTCAAAATGTGGTCTAGTAGTGATATAGATGAATGGGTGACGCCGCCAGAATTAAAAGAAACTGCCCAAGCAGTTATTATATGGGAAAAGTATAACACTGAGTTTCAACAACTGTAATAATTTTAATATAAACTTTAATTAAAGATTTTGTCTTTTATTTTCCTCGCAGGTGTAGTATAAAGCACTATGTATCACTCGGGAGAAAGTGCGATTCCCAACTCCTGTGTATTACGTATTGTAAACTACACCCTCGTTGGTAATCGGCCTCTTTCTCCACTCAGTGAACAATATACTATTGCTTCAAATATGGTACATACAGAGATATTATATTTGATGAGTCGAGGGCCAACTCAGGTGGGGGACGGGGTAAGATCCGCACAAAGCAAAATCACTTTTATTACACAGGTATAAATTTGATATTCCCATACCTACGACATAATTTGACGTAAATCGTATCGCTTTCTTATGTGTGCATTAGAGCGGCTGGACTTGGACATATGTCAAAAATGCAACTTTTTCTTTGTGCTATATCTAACTGGCCTTGAACCTGAAAAAATAAAACATGAAGAAATTGAAAAGAAATCTGTTAAATAGTAACTAGATCTATGTAGATTCAAAAAGTTAAATTACTTACTTAACACATTATTTACTTTTACATTAAATTCAAAAGAATTATTCCATAACTTTTCCATACAGTATTTTACGAATTGCGACACTGTGTGCCCGTTGACCGCGTCCAGTGCCTTGCAAGCAATCAAGTACGGCTTGCTGTTGTTATATTTGTTTAAAGGTCAAGTGCATGATATTTCTTCTTAAAAAATCAGTTGTTTTGTCTAATAAAAACCAGAGCTTTTCATCTTTGATGTCATTGTAAGCCTCTTCGATTTTTGATTTGAAAAACCCACCTAAATAGTTCTTTCTTAATGTTCTGGCACTACGTGGCAACAATATTTTCCAAAAAAATACGAACTCTACGTAAGTCAATTGTTATTACATCTTTCATACTTTTACCAGCAAAGTTGGCTTGAGATAAATGTTGACTCGTTAAATATACATTTTAGGAGTTTACCTTCAGTAGTATAAGCATGTATGGCGGGATCCCTAGAGTCAAGCAAGTCGAGCCTAGAGCCCTTGTCGTGCGCGCACAGCACTAGCCCGCACGCCACCAACGCCAGTACCGCGACGCCCCCGCACAGCGACAGTGATAGAGTCGTTATGTTCGGTACTGCGCTCACTGGCTCCTCTTCACCTGGAGATAGCATACAGTTACATTTATTGTTGCACAGTGGCGGAGCCAGAAACATATTTTGGGGGGCTAAGGGTGGGTTCCATCAAGCCTTTTCAGGAAATCATAGTAATTACATTATCCTGCCTGTGTACTATTGAAATACGTGTAGATAAGTAGGAAATCGTCGTAATATAAAATGTCATAGCATAAAAGAAATTTGTGAGTTCTATAACTTATACTTTGGGGAGGGCTTCAACCCCCTATCCCCCCCCCCACCCTAGACCCGCTACTGTTGTTGTATCCGAAACTTTTATCATCGTTACGTTTTCCCTATCAAATCTGTACGGTTGCGATCTTCTAGTTACCAATTTACCATGACGTTTATAGATTGAGTCGCTAAAAGTATTTGTTTGCCGCATTTGTTACTAAGGAACACAGCTAATAAAAAAAAGTTTCATGGCATTAATGAACTCAATCACAAAATTGTGTCTATGACTTAAATAAGTCGGGCCTCTAAAACTATTGACGGAATTTCTTACTTCGAATCAAACTACAGACGATTCACTATAAGAAGTCCCCTGGGCCGCGTTCAGTTTGATCGCCCGGTCACGCCCGGCGATCATGCCATCTCTTTAGCACGCGTTGTTTTTTGTATATGCTATCCTGCTGTCAGTGATTAGCGGGCGATCAACAGAACGCGGCCCAGGGGACTTCTTATAGCCAATGGTCTGTAATAAAGCAATCCATTGCTTGTTGAAGAGTTTACTTTATGAACGTCGTAAGATCTTCAACGAATATTTTAAAATGATTATTAAACATCTTACGACCGAGACGCAGCAGTCATGCCGTATTCGATAACGTCCTTACTTTCGGTTTGATCGGCGATGTCTTCTTTATTTATCTCCACTATGCTGCTATCGCCTTTCTTATTCGTAGACATTACTGTGAACTTGTAGTTCTCTTCCGTTGGTTCTTGTATTATAAACTGGGGCTCCAGGTTAGTTATAGACATGAGTTGCTTTTGGGAATCCAGAGACTGCACCGTGAAGATAAATTGCTGTAAAATTAAATTTAAAAATAAAAATATACTCCTGTAAAAATATACTTAGTTAAGGTATTAAAATGATTTATATTTTAGGGTTCCGTCAAATCCATAAGTCCATCTGTTTTTAATCGTCTGCATCATTAAACGGCATTCCGGTACAATAATAAAAAAAACATATTTTAGAGCAAAGTTTAAACGCTGTAAAGTAGTCAAGAGGCTGTAACTAAAAACAAAATAAATTTAGTTTCATCTTTTACAACGCTTGTAAATTTACTAGCTGTTGCCTGTGCCCGTGAGGAGGTTTATTTTTGTTACAATTTGGAAATCTTGAAATCATTCAAATTCTGACTTACAAATCAGACTCGAATTCTAAAGTCCCTAAAAATATCGAGATAAGTTTCTGTGGCTGTCTCTATTTCTGTATGCTGTACCTGTTACACTCTAATTTTATGTTTTTTTTTACATTTTCCAGTGAAAAAATTAATAAGAACTATACAATAATTATTTTCATTTAACATTATAAATAAGATCCAGCCACGAACTATCTTATGGCAGACGTGTTGCCTTTAGAATCTGAAGGTGGTAAAACCGAATCCCGGTGCAAAATGCACATCATAATATTGTTTTCCTTACTTTTAAATAAAAATTATGCAAATATTGCGTTTGAAAGCAATTAGCGGATATTCTCAGTACAGACTGGATTACTTGAGCTGTATGTGCACGGGCATTGTCTTGCATCAGGATGAATCCAGGACCCATTCGCTGGGCAAATGGGACCACATGAGGCCTGGTGACTTCCTCAATGTAACGCTGAACAGCTACGGAACCCTCATTTAAAATAGCGAGCTCAGTTTTGCCATGTAAGCTAATCCCACTCCAAATCATTACGTTGGGACCACCGAAATGGTCAACTTCGTGTATGCAGGCTTCCGGAAATCGCTTGCCGTGGCGTCTCCATACCCTAATGCACCGATCGTCATTGAAAATTTTTACTTTGCACTCGTCGGTGAAAAGCACCGTGCCCCACTAATTTATGCCCCAGTCCAAATATTGACGGGACATTAATTTGCGACGAAATTGACGTTTCACGGTGTGTTTCGTACCACGAATAACCATCAAGTTAAATAGAAAATACTCGTAGCTTTTAGTGTCGATTCGGTGTGACACGGCTTTAGTTATTTGACAGGACTAACCTTATTTTAAGCGTCATGTCTGTGTCTTTTCGATATGGAAAGAAAAAGACAGAATGCTTAGTTAAGTTTAGTCCTATCAAATAAGTTAAGTCGTGTTACACCAATTGACATCAGAATTAACCTTATTTTAAGCGACCCAGCTGGTGATTCTGGCGCGTGCGCAAAAATTGCGAAAGTAGGTCTGCTATATATT
This sequence comes from Ypsolopha scabrella, assembly GCA_910592155.1. NCBI lineage: Eukaryota > Metazoa > Arthropoda > Insecta > Lepidoptera > Ypsolophidae > Ypsolopha > Ypsolopha scabrella. Next base: position 15,438,206 of record OU342985.1, read on the forward strand.
GTACGCCTGTGACTAAAACGGTGGCATGCCATGCCTATACGCCTTAAGTTGCGTTTCTGGTCATTAAGTGCCGTTTCCGGTCATTAAAGTGCCATTTCCTGTCCGTCACCATCTACCGTTTATTAATGACAATTAATATGATTGTATAGATTAAGTTTATGCTACAAATGAAAAAAAAAAATCATGTTTGCTAAGTTTCTTGCCCTTCTTCTTAGCAATACTAATCGAATGGTGCGGATGGTTAGGCATTCTGTATATAATATTTTTATTCCTATATTTCTTTATTTTATGCAGGTTTATAACTTTATTACATTTTAGTAGCCCAACCTTAATATTTTTTGGTTGTATTTCCCATATTTATTTATCAACTTGTTTGTTCGTTGCATCATTTATATATAATATTTTTATTCCTAGATTTCTCTATTTTATGTAGGTGTATAACAAAATAGCAGTATTCACAAACAATTCTACTTGAAGCTAAAATTTAAATTTCTACTGAAAGCGGCCGTGTTTGGCTTGTCGAACTCCTATCGAACTTCTGTCGAAGATGTTAATGTTGTCGAAATATAATAAGCCTTAACGTGACGCCTTAAACACCTAAGTTGGTCGAATTTCACCTTAGTTTCCGCTACATAAGGATGCGATGTGTTGTGTGAGTGTGAAGGTGTATGTGTGTGAGGGTGTATGTGTGTGAGGGTGTATGTGTGCGAGGGTGTATATGTGTGTTTATCCAGAGTCCGTAAATAGTTTCCTATGGTTATCATTAAATTCTACTAAGTAAATAGAATACAAAAAACGCAATATATTACTTATTTAAATGACATGCATATTCTCTATTATCACGTCAGTTGTGTTTAATATTATTTGGACTAGGGTCCTGTCATAATAGATACAATCTGCCACTTTATATGAAACTCGACATGCATTTATTTAATTTCTTTGCCTTTTATTCTAGTGACTAGTGTTCAGTTTTGACAGGAAAAAGCCTCGCGACGAGAATAGCGCGACGCAACATGAAGCCTGTACAGCAATTCAGTTTTATGTCGAAGCAGAATTCTGGAACGCATCTCATAAATCCCTTTTATATTTCAGAGATACACCGCCGAAGACTGACGAGAAAATCAAGGTAACGTTTTTTACGACAAAAAAGAATGAGTGAGCCGCGGTCTTAGTATCTTATCTATGGATGACGTTATCACGGGGGCGCGACGAGCGGGGGGAGCTGTCCGTAGATCATAATAACTTACTCGTACGTAACGTTTAAAAAATACACAAAGACTGCTCTTGCTCAATCTCTCCTTTTACCCCTCCTTGACTATGCTGATTCTTGCTACCTCGACCTCACTCAAGAACAATTCGGACGACTTGAGCGACTTCAAAATTTTTGTATAAGATTCATTTTTGGACTCCGTAAATTTGATCACGTTTCGAAATTTCGATACGAGCACGCGTCCCCGCAGAGCGCTGGCGCAACAGTGCGGCCCAGGGAGTGTATTTTTGAATCATTCGAATTTCAATTCGCATATGAATCCGCATGATTCGCATACGAAAACTTAAAATTAGTATTGTATTTGTATGCGAATCATGCGGATTCGTATGCGAATTGAAATTCGAATGATTCAAAAATACACTCCCAGCCCGGCGCGCGACCCTCGCGGTTCCGCCATATTGGGTTGAGAATAACGTCACTTAGCTTATCGTATTTTCTTCGTAATTTTTTTAATACCCTCGTTATGAAATATTCAATTCTCATCTTCTCACATCCGCTATATTGATACTATTAAATAATAAAAAAAATATTAAGCAGTGTTTTCTTGCTAAGATATCACGAAAATTAATACCATAAATTACTAGTAATTGTGCCATGACAGCATTTATAGCAATATAAACAGATCACCGTTTATTTAAATAATTCCGTTTATTTAAATAATGATAGATAGGTTAAAAACAATAAATCAGGTCATGTTATAATATAAAATAAATAATTTTACAAAAATCAAAAGTGTTGTCCTCATCCAAAGTGCCTATTCCTAGAAGAATACAAAAACCCTACAAGTCTACTTCCACTACTTGAGATTTATAAGAGCATAACCTGTCATTACCATTTGGGTCGAGTAGGTATTTAACTTTTCTATGGAACAGCTGATATTTTTTTACGATTTCGGGGTTGGCTCCATAGTAAAAGTTGTTCATATCGACGAGTACTATCACCAGTTTTCGTTAGAAAAATGACTTAAATTTCACGTTGAATAACGAAGTTAAAAGGAAAACTATCACGTGTGGACATTCATTTACAACGCAATGCATAAAATTATAAAATTTCGGTAGAAAAGCCTAATTGACATTAAACTTTAAGGTAATTACCTAAGTCAGGGTTTTTTAATTCAATTTGATGTTTGGGGAACGACCTTATCAAAAAATACGAAAGATTAGCATATGAGTATACAATTACCAAAACATTGCTCCTTGATTTCTTTAAGCGAAATTAAATTGGTTTTCATTCACAAATGGAAGCTCAAAGAAATCTAGAAAAAAGTATGCGTAGGGTGTTGTCATGAGAAACAAATGACAGAGTAGGTTACTTCGGGACCCGTCAAAATAATATAAAAATGTTATTTTTTTTGTTTTTATGCTCATAATTATCGTAAAAACTACTGATCGTTTTTACATGAGGTTTAAACTGTTTGTTACATAATGTCCTTGCGCCTTGGGGCGTGGCGTTGCGATCTTATCTTGTACGTATATCGCGGCTTACATATTTACCAATCATTGATCTTTCAAATATGTTCATCGGAACGGTATTCGTCAGACAGAAGATAAATAAAGATTACAATTTAATAATCATCTGAATACTTGTATATACCTACTTACCTATAGATGTATATATGTGTATATATATGTGTATATATAGGTACATATAGGTATATATTTCGTAGGATAATGCCACACGCTACGTTTCTACTTAGTTTAGGTTATAGTGGACCGCCCATACCAACTTTACTTTATAGAAAGGAGGTCCTCTGTAACTTCAACTCAAGAATGAATTCAAGTAATCTCTTTCTGATGTTATCGACCATTGTCAAATAACACCAGTAACAGGCATAGGTCACCCGACATCGCACCCACCCCATTGTACCATCTAGCCCTGATACCTAACTTAAACCTAGCTATTTAAACCTACCTACTTATTATCTCCTAGATACCTATGTACAGATATACAGATGTTTTGATCAGTAACTTGGCCAAATGTGATCGCTAGTGGTGGACAGGACCTTACGTTATGCACCTCAGTTAGTAACCCTAGTTCTTTTAGAGTAGTAAGGGATGAGACTGACCTAACCTGACCCTGACAAATATTCTAAGAATCCTAAGTTCTAGATTTCCCGTTAACCTAAGCAAATTAGAGTTAATTTAGTTGTAAAGAGTTCACAACAAGGCGAGGGTATAGTTTTGGCTTAGTTCCCCATTATGTACAAATGGATGATTACATAAGTCATAAATTGGCTGTCGAGAAATAGGGTTCTGTAAGACTGCAGAAAAACCTTATGAGAGTTATGTTATTTTATTTATTAGATCTTTGTATTAAATATTCAAGAATGTGACTTTCCTTTTAGTAATAGTAACGAAACTTTGATCTATTAAATAGTTGTAAGGCTTCCTCTCATAAAACGATAAGTCTGGTAAAATTCAAATGTTTCTTTATGCTACTCAATTAAATGTACCCGCTACTTGGTAGAAATCTTAGTTGAATGTAAATTGGAACTGTGATCTACATTAATAGTAGATAAGGTCATAATAAACTTTGATGGAGTATAATGATTGAAACAGAGTAGTTGTAGAGTATTTTGGTCTCTCTAAATGCATTATTCTAATATCAGGAAAACAGTTGGATCTGCTGCTGCTTAATGAGAATCAGTACATGATTCTATGAAATGTTTTTTTTTTTTTATTTGATTGGGAAAACAGCCCCGCCACCGCCGTCCCAGTGGATTCCGTCACCGGACTAATGAATCCTCCTGAAAGATATAGGAGATAAAGTACATAAATGTACTTGAATATTTGAGTGTATTGTACATATAAGTACTAATTATGTGGGACAAAATCCTGCCCGTTCGATTACAACCAATCTGGAAAGAAGGGCAAGAAAACCAGATGGGCCTAACTTTGGGTTTGATGCTGGACAATAATATTATCTTATGATAAATTAGTAACACGCCACTTTAAAGGCTTCCGGGATGCATTTTCTGCTTTAAGCTTTTGTAAAGTTGAATGAGCACTATTATGTATGAATGTAACTATCATAGTTATTTTACTTTTTAAGGGAGGAACATCTAAATCATGACTTTATGCATTATGAGGGAATCTTTTATTTTATATTATACCTTTCAGTCCTACAGCCATTTTAGTAAAGAGTAAATTCTACATAGACTCCAAATTGAATAATTTCAATAATTCCAAATATAATCTTCTTGGTGTAAGTAATAGAACTTTATTTTTAGTTCAAGAAGTTGTATCTATTTAATACTAGTAGTCGTTGAAACAGTTGTTCTACTCCGGTAAGGTATATAGAAACAACCAGTGGCTAGCTTTTGCCTTTCGGAAGGGTTTATTTTTCCCTTACTAGTACAAACAAATACATCCTTCAGCAATCTCAATATTTAAGAGAATAAGCAAACCATTTATAAATTGAAATTATTCTTTTTACTCATGTAGATTTTTGGTAATAACTGTATTTTAGTTCTGTGATAAAAGTTATGGCTTTTATAGGCCCAAACTATCAGTTGCTTATTAGCTCTGATTTTGAAGTTTGGTAGGCATGTAAGTTCAAATACTTTCAGAAAGCTTTCTATTTATAGGTTCTTTTATAGTCAAATATTATCCCTATATTTTGACTTTCAAATGGAATATCTTTACCAAAATATATTACTTTAACTCCTAGGGTTTAGTGAAATTAGAAACCCCTTATTTTATAATACGGAATCCAATGATGGATGGATGAATAGATGGAATAATTATCTAACAATAACTAATCGAGACCTAAAATATTATTTATCCCCACGTTATTGGAGATCCTCAAGCCGAACGAGCCCTGACGTCCCTACATCTTTAATCTTTATGAAGATTCGTCACTAACAGCGTTTCCCTGATGGTTTCCATTAAAACTTAGTATTCCCAACCTATCAAACACTGACCTATTTATCGTGCCCTACATCAGATGTCCCTATACTGGTAAGTGTGTAAGTATTTTCAAAACTAGAGATTAAATCTCACATTTAATTTAATTGCGCATGTAGCAATCTCGAAGTGCAATGAGATTGTTCCTAACCTATTTGGTACAGAAGCGAGATGAGTTATTTCTCTTGAGTACCTATACCCTAAAACTCGCCTAGCCCTAAGCCTAATACGGTCGTGAAATATACTACACATATACATAACAAGGATACTTATGGCCAGAGACCTAAGACCATAAGCGGATGGGGAAGGAAAAAGGGTTGTACGCTTGGTGCAATGCGTACGGCGGGGGGTTTTCTCTCTGTACCACAAGCAGGATCACAGGGGTAACCCTTATGGGGCGGTGCCTAGGGAATCTTGACCCAGAGAGAGGTGAGAATGCTGGAAAAGAAAACACTCGCGTCCCGTATCCCTATCCTTGATGATCCTAAGCAATTCCGGAGTACTTTGTCCTTCCTCATTCTGGGAATTACGGGAGAAAGCCTCATACTACCCCCCTTTCAACCCCAAACTAGCTACGAAACGTAAATATATTTCACTGAAATCTAACACGCGTCCCATCCCACAATAACTTCGAATACTTTCCCTAATTTAAAATAATACTGCGGAACAACACTTTTTCGAGACGTGTACTTGACGAAGGAATAAAACTGAATGAATCGAATCCTCCATAAAATATTGTAGGTGCTTATATACCAATTGAATCGACGACAAACACGACACAGACGACAAACACGACACAGACGACAAACACGACACCGACGATAAACACGACACCGACGACAAACACGACACAGACGACAAACACGACACAGACGACAAACACGACACCGACGACAAAGACGACACCGACGACAAACACGACACAGACGACAAACACGACACCGATGACAAAGACGACACCGACGACAAACACGACACCGATGTAATAACCTTGCACGCAGGTGTCAGGTGTTCTGTTTTCATGTACTCTACCGATCTTGAACAATGAATCTAATGGTTTGAATACAAGGTTCATATTATTTGTGACTATTAATAATTTGTAACTGTTTGAGGTATTTCTTGCTACTTCTTTCTCAGTTATTGCTAATTGAGTTTTCATTTATTATTTTAATAAGATTCCAACTTGCTACATTTAGAAATAAGGACTAGATATTCTGAAAGTGTTTTAGGTATGATGACGTCGTCCTTGATGTAAATTTACGATAAATTTCAAGTTAATTTGTATCTTTATGGTTTAAAGCTTATTAGAATACCATTGTGAATAAAAACTATGCTGTTTCATCTTGTGAATTTCTCTTAACCCTTCGAATCATTCGGACAAGAAAGACAATAATTGTCATCGAACATCAGCAGCTGCACTGATCATATTTAAATCTTATCTATATAGTAAAGTGTAACCCTTATTTACAAGATAGCCGTGTGATTATATAAATTTTGTTCTCGCCCATCATCATAACTTATTTGTGAATCGTAACGAAGACCGCAAAGAGGTCTGAACTGTTACACCATCCGCACTCTGCTTACTGTGACTACGCCTTCAAGGGTCAAGACAGGATAGCCCCGAGCAGAACCAGCGCTGCTCCTCCGCCGTCAAACAATATACAACATGATTGACTCAACCATGTGTTGCTCCACCTGCCAGAGAAGCTGGCTCCCTCATTATCCAAGGAGGTACCCGAAGCTGCACGCTAAGCTCACCTCGCGGAATGAAAATTCACGAATACATAATCACGCCAAACCCTTGTTCCACGTCATCATGTATTTACTTTGGGAATCAGCCAATCATTGTGTTAAAGTGTATGTGTGTGTGACAACACAAGCTAATAAAAATGACGTCTTGTTGCGCGAAGCGCGTTCCAAATATTCAATAATCTCAGTGTAGCCATACGAGCTCTCTTCCTCACTCATTCACACTCATGTAACAATGCATAATGCTATCCTGTTTTCAGTGTTCAAATTGAAGTAAGCGTAAGTTTTGGAATGCAAACCCTTGGAGCAGGCCTTTTTTTCTTGGGCCATGTTTGTATGTAAATCTGTCCAGCTTGATATCTTTAAAACAAAATCAATATTCAAAATTTTGTCTCTGATGGATAGAATCCGAAACGAGGAATAGCCTGCTGAATCAGTAAGTCGAAGTGGCAGTGGGCAGACCATATTTGTCGCCGACATGGAGACCACGTACAGAAAATCGTAGCGTTGGACGACCTCGTGCTCGCTAGACCAACGACCTGAAAAACGTTGTGAGTGGCGACTGGATGAACAGGACGGAGGACCGCCAAGAGTGGCAAAATCTAGTGGACAAATACAGGCTACTAAAAACTATACAAAATTATAAAACCCCTCAAAATTGACAAATCGTTCCAAAAAAATCGTGCAACCAATAAAACTAATCTCTAGTTGATTTAATCTCTGCATATTACATTCTATGACATGACGAAGGCATAGAAGGCGTGATAGAGGGTAAGTGACACAAAGCCGGCTTGCCCTCTCTAAACAAACATCAGCCTGACGCCTCTCGAGACGCTGGAGTCGATGAAACCGAACATTTTTCCTCCGTCAAATGAAGCAGAACAAAGGATGAGATATCTCCAGGGTACGAGACGAGCTCTACCTTCGTGTTTTGGGTAGAAATGTAATTCTAATAACCGAGAGTTTTTATACCGACGTGCTCGAAATTGTTTGTTTTTTAAAAGCGTTTAAATATGAGGCAGTATAGAGAAAATGAAATCAGTGCCAGGTATAAATAAACAGAATCTTCACCGCGTAATCATAATAGACAATTTTCCAAAATAAAAAAGCGCAAAAAAATACCTCCTCGTACAAAACTCGGAATAGGTTATATAGATAATAAGAAAGGAAACGTGAAATATTTTTTATTACCTGTAAAGTTGTTCAGTATGATCAAAAGACTATGGTTTCATCTAAAGGTGATACCTGTCTAATGATGCCCGGTATAGTAAGTTCATTGTATAGAAGTCAATAACTTGCTCAAAAGATTCTCGTCATCAGTTTTGGAGAAAGTAAAGAAGGTAAGAAGGCTAACCTGTCTTATAAAAGTAAAGGACTGCTCACTCCCTTATCATGAAATCTCGGAAACTCTCGCCTACAAATTTGCAAGTGCGTAAAGGTTGATATTTAGAGTCACGATTGACTTTTTTGCCGAGACGCAGTTGAGGCAAAAAACAGTCGGGAAGAGAAATATTAACACTTTCGCACGTGTATCAAACGACGTTTTTTAATACACCAGCGAAAAATTACGTGAAATAATAAAATAAAAGCAATAGATAGATAGAGATAGGTGATGGACAATTGCAAAAAAACGGCGCGTAAGGGAAAGGAATAATAATTTAATTAAATAATACAAAATAAAAGAAATTAATTTAAAAATATTTTTTTTATTTCAAAAAAAATAAACAAGCAACACGTGGTTTAAAGGACGAAGAGGCATGCGCACTTATCCCCCTCTGCCGAAGTACATGAACAATTAGACAGTTGAAATTTTCACAGATGATGTATTTCTGTTGCCGCTATAACAACAAATACAAAAACAGAATGAAATAAATATTAAAGGGGGGGGGGGGGGGGCGGGGGCTCCCATACAATGGGCATAAAGTATTTGGGAAATCTGTGGGAATTGGTAGATACCTAACAGTGTCTGGCTTTTTGCAGTCCAGGAGTTTTTGATTATGGGTCCTGACAATCAACGCAGGCCAGTAGTCAATCTTTCCGCGCTTTTGTACTAGACAAAGGCCACACGGGAAGTTCATTTGTGTGAAGTTAGAACACGAGCCACTGTATTGCTTCTCTAAGAAAGGATTCAAATTTTTTTGTCACTCCATTTTTGAGACTCGCATCCTATGCTAATTAGAATTATCGAATTAGTTAAATAACTGAATCTTATACAATAATTTCTTTGGTCCAGTTAGGACTTCTGATCTATACGAATCTTTAAGAATCCTCAAAAAGATTGGTTGATGTATGAAAAAAATAATTAAAATTACAGGAAAAATATAGCGGTTTCGAAATTCACCAGAAAAAATAAATTTTTTGGAAAAAAAAAAAAAATTCCTAACAAAATATAACCACGATATATTATATTTTTCCTTTTTAGGGTTCCGTAGTACCTAAAAGGTACAAAAGGAACCTTAATGATGAGACTCCGTTGCCCGTCCGTCCGTATGTCACAACCTCATAACTTTAGCACCGTTAAAGATAAAGACTTAAAATTTTCCACAAAAAAAACATCACTTGCTTACATAATACGGTATAAAAACATATTAAAAAATTTGAAGTTGTTCTGATAGGACCCTGCTGAAGGGCTCGGGAGGGAGAGGTGCGGGGCGCGGGAGGGGGCGGGTTTCCAAATCTGATCGACTGGTACGATTACATTCCTGGTGGATGCTGATAAGCCTTAACAGAGCGGCCCGTTCCACTTAGATCTATCATCTATTCAACTCGGTCTGCATTTCTCCATTAGCAGGATCAGTTCGAATTAGAATGTAGTGTATAGATAGCATTATTGGGGTAGCAGGGCTAACCACCATGAGTAATCAGATATCGACGAAGGTAAGTATAGTCCCCTCGAGCCGGTGCATCTTCCGCCTTTGTTATTATTCTTATCGTAATACAGAGTCGTTATTCTCTTTCAGCACTATATCAAGCGCTATCGAGGATATGGTTTGCTATAGCAGAAGTGGCTAATGATTCTACTAGTTTCAAATCTCTTTTAATAGAGAACAACTTTTAACGGGCATATAAAAAGAAAACGACATTGAAACATAATTTCTGTAGAACGTTTGCATAAAAAGATATACTCTTAAACGGCTTACTTACTTAAAAATTATGAAAAAAATATATGTCATTATTACAGTATAAGAAACAATCTCATTGCTTTTAGAATAAAATTGGCTATTTCTTGGAAACCGCTAATGTTATTTGTATGGTTTTTGAACTAAAATACAAAAAAGTATAGCTTATAAAACTTATTGCAGGAAATTTAAGAATGTTAATTTACAGCAGAGTTAATAAATAAAAACGAGATATTTTGCTACCCACAAAAAGCGTGAAATAAATAAACGTTTAACAAAAAAATAATAACTTTCTTCAAATTTTATAGCAGACCTTCACTAAAAAATTGAAAATAATTATGTACATATATTGACCCATGGTACTAAAATAACTAAAAATAATACTAAAATAACTCTTGCCGAGTTCTTTCTTCCTAAAACATATGTTACCTAGAAGTTTGCGCATTCCCCATGTTAAAAAACACAAAAATGAATACGAAAGTGCCGACTTCTAGAGAACAGTGTTTCAGGAAGAAAGAAGTCGACAAAAGTGTTATTTTGGTACCATCGGTCAGTATGTAATTATTTTAAACTTTTCAGTGAATGTCTGCTATAAAATTTGAAGTCGGTTATTATATATTTGTTAAAAGTTTATTTATATACGCATCAAAATTGTTGGCAAATAATTTTTTACCGCACTGGTGCTTTATTTTGATTTTTTATTTATTTATTGAGCAGTTGGCAATCTTTTCTTCTGCACCATTGACGTACTACCAAATGGACATCGGGTCTGTGCTCAAAGGTGTCCGAACCGTTTGGGCTGAAATTTTACATTAATGTTTTTCTAGACCTGGAATAAGACATGGGCTTCTTTTTATCCCATAAATCAATTCCCATGGGATGAAAATGAGCTTTCAAATTTCTATAGAAAAGTGATGTGTCACCCTTTTACGCCATGCTTACGAAACCGATTAGGCTGAAATTTTGCCTAAATGTAGTTCTAGACTTTGAACAGGACAAAAACTGGCGCGTGCTGGAGACGCTGCCGCTGCTGCGCGCGCGCTACTGGCCCACGCCCTGGTGCGTGGAGGCGCGCCTGCAGACCGTGCTGGGCTCGCTGCTGCGCTCCGTGCTGCTGCCGCGCGTCGCCTACTCACGCCAGCTGCTGCGGCTGGCGGACGGCGGCACGGTGGCGCTGGACTGGGTGCAGGATGCAGGCGGCCCCACCCGGCCCGTGCTACTCGTGCTGCCCGGCCTCACGGGCGGCTCGGAGGCGGACTACGCGCGCTGCCTGGCGCTGGCTGCGAGGGACCTGGGCGCGCACTGCGTCGTGTTCAACCAGCGCGGGCTCGGCGGACTGCCGCTCACGTCGCCGCGGCTCTACTGCGCCGTGAGCCGCGCGGACCTGGCGGAGGTGGTGGCGGCGGTAGCGGAGCGCGCCGGCGCCGCACCCCTGCTGGCGGTGGGCATGTCGCTGGGCGGCCTCATCCTGGGGCAGTACCTTGCCGAGTACGGCGACAAGGCCGCGTTCGCCGCCGCCTTTATCGTCTCCTCCCCGCTGGATGTAGTCAAAGGTGTGTGTGTTTGTTGCGATGCACCGGGTACGTGCGTTTTGGACTAACTTGTGTCTGCGAGTCGATCCGCATGGACTTCGTGATCCTATACTCTGAGTACAGCGTTATAAATAAGCTAACTTCCAAAATCAGAAGCATTGGTTATTTATGCGACTTGGCGACCCAAGAAATATATTGTCAAAGCGTCTTCTGTTCGATTTATACTGTGCACTATCCCAGTCGCTGTTTCTTTACGGTATTCTAAAATCGCTTCAGGCATTCGGGAGGAGTAAGAGAGTTCTTATCATAGGTATAACTTTCGATGTGTCTATGTCAAATGTAAAAATATATATATTATATTTTATCCGTATAAAAGCAGTAGGCTTTGAAATACATGTCTAGGAACAATTTTGGGTTTTAAACGGTATTTACGGAACCCTTATTCGTATTTGAAATTGACCAGCAATTTTTCATTATGTGTCAGACAATTTTCAAAATGTAGGTATGTAATATTAATTAATTAAATATTAAAATCTTGTACAAAAAATCATTCTAAAAGTCGTGTTCAGCAGAAATGTTTAAGCATTGACCCTTACTTAGTCACGAACCATGATCTGGACATATTAAAGCAAAATACAGCAAAATTTTAATAACCGGTAAATAGTCTTTAAAATAGAGCAATTTGATGTTCACCGAGAGACACCGCAAAGAAATCGTTACATTAACTTCAAAGTGCGCCCGCGCAGTAAATCAACTCAATTAAAAAAGGGAAAGTTGAACTAAATAGTTATACTCTTACTACAGGTGAAACGATTGAGCCAATGGATGAGCATAGTACGTACAAATATCTAGGATTCGAACAATCGAAATGTATTGAACAGAAGGAAACGGAGCAAAACAAATTTATTTTTCGAAATTGGCCAAAAGGATTACTGAACTTTCTTCTTTATAACTAACCGAGTCTCCAGTATGAATTTGGTCGGTTGATTTAATTTCACCTTATATAATAAAATATGTATGTAGTATATGAATATATTTATATTATAATACTATATATCCATTGATACATGTTTATATATGTATTTAACACAAATTAGTACACCGCCATGACAGTAATTCTTTTGAACAGTTTCTTCCACCCAAAGGTTGTCTGGAAGAGATCGCTTTAAGCTTTGTTGTGCTTACCTAATGAGTTAGTAAACTGTTCGGTCGGAGCCAATTAACTTAGATTTTTTTGTTTAAAGGCCAATGGCAACTGTAAACAGAAAAATAATTTTGAAGTTTTGCTGGTAAAATAATTAATGACTATGATAGAAATAAATTTCTATATTTTTAAACACTTGGCATAAATAAAAGGTTCTACTCTCTTTGATCGTATGGCCATTGGGCACATTTCCCTTTTTTACTATATAAAATGTCACATAATAATAATAATAAAAATAATATTTATTTATTTTGGGTAAGAGAACTTGAAAATAATACATTCAAATTATGATCTTACGGCTAGTAAACATATTTTAACCGTCACTAGTCTGTTTTTTATAAGGCCCGGGAATTTTGGGATGGATATACCGCCATCAGTCGGTCCCAGGCAATGGTGAGCCACCTGGTATGTGCGTGAGAGAATATTTGTGAGAGCGGCGCGGGTATTGGCTCGCTCGGAATATCTACTGGATCTACCTGTCGCGACAGTACGGGGTCTTTAAAAAAATTACCACGAGCCAAAACGGTTTTTTCTCGAAATGTGGTCGTTAAAGGTTAAAGGAAGATTGAGTAAATGTTTTCGAAATGGGACTTATCATTATCACTCATACAACTTGGGATTGGAACGTACAGTGGCGGAGAAAAGTAAGCGTATTGGTAGTGATTTTGTATGTTGTTCCCCAGGTGGTGATTCATGATGACCTGTACGAACCCCGAGCTATAGCCCTGCACCCCACAGCCGGCCTCATGTTCTGGTCGGATTGGAACGAGAAGAAACCGAAGATCGAACGATCGAGCCTCGACGGCAGCGGTAGAGTCATGGTGGTCTCGGAAAAACTGGGTTGGCCTAATGGGCTCACTCTAGATACGCAGAGAAATAAGTTGTATTGGGGGGATGCGAGGACGCATAAAATAGAGGTAAGATGAATTTACCAACTAGAAAGGTTTGAGATGATATGTTTTGAGGGAAATCCATCGATTTGTTGCTTTAAATATTATTATCGTACTTTACTAGTTAAATAATTTGGCCAAGTACGAGTCGGACTTGCGTACAAAGGGTTCCGTACCACCCCACAATCCCGGTGTGGAACCCTAAAAACATTATGGTAAATGAAAATGGTGTGAGTAAATAAATGAAACGTAATTAAAGAAACAAACAGTAAATACTACAAATAAATTTTAGGCGGGCATTCTTTTTCTTTGCACGCAAGTTGCCAACTTGAAGGAAATAAAGCTTTCAGTTTAATGCGTTCGTAGCTTATTTCTGTCAAGTCTATCTAAGGCACACAAGAAAAGACCGGCAACTTTTTTCAAATAAATTAAAATAAAATAAAAATGAAACACAAGTGTAGTAAAGTTAACTTTGACACCATTTTTGAAGCATGTAAAATAGGCATTTGCGAGCACTTGCATTGAAATAGTTCGGCAGACGAGGATGCCGGGAAAGAGTCCACAGGTACGTGACCAAGTTTTGCCAAAGATTATTACATTATAAGAGGGTGCGGTGTCCATCCATCCATCAGCCTGTCATCGTCCACTGCTGGACATAGCCCTTTCCAATATTTCGCCACTCTTCGTGGTCCTCCGTCCTTCTCATCCAGCCGCCATCCGCAACATTCTTCAGATGGTCGGTCCAGGCAGCTTTCTTTCTCCTTTTCATCTATAGAAGCAACAAAGTACTGCGTTATCGTTGTAAAATGATGACGGAATACTGAACCGAGGCCATAGGCGTAACTAGAGGGGCCAGGGGTGCACGCCCCCCCAGAAATACTGGCGTCGTTTGTATATAAAAATATTCTTTATCTGATTTAAGACACTATTTTTTGTATTTTGGTTTGTATGTGATATCGTTGTATGAACTTGTATGGAGGGTTATTTTTATCTTACTACGATCACATAAGAACACTAAAATTGTTGTCTTCTTAATAATATTCTCCTAAAACTAAATTTAAGTGCTGCAATGAAACCTGTACTTCATGAAATGTTTTAAAATTCATTTTAGTAACTTCAGCATATTCATTCCGCGTGGCATAAAGAGAATGATTGACACTGTTGAATTCCGGAAAGGGAATCAATATATTGTTCCCTTTATCCATCCAGCTCTCTTCGCCTCTTTACACAATTGTTTAATAGGTCGATCACTTGTTCGCGCCTCCAATTTCAAACTCTACAGATTCGGTTAGTTCATTAGATATAATATCCGGGCATGTATGAGATAAATTTTTGTTTGATAAACACTTGTACTTGTCCACTGATTTATATTATTTCCCTTACCGGTTTCGCTGTTAAAGCATTATCAAAGGTTTTTTAGTTGTTTACAACGTAACAAGTACAAGTACAAGTGTTTTTCAATCAAAAATGTATCAAAAGTTCCACCAAGTGCCAACAATCACGAGCATCAACTCCATTGTATGAGATAAGTTTTTTATTACAATCTGTTCCTGTATGAATGGAGTTCAGTGCGGACTTACCTCTAAATAATTATGTCAAAATGACAAATGAGAACAAATGAATATAGATCCTGCTAATTATGACAAAATGACATACAGGAAAAAGGTTACTTACTCTCTTTGTAATATGTGATCTCTTTTGACGTATTTAAAATGCTGTTATTATGGATTTGTTTAAAATCATAAGTAGGTTCAATTAATGTTGTAATTAATTTTAGCAGGTTGTAATTAATTTTATAAAGATATAATCAGAAGTCGAAATATTCATCAAATTGTAATGCCTAGTGCAATGGGACCACGGGTAATGGGTCCACCCACCGGGACCACGGGTAAACACTGCAAATATCATATTTAGTAGAAATTTTCAAAACTTACATAATCATCATGTTCGTCTAGACTTTTAAGATGTAAGATGACGTTTAAATATTTCAAGTGCAATATTTATTCTAGATTTTGCTTATATCATATAATTTCTACATCTACTTCTAGGTAGGTAGCATAACTGGGTACCTAGCATGGTAGACCATATCGAGCTGTCGATATACCACTGTCTGTCCCTCTTTATGTAGATCAACTGAGTGAGACAGAGCACTGTATCAAGCGCTATCGAGCTCGATATGGTCAGTGGTGTATCTCAGTTTACGTCACTTGGGGAGGCTCTTTTTATGCACCCAAATGCCTGTTTAACCTGTTTACTTACAAACGGGTGAATTTGTTCAATGTAACAATTATATTATTATTTTTTTAGGTAAGTTTGTTCTTCTTAATATGCGGTGAGAGCGGCTGAAATAAGAACTTAAGAGGATATGTTACGCTTGTAAATGTCACTGTTACTCCATGAGGAACGCCCCAAAGGTAGCAAAATGTCAGTTTTAAATTAATATAAAATGAACTAAAATAGCTATCAAAATTTCCAACTGGGCAAATTTAGATATCGTAAAAATCTATGTAATAAAATATCGTTCAGGTCTGTATGTCATTCCTGTTTGTCATACTATGAAAAAATTTTTAGAGGAAGACCTCATTTCAATAATTATTTCTATGGAGCGAAATACTGAAGAAACTAGAAAAAGGTTCCGAAATTTATATACTGATTTATCAAATTACTGGCTTCATCTGAAAAGTAGGTAAAAACTTCAAAAAGTGCGATTTTTAACGAAATAGCTTCTTAGGTTAGATTGGTAACAGACGATTAGCTTACTGTCACACAGACCCACAGCTGTCGGGATCGGCCATGTTTGTTATTGTTTACATTGTTGTCATGGCAACCGGCAACTGACCTATCTCGAAGACTCAAAATGTTTGACATTTAAACCAGCAAAACGAAATCTAAACGGAAAAAAGTTTTCAAAACCAAGACACCTTGAGTTATTTTTTATGTAATCCTCGAGCCGGTCATCCATCAATCTAATCATACAAGCTCTTCTATGCCAGGTGCCTTCGAGTTTGCCCTTCTTCAAATCAAAACAAATCCAACATTTACTGTATTTATTTTATGATACGAGTAGGTATTACATAAATAAAATGTGGTATCAAAAATGAGCCCTGTGAGGGCATGGCAAGTCTTCAAATCAATTTCTGGGCGATTAAAATAAAGACAAAAGTTTCCGAAAAAATATGCTCCCTCATTTCATTATTTCAATCTATACTAATAATAATAAAGTAGTAAAATAGTCGTATCTGTACATCTGTCTGTTCTGTATGTATGTTTCGTTTTAACTCAAGAACCACTCAACGGATTTAGATGCGGTTTTTTTATTATCATAGTAGTGACCTTGTGTTGACATAAGATATAAGTGTTGTTCATAAAATAACGCTCAAGCCGAAAACGGAGCAGAAATTGAAAAAACGCGGGCGGAGCTGCAGGCGGAGCTGCAGGCGGAAGACTAGTTATTATTGAAAATCTGAGCTACTATCTGAATTGTTATAGCGATAAAATCAGAATTGAGAGGGATAACATTATTTTTGCAATTAATGTCACTTCGCTGTTATGTTTACCTAAAAACAAGTTTCATTTTGTTATTATATTAAGTCACCGGCCAAACCCGATTTTTTAGGAAAAACTAGTTTTTCCTAGTCCAAAGTAGGTGCGACGACGACCGAAGCCGATGTTTGTTTTTAAGTTTCGGTGGAATGATGGATTTAAGGATCCTTAGTTGTAAAGAGTATATTGGATCAAGATGTGACTTACAGGTTCGGCCGTAAGAACTACGCCCATAATAAATTATGGTTTCACCCAGGGCTTTATATAATTGCAGCAGTATAGAGTATGGAATTTTTTGTTTTACAAGTCTAAATTTGATATGAGAGAATAACTGTTTGTTGTTGTTGTTTAATTTTAATTCAAACCTCCATACCACATACATAATTAAGGCAGTTGAGTTTAAGCCCAGACATGCAAAAAATCAAGCAGATTTTTTTGGAGAAGTTCTGACCGTGTACCTGACCCTAGAATATGAAAAAAGACAGATTTTCGAGGGTTCTTTTGCCTAAGTAGGACTATCTTAATACTGGAAAAAATATATTTGATTTATTGATCTTTTATCTAGCTGATATACTTATAAACAATGTACTAAGATTTATACTTTTGTCAAAAATATATGTTTTCCACCCTCTTTTTTTTGTTTTCTTGTTTAAATAGGTGATAGAAATATAAATACTATAATAGAAATAAATTTATATATTTTTAAACACTTGGCAATTTATTCAACGCAAGGAGATAACAAATTAAATTTATATCACTGCGGTATAGAAAATCAGAAAAGTAAATCTGGACGTGAGGAGCTCTGAACCGGGATTCGAACCCGGGACCTCTCGCTTACCGTGCGGTTGCTCTACCAACTGAGCTATCCAGTTCTCAACATGACCTGCGAATTTACGCTGTACTACTTAGTTGAGAAAATTATTAACGAATGTTAAAAGGATTTTTCTGAGGTAGAGGTGTGTCTTTAATATGTGCCTAATATTACTAATTAAATCAAATCAAATCAAAATATTTATTTTTGCAAAATAGATACGTAAAATATACTCTCTACAAGTCAAAGTTAATTTTAACAATATAATTTATCTTTAGAATATAAAAAAATTATAATAATACGGGAAATATAATATACACCTGCATAAAATAGAGGAATCTAGGAATAAAAATATTAAATATACATAATGCAATGAAGAAATAAGTTAATAAATAAAAACGGGAAATACATACAAAAAATATTAAGGTTGAGCTACTAATATTTGCATCTTGTAGTAAGTACATGTGAAAAAACACGTTTGTTTCTCTATTAAATACAATAGGAGCAGTCTGGTGATTCTAGCACTTGAAGGAAAAACAAAATATATAATCGAAGAAAACTGTAATTTATGAATTCCCGGTACTTTTTACACAGAGTAGTATATGTTTTTTGGCCCAAAACCTACTATGAAGCAATAACAACACTGAATCACTTCGAAGCCTTTATTACCTGCTGAGCAAATACTTTCATCGAAGCGTCTCAGTAACTTGTGGCGTATTGTATACAAAGTAACATAAATTTATACTGAAGACTCACTAGTGCTCCGTATCATGGTTCAATTACCCTTTTTGTTCAATTTGTAAATTATTTTTTCCGTTTTTCCTACAAATGCAAGCCCAGCCCCGATTCAATCCCATTACTATCGGAGGCCAATATTTTTATTTTGCAAAATTAGAAAAAGGGGATATCGATCGGTGAAACTTACTAAGCCTCCAGTATGAATTTGGTTACATAAATTAATACCATCTTGTTGCTTAAGTTTTAACACCGCGTATGTCATTTTTAATAACTCTCTACCCTCACAAGAAAAATACATACTTCTTCAACTTATTAAATTACAGAAGCTCATGAAGTTCACAAGAAAGTGTCTTTTAATGTTTACACTACTTTATCATTTAATACACTACAAACAGAACGAACCAGCGTTTTAATATAAATGTTTTGTTATTTTGTGTCTTTCGTATGAACATGTAGCTTTTATAGCCGCCGCGCCAGCCTTGGTAGCGGTCGCTGGTAAGTGAGACGGTGCCACTGTATCGGCGCATGTGGCGTCCCATACCAGCGGCCGCCCATTTTCCTGCCATCGTCGCGTGCCAGGCCGTTTGGCTCTAGAATTGCTGGCACAGCGGCGCTGGTAAGGGCCCGCCGAATGACGTCGTTCAGTGTGGCGTGGCGGAAATAATAATACATAATTTTATCAAATAATTTTGGAAAATCTGACTGACAACTACAATGACAGCAAAAGCTTGACAAGCGGTGATGCCAACGTGACGGCAAGGGACAAGTTATGATGAATGATATGTAGCTACGTCGCGACATTGTTCCGTACTGTGCATCTAAACGGTTACACGTAGGACGTCTCCACGCATGATACGAAGACGGATTGAACCGTGAGCCCTAGTCAATACCCTTTTTCTTGGTCCCCGTGACAGATATCAAACACCTCCTCCTCCTACAGAAATCTATAGCCCCATAGAGCTGATTAAAAATCAGGGTTCCGAGACCATTCATTCAAGGCCATAGACAACTAATTGGCCTGGGAAATAATCTTATCATTATTAATATAGACTAGCTATTTGCTCGCACTGAAATTGTCAATAGTCACTGCCCTTAAGTTGATCACTTGTCAACTTATGTGACTGCTCAGCTCTCCTCGGTGCCCTTCAAATATTTCGAGAGGAACCTTCTAGGTAACAAAGAAAACCGTATTAAATTTAGTCAAGTGGTTCTCAAATTATAAGCGGCTATTTAAATAGACTATGACAGAATAGTCAATGAAAATATTGTAATTAAATTGATATCACTGCGGTATAGAAAATATTGTGTTAAAGTGTTGGCTGTTATAAGAACAGTGAACAGAGCGCAAGTACTACGTTTCTACTTAGTTTAATAATATATACCAATAACATCTCTATTTTCTTGAAAGAAGGTCCTCTGTTATATAACTCAAATTTGAATTCCAATAATCACTTTCCCACTTGAGAGCCCGGTCCGTCACGACGACAACTTTGATGAAAAACAACAAGTTAAATATTTTTCTGCCCTTTATCGCGATGTTTTTGGAAAAACTGGGGACATACACCACTTTATATTGGCCGTCTTAATAAAGACCCAGAATTTATTTGATTGAATTGTTGCTCTTTTGCGAGTTATTTTATTACTTACGAGTCCGCTCCGAATTGTTATTCATAATATCTAAGTATTAAAATAACGCGCAAAGGAGAAACAATTGAATCAAATAAATTTTAGGTCTTCATTTAGATGGCCAATATGGACTGGTGTATGTCCTTGATTTTTACAAAATCATCGTGGCAATGACTAGAAAACGCATCAAACAGACGAAAAATACGGAGATGGACTGGTGTATGTCCTTGATTTTTACAAAATCATCGCGGCAATGACTAGAAAACGCATCAAACAGACGAAAAATACGGAGCGGGTTCTTAAGGGCAGCGTATTGCACCGCTGAAGTCATTGACAAACGTCACTAACAACAGGTAATTGTGAGCGTCACGTTTTACGGCAACAGGCACAAGTCGGCTGACATCGCACCCACCTCATCATCAACAACAGTGAACAGAGGAATCACCTCTGATAACCCCTTGGGTATCTTTCGTGAATATATGTCTATATTAAATAAGCTAAAATAGTGACATGACCCATTCCCGTAAGTGCGAGCGTGATGATACCTGATACAGCCTTAAATTTCTTAATATTCCAGACTAAAAGTGAAACCCGCATTACAATCTGTTAATATACGTATACACATATACTTACATACAGAACCAGAGACATATTCCTAAGTAGAGAGAAGAAAAAATTGAGAAGAAATCACTAAACTTAATGTCAAAAAAATAAAACATTACCTCTCGTTTGATATAAAAATAAAATAACAGCGGAAAGTTAGCTGTTTATAAAAATGTCTCGTTACGCAATTTCAAATTAACAAACTGCTATAATGATAAAGGGCTCTGAGAAAAACGAATTTAGTTAAGAAAAACGCCGAACGTTTTTTTTGTGACGTTCTTCATAACTTACATGCGTTTTAACGACGACGATACGTCAAAAAGATTTATAGGCAGCTCGCATCTAATCTTTAATTATATGATTTATTAAACGAGACATAAACTGGTGTGGTTGCAAGTAATATGAAAATGTATGCAAGTCTCGAATTAGTTATTCTGTACGTAGCACTTGCACTGAAAGCTCGCACCGGGCGCTTAAAAGGCTAGTTACGGCGCTGGTTTTCGTATGCGAATCATGCGGATTTGTATGCGAATTGAAATTCGAATAATTCAAAAATACACTCCCAGGCCCTTTGTGGTGATGAAAATCGTTGACCGCGTAATTGGTTCTTAATTTTTGGGAACAGAAAAAAGTCACAAGGTGGCAGGTCGGGACTGTATGCTGGATGACTCATGAGTTCTACATTTTTCGTCTTCAAAAAGTCGTTTGTCTGTCTGGCCGTGTGAGAACTAGCATTGTCGTGGTGCAGGATGATACGGCGTTTACGGTTATTTTTACGGAGTTCGTCAATAACTTCCGGCAAACAAATGGTCGTGTACCAGTCACTATTCACGGTACGACGATTCTCTAAAGCAACAGTAGCCACGTGTCGCTTCATCCATCGAGGTAGGTAAGTAAGTAAATTATTATTATTATTATAATATTATTATATAGGTAAGGTACGTAGAGACGTGTTGTCACAGTAGTATAGAAACTCGTTTAAAACTGAAATATTTGCGGCCCTGAAAAGGGCCTTTTTTATATCGTCGAAGCGGCACTGTCTGTCTGTCTATCTGTCTGTCTGTCTGTCTGTCCGTCCGTCTGTGGTCTGCTCCATGATAAAAGTTGTTCATATTAATAGGTAGAATAACTCGTTTTCATCTTAACCTCCTTGTAACTCTGACTACAACAACACTTTCAAAATATACATTATTTTTAATATATTAATTTCCTTTATTTAAATGATTTATTCATTAAAATATAATAAAGTATCAAATCGGATCTTAGTCTTAAATTGCATGAATTTGGACCTTGTTTTGGTATTTATTTAGTTTAGGTAAAAAATTCCAAATACTAACAATGCTATGTAGATCTACAATTCTACATCTACGTCTACTCTACACTATTATATAAACAGGAAAGATTTGTTCGTTTGTTTGAGGTAAACTACTAAACCGATTCTAAAATTCTTTCTTTTGTAAGAAGCTACAGTATTGTTGAGTAACATAGGCTATATTTAGTTTTAATAAAAATAAGTTTTCAGTTTAAAAATGTAATATATCAAGTTGGGAGAAAAAGCGCTGCTTAGCTAGCCCGTGAAAGACGTCGCTCGGACGAAAACGAAACAAATTTTTCGCAGAAAACACCGAAGGGAAAAGCTTTTTATTTGTTAAAAAGTCGAACAGATATATGAGTATGTAATACGAGCCCTACCAAATGAACAGTAGTTTCAACCAATAAATGAAGGTTATATATTAAGAAATTTTATCAAAACATCGTTATTTTAGTGAAAAAAGCAACTTTCAGCAACTTAAACACATAAAACTTCGTCTATCCGTTGACTACGCAAAACAGTTAATCTACCACTTGGTGGCGTTTCCTTTAGCACCATTAACGACCTATAACCTTCGTGGCATCATACATTACTAACTCTTCACATTCTTCTGGATTTGTTGGGTCCCAAAAACCCCTAATTTACGCCTGTAAATAATTTTTTGACCTTGCTGGAAACACTGTAAGAACCACAAATAGTCCACAAATTAAAGACGTTTGGAAAGTCGTGACAATTTTGTTTTAAGACTTCTCCAACCGAATCGTCTTCGTCTCGCTTACGACCGTGTTTAACTGACAAAATGAGTTTATCTCATACACGAAACCGAATGGGCTTGCACGAATCATTCGAGCTCGCTCGGACGTTTTACGTTTTCAATTATTTACATATACCGTTCGAAACAGTGAAAAAATTAAAAATTGGTGTGACGACGAGCGGAGCAAGGAGGATCATGTTAGGTTGCTTATGCTTATACTTATAAATCTATCCCCTAGTTTTAGCAGAAAAAAATATGCCTGAACAGTCATGATATGCCCAATTCTACGATCTACCGATGTCATGTATATGGAAGTGGAACACGATTTCCCTGGTGTAGCGGTCGCGGGGCGCCTGCACCGTGTTCATGATGTACCAAACACTCGCTTCATACCCTCACACATGATGGAGCCTGGACTCACCGACCAGATCCTGGAAGTGGAACACGATCTCCCTGGTGTAGCGGTCGCGGGGCGCCTGCACCGTGTACCTGATGTACCAACACTCGCTTCATACCCTCACACATGATGGAGCCTGGACTCACCGACCAGATCCTGGAAGTGGAACACGATTTCCCTGGTGTAGCGGTCGCGGGGCGCCTGCACCGTGTTCATGATGTACCAACACTCGCTTCATACCCTCACACATGATGGAGCCTGGACTCACCGACCAGATCCTGGAAGTGGAACACGATCTCCCTGGTGTAGCGGTCGCGGGGCGCCATCACCGTGTTCATGATGTACCAACACTCGCTTCATACCCTCACACATGATGGAGCCTGGACTCACCGACCAGATCCTGGAAGTAGATCTATTTCTGCAGAGTGCACAAAAGTATGACGTTTGAAGATGTAACACTTCATGTCAGATGATTCCAAATTTGGGTAACATGCTGGCGGGAACAACCATCATAGAATGTTACACAAGTACATCATGAAAGTGCACAACGTCCACACAGAGTGGAATATGAACAATTAAAAAATGCACAATGTTTCTCAACAAGCTCTTTTGCACTAGATTACCTGTAAGCTAACTCGCTGTGCATCATTTAGGAGAAATGATACATTTGTAGTGCTTCTTTGAGAGTGATGTGAGTAAATTGGGACGTCAGATATTTTGTATGGAGTATGAAGGTGTCTATGTTCGTGCCAACATGTTAAGAAATGTTTTTTTTTATAAGGGTCTCTAGTAATGTTTACCTAGTTTTAAGGAACCTTTTAATAATATGGGCCCTTAGTGGCCTAAAATAAAAAAATATAAGTACAATTTAGTTTTACTATTCATTTAGCAATCAGACAACAGATTCATTCAATAATCTCATCATCATCGTAGCCTTTATTTTCTGACCTTATAAATATGTTACATGTCATGTAATTTTAAAACAATAAAATATTGATTTAAATAATATAATGTACTGCTTGCTGGCAAGCATCCCACTGACAAATATATTGTAATTTTTTTAGGTCAGTGTGTCATTGACTCATGGACCTTGGATTTAATGAAATCACTCGCGGTTCTTTTTTGGGAAATCATTTGAGAATGGAAAAGTTTTTTATGGTTCGTTAAAAGCGGAAACGTTATTTACTTTGCGATGGTGTAAGTATGTGTGTTAAATCGCAGCATGTATCGTGAAACAATAACAATATTGTATTCAAGGTGACTTTTATTCATAGAGATTATCTATTTATACAACAAGTACATTTGACATGGCACATTTCATATTCATATATATATGAAATGGCACTATTTGGCAAAAGAGTTCACTAAATTCCTTTCTCCGAGTATGCAGAGCTCTGCGATTGGGATAGAGAAGAGGAATCTGCGCGAGCAGGAAAGGCGATTCAACCATGTTATAATTGATTTTGTACATAAATGTTTAATCTTCTATTTGACGACGAATATTGAGAGGTAACTATTTCCAGTGCACTCCAAGCACGAAGGATTTCGTTCACAGAGCGCGGTGACCATGGGTTCGCAGTAAACATATTCAGGACGGTTTAGCATTCTATTTGGCAGCGTCCTGGGCCTCGTGCAGAAGATAGCACTAGTAACGCAAGGACCAAGAGGAGTCATGTACTTGTGTACTTCAAGCAAGAAGTACTTCAATAACAGATCGCAGTAAAAGTAAGCTTTGAGCCTTATTTTTAAGAGAACAGACAGTACTAGGCAAACATAAACCAATAGAAATTACGTACCAGTGCACCTCAAACACGGAGTACTTCGTTCGCAGAGCGCGGTGACAGTAGGCTCGCAATAAACACATGAAGGCATAGCTCTGCACGCGCCTGAGTCTTGGGTCTCACAAAGCAAGCAGTTCCTAGACTCCGGTGCCATGGTTATGGACGTCTCTTCCTCCCAGTACTGATGTGGGGGCTTCGGTTTCACAAACTGGGATACCACGTAGCTGGAGGTAACAAGTAATATTTGTATAATGTATCATGAACGAATTCTTTCCGCCGAAAGTTCAGTTAGCGATACACAGTCTTCCCTAGAATTATTTACACTTATTATCGTAGGACCTTATACGTATATTTAAGAGAATTACTATTAGTTGTAAACTATATTTAATACTTTTTTAAACATATTATTATACATATATATACCATGGATTCTTAACCACGCAAATGCAAATACGCTTACACACACACACAGACACACCCTCTCACACACACCTACACACCCTTTCACACAAAATTACTTGAATTTCACGTTGTATATTTCTTTTAAGTTTCTATCAAAAACAAAAGCTGTTTTACTAAAGTGTGGCGGAACCTTAAGAATTTACATATTTTAGACCAAATTTTTAAGAAAAAGTTTGTGAGCCTTTTCTAGATTAGACAAGTTTGAAGGCTACATAATGGATATTAAAACTCAATACGCAAAGATCGAGGACACTAATACCTCTATTGAAAGGTCAATGACCTATATGTCAGACCAACTAACATCCCTTGAGTCAAATATAAGCGGTTTAGAGAAGGAACGAAATAATATGAAGCTTCAACTATCGTCAATTGAAGAAAAGATTGAAATGTTTGATAGAAATTACCTGAAAACCTCTATTGAAGTTCGAAATGTCCCGAAACAGCAACAGAAACCGAGAGAGACCAAAGAACAACTGTTTTCTCTCGCCCAAAAACTGTCAACAAATGTGAAATTAAATTACACATATTTATAATAATCAATATCATATATTATTATAATAAGTATTATTAGATGAAAATTATCGGCTATATTAATATTATATTATTAATTTGCTCGCGTGGATTACTTTGGATATAATGTTCGTTGCAACTGATGTTTTACAACTATAATATTAAAACAGCCTTTGTAATTATTTTAATAGTCCTATTATCGGGGTCAGTAATAGTTTTACTCCCATTAAAAACAAAAAAATGCTTATCGAAGTTTGGTTTCTATCTGACAGTTTAAGAACGATATCCTTTAATCTGACTAAAGATTTTCATCTACAACAGTCCTGCTAATTGCTCTTGCTAATATTAATATTAAGCTGTAAAAGGTGACTACAGCCAGGTTTAAGGATATGGCATAGGCTAGATATTTCACCTTATTTTGCATCAGATACATTTTGAAATTTTACTATAAAAAAGGTAAAAATGCAACGCAAGCCGCGAATAAAATTTGTGATGTTTATGGACCTAGTGCAGTGTCTGTGAGAGTAGCACAAATTTGGTTTAAGCGTTTTCAATCCGGAAATTTTGATGTCAAAGATGCACCTCGCTCTGGGCGCCCTGAAGTCATTTAACTTTTATTTGTGCATAACATTAAAAACTATTATCGAAAGTTTTTGGCTTGGCGGTTATTTTATGATAACGCATCCAAATCCGTTGAGTGTTTTCGAATCGAACAGAGAGACAGTCCAAATTTTAAAAAATCATAGATTTATTTTAACCTGTTTCATAGAAAAATGATGGAATTTTTGGTGAAATTTTTCTCGGAATGACATCAGAATCGTGTATATAGTCGCCGTCAATAGAAATTGTGGACTATGTAAACAAAGCGCCATGTTGTCTTTGTCTATGAATAGGTAAATTATCTAGAGATGGGTAAGTATGTGATTAAAATATGTTAGGTGCTTAATTAATTTTCTTTATTTGATTCATCGCTAAAATATTCTGATGAATCGCTAGTCAAATCGCCCACGTTAATTACAAATGGTTCCATCACAGCGTCGGTGGCCGCGCGCTCTCACGCTCTACACTAACTTACTCACTGTAGAGTTACTACTTAGTTTTCTACAACGTCACGACATGAATTCCCGGGGGAGTGAACTGTTAAATGCAAGTTGCAGTCCACACTTGGACATCCACGTTTCAACGACTATTATTAATCTCAAATACGGAACTCTAAAACTACATAATAAAGCGACGTTTTCAGTATTTTCTGTTTAAATTATGGTAAATAATTTAAACAGCATGTTTAAATTATGGTAAATAATTTAAACAGCATTAACTGAAAATATAAATTCCAAATTTGTAGGTAACTAGTTCCGTTTTTGAGCCCCTTAACAAAAAATGGTCTTAAACTGTAAATTATAACAGATTTCTGTATCTTTAGAGATGTCGTAATAAAGATAAAACAACGTAATTTGTACTATGACCAATGAGCTCTAGACAATAACAACCCGCATCTAAGGGAAACAAAAAGCTTTCTTTTGGTTACTCTTACAATAAAAAAGCGCATTCCCTTTAAAAAATATTACAAATACCTAAAGAACCATCGTCGGAATCCTTTCATTATTTAAATTATTAAATTTATTTGTGTTACTGTTCTAAGTAAACAAAAGCAAGCTATCCATTCAATTTAAGGCAGACTTTAGTCGCGACGTAGTGTGCTGCCAGCAACCTGCGATTGTCAGAGAAAACGTTGGCACACAAAGCAAACATATATTTTTTTTCAATTCCTAACCCACTAACCAGAGAAATGTTGATTTATGTATACAATTTTGAGTTATGTTTAAATCGTTCATATTTTTCTTTGTTATTCAATATTGTTATGATTTTGCTACATTTTTTAATTTTTTGAAATGGATACTAATAACATTTAATTTTAAGAGCGTCTTTCAACTGTCCTTTTTAGCATCGAGTATGTAGACTACAATGAAGATTGTTTCATTTTATTCGATAGCTCACTAAAATAAGTTTTAAAGAATCACAATCAAATTTTCACAAAACATTTATTGTGTAAATTCGCGCCTATTGATGAAGTTTTTTTTTGTTTATGCTTATACGCTTATTTAGCCAGTTTTCTTTTTTTTAATTGTTTGCAGGAATGAAAATAGCGCTGATTGGCCTATGCCTTATTATCGGCGCGCTGATTGGGAATAGGTTATAATTATAACTTCTCCTTATTGTTATTTTTACACGGTAGTGAATAATATTGAGATATATCTGTATGAAAAATACATTTAAATCGCAAATCAGCATAAAACACGCAGATTTGTGTAAATGCTACGAATGTAAATAAACATTTCGTTTCCAATAGCCAGCCACTTTGCCCATTATAATAAGTTGCAGGAGTAGCAGAAGCGTTTTCTTGCCGAAATGAAATTCCAGTGATCTTATATGTATTCAATCGTGATAGGGTAACTTTATAAACTAGGGATGGGCCGAATATTCGTTTTAAATAGTATTCCTTTATTGCACTCATGTTGTAAGTTGTACAATACAGTACAGGTCTTAAGTAAAATTTTTTGTAATAAACATGAACCCTGACAGGGCATAGCAACTTCTTAAATTTAAATTATTACAATAATAAAGTATGCCTTAGTCTAGGAGGTACATTATTAAATCTTTATATAGGTAAACAAATAGCAATTTCCTTAATGAAAATAGTCTAGGAGATAGATTTGATTCAATCTTTATATTTATTTCTTAACGATTCAAAATTGTTCATCTTTTTAACAGAATAATACCTGCCGACTAAACGGTTGTTTATGAGTATGTGGAAAAATTCACAGAAGTAGACATATAATTAAGTTAAAAGGAAAACTATCACAGCTAAGTAGGCTTTACAGGTTTACAAGTACAGCTCGCGTCAAACTATTAGTCCCCTCTAAACACAACAATGTGTGGGCCGTTTTTCGGGAGAGCAACTTCCGAGCGGACTAGAAGTTTGGCGCGATCTGTAGGTATTAGTCTACTTAGTAATAATTATGTTTGTGGTATTAGTAGACTAACTTATAATATACACTGGGCAACTACGGAACCCTACATTGCGCGTGGCCCGACACACACTTGGCCGGTTTTTTTACTTATCACACTGATTTAATATGTGTACATATTATTTAATTATTAAATTTATTTAATTTTTTACTAATTTATTATTAGTATATAAGTATAGATTAACAACTAAACTAATTTAAAAAACTAAATTATTCTACGAAATAAACTAAACTAAACTAAACTAAAACTACCTAGCAAAAATATTTAATTAAAGTAGATAAAAAATTGAGCCAAAATCGCTGTCGTCACGTGGACATTTATTTAATTATGATTATTATATGTATAGTTTTCAGATTTTTCCCTATACTTGTATTATAAGACGGTATTACTTGCCAAATTTCATAGTTCTATGTCAACGGGAAATACCCTATGAATTTTGATTCCCTTGAGAGTGTCGAAATGTACGTTTTTTGCGGCATAAACGGCCGTATCTTTTTCTCACGTTAACTTAGAAGTTTGATATTTTCACAACTTCAAGTGATTGTAGATTTGAGTATATGGTTTTAATTTTAACTTGATACCTCAACGGGTTCCCGAGATAAAGGGTCTTGACAGACAGACGGACGGACGGAGAGATGGACGGACAGACGGACAACGATGTGATCCTATAAGGGCACCGTTTTTTTCTATTGAGGTACGGAGCCCTATTAATAATAATAATAATAATAATAATAATAAAAGCTTTTTATTTGTCTCAAAAAACACAATAAATTTTATACACAATAATTTTATACATGAAAAGAGACAAATCGGTCTAAGACTCGGCTTATGACAGTCTGTTATTTAAACAAAAAGCCGCCGATTTTCAGCCTTAGCCTTTAATTAACAAGAAACACACAAAAAAGAAAGATAATAAATAAACAAATTAAAACACACAGAATTTAGAAAGCAAAAGTACCAAAATTATATAAAGTTAAACAAAGTTAAGACAGTTGACATTAAACAATTTATATTATTAGACACATTACTGAACCATAGGCCTACCACCAGCCAAGGACTGCAAAGAAAGCAGCCATCTGCGACATTTTTTTCTGAAGGTGACTAGTGTGTTAGTCGCGCAAACAGGTGGCGGTAACACGTTCCAGCATTTAGATGCTGCTATCTTAAAGCAGCCTCTGGTAGTGACAAGCGTGTGGTTGGGAATAATTAGTTGTGGCCGCCGAGCTCTAGAGGACCATACCAACTTTTCATGCAGGTACCCAGGGGTTTTACTATTTAATAAGTTGAACATTAGACACGCTAGTTTTAATACCCTGAAATTTGCCATGTTTAAAACCCCCCTTGCAATCAAATGAGGCGTAATGTGGTCCCTCCTAGGTATGGCATAGCAAAATCGCATGCACGCATTCTGGACGCGCTGAATAGCCTTAACAGTTTTTTTAAACAAACATGGACCAAATACTATGTCACAGTGACTTAATTGAGAGAGAACAAGGCTGTTACAGAGCTGAAGGCGAACCTTTTGTGCGAGGAATGGCCTCATTTTATAAAGGGACTTGAGTGCACCAAAGCACTTGCCAATTTTCTGTTGAACATGATCTTCAAATCGCAACTGTTCATCCATAGTGAGCCCCAAATTTCGCACTAGATTGCTTATTGGTATCACTGTATCATTTAACTTTATAACAGGATTAAGTGCCTTAATTGTGGTAACTTGATTCTTGGTCCCAAATATAATTGCAACACTTTTCTTGGGATTCAATACCAGATTATGCTTTTGTGACCACTGAAAAATTGCACCTAAGTCATTGTTTAATTTTGAGGTAACTGGGCTTATATCGTCCGGTTTTGCTGGCGCTTGTACATACAGCTGCGTATCATCAGCATAAAGGTTATCTTGACTGCCAAACACATAGTCCCGCATGTGCCGAAAATCGCCACCCTGAGATGAAATGTAATAGTTTAAGTTATATAGACGAATGAAATGGTTTAAGAGTTAACTCTCTTTTGCGAGGAACAAGTTTTACATTTCTATGACTTTTAAATTTATTCTGCTCTAATAAAATTATAAGTCTGAAGAAAAGTTAAAATTGGGAATTGTTCCTATTGTTTAAGTGTTATTGTTGGCTCGACTTCAACCCACATTATTGGTTTCATAAATTAATTTATAATATACCACTTGAAAGGGACTGATAAATATAAAATAATTTCTCCAAGCCCCATACAGATTCAGAACCCCATACAGGTTCCTAACCCCATACAGAGTGTCCTTAAAATGTGTGATTTTGATTTTTCATAGGTATGAAAATACATTGGAATCATTTTAAGTGCAATAAATGTAAGTGACTTCGGTAACTATTCATGCATAAATTTATCTATTGCATGCGCCCCACGATATTCATAATTATTTTATTCATCAAATTGTATTAAAACGCAATGGTGTCATCATCGAACATGTGTTTTCTTTAAAAACGTAAACTTACGGCCCTAAGTCCTTTTAAAAGGATTCTGAGTTAAGTGGCATATTTGGTAATTTTAAAAATAACCTGGATCGTCCGAAAGAAAAGGCTGCTACCACTACTGAACCTTAGGCCCTTTTAAAAGGTCTTTGATAAAATGGAATATTCAATTTTGTACACAATAGCCTTTCGGTAGGGCACTGCCGTGCCTGATGGATAGCGTCTATAAAGGCACTCGCCCGAGAGTGGCAGAGAGCGAGAGAGTTGCTAATAAGTCTGTTCGGGGACTACTGCAAAATCTACGGAACTCTGTAACTGACGAATGACTGATTAGTTATATGGATTATGTACAACGTGAAATTTAAGTTATTTTGTTAACGAAAACTGGTGATAGTAATCATCCATATGAACAACTTTTACTATGAAGCCAAACCTGAAATCGCGAAAAAAAAATCAGCGCTTTTATACATTTTGGTCGAGTAGGTAGTCCCCTATTTTCCGTGTTGATTTAGAGAATGAGTTTACAGCAGTAAAATCTCATGAATGGGAACACAATTTTCTAAAAGCAGGAAATTATTTCTACGACTGCTGCAGTTCTGAAATAGCTTCATTCATGATTCGTGTAATTCGTTATATTTAGATCGTTTCTTGAAACCATAATTTGATTTATGGTTATTTTACGACGCTTGTTATGAAACAGCGGTAAATTTTTTAGGTAGAAACAAGTGTAAACAAACCTTTTGTTTAGTCACAGGAACGTGCTACATCTACGTTCAGGATACTTAAAATAAACGAGGTTTTCTGCCGTTCCTGGACTGAATATAACTTAAGTTACAGCAAAAGTTTCCTTTTGGCATCAACTTTCACCATAGAAATCCAATCAAAAGGTGAAGTTTCTTTTTTCTATTTTAGCTTTATACCCAACGTACTAAGTAATTATAACTATTATGATTGATCTGAAATTCTTTATGAATATTCCATCCATCCATTCATCCATCAGCCCGTGTTTGTCCACTGCTGGACATAGGCCTTTCCCAAATTTCACCACTCATGTCGGTCCTCCGTCCTCCTCATCCAGCCGCCACCCATAACGTCTTTCAGGTCGTCGGTCCAGCGGGCACGAGGTTGGCCTACGCTACTCTTTGCTGTACATGGTCTTCGATGGCCCCTTTTCCACTTACCGGCAATCCACCGGCACCGGCAACGGCGACGGCGACGGCACGGCTAAGGTGGTAAAAATTTATTGCCGGTGCCGGTGCCGGTAGATTGCCGGTAAGTGGAAAAGGGGCCATTCTAAAGCCTTTCGGCCGCAACGGCCATCATGTCGGCGACAAATGGCCTCCCTCGGTAACTGAACAATACCTTAGAACCTTTATTTGCAGAATTCGTTTTATTTTAAACCCAGCCCCATGTCGATCTGTATGGGAAACCTATACATTTAAATTTTCTGATTTCACTGGAAGGAACTGGAACCTTATTGCTTATCTTACCAAGTCCCCAGCATGATTAGCCATTTTTAAGTCTTCTCGTGTTGCTTGCCGAGAGGCGTTGTCCACTTCGAATACTTCTCTTACCTCTACAAATCGGGAAAGGTTTCCCCCAGTCCGCCTGCGGTAGACACACGGTCTCGGTGGGTCCACTGAGGGCCCACCCAGCGGGGCAAAATATGTACTCTGAACAAAATTGTCCCACGACTCGCTACGCGAGTGATTTATAAGGTTAAATAATAATAGTTAGCGAAACTCAAAATATAGGTAGTACTGGTCTACATGAATATCTTTTTATATCAGAGCTAAGGGAAATTCGCAACTTTTTTTCGACAGGCTACCAACGACGCGCAACGTAAAGATACCAGGGTATATTGCCTGCTAGCTGTTAATTGGCAGTTGTAATTTTGTCATAGCCGATAACTCGGTTACAAGAAGATAACTTGAACTAAGGGTGTCGGTACAGACGCCTGTAGTTCAAGCTAGCTACTTGTAAACGATCAATAAGGACTGCCGGAGCCGCGGGCAAAGGCCAGTTTATAACATTTGTACAGATATTCTACTTAATTAAGTCTGTTTGGCTATGGTTGTAGTATTGACGTGTACAGACAAGCACTTTTTGTGTGTGTGGCGCGTTTGTAGCGCTCCTAAGGTAACGCACACTAGATACATAAGGTCTTAAATATTAAATAGTACAGCATATTTCACCACATCTGGTATACGAAAATTTATTAAAGCACTTAAGGTATTTTAAATTATAATAGTTAGGATTAATTTACTAATGATCTAATTTTGTCTCAGTAGGAAGGCGGTAAAACGTTGTAATGGGCCTGAACAAAACGCTCGTGATTTATAGAGGCCACGCCACCCAGCTAGCACTGACATAAATAGAATGTCGCAGACACCCTGAAAAGGGTTATTACATTGTCAATATTGTACGAGGATTGCACAACACCCTCTTTTTGCCGACCACTTTCAGTGAAGGAAATTCACCGTTAAGAGTAGTAAGAATATAAAAACATACACATACAAACTCATTGGTTAATTCTCGACCAGCAGTATTCGAACCTAAATCTCAAGATTGAAAGTTCGGCGTAGTGGGATAACCTTTTGGACTCATTAAAGATCGGAAGTGTCTCGACCAAACAATTGATCTACAATTTCAATTGAGAGCCGGTTGGTAATTAATTTAATCAGATAAGGTATAAAATTTACAATTTAAAGAAATTTAAAGGAAGATTTATGCTTGAATAATTTTCTTCTTTAGGGTTCCGTACCAGTGTATTCGTTAAATTTAACGAAGAAAAGATTCAGTAAATAACAATGTCTTTTTGCTACGTGATGCGTGGATCGGAACGCTAACCCATAGGCACTGACACAACATAATCGAAAATATATCGATGAATCGGTTTGGCCATCCTAAAGGATCGCGTGAGTGTGAGTGCATCTTGTATGCGGTTTGTGTTTTCGTTGCGGTTGCTTCACGTGCTATTTGTTACAGTTTTTGTTGATTTTTTGTTTTGTTATTGGCAAAACTCCAAGAAAAAAATATCTTTGAATTCGCAAGCTATGGAGTTATTGCTTCGTTTAATTTAATTAATTTAGTAATTAACAAAAAGTAGTTTGGATAATCAAAGATCAATGAAATAAAAAATCGATTTGATAGCCCTTGTTAACTTTCTCGATACTAAAAAAAAATCGATTATATTTCATTAGGGTACATCACTGTAACTGACAATTTTGAACTGCCACCCATATCATGATATCTCGGACAGCCTATAGGTACGTCATTTCGAATGGAAAGTATTGCATACAGCTTATTCTGTGGTGATACAGCTAAACTGAATGAACACTAAATGTAAATGAATTTCCATAAGCAGAAGTATTAGTAGTATAGGTATTTACCTATATACAGGGGTTTTCAGTCAATATAAAATCAAATAATCCAATAATTTCCAAATAAAAATAACAATGATGATAATTTAATTTTATATAAATAATTTGGCGTAAAGTAAAAAATAAAAATAAAATGAAAATATTCTAGGGGTGTGTAATTTATTTTGGCCGTTTGCCGTTTTGAAAGGGTGACACATTTGTAACCACATTTTCATCCCATACGAACTGATCTTTGAGATAAAAAGTAGCCTATGTCCTATTCTAGATCTAGAACTACATTCATGAAAAATTTTAGCCCAATCGGCTCAGTAGTTACGCCATGAAAGAGTAAAAACATTCAAACATCCAAACTTTCGCATTTTTAATATTATTATTAGTGGGATAATTTTATTAAATATTTCACACGTCATAAAAGACACAGAGATGCTGCATGGGGGTGGTGGAAGCCTTAGAGTAATGTGTGGGAGCCTTAAACATAAAAATGATTAATTACAAAAAAATACTGTGTCAATTATGTAAATACATACCTATGTTAAGGGTTTCAGCACCGCGCTCACCAACCCGCCTGCCCAGCGTGTGTGAGTATGGGCAATTCTTCCAGGAGGACCGCCAAGACTGGCGATATCCTGGAAAGGCTTATGTCCAGCAGTGGACGAAACAGGCTGATGGATGGATGGAACATATTTTTAACTAAATATTCGTCGGTTAAACGCGGGTGTACCGAGTGTGGACTGTGACTTGCATTTCACAGTTCACACTAAGAATATCTCTGTCACCCCTGCGGGGACTCGTGTCGTGAGGATACATATATATTTTATATGTAAGGATGTTAAGACTCTAAGGCGACGATATATACCTATGTATATACATTTAGTTAAATCAGTTTATTTATTATTATAAAATATATAATTATATGTATGTATTAACTTGATAATAAATAATTATTTTCATTAACATTCTATTAAAATATTTTTACTTCACTATATTTTTTTTCAATTTATTTGTTTGATTTTTTTCTATATATGGAAGGTATAAAAATTGTAATATAGTATAGTATATCATGCATGATATATGTATAAGGTGACTTTAATTTATGGAGACAAATTCTTAGTGAAGACTAGTGAAAACTTGCGTGCAAACAAAAATAATACCCGCCTTAAGTTTATTTGGAGTATGTAGTGTTTGTTTGTTTCATTTACTTAATTTATTTACTCACACTATGCATTGAAAAACGTAGTATGATACACGTGGGTAAGGGCAATAACTAACTAGTAACGTCTAAAACACTCGCTTATCGCTCGTGTTTCAAATCGTCCTCGTAAGCTTTTGTCTCCTTACCGCACTTGTAGCATAAACTACTATTAAAAGATTTTTAGAGTGCTTAACAAGAGTAAAAAGATAAATAAGAAACAAATCTCGAGTAAGACTCTGTAAGACAAACATTTTGGAAAACAATACATTTCTTTAAATTAATTAATTTTTAATTAATTTGTTATCTCCTTGCGATGCCGCACCATTCGATTAGTATATTCCTAATACTAATAATAAAATTGTTAAAAAGTTGTTTCACTTTTTATTTACCGATTGTTAGTGGACGGGTATTAAACTACATAATCTACTAATTATAACTACTATGATAAAAATAAATTTCTATACGTCCTCAAAGTCCTGATGTCCAGATTTACTTTTCTGATTTTCTATACCGCAATGATATACAATTTACTAATCTATATACTAATTATACTTTAAAAAATATACTTCCAAAGAGATATATGTACTTGTAGCTGTGGCTACGAAATTTTTTTTTTCTCAAATGTGCTCGTTCATAGGCACAAACAAACGATACACTTTTAAAAATAGAGAACAGAGTTACACTAGTTAAAACAGTAATCACTCATGGTATTATTCTTTAAAAATCGCTGATAATAGTAAACTACATTGTATAATAAAATAATATTGATTTATTATTAATCATTATAATAAGTTTTTTGGACATTATAATAATTCGTACATATGGGGTTGAACTAAGGCTGAATAGTCTTTTTATGAGTGAAGTCAGGTGATAGCAAGTCACAAAATGTATCATGTAAAACGGTACAGTATTTTAATGTTATTGCGTTGTAAATGGTTTTGTGTGTAAGTTTGATACGGTAAAATAAATTCAATCCGATAAAAAAATTGCACTCAAGAAAGTGAAATATTGTTACAGTAGTCTTACAGAATATGTAAAAGGCAAGCTTATCTTTAAGAGAGATGTCTACCAGCACACTCTTGATGATAGAAGTGATTAACAGAAGTCTCACGCAATCTGCATAGTACATAAGACTCGTCTTCCCACCGGTTTTTATAGTGAAGCGACACCGTGATATCTCGCTCATTTGATACACCATTTTAGAAGGAATTTATCTTGCATTTCTCACACCTCTAGGAATGTTAACTATAGAAAAACAGAGATTGACGCCTAGGAACAGGCTTAGTATTGTTACATTACAACGTGAGTAAATTTAAATTGCAAATATTAGTCTATATACACGGATGATACAATCAATCAAGTGCCTAAGTTTTTAATACCCTTATTACAAAACTCGTGTGCGTTTAGGCCGGGAGCTGGTGCTTTTTGATAGAATACCAATTTATTCCGGGAAGGATTTGTTTTTATTTAAGCTAATGGTTTTACTCGTAATTGTGTCTAACGAGTTTAATAAATTAAATTTTAAAATAACGTTTCAGCTTAGTTGCTCTATGGTGTTCACGGTTATTGTGGGCTGAGACTTTCATTTCACACGATTCCCACTCGGGAACACCTCTGAAATCCCCCTCGGGGATGCGTGTCGTGACGATATGTTTGTATCATACTGGAGACTCGGTAAGTGGTCAGGACGAAGATTCAATGACTCTGTTTGCGAAATACGAAAAATATTTTTTTGTGCCTCTATACTTGTTCAATTACGGCCTCGAATCAAATTAGTGTAACAAGCAACGATGTTAACAATTATGGTAGCAAGTCGAAATTTTATTGTGCCTATTTCACCAAAAGGATTATTGAACCTTGGTCCTGACTTCTTACCGAGCCTCAAATATAAATTTGGCTATATAAACGACAGTAAACAGAAGATTTATTAAAAACGTAACACAGCTCCCTTACCGTTTGCCACAAAACCTGTAACTGAAAACGGCATCAAAATCCGTTATTCTTCAACGTTGCTACGTGTAGAGATGAGATTTGGTAACTTACCTTGAAGATTTTCCCTGCAGCACCGATGTCACTCGATCTCGACGAAATGATGAGGGGCTTCCACATCAGTGGCCCAGAAATGGCATTCGAACCCGACACCGAGTCGACTCACAGCAACTACAGCTTCGTAGGTAAGACTGAAACGAACACTTGAACAAAGTTCCCAGCCGGTCCAACTACTCACTTTCGCTTTAAGGGGTTTCTATGTATGATCAACACCATCTATATAATGTACACTGATAGTATGGTATGATCCAAAGCCGCTCTCCATAGAAACTTGTGGGCATTATAATTTCGTCCTTTTACTTTTTGGTGCACCTTCAATGAATTCTACACCCGCGAATAATCAATATTTTCACAAAAAAAGTTTTTAGTCTACTTTTACCGCGTTTTTTCAATCCCTGCCCCGTTTTCGGCTTGGACGTTATTTTATGAACAACCCTTATAGCCTCTATTTTGACCAGGGTCACTACAATGATAATAAATTATTATGTATTTATGTATGTACTTAATTTAGTCTTTTAGTCTAGTTGTGTTCTTATTAATGTAAAGTATATTTTGAGTTTATTCCGTGTCGTTATAACTGTGTTCGAAATTTTTCAATATGTGTTTCACCTTTATGGGACTTTATGTCTGTTTGTGTTCTTCTTTTATTTTCTTTTGTAATAATTGTAAACGACTGTATGTTTCCTAAATAAAATAAAAATAAAAACCGCATCCAAATCCGTTGAGCGGTTCTAGAGTTAAAACGGGACATACTTACAGATAGACGCCCGTGAATAGGAATTTCTTTGACAGAATTCTGAATTGATTTTTTAATGAAGACCACAACTCCGTCATTTTGGTTTACTTTCCTTGTTGAGTTATATGTTAAATAGTCAGGTCTAAAGCGTAGTGGTTTATTAGGGTTTATACGGCATTCTGTCAAAACAATTAAATCGAATTTTTGTTGCAACATACTGAGATTTATGTCCAAGTCATCGATATTTGAATGTTTATGAATACTTCTTATGTTTTGCGTGATGATTGAGAAGTGAGGTATACCTGGAGTGAGTTAATTTAATAATTAACTTTGACATTGAATAGCATTTAAGTCATTTGTATTGTCTATTTCTTGAATTAAATAATCTGCCGCATAATTGCCTAAAACGCATATTGCCTAAAACTCGAAGTACCTAAAATGCAACGATGCCTATAAACTAAATTAGACTACAATGCACTTTGACAACAATGGTTTAATGCCTAAGAAGCGAAATGCCTAAAATGAATATTGCCACAACATTGTCGGATTTCTTACTAGAGCGGAGCGGATTGTTTCCTGAACATGCCGTGTGTTGCTGCCGCGCTATGTTTGGATGCACCTTAAGGAGTTGAACAACCCACCATAAGATGTGCAGTTAAATTGATCGGGCTATACTTACCTACCTAGCTACCTCGGTGGTCTGGTTCTTTCAATATTTAAGTTAGTATTATATCGATAAAAAAATATACTGAACAGTTAATTAAAATTTCAATAAAAAAACAAAAACGCACCAGTGACGCTGCTGCCCGTGATATTTTATTTACTATTTATTATTTCATATTTTTGGAGAGTAAGACATAAATATATGATATGATAATTGATAAGGTATTGGATTGGATATTCCTAATATGTCTAAGGTGACATTAAGGTAAAGTTGAATTCATACGAAGACTGTCCGGTTAAGTTGTTAAGGCCAGAAGGCAAAACATGGGGTATGTGTGTCATGCTTAGTTTGGTTTTGCATAACGCTATCAAAATACATTTTGTATAAAATGGGTCATCTATGCATATTATATCGACAATAGAAGAATACATCTTCTATTGCCTTGTCATCCAGTAATAGCAAAGAAGGCTCATATACATAGTTCTAAAAAAAACCTGCAATAATATTTACTTTTACAAGCCACACTTTGCGTTAAAACTGTTGCTTCTAGCCTAATAAATAATACTTTTCCAGTACGTGTTAAGTTTATGAAGCAAAAATAAACTTTCACTATACTATTCCCAAGCAATCGTTTTCTCGCAACCGAATTCTTACTGAAGACTTGGTAAGTGCTCAGTAACAAGGTCCGATGACCCTTTTTGTGAAATTCGTATATTATTCTTTTCGTGT
Organism: Ypsolopha scabrella; assembly: GCA_910592155.1. Lineage (NCBI taxonomy): Eukaryota > Metazoa > Arthropoda > Insecta > Lepidoptera > Ypsolophidae > Ypsolopha > Ypsolopha scabrella. The sequence continues at coordinate 15,478,654 of OU342985.1, forward strand.
TCCTTACAAAATGCAAGCCCAGCCCCGAGTCGATTAGTATGGGACGTCAAGATTCAATTTTGCGACCCAAGGGCTAGCGCGTACCCCGGACAACGGATAAGCCTAGCGATCCAACGGGGTAACGCAGCCAGTGTCTTGGGCGCCCTCCCATTTGGCAGCGATTTGGAAAAAGTTTTTTACTTAATTTAATTTTTCTGTTTTATATACGTAGGTCTACCGCAGGCGCGCGATTCACACCACTATCAAACTGAGCACGACTCACGCGAGGGCTCTCTCCACTCTCTGACGGGTGCGCTCCTCGTCCTTGAGAGGGGCCACCCGACGGGCGTGACTGATAGGTGGACTGCGCCGCGGCTCCCCCGCCCGTGGCGTGACCGTAGGCTCCAGACCTGTTCGCACAAATTAAATCATTATGTGGCCGGCCACATTCTCTACACATTCGCTGTCTGGAGCACTCGCGCGCTAAGTGGTCCTCTAAACAAAAATAGCACAGTCTATTAATTTTAACTAATCGCCGTCTGTCCACTACCGGTAATGCAGCAAAATCATGGCACTGCGATAACGCGTGTCCTGAGCGCCCACACTGGTGGCAGGGTCAGGTACAGCCTTAATTGACATCACAGCTCATTGACAATTCCATGCACACTGAAGGCAATTTTGAAAGTATAGATCTTATTAGTAATGTATGTAGTACCTGTATTTAGATAAGTTTAAAATTAATTTACATATTTACGCACTTAAACAAAAAAAAAGATAAAATGTTTCTGGTTCCGTACTTAAAGATTGCCGAAGTGTTTGTAGGTGCCATTTCAGTGTCTGGTTTTTTTGTCATGTTTCGGAACCCTTTGGGCGTAAGCCCGACTTGCCCTTGGCCGGTTCTTACAACAGCGTCAATATTTATACATACTTGTATATATGTATGCATAGAGCAACCGCCCGGTAAGCTAGAGGTCCCGGGTTCGAATCCTCGTTCAGAGGTCCGCACGTCCAGATTTACTTTTCTGATTAACTATATCGCAATGATTAAGTTAATTTATTAAGATATGGGTAGTAAATTTGCACAGCGTTTCAAAAAGTGGTACGGAACCCTTGGTGCAAGAGTCCAACTTACACTTGGCCAAATTATTATTTTCTCTGGACTAGTAGTTCCAAAGTGTCGAGCCCTAATCTGGAGCTTGCAGGTAAAAATCCGGTTTGGGCACATTTTCAAACCGCATGCTTCAAGAGGCACGTTAGGTTGTGGATCTATATTTGTGTCCGAAGTACAAGGCACGCTAGGACGTTATCACCTTGGTGAAATGTGGATGTCCTGTAAAGAACAAGTCACAGTCACAATCCAAAATACCTCTGACACCCCTTCGGGGATTCATGGCGTGGTATTTTTAAATGTTTTTGTTATAGTCCCGTAATATTGCTCTGTTATTGCGATGGAATTTGTCTGACGCATTTAGGTACCAACCAGGTTATTATGATTTTTATAAAAATATCATGACACATTGTTTTCGGCTCAATTGATTTTATTGCTACGTAAAATCTGATTAAAAATACACGTACAGTTCACATCAAACTGGAATGCTTTCCAGTGAAATAGGTTACAGAGAAAGATAAAAGAGAAATAGACACATTTCTGGGGCGTATTGAATATTGAACTTAGACGGTTACCGGAATGACACGACTGGGAAAGGAATGTTTGCTAATTTTCTTGCCCTTCTTCTTAGCAATACTAATATTGAGTTCCCTCTGTATGTGATAATCTATACAGGGGAACCAAACAAATGCCCACTGGACAGAAAGTACCTTAAATATTAAAGATAGCAATTTTCATTTGAAGAAACCTTTATTTTAATTTTTGATTGAAAAACACTTGTACTTGTCCACTTATTTATATTATTTCTCTTACCGGTTTCGCTATTTTATTTTTAAATTTAAGGAAAACTGCATTTAAGGAATTTAAAAAAAACACCTGCATGAACCGGGAATCAAACATCCTGTATTTTTATGATACCAAGCAAAAGGGTCAAGCATTAGAACCAAATTCTTTGAAGTAACATAGTATCGTAAATTAAAGGAAGAACATGAAATTAAACATTTTAATAATAAAACTCCTTAACATATCACAAAATCCAGTATTGTTAGACATACGAAAAATAAGCAGGAAAAACATTATTCATTTTCGTAAACAACATTTTAAAATTACATGTGCCATTGTAAAATGTTGTTCCGGAAAATGAATAATTCTTTTTTCCTGCGTCAAATCGGAAAAAAAATGCAAAATGTCGGTTTTAAATTAATATAAAATTAACTTCACATTCACAAAATTTAGACATTGTTAAAATCAATCTAATAAAATATGTTCCAGGTCTATATGCCATTCCTATTTCGCATACTATGAAAAAAAGTGTAGAAGAAGACCTCATTTCAATAATTATTTCTATCGAGCAAAAGTTCTGCAAACGCGTTTCTGTATTCAAGAAAACTAGAAAAAGGTACCCATATTTATATACTAATTTCTCATATCAGTGGCTTCATCTGAAAATCAGGTAAATAACTTCAAAAAGTGCCGATTTTAGTGAGGTAGCGCCTTAAGCACGTAAGTGTAAGCCGAAGCATTAGAGAAAGGAATCACTACTAGATGAAAATGTACACAGAGATACATATTAGGTTATTAGCGCTGACAAAGTTCCGGACAAAAGCTAGTTTTTTAAAAGCTTTTATTTACCTTCACCTGTTAGTTGTTAGTGTGTCTGTGTCAAATCTTGCAATTGAATTATAAATTAGTTAGCCCCAACCGATAGAGCTGAAATTTTGCAAACACGTTTGGTTTTAGCGACAAATTGAAAATGCATTGATGCACGATAAGCTACACACACCATTTTAAAATCCAAATATCAAAATTAAATCAAATTATTTATATTGTAAAATAGATACATAAAGTATACTTTCTACAAGTCAAAGTTAATCTTTACAATAATATATCTTTATCAAATGAAAGGATTTACCAAGCAGAATACGTGTTATTTTTAATTCGATAGCGGATTAAATTTATTTTACCATCTTCTTGACATGATTGTCAAATGAAAGGTTTGAACAGCAAAATCGCATGATTCTCTAAAAATCACAAAATAAGATAGTAATTAAAAACATTTAAAAAATCAAGCTTTTATTTAAGCTATTGGCTAAAAATAATTAAACATGTTTAGTTTAAATAATTTGACCATATATTATATCCACACAATACGGGTACGGAACCCTTAAAACATGGTCTACATTACAACGACATAGATGCCATAGACAACAACAATTTAGGCGACAAAAAACCTTTAAAATATATTGTATATACATTCGATATAAAAGTTATGGGAATACCTAATATTTTTATTAAGATAACAATCTAAAATCGGTTTCTGAGTTAATGTTTACTATACAAATTGTTTTATTGGGAAAGTAAATTGTTTTACGAGATGAACTTTCACTTTTAGTTCTTAATTTAGAGATGTTATTTAATTTTAATGTTGACTGTACCTATAGTTAGCCAAAGATTCATAAAGATAATATTCCAGTTCGTCCGGTTGTCTCTTATATAGGTGCTCCAGCTTATGATTTGTCAAAACGGTTAAATCATATTTTGATAGAAAAAACTGCCTTCAAGCCCATTTATTGTCTTAGGAACAAAGATGACTTAATATCAAAAATTCAGAATGGAGTCACTGACCACTAATCTGGATGGGGGGGGGGGGGTTCAAATCCAGTAGGGGCACATTTATTTTGGCACGGTCTAAGTCGAAGGCTTGACCCTTTATAAGGCTCTAGCCATATATTGGACACAATATTTTAGCCCACTTTGTGAAAAAAAAAATCATTAAAAAGATATTAGTAAATTGACATTTTTATTTCAAAGTTGATGGAAAAGTCAGAGAAACAAAAAAAGAAAATTTAACAAAAAAAAAATAGTTTGTTTTTGTTTATATTTTTTATTCTATGATGCAAGTGTTTTTTTTTTACAAAAAAAAGCTCGTTTTCAATGCCCTGTAAAGGGTTAAGCTATGGGTACATATTTGTGCGCCTGGAGTACGGCGATAGGCTCACCACCCTTCTGGGACGAAAAATTGTTGAATACGTTCGCACCTGAAATGACGTCTCAATTCGTAAATAGTTCAATACCCATTGGAGGTTGTTTTGGAATTTCATTTTTTATCTGTTTTTGGTGAATAGCAACCATAGTTGGCAACCGATACAAAGATACGTAATAGGCCCGCTGAAGTTTTACGTTTTGTTTAACATATATTATGTCAGAGAATAAGGTAAAACCCCCACACTATGTATAAGGTGACTTAAATTTATATAGCCAAACGTATACTGGAGGCCTTGTAAGTGACCAATCAGTAACACGGATCGATAACACTTTTTGCTAATTTCTTCTTGACGTCCCATAGTACTTGACTCGGGGCTGGGCTTGCGTTCGTAAGGAACACGAAAGAATAATTTACGAATTTCACAAAAAGGGTCATCGAACCTTGTTACTGGACACTTACCGAGTCTTCAGTAAGAGTTAGGCTGTGTAAATTAAAGTCACCTTATATTACCCTCTTATTATATAAGGTCCTTACAATAATAAGTGAAAATAATCCTAGGGTAGATCATGTATCGTTTACTGATTACATTCCAGAAGAAGAAAAATTTTTTTGCTTAAATAATTTTTTCAACTGATGGAAATTACTAAGAAGATTAATAAGATTGTTGAAGTAACTGACATCAGATTGAATGTTATTGAGAATAAGTTAGAAATCAAAGAATATGTACAACCATCATGATGACATAAATAGGCTATATTGTAGATTTTGTAAGATATTTTTGAAATGTAGGTATTTAGTCCTAAGGATATTATGTAAGAATATGTTTACAAATACGTATATAGACTTGTTGTTATGAGTATATGTGTTGATGTTTAAAAAGCTACACAATGAAAAAGAAAACCGTATTTATAAAAAATATTAATTAAGGTTTACTAACTTAATTTTGTATACATAAATATACTGTAATATATGTATGTTACTTTGTTAGGTATTTTATCTATGGGCCACAGATGCCTGATAATAAATTATTTGATTGATTGATTTCAAATCGTACAATGGCAGCCCTGGTCGCAAGACTTCTGGAAATCGGAAGAGGTCATAGGTTTGTATTGAAGTAGAATATTATAAAGTATATCAATTTTAACACAAGAGATGCCGATACCGCGATGTACAAATCGTAGCACGCCATCTACAGTATTCTCTTAGACAATTAAACTTACAAGTCTTAACAATAAAAATAATCGTTAATTATTAATGAGTTAATGACAGTGGCGTAGCATAGGTCAGAAGCACTCGGTAATCTTTAATTTGCCGCCTTCTTATTTTTGCAATTGGTTATAAAAAATGGGATATGGTTAAAAGGGAACTGTTATGCAATAATACTAACCTGAAACGTGAAAATGACATTTGCTGACATTTGTACGACAAATATGTCAAAAAAAACGAATAGAAATCCATCGATAATATTGCATTTTATTCCGCCGGTAAACAAACATGACAGAGTTGGCATAGAAACATTTTATTTATTTTCTTTTTAAACAAAACGGCCACACTTTCTGCCCACGCCTTTGGGACATTACCGTTATGGAGGACGGTGTTGGAGAGCCTCTGTAGCCCCTTCAAGACAGGTGTCCCTCTGGCTTTCAGAAGCTCTCATGTAATTCCGTTACCCATGGCTTTACCGTTACTAAGCTGTCTGAGAGCAATTCTAGTCTAGATAACCTCTTAACCACAGATATAGATCCAAATAGATGCCGCGAGTGTATGTACTTCGCGTGCCCAATTGCAGCTTATTTGTGTTCATCTCTCCATATTGTATAAAATATAAAAGCTGTATGTTCTCCATATTATAAAAATAAAAATAAAATAAATAACTTCGTGGGGGTTAGATGTAAAGATGTAAGATGGTAGTACTTTCACGGTGGAGCCCGGTACCAGCTCTACCACCTGGACCGGTTATTGGCAGTTCTTATTGCGACGTCATAGTAGTTAAAATCGTTTACAAATATGGAACTTGAACTGCAAGCGTCTGTACATAGAGCCGTCTCTTACGTAGATAGATATGTCGCAGTCATCTGGTTGAATCTGCTATTTGATTGAATGACTAGCGCGTCTATTGAATGACGATATTTAATTGAATGACTAAAGGACAACACGTCAAGTCGTTGAATGTAACGTTCAACATCTTGACTGAACGTCATTTAGCGAAGTCGTTGAATGGGATATAGCCGACTTTGTAATGTTTGGATAGGGTGACCATGAGTTCGCAACTTAAAAGTTAACCTTACGATATTACTGTCGACTGCCTTAAGTTTCATCATTGGCCGCCAAAATTTTAGGTCGTCTATAGTGGGGTCCCATGTAGGGTGACCATAAAGATTAGGTTTGCTTATTAGGTAGGATGCTCATGAGAATTTTGGGAGAGTTAAAAAATTACTGATTTATATACTGCTAAGCTTAAAATAATAAAAGATTGTAGCATGATTTCCAATGCTCTACTTAATCTCATATTTTTGCTTCGTATAAAAAAGTGAAAAACATTGAAAAATTGATCATATTATTTCAGAACTAATTTATTGTATATATATACAATTATATGTGAGTGTCTGGGACTCCAAAAAGTTGTTAAATTAAGTCTTTGTCACCTAGTGAAATGAGGGTTTAGATTAAAAAAAAAATACTTAAAATCACAGGATCAGTTTCATTTTCTTATGGTTTAAGAACATATTTTTATATAAAAAAACAATACATTTTGTTAAGTGTATAACCTGTTGAGTCGCATTATAACAATGTAGATGGAAAATATGTGTCAAGGATTATTCGGATTCCATGCGAATAAATAAACCATAACTGTACATTTAATAATCAACCTACATATATATAGGTTGAACCAAACGAATACCCCATGGAGGAAAAGTATCCTTAATATTGAAGATAGCAAATTGTACTTAAAGGAACCTTCATAATTGTATTTATAAAGCAAAGAAAAACTGCAAGAATTTTGAAATATCACCTGCCTGAACCGGGAATCGAACCAGACAAATGTGTAAAAATAATTTGACCAAGTGCGAGTTGAACTCGCGCACAAAGGGTTTCATGACACCCCACAATACGGGTGCGGAACCCTAAAAACATTATGGTGGTTAACGCCAAACAACATCCAGGCTACAAAAAACAACGCAATAAAATGCTAGCAGCAGCAACAGTAGTTTCATCGTATTTTGTTGTGATGTCCGTATGCTCCCTACTTTACGTGAATCATCATAATTTCAGCTGAATTCACTTTATTTTATATGATGACCAGTTTTCTCAGTGAATGCATACACAATTATTGTAGTTTATTTAAATTCATCTTTGTTCTATTTATTTGATTATACCTAGTCGGTGCTTAAATTCTGTCACAAACAAAATTGGCTATAAAATGAAAACTAGTCATGATATTCAAAAAAAGTTTTTTTTTTTTAAAAGGTAATTTAATTAGCTTACATTAAACACAAAATTTATTCAAAATGATTGCCACCATTTTTCACACAAGCCTTCAATCTTCGCGGCCAATCATCAATAGCAGCACGGACCATATTCATGTCGATATCGGCCACTGCTTTAATCAATGATGACTTTAGGCTGGTTCTCCTGGAAGAAATACCCGTACTCACACACGCTGGGCAGGCGGGTTGGTGAGCGCGGTTGAATAAAATGAAGATTTAAATTATTTGAATAAAAATACAAACTTATCAGTAACTACAAAATGTAAAAAACAAAACTGCAAAATTAAGTAGGTCAAGTATTCGGGTACGAAATCGTAAAACTATACTGAACATCGTCATTTTCAGTATTTGTTGTTTAAATAGAGTATATGGTACGTAATATACAGAAAATTCTACAGTTTAGTTTTACTCTTGTTGGTAATTACGATAAAAATACGTTTTTCATTATTATAGTAATAATTTTAAACAATTGATTGCAACGTAAGTGATTAATTTTATAGAAAATAAAGGGTTTGAAATCACTTACCTCTCTCCGTTAAAAGTTAAAGCTTTTTGCGGCGTCCTGTCGACCGGCGAAATGAACTTTAGTTTTAAAGAGTGTTACCATTTGTAGAATTCTGGTTTCTACTGGTAATCAAAATGTCAAGATTACTACGGCTTACCTACCTACCGTTTTTTCAAAAAAAGCTCTGGAGCGTTTCGCTATTTCTGGAAAATTCTGAATGGCAATGGTGAAATGCGTACCACAGAATACTAATATGACTAAAGTGCATTTCCTTGTGTCATGTTTACTAACAGAATTATATTTACATAATATTCACTAGGGATATCCACTTCAATTGATTGTTTATACTACACGGGTTGGTTTTACTCAATGTATTATATGTATAATATACTTTATACATATTATTATTAATTAATTAATTATATTTAAGTTATAATTTAAATAAAATAATTATTATTATATAATAATATATAAATGTACATATTAATTATATAATTAATATCTAGATATATACTATTCATATAAATATAATAATTTAATTAAGTATAACATATTGATGAAACAAAGGTACTGGCTCTCCTTCACGTCTGCCATGCTGCAGCAACTCTCTCTACTAGTTCACTGTAAATCTTACACTTCACGAGCGTGAAGTGTGAGTGCTTCCCTACATTTTGAAACTGGTATTTATACGAATTGTTGTCGGTATGTACTCTATGTACTAGTTCTGGGTGCAAAACCGCAAGCTGCATAGTTATTCTGGCTGTGAATAACAAATTGTACAGGCGGCGCATCGCTGCGCTATACCTTACTGTTGAATTATGACACTTATGCGCGCGTAGCAAGAGCTGTCATGGTGTACAGTAATGCGTTGAAGGACTATACGCAGGAAGAGTATTTGAATGTTATTGTGATAATAAGTTTAAAATAACTGATCCCGTATTCGGGTACGTAACCCAAAGCCTATATTAAAAATCGGCGTTTTTTGTATTTGTTGTTTAAATACAGTATAATGTCACATAATGTACAGAAGATTTCGAATTCCTAACTAGTTTACTTTTTGAGATACACCCCCTAACAAAAATGGTCTTGAACAAACAACTTTGAAGGCCTCCCATTTTTTTAAATATTTTTTTTATTATTTATTTCTTTATTTTGGAGATAAAAAGATATAATATAAAAAAGTATTTGTACTCTTCTTAGTGAGTTATAACTACACAACACAATGATATTCCCCATGCCGCCGTGGTAAATCAAAAACTTTTTTCTGGGTCCTCCCCACTGAAAATTAACGTAATTTAATTTTGAAAAAAACAAATGAAACTCTGTAACAAAAGATGATAAAATTTTTTTTTTTTTCATATTACATAATGCTATAATGGCCAGTGCGTAAGGAGAACATATTAAACATAATCGAACCCTTTTTATGCGTTCCCCTAAATTTGTCCATAAGTGTAGTTTAGATATTATCTGTACTGCCTAATATCAACTAAATATCCTGCTACATTTCGAATTTCCAAAAGTAAATAATCATTCTCTGTCGGTCCTTATCATCGAGTTTCCAGTATGAAATTGATTGACCGTATAATAAATAAGTCTTTGTATCGTAAAAACCGTTTATAGCAAACTGAAGGCATTCAATGTAATTTTTATTATAATAGTGACTGTATGGAAAATATAAAAATAAAAATACCATTCATAAAGATGAATGAAAGAAGATCGGCCTAATTTTATCTGTGGGACAAATTAAAGAAGACCGGCCTTATCTTCTCTGTAAAATAAATGAACGAAGATCGACCTTATCTTATCTGTAAGATGAATCCGAGCCACGATCTGGACTGAGATCTATTATTTTTAGCGATAATTGATTAAAAGTCACACGTCGTAATTCATTTACTTCAATCTAATGAATTCTGACATCAGAATATTGTTTTCCTTACTTTTGAATAAAAAGTATGCAATAAATGTGTTTTAAAGCAACATGCGGAAATAGTTTATTAATAATACAGTCTTCACAAAAAAATTACGTACTTTAATGTATTACATTAACAAACTTAAAAGCGTGTTTATAGTTGTAATGTAATGGAGCTAAAATGTAACGCATAAAATTGAATAATTTTCATGTGATTACCTAACTATTAACAAGCAGTTTGCGCGAATAGATTTAAAACGCATTTATTGCAAACTTTTTAAAAACAATATTATGGTGTGCATTTTGCACCGAGATCCTCCGTTACCACCTTAAGGCCCTCCAAATATTTTATTTTTCATTGTAAGATATAAATTATCAATTAGAAATAAATTCTCTGCTTATGGTGGTGTATTTGAATAATATTTTTAAGGGTCGGCGACAGACTATACCTCGTTGTCCAGGGTCAAGCACTGGGTTCAAGAGGACCTCAGTGATTGTATGGATATAGAGAGGGAGCGCAGGTCGCTGGCTGTCCGATGTAAAATGCTTGCCCGCAGATTTGCACGGTGTACGAATCAGGTAAAGGTGACGCTCTTCAAAGCATATTGCCAGTCCTTTTACACGTGCAGTATGTGGGTGGACTACCCGCGACGGGCATACAGCGACCTGCGTGTCCAGTATAATAATGCTTTCAGGATGCTGTTGGGGTTGCCGCGATATTGCAGCGCCTCTGTCATGTTCGCCTGAGCTACCGCTGCTTTCTCTATATCTTATCTATATAAGTATCTAAAAATTATAAATTATATCCGTTTCCGAGTGATGAAGGGTCTGTAAAAGACCATTGAAGTAAATTATGGCAGAAGATCAAAAGGGTTCCTTCGGTATTGTTCCCTTGAGCCTTTGAAGGTCCAAACTTGTCGGTCAAGTTACAGCCAACTGAGGACAACTTTGTTACTTCTGAGAACTTTTGATTTTATTTGAAAACTTTGTCCAGTTCGTAAAGGTTAATTGAAGTAGGGTTTTTAGGAGACAGACTAGCCGAATTAAAGTAATTATTTTAAGGGCAGTGAACGATATACGAAAAATTGTTGTTTCGGCCTGAGTACAGTACCAATAACCCATTTCATTTAAAATTTCGCGAAAATATTCAATGTACAGACACGACTTTTTTACTTTTTTAGTATTAGTATATGTATATAGATAAGAATAACGATCATAAGTTGTGCGTTTAGGAACGAGACCCGTCGCAAACACCTAAAATACATACATTGTAAGCATGCAATCGCAATTTTCGGTGTTCAACCTAAACTCATTGTGATAAAGTTTCAAATTAAATACAAAAAAATAATCACCATTCTTTGATAGCTGGCTGGTTGCGATAGCGAAATGTTTTTTAGTGCACGAAGTCCCTGCATTCGTATAAATGACTTTAATAAGTAAAGAATGAAAATATAAAAGACAGGAGGAAATTGTGTTATATAATGAGGAACAAATATATCTTAGTCTACCTGTCTAATGTGGTACTACCACAAGTAAATACTAAGCAAAACATTATCTACCTGTCTCGTCTAGTTTATCACTTTTTTACAGTCAAATTATCAACTAATAAATGCTAAGTTATAAAATGTTCAAGTCAACATGTTAAAAGAAATGTCAAAATAATAATTTTAAAAAATATATAAAAATATTGGTCTACATAAAAACAAACGATTTGAAAAACACAAATCAGTTAGAAAATAAACGAACAGTAATATTATTACCAAGATCAATATTCTCGTGACACCACGCATCACTATCGTCCAAATAATCACTGATTTTATTATATGCTTTTCTCAAGAGTCCCTGCTTAATATATAATTTAAACTTTTTTTCTGGAAAACTAAGGACCTCTTTTGGAAGTTCATTGTAAAATCTTATACCATGTCCTACAAAAGAGGTGCCTACTTTTGCAAGTCTAATTTTTGAAAAAGCCAGATTATGCTTCTTCCTAGTGTCTATAGAGTGATGCTCACCGAGCCTTGGGAAAGTATTGATATTTTTTCTGATATATTTAATAACTTGGCAAATAAATTCACAAGGAACTGTTAAAATATTACTTTGTTTGAATTTTTTATAAACATTTTTTACGTTGCCGTAGGAGAAAAAAGCTAGAAATAAGTGGTGCAAAATTATGAAAAGAAAAGAATCTTTATCAGAAAAAATTGTACGTTATTGCTGCGAAGACCATTTAGATGTAAGAATCTATGTCTATATGTTTTTTTGGACTGAGACCCGTAGAATTGCAGAGGTGACGATCGTCACGCTAATTCTTAGCAGCGTTCGCCTTGACATTTCTCAAGCGTGCCGATCTCCACCTCTATAATTCTACGGATTCTGACAACTACTTTCAGAGATATAGCCAAAAACAAAATCGGCGGGAAAGCAAAAATCGCCATAGTTCTACAGGTTAATAAGAAAATAAGAAAGAAATTAGAATAAGAAACTAGGGCCGACTTGCACCAATATTTAAATCTAGATTTAGGACTTAAGCTGAGTTTAATTTGACAGAAATATATTGACTGACAGATCCTAAACCTGATTTAGCGACAAAATCTAGATTTAAGATTTTGGTGCAAGCCGCCCTAGAACCATGAACCTCTGGAACCATGCCGATTTATTGGTAAATCGTTTGTTAATGGACAGTTCATCGCGTTTGACAAGCGTTACTGTGCAATATTTACAGGAAAAAGTGTGGTCGCCAGCTCAGGTACCGCTAGGTGCCCTTTGAAAAATCCCGCCGCGGAGGCAAGGGCTCGTGCCGACTAAGGAGCTGGCTGATAGAATGCGCTCGGCGTACACACACACACTCACACGTACAACAGTCAGTGCGTTACAGTGAAAGGGATTTGGTTTTGATAGTTTGCGCATCAAAATGTATTTTCCTGCATTTTAAAGATTACATTCCATAGTTCCGTTTGGCTGTACCGCAGTGTATTATCACATAGTAGATAGCAAAATAGGTAGCGTGTGGTTGTACTAGAGCTTGTCTAGCGAACAGACTTTTACTAAGATTCTACCAAGAGTTAGTTTATAAATATATGGAACAAAGGGTTACTTATGTTATGATTTAAATAGTTGAAGTTGAATAAAACTGTAAACAAAACTTGTATGGATTGCACTGACTTAAGTAGATACCTAAAATAAATGAAAAGGGTAACTCTCAGAAGAGGTTAGGTCTTAATTACGTGAGATTATGATTGCCTACACTGTAGGCCCTACAGTATAGGTAGTTATCTATATCTAATACTTATGCTGAAAGTTTGACGCCTTTGACTTCTGCACTTGTGTACAACGGATTGCTCATCCACACCGCGGGAGTGGGAAGTTGTGACGTCACAGCGCAAATGCTCCGCGCGGTCTTATTAATTTGTACGGGGTATAGATTTGATATTGAATTGCTTAAAGATCTTAAAATCATTGTTTCGCCAATGTTTTATACATTTTGATTACCTTAGAATTTGAACTTTTTTTTTGTTTTCGTGACAAAGGAAACGATAGGATTGTGTGCTTTGTTAAATTACTGAAATGAAAATTTGACATTTGACAGGCTTTGACAATTTTTTGACAGTTTTTTGAAATTGCTATATCTTTGAAACGGCTGGGGCTTTAAAATTATTAAATTATATTTACAAGGCTGGTACAATAAATATAAGTAATTAAATACAACTTTACAAAAACTTATGATATCCCACCAAAACATTAAAGAACACAATATTTAAATTCAAACCGTGGTATTATACCTACCTACCACATGTTCATAAAAGTTTGACAACATTGGCTACAAAGAATTACTTGCGACAAGGTCGTTGCTTGCGACTCGCGACAGCACGGTCGGGAGCTGGTGCACAAAGAAAATATGACCTTATTCCGCAAGAAATAATGTTTGTATTGAAACGTAACTGAGAAAACATATCAATAATTGGACAATCGTGGACATTTATTGTTTAATTTGTTTCTTATAGTACTAATGATATTTTGAAGGCATAAATTAAACACTTTTGAAGTAGTTATGTATTTTGGTTTTCCAAAAATTACAAATATTTGTGAATTTAGAAATCCGCATTGAGAATCTGTTTAATTTTTAATAATTTATTAACGCACATAATATACTATTCAGAATAAATTAATGAATTACAGTTATCTATAATTTCTGGTAAGATAAGCCAAAAAATCTGTAACTTACTGAACCTTCCTTATTAATGATAATCCCGACTGATTAATTAGTTTAATTATGATTTCTTTTACTGCAATGCAAGCGTTATATCTTATCTGAGGTACTTTTACAAAGTTATGTATTATGCTGTACTCATGAAAACCAAATATGTTGAAAACTTAGTTTTTCGGTTTTTTTACATTGACGCGGAGCTTTAAAATGTTTAATTCTTCTTATTTTAACTATAATTAACAATACTCTATGTCACAGAGAAAGAAAATTACAGTTATAGAATTATGTCCAGGTTTAGCTAATTTGAGGCGCCTAAAACCTCTCAGTGCAAGGAGGCAATAGCTTACGAATAACTTATTGCCCTTACCTACGTGTATCATACTTCATTTTTCAATGCATAGTGTAAGTGAATAAAAGAAACATAAGGAAAAAAACAACCAAACAATAAAATATACTCATAAATAAACGAAATTTAATACAATAATCCCGTAGCAGCTATCCAACCTCACCTGCCTCCCCACTCATCTAGATGCACCCCGCACCCCGCAACCCGCACCCCTCATCCGTGACCGCCGCCGCCGCCACCGGGATATGCAGTAGTCAAACAAACATAAAAAAATATTACTTGCTAATTTGATTACCGGCGAGTGCATGTCGCCCTGCTTCATTTTTAATGCGCCGCGGTGATCGCTCTCAACTTGTTAAAATTGTTGAAAATCAACCACCGCCAGCGACCAGCGAAAGTGTCCATGCGCTTAGTGTATTTTGAGTAAAGAAAATCGTCTTATTGTGAGGTACTGATACGTTATTTAGAGACCCCAGTATTCAAAAAAAATCTTTACCGATCTACTTGAGGGGTTATGGCATAATTGGAAAGTTTTGCATGTGTTATTGTTTCCTCACATACTTTACAACAGCATAGCTTCACTAAATATCTATGTCCTTTAAATTTAAAGCATTATCTGTTGAAACAAATAAAGTTTTGATCCAAAATATTTTTGTCCTTTTCGCGCGATTATATAATGGCCTGTATACTGACAAATACGCAAACGTTTAGTAATTACGAGTATTTTAAAACAGATTGCGTCTCTAATTGTGTCTAGGAACCATCTTAGAGCTTAAGCCATTTTAAGCAGTCTAGCTTTATAAAAATCGCGTTATTTATATGTGACTAGCCTTTACCCGCTGCCCCGCCCGTGTTTATTCGGTCTTTGCCCCGTTTTCTTTTGGTAACGAAAACTGGTTTCTATGGAACAGCTGATATTTTTTTCGCGATTTCAGGGTTGGCTTCATAGTAAAAGTCGTTTATATGGACGAGTACTATCACCAGTTTTCGTTAACAAAATGACTTAAATTTCACGTTATACAGAGTGTAAATGCAATGACAAGAATCCCTTTAGGGTATGAAAGTATACACGATTCTGATGTCATGACGAGAAAAAAAAATATACCTTGAATTTTCACCAATAATTCCATCATTTTTCTAAGCTATGGCTACGCAGATCACCGGCCTCCCCACACACCTAATTGCACCCCGCAACCTGCACCTACTTTTAAGTCTGTGCTCAGCCATGTGACCTGTGATGTGCAAACATAGGCGCAAGGCCTGGCTATAGGATTGTAATATTTAAACATTCAAAATCCAAAGGAACATATATGATAATAGTAATAAACCTGCCCTCTGATTGGCTAAAAATGATGTGTTATGTCATTTCTAGCCAATCACGGTGCGTTTGGAGTTTAAGTTGGATGATCGCTTCACAGAAGTGCCCTGGTGGCCGGAAGGCGCAGCCCGCGCGCTGGCACAACTGAGCGGCGAGTCCGTCAACCGCTCGCGACTGCGACATGCGCAGGGACTGCCCTCCAACTGGTCAAATACAGGGGGACAGAAGTGAAAAATATATAAGTATATAAGAAAGCAATTAAAAGGTAATAAGAAGAGGAAAAAAGGTGGAAGCATAGACTTAATAAGACCTCTACTCATGAAAAAATTTCAACCGAACACAGACTTTGTTTATTGGAATGATTCAAATGAAATTATAGATAAGGTTTAGATTACACATTTTTATTAAAATTTCTGTATATTTTATATTAAATTACTCATCTCAGTGACTTGTTTACGAAACACGTCACAAGTTTCATTGTGACCTACTTAAAAACAATTAAGTATTTAGTTTAAATGGTTTTTATTATCTTAATTTAGAGGTTAGGTTGCATATTAAGTGCGTACGTTTGCGAGTTTGCGCATTGCAATGGAGATGCTTTCAAAACTTGCGTGTTTCTTCCTAGACTGAAATTTTACTTTAAAATTACCTATATTACATAAATAAATCTATTTTTATAAATATTCTTTAGGTATTTCTCAAAATCAATCTTCAATATTTTAACGTTTTTTTTTTTTAGCAATTTTCCTTAAGCGATAAAGATTGTTTGATGTGGGCGCAAGATTTTAATGATTTTATTTAATTATTATTTGGGTTACCCAACCCGTAAGTAAATTAGTCTATAATTATTATGTATCTTTAATAATAATGAACAATAGTCACTTTCTTATAAGTTAGAATTTAATCAATAGCATAGACCTATTTTGACAAAGCTGTGTAAGGGCTGAGACCATAATTACATGAAATTAATAAGAAGTGCGCTCGCGCACGCGACGACAGGGTTGCCAAGAATTAATAATAAAATGAATTTTTACACTTACTCCCTATAATCTATGGTTTCATTAATTGTGTGATACGAGAAAAAGACATGTTTTTAGGCTTCCGCACCCAAAGAATGCCATCAAAAACAAAACTTGTAAAAAAAAAACAAGTCTCGCAACTTAGTTCTTCTAGCGTAAAAAGTTGTGAGATCCATGTAAATCCAAGTCGGTTAATTTATTCAGTCCCTACTTAAGGGACCTTCTGTCTTGTTTGTTTATATTAGGAATAAAAGTTTTCGTTTTCAAGCTCTTAAACAACCATTTTTTTCAAGTTAAGCAGTTTTTTTGATGTTTGGCTAATTTTATACATCATTTAAAAAAATCTCAAGCTTGTTTTATATTATAACAACCGGTAATTTTTTCATTTATTTTTATATATCAGTATGAGAAACCCCCCACAATTGTGGGACGGTACCCTCGACAGCTTTAAAGCGTTCAAAAACTCCACGGGGAATGTCGTCACTTGTTATCACTGTATCGATATCAGTGTAGGTGGTCACCTCACCAGGTGCTTGATCAATTTATTTTTTATGTATGTTTCAAACCTTTAGTCGGTTTTTGGGACCTTTTTTATATAATAGACTAAGTGCATCTACAGAATTAAAACAATTATCTTTACAGTCTCTGAAACAAGCCCTAAATATCATGTTGGGACGCTTGGACTATGATAATACAGAAAAGTTATTGGTAATAATTAAATAAATTTAGTCTTTCTTTATAATTCTGTACTACACCGGGATACAAAAAACAGTCAATAAGAATAATAATAATAGTAAAAGTAATTTTACATACGTCATTTTACTTTCTCCAACTACACAAATCAACACAAAATACATACACTGCAACTCATGCCCAACTCTGAGCAGGGTTCGCGAGGTTTGTATAGGGACGTCAAAATGACAGTTAAAAATCTATACAAACTCTATTGGAAATATGTGAAATGTTTGGGGTTAGCAACTCAACCAAACCCGTTCAAAAACTCAGCGTTGCAACCCCAGCCTAGGGTTCTCAATTGAACGCACTTCAGGCGACTCCGCCACTAAAGGCTTCGCCACATCAAACGTGTACCGTGCGCGTGCGCGGCGCCGAAGCAGCGTGTGGCGAAGGCTTTGAGAATCCCAAAAATGTGAGGAAGCCGACCCAAAATCAGTGGAGTACTCTAAACATAACCGAACGCACGAAGCCGAGCTTGCATTACCACATGCGGATCTACAGAGACAAGCCAGACGCTGCTCGTCCCGAGAGACAATCCCGTATTAAAAATGTCCTTGGTGAGCCGGCGGTAGGTATCACATTATTTTTCTTTTTCCTACCCGCACTTTGTCTTTTGTTAATTAATTGTTTCTTCGTCACAAGTGTTCGTGTTTGTTACCGCAAGTAAGACCCCAATACAAAGTTGAGTCATCTATACAAACAGCTTTTTCTATGTAGCCAACCCTAAAATCGCAAAAAAAAAAATCTGCTGTTCTATGGAAAAGGTACATACCTGCTTGACCAAAATATATGGAACAGCTGATTTTTTTTTTTCGATATATCAGTGTTGTCTCTATAGAAAAGTTGTTCATATAAATGAGGAAATTTTTGATACACGCTACTTTATTTTTATTCTAGATAACTTTGAATATTAATCTAAGCCTGGTAATATTTTATCTACCTGCAGTATGTCTATATCTGTGAGATCAGGGACAGGCTGAAAAACAGCGCTGTAAAGATGAGCTTTCTCACTTCCAATAAGAAATTGAGCCTTTTTATCAACAAAATAATATTCTGTTCTATTCTAATAAAATGATTATACTCTGACGTTGTCTAAATACTTCTGTTCAAAATGCAGCCATTTTGAATTTCGATTTGAGGTCACAAACATGTTGCTCAGATATGCGTCCGACGAAATGGTCAGCCAATGCGTGTTATTTGAATTTAGTTTTAAGTAGATATTGTATAATTTCTGTTTTAGTGTTGTCAAAAATACATTTTTACGTTGCAAAGTAGTTTGTATGTAGATGTTACAAAAGCTATATTATATTGCATTGCAAGTATTTAGGTTGAACAATCATGAAAACGGATGACACTTAAGACGAACTGTCTATAAGACTTAATTTTAGTAATAATAAAAGATTTATATCCTTGAAATCAATTTTCAATTTTCAAACAAAAAACAAATAATGAAAATAGCAATTGATTTACAGGAATTATGAAGTCATGAATCTGTTAGACCACCCACATAAAATTGGGGCGTGATAATCATCGGTAAAACGCGGGTGTACCGAGTGTGGACCGTGACTTGCATTTCACAGTTCACACCCGGGAACACCTCTGACGTATACTTACACCTCGGATGTATATAAATTAATGTAAATTTGTAAGCAAAGGCTTTATGTATAAATGCTGTTCGGTATCCTTTATTGTTTATTTTTTTATACTTTTTGTTAGGTATAAGGCAAAGATCTTGTAGCCGCAACTGCCAAATGGTATACGATACTTTTGTTCTAAACTTGTGCCATTTTTAAAAACATCATTTACATTGTCTCGATTTCGAAGTGAAACGTACGTATACTGTTCAGGCAACACAATTAAATGAAAAATTATATAGCAGAATGAGATTGCATTACATTCTTTTACTATCTCTTTAGGTAAATACATTTATTGTATTATTGTAATTGAATGTTCATTGTTAATACAAGGAAGATGTTCAGAAGTTATTTATTGTGACCAGAGACTTATAATAGTATATGATTGTGACCTATGACTATCAGTTTTGAACATACCGCTATAAAAATATGTGTTACAGAAAATAAAATAAATGTATATAAACTTTTAGAGCTTTTTTATTTTTATTTTTTATATTATTATTATTACATAAGGTGACTTCAATTTATGCAGCCAAACTCATACTGGAGGCTTGGCAAGTGATCAGTAACACGGATCGATAACACTTTTTGCTAATTTCGCAAAATAAAATCATGATGTCCCATAGTAATTGACTCGGGGCTGGGCTTGTCTTTGTAAGGAACACGAAAAGAATAATTTACAAATTTCACATAAATGGTCATCGAACGTTGTTACTGAGCCCTTACCGAGTCTTCAGTAAGAATTTGGCTGCATAAATTAAAGAGATGACATTTTTACTACTTTATTATTAATACAGATATCGTTGCCCAATGGCCCCAGTTTTACGAATTTAATGAAACCTTATGAAACGCTAGAAAACTATTAAACTTCAATTTTCACACATACATTCATTTAGAACTCAAATACTTAGCAGACTAGAAATTTTTGATATTTTTATGAACGTTTCGATACAGAAAAAAAGGACAGAATGCTTAACCTTTAATTTAAAACTAATTAGAATTAATGATAAATTAATATGTACATATGTTTTTAATAAGGTCTGGTTAGTAGTCGACTCAACCCTTGAGATTTAGAAGGCCAGGCCTTAAGTACTTATTACGTTTGAGAATCAATTAGGTCATATACACATGATTTCATATGATACACAATGAAGATGTTGGCTCGTGCAATCAACAATTTTCGTCGTCGGGTCTTCGTTTCGTGTACACGTATCACGACTCTGTCTCCCGTGCGTCATTGAGTAACCAGTTTTTCTTTTGTTCGTCGCATTGAACGATGGGGCAAAGTATCGATAGTTGGCAGCATCGATACTCCTGCTGACTGCAAAAAACATGGATAAATTTCTGAGCAGAAGTTCATCTAATTCCAGCCTAAGTAACAAGCGGAACAGAGATGAAGAATTCGCAGATGATTGGCAGCGGCCGAAACGCACGGCGGTCCCAAAAACGACCACTGACAAGCCTAAGTTCATTACTCCAAACCGCTTCAGTAATTTATCCGTAGACCCAAGCAACCAGTTGTCTGAACTCCTGCGTAATGCTGTAACAACAAGAAAAAATCCAAATCGGGTTCCTCTTATCTTATCCAGACCGAGGAGAACTGGACCCACGGAAATATCAAGAGTATCATTGAAAAATTCGAGAAGAACTTCCATCTTCAGTACAGAGGTAGAGCTAGAGTGGCAGTCCAATGCTACTCCCCCGATGCTCATAAAGCCATCAAAGAAGGTCTCCGAGCCGAAAATGTGCGCTTCCATACCTTCACTAGAAAAGACGAGAAAATGTCTAAAGTTGTGATCAGAGGTCTCCCAGTCCACTTTGAAACCACACTTTCAGATGAACTGAAAGAACTTGGATTTGAAGGAGCAATCATAACAAAACTCATCTCCCCATCAAGAAAGGTCGTACAGTGTCCTCCATTCCTTGTCCAACTTCCCTTAGGATCCGAAATATCGAAATTTCGACAAATTAAGTATATCGGAAACTGCGTTGTGGACATTAGCAGATACAAGGCAAATAAATCCCATGGCACTCAATGTTTTAGATGCCAAAACTTTGGACATGCATCGCGAAATTGCAACCTGCCAGCTCGATGTGTTAAATGCACCGAGGCTCATGAGACCAAGGAATGTCCTAAAAAAGACCGTATTACTCCTGCTCGCTGCTGTAACTGCCAAGAAGAGCATCCAGCCAACTATCCTAAATGCGCTGCGAGAGTCAAATATCTAAATAGGATTAGAGAAAAACACGTTGACACCCGTGCTGTACTCCAGAATACTGCAAAAAAGCTCGTCAGCGAAAGACCTACCCCTGCAGCTAACGGAAAAACATGGGCAAACGTTGTTAGCTCAAAACAACCTGAAGACCAAACAACACATCTTCCTTTACGGCCAGTAGAGCATGATGATGTGACAAAGGAAATGCTTGATATTCTAAGTATTATTAAAAAAGTTAGGAGTCAGTTTTTACAGTGCCAAACGATGTTAGACAAGGTAGTCCTAATATTAACTCACCTAGGCCAGCATGTCTGAGTCTCATGACTTACGTTTCGTATACTGGAACGCAGATGGCATTAACAAAAAGCAGGATGAGCTTCTGGACTTGGTAAGTGATTTATCGGTGGATGTGGTAGCCATCTCTGAGACAAGGCTAACTGAACGTATTAATCTTAACTTCCCTGGTTACATTTGCTATCGTAACGATAAACACTTTAGTGGCATTGGTCAAGGTGTTGCTTTGCTCGTTAAACTTGACATTGATCACACACTGATTTCTTCTCCAAAAACTAAACACTTAGAAGTCATAGGCATAAAACTTAATATAAGTAATTGTAACTATACTATTTTTTCGATCTACCAATCTCCAAACCTACCATTTTTGACTGTTGATATTGACCTACTGCTAGAGACCGATAGTCGGGTGCTACTCATGGGAGACTTTAACGCCAAACATGAGCATTGGTTCCCTGGCGTTAGAAATACCAATGGAAATCTTCTTTTTAATCACATGCTTAACCGTGATTATACTATTCATTCTCCATCTAGTCCAACCTTAGTTCATTATCGTGGAAATCTCACTCAATCATTACCTGATCTTATTTTAGCCCAGAATATTCATAATATCGACGACCCAAGTATCCAAACAATTCCTGCACTCTCTTCTAATCACTTACCCGTGTTTTTTAGGACAATCGCTAACTTTAAACGTAAAGTGATTAAACGTCACAACTACGCTAAAGCTGATTGGAACCGCTACCGTTCGATCCTTAATGGTTGTATTGACCTTTCTTCCACAGTTTTTAAGTCAATTGAAGAGATTGATGTTGCCATTGAAAATCTTACGTCTAGCATGCTACTTGCTAGGGATGCCGTTGTACCAGTAACTACAGTTTCACATACGCCAAAATCCCTACCCCGCAAAATAAAACGACTCCTTAATTTTAGAAACCGCCTTCGGAGATATGATCAACACGAAACAAATGTTGATACTCGCAAATGCTTACGTACGCAAATAAAGTACCTAAATAAAAATATAAATACAAATATTAAACATCATAATGATAAAATATGGAGCGACAAACTTAAAAAAGTTGAAAATCCTAGGTCTGATTTATGGCGTCTCGCTAAGACCATGAAAGCTACTCCTTCCACCTCCGTAGTTCCGCCTCTTTTGCGTGCTAATGGCTCTAAAACATCTACTCCCAGTGACCAGTGCAATGAACTAGCGTCTGCGTTTTATGACAATATGAACCTAACAAACCACTGGCAAAACGATAAAACTGACACCGAAGTTTCCCAGTCAATACCGCTTCTTGAAAACTTCCAACCTGGAACCCTCCATAATCCTGTTCATCCTAAAGAAATATGGCATCACATTCGTAAACTTAATCTACGTAAAGCCCCAGGTTTAGATAATGTGGTCAACTGTTTATTAAGAAATCTTCCACAAAAAGCTATAGTATTAATTACCAAGATTTTTAACTCCTGCTTAGCCCTAGCTTATTTTCCTTCTGCATGGAAAACAGCAAAGGTAATTGCTATTAAAAAGCCCGGTAAAAACGAGGCCATCCCTTCTAGCTACCGTCCAATCAGTTTACTCCCCTCATTAGGTAAACTTTTTGAAAAAATAATTAATTCTCGTCTACATAAAGCAACAGGCCATAAATTAATCGATGAACAATTTGGGTTTCGAAATGCACATTCCACAGTTCAGCAACTTGCAAGAGTCTCTGAAAATACTGCGCACAAAATGAATTTAAGACAATCAACAGGCATGTTTTTGTTAGATATAGAAAAGGCCTTTGACACCGTCTGGCACAAAGGGCTCATACACAAGCTTGTCTTAAGCCAAGTTCCTATACACTTAGTCAAGATGATCGATTCTTATCTTTCGAGTCGCAGTTTTAACGTGCAAATTGGTGATGTTGCATCCGAATCACGCTCTGTCCCTGCTGGAGTCCCACAGGGATCAATTTTAGGACCATATTTATTCCTCTTGTATTTAAATGATATTCCCAAACAAACAAGAACTAGTTTGGCATGTTTTGCAGATGATACAGCTTGTTTAACATCTTCAATAGATATTGATCTCATAATTGACAGATTGCAACTTGCTATCGATGGTCTATCGGCATATTTTACTAAGTGGAAGCTTAAGTTGAACAGTACTAAAACAGAGGCTATCCTTTTTACTCGTGGGAGGCAAATGCCCATGAGAACTTTGAAAATTGATGGTCACTGCATTCCCTGGAGCAGATCGGTGAAATACCTTGGATTGGTCTTAGATCAAAAATTGAACTGGAACGACCATATCTCAAACCTACGTATCAAAGGAATGAAAGCTTTCAAAGCCTTAACCCCCCTGCTTAATAGGCGTTCTGCTTTGAGCAGTTGTACGAAACTGAATATATACAAAACATTGATCAGGCCGTGTATTACCTATGGATGTCCTGTATGGAGCAATACTTCAATCACTAACCATAATAAATTACAAGTAATTCAAAACAGAGCTCTAAAAATTGCCTATAATACGCCTTTCCGCACGAATTTGTTTAAATTGCATGATAAAACCAAGTTTCCTAGATTATTTGATTTTATTCTAAAACTTGCGAAAAAATTCTTCCTAATCACAAATTACAACCATCCAAATTATTTAATTTCCACTATAGGTAAAACACGACCGCATGAGTCAAATAATCGATATCGATACATTACAAGGCTACCACATCACTACCTGCTAGCCGATGGTGGCCGGTCCGGTGACTGACGTCACGCGCGGATTCATCGCTACCGCTAGGTCCAGGGGCTCGCTCACGCTGCTGTCTTGCTTGTCGTTATCTTGGCACTCGGCGAGCATTGTTAGAAATTAATTTAATGCTACCCCCTACTTTAACAATTAAAGTAATTAGGTAGATTAATTCGTGTTATATGTATTTAGTGGTTATCATTTAATGTTTACTATCTAAAACATGTGTTTTGCTTTTCAGAACTAGCATTTCTTAGCTAGTATTATATATAAATTAATACATATATTTCTTTTTTTACATATTTCAATGTTGAGGTCAAAAATGTACACTAACTAAAGTGCACATAATCCTTTGTGTTACGAGTATACACATTTATTAGGTTTTTTTTATTTTAATTCAATGTTCATGTCTTCCGTTAATTAATATACTCATCATTTTCATAAGTTATAGTAGACTAGTATAGTCTGTTAACGTGTTTTTATATTACGTCTGTTTAGCCTAGGATTAATGTACACTGGGTTGTAAACTATCAATAAGCTATATTCTATTTGAAATAAAGACCTTTGAAAAACAAAAACAAAAACAATCAACAATTTTATCCTTAAAATAATACTTTGAGTATATTTATTTTTGCTAATAATTATTTGAATGCACTTAAACCGATGTTGTCTTTCATTAATCTCTTTTTTCAATAAATATTCAACAATGTACGTATGAAGGCAACAATTAATCTATGTCATACTGGGGAGAGGCAATTGCTCTCATCATCGGAGTTACCGACTTACGTAGATTTTTGTCCTTTAAATTTTTCCACCGCACGATTTTTTGTAACTACTTGGTAAACTAAACATTAATGTAAATACTGAACGGTATGTCCAAGACTGGTAACACTGGTCTACAGTGGTTTTGTTGCCGCAGATATGAAAATGATTTTGGATCCATTTATGCACACAATTCATGAAACTATCAATGATTTTGTTAGATTTGCTCTAATTTTTTTTAAATCTTTATTTTCATTAATTACATTACAAAAATCAAAAAACGAGAAATAAAATAACAGATATATTTCCTATTGGGGCTATGAAGTTGCAATTTTACATATCTGTTAAGGCTCTTGCAAGTACCCAAAATCACAATAATTAATAGTAATTTATTTGCATGTACGACGTAACTTTAAAACGTTTAAACTTTAGCTGCGGAAACTTGCCAAAATTTTTATATTTAGTAGCCTAACCTCGCGAACCCTGCCCTTATAAATTTTCTTTTAAAACAAGTGAAGAACGCTATACATTATTGCAGTTATGACTAAAAGACCCTCCACAAAAGTTCCTATAATTTTTCCTAAGAATGGATATTTTTTTAATTTTAATCTTAATTGTGTTAATTTTAATATATTTTTTGTTCAGTGTTTTAAGTTTCTTTATGGAAGTTTATTTGATCAGTATTGATCAGTATTTTTGTAGAACATGGTGACCAGGATCTAATGACGGGACTGGGAGGTGGGTACGGGATCTCCTCAACGGATAGCAGCAGACCCTTAGAGTTTGGGCTTATTTTGTTGGTATTTATTAGCACTTTGGTGAAACATGCTGACCAAGGTCTGTTGATGGGACTGAAAGGTGGGTATGGGTTCTTCTCAACGGACAACAGCAGACCCTTCAAGTTTGGGCTTATTTGATTGATATTTATTAGCACTTTAGTAAAACATGGTGACCAGGGTCTGTTGATGGGACTGGAAGGTGGATTAGCCGAATAGCCATATGACAATCAATTTGAATACCATTGTCTTACACAATAAGGTGGTAAAGCTGATGCCGGGTTCGACTGTGGAGGTACCACCATCTTACTCGCAAATCCTCCCGAAGTTATTCGGGGGAGAGTAAGAGAAGAGCTCTCAGGCAAAACCAGGCGGCCTACCATTGCCTGGGACCGATGGATGGCGGTATATCCATCCCCAATTGCCGGGCCTTATATAAAACAGACTAGTGACGGGCCGCGGCGTCACTGGTGCAAGGGTTTCGGCACCGCGCTCACCAACCCGCCCGCCCGACGCTGGACTGTCGTTCTGGCTGGCTAGGTAGGTGCTCCAGTAGTTTTCACACGATAAGCTTAGGCTGTGGCGCGATGTGCTGACCAACAGCGGCTTGAACCTGATGAATGATGGTGATATTGAAATACTGTCGCCTGCTAAGCCTTGGCTGCGGTTATTAATTGACCGGCGGACTTGAAGCTTTCATATTCTGACTAGGTACATTAAAATTCTGATGATATAGCACGATAAGCCTATGCTGCGGTGCGAATTGCTGACCGGCGGGCTTCAATCTGATGATAATAATGAAGAATTTGAAATATATATATATATATATCTGACTCCAATATAATTTCTGAAGATATAGCCTTAGCTGCGGTGTTAGGTACCAGTTTTAAATAGTTAAAGCCGTTTTAAAGTATTTCGTGAAAAGAAATTGGAATCTTTATTTCTTGTCTCTTTGCCAATAATTGTATCGAATAAAAAGCGAACGCGTTATTGATCGACATTGGATTCATATAGGTACTACATAATTACATACCTACATAATTCAATGAGTAAATAAGTTAATAGATAAATAAACTATAAATAGATATAATGCCTAAATACGCCCATTCGATTAATCTTGCGAAGAAGAAGGGCAAGAAACTTAGCAAGATCATGTCTTTTTTATCAGTATTTTTTTCTGAATATGGCTTAATACTATTACAGTTTTTTTTTTACTTATATAAAATAAAACTAAACAATATATTAAGAAAGGATAAAAATATAAAAGACAGAAGGAAATTGTGTCATGAGGAAAAAAAAAATATATGTATATGTGTCTGTATATTCGGTTGTTTTTAAAAATTCATACTGAATATTCGGTTGTTTTTTTCGGAACCCCTCCCCATTCTTGGTACTATCCATGAAAGTTGACATATTTGTATGGGACAAAATTCATACTGTATATTCGGTCGTTTTTCGTAACCCCCCCGCATTTTTAGTAGTTTCAATATAAGTTGACGTATTTGTATGGGACAAAATTCATACTGTATATTCGGTCGAGTATGACATTTTCGGACCCCAAAATTTTCGGAACCCACACCAGGGTACGAAAAAAAAAAAAATTTTTAAAATGTTTGAAAAAAAAAATTGTTTCGTCTATATCTCCGCGATGGTTCATCTTGGAATCCCCAAACTTGGACCCCAGGGTTCCGAAAAAAGTTTTCTTTCATTTAAAAAAAATTTTATCCGAGGCGTGAAAAATATTTTCTTTTGGCCATATCTCCGTGCGGTTGGGCTTGGAACCCCCAAACTTGGACCACTGGGGTCCAAAAAAAAATCTCTTTCTTTCCAAAGTGTCCATTCTTTTTCGGCCCATATCTCCCAAACCAATGAAGATAGACCCCTGTTCAGGGGGTCCGTTTAAAAGGGCTCGATGAGATCTACCCAAATATGCAAAAAAAAATTCGGCCAAAATCGGCCGAATCGGCCCAATCCGCGCAATTGGATTATCTCGAGAATGGTTGGAGCTACAGCTACGAGGTTTTCACCATAGTAAATGGCATCAAAACGGCCACTACTTGGCAAAAAAAATTTTGTCATTTGACATTTTTGAAATTTTTTGACATTCTTTTTTTAAATTGCTATAACTTCGGAACGGATGGTGGTAGTACCACGAATGACAATCTCTTAGGATGTACCTACAGTCACAAAATTACCAAAAAACTTCAACACATAGGAATTGTTTTGTCGGGAAGGAATTTAGTACTACTGGTAAATAGTGAGCTGGGGGAGGGGGCAGCCCCAACTTCCCTGTGTTTCCCTTGCTTGTAGATGCTAGTTTAGCTAACAAGTCTGCTTGTTCTTGTGTTGTAGTCCAAAACAGATTTACATTAGGTACATACATTTGAGATATCTTGAAGTTCCTTGTGACAGTCTGATGTGATCTTAGATCTACTCGCTGGTTTGTTTAATGCTGATAAAAATGCAGCACTATTGTGATTTCTTCAATATCATAAGGTTTGTAAGTACACAATGCTTCTGCTACTCTAGCCATTAGAACTAGGTAAGTATGCCTGCAGTCTCAGTGTAATATATTAAAGTACGTAATTTTTTGTGAAGACTGTATTACTAATAAACTATTTCCGTAAGTTGCTTTAAAACACATTTATTGCATACTTTTTATCCAAAAGTAAGGAAAACAATACTATGATCTGTATTTTGTACCGAGGTAGAAAGTTACCCCCTTAAGTGCCTTCCGCGGCCTCATGAGCGTTGATTTTGTTTTTGTGAAGCCGAAGAAGAAATTTGACCATTTCAATGATAAATGTCAAATTACTCCCTGAAAAATCCTCTACCTTCCAATGAAAGTCCCATCAAAATCGGTTCAGAAATTTCGGATATTAGCCCAGACAAAATTAAAAAAAGACTTGTTTATGTTTTGCTCTAACGCTCCACTCTGGCCGACCAACGAAGGCAAGCCAGAGGCGGGGACGAGATGTTGTTGTCCCCTGGAGACCTCAGGTCCGTGGTGTCGCTACTCACCAACAGCTTGCCAAAGCTGCCTTGCGGTGACTGTTGCACTGTACGTACCAGAGGGCGAAGGGGTCGTCACACCCCGACGCCATCTAGACGCACCAGTGGGCGGTAGGGTCGTCACATCCCTACGCCGTTTTATTATTATTATTATTATATATATATTATATAAAGAGGAAAGATTTGTTTGTTTGTTTGTTTGTATGTTTGGGGTAAACTTTGGAACTACTGAACTGATTATAAAAATTCTTTCTTTTATAAAAAGCTCTACTATTGCTGAGTAACATAGGCTATATTTTATTTTAATAAAAGTAAGTTTTCAGTTTGAAAATTCGATATTTGTGAACCATGTCGGGAGAAAAAACTCTGCTTAGCTGCTTTATCGGCGTTCTTTGACCAAATGGTTAGTTATACGTGATGAAACCGGTTGTTTTTCCATACGAGGAAACTGTATCACTTTAGGTGAAAGATTTTCGATTTCATACTTTAGACAACATATACAAGACATACTCGTATTGTATATAATCAGTGGTTAATGTTGTCATTGCGGATTAATGTCATCACTTAATTTGGCGCAACATTATTTCCTTATTCTTCATTGAGTTATATAGGTTTCTACTTGTGTGGATTGGTCTTTATTAGCACTATGGTAAAACATGGTGACCAAGGTCTGCTGATGGGACTGGAAGGTGGGTATGGGATCTCCTCAACGGACAACAGCAGACCCTTCGAGTTTGGGCTTATTTGATTGGTCTTTATTAGCACTTTGATTAAACATGGTGACCAGGGTCTGATGATGGGACTGGAATATGAGTATGGGATCTTCTCAATGGACAACAGCAGACAGACCCATAGAGTTTGGGCTTAATTGATTGGTATTTATTAGCACTTTCGTAAAAACATGTGACCCTTGCATACTGTCATTCAAAAAATCATATTCTTTTGTTTTACTTATTCGAATGAACAATTAGTGAACAACATTAAAAACTTGTGGATGCCCCTTTTGTGTGGAGGCCCCGGGGCTTCAGCCCCGGTTGCCCTCCCCTAAGTCCGGAGCTGCCCTCAAAAGGCACGAGTCCAACTCACACTTGACCAGTTTTTATTTATCTTCAAAACTAAATAAATGAGGACCATCAAAGTGGTCAGTTTTAGTCCATTTTTCTTAGAGGGTCTATCTCAAAAATTAATCTATAACCCGGTCCCAATATCTGTGCACCTCGCTGGAATGTGGCACCTCTCCCGCTTCCCCTGTCACCTCTCCGCGCACTCCCCGGTGCGACAGTACGGTTAGCATCTTCGTTGCCAATTACGCGGTCAACGATTTTCATCACCAGAAGAGGCTGTCGAGGAGTATGAAAAACACGTTTCAGAGGTCACCACAGGGGAGTGGCACAAAAGTTTTCAAAACTGGTTTGATCGAATGAAAAAGTGCATGGAAAAATCGTCCCAAAAATACTGGTCTTTAGATTAGATCTAGTGGTAGAATCTGTGTGCCCAGAATCGCAATTGGGCTTTAGAATGGGCAGAAGGACAGTTGATTTGATATTCCTGTCAAGGCAACTACATACTATAAAAAGAAGCAGAACAAAGGCCTGAAATCTTTCTTGCTTTTATCGACTTGAAAAAAGCTTTTGACAGCGTTAACCAGAATTCACTTTGGCACATTTTGCTAAGATTTGGATGGCCTAGTAATTATGTCACAATAGTACGGCGCCTTTACGAGGGAAATTTATCATCAGTTTTAGTCAATGGCAAAAAAAGTCAGTCAGTACGATTGTTACAAAATAAATAGAGTCATAATATCGATATACATTCCGCTTGACTCAAATAACGTTTTTTTTAGAGTTAGTTACGTTACCTCAATAACGTTACAAAAAAACGTTATTATTTCAAGGTTTGACCTTGTATGGAAAGTTCTTTTAGTTTCCAAAGCGACGAATATCGGATTACTTTTAAATACAAATTACATATATTCGCTTATTAGGGTTCCGTCTATCAAAATGAAAAACGAAATATAATATATATAGTGACTTTTATTTACCCAGCCAAACTCATACTGGAGGCTTGGTAAGTGATCACTAACTCGAAATACAGTTAATATACGATTAAATTTGGATTTAAAGTAGGGCTCTTTATCTTCATGATATATTTCATCAATTTCTGACACTAACCAAACATCCACCTACCAAAATGGTCGGTGGTTATCAGCTTTCCCTCAGTTTATCCAGCGCATTGTTAATTCGAAATCAGTGCTGGATAAATAGTACACCGACGCTGCCGATAAAAGGGGTTCTATGGGATTATTACCATTTAGACGTATTGTACCTATATAAATGAAAGATGTTAAGTGATTAATAACTTAATGTTGTGCATTTCTAATTAATCAAAAGCATATTAAACGAACAATAAGACAAACAATTAATGGCTGTTCTTTCCAACTACTGTTGCGGAGTTGAGAGTCCAAATTTTTTTTACAGACACGTACTACGAAGGATCAGAATTGCGAATGAATTTTTGACGGAAGTGAATACTTTCGGAGAAATAATTTTTTAAAGTTTGTAATTTTTCCAACCAAAATTTCGTAAATTCCCAAATGGACTTGTTTACAGGCCATAAATCCGAGCAAGGTGGTGGTACCTCCACAGTCGAGCCCGGCATCAGCTCTACCACGACGGCTCAGAGCGCGCTATTATAAACAATAATGAAATGTCAGAGTTCAGTTCTACCTGACGCAAAATGAGGTGCTCCATGTGAGAGATAAGGGCCCTTTAATCCTTCTGAAGTACATGAACAATTTGTTCATGTAAGTTTGCTTGTGTGCGCGTTTTATGTTTGTGTTGCAGTTTTTGCTTTAGTACGACATATCAATTTTTCGCAGGAGTGTGCGTGACTGAGTAAATGTGTGCTGTGCGTGTTTACCTCCCCTCCCGTGAAAAAGGGCAGAATAATTTCAGTACTAGGAGTCGCGATTTACCAAATGGACAGCAGACTTATACTTACAGGGAAAGCTCTAATCCTCATCTTGCCTGGTTTATCCTTCGGTAGAGTACTCTTCATCATTGTGGCTACAATCTATTTCATACACTCAACACTAATTATGGGTTATCTTTATTATAAATTCATTTACAGTCACAGGAATACTTCATTGTTACTCACGAACCCCTGTCGAAGAAAATTTTGGGAAAAGAAAATAAAGCATTCACTTAAAAATCATTTTTATTAGTAAACTTTAAACTTTCGCGATTTTCACACATTATTAACTTTGTATTGGGGTCTTACTCGCGATAACTAACAACATACCTTAATAGATATGTGCTTGACGTTTCGACAAACATTTACGTTGTGTGCAAACCATCACTTTACCAACTTTTAAAACAAGGGCATATCCACGTGTTTGTAGTTCAGTGGTCAAAAGAAAATAGATGCTCCTTGAAAACTATCATAAGTAGTCATAACTGTCTCACTTACCAAGCTTCTAGTTTTTTGACGTTTTTGTTTGCCATGCAAGACATTTAGTTTGGGCATGAAAGTCAGGGTAAGGTGTGGCAAGGTTTTCCAAATTTTGGTAGCTTTTCGTAGCTCATCACAATTTAGCTCTCAGTTAATAAACTCAACTGATGCCGGGCCCAGCTAGGGCCGACGTCCGGGAAAAGTGGTTCAGTAGAGTCGGTAGAATATGTGGCTTCATTTAATGGTCGCACTCTATTTACACCCGGTATATATATTAATCTAAGCAGCCATTATATCCCCACACCACATATTCTACTGAACAACATTTCCCAAGAGTTTACTGACTTTGATCGATAGTAAGTAAATGATCATCAATCAGAAACAGAATAGAATAGAATATGCTTTATTCATAGTGAAATTTACACAAAAAGGTTAGGATTGCCTTGACGCCTACAAGGGTGTATGTACCGGTGCTATAGGCGGCAAGCTCTTGCTTTAACAAGACAAGAGCAATGATAATTTTTGCGAAATTTGTAACATGAAATAAAGTTTTGACATTATTAGGAGAGAACTCTTCTGATAACTCAGAGGTCACGGGTTCAATCCCCGTGGTGCATATTAATTTTGTATTCGGTCCGCGTGCTTAGGAAGGAACTTTAAGCTCCCTGGCCTAGAGGCCCGGGCAACCCGCTGAAACTACCAATTTGTTCGTCATTTATCTCGGAGTAGTTCCAAATTCAAATGTTTGAAAAATGTTTTGTTTCTATGGTTAAAAATGTCTTGATGTGTAGGAGAGCAAATTTTCATGTAAGCAGAACTATGAAATTTGGCAAGTAATACCGTATAATACTACAACTACATATAGGAAAAAATCTCAAAACTACACATTTGTAATTAAATTATAAAAAATCATCGAGGTTAAACAACGGTAATTTTAAGCGTCCTGACCTTGTTTTTTCGATACTGAAAGCGTAACAGATGACGACGGTAGGGACGGTTAGACTCGTCTTGAATACACTAAACGCCCTCTAGGCGCCAAGAGGCTCACTACTAAGTGAGCATATCTATATATATGGTGAAAGGGGAGTGAACTTTAAACACGGCACCCAAATGTATCAAGTCACATGAGGTTTAAAACTTAGTTAATTTTTTTGTCTGAAAAACATAGAATTTGGAGAAGTTACTTACGAGAACTTCATCAGGTTGTCACCAGCTCTTGTACTACAATAATTGAGTTATACATAGGTAACACTAAAAGTTTCCGGAACTACAGTAAACACAGCTGGTGAAATGTGTGTGAGAGGCGCATAGCTTCTGTTTCCCATTTTGTGCGTCTCTTTTATAATTTTTCTATGAGAACAAAGGGAAAAAGTAGTTTGTGTCCTATTCAAAGTCTAGAACTATGTTTGACAAACCCCCTTCTAGACAGTAAATTATGTGGTTTTAATTAAATATTACCTATCTATTTAAACTTGGTATTCTTTACCAAAGTTATTTTTCTAGGAGTTGGTTTATCGTTGATATGACTATACCTTTATGTGACATTGAATTGCTCTCAAATATTTTACATCCAATTTAAGATTTGTCGCTGATCGACAAACAGACAGACACACTTTATATTACTGTCAAACGCCTGTCAATGATTTAATGGAATTAGATAATATATGGAAAAGTGTTTTTTGTGCTGTCTCCCGGAGATTATTCAAAGTGTAATGCCGTAGGATATCTCTGAGGCCAGTAATAATATTAAAAAATATAGCACCTACCCTCAAAAATCGATGCAGGGACGAAATTACTCTCCGCGCTACTCCTTCAATTTCCGAAAACCGCCTGATTTAAAAACAGAAAGGGATTTCGCTTCAGAAATACGATCTCATTTATCCAAACTCCTGAATATTTCATAGCAACCCGTTTGATCTACCGTTGCCTATACCTCGACGAAGTTACGCATAATTCCGAATGAACTTTCAAATGGTATAATGCGATTGGGGACCTAACTATTGTATTCAGAATCGTATGCGATGAACTTTTGCTTTCGAAAAGGCTGTTGAATTCGATCGGATACCATATTCATATTCATATAATTTTATTGCATTCCATAATGTATATACACAGGTGAAAAACATTAATATTATTAGATCATTATGGACCTTGTCCAGGCACAGCAATATAAGAGAGGACGGCATTTTATTATTATAGATTTATTATTTGTGAAGATCCTACTATAAGCAACTTATTATGCTACATAAAAATATTTAAAATTGTTGCAAATTAATAGCTACCTACCTGTTATATGGAAGAGCAAGGTATCTTAGTATGTAAGTTTTGCGCAATAAAGAAATTTATTTGTATCATTATTATTATTATGTATCATTAACTATTTATTATTAATTTCATTATCATTGTTATCATTAAAGATTGATTATTAAGTTATTAAAATATTTAAATTCCCAGTTTTATTTGTCAGTTTTCTTTTCATATATTTGTATTTTATAATTTATCATTTAAATATTCGTTGATAGTGGTTCGAGTTAAAACGGAACATACGTATATACAGGCAGAATAGATAAACGCTGTCGTCTCTTATCATTTTCTTACCACCTGTCAAATTCATACTGGATACCCGAGTATCCCATATCAATTTGGCTATATAATTCAAATTGTACCCAGAGTACAGCGACAGAACTCACCCCCTATCACGCTGAAACATAATAATCGTCGGTGAAATGTGGGTGCACAAGTTTAGACTATGACTTGCATTTCATAGTCCACAATCGGGAACACCTCTGACTTCCCCTCGGGGATTCATGTCGAGACGATATATTTTACCCGACTTGATCTTATAAGGGCTCCGTTTTTTCCTCTTGAGGTACGGAACCCTAAAAATGAGCTTTTACTAACAAAATCATACTCTCCTTTGGCTTAGCCTTTAATAAAATACTACTTTTAAGATTTTTAGCTATAAGGAACATAACAAAAACAACTTAATTAGGTAATTCTAAATTCTCAACAACTAACTTTGGGTCTGTAATTGTATCTTCAAATACTGAAGAAACAGAATTTGTATTTCTACTTCTTAGATTAGTAACATATGGAAAAGACTGAAATAAATGCTGGGTGAATGGCTGCTTGTATTTCTGACAGAAGAAGTTGGTAAAATTGGTGCTTGGGTTTTTCTTATCGAGGTATTTTACCAGCTCCCAAATCAGTGATATCACTTCAAGAGTATGCTTCAATAATCCAGCTGCATCTTCATTTACAACAGTTTCAATGTTTTTCTCTTTATTTGCATTCGGACATACTTCCAACCAGGTCTCAAACAAGAGGGGCATTAGGCACCGCGCTCACCAACCCACCTGCCCAGCGTGTGTGAGTATGGGCATTTCTTCC
Source organism: Ypsolopha scabrella (assembly GCA_910592155.1). Classification (NCBI taxonomy): domain Eukaryota; kingdom Metazoa; phylum Arthropoda; class Insecta; order Lepidoptera; family Ypsolophidae; genus Ypsolopha; species Ypsolopha scabrella. The sequence goes on from OU342985.1 coordinate 15,514,519, forward strand.
AGGAGTACCGCCAAGAGTGGCGAAATCCTGGAAAGGCCTATGTCCAGCAGTGGATGAAACAGGCTGATGGATGGATGGATTGTACTCGCTGACTTTAAATGTAATAATACGTGGGACGCACTATAAGTTTCCGGAATGAATATGAAAAAATACTATTAAAGGTACAAAATTAATTTATTGTTTTTCAAAATAATCTCCCTTGGCGTCTATGCACTTTTTCATTCGATCAAACCAGTTTTGAAAACTTTTGTGCCACTCCCCTGTGGTGACCTCTGAAACGTGTTTTTCATACTCCTCGACAGCCTCTTCTGGTGATGAAAATCGTTGACCGCGTAATTGGTTCTTAATTTTTGGGAACAGGAAAAAGTCACAAGGTGCCAGGTCGGGACTGTATGCAGGATGACTCATGAGTTCTACATTTTTCGTCTTCAAAAAGTCGTTTGTCTGTCTGGCCGTGTGAGAACTAGCATTGTCGTGGTGCAGGATGATACGGCGTTTACGGTTATTTTTACGGAGTTCGTCAATAACTTCCGGCAAACAAATGGTCGTGTACCAGTCACTATTCACGGTACGACGATTCTCTAAAGCAACAGTAGCCACGTGTCCAGTTTTATTGAAAAAAGAAGCAATCATCCGCTTAGATGCACTTTTCACGCGCGCCACTTTGGTTGGTTTCGGCTCATCTTGAAAGACCCATACGCTCGATTGCTGCTTTGTTTTGGGATCGTAGCAATAAATCCATGTTTCGTCACCTGTTACTATGTTCCACACCAAATTTGACGCACCTTCGTTGAATCTGGTAAGCATGGCACTGCACCAAGTGACGCGGTCCGTTTTTTGAGCCTCGGTCAAGTTGTGTGGGATCCACCGCGAGCACAGCTTTCTCACACCCAAATGTTTGTGTAGGATTGATTGTATTTGACTCATGCCTATTTCTAAGGATGCGCGAATTTCATGGTAGGTCACATGCCTGTCTGTTTCAATCATACGGCGCACAGCATCGATGTTTTTGTTGGTCACAGCGGTGGACGGCCGACCATCGCGAGATTCGTCACTGAGATTGATACGACCACGCTTGAATTCTGCAAACCAGCTATAAACAGTCATCTTGCATGGTGTTTCATTGCCAAAAGCTGTTTCAAGCCGAGCGATGCTCTGTTGAGCTGTCAAATTACACTTAAAATCGTAGAAAATCATACTACGAAAATTTTCCCGAGTTAAATCCATGTTGATGCAGACACACAATTTTTTAAATGGCGCCACAAGGTAAAAACAAAAGACAGTCAGATGAAACAAACTGCATTCTACAGCCAAAGAGTTCTATTTTCAAATGTTGCAATAAATTTTTAAATATTGTTTATGTAAGTGGCCAGTTCCGGAAACTTTTAGTGTTACCTATGTACCATTCCAGAACACCAGGGGGGCAATCCGAAAAAACAATCGATGTGAGATCTCTAAAACTCGATCTAAAAATGTATGGAGTCGACAGATAAAATGGGTTTTTATGGGAAAGCTAATTTGACCATGGATATGTAATTATATAACTGAAAAATATATGTATATTTGTATGTATTATTGCTACACATAAGTATGTATCTATAACTTAAATTTCTTTTTTCTATTTAGTTTTCTGTATTTAAAGTTGTGCACATTTATTTGCTCACCATTCTCACTACTTTTTCACCACATTAAAGGTTGGCTGGAAGAAATTTTTTTAGAAATAAGCTCGCCCTTGTACAAACTGTTGTTCCTGTATATATTTTGTTACTTAAGTTTTTTTTGTGCAATAAAGAATAAAGAAGAAGAATAAAGAAGAAGAGTGTATAATACCTCACTTCGCTTCGCATGATCCTGTTTTAGCACACGTCTAACCTACATACTTTTATGTTGAAAATGCGGTTATTTCTGTAGTCTAATGGTTCGAACACCTCAATCACTTCCAGAGGCTGCAAATTCAAACCCTGTAGGAGCACGATCTGTGTTCGGTCTGTGAGTTTCCGAAGACATAATAAGCTTTGCCCCAGAAAGTTATTCGTACCGACTAGGGTTGCCAACCGTACTTTAAAATAAAGTATCTTACGTTATTTTGGGTCTCTGTACTTTATAATTTTGAATAATTTCGATCATTACTTTTGTTTAAGTATTTGGTGGGTTGATGTCTGTATGACAGTGTGACGTGGCACAGATAAACAGACCTGAAATAACACACACACTGAAACATGAGAACAGAGTTGAAGACACACTTAATGCTAAAATTGATAAATAACGACATCGTCACAACATGAATCACCGAGGAGCTGTCACCATACAAATACTGATTTTTCGAATTTTTCATTTCATTTTTTTTAATTGTCAATCTTGACCTTTTCGTTGCATTTTCAGCAAAAAGTTCTATGCACACCACTGATTTTCAGTATTTGTTGTTTAAATTTAGTATATGGCTCATAATATGATAAAAAAAACAAGTTCCTAAGTAGTTTAGTTTTTAAGATAGACCCCGTAGCAATAATAGTCTAAGATTAACAACTTTGATGGCCCCCATTTCTTCATTTCTAAAGATAATATAATAAATAATTTGTTTTTTACATAACGAGTTCTAGAAAATGACACTGGATCCAAATTTAAGGATAAGAAAAGAAAAATTTTTCGGCTCCCCTTTCATGTATTGGACCCATTTAAAGTAATTATAATCTAATTTTTTTTACGAGTATTAAAGGCGAGTTTTGTGGCATAATTTTACATAATATATCCGAATTACAGATCTGGGCGGCTATTCCGGCATTATTTCTCACTCGCAATATCAATCATTAGATATTTGTTTAAAGTTTAGTACATAACCGGCATCCCTTGCAGTGATGGAGGGAAACGCCAGTTCAACTACTCCATTGCGGTCCAGGGTCATTATGGCGCGCCAACTGGGACGCAAGCGCACACCGTCGCGGTATCACGTCACCACCACTGAATGATACGCTTCTAGGACGAGCTGCGACTTGATGATATCATTTGATGTGCAACCTGAAAAATATAAGTTCAGAAAATTACTATGTATTGCTTAAGATTCAGCGAACTACCAACAAATAATAATACAATCAAAAGAGGAACAAATGCGAGTAGGACTGTTATAGTAATAAAGTACATAAAATAAAAGTTATATTACTGGAAACGAAATGGCAGATAAAGCTGCATACGAAGGAATAAATGCACTAGATATTTCTAATGTTATGCATGTTCCTTTTACTGATTATCTTTATTCTTTCAAACTAGCTATAAGTACGCTATGGGAAGACTTATGGAAGAAGGACCAAGAGACTAAAGGAAGATGGTATGGGAGCATACAAAACAACTTACCAATAAGACCATGGTATGACGATGTAAAAGAAGCCAGCCGTGACTTTATTACTACCATAAATAGACTTCGTTTTGGCCACCATGAGTTATGTATATGGTCTAACATATTGAGTCCACTAAATACATATATATGCATTTTAGAGTACTAGTTGGAACTCTAAAGCTTAAGTGATAGAATTTACCAAGTAGGATTTTAAGCTTACTACAAATATAATCTACATGTGTTGTCCATGAAAAGTTTTCATCAATTTTCATCCCAAGGTAAGTGGCATATTTTACACGTTCAGTAGGTTTGCAATTACAGGATATCGGGTTATTATGGAAGCAAGAGCAATCATGAGCAACAATAATAGGCAAAAATGGCTCCGTAGGAATTAGGTAAGGTGAATGGATAACTAAGAGCTTAGGTTTTTTCAGCGTTCAAAACAATTCCATTGTCGTGTAACCACTTGACAACTTAATCAACATCGTTATCATAGTCGACATGTGTCCGTGAGAGCGAATAGCCTATGTCACCCGGATCACTAAGATAATAATTAAGGAAATCACAATCCTATCCGTTGAGTGGTTCTCGAGTTAAAATGGAACATTATATACATACATACAGCAGAGAAACTGAAAAATATAAAAAAATAGTTTGGCCTTACAGTACTTACAATTATAATTATAACCCATTTGAATTAAAATTTCGCAAAAATAATCAATGTTGACACGACTTTCTTACCACTTGATTATAATAAGATAGGTATTATATACGAGTACTGTGTATTCTTAACTACCCGATGCTGACCAAATAGGCGATATACGGCGAAAAAGGGCAAAGTAAAAAGTACCCGGAATAGAAGAGCTTGTGTGACTAGATTGATGGATGTAGAAGCGAAAGAGGTATGTCAGGGTCGTAGCAGATGGAAATCTAAAGTATTTGCCTACCTGTCTGGGAAACAGGCGTGAGTATATGTATGTATTACGTTTTTCAATCGTTAATTATTTGCACCAGAACGATAACATAATCAAAACTTATTAAACTAAAATAAAATTAACAAAATCCAATAAAATAAAACACAAAAAGAAAAACAAGTGGTATCCGAGCGAGGTTAACTTTTAGGTGTTATTTTTATTTAGAAATTATTTTTTGAAAATCAGTTTGGAGAAATGGGAATGTGACGTAATAGTCATACCGTTTAGGCTCAATAAGGAGAGTTCCTTGACGTAAGAAAGAATGAAAAAAAAAAAGTAGGGGATGGACTCCCCTTTAAAGTTTAATAACCTGTAATAGGAGAGGCCCACTCTTTCTATGGGCATGATATTATACATTGTAAATGTAGGTAGTTAAACATTAACAAAATACGAGTATTAAAAAAGAAAGAAATTGAGTTTAAATTAGCTAAGAAATAAATAAATAATATATATACATAAACTATATAATTTTATGTTAACTATAAAGTCTTTAAAACATTTGTTGTTTGAGTGGGTGAGGTTAGTTTGCATTCATGGTAAGTCATGGTGTATACCGGGTGTAAATAGACTGCTACCATTAAATGAAACCACATATTCTACCGACCCTACTGAACCACTTTTCCCAAGAATCATACCCGCGAACGGAACTGTAATAGTTATTTATCCATCAGCGTGTTCGTCCACATTGGCCTTTCCAAGATTTTGCCATTCTTAGCGGTTCAGATCGTCAGTCCAGCGGGCACGAGGTCGGTCTACGCTGTGATTTCCTGTACGTGGGCTCCATTCTAACGCGTCTTACCTACGCAGTTGAGCCCGGCATCAGCTCTACTACCTTCGTTTTTTAAATACGAACCATTAACACTTATTTATTTAGCGACTATCGTTTAGATAAACAGAAATAAAAATAGAAAACGTACCTGAATTATATTTAAACACGCAACCATTATGCCTGCACAAAGCAATATCATTTGATCGCTCCCATGTCATTTCAATCTATATTGACAATCTACTACTGATAAAATCAGATTTTGTGTAACCATAATGTACAATGTACCTACTTAGGTGCATTTATGCAGCTATCAATATATAAGAGACTGTAGCTAACAATGCAGTAAGTCAATTCTAACAAGTTATCAGTACATAATACAATGTGTAATGGTGCTGCCTCCGAGCAAACTGATGATGTTCTACTGCCTCCTTAATTCAGGTTTAATTGACACTGTCACTGGTTTCATGGTGAGAATACATTTAATCATTACTAGCGGCTGCCCGCACTGCTGCTCGTAAGCATCGATATTTCATCGATGCTCGCAAGGTTTTAATCACAGATATAGATCCAAATAGATGCCCCGAGTGTATGTACTTCGCGTGCCCAATTGCGCGCCAAAAGGGAGAGCAATGCTCTTCCTTCACAGATATTGACTCCTCCAACTTTGACTCTTATCTTGTATTATGTCTTAAGTCTTACAATCCCTTCTAAGATTCAAACCGCTGTCAACCAGATAAGCTGCGAATTGTTCACGATGCCGCGGCCCGCACCAAAGGCTCCAGTCTTAACAAAGTTGCACCGGTGAACAATTCTGCAATCATCATGAATATTTTCTTTTCAACTTCATCCCAATTGTAGTTGCCGTACTGCTTGGCCCAAGCATCCTTGAATTCAGCACAAAGTAATCTGTATAGCGGTGCTCCATCAGTGTAGTTCATAACTGTGAAGTGTTGCTCGTAGTCCTCAAAGTTGTCCAAAGCAAAAGCCTTGTTTGAAAATCTTAGGAAGAAGTTACTGTAAACATACACTTCTGTAGGATTAACAGATTTCAACAATATCACATAGAAAAACATTATGGGTGTATGAAAACCATTTTTCGATTTAGAGATCCGTTGGCAAAATATTAACCTTTAAAGAAAAAATGTTTGTTAGAGTGGAGTGTCCCTCCCCCCTGCCGGCTAAGCGGTTGTTTATGGATATGTAAAAAAATTACAGAAGTAGTATATATAATGAATTTAAAAGGAAAACTATCACAACTTACAGTAGGCTTTACAGGTTTACGAATACAGGTCGCACCAAACTTTTAATCCCCTCTAAACCCGACAATGTATGTGGGTAGTTCTTCTAAATGTATGGGACTAGAAGTTTGCTGCAATGAGTTTTCAATGCTTTCTTAAAAGTAGGCTGCTGAATGTTTTATTCCAGTTCTCTTACCAAATCGAAGAAATAGCCTTTAAGTGTACATATTTGCAATTTACCTGTAACAAACGAAATTTTGGATATTAAACTAACTATTTTTAATTATCTAAGTTGGTAAACTTATTGTAATATTGTTTTTATATTCAAGCAGCATCTCTTATCTCACATCGCACACAATCTACTAAATTGGTTGCTTTTTGAACTTACTTTGAGAAACCTCCTCACGTTTCCATCCCGACAGATTTCTCTGAATACCCTCGCCTTAATTACAACTGCCGTATACATGTACACGGACGACATGTGCCTGCTTTGCTACAAGTACTCTCTAAAGCTAAGAAACTGTAAGTAAAAGCGTACAATGTGAAAAGGAAATTATTTCTTTCCCTATTTTACGGATCGTTTCGCGGATTCTGTCGGATAGATGGCGTTGTTTAAATACTCGTAATGCATGTAGTAATGCACATGAGGGCATTTAATAGTTATGGAACGAACCACCGCTAGATTCAGTAGTTTTTAGGGTTCCGTACCCAAAGGGAAAAAGCATGTCGTTAAACCGAATAACACGCGGGCGGAGCCGCGGGCAAAAGCTAGTTATAATATTTTCAGGGTTCCGTACCCATAATGTCTATTGGTACGGAGCCCTTTGTGCGCAAGTCGACTCGCACTTGGCCAAATTGAGACAGTCACTGTTTACCAATGAGATATTTGTTAATTATCTTAGTTATAAAATGCCTATCAAGTGCTATATATGCAATTCATTCATGTCTAAAGCGGATACAATGGGTTGCTTAACTTGTAAGACGAGATTTTATCATTATATACGAGGGGTGGCTGAAAAGTAATCTACCTGACTATGAAAGAAAATACATGGATTAATAATTTATTTTTTTATTTTTCAATATAGTCCCCTGCAACTGAAATGCACTTACGACATTTGTCAATAAGTGACAGCATACCATTAAAATAATAATTATTATTTTGATCGTCAAAATAGTCATTCACAGCGTCCTTCATCTCTTCGTCTGTTGAAAATCTGCGCCCTCTCAAATTTTTCTTTAAATTTTTAAATAAGAAGTAGTCAGAGGGAGCCAGGTGTGGACTATAGGGTGGGTGGTTGATCTCTGTAAAGCCGATTTTTGTCAGAGATGACCGCGCCTTAAAGGCCGTGTGCGCGGGTGCATTATCATGCAAAATCAAAACGCCTTTGCTAAGTTTGCCCCTCCTGTCTTCTTTTATTTTTTTGCGTAGCTGGTCAAGTAAGTTCGCATAGTATTCAGCATTCATCGTGGTGTTTTTTGGCAGGTAATCTATCATAAGAATCCCCTCAACATCCCAAAAAATGGTTGCCATTAGTTTGCCCGCTGACAGCCGGACCTTAAACTTCCTTGGTGGTTTTTCCCCTTTAAATTTCCATTGCATCGATTCTTGTTTGCTTTCGGGATCCCACTGACGAATCCAAGTTTCATCACAGGTCACTATTCGCAAGATAGTTTCTTCCTCTTTATCCTTTACCAAGTCTAAAAATGACTGACAACATTCCACACGCCTTTGCTTATCAAACGGGGTCAACATTTTAGGCACCCAACGTGCGCTCACCTTGGACATTCCCAAATGTTCATGAATTATTTCATGAACTCGTTCCTTGCTAATGCCAACATCTCTAGCTATTTCGCACTGCTTAATTCGCCGATCGGCAAGGATCAGTTTCTTCACTTTTTCCACATTATCTGCGGTAACTGCAGAAATGGGCCTTCCACTACGGGGATCGTCTTCTAAGCTCACACGGCCTTGTTTAAACTGCTTTGACCAAAACTTTATTACAAATTCGGAAGGACATGAATCTCCGAACACCTTAAACATGCGCTCTCGGATCTGCGTTGGCGTATTCCCTTCTTTACCGAGGAATTTAATCACAGCGCGATACTCAATTTTATCCATTTTTAATTTTATTGCAACTTGATAAAAACGAAGACGCGCCAAAAAAAATTGAACTCGTAGAAACAAATAAGTGTCATAATTTTTAAAAAAGGAATAAACAAAGAATACGAGAATATAGTGGCCAGTAACATTTTTTAAACTTTCTTTAACAAAGGAGATTTTATATCAGCCACCCCTCGTATCTGCCTGAAAATAAACGCAATGTGAAACAGTGTCTTCAATGCAAGGTGAACGAGCGTAATAACAGCACTCCAACGAATCTGTCGACTCCACCACCAGTGTCATCCCCTCAGACCTTGTCATCGGATCTTGAAGGTAAACTGTGCGACATGTTAAAATCCATGCTATCATGTCTTATTCATCACTTTCGGCCTGCACACATTCACATCATCTCTATTGTACATAGAAAGTCCACCCACACACCTGTTAAACTTTCTCCGTTCCATTCTCCTTTTTTTGTACCTCTATGCGTAATTTATACTCTGAACTGATGATGTAAATTATTATAAACTAGATTTTGCTGCGGCTCCGCTCTCGGTTTAGCGACATGCCTTTTTCCGGGATAAGAAGTAACCTATGTGTTAAGTAAGGGTACAGTCAGTGACACAAGAGCGTACGGGGTAAAAATAAAGAATGGTGGACCAGGGGAAAAGGGGGATGCTACTAATGTATACAGCGGAGCAACGACTCTGATGCACAGTGGTCTCGGGAAAAATATGATTGTTGAGTTCTATCTAGGTTTTGCTATGTAAAAGTGAGACCTAGTCTCAAGCCTAACCTTAGGTCTCTGTGAATATGAGCGCAAAAACTCTTTACTGTTAACCTGTAAGTGCACCTTGTTGTAGCATTGGTTGTAGGTAGCAACATCCATATCAGTAAATTCTTACAGCATTAGAACGGCCACCCGCGACGGCGATAACGCTCTTATCGCTGAACTTAAATGGTATTTATATTAATTTCCTCTCATTCAATTAAATATGTTATCGGGCTTAATTAACCGATCTCATCCTGTCCGTGGGGTTTATTGAAATATTAATAGTTCGGAAAAATGAAACAATACACCGTTGTTCGATAAGGTTTGACGTCATACCTACGATAAGGCATACCTACGGTGAGGCATACCTACGGTAAGGTGTACAGGTACACCTGCGGAGGTAATTAAGTGTTCATCACCTAACGATGGTGTGCATGGACGATTCAACAAAAACCCAAGTCTCTCGTGTTCGCTTGGTAAACTGCTTTGCGGACATGAGTGCACGCTGCAACGCTGTAGTGGGATAGCTTGTCGGAGCCGAACATCCGAAGAACATACAACATAGTCGAGTAAGACTGCAGGTCACGTAGCAAGACTGCGTGCATACTCAGCATGCCGGGGTGCTTGCAGTTAGAGTTGAAACAATCGTTGGTTGCATTTGTACCGTAACGAGCACGTACTGAAGCTTACCTATACTTTTTTCCATACGGAGCATGATTGTGCTAGCTAACAGAAGTTAACACAGTGTATGATATGACTCCCGTAATAAAATGTAAAACTGTATGCATTATCCTTATCAATTTTTTCCTTTTCAGCTGAAAATAACTGGGTATTGCCGATATATGCATGTATTACCCGTTGACATCATCGATATTGCGCCATTTTACCACAAAATACGTTTCTCTACCTAATTTGCTTATCAATTCTGTCGTTACTGCGGTACACCATGATGTCACGGTATTTGAATTATCCCTCATGAACGAGCTTATTCAAGTAGGAAAAAATTCGCGATAATTATGGAACAACGAGTCCTTATTAGGTAGTTTTCGGGTTAGTATAAATGGAGGAAAGTACATATACAATCAATCATTAGCACATATACGCTCGCCATAATCACAAGGTTGTGTACAATCGATCAGTCTTGACAAAATCACCATGTCATCATTCACAAAATCATCATCCACCATGAGCGGAAACTCTGGAGAAGCCGTTCATCGAGACAACGGGGAAAAATCTCGGAAGGAGCAAGAGCGCGCGGAACAAGAAGAAGAAAAGCGCAGACAAGACTTGGAGCGTGAGGAGAGAAAACGTCAGAAGGCAGAGCAGCGGCGACTGGACAGGCACTTGATGCAGTATGCAGAAGCTTTGCGTCAGCAGGCATCGTGGCGTGGAACTCTCAACCGGCCGAAGTAGTGCTAATCATAGATATGATCATTTGTTTATATAATAAGTATTAGGTATTTGTGTACATCAGTATTGAGTATATTGTGCATGTGAGTGTTTGTTTTTGAAAATAAAAAAAAAAACTTGTTCCCGATACATAGTTATTTCATTTCAAAATGCATGCCGACTTACAAATGTCACGACATACCAGTTTCCTTCATGATACTAGATATTTAGGTAGTTAGTTTAATAATGATGATAATATATTGTACTAGTTCTATCCACTAAGATGTTGTACAATCTACATCCATGCATAGATAACCGTGGTCACTACACTTTGTAACACGATAGAGGGGCACCGCGACATGCTATGCAGCCATAGGTAGGTACGGTGCAGTGTTCAGGTAAGGTATCTGTCATACCATAGTCCTAACATTACAGGAATCATGAAAAGTATACATATTTAGAATGATGTTTTGTACATCATTATAGTCTAACCAAACCTGTAACACCTATACAATGACAAATCTTAAGTATAAGTGAGGTGTATACGTGTATGAAGCACACGTGTATGTCCCGGTAATTTTCTATGGTCACTCATCAGTTTTGATTTCGTTTTGAAATACACGCCGCCAGTTGGATACAGATCATAAAATGAATATAGCACAGGTTTTCCCGAACATTTCAAGACAGTGCCAACTAAACGTGGGTTGCCGTAATACGCTGGAGCTACTTACGTTCGGCCGGCAGCCTGTAATAATATTTCGATGAAGGTCCCGTCGTCTTATCATATTTACCTATCTTTTGAGTAGTGAACAAAGACATAGTTTGTTCCATATTTAAACGATAGCGTGCCATGTGGTCATACGTATTATCGGTCCATAAGGAGTTACAGATGTAACGCCAATTGCCGCCGGTCTTTGTCATAATACTGTTTGCGGCTTACATGCAGTTATTCATGGATATAAAGTTAAGAAAAACCTTATTTAGACGTCTCATATTCCTGTATGGTCGGCTCCATACCTAAACGTCGCAGATACACGTACTCAGAGGCGAATGCACACTCAGGCCTTGCTCAAGCCATATGATAAGCATATGCCAAGCATAGTTTGTGATAACGGAGCTTTGCATCCCATGTGCACATAACGCTAATCATCACGCCTTGCAACTTATCTGCGTTAGTGATGTGACGTGCTATGCAGCGGCTAGTAGCACGTTACCTAGACGTTACATCTGGTGCAGTCCAAGCTTGACTTGATTGTATCTAACATAGAGTGGTCACGAGAGAAACTAAATTTCAACTTGAAGCAACGTCAGAGGGAATGATCTCAGTACCTTACCTGCACAACTCTCCATCATCCTACACTCATAGGGGTACAAGAAAAAAAAAGTAAACATATTATAAACACAAATATTTATTTTAATAAGCGAACGTCACATTGCAGCAGCATTGCTGCACTATTTAGCACTATTATCACTGATGTTGCGAGCCGACTGCAGCAACATTTCTGTGTCCGTCCGGTCACCCGTCGAATAGTATTCGAGGATTTGCGGATCACCTTCATGCACTTTCTGGATGACCTCTCTAAAGATTTCTTGGGATTCTTTCAGCAGAATCGCCGGGACCATGTACTTTGTTATCCACGCAGAGACGTGCGCCGTGCAGAAATGATGAAAGTGCTGTGGGATCCTGCACTCACGTCCCGGTGGTACCACTACATTAGGCCTCTTGCCGCAGGAGCAGGTGTCCCCGGCGACCGCCTTGCACTTCGAAAAGCGAATCTTCGTTTCAACAAACTCCAGTATAGTGGGCACCCTCACGAGATCCCTCTCACCTGGCGGTGGCCCCCAAAATAAGGGCATGAGCCAGTCCCAGTTCACCAGCAGACGATCTTCTTCTGGCCTCGTCGGATCAAAGTTGTAGCGGACGGGGCATGGCTTCCCGTTAAGGAAAGTCAGGTCGTCCAGCTGTCGTTCTGCCTGAAGAAACTGTTTGTATGCTTTGTTGAATTGCAGAATTTCGCCGGGGCTGAAAGGGGCCTCCTCGGGTATAGAAGGCCCGCGCCTCGTGAAGGTGTCCACCGGGAAACTGAGTATTCTGTCTTGGGACTGCATCTTGAGTTCTGGATGGATGTCACGGGACTCCTAAGTCTATATGATGTTCTTTCGGTAATGTTGACCGTGTAGTGTCTAGCGACTGACTGCCCGCATAGCAATTTATACCACTCCAGTTGTTTATCGTACCGAAAAAAGAAAACAATATAGGGATAATATCAATTTGGAATTCCCACAACTTCGCGTGCGGGTTATCGTTGGGCGCGGTAATTGGATTGGATCATTCCTAACATAAACGAGTGAATATATTAAAATATTCTTGGACCACGTCAGTCAAACTTTCATCCTTATGAAAATAGACGATTTACAATTCATCCTGCGCTCCCATACTGGGGCCCCGGGAGTCACTTACGTGTTCACATAGTCACTATAGATCGTATCTCATACCTACGATAAAAATTACGCTACCAATTTGGGACATCGATAACAACGTTTAATTGCTGTACTCGATGCATTGTCTTAGCTCGCAACACCATAATATAAATGCCGGGCATTCACAGGGAAAACCAGTTCAAAAGTTTGTACCTTTAGTATACAGGTAAAACATACCTATTAAGCACATACGGCATTGTGTGCGCGATAAGAGCGTGTCTTAACAACGACAATGATGCAGATCGGATGCAGTTTTAGTAGGATGAAACAACTAGTATGTGACTCTTGACCGAATACTGATAACACAGAAGATATAAACAAAATAGACGGGGTTTCTCCAAAATGAGAAACTGTTAGGTTATCGGGCGACTTAGTGATAAGGTATTTAACTCGTGTAAAAGCAATGCTGAGACCACGTCAGCCGATATTTAGATACACGTCGCACTTAGGTATCATCCCACTTTAGTACTCCTGTTTGAAAAAGAACTACAATTATAGCACTAGTGGATCTTGTGAGTGCCCGCTATGAATGCTGCGCTGCACTCCAGCGTCATGCTCACATTATGCAAAAGTGGCAAAGCGGTGTATGGCCTATGAGATGCGGGTGACCGCTGCATGGCAACAAAGCAGATAATTCTACAAGAAGTATGTTTATTCTAGGCGTTCTAGGTATCGTTCCGTGAGAACGTGAGCTGTAGGTTTCTGGCAATTCGGCCCCAGCTTGGATGCTGATGCTGCGGCCCCAGCAATTCATGTTACCTGCTGCTTTGACCCATACTCATATCACTTTAGAGGCGGCACATACAAAAAAAGTCAAAATTTTCGGAAATGCATCTGACCCCTATGCACTATAGAATCTTCATCACTGAATACGAAAATAGTACCCTTGCCTTACCTAGATGTTTAATTTTGAAGTTATAGACCGTACGCTACCGTGTCATTGACTGTACAAGCTATATCCACTTTAAATTTCATCCAAATCCGTTCAGCCGTTTTAACGTGAAAGAGTAACAAACATACACACACACACACACTTTCGCATTTATAATATTAGTGTGATTTTACAAAATCCTATTTGCCATACGACACGCTCAAGAAATAGGAAAGAATATTTATTTATTAAACACTTCAACTCCTGTTAAACACGATCAAAAGTGCATCAAAATGACTATCACCTCACAGGATGACGCAAAATATTGACAAGATATTGCAATCTACAAAAAGAAAATAATAAAAATCTTAAGCTAAGAGTAATAACTACCTGGGAGACAGGTGGGCGTGATCATATTATGTATTCATGTTAGTACATAAAATAAGTCTTAGAAGGAAGCACATAATGCAGTTTACAACCTGTAGGTATATTTTTAATCTGTCTTGTCTCTTGCTGCATGAATTCTAAGGGTGTATTTTGAAAGGTGACGAAAGTTGCAAGACCCATTTTCTTATTTAATAAACAGGCAAGTAGACTTATAATTAAGAGAGTGTCTATCCTGGTGTAAACTTAACAGAGTAGGTTCAATCCTTTAGTCATGTCAGGGCTTAAGAGATCACATTCTAATAAATATTAAAGCTTAACTTCTTTTGTTCTTTTTTCAATACAAGTTGAGTCATAATGAACAGAAAATCACTTGCACTAAATATCCCACAAGTTGTGTCATTTGTTAGACAAAATTTTCACAAAATTTTCAAATTTCATCAAAAAGCTTTTATTATGTAATCAATTTGATGATTGTACAAGATGCAAAACTATACGTCAGAGTCGTAACAGATAGAGATCTATGGTCACTGTTTACCTCCTAAGAGACAGGTGGACATAATTATATGTAAACATGTAAATACACAAAATAAGCCGTTGAAAGAAAGTACATAATTAAGTTACAACATGTATATTTTTGATTAAAATAAGAAATCTTGCTACAAAGTTCGTAGCGCGTAGCAGAGGTCTCCGTAGCGGCTTTGTAGCAGTCGTAGCTTTTACTATTTGCACGTACCATAAAAAAATTGAATATTGTAGTAAAGTTGTTGCTGGGAAGGAACCGAAACAGAAAAAAGTGATTATGCGATAAATTTCACCAGCAAGGAGCGAAGGTCTCCGGAACTAGAAGAGTCCAGGGTCTCGCCAAACCCTGGACCTCCGAGCCCTCAGAACAACGGTACTGCAGGTACGGTCTGTTAACCAAGTGAGGTATCCACCCTTCGATCTATGTCGTTGATTATTAATTTAATTACAATTATTATTAAAATAAGAGTCAACGTCGCAATAAAGGTCTGATTTTATATAGAACTTTCAGCCTAAAACAACAGTTTCGCATGACCTCAACAACATGTCCTTCGAAGGTCAGCTTACAGTCCATAATGACTCCTAGGTTACGAGACTAGTACACACGCTCAACTAGTTTTCCTCTCGCCTTAACATCTCCTTATTTTAAGCGTCCTGTCCTTGTCTTTTTGGTACAGAAAGAAAAAGACAGAATGCTTAAATTAAGTTTAGTCCTGTCAAATAAGTTAAGTCGTGTTAAACCGAATCAGCGCCATTATGTACCTAACTCAAGTACAACGTGTGGGGTAACACCTAAACTAATTAATTTGTACCACAACTCCCTAATAAGTGTAATAAAATGACTGTAATTTGTTATAATTCCTTTGTCATAATGCCCCCCCCAAAATAAAATCCTGGAGACGCCCTTCTTCGATAGACGAGACTCTCTCTAGTTTTCCGTTTATCAATGACTAAAGTCCAGCCAGTGGATAAAAGTTTACCTTTGTTATTATACGCATAGCACGAACAACGACACTTATCCATGAAGTCGTATCAATCCCAATTAGCTTCCACGTTCCCAAAATGGGCTAGAAATTTAATGATTATCTATAATCGGGATAGCCGACCAGTAACCATCGACAATGTCAACCTCGAAGTTGTTTTTGTTGTTTCGTTGTTTTTTTTACCACAAAAACAATTTTAATAACATTAAACCTAAAAAACCTTATCGACAGGAATTAAGGAAAGAGACAAGCCCATTGAAAAAATAAGGTATCAGAGATAAGGAATAAGGAATAGCACAGCAACCAAAACACAATAGGCGATAGACTACAATATTCAATTTGCATAATCCGGTAATGAATCCGGTAATGACGACCATAACCTAGAGATCAACTTCAAAAAAACAAAATTAATACGTTTCACCCCTTTCAAAAAACCCAAGTGATATAAATTTCACATTTGAAAATACCAAACTCGAAGTAGTAAATAATTTCTCGTTGCTAGGATTTCATAGAAATATCAACTGGAAAGTGCACACCCAAAAAATACGGTCAAAATTGGCTAAATTCGCTTATGCACTCCGCGAAGTAAAAAGGTCCACCGATCTAAAAACGGCTATCGTCACCTACTATGCTTATGCATATGCATGGCTTAGTTATGGCATTATCCTGTAGGGAAACAGCACTAATGCTTTAACCGTTTTTACAGTTCAAAAAAGGCTTGTCAGAATATTAGTAAATATAAATACAACCGACAGCTGTAGACCTCACTTATACAACACGAAATCCTCACAGTAGCTTGTATCTACATACTTGAAACCTGTAAGTTCGTCCAAAAGTACCCCGAGTTTTATGAAAAACGCGAAGATTTAACAAATCGTACGTTGAGACCCAGACACGGATTAGAACTACCACCCCCTCAGCTAAAAATTCACTCCTCAGGACCATTATCTACGTCCATCAAAATTTATAATAAATTACCAAAGTCTATATACATATAATAAATAAAACGAAAGATACTAAATTTTTTTAATTACTAAGACAGCTATTAATCACAAAATGTTATTACAAAATCGACGAATATTTAAATGATAAATTATAAAACTCAAATATGTGAAAAAGACAACTGACAAATAAAACTGGGAATTTTTAATAACTTAATAAATAAATCTTTAATAATAAAAAAAAAATGAAAATTAAAAATTTAATAACAATACACAATTTCATAATAATAATAATAAATGTCTTAATTGCGCAAACCTTACTGATTTAATTACATCAGTCGATGAGGCATCCTTATAAGTACACAATACCTGTGTCAGAATACCCCGTTCTTCCATAAAACAGCTATTGATTTGCAACAATTTTAAATATGTTATGTAGTGTAATAAGGTGTAAGTAGGATAATAAAGTGCCGTCATCTCTTATATTGCTGTGCCTGGACAAGGTCCATAATGATCTAATAATTTTAATGTTCTCACCTATGTATATACATTATGGAATGCAATAAAATATAGGAAAATTAATATGAATATTGGTGATCCATCTCTGTGTTTACATTTACACTGTAAGTTTGATTGAACTCGAAAAAGGTCAGGTACGAGTCACGGAGCTTTGTTGGAAAAATGCCCTGCGATTGGCTGGCTATATATGTAAGACATAAGGAATAGATTCCCAGAGCGACGTAAATTATTTCTTATTTATTTCTATTCGTTATTTTTGAATTGTGAATTGATCAACGGTGCTACCATCGCTGGATTCCGCTATTCCATACTCCTTGTCCCTTCTTATACCTTATTTTTAGTGAAGGCGGCAGTAAAGAATATCAACTATTCAATAGCGTCAATAGTGTATAATATACAGTTTCTTTTTCTAGTCTATTGTTGCCAGCTAAGCATTGACGAGACACATAGTCTCTAATAAAAGTTCGTCGGAAAGTGTCCAAACGTGCGACGTGCATAGTAGCAAAAATGTTCAACCAAATTGTGACGTTATTACGTTAACATAAGATGCAATGTCAGTTGTACGAAATCGTCATTCGAATTTGTCACCCCATAGTGGTGACAAAATTCATCGCGGACACTTTTGAGCGAGATTGTGAGTCTAGTTCTTTAATGGGAGGTCAATGCAGCTAATTAATTTAGTACAGTTTTTTTACCGCAATATGGCGAGGTCGGCTAAGTTCCTGGTCGAGCTTTAAAGAAATTGATGAGACCGTATAGTCTATTAATGTACCTAATGGATTCAAGTTTAAATTCAATGTACTTTCACGGCTACAACAGAAATGACTTCTCCTCGATCCAGGGGGCCTAGCATGGTGCCACTTTAACATCATTTGACAGTAAATACCATATATTTTCTGTCAAATGGTGTTAAAGTGGCAACCATGTTAGACCTGCAGCAAGTACTTTGTTGTTTTTAGGCCGAGACATGTAAAAGTCATACCTGACAAAATCTCTTCCAATGAAGACTCTTTAATTTGGTACGCTATTTAAACCAATATGTAAAAACAGTAGCAAGCACTCCGCAAATAGATATATTATAGCCTGAATTTCTCATATTTCAAAGATCATTTGTACTGAATGTATATTTCGAAAAGTTTTCGTCAGTTATGACTTTTACATCTCTCGGCTTTCAAACAAAAATTTACCCGCTGGATCGGGACTGAGTTCAGAGGTAATTTCTGTCGTTGCCGTGAAATTACATTGGATTCAAACATTGAATTCGTTAGATAGGTACATTGAATAGACCATACCTTCTCATCGGTTTCATCATCCTGGCTTCAGGTGCCCCGCTAGTTATAAACACATAAATGTACGGTCACCAGCATGACAGGGTAACTATTAGTAGTTCTTATTGAGGCGTCATAGAGGTTAAAATCGTTTACAAATAGGGAGCTTGAACTGCAGGCGACTGTACATGCTGTATGATTGACAAACTGCGAGAATGAACAAAACTAATTTAAAAATCTTACCTTCAAAACAATCTCCTTTCCAAATTATCCGTGCTAATGTTATCGCTGACAACTTTGGGCAAAGCAATGAAATTCCTCCATCTCGTGTAATCTCCATGCGATAAATCCAACGCAGCATTCAAATAATTACCGATGCAGACCCTCACTAGACCTCTTATTTGAGGGTCATTGTGACCCCATAGGAGGTTAAAAATGTCTGACATGTGCTGACATTCAAACTCTTTACATTCTTCATCTTCTTTTTCAGCTGAATCCCCCTTTTCTATCAGTCCATCTGGAGCATCCTTACTATGGACTTCGTCTGTACGTTTCAAAGGTCTTTTTGGTCTGTCTTCTTTAGACAAATCTTTTAAAGCGTCAAGGTTTTCTAAGTTCGTGTTAGATTCACCAAAATGATCAAATTTCATGTCCAAATCTATGCTCGAAGACAAAATATCTCCACTCGAAGTCATGGGATAGTTAGTTAGGTATTTCGTTACTTCCGGTCATATTCGAATTGCTTGTAAAATTGCTGTTGGTCATATTAGGGTTTGCGCTGTCAGTCATTCCGCTGGCTATAAGGTCGTTTTTTGGGTAAATTCTACTGTCTAATATATTACTTTGAACGTCTTTTGATGAGCTTTTCTGTTCGACGCTCTCTATAGACTTTTCTAGTGATTTTTCTAGAGATTTGCTATCTTTTTTGGATATCTGTTGGGATTGTGATGTGTTTTGACTGTCCATGCTCTTATTCATTAGTTCGTGGACCAAGGAGTCCGTCATAGAGTCTTGGTAACAAACATTTCTTTCTAGTATGAAGTCGTTTATGTGATCTTGGTTGGAATCTGTCTGCTCGGACGAACCTGAAATTAATATTTGTTTATCATAATAAACTTAAAATATTATGAGTGTGTATTACAGATAAAATGCACACAGAAATCTTCGCCAGAGTTCGTATTTTCGAAATCATAAATTGTTAGAGCCCTGCACATTGTACTGGCATTTGGAAACTTATTAGAGAGAAAATAGGAGTCAAAGTCATTTTAGAAAATATTGTGCAAGAATCGTAACCGGAAGCAGTTAACGGTATCATTCTAAATCATGTCTGAAGCCAACCGGACGTTCACTATCGAACCGGACGTTCTTGGATTGTATAGAAAGAGGAATTACGAATACGGAAATGCGAATTTGGCCGAAAATTCAAAAGTGTATTATTCAAAAATTATAAGAAACAATCAGTTAAAAACAAATTCTCTGAGAAAAATATCTCTAATGGGACTTGAAAATGTTCTCATAATATGTGCATTACTTATTACTATATATATATATATATATGTGTGTGTATATTTTTTTTAATTAGAAATAAGGCGTCTTATATTTAAAATGATAAACTTAAATATTAAACAAAAGGACTACATGTTTTATAAATGATACAACAAAAAGATATAAATATTGTAACGTTTTGGTTCAGAACTGTCAAGTTATATTTCTATGAAATAAATAAATGTTTAAATAAATAAATTAGTAATTTGACCGCTTCATGAGAAACAATCACTGAAATTTACAAAAAACAATTGATGTTTAGAGTAACAAACAACTTAGATACATAGGTGATGACTAAGGTATTAATTATTTATAATAACGGGTCCTTACAGATAATAACCAGTAAAGACAAAATTCTAACAAACACACCCATAGAAGGACTGCAAACACGTTCTTATTTTTATTTTGAATAAGAGCTAACCTTGGTTCGATAGCACTACTAAAACCTGTTTTTGGAAACAAAGAGATGACATTACTATGGTAGGTATGCATTAGAAAAGAATTTCATAGGGCAGATTTTTAAATTGATACAAACTGGATGAAAACATGTCTATGGATTCTAGTTTATTATTATAAAGTTTAAAAACTCGTCTTAAATACGTGTTGTTAGCGTAGTTGGTTCGACAAAAGAATTACAAAATAGGTAAGGAGAACGTGAAGAGGGTCTGCGCAAATAGAAAATTACTTTTTCTAGTAAAGTAGAAAAAGATAATTTTAATGATAATTGACTCAATTATCCCGTTGATAATTTTAAACAAAAACAAAGCATCCAAATATTGACGGCGCTAAGCAAGAGAATTTGATGACGGATAGCTGACTCAGCGTAATCTTGAAAGTAGTTACCAGTTCGATAATCTAAGGATTTTAAAAACTTATTTTGTGTTTTTTCTATACGATCGATGTGGACAACGTATTGAGGATTCCACACAATACAACAGTGTTCTAAGAGACTGTGGACAAATGCAAAATAGAGTGTTTTATAGGTTGCTGGCCGTTTAAAAGGTTTACCCAGACGCAAAATCATTCCCAATTTTTTAGGCCTTATTTATTATTTTATCAATATGAAGATTAAAATGAAGTTTACTATCTAAAGTTACACCTAGGTCTCTAATCTCACTTACCCGTTGCAAAATATTACCCGATAAATTATAATTAAAGTTAACTGGATTAAGCTTTCTACTAAAAGAAATGGTGTAGCATTTAATAAAATTTAGAATAAGTTGATTTAGATTACAATAATCAACAAAATTACTTAGATCATTTTAAAGGTTTTCACTATCTTTAATAGAGCGAATTACACTGTAAATTTTATATTACCAACGTTTCGAGCTCGGTGCAAAATGCACAACTTATGATTGTTTTTCTTACTATTGCATAAAAAGTACTAAATATGGCATTTCGCGACCATTGTTTAGTGTCAATTATGGGCATACAAACTTAAAACACGCTTTTAAGTTTGTATACCTATTCATTTACAACGTAATGCATAAAATGACCCAATTTTGATAAAACCCCCTGATAATTATTCAACAATAGTCGCAAAATAAGATGAAACTATTTTATTTCATACATTTTATATTAAAATAAGGTAAACAAACTTATGTAAATATATCAAGTTAGAAGTAGTCACAAAACTCGGAAGAGCCTGGTAGTTGCGAACTGGATTAGTCGCTTGCCCGTGGTAGGCATGGTATATTCCGGTCAGAACCCCGTCTCATTATTCTATAATATTCTTCTCTTGTATTGCACACTCATTTCACCAATGTTGGCGGTCATCTTGGAAGAAATGCCATTGACGCCGCTGGCCACCACCAGTCTGTTTTATACAAGGCCCGGCAATTGGGGATGGATATACCGCCATCCATCGATCCCAGGCAATGATGAGTCACTTGGTTGTGCCTTTTTGAGACCTATCCTTTTGCTCTTCTCTTAGGTTATTATATAGTTGAACAAGGATTTTGAACTTTTAGCCCATTACATTACTCTGGATACTACTAGGCCGATTAGGAAAGGCATGATAGTGCACAATCAAACTAAAACTGACATAAAATAAAAGAAAATGTTCAATAACAAAATAAATGTGTCCAGAGATGATAACAAAACATACCAGAAATATTATGGCTCTTTAGATCAGCATCTTTGTCCAAATACACGGTGATTGCTTGAGGATACAGTTGCAGGATCTCAGAGAGACAATTGAGAGCTGAAGATTTTACTGAAACCCGAACTGACCTGCAGGAAACAAATATATGATTAACGTTTGTCGTTACACGTAAAGATTAAATTAATAAGCAAAGCTCTATAGTTATATCAAAGATATTAATTATTAAGGGCCCATAATACCTCAATTCGCAGTCCCGCTCTAACGCTTCTGCTTTTTAACTGTCTATCCTACTCCAATCAGATGCCGCGCGCGCAAAACATCAGGTATTTTGAAATGGCGGCTACACTGATGTTTTTTCGTTTCATTAGTCCTCAACTTTATCATATATTAATTTCAGAGTGATTGTTGCAGTATTTGTTGGTATAAAACAGGATCATGCGAGGCGAAGTGAGGTATTATACACCCTTAACTGAATCATTATACTGTCGATATTTCAAAGATATGACTAAATATGTAAATTTGTCGTGACCCGACCGTTACTAGAAAGATATGGTTAAGAAGTCGGGTCTGTACATTGAATATTTTTGCATTAAATAAAATAAGTTATTAGTACTGTACTTAAGACAAAACCTCAAATTTTTTAATTTTTGTCTGTCTGTCTGTACGTATGTTCCGTTTTAACTCGAGAATCAATAAACGGATTTGGATGCAGTTTTTTTATTATCATCGTAGTGACCCTGGTCAACACATAAGCTATAAGGGATGTTCATAAAATAACGCCCAAGCCAAAAACGGGGCAAAGATTGAATAAACGCTTTTAGCTCGAGAACCACTCAACGGATTGGGTGCGTTTTTTTTTAATTATTGTCGTAATGACCCTACTCAACAAATACGGTATCAGGGGTGTTAATAAAATAACTCACAAGCCGAAAACGTGGCAAAGATTTAATGAACGCGGGCAGGCTAGTGAATTAATAATTTATTTATTTATTTATTTATTTATTTATTTATTTATTTATTTAACTACATTACACTATCTTTACAGCTAGGCCAATTCAATAGTGCAGTAAAATCAACAATATATAAGTTACCACACAACGTGACACAAAAGAAACACAAGTATTTACATTCTCACAAAATTACCAACACATAACATGACACAAGCAACAAATTTAAACATAACAAATAAGATATAATGCTACTCTTGTGAAATCACCCAGAGAGCAGAGAAAAAGGTCTGTGTGATCGTGGACCTTGTTGAGCAGTTGTAGCGCCCGTGTCAGGGGAGCCTTCTGGTGAAGGTTTGTCCTACTACTTTCTATAACGAATAGTCGGCCATTTCGCACCCTTAGGAAATCCTTGGGCACCCTCAGCTTACATTCCCTTAGTAAAACCGGATTCGTTTCCATTCCGCGACATATCTTAAACAGATACGAGGCCAGAGTAAGCTCCCGCCGAACCTCCAACTTGTTGTATCCAACCATACCCAGCACGAATAATGTCGGATACATTAGTGGATATTTAGGATAGACCCCATGAAGTTTCATGTAGAGATATCTTGTAAATTTATTTTGAATTTTCTCCAACATGAGTTTATACTTAGCTTCATGGGGTGCCCAGACAACTGCGTTAAACTCTAACTTACTTCGAACTAAGGCGTTGTACAAATTCTTCATAGCTGTGATGCTAATAAAGCCATTAGCCGTTCTGAGAACAAACCCTAGCATTCTAAATGCCTTTTTACAAACATCAACAATATGCTCACGAAATGTGAGGTCTGAAGTCATTCGCACACCCAAGTCGCTTACTACCGTCACGCGTCCCATCTTACTGCCCTCCATTGAGTACTGGTGGAGGCTTGGGGAGTGGCTCCGGCTGAACGATATGACGTTACACTTGGACACGTTAAACCGGAGCTTGTTCTCATGACTCCACGCCACAACATTATCTATATCGCGCTGTAAGTGATTACGATCCTCCTCGCAGGTGATTTTAGCATAAAGCTTCAAGTCATCCGCGAAAAGTAAACACCCAGCATATTCCACTACTCTGGGCAGGTCAAATTACTTTTAATTCAATCGTTATTGAAGGATAACATAAATTTGTCTTGTGAGAGTTCCGTACTATTAAAATAAGTTAATAGACTTCAATGATTTGAACAAAAAATTACTTATGAAACGTTTGAAACAAAACTGCAAAAGTTAGTTGGTTGACTATTACTTGCTAACTTGTAAAGCCTACTTAGCTGTTAGCTGTGATCGTTTTTCTTTTAACTTCGTTATACAGGATGTAATCGTTAAGTGTGACCAGGAGATTATTTCGTAAATATTACAGATATCAAAAAAATTTAAACTGATATCGAAAGTACGTTACCTAATCAGTATAATGACATCAATAACTTTTTGAAAATCAAACGAAAAGTATTCAAAATGTTGAGATTAAACACTCCCATACATTTAGTATGAGATTAGTAGAAAGGTTTTAGTTTCCTTATTTTAAATGTTATTTAAGCTTAGTACTGATATTAAAGGAAACTGTTTATTAACCAAACAAAGTAATAAAACTATCTTGAATAATATTTTTTCTTAGTAGGTAAGTGCAAAGTTTTGTATTCAAAGCAGATGTTCGAAGTGACGTCCTTGTTAATCTCATACTTTGATTTTCAAAAAGTTATTGATGTCATTTTTCTGATTAGGTAACGTACTTTCGATATCAGTTTAAAATTTTTTGATATCTGTAATAGTTACGGAATAATCGGCTAGTCACACTTAACGATTACGTCCTGTATACAGGGTGTAAATGCAAAGTCAAGAATCCCTTTATGGTATGAAAGTATACATGATTCTCATGTCATTACGAGAAAAAAAAAATACCTTGAATTTTCGCCAAAAATTCCATAATTACTCTAAGCTATGGCTACGCAGCTCACCGGCTTCCCCACACACCTCATCCGAGTGGCCAGTGACCAGTGAGGGTGTTCACGCGATTGGTGTATTTTGAGTAAAGAAAATCGTCTTATTATGAGGTCCTGGTACTTTGTTAAGAGATCCCAGTATTTAAAATGATATCTTTACCGATCATACTAACACACCCTTAAAGGATTCTCGCCTTTGCTTTTACACCCGGTAGACCAAAGACAACCGGTTAACTAGCAGGAAAAGACACTTGACTAATTTTTAGCACTATAAAATTTCGCAAACGGATCCCTGAATCGAAAAAGGGTTTTCACATACCCACATGATTTTTAAACGACCCATCCAACGTTACCTTACATAATGGGATCGATTTGAAGAAAAAAAATATTCCACTTAGCATGCAGGGGAGAGCAAAACATTTTTTTAAATTATTTTGTTTTACTACTTTGTCGCCGTGACTATAATAAAGTAATAATGTATACATATATACCGATACAATATGTATGTGATATAATATGAATATGAGTATCTGAGCTAAGCCGGGGACGGACGGTCATGGCGAAACCATAAGTACTGTTGACTACGGAACCTTGAAAATTAAATTTAATAATAGACAAGTATACATAAACGTACTTCATATACACATATGCCGCCGTATCTTGGCGTAAACTGTATGTAACTACTGTTTTTTCGCGAGAAATATTTTTTAGGTGCGACGACGAGCGAAGCGAAGCGGAGCAAGCAAGAACGTGTTAATTTTACGAAGATGTGTAATTATCCATTCTGGAGTTAATCTGCTGACGGACGGACTGACGGACACAAATCTTGCGGTCCTATTCAGACTTACGATTACTTACAGTTATTTCAAATTCATTCATTCTTTTCTGCACTTATCAAAACAATAAAGTCGATTCTGAAGGCTTTAATTTTAGTTTTAGAGCTGTCAAAACTATTTTTTTTTCCAAAGAAATACTTATACCTTCTGTTGTTAAGACTAAACAACTACTTAGGAATGAAGAAAATTTAGTTTTGACAGCACGAAAACTAAAATTTAAGCCTTCAGAACATTGACTTCTCATAAACAACAAGACGCACAATCTCGCTCAAAGAGTCCGCGATGCATCTTGTCACCGCCATGGCGTGACAAGATCAAATGACGATTGCGTACAACTGACATTGCATCTTATTTTAACGTAATAACGTCTTAATTTGGTTGCAGATTTTCGGACACTTTCTGACGAACTTTTCTTTGAGACTGTGTGTCTAGTTGTTTATGAGAGGTCAATGCTTCAGACTCGGCTTTAATATATATGCTATCTCTTATTCAAACAACTGAGTGAATTGCACCGAAAGACAGACAAGCAAACATGCGGACAAAACTGCATTAAAACGTGTTCTGAGTATATAAGGTTAGAACCAAACATACGCTGCATTAAAATTAGAAGTGAAAAATGTTCACACTATCGTACTTCATACTGAGGACTATTAAAATGCAAACCCTAAACTCGGTCTCGTAACATCCGTGTTCAACTTGATCGTAATCTGTAGCGACGGAGACCCTCTCTATCTCCTGCAGTTTCTCCGACAAGTCCTTACTTAGTTGCTCTGAGTCTACATCCATCTCACTTGTGGGGGGGAATCCGGCGTCTGGAAATATATAATAGTTTAGATTTTAGACGAGTGTTTTTAGGGTTACGTACCCGAAGGGTGCCAAACGGGACCCTATTACTAAGCCGAGGTTCATTGATTAAATGATAGATGGCGCCGTCACCCTTTTTGTGCAGAGGTTCATTGGTGAGCTGATAGATGGCGCTAATAATAGCTTGTCAATCTTTTGTACCATGTTTTTAAGGGTACATAACATGTAGTGGTAAGGAACCCTCTGTGCGCAATTCAAACTTGCAGTTGGCCAAATTATTTCTACGGAATGGGCTTACGCTTGGCCATAACTGCGCTTGATAAGACCTAAGATGGAGCGCGCTCCATATAGCGGGAGTCACTCGTTTTTTTTTTATTATTTAGCATTTACACATTTAACAGTTCATGCTATACAGCCGCTGCCGAAAACCTAATTGGTTTATCTGATAGCGGCGGTCGTTCTCACATAACTTTGTTTTATTACAAAGGAGGTTAAGCAGCACGAAGCAGTTGAAGCTGTTATCAATCAGTCATCGACGGAAGTTGGTAACGGTCGGATGACTGGCACTACGCAACAGCCTGCAACCACTTTCCCGGTACGGCTACTGATGACGTCACGCCGGAACACGACGAGTCGCTTCATGGGAGCGGTGAAAAGCCAAGGCCGAAGTCAACCACCAGTAAGAGTGTACAGTTCGTTTTCTCAAATAGTTAATAATAATGTGGCCGCCAACCTGGCCTCTCATAAACAACTAGACACACAGTCTCTAAGAAAAGTTCGTCAGAAAGCGTACGAACGGCGACGTGCATAGTAGCAAAAATGCATTCAACCAAATTAAGACGTTATTACGTTAAAGATGCAATGTCTGTTGTACGCAGTCGTCATTCGATCTTGTCACGTCGTAGCGGTGACAAGATGTATTGCGGACACTTTTTGAGCGAAATTGTGAGTCTAGTTGTTTATGCCCCCAGCACATCCCGAAAGGCAGCGTTGGCTATGTCCACCTACAGTTGTGTATCTGACGGTTTTTTTTCGAAATTATTACGGAACAAGGATTATGATTACTAATATATGTATAATAATTTTAATATTCCGTAGTTTTATTTATTGTTGTTTATTCAAAATTTGAATTCAATAAATGATTAATGTATTTTATTTTCACTTAGTTTCCAAAATAGCGTTTGGTTGTACTGCAAACTGTTTGAGCAAACGAACTGTTTTAGGATATTAAAACCGCGGCAGATTAAAATATTAGGTTGAAACGTCGCGGGCGCCACCTGCCAGCCTAATCAGCCTAGTAGTTTTGAATGAGGCAGACGAAAAGGAAAGAAAGTAACCCACCGCAATGGTCAAGTCCTCAACACTCAAGCTAGGAGTATGCAGCTGTGACAAACTGCCCAAGTGCAGCGCCCCACTAAACATTAGTTCCGTCGTGTCTTGAGACTCTTGCTCTTTGACTGATGCGGTGTCCGACATGTGGCTCATTACCGATGTTATTGCGCTTGCTGAACCTGTCAAACATAATGTTGTAATAGTAGTTTATCTCACCTCATATCCTAAAATCCCCATTACGAACTCAAAACTACTGGCATATTGAAAAATATTTTTCATGAACGTCGCTAAAAAATTAAATTATAGTATAGATGTCCGAACAACGTAATTCTATAAAAAAACTTTTTCTGAGATTATAGTACAACTAGGAAGGCAAAGGGAAATTAGCCCATGCACCCATGTCTGTGGTTTAATATCAAATACCAATGAGGTTTTTATATGATGTTCTCCAATACATACAAAATAGTAAAGAGGTTACAGTTCAAATTTATTTTCGGCCAGGTATTGTCTATGGCTTATGGCGCGTTGGACTCGGTCTGTCAATGGATGAACTGTTTGTTGCGCCGTAGTTTTCGAGGAAATGTATTTATTACTTACAGTGGTTTTATGGATCAAAATAATTATTTTGCCCTAAAATTACTAACAGCAGTGATGGTGATGATAATTTGACTCCACCTGACATTCTGGAAATAACGACGGAAATTACGAACACTTTTAGAACGAGCTTTACAAGAAAAATCAAAAATGGCTAACGACAAATTTTATCATGACACAATTTCCTTCTGTCTTATATATTTTTATCCTTTAATCCTGAAATTGAATCCTGGCCCGAGGAATTTTTTAAAATTCTTGTCCTTACATTTGTTTCTAATTTATCTTTTCTGGTTTGTAATGCACTCTAATAATAATATTCAGAGTATTCCAAAGCGATGGATTTCGCAATAAAAACATAATCTCAAAATAATACTATTGGTTTGACCCATAAAACCACTGTAAATAATAATTTACACGTAAGCTATGGCGCCAAAATCCAACAGTCCGACACGCATGTGTACGCGTTGCGCGCGCCGACAGCCATAGACAAAGCAGGCCGAAAATAAAATGAAATTGTGACCTCCTTTGTCACGCCGCAATATTATTTAGTACGTGTTAGAGAATATTATATGATAACCTCATTAGTATTTGATATTAAACCTCAGACATGGCTGTTTGGGCTAAGTTGCCTTTGCCTTCCTAGTTACTATCACATGTACTGTAATCTCAGAAAAGGTTTTTTTATAGCAATATATTGTTCGAAGACCTATAGTATAATTTATTTTTTTATTTTTTTAGAGACGTTCATGAACAATATTTTTCACTATGCCAGTAGTTTTGAGTTCATAGTGCGGATTTTACGATATGGGGTTAGATAAAGAATCATACGACATGGGAGTCTTAAAGTACGCGTTGACTGGCTCGCACCAACCGCAACGGACTAGTTTTCCATAAAAGTATGCCTTAAAAATAATGTTATTTTTATGGGTTATGCATCAAAACCCTTCTAGCTTCTACCACAAAAAATCTACTCAAACCGGGGACCATTAAAAATTATATTCCTTCTCAATGTCTTTGAAATAATTGAATTGTCTTCACATCGTCTTCTCATCTTTCATATCACTGAGAAAGTGTAAATTCGGTTGCATAAATATTTTTATTTAGAATACTAGTAATATTATTAATATAAAACACAAATAGGACATTAATTTTCAATATATTTCGGCCGTCATATAGGACCTTCTTACAATAATAAGTGAAAATAACTATAAGGTATCAGGATCATGTATCGTTAACTGATCACAATAAAGAAGAAAAAGATATTTTTTGTTCATATAATTTTTTCACTTCCCAGTTCAAAGTAGTTCAATTAGCTGACTCAATAACTATGAAATAGCAAAAAAAAAATCGCACAATTTTTTTTTTTCTTTGGAAAGTGGTCCATTAGCAACATTAACGATCTCTTACATTTTTTACACTTCACTTTGAACTGTAGGACCTTTTATGTATATAGGGGCTTTTATCAGACGAATGAAAGAAAGTGTCACAACAAATGTTGTATAAATCTAAATCATAAATATGTTATAATGTAAGTCTAATTCGTATTATAATCGAAGTCGTGGGGTTAAGTGTATACCTAAAGGAAGGGTCTTTTATAAAATTTAAGTCTATGATTTTTTATAGTCGGATAACACCCGAGGCACCTAATGATACATTGCCACCTAATTTACTAACTTATCCACGGATTTTACAACTTATCACCATTTTTCGTTTTACAGCTTCAACACAACCTCCTCAAAAAATATCATTCAAGCTTCAATAGACAACATCATATATTGCATGAAAAATAAGCACCGGAGCTAATGCAAAAATAAAATTTACGTTGGATAGATAAATTTAAAGACCAAAATTACCATAATTTACTAGGTTCGTTATTTTTTTGGAAATAAATGTTTGATATAACCACAAAATTTAATGCTTTAATTTACTATTTGATGATAATTTTAGATAAATTTCACGACAATTAATGTAAGATGAGTTATATTTTAAACGTACTGAGTTGTAAAATTAGAAGGTAATAAAATTAATGTTTGGGTGCTATATATTAATATTTTAGAAGTTAGCTGCTTGAATGCATGTCACAAATTTAGATGCTAAAAAATAACCACCATGCTGAGTTATATTTATAGTGGCTTAAATAGAAGATAACTAGAAGCTAAGATAGTATTATTCAGACGCGCGTTGATTGTGGCTGACTTAGTAATTTAGAAGGCAATTTAGATTTTTAGAAGCGAATAATGGTATTAAAAAGAAGTCTGTTTAATTACATGCCAAATCGAAACATTGAAAACACTCACTAATATTCCGACTGTGTCCTTTCACTCTCATTCTAGTGTCCAAATTGACCAATGTTGGATGTTTCTCCAGTAAAACCTTCTTGTATTCGCCAGTACTCTCGAGACAGCAGTACCGTGAGGCATTCCATTATAGAGTTTTGTATGTTGTGCTCGATCGTACTCTGTTCTATGTAAAAATATTGTCTGTTAAATAGGTGACTAATGTGTGGCGCGCATGTAACTTGGTGGCTAGGGATGAGCTTATTTATGAATTTAAGTTCAAGTTCAATTGCATTTGAATTTGCATTTGCCATATACACAGATGTTGGTAGTATAATGACACCCTGTTTGGGTACAGCAACATAGCTTAAAATTACGTATACATTCTTAATTAACTTAATATTTATATAACATACCAACTAGCTCTTAGGTGTAATAACATTAGTTTTACTTATCACTACAAAATAATATTCTTAACTTAGGTTTATATTACACAATCTTGGGGTGTAAATTAACCCTAGGTACCTAGCTTAATAATAATAAAATGAAATTAAATAATACTGAAGCTCAGTCAAAGTTTATCATTCTGATATTCAGTAATGCTATAGTAACATTTCTTGATAAGGAATTGTTTCAGCTCTTTTACAAATTTTAAGTAGTTTGTTTCGGGTTTTAAACAGGTCGGTAATTTATTATAAATTTTAATTGACATAACAAACGGACTAGTGGAATGACTGGTGAGGTTGGAGGTAGGTAACATTAATCTGTTTTTATGTCGCAATGAATAGTTTATAGGTATGTCATGCCGTGTTGTGTAAAAAATTGGGTGGTTTTTAACAAATTTACATACCTCTAAGATATATATACAGGGCAGGGTCAAAGAGTTTTTGAATAATTATACTGAGTCTACCACGTACCTAGTCAATGTAAAGACTGTCCTCTTTATCTATCGACTACAAATAGCGTAATTTATTTTATTAAAAATAGTCTATTTTTGAATTTACTTCTAATTCACTAGATCTTTCTGTCTTATATTTTACGATCAATACGAAAATCTTGTAGTAACACTTCTAAAAATTAAATAATCCAATATTGTAATTTTAATAAAAAATTGACTTATTCTGATTCATTTCAACTTTAGTAATAACAAATGCTGTGGGCTGAAGGAAGGCTTTCTCTTAATAGGCTTGCTCTCTTCCTTTTCAACCATCTCTTGCTCAGGCAGTGACAGTATTGTAGTTTTGGAAAGGAAAACTCATATAATATTGATATTTATTACTAATAATAAAGTAAAAAAGTCGTATCTATACATTGATTATACCGTATTCGCGAAATTTTAAATGAAATGCGTTATTAAATATTGCAGTTTTATTTTTACAAATTATTTGAGTAAACTAACTGTATTTTAGGGTTATTTTAAATAAATAAATTACAGGTATTAGAGATACAGATAAGGGAGACGTGCCGCCGCGCCGCACTGTAGAAGCTGAAATCTAGTTACCTCCAAATAATCCTGTACGGAGAACAGATCGTTTTCAGCGAAGCTCGATATGTTATGAACTTGGAAGACGGCTTTGATCACTCCAAACCATCCGAGTGTCACGTTGCTTTATGGTATTTCTGGCCACAGTTTGTCTATAAACATAAATAGAGAGCACAGTAAATTATTTATACTTAATTATGTTTACTAAATGTAGTAAGCGTGTGAATGTGGTCCACGGTGCTGTAGCCTTTTCGAAACCCAGCCTGCTCTGGTGGTTGGAAGTCATCGAATCGTTGGGCGAGACGATTCGTGATAACTCTTGAGAACAGCTTGTAGGTGTGGCTCAGGAGCGCAATTGGTCTATAGTTCTTAAGTAAGATTTTGTCCCCTTTTTTGAAGAACAAAATGACCAGACTCCTGCTCCACTCCTTTGGCGTAGTACCTGTGCGAATGACGGCATTAAAGAGGTCCTGTAGCTGTCCGAGTATAGGGTAACCTCCAGCTTTCAGGAGTTCAGTTGTGATGCCGTCCTCGCCCGGCGCCTTATTGTTTTTCAGCTGTTCAAGAGCTATCCTAATCTCACCCATTTCGACATCCGGGAGTTCATCGGTGTAGTGGCGGACTAGAGGTGCACGTTTGTCGTCTTTATCGCGAGCAGTTGGCTTGGGAGCGTGTGAAGAATATAGGAGCCCATAAAATTTCTCGATTTCGGCGAGGATCTCTGGCCTAGAGGTAACGGTTCTATAGTCAGATGTCTTCAGCTTCGTCAGATTAGTCCTTCCTAACTGCTGGGCAAAAACTTTTGAGCCTTTGTTTCGCTTGATCGCGTCTTCAATGACGCGAGTGTTATGTTGGCGCAGGTCAAAACGAATTTGCCTTTTAACGCGCTTGTTAAGAAGGGAGTAATCTGCAGAATCTGAATCTGAAGACATTTCCCGTCTCTGCCTCATCAGGTCCAGAGTTCCACTCGAAATTTTGGACTCCTTAGTCTTTCGCTCCGGCTTAAAATAAGCCCTGCCTACCTCGCGCACGACATTTGTGAAATTGTTAGCAAGCTGGTCAACGTCCTCAGTGGTTTCTAACAGGGCAAATCGGTTCTGAAGTTCCATTTGGAACTTTTCGGATCCCACAGCGGTTTGGCGCAGAGAAGGGCGGAGCGTAGGTTTCATCAAACGGTTTCTCTCAAGCTGTAAGTCGATATTCAAGATGCTTCGGACAAGTCGGTGATCGCTACCGGTACAAAACCTGTTGATCACGGATACATCTTGAATTATGTGCTTTTGATCCGTCATTATGAAGTCTATCTCATTTTTAGTCTTACCATCAGGGCTTCGCCAGGTCCACTTCCTTTGAGGCTTCTTTTTGAAGAATGAATTCATCAAATAGAGCCCCTGGCTTTCAAGGAAACTAACCAGCATCTGGCCCCGAGGGTTTCTGCAGCCATAACCGTATGGTCCGATTACCGATTCACCACACTCTTGTACTCCCACTTTGGAGTTGAAGTCCCCCATAACAACGGTAAAATGTGTCTTGGTGGTGTTATGTCTGGCCTTTGATATGTCATCATAGACGGCCTCGACTACATCATCGGAGTCGCTCGACGTGGGGGCATACACTTGAATGACTTTAAGAGAATATCTCTTGTTAAGTCTAAGAACAAGATATGCCACCCGAGTAGAGACACTACCGATTTCTAACACGTTGCTAGTGAGGTCTTTGTTGACCAGCATGCCAACTCCACCGACAGACAATTGATCGCCCTCTCGATAGTAGAGCAGGTGTCCTGACTCTAGGGTTATGGTTTCCTCACCTGATCGTCGGACTTCCGATAGCCCCAGAATATGCCAGTTGATTCTACCTAACTCTGACTCGAGCTCAGCGAGGTGTCTGTCTTCCCGTAACGTCCGTGTATTATACGTCGCCAAAAAAAGTCGTCGGTGTTGGTGGCCACTCAACCGGAGACTCTTAGCACCCCCTGCCCCACCGTTACCACGACCGCCACCGTAATCGGGAATAGTGGGGCTGCCGGGGACTGGGGGCCGTTTATTTTTTGTGTACATCATCATTGGGAAGAGATGCCCATACTCACACACGCTGGGCAGGCGGGTTGGTGAGCGCGGTGCCAGAACCTCTCGCACTAGTGACGCCGCTGCCCGTCACTAGTCTGTTTATTTAAGGTCTGGCAATTCGGGATGGATATACCGCCATCACACGGTCCCAGGCTTGGTGGGCTACCTGGATTTGTGCCTGTCTGCGAGCTGTCCTCTTACTCTCCCCCGAATAACTTCAGGGGCGATTTGCGAGTAAGATGGTGGTACCTCCACAGTCGAGCCCGGCATCAGCTCTACCACCTAAAAAGGTTATACAGAAAACCCAAGAGTATAATCAGCCCTTATGTCTAGCGTTTGTGGACTACGAGAAAGCCTTCGACTCCATCGAAACTTGGTCTGTTCTACAGTCCTTGCAGCGTTGCCAAGTTGACTGGCGTTACGTGGAGTTGTTGAAATGTCTGTATGACTCCGCTACGATGTCCGTCCAAGTACAGGGTGTACAAACAAGACCGATACATCTTCAGCGCGGCGTGAGACAGGGAGATGTTATTTCTCCAAAACTGTTTACCGCCGCGCTGGAGGACGTCTTTAAAACACTAGACTGGAGTGGACGAGGCATAAACGTAAACGGAGAGTACATTTCACATCTTCGCTTTGCCGATGACATCGTCATAATGGCGGAATCGCTGCAGGAACTAGAGGAAATGATGCGCGGCCTTGGCGATTCTTCGAGACGAGTGGGCCTGCGGATGAATTTGGATAAGACTAAGGTCATGTCCAACTGTCACGTCATCCAAGGGCCAATAACCGTCGACAATGTCAGCATCGAAGTTGTTCAAAAATATGTTTATCTGGGTCAAGTCATACAGCTGGATAAAAACAACTTCGACGCCGAGGCTGACAGAAGAATATGCTTGGGTTGGGCAGCATTCGGAAAGTTGCGTCACATATTTACGTCGCCAATACCGCAGTGCTTAAAGGCTAAGATGTTCAACCAGTGCGTCCTTCCTGTGATGACGTATGGCGCTGAGACGTAGTCTCTTACAAAGGGTCTGATCCACCGGTTTAAGGTCGCTCAGCGAGCTATGGAGCGGGCTATGCTTGGGGTATCTCTGATGGATAGAATCCGAAATGAGGAGATCCGTCGGAGATCTAAAGTAACCGACATAGCCTGCAGAATCAGTAAGTTGAAGTGGCAGTGGGCAGGCCATATTTGTCGCCGACATGATGGCCGTTGGGGCCGAAAGGCTTTAGAATGGAGACCACGTACAGCAAAGCGTAGTGTAGGACGACCTCGTGCCCGCTGGACCGACGACCTGAAAGACGTTGCGGGGGGCGGCTGGATGAGGAGGACGGAGGACCGACATGAGTGGCGAAATTTGGGAAAGGCCTATGTCCAGCAGTGGACGAACACGGGCTGATGGATGGATGGATGGAAATGTAGTAAAAAACTCGGCTCGATCCTTTGACACATGGTCTGACAGGCTATGCTAAGCGGAAGTGTCTCAATACTATAAGCCAAGGTATTATCAAGACTTAGTGTTGCTTTATCGCATCACAACAGCATTGCATACCTTTCAACCCTTGACCTTTAAATGTCCTTGAGATCATCGAAATAAAGTCGGTAACTGAGGCATCTATTTGAACAATTTTTTCTCGACACATTCAAATTCTATAAACAATAACTTCCACATAGCTTAGCCTGCTTAGCACTTTAAATAGTTAAGGCGGATGCGATAACTCTCGATCCCAAACGCACAACTTATGATTGTTTTTTTTTTATATTTTTAAATATAAAGTATTCAACAAATGTGATTTATGGCATTACGCGAACATAATTAATATCAATTAGGCAAAGTTGTGTTATTTTATGCATCACTTAAAGTGTAAATGATCGTGCACAAAAATTTAATTGTAATTGTGTCTGTAATGTATTTCATGTCTGTTAAATAAATAAATAAATAATAATAAACAGGCTTTAAAATTGTTGATAGTTGAGATTGTCGGCACTTGGTGGAATTTATCAAACATTGTTGTGATAAAAAAACACTTGTACTTTTCCACAGATAATATTTAATTCTACACTACCCAACCGGTTTCACTATATAAGCATCATCAGGGGCTTTTTAATTACATAATTTTATATATAATTATTTATTTAAACAATCTTTCTGCTGCTAGATGTCCGTGCAATAAACGATATAAATAACTTGCGGGTAGATTGAATACGCATGACAGACAAACCTAAGATTAAAATGTTTACTGAATTCACCGTTTTGTTAAAGATAGCTGATAGTGTGTTTGGCATTCCGCATTTTGACTAAACGTTGCGTAAGAGTTGGGTATGCATCAAACAGTTGTCAAAGGGATGTCACTCTAAAAAAACTGAAAAATTCCCGAGAAAGTCGGGAAAATAAAATTTATGACGAATAAAGTTAAAGACAAATTCTAATGACGTTGCATAAATCCCTCGTTGAACCCATAATTGACTATGGACTAAGCAGCTATGGCCGAACTTTTAAATCATATTTAGATCCCCTTTTATCTCTCCAAATTAGAATCTTAAAAAGAATCGTTGGCCCAAAAATCAAAGAACGATTTAGAAAAAATTTCACTGGCATATTTAAGTACTGTGGAGTTTTACCGGTTAATTTAAAATTTAAATATCTTTTGCTTCGAGATCATTACTTCAATTTAGATATACAACAGCCAATCTCTCATAAAATATACACCAGACAAATTGCAAAAAAACATTTGTATATAACCAAGACCACTAACTTCTATGGTGATCGTACTACTTCACAACTTATATCCAAATTAATAAACAGCATCCCAACGGACCTGAGACAAAATATCACGCACAAAAATCTTAAGACAAAATTAAAAGATTTCTTTTTCTCAACTTTACAAATTTAAACAACCTGTAAATCATTCACCAAGCTTGAAAATAGCTTATATTTTTTAAACTAAGATATTTCCCATTGTATTCGACTTCACCTTCCTTTGTATGAATACAAGCTTATCCGTGAAGCCATCACATTCAATTATGCGCTCTAATGATAAGACATTAGAAACATCCGGACGCCACGGATATGTTTGTCATTCTAATATAAAATAATTATGTAGGTAACTCAGTATTTTTTAAAATGAACACGAATTTGTAAAGATACAACAAGTCTTGCAACAATGTTCACACATGTCAGTCGTCTCATGTACATTTAATACGACTTTAACTTTGATTATCTACTTTCATTTCATGTTTGTATTTGTGTGGTAGACTTAAATAACACCGCACACAAACCTCTAAGGGTTTAAGCGGTGTATACTATTGTAATATTTGTACAACTATCAGTGTGTGAAATAAATAAAATAAATAAGAAAAAATGTCAAAGGTTATCTCAAATTGTCAATCAAAAAATCAATTTAAAATTGTTGTGCACGATAATTTACAACGTAATGTAGAAAGTAGGTTTATGTATCTATTTTACAAAATAAACTATTTGATTTGAATCGATAATGCATAAAATAACACAACGACATCCATCGCATCCAACTTAAGTATTTCAAAGTAAATCCGGTCTCCAAATTATAAGTCGTTTGCGGTGGCAATTTGGATATTTACTAATAAAGGTATTCGTTACATAATTTTTTCAATTAATCGACGATAAATTACGTAAAAACGCAACATTGCTTTTTATTAGTATTTTTCTTTAAGTATATTTACTATTATGTTATATTTTATTTTCAGATTTTAGTACCAGTATAGTTAAACAGCAGATCCTTCGAGTTTGGGCTCATTTGATTGGTCTTTATAAGCACTTTGGTAAAACATGGAAACCAGGGTCTGATGATGGGACTGGAAGATGGGTACAGGATCTCCTCAACGGACAAAAGCAGACTCTTCGAGTTTGGGCTTATTTGATTGGTCATTATTAGCACTTTGGTAAAACATGGTGACCAGGGTCTGATGATGGGTCTGGAAGATGTGTACAGGATCTCCTCAACGGACAACAGCAGACCCTTCGAGTTTGGGCTTATTTGATTGGTCTTTATGAGCACTTTGGTAAAACGTGGTGACCATGGTCTGGTGATGGGACTGGAAGGTGGGTACGGGATCTCCTCAACGGACAACAGCAGACCCTTCATGTTTGGGCTTATTTGATTGGTCTTTATTAGAACTTTGGTAAAACATGGTGACCATTGCATACCTATATTGTCGTTCAAAAAATCATATTCTTTTGTTTTCAAAAAAAGACCGTAATAAGGATAATATAATTTCCAGAAGACTGTAATAAGTAGTAGTACTTGTTTTTTGTCGCCCTAAAAAACTTAACCTAGAATAACAACCAATATTACTATAGCATCTATATTGTTGATATATATATGTGTTTTTAGGGTTCCGTAAACGTACTGTGCGGTGGTACAGAACCCCTTGCGCGAGTCCGTCGCGCACTTCGCAAAATTTATACCGAAGAATATTTCCGATTTTATTAATTATGACGTCGAAATTAAAATATTATAGATTAGGAATTTTATGAATTAGGACCCGAGATAAGACTTTATTACAGAAAATACATATATTTTGCACAAAAACAAAACAAAAATTATCTATCGCAACCTACATACAGGCCGAAACTTGATACCGAAATCTAGAGTGACTTGAGTAAAATTGCTTACCGGTTTCACTTTAGGTTGTATGATAATATAAATGTATAAAACATTTATTAAGACACTAATTTGCGCGTTCACTTTTCACACTACATTAGAAAAAAGTCCAAAAAGACACCTCAAAAATAAACATTTAAAAAATACACGATTACAAACACGAAGACTTCTTGCAAAAGCGGCCGAGTAAACATTTAAAAAAGTAAGGTATATATTATTATTCGAGAGACGATTTTTGGTGTTGAGGAGATGATGATGATGATGTTTCTGTGCCGCAATTGCTAAGAATTGTTAAGGCGGTGTAGCTGAGGGTCCCTTAGGAGAGGTGAGGGGTTGGAGAGGGGTGCGCTAAGGATTACCTTTGTGTGGTGCGCAGCTGTTTGCACCAACTTCAGTGTGAAAAGGCGTCTGGAAGTCGGGAAAATGACGCAAGCTTCAGCCGACACCCCGAGACCCGGTGCTATGCTATTACTCTTAGCGTTTGCAATCTTTTATGACATTGACATGTCAAAGCTGTATAGATCTACCTATGTGTATGGATAAAGCTGCATCGATTCTGTATTGTTCTGTGACGTATTATCTCTCTCTCCTTCAGGTAAAGAGGCTCTTGTTACAAAATAATATCCAAACGCAACTTCACTTTCATCACTTTTTGAGTGAGATTGTGAGTCTAGTTGTTTATGAGAGGTCAATGCTAAGAGCACTAAAAGATTACTGTCCGGAAACTGATGGATTCTGAGAGTGGGGATAGGTACTCGTATCTTTTGTTTATTTGTTCGTATAATTTCAGCATCGTGTGTTAGAGTCCTCGTATCATAGTACAGACGGACCCCAGGTTGACAGGATACTTATACGGGAAGTTATTGTAGCGCTATTTATGGTGACTTTCGTTTATACAGCCAAATTCATACTCGAGACTCAAGTTTCAATGACCCTGTTTGAAAAATCTTTTTTGTTCTAGTTTATTTTACACTAGTTCAAGAACAACCTAGACTCGCTTAGCATCCATCCATCCATCAGCCTGTTTCGTCCACTGCTGGACATAGGCCTTTCCGAGATTTCGCCACTCTTGGCGGTCCTCCTAGAAGAAATGCCCGTACAAACACACGCTGGGCAGGCGGGTTGGTGAGCGCGGTGCCGAAACCCTCGCACCAGTGACGCCGCTGCCCGTCACCAGTCTGTTTTATATAAGGCCCGGCAATTGGGGATGGATATACCGCCATCCATCGGTCCCAGGCAATGGTGGGCCGCCTGGCTTTGCCTGAGAGCTGTTCTCTTACTCTCCCCCGAATAACTTCAGGGGATTTTGCGAGTAGGATGGTGGTACCTCCACAGTCGAGCCCGGCATTAGCTCTACCACCTTTAAATGCGCTTTGTATAGGAAGTCTAAATTTTATTTTGCGTATTTCACAGAAAGTGTAATGAACCTCTTGGTCCTGACCACTTACCGAGTCTCCAGAATGAGTTTGGCTACATAAACGAAAGTCACATCATAGCCGTGAAAATCGCTAACAAACTGTAAACATCGCGTCACGTAATAATTTGACCAAGTGCGAGTTAGACTCGCGCACAAAGGGTTCCGTACCATCCGTAAAACGTTGTGGTGAATAAGAAGAAAGCCACATCAACAACGGTCGTAGTCGGAGTCGGACGGAGCCGGTGATACGCACCAGCTGCGCAAATCACGCACCCACCTCTCGAGCTGTACAACTCCTAAATGACATGCTCGCTCAGTTACCAGAAGACAAACTGCTGACAAACTTTATACGTCTAGGCTACATATAGTGAATTTTTGAAGTCATTCTCTGTGAATATACCGGGTGTAAATAGAATGAAACGACATATTCTACCGAGCCTACTGAACCACTTTTCCCAAGAGTCATACCCACGGACACCCTTAGTTTAGGAAATAATTGAGTTCCAAACAAAAGTGCGTGAACCCTAACGCACCTACATACTGGCGAGTTTAGAGAGAGCGTCGACAGTAACAGCTGTTACTTTGCTGCGTTCTAAAATAGACCTTCCTCCTACGAGATAAAGTATTTGAGTTACAGTTGAATATCTTTTTCTCTGAAGATTTTCGCGGGTTTTTTTTTAACAGTTGTTCAGTATGATCAATAGAGTATGTGGTTTTATTTAATGGTCGCACTCTATTTACACCCGGTATTTAACTTATTAAGTACCATGATGTGTTAGTGATAAACTGTTTTGTATTATTTTGACTTGTAACGCTTTAGGTTATGCTGTAATGTTACTTGTTATAAATAAATAAATTAAGGCTACAAAAATCAAGCCACTAAAATGGTAGCACCTGACAAAAACTGTGGCACCTTTGCGTACGGGACCCTACTTTGTATTATTTTCTGTTTTATTTTAGAGTATGTCGTACAATCTGAACTTGTATGTATGTATGTTTATTTTTGGCGGGCTCGGTTTCCGCATCCAGTCTCTTACTTGGACCTTTGTGCCTGGAAGTGTATGGAGCTAGCTATTCTAGCCAGCCTAGCTCACGCCAGAATCCCAAGAGGCGACCTAGGTCACCACAGCTCTGGCGGAGCGTCCCCAGTTCACCGAGGATCTTAGCCCGTTGGGTTGACACCTACGCAATCTATAGCCACGTGGGTCGGCGTTTCTTCGGCCTCCATGCAGGCTCTGCACAAAGGGCTGTCCGTTAGACCTACTATATTATAAAAATGTTTATTAATTCAATTCAATTCATTTATTTCAGCCAGCAAAAAGCCATATAACACACGCAGTATCTACAATAATGTTAGTAATAAAAATATATCTAAGATTGAAAACTGCTTAACCTATTATTAGTAACATAATAACATAATCCTATATTTACATATTTTTATTTTTAAGTACATGAATCATAGTACAATGGTTCATGTATTGAAAATCGAACCTGCTCGCGAACATGCTCAGGATACCATTGGCGCTGGCGCTGCGCTGGCCCGAACTCTGCCTACCAGGGATGCGCACCGTTTGCGCATGGTCGCGTAGAAGCAATCTACTCGCGCTTCCGCGAACATTTCCGACGCACTACAGAACCGGGGAAGCGTTTATTTAAAGTATACTGTGCCAGTACGCATTCATACTGTACTAGTGCAGTATACTTTCAAGAGCGAAAATAAAATATATCTCTTGAAGGTATACTCGATTTATGCGCGATACTCGAGTATAGTTTCCACCTCATCGGGTAATAAAGAAGTTCAGAAACTATACTAGCAAAATCAATTTGACTAATCTTAGACTTTTGAATATTTGAATGAGATATTGTAAGCATGATTTTAAATTAGTTTTAGTTGTAATATCGCTATAAAGCTAATTTTGCACATGAAATTCTATCTCCAGTTTTGGAGATGTTTTTAAAATTATTCCGTATTTCATTTCGGTGGCGCAAAAATGCTTAAAGAATGCTCCGCCTTGATCGCTGACACAATCACAGTATGCTGAATCAATGCACATTTCTTTTGAAGTAAACTCCAATAAAATATCATTTTCGTACACTCTAATTATTTGGTTCAGTCTGTGGACATCTCCTACAACTTTTAATATGCTTAAAGAATGCTCCGCCTTGATCGCTGACACAATCACAGTATGCTGAATCAATGCACATTTCTTTTGAAGTAAACTCCAATAAAAATCATTTTCGTACACTCTAATTATTTGGTTCAGTCTGTGGACATCTCCTACAACTTTTAATATGCTTAAAGAATGCTCCGCCTTGATCGCTGACACAATCACAGTATGCTGAATCAATGCACATTTCTTTTGAAGTAAACTCCAATAAAAAATCAGTTTCGTACACTCTAATTATTTGGTTCAGTCTGTGGACATCTCCTACAACTTTTAATATGCTTAAAGAATGCTCCGCCTTGATCGCTGACACAATCACAGTATGCTGAATCGATGCACATTTCTTTTGAAGTAAACTCCAATAAAAAAACATTTTCGTACACTCTAATTATTTGGTTCAGTCTGTGGACATCTTCTACAACTTTTAATATTCTTAAAGAATGCTCCGCCTTGATCGCTGACACAATCACAGTATGCTGAATCAATGCACATTTCTTTTGAAGTAAACTCCAATAAAAATCATTTTCGTACACTCTAATTATTTGGTTCAGTCTGTGGGCATTTTCTACAACTTTAATATGCTTAAAGAATGCTCCGCCTTGATCGCTGACACAATCACAGTATGCTGAATCAATGCACATTTCTTTTGAAGTAAACTCCAATAAAATATCATTTTCGTACACTCTAATTATTTGGTTCAGTCTGTGGACATTTTCTACAACATTTAATATGCTTAAAGAATGCTCCGCCTTGATCGCTGACACAATCACAGTATGCTGAATCAATGCACATTTCTTTTGAAGTAAACTCCAATAAAAATCATTTTCGTACACTCTAATTATTTGGTTCAGTCTGTGGACATTTTCTACAACTTTAATATGCTTAAAGAAAGCTCCGCCTTGATCGCTGACACAATCACAGTATGCTGAATCAATGCACATTTCTTTTGAAGTAAACTCCAATAAAAATCATTTTCGTACACTCTAATTATTTGGTTCAGTCTGTGGACATCTTCTACAACTTTTAATATTCTTAAAGAATGCTCCGCCTTGATCGCTGACACAATCACAGTATGCTGAATCAATGCACATTTCTTTTGAAGTAAACTCCAATAAAAATCATTTTCGTACACTCTAATTATTTGGTTCAGTCTGTGGGCATTTTCTACAACTTTAATATGCTTAAAGAATGCTCCGCCTTGATCGCTGACACAATCACAGTATGCTGAATCAATGCACATTTCTTTTGAAGTAAACTCCAATAAAATATCATTTTCGTACACTCTAATTATTTGGTTCAGTCTGTGGACATTTTCTACAACATTTAATATGCTTAAAGAATGCTCCGCCTTGATCGCTAACACAATCACAGTATGCTGAATCAATGCACATTTCTTTTGAAGTAAACTCCAATAAAAATCATTTTCGTACACTCTAATTATTTGGTTCAGTCTGTGGACATTTTCTACAACTTTAATATGCTTAAAGAATGCTCCGCCTTGATCGCTGACACAATCACAGTATGCTGAATCAATGCACATTTCTTTTGAAGTAAACTCCAATAAAATATCATTTTCGTACACTCTAATTATTTGGTTCAGTCTGTGGACATTT
This sequence comes from Ypsolopha scabrella, assembly GCA_910592155.1. Taxonomy (NCBI): domain Eukaryota; kingdom Metazoa; phylum Arthropoda; class Insecta; order Lepidoptera; family Ypsolophidae; genus Ypsolopha; species Ypsolopha scabrella. Next base: position 15,558,864 of record OU342985.1, read on the forward strand.
TCTACAACATTTAATATGCTTAAAGAATGCTCCGCCTTGATCGCTGACACAATCACAGTATGCTGAATCAATGCACATTTCTTTTGAAGTAAACTCCAATAAAAATCATTTTCGTACACTCTAATTATTTGGTTCAGTCTGTGGACATCTCCTACAACTTTTAATATTCTTAAAGAATGCTCCGCCTTGATCGCTGACACAATCACAGTATGCTGAATCAATGCACATTTCTTTTGAAGTAAACTCCAATAAAATATCATTTTCGTACACTCTAATTATTTGGTTCAGTCTGTGGACATTTTCTACAACATTTAATATGCTTAAAGAATGCTCCGCCTTGATCGCTGACACAATCACAGTATGCTGAATCAATGCACATTTCTTTTGAAGTAAACTCCAATAAAAATCATTTTCGTACACTCTAATTATTTGGTTCAGTCTGTGGACATTTTCTACAACTTTAATATGCTTAAAGAATGCTCCGCCTTGATCGCTGACACAATCACAGTATGCTGAATCAATGCACATTTCTTTTGAAGTAAACTCCAATAAAATATCATTTTCGTACACTCTAATTATTTGGTTCAGTCTGTGGACATCTCCTACAACTTTTAATATGCTTAAAGAATGCTCCGCCTTGATCGCTGACACAATCACAGTATGCTGAATCAATGCACATTTCTTTTGAAGTAAACTCCAATAAAAATCATTTTCGTACACTCTAATTATTTGGTTCAGTCTGTGGGCATTTTCTACAACTTTAATATGCTTAAAGAATGCTCCGCCTTGATCGCTGACACAATCACAGTATGCTGAATCAATGCACATTTCTTTTGAAGTAAACTCCAATAAAATATCATTTTCGTACACTCTAATTATTTGGTTCAGTCTGTGGACATTTTCTACAACATTTAATATGCTTAAAGAATGCTCCGCCTTGATCGCTGACACAATCACAGTAGGCTGAATCAATGCACATTTCTTTTGAAGTAAACTCCAATAAAAATCATTTTCGTACACTCTAATTATTTGGTTCAGTCTGTGGACATTTTCTACAACTTTAATATGCTTAAAGAATGCTCCGCCTTGATCGCTGACACAATCACAGTATGCTGAATCAATGCACATTTCTTTTGAAGTAAACTCCAATAAAATATCATTTTCGTACACTCTAATTATTTGGTTCAGTCTGTGGACATTTTCTACAACATTTAATATGCTTAAAGAATGCTCCGCCTTGATCGCTGACACAATCACAGTATGCTGAATCAATGCACATTTCTTTTGAAGTAAACTCCAATAAAAATCATTTTCGTACACTCTAATTATTTGGTTCAGTCTGTGGACATCTCCTACAACTTTTAATATGCTTAAAGAATGCTCCGCCTTGATCGCTGACACAATCACAGTATGCTGAATCAATGCACATTTCTTTTGAAGTAAACTCCAATAAAAATCATTTTCGTACACTCTAATTATTTGGTTCAGTCTGTGGACATTTTCTACAACTTTTAATATGCTTAAAGAATGCTCCGCCTTGATCGCTGACACAATCACAGTATGCTGAATCAATGCACATTTCTTTTGAAGTAAACTCCAATAAAAAATCATTTTCGTACAATCTAATTATTTGGTTCAGTCTGTGGACATCTCCTACAACTTTTAATATGCTTAAAGAATGCTCCGCCTTGATCGCTGACACAATCACAGTATGCTGAATCAATGCACATTTCTTTTGAAGTAAACTCCAATAAAAATCATTTTCGTACACTCTAATTATTTGGTTCAGTCTGTGGACATCTTCTACAACTTTTAATATGCTCAAAGAATGCTCCGCCTTGATCGCTGACACAATCACAGTATGCTGAATCAATGCACATTTCTTTTGAAGTAAACTCCAATAAAAAATCATTTTCGTACACTCTAATTATTTGGTTCAGTCTGTGGACATTTTCTACAACTTTTAATATGCTTAAAGAATGCTCCGCCTTGATCGCTGACACAATCACAGTATGCTGAATCAATGCACATTTCTTTTGAAGTTAACTCCAATAAAAATCATTTTCGTACACTCTAATTGTTTGGTTCAGTCTGTGGACATTTTCTACAACTTTTAATATGCTTAAAGAATGCTCCGCCTTGATCGCTGACACAATCACAGTATGCTGAATCAATGCACATTTCTTTTGAAGTAAACTCCAATAAAAAATCATTTTCGTACACTCTAATTATTTGGTTCAGTCTGTGGACATCTCCTACAACTTTTAATATGCTTAAAGAATGCTCCGCCTTGATTGCTGACACAATCACAGTATGCTGAATCAATGCACATTTCTTTTGAAGTAAACTCCAATAAAAAATCATTTTCGTACACTCTAATTATTTGGTTCAGTCTGTGGACATCTCCTACAACTTTTAATATGCTTAAAGAATGCTCCGCCTTGATCGCTGACACAATCACAGTATGCTGAATCAATGCACATTTCTTTTGAAGTAAACTCCAATAAAAAATCATTTTCGTACACTCTAATTATTTGGTTCAGTCTGTGGACATCTCCTACAACTTTTAATATGCTTAAAGAATGCTCCGCCTTGATCGCTGACACAATCACAGTATGCTGAATCAATGCACATTTCTTTTGAAGTAAACTTCAATAAAAATCATTTTCGTACACTCTAATTATTTGGTTCAGTCTGTGGACATTTTCTACAACTTTTAATATGCTTAAAGAATGCTCCGCCTTGATTGCTGACACAATCACAGTATGCTGAATCAATGCACATTTCTTTTGAAGTAAACTCCAATAAAAAATCATTTTCGTACACTCTAATTATTTGGTTCAGTCTGTGGACATCTCCTACAACTTTTAATATGCTTAAAGAATGCTCCGCCTTGATCGCTGACACAATCACAGTATGCTGAATCAATGCACATTTCTTTTGAAGTAAACTCCAATAAAAATCATTTTCGTACACTCTAATTATTTGGTTCAGTCTGTGGACATCTTCTACAACTTTTAATATGCTCAAAGAATGCTCCGCCTTGATCGCTGACACAATCACAGTATGCTGAATCAATGCACATTTCTTTTGAAGTAAACTCCAATAAAAAATCATTTTCGTACACTCTAATTATTTGGTTCAGTCTGTGGACATTTTCTACAACTTTTAATATGCTTAAAGAATGCTCCGCCTTGATCGCTGACACAATCACAGTATGCTGAATCAATGCACATTTCTTTTGAAGTAAACTCCAATAAAAAATCATTTTCGTACACTCTAATTATTTGGTTCAGTCTGTGGACATCTCCTACAACTTTTAATATGCTTAAAGAATGCTCCGCCTTGATCGCTGACACAATCACAGTATGCTGAATCAATGCACATTTCTTTTGAAGTAAACTCCAATAAAAAATCAGTTTCGTACACTCCAATTATTTGGTTCAGTCTGTGGACATCTCCTACAACTTTTAATATGCTTAAAAAATGCTCCGCCTTGATCGCTGACACAATCACAGTATGCTGAATCAATGCACATTTCTTTTGAAGTAAACTCCAATAAAAATCATTTTCGTACACTCTAATTATTTGGTTCAGTCTGTGGACATTTTCTACAACTTTTAATATGCTTAAAGAATGCTCCGCCTTGATCGCTGACACAATCACAGTATGCTGAATCAATGCACATTTCTTTTGAAGTAAACTCCAATAAAAAATCATTTTCGTACACTCTAATTATTTGGTTCAGTCTGTGGACATCTCCTACAACTTTTAATATGCTTAAAGAATGCTCCGCCTTGATCGCTGACACAATCACAGTATGCTGAATCAATGCACATTTCTTTTGAAGTAAACTCCAATAAAAAATCAGTTTCGTACACTCTAATTATTTGGTTCAGTCTGTGGACATCTCCTACAACTTTTAATATGCTTAAATAATGCTCCGCCTTGATCGCTGACACAATCACAGTATGCTGAATCAATGCACATTTCTTTTGAAGTAAACTCCAATAAAAAATCATTTTCGTACACTCTAATTATTTGGTTCAGTCTGTGGACATCTCCTACAACTTTTAATATGCTTAAAGAATGCTCCGCCTTGATCGCTGACACAATCAGTATGCTGAATCAATGCACATTTCTTTTGAAGTAAACTCCAATAAAAAATCATTTTCGTACACTCTAATTATTTGGTTCAGTCTGTGGACATCTCCTACAACTTTTAATATGCTTAAAGAATGCTCCGCCTTGATCGCTGACACAATCACAGTATGCTGAATCAATGCACATTTCTTTTGAAGTAAACTCCAATAAAAAATCAGTTTCGTACACTCTAATTATTTGGTTCAGTCTGTGGACATCTCCTACAACTTTTAATATGCTTAAAGAATGCTCCGCCTTGATCGCTGACACAATCACAGTATGCTGAATCAATGCACATTTCTTTTGAAGTAAACTCCAATAAAAATCAGTTTCGTACACTCTAATTATTTGGTTCAGTCTGTGGACATCTTCTACAACTTTTAATATGCTTAAAGAATGCTCCGCCTTGATCGCTGACACAATCACAGTATGCTGAATCAATGCACATTTCTTTTGAAGTAAACTCCAATAAAATATCATTTTCGTACACTCTAATTATTTGGTTCAGTCTGTGGACATTTTCTACAACATTTAATATGCTTAAAGAATGCTCCGCCTTGATCGCTGACACAATCACAGTATGCTGAATCGATGCACATTTCTTTTGAAGTAAACTCCAATAAAAAATCATTTTCGTACACTCTAATTATTTGGTTCAGTCTGTGGACATCTTCTACAACTTTTAATATGCTTAAAGAATGCTCCGCCTTGATCGCTGACACAATCACAGTATGCTGAATCAATGCACATTTCTTTTGAAGTAAACTCCAATAAAAAATCATTTTCGTACACTCTAATTATTTGGTTCAGTCTGTGGACATCTCCTACAACTTTTAATATGCTTAAAGAATGCTCCGCCTTGATCGCTGACACAATCACAGTATGCTGAATCAATGCACATTTCTTTTGAAGTAAACTCCAATAAAAATCATTTTCGTACACTCTAATTATTTGGTTCAGTCTGTGGACATTTTCTACAACTTTTAATATGCTGAGATATCTTTTTGACGACAATTTGCAAATTTCGTCTGTCTCCGTCTTGATGCGTCTTTTCAGTTCCCTAACCTGACCTGACAAATGATGAAATTGGACCAGACAGACAATTTTCAATTTGCCGCCAAATCGTAACAAATGAATGAAATATATACATATAGTATAGTATATAACGACACAGAAACCTCAGGGATGTCAGCAGGTGGCGTTTTGCTGGTGTCATGGATCTCGTTTTTATCTACCATCTCAACTTTACCAGATTCAGTTGCTCGTACAGCGCGCCAGACCAAAAGTGAAGTAATTTTTACGTTGAGAGTAAAGGCAAACTTTTCTAGAAAACCTTCTGATTGGCCCACTTGAGTTGACCAATCAGAACTCTTTCGATACCGCGCGAATTAGCCCATACGCTCGACGTTAACAAATCAGTAACTTCTTATTAATAATTAACTTAATAATTCACTTAATTATAATCAAATATACTGACTATTCAATTTAACATTTTAAACAGTCATTACAATAATTACAGTCAATTTTACCAGTAACAATGAAGTTTTTCAATGATTCATACCACAGTACAAAACCAATATTATAGGCAATGGGTTTTGATGAAACTCACAATTGAATTATTTTACTGCGAACAATAAAGAAACAATCATTATCTAATTGTGTGACAATTGGATTTACATGTTTATATGTCATCCAATAAACAGAAATGTTATCAATTTAACCTATTTTAGCAAGTGATCATTAAATTATGAAACGATTAAAACTGTACAGCGTAAAACGGATGAACAGAAAAGATTAGTAGAACAAACTTGAATTGATTAATTTATCATGTTAAAAATTAGACAATGGAATCTTAAAGCTAAGGATAATCAACAGAAAACATTATTAGATTACTTAGTAATCGAAAAGCTCACGGTTTCCATAAAATACCTAGTGGTCAGTAGCGACATCTTATGGACCAGATTTGCAACAGTTCGTTCTCCGGGCTCTCAAATATAGAAGTTGCGGCGCATAGTGTCGAGTAGAGACATCTTGCGACAGATGGTTGCAACAATGAGCGCTCGCACCGACATCGCGCCGATATACCTATAAAAAGTGTTGAAATGAAATTAACTTTACTCGACTTTAAACGTTCAAGTAGTATAATTTAGGTAATATATTTATGAAATAACAACGCGGTTTACTCGATTTAACAGATTTTGTACTTATTTTTTTGGTGTAACCAGGCGAAACAAAAATAGTTTCTTCAATATTCATTTCAACACTTTTTTGACAGACTATACCACACACAATAATATTGGCAAAGAGCTCCAATTTCAAAATTTGAACTTATTTTTTCATTACCTTTATCGTTTACAAGTGGCAAGGTGGTAAAACCGCAAACAGAAATGTGTACAGAATGTTAGATGGCGTCACGCGCTAAGAAACTCTAAATTATTAGTAATAAATCTGTTATTGTTGCTTTTGGGCATTAATTGAGTTGATATGCGGATAAAGTAATTTATTTCACGACGCTTTGGGGTGATAATAAATGTGAAATCCCTTTGCTTTTACTATGCATTCAAATGTTTCATAAATTAATTAGTTGTCAAACTAATACGCACACTAGTAAAGGCAGTTCTGTCAATGTGTGAGTTTGTTCATTCATATAAATCAAATCGATACAAAACGTAAAACGTTGCCGCTCCGTATTTTACCGCGGAAGCAGAGCGGCAACGTGTTGACTTTGCAAAACAAGACAAAATATTAGATTATTATACAATTATTGTCAGCATTGGTATGAAACAAACATTATCAATATTTAGATTAAAAAACAAGATGATTTATTACATATTCTTCACAGAGGGATTATTTTGAACTAGCTTTTGTCCGCGGCTTCGCCCGCGTTAATTAAGTTTTTGTATAATCGTATCAATAATAATATATCGTCACGACATAGAGCTGATGCCGGGCTCGACTGTGGAGGTACCACCATCTTACTCGCAAACCCCCCGAAGTTTTTCGGGCGAGAGTAAGAGGGCAGCTCTCAGGCACAAAACCAGGTGGCCTATCTCACCTGGGACCGATTGATGGCGGTATATCCATCCCCAATTGCCGAGCCTTATATAAAACAGACTGGTGACGGGCAGCGGCGTCACTGGTGCGAGGGTTTGGGCACCGCGCCCACCAACCCGCCTGCCCAGCGTGTGTGAGTATGGGCATTTCTTTATTAAATTTTCATCTTTATCAAGTAAAATGATTTACAATGGTTCACAAAAGTTTTTCACATTTTCCAAATTATGTTAATCAGGAAAGGAATAATTAGTAAGTAAAAGCACAAAGTGAATATTTAATTGTTTTATTTTTTATTTATGTCAAATCAAATCAAATCAAAATATATATTTTTGCAAAATAGATACATTAAGTATACTTTCTACAAGTCAAAGTTAATTTTAACAATAAAATATATCTTTAGAATATAAAAAAATATATAATAATACGGGAAATAAAATAAACACCTGCATAAATAAATGAAAAATAAATAAAATAGAGGAATCTAGGAATAAAAATATTATATATACATAATGCAATGAAGAAATAAGTTCATAAATAAAAACGGGAAATATATACAAAAAATATTAAGGGTGGGCTACTAAAATGTAATATACACTTGCATAAAATATAGAAATATAGGAATACAAATATTATATATACATAATGCCTAACCATCCGCACCATTCGATTAGTATTGCTAAGAAGAAGGGCAAGAAACTTAGCAAACATTCCTTTTTTCAAAATAAAACATATGATACAAAATTATATACATACCTACTCAAGTAAAGGCATAAAAAAATATAAGAGTGCGGGAATTAGTCACGAGAAAAAAAAAATATCTTAGTCAACCCGTCTCATATTGTCCATTACCTTTAACAAAGTCAGTTTACATATTAATTAATTTTAAGCCTTTAGAGGAATCGCACAGTACAGTGTCTTTACGATAAAGAAAGAAAAATACAAATTCTTAAATTTATATAAGTCCTGTCAAATAAGTGTGTTACACTGAATCGACACTATCTATTTAGGCTCCAAGCATTTTTGATTAGCAGGTACTCTCCTTAAAATTATTTCTGGCAAAACGCATCTTCTATAAAAGTCACTCAGTTTTGGCATCATGTTACTGATGAACTCATCATCTTTTTGAATTATTATTACTTTTATAGGGCTGCCAACGTTCACAAAGCAAATCAGGTAGCACTTGTCTCTCTGAGCCACTTTCAATTGTCCTTGGATCTGAAAAAAAAGCATTTATCTTAGTACCTATTTATTTACAAATTCATAGTATTGATTATATTATATTATATATACAGCTAGAGCACATACTTGGTAATAATCCAGGCGGCTGTTACTAAATGTTAGTGAAAAGTTTTTTTTTTTGTTTTTGCCACTTCTTCCAGTGTCTTTGACGACCTTGCAACGGAAGGAAAGCATTTTACTTCCACAATGGCGTTTTCACCCTCGACAATACCTGTAAAAAAATATATATATAAAAAGTTACAATGTAAAGAAAGGCGTTGATGAATGCATGCATGAGATAATATATATTTAATACCATCAGGGCTTGCCCCTAAAAATCCGTATTTCACATCTATAAAAAGTCCCGCTGGCAAAACACTTTTTTGGTACTCTTTTTCGAACATCTTTATTGCCGTAATTTCATATTTCTGTCCATAGCTTGTATCATAGTTTGAAAAGTTCGATTTATACAACACTGCTTTCACATGACCGTGACAGGGTGTGGTTTTTCTCCTTTTACAGACCTGAAAAGAAAAAAACTTGTATAACTTATATTATTTAATTTACTTACTACAAGCTGCAAATTTAGGAGGTTTATTCTAGGAGTCATTATTAAATAATTAATACCATTCCAAAATTCGAAGCAGTGAGGCGATCTTTTCGGTGGACATCATAATCAGCATTTCCATGCTGGCCTACAGTTTTTCTTTCAATGAGATCGATGGCATCTTGAGTTTCAACCTTGAAACAAGAAATAGCAATATTTTTTTACATAAATAATTTCGAAATTGTTTTGGGAAAAAAGAAATTACTATGAACACTAGATAAATATAAACCTGAAGTTCTTGCAGCTTCTCTTCACAGAGGCGCTGCAATTCGGCATCGGAAATGTCTGGTGGAGGATCATCTGCCTTTGGCCCATAATCTTTGTCCGGTTTTTGTGCTGGTTTGTTTGTAAAAAGCCGACGGCGGATAATTTTTTTCCTATTCTCAGCATTCCTGCACTTTTGAGCTAAATACTTTTTGTAGTGAATGCCAGGACTACACGTAGTTGCTGTCTTCCATGCTTTTGAAACCCAGGTGTGGCCACTTACCTGATACAATCCTGTGAAATAACATACGTTTTAAAGGAAATAGATTAACTATTGACAGATAGTACCATAGATAATATAATATAACACATAATTTTAGTATTTATGGTATTTAAAGTTTATCATAATAAATTACTTACCAGCAATGTGCCCTCTTCTTTGGTATGATCCACCCTTTGTTAAATTTATTCTCTTGCCACAATTAAACTTAGCCATTAGAGACATGAAATTTTCTGCCAAATTGTATGTTTCATTTCCAGTGAGCCTGTCTGCTTTCTTGATAATTTTTTCAATGGCAGCTTGTATTAAACCCCATACAGCAGCATGCTGTTTCAGAGCTTGTAAGCTATTTATATCATTTTCAATGATTTCTCCCTTATCTTCCGCTTTCTTCCATCTACAATAGTATGAGACACCAGCTGAATGTTCTCCAAAAACATGAGAGACTCCATTTTTTAAATCAGATCTTAATTTTTCAACATTTCCAACATTATTTATGATGTTTAATCGGGCTACAATGGTCAAATTCTTTATTTTTCCAGTTAATAATTTTCTTCCCTCAATGGGAAGCCTTTTCTCAGCCAAAATCTGAAAAATTTCAAAAATAATTGTATTTTACATACCCTGTACGTTACAGCTTTATTAGAACGACAAATATCGTCAATTCATCGATTTACACACACTGGAACTTGAAAGCAAAACATTGTATTAAAAATATAAATAATAATAGCTAAGTTCATAAAACTTGGTTTTACATTATTGCAAATAATAAGTGTACCCAAAAGAAAATAACAATTATGAGCAAATATTATAATTATTATACCATAGAAAAGATTTTAAAATTAAAAGTTATTCAGTTTAAAATATTGTCTCGGGCTTACTCAATCTCACAAAAAGCCAAGCTTCTTTCTTTTATATTCATTTTTATTTCATGACGCACACTTATTCAATATCAAGAAATTGTGGTCTTAGGGTAAAATAAAGTTGAAGGTCAAGGAATCGAACAGATTTTATTTTTGTAGACTGCTGACGCCATTACAAAAACCTTTTACTGATGTAGTTTTTCTGAAATATAGATTACCTTTTGAAAAAAAATTATTGAATTATTTTTTGTATGAAGAAAAGAATGTTTTTCTCAGAAATTATTGCATATTTCAGAAAAACTACATCAGTAAAAGGTGTCTGTAATAGCGACAGCAGTCTATTACAAAAAAATATGTTTGATTCCTTGACCTTCAACTTGACGTTACCCTAAGTCCACAATTTCAGGATATGGAACCAGTGTGTGATATCTTTTTAGTTTCACAACCTGAAAATATTACAAGTAATTTGACGCATGTTTTATAAAAATTCCTTCAGCCTTTTCCTACCTCAAGGAGGAACTTGATGTGTTTAATGAAATGATGTAGTATAATTTTACATCAGCTCATGAATGCCTTTCCTTTGATACCACACACGACAGGATTCAGAAAGTCCATGCAAAAAATGATGACATCATTGGTGGAAAATGCACGAGGTGTAACCACCCAAGCCCAAGACGTACTAAGACACTGACTAAACATTACTGGAAAAAAAAACTTCATACAAAGCTTTTCCTACACGACTGCAGACAGGTCCACGACTATATACCAGGTCTTTCAATACAGTATTATTTTTATTCATCGGTGAAACGCAGATGTACCGAGTGTGGACTGTGACTTGCATTTCAGAATTCACACTCGGAACACCTATGACACCCCCTCAGGGATTAATGTTGTGATGATATGTATTATTATTATTACCTTGTATAGATCACTGGTGTAATTTTTTACAACGTGATTTTTGCATTCCAGTTTTTGGATTATATTGCCATATGGTACTTTATCTTTCAGTCTGGAAAAGACGGAGGAATCACCATCTCCAATAAAGAATCTGTATCTCACACCATGCATTTCAATACTTTTATAAAATCCTTCTTGTAAAATTATACACTCCATGCCAGTAGAAGATCCTTCATAATTTTTGAAACATATATGGCCCGTATTGGTCTGTCTTTTTTGATTGCTCTCACACATGCTGCAGTATTTATTTTTTATGCCCAAAACCAAGCATTTTTTTGTTTCCTTTCCAATTATGCAAGCCTGAAAATTGAACAATCTATAGGTAAAGAGCTATAAAGAGATAAAGACAAAAATTGATACATACATACATATAAAACACCAGATTGTTCTGGTGTAGGTTTAGACTGTATCAGAAAACTTCGCTCACTTTGCTCTCTTGTTCAAGAAATCAAAACTAAAACTTATCAAATAACTAAACTTACTATTCCTGAATTGGCATTAAAGTTGTGTCCATAAGACCTCTTTGACCAGCCTCCATCTACATATACTGTTTTATATATGGAACTCCATCTGAGCATATGTGCCCTTTTTCAACAGCAATTTCTTCTTCTTTTTTCCCAGCTTCTAGCATTTCTTTATACAAGTGTTCTTCCCATACTTTTCCCAAATGTAATTCAGTTTTTGCATACTTTTTTTGTGAAATCGTTGGTATGTCCATAGCGGCAAGCAAATTGTCACTTTGGGCATAATAACTCCCTCCAGTTAGAATTCCCCACACAAATGACTGGTTGATTTTCTCGACACCCTCTGACTTTCCTACATAAGTTTCATCACAAGAGTTGCATTTAAATTGGAAAGTGCTACTGAGTCCATTTCTTTCTTCTCGAACAAACTCTAAGTAGCCACAAGTGCAGTGCTTATGGTGTTCATTTTGCATTTTCAAAGACCATTTTAATAAATGTTGAATATCTACTATACAATAGCCTTGTAAGCCTTCAAGACTAGAAACACCACATGTTTTTTCAATGGTTAATTTGTGCTTGTCCACGTCTGCATCTTGTGTCCAAATTATATCTATTGGTTCATTGCTGGGTCCAGCTGTCTGTTCATCATGCCTGACGTCCCTGCGAATCTGTGATACCTAACGAGGTGTAAAAAGGACATTTTTTTTTCACAAGTCATATCTGTCAATTTTTGTTTGTTCGGATGGCGCGTTTAGGTGTAGAATCAGAAGAACTTCCTTCTGGATGCACTTCTATGGTAACGTTAGGTTGGTCACAAGAACCCTTCGGCTCATTTGTGCGCCAGGCACTTGGTCGACTGGAAGGAAATACAATTTTTTTAGAGTAACCATGGTAAGATGTTGTATGTCGTGCCCCTTTATCGACACTGACCAACATAATTCATTTTCAAAATAGCGATAAAATATTTACCTTTTCTCTTCACCATGGCAACGTTTCATGGCAGCTCTCGAACGCTTGCTGTTCACTTTGTGCCCGGAATATTCATGCTTGATAACAGCACGCTTCATCGTGGTGGCATTCAAATAAATGTCTTTTCTTTTTCTCTATTTAAAACTAACGAATTGCTGTTCTTATCACACTGAATCTGTAAAAATCTATTTTTTTCACGTTTATTTACGTAGAAAGAAATTAAAGAGTATAGTAAGTGTCCTATAAAAAGAAAACAGCGTCAGTAACGATATTAGAAGAAAATTTTTCTTCTAATATCGTTGAGCCGCTCGAGTAAAACGAAGTGATTATATTGTCTTTGCGAGCAACTTGAGCGTCAGCCATTGTTGATTGTCGAGTTCAACACAGATCGAGCGCTTCACGCAATGGCGACTGATTAGCGCTGTGAATTGCTGTCAAAAGCTATAGCACTTAAAACGCTTGACGTGATAAATATGCAATGTTGACATGGCCGCTACCGTTCCGAATCTTCACACAATGTACGGTGACGAATAAATAAAAATACATTCTAAGGAATTATCGTAGTCGATTTTTGTAATAATAAAATAAGGAATGGTTTTTTTTATTGAAGTTACTTTGAAATCATTTTACCCGAGACATTTATTTGTTTTTTATATCGTTAATAAATGTAACAATACCTATTGTAAGTTATTGTTTTGTGCTACAATCGGAACTAAAGTTTTATGAATGAAACGTATTTTTACACCTGTCATGGACTTCTATGTGTGCGTAAGTCGCACCAATACACACAAAAATCTTGCAAATTTTAAATACTTTTGATTTATTAATGGCGTAATAATTAAACAATATTCGAATAATATTATTGCATATGCGGAAACTAGATTTTTTGTTGATTTTTATAGCCATATTTGAGAAGTCTGTTTTGTAGTAATTGGGGCATGTATTCAATTGAAAAATCGTATGAAATTGTGTAGGTTTAACCACCCTAAGAACAGGGCGGCTTGTACCACCGTTATTAAACATGTTTAACTTCTATTTAAACATAATTTCTTATTTAAGTTACACAAGCGTCTTGCACCAGAACATTTATGGCGCTAAATACGATTACCGATCTGTCAAAGTTAAACAGCCTCAGGACCGTAATTAACGTTGCTAAACACGTTTAAAAAACTGTCATGGCGTATTTTACAATTACGAATTGAGGATATTTTGAAAAATAAGTATGGATTTCGCAGATTTATTCTCTGATGATGACGAAGAAATAATAGAATATTTAAATAGACCTATTACTGTGCGGCAAGTTTTCGAAAGAAGCAATTTATTCGAAAGTCTTCCTGAGGATAAATTTGTAAGAAGATTTCGTCTTACAAAAAGCAGCACTGTTTACTTGTTGCATCAAATAGGATCGCAATTGATTCGCAATACTGACAGGTTAGTACAGTTTTGGTTTTACATTTTGTGTGAAAACTAGATTAACTTGGTCGGTACCTAACCTAGAAAGAAAACCACACGACCAGCACCTAATCGCGTACGAATTCACTGAATGTAAAGTAGGTATCTCTTCCCTATATACATTTCATCTTTGCCTCTTTCAGGAATAATGCCGTTTCACCTATGAATCAGTTGCTTTGTACCTTACGGTTCTATGCAACGTGCAGTCAGCTGATCACATGTGGAGATATGATCGGCGTTCATGAATCCACGGCATGTCGCATTGTACATCGAGTTACATTTGCTATTGCTAGGTATATTACGTTCCCGATACCTATATCAAATTTCTAAGTTCTGCAGAAGAACAGGCCAAAGCTGCTGCAGAATTCTACACAATCTCCAGGTTTCCACGAGTTCTTGGGGCAATTGATGGTTGGGGTGTAGATAAGGGGGCACTATGGGAAAAAAGACTTAGAAAATTTTCGCTTGGGCGCCGCCTGGTCGTAGTGTCGATAAGGGGGCGCTGAGGAAAAAAAGACTTCGAAAATTTTTGGAAAAATATATTTTTTTCTCTTTTTTTAAGTTTTTTTTATACTATCGTATAGCATTTTGCCTAGTCATCAATTAATGTCTTATGCATTTTCTTCATCCGACTTACCTTTTTTGAGATATAAGCTCTGAAAAATATTATTCCGTTATATCTCTATAAAAGGTAGTATTACGGAAAAAAGTCACATGACATGAAATTACGATAAAAAGCAACTTAAAGTAATGCGCAAATAAAAGATAACTTTTTTTTTTTCAAGAATTCTTCTTTCTCCTTTACCTACACAAGCACCGTAAACTGGAACATAGAAATATTTTGATGAATTTTTGAATTTCAATTTTTTTTATTTTTTATTTAAGCATCGTGTAGTGATTGTTCTTGCCAACATTTTACGTCGTATAAGATTTGACCGTACGTCTTACCGTTCTCGAGATATAAGTCAAACAAAGGTACTTTTTTCTTCTTTTTATTATATCTCGGTACGTATTGGCCGTGCAAGAGAAGGTCACATGACATAAATTTACAACAGATTACACATCTTAGCGATACGCGATTCAAAGTAGCAAAATAATAAAAAAAACAATCAGCTGGAACATAGCCAAATTTTTCATTTTTTTTTTAATTTCAAGTATTTGATATTTTTCATTAATTACCGCATAGATTTTGATTCCCTTATAAATTTAGTTCATATAAACTTTTTGCTTCAGACTTACCATTTTCGAGTTATGAGCCCTTAATTATTTTTTTTCGATATATCTCGGTAAAAACTAGTCGTAGAGAAAAATAACATATGACATGAAATTACGATAAAAAGCAACTTAACGTAATGCGCAAATAAAAGATAACTTTTTTTTTTCTCAAGAATTCTTCTGTCTCGTTTGCCCCCTTACCTACACAAGCACCGTAAACTGGAACATAGAAATATTTTGATGAATTTTTGAATTTCAATTTTTTTTATTTTTTATTTAAGCATCGTGTAGTGATTATTCTTGCCAACATTTTACGTCGTATAAGATTTGACCGTACGTCTTACCGTTCTCGAGATATAAGTCAAACAAAGGTACTTTTTTCTTCTTTTTATTATATCTCGGTACGTATTGGCCGTGCAAGAGAAGGTCACATGACATAAATTTACAACAGATTACACATCTTAGCGATACGCGATTCAAAGTAGCAAAATAATAAAAAAAACAATCAGCTGGAACATAGCCAAATTTTTCATTTTTTTATTTATTTCAAGTGTTTGATATTTTTCATTAATTATCGCAAAGATTTTGATTCCCTTATAAATTTAGTTCATATAAACTTTTTGCTTCAGTCTTACTATGTGTATCGTAGCGCGGGGCGTGGGGCTGGGTGGGGTGGCAGCAGGCGTGCCAAAAAAAACGGTTTACCGAGTCAGTGATGAATTATTTGTTCACTCGTCTGATCTGTCGAGTTATGCATAATAATACTAACGTATAGTATAAATTTAAATTAATCGATTTAAATCAGTGATTTAAATCGCGATTAAAATTAAGGGGTTTAAAAAAAACAATGATTCAAGTCAATATTTTTTTACTGTGACCAGATCATTACTTTAAGTTGCTTTTTATCGTAATTTCATGTCATGTGACTTTTTTCCGTAATACTACCTTTTATAGAGATATAACGGAATAATATTTTTCAGAGCTTATATCTCAAAAAAGGTAAGTCGGATGAAGAAAATGCATAAGACATTAATTGATGACTAGGAAAAATGCTATACGATAGTATAAAAAAAAACGTAAAAAAGAGAAAAAAAATTCTAAGTCTTTTTTTCCTCCGAAATTTTTCTAAGTCTAAAATATTTAAATAAAAAAAATTTTTTTTTTTTTGTCCGCCCCCTTATCTACACCCTAAGGGAAACACTGGCGGCGCCGAAAAGCGAATAATTTTCAAGTCCGGTATCGTGCCCCCTTATCGACACTCTGACCCAATTGATTGCACTCATGTGAGAATAATGTCACCTGGTGAGTACCTATTCAAATAGGACAAGTACAAATACAATATAATAATTATAAAAAATGCACTAGCATGCTAACTTATATAAGAATGCGCTAATAATATATCATCAGAGAAAAAAAACAGTCCCTATCACCTACACTGACCTAAAAGGCCATCTCGAGAGTGAGTTACCATAAAGTGGCCAACTTTACTTTAGAATACTTACCTACTCATGTAGCTGTTTGTTTATTTCTAGGTGGAGATGATGCTGAGATATATAGGAACCGAAAATGTTATTTTTCAATAAACACGCAATGTGTAGCTGCTGCTAACTTATCATTTTTGGATGTTGTTGCACGATGGCATGGATGTGCCCATGATGCTAACATTTGGGATAACTGTGCTCTGAAGAGGAACGTTATACAGGTACTAATCTTAGTTTATCTAAGTACATACTTATATGCTTACATTCTATTATTAGCATAAAAATCGAACTTAGGGATAAAAATGTCTTCTAGAATGCATTTTATATGAATATATATTTTATAAACTAAATATTTTTTAGGGCAAATATCCTAGAAAATACTTGCTTGGTGACAGTGGGTATGCTCAAATGGACTACATGATGACACCACTACCAGATGGACATGTGCGAACAAGAGGAGAGCGACTATATCAAGAATCACAAATTAAAACCCGAAATGTTGTAGAAAGAGCCTTTGGTGTATGGAAGAGACGTTTCCCAATCCTGTCTCGAGGAATAAGTCTTCATCTCACTAAAATACCAGGTACCTACCTATCCTTTTAAGATATGTGTTACACATACATTCCTATGGCCAGTAAAGAAAATAATCTTACTTTACCTGTAATAATTCTTAAATAAATAAATAATTTTATTTACAGGTATCATCATCGCAACAGCTGTGCTTCACAACTTAGCCATCGAGCAAAAGGAAGATGTCCCTCCAGTGGATATAGAGTATCCTTTGGTACCAGAACCAGCAAGACCAGTGCAGCCACAGCCGCGTGGACACAACTCAGAACGCACCATTCTCATAGAACAATATTTTGCTAGGTTTGTACTAATGTACGAGGGGTGGCTGATATAAAATCTCCTTTGTTAAAGAAAGTTTAAAAAATGTTACTGGCCACTATATTCTCGTATTCTTTGTTTATTCCTTTTTTAAAAATTATGACACTTATTTGTTTCTACGAGTTCATTTTTTTTTGTCGCGTCTTCGTTTTCATCAAGTTGCAATAAAATTAAAAATGGATAAAATTGAGTATCGCGCTGTGATTCAATTCCTCGGTAAAGAAGGGAATACGCCGACGCAGGTCCGAGAGCGCGTGTTTAAGGTGTTCGGAGATTCATGTCCTTCCGAATTTGTAATAAAGTTTTTGTCAAAGCAGTTTAAACAAAACCGTGTGAGCTTAGAAGACGATCCCCGTAGTGGAAGGCCCATTTCTGCAGTTACCGCAGATAATGTGGAAAAAGTGAAGAAACTGATCCTTGCCGATCGGCTAATTAAGCAGTGGGAAATAGCTAGAGATGTTGGCATTAGCAAGGAACGAGTTCATGAAATAATTCATGAACATTTGGGAATGTCCAAGGTGAGCGCGCGTTGGGTGCCTAAAATGTTGATCCCGTTTGATTAGCAAAAGCGTGTGGAATGTTGTCAGTCATTTTTAGACTTGGTAAAGGATAAAGAGGAAGAAATTATCTTGCGAATAGTGACCTGTGATGAAACTTGGATTCGTCAGTGGGATCCCGAAAGCAAACAAGAATCGATGCAATGGAAATTTAAAGGGGAAAAACCACCAAGGAAGTTTAAGGTCCGGCTGTCAGCGGGCAAATTAATGGCAACCATTTTTTGGGATGTTGAGGGGATTCTTATGATATATTACCTGCCAAAAAACACCACGATGAATGCTGAATACTATGCGAACTTACTTGACCAGCTATGCAAAAAAATAAAAGAAGACAGGAGGGGCAAACTTAGCAAAGGCGTTTTGATTTTGCATGATAATGCACCCGCGCACACGGCCTTTAAGGCGCGGTCATCTCTGACAAAATACGGCTTTACAGAGATCAACCACCCACCCTATAGTCCAGACCTGGCTCCCTCTGACTACTTCTTATTTAAAAATTTAAAGAAAAATTTGAGAGGGCGCAGATTTTCAACAGACGAAGAGATGAAGGACGCTGTGAATGACTATTTTGACGATCAAAATAATAATTATTATTTTATTGGTATGATGTCACTTATTGACAAATGTCGTAAGTGCATTTCAGTTGCAGGGGACTATATTGAAAAATAAAAAATAAATCATTAATCTATGTATTTTTTTTCATAGTCAGGTAGATTACTTTTCAGCCACCCCTCGTATGTTCTGATTATAAAATGCCCATTATCCAGTCAGCCTATCCTTTTTATTAGGGTTCTATACCTAAAGGTTGTTAACTAATCCTATTCTATTTGTTTCAGACTGTGACAGCATCGCCATTGCTAATAATTTCATTGTATTTGTTCATAATCTCTTGTTAAATAATAGGCAAATCTTAATGTGATATATGGTGACTATAATAAAAAGCTTAATATTGATGAATAAAATAAAGATTTATTTTAACTTTATATTATTCACACATTTTTTTTATTTTTAAGTCCATAAGAAGAAGTTCCTTTGCTCTTAATTCTTCTTCAAATAAGTTTTTTTTCTTAATATTTTCTAATTCTAACTCCTGTAGCATCATCCTGTGACTAATTTCACTTTCTTTCAATTTGATGTTCAGATTGCACTCTTTCAACTGCTCTGCAGCGACCTCTTGATTTAGTTTTACTAATTTAACTTTTTCTTCAACGAGCACAGCAAAACTATCTTTGGAACATTGTCTCCCCTTCAAAAGTTTCTTCTCTGTTCCTAAAATAAAGCATAAACTTCGATTAGAAACTACTATATTATAGTAAATCAGAAATAAGTACATTTTTCTAAGAACAACTTACCAACACTTAAGGCCTGGTTGGACTTCTTTTTTAAAATGACAGTTCGATTGACAGATTTTTTGGAGCCCTGTGGAGTTTCCCAAAGATCACCTAAAAGAAGAATGCATTAGAGTTCTGTACAATTTATAGGTTTTGCTATAAGTTAGTAGTTTGTTGTAGGCAGATCATAAAGGATAATAAGGTATTAATCTTGTGACAGAAATATACTATAGTATAGTTTTTAATTGGTATGCAAATGAGTAATAAAAATCTTACAATCATCAGCAGCATCCTTAACAAAGTCTTCTGTTTCTTGAGATTCTCTCTCAAGTTGAGGAGTGTTTATGTTCTCTTTGCCATCAGTTTTTTGTAGAACTTCTAAGCAAATGAGAAAAGTTTATGTCAAACATTATTTTGTTACATTTACAAACAGCTTCAATTATAAGGTGTTTACAGGTGAATATCTAAACTCATCTTTCAACACAAATGAGCTTGACCCACTAATAATAAAAGCAAAAGTTATTTGGTTCATGTTATAAAAAAAAATATATTCAGCCTAACCCCTTTGAGAGACAGGCATGAGTATATGTATGTAAAATGTAAATATTCTTACCATTTTTTTAAATTAAATCATTTTCAATAGGCAGGATTCTATCATTTTTAGGAAGACTCTCCTGATACTGCTTCATGAGTTCAGAATCACTGTCAAGGCTTGTATATAAGCCATCAATTTGAGGTTCTATCATCTTTTTTATTCTATTTAAAGGATCATCATCAGTTGCCGGGGGACCGCCTCCTAAAATTATAAAAAATCAACATTTCTGCAAAAAGATCCTATATATTATTTATTTCTGACAAAGAAACAAGTTAATGGTGTAATACCTGTACCCATAATCTTCTTTTTGTGATGAATTTCATACTGTTTTACTTCTTTTTTTAAGCCTTCGAACACAAACTGGCAAACTTCTACGGGTAATTTTGTTATACCGGATATGGATGGCCAATCATCAACATTATCTTCAATTGCAGTAATCACGGCTTCTTTTTGGGTTGGATCTGGGGAAAAGTAATCACTTATACAGTCGGCCAGTACTTTATAGAAATAAATACAGTACAAAGGGAGCATTCTGTAGAGTTCAGCATTAATAGTTACCTTGTAAGAGCATCTTAGCTTCTGAGTGTAGCTTTTTTACCCTACTTTTCATGTTTCTGTAGCAATAAAGTAGGTTCTCGGTTGTGCGAGAGCACTGGGTTGTATTAGCATTATACATTTCTGTAATTTTTGCCCAAGCCCTGTGCTTGTCGCTTTGTTTTACAGAGTCGGTCTTCTTTGCTTCGATGATGCGCTTGTAGGGCTCAATTACTCTCGTAAAAAGTTCTTGCTCTTCCCTAGTGAAATTGGGTGCTCTTGCACGAGACCCTGCTTCGACGTCCTTTTTATTCATATTGAATTTTATCGAAAATAAAAATACAGTCTACGATCACGACAATAAATACTCTAAACACCAGTTTACACCACAAATTACTTTTTATATAGCTAAATACCACACGAATACGACGCGACGATTTCGTGCGCGCACAAAACCAAACAAACGTCAAAATTGACATTTTGTTTCGTTACACGCATAAAAAACTCATTTCGTATCAGTGTTCACGCGTAATTTTGACGTAAGTGACAAACGAAACGCAATAAACTGTTTTACCGACGCACTAATTTCATTTAGATAAACAATGTTGCGAAAGCGTTGGTACAAGACAACCCTAATTGCGTTTATGATAAACTAGTTTAAGGTGATAAACAGAATTAGTAAAATAAGTTTAACTTTTAGTTAAATAGAATTTGGTACAAGCCGCCCGTCGTCCTCGTAGTTCTGTTTACGATACTCGTAACGCCCTCTCTTGATGCGAAGCGACAACGAGTATTATGAGTATGACACCACCTACCCTCGTAATTTCTGTTTTGTTAAATTATGAGGGTAGGTAGTATTTTAGAATTCGTGTGGCAAAAACAAGCTTAACTGTTCCGGTGACGAAGACTGTTTTGTAATGAATATAATGGGCATTTTGGTTTGACTATTAGGAACAGATAAGTTTGTGGCCTGCATCGCGATATCAAAGTTTTATCAAATTTTTAACTATATATACTCAAGAAGACCGTAATAAGGTCGATAGGACCAGAACCAAGTGCGAAGAATCAATCCTAGGGACAACCTACGGATTGATGATACGTCCTTGGCTCTGGTATCCTATCACCTTTTATCAGTTTTTTCATTTTTGGTTGTGGTGATCATCTAATTTTCGGAAAAAGGAATTCACAGATTTTTATTTTTATTTATTTATTTATTTATATTATTAACCACAAAACAATCTCTTACATTTAAATAGTGCCCTGCAAAACTGTATAAACAGTTTGTCTGCAGGAATGAGTCTCGAGAATTACAAACAGAAATAAGAGCTTAATTAACAAAGAAAATATACATAGGTACATAAACTTATACAAAAAGATGTCTCTTAGATATTAAATTAATTAGGTATGGAGTGTCTCTAAGAGATAATTTTTAAGAGACTTCCTAAACTTAAATTTATTTGGCTCATTTCGGATATCATCGGGCAAACTATTTAGAAAATATGGTAGGCGTTTTTTTAAAGTTCTGTCACCAAAGTAATTATTTACCCTAGGTACTTCAAGTTTACCCGAGGACACCGACTTTGTGCCATAGTTGTGTTTTATTACTAACGGAATATTATTATCTAGACTACCATGATTGTTTACAGCCAAAAGGTACTTATGTTTCAAACTAACTGGGAGTATTTTACATATTATAAATAATTTCTTGTAGTCACCTTTACAGTTAATTTTTGTTTTTTTATTAACGAGTAATTTTAAGAATCTTATTTGTAATGCTTCAAGTTTATCTATGTAAGTTTTAAATGTAAGACCATAGCAATCAAGGGCATAGCCCAAAATAGAATCTACTAACGCAAAATATAAACATTTTAATGTACTAATAGGAACTCTAAGACTTAAATGATAAAACTTACCGAGTAGTATTCTTAACTTATTGCTAATATAATCAATGTGGTGAGACCAGGAAAAGCTAACATCAATTTTAACACCAAGGTACGTAACACAGTCTACTTTCTCAATGGGTTTACACTGACAATTAATTAGATCATTATGAAGGCATGGAAAGCTGTGAGTAAACATGGAGGGAGGTGACTCTGTCAGACATAAGTAGGGTGAGCGAATAATGAGAAAATTCGTTTTTTCGGTGTTTAGGACGATACCATTATCATGGGACCATTTAACGACTGCATCTATATCCTGTTGAACTAATAGACACGTCTCAGCGAGGCTGGTACCGGCTCGTAGCGTACACAGGTCGTCAGCGAACATGTGAGCCGAGCAGTGACGTAGCACTCCACATAAGCTGTTAACGTGCATAAGGTAGCAGACAGGTACGCACCGCACCTCTCTCTCATCGCTGAGCGAGTCACCCACCTTCACGCGATAGGAGCGCGATGTGAGATAGTCCCGGAACCAAGCGTTCAGCGGCTGTAAAATAGGCTACTATATCCTGTTGAACTAATAGACACGTCTCAGCGAGGCTGGTACCGGCTCGTAGCGTACACAGGTCGTCAGCGAACATGTGAGCCGAGCAGTGACGTAGCACTCCACATAAGCTGTTAACGTGCATAAGGTAGCAGACAGGTACGCACCGCACCTCTCTCTCATCGCTGAGCGAGTCACCCACCTTCACGCGATAGGAGCGCGATGTGAGATAGTCCCGGAACCAAGCGTTCAGCGGCTGTAAAATAGGCTACTATATCCTGTTGAACTAATAGACACGTCTCAGCGAGGCTGGTACCGGCTCGTAGCGTACACAGGTCGTCAGCGAACATGTGAGCCGAGCAGTGACGTAGCACTCCACATAAGCTGTTAACGTGCATAAGGTAGCAGACAGGTACGCACCGCACCTCTCTCTCATCGCTGAGCGAGTCACCCACCTTCACGCGATAGGAGCGCGATGTGAGATAGTCCCGGAACCAAGCGTTCAGCGGCTGTAAAATAGGCTACTATATCCTGTTGAACTAATAGACACGTCTCAGCGAGGCTGGTACCGGCTCGTAGCGTACACAGGTCGTCAGCGAACATGTGAGCCGAGCAGTGACGTAGCACTCCACATAAGCTGTTAACGTGCATAAGGTAGCAGACAGGTACGCACCGCACCTCTCTCTCATCGCTGAGCGAGTCACCCACCTTCACGCGATAGGAGCGCGATGTGAGATAGTCCCGGAACCAAGCGTTCAGCGGCTGTAAAATAGGCTACTATATCCTGTTGAACTAATAGACACGTCTCAGCGAGGCTGGTACCGGCTCGTAGCGTACACAGGTCGTCAGCGAACATGTGAGCCGAGCAGTGACGTAGCACTCCACATAAGCTGTTAACGTGCATAAGGTAGCAGACAGGTACGCACCGCACCTCTCTCTCATCGCTGAGCGAGTCACCCACCTTCACGCGATAGGAGCGCGATGTGAGATAGTCCCGGAACCAAGCGTTCAGCGGCTGTAAAATAGGCTACTATATCCTGTTGAACTAATAGACACGTCTCAGCGAGGCTGGTACCGGCTCGTAGCGTACACAGGTCGTCAGCGAACATGTGAGCCGAGCAGTGACGTAGCACTCCACATAAGCTGTTAACGTGCATAAGGTAGCAGACAGGTACGCACCGCACCTCTCTCTCATCGCTGAGCGAGTCACCCACCTTCACGCGATAGGAGCGCGATGTGAGATAGTCCCGGAACCAAGCGTTCAGCGGCTGTAAAATAGGCTACTATATCCTGTTGAACTAATAGACACGTCTCAGCGAGGCTGGTACCGGCTCGTAGCGTACACAGGTCGTCAGCGAACATGTGAGCCGAGCAGTGACGTAGCACTCCACATAAGCTGTTAACGTGCATAAGGTAGCAGACAGGTACGCACCGCACCTCTCTCTCATCGCTGAGCGAGTCACCCACCTTCACGCGATAGGAGCGCGATGTGAGATAGTCCCGGAACCAAGCGTTCAGCGGCTGTAAAATAGGCTACTATATCCTGTTGAACTAATAGACACGTCTCAGCGAGGCTGGTACCGGCTCGTAGCGTACACAGGTCGTCAGCGAACATGTGAGCCGAGCAGTGACGTAGCACTCCACATAAGCTGTTAACGTGCATAAGGTAGCAGACAGGTACGCACCGCACCTCTCTCTCATCGCTGAGCGAGTCACCCACCTTCACGCGATAGGAGCGCGATGTGAGATAGTCCCGGAACCAAGCGTTCAGCGGCTGTAAAATAGGCTACTATATCCTGTTGAACTAATAGACACGTCTCAGCGAGGCTGGTACCGGCTCGTAGCGTACACAGGTCGTCAGCGAACATGTGAGCCGAGCAGTGACGTAGCACTCCACATAAGCTGTTAACGTGCATAAGGTAGCAGACAGGTACGCACCGCACCTCTCTCTCATCGCTGAGCGAGTCACCCACCTTCACGCGATAGGAGCGCGATGTGAGATAGTCCCGGAACCAAGCGTTCAGCGGCTGTAAAATAGGCTACTATATCCTGTTGAACTAATAGACACGTCTCAGCGAGGCTGGTACCGGCTCGTAGCGTACACAGGTCGTCAGCGAACATGTGAGCCGAGCAGTGACGTAGCACTCCACATAAGCTGTTAACGTGCATAAGGTAGCAGACAGGTACGCACCGCACCTCTCTCTCATCGCTGAGCGAGTCACCCACCTTCACGCGATAGGAGCGCGATGTGAGATAGTCCCGGAACCAAGCGTTCAGCGGCTGTAAAATAGGCTACTATATCCTGTTGAACTAATAGACACGTCTCAGCGAGGCTGGTACCGGCTCGTAGCGTACACAGGTCGTCAGCGAACATGTGAGCCGAGCAGTGACGTAGCACTCCACATAAGCTGTTAACGTGCATAAGGTAGCAGACAGGTACGCACCGCACCTCTCTCTCATCGCTGAGCGAGTCACCCACCTTCACGCGATAGGAGCGCGATGTGAGATAGTCCCGGAACCAAGCGTTCAGCGGCTGTAAAATAGGCTACTATATCCTGTTGAACTAATAGACACGTCTCAGCGAGGCTGGTACCGGCTCGTAGCGTACACAGGTCGTCAGCGAACATGTGAGCCGAGCAGTGACGTAGCACTCCACATAAGCTGTTAACGTGCATAAGGTAGCAGACAGGTACGCACCGCACCTCTCTCTCATCGCTGAGCGAGTCACCCACCTTCACGCGATAGGAGCGCGATGTGAGATAGTCCCGGAACCAAGCGTTCAGCGGCTGTAAAATAGGCTACTATATCCTGTTGACCTAATAGACACGTCTCAGCGAGGCTGGTACCGGCTCGTAGCGTACACAGGTCGTCAGCGAACATGTGAGCCGAGCAGTGACGTAGCACTCCACATAAGCTGTTAACGTGCATAAGGTAGCAGACAGGTACGCACCGCACCTCTCTCTCATCGCTGAGCGAGTCACCCACCTTCACGCGATAGGAGCGCGATGTGAGATAGTCCCGGAACCAAGCGTTCAGCGGCTGTAAAATAGGCTACTATGTAGTGATCCTAAAGTGTATTCGTCTATCGAGGCACAACCTGGCCCTTTTTGCAACCATTTCTTCTTGAAAATATTCTGCCAATATTCCTGCCTAGCGGAGTTTAGGGACTCCTGTAGCATAATTTTCAGGAGGTGTGGGATAACTGGGATTTTGTAACATGACATATCAAAGGGGTATCGTTTTATTTAAGAAACTTAAATAATACTAAATAAAAATAAAACTTAAAAATACTTGATTCATAAATGTAGAAGACCTACTCATTTAGTTTTAAGGTTATATAAAATTTCATCTTAATTTGCAGTCATTTATTCCACTGATGGCTGCCGTAGAGTGAGCCGAACCCTAACTCAAAAGTATTTAATTTATTATTATTATTTCTTGTATAGTAGGTTTTCCAATTTATTTTGTGTAGTTTCCAAGTTATTTTAATTTCTTTATATAATTTTTAGTTGAATAAATATACCTATATACCAGGCTTTGCCCGCGGCTCCGCTCGCGTGAATTCAATTTCTGCCCCGCTTTCGGGATTGGCGTTACTTTATGAACATCCCTTATAGCCTATATGTTGACCAAGGTTACTATGATCATAATAAAAAAACCGCATTTAAATCCGCTCAATTGTTCTCGAGTTAGGACGGAACATACAAACATACAGAGAGACGGGCAAAAATTTTAAAAATTGTGGTTTTCGCCTGAGTGCCTACAATACTAATTTAACACATTTCCTTTTAATATTCTCAAAAATAGTCAATGTACAGACACGGCCTTTTTACTACATTATTATTAGTATGTATAGCACATGTTTTAATGCTTCCACACCCCTGGTATATAGCCCGAAGAACGTGTTGATTTTGTGCATCTTGGGTTAGCGGGAGGTTCTTAATTATTAGGAAACACCGCTGACACTGACTCTCCATGTCGTATCGATTTGTTCGGTACTTGCCCCCTTTGGGTTTGATTGTGACATATGAGTAGTTTAGTTATTGTAAGCGTGTAAGCGCGTTGTCCATATGAAACGAAGGTCAAAGTCGTACAATCAGCACCCTGACACAAATGAGCACACAAACACAAAGTGATTGCCGCAATATCGAGTTATGTGCTGTCATCCGTCAAGGAGCTCCATAGTGATGAGGCCAGGATTGAAGTTTTGGTGGCATTATGACAATTTTCGAGAAATATCCTGCAATGAGCCCACGAACACAAGGTTATTGTCGCAATCTTAAGTTTTGTGCGGTCATCCGTTGGTAGTTCTGTTGTGATGGGGCCAAGATCGAAGGTCAGATCGGTTCATGACAATTTTCAAATAATACCCTGTAATCAGCACCCCGGTACAAAGCGTTTCAAGATTCAAAGATTCAAAATGTTTCTTTGTAAAATAGATACTTTATGTATACGTTTTACATGTCCAATCTAATATTTATAAAATAAGTAATAAATGCTTAAACTTATATAATACTGGAAATTGGGCTTTATATGCATAAAATAAAGACTTATTGGAATAAGAATATTATTATACTTATTGCAATTAATAAATAAGTTGATAAATAAAATGAAAAGACCATAATAAATATAATGCCTAACCAAATATATACTAACAAAAGAAAAAATTCAAATATTGTAAACATATACCTACATAATGCAATGAATAAATAAGTTAATAGATATATAAACTATAAATAGATATAATGCCAAAATCCGTCCATTCGATTAATCCTGTTAAGAATAAGGGAAAGAAACTTAGCAAGTTCATGTCTTTATTTATAAATATTTTTTTCTCATCATATGGCTTAATACTATGACAGTATTTTTAATTTATATAAAATTATTATAATAAACAAGGCATTTAACTTTCATAACCAAAGGATAAAAATATAAAAGACAGAAGTGAATTGAGTCATGAGGAAAAAAAATACATCTTACCCCCGATTTCACAATTGAGAATTTCTAGATAAGTAGTGCTTAACTTTCAAATGCAGCGCTGTGATTGGCCTATTCGTCACTTATGTGTCCACTTAGCGAAACTTTCTTCTACCTGTCTAATGAGGTAGTAAGTTAAACTACTAAGCAAAACCTCGTCTACATGTCTCATATAGTTTATTACTTTTTTTTACAGTCAAATTATAACTAATAAATTCTAAGTTATAAAATGTTCATGTCAATATGTAAAAAGAAATGTGAAAATAATAATAAAAAACAATATAAAAATATTAGTCTACATAAAAACAAACGATTTGAAAAACACAAATCAGTTAAACGAACAGTAGTATTATGTTTTAGATCAATATTCTCATGACACCAAGCGTCACTATCGTCCAAATAGTCTTTGATTTTATAATATGTTTTTCACAAGGTTCCTGCTTAATATATAATTTAAACTTATTTTCTGAAAAAATAAGGACCTCCTTTGGAAGTTTATTGTAAAATCTTATACCATGTCCTACAAAAGAGGAGAGGTTCTGAGTATTTTCGTTTTGTAAACTTGGCTAGACTGATTGAGTTACCCAATCAGATTTGAAAGATTTTTTATGTTAAGTTGGTAACTGTAACTTATTCGTTTTGATTGGTAGAAACCGGTTAGGAGAAAAAGATTTGACACTTGAAAAACAAAGACAATTTTTTTTGGACCCCTGGGTTCCAAATTTGGGGGTTCCAAGACCAACTGTTTCGAAGATATGGCCAAAATAAAATTTTTTTCAGGCCTCGGATTATTTTTTTTTCAAAAGATAAAAAACTTTTTTTGGACCCCCGGATCCAAGTTTGGGGTCTCCAAGACCAACCGTTCCAGAGATATGTCCAAAAAAATTTTTTTTTCGTGCCTCGGAGCGAATTTTTTTCAAAATTTTAAGATTTTAATATCCTGAAATTTTGGAATCCTGGATTCCAAATTTGAGGGGTCCAGAACCAACGGTCCCGGAGACATGGCCAAAACAATTTTTTTTTCCGACCTTGGATCAAACATAATAAATTAAATCGACTACATTTCCGCTAGTTTTAGCGGCTAAGTCATTGATATGGCAACACTGCTTACATCTTTATCTATAACTCGAACATACGAATGAAATTAATGACACCTGTGGGCGGCGCGCCGCGATATGCGGCATCTACAAAGAAGCGAGCTGAAGCGAAGGCAAGGTAAAATTTCGTTACCGTAATTGGACATCGGTACCGTAACCTTTATCTGCCTTGCGCTGCAAACGGTACCGTAAAAACCGTACCGTAATACAACGGTATGACGTCATACCGAAGTTTTACGGTACCCTTATTTAGCGGTTGAAGGAAGCAAAAAAACATATTTTTTGAATTTCACCAAAAGGGTAAATGAAGCTTGTTTCTGATCACTAACCGAGTCTCTAGTATGATTTTGGTCGGTTAATTTAATTTAACCTTTTATAATGTGAATTTGGTCGGTTGATTTAATTTCATCCTATATAGCATCGATGTAAATATTTTGATAAAGGAAGTGTTTCTGAACATTTTGAAAGTGATCAGATCAATGAGGTTTTTGTAAAATGGAACAGCAGTAGGTAATTCTTATTTTATTTTCTCATTCATTCATTACTTTCATACAAGTAATAATAAATTGATCACTAATAAGGGACAATCCATTAATTACGTCGCATGTTAATGTGATATGTGAATTGTTCAACGGTCACTGTTACTCCATGCGGTACGACCCGCAGTGCGAGAGGGACGGATTCCGGAAAAAAATGCAAAATGTCGGTTTTAAATTAATATAAAGTTAACTAAAATAGTTATCAAAATTTCACATTCACAAAATTTAGATATTGTTAAAATCTATCTAATAAAATAGCGTCCAGATCTGCATGTCATTCCTATTTGTCATACTGTCAAAAAAAGTGTAGAAGAAGACCTCATTTCAATAATTATTTCTATCGAGCGAAAGTTACGCAATCACGTTTCTGTATTCAGGAAAACTAGAAAAAGGTACCCATATTTATATACTAATTTAACAAATTAGTAGCTTCTTCTGAAAAGCAGGTAAATAACTTCAAAACGTGCCGATTTTAGTGAGGTAGCGCCTTAAGGGGCAGGGAGGGTTCCAACAAAGTTGACATCGTGTGACAAGGGGGAATATGTCTAAGCTACATGACGTCACTGTATAAACCTAAAAGTAATAAATCTCAAATCTTCAACTCCTTAGGAAAATTCCATGGACACAAGATGGTTAAATTTGTATCGTTCGTTTCGTTCTATTAGAGATAGAAAATATGTATGTGAGGTGACTTAAATTTATGCAGCCAAATTCTTACTGAAGGCTCGGTAAGTGCTCAGTATTAAGGTTCGATGATCCTTTTTGTGAAATTAGTAAGTCAATTATTTTTTTCGCGTTCCTTACAAACACAAGCCTAGCCTCGAGTCAATTACTATGGGACGTCAAGATTTTATTTTGCATAATTAGCAAAAAGTGTTATCAATCTCTTAACAAGCCTCCAGTATGAGTTTGGCTGGATAAATAAAAGTGACCTTATATATTATAGGTAGGTGAAATTAAATCAACCGACAAAATTCATACTAGAGACTCGATTAGTCATCAGAAACAAGGTTAAATGACCCTCCAGGTAAAATTAGAAAAAAAATGTTTTGCCCCATACTGCCTACACTAGGAATTGTACTTAAACTAGACGAACCAGTAAGGGAGCAAAAAATTATTTTTTTCGAAAGTGCCCAAAAGTTTTACTGAATCTATTTCTTGATCACTAACCGAGTCTCCAGTATAAATTTGGTCGGTTGATTTAATTTCTGCCCATATAAGTTGTAACTAAATAAATTCAGTCCAGCAATTAAACTGAAAGTAGACCTAGAGTCACCAGACTCATTTGGGTGTAAATATTTAAAATCTTTGACTATTATAGTCAAAGCTTAAATTCATGATTTTTACAAGGTAATCTATAACTTTTCTCATTATAATATTTAAAGGGGTCTACCGCGAATGCGGTCCAATTTTTAGCTTTTTTATGAAAAGGACACAAAACATAAAAAATTGGGTCGCCGTCAACCCCTTTAAATATTATAAATTATATTGTGTACGAAACGCGAGAGTTTAAATATAATTAGAATACATAACCTACAATAAACCGGTAAAGTGCAACACCTGTTCATTAAGCCAGCAACCACCACTAAAATAGACAAAAAATCTGCCAAAATAATAAAAATCTACCATATGTGCTCACACTGGTTGCCGATATTACCTACTTAGGCCGTCATTGACTTAGTTATAACAAGTTCTAATAGATGGCGCTCGTCTTTTCTTGTATGAAAAATATTCGCGGCACTTGTTCGTTCAACCGAATCCTTACCTTTAAAACAATGCTGGGTGCGAAGAAACTTGTCTGTTCCCACTATGAGGCTTTAGTTATTGATTGTGTTTTTACTGTAATTTTATCATGTCTGATTCCATGATATCGCCTTTTATCTAGTGCATCGCGTTATATTTAAAGTGTTTAACATTAAATTATCAATACAGACATTGTGAACCATCTGACAGTGCTATTATTTACGAGATCGACGTATCAGCGACCACGTGGCATGTGACTCTGACCATCGGCATCCTGACACCGCCCCATACCTCTGAATTGCTCATATATATATTATATATGTATGTATAATGCAATCAATAAATAAGTCGATAATTAATCATAAATATAATAAATATAATGCCTAACCATCCGCCTATTCGATTAGTCTTGAAGAAGAAGGGAAAGAGACTAAGGAAGATCATAGAAATAGCAATAAACTTTCTTTCTAAAGGGGCAGCACTTTTGTTCATCCATCCATCCATCCGTCAGCCCGTTTTCGTCCACTGCTCCGTCCTCCTCATCCAGTCGCCACTTACGGCTTCCTTCAGGTCGTCGCTCCAGCGCAGCGGGCACGAGGTCGGCCTACGCTACGCTTTGCTGTACGGGGTCTCCATTCTAACGCCTTTCGGCCCCAACGGCCATCATGTCGGCGACAAATATGGCCTGCCCACTGCCATTTCAACTTACTGAATCCGCAGGCTATGTCGGTTACTTTCGATCTCCGACGGATCTCCTCGTTTCGGATTCTATCCATCGGAATATATTTCCATCTATCTCTCTAAACTCTAAAGCCATAATTCGAGGTACTGGTAGCAATTGTCAGTATTTTTACATTATTGGTAGGCAACTTAAACTCTGAAAAAAGTTTTGTAATTATTTTTCGTTGGATGAAATCTTTGTGAATAATTTAAGTGAAGCATTCATTATAAACTTCTAAAACATTACAAAGTAATAAAAGTTAGTTTAAACAGTTTTAGATTGTTATCATAAGAATTATAAGTAATAATGAATTAACGCCGTAAAGGCTTACTTCGAACACAATTATACATACATTGAAAGAAGACATATATAATTTTAAATACCGAGTGTAAATAGAATGCTTTCTTTAAACAA
Source organism: Ypsolopha scabrella (assembly GCA_910592155.1). Taxonomy (NCBI): domain Eukaryota; kingdom Metazoa; phylum Arthropoda; class Insecta; order Lepidoptera; family Ypsolophidae; genus Ypsolopha; species Ypsolopha scabrella. The sequence goes on from OU342985.1 coordinate 15,591,591, forward strand.
AACCGCATACTCCATTGATCATACTGAACCACTTCCTTATAGTAACATGACAAAATTGTTCTCCTTCTCTCTCATTCTAACCCCTTAAGTGCTCAAGGATCCACATTGAAATAACATTCATGCAGTGTGTCTGATACGACCATCGCATGCGTCGTCGCCGATAGCGAAAAATGGTAGAAATAATACTTTCTATATAATTATGATAAATCACACATTTATTCGTTTTAATAACTATTATGTTCGATTTTTTAAATTAAAATAGAACAAGCATTTTATTAGTTTTTATAGCATTTGAAATGGTATTTATTTTTTATGAGATTTTTAAAGAGATTTAAGGATTTTTAATTTTCAGAATTACGACACTTATTTCAATGATTTTAATATAGGTATTTGATTAATACTTGCAATTGTCAGCACTAAGTGAAACTTGGATAACAACATGATGAATTAACTGCACTTGTACTTGTTTCAAAATGTGCAATTTTGCAATATGGGCCGAAAAATGAATGCCTTGGACGCGATGGAAATAAATAAATTACTCCACACAAATCCCAACAGCATTCTCAACCATCAACTGGACATCAATAATTCCCATTGATATTTTAAGTAATTAGATTCGTAGCATTACTTATCCTCTCCAAAAATTTCATTTCTAGTTTTTCTTTTACATCACCTGACATCTCATGGCTTTTGTCATATTTTAACACATTACAGTTTATTTATTTATTTTTGATATTTATTTAATTAATATATTTAGTTTTCACAATTTTGGAGTAACATTCTAATAAACTTTTCCCGAAAAATTTGTAAAATTTCTTATAATTAGCATCCCAAAAGATCATTTATCAATTTAACATTATCATTATTATAATTGACTTTCATAATTTGATAAATAATTTCAATTATTCCCCACTTTTTCGTCAATTTGAATGACATCCCCCATCTTCAATGTTATTCTACTTACTATTGGCCTTTAATCTCATTGCTATTCCACCTATGATTTGATTTGTCATTGATTAGCGACATACTACATTGATCGCACGTCGAATTATGTAAAATGAGTTATTATAGATAGACCCTTGATAACGATGTAAAACCGAAACCGGTTGGGATAGATACTTACTGCGAAACAAGTACCAGTGTAGTTCTTAAAGGAAGTTTCAAGTGTTTCAAAAACGTCTTCGAATGCTGCTTAGCTTTTAAAGATAGCAGTCTTTTTACAGTAAATATGTTACTTTATAGCTACGAGTAACTAGCTTTTGCTGGCTGCTTCAATCGTGTGGAAGTGTCTTTTAACATAACTTACACGTAAGATAAAACATTGACAGTTTTAGCTTGGCCATGATTTTAACAACATAACATCTTAAAATCACCTCACTTTCAATACTGCTTTTGCTATTTATATAAAAATACACATTTTACACCCCCCACACACAATACAGACACCTTCACACATCTTATCTCACATACACAAAAGACATCACCACACACACACACACCATCAAACAGAAAATAATATGATTATTATTATTTTACTAGTATAGGTTATTAATGCATGCTTTATACATTTATAATTATTACTTTTTCATCTATCCTAATTGTATTTATCCCAAATGCCATGTGGATCGCATAAATGTCCTATCACTCTGCAGGACGGTCTTGCAGGCGCCAGCGCAGGTGATAGTGATCACGATCATTTGTTACTGCTAATAGAATATTTTATTATAATAATTTTTTGTTCTTGCTTCTATTTTAAATTTACCTATTAAGTTCTAGGTGGGAGAGCTGATGCCGGGCTCGACTGTGGAGGTACCACCATCTTACTCGCAAATCCTCCCGCAGTTATTCGGGGGAGAGTAAGACAACAGCTCTCGGGCAAAACCTGGGACCGATGCATGGATGGCGGTATATCCATCCTCAAATGCCGGGCCTTATATAAAACAGACTGGTGACGGGCAGCGGCGTCACTGGTGCGAAGGTTTCGGCACCGCGCTCACTTACCCGCCTGCCCAGCGTGTGTGAGTATGGGCATTTCTTCCAGGAGGACCGCTAAGAGTGGCAAAATCCTGGAAAGGCCTTTGTCCAGCAGTAGATGAAACAGGCTGATGGATGGATTAAGTGCAAATGTATTTTAAACCGAATAAATATTTTGTATTTTTGTACATTATTATGTTATCTATATATTGACCAGAGTCTCTATGATGACAAAAAAAAACCCCAGGTCTACTAAATCCGTTGAGTGGTTTTCGAGCTACAACGGAACAAATAGAGGTAAATTAAAAATAAATTATTTTGGCCTATATAATAACATTTCATTTATTAAAATTTCACAAAAATATTCATTCACATCACAAAAATAGTACATGAAAATTTTTCATTAAAAATCTAGACCACCTGGATAAAACTACCTATTTCAAGATACTAAACAAAATAAAAGGGCAAAGTAAAAAGTATCTGGAATAGAAGAGCTTGTATGACTAGATTGTTGGATGTAGAAGAAGTAAAAGAGGCATGTCAGGATCGTATAGCAGATGGAAATCTGTAGTATCTGCCTACCCCTCTGGGAGACAGGTGCGAGTATATATGTAAACTCAATAAAAAATCTGTATTTTTATCAATCAACCGAGCCCTAAAATATCAATTTGACTGCATAAATTGAAACATTATGTAAGTATAGTACACGACACGGCCGGAGTGTGCGAAAGGTATATATAGGTACACATGTCCGTATGAAATGGCCCGCACTCCCGCCTGTCACGAAACATAGTTGTTTATTAAACAAATAGGTAACATACTGGAGCAGTGATACTGCAATTTATGTTATAAGACTATAAAAAATAGAAAATTCGAATATACATTAAATTGTGTTTCATAAACCGCTTAGAGCCCGATTTAATGGCTTTAAAGTGGGTAACTTTCAAAATTTTGTACAATGATAAAATCTCATCTAATTTTGATCAAAGGGATACATATTTATTACTTTATTTGAAATATTATTTCTTACAATTTTTTCCATTTTCCGGTAATCGTGAAAATTTGCTCAGTCACTGAACGTCTTAATAATGATTAAGAAATAAATCAAGTGTTAAAAAAAACTATGCCATATTATTTATTTCGAAATGAAAAATAGAACTCAATCGATGTAATATATGAAATAAACATTTATCATAATAAACTACAAGCCGTTTTCACAAGAAAAATATATAAACAACTTTTTAAGCTATATTTCGATACTATAAAACCCCAAATTAAAATCCAATTAAAAGTAATATATTTACTCACATAATGACCTTAAAAGGGTTACTAAAATGCATGTATTCTTCTCAAAGCTTTTCGGATGTTTGCCTCATCTCGTAGCGTCGTAGCGCTCCGATCCGAGCTACGCCGTAGAGCCAGTAGCCGCCATGACGCCGCCGTTGCTAAACGTCTACGAGCCTTCGCGATCTCAGTTGTATCTCTTCCGAGATATCACAACCTAGTACTTTGGTTCTAGAAAACAATTTTAATTCCTGATTTTGCTTCTGTTTAAAATTTCAGTTACATTTATTTTCAACGTAAAGTGACATTTAAATATGTAATGAACAAAAGTTAATTTTGCTTTTAAACGCGGAATTGGTTACTTTGAATCTTATAAGATTTGGTTCTCATTTTAACGTTCTACTCAAACTACTTATTAAAATAAAAACACATTAATAAATTTTAAACCCTCGAGTCTCTTAACTGAAATATGGCCCTTCAACTTAATACGCGATCACGGAAGTTGAAGAACCTACACGGTTTCAGAAATGGCACGATCAAGCTTCCTCGACATTGGTCGAAAATGCTGGGATTAGCACCTCAAGATAAGAAATCGGCTGAAGAACTGTTTCAAGTAAGTTTTCGATGCTGATAAATGACATTTTTCTGTAAGGGTACATCGTCCCGACATAATTCTACGACGGGATGTCAGAGGTTCAAGTGAAAATAAAAGTCAGAGCCCACAATCGTAACACACGTTTCACCAACGATTATTCCGTCCCAATGTGATGCGTATTGAGCCCTATCGCTATACTTCAGGCACAACTTGGACCCACAGTTTACCGTGCCTCACGTAGCACGCACTCTAATGTGAGGTAGGATTTAAACCCGCAACCTCCGGGTAAGTGGTCGATTACATGAACTAGACCACTGAGGCTGCTGCAAAAACTGATGAAGCCAACTGGTACATATAGGAGTATGCACCTACTTACTGCTATAGAGTGTTGCCACTTTGTCACTAGATCTGGTGATTTTTCAAGGCTTTTGGCGATATTTTTTCATAATTTAGCGATAATATTTTTCCAGTGATTTTTAGCGATTTTTCCATGTGGAATCTAGTAACCATTTTCTTGTGATAAATGTGTTATCTGTGCTTGAAAAGTCCTCTTCTGGGAAGTTCTTTACAAACTTAGTCCATTATCGGGGAAATCTGTCTGTATACTCCGTTTTAACTTGGAACCCACTCAACGGATTTGGACGCGATTTTATTTATTGTGGTCGTAGTAACCCTGGACATCTAAGGATGGGGTGTTCATAAAATAATCGCTAAGATGAAAACTCACGATAATTATCAGTTATTTATTGATAAGCCCCACTCGTTACAAACTCGCACGTGGCGCTTCTTAGGCTAAATATTTTTAAATTAAACAAAAAATGTACACATTAGCAAAAAAATTTTTGTTTTACTAATTTTAAAAATTGCAAATTGCATTTGAATTGATCAGTTAAACTTTGAGATTTGAGTGATTCTTTTTCCACAGAAAGTTCCGATATTATGTGAAATTTTGCTCCGGCGGCGTTAACAAGCCAAAAGTGGATTTTGGTCTGTAAATATGTTTTTTGCTATTATGGTGTATTTACCTCATTTTTAAGTTGTAACCCGTCTGGTTATCTCTTTCGATAATAGATAGATCCAGAGCGATATCACACCTTGTAATTAGACGGGTTAAGCCTCTGAGGCCTAATAGTGGAGCGCTCGCCTGCTAATCCAGGCGTCACGGATTCATTCCCCGTGGAGTAAATAATTTGTATTCGGTTTGCGTGTTTTGGAAGGCACGTTAAGATGGTGATAAATTTGTGCCTGGGGTACGGTGATAGGGCTCATCATCCATCACGTTTTGGATGTAATAATAGTCGGTGAAAAGACGGTGTACCAATTGTAAACTGTGGCTTGCATTTAACAATTCACACTTAGGAACAACTCTGATACCACCTTTTCATATCGTGACAATACGCATGTTTTGAGCTAATTTGTATAATGACCGTTTCTATAATTTCACATCTTTTGATGCATACTTAAGGACAGCCATTATCCGTAAATCTCTATACAAACGCAAATACAAAATTGTGAGTTGTCCAGTCCATGTCATGATTTAATCCCATCAAAAACATAAATGTGAAACGAGAGCTAAGCTCGTGCCTTGTTTGTTGACTTCAACGACAAAAGAGTTGAGATATAAATGGGTGCCAAGCTCAATGGTCAGTCCTGAAATTTATTTATATCAACAAAAAATATTTTATAACAACTTAAAATATAATTTCTTCTTATAACTTAGGATAATATATTGAAGCCTAAGGTCTGACCTGGCTAGTTCGAATATACGAATAAAGAATAAGTTTCTCTTGAAAGTTAGTTTTTTTTTTCTTATACGAATTATATTATAGCCTTCGCAAGGTTTAAAGCTGTAAGTTCTTATTTTATTCTTCCGAAAAACTAGCCATCGAACATAGGGCTCTTCCATGACTTCTTTAGTAGGTACTTAATGATAATTCATATATTCGAAAAGGTAATTTGTTACAAAATATTTTATGTTGTTATAAATAAATTTCAGAACTGACCATTGAACTTGGCACCCATTTATATCTCAACTCTTTTGTCGTTGAAGTCAACAAACAAAGCATGAACTTAGCTCTCATTTCACACTTATGTTTTTGATGGGATATCATTACTTTTCTACAGAAATTACGAGACATATTCTCTGCTATAGGCTAGGCACTATAAGTTAATTGAAAATTATATAAAATTATAAAATTTACTAGTTTCTTATTTATTCCTGTGTATTTACCCAACTACCTATCTGGTTACCAAATTTGAACTTTCTAGGTCATCTGAAACTGGGTTAGAGTTTTTATATATAAGTGAGTCAGTGATAAATTTGACGATTTTTGGACGATAATATCTAAATGCCTGTTTGAGGTGTGTTTATGAAATTGGGAGCACATATGTTACTCGCAAGTCTCAATATATGAGCAAAATTTGACATGTTTATGTGAAATAGTATTTGAGTTATGAGGGGGTCAAAAGTAGGTCCAAATCGTTCGTGTAATATTATACACGGCACCGCTCGCCATCATATTAGCTAGAACTTGGCTTGACATGAATCATATCTTTAACAATGAACCGCTAAATAACGAAAATTTAATGGTTTTATTACAGAAGGTGTAGTCAAATGTGTTTTTATTCTTTTAGAAATGTGTGGAATGAAAATATTATTTTAACCACTAATAAGTTTGAAAACCTTCATGGTATTGTCAAAATGTTGTTTCTTCTGACGTGCTCTTGACACACGTTTGCATTTTATTATTGTTCTGGGATTTTTGTGCTCGCAACGATATATCGGTGTGCGCTCATGACGATCATCCTGAAACTACAAAATTGTCTATCTATAAACAGTATGTAGGAAAAGTATGACGTCGAAGCACTTGCTACGCCGTAGCAAATAAATATATTCAATATTATTATCTTCACAGAAATGTTAAGTTCTAGTCTGGACGCATAGTAATATATACATATGTGTCAGGAGAGTCAAACGTGTTATTTTTTATGATTTTTCATTCTTCGTGCAAATATGTTTCATAATTTTTCGAGTCAAAGCAATGTTTCAGTAGTGTATTTAGATATGTTTGACGACAATTTAGTCGGAGCCTGGCTGGCTGCCAAAGATAAATTTACATACTTTAACAACAAACAGTTACCCAAATGAACAAATTGGCAACCTCTTATGGGATTAGTATCCCGGAGTACCGTTGTGAGCAACAAATTTGGTACAGGAAAATTACGTGATTTTTAATCAGCGATTCAAATTTTGTGTGGCATAAATACAAATATTCTTAGGGCGTACGGCGATATTTATATCGGAAGCTACATTTTTGGCAGAAAGCAAGCCGCTATGCCCAGTAATACTAGGGACCAATATGAATGATTTCATCCGAGGAAATGAAAATTTTATCCATTGGAATTCATGATGGCGGACGTTTTCCAAAATGGCGGCTGGATAATTTCATGCTTCAAAACGTGGTTGTCACACGCTGAAGTTACACCAGCTTTGAAAGAAATATCGCAGCCAATACAAAGTCTTCATGAAGAAACGTTCACCTGCTACCTATACGATTCACATGCAGCACATTCATTGGTAAACTTGGTACGCAAGGAACTATTTGCTCCGTGCCAACTATCAAGCGGGCCACTTATGGAGCAATGACGTTATTTCGACGAAGCCTCTGTGCCATCTCCATTCTCCTGGGGTTGGAAGTCATTTAATGATAGTTGGGTACCACAATGATCTGAAGTCAGGGAGATATGGCATGAGTTGTCCTACTTGGACCATTGCGATTGTAAAAAAGGCTGCGAAACAATGCGCTGCTCGTGTCGGCGGCCCACCCGCAGTGCAATGCAGCACATGCAAAGGCAGCTGCAAAGATGAAAGGTATCTCTTTAGATTTTACTTACTGATAATAGTAGATATAGGAACATTCTGGTCTGATTTCATACGAATTTTCTCTTTCAGTTCAACCACATCGGATGAAGCTTTAGGCACAGAGGATTAAATATTTTTACTGCTCATTTTTCGCTTTAAAAATAAAGAAAATGATTTGTCAGTTTTAGAATATTTTTGTTACGGAGTCTTTCCCAAAAATTAAACTAGTTGGGAATTTGAAATGTCTTTATATAATTATTATGAGGCATACCTACTGTATGAAATCAAAATTAAACATTGAAAATTATAATAAAATTAGTAAGTTGTGACCAAAAAAATTAAACTGTTATGTACTTGGTAAGAAACCCTTTGTGCGCGAGTCCAACTCGCACTTGGCCGGTTTTCAAAAGATGTCATAAATCACAGGATATAAATACAAATCGTCTGATCTGTAAATTACTAAAATCGGTGCACTCGTTTTGATTCTATGATGCATCACATAACACGGAGTGACGGCTTTCAAAACCGCACGCTTCTTTTGAAATGCGTATAGTTTAAAAACTACAAGATGGATTTTTCTTTTTGTATATAGATAATATTATCAAAATTTATTAAATTATATAAACACTAGCTTTTACCCGCGGCTCCACCCGCGTCGAAGAGATTTTCGTGGAAATAAGGAAAACAAGAGAATATGATTTTTTGAACGACAATATGCAACAGTCACCATGTTTTATCAAAGTGCTAATAAATACCAATCGAATAAGTCCAAACTCGAAGTGTCTGTGCTGTTGTCCGTTGAGGAGATCCAGTACCTACCTTCTAGTCCCATCATCAGACCCTGGTCACCATGTTTTACCAAAGTGCTAATAAAGACCAATAAAATAAGCCCAAACTCGATGGGTCTGCTGTTATCCGTTGAGGAGATCCCGTACCCACCTCCCACAGCCCCGTCATTGGATCCTGGTCACCATGTTCTACAAAAATACTCATCAATACCGATCAAATAAACTTAAACTTGAGAGGTCTCCTAAAAAAAACATTTACCAGTGGATGGTTGAAACACCGACGATGAGACTACATAGGCGTACATACCACACGATTAACTAAAAATCTTATTGAGTGCTTAAAGAATTTTTAAAGTCAGTTCAAAAGTTCTAAATATTACCCATTATATGCAAACAAACAAACAAATCTTTCTTCTTTATATAGTAGTATAAACAAACTTTAACGTGAGTTGATTTGAACCAGCTTGCGTCAAATTCGATATTTTGAAACATGCAGCGCCATCTAGTGTATTAAAATAAAAACAATTTCAACGCCAGCTTATAAACAATTTCAACGCCAGCTTACTGAGCCGTTATCCAGGATAGCTTCCCAGATATGGCATTTTCTAAGCCGTGATTTGGTTTGAACCAGACTGCGTCAAATTCGATATTTTGAAATATGCAGCGCCATCTAGTGCTTTAAAATAAAAACAATTTCAACGCCAGCTTACAAATCATTTCAACGCCAGCTTACTGAGCCGTTATCCAGGATAGCTTCCCAGAGATGGCATTTTCTAAGCACTTGAAAATAAAAATATTTTAGTTATTGGTCTGTGCGCAGTCACGAAATATAATTTCTGCTTTAATATTTTTTTTACAAAAGGAAATATTTTTTCTGAAACTAAAATAAAAGAATAAAAAATAAAAAGTGAAAACAAATTTTACCAGTCGGGGTTTGAACCCGCGACGATCGACAATGCTACGGCGGCGAACCTTCCATATGTCTCACTAAAATTCTCATTGCGCTGCTCCCTTTTGTGTGATGATACATAGCCCCGAACCTTCCCGAAGAAATGATTTATCTTTCAGTGAAAACTGCATCAAAATCCATTGATTGGTTCTCAAGTTATAAGCGAACGAACAGACAGACGGACAGACAGACAGACAGACAGACAGACGTTGTATTTTATATGTTTAGAGAAGAAGAAGAAGATGTAACCATATCATAGGAAATTTTGTTGTTATTTTTATAAGAATGAAATTTTTTTTTAGATAATTTCGGAATTTTCTTCATATTCGGCTGCCATCTTTGATTTCTGAAGCGGTATATTTTTATTTTATTAAAGATATCAGTACAAATTGATTGACACCCTAATCACTAAAATCGGCGAATTTATCGGTGGTTTAATTTTGCATGCTGCTAAGGCAATACACATCTGAACTATGTACATGTATTCTTTATAAGCTACCACCCCAAATAAAGTTTGATTGATTGAAAAAAAGTTACTGCCCTTTACGTAATCAAGTCCATGCGAATTGGCTCACCTTGAAACTCCGTTCAAAATTAGCTCTTATAGTACACGTTAAAGACGTTGAGGACCAGCTTAATTGGTCCGTTTGTACACATAAAATTTAATAGACCGCAAGTGTCAAGTTACTTTAGTCAAATGCTGGTGATATCAGGGAAACGCGAGTCCCACAGTACTTGACAAGTTTTTTTCTTTAGGGCTCAAAGGTTAGCCCAATAACTTCTGAAATCAATTAAAACCAACCTTCGGATACATGAAGTTTAATGGATCATAAGTATTAAGTTAAGTTGGGCCCTAAATAACTGCACAGGAATCAGTTCAGAAACCTCAGCGAGCGAGTCCCATTTGCAGGTTTTATCTCGTAATGCACTGTTTTGATAACTAAAAGTTTCGTTTTATTAAATTTAATTGACCAGATAAAAAACCTGCTCTAAGAGCGCCACATTTGCTCTTTGTGAATGAACTCTGATTATGATATTTTATTATCAGTTCCACCACTAGATGGTGCTACTGGTTCCTTACATTACGCAATCGATTGTTTCTCATCACAATGCTGGTCTCCTGCCTGCGATTCACTATTTCAGTTTATAGAACTAATAATTTCACCTTCCCACTGAATTTTTGATGAGCTTAGCTTTAACTAAGCTCCAAAATCCATGTTGTCACCTAAGAGGTTTTACCACTTATAGGTAATTAGGAGGACCCGATGATAATGCTAGGGAGCAAAATTTGTTCTGGTGGCTATCGGATTTCTTAGTGGGGATTAAAAATGAAAGAAAATTGAAGAAGAAAAACGTTTATTAATATATATTAAATTGTATATGAAACGAGACAGTTAAAAAAAATAGTACAAAGAAAACACAGACATGAACAAAATTTGTTAAAAAATCTGTAAAATATTAAACTGGCCCTGGCTCAGTAATTGTTGGAGATTAATCTCCAACTCTGGTTTTCAGCCAGTACCATGGTATTCCTCATAGTACCCGTACCAACTCGAATGAAAATAAAATAGTCGATGTTTACTTGTCTAATTAAAAACTAAATTAATAAGAAAGTTCGTTTACAAATGATAAAAGTTGGTATTTAATAAAAAGTAATAATACAGAATAGAATGTCACTATGGTGTCAATGCATACAAACAAAATGTGTGTACAAACTACAAGTGTGCACATACGAGAAACGGTTATCGCAATAGAAATTGCACTCGATAAATTACTCATTAAGGTGGTTAAGCCGAATCCCGGTGCACATCATAAATCAATAAGAAAGTTAGTTTACAAATGATAAAAGTTGGTATTTAATAAAAAGTAATAATACAGAATAGAATGTCAATATGGTGTCAATGCATACAAACAAAATGTGTGTACAAACTACAAGTGTGCACATACGAGAAACGGTTATCGCAATAGAAATTGCACTCGATACAAAAAATACGGTACAAAAAATATATTTAACATTTGAAATTGTTGAAAATATTTCCAATACAAAAGTGAGCAAAATAAAAAATAAATTCTTAAAAATACAATATGGGTATCAAATTGTAGATATTAATAATTTGATTATAAAAATGTATACTTTTATCATATTTACTGGCACAGAATTCGAAAAATCTTTGAAAAACCACAAAAATCCATTCCCCCCCCCCCTTTATATCCGAAACTAATGAACCGAAAAATATGAAAAAAACATGGTAATTTAAGATTACGTAAAGATTACAGGAAAAATATAGCGGGTGAGAAATTCACGATTACAAAATGACAAAATTTAATTTTTCCTCCACGAGTTTTATTTCTAGTACGGTATAAAAATATTTGAGTCTCTCTTTTGTGGTACAATCAATTATTTTTTTAGTTGTCATGAACAGTTAAGGGCAAGATTTTAAATACCTTCTTCCTGACTGTTCCCAAAACTGTCAAATTACGGAACCCTAGGTATGCGAGACTGACTCGCACTTTACCGTTTTTTTTTTGTATTTGTTTTTATAGCGGCAACAGAAAAAATACATCATTTGTGTAAAGGTCAACTGTTTACCTATCACGGTTCATGACACAGACGGACAGACAGACGGACAAACGGACCGACTGACGGACAGACGGACAGACAGATGGACTGCGGCGCCTTAGTTATAGGGTCTCGTTGGTTACCCTTTGGGCACGGGACCCTAAAAATATTTTTCTTAATCGGTTCTGTAGATCCGGAGATTACCCATTAATACACAAAAAATCTCTTTTTTTAATAGTGTAGAATTAATGAATATTCATATTGATTGCTTGGTGACAGTACAATAAAAGCTTCTTTCTTATTGACTATAAAACAATTTGGCTAAGTGTGAGTCGGAGTAGAACACAGAGTGTTCCGTACCGACACACAATACGGGTTCGGAGCGCTAAAACATAGTAAATTACAACATTTTAGCAACATTTTTGCCGACAAACTTTATACGTTTAGGCATATGGTATATTTTTCAAGTCATTCTCTATAACATATATTTAACTAACTTGATGATGTGTTAGTGAGAAGCTGGTTGTATTATTTCTGAGGGCACGGCAGTGCCCACGCCAAGTCAAGCTAAAAAGCGGAACGGCCGTACCATCCTTTTCTCGAGTTTAAATATATTTAACTATTTACATTTTAGGTTTGTCCGTCTGTCTGTAGGTTAACTTATAATATATTTTAACTTACAGACAGACGAATATAGACATAGTAGTTTTTTTGTACATACTGAGCTTTAAGAGAACTTACAGACAGACATACAAGAAACTAAATTTAAATATCAATAAGGTTCCTTAGTTTGTCTATGCCAACGCCATTTGGAGCGCTCGCTTCATTAAAGGAAAGAACAACGATTTTCTGCAAAAAGGTTAACGAAATATTCAATGTTTACGTGAAACCTTCATGTTAATTTCAGTTAAGGCACACCTGTTTAAAGGATAAATTATTCAGGTTTTTATATATTTTAATTATTAATTTCCAATGTCAATATTTTTATACTCAACTGATGCCGGGCCCAGCTAGGGCCCGAAATATATCTTGAACATTTTCAATTCAATTTTTAGCATTTGACGTGTAATTTTTTTTTATTAATAAATTCGATTTTAATTTGAGTAATAATTGCGATGATAGAGTGCGATCTATTGTTTTAGATATAACAAATATCGATTTTCAATAACACTTCAGAAAAAAAATCCACTAAATAATACTCTACGGTAACGGCTAACAGCTGGAACTTTCAATTTAGACGCATAGGTTAAGGTTCATTGTGACTCTCCAACAGTCTGAAGCTTGAGGGTCTGATAATGATCAGGTAGATAGGAACCGGATTTCAGTAACAGCTCTCATATGGAACTTCGGATATAGACGCACATGTTTAGGTTTATGGTGATGCTGTGACATCCTCACCTAAAAACCAAGTGGTCAAGAAATAAGTAAAAAATGAAAGAATGTCTCCTAAGACCAAAGTCTCCATCCATCCATCCATCAGCCTGTTTCGTCCACTGCTGGATATAGGCCTTTCCAAGATTTCGCCACTCTTGGCGGTCCTCCTAGAAGAAATGCCCATACTCACACACGCTGGGCAGGCGGGTTGGTGAGCGCGGTGCCGAAACCCTTGCACCAGTGACGCCGCTGCCCGTCACCAGTCTGTTTTATATAAGGCCCGGCAATTGGGATGGATATACCGCCATCCATCGGTCCCAGGCAATGGTGGGCCGCCTGGTTTTGCCTGAGAGCTTCGGGAGGATTTGCGAGTAAGACGGTGGTACCTCCAAGGTCGAGCTCGGCATCAGCTCTACCACCTAAAGTCTGTATCTGTTAAAATAAGGGATGCCACCATGACCCAGTTGAAATGTCCATCCTGTACACTATCGTACAGGCAAAAACAAACCATTCCAGATTATTTTATTATAAGTACAAAATACACGGATCATTGTTTTAATGCGTGCGGGTTTTCGTAAGAGGCTTTGCGTTTATCGGAGATGTTAGTATCTTGAATCCTCTCTAAGCCTTGTATTCGATATCTTTATGTCTGGTCTACTGACTTTGCCTTTTTAACCTTTAGGTATTTGAGAAAGCTTTTACTGTTAAGAGACCTTAAGTAGCGTTATCGAAGGGTTTTTTAAGACGCGAAACTTCCTCGTGTCGAATTTAGAGATAACAACCTTTTTTTATTGTACGCCCCCTAGAGAACCTTGTCAAAATTAACATCAAATATTTGTCATCTACAGGCAAAACTGTATGAGAAGCTTATCTTTATAGTAACAAAGTTCTATAGAGCTGCAGTTTCTGGACTTTTTAGAAACTTACTTGTTCCTTCTAAAATGGCAGTATTATATATATATTATCCGATCTAAATATCTGTGGACTATAAATTTTTCTAATACTAATCTTACTTAAAATCCTCGGAGCTAAAATCCGAAGTTCTTGTTTGTAAGAAATAAGGAGTGGATCTTTGTTGGATTAGTATGTTCAATTAAGGCGAGGTTATCCTGCTCAGCAGAAGCGCGCCGCGCCGCTTAGAAAATTCGCGGTTTCGATGTGTTTTTATTTTGGAATTAGAGGGATGAGTTTTTCATACGATGGCCGTTTTATATTACATTTTTTACAACGTTTATTTTAGTATAAGTTTTACTGTTCAAAACTTAACATAGCTCAAATGAAATGATAATTAGATCACAGTTTCGACCTATCTTAACGACTTAAATGGATTAAGGAAAATGTAAGTAATCGGGTATCGAACGGCTGAAATATCAAGATAAAAGAGTGATAATAATATAAAAAGATATATAAAAAAAAAATTATCCTCGCTATTTATTGGCTTCAAATTAATAGTTTCTATTTCGTCCTGTAAAAACGTCTCTTAATTATTTAGGGTTAGGTATGATAATATTTTTGACGTCAAAAAACATCGGCATAAATATACATAAGACGTTAGGTAATAATTATCAATTTAAATAAAAGGCTTTGTTATGTGTGACTCACTGACTGACAGACAAAGTACAAACAAACTGCTGGACGTAGATCTTTTAGAAAAGTGTTTATAGAGGGGTGAAGAAGCACATTAAAAAGTAGTTTGTAAATTTGATCCCTAAGGGGTCCAAAAAGGGGGTAAAAGATTTTAACAAAAAATCCTCTATTTTGCCAATACACTAGGCAGTCGAAATTTTCAATGTAGATCCCCAAAATAAAATAAATACATGTTTCAGGATTTTTTGAAATGTTTGCCCGTGTTCGTTTACTGTCCAAATATTTCCAATTATTTTTCCAATATTTCGCCACTCTTGGCGGTCCTTCAATTCAATTCAATTCATTTTATTAATCTTTCGACATTACCATGTACTTAGATACGTCAATTCATTTTATACAATAAATATTTAATGTTATCTTGTATAGTATGCTATACAGTAACTTAAATAATAACATTTACTAATAAAAATAATTAAAACATTCACATAAATCTTATAAATAAAATGGATTACTTTTACGTAACAGTGTCAAATTAATTCCACATCACAAATGAAAATATTCTTATCAGCCAAAGCCTCGTTAATTGTATAATAGGTCTTATCAATAAGTTGCTTGCTCGTAATTGTATTGCAAAATGACTCGTGTTTCAAAGCATATATTTCCTTTGGAATCTGATTAAATAATTTTATACCTTGACACAAGTAGCTTTTAGTCAATTTAGGCAATCTACGACTGGGAAAAGCCAACTTTTCCCTATTTCTGGTGTTGTGGCTGTGGATATCTCCCATTCTGGTCAAAGTAAACAAATTATTTTTAACGTAAAGAATACACTGATATCTACAAACCTCCACGATTAAGTACCTCGGTGTGCTCCTAGATAAGCATCTTACGTGGCGAGCACACACTGAACACCTGTCTAATAGGCTCCGTAAATTTATGTTCATATTCAAACAACTCAGACATGTAGCAGATGAACGATTAGTTCGAACTGTTTATATTTGTCTATGTCAGTCGATTTTGACCTAGTGTATTCTTGCTTGGGGCAGTGCTAATAAGACACATCTGCTGAATCTAGAAAAAGCTCAAAGGGGTCTCTTGAAGGTTATGTTTTTCAAGCAATTTAGACACCCCACTAATAAACTTTATCGCGAATATAAGTTACTTACAATCATACAATTGTTTATTCACAAATTATTACTCACACAGCATCATAGCAAGGATTATAGTACGTACAAACTGCATTCAAAACGACGTGATGATATAATATTTAATGTTCCACCCTGCAAAACTAAGTCTGCTCAACAATCTTTCCATTTTCTTGGCCCTTATATCTACAATCTTGTAAATAAAACATTAGAATTACATAGAATGACTTCTCACAAACTTAAAAAGGAATTTTTTTAGTTTTCTAATCAGAATAGCAAGCAATACATAGCAAGTTTAAAAATTGGTCCTTGTTTTTTTGTTTTAGCCAGTCTTGCCTTAGGTACGAATATTTTTTCTTTATTTCTAGTACTAAATTTATGGATGTAAATTTTCTTAGGATACATTTCTTTGTCGTTATGTATTTCATTATGTCGTTATACATATCATTTAAAACACAAACTTATTCCACGAGCTGTACGTCAACTTGACACGAGCTATCTACAAGTATGTATCCAAAGGGTCTAATTGACTTAGTCTTAAGATTTCTTAAATAATTAAATATGGGTAATTTTCAGTTTTTTTAGGGTTCCGTACCTCAAAATAAAAAAGGGAACCCATATACGATTACTTTGTTGTCGTGTTCGGAACCCTAAAAAATGCGATATAAATATTATAATTTATAATACAAGACCGCCTCTATGGTTTATAAGTGTTAATTTGAATCAGAATGTTTCGTTAGGCGTAGAAAAGTTAAGAACCCTTATCATTTCGTCATGTCTGTTACATAAAATGTCCAATCGGAAATAAATACAATCTAATAATTGATGGCGATGCTCTTCACATTTTAAAAATGAAGCGTCACATTTTACCAAAAATAAGGTGACTGTCAGCTTGCAAATGTTTAGGTAGTACAGGCATGGCACAATTTCAGCTTCGAATATTTTCACTGCAATTTCGACCAATCTGCATAATTCAACTGTTGGGTATGTTAGGGACCTTTTGTTTTGCCACCATTCTCTTAGGCTGATGTATGAATATACAGGATCATCTTCCGGTTGATCAACTTTCAAGGAGTCTGCGCACACTTTACAACTACGACCTTTTAATACGGTGGCTGCTATATATCCACTAACATAAACAACAGGTTGTTGATCTAGATCAGCAAGGTTGCTTTCCATTTCATAAAAATCAGTTTCGTCCGGGATACTGAGAACAGGAAAATTTTCCCTTGGGGTTTCTTGGACTGTTTCGACTATTGGTGTTTCAACATCTTTTTTCGGAGTTTCCTCGAACAGCAAATCGTGGAAGTCTGTCAGTAACTCATTATAATCAACGCTACAGTTTGAACCTCTACTATGCGGGGCAGTAAGTCTTGTTACTATTGATGTTTTAAGAGCAGCAACAAAGCTGGAGCAAGTTGGATTCCTATTCGTAGGACTGTGTTGCCTTATGATGCCAAATAAATTTTCTAGGGCATCTTGATTTAACTGCCGTAAATTTAGGAAAGTGTATCCCTCAGATTGCAATTTATTCCACAAATCTTGTAGGGCACTTAGGGTTGTTATGTATCCCTGAATGCATTTTACATTCTTCGCCTCCTGACCATTTAATTTTAGGAACTTCAATGTCTTTAATTTTTTTCTGTACTCTGTCCACACATCCAAATGGTTTGTTTTTGAGGAGACGTTCTCCCGGATACCACGTTTTACTTCTCCAGGACCAGACGGTCCGTTTGTATAGTCGAAAAGCCTGTCGAGTTCATAGACAATTTCGCCAGTCTCCATTACTTCCTCTGCCATTTTAGGATCCCGCTCAGCTTCTGCCATTAGTTTTATAACGGCTGACACTTGTCTACTAAAAAGTTGGGCAGCAAATTTAACTTTCATTTTTGCCCTAAATTTGGGCGCGGTATTGTTTTTTGTAATTTTTGTTAAATATAACATATTCCTATTTTTTTCTTCCATTTTCACTAAATGGGACCACTGAGCCTTCTTTTCTTCAATAACTAGCACCCCATTATTGTAGAAGTTGTTCCGCAAAGACTTAAAAAGATGTGGCACATCAAAAATTGTGAAATTTTTTTCTCCTCTGCATGTGAAGGAACTGTTTTCTTCAGGCGACTGTCCCACCTTTAAAACATTCATTGCCCCCATATTCGTGGGCCCTTGATCGCATACTGTTGCAACTATTTTGTAGCCTGTTGCTTCAACGGTAGTGATAATTTCTTTTATTAAGGCTGCTAACTTCTGAGACGAGATGGTGCCCTTCGTAAAGTAGTAAGCCAAAGGCATCTTGTATTTTGCCCTTACGCCTTGGAGCATGAAAACTAGAGCGTGATCTGCCATTTCCTTGGTTCTGTCGCCACCACCAAAATCCTCAAAGCCCTCCACCTTGTCAGCAGCAGGGTCAAATTGCAGCCGGCGTTTCAATGCCATTTCGTCAAAAAGTAGGCAGTAGAATTTGTCCTTCTTCTTTGCTTTTTCAGATTTTTTAGTCAACTGTGCTAATACCGACTGATTAATGCCTGTCTCCATAGGCACCTTTTTTAAAAGGTTTTGCAAAGTTTTTACACTTGGTAGTGGCATAGTATGAGCCATGTATCTGTATGTCATTGGTGACCTTTTATATATCGCAAGAGCTGAAATTTTATTTTTCGGCGTCCAACGCCTCCCTCGTGGCTTTCGCTTCTGATTTTTAAAAGCTGACATAACGAAGCTTTTCAGGACCTCCGAGTCCAGGTCTTCAATAAGTTTCGCACTTTTCTTTAGTGCCCTCAAGGTACATTTGGTTTTTCGCAGCTCCTGCATCAATTTTTTCATTTTTGGAGTGAGTTCTGAAAATGAAATATAATCTATTTAATCCTCAGTTCAAATAATGATTGCATAAGGGTTCCGTAATTTAGTTCAATTCTGTCAGTTCTGAGGAAAGTCAGAAAAATGCTATTTAAAATCTTGCCCGAAATATATTACAATAAAAAAAAAGAATTGGTTGTACCAAATAATTAAAAAGGTATGTTTATACATATCGTGGTACCTATATTCAAGAATGATCAATATTTTCGAACAAATTAACTGATAACTCATATTTATTATATCTGTATTTTGAAGAGGAAACATCTTGAACAATAAAAAAAATACAACACACATTTTTTACTATGAAGACAAATAAAATAAATGTTTGTGCCAAATTTAAAGTCCTTAACTATCTATCTATCAACAAAAAGAAATGAGATGCCATCAAAAACAAAACTTGTAAAAAAAAAACAAGTCTCGCAACTTAGTTCTTCTACCGTAAAAAGTTGTGAGATCCATTTAAATCCAAGTCTGTCAATTTATTCTGTCCCTACTTAAGGGACCTTCTGTCTTAAGTTATTACATAATTAGCTAACCTAACAACATCTTATAGTGACCATATCAATATTAAAAATCTTTTATGTTTTAAATAAATAGATTGACTTGGCAATCGCACTAAATAATCTAATTTAATGTAATATGTATTACTTGTGAGATACATTGTGTTTTCATGCGATGGTCAAGTAAATCTATTTATTTAAAACATAAAAGATTTTTTATATGAATACCGTGTTAGGTTAGGTAATTATGTAATAACTTAAGACAGAAAGTCCCTTAAGTAGGGACTGAATAAATTAACCGACTTGGATTTACATAGATCTCACAACTTTTTACGGTAGAAGAACTAGGTTGCGAGACTTGGTTTTTTTACAAGTTTTGTTTTTGTATTAGGTACCTAAGGTAAAATAAATACCACAAATATATTTTTATTCTTCACTATCTATTGCTCGTGTGCGGCTCGAAAACTGCTCATTAAATCCCAGACAAAAAGATAGCAAAATATACTATACATACCTAAACTTTCTTCCTTTGGTTTCATTTGTGGATTATCTTTATTTTCTTGCGTATGTCTGGTAGGTGTCGTACAACCTGTAAAAAAAGGTCTTTAAGGTACTAATTAAATGGATTCCGTTCATGAAGATGTAATTTGATTAGCATAAGAAAACTGTTGTTTAAACACTCAACACAAATTTTTAAAATGTGTCATCCATAATTATTCAGAAGTAGCTCAGAAATCTATCATAAATTATAATAATATTATGAAAAAATAAATTACCATATTGAATATTTTGCGTTTGCCCACTTGTAGATGTACTAGCAACTGCCTCTGTCACCAGGTCTGTCTGAATGTTACTGACATCCACTAGTATCTTCTTTCTGGCTGTGAGAGCTGTAAATTAGATAAAATTTTATATTTTTAAAAGATTCATGTACAATCATTTACATTTTGATTATTCAGAGACTTTTAAGTGTTAGATAACTTAAATTAAAGTTGAGGATTAAACGTGATGATCAGGATAGCTGACCATGACCAGCTTCAGCAGATTTTGATTCCATCAATTTTAGAAATTATATAGATCCTTATACTAAGACTAGTATTTGCGTGGTGCGCGGGCTGCAAGCAGCCCGCGAGATATATTGTGCTCTCTGTTTATTTTATAAGCGTTTTTTTCTTTGTATCTTGTTAGTAATTGGATTCTTACTACAGTGAATTGAAAGGCAATCGGTAGAAAATCTGTGATTGACAGAGGATGGGATGTGTGTCGAGTGTCAAAACCTCTCATCGGTTGGAAGATGTGTCAAAAAGAATAATTGTAAAGGTTTATGGACTCGCCCGGCGACCTCGTCCCCAGAACACAAATAGCGACCTTAAAAACGTGTTGAAACTGAGTTTCAGGGCGATCGGTTGAATAAACGCGATTGACATTTTTTGACAGCTGTTAAATGTCAAAATTTGTCATCGGTCGGAAAGAGCCTGTGATACTCGTCATTCGAGTTCAAACCCGGAAGCGCTACCACCAACCGTTCCGAAGTTATAGCAATTTAAAAAAAATGACAAAATATGTCAAAACCTGTCAAATGTCAAAATTTTTTTTTGTCAAATAGTTTCCGTTTTGAAGCCATTTACTATGTTGAAAACCAGGTAGGTCTAGGTCCAACCGTTCCCGAGATATTGGCATTGCGCGGATTGGCCCAATTTTTTTTTTCATATTCTGGTAGATCTCTTCAAGCCCTTTTAAACGGACCCCATGAATAGGGGTCTAGCTTCATTGGTTTAGGAGATATGGGTCGAAAAAGATTTGACACTTGAAAAAGAAGGAGATTTTTTTTTGGACCCCAGGGGTCCGAGGTTGGGTGTTCCAAGACCAACCATCGCGGAAATATGGCCAAAACAATTTTTTAAATGAAAGAAATCTTTTTTCGGAGCCCCGGGGTCCAAGTTTGGGGGGTCCGAGACGAACCGTCACGGAGATATGGGCGAAACAAATTTCTTTTTTTTTAACATTTAATATATATTTTTTTTGTACCATGGGTTGGTGGTATCCAAAAATTTTGGGGTCCAAAAGTGTTAAACTCGACCGAATACCCAGTAGGAATTTTTTCCCATACAAATATGTCAACGGGAACGGAAATGAGAGAAAATGTCAAAAAAACTTCCATGGATACTACCAAAAAGTCAAAATTTCTTGGGCCGGTAGAGCTCGCTGGCTGCGCCAGCTCGCCTACCCACCAGTATGAATTTTTTCCTACACAAATATCTCAACGGAACGGAAATGAGAGAAAATGTCAGAAATGTCAAAAAAACTTCCATGGATACTACCGACATTTGTTGAATTAAAAAAAAAAACAACGGTAGACCTCGACCAGCTTGGTTAGACAGTAAGAAATCGGAAACATGAAAAATCCTATACAAAACAGGGTTTAGGAAAACGACTCAACCCCCCCCCCCCCCCCCCAATGTCAGATTTTATCCCTACTCAGAATTAGACACCCTACCACCCCCCCTACATCACTTTAATGTCAAACCACTCCTTCCCCCTAAACAACCATGTCAATCAGTGAGTTAGTCAAAACCGTATTGCAGCTATAATTAAAATAAAATAATTAATTAATTAATTATATTTTGGGAAAATTGGGGCTAAAAAGAAAAAAAAACATTACCTGTCCCATCCTCTGGTTTTCTTTTTCCTGAACCTGAAACAAAGATACATATATATTAGTAAAAAATAAAATATATTGACATCTTTCAGCAGTATTTTCAAATGAAAGTTATAAAAGTTGATTTCTATTTAGGGACTTGCATCTACTTTATTGCTTGAGAAAAGAAAGGACTACTCAAGTGATGTTTGTACAAAAATTATACATTTAAAATATATGGTGGACGTTGGGGTTGCTGGGCCAATGTTTTACCTTTTAGTTGTCTCATAAATTAAATTGTATTTTATTGGAGTTGATGTATAGATGGTCTTTATCATGATTAATTGAAATAGGCGTTATCATACCACTTGAATGCTGGACTGGAGGGTTGTTTTCAGCTTGAGGAAGGCTAGAAGCCATACTGAATGGGAATCCAATCATCAGATCTTCGGTGAGTGGTGGAGCAGTCAAATTCAGCTTAGGAACAGCCCGCCTTCTAGTACGGTTTCCTTTTTTGTTCAGATCTCTTCTTTCAAAGTGGTCTCCACAAACGTGACGTAGTTGTTGTAGCTTTAAGATGGGGATGTGTACAAGATCCTCATCACCGATAAGTCTGACCCACTCCTTGCATCTAAAAAGTAACACATTGATTACACGAGATTTTGTAGATAAAATATTTAGTAAATTGCTATCAAAGTGTATAGCACATTATACATTTAATACCTGTAGCAGACAGATATATATTTAGGCCCTGGCAGTTAATATTATCATAATATTGTAGTGTCATCTTTGTTGCACTAACAGTCTGGTGGTCTAAGTGAAGCCCTACGAAGCCGATGTGCAGTATTTCCTACCAAGTACTGTAATCGGCATTGCTTAAATCTATGAACTACATCTTTACTTGTGTTTATTTTGTGGTATTTAATTAAAATCTTATTAAACTAATACTACCTACAACTGTAGAACCCTTGCTCCTCTATCTTGAAACGCAATCAATCCCTGGTCGGGCACGCATCAATGAGTTTTTCAGAATTAATTTGCATAGTATTGCTTACCACTTGCTGAGCAGTGAAGGAAAACATAGTGAGAATATCTGTTTGCCTCTGAAGAAACTGTACCATTACAGTGAAACTATCTAGTCAGGCAAAATGTGACTAACAAAAGGTGAGAAGCCGTTTTAAATTCATTATTGTGATTAAACCTGCATGCCCTAAGAAGCGTCACATTGGGACGCATTAATCGTCAGTGAAACGAGGGTGTACAGAGTATGGACTATAAGTCGCATTTTACACTTGTTCTAAAACGCTCTCGGGGATTCATATCGTGGCGATATTAAATAAATAACAAGAAATCTTATCGAGCCTTGTCTGTGGGAAAGTTGGCAAAAAATAAGGAGCGATCACCCTTGTGTCTCTCCCTTGTGCCGCAAATCACACATTGTCTGTGGGTTCCTTTGCCTCCCATCTTGTAAATAAGCAAAAGTCAGCGAAACACTAATTAAAACACAGAGTCCTGTCTCGAAATGTTCTAAAAATTTCACTTTCAAAAGTCCACAATATAAAGTTTTTAGATGCTAGTTTGATGTTATAACCAGGAGGAGCAGGTGCTCAACTCAACTGGATAACGGAGAAAATTAGCAAATGTACGTAGCACTTTCTACAGCACAAAAGGTATAAAATACGGAAATTCACAATAAGTACACAACGTTCATACCGATCGGGCAGACATTTTGCTTGTGATGTTGCCAGTAAATTAAATGGATTACTACTATATTTTTATTTTTTGTTTGACAACTTTTTGAGAAATCACTTTTGAATAAGAAATCAATATTAGTTAAATGAATCACGTACATACTTAAAAGAATTAAGGAACCTTAAATTATTTAAGAGCATAGGCAGAGCCAATTATTTTATTTTAATGCTAATTTTTACTACCCAGATGGTAGTTTTGTTTTTGATTTCCCACCCTGACCTTCAAAACTAAAGGTTGCTGTTTTTTGTTTGGGAGTTTCTAGAGACTGGGTTGCTCTTGAAGAATACTGGTGATTGGTGGCACTAAATAGATTTATTTGCATTAAAATATTTAATGTAATTAACTGCCAGCACGTACGCTATTTTGTTACTACTAGACAAGCATGAATCCTTGTACGGTTGCCTCTCCACAGCAGGACAATGATGGTGATGGAAGATGGACTAGCATTGTAAGTTTTCTTTTTTTGTATTCTTAATTAATGCGGGCATCTCACTACAATATAACCTAAGATATATTCTTTAAACCTTTGCCTCTTAGAACTAAACATAATTAATTGGACTGTCTCAACCTGTATGTTTCAAAAGGTTTGGTTGGATTGAAAATATGGGGTAGTTGGGAAAAGACTTGAAATCTAGAAATCCTTCAGCACAAGAGAGCTGGTTGTTTAGAAGGTTAGGTATGGTGAGTAGAGAAGCAACTGCCATATGTAAACGTATTTTTTGTATAACAACCTATTAAGCCATAGTTTGTGCTCCCATAGCAACAGTAACACTGAATAATATTTTATTTACAGCATAATAGATTTCTATCCGATGCTAAATGGAAGGATGGTGATGTTATTTTCATTGGAGACTGCATATTGCAAGCCTTAGAACACACTGAAGTCTGGAATCAATGGTTTGCACCACTTCACTGCCTTAACTTTAGTATTTACAATGATCAAACCCAAAATGTACTATGGAGAATTAAAAAAGGTGAATTGGATCATGTTGAAGCAAAGGTAAGGAAGCCGCACTGGTATCTTCTCAAAATTATTCATGGCATATTCAATGTGTAGTGTAATCTATAACCATATACCTACAAAGGAAACAAAGAATTTCCTTTGTACTCTATTGTTCATGTTCCAATGGTGTTAATTAGGTGTAACACAACTTAAGTTATTTGACAGGACTAAACTTATCTTAAGTGTTTTGTCCTTGTCTTTTCAGTACAGAAAGAAAAAGACAGAATGCTTGAATTAGGTTTAGTCCTGTCAAATCAGTTAAGTCTTGTTACACCATATCAACACCAATGTCTCTAGTGACCTTTACTAAAACAAATATAAGAAATACAGCACCTATATTTTACATACACACTAACAGTACATATGCAAAAAGAGGGTTTGAATAAACACGCATCATGGGGTTTGCCAGGTCTTATACTCTATTTCATATACCTAACATTAGAAAGAAGGAAAAATAGTTTCAGCATAGGCACACACTTCGACGAAATGGTGACAAAAAACATTGAACATTAATGTTTTAAGTCATTTTATGTGTAACAGTCTGTATGGCATAACCATCTAAAGGATTATTAAATACCTGACCTAAAATAATGATTTATGTTTGATTTATTATAATGAAAAGGACCCAAGCTATGAAATATTATTTCAAACAACAAAATTACAAAATATTCCTGTTGAAAGACCTAAAGAAGCAGGGTTCTCTAATCTTGGAAGCATAATTCATTCAATTAAAAATATGTGGAATGAGACGTGACAATCGGCAAAAGTATAATATTTTAATTTTATCAGATTATTGTGTCACAGTCTTATATGAAATGCGTTGCTAAAATCAACATGGTTTGTTAAAGTACATCTTATAATTTGCCTTGTCTCTATATTTGTGCACATAAGTGGTAAAATAATTAACATTCTGCATAAAGTAGTACCTATGTGAAGCCAAATTAAGTATAGATTTTCTGTAGGTAGTGTTTTGTAGTAAATTTAATAATGTGCATAGTATGAAATAGTTTCAAATCCCTGCTTCTGTTATCTTCTTTTTTAGGGTTCTGTCTTCTGTAGTCCGACAAGGAACCCTTATAGTTTCGCCATGTCCGTCCGTCGGTCTGTCCGCGGCTTATCTCATAGACTATTAGTACTAAAAGCTGTAATTTGCCATGGATGTAAATATTAATCATGCCAACAAAATGGTAAAATACCTTTCAAATACGTAAACTGGGGATGAATTTTTTTTCTCATCCATCCCATAGTTGGGGTATTGTTGGATAGGTTGTTTAAAAACATTGTGGGTGTGTGAAAACCATTTTTCGATTTAGGGATCCGTTGGCGAAATATTAAGCTTTAACGTGAAAATTTTAGTTCGAGTGGAGCAGCCCCTGCTGGCTAAATGGTTGTTTATAGAAATGTGAAAAAAATCACAGAAGTAGTATATATATAATGAATTTAAAAGGAAAACTATCACAGCTAAGTAGGCTTAGGTTTACGAGTACAGGTCGCGCCAAACTTTTGATCCCCTCCAATGTATGGGACTAGAAGTTTGGCGCGGTCTGTACATAGGTAACACTAAAAGTTTCCGGAACTGGCCACTTACATAAACAATATTTAAAAATTTATTGCAACATTTGAAAATAGAACTCTTTGGCTGTAGAATGCAGTTTGTTTCATCTGACTGTCTTTTGTTTTTACCTTGTGGCGCCATTTAAAAAATTGTGTGTCTGCATCAACATGGATTTAACTCGGGAACATTTTCGTAGTATGATTTTCTACGATTTTAAGTGTAATTTGACAGCTCAACAGAGCATCGCTCGGCTTGAAACAGCTTTTGGCAATGAAGCACCACGCAAGACGACTGTTTATAGCTGGTTTGCAGAATTCAAGCGTGGTGGTATCAATCTCAGTGACGAATCTCGCGATGGTCGGCCGTCCACCGCTGTGACCAACAAAAACATCGATGCTGTGCGCCGTATGATTGAAACAGGCAGGCATGTGACCTACCATGAAATTCGCGCATCCTTAGAAATAGGCATGAGTCAAATACAATCAATCCTACACAAACATTTGGGTGTGAGAAAGCTGTGCTCGCGGTGGATCCCACACAACTTGACCGAGGCTCAAAAAACGGACCGCGTCACTTGGTGCAGTGCCATGCTTACCAGATTCAACGAAGGTGCGTCAAATTTGGTGTGGGACATAGTAACAGGTGAGGAAACATGGATTTCTTGCTACGATCCCAAAACAAAGCAGCAATCGAGCGTATGGGTCTTTCAAGATGAGCCGAAACCAACCAAAGTGGCGCGCGTGAAAAGTGCATCTAAGCGGATGATTGCTTCTTTTTTTAATAAAACTGGACACGTGGCTACTGTTGCTTTAGAGAATCGTCGTACCGTGAATAGTGACTGGTACACGACCATTTGTTTGCCGGAAGTTATTGACGAACTCCGTAAAAATAACCGTAAACGCCGTATCATCCTGCACCACGACAATGCTAGTTCTCACACGGCCAGACAGACAAACGACTTTTTGAAGACGAAAAATGTAGAACTCATGAGTCATCCTGCATACAGTCCCGACCTGGCACCTTGTGACTTTTTTCTGTTCCCAAAAATTAAGAACTAATTACGCGGTCAACGATTTTCATCACCAGAAGAGGCTGTCGAGGAGTATGAAAAACACGTTTCAGAGGTCACCACAGGGGAGTGGCACAAAAGTTTTCAAAACTGGTTTGATCGAATGAAAAAGTGCATAGACGCCAAGGGAGATTATTCTGAAAAACAATAAATTAATTTTGTACCTTTAATAGTATTTTTTCATATTCATTCCGGAAACTTATAGTGCGTCCCACGTATTAGTAGACCAACTCATAAAATGTACCGGGCAACTACGGAACCCTACAGTGCGCGTGGCCCGACACGCACTTGGCCGGTCTTTTCTAATGTTATATGAAATAGAGTATAGTATTGGGAGAGGGTTTAAGAAAATAAAATTAATATTTATTATAATAAATATATAAAAGTTTATAGATTCTCTGACTAATGCAAATGCATTAGAAAATCAATTATCTGTTTTTTTTATTGGTCCATTAATGTCATACCTGCATAGCAAGTATGTAAGCATCAATTCAATTAATTTGACAGATAAACTCGACAAATTCTAAACACCAACTCTTATTGCTTTGAAATAAGAGCTAAATATTTGTTTATCGATGCGATTTCGAGTCGATAGCATGTTCATACTTGGTACCCTGTTTAGAACTTTGGGGGTGGGGGGTTTCAATCCCCAGACCCCCCTGAGTATGTGTATGCACCACACATTACATCAAATCAAATATTTCATTTTATTGTTTTTTTTGTTGTTTAGGTGTTCGTGCTGCATGTTGGAACAAACAATATTTACCACACAGCTGAGGAAGTAACTGAAGGCATCCTTGAGATAATAAGGACAATAAAAGATAAACACCCAAGTGCTTACATTGTATTACCTGTGAGTATAAATCTGGGTAAAGATAGAACTTTATTTTACAAATCAAAGGATTTTTTAACCCATAGTATTTTTTTTGCTTCAACCTTGCCATAAATAGATATATTGCCATATTTATCCATTTGTGAGAAGGTTATGGCTAATATTAGGCATGATGACAAAAAAAATATACATATATTAGTCCGTCAGTTAGATTATCAGAAAATATTGGACACGTACTTTTTTATTTTTCAATTGAACAAAAATTATGAAGATATAGCCTGCTGAAGTTCCGCGTGACGTCACATTTAAGTACAATTTACTTAGAAGTGACGTCATTTTCCCCCACTCCCAAACTTTGACGCGCTTTATCTGTCATTTTTTGTTTGATTGACAAAAGAAAATATACGTGTCCAATATTTTTGATAATATAAATGACTGACTAAATAGAATAATATTTTGTTTACCCTGTCTACAAGCCTGGTACCAAGTATTTCCACTTACAATAATCTGATAAGAAATGTATTCAGGAAATGATTTAAATTCCCTTCTAAAATGTCACAAAGAAAACTTTTTTTATTCCTCTCTAAGCCTAATAGTAATTTGACTAACTCCTCTATAATGTTAAATTTTAGAGTCTTCTACCTCGCGGACAGCATCCAAATGCATTGAGAGAAAAGAATGCTAAAATCAACCAACTTCTACGAGAGAAAGTCTCTAACATAAACAAGGTGGAAATGGTAGCTATAGATAAAGGGTTTGTTCAGGACGGTGGGACCATAAGCCACCACGACATGCATGACTACCTAATACCAACTAATGCAGCTTGTAGAAAAGCCTTTGAACCTATTCGTGACCTTCTTCAACAGTTGCTCACTGAAGGGCAAACCCGAAAAAGACTTAACACCCTCTGAATAACACAGTATGTATGTATTTATCAGAAACTATTAGCTTTTTATTGTGCTGCAAATGCAGGGTGATGTGTTGATGATCATAGCTAGCTAGGTACTTAAGGTTAGTACTTAGTATATTATACTTAGCTTTTTTACTTAAGCCCTAGAATATGAGTCTGTTTTACAATTTATTTATTTTTATTAGGTAGTGTATTTCTTAGCTTTTAAATAACTACATTCCAAATTGAATTTTTTGGCTGTGTTTCAAAGAAACTGTTTGAAACTTCTAAATAAATTCCATTTTCTAAATTTTAGAAGAATATGTGTGTATTTCTTCCAAAAAAGATAAGTAGAACTAAATGTTATTTTATTTATGTTGATTTTTGTTACAAACATAAGCTAATTTTTTACATATGAGAATTAACCACAAAAATAATTACTTAACCATAAACTATGTTCGTGGCGTAAACACATCTGTATATTTAGTGATGGTTTAGTGCAGCTAGTAATTCTTCATTACTTTTTAAAACTAGCTTAAAAGTACCTCATACATAACATAACATTAAGTATACCTTCTTATAAGATTTATCTGCTACACAGTGATTTATCAAAAATGTGATTATTAGATATTCATGAAATGTACTTGAAGTTGAAAGGCATTGATTTACCAGCATATTAATTCAATTGCAACCAAAGATTTTATTTTCTACCAAAGTACCTACTTAATTTCAAAGTGATCATGGTAATGAATTCCTTCTCAAAGATAAGGATTTCATATTTTCAGGACAAAATCCGGTTTTATAACAGTATTTTTGATGATATCAAATAAATTAGGACTGAATATTACTTATATACAGATATCCTCTCTCTTAAGACTCACACACTTAGATAAGCAACTTAATGTAGATTTGGTAGCTATTTCATAGTAAAAGTACTGTTAGTAGTCATGTTGCCAAACATTGCTTGAATCTCAGAAGTTATACATAAGTAGTATTTATTTTGCATGAAAAAGCTTATAAACAGTGCAACTATTTCAATAAATTTTATAATAAATTATTACAAAGCTATGAAATGTTTTATTTTGGGATATTTCTAAACGTAAGAATTAAAAAAACTGATAATTATTTGTCTATTTATTACTAACTTCAACAAAAATGTACATTGTCGACTTATTAACATATACCAACCATATTAAAACTTGTTTAGTAATCTCTTAAGGTAGAGATTGAAAGGCAATAATCCACTACCCAGACGCAAAGACTTGTCGTAAACATTAAAATGGCACTTCTGCAGCTTCTTTAGGTAACTGTCCACTGCTATTGCTGGTAACAATATTTGATTCACCACTTTAGGCACTGCAATACTTCGGAGGAGGAGGAAGGTCTATTTTAGAACGCTGCACCGTAACAGCTGTTTCACGAACAACGCTCAGTCGGAAACTCTACGCAGTTTTGTTTAAAACTCAAATATTTCTCAAACTAAGGGTGGCCGCAGGTATGATTCTAGGGAAAAGTGGTTCAGTAGGGTCAGTAGAATTATGTGGTTTCATTTAATGGTGGCAGTCTATTTACATCTGGAATAATAAGGTTCAGTTTCTAAACGAACATAAGTCACTCGGAATGATGCGATTTTCACCCTATGGTGTTCAAAAATTGACACGAGTTAAGCCAAGGGTAACCGAACTGTTACCTGATTTACTTTCTCAGATCTCTTTCTAATAAACGAGTGAAATTTCGCACCATGATCGCACATTTAGAAACGCTTCCTAAATAGTACTATATTATAATAAAATACAGCAAGTGCCAACCTGCAAAAGTACTTTTTGATGATATTCTAGTCTAAAAACATCAAAAAGATTAAAAATGCACTTCTTTATCTGACTGCAACATAAAGTAAACACATCGTTTAAAATTTTCTTTTCACTTTCTTCCTCACATCCTTGGGAGTGGAAATTTTTACGAATGTTGATAACGAGAGGCCAGATTTTATTTACCAGTTCATCCTGAAAAAATACAAAGTTCTTAAGCTGCATGTAACAAATGTAGGTACGGATTCTTAGACGAACGAATGAAAAGGTCTACGTTTCGCTTACCACAACAACCTTGGTTGCTGTTTGTGCATCTTGAGGTAAATCTGATAAGTTAAACAAACTATTTTGCTTATCCATTGCCTACAAATATGTAAAAGAAAATAATATTGATTTTATCGATTCTAAAAAAATAAATTCATTTCATGGTTGGTTTGAAATCACAACCAAGTTCAAAATTAGACAGTTTATTTATTTTAATTGGTACACCAACAGGATACATATTAAACATTGTTTGTTATATTCAAGAAGGTTGTGCATCTGATACGTATCCCTTTAATAGGTATACACATCATTCTTGAATTAAATTTAAATAAAATGTTAAAAAAAAACAAAAATAAACTTTTCTCAGTAGATAAATAACATAACAGTATCATTAGTAGGTTATAATATAACAGTTTAAAAAATTAACTAAAGATGACAATTTAAAGGTGCAATAGATTTAAGCAGTTGATGTTTATATTTGTTGAGCGAATCATTAAAAATATCTATGTTGTTTTTTAAGTTCACTTCGTTATAGGTCTTGCAAATTCTAGTAAGAGGAGAGTTCAAACCTATGTTAGTTTTAGAGAAGGGGACATTAAATATGTTGGTAATAGGACATCTTGGATAGTTAAAGGGAACTGTTAAGTGAATACTTTCAATGAGACTAGGACAATTAATTTGGTGATTGATAATTTTGTGTAAGTAGATGAGGTCTTGTATTTTATGACGGTTTCGCAGTGAGATCATGTGAAAGAAGGCTAGACGTTGGTCATATGTACATCTGTGTGATATGCCTGTAGATGTGAAAGCTAAGTGTCTAGTAAATGAACGTTGAATACTTTCGACACGCTGAGAGTGTACACTGTATTGAGGATTCCACGCTACGCTTGCGAATTCTAGATGACTACGTACAAGAGCATTATAGAGAAGAAGTTTTGTTTGAGGAAGACGGAAATCCTTAGTATTTCTTTTTAGAAAACCAAGCATTTGACCTGCTTTTTTAACTATTGAATTGATATGTGTCTTAAAAGTTAATTTATCATCAATTGTTACACCTAAATCCCGGATTTCATTCACTTTATTAACTATTGTTTGGCCTATTCTATATGTTGAGTCTAAAGGTTTTTTCTTTCTTGTGTATTTTATATGGAAACATTTGCTAACATTAAGCGACATCTGGTTTGAGTGACACCATCTTAAAACATTATTTAAATCGTTTTGTATTAGTGTAATATCATAAGGAGAGTTGACTGTTCTATAGATTTTGAGATCGTCGGCAAATAAAGAATATTACAGTATTTAATATGTGTTGATATGTCATTGATAAATATTAAAAATAAAGTCGGGCCAAGATGGGAGTCTTGAGGGACACCTGACCAGTATAGTAACAGTCTGACTTAAAACCATTGACTTCAACTACCTGAGGTCTTTTTTCTAAATACGACTTAAACCAATTAAGTAAAGAACCATCAATACCAAAGATTTCAAGTTTCTTAATAAGAATAGAGTGGTTGACTTTGTCAAAGGCACTACCAAAATCAGTGTATATGGTATCTATCTCTCTTCCTTTGTCAAGTTCGTGGGATAGATTAGATACAAATTCTAGTAAATTGGATTGTACTGAACGACCATTTCTGAACCCATATTGGAAGTCTGAAATGAATGAATCAACGTGTCGAGAGAAGTAACCCTGTAACAATGATTCGAATATTTTAGAGAAACAGGACAGAATGGATATTGGGCGATAGTGTTTGATGTTAATGTTATCACCTTTTTTTATGTACGGGTACTATTCTGGCTTTTTTCCATTCTTCGGGAAAAACACCGGAACTCAGTGAGTGATTCAAAATTATTGACAAAGGGAAAGCCAGTACAGACCCACAACGTTTAATGAATAATGAAGGTATTCCATCTGGACCTGCACTTTGATGAATATCAAGATTTTTTATAACTTTAAGAATTTGGGTCTCATTTAATGTAATTGAAGATAATTTATTAGTGTTTGAATTTGTTTGGTATGTGTGAGATGATGCAAGGTCAGATGTAGGTGGGGTACATGTGGAATATACAGATGAAAAATGGTTAGCAAACAACTTTACTACTTCTACTCCATTTTTGGCAACAGTATCTTCTAAATGCATCTGAGCTGGTATTAATTTCAAATTATTACGTTTATTTTTAATATATCCCCAAAACAATTTAGGATTTTTATTTATATTTTGTTCCATTTTATAATTGTAATCACTAAAACATTTTTTTTGTAATTTTTGACACCTTCCTCTTAATATTTCAAATTCAAGTTTGTCACGTGGATAATAAAATTTATGGAATTTTTTTCTTATCTTTTCTTTTTCTGACAGCAGTTTTATCAAGGGTTTTGTAAACCAGGGAGGGAATTTAGATTTATAAGATGAACGTTTAGGAACAAATTTTTCAGTTATACCGCTTAGAATATTGTAAAATGCTGAAACCATTGAATCAACATCTAAGTCTTTAAATACTTCTTGCCAGTTTATATTTTTAAGTTCTGGTATGATTTGTTCATATTTAGCTTTAAAATAATTATAGTGGGTACAAGTTTTTGGACGGAGGAATTCCAAGTTGTCGTATGGAATAGTAAGTAGCAAATTTGGATGTTTTGCGTCTAATTTGCTAAGCAGGTCAAGAGGTTTAGAGATGTGAGCATCAGATATATTACTGAGAGTAAGATCCAGAATTCTTCCATCAGAATTACAAATATTGTTAGTTTGGTATAAGTTATTTATGGACAGAAAATCAATTAAAGTATAACCTAAATTTTTACTGCAGTAATTTAAGGGAGTCATGTAAGAGCAATCATCTACAGACTTCCAGCCTATAAAACCGAGATTGAAATCTCCTAGTATTACAATATCATCATTCATTACAATATCGACATTTTGTAAAAAATTATCTAAAGGTTCTAGCGTGACCGGTGGTGGAAAATAAACAGCGCAGATGGTAATCTTTTTAATAACATTTTGTATATTGATTTCTACAGAGATCCATAGATCTTCACAATTATTTATGTTTGTTTCCCAGTTTTTTATACGAGTGGATTGTAGTTCACGAGATACCGCAATCATTATTCCCCCACCGTCTAATTTTGAACCTTTAGAACAAAGACGATCACGACGATGTACGACATATCTTGAATCGATAAATTCACTATTAGATATACTACTATTTAGCCATGTTTCAGTAAAAGCTATTATTTTATAATTACTTTGTAAAATATTAGCATAAACATTGTTGGTTTTCGTTCGTATACCGCGAACGTTTTGATAATAGATATCTAGCATGTCGAAGATTATTATAATGCTAAGACACTGAATGTAAACAATAACAAGGTAAAATATTATATCATAAGCTTAAGGTTATCAAGACTTTGAATATTCAGAGCCTGGCTAAACTCGTTTTTTCTTGCGTAGATTCTACCATTACGTATCCACACGTATTTATAACCGACTTCTTTTTGCTTCATTCGTGTAGCAGCATGCAACGATTTGTTTGCAGGGGTGAGGTGTTCGGAGACATACACGGGGGTACGAGTACCACCGATTCCAAGATGGTGAGA
The DNA here is from genome assembly GCA_910592155.1 of Ypsolopha scabrella. Taxonomy (NCBI): domain Eukaryota; kingdom Metazoa; phylum Arthropoda; class Insecta; order Lepidoptera; family Ypsolophidae; genus Ypsolopha; species Ypsolopha scabrella. The sequence continues at coordinate 15,626,467 of OU342985.1, forward strand.
GCTGAGCTTGTCCTGCGCGTTTTTTTATTGTGGTTAGCAACTGCAGCAAGAATGGAATCACGTTGACGGGAGCTGTGAAACTTGACGATAACAGCCCTTGGTTTGTCATTATCCTTATTAATTTTTGCAACTCTCGTGACATGTATAATATCACCGGATTCCATTGGATTATTAACAGCCTTAGTAAGTTGGATGACTGTGGATGTCAGGTTTTCTGTTCTCGATTCCGGGATGCCATTGATTTCAATGTTACATTCTCGCATATGTTGTTCAGCTAGGTGAAGTCTATTAGATAGGTCTTGTACAGTTGATTTGAGAGTGTTATTATCGATTTGTAGGGTCTTGATCGCGGCTGACTTCTCCTCTTAGCTCACTCTCATATTTTCAAACTGTTCATTTAGAAATGCCATTGAATCTTGAAATCCACCAATGGTGTCTTGGAATTCGGTCATTTTAGTCTTTATAAGTCTGAGTTCAACTGTCACCAACGTTTTGATTTCTTGCTTCAAAACGTCACGGAGAGTATTCACAGTAACATATTGGTCACCGTTTAGCGGCGTAGGCTGTTCTAGTTTCTCGTTCGGTGAGACTGCGTCAGCAGACAGCGTTTGTTTTTTTGCGATTGAAGGAATAATAGGAGATGCAGTAGCTGTCACAGTTTGTTTCTTTGTCCTAAGGCAAGTGGAACATTTCCAATTAATCTTTTGCTCTGAAGTCATCAGCGCGTAGCGCTTGTAAGTGATTATCGCACAATCAAAATTGTAGACTAATGAACATGATGAACATTTGATGTAGTCATGATTTTGTATTTTGTTTTTACATTTACAACAAGTGCTCTTGTTTGGAGCCATTACTTGTTATTAATTAAAAGAGAAGGCGTTAAGAATCAGCAATATGCGTATTGAGCGCTGCAGACGCTAAGGTAGGCAGTGCGTATAAACAGCACATACACAAACACTATAAGCTTCACGACTGCAACTTATTTACGTATGATAGCGAGCGAAAGAGTGCGGAGATGAGGTGTGCAGGGTCCATGCAGGGTCAATGGTTATTGTATTCTTTATGGGTTGTTGTCATTTAGAAATGTCATATATCAGAAGCTTTGTCACTGTTTGACGAAATATGGAAAATGTAATCGCTAATTACTCACTGATCTGTTAGAGTTCACACATTTCACAAACACTTAGACAGAGTACGTAATTAGCAAATTAGCCGAGTCTATTTGTTAGATAAAAACATGGACATATAACGTAATACAAAAAATAAAAACAACGGAGCAAAGAAGATACGTCGTTGTCATAGCGCGTAGTCCTGCCTGTCACACAGAGACAGACATCGTGTTCCGAATCGCGCTAACAGTAACAGTGCTACAACCAATGTTGCCAGATAAATATTTTAGAATGAACTAGTTTCCGATATAGTCTGAGAGTTTTATGGACTAAATATATAAAAATAAGTAGGTATAATGAAACAAAATTGTAAAAGAAAGCACTAACAAACCTCTACAATTGAAAAAGTTATGGGACCTTAAAGTGGCGCTCAAAAATTAATTTCGCTCCAGTTGCGACGAACCAGCGGGTGACGTCACGCTACTTAATTCGCAGATCGCATTCGTAAAATTCATTGGCATTCGGCTACTTTGCGCTGCTTGTGTCGTGATATTTGTTAATTTTTGGAAAAACTGTTGCTGTAAATGATGATGTGGGACTAAGAAATGCACCTACAAATACTGTATTGTTCCGCTATGTGAAAGCACAACATTTAAAACTCCGAACAATTTTTCTTTCCAGGTCCGATTAACATAAAAAAAGGAAAAAGTAGTGTAAACTAATGAGACAATATTTAATTAGTCCTAAGAGCACAAAATATGTGTGTGAAGATCATTTTTATGTAAATTTGCTTATTTATTATTATTACTATTAGCTGTGAGTAGGTCTTCTTCCTTCGCAGGGCTTACGAGTTGAGAAACACAGTGCCTAATCTTACTTCATAAATTATAGTATATTGTCACGACATGAATCCCCGAGGTGGTGTCAGAGGTGTTCCGAGTGTGAACTGTGAAATGCAAGTCACAGTCCACACCCGGCACATCCGCATTTCACCGACAATTATTACGTCAGAACGTGATGGGTCGTGAGCCCTATCGCCGTTTTTCAGGAATAAATACACGCCTTTTAGGGCATGAAGGTTTCACGATGTTTTCCTTCACCGTTCAGCAAGTGAAAAGTATTAAATAAAAATACTTCTTAAAATAACTATTTTATGGGAAATGCATTATCTTAATTATTTATTTGCCTATTAAATTGAATTTATGAATAACTCACAAGTCACACTTCTGAAGTTGTTATTTAGTAGTGATGCGTTGATTAACTACATGTAATATCGATGATTTTATCAACAACTATTTATTACTATATCTACTTAGATTTACTTCACACCGGGTATGGAAAAATTACGAAAAATTGAAAAAAAACATACCCGTGTCAGGTAAAGCCACTGTCACGATTCGCTAGAGTCTAGCGGCTAGACAAACTATTATTATTTAGATGTCATATTTATACTTGATCATTTTAATGATTATCTCTGTTATTACATTACAAGTTGTTGAGTCACACAGTCTACATCAATTAATAAACCAACCTACTCGGATAAAAGAAAACAGTAAAACACTTATTGATTTAGCATTTGCGAGGTCTCATTCTATCCCATCATCAATTGAGGTAGTTCATAATGATGATTTAAGCGACCACGGTCTTGTTATTTTGCGTTTCCCTTTCCATATTGAAAAACCATCTGCACGAACGGTAACCTATCGGCCACTAACAAATAATGCTGATGCTATCAGTAACGCAGCTCAATATACGCCTTGGGACCTAATCCAGCAGTGTGAGGACCTGGAAGACATGGTAGAACTGTTTAATTGCCTACTTTTGGACCTTTTCGATACATTCGCTCCGACTCGCACGCGTACGTTTAAGGAACTACCTACACCGTGGATGACGGATACATTAAGGTCTATGCGCTCTCTACGCGATGAGGCCTGTCTTAGGGCTAAAAAAACTAGGTGTCCCCTTGCATTCCAGCACTATCGGGAAATGCGCAACATGGTAAATACAGCTATAAAGTCTGAAAAACAAGCTTATTTTACTCAATATGTCAACAAGAACATTAAAAATACTTCTGCGATGTGGCGTAATATTAACCGTATAATTATACCTAGGACTGAGCAACCCATACCTGAACACTTAGCAAACCCTGATAAGCTTAATCAATATTTTATTAGCAGCGTACCACAATTATCAGATAACTTAGCAGATTCTAGTTATAGCAATTTGTCCGCTACTGAGCAACTAGGTCCAAAATTTAATTTTGTTGACGTAGACGAACTTTCTGTCTGTCGCATTATTAAAGGCTCGATTTCGGGGTCGATAGGCAGTGATGGTATTTCAATGTTTATGATTTACATGACCCTTCCGCATTCTTTACCTGCGATAACTACCATTGTAAACAAGTCAATACGGAGTGGTGAATTCTCAAGGGCTTGGAAATGTGCCATTATAAAACCTATAGCTAAGAAACGGAAGGTAGAGGAACTGGAAGATCTTAGACCAATTAGCGTTTTGTCAGCATTGTCCAAAATTATAGAAAAAGTAGTTTCTAATCAAGTAGTTCCCTACCTAGAATCAAATAGCATATTACCGACCCTTCAATCTGGTTTCCGAAAAGGACATAGCACCACGTCTGCTCTTCTACATATAGTGGATGACATTTTATTATCCTCTAACGATGGTCAGGGTACAATTATGGTTTTGCTCGATTTTAGTCGTGCATTTGACTGCGTAAATATCTCAATACTCCTGTCAAAGTTGAAATGCATTGGCTTCTCCAACGCAGTATGTAAATGGTTTTCTGCGTATTTTTCAGATCGTAGCCAGGTAGTACAGTGTGTTAATAATACGGGTCAAATTGTAGAATCTAAACCCCTACCTATAACTCGCGGTGTTATTCAGGGCTCAATTTTGGGGCCGATCCTTTATGCGATTTATACGTCTAGTATTACCCAAGCAATTCAAAACTCGCGATACCACCTTTATGCTGATGATACGCAGCTGTATGTACAAGCGCCAGCAAAACCGGACGATATAAGCCCAGTTACCTCAAAATTAAACAATGACTTAGGTGCAATTTTTCAGTGGTCACAAAAGCATAATCTGGTATTGAATCCCAAGAAAAGTGTTGCAATTATATTTGGGACCAAGAATCAAGTTACCACAATTAAGGCACTTAATCCTGTTATAAAGTTAAATGATACAGTGATACCAATAAGTAATCTAGTGCGAAATTTGGGGCTCACTATGGATGAACAGTTGCGATTTGAAGATCATGTTCAACAGAAAATTGGCAAGTGCTTTGGTGCACTCAAGTCCCTTTATAAAATGAGGCCATTCCTCGCACAAAAGGTTCGCCTTCAGCTCTGTAACAGCCTTGTTCTCTCTCAAATAAGTCACTGTGACATAGTATTTGGTCCATGTTTGTTTAAAAAAACTGTTAAGGCTATTCAGCGCGTCCAGAATGCGTGCATGCGATTTTGCTATGCCATACCTAGGAGGGACCACATTACGCCTCATTTGATTGCAAGGGGGGTTTTAAACATGGCAAATTTCAGGGTATTAAAACTAGCGTGTCTGATGTTCAACTTATTAAATAGTAAAACCCCTGGGTACCTGCATGAAAAGTTGGTATGGTCCTCTAGAGCTCGGCGGCCACAACTAATTATTCCCAACCACACGCTTGTCACTACCAGAGGCTGCTTTAAGATAGCAGCATCTAAATGCTGGAACGTGTTACCGCCACCTGTTTGCGCGGCTAACACACTAGTTACCTTCAGAAAAAAATGTCGCAGATGGCTGCTTTCTTTGCAGTCCTTGGCTGGTGGTAGGCCTATGGTTCAGTAATGTGTCTAATAATATAAATTGTTTAATGTCAACTGTCTTAACTTTGTTTAACTTTATATAATTTTGGTACTTTTGCTTTCTAAATTCTGTGTGTTTTAATTTGTTTATTTATTATCTTTCTTTTTTGTGTGTTTCTTGTTAATTAAAGGCTAAGGCTGAAAATCGGCGGCTTTTTGTTTAAATAACAGACTGTCATAAGCCGAGTCTTAGACCGATTTGTCTCTTTTCATGTATAAAATTATTGTGTATAAAATTTATTGTGTTTTTTGAGACAAATAAAAAGCTTTTATTATTATTATTATTATTATTAGTTGAAAACGACACAGAAAATCTAGTTAAATACAAACTACACTGGTGGACAAAAAAATCGACTCAAGCATTGTTGTTCTACATTTAAGGAAATAACCCAATCATACAAGCGTAAACTTACATAATCCGTAAATCATTTTAAAGGTATAGGCTCTTCCGTGCTCTTCCGTCGTTGCCATGCAAGCACATTCGGGACTCGTCAGAGAACAAAATGGAGCGCCATTGGTCCAAGGTCCAGTTTACGTGTTCTCGGGCAAATTGAAGTCGCGCTTGCCGATGAGCTGTGGTCAGTTGGGGCCCGGTTGCTGGTCTTTTTGGTGTCAGGTTAGCTTTCTTTAGTCTTCTAGCGATCGTTTGCCGACTTACAGCCCGATCTCGTACTTGTCTGAGTTCTTGTTGGATCTCAACTGCGGTCATGTAACGATTTCTTAAATAACTTAAAACGATGAAGCGGTCATCTTGCTCAGAAGTGCATCTTGTTCTGCCAGACCCTGGTTTCCGAATGACGCCGCCGGTCTCCACGAAGCGTCTGAAGACTCTGGAGACAGCTGATTGGCTTAGGTGTAATTCTGCAGCCACGCTTCGTTGGTTCCGCCCCAATCGCAATAGGGCAAGCACTCGAGTGGCCTCTAATGGCGTGGTGTCCATTTTCGGATGACGTAATCACTGGGTAATTAGGGTAGGTGTTAACAGGTTGAAATTGTGTAAGCAAGCGAGGAAAAAAAATTATTGCACGCCCTTTTAACGGGATAAAGGGAGCTTAACGCGTACGTATCTGTACGAGTTAAAAACTGTTCAAATACGGTAAATGAATTTCACGTCCTGTATAGCGAATACTTTTAAACCAAAATGCATTTATTCAAAGATGGAGGCCTATACCTTTAAAATGATATATATATTTCATATGTTTATGTTTGTATAATTGGGTTATTCCCTTGAATGTAGGACAACAATGCTTGAGTCGATTTTTTTGTCCACCAGTGTAGTTGGAGGAACTTTAAAACTACTATGCACATAAATTGGGAAAAGCTTATTGGTGCTTGCCCGACCGTGGATCGAACCTGGGTCTCAAGATGGCCAGTCAGTAGTCGGACCTGCTCAAGATCATGCTTGAAGACCTTAATAAAAAGTTTCATTCCTTTTATTTCAGCACTAACATACGACGTATTGGTGGAGGAAAAAAAGTCCATCACCTTAATTATAATCCATTCTGGGAAAATTATCACTTTTTCCTTTAACAACAGTCTACTTCCATGGTGCTAGATAAAATAAATATATTAAAAAATACTAAACACAAATTTTAATTGTAAAATACGTGTATCTTATACATTGATATCGCATTTATTGAACAGCTATACGCAAAATAACAACCAAGACGTGCAGTGGCGCGGTAGCGTGACATCACAGCGGGGTCAATCTCCAGCCTTAGACTGTTTAACACGGGACCTGGCAAAGCGCGACTCTTAGTACAGAAATTATTGTGCCGTTTTCCACGGCAGGGTAGGTAAACACGCACAGCACACATTTATGTACTCATTCACGCACACTCCTGCGAAAAATTGTTATGTCACACTAAATCAAAAGCTGCAACACAAACACAAAACGCGCGGACAAGCAAACTTACATGAACAAATTGTTCATGTACTTCAGCAGAGGGAGATAAGTGCGCTTGCCTAGTCCCGTGTTATGTGGTCTAAGTCTCCAGCAGTCATTCTGCGCTAGACTATGTTAACTTAAATATAATCTATTTCGGAGTGAAAAGAATGACGGAATAAAAATTTATTTTCGCCACTTTTTTGGTTTCGGTCTATATTTTAATCCTATGAAATTAATTAGGGCAGTATCGACATCATGAAACTTGTTCATTATGGAAAATCCTTGACCAAATTATGGTTTTCCCACAGACATTTGCTATGTAAAGTACTCTGGTTTTAGGTTATTTTCATAAATATCTGGATAAAATAAGCAAAATATGTATAAATATATCTTTATTTACAGCAGTAATTTTTTCATAATTTTTCAAGGTTTTGTTGTGATGACGTCATGAAGTAAGCTCTCGGTCGAACGAATCAACTCGACAGGCCACCAACAGGCAAACCCCTCTGCCAAAGGTATAAGCCCCGCGGGCATACCGGTTATATAAAAACGATAGATGTCCCTGTGTGTGAATGTGATCGTGTGCGTATAGTTTAAGCCAGTGTTTGAGTATTTTGTAGTGTACGTGCATCACGACGCTGCCTCGTCCTCCACCGAACATGACGGACTTTTTACATAGAAATTAGTGCGTGGCTCCACTCCAGTTGGGCAGTTGGTTTTCTCCTCCAAGAGTAAGCTAAATCAACCTTTTTATTCATACAGAATGAATTTATTTATTTAACATTTATACAACATTACAGATGGGATCTAATACACTGTAGAATTAAGTTACCGAATAATAATAATAATAATAAAAGGTACAAATTAACACATTACTAACAAAGCAAATTAGTCAATAATTTAAATGTAGGAACATAATAATGAAATCTTTACTCTCACAAAATCTCAAGCACTCTCTCGTTACATCCATCAGTCTGTCAGAAAAGAGATCACACTCTGGCACTGAGCTCAGGAGAGAGTTAAGCTCCATGATTCTGCGCATTAATGGGGACCTGAGGCGTGCCACAGTATTGGAGGTAGGCATTGACAGTAGTCGGTGCGATCGTGCTCGGGTGTAATTAATTGGAGCAAACAGCCTGCAAACCTGCTCCACCAGCGCAGGGCAGTCGGTGTCACCGCGTAGTATGCGGCATGTATTTACCATTACTTCACATGTACGCCTTACTTCAAAGAAATTGAATCCTAACATTCCTAGCAGGAACATTGTAGGATACATAAGAGGATAGTATCCATGCTTTTTCTTATAGAGGAACCTTGGGAATCCTTTCTGAGTCTTTTCCAATATAAGCTCATAAGACTTTTCGTGAGGGCTCCATATGATGGAACTAGTTTCTATTTTGCTCCTCACGAGAGCAGTAAATAGCACCTGAATGACTTTTGTGTCGTGAAAGTCTCTCGCATTTCGGATAACGAAGCCCAATCTTTGGTAACACTCCACAGCTAGACTCTTCAAATGCTCATGAAATGTGAGCTTTGTATCGAAGATGACACCGAGATCCCTAACACAATACACCCGGGTAATGGTTCCAAAACATATAAAACAAAGATACAAAGCTGAAAACTACCACGGGCTATTTAAATACTGCAGGGTTATAAACGTATATAATAAAATTAAATTCAATATTTTAAATGATGAAAGCCAAAATAAAACAGTTTAATAATAAGACAAGACCTCCAGGACTGCGAAAAATAGCAAGCTCAAAAACCTACAACCTTCCAAAAACAAAAAACCTCATATGAAACGAGGACATGGCGATATATCCTACCAAAAATTATTAATGGTCTGCCCGAAAATTTACAAAAACTTTATATAGACACAAATAAATTTAGAAAGAAAATCAAGTTGCACTTTAATAATAACCAAAATTATATATAAATTATAAATAAAAACATTCAAATTACACTACCTAGGTTATCCCATACACATTTAATTAGAAGTAAGATAGAATACTTATGTTAGAAATACATGTCATATAAAAATCTATGGAACATCTCACCGCCACAGATAAACTCTGCGAGTTTTCGTGGATGGCTCAGAAAATGTTAACTCGCATATAAGTTTTATTAAATAAAAATAAAAAAACTGTAAGATAAACCCTCTTGAACATCAGCGCCATCTAGTGGTAATAGTGGAGTTTCACTACGAATGTCGGACTGTTTACTCTGTGTTTTGTTGTCTATGGTACAGTGAACTGTCAGTGCGGCAGGGCGAGCGAGAAGTGAGCTTCTTCAGTAGCGATTCCAGAATTGAGGCGAGGCGAATAGCCGGCAAGTGATTATGGTGGGTCAAGCCTTTCGGCTGAAACCTAAATATCCGTTTTTTACCCTTCGTGGGAAAAACGGTTCTATTTAGGTGTTCGAGCCTTCAGGCTTGACCCAGTGTGAGATGTCTAATATCTGCCGGCGCTGACACTGCGTACTGTGATAATTATTATCAGGAACTTGTAATGTCCTGATTTTGGTAAAGATACAGGTAATTAACAAATAATGCTATTGTAATTATTAACATTATGTTTATTAGGAACATAATTAACTCTACATTTATAACATAACTTATTGTTATTATGTTGTGTTAAAGAAATCAGATATAGAAAAATTATCAATGTTTGGTGATTCTACTTGTTTAAAATAATGTTTTAGGAAGACTGAAGTACTTCGCCAGTTTCCTTTGCGAAGTACTTCGTCTTAAGTCTAGATTTTTTCTGGCCCAGTTATCTGAAGCCACTGCGGACCTAAAACTACCCGGGGAGGCCTTAATGTTAGCTTCCTTGAATGTTAACCTTAACCAGCCTGCTATTACAGATTTAGAAGCGGTCTTAACCCTGCCTCTCGTTGTAATAAACAAACTGGTTAAATTTTGATCCGTCTTCCTTCTCTGTTGTGAGACCTTGATAAGGACTTGGATCCAATGGCAAAGATCAAATTTGGTATTACTATTTTTTGACAAGCACCAGCCTGACTGGTGGTATTTGGTGTTGTCTGTTTTTGAGCCGAACGATGGCCAGAATATTATTTCATTATCTGTAATATGGCAGCTATTTGGGCCTATATGCAGTAACGTTAAGTCGTGGATTCGGCGTCTTGATGCAAGAAGCAGCAAGGTCGCCACATGTTGGGAGACTTGGAACAGATTTGAGTCGTCGATATTTTTACGAGATATCCAATTCAGAAGATCTGAGATGTTCCATGTAGAAACACTATGGCCCGGTGGATCTGTCAATAAAATTGCCTTAATGGTTTTCTTCACGAGGGGATGCTCGCTTAGAGATTCTTTCAGAGAAGGTTTCGTGAACGTAGCAACCGTTGATTTATGAACGAGGATTGTTCTTGGAGATAGTTTTTTTACATCGTAAAGGAAGATTAAGTATCTAGCCAAATCGTTTGGCTTTGGCAGTGAAAGGGAAATGTTATTATTATTGGACCATTGTAACCAGCTATTCGAAGCTGGTTTGTAAGTTTTCAAGGTTGATTGTCTCCAAGCGGATTGTAATAATTCCCGTTCTCTGTAGTTTCATTCGGATATTTCATTGGACCAGCCCGTATTTTCCAGGCCTCCGAAGATAGATTCTGAATGTCTCGAGGTGGTTGGTTGGTTCGAAGGTCCTGAAGATGGCCTGCTAGGTCCTTGATTCTGAAGGGTGGTCGCATTGCCCGTTTCTTTACTTCTGGTCTCCAAAAAGCTTTCTCCCATTTTGGTGCTATCAGTAGATAGTGGCCGTGAGAGATCTGCAGGTGTTGAAGAATCCGTGGGATGAGGGCTGGTGGGGGAAAGATCCATCCTAGGTTGTAGTTCCATGGTCTGCTGAAAGCATCTGTGTACTCGCTCATGGGGTCTTTCTGATCCTCGCTGACATATCTGGGGACTACTGCGGAGGCTTTCGTCGCAAACAGGTCTATTTCTGGAGTTCCCGTTTTCAGAAAGATGATTGTTCTCGTTTGCAAGTTGAGATGCCACTCCTGGAGCGATTGTGATCTGGACAGGCTGTCGGCTAAGCCGTTGTATCTGCCTGGTAGATACCTTGGCATTATGTTGATGTTGTGAACTTGTGCTAAGCTTAGGATTTTCGAGGCGATTTTGAGAAGATTTCGTGACTTGGTGCCTCCTTGTTTCCTTATGTAGGCTTGGGTCGTGTGGTTGTCTGTTTGAAAAACAACAGTTTTTCCTCGAAGCTGTTGCCATTCTCTGCTTAAAACCTCGAATAAGGTCCACAACTCCTTTTGATTGGAGTGCCAATGATTTTGGTAGATGCTCCAGCAACCTGACAATTTTTTGCTGTTCACTATCGCGCCCCATCCGATGTCGGATGCGTCGGTAGTTACGAAGGCAGAAGGTGGAGATAATTGAAGGATTGCTGCCTTGTGTAGGTTTTGGAGCCACCAATAAAGCTCTTCTTTTACTTGATCTGGTAGTTGAAATACCTTGTGTCTTTTCATGTCCGGGAGTGACTTTGCTGCGATTTGGATGAGTCTGCAATGAAGTAGGCCCAAAGGGACCGCGTTAGCTGCGAAATTTAATTTGCCAAGAAGATGTTTAGCATCCCTCCAACTCCACTTGTTTTTATGGAGAGTCTGAATTATTGTATTACTAATGTTTTTTATTTTTGCAGGTGGCAAAACAATTTTATTTTCCTTAGTATTCCATATAAGGCCCAAGTATTCTATCCGGATTCTGGGTTGTAAGTCTGACTTAGAGATGTTTATGTGCCACCCCAAGCTTTCATGAAATTGACTGTCCATTGAGATTGTTCAGCTAGCCTAGAGGCGTCCTCATTCATTAATAAGAAATCATCTAGATATACAATTACCCTAATTCCTCTATGGCGTAGTAACGACGCAACCCAATTAGAAATTTTGCTAAAAATTGATGGGGCACTTGACAGGCCGAATGGTAAGCACGTCATGTTATAATTTTTTCCTTTGTAGGATAGTGAGAGGAATCTTCTATGAGATTCTAATACTGGGATGTGATAATAGGCATTGGAGATGTCAATTTTTACTAGGTAATCTCCCTTTCTTATAGTTTGAGCAACCTTCCTAAGACTTATAAGTCGAAACTTAGGGGGGTAAACAAATAAGTTTAGCTGTTTCAAGTTAACAATCAACCTATGGGAACCATTGGATTTTTCCCGTAAAAATACTGGGGACAGGTACCCGTTGTCAAAGATATTTTCATAGATTGCCCCAAGCTTGAGGAGATTTTCGACTTGTTGAGTCATGTTTTCTGAAATTTTTGGTTCAAAGTTTTTCCCGTTTTTATGCGAGGGAGAAGTGAGTGGTGGTTTCCGAATGAAAGGTATTCGGTAGCCTTTTAGGACACTGAGGATAGTGTCCGGGGCCCCCAATGATTCCCACAAGCTTATTTTAAATTTAAGTTGGCCAGCACAAAAATCTACCTTAGGATTTTTTCCAAGGGTTTTGTGACGATTTGGTTTTTTCATTCTTTCCTGAGGGGCGAAAATTTCGGGAGGGCTGTTTCTTGTTTTGGTATTTTCCAGATTTGCCCTGACCTTCAGACTGCTGATTGAATCTGGTCGATCCTTTTGGTGGAGGCAGTGTTTTCTTGCCCGTCTTAAATGAGGGTTTTCTTGGAAAAAACTTATGAATCCCTCCTAGCTCTTTAATCACTTCCGTTAATTTTTCATCAGAAAAAAGATGTGTGTCCGATGGAGGGATGTCCTGTAGGATATCATTTAGGATTTTATTTGAGGCTTTTTAAATTTCTCTCCTTGATTGGATAATTTCAGCCCTCCTTCCACAGGTGTACTGAAGGAGTGCGTCCGATATTTTCCTAAAACTGCATTCAGGATTGAGTAGGGTTGTCTGAACCCCTTGCTGTAAATTTGGTTCATTTTCTTACAAGCCTCCTCAAACATTTTGCGCTGTAACAGTAGCCCATGCACTATGCCTCCAAGAGCCATATCAGCCTTCTCTAACATTGATACTGATCGCCATGTTGGCGTAAAGGTGGCCAGAATACTGTTGACTTTTAACGCGCTAAAGACAGGGGTTGCATGAAAAATTTTTTGAACGTCAGCATAGCGGACGTTCCTCCAGCCGTCTTCACCCAAGCGTTGGCATTTCCTGCCTTGTTCGCCTACTTGAGGATCTGCTTTTGTCAGTTTGGGTTCTGTTTCCGTTGTGCATGGTGAAAAGTCACAGCCAGCTGTAAAGTCAGTATTCTTTGGAGATCTTAGTTCTGCCAATTTCCTTTGTGCATCTGCAATCTGCGCTGTTAGATTTTCTTCTTCTGTCGTTTGCGAGATTGGATCCGGTACTGCGCGTATGGATGGAGCTTCGAACTCGTCATCGGATTGTGTGGAGGTTACTACAGACTCAAAAGACTCATCCAGATTTTGCGTGTTGCTTTCAGTTTTTGCTGACAGAGCGGAGACTTGGGATGCAATAGTTTCAAATGCCTTTGTTTGGTCTTGAAGCACTGTCATCATCTTTTCGAAGAAAGCGATCTGGGTGTCACTGCTGATGCTAGGCTCTTTTCTTGGCGTTTTGGCAGAAGATCCTCCTGGGGATACAGAAGCTCGCTTCATGGGGGAGCTGTTGCCAACAGCTATGTTCCTAGAGGTGAGCTTTGGTTTTAAAACCTTCACTGTGTGCATAAATTGTTCATACGAACGTTGGTGGAGCTTCTCCATGGTGTTATGAGGAGCATACAAGAGTGCTCGACCCAGCGGCCACTCTAACAGTTTTCTTTTTATGACTCGGTATTTTTTCTTGGAAAGTGTCGGGTCTCTAGGTGAGTAAGCTGTTGCTAGCTCTGCCGTTGGGATCGCAAATCGCAGCTTTGCCTCTGTTTTTGCAGATATGTGCTCCCCGAAAAGGTCGGTGAATGAAACGTCGTTGACTTCCCATGTTTTCCAGTCGTCTGGATAGTTATCTTCGAGAATTTCCACAACTTTGTTGAAAAACTGCCTGTCCTCTGGTGGGACGGTTTTTGAACAGAGGTCGAGCATAGTAGATACCGCCATGTTCTGCAAAAGAACAAAAGCACTTAGCCCTGAGTGTTGATACGACAATATGTCATGATCGACCAGTGATGCGTTCGATCGCGTGTGTGGATTGATACGCTTGTCGGATGGATTGATACGACTGGTTGTCTGGGTTGATACGACCAGTCGCATGGATTGATACGACCAGTCGTATGGATTGATATTACCCGTCGCATGGTTTGACACAACTGGGTGTCTGGGTTTATACGACCAGTCGCATGGATTGATACGACCAGTCGTATGGATTGATGTGACCCGTCGCATGGTTATGTACGGTCGGTCGTATGGACTGATACGTCCATGGGTTTCATCAAGATGGTGCGTACAAGTACCATTTTAAAATGGTTCTTTTGCATTGTCGTTCATTGCGAGACGACGCTTAGGCTATTGCGAGTTGCAGAAAGCCTTGCATGGGTCAGGCGCCCTGTTTGCGCCATTGTGATGAAATTTGCCCTGGATTTCTTTCCCTATCAAACTAGGGAATCCAGAAGAGAATATAAAATGTGTAAAATATTTTACCTGTAAGTATATATCGTCCGTTGTAAAGTACTGATGACGCCGAAATTCAAAAGCGTACTGAAGAAGCTCACTTCTCGCTCGCCCTGCCGCACTGACAGTTCACTGTACCATAGACAACAAAACACAGAGTAAACAGTCCGACATTCGTAGTGAAACTCCACTATTACCACTAGATGGCGCTGATGTTCAAGAGGGTTTATCTCACAGTGGGTGAAGCCTGAAGGCTCGAACACCTAAATACACTCCTTACGAAAGGCTCTTGGTACCTATGATGCTAAGATCAATAGTACTATTGGCTCCATTCCTTGGTATAACAAATTGAAATTTTAAAAATCTGAAAATTTTACACAATTTTAAACCGCCTAAGATTTGGGCACTGCCGTAACAACCATCTTCATAGAATGCACATTATAACCTCACCATTATGCACAGATTGCAATTCCTCAATAGGTGGATCATATTTTATTTCAATATTCCTCTTATAATTTTCAAAGACTCACAAAAATAATTCTCTTAATATTTACAAAAAGAACTTTGTAACATACTATACAATTTAGTTTCTTTTAACATTTTAAGGTACTTGTTATAATAATAAAAATGTGATTATTTTCGAAATATATTTCGGCCCACTTTGGAGCCGACATCAGTCGAATACTTAAAATATTTACTATGCAATTTATGAATTTATAACAATAACTGTTCAAAATATTTAAACAAGACATTGAAAAGAAAACAAGGAACAAGACTTTGGTTATAGCCATAAATAGCCATTTATGAAGTACGTGATTTATAGTGGACAATTTTACGAAGACTTGGCTACGGCCTAATTAATCAAGTTTCCAGACATGATTAAAAGTAAATATGTAAGACTTGGCTGCACGGGCTTGCTTTTTGCCTATTCCAAGAAGGAATAAAATAGAGAAAAAAAATTACGTGAGTTTGACTGCACCAAAGACATTGTATAATAACAAGACTGTGCACTGTCCAATTTTTGCTCAGCTAAACCAGATTTTAGTTCCTTAGAAATAAGGTTGTAATTATTATGATACCATTTTCAAGCGAAAAACGAGCCAAGCGAGATAGCTGTCGCTACTCGTGTATCCTTGTCTAGCAAGTTGCCAGTGTATATAATATATACACTATATAAATAAATAGTGTTGTTGAGTTTCTAACGTGTTAGAAAGGGACCAACGAGTGCCAACACCCATCTCGCTCGGCTCGTTTTTCGTATCGTAGTGCACAGTCTTGTTGTGCTCTATACGATGTCTTTGGACTGCACCAACAACAACAGCTAACTTTTACATTATTTTGATTCGATATTTATGTAAAATTAACTAAATCTGAACAAGAAGGATACGATAAGGATTATTAAGAAGATTAAGTTTAACACTGGAAGGACTCTTATAACAGTATACTCACTTATGTATATATACTGCTCAAAACAATTAGGGGAATAAGATTTCAAAGTAAAAAAATAAAAAAATCTTTTGTTTTTTATTATAACTGCCCACCAAATATTAAAGTGACATGGTTAATGAAAATAAGAAACAAAAGAACATCAGCGTTTTTGTGAGCAGTTCTTAATATGGTGGCCAAGAGTCTATGTACACCTAAAAACAAAGTGACGCCATTCAATTTTCTTAACTTTTTAATTACAAAAAACCGATTTTAAGTGCCCTTTCAAATCTTCTGAGTGCTGTTATTGATTGAAATGAGTGTTAATTTGGTTAAGAAGGTCATTATGCCAGATCTGACTGAAATCCAAGTCTCCCGAGCTATCACTCTGCTTCAAGACGGTCGAACTATGGCATACGTAGGAACTGACCTAAGAGTCACCCCTTCTATCATCTACAGAGTATGGAAGCGGTATCTAGGTGACGGGGGAATACTCAGGAAGTGGTGGTCAGGGTCTAAAGAAAAAAACCACTTCTTTGCAAGATCGCTACATTATCAATATTGGTAATTTTTTCCTTGTTAATTTGTTAGTTACGACCATTAAAAAAAGCAGTTACGACCATTAAAACAAACTCATTATGTATAAATTTTTAATTAGAAATTGAACATTTTAGGCGTAAAACAAACTGGTGTTCAAAAGGTTTGTCACAGAAATGTTTGAATATTCGTCTTCACTGACTTTTAGTAGCTGTATGAACTCCATGAGCCCTTATCACAGCTTGACAACGACGCGGCATGCTTCGTATGATCCTCCGAATATCTTCCTGCGGAATTATCTCCCATTCTTTGATTAATGCTTGAGTGAGCTGCTGCAGTGTTTGGGGTGCAATAGGACGTTTCCGGATGCGTCTATCAAGCAAATCCCAAATGTGTTCTATTGAGTTTAGGTCCGGGCTCATGGGAGGCCATTCCATTACACGGATTCCATGATGCTGTAAGTGATCTAACGTGATGGCTGCAGTATGTGGTCTGGCATTATCTTGCATAAAAACAAATTCCGGGCCGATATTATATGCTGCGGGCAAGACGTGGTCTTCGAGCACGTTTTCGATGTAAGCTTGAGCATTCAACCGCCCGGGAACAACGATGAAATCTGTGCGCTCGTCCAAACTTACTCCGCCGCACACCATCACAGAACCACATCCAAATTTGTCATAATCTTGGACTGCCGCTGCACTGTATCGCTCGCCTGGGCGTCTATAGACACGGAGACGACCATCGCAACGTGTTACATGGAATCTTGACTCGTCAGAAAAGAGCACTGGCCTCCAATGTCGAAGTTGCCAATTAGCGTGGCTTTGTGCGAATCGTTGGCGAGCTTGTTTGTGTTGAATAGCTAGACGCATGGCCCGCACTGGTCGACGTGCTCTCAAATTGGCTTCCCGCAACCTATTCCTTACCGTCTGGTCGGAAATTTCTACAGCAGTAGCCGTCCTTAGAGTATTTTGCAGATCTCTTGCAGTAGTGGTGTGGTTTCGTAAAGCAGAGTTGATGATGTAGCGATCTTCCAAAGGAATTTTTTTTCTCTTTCGACCCTGACCACGCCTTCTTGAGTATCCCCCCGTCTCTAAGTACCACTTCCATACTCTGTAGATGATAGAAGGGCTGACTCTTAGGTCAGTTCCTATATATGCTATAGTTCGACCCTCTTGAAGCAGAGTGATAGCTTGGGAGACTTGGATTTCAGTCAGATCTGGCATAATGACCTTCTTAACCAAATTCACACTCACTTCAATTAATAACAGCACTCAGAAGAGTTGAAAGGGCACTTAAAATCGATTTTTTGTAATTAAAAAGTTCAGAAAATTCAATGGCGTCACTTTGTTTTTAGGTGTACATAGACTCTTGGCCATCGTATTAAGAACTACTAACAATAATGCTGATGTTCTTTTGTTTTTTATTTTCGTGAAGTATGTCACTTTAATATTTAGTGGCCAGTTATAACTAAAAACCTAAAAAAAAAGTTTTATTTCACTTTGAAATGTTATTCCCCTAATTGTTTTGAGCAGTATATTTGAGGGGGGGGAGAGTCGGTAATTATTATTTAAAAAATATATATATTACGTAGTACTGAGGACTCTTATATAAGTAAATGTAATATACTTAAGGGTAAGGGAGAGAACTCCCCCAACAGGGGATGTGTCGATACATAAAAAAAATCGTTAAAATCGGCGCGGCGACTTGAAAATACAAAGGTGAATGCCAACAAAAACCCGGAGCGAACAGATAAAGGATGAAGCTCAGAGTTTTAGTCACATTTAATTACATCATTCTGATTTTTTTTACTATAAGATTCGATGGCTAGATGTGTGATATTGCTATTTTTAAAAGGGGCGAGATTTTTTATCGTTAAGATATCTCAGATTTGGATATACTCGACGATGTAAATACATTACTTAATCTGTAGTGTTATTATATTACACTTCCATGGCCCCCAACATGTGATATTGCTGTTTCTTTTTTCAAAGGGGCAAGATTTTGCATCTTTAAGATATCCCCGATTTGGATATACCAACGATGTAAATACATGATTCAAAAGTGTTCCATAGCCACTAAGAAGAAGTGGAATGGAATAGTTACATGGAAGTGTAATAACCAGGGATAGGATATTCGGATCGATTTACACAAGTTGAAAAAATATCAGAAAACGTTTGCAACTATAGAGTTGGCTTCATATTATTTATTTAAATGGTAAACATTACGAAAATTACGAAATTGATGAAAACGTTACGATGATGTACTTAATACTTAATAGATGTTTAACCGGTAGCGTAAGTAAGAATAAAAATAAATATATTAATATGTGGAATCAAAAGTACAAGAATTTGTGTATAATTTATTAATAGATGTTACCTACCGTAAATGTATATTTTTAAGGCATTAAATAACGAACGGCAGATAAAAATGGACATCATTGCTGAGCTCCATCATAATAAAAAATTTAGTAAATTCGGGAAAAATACAAACAAGCTGATTCAGAGACCTGCCCTCCCTGTGAGTGTAGCCGGAGTACACGAGCCCACTGACATTGCTAACCTGTTTAAAGAGCATTTTAGAGTTCGATCTTCACTGGGGCCTTCGTCTCTGGGGACTCATGATGAGGCTGTTGTGAGGGAACGTAGCGTCACTATCAGTGCAAAAGATGTAGAAACTGTCATCAAAGGCATGGTCAGAGGGAAGAGTCCTGGTCACGACAGCCTCAGCATTGAGCACTTGAAGTACGCAGGAGTTCATCTACCCAGAGTGCTTGCCATGTTTTATACGCTGTGTCTTGGCCATTCATACCTACCTGAAAAGTTAATGCGTACAGTGGTAGTCCCAATTATTAAAAACAAAACGGGAGACACTTCTGACTTGGCCAACTATAGACCAATATCTCTAGCTTCTGTAATCGCTAAGGTTCTGGACAGTCTGCTTGATAGACATTTGAATAAGCATATTTTTCTTAATGATGCGCAGTTCGGATTTCGTTCAGGTCTCTCCACGGAGAATGCTATCTTTTGTCTCAAGCGGACTGTCGAGTACTATACAGCCAGGAATACCCCCGTGTTTGCATGCTTTTTAGATCTCTCTAAAGCATTTGATCTTGTATCGTATGATGTGTTATGGGACAAACTAAGAAGAGAGACCACTGTACCAGACGAGATAATATGTCTGTTTAAACATTGGTATAACAACCAGAAAAACAAAGTTATGTGGGGAGGAGCCTTCTCGGATGAATATGGGTTGGAATGCGGGGTCAGGCAGGGCGGGTTATCCTCTCCCCGTCTTTTTAACCTGTATATCAATAAGCTACTTGATGAGCTCAGCGGCACCAACGTCGGCTGTCATGTAGACGGAGTCAGCGTCAATAACATAAGCTACGCTGACGATATGGTGCTGCTGAGTCCATCGGTAGGCGCGTTGAGGAGGCTTCTTTCCATATGCCAATCGTATGTTGAGGCGCATGGCCTTAAGTACAACGCAAAAAAGAGCGAGTTTTTAGTATTCAAGGCAGGGTCTAAAACTTATCCTATTGTGCCTGAAGTCAAACTCAGCGGTACCTCGTTGTCCAGGGTCAAGCACTTCAAATACTTGGGGCACTGGGTTCGAGAGGACCTCAGTGATTGTATGGATATAGAGAGGGAGCGCAGGTCGCTGGCTGTCCGATGTAATATGCTTGCCCGCAGATTTGCACGGTGTACGAATCAGGTAAAGGTGACGCTCTTCAAAGCATATTGCCAGTCCTTTTACACGTGCAGTCTTTGGGTGGACTACACGCAGCGGGCATACAGCGACCTGCGTGTCCAGTATAATAATGCTTTCAGGATGCTTTTGGGGTTACCGCGATATTGCAGCGCCTCTGTCATGTTCGCGGAAGCACACACAGATGGTTTCGCGGCAATCATGCGAAAGCGCTGTGCGTCGTTGCTCAGTCGAACTCGGGCCAGCCCCAATAGTGTCCTGAAGGTATTATCTGACAGGTGGGACTCGCCCCTTCTTAAAAAGTGGATAGAGCTCCACAAGACAATTTAATTCTAATACAACTTTTACTCGCCTGATCTCTTACTAACACTAGTTTATAAGTTATATTGTATTACTAACACTTTATGGATCCTGTCCGAAATAAATGATTTTATTATTATTATTATTGCATACAATTTCTAGGAAATGTTTAAAATGACAAGCAGATTTGGGTCAAACAGAGTAAAATGAAATTTTTGGCCTTCGAAAAAAAACATCAAGGTCCAAATACAATGGCTCTAGGTTTCAGCCGAAAGAAAAATTGTCATTTTTAGTCTTCGGCTGAGCTAGTATGACGTATACCCGTTGTGTTTGGCCTTCTGTTTTGCCTCCGAACTCGCTAGTATAGCCTTTTCTTCGACTTTCTACTCTGATCGAGCTAAACCTGCTTGTCATTTTAAAAAATCCTAGGAATTGAATACTATGCCTTAAAAATAAAAAATTACGGTAAGTATCATCTATTAAGTATAAGGTACATCATCGTAACGTTTTAAGCAATTCCGTAATTTCCGTAATCTAAATAAATAATATTTTAAGAAGCCGACTCCTTAGTTGCAAACTTTTTCTGGTATTTTTTCAACTTCAGGTATATATCGATCCGAATATCTTGTCCCTGGTAATAACACTACTGAATTATGTATTTACATCGTCGGGTATATCCAGAGCGGAGATATCTTAAAAATGAAAAATCTCGCCCCTGATAAAAAAGAAATAGCAATATCACACATTAATGGCCATGGGAGTGTTATTACACTATTACACAAAATCTCGCCCCTTTTAAATAAGAAATAGCAATATTACACATTAATGGTCATGGAAGTGTAATAACACTATGATGAAAAATATCGGCCCTGGTGAAAAACAAATAGCAATATCACACTTCGGTGGTAGAGCTGATGCCGGGCTCGACTGTGGAGGTACCACCATCTTACTCGCAAATCCTCCCGAAGTTATTCGGGGGAGAGTAAGAGAACAGCTCTCAGGCAAAACCAGGCGGCCCAACATTGCCTGGGACCGATGGATGGCGGTTTATCCTTCCCCAATTGCCGAGCCTTATATAAAACAGACCGGTGACGGGCAGCGGCGCGTCGTCACTGGTGCAAGGGTTTCGGCACCGCGCTCACCAACCCGCCTGCCCAGCGTGTGTGAGTATCGGCAATTCTTCCAGGAAAACCGCCAAGAGTGGTGAAATCCTAGAAAGGCATATGTCTAGCACTGCGGGTCTACCACGTAATTCTGATTGTCATGGGTTTGAACATCATTTTGAACTTCATTACCATTACCAGAGTCTGAATCGGACCTATTTTGTAAAAATTGCAATGACAATGAACATCATGAACGAATGAAAATCTGCGTTTTGTTTATTCAATTTAGTTATGGGTTGATGCGTTTTCGAAGTTATTATAAACCAAGTTATTCGTAGATATGAGCACCTATTTAATTAGTCTGATCCTCTTTTCGTATTGAAAAGAAGTTTTGCAATGTTTCTTAATGTTTTATTTTCAAATTTATCACTTAATGTAATAAATGCAAATGAGAAATGAATAACCAAACGCACAGGACAAAAATAACCTCCCTCGAAAAGTTTCGTTTTCATTTCTATTTCATTTGTAAATAAAAGTAAGTAAGTATACCTACCTACTGTTGTGTTTTTCTTCTATTTAATTTCAAATTTCTGGGAAATCAATATCATAACATAAGGCAATGCCAATTTTTCTTCACTTTTTACAAAAATCTGTAGAAGTTTTGGAGAATCAACAGTGTAACATAATACAGTGCCTGCGGAAGATTTGAGGAGGAAATAGACATTAGAATACCAAAGCTTCATGCAATGGGAATTGGATGGAATAGCTCCAAGTGGAGAGCCAACCTGACTGAGCCCAGCAGGCGTCCCAACTCAACATCATCAATACAGCGCCTGTTTCTCTTTTTGTTTTACTTAAAACAATCAAATATTATGTTTCAGAATGCCAGCACACAGACAGAGACAAGACATTTTCATGGAGAACTTAGACTTGGCTGTAGAGAAAGTGGTGAACAACATTGCAGCACTATTAGCGAAGCAACATGTAAAGTCTCAGTGGAAATGTATTGTGATTGTGAATGAAGTTGGACTTGGCTGTCGAGAAGATGGTCAACAATATTGGTACAATGTTAACCGGGCAATGTGTTAAGTCACAGTGGGAATGTATTGTGATTTTGAATGCAGTGTTGTTAACAAGGTAATTTAGCAATTACTTTAGTTAATTGTTAAAATAGATGATAAAAATCTAATATGTAAGACTTGAGGTTTCAGTAGGTACTTACTAAAAATAAGTGTGTTATTACATAAATAATAACCAGTGCAAAAGTAGTGTTTTATTTCTGAAATTCCATGTAGGTTCAAAATGATGTTATTCTGAGAAAAGTATCTAAGTTTGACAAGATTATAAAAGAATTAAAATCTAATAGTATGGAAAAAAACATTTAGTTGTTTGGTCTAAATATAAAGGGTATGAATGAAAGTAGAATGACAAATGAAAAGAATGGTAAGGAAAGTGGAAGATATAACTACTTGGTTGTCCTAGAAGGACATTATGTGAGGGGTATGCCAGGGCCACGTTCATAAATTAACACCACACAGGTTCCAATGCCATCTGTCGCATGCTTTGAAAACGGTATACTCTATCCTGCTGTCGGTGTCGGAGCCTGACGAAAGTTTTAATCAGTGAACGGAGGTCTGAGTCATATCAGATGGAAATCTGCAGTCTCCACCTATACCTTTGGGAGACAGGCATAAGTATTATGTATGTATCAATCCATCAGCCTGTTTCATCCACTGCTGGACATAAGCCTTATGTACTTATTATGTATTCAATCAATCCATTCAGGAAGATGATGGGACGAAAAAAGAACAAGTCATAGCCAAAACAGAAGCCATTTATTGTTCTGACAGTGATAAAACCTAACATACACTTTATTTACCAAAGGCCTTATATCCTAAGCAGAGTAAAGAGGTGTCCAGAAATTCTGTGGGCATCCTAACTTAATAACATTAAATGTGATCTAAAACTGACAATGTTAATTGATCAATACCTGCTTTATGTACATAATTATCTCTAGTCATTAAATATTAATTTCAGAAAAGGGTACATAATACAATAATACTATTTATTCATACTTCAGATATTAAAATAGACCACATAATATATTTAATTGAGCAGATTTTGCAGAATCAACACTTAAATTAAGTCTAAATACAAAAAAAAACAACCAAAAAAAATTACATGTCATGTTTACAATAAACTTATCAATATAAATAATTTAATTACAAAATTTAGTAAATACATGTACCATGCATTAGTCCCATCACCTGTGAAAGACTATAAGCTATAGTATTATTGTATTATATACCCTTTTTTAAAATTAAGGTACAAACAGCGACTGCTGCAAATTATACGTTTCTTATAAATTACACTAAAATTTGTTAAAACATAAAAAATATGGTATACAAATAATGAACATATTCTATAACTAATTTAGATGTCAACTCCTCCACAGCCTATCGACCAAAGCAACTCTTCCCTCATCAATTCGTTTATGGTCTCCATGGAATGGAATTTGTGGAGGTGGACGCTGAAGATCCATGCTCAGTGCATCCAAATTAATTCATCTCATGTTTTGGAAAGTATTAAATACCACTATGACATTGAGTGAGTGGTCTCTTCATGTTGAAGGATGATTCTTCATTGTCCTTGGGGCAAATGCACAAGAAATCCAAACTTCTCCATAAATCTTAAAGAAAATGCAAATAATATTAATGTTGTGTGTGAATATTTGAAATATTACAGTATTTGTACTTGATTTTAACAACTACAAATTGAAGGTATTATTATAAATCAACATTACCTCTCTGAAGTTTCATTCCCTTCTGACTGAGATCTTGGAAAATGAATATATTTTTGCAAGATATGTGGTGGATTCAGCTCTTCCATAACTTCCATCAGACAATCAGACATTTTGATTGTGAAAGGTTTAGGGAGTTGTTTTTCCCTAAGTGTGTCGCCTTGGTAACACTGGCATACATCTGTAATGCTACCAGAATCTGTAAAAAAGATGTCAGAAACTTCACTGTTATGTTTGATAATTTAATTACTCGTTTACACAGTAAGCTGTAAACTTCAATGTTAGGCTTGGTTATTTGATTACAGAAGTACACTGAAGTAAGTAGATGAGTAACACTACATTTTCTTGTTTGGTTTGGTTGAAACTACAATAAACTACCTTGATTTCTGGCGCACTGCAGTGTTTTTTTCGTCGCAAAGTTTCGTGAAATTGGCATGTGACAATAAGTTTGGGTTGGGGTGTAGATAAGGGGGCACTATGGGAAAAAATTTTCGCATAATTTAGTAGGTAACAACAGGCCATACCTTTGAAAGGCGAAAGTTTTCCGTGAACGATATCTCTGGTAGAAGATTAGGTCGCTGGGTAGAAGCATCGGCCTGCAAATATCTTTCTGCATCCTTCGCTGGATTCTTTCCCTGGTTTTTAGGTGTTCCTCCTCCGCCCGCCGCAGACAGCAAGCACGCTCTCGCCATTCGGTTATTAGAACAAAAAACACGTAAACAAGGCACGAAAAGTTATATCTACGAAAAACCAAGCATAGTAGATTTAGGTACCCCACAATATTGCTGGAAAATACCAAAATTGTGCAAATTTATTATGAACATCGGAGCTCTGATGGTCCGGCTTTCATTTGACATTTCAAAATGGTCATGAACTTGGTTTTTTTTTTTTTTTGTTACGCGATACCAATGATTGTGTTCAAACGTCAAATATGTATGAAAATCATTCACTCAATTGACATGGGCTTGAAGACCATCACAATTATTTTACGCGGTACGACGAAGCTCAATAATGGGCTTCAACTGTCAAAACGAAGCCCATTACCATGATCATCGAATTACGTGGTAGACCCGCTGTGGATGAAACATGCTGATGGATGGATGGATATCACATATTTAGCCATCGAACCTTGTAGTAAAATAATTTCAGAACGATGTTACTAAATGTCACTAAAATTCTGAGCCTGCACCTGTAGGTACAGACCATTCATCATAACTTGTCCCCCGAAGTCTTGTTGGCATCACTGCTTGTCCAACTTTTGCTGTAATGTTGTTTGCAGTCACACTTTTCAAATTTATTTGAAAAAATGTGTATTATTATTGCCAAAGCCGTTGAAAAATTGTGCAAAAGAGATTGTGTTGAAGGTACGCCTTTTGTGGAAGAGAAAATGCAACAATGCACCGTGATTGCTCTCGATCGGGTTAGATCTTGTGGCAGTGCCATGACGGGTTGGTAAAATAAAGATACCAGCTTTAAATAAAAAGCCAATTTTATGGGCAAATAATATTCAATTTGTGCGCACTATAGTAAATGTTTTCATATTCATTTTAAAAGTAGGTTCCTCTTGACAGCTCTCATATATTCCTGGTCAGGTTTTATATGCTATTTGCAATATTACGAAATAAGCCGCCTTTTCTCGTACTATTGCAGTGCTCAATAGGGTGCATAATGATCTAAAAATTTATTGTTAAACAACCATACACTGTACATTATGCTTGCAATAAATGTATTGAATATTGTAATCGCGTTTAGGACGGTCTGTTTCTTCGTACAGTCGCCGTCAATGGAAATTGTGGACTATGTAAACAAACCGTTGTCTCAATTTTTCTCAAGTTTCTGTCACGGAGTCTCACTGAACATTATTCCAAATCATGGAGCATCAAGTCTTACCTGCCATTCGCTGTATTTCATCATGAAATATTCAATAATCACCAGTTAATTACGGAAAATCATAGAATCAATAGTCAATTCTGTACTGCGTCGAGATTGCTGTCATATTTTTTTCTCATCGAATCTGTATTGTCTTTGAAAATTAGTGATGTACGAATCTATTTGAATATAAACCTATTTTATTCGTGATGCTATTTTATTCCGTCTTTTTTTTTGACAGCGTTACTTCATAATCTTTGACATAGGTAAACGTTTGTGTGATTCTATCGACAGCTGTGTGATCTTCCAACGTTGCTCTAAAATCTTTTATGTTTTCGGTATTCTAACGACTTGGCTTCTCTTACTGATTTTATCGTAATAGTAATGGACAATGCCCCATATCATTCGCGTCAAATCGAAAAGGCGCCCAACATGAGTTGGCGGAAGGAGGCTATCCAAAACTGGTTGCGCGAAAAAGAAATCAAAGTTCAAGAATCAGAAATCATAGCGAATCTCATAGCTGAAGTAGACAAGCAAAAATATTAAAAAATGTATGTAGATGAGTTGGCGGCATCGAAAAATGTTACAGTTTTGCGCCTTCCACCATATCATTGCGAGCTTAACCCGTTAGTGTTGATATGGGCGCAAGTAAAAGGTTACGTTGGAAGGAACAACAAAACATTCAAAATGGACGATATGAAGATTTTGTTGGACCAAGGTTTGGCGCGGATCGGGCCAGAATAGTGAGCGAAATGTGTAGCTCATGTCCTAAAAGTAGAAGAAAAAGTGAAAACTGGATGGGATAATAGATACGGCCACCGACGCTGTGACGGAACCATTTGTAATTAACGTGGGCGATTTGACTAGCGATTCATCAGAATATTTTAGCGATGAATCAAATAAAGAAAATTAATTAAGCACCTAACATATTTTAATCACATACTTACCCATCTCTAGATAGTTCACCTATTCATAGACAAAGACAACATGGCGCTTTGTTTACATAGTCCACAATTTCTATTGACGGCGACTTTACGTCCTAATTGGGATCCTAGTTAGATTCCAATAAATCCACAGACATATAATTTTACGTTTGTGGTTAAATCGGATGGTGTAATCGCGGCTATTACATCTATGTTCACCATAGACTTAGTATATACTATAAGTAAATCCTAAGTTTATGATGTTCACACATCACTCATCACATCATTGTTATTTAAGTGTTGTTCTAGTCTCAAAAGGACTTGTTTCCAGGGTCGTAAATAATATTATTTAAAAAAATGTAGGCAGTTTGGGCTGAAGCCCTGAGCCTTTTCCAGAAAGAATTAGATAACTTCCCCAAATTTCACATATTGTAATTCTGAAATCCAAACTTCAAATCATATATTTTTTGATTGCCCTGAATTCAATATAAGGTGCATTGGGGTAATTCCGAAAATGGGTATATTCCGAAATTATAAAATATCTACCAATCTAAGCGATATCGAATTACTTGCATCAGTAGACATAATTGCCAGCTTAATTGTGCTGGCTGCATCTGTTTTCACGAATCGCTAGTATTGATAACACTTCTGTGGCGTCAAGTTTTCTGGGAATAGTGTTTTTCACGCCGTTTTTGTTAAATCGGAATAGTCCCAACTTATTTTTCTTAGAAATTTCCAGTCTTTTCCTGGGGTAATTCCGAAAAAATAATATTATTGAAACCATCAACAAAATTAATGATATATTGTGTTAGAGGTAATAACGATCGAAAAAGAAACCTAAACTTTCTGTCTAAATGCAAAAGGAAGCATTTTTTAAATGTTTCGTAATTACTCCAGGATATATCGCAATTTCCCCTACGCCAAAAAAATATGACTCCATGTTTCAAAATCAATATTTAAAAATAAATATTTAAAATAAATCATTTTATGGAGGTTATAGAGAATAAACCATTGTTTTATAGGTAAGGATTTGGCTGAACTAACAAGTGCTGCGAATATTTTTCATACAAGAAAAGACGAGCGGCATCTATAATATTAGATTAGAACTGCTTATAACTAAGTCAATGACGGCCGACGTTAGGCACTGTCGGCAACCAGCGTGACCACATATGGTAGATTTCTACTATTTTGGTAGATTTTTTGTACATTTTAGTGGCGATTGCTAGCTCAAGGAACAGTTGTTGCACATTACTGGTTTATTAATGTTTTAGTATTTTAATAATGTTTGAACTCTTGCGTTTCGTACACATTATAATTTATGATATTAAAAGGGGTCGACTGCGATCCAATTTTATGTTATTTTCATAAAAAGCTAAAAATTGGACCGCGGTCACTCGTGGTAGACCTTTTTAATATTGTAATGAGAAATTATTGAAAAATGTAGGTTACCTAGTAAAAAATCATGAATTTAAACTTTAAATATTATTTTATGAGTGCCTTACAAAACAAAATGTAAATACAAGAATTTGAAAAAATTCCTCGGGCCAGGATTCGAACCTGCAACCTCTTGTTATCAAGACAAGAACAAAGCATGAAATCACATAAGGCCCTCATGAGCGTTCAGTACGTGCATTACAAGCTGGTTAGATCAAATAGTTATAAAATATTCGGTGGACAAGTATGGTGGAAAAATTCAAAGGTCTAGGTAAGTACCTCGGTGGTCTAGATTTTTTAGGAACACATTGATCAAATATACGATATAGAACAAAATAGAATGCTTCAATTGCGCAATTGGTAGCGCGCTTGTCTGGGAAACAAGAGGTTGCAGGTTAAAATCCTGGCCCAAGGAATTTTTTCAAATTATTGTGTTAACATTTGTTTCTAATTTATCCTTTCTGGTTTGTAACGCACTTTAATAATAATATTTAGAGCATTCCAAAGCGATGGATTTCGCAATAAAAACATTATCTTAATTTAAACGGTGGTTATAATAAAAATATATATATATATATTTACACCCGAATGAGTCAAATTGGTGACCTTACACGCCATTTCATTTGTAATTATTATATTTTCATTTATTTATTTTATTTTTATATTTGGTATTTAGTTTAAGGCTTAAATAAATACTTGTTTTTAAAAAGGATTTTTTTTGTTAGTAGTACTTATATGGAGTTCATTTAAAAAAACTAACTGTGTTTCATTATGTTTTATTCAGAATAAATAATAAGTATTTAAATTTTAAGTAAACATGTAAGTGTCATAAGTATTATACAGGATGTTTGGGACATCGATATTAATATTTTGAGGAATGATAAAGGAAGTGATTTAAAACAATCCTGACAGAATTTACTATTAAGCAAAGTTTTGTAGTTTTCGAGATATAGACAGTTATCAGTTTTATTTACATATCAACAGGAAACCGCAATTAAAAATGTTTCAACGCAACACAATATTGGGTAAAAATAATAATTTAAATAATTATGTACTAAAATAAAAAAATATACTTTGTTTTGTCGTTTAGCTTTATTTTCACTTATTTTCGAACACATTTATATATTTTTTTTGTTTGATTGAAGTGTATTAATAATAATTTTAAATAAAATAATTATTTTTAGCTTTAAATAGTATTTTTAATTGCAGTTACCTAATTTAAAGAAGACAAAACTAAAAAAATACTATATCTCGAAAACTACAATATGAATTCAAATTCAAACGATTAATCAAATTACTGGATGAACTTGATTCTTTAGTTGAAACAGATTAATGTAAAAGAACGCACTAAGTTATGTTTAAATAATTATGCCAATAATATGACACCTGCAGGATAGATAGAAAATAAGCTGACTGGCAATTATGATTATTTAAATTAAAAGTTGCATGCTACAAAAAACTTTATACCGAGTTAGGACGTTGATGACAATTCTCTTGAAACCCACTTTACCTACATAGTGTGTAGTTTACACATACCCAATAAAATAAACAATATTATTTGAATACACTGCTTCATGAACTGCAATCTAAAATCTAGCTATTTTCCATTACAATTTTATTACAGGTGTCACGTTACATCACCGGCTATTTTTATACATAAAATGTATAAACATTAAAATATGTCAACCAAAAATTTCAACGTGTCACGTGTCTATATTTTGACATTTGAGATACTTTTGGTATCTGTCAATTTTGACACGACACATGTATTTTTATTGAAATTTGATTTTTTGGGACATCTGTCACTTTGACAGCTGTCACTTTGACATCTGTCACTTTCACCAAGTAATCAATATTCACTGTGGTCTGAAGTTGGCGCGCAGCATACAGTTTGACGTTTATTTGACGTTGGTTGGACGGTCACGTACAAATTTTAGAGAAAACTTGCCAAGTGACCGCCTCACAAGTCATCCAAATAAAAGTTACCTGAAATACTTTATAGCAAAGCCACTCACTGCACGATATCATGTTTTGTTACTGTATACAAACAGGCAGGCGCTTTGCTCATTTCTCATAATGGAAGTAGTAGGAACATGTTTTGCACATTTTATACACGTTTGTTCCATGATTTTGTCCAATGGAAAATCATGGAACAAACGTGTATAAAAATGCACACTAGTTCCATCATGGAACTAGTGAGAACAATCCTCCTTAACATGCAACGTAAAGTGCGTGCCAGATAAGTCTACGCGTGGCCAAAATCATAAATCGTCGGCCGCCAAGTTGTTGTTGTGTCAAGTGTACCAAGTGAGCGTGTAGAATGTCGTATCATTTTTATTAGTTTTCAGTGGTCAAGTTTGGCAATCATCATGCTAAAGGTCAAATAGTAAAACGTTAGTAACGCCACCAGTCGTTTACACTTGCACTTTAATTTATTGATGGCCCCATATTAGTGATCAGTTTATTATAATTTGTATGAAAGTAATTAATGATAAAATAAGAATTACTGTTGTTTTATTTTACAAAAACCTCATTGATCTAATCACTTTAGAAACTTAGTATTTTCCATGAGTTTGATAGCCAGATTTCACCCACCTACCAGTGACAGCAGGATGATATGAACAAATTCAATGCGTGCAAAAGAGAACGCGTCCGGTTCTGCGGGCGACGTCGACGTTCAAACTAAAGGTTAGGTTTAGGTAAATTTGGGAACGGTAACATTGTGACGTTCACTATGGCGAACAAAATGACGTTTGTGAAAAAGAAATCCATTCTTTGATTAATATTAAGCAAAGATATATAGGTAATATTATATATCTTTGATATTAAGCAGGTACCATTATATATCTTTGATATTAAGTGCAAATAGTGCAATTGACAATATTTCTAACTTCCCGGTGATAAGCAATGTCATCTTTTTGTTTCTTTATCTTCCTACTGTGGCTTGAACAACTTTTCGCCACACAACACGGCATTGTCGTACAGAGTTTGTGCACAACGAGAACACGTCCACAGCCGACAATATTACTAGCGCGACTGAATGAATTTTGTTGTCCGCCTGTCCGCATCAGTTTTGGACATCGTTTATTTGGCGACATGTTAGCGCAATCACAACCCCATCCCTACCTTTAAAAGAGGTTAGTGACCTTACAAAGTCTAGTATTTATTGACAATTTATTGAATATTTATAAAGAAGCCCTGTATATCCCGCGTTCTATTCAGAATCTTCTCAAGAACACAGAAACATTTTACCCCATTTATGATTTCATCAAGAATACCATTGAAGTTATTTGAAAAATAACAATACCGGAAGAAACCTCTACCTACCTGATTTACCCCGCGGTCCGAATTAATTGTAAGCTAAATTACAGTTCATTCAAATTCACGCCGTCCCTATCGCACTTACTAAAAAAATTGTGTGCTATCTCTCACTCACTCACAGTTTGAGCGATGTAATTCTATTTCGGACCGTACGGTTGACAACACGGATGAATGAATGAATTTATGAATAAACACTTTATTGCACACAAAACAAGCCATACGGTCCGAAATAGAATTACATCGCTGAAAGCCATGAATGATTTCAAGTGTGAGCGACTTAGATGAAGAACTAGCAAACGATGTGAACTAT
Source organism: Ypsolopha scabrella (assembly GCA_910592155.1). Taxonomy (NCBI): domain Eukaryota; kingdom Metazoa; phylum Arthropoda; class Insecta; order Lepidoptera; family Ypsolophidae; genus Ypsolopha; species Ypsolopha scabrella. Next base: position 15,658,610 of record OU342985.1, read on the forward strand.
AGCTCATGATTCGGACCGCTTTATAAAAGATACAGTTTCTACAATCTACGAGCGCACGTGATCATTATTTGTAGTTGTAAACGTAAATACATAATTGCGTTAGTGTGTGTACCCGACGGAGCGGTCAGTAGCGAGCGAGCCATCGTTCGAGTCACTTGTGCATAGTGTTTTCACGCTGCTAATGTGCATGAAGTACCATCAGCATGTCAAATCACACGGGAGAAGGAAAACGCAAAGTAATTCATAGCGAGGTAAGATTTTTTATTCATTTTAAAACTTATTAAAGGTAATTTTCTAGTTCGATAAAGTCCGGTTTGTGGATCGCGTTTGATATTTAAAAATTTTTCTCGAGAAAAGATATCGTGACAAATTTTTTTAAAAACAGATGTTAAAAAACTATCAATTAAAAATAGTTATTTATTATTTTCAGGGACGCGCCATTATTGCTCGAGTGTATCACTTTCTTCAAGACGAGTATAATTTTATGAAAGCAAACAATGTGGATAATTAAGTATTTTGATTATGATTTCCAGTTTATTATAAATGTTGGAGAAGATGATGAAAGTGACAATGACAGTGAGGATGATGATAGTGACAGTGTAGAAACATTAGATGAAGGATTGATATAAATTATGTATGTTAATCATATTAATTGACAGATCTTTTTATGTTGTGTAAAGATTAGTTTAGGTTTAATTTCTTTTGTGTTTATTTAATTTTCTACCTGTAATTAATTATATATATATATATATATAACTTTAAAGGTGTTGACTTTTATTTATTTTGACCAATCCTCATAAATATAAAGAAGACCTTAAAATTAAAAAATTGGAAATATCCACAACTTCAATGAATTAATTTTTGTTTGCTAACCGTACGCACGGTCACTGTCACGCCTACATTGACGCGTAAACAGATTGGTCCCCCACACAACTAAAGGCGCCGTGCGCTTGTAGATTGCAAGTACTGTACCTCATAACCTCTTAATTTAACACAGAATGCAATACGTTATATATTTTTTCATCGACTCCACAAACCCACAAACACATTTCTAAATATAAATTCTTCCATTTCGAGATGTTTCAGATGACTTTTCGAAATTTTTGTCTGAAATTATGAAGCTAAAATCATTTTTGACATTTCATTTCGTTCAACGCTCTCATCGCCTCACCGACACGTGCGTGACCCACAAAAGTCATACGAATGAATGAAGACCCCCTGTCTTACAGTTCATTCAAATTCATGCCGTCCCTATCGCACTTACTAAAAAAATAGCGTGCTATCTCTCACTCACTCACAGTTTGAGCGATGTAATTCTATTTCGGACCGTATGGGACATTTGCTGCCATTCACCTCATTCATTTGTAATCGATTTTAGCGATGTTATTCAATTTGGGACCGTACGGAAGATATTTACAAACAGACAGAAGGCAAGGGCGGACTTATTCCTACAAGGAATTTCTTCCAGTCAACTTTGGGAAAACATGAAAACATTTTTACTATACAAATTTACATCAGTGCAGGTATTTTATGAGTTAATTCTAAATCTATAATCTAGACATACATATACTACATACAAATACATACATACAAATAAACAAGTAGCTTAGTCAGTCATTAAGAGAGAGAGGTAAATTTTTTAAAATTATATTATATTATAAGCACAGAAGGAAGATCTTTGAGAGTTTGCGGAAGTTCATTCCAAAGCCGAACAGCATTGACCGTGAAGGATTTGGAGAAACGATCACGGATATGACCTAAAAATACTGGATTATGAAATGAATGAATCATTTATAATACGCTAGACCTTGTTTTGAAGATATAATACTAAAGACTTGGTTTAGACCTAATAACTTCAAAATTGATGAAAATACTTACGAAAGACGAGGCTTTATAGCCCCGATTTCTAACAATAGAAGAAAATAAATTAAAATGAGACCAGGGGGTCTAGAACGAGGCACAAAAAGAGTGTCTTTTGAAAGAGTCTTCGGCTATCAAACTTGATTTCTTAGATTAGCCGAGCAAAAAAAGTGACTTTTCTTTTACTTTGGCTTCTAAAGATAAAGAGTGTCGTTTTTTGAGTTTCGTTCATTCAAAAAGATACTTTTTCGCTTATTTCCGTAGAACGGTGGCATTTTGACAAACGTTTGGTCTTTCTTTTTGCCGCCTTTTGCAGAGCTAAAGTGACTTCTACTCTTCTAAAAAACAGTGACCAAATTTAGTGCCTTTTGTGAAGTTTTCGTAGGTTTTTTGTCATGAAATTGGAGTTTATTATCAAAGACATTATAATTACAAAATACTATTACATTGCAACGACCATCATAGGTCATTGGTACATTGGGTTGGGGTGTAGATAAGGGGGCACTATGGGAAAAAAGACTTAGAAAATTTGTACATTGTAATAAATTTCATGAGAAAACTTTCGACAAGCAAAATATTTTTCTAAAAATTCTAAATTGGACTAGGTATTAGTTATGTACTTAGGTACCTACCTCGTCATCGAGATTTCGCCAGCGTTACCGCGAGCGCCCCTACCGCTCCCAGTAAGAAGGCGCGCCGAACCGGGCTATTGTTATTGGTTTCGAGACTGTGCAAAGGAGAAAGCGCCAACCACGTACGACCCAGAACTCAAGCAAAGCTCTTAGGGAGCCCAAACAGAAGCTGCGTGCTGCGAAGCCAAACACGCCTGCACTAAAACACTAAGGAGGACATCGCGGAGTACGTGCTCCAAAAGATGGGGTATCATCCGTACGCCTAGAGTGCAGTTGCTGGAGTTGCGCCGCAACGTCAACTTTTCGGCGTTTGTGGTGAGAGTTCTCCGTTGCTTCCGTGGACAAGTGCCGTAGGACAGCACCATGACATAGGTAATGCAAAGTGAAGTGATAATAACATAGTTGATGCTCTATTTACTAATTCAATTTTGTACCAATATACTACCTATGTAACTTAGAATATGTAAAGGAATATGTGTACCTTGGTCAAATAATCTCTCCAAATGACTAGACACACAAAGAAATCAACAAGTGAATAGCCAACGGGTGGAGACTAGTCCCTAATAGAGATGAAAAGTAAAGACTTGAGGCTATCAACGAAAACAAAAGACACATTTATTCTTCCCTGTCTAACATATGGGTGCGAGATGTGGGCCTTAAACAAAGAACACTAAGACAAACTCGAAAAATGCCAGAGAGCCATGGAGAAAAGCATGTTGGGAGTCAAGAGTAAAGGATAGAACTCGAAATGAAGACCTACGAGAAATTGTGTAGCACACCTAGTGGCTTACTACAGGAACCAGCATTGGCAGGTCACTTCCTGCGTAGTAACCCAGAGAAATTAAGTAAAAAGATCACAGACTGGTACCCACATGAAAGAAAAATAACTAGAGGTTGGCGATGCTGGGAAAACAAACTTAAATTGACAGCCGGTCCATACTGGAGAAGAGTGGCATGGGACAGAGAACATTAGAAGGAGTTGGACGAGGCCTTTGCCATGTGGCACTGTGCTACGTGACCTAATATAAATAGTAATGAATAAAATGTTCTATAAAAATTAACTTCAAAATCACTGTAGGACAGAATAAAGGCTATATTATTGTTATACTGTGTACTTTAATGTTTGTTTGCATGGGCCACAGATGCCTGACAGTAAAATTATTTGATTTGATTCAATTACAAGCAAGACACTTCACCCATGTAATTGTTATATACCTATATGTTCTTGAACATCATACATACATAATACTTCATATTCTCTGATGGAAGTATCATAATTAGATAGTGTGAGTGAGATGACATATATATATACAGTTGTGGTCATATAATTAGGAACAATTAATATCAAAGTAACTTTCAGAAAAACAAGTTGCTGTAACTTTAGTCTTTATTACTGTTACTACCTTCAAACGACATGATAATAAAGCTATGTAAGCAGGCTTTTATACTACATATAATGTAAAATTGTTGAACTTCAATTGGTAATTTAATTAAAGTTCCATTTGAACTATTTATTTGAAACTTTCTAGCTATGGACAAATAATTAGGAATGGGTAAAATAACTTAATTTATTGAACTGTATCAGAAACAATTTTAATGAAATAAACAATATTTATTACAAATCTTTTAACACAGCTTACAAAAAGCAGTATTAGTATTTTGTAGGGTGGCACTTGCTTACAATAACTGCCCTGCAGCGATGGGGCATGGAATCTATTAAGTTTTTACAGGTTTCATCTGAAATATTGTTCCACGGTTCGACAAAGGCATCATATAGATTGTTCAAATTGCTCGTCCTTTTCGCAGCCACACTCTACTTCTCTCCAAAGATTTTCGATCAGATTAAGATCTAGACTATTTGCAGGCCAATTTAACACAGTAATTTTTTGATCACTAAGAAACCTTTTAACTGAATGAGCAGTGTGTTTGGGTTCATTATCTTGCTGAAATATCCAGACCTGTAGTCCAACAACCTCTCCTCAGCATAAGGAAGCATAGTCTTTCTCTCTCTCCAATATTTGCTTGTATTTAAATTGGTTTAGCATACCTTCAATCTTTTTAACTGGCCCAACACCATGACCTAAGAAACATCCCCAAACTTTTATGTTTCCTCCTCCATGCTTTACCACTTTTTTCGTGAAATTAGGATTCAACGCTTGCTTAGGCGGTCTACTCACATAATGTTTACCATCAGACCTTAGTCTATTTATTTTCGTTTCATCAGAAAATAACACGTTTTTCCATTGACTTGCTGTCCAGTTGCCATATTTATTCGCGAACTCTAACCTAGCTTTTCGGTGCACCTTCCTGAGAAGCGGTACACTCCGGGCGATTCTTCCAAATAACTTTGCATCAGTTAAGCGTCTTCGTACTGTACGTGTAGATACTCCTCCGTCGCCAAAAACTTCCCTCTTTATGTTTTCAGAACTCTTGAAAGGATCAAAGCCTTTGCTGCACGAACAATTAAAGCATCTTCACGTGATGTTGTTTTTCTAGATTTAGGCTTTCGAGGTACCTACATTATTCGTAGTATTAAACTGTTTGACGTGATTTACAGCATTAAACACCTTAGTTTTAGAGCACTTCAAATGATCAGCAATCTTTTTATACGACCAATTACCTACGTTCATATAGAGCCATAAATAATAATTTTCCGGGTCGATAGATCACAACTCTCCTTTTTGCCCATGATTTCGGAATAATTATGCACTTTCAACTTAGTCGATATAAAGGAGGTATAAAGCGATGTAACCATAGAATACGCAGGAAACAAAAAATGCGATAACCATTTTCGAAATTCAAAATTAAGAATTATTTTTTTCCTTTCCTAATTATTTGTCAAGTGGCCAGTACATTCTAAATACAATAGCAATTGAAGTGATAGCAGTGCAATTGTTTTGCATATTGGGTATAAATTATTAAAGCCTACTAAATATAACTGTTATTTTGTGTGGTTTAAATTTGTTATCAGTAAGTTATTACAAAAGTAACAGCTACTTGTTTGTCAAAAATCGACTTTCTTACCAGTAGTTCCTAATTAATTTATACAACCACAACTGTATATATACCATCTCTATTTAATTCATTTTCAATATTTCAATGCACTTTTTTTACGCACTACACTATTATTTATTCTCAAATGTGATGGGCCCTATAGATCGGGCATAAATAGATCAACAGCTTGATGTTTTTTTCGAAGCACGCAGACTGAACAGTGATATGCAGGGCGTGGAGATTGAACACAGAACCTCTGGGTTAGCAGGCAAGTGCAGAGCAACCATTTGTTACAGAGGCAGTCAGGTTTTATTATTTATAAACAATTTCATACTTTTGCAATAAAACACACAGTAATTTTTATGCTACCTAGCTTGAAAATTTGCCATGAAAGACATCATCAAATAAAATTTTGTGAGGGTGGAAAAAAGTGTAAAACAATATATTTGATAATTTTTATTCTTTGAAAATGTTTACTACTTATACACCTGTTACTGATAAAAAGATCTTTTTATTTGTTAGATTTCTACTAAAACTCATGTGCCTCCAGTTCCTTCCTGTCTCAAGTTCCAACCAATGTTGGTTTAATGAGGGTCAGGATTCTCTCTACCAGTAGCATGGTGGCTCTGACAAAAGGTGTCATTGCACCTAGTTGACAGCAAATCCTTTTCTGAAAAGACAAAAACATCTATGTAAGATCTTATGAAGGCAATAATATGTGCTTTGCATTACAAGGTTTAAATAACCAGGGTTTGATTTGAGGTGATGCTTCTAATTCCCAATTCAATTTTGGAATCTATGAAATGCTACCTTATTGGAGTGAGTTTTTAGTTGGGAGACATTCACATTAGTTTGGTCAGTAGTAGCAAACAATATGGTACTTAGTGCAAATAAATTTCAAACAATTTACATGGTACCCCATATCGCTGCACTTCAGGCAAAATTACACGCTTTTTAGGGCATGCAGGTTTCTTCACAATGTTTTACTTCATTGTTATAAGTGGTAAGTATTAGCTAAGAACACAAATACTGTGCACATAAATTTCGAAAAACTCATTGGTGGTGACTGGAAATTAAACCTGGGTCGCAAGATTGAGAGGCCAGCAAGCTACCGCTGCTTCAAACATTTAAATGAGAAGAAAGTATTAGACAACAAAAACTTTGTCTTACCTTCCTGCAGTTTTCTAGCACCACTAGCCACACGATAGGGAATACCAAAGCAGGAGTCATGACCTTATAAGACTTTGAGACTTATTTAGCACATGGGACAGGTTGCAATGTCTGAAATAAAAATGATCGACATTAGCGTGTATATATGTAGGTGAAGTAGCAATCTACTTTTCCAACACTGAAATGGGATAGGAGCCAATCTCAAATACGGGGAAACTTGGAGTATACTTACATCGGGGAAAGAGTAGAAAGGCAATTTTTTTCCTGTGTAAAACGAAGAATAGTAAACGTCTACTTACTTCTCCATACACTCCAACATAATTAGATTCTTCTCCTTTTTCATCAAAGAGTGATTTGTTTCCTTCTTTTCACTTGATAAGTATAAACGACGAGAAATACCTAGGTACCTACCTATTATTTATTTTCCTTCCATTATGTATTGGATATTTATCTTGAAATGTATGCGTTGCCGCTAGCGGTACCCTAATAAACAACGTATCAACTACGTATAAGAAGACGATATGTTGCTGCTAGCGGTAGTGTTCTTCGTTAGGATGCGGTGCCGTGAATTAAAAAACAAGAAGGAATTTTGTGTGTAACATGATTTCTGTTAAAACTATGAGCCATATATTTTTTGCCCATCGCAATACATTTGAAAGCAAAAGTGAAGTTAGACAATAAGGCCCCTGGTTACTTGCATCTAATACTGTCAGCCACTGTACCAATGATTCGATATTTAAAGTCACCCATCCAGCGAATATTTTTCAGTTTATCATGTGACCTCTCACCGCTAAAGCACCGCTAACAGCATTGCATACACTTTGGATTTTGACACTCTTTTTTGTCTATACCCATTTTTTTTTTGAATGAATGGTTGTCTGTGTCTTGGCTTCCAAAAGTGAGAAGAGCGCATTAGAGAAAAGTGTGCACATTCTACGGATAAAAAAAAGAGTATCTTCAAAAGAGAGAAGGTGACTTTCGAAAGAAAAGAGCAAAAGGCTCTTTTCGCAAATTCGACCGTGGTAAGGCCCCAGGCAGTATGGGCTTAAGCCCTTAGCCTTTTCCATAAAGGAAAGAATTAGATTAAAAAAATGCGTTGTTCGTTTTGGCGGGAACATAATTCTGTAACTATCGAAGCATCATTTTTGTAACATAAATTGTGAATAAGTGAATGTAATCAAAATCAAATCAAATCAAAATATTTATTTTTGCAAAATAGATACATTAAGTATACTTTCTACAAGTCAAAGTTAATTTACACAATATAATATATCTTTAGAATATAAAAAAAATATATAATAATACGGGAAATAAAATATACACCTGCATTAATAAATGATAGTCGTAAGTTTTTAAATAAATAAATAAATAAAAAATAAATAAAATAGGGGAATCTAGGAATAAAAATATTATATATACATAATACAATGAAGAAATAATAAAAACGGGAAATACATACAAAAAATATTAAGGGTGGGCTACTAAAATGTAATAAAGTTATACACTTGCATAAAATATAGAAATATAGGAATAAAAATATTGTATATACATAATGCCTAACCATCCGCACCATTCGATTAGTATTGCTAAGAAGAAGGGCAAGAAACTTAGCAAACATTCCTTTTTTCAAAATAAAACATATGATACAAAATCATATACATACCTACTCAAGTAAAGGCATAAAAAAATATAAGACTGCGGGAATTAGTCACGAGAAAAAAAAATATCTTAGTCAACCCGTCTCATATTGTCTATTACCTTTAACAAAGTAAGTTTACATATTAATTAATTTTAAGCCTTTAGAGGAATCGTACAGTATTAAAATATGCTAATTATAAATTACAATATTGAATAAGATTATTATTATTTATTACACCATGCTTCATTATCATCCAAATAATCATTGATTTTATAATAAGCTTTCTTAAGTAGTCCCTGCTTAATATATACTTTAAACTTATTTTCAGGCAAACTAAGGACCTCCTCTGGAAGCTTATTGTAAAATCTTATACCATGTCCTACAAAAGAGGTACCTACTTTGGCAAGTCTTAATTTTGGAAAAGCTAGTTTATGTTTGTTTCTGGTTTCAACAGAGTGGTGCACACCAAGCCTCGGGAAATTATCAATTTTTTTTCTGACATATCTAATAACTTGATAAATAAATTCACATGGGACCGTAAATATATTAATTTCTTTAAACTTTTCTCTTAATGAATCTCGGTACTTCATGTTATAAATAGACCGAATTGCTCTCTTTTGCAAGACAAAGACTGCTTCTATATCCGCGGCTCTACCCCACAACATTATGCCATATGACATAATGCTGTGAAAATAACTGAAATATACTAATCTAGCAGTATCTTCATCAGTAATCTGCCTTATGCGTCTAACAGCGTATGCGGCTGAACTAAGTCTACCACAGAGAGCTTCTATGTGGGGACCCCACTGAAGACGAGAGTCTATAGTAATACCTAAAAACTTAGTTTCGTTAACTAACTCCAGCTTGGACCCCTGCAAAAATAAACCTGTAAAATGACTTCAACAGTAGTTCGACCCTCTAAGGTAAGAATCAACACGGACGGATCTTTAACTTTTATATGCTGTTTTTCTTGGTTCTCACTTTTATTAATTATTTCACGTTTTAGGCAGTGGCCGAGTGGCTTCATGTTGTTCGTGTCCTGGGAACGGAAAATTATGCAAGTTCGCTGACTTTTACAAAGAGCTTAACGGTAATCGTTTTAAGTTCTTTAACGTACTTTAAGAATTGGTTCCCCCAAAACTGCTACGCAAAAGAAACATATGCCGGGCTAAATTTGAACATTCTGAAGAAAAAATGCAAGGATGCAAAGGCAGAGTTTCTTTCTACATCACTTTTAGAGGCTTTTGATGCCTTGGATAAAAAGTATGTAAGTACCTAATGTTATTGGATGTTTTGTTTTTCTGCAGAGTTCATCAAATAAGTACTGAGTTAAATATGTACCTAATCGATAAAACCAATTTGAAGACAAGCATGTATTTTTATTACAGCTTCGTCGGTTGGTCGTAGGCATTTCTGAAGATGGATCCAAACATGAAAATCTAATAGAGTACTTTGTATTTGAGTACACATACAGCTCTGAAGGGGTGGCAATGGCCGTTCACAACGAGAAAAGTAAAAATGAAAAACAGAGCCTGAAGAAAATTACATTTGATAATGTCCAAAATCAGACAACAAAACTTATCCGGGCTTGTATTGAGATGGCACAGATATCCAACCAAGTCTTGCCTGAGTCAGCTGAACTCAGTATTCGTCTTTATTTTAATGATGGTATGACTTCATCTTTTCCTAAACTTTTATTTACTTAAGCCTGAGAAAAAAAGGAAAGACCTTGCTAAGTTTCATCCCCATCTTGGCACAAGTAATCAAAGTGTCAGAGTTAGGCATATAATAAGGTATTTATTTATTGTATTTATACATCAACTTTGTTGTATTTATCAGTGGTGTTCACTCCATAGAGACATAAAGACAGCTTACCCTGATAAATACGCGTTTTTATTAGGGTTCCGTACCCAAAAGTTCACGCATTTTTGTTTGGAACGCAATTATTTCCTAAACTAAGGCTGTCCGCGGGTATGACTCTTAGGAAAAGTGGTTCAGTAGGGTCAGTAGAATATGTGGTTTCATTTAATGGTAGCACTCTATTTACATCCGGTAGGTATATGTATGAATTTATTCCTGCATTTTTTATTTATGCAAATGTGTTATTTTTATAAAAAGATAAGCCTAATTTAATTCCATTTTATTATATTTCTCGATGTAATTTATTGTTTGCTTACATTAAAATTAAAGTGTTATAACTTTATATATGTACCTATATGGTGTACACACAGTTGGTTTATTGTTTGCTTACATTTTAACTTTATATGTGTACCTACCTATATGGTGTACAAACAGTTGCAGTTCAAGCTCCCTATTTATAAATGATTTTAATGTCTATGACGAAACAATACTGAAAATAGGTGGCATACTTGCATGTATATCTATGTGGCATAAATAAAAATTTAATTTGGTATTATTGCACACCATATAAACCTATAAATTTTTGTGGTTAGATGTCCCTGAAGACTACCAGGCCCCAGGTTATCGGCGTGTTTATTTTGAAGTAGCCTGAGTGAAGCTCTCCAACTAGGCTGTGTAGAGTCTGCATACCACAAGACATCTGTTAAATCTTATATGAGAACCATTGGGGACACCGTTGAAGATAATGTGAGTTTACAGTCTTAACTCTTGGACTTATTTATTTCTCTGTCTATTTATTCCTTTTGAAATATTTTCCTATCTTTTTGAATGTAAGTAAACAATAAAAGAAGTTTCAGGCTTCAACCGACTCCCTTCTGATGATTTAAGACTAAGACGAGACCTCCTTTTCAGGTAAGTGTATCTGTATTAAATATTTGATTTTTGAAATCCAAACACGTTTAAGGTACGTGCATCCAAATTAGAAACTCACTACCAAGGTAAGAAAAATATATATTAATTTTACAAAGAACTGACTAACAAATCACATTATTTACCTAGGTGTAATCAGGTGAGCAAACATTAGCTGTGTTCACAATGTGGTTTGCATGCAAATGTTATAGGTATGGGATAATTAAAAAAGTCTGAGTAGGAACTGCGCCCTTAGGGTTCCGTACTATTGAGATAGGTTAATAGACTTAAATAAGTTAAATATTTATGAAATACTAGCTTTTGCCCGCGACTTCGTTTCGGGTTTCGGATATAAATTCGAATCAGACTTCCCATAGATTTATATAATAGCCTTTACCGTTTGCGTCTATTCAATCTTTGTCCCGTTTTCGGCTTGGGAGTTATTTTATGAACACCCCTTGTAGTCCATGTATTGACCAGGGTAACAACGATGATAAGAAAGAAAACCGCATGCAAATCCGTGGAGTGGTTCTCGAGTTAAAAAGCATTTATTCAATCTTTGCCCCGTTTCCGGCTTGGGCGTTATTTTATGAACACACCTTATAGTCGATTTGTTAACAAAGGTGACTACAATGATAATAAAGAAAACCGCATTCAAATCCTCAAAGTTCTCGAGTTATAAAAGCGTTTATTCAATCTAGGAGGGCGAGGGTCGGCATTTCACTAGAAAACGCTACCAAGCTCCTAAAGCTGCTCGACTCATACGTAATTATTAGTTTGGAGCCAGATTCTGAGTGAGTATGCTTCACAGTGGACGAAACAGACTGATGGATGGATGGATACTTAGTGATTAGTTATTATGGATGATTAGTTATTCAGTATTATCATTGGTGCTCGCAAGAGTTACTACCTCCAGTTTCTGAAATCGTTCATTTATTAACAAAGTTTTAATCTTATTCCCCAGTGCACCGAACAAGATAAACGTCGAACAACTTAATTGTTAAATAAAATGTTATTCCATGTACATACACTATATTAACTGTTTGTCTATTGTGTCAATGTTTTTTGATAGCTGGCAACTTTTTAGTAATTAAAAAGTAATAAGATCTATGCTTCCACTTCCTCTTTGTCTGACGTGTGTCAATAACATGAACGTAATGAGCTCAATTTTATATAATTCAAAATCTTTTTCAATCTTCGAATGTATTAATTATAAATCAATTTTTGTGTACCATATTTAATAATTAAATATTGGAGTACAACGCTGGTCTTCATATTTTCGATCTTCTCTTACATCGTCCTGTCACACCATCTAAGAGGTTATGGGCCCAGCCGTATTTTTCGACTCCACTCTGTGACAAAGAAAAATTGAGAAGATTTCTGGAGTTGAAGAACAGCAGAGGAGCATCGTTTTCGTGATGACGGATGATGATGGGCAGAGGCCTCCTGCTCCGTCAAATTCCGGACCCTCGTGGTCCACCGTCAACTTTGACAAGCTGGACGGCGTGGCCAGTTATCACAACTGGAAGTTCCAGATGCGGATGGCACTGATTATGGAAGGCTTATGGGCCTGTGTGGAAAATACAGATGCAGATGAGGTGCGAGGTCAACGTGCTTTAGTCCGCATTTGCCTGGCAGTCAAGCCAGCATGCATCCAGCACTTGCGGTCAGCTCGAACAGCTAAGGAGGCTTGGGATAAACTACGAGAAGTCTATGAAGACAAACGTCTGTACAGGCGTGTTGTGCTTCTGAGAAAACTTCATCACTCTAGCTATGCCGGCTACAGCTCAATGAGTGACTACATAGACGGAGTTTCTACAATAGTGCAGCAGCTTGCTGATATTGGACGTATCATCGATGATAAGGAGGTAGCTGAACTTTTATTGAGCGGTCTTCCTCAAGAATTTGATGTTGTTGTCTCCAGCCTTGAGACGTCTAACCTATCTGGCTCTTTGACGAGTGAAGCAGTGCGTGCTCGTCTTCTTCAAGAAGGATACCGGAGGTTGTCATCTTCTAATGACAGTTCTACTTCAAGCGAAACTAATATGGCTTTTGTTAGCAGAAAAGTTGTGTGTCATTACTGCAAGAAACCAGGACACACAAAGCCAAAGTGTTTTAAATTGAAGCGTGACAAAGCGAATAAGTCAGATAAACAAGACTGTTTATTGGTATCAGCTGCTCTGACCGCGTATTACTCCACCGACTGGATCGTAGACTCTGGGTGTACATCACACATGTGTAATCAAAAAGAACTTTTTTCCGATATGGACAGTAAATTTCATAGCATAGTGACTGTTGCAAATAATGAAAAGTTAAAATGCAGTGGCATTGGAAGTGTTAAGGTGTCACTTGCTAATAAAAGTGTTAAGACAATATTAGATGTTATGTTTGTCCCTGAATTATCCACCAACTTACTTTCTGTGAGTAAATTAATCAGCAAAGGCTATAAAATTGTTTTCAAATTAAATGTTTGTAAAATTTTCAACAATGATGAAAAGTGTATAGCCACCGCATCTCTCAGTAATGGAATTTATAAATTAGATTGTATGCCTAATTATTCTTCTTCTCAGAATCGTCAACTCTCCTCTAGTAACCTGCCTGAGATTGTGCAGGAGCCGCAGAGCGGGCATGCTGCATGTTCTGTGTCCACGGAAGTGTGGCACAAGCGACTTGGTCACCTGAGCTTACGAGGTATGTGTGCACTTAGGGATAATCTTGCTAAAGGTGTCATGTTTCAGTGTACTCAAGATAATCAGCTTAAAGATTGTATCCCATGCATTAAAGGGAAGCATACAGTGAAATCCTTTCCCAAGGGTCAAGCGAAGAGAGCTCAACAGCTTTTGGAGTTGATCCATTCCGACGTTTGTGGTGCCATTTCGGAGAGCAGCTTAGGAGGTTCGAGATATTTGGTGACATTCACCGATGACTTTTCACGGAAGACTACAGGCTATCTTATGAAATCTAAAGGTGAGGTTTTGAAATGTTTCATTGATTTTAAAAATATGGGCTCAAACAGGCCAGTCGAGTTTGGAATGAAACTGTTAAAAATGTATTGATAACTAATGGCTATACTCAATCAAAATGTGAGCCTTGCATTTATATAAAGCGTAATAATAATAAATATAATATTTTGGCTCTTTATGTCGATGATTTCTTCATTTTTAGCAATAATGACAAAGAAAAAGAAAATTTATTGAATGTATTGAATAATAATTTCAATATTAAGAATTTGGGTCCACTTAAGAGTTGTTTGGGCATCAGTGTATATAGAGACAGGGCTAAAGGCATTCTTATGTTGAGTCAGTCTGACTATATAAAGAGATTATTAACCCGTTTTGGTATGTCAGAAGCTAAAGGAGTGTCCACACCTTTGTCAGTTAATGAGAAGTTTGAAAAACCAAATGATGTCACTGATTGTAATTATAGATTTAGAGAATTGCTGGGCTGCCTTATGTATTTGAGTGTATGTACAAGACCAGATATATCATTCGCTTGCAGCCAGCTAAGCCATTTTAATAATAATTATAACAGAAGTCATTGGATTGCTGCCAAAAGGAGTAAAAACAACAAAGAAAATGATAAGAAAAGAGCAACGAAATTACCACAAATGGCTGAATAACCTCTATGATCAGGCGAGTATGTGGTTACATTTAAAGATCGCTGTCTATTTACACTCGGTATAGGTCTGAATGAGACAAGAGATGAGACTGACGAGAGAATGACGAAAATGGTGTGGAGAAGAAGAGGCCTATGCAAAACTTTATTTGTGCAAAGTTTCAGCCCAATCCGTTCAATACGTACGGCGTGAAAGGCCCCGCGGTCCGAATTAATTGTAAGCTATCTTACAGTTCATTCAAATTCATGCCGTTCTCACTCACTCACAGTTTGAATGATATAATTCTATTTCGGACCGTATGGAAAACTTCACTCACATCTTAGGATAACGGGAGTGATATTCTTGAAATACATTTGAAGTTTTATTTGTTGAAAACAGAAACCAATACAATATTTAGCTTGTAATTACCACTTATGTATGTACTATAAAGTTACCAACACTAAAAACTTACAGTAAATTACATAAAGTTCAGTAACAAAGTGAAACTTGTTATAATAATATAAACAAATTTACTTTACTTTATTTTCCAAATCTGGAAAACACACTCCAATTTTCATACCATTATATTTTAAAGTAACTTTCCTCGATCTTAATTTTTTTGCATCTACTTCTGGGAAAGCTAGGAAGAGTTTACTTTTGAAGTAGTTAGTAGAAAGTAGTTCCCACTGAGCAAACTCTAGCTCTTTATCTTTGTTAGTATTTTGGATATCAACCAGAGGAAATATATCGAACTTATTACCAAATGGTAAAGAAAAAATCCCTTTTTCCATAACATGACAGCTCTTAATTTCATCTTGTGATTCTCTGTTAATAAATAGGATTTCATTATCTACATTTGCTGATGACGTCGATGGTGTTTCATCATTAATATTCTCAGAAACAGCATATTTGTTTTTAGAAAGTGGATTTTCCAAATTTCCTCCCGCGGCTTCTGAACCTGTTTCTTTTTGATAAATTAATTTTGGAAACAGTACTATTCTGACTCTTATTTCGAAATAGTTAAGTCTATAGTTAAAGTTATTTAGAGTTATAGCATCTTTCCTTGGTATATTAACATAGATATTAAGTTGATCATCAATTACACCATTACCTATAATATTCCATTCAGTTGGTTTTATATCTATATGGTCATTAAGAATTTCTGATATAAGAATGGAAGCTTTTATTTTAAGCTCATAATAATGATATATTAATATCGCATGGCTATTTACATTGTGTTGTGAGGAGGCCAAAGAGACAGAGGTACAGCAAGCCGGTTTATGTGACTGCTACCACTCTGGAGCTGCGGCAGGGACCCAAGGGTAAAGTAGATCCTGCAGTTGGTATGCCGATATATCATCTTCATCATAATATTTGGTGGATCATAGTTCACAAAATAAATTATTTTCGCCGTCAAAAGTGTCCAAACCCAAAGTATTACATACAGGGATTAAGTGAACGGAACTAGGAAGTGTGGGAAGATAAAGTAATAATCAAAGTTTCATTGATGTAAACAATTTGCCGCCAAACTGTAATTTTTTAGCTTACTTTACCTGTATATAAGATAACCCTGTGAAGTTAGAAAGATTATCGTGTATAAAAAGATTTCATTGCATCACGTCTGGTATTGTTTCACAATTTAATTGGAGTTAGATACGACTTAGTCGCCAAATTTCGTTTGTATCTATTTACTTAAAAAAACCTGCTGCTTAACTACCTTACGAACACTGCAAACTACCTATAAAATGTTGTGAAATTCACCCTATAACTAAGTTATTTTGTAATACCGGTATTTGGGTAGACTAAACAGATTTTGTGCTTGGCTCTGCGTTTAAGGCTATATTGCAATTTTGCACGCATGATGCAAAATTGTTCATGTATTTTAATTTAGTATTCTCTTTAAATTTATAGGTTTTTTGTTATTTAAGATAAATATCGGTGAAATAAAATATATTATAAACAATAAAATATATCTTGAGCATATTTTAAATTAAAAACTTATGAGGTTTTACAGCACCTTTATACGAGTATCTTTAAATTTATAGCAATCTGTTTATTCTGTATGAAGTCTGTATGCTACACACAAAAGAGACATAAGCAAACGAAGCAGGAACTCAACATCTTGCACAGTTTAAAAATTTACGTTGTCCTACGTAAGCGCTCAGATAGAGCAATTGTGCGGGGCCTGCGGGGCGAGACGCGGGAGGTAAGCCACCGAGCTAAATTTGATTTTCGAACAGTTCGGAGTCTCATAGCGCAAATACAGTGTTCTATTCAAATACAGTCTATGTCATGGCCCCAAAATTGTATAATCATCTTCCGAATGAAATGAGAGAGCTTAATTTAACGACCTTTCAGAACAAATTGTACAAAATATTAGTCAGTAAGTGTTACTATAAGGTTGATGACTATTTAAATGATAATGACATAGATACTAAAAACTAATACATTTTAATGACATTTCTAATCCTTTCTGACATTTTAAATTAATTTTATATAAATTTTGTCAATATATTGCACTTTTCTGGTACAACTATGATTAGATTAATTAGTTCCTCGTAGATTAACTGCATGACCAATTTTAATTATTATTTTGCATACCAGTAATGGTAAAATGTGCTCGGACTAAAACGTATGCTTTACCGAAAAGACGAGGAAGGTGGAGCATGCTAACTCACCAGCATCAAATTTTATATAATTTATTTTTGGACAATGTACATAACGAATTTTAGCTATACTCATATCGTAAAATCTTGATCTTGAACACAAATCACAAATGAAGTGCAAAATGCTTCACATTATTAAATGACTTTATTTATTAATTTATTATAGAGCTAAAGATATCATTATGAAAATTATAGGTTGGTCATAGTGTTCTAAGCAGAGATAAACCTTTTCTTTGTATCCTAAATAATATAATGATTGACCATTCTCGATAACAGTTTCCTCTAGTATTTTGAAAAATATTTAAGTTGGGCTACTAAAATGTAATTATAAACCTGCATAAGATAGATAAATCTGGGAATAAAAATATTATACATAAATGATGCAACGAACAAACAAGTAGATAAATAAATACGGGAAATACATCCAACAAATATTAGGTTGGGCTACTAAAATTTAACGTCTCGTTTTTTAAACTGACGTACCAGTTTCATAAACTACTATTAAATTTGAATTTTACGATCTGTCACGATCTTTTAAGGCACAATCACAGCGCTGGATTTCATACTCAACCATCGCTTAATTAGAATCCTCAAATATGCAATCCGGGATTAATTAATTCAATAATAAATAATTGGAATCAAATGAATCTATAGAGTGCCCACTACATACATCGACAGTTTTCTGCTTAGTCGTAATTTTATCAACATGCCTGTTAATATTATAGACTATTATGTTGACCAGGGTCGGTAAGATGATAAAAAAAACCGCATCCATTATAAGCTTAAGTTGAGATCAGGTAAAGTTTCGCTACGCCTAGTTCGTACATCCTAAGACGGGAACGTAGTAAGTTTTGATTAGAACTTGGCTTTGCAGATCGAATTTACTATCGTGTAGGAGTAGGTATAAATATACAGGATGTAAATAGAGTGCGAACATTAAATAAAACCACATACTCTAGAAGATCATACTGAACAACTATTAAAAAAAAAACCCGCGCAAATCTTCAGAGAAAATGTTATTCAACTGTAACTCAAAGACTTTATCTCGTAAAAGGAACGTCTGTTTTATAACACTGAACCGAAACAGCTGTTTCACGGACGACGCTCTCTCGATACTCGCCCGTATGTCGGCGCGTTAGGTTTCACGCATTTGAATGCTTACTGCGTCTCTTGTCACTTGCGAGTTTCATTTTATTTAATGCTGTAATGAGGTCACATCATATTTTATTTTTCAGACGCCAAAACACTGGCATCCACATATCTTTTGACAATGTGTTCAGTGTCTTAGGTATTGCATTGTATTTAATTTTTTTAACTATAAATTTAAATTATTGATTTAATCGCTCCATATTTAGCTTTGATCTTTAATAAATGTGTAGATGATGGTGTCTTTCCTGATTTAATGAAGTTGAGTAAATTGATCCCTCTTTTTAAGTCAGGCGACAATGAAGACCCTTCCAACTATAGACCGGTCTCAGTTTTACCAGTATTTAGTAAGATTTTCGAAAAAAATGTTTTTGATCAATTATTATCTCATTTAAACTTAAATAAGTTGTTTCACAGTGAACAATATGGATTCACCGAAGGGAGGCCAACCACTGATGCAGGAGTTTGCATCATTTTGCATAATTATCTGTGAAGATATTTATGATAATTATCGATGTCTTAAATGGACAAAAACATGGACCAAAAGGCAGACCAGTGCGACGCAGATGATCGCCCCTTTCTTTGTAGAAGCCATGTAAAGAAAACCAATGGAAAACACTGGGGGAGGTCCATGAGTCAATGACACACTAACCTGAAAAAATTACAATATGTTTGTCAGCGGGATGCTTGCCAGCAAGCAGTACATTATATTATTTAAATCAATATTTTATTGTTTTAAAATTACATGACATGTAACATATTTATAAGGTCAGAAAATAAAGGCTACGATGATGATGAGATTAGATTGAATGAATCTGTTGTCTGATTGCTAAATGAATAGTAAAACTAAATTGTACTTATATTTTTTTATTTTAGGCCACTAAGGGCCCATATTATTAAAAGGTTCCTTAAAACTAGGTAAACATTACTACAGACCCTTATAAAAAAAACATTTCTTAACATGTTGGCACGAACATAGACACCTTCATACTCCATACAAAATATCTGATGTCCAATTTAAAGAAGCACTACAAATGTATCATTTCTCCTAAATGATGCACAGCGAGTTAGCTTACAGGTAATCTAGGGCTCGCGCCCTCACCCGACACCACTCACTTCACTATAATTTAAAATTAATAAATATAGTTTGAGATTTCTACCTGCCTAACTAGAACAGAACCTAATTTGTTATTTCTTATTTAATTAAAAAACAATTAAAATGAAAACGTTTTATTTGTAAGAATATTTTTTTAGTAATGTCCGGGGAAAAAACTCATTTCACCTAAATGTCCTGGGTTTTTGAAGATTTTGTCCTCCGTCGGCAATTTAGATGATGGCAGACCTAGGTGATAAACATACATGAAAATAAATTTGGGAACCCGAGCGGAGCGAGGCGACCCCCCACGTTTTGGTTTTTTTATTATCTACTTGCTGACCCTGGTCAACATATAGGCTATAATATGTATTGATAAAATAATGGTACCAATGACCATCCCTTATAATGGCTATAAGGGATGTTCGTAAAATAACCGCAAACGGGGCAGGGGTTGAATAAACGCGGGCGGAGTTGAGCAAAGGGTGTGCAAGGGATCCGTTTTTTTCATGTAATCGTTTTTTTTCTAATGCAATGTTAAGAGTGCCTAAAAATAAAGCTTTTTTATACTTTTCATGTTTTCCCTTAGATTAATATTTTTCGTAAAAATAGGCTGCGACGACAAGCGAAGCGAGCGGCACACCCACGTTTCATCGACGATTTTTTGGAAGAATTTTCGCTTTGAGAGTTCATTTTTAGCAAAAAAGTCACTAAATAAAAACAAAATTTTCGCTGAATCGCGCTTTTATTACTTTTTTTTTAAGCAATGGTAGTTTGAACTATGCAGCCAAATATGAAATAAAAATCTTTTTTATTTAAATTACTTGCTGGTTTTATTTAGATTAGGTACTTCCATTTTTGAGTACACTCTTGGCGGCCCTCCTGGAAGAAATGCCCATACTCACACACACTGGGCGGGCGGGTTGGTGAGCGCGGTGCCGAAACCCTTGCACTAGTGATGCCGCTGCCCGTCACCAGTCTGTTTTATATAAGGCCCGGCAATTGGGGATGGATATACCGCCATCCATCGGAATATTTTTTTATGTCTGTATTGTTCTTGGCTTTAATTGTGCTTTTCAACATAGAGTACATGATGCACCATAACGAAGCAGGCTTGTATTTTCCAGCTAGATCGTTGAAGAATGCTATCAAAACATTCTCCGAAAAATAATTTAAAAGGAAAACTATCACAAATCAGTAGGCTTTACAGGTTTACGAGTACAGGACGCGTCAAAGTCTTGGTCCCCTAGAATGTATGGGACCAGAAGTTTGTTGTTGAAGTTTGTTGTTTGTTCTGTACTAGAACTCTACTCGTTTCTTTGTCTTTTCACTAGACATCCTTTTATTTTTAGAATACTTCGATAAATCTATCAATCCGACGTACAAATGATCACGAAGTTTACTGATTGCCAACCAATAACGAGCCTAAGGAGTTCTATAATCTAACTAATCATATGACCTACACTACAATAGATATCTTATTAAGTCTATGGTCCTGACCTAAAGAAAAGATCTGCCACACGATCCGATCGGTCGACAATTTACACGAATTGTCGACTAAATGGGGTGGTGTGAAACGAAGTTCCCAATCTGACTAGATAGTTCTTTTCACAAAAGAAGTCTCCTGTCAAAGTACTTATTGTCAATGAATAAATACGAAAATGCCTTAATCCGCGGGAGTTCTTTTTTGAAAATTATTCTAAAGCCCAATAAAAATATAACGAAGTCTGAAAGAAAACATCTCCAGTGGCCAGTGGTAGGTACATCTGGAAACATCTACTCGTAGAAGAGATCGCTCTAAGTCTAAGGGTGACGGGCAGCGGCGTCACAGGTGCAAGGGTTTCGGCACCGCGCTCACCAACCCGCCCACCCAGCGTGTATGAGTATGGGTATTTCTTCCAGGAGGACCGCCAAGAGTGGCGAAATCCTGGAAAGGCCTATGTCCAGCAGTGGACGAAACAGGCTGATGGATGGAGATCAGGAAGACTAAAACGAATTACGTGTGCCTTTATAGGTAAATGTGAGTTCCTACAAACGTTAAAAAGCGATGTGATCCCATACTAGAGTGACGTTTGTAAGATTGAGTTTCTCTTGAGTTCGGACTCAAAATGCACTCTGGATCTCAGCCTAAGGCCCACTGCACCAAGCAATGGCAAAAAAAGTTTGTCAACCTGGGTTATAGTTAATGTGAAGACAAACATTTGTTTAACGCCGCCAGCCTTCCAGGTACCTTTCCACATAACGGTATTTAGATAGGATATAATATTGAGTTCAGTTTATTTTTATTACAGATTTAAGGGCTTGCCTTTGGTCTTCTTTTCTTTGGTCAGTTTTTGTTTTAATATGCTGAGTTAACTACTTATCTAATTGATGTGACATACTTTTTCCGGGATAAAAAGTAACCTACGTGTTAAATTGGGGTATAAGCTATATCTATTCTAAATTTCATCCAAATCCGTCCAGCCGTTTCAGCGTGAAAGAGTAACAAACATACACATACACAAATTTCGCATTTATAATATTAGTGTGAAGTACAGAAAGGATAATTGAACCTTGGTCCTGAACACTGACCGAGTCGCCAGTATGAATTTGGCTTTATAAATGAATGCATTTAATATATAATATTATTATACATAGTTAGTTATAGTATATGTATTTATTTATCTACTTATTTGTTCACACACAATTCCACAACATGTACAGACCAAGCGAGCGAATGCGGGCTCTACCGAGCAGTCGTGCTCTTTCTAACTTCAGGTGAAAGAGCACGACAGACCTTTGTTCGTACGCAACTTCACGAGTGTCAAAGAACAGCAACCATTTACTTATGAAAGCTGTGTGCATATAGTTTCTGATGACTAACCGAGTTTCCAGTATGAATTTGGTCGGTTGATTTAATTTCACCTAGTATAAATGAATGAATGAATGAATGAATGAATGAATGAATAAACACTTTATTGCACACAGAACAAGATATTTACAAATATACAAAGAACAGACAGAAGGCAAGGGCGGACTTATTCCTAAAAGGAATTTCTTCCAGTCAACCTTGGGAAAATATAAAACATTTTTATTGAAGAAATTCACATCAGTGCATAGGTACATTCTAAGTTAGTTCTAAATCTATAATCTAATTATAAATATACTAAATACAAATACATACTTAAATACACAAATACATACATAAAAATAACCAAGTAGCTTAGTCAGTAAGTCATTCAGAGAGAGGAGAGGTAAAATTTTTTCAAGTGATATTTAAAAGAGGAAATAAATGTAAATTAAATGTAAATGAAAAAAATAAATGAAATCTGTACTATTTTTAAGTTCACAATCAGGATTTTACGAACGAATGTAGAAAAATATATAATAAATCTACGCAAATACATTTTCCAACAAGTTTTCAATAAACAAAGATAAAATAAATTAAAATTATTATTTAAATTAATGTTCAAAATTTTAGTGATTATGAACGTTATTGATTTTGATGATTTCGTCACCGTACGTGTGGACAACGGCCCGACACTTCTTGTTGCAATGTGTCGAACATTCCCATCGTCTCCTTGGCCATCTTGTTTTTCATGATTTTACAAACACGCTGGCTTTCGGTAAGACAGATTGTTAAACGTTTTCGACGATTCTGTATCTAAATAAAAACGCTAGTGAGTTGGTTATACGTCGATCTTTAATAAACGGTCTAGGGTGATAGTTAAGTGTCTGATTTATCCAACTAACTGTGGCATATCTAAGCGTTTAAGCACTGCGTTGACGACGTTAATTTGTGACGCAACTTTCTCAATGCTGCCAAACAGAAGCATATTCTTCTCTCAGCCTCAGCTCCGAAGTCTTACTCTCCCCCGAATAACTTCATGTAATGATAAAAATGATGTAACTTCAATAAAATCATGTTTATTACCATAAAATAAGTCAAGATGTTGTGAATGTTTATTGAGTAGAGCTGAAAGCCTATTTAATCATCAAGGGAAATCATTTGTTACAGGTTTAAAGCCAGGAGCTGCCTGTTATTAATTTCCCTTCCACTTCCTTTAAAATTGGTTTATCTTGCCATCATCAACTAAACATTTTTAAATTTATTATGAGTAACTTACCTACATGTAATTAAGTTAAGGTAATTATTTTTTTAAAGTTACATTACACTAGGCACCATATAATGTGGATTGGGTGTCATTTGGCGTAATTATTTAAGACTTTACTTAAAAAGGGCTTAGTAATGCTTTTGTCATTTCATTTGGTGCCATGAGTGTCTTCATTTACGATTTTCAGTTTCTTTGATATAAAAGTTGTAACGACGATTGGGTCAAGCATAAAAGTTCTTAATAATAATAATAATATCCATTTATTTCATTCATAGATATTTAACGGAATATTGAAAAATTATAAATATCATAAGTAAAAGCAAAGAAATTAATAGTAAAATGCGCTATATTTCGACCCCTCAGTGGGGTCGTCATCATCGTCATCATTCGCCTGACACGACCCTACTGTGGGGTCGAAATATATCGAATTTAACTGTAAATTTCTTTGCTTTTACTAATAAAGAACACAATTTACGTAATATAATATAATAATTTTATTACAAGAAGTTTGAACTCTGATGCCAGCTGTCCAAATTCGGATTTCGGTCCAATCACAAACACGCATCATCTGTACTGAGAGAGGTATCTGAATACTCGTATTTTCGAGATTCATTCAGGGGGATTAAGCTTTAGATATGCCATGTACTTTGGAAATAACCAACTGCTTTTATTGGGACACGTTGTTTACTTTCTTCTTTGTTTCATTTTTTAAGAAGTACCGGTTTGCAAGGACAGTCTATATCTGCGTCTCGGTGAGGAAAAGAGAGAGAGAGAGATAAATAAAAAGGAGGGAAAGTTTAAAGGTTTTATGATATCAAACGAACAATTTTATGGAAGAACGATACACGATCGTGACTTACCAAGTGTCGTTTTGATGGTGCGTGCGCATGGAGCGTGTTTATTGGGGCTTTTGTTTTTAATTTGCCCAAAAAGATACATATTTTAAAGCCATTTCCGTGTATGCCACTTTATGGATTGATCATAAATAACGGAGTGCATTTTAGAAATTATGTAGTCGTAATAAAAGGGAGTATCGTCCATAGAAGGGCTACATGAGTTTCCGTAGGAACTACACAAGCAAGGTGAACCGCTTATATACTCACGTGAAGGTTGCGTTATGTTATGTTATGATATGACCCTTTATCATCCCTCGTCACGGACCCAAATACAAGAGAAGCAAATAAAAGGTTATCGGAATGCCTACACAATGTTAAAGTGCATGGTTCAGATAAAGCACAATTTGAACATAAAAATTACCACAATTTAACGAGTATGCTAAAACGACAGTCAGACGGATATAAATGTAAAAAATCAAAAGTATTGACATCACAAAATGTAGAAAAGTTTATAAATGAAGCCCCCGACTCTGAGTACTTAAAAAGTGAAAGTAAGTATTTATTTGTACCTATCTCTTTAAATACAAACAGCTGTTTTTTAAATAAAATCTTTTTTCATTTGATTTCTTAAAGCGTTGAAACGTCAAAATAGCGGCCGGCAATGTTTTAGTTCTTTGAGAATTTTTCATTGTCCTGAAATAAATTATTTATCTTATGTAGCAAAGTGGATCCATTTTATAAAGTTTAAATTGTGTTCATTTTGCCATTAATTTTCTCATTGAGAATGCCTTTGGCTATATCATGTTTATTTAGCAGGACTTTTATTTTGAAAAAATATTAATGTAAGGTGTTTACTTCAACAACCAAACTCTATTGAGGTATTCACTTGCATGAGTTGTATGTTCTTAATTAAAATAAAACTTTGTTGACTTGTAAAGGTTTTATTTAATTAAATGTCCATATTTAGGGATTGAGAAACCTCTACGACGATTGTTGCCATTTGGCACAACAATTATCTGGGACTATTAGTTATATGGTGCGGAGAAATTAGGATATTTTAGGATAAATTAGCTAAAGGAACCCTTACGGCTTACGGTATGATTCGTGTGTCTATTAATATGTTATAGCCACGGATGACAAATCCGTGGTTATTGCTAAGTCTCTTATATTCCGCGTATTGTGTGGTGGCACGGAACCCTTTGTCCGCGAGTCTGACTCGCACTTGGCCAGATTATTCAATGAAAACTCGCTAATCGTCCCTAATTTTGAAGTGCAGACCCATACAGAAGAAAGTTATTTTTATAATCCTGCTGGCCAAATAATAATTTTGTATTAGGACTATTTATTTTGCAGACATATAATTGTCAAGCTGACCAATTAATCTACTTATTTTCTCATAATCCTTGATTTAGTTGCTGACCAGGTATTGCTGGCATTTTCTTTTTACGGGCGACAAAAACATATTATGCTGACAAAATAACTTTCATCTGATTTTACTTGCTGACTAAATATACAAAAATACCATTGAATTACTTAAATAAATTAAACTTTAAAAAGGGGTAAATGCAATCAAAAAGAAAAAAATACCAGGGTGCTTTTTTATCCAAAATATAATTTTAAGATATTAATATTTATTTTTATTTTATTTTTGGTCAGGCATTGATGGTGAGTGTACCAAACTTTTTAAATTTTTCCCTCTCGAACGACATAGATATCAATGTAACTAGATAATATGGGACAAGTCGTGCAAAAAAGTGAGGCACATGCAGTAAGGTCACCAGAAGTAGGTATTTGTCGCCTTAAGGTAAATATGTATATTATATTGTAAGTAAATTAATCCGATTCTGAAAGGTTTTACATTGGGTTTCAAGTGCATTTAAACTCCTGAAATGTTTACTAAGAATTTAATAATTTTGTTTGATATACTTATCTAATACATTATAATTTTTGTTTTTATTTAAAACTAGCTTTTGCCCGCGGCTTCACCCGCGCTTAATTAGTTTTTGTATACTATTCCGCCCCGTTTTCGACTCGTGCGTTATTATTATGCGACCAATATGTTGATCAGGGTCATTAGGATGATAATAAAAAACCATATCCAAATCTGTTAAGGTAAAAAATAGTTTTCGAATTAAAACGGAAAAGACATCCAGAGAAAAAGACATAATTAAATTCTAAAAATATAGTTTTTTTCAGTACAATACTAATAACCCATTTCATTTATAATTTTGATAAAATACCTATTCAATGAACAAACATGACTTTTTTACTACTTTGTTATTATTATTAGTATAGATAATAATTGTTGACTATCAAGTCTACAGAAAAACGTTTTTTATAGCGAAATCCATCGCTTGACAAGAGTTCGCAGGTTCGCATCCTGAAATGAGGAATTTTTTCAAATTCTTGTCTCTCTTGTTTTCAATTGACCTTTTCTAGTTTATATGTAGTCTATATCTACATAAAAAAGGTTACTGAACTATGCATAATCTATGATTAAAATTGCGGTAATATACTCAACAAACTTAAAGCGAATGGAAGCAGGTGCTATGGCACAATCATGAAACTCTTTTCTAAACAGGGCTGTACCTGCCGGTGACCTTGAAAGTCGAAATTAATGGCTGGTTCTAATCAGACGTTATAAATGTAAAGTATTTGAAAAAAAATATATGATTGACTACAGAATATCTGGAATGATGTGCCTTGATTACAATTTTAAATTTATACCAAAAAATAACTAAATAAATACCAAACCTAGGTGTTATTTACAACGAATATCCGGTTTAATTAATTAGTTAATAATAAATATATTTTAGAAAAATAAGATATTGGCTTATAATTTATAGTAAACTAGCTTTTGCCTGCGGCCCCGCCCGTTTGGAATGTCTAGTCCCATCAGCAGACCCTGGTCACCATGTTTTACCAAAGTGCTAATAAATACCAATCAAATAGCCCAAACTTGAAAGGTCTGCTATTGTCTGTTGAGGAGAACCCGTACCCACCTTCCAGTTCCATCATCAGACCCTGGTCACCATGTCTTATCAAAGTGCTAATAAATACCAATCAAATAAGCCCAAACTCGAAGGGTCTTCTGTTGTCCGTTGAGGAGATCCCGTACCCACCTTCCAGTTCCATCATCAGACCCTGGTCACCATGTTTTACAAAAGTGCTATTAAAGACCAATCAAATAAGCCCAAACTCGAATCCTGTATCCGTTAAGGAGATCCCGTACCATAACTTCTAATTACTTCCAGCAGAAAAGTAAATTCAAAAAATCTTTAAATGATGATAACTTTTTTCCCCGAGATCCGATTATGATGAAATAAATCCTATATTCTGTTCCAAATTAAGCTCTGTAAAGCTGTGTAAACTACATGAAAATCCGTTTCGTATTTCAAAATAAATTGAATAAATTGAATTGGGACAGTAATAAAACTGCGAAGATTACATTATTGAATGAAAGATAACTGTTTATTCTTATCTGTTGATTAATGTAAGACTAGCTTTTGCCCGCAGCTCCGCCCGCGTGTTATTCGGTTTAACGACATGCTTTTTTCCGGGATAAAAAGTAGCATATGTCTTGAGTTAGGGTATAAGCTATATTCATTCTAGATTTCATCCAAATCCGTCCAGCCGTTTCAGCGTGAAAGAGTAACAAACATACACACACACACACACACACACAAACTTTCGCATTTATAATATTAGTGTGAATGTGATAGTGTGATAAAATATAACGAGCAAAGCTCTAAGATAAACGTATTACAAAGATTAGCAATTAATAAAATTTATAAGTATTTAAACAATTAATATTAAAACATTCGATATTATATTATTAATAATATTTCAAACACATATATAATTAAATTATGTATATGTTATTTGTAATTATATTTAGCATTATTTTTTACGAACTTTAAAAGAATCAAGGAACAGTTATAGACGTAGGCAAAGAAAAGGGGAAAGAAAAGATAAAGCAGGGATTCAGGTAAGGATGTCCACTCTCACCATTAATATTTAATATTTTAATAGAATGTGCCATAAAACAAATAATTAATTCGGGAAGGGGGGATCAAAATGAATGGGTAAAGAATATACAATTTATAAGATTCGCCAAATACATTGCTGCATTTGCAGAAAATAGGACACATTTACCAGTACTAATAGAAAATATGGATTTAGTATTTGAACAATTCGGACTCAAAATAAACCGCTAAAGATACGACAAAACTTGGTTGACAGTACAAAAAAAATCATGTTTTCCTTGGTTGCTTTTCTAAGGCGTTTTTCTTGTCCGGCTTGCTTCCCTTTTTAAAATGTTCACCCTTCGCATTTTACATATATGTCACCGGCAAAACCCGGTTTTTGGACAAACTAGTTGGTCCCAGGGCAAAGTAGGTGCGACGACGAGAGAAGGTTGCTTGTGAATATAAATTCAGGAGCAGAGCGTGTTATTGCGAAGCCTCACCACAGCCGCTGCTATCCCTATAATTTACACGTAAATGGTCGATATTTCAGTCCTAAAATCGGGATTGGGCGGTAACATATGCATGAAAAATAAAAGAAATGATAGGAATCACTCGCCGTGAATTTTGTATTCACGCACGAAAACAATTCACGTGCAAAATTCAATTCGATTGGTCACGATTTTACGTATTTTTGAATCAGTAGAAATCAATGGTATTGGTTTTCGTTTCACGCAGAAAAAATAAAAACCGCAAAGAAATATTTCGTTGGTTTTTGAAAACCGATAATGAATGGAGGTGAACGGAACGTACATTAAAAAGTTATAATGTCAGTCTCTCATCGACATTTTTCGTTCTCACCTTGCGTACGTAGATTCTCAACCACTGCCAAAACAACGGCCAAAAAAAGAAAAAAATTAACAAATAAATGAGCGCGAAACATTTTTTTATTGTGTGCCAGTATTCTATTT
The DNA here is from genome assembly GCA_910592155.1 of Ypsolopha scabrella. Classification (NCBI taxonomy): domain Eukaryota; kingdom Metazoa; phylum Arthropoda; class Insecta; order Lepidoptera; family Ypsolophidae; genus Ypsolopha; species Ypsolopha scabrella. Next base: position 15,688,040 of record OU342985.1, read on the forward strand.
TTTTAAAGCCTTGTGCTCACAACAGGTGTTCGAACCCAATTTGGCGGATAATTTTTTAACCTTCCAGCCAGCTGGTATATTTTGAGGAAATCTCAAAATACATTAAACGAAGTTAACATTAATGTACCGTAATGCATGTCTCCAGGCCCATCTACAAGTTCAGCTTGTAATTCTGCAATTCCTGTTTATTTTAATAATTGTACAATACAAAATCTGGGACGGAGGAGGCGAAAAAGAAACGAGCCAACCAAGCACCTATCTAGGGGAGGATAGGTGAGATTTATCCCCCCCCCCCGAATTTGGCGTGACATACACGGGACCGGGAATGTTTATTCATAACCACTGAAAAGTACGTTCAATAAAAAAGGTACGGTACTTTTGATACTTAATAATATTACCCCGTGGACTCGACCGGTAACATTTGGAAGTGTCCCAGCACCACGAACTCTCCCGTCATGTGCAGGTGCGGGAGGCTGATGTTACCAGATACCTTCATCTCTTCAGGATACACGCTAAAAAGTATCGCACTTTTAATTCATTTTACTCTTAAACGTACCATTTTCTTCGACATGTTTCGCTTGGCGATTATTTTATTATCATTCCTTATAGCTTATATGTTCAGCAGGGCCATTATGATGATAATAAAAACAAACAATAGAATGTGTTGAGTAGTTCTCGAGTTAAACCATATCTATATATGTGTATGTCTATACACATATTATATACAGGTAGATAAAAATCCCAATAATAGTAGTTTTGACATCAGCGTTTTTTAAAATGTTAAATGATTTGAAAAGCATTTCCTGATAACTCTTAATTGTAATATTACAATGTATTTTTGAATAATACACTTAACTAAGTCGCAACTCTGTCCAATTATTATCAGAAATACAAATTGATTAAGTACTGCTTATTTTACTTTGTACCCTTTCGTTTCAAATTTTTAAATGGCAAAGTGTAAGCATCTGTATCTATACTAATAATAAAGTAGTGAAATGAAGTGTGCGTACAACTTTTTTCCTGGAATTAGTTATTTATATTGTACATGCATGTCTGAGGTTTATTTATTTTGTATCATATTTGTTTAAGACACTGTATTGCATGAGCATCGTCTGAAGAGTCCGTGTTCATCGTTGTCCTGTCAGTTCGCGCTAAAATGATACAATCTTAGCGCGAACACTATTGAGTTTGAAAATGTTTGTCAATGAAGTTGTACTGTGTATTTGGCTGTAAGGCCTATTGCCATAGTCTTAGAAGAAGTAGATAAACACTTTTATGCACTAGAACATAAAAAAGTAGTTTTAGTCCGCTTACACCTAGCATAAACAAGAACTCTAAGAGCATGAGAAGTCTTTGTGTCCTTCAAATCCACTTAAAAATAGTTTAATTTTTGTCCGCCCGCCCTCCATATCTAACAACTATTATTCCTTGTCTAGGGCAATCTACACATCGCCTATCAAAGCTCTCTCCAACCAGAAATACAACGACTTTACAAAGATGTTTGGTGAAGTCGGTCTTTTGACTGGAGATCTCCAAATCAACTCCACAGCACCTTGCCTCGTTATGACCACGGAAATTCTAAGGTCCATGCTGTATTGCGGTTCTGATGTGACCAGGGATTTGGAGTTCGTGATTTTTGATGAAGTACATTATATTAATAATGCAGAGGTGAGACTGACAAATCGATTCTGAAGTTTCCGTAATGTGTGTAGTCGTGTTTTTGTTAGGCACCTAAAAGGCATGGCTTTATGCTTAATATGTCAAACCATAAGACCTATTTTTATTTTATATTTAGGTATATATGACCAAATATTATTAGTTTTATGCAAAATTTTTCTCATAAACTAGAGGACGCCTATGACTTCATCCGTGTGGATTTGGGATAAAAGCAGCCCGTTGTATCCGTTGGAATTTTGGAAACGCGTTTTCCATACAAATTAACAACCTGTTTCACCCCTTTATTGGGTGAATTTCATAACGTATCTATCAAATTGTATGTTCTATCTTTAGCGGTGTAGGCTGTCGTACGATTTTATTTGTCAAACGTGCTTATTTGCTTAGCCGAATAGCCATATGACAATCGAATTTGAATACCATTGGCTTACACAATTGCATCTCTGATTTTCACAAAACTCTAATTCCTAAACGTTTATGTACTGTATTACTAGTATCTAAAAATATAGAAACGGCGTTTATACCTATTTTACATAAGAATGTGAATTTTGAGTGAACTTCATTATGGAATGACGTTTTTTTTAATTGGCCAGAACTGTTCTGGCATTTCTCTTCCGTTACATTGTTGTAAAAACTAGAATATATCTAATATTAAACTATGTATCTATGTAGGTATTTTAAATATTGCAAGGTATTTCAAATCTACGAGTAGGTACCTTCAATAATAACAGTGAAAAAATTTGAGCAAATAAAGGTTAAATAATATTATCTATGATACAAAACTAAATTTACTTTAAATAAGTTATAAATGCATAAGAAAATGCAATTTTTTTTTAAATTAAATAAAACATAGAAAGATGGATGTTTGGTCATTTCTAGTTATATGTATGTATTACAAAACCTATGTGTACAAGCCTATGTGCATTATTTACGGCCGGGAATATGTACGGTCTATTGTCAGTCACATGTCGCGTAGTGCAGGTGCCAACCTTTTCCGTTTCTTGGAAATTTGAAAACCAAAAAACTTTTTGGTTTTGTGTTCTATAAGTGATTCTTATTCATAGGGTTCAATAAAGCCAGAGTGTTCATTTTCAACCTGTATATTAATAAAATTTTCTTAAAATTCTGGAATAATCTCAGCTGCCTTAAGGAGCGTCAACCAGGAAAATAACAAGTAAAATTTATTGTAGTTGCTATTGCTTTTATGACTTTTGGGTTTATATGGAATTCCCACCACTGGGCACCATGGACAAATGTGTCAAACGGTGGTCAATCGAAAGGGGCCTAAGAAAACGAGCAATAAAAAAACTGAAATACAAAAGCTTTTCGGTCCATCAAACTCAGCGCCATCTCTAAAACGTTTAGCGTTTTCTTCCCCATTCAAATTTAATCAAGGCTAAAAATACTAAAGCTAAGATATATTTACAAATAGTTTTTGGTTTTGCATCAGTTCGTAATGTTTTTTCTAGTAAAAGTTCAACCACACCTTCCGTGTTAATATCTGATAGTTGTGTCTGCAGAATTACATGTGATCTGCCCCCTTATTATCTCAACATGGATTGCTATCTCTTTCAAATGTATCGTGATTGACATGATATCACATAGAATTTTCGGCCAATCACGATACATCTGATGTTAAACCATAAGGCCCCCGTACAAAATCATTTCAAATGATGGTCTACCGTTTAAGGCGAGGTTATCCAGAGAAATCTGTCCTGCTCCAACGCTTTCATTTTTCACATGTTCATCCTGCTCAGCGGAAGCGAGACACTGGCGGTTTTTATTTATTATTTTGGAATTAGAAGGATGTGTTTTAATATGACGGCCGTTTTACAGCCAGGAACACAGATCCGTCCGGTCTATAATGCCTGAATGCAGTTTCAGGTGTGACTAAGAATCTTGCCATTGCAATCTTAACCCGATGCACTAGGATGCATTTCACTCAAAATGCACTTGAATTTTTTCACTACAAACGGTGGTTGCGAGCCTCCGGGCTTGCTCCTGGATAAGTTCTAGACATAAATCTCTGCAAAAGACTTGCAGGTGTTGCACAAAAGTAAGAAAATCACAGCTGCATAGCCCATGAAGCCCACGGCGCAAAACTTAGACTTCTAGTAACGTAACGTCGATCCTAGGCTAGCTAGGCTTTCTTAATCTAGAAACGTTCGTGACGAATGTAGAGATCATGTCACGTTTTTTTTTGTATGTGTATATGAGTGTGTGTGTGTGTGTGTGTGTGTGTGTGTGTGTGTCTAGTTAGTGTACGAACATTTTATGAACATTTTATTTATTTACATTATAAAGCTGTGTGTCATCCGTCACCGTCTTGCCCGCCGGACTCTCAGACGGCGAAAGCAGCAGCAAATATGTTAGCGAAAAGCGTTTTCATACTTTAGTTTTGTTTTGTGGCCGTAGCAACGAAATTAACCCAAATACTTTATCTTGGGTTTTTCATAATAACTCCACGGGTGTGTTAGCACCTCATTTATCGATTCACAAAGTGCTTTTCCTCGTTATAAACGACCCGTCGTAAAATGAAACGATCGATAAAAGTCGCCTGAATATATGTGGCAAATACATGCAATGTCGTAACGGGGCATTCCAGTGAATTTCAGCCAAGGTTGCGGCAAGTACCTTGGGCGTGGAATAAACAAAAATTATGTGCGGCGCGCCCGAAGTGTCGCTACGCTAAGTGTCTTAATGGGAAACCCCAGTAAATTTCAGCGGAATGTGGGCGTGTAATGATATAATTAGAAATTATGACTGCGACACTGCGGCGCCCGTAGGCGAGTCTACGGGCACGTCGCAGGCGAGCACCCGCTGTGTAACGTTCGACAGCACTTTCGTATGTTGCGACGTATTCGCTGATGGGCTCCAAGCCGCTGTCGATAAGCCTGAGTAAAATACATGATTTTTTCTTCAAAGATAGCACAGTCGCCGCACCTGATTCCATTGTGTGACCGGGAGCTCCATGCAGCGTTGGAGAGTCACCTGCACCGCGGTTTTATCGGTAGCTCGATGGTGCGACGACTCCGACACGAAGTCTTTTAAGATTATATGTAACGTAACGTCGTTCGTAAGCTCACCTGCTCGTAGACCTTTGCTACAGACATTCCTTAATCTTGAAACGTTCGTGACGAATGTAGAGATCATACCACGTTTGTATGTGTATATGTGTGTGTATGTATATAGTTATCGTACACGTACACGTATGTTGCATAGGTAAGATAGTATGACGTGAACATGTCTTTACTACGTTTACTACGACCGTCGTCATGTAGCAGTCAGCATGTCAGCAATGATAGTATAACGTTAGGGTGCCGGAGCAGCAAGCGCAAGTACGAACGTCTGATATATGCACTCTGTATCAATGCGCCGCAACGCTCGAGACACATCGATGGTGTAATGTTGCATAAACATTATTTACATTATGAAAGCTGTGTGTTATCCGTCACCGTTCTGCTCGGACCCTCGGACGGCGAGATGTTTCGCTATGTTAGCGAAAAGCGTTGTCAAACTTTACTTTTGTGTAGCAACCAAATAATCCCAAATACCTTATCTTCGGTTTTATAAAAACTAGCACGGGTTCGTTGCTACGTCATTTCGTGATTCCCGAAGTATTTTTCCTTGTTAGCCAAACGATTAAACCCATAGGTATAGGTCAAATAATTATTTGACTTATCGACCCGTTGTAATGAGGATAACGATCACTAAAAGGTATGTCGCTAGGCATGACCATGTGTGGCAAGGCCGAATGATGTCATTGGGAATTCAACTGAATTTCAGCCAAGTTTGCGTCATGTGTGTAGTTAATTAAACATTCTCGCCGCGCCCCGTTGCTATATGCGCACCTTTGAAAACAAAATCACGGCAGGACTTTTGTATGTTGCGACGTGTTCGCTGATGGGCGCCAAGCCGCTGTCGATAAGCCTGAGTAAAATACATGGTTTTTTCTTCAAAGATAGCGCACTCGTTGCACCTCGTTCCGTTGCGTTACCGAGATCTCCATGCAGCCTTGGATAGTCACGTGCAGAGCGGTCTTATCGGTAGCTCGGTGGTACGTACGGCCAAGACGGAGTTACACCTGGTCGGCGTGCAAGTTAATCTTGTACGGAGTTTGAAAAAGTTAGCATGTCAAAACGTATGCACTTTGTATTAGCTGCATTAGGTACAAACCCAACTTTAGTTTAAAAACAAACGGTATGATAACATTTATTTAGTTATGGCATAAAAATATGGTGAAATTTCCGTTGACGTCAGGGTTTCAGCCAAACCACAGAAATAGTTGCCTATTATTACAATGGTATCGGCATTATTTCTGATGGGTGACGCAAAAGTATAAACCGCTCGCGATTTAACCACAATTATTTATTAATTTTAATTCAGGATTATTTCATAAATGCCTAATCAATTTTCGTTACATTGCTTCATTGGATCGTTCACGTCACAGGCGATGATATCAGCAGGCCCCTATATAATGGACCCAAATTATCCTTGATATTCATAAGCTCATCGACAGCCAACGTGCCAAGTGACCCGTGACTCTCCGTGCTATATGTAAGTATTGAATATTTAAATTAATTATTTTGTGCATTTTTATACTTCTCTTGTGCATTCTTTCCAGGGATAAAGCGCCTGTTTTATGACTGAATTTAATATTTTATTTCTTTTCATTCGCAGCCACTAAACTATAAAATGAAGGCGGCCGTCATCTGCGTGGCTATGATCATCGTCCTGATGTCGGAGGCGAGGCCTGACGCCAGGCCTGAGGTGCCTCCGCACGTCGCTGCTGTGAGTATATCATTTCTACAAACTGCTATCAACGACCCATCCAAGTTTCTTATTACCGTTGGAAGTTTTAAGCAAAGAGTTTGTCGTATGCCCCAACCCTCAGAACGTCTTGTAAGCTTCAACGAAATTAATGTTAATTTTTCTATTTACAGATTACTGATCCGACCAGGTCCCGCTGCAGCGGCGAAGCTGCGGGCCCTCACCACGTCAAGAAGTGGGAGGCCATTGGGACCCGGATGGGTTTCCCAAACGGCCCAGACGAGAACCAATACTGGTGGTATGAGGCGTCATAGCACCAGTATTGGTTTAGTCTGGGTCAGGGGGTTTTTTTTTAAAATAAAATTTTTTATAAAGTATTTCTTGGTATCATTGATGTAGATAAGCTGACGTAGGTATCCCAACTGTCGTATATACCTGGCTGTGAGCTTAGGTTACCATCGGTCTGCTAGGCTACATGCACATGTAATGTGCATCGGACCGATGTGCAGATATAGACGTCACGCTGCAACTTGTGCAACAGATACTGCACTCTAATAGGTCGAGCATAACGGCTTGGGAGTTAGCACCATTGCATGATAGAACTGTGTCTCCTGAGTTCAAAAATACCACTCCCCGCTCCCCCCGACCCTTAACTTTGGAGTTATAGGCCGTACGGACTTGTGTCATTGGGTGTATATCACATTTTTCACGACGATTATTTAAGTATAAGTTTTATTGTCCTAGACTTAATGTAGCTCAAATGAAATGATATTTAGATCATAGTTTAGACCTATCTTTGCGATTTAATCGGATCGAGTAAAATGCAAGTAATCGTGTATCGAGCAGCCGCAATATTAAGATTAAAGAGTGAAATATGACATATATTTTTCACTAAATTTAATCATCGCTATTTATTGGTTTAAAATGAATTTGAAAAGAGACAAAATCGGGATAGCCCGCCTTATTTTGGTATTTATTTAGCTAAAGTCCTTGATAAAAATGAAAAATACAAACTAAGCCATCTAAATTAAACCGGACCTTATTGCAACTTATCAAGATCACCAGCAGTAATTAAAGACGATTCTGAAGGCTTTTAACTTGGAAGTGACTAAATAGCCGTTAACGGCTCTCTTAGTTTTAATATAATTCGACCACTAGTGATAGGTTGCGACGACGAGCGAAGCGAGGAGGAGCGGTTAGGTTGACATGTAAGTACATATTAAGGAGCCGAGCGAAGCGGAGCGAGGCGACCCCCGTGCAATAGGCCTACGTAAGAGGATAATGATGAATTTTCTTTTAAAAAAAAAGTCTACCACGTAAACCTGTCCAAATTCCTCGCCGCTAAAAACCGCATCCAAATCCGTTGAGTGGTTCTGGAGTTAAAACGGAACATATTATACACACAAACAGACAGACAGACGAACATTCTAAAAAAAACTAGTTTTGACTTTAGTGCAAGTATAAATTATTTCCGTTTATTGATTTCAAGTTTAAGGCAAAAATGGGAACAAACTGTAGACGTGACTTCGGCTAACCGAGATAGAATAAATATTTTAGGGTGGGCCCGACCTAAACAAACACGGGAAGGATTTGCTGACCGTCGATATAGTTTCAATTTAATACGCCGAATTTTCATCACGTTTATCGAAAAGTCTTAACGCGCGGTTATCTAGAGAAATCTATCCTGCTCCAACGCTTTCATTTTAAACATGTTTATCCTGCTCAGCGGAAGCTGGCCGCTCCAAAAACTCGCGGTTTGGAAGTGTTTTTATTTATTATCTTTGAATTAGAGGGATGGGTTTTTTACTACTGCAGCTGATCGACTGCACCAGACTGCACACTCGAACAAAGCGACTGAATTATATTATGTTATTTATTACGCATTTCTGAAACATGAATCCTTATTGTTTAATCTATGTGTCGCAGGCGCAGGTGGATAACAACGTTCAGCTGTTTTACATTCGCCCAAGCTCTGACGTCATCAAATTTTCCCTACATTCACGTTATTTTGCATCGAAGTGCCTTTCAGTTCGTAGGCCAAGCCTTTATGGACAGTTGCCTAAGCTTCTTTTTGAAGTGGATACTTTTTACATCACTTCCAAAACAAAATTGACGTTCTGGATGAGATTTCTATCGTGCGGTTATGTACATCGAATTTTACGGATCAGGAGATTGAAACTGGTAAAGAGGTTCTATACAAGGAAGTGTCTATTCCATCAAAATGTATTGGAAGAAAAGGCGAAGACAAGAGCAAAAAGAATGTTAAGGACGTTATAAAGCTTTTAAAAGAAAGCGAACCCATTTCATGTTCCTACCACCTTTACGCTGATGATCTTAGCACTGACCAATAAGAATATTATTATTAAAATTTATGCTGTTAAAAATTAATAGCACACTAAATGAAAATGCAAAACATAGGTAGTACTTTCGCTATGGGGCTTAACCCCCCTCATTTAAATTGCCTCGATCGGCAGATGGACCGACTGCTAGGGAGTCGACCGCGCGTACGCAACATGGCATCAACGAGGCTACAGTACGCGCTCCCGTGCTCCTCAACTCCAATAGTCAATTCTGTACTGCGTCGAGATTGCTGGTCATATTTTTTTCTCATCGAATCTGTATTGTCTTTGAAAATTAGTGATATTTGAATATAAACCTATTTTATTCGTGATGCTATTTTATGCAGTCTTTTTTTTGACAGCGTTACTTTATAATCTTTGACATAAACGTGTGTGTGATTCTATCGAGAGCTGTGTGATCTTCCAGCGTTGCTCTAAAATCTTTTGTGTTTTCGGTATTCTAACGACTTGGCTTCTCTTACTGATCTTTCTTTGTGATTTGGATAGTGTTTTACCTTGAAACAACGACAATTGGTTCCTGAGTCTAGGGAGGTTGTTCTTGAAGAAGTACAGAGAGAGGCACAAAAAAATATGTTTCGTATCGAAAAATAATTCGAAATCGCAAATAGGGTCATGGAACCTTGGTCCTGACCACTTACCGAGTCTTCAGTATGAATTTAGCTATATAAACGAAAGTCAACTTATATGTTTCTGGATCCACCACTGAGCAGGTTAGTAATCATTGATTAGTGGAATGAAAGCCAGCGTTCGCTATTTTAGACCTTATCGCCTCACGTCATAGAAATGTGTAGAAACATAACAAACATAGAACATAGAGCGGAGCGACATAGGGAGTTTTGGGTCTAAGTAGTCGCGACAGACGCACAGTGGGCGAAATTACTGTAAGAAAAAACATACTTTGTCACGATCGTAGGGGATAAATTCTCTTCCAATCTTTCTCAAGTTCTGTGAGAGTATGCCTACGTTTATTTGTAACCATTTCATGGACAATTTCGTCCTCGTTCATGTAACCTTTGTGTCAACGATGCCAAATGTTTCCTCCTACATGTCACTATATGATATTCTCAGTGCTTCCGTCAAACTATATTATTTATATATGTCGCAGGAATATTGTAATATCCGTAGACTTACAACTTTTCTAGGAAACTGTAAGCGTCCGGAAATTTGTGAGGCGTTTTGTTTTCTGCCGCGCTTGTTCAGCGCGGTGCACCGCAATATCTTTGCAGCAGCGATGTCATTTGAAATTCGTTGCGTAGATCTGGACAGCGGAAACCTCGTCCATCACATCCAGCTAATGATGCAGAATTGCCAGCAGCTAATCCGCAACAAGGTCCTGACGCCGTGTTAAATGATATAATTATAAGTAACACGTCCACATCCAAACGAGTGAGTTACGCTAGTTACATTTAAATATTATATTAAAAGTAACAAGAAGTCATAAAAAACAGCAGTGAAACATAAAATAAGTGTTGGTTACTGCCCATCACTAGTCAAGTCCAGCTGCAAAGACACTGAGATAGTTCTTAAAAAAAGAACCAACTAACTCTCGTGACCGGTTACCTAATCATCATGAATAAAAATGCTTAATACATAAATAAAAGCACAAATTGGCATAGGTACTTTTTTTGTTTTCTAGCTACGGCATAGAATAGCAACTAACTACGGTCACTTCTTAAAGCGCCATTTTGCCACAGATCAATTTCCTTTAGGTCGTCGGTCCAGCGGGCACGAGGTCGGCCTACACTACGCTTTGCTGTACGTGGTCTCCATTCTAAAGCCTTTCGGCCCCAACGGCCATCATTACTGATTATTATTATTTTGTTTTATATAAGGCCCGGCAATTGTGGATGGATATACCGCCATCCATCTCTCTCATCTTCTCTTACTCTCCCCCGAATAACTTCGGGAGGATTTGCGAGTAAGATGGTGGTACCTCCACAGTCGAACCCGGCATCAGCTCTACCACTTATAATCAGCTCTACCACCTATGCATTGTACTGAGGCCAAAACTATTTTTTTTAAATTTGTCTGTCCGCATGTTCGTTTAACTCAAGAAACACTCAATAGATTTGAGTGCATTTTATTTCAATTACCATCGTAAGGCTATTACTCGCTCTAAATATAATATTTGATACACGAGAATAGGTGTCATATTTGCCTAAATTTGAGGCAAATGTTCGAATTGCAGTCAGTCACTTTTTCAGGCCGTTTTTTGCCTGCCTCTGTGTAAAAAACTTCTTCTTCAATTAAATATGGTGGCCATTGCTTGTATTTCGAAAGTTCTCTCGTTTTATTTATTTATCTTGTGACCTATCATCATCAGCTTTACCACGTACTGCCGTTAGCGAAAATTCCATAAACTGAGTTCTTCTTTAAAGGTGTCCCCGCAAAAGGGACCAAGCTGGCGAAGGAATTATAGGCAGGCAACCCAAGGGTATTCATCTCTGCCGTCCCAACATTTGATAATATTTGTCAGCAATGCTTCCTGTTGTTGTTGTTGAAAAAACGCATGTAATTAATACCGTCCTGTAAACCTCTCAGTCACTAAAACGAGTTTTCAAATACATCAATTTCTAGTTATCATACTACAGCATAACTCAAACTAGTCGGCTAATAGAACTGGCATCCATCCATCCATCCATCAGCCTGTTTCTTCCACTGCTGTACATAGGCCTCACCAAGATTTCGCCACTCTTGACGGTCCTCCTAGAATAAATACCCATACTTACGTACGCTGGATATCAAGAAGAAGAAAATAAACCTCAAGAAATATAAATTGCAGAGAAAATTCAATCTTCCTGCCTTCTAATAAAGTTGAACTAGCAACTAAGCCAAAGCAACCTTCATCGTTTACTGGCATACATGTAAGTGATATGACAAAACAAGCTAATTCTCCTCCCCTACTCGTAAAGTGGGGATGAATTTTTTTTTCGTGTCCTTCCCATTGTGTGAGGTGTCGTCGCATAGGGTGCTCAAAAATATTGCTAGTATGTATTGATTCAGGGATTCGTTTGCGAAATATTAAGCTTTTTAGTGCAAATTTTTGTTACAGTCAAGCTCAAGTATCCCCCCCCCTCTGCCAGCTAAATGGTTGATTTTGGATATGTGGAAAAATTCATATAACATGGCAAATAACGAAATTAAAAGGAAAACTATTACACTTATTTACTTATGCTCTGTAGCATTGGGAATCTGTAGATTTGGAATTCTGTAGTATTGGGAATCTGTTGACATGTTCATAATTCTTAAACCGAGTAAAGCGTGACTATTGTTCAAATATTAAGTACGATTATTTTTTCAAAATAAATGAATGTTTGATTTATTTGACCTCCGTTATTTATTCGGTAGTTGAAAGAAAAGCAGACTATGAACCTCGCGAAAGTGAATTTTAATTGCACTCGTGTTTTTAGAGCCTCGCACGCTCGGGCTCTGAACTCGCACTCAATGCAATTTAAAAGTCACTTTCTGCTCAGTTCAACAATCTACTATTTCTGTGTATATGTCACCGGAATCTGTATAATTCAGGTATTGTATATAATACCTAGGTAATGTAAACAATGCCTGGAGCGTCCGGGCAATGTATGAAATATTATTGTCCGTTACATACTTTACCTAGGCAACGTATACGATTCCTAGGGATTGTATAGAGTACCTGCTGGTCCATCGGCAAAGTGTAAAGTTATTACTAATCAATGGAATAATTTAAGTTCACAGTTAAATTTAGTTTTTTGGAAGTCCTGCAGCGCAGAAGAGAGCCGGTAGGATAGGTATGGTGAGTCGCGCCACATAGTGGCCCGACCGCCATACATAAACTTCGTGGTTATTTGTTTATGACCACCAGAAATACGATTTAACCAAAAGTCTAAGCTTTGTTCATAAAGGATCATTTAGTATCTATTGCTGATATGATATTTGATTCTTATTTTGCTGAATGTTTTTTTGTTACGGTCCTGGTTATCATGAAATATAATAATTTATAGAATTAAAGGATTTTATGCACGATATTGTCAAAATTGCAGTCGCCAAGATATCTTAAAAAATTACTTGGTGAAAACCAGTTTTTCGGTAGCTCCTGTTTCTCCTATGAACATTGTTTTCATATATACACATTGCATGTGTCCAGAACTTAAAAAGTTTCTCAAGCTAAATATCTAGGAATAATAGTGGATGAAAAACTTTCCTGGGACTTACACATTAAGGTTCTTAGAAGTATTTTTTGCGCAAGGAGGTTATTAAGGAGGAGGAGGAGAATATATTGGTGTGTTCTGAATTCAAACACCAAAATAGAGATTAAAAGGCCTTTTTATTCACTGTTTTCAGTGAATAAAATAAGCTTTTTAGAGTGGGAATGGTATAAAATAAATTATTACACGATTAGAAAAAAAGACTTAATTTTATTTTTAGCACACCTAGCAGCTTACTACAGGAACCAGCATTGGCAGGTCACATCCTGGGTTACCCCAGAGAAATTAAGTAAAAAGATCACAGACTGGTACCCACAGGAAAGAAAAATAACTAGAGGTTGGCGATGCTGGGAAAACAAACTTAAATTGACAGCTGGTCCATACTGGAGAAGAGTATAACGCCGGGGGCACTTGACTGTATAAGGATCTTGCGCCCCGCAGACTCACCTCTCGACAACCTTAGCTGCTTACATAGTGTTGCCCCCTGGCCACCCCACGGTGGCTAGATAGGGGGCCCACAACGGCTATCCTTCTGGGTAGTCATCAAGCAGCACGAATAAAATGTATGAAAAAGCCGATTTATTTTTTCGCGAGATTTGGCCCTAAAGTAAAAATTTTTCATATTAATGGTTTTAAGGAAAAAGGTTATCTTCTTAATATCTTGCACATCGAAACTAAAACAAGCTTAATAAAAAAATATCTAATGAGAGGAATGCAATGCTTGCTTCCACGTGAATAGCATGGGAACATGATGAAAGTGTTACAAAACATCAAGGAAGGAAATCTCTGGGTACTTCTATGAATCAATCAAACAATTAACTATCTTTGTGATATTGTCACATAGTTTTAAGCAAGTTTTAATTCCAATTACCGACAGAAATTTCAATTAGCCGATATCTTCTCTAACTACGAGTAGGTATAACGCGCATTGCAACAAATTGCAGCGACACAATAGAATAGGTAATATATCATAGTTAATAGTAACTAAGTTATGAACTGTTACCTAAGCCAAGCTAGCTTAGGAATTATTGTCAGAGTTTCGTACCTAGAGGTTAAAAAAGAAACCATTAGGATGAAGGTACTTCTATGAATCAATCGAACAACCAAGTAAATTGTGTCACTATCTCCCGGTCTATTAACGGATGTTAACTTATATGTTGTCTAGAACACAAGACCATTTCATAGAAACAAGGTAGGTCGCACATCCTAAATCTATGCAAAGTTTGGGCATACTATCCTCATGCAAATACCAGCTTAAGAACTTTATTACAAATAATTAATTCATAAAACGTCACGAAACGAGGGAACATTATGATACAAAGTTTCAGATACATATTACACATATACAAGCACGAGACATAATTAAGTCACTTACACAGTATTTTATTTGCTTTGGCTTTATATACATTGTCGTGTTTATAACAGTTTGGCGTGACCTGTACTCGTAGGCCTGTAAAGCCTACTTGTAAACATTGGAGCGCAAAATTCTTACTGAAGACTCAGTAAGTGCTCAGTAACAAGGTTCGATGACCCTTTTTGCGAAATCAGCAATAAGTGTCATCGATCCGTGTTAAGAATTGGAGCACAAAACCTCAACCGCAAACCAGCGCAGCAGAGTTGTGACGAGAAATATAAAAAGAAGGAGGTACCCCACCAAATCAGAAAACTTGCGAGCCGGCAGAGCTCGTTCACCCGTGAAGTGACACACTCAAATATTATTATACACGCATGTCAATCACCTATTTAATTGTAATAATAAGCAATAAATTCATTGCCATCTCATCTTCCTGACGTGGTATTCATTGTTGGTGAAACAACAACCAATCCAGAACCTGATCCAGAATCCAAATCAAGAAAGCATATCCAGATTTCGTTGTCAAAGACGAATTCAGAGAGACGCCACAGTCTCCTTCAATCCGTGTTACTGATCACTTATCAAGCCTCCAGTATGAGTTTGGCTGTATAAATTAAAGTCACGTTATATAATTTTTTTTTAATGATTAGTCGTTTCCTCAATACTGAGGATCGTGCGTGACCCTGTTCAAATTGTCACAGCCCGGAGGGTCGTCCGCCAAGGCTCGCGGTCTAACGTCCCTTTTGGCCCTACGCGCCGAGAATGACAATGAGTGACATGTTTTACTAAACTTGTTGAAAAATATAGTTATTGTGCTTGCTAGGAAGAATATTGTTATTCTCATCAACGATAATGATAGAGATTAGGTTAACGTTCGTGTTTTGGGTATAAAATGAAGTGTAACGTTCATCCTAACCTAAAACAAGAATACGGACTTAGATTCCTTTTCAAAAAAACTCCAGATATTTTAAATGGACGCGATAAAATGCTCTCTAACTATGTAGCTAGACATGCAGGTCTTCGTATAGTAAACTGCCAGACTAGTATGACTCTTAGGCCCTGGGAATAAAACTGATAATGGTTTGGTTGAGTAGTCTAATTATAAAGGGATGAGAGGTGTAATTTTTCATCAAAACTCTTGTATTCCGACAACGTTCTGTTCAACACAGGTCTGTTTCTTGCAGTTTGCGTTCTGAGCACCGGTATGTGAAATATCCCGGTATGAAGGAGGCGACGATTCGACCTACGTACAGATACAGCTACATTAAAAACAGAAAAGTACGGATAACTCCCGCGCCGTGCGAGGCTTAAATGCCTACTGTTGCAGGGTTGTCCCTTTCTCTTTTGGTTTTCTAGCTGATACATAATCAACAATACATACGGATTAAATAAGAGCGTACCGTATCTACCTCAATGGTTTCCTGTCAAATAATCAATGTTCGTTGCGAATTCCTAACGACCCGGTTAGTATAATTCTCATACGGGACCCAACACAGCAGATCCAAAAATTGTAGACACTGCCAACAATGAAGAGGAACCTATATATAGTACCTTCTGACCTTCTGAGTGCCTAAAATAATCCATCCTAAAACATCCGAACCCAAGAGGACATCCACTGGTGCGGGATTATAAAAAAGAGGATCAGCTAAATCTAAATGGGACGTACACAATAGTATAGATGGGCAGATATCTGAGGAGGGCTGCCAACCTACTATATTATCCATAACCACGGCTGCAGCCGCGATTCTCAATGTGGAGGATCGTACCGAAGAAAAGCTTATATGTGTCCGGCCTACCAAACGTTTAACTTCTAACCTACCGATCCCTAGGAGAGGTAAAGACATACGATACCTATACATTTTTGTTTAGACAATAGGTCCTAGCGACTGGTATTTTTGGGTCAAGTATAAAAACACGTACTTTAGTGTATTCCGCATGGGCAGCCCGCAGCATTATTAGAGATCCCGTGGGATTTTCCTAAACTCTCTTCTCAGCGGATTTTCTTCTTTTATAAAAAAAAATGTTGACTCTTTACACCAGGCATGCCTTTTAAGTTCTGTCGTTTACATATTTGCCGCCAATTTTGAATTTAGAACTGCTCAATATTCAAATTTGGTTAATTTAGATTTTCAAAACAATTGAAAGAATTAGGATTAATGCAATTGTTTAGTCACAGCGTTGTTTTGAATATGTCAGGTCACGTACGAAAATGAATCTTACTAAGGAAAATGCCCGTGCAATCATTTTCTATAACATAGAACATAGAACAATTTTATTTGTAATATCCATTACACGTCACATTACACATTTAATATTACAGGTATATAGTCTATTCAATGAACATAAGTTAAAATAATAATTTTACACTGTAAAATTACATTAAACCAACATAAAATGAAAAAATTGCAATAAAATTCAATTCAAAAAATAGTATGTCCTAACTTTTAATACGCATAATTTCAAATTCAAATTTAAAAATACAGTCACGAACACAAATATCAAAACTACCCAGCAAGAAATTCCTCCACACCGTAGAAATTCCGCTCAATAAGCCATTGTTTCAACTTTGCCTTAAAGGAGCCGATAGTTTTGGCGGCTGTCACGTGCGAAGGGAGATGGTTATAGACCTTGGGGCCCATGACATGTATCGTTTTGGATGTCTTCGTCAGTTTACGTTTGAGTGAGACGAGTTTGTCAGCACTTCGGGTATGGTATGTGTGTACATCACTGTTCTTTTTATACAGGTCTATATTCTCATACATGTATACCGCGACTTGTTGGATCACGATCGATGGCAACGTGAGAATACCCAGCTCCTTAAAGTAGGGCTGTGCCGACGTGCGCTGCGACGACACCTGCACGATCGCGCGGACGGCCCTTTTCTGCATTCTGAAGGCGCGCTCCCAATCGGCGGCGCGCCCCCATAGCTCGGTGCCGTACTGCAGCAGGGAATGCACCGTCGCAAAGTAGCACGCGCGGACCACGTGACGTGGTACTGTGCGTGCCAGACGGCGCAGAGCGAAGCACGCGCTACCAAGACGTGCGCACAATCTATCTATGTGTGAGCTCCAGGTGAGCCCACGGTCCAGCTCGAAGCCGAGGAAGGTGCTCGCCTCAACCTGCTCTAACCGGACTCCATCAACTGAGACGCATAGTGGTTTCATGGGTCGTCCTGAAAGGTCAAAATGGAGAAAATGGGTTTTGTTCAGATTCAAAACAAGACCATTCATTCTGAACCACTGAGACAGGCTGGCCGCCGTCTCGTTCAAGCGCATCTCGAGCTGATTTTGCCCGGGAGAGGCCACAACGCCTGCCACATCGTCTGCATACATAAATATGTCGCTGTTTGGCACAGACTCTGGCAGATCATTCAATATCAATGAAAAAAGGATATTCGATACTGAGGAACCTTGTGCCACACCCATAGACGTTGTGAGGGGCCGTGATCTTACCCGACCATGGTCGCCAGCCACCACTTGCGATCTGTTTTTTAGGAAATTGGTCAGAAGGTCATTCGGTGGGCCTCTTATTCCGTAGTGACGTATTTTGAACGCTATTAGCTCGTGGTCAGCCACGTCGAACGCCTTGGACAGATCGCAACAAAGTACTGCAACATGCAGGTTCTTCTCCCTGGCTTCGAGCACACACCGGACGACATCCCGCGCGAGCGCAGTCGTTGAGCGACCGGCGCGGTACGCGTACTGCCTCTCGGATAGAGCCCGCGTCGACGTCATATACTCGGTGAGTCGAGAACTGATGCCGTTTTCGAACACCTTTGACACCGTTGGGACTACTGCAACCGGTCTATAACCATCAATCTCCTCCCTACTTCCCTTCCCCTTAAATAGAGGAGCAATCTTGCTTTGTTTAAGCGCAGAAGGGTACGAGCCGGATCGAATGCAACAATTGTACAGCTCGGCTAGAATGGGAGCTAGTTGAGTTGCGGCATTATTCAGCACTTCTATTGAGATATCATAAACATCTTTTGTAGGTTTAAGAGGGATCCTAGTGGTGATTATACGGTACACCTCATCAGCAGTGAACAGCCGCAGTCGCAGCGAGCGGTCGGCGGGCGGACGGGCGCGTGCCAGAGTGGCGCACGCGGCAGGCACGTCCGCTGGCGGAGCGCCGCATGCCGCCGCCGCGCCGCCCCCGCGAAGCGAACGTTCATGGCGTCGACTACGTCCCTTCTGCTCTGAAACCTCTGCCCATTAGAGTCGACGGCGATGTCCGTAAAGTCAACACAAGAGCGAACGGTCTTACCACGTTCCTTGTTAACAACTCTCCACATCGTTTTTGAGGTGTTTTTATTATCATTCATAATTATATTTGTATAATGTTCTGCCCTCTTTTGCAACACAAAGGTTTTATATTTTTCATTTAATTTAAGCGTAAAATCTTTAATATTTTCTTCATTTGGGTATTTTCTACTCAATTCAATAGCGTCAAACAATAAACATTTTAAGTTTTTTACTTCCACTGAGATCCAACAACTATCTTTCCTATATGGTTTCATTTTCAAATGTCATATTTATTAGCTATAATATTAATTACGGACATCGCCAACTCCTCAATGGAAGCCCCTCTACGCGCCCATATGTCTCCCCAGTCCACACTGAGCAGCGCCGCAGCGAAGTTTGCCCGCGCAGTGAGAGTGTTGTCCCTTATCAGTCGCGCGGCGGGACTCGCCACCGTACGATGACACGTTATTGTACCCAGCACAGCGTAGTGGTCGCTAATGTTTGAAATGACTGGCTTTGCAATAGCGGAGTCTGCTTGTAAGGTGGTGTAAATGTGGTCTAAACATGTGGATGACGGTGGTTTGACACGAGTTGGGAAATTAACGACATTTCTCATTTTATGGCTCGATAACATATCCCGTAAGCGTTTTTTATCTGAGCAGTTTACAAGGTAGTCAACGTTTGAATCTCCGACGGCGACGCAGTCGAGCCCGAGATCGCTAATCTTATCGAGTACGGGTTCAAGGTGCTGGAGGAACTCCTTACTGGTTACGTCAACATTTGTTCTATAAAAACAAACTATAGTTATATTAAGGTCTATTAAGTCTACGGCCGAGATTTCGCAGTACAATTTGGTAGACAACTGAGTTAGAGCGGTGTTTTCTAAGCATCTAATATTTTCGCGTACAAAAATACATGAACCGCCTCTCTCTTTAGCTCTTCTACAATATTTAGATATTAGAATAAAGTTATTTATGTTAACTGCTGCTAGTTGTGAATCACATAGCCAATGCTCGGTTATACATAAAATGTCACATTTTAGGTCACCTTTAAGTAACACCTCGAGTCTTTGCGTTTTACCGTCTAATCCGGCGATGTTTAACTTCCGAAGAGGCCTAACACGGATTCAGAGGGGCTTCATGGGGCTTCATCATGGAACACAGATGTTAGTTCCGAAGAGCTAACATCTGTGTTCCGTTACGATGATCGCTGTGTATTCGGAGAGCGCAAAATAGGAGAAAATAATGCTTATCACATGCAGGCCTAACAAATTTTGCCACTTTAACAGCATTTTAAACACCATTTGACAGTAAATATATGGAATTTACTGTCAAATCACATCACACTAATATTATAAATGCGAAAGATCGTGTGTGTGTGTGTGTGTGTTTGTTACTCTTTCACGCTGAAACGGCTGGACGGATTTGGATGAAACTTTGAATGCATATAGCTTATACCCTAAATTAACACAAAGGCTACTTCTTTTTCCGGAAAAAAGCATGTCTTTAAACCGAATAACACGCGGGCGGAGCCGCGGGCAAACTAGTGGTGTATAAAATGGTGTTAAAGTGGCACCATGTTTGGCCTCATGGACGCGATGGACGGAAAAAAAATTGAAAAATAGTTTTGTAGATCTATAAATTGTCTTTAGTACCTATTGTTAAATAATCATTAAAATCGCTTCAAACATTCGGAAGGAGTGGGCGAGTCCGACAAGCATTTGTCCGGTTTTTTTGTTAAGATTTAATCTTGGTAAGTAATTAAAAATAGCGCTTATCTTTCATACGATACCCTGAATTTTTGAAATAGTAATTTTTGCCACTGTCAGGTCACCGATGATTTTTCTTGCTTTTTTCAGTTCACTTGGCTTGAACATTTCAAAATTATACGGACCGACACACAAACTAAAAATGAAGCTTCGCTACAAACAATATAGAGTTGGGATGTACAAACTTTCGAATAATTTCCCCCGGATGCTAGAAAAATCCGTCATATCAAGCTTTAATGCTACTTTGGTAGGAAAAAAATTGGTTTTTAAACAGTGTTATTTGCAAACGAAAATTTCTGAAAAAATACGTGTTATATAAATGTCCTTTTACAAGACAAAGACAAAGCTCAAAACGTGACAAAGAAAATATCGCTGCATAACATAAAAAAAAAAATGCAAAGTGAAGGGCGTTTTTTTTTTCAGTTTAAAACAGTAGTCTCTAATGAAGTAAAAAATAACAATAATAACTGCTTTAAACATAAATACCCATTGTCAAAAACAAAGATGATTTTTGTAAAACGTTTCTTTTATTAGTGGTGGTGGTTAGGTGGTAGAGCTAATGCCGGGCTCGACTGTGGAGGTACCACCGAAGTGCCATCCATCGGTCCCAGGCAATGGTGGGCCGCCTGGTTTTGCCTGAGAGCTGTTCTCTTACTCCCCCCCGAATAACTTCGGGAGGATTTGCGAATAAGATGGTGGTACCTCCACAGTCGAGCTGTCGTACTTAGATTAAAAT
Organism: Ypsolopha scabrella; assembly: GCA_910592155.1. Lineage (NCBI taxonomy): Eukaryota > Metazoa > Arthropoda > Insecta > Lepidoptera > Ypsolophidae > Ypsolopha > Ypsolopha scabrella. The sequence goes on from OU342985.1 coordinate 15,709,127, forward strand.
ATTAAATTAAAACTATGATTAAACATTATTTGGTGGCAAGAAAAGGGCATTATTGTCAGCATATTCTCTCCCAATACTAAATTCTAGCCTAACAGCGCCACTCTGCATCTCAAAGATAGCGAATTATGACGGAATTTCTTGAATCGAAGTTTACCCAATTTCCTGCTACTGCGCTCTCATCGCCCGCCTTCTGCCTTCCTTACTTTTGTAAAATCTCTCTCCTCAAAAGACATTTTCTTCTCCTCGCTTAGTGGACCCATTTCGCTTAGCAACTGTAGACACCCGGAAATCTTTAATTCCATACATGATACATAGCCATGAAATACCCGTTTTCGGCGCGAATTTAATGTTCGCGTAATTTAGTATAGAAACAACATCTTTACTCGATTCAGTTACCTGTTCGTTACTGACCGCAGATCAAAAGTCCAGTTCTTTGTGGACACCGGAAGCGACCTATGCGTTTACCCACGATCTGCAATTCGCGAACGGCGTGTGAAAACCAACTACCAACTGTGTGCAGCTAATGGAACTGTTATAGAGACTTATGGTTACGTGGAACTGAGAACTCTGATGCACACGATTCCTATACCATTTTAATTGGCAATTTCTTCAATACTCAAACCTCCGGGCGTTTCCTAACAAGAAAAGTAACACTGCCATTTAAGTTATATGTAATATTATTGACAATCTAGCTAGAATGTCGTAAGTTTATCTGTGTATATTTTTATACGTTACAGTTTGAACTCCTCGAAAGACGGAGAGATCAGTGCGGGACAAGTCTTGCTTTTGAGAGAGTGAGACAGGCGCACCCAAGGTCACCAGCAGTAGTCGTCGCCTTAATGAGATATCTCTACGAACTCAGCTCCATATATCAAAACAGTCGAGAAATAAAACGAATAAAACATTTTACATTATCTCTTGTTCTACATCGCGTCTCATAAATTGTTCTGTACTTCAAAAGGAAAAAAACTGAACCTTTATAGGTTCACCTTGTTGTCTGTCTGTCTGTCTGTCTGTCAAGACCCTTAATCTTGGGAATGCGTGGAGGTATTGAGTTGAAATTAAAACCATATACTACTGCATGTGTACAGCTTGATGTGGCCTCCACTGTACCATAAATAATACTGTCAGAAATAAAGGCTATAATTGTGACAAGACATTTTTTATAGGAAAATATCTCCACTTGCAGGTCTTTCCAAGCGATGACAGGGCAGTGTTAGCAGTGGACCCCACTCCTGGTCCATCAAGAGCTTCGGATGTTTTTAATAAATTTCATAAATTACTAATAAGTTAGTAATAGAAATGGAGTGTAAAAAAATTAAATTAGCTTTTTAATGTAAGTTTTCAAGTATACTCGTTTTATTATATTTTATGATCGCTTTTAAAAAGAACCTTTGATGAAGATATGAAAAGCGTTTAATAAAAGTTCCAGGGTAATCCCGGCCCTCTCAGCGTGGATGACATCACGACGCCACCCAATCATCCAGCATCACGGACCCCCGTCTGGACCCCTGGCCCGTTTCCAGCATCACGGACCCCACCTGGACTCCTGGCCCCATCTCCGGCATCCCACACCAGCGTCGCTAACAGCCTACTTCTAAACGTCGAGTATGTGAGTCAATAGTTTTATCCATGTTGTTTTTTTTTCTTTTTATGCCTTATTATGAGTCAGGAATTGTTATGTTTAGAGAGCCTTTTGCTTGAAATCAAAGAGTATTTGTCTAAAATAGGACCTGAAAGAAGAAAGAAGGAAATAAGTAAAACAAAATTGTCTGAAGCTCAAGTAGCTTATGGTAAATTGGATAGTATCTTGAATCGTATTAAATTACAAATTGAAAATTCAGAAATTAGCAGTGAAGAGTCTGTCACGATAAATAAAATCGTCAGCAGAATCCATAATTTATATAGCAAAATTGTATTTTTAGTCAGTGAGTATTTTTTGGAGTCAAACTTGGCAAGCGAAAAGTTTGACCTTAAAACCGCCATCGCCCTGTTACCTGTAATGATGGGACAGGAGCATGTCACATGAGTGGCGAAATTTGGGAAAGGCCTATGTCCAGCAGTGGACGAACACGGGCTGATGGATGGATGGATGGATCAAGCAGACGAAAAATACGGAGCGGCTTCTGAGGAAGTTGTTGCGATTGTCGGCGCTTGGTCATAAAAAAACCAGTCAAGTGCGAGTCTGGGGATCCATAATTCGACAGTTTGGGGAACAGTCAGGAAGAAGGTGCATACGGGATGGATTGTTTGATATGAGCAGGATGGCAGCTGTTGTAGTGTAGATATTGTAGTTTGTTCGTGGGTTTAAAATGGACAGAAGTGATGATTTTGTTTTCGTTGCTGAGAGTGAGGTCGACGTCCAGAAATGTTATTTTGTCTGATGATATGGTATGAGTGAATTTTAATGAGCAATTTGTAATACTAATAGATAATAATATTAGTCTATAAGATTAATTATAAGTCATAACTTATTAATAATCTATTATTATTAATCATTAATTCTTATATGTCCCAGGCAATGGTGGGCTGCCTGGTTTTGCCTGAGAGCTGTTCTCTTACCCTCCCCCGAATAACTTCGGGAGGATTTGCGAGTAAGATGGTGGTACCTCCACAGTTGAGCCCGGCATTAGAATGATCCTGCACAACAACTATAAAGCGAGTTTATAGTTACTGTGCACGATCATTTAAAACGAACGTAATGCGTAAAATAACACAACTTTGGTAGAAAAGATCAACTAACACTAAACTATGGTCGCGTAAAGCCATAAATCACATTTAATTAATACATTTATACAAAAACAATCATAAGTTGTACGTTTGAGACCGAAACCCGTCGCAAGCACCTTAAATAAGAACCTACCTTCATTCAAATTCAATTCATACACTGCCGACAGCACTCCCGAAAAAATAATAATTTATAAATACACCTAGGAATAAAATTTAAAACCACATATAAAATAAACTACATAGCTACTGCTAATATAAATTGGTGTACCTATAGCTTACTTAGTCCTAAGAACTCGTTACAAGCCGAGCGTTTACCAACAATACTGACTTCGAGATGTTCATGTTACAAAATTATTGCCAAAGTTGGGAAAACACGTCCTAGATAGTTATTCCTCGGTTGCTTCGTTGAGACAGCGTCCTTCTTTCTGCAGAGATCGATGAACATAAGGACTCTGGCCATAGTGTTCAGTAGTTTCTTCCATGTTGAGAAGCGTTCTTCATCTGGAGTGGATGGTTGTGGAGAATGAATGGTCGCCACTCTCTCGATCTTGTCCTCCCCAGTTTGTTGTATCTTGTTCTGGAATTTGTTGATCGGCCAGTTTTCTTCTGTTGTCTGTAGAAAGGATGGTCCAGTAAACCATACGGACTGTTCGGAGAAATCTCTGGGAACGCCATGAGTAGCTTCGTCAGCTGGGTTCTGTTTAGTGGGAACCCATCTCGTAATTTCATGCCATAATTTACGAAAATGCGCGAGAACGTTACAGAGATAATGTGCGTACGTAACTGCGGTGCGACCGCGACTGTCGTAAACCGAGTTGAACCATGTTTTGGCGGTGGTTCGTTTCGGCCCGCTTGTATGGAGATAGAATACTATTTGCTTAGTGTTCAGTGTCAATTTCAACTTGTTTTTTTAAAAAAAGGCCCTTATTAATTGTCCGACAAACAGACAACAAAGTTTTTTCCGTTGTTTTCCATCGTAAAATGAACGAAACTCTTAAAAGCATTAGGACGTGTCAAATTCACCATATAAGGCTTCCATTTTGCTAAGGCGCGATTCGAGGTCCAATGTTTGCGCGACGGACACGTCATCACTGGTCAACAGAGGGTTTAAAAAATTTGTGAAATTCGTGAGCTTAGCTTTCAAAGTCCCTCGCTTTTTAATGATAAGAAGTGTTTTCTCCTCGGACGTCATTGTAATTGCGATAACCTCATACAAAAAAGCCCCGGACTCGAGGATGCAATTCCTACCCGATATTTCTTATTTTCCCTTTCGTGTTTGTTAAAAATAACTGCACTTACATCGCTGGGGAAGTAAAATACACTTAAATGTACAAAATAACTGACGATTTTAGCAAATTATGGAGAATAAGTACGGAAACTTATGAACGCTATTTAATTGATTTTTTTGCAAAGAGTGTAATAAAACTTCCATTGTCCATTGCAAACATATTTTTTCCTCCTATTTTTGGGCAACAAAGTACAAGGATGGCTATAAAAAATGTTTTGACCCAGCTGAGTATCAATTATTGGTTTAGTACTGGTTAGTTTTCGAGGAATTGGAGAAAACGTACGTAAATTACCTTTTATTTTTGAATTTATGCGACCGTAAGATCAGAAAAGCTTGAATTTAGCAAGAAAACATGCAATTCGAACAGAAAGTTTTGCGCATTATTTAAACGTTATTTGTTTCGGCCCTTAACGACGGTAATGAATAAAGTTTTTAATTCAGTCAGAATACATACATATAGGCACAATACCCATATACACTAAAGTAAAACAAAAGTAATAACAATTTGGGTTCCGTACGTACGTTTGTTATTGTAGTCTTGACTTGCTGTATATTGTTATTATTTACAATAACGTTTTTAGGGTTCCGTACCCGTATTGTGGGATGGTATGGTACCCTTTGTGCGCGAGTCCGAGTACTACAATTTGACAAAATTTAAAACTTGCATGTGTTATCTTATTTTAAAATAGAGCTGAAACAAATAACATTTTAAATGCTATATTCGAGATTTGTTGTATAGGTTTGCTTGTGTTTCAATTTATTGTTTTTTACTAAGGCGCCTAGGCACGCCACCGTTTTAGTACAAAGTTTACGTTTCTCTGTTGTTTCTCGTAATAGACGAAACGATATGACCTCCATCATCTGGTGCTGGTATTTTAAAAGGCACCATTTTGCCAAAATTTTGATTATTAATTTTGTTTTAAAGATATTAAGCTGGACAGATTCACATACAAAGTTGTTTTCTTGCCTCAGATTGTACTTATATAAAAATTTAACATTTCAGCCACATAGCAACTTTGTAAATGCCTGTATTTAACTATTGAGGTCTATACCTTTAATCTATAATGAAAAACAACAGAGAAACGGGTTATCAAATTTTGTACTAAAACGGTGGCGTGCCTAGGCGCCTTAATAGAAGCACGTAACACGTATTAAGTCCAAATTTCGAATGGCTGCCTATTACGGCTGAATCTATAGACACCGTGACAGGCATGACGGACAGATGGCTTAGCAACAAGGTCCCGTTTGGTACCCTTTGGGTGCGGTTTCTTAAAAACTATGAAACCTTCAACTAATAATTGTATTCACATCCCAGTTCAAACATCGAAAGGAGTCATCAAATATAAATCTTAGTACAACATTGCTTCCCTCTGTATCTGGCAGAAAAAAGTATAAAAACGTACATAATTTGACCATATACCTGGTGCGTAGTTTTTTGTCTGAGGGTTCTTTTGTCTTTGCGGTTTTGGCGTAATTTAGCGAGTAACTGGAGAGACAACGTCTTAGGGTCAGTTGTTCCTCGCGCTCTCGGATGTAAATGTGCAAATTCTTAACTGTGTCAGTGAATGGAATGACAGTATTATCAAATATTATGTTGTTTGTGATACTAATATTGACTTTAGCAAGCATTCTTGAACTTCCGATTATTATAGCCTGAGATTTACTAGGATTAACAAGGAGTCCAAAAGCCTTCGCCCACTTGGATATTACTCTTGTCGCACATTTGTTAAATGTTGTAACTAATGGCGCAGAATACTCCAACTGGAGATGACATATTACAATCTATCATAATGAGTCATGTTCCTTTTAATCTAAAATACCTGTAATAAGAACTGGTTTTAGAGGAGGTCGAGGTGCTATACGACTATAAGTCTGTTATTGGTTTGACGCTTCCGTTTTGGAAATTTCAACATGAAAAATGAACCCCGTGGTCGTCCAAAAACTTTGGTCAACAATAACGAATTAAGAGTATGGCATACCATAGGAAAGAATCTTATTACCCGTTCAACACAAAAAGGCCAATATAGACAATTAAAAAACCAAAGCATCAGAGCAACGGGCCTAATATGTAACTCAGTGTCGGTTGCCATCTATGGTTGTTATTCACCAAAAACAGATCAAAAATGAATTTCCAAAATAAATTCTTATTCTTAACAAAATAACCTTCAATGGGTATTGAACTATTTACGAATTGCGACGTTATTTCAAGTGCGAACGATCCTTAGATAAGCGGATGTGTATGTTTTCGACGATAGGCACTTGGTTCGGCAACTGGTTTTACGATACAGAATCACGGGGCAGACTGAAGTTTAGCATTATGGAGCATCTTAAACTTGGAGCGCTTGAATACGACCTATATAATGTTGGAAACAAGACCACGAGTCCACGACATGGAATCTGCTGACTCACCGCTCCGGCTTTCAATTTGTGGAAGTTTGGTAGACAAACGCCCAGGAAGTCAGTAAGTCGTATGGGAATATTATTTCTTCTATTCGGTATGAATTGTATGACCACAAGATCAAGTCAAGGCTGTCTATGGAGTCACAATCGTATAAATTGGACTTTGATGATTGAAGAAATTGGACAAACCAAATGAGTACTTAATTTAAATCTGGTCCGGCCGGAGTCTCATGACTCACAAGCAGCCGATTCCAAGTTTTGGAACTCGCACGATTCGTATTCGATCCGTCCATGTCAACGACCTTTCTGCCGCTAGAACGTAAAAGAACTCGTCTCAAATTTTATCGACCGGCAACATGTTGGTAATTAAGGAATTTCAAGTTCGTGCATTGCACGGATGGGTGCGAACCTGTTCTGGTAAACAATGCGGTATTTTTTCCTTTAATCCTGAAATATTGCTCACCTCTCATCATCACACTCACACACTAATGTCACGGAATTCACGTGGGCTTAGATTTAGTTGAAACCATGTTGCTGTGACCAGTTGAAAATTGACTAATATTTACATGTTCCACGAATATTTTTAAGGAAACATACCCGCGCAAATTAGTAAAAAATGTTCTCAACATACTAATTTTAAAAACCCACTGAAAGTTTTGTATGGACAAGTAACTATTTTTTTTATTTTCACGTGTTTTTTTTCCTTGGGAAAATTGTTCAGTATGATCAGTTTAGTATGTGTTTTCATTAATCATTACACCCGATCTATTATGAACAATTGGAAGTGAAACAGCAAGTGTTTGAAATTCTGCATTTACTTACATACATTTCAATCTGCAATTCCATCTAGAAGTTACGTTAGGTTACCTATGTATATTACGAGTAAATGTGTATCACAAGCAGGTGTATAAACATGAAATACCTATACAAGTAGATATACGAGTATATACCTATAATCTATATATACTAATAATAAAGTAGTAAAAAAGTCGTGTCTGTACATTGAATATTTTCGCAAAATTTTAAATGAAATGGGTTATTGGTACTGTACTGAGGCCGAAACAATAATTTTTAGAATTTTTGTCTGTTTGTCTGTATGTTCCGGAAAGATTTGTTTGTATGTTTGAGGTAAACTTTGGAACTACTGAACCGATTCTAAAAATTCTTTCTTTTGTAAAAAGCTACACAATTGCTGAGTAACATGGGCTATATTTTATTTAAATAAAAGTAAGGTTTCAGTTTGAAAATTTAGTATTTGTGAACCATGTCGGGAGAAAAAACGCTGCTTAGCTGCTTTATCGGCGTGCCCTGACCAAATGGTTACTTATACGTGATAAAACCGGTTGTTTTTCCGTACGAGAAAACTGTATCAGTTTAATCTGACTAAAGATTTCCATCTACAACGATCTTGACACACCTCTTGAATCAACTAAATCTTCGGGCAAAATGATGTCAATGAAATGTTTAATCTAGTGTATAAATTGTTAATTACGTATGTATTTTTATTGCTGAGAAAAATGGAGATCCATGTCGGGGAAGAGTAAGAGGACAGCTCTCAAACAGGCACAACCAGTTGGCCCACCAGCCTGATTAATGGCGGTATATCCCTCCCACATTGCCGGGCCTTATATTAGACGGGTAGCGGCGTCACCGGTGCGAGGCTTTCGGCGCCGCGCTCACCAACCCGGCCGCCCAGCGTGTGTGATTATGGGCATTTCTTCCAGGAGGACCGCCAACAGTGGCAAAATCTTGGAAAGGCCTATGTCCAGCAGTGGACGAAACGGGCTGATGGATGGATGGAGATGGAGATCAAAGTTTGTAGTGTGACTCCTTCTTGCTGAAATAACAGCTTGAATTCGTCTGGGTATGCTAGCGAATATATCTCTTACAGTTTCTTGCGGAATACGCTCCCACTCTACGGAAATCACATTCGTTAGCGCTCTGATGGTCTGCGGAGCAGCACTGATCTCATCCGTCGCTTCAGAACGTCTCAGTCATGCTCGATCTATGGGATTGAGGTCGGGACTCCTTAGCTGGCTAATCAATGGGACGAATTTCGACCTCTAGCATTATGCTTCCACATCGCCAGACTCCGTGGGCGCGAGCAGCGTTGTCATCCATAAAACTTGAGCAGCAAAGCTGGTTGCGCATGTGGAACTAGAACTTACGTTATACGAGTATGTGTTGGTGTTTATTCAATGTGCTGTTTTCGATACTTCGTACGATTCAACGAATTTATTCCTGCCCAAAACATAACAGAGCCCCCACCCCCCATAAGGTGTTATTTTAAAACATGCCTCTGCAAAGCGTTCTCCTCATCTTCGTAGCACTTGCTGACTCTTCACCGTATAGAGATATCCTGGCTTCATCGGAGAAATACCCTATCTCAGTCTTCTTGAGTCAATTGACACACTATCTCAAGCGAAGCTCACAAATTTACATAATATAATAACAAAGTAGCAAGTGTAGATCTATGATATAGATCGGGAGCCCTTACTTCGTTTTTGCCCAGGGGCCTCCTTAAAATACCGCCTTACCTCTACCATGAGTTTGCATAGTAAAATCACTAGACGTTACTACAGTAGTTAACGTGAAGACGCCATTCGAATAGTTAAGTAAAACAAAGGCACCATGAGTTTCGGACTCGATAACTACTGTCGTTAACGTTAACTCGATAGTAGGTACAGTTTTTGGCGTCATGTTGGTACCATAGCTTACCGTGTCTATGCTCACACTTATCATTGTATCTCTTTCTTATCAGTGAACTAAGACAAGGACAAAGTGATATATATCCGACAAAAATGAAATGTGTCATTTTTGTTTGGAGAAATATAATCTATTTGATCTTTTGAAATAAATAGTATAATTCTCGAATAACATAACCTATGTATCACTCTATTTTGATTTGATTTCCGTAAAATTTTAAATTTTCATATGTTACTTAAAGATTTAAATCATGAAACAAACGAGTAGAACTCAACTTGAGTTAATGGTGGATTTCATGGAGGTAAGTAAATCTATAACTGCTTAATATGTGTCACTCTGTACTAATTGTAATAATACAGCATTCTTGGTTAATATCAACATATAAACTTTAAAAAATGTTTATTGTTTACTTAAATTCAGAGTTTATGTATATTTATAGTCCATTAAATACTGGGCACGATCCAGGACTTCACAAAATCACGGACACGTTCTGTTTTCAGATGCGGTGACCTCAGTAAGCCGTCCGGTGAACCAAATGGTAGACTGAGCGCTTACCAAAGGTGGAATGAGCTGAGCAACTTGCTCAATGCTGATGTGGCGTTGCAAGAACGCCAGTTATGTGGAGAAAGGAAATTGATGTGGCAATAAACCCACCACCACAAATGGTAACACCAATTCTATTGACTCAACCGGGAATTTATGAAGAAGTAACGAATGAAGCTCCTGTAGAAGCATGGAATCAGCCATCGAGCAGTTCCCAGGCAGAATACTTGCCACCCATACAGGCTGTAGACACCACCCCTGCTGTCCCACCTGTTATCCAACCTGCTGTCACCTCTGCACCTGTGACTCTAAGGCGGTGCCGTCGTGTTCCCCTCTAATGAAGGGAACTCATACAATGAAGAGGTCGCCCTCACACACAAGTGTAAATTGGCTAGAGAGACGTTGCGTGAGTGGCATTCCTGTGAAGTAGATACAGAGAGGCAACCGGCCCAGTGGCAAGACCTGTTAAGGCAGTTGCCCTCTATTATGGAGACAGTGGCTGAGTCTTTTAAAAATAGTTTTAATAAACTAAAATATAGTTTATAAACTATAATTTAGTTTATGAAATACTAGCATTTGACTGCGGCTTCACTCATGTTGAATTAGTTTTTGTGTACTCCTATAAATTCTTACAATATTTTTTGGACTGTTACCTACAGTAAACATAGCCGGTGAAATGTGTGTGTGTGTTATACGCCTCTGTGTTTCCCATTTTGTACCTGTTTAGGTAGTTCCTCTCTATTATGGAGACGGTGGCTGAGTCTTTTAAAACATGATTTTATAAACTATAATTTAGTTTATGAAATACTAGCTTTTGCCTGCAGCTTCACCCGTGTTGAATTAGTTTTTGTGTACTCCTATAAAATCTGTCAATATTTTTTGGACTTTTACCTACAGTAAACATAGCCAGTGAAATGTGTGTGTTATATGCCTCTATGTTTCCCATTTTGTATGTCTCTTATATAGCTTTCCCACGGGAACTGATTTATGGGATAAAAAGTAGCCTATGTCCTATTCCAGGTCTAGAACTACATTTATGCAAAATTTCAGCCCAATCGGTTTAGTGGCTACTGTGTTAAAGAGTAACAAACATCCATACATACATCCAAACTTTTGCATTTATAATATTAGTGGGAGTGGGATTTAAACTAAACATTCTTGTTCCTAGGTCCAGTGGTTCGGTCTAGGCATTGATAGATCAGTCAATCAGTTAGGATACCTACTCTTTTATTTTATGACATTCGTTCATTCACAATTTAAGAGCTGTGCTCTTGTTGGTGAAGTTAAGTGAAGGTTTTTATGACATGTTATTATTAAAATGTGTGTAATATAAGAAAATATTTGTAAAAGATTATTTGTTTTATTTTGATCAATAATGAAAGAAGAAAGAAAGAAAGAAAAGAAAGAAAAGCAATTTATTTTAAATACCTCCAACAATACACAAAATAGACATGAAAAATCACACATAACTAGAATTAACAAAGAGTAAGAATGTATAACATAATAAATATAAGTAGCAGGATTGTAACATTTAGAAAAAGGTGGTAAATAAAAAGGGATTCAACTCAGCTTAGTGCTGCGGTAAGTGCCACAGCGCTGTTATTCTGTTGAACCCTGAAACTAAAATTAAAACTTAAACTATACCTATGCTAGGTGGCTTATATCTAAGGGTTGATTTATGAACTAGGAATTGGAATGTGCAGGAAGTATGTATATATAATAAAATATATAAAAATATATATCTACAAAAAATAAATATATAAGAAAATATAACAACAATTTTTTCTCGATTAGGGTTATTTTTGTTTTTGTTTTTCTAATAGATATTTTTTCAATTTGATCCGAAATGTTTCCTTTGTTTTGCATTCTCGAATGGGAGGGGGCAAATCATTCCATACCTTTGACGCCCTGTATCGAAAACTGCCCTTGAATCCAACCGACTGATGTTTGGGTATAATAATGAGATAAGCGGAAGCTCTTGTAGTATATCGATTGACGATGGAGGACCATTGAAGTTTGTCATATAAAAACTTGGGTTGTTTGTGCTTGACTATCCCAAATAACATGACGGCAAAATGCAATTCGCGACGAGCAGCCATTTTTAATTGATTGCTATCGTTCATGTAAGGCGTGACATGAGTACGAGGAGGGATGTTGAAACAAAAGCGTGTACACGCATTTTGTACCCGCTGGATGAGACGTTGTGACCTTGCCAGTATGCAGCCTCCAAATACTACATCACCATAATTTAATTTAGACAAAATCAAAGTTTCACACATTTGAATTCTAACTTCGACACTTATGTATTTTCTAATTTTATAAAGAAGCTTTAACCTGTAAAAACAGTTTTTGGCCACATTAACAACATGATTTTCAAAATTCAAAAAGCTGTCCATTTTCATTCCCAGATTTTTAGCTTCACTCACTCTTTCAATGTCAGTGCCCTTAATAATTATTTGCGGGCTCTGGGCTGCGCAATCGGAGACTTGCTTATTAGTACCAAGCAGCATAAATTTAGTTTTTTCCGAATTTAGCACTAATGCACAGCGTCCTGACCAATCAGCTATAGCATTTAAATCATCATTGATTACTTTAATTGAATGTGTTGTATCCTTAGGCTTGAACGAATAATAAACCTGTAGGTCATCAGCGTAAATATGATAACTACAATTTTTAATGACTTGTGTAATGTTAGAAGTGTACAAAATAAAAAGAAGGGGACCAAGTATCGAACCCTGGGGAACGCCTCGAGATAGATGTTTAGGTACTGAAGCAATGGTTGATCCATCTGTTTTACGTAGTTGAACGAGCTGTTTTCTATTACTTAAATAACTATTAAACCATTCAACAGTTCCCCTTTCAACCCCATAAAAACTTAGTTTTGACAAAAGCAAAGGAATGCTAATGCAGTCGAAGGCCCGTGAAAAATCCAACAATACCAAAGCAGTACACATACCCTCGTCTCTCGCTGTTATGACATTATCAACTACATCTGCTAAAGCTGTGGATGTACTGACACCCTTTCTGAAACCGGACTGTACGGAGGGAAGAATTTTATTGTACTCTAAATATGAGGACAACTGAGAATGGACAATCTTTTCCAACACTTTTGATACAATTGGCAAAATACTAATTGCTCTAAGATCTTTGATTTGAACGGGATGTGGTATCTTTGAAATAGGTTTTACCACTGCTGTCTTCCAGCATTGCGGAAAGTGGCCGGTAAGAAGTGATCGATTGATGATTGCTGTAATTATTTTAAGCGTTCTTGGGAGGGTAAGTAGAATCATATCGATAGTCAAACCGTCGATGCCATGCGCTTTAGTATCAATATTCAGTAAATGCTTTTCAACCACCGTTTCGTCAATCTTACGCAATGAGAAACTAGAAGAATTAAAACGGTGGAGTTCATAATACGTCAGGTCAGATAGAGGAATATTAATATCCCCAGGCACGTTTAAGAAATGATCATTAATAGCTTCAGGATCATTAAAATGATCTGGTAAGTCCTTACTACGTTGTTTATATTCCACAGTTTGTTTTATATTTTTCCATAAAGATTTAGGATTTTTATACTGAGAGTTAACATGGTGTTCGTAATATGCACACTTTTCTTTATCTAATCCTGTTATCACTAGTTTTTTCAAGGATTTATAATACATTTTGTGTTTATCCAATTTTGTTTTACGGAATGTTTCATGAGCTTCATCTCTTAATTTCATCATAACAGTTATTGTATCAGTGATCCATGGCAACCTCATCTGCTTCACTGTTATCTTTTTTTTTGGTGCATGTAAATCGAATAACTGTGTTACATATGAATCGAACGTGGCCACCATATCATCTACTGATTCCAAGTTTAAAATGTCGTCCCAGCATATATTTTCAACATCCTCATTGAACTGTACATTATTTATCCTTGTGATATTACGTGATATTATACATGTAGGCTTAAATCTTTCGAGCTTTAAATCAAGGACAACACTTATAAATGCATGTTTGCTCAAGACTGGGGTCAATTTAACTGTAACTTCACGAGCTTTTGCATTTGTCATTACCAAATCTATTAATGTTCTACTACTGTCGGAAAAAAAATGCGTTGGTTCGTTTACCAGTTGGTTTAGTTGTGTGTAAAACAAGAAGTTATTAAATTTTACTGTAACATCAACTGTGGTATCCAAAAGATTAATGTTGAAGTCTCCCATTAAAATTATTTTATCAAAATGACTAAACGACAATACTGATTCAGTAATGCTGTCAATAAAATCATCAGCATTAACCCATTCAGGACGGTAAGCAGTACCTACAGCGAGACGAGCACCGTGCACTGTCAGCGACATCCACATCTGTTCTACTGTAGACGATGGATGAGCAATTACTCGAGCCCGCACTCCTTTTTTAATATAAAAGCCCACACCTCCGCCGCGCCACCTACCTCCCAAGCCCGGAGGACGAGGAACGTGCCGCAGCTGATAGCCCGGACAGACTGGAGCTTTCTCCTCCTCACCCGGCCTCAGCCACGTCTCATTGATGGCCACTATGTCAGCGGCTTCCCGCTGCATCACCACATGAAATTCATCATGACCTGTCCCTAGTGAGCCTATATTGAGCAAACTAACTTTTAAGAATTTATTTTTGCCTTTTAAAATTGAATAAAAACTGGCACGAGTACTTGAACAGTTCTAACAATAGAAAATTTGTTAAATTATAGAGTTCAGGCAGAAAATTAAATTTAAGTGTTTGGAATATAAATATTAAGATGTATATAAAATATATATTATTATAAAATAAATATGTGCACATCCAGTAAATAAAATCAGTCAGGTTATAAAATGTGGAAGTTATAAAAATATAAATATTTAGTTTTTGACGTAAATAAACACACTTGCTTGCAAAAGTGAAAAGCAACAAAGATACATCTATCTGGTTATCATAATGATGGTTTTATAAGGTAAGTTAATGAGCTAAGGCTAGTTATGGCTAGTTACTCTCGCTCGTCACAGCCACCTATACTTACAAGCCATGCGCATAGAATTGGCAACGTCGCCTCTTCCCGACTGAGTGAACCTATCTTCCATTGATGACCCTATTAATGTTGCTTTTTTGTGGGTTTTTGTACACGTTGTTCAGTCTTTATTGTTTACAAAAAAGGCGATATTTTCATAGTCATTAATCGAGTCGTACAAAATATATTTTCACTGCAGTTTCTTGATTTAGCCCTTCACCAATATAGTCAAATATCTACAACTTCGTAGGTTTATTATTTCAATACGATGCTTTCATTCATCCTTTTTAAATGCCAATAAAATAAATTTAAAAAAAAGACATGATCTTGCTAAGTTTCTTACCATATTCTTGTATGTTATTATATTTTATATAAGAATGTAACGAATTAGTATATGGGTAGCTAGCTATCATTGTGTATCATAAAGTATAGTAAAATTAAATATATTACCTATAATTCAATCCATGTACGGATATTAACTTATTAATGTAGACCCAAAACTCAATTTAATTTTATATGTTGTTTTTTCCTGATTTAAATTTAATTAATGTAATTGTTAAATAAAACCTTACATGCAATAAGTGTACATGATGTTCCTATATTGCAAAAATAAAGTATTCATTCATTCATAACCTAGCCCTAGAATGATACCTTTTTCAATATAGTACATAGTCACTACACATTAAAAACACAAGTAGGTGTATGTAATAAAAAAGATTTTATTTGTGAACCCAAAAAAAGAGAACAATACAAAATACATCAGGGCGGCTATTAAGCTGCCTACTAAGCTGCAAAGTATGATGCAGTATTGGTTTCAGATAGTTCATCATGTTCAGATAGCTCATTACTGCCCAAAAACACTCTTACCTTTGAATTTGGCAATATAAGAACACTATTATGCACTTTTACTGGGTAAATAACATCTTTCGAGGTATTGTCTATATTTAGGGTATACAAATAAATGCACTGGTCTTCATATTTTATTTGCCACCCACTGTACAGCTCTGCTTTTCGCTTAAGTCTCTCATGTAGTTCACCAAAGCTTTGTATAATATCACTTACAATCAGCAATTCCTTTTTTTTATCACTTCTTTTTTGACACTTTTTTCGTCGAACTTCAGGGTTAGCTCTAATTTTGGGGCATTCCTTGCTCAAATACTTCGGTAAATTGGGGAAAAGATGTAGCACTGCCCCAGGTACTAGTTGACAGCGAGTAAGTGTCATTTCCTCAACACTGCCATCACTATTATATATTTTATTTGTTTGGATCACTTCACCTGGGCTAAAATGGTTGCTGCACACAAATGATCCCTTGCTGGGTGTCCAGTCTGACTGTGGAATAGCTGCTATCCATTTTTTTCTTTGAAATTCATCTCTTGGAAAGGAAAAAGTTGACACGGCTTCTTGACCGTTCTTTAACGATGAATCATAATTAGCTTTGCATTCAGGAATGCAGCAACGCCCGGGCATCTGTTGGAAAAAAGTGTGATAATTAATTCAAAGGAAACATCTATGATTTCGTTTAAAAGCACGGAGACTAAATTTTAGATTATATTTTGAGAAAATTGTGTTTAAACTAACTGTCATGAAGTGATTAACTTGTAATTACCTTGGTGTAGCTTCCTTGATTAGGTGGCTGTGGTCTCGCTCGTGCTGCTCTTCCCAAAAATTTAACTAATTATTGCATGAAATCCTTTTAGAGGGATGTTCCATTATCACTCGCATTCTGGCCTGGAAGTGCCTTTGCTCTTCCGCTTCGGCTGCCACTACAATACGCCAGGCAAAATACACCCTCAAAGCCATGACAAAACAGTTAATTCCAAATAAAACACAAATTTAGTAAGTCCAATATTTCTCCTCGGAGCAAAAATAGACGGTGAGTGCCGTTACTACTGCAGTTACGGTAACTTACTACAGCATCTGTCAAATTCATGACTCATGGTACGAAATTTGTATGGTAACTATAGTTACTATCGAATAGTTTACTATACGTTAACTACAGAGTACTCAACTATGACAACTCATGGTACCATTTTTAGTTCCTTTACTACACGCTAGGGGCGCTGTTCATAGTTTCATACAAATATCTTACTATAGTCGTTAACGTGTGTAGTAAGCGTAAACTCATGGTAGACGCCAATACCCACTCGTACCTACTACATAAACACTAAGATACCAAAGTATAAAAAAAACAGCTAGAAAAGTTCCAATCTATAGAGGAAATTTAAAAGCCTGTATAGCTTCACACGCACATAGAATATACTTAATACGGATGTTTGCAATTTACTGCGTCCAAAGAAAGTGAAAATAGACCAGTTTCCGCTCTGATCTGTCTAGATGTCGACAACCCTGCGCCTGCGAGTAGTCAATAATACCTACTTAGTTGCACTCGATATGTCTATACTCGGGGTAGACTTCTTTAATTCTTATTATTTTTTGCAGTCATGGTATGTATTTATTTATGTATCTATTTACAATATACTTATTAAAACTTGTATTTATTTATGTATTAACATATATTCTTTTTAGGTATTGTTACCTATAGTTATTAATTTAGAGTAGTATCTTCATTTAATTTGTAATTTTAAAGTTTTTACTCTTCTTGCACGCCCACCTACCTATTTATCTTGTACCATCTGTGGGTTGACTGGTAGAAAATGCTTTATGCATTAAGTCCGCCTTTTTGTACTTATTTTTTGTGCAATAAAGTATTTATGATGATGATGATGATGATTATCTGAAAAGGAAAAGTCATTCTAGCTGGAGCATTTTCTTCTTACATTCTAACATAGACATCGCTTACCGCTTTGAAAAATTCGCTTTTTATAGGGTATTATTTACATTATACCTATATTACGTTTGTAATTTAAGTAAATTGTATCTACGACATAAGCGTCTACTTATAAATTGTAGTGTTGAACTCTGAACTGAAGTAGGAAAATAAGTAAAGTAAAAAACGTATCGTAAAATACGTATAAAATTCAACATATTTTCTCTTTAAGAAAACATCGCGGAAATTAAAATCAGATAGACATTTCAATTTTCTTTGGGCTTTGACAGAAGGCAGTCGTGAAATTTGCTTTCATCTGCACATTATCCCCCTGCGCATACCTTCTTCTTTGTCTAAGCTACAAGATGTAACCTGTGACTAACTGCAAGCCCGTCTTATACTGACCTGAACCTAAACTGTACGAAGAAGACACTTTATTTTCGCGTCATTAAAATAAAAGTCGTCAACTACTTGTTTCCACCGGCAACGCAGCGCCTCGAAAATAAAGGCAGTTCTCCCCCTTCTTTACCCACTTTGACGTAGCTCAGGACTTTGCCGAATGTGTCTTACTAAGTAAAGAAACTTTACCTCTTCTCTGGCAATCTTCATGTTGTCAGTGAAGTCAGCAAAGACAGTAGGCTGCACGTAGTACCCCTTGTCTCCGCCGGCAACGCAGCGCGCGCCGCCCTCCTTGCCCGCCTTGATGTAGCTCAGGACTTTGCCAAACATCTCGTTGTCAATCTATAAACAGAAACGTGAGCTTGATGCTTGTGATTGTTGGAACTTGAGGAACTTTCGATACATTTTGATTGAAATGCACTTGTACTTGTCCACTGGATTTATTTTATTTACCTAACCGCTTTCGCTATTATAGCATTTTCAAAGGTTTATTTGGTTGTTTAAAAAAAAGAAAAGAAATGTGAGTTTGGTTTGTGCGTTGAAAAAGTCCAAATCACAAAGCCGATCGCGATATCAAAATCAATGGCGTACCTACATTTTAAAATGTGACTAAAATAATTACTTGAGGTCAGCAATTTGGTTCACCTTGGAAAAAAGGGGTTTTGTGTGTACGTGTATGTGGTAATTACCTGAGGGCCTTGCTGGACATCATCGAAGGGGTTACCAACGGACCTTTTTTGGGCTATCTGAGCCGCTTTTTGCACAAATCGGTCGTAGATTTTGGCCTGCACGAAGGTCCTTGTTCCAGCACAGCAGCATTGACCGCCGTTAGCGAACGCTGCTGCATGGGCGATCTACTTGACCAATGATCCGGAGGTTTCAAATCCTACAGTGGCCCAGTCTGCCTGCTTCGCAAGGTACGTTAAGCTTTGGGCCCATATTTCTGTACTTCAGAGGTAGAAAATAGTAAGCGCCATTCTCAAAAAGTGGACTTACATTGTCTACCTCTGAGGTACAGATTTGTGCTACGACGATTAGACTGATTGCAAAAACCAACATTGTTATTCAGATGACAATGTCACTTAATGTAATACTTATATGTTGTCTATACCTACCAAAGCTATTCAGACGTTTGTTTGAAAACCTTCATGGTCGTCCGTGTATTCGAGTATTACATGATAGAACTTAACGTACAGGTAAGTTCGTTTAATCATTAGTTATACTCGTGCTTCGTCCGCAGAGATTAGATATAAGTACACATGTATACCTTTAGAGCTATGTAGTCGTGAAAAGAAGCAGCTACTATGAGTGACAATCAATAATCTTATTTATTAATTAAACAAAATATTCACTTTAAGTTATTACTCATATAACAGAAATATATATATCTATAGGTATATATTCAATATGTGTAAAAAACTATGATTAAATGATTTCCGTTTAAGTCTTGTACCAAGTATTTCCGCCCACATACCTACCTATTAAGCGAAAATCGTGTTTGGACCGAGTCCTTGACAGTCATATGCCGATTTTCACTAGCGTCAAAACTTCGTAAGTCCCACAAATATTCATTATGCACATAACCCTACTGTAGTAAATAACGTCTCGTCGGTCCACAAAATGTTTCAGTTGAAATTTTCCCACTAAAATAAGTCCGATTGGGTTTACTGTACGACTGCGAGATCGCTCGCGAAATTTTCAAGCCGAGCACGTGCATACGTTACGAGAATTATTAATGGCTGCGGGGGCGTAATGTACTATTAGAGTACGATGAGATATTCGTATTCCATAGCGATGGATTTCGCAAGAAAAACATAATCGTCAAAATGGTCATAAAAATCATCACTATGAACTCACCATTATAGCTCGCGTCGTAAGGCGCCGGCAGTTGACCATCAAACTCGCTTTTGACGAACCTCGGTATAACTTTTGCTTCTTTTCATACATCGGGAAATGTGTATGTTTGGATAGATCTAGTGACAAGTCGGGTATAACACTTAGTGTTCGCAACAACGTTAAAATAATCATATCTAGCGTAAGCACTATACATAGGACATATAAACTTGTCAATTGACACCGAATGTGCTATGGGTAGGACATCTGGAGAACCGACTATGTTTTAGATCCATTTTAAGGAGACTCACCAAGTTTCATCGAATTCGGAAACAGAGGTTAGGAGGTTATAGTATTTACTTATACCTATATTATTACCTATTTAGTTCTAACGCTGAGTCGGCTGATTCAAATGAATGAGTACTTACATGACATTCTTTTTGGGATTTTGCATTTTATTTTACCTCACTTATCAGACAACACAATTATTGAAATCTATAAATTGATTAGTTTCTCTGAAAACTGAATCGATACTTTAACACATTATTTGACTTCGTTAGGTAACATCACACTGGACTGTCAAGGAAATCATCCTTTGTAAAAACATTAGTTTGTATGTTTGTCTAATCTTCGGAATGGCTGGGGGCTAATAAAGCTAAAGTTGTAGGAAATGGGTATAAATAGACAGGTACTACACACGTTGCTTTTAACGCATATATCCGTCCAGTCCAGGCTACGGCGTAGCAGGTCTACTCAGCGAACAAACTGCACTCGTAGCACCTACTATGGCGTAATACCGACGAGTGGCCACGGTACCCCATTTAACTATAAACGCGACAAAAATGTATAAAATTAAATATTATTTAAACCTACATATTATCTACTAATTTTAATGTAACTTGATTTTCCTAAGCATTATTTGGCGACATTTTAACTAAAATGTTATGTTAAAAACATTCCTATTGAAAATGAATTACTATATTTTAAACACTGCGATTTATCCATCGCAAGGAGATAACAAATTAAATTTTATATCATTGCGGTATAGAAAATCAGAAAAGTAAATCTGGACGTGAAGAGTTCTGAACCGGGATTCGAACCCGGGATCTCTCGCTTACCGGGTGGTTGCTCTACCACTGAGCTATCCAGTTCTCAACACAACCTGCGAATTTACCCATGATTTACTTTTCTGATTTTATATACCGGAATGATATAAAATTGAAAAATATTACTAATTAGACAGTTTGCTTATAATTAATAACAACACTGGTATATCGTATATTATTAGGATGGATTATATCGGTGGATATGGTCATTTCATAGAGGCATATAAAAATATCATATGACATAAAGACTACAGTTTATTTATATTTGTTTACTTCAACAGATCATTGCGTCGGTGAGGAATGCTGCATCAAGTGTATGAATTCATCGATGATTAGAAATACAAAACGAAGGTGATATTCCGCTATTTTGTATAGTTCAATCCTAAATGATTTTCCTGCTTCTATTATTGTTGTGAAACGCAGAAAGCAAGTTACCTATCTTAATTTTTTTTTTAACGAGGGGTTGTGGTTTACTCTTCTGAGCATTTCATTGATACACCCGGTATATTTTGCTGCTGACAGCTTTCTATATTCGTGTAGCTCACCAGAAACATTCCAAGCTCCTTCCAATAATCGTTCCCTCGTTTTCAATTCGATATTATATGAATATTCGATTTATTATAACATCTTATCAACTATAAGTATAATTATTACATTCATTACATATGCATAATAATGTTAATGTATAATAATATTCATTTTAATATTATATATTATTATTTTAATGTTAATACATTAATATATAATATTACTCTATACATTTGATAATTATTGAAAATTATGTTTGCTGAACACTTTCTAACTAATTATTTAGTAATGCGCCTTAATAATGTTGAGAGTACTAAAGCGATGGGATTCAAGATTTCACCACTCTTGGCGGTCCCCGTGGAAGAAATGCCCATACTCACACACGCTGGGCAGGCGGGTTGGTGAGCGCGGTGCCTAAACCCTTGCACCAGTGACGCCACTAGTCTGTTTTAAGGCCTGGCAATTAGGGATGAGTATTGATAAGAACACCTGTTCGAGCTGCGAACCTGCTATATTGAACATACACGACATGACAGCAAGCTGAATGGAATGACATGCATCTGTGATCGATGACGTAAGCAAGTGTCCGACTGCCAGCGAACTACCGACAAGCGAAGCGACTGACAATTTTGCCACCGTCACTTAGTAAGGGGCCCAAAGAAGGGCTGCCGGCATTTGCTATTATTTCTCATTGAATAATTAAATGTCGGTAAGTTTCAGATTATTTCCTAGTCTTGTGCCATATGACCTAATTTTGAACGGAATTTAAAGTTTATTTATTTTTAGTTATAGGTTTTCATGGTGAGCGAATTTGTATAAAGATAAAAATATATATAATTCAAAGAGTGCTTTAAAAAAAATTCCTTGTGTCACTTATTTGTTCTGATGCAGTTTGTATTATTTTTCTGTTTAATTAAAAGGCTACGTCGATGATGTTTTTTGAAAGTGGCCAATGTCATAAATTTACGTAAAGGCGGAGGCAGATTGTTCCATATTAAAACGGGGCAAAGATTTGTTAAAAGCGGGCGGAGCCGCGAGCAAAGGCTAGTTCTTAATAAAGATATCAGTCAAAGTGGTCAAAAAATAATAATAAATAAATAATTTATTGTCACATAAAAAATAATTTGTAAACACTGTTATTCTCAATGCCACCATTCGTCGAATGACAATGCTTACACGCAATTGGTCGTTCGTGTTGCGAAACTCCGCTCACTGCCGCCGCTTTTCAGTATGAGATCACGTCGCTTTTTGACGTTTGTGAGATTGAGTTCGGTCTCAAAAAGCACTCTGAATCTCAGCCTCATACTAGAGTGTCAAAAAGCGACGTGATCTCATACTAGAGTGACATTTGTAAGATTGAGTTCGGACTCAAAATACACAAAAACTAATTCAACACGGGTGACTCAGCCACCGTCTCCATAATAGAGAGGAACTACCTAAACAGGTACAAAATGGGAAACACAGAGGCGTATAACACACACACACATTTCACCGGCTATGTTTACTGTAGGTAACAGTCCAAAAATATTGTAAGAATTTATAGGAGTACACAAAAACTAATTCAACACGAGTGAAGCCGCAGTCAAATGCTAGTATTTCATAAACTAAATTATAGTTTTATAAACTATATTTTAGTTTATTAAATCAATTTTTAAAAGACTCAGCCACTGTCTCCATAATAGAGAGCAAGTATCTGAGTCTTGGAAGCGCTGATTGTTAAACCGAATTTTTTGGCAAGAGGCATGAAGATGGTCCAGATAAGATTGGAGATTAGTGCTGTGACTGTCAGCCATGAAGCAAGCATCGTCCGCATAGAGGGCATCAAGGATTTACACAAATTATATAATTTACTGAGAAATCCAACAATTTAAATTTGTACATGTAATCTGTTGGTAAACTCTACAATAAATATCTTTTTACACTTCACAGAGACTTCATAGAGCAAGATCTGGTGGAGTTTGCAAAGACAAACCCTGGAGTAGTGGTGTACTTGAAGCCGAGACGCCATCGCAGTCCCGTTGTGGTCGCTGAGTATTGTAAGATATTTCATTACTTGTCAAAGGTTAAAGCCATTAGCATCACTGTTCTTATTTTTAGAGCCATTAGTTAGTTAGCCATCCATACCTTTTGATTACAGCTTGGCGCTCCTTGAGAAAGTATTTCATATCTTCTATCCATAACGTTAATTTTGGTGTTCTATCAGTCTGTAGTGACTTGTTTTGTGTTGTCTTTTGAAATCCTTATAATTATTGTTTTTTTTTTTTCAGTAAATGGGGACAGAGTTTGGATGAGCATGCAAGATAAAACGCACTCCGAGATTACCAAATGGATTGAGGTTTGTATTCATTAATTTATAATGAATCCCATAGTCCCAATAATCTCAATTTGTAGGTGGTAGAGCTGATGCCAGGCTCGACTGTGAGAACTGCTTCATATTTTTATTTCAAACTAGGTTTTGCCCATTTATATATGTACGTAAATTACTTACCCAGATCTTTTCCTCTGAGGCTTTTTAGCATGTATACATCCGACGATAGTTTCCCAGATATTACCGCTTTTTCATATTTAGGAGAAAGCTTTGCCATAAAATTTTTGTCAGCCTTGGACTGATACTTTGTCCTTTTCCATACAAAATCTCCAACTTTGTAATTAACATTTCTGCGTCTTTTATTATAATTCTTAGAATTAATTTCATAAGCTTTTCTCATTCTTTCGTTTATATCCTTATATACGTCATCTCGAACCTTAAGTTTTTCTTCATAAGCACTTCTGTCAAATTGCAATGGTTCTGGTTAATGCACGCAGTGGTGGATCAAGGGGCAGGGCACACGAAAAAATTGTACCCAATGAACTACTCGTATTACGTGCGTCAGAATAAAATGAAATTGTTGTAGAAAAATAAAGATTTGTCTGTTTCGTTTATTCTCAGATCTTACGGTAACAGCGTGATATTTTTCTGACCTTTAACGCGATGTTTTTGGAAAAACTAGGACATACACCACTTATTCATATTGGCCGCCTAAATAAAGGCCTAGAATTAATTTGATTGAATTGTTTCTCTTTTGCGAGTTATTTTATTACATACGAGCCCGCTCCGAATCGTTGTTCATAATATCTAAGCATCAAAATAACGCGCAAAGGAGGAACAATTGAATCAAATAAATTTTAGGTCTTCATTTAGATGGCCAATATGGACTGATACGATTTACGTCAAATTATGTCGTAGGTATGGGAATATCAAATTTATACCTGTGTAATAAAAGTGATTTTGCTTTGTGCGGATCTTACCCCGTCCCCATTTTAATGTTTGTAAAAGCGCAATAAAGTCTGTTATTAGGTTGACTATATTGATATCAACCATTAATAATAGAATCATTAAAAGCACAGTCATATCAGAACATTAATAAATACATTAGTCATCAATGAGAAATTTCTATAATAATCTCCGAAAGAACATGAAATTTGTCTAAGGTCCTTGAACGTGTTGTTCATCACCAACTTAGTGTGTTTTTATCAAAAAACAAGCTCCTCAATCCTCTTCAATCCGGTTTCCGCCACGGTCATAGTACTGCTACGGCCTTGGTGAAGATAACAGGTGATATAAGGTTGGGTATGGACTCCGGCAAACTAACAGTATTGACATTGCTAGACTTTAGTAATGCATTTAATACTGTTGACTTACTCGAAAGCTAACAACAGGTCTTTGAGGATATTCCTCTGTGCTCGAATTCCTGGCAAAGCTTCGTTACAATTAAATATTCATAGTCTACTCCGGAGAAGTGCCGTGTGGTACGGATCGAATCACAAGAATCTGTAGATGTGTCTGTGTTCTTTATTTACTTGCACCTGCCGCGGCGGCCATCTTGGATTCTCTTCTTTAACACATTCCTGCTGTTCAAACTGATTTCCGAGACACTTCTTTATCTCAAGTCTCTTTTAGATTCCTTGGTTATAAATTTGTGTGGGCTTAAGATTTTGTTGCGGAAAGAAATCGAATGGAAAAGTATGCTTAGTAGGGCTAAATCAGGCAATTTTTTATTCAACGACATCAAGTGGTTTATAAATACTATGCACATGAATTACGAAAAACTCACTCGTGCATGCTCAAATAGCAGAAGCCGGGTTTCAAGATTGATAGTTCGGTACCCTATTGAACATTGCTAAATTCATGAATCAACTGTTTTAACGTAATGATTGGTCCATAGTTTCTTTACTATGGTCGACAATGGTTTCATTTGACCTACCCGTAAATTGGTAACCCAAAAATAAAATAGTAAATACATATTTAATGTATTTACCTTTATTTATTTTATTTATAATATACCTACCACGTGTGACAAAATTGACAAAATTTGACTAGTTACAATTCTTAAACTACTGACTCAAATTGAATGAAATTTGAAATGTACCGTGTTTATACAATTCCTGCTTGGTTACCAAAAATTCAGGCTTCTAGTTTTATCCACAACGAAGTTATAGGGGGTCGAAATGGCCTGAACTGCTTTGAGAAAAGGATGGTACGGCGTGCCGCTTTTTTGCTCGACTTGGCGGGGGCACTGCTGTGCCCCCAGATAACAACTCAGACGGATATGACAACACCTAAACGTAAATTCTTAAAATCGGTTTTCAAATAAACTCTAGCGTAACTCTTTCATTAAAATCAGGTTGCTTTCCAAAGTGGCTTAAATTGTCAATGGTCAAACCAATAATTTTAAACGTTTTAGTGAATGTCTGCTGTTAACTATGAAGTCGGTTACTATTTTTTTTGTTGTTAAAAGCTTATTTTACATTCAAAATAAGAACAAGGTTATGTTCTTATTTTGAATGTAAAATAAACTTTAACAACAGTTTATGTGAAATATGAAAACTTGGCAGCGGTGTTCTACTCGGGCGCGCACTAATTCAGATATATTTATCTCTTTTGTTGTGCGATGGACATATTGCGCCTTAAGGCTGCAACCCTTGGATATTCTGTCTGTCTGTCACTGTCCACCACGTGTGAAGGGCACGATAATCTCACCCTCCCAGCCAATCAGCCAGGAAAAAATTCCTACATCAAATACTTTTTCGTAAAATCCAGAAAAACCTCGAAAATTCACTGATTTTGCGTGCCGGCAGCGCGCGAAGCGAGCGTTCTAATGTAGACTTTCTGACAACATACTGAAGTTCAAAATCGCTCAGTAAGATTATCGTGGTGTGCCTACCACTTTTCGAAGTCCAAACAAGTTGAGGCGCCAATATGTCACGGTTTAAATTGGGAAGTCGTCGGGGGTCGAACCCGAGCCATCACTGCCTAGCTAACTGCAAAGACTGCATGATCAAGAAACCTCAGGATATGAACTGTGGGAGCGGCTCAAGGCCACGGCGTCAGTCGGTAGAGCAAGAGCTTCTCTCAGGGTCGGGGTTCGAACTTGATGGGCGTGGTTAGGGTGACATATTCCTAACAGAAAAGGGAGGCACACAGAAACAACGTTGGCTGTATTTAAGGGTATATATTTCAACAGACAGAAAGGAAGCTCAGGGGCTAGCGATAACTAAGGCTTACGGCCTAGGGCTTACAACTAGACTTAAGTGAGGCCCTACTCTACAACGGAACCCTAGGGACAGGGGTACAGGCTTTACCAGACTCACGGGACGAAGCTTCGGGGGCAAGCCTTGCCTAGGCTGCCATAACCAGGCCAGGAACAGAGGTCTGGAACAGAATAACAGATGCAATGAGATTTATCGTAAGGTAAAATCTCCACCAAACACAATCAAATACTCACACTATACAGATACACACTTAACACACCCAGTCTAATCACAATAATATATCTTTATACGAGTATTTAGATAGCATATTACTGAAATGTCAATTTAACATATTTCTTTTTGTAAATAGCTATAAGTAAAAAAAAAAAAATGTATTAGATATTATCCTTGCACCATTTGATGGCACTTATAAGAAAGAGGGGCTCTTCTAATACAGGTTTTGCAAAACTTACTAGGAGAGACCCACAACTTAATAATAACGAAAATGTAAGGAAATAAAGAAAAATTTTGTTTGTTTGTTTTGTTTGAAATACACTAATCGCGTGGACACCAGATTACCTACCTGTGTATGTGTATCATCACCTTAATTATAATATTATCGTTATCGTAAGAAACATACGGTAGGCGAACCTTTATATATCATCATCAACGATCATACCAAAATTAAGAAACATAAAATATTAAAAGTAACAGCCATAACTGTTTAAAATAATGGTAGTAAATACTTTATCTATTCTGTAAAGTAGTAAGGTAGTCGTGTCTGTACATTTAATATTTATAAATGAAATGGGCTATTGGTATTTCACTGAGGCCGAAACAATAATGAGTTGGATCTTATAACGTGACAGCAGATTTTGAATGTGGAGGATTTCTTGAGGTCCAGCTCGAACCCCCTGCATATTTTTTTTTCTAGGAAATGCAAGTCTTTTTTATTTTGAAAATATTAAATTACGTAAAATGACATGAAAGGAAACGTGATATCGACATTTTGTTTGGTTTTGGTCAAGTAATATCTATCAGAATATGTAAAGCAACTTGTGGAAATATAAAGTCTTCACAGAAAAATTACGTACTTTGATGTATTATTACATTTTGTTTGCATAACATTAGCAAACTTAAAAGCGTGTTTACAGTTGTAATGCTGTGCAGCTAAAATGTAACGCATAAAATTGAATAATTTTCATGTGATCATCTCGCTAAACGAGCAACATAACTTTTTTACGTATTCACCCAAATTATAAAGAAGTAACTCTCAAGTTGGAGATACCCTAGCTGTAAGTAGGTATATACATTATATTCCATAGTCTCAAAGATTTATGTAAGTAATACATATCAAAAAATTATTTTTAAATTTCAATTTACTGATTTTTTGTCCAGCCTTCCTTTTTAAAATGTTTTCACCCTTCACCACTGACGAGTACCATATTTATTGGTACGCTATAATAATATCGTATGCAGTTTTCTGTATCAGACCACCACGGGAACAGTAGCTCGAGGTCGCAGGTTCGACCCCTGACCGGCTTCGAAACATAAAAATAAAAATATAGTATACTTCTACTGTACAAAGTATTTGACTTTATTTTAAGGGATAAAAAATATAAGACAACAGGAATTTGTCCCGAGGAAAAATATATCTTAGTCTAGCTGTATAATGATCGATTACTAAGCCCCCGCTGTCTGTCTGTCTGTCACAGGGGTCTACAGCTTCAACCGTAATAGGTAACTAGTTTAAAATTTTCAAAAAATACCTGTATCTATAGTCTCTACCACGACAAATAATAAATTAAGAAATAATTAAACCAAGGGGGTCCCCATACAATAAACCTCGTATTAACCATAGCAATTGATTTATTTATTTTCTGCAAATATTATAATTTGCAACCCTCTGTTTTACTTTGTTTCAGATTTCTTATTGATTTTCTCTCGAGTACCTATCGATTTCGGGATTTAATTAGTTTTTTTCTTTATAAAATTTGTTCAAATGATAACAAGTGATTTTGAAAAAAAGGTGTTCCGTTTAGAAGCCTAGTAAAGTATTAAAAACTCGGTTTTTTCGAGCGCTCGTGATATTTCAGCTGTCGTAACAGGGCGACATAGGTAGTAAAAAATTAGATTTTAAAACAGTTGAACTTAATACATAGGGTTCAATACAAAAGATAGGGTTAAGGAAGAACA
Organism: Ypsolopha scabrella; assembly: GCA_910592155.1. Classification (NCBI taxonomy): domain Eukaryota; kingdom Metazoa; phylum Arthropoda; class Insecta; order Lepidoptera; family Ypsolophidae; genus Ypsolopha; species Ypsolopha scabrella. The sequence continues at coordinate 15,738,142 of OU342985.1, forward strand.
ACCGATTGAGAAGTAATTTAGCATGAATGTGGTTGATAAGTGTAGCTCGATAAGCGGGCTCGACTGTGGTGTGGAGGTACCACCATCCTACTCGCAAACCCTCCCGACGTCATTCGAGGGATAGTAAAAGGACAACTTGCAGAGAGGCACAACCAGATGGCCTACCATTGCCTTGTGACTGATTGATGGCAGTATATGATCTATCCAAAATTGCCGAGCCTTATAAAAAACCCACCTGCTGCCCAGCATTTCTTCCAGGAGGGTGAAAATTTCCGCCAAGAGTGGTGAAATCTTGGAAAGGCAGCTATAATTTATTATCAGCTTTTTTATTTTATTTATTTAGTCTGTAATAATAATAAACTAGTAATTGTATATACGTTTAGAGAACTAAGTGCGAGTTGCCAGTCGAATACTTTTATTTTGTAGTGTCTAGGACAAAACACTCACTGGACTGATTAACTCGATTCACGAGGCCGTCTGCTGACCTCTGAGGTGTATTTGAATAAGTCAGGATTTGTCTTAACAAAAAGCGCAACTTCTAATATATAAGGTGACTTTAATTTATACAGCCAAACTCATACTGGAGGCTTAGTAAGTGACCAGTAACACGGATCAATAACACTTTTTAGTATGGGCATTTCTTCCAGGAGGACCGCCAAGAGTGGTAAAATCCTGGAAAGGCCTATGTCCAGCAGTGGACGAAACAGGATGATGGATGGATGGACAAGAATATTAGATAAAAAGATAATTTATTGTCTTTCAAATCGAATAATGTTTCATAACTATTGTACATAATTTTCATAAAAATTAGGGTGTCGTTCAATAGACAACATCGCTTTTCCATAGTAACTCCGAGACAAACTTGTCTTTGGAGCCACCATACAATTTTCAAAACTACAATGATTTTTTAAATATTTTTCTTTCGAAATCTTACTATCCTCTGATAAGGATGCTTTAATGAATTTTTAGGGGTTCTAAAAAGGTTCTATATAAGGTTACTTTTGATATATGGCCAAATTCATACTGGAGACTCGGTAGGACAAATGTTCATTGACCCTTTCTGTGAAAGACGCAAAATAAAAATAGGCTTTCTATACTAGAACTGTTGTTTAACGTAAACTTCATGTTTTAACCTCACAATAGTGTGGGCTGAGGGATATAACAATACAAAAGACTCTTAATGATTTCCAAAGCGACTTTAGAAAAATCTATGGGTTACACCGCCGGTATAGCAATGTTCTGTCAGTAGCCAAGATGATGAGAAACCCAAAACGTGATAGAGAAAAATTAAGCAATTGAAGTCTGTCCAAACTCATGAAGTAAAAATAACGATAATGACTATTTTAAACATATACACCCATTACCTAAATAGCAAAAGCGTTTTTTTTGTTTCAAAACACTCTTGTGTGAAATTTTTTTTAACTGTTATTTTCTTCTCAGCACAATACTAATAAACAATTTCATTTAAAGTTTTGCAAAAATATTCAATGTACAGACACGACTTTTTACTACTTCATTTTAAGTATAGATTTTATTCTTAAAAAAACAGCATTATCCAATTACTGCATGTATCACCGCACTCTCGGTCACGCACTTTTTTATATCTGTTACTTTATTCCTAGTGAGAATATGCTAACAAGATTAAATTCTCAGCAGCTTGAATATAATATGCAAGAGCTAATAGACTTAGAAGAGTAAATTTTTGAAGTTGATTTTAAATATTTCAACTATTGTTACATTAGTAATAAAAAGTACTATAATTTTGTACAAAATACTATCCTTTTTGTATTTTTGTGCTATCCTTTTCAACGCACCTAAATCCAACCCTGGCAGCAAGCGTTTTAGAGTGAGTCACATACATAGGTGACATCGCAGATCGTATCATAGATCGTACATAGGCGGATTTCCTTTCCTTCCGCTATCAGCGGAAAATGAATGACGTAATTACGTTTTCTACGTCAATCGCTAGTTTCAAGGCCAATTATTATTATAAGCTGGAGACTATGTATTCTTTGAAAACTTTGTTTTTATGTCTCGAGGACAATCCTTGCCCTTGCCAAGATCTCAGACATTTGGTCTGAGACCAAGTGTAATGCCATTCTAGTACCATACCATTCTAATGCCATTTTTATCGAATCACATTAGCACTTATAATATCATAGCAAGTATAATTAATTACGAAATATATTGAAGGTATTTACTATGTACAAGTTATACATTATAGTTTTGGTAATAAATTCGTTGTGTTCTGTTGTTCCGTATTGTAATGGTGTGTGTCTTTAATTAATTTACTAATTATTATTTATTTAATAGCATTTTAAGTATTTACCAATACGGTTTTGTAAAAATCTCATGTGTTTACTATTTCTGGTGGGGCTTTACACTTAGCACAGTTAGTTTTTCGGCTTTAATTTTCAATAATACTCCTTCTCAGTAGTTCTTTTTAATAGCATGATAAAAATATTTACATAACCAAACCTAGTTTTTGACTTAATGTCTCTCATAATTGCAAGATGAAAAACATGCTACATAATTCAGTGAAGTAGGTACCTATGTTTATATCTACAAACGCGTCACATAAACATTGTGAAACTGGTAAAAGGCAGTTCCACAGTGCATAGTTTATCAGTTTAATGGTCATGCTATTGTAGTAAGAAAAGGAAATATTACACGTGCGGAAATATTAACGGCTTATTTTACATGGTAGCTTGTAAAATTACCTGAAATAGCTTTAGGTAGAAATTGTACTTAAACTAGTCCAACCAGGAAAAGAGCAAAAAAAAATATTTTTCGAAATTGGCTAAAAGCATTGAACCTAGTTCTTGATCACTAACCGAGTCTGCAGTATGATTTTGGTCAATTGATTTAATTTCACCCTACATTGAAGACTAGTACTTAGTATGTTATGTCATATCATAATATTTCAAATATGACGTCGTAAAAAATCCTGGCTCCATATGTAGTTTTGCAATTACCTACAACCTCAAATTTCCCCTCAATCAGTTTAATCGTTTTTGTGTAAGCTACAGAGAGCGCAACACCGAATTTAAATGTCATTAGATGGTATAGTGATGTGACCATACATTTTAATGTCGTATTCCGTTTTTTTTAATACAAAATTTGATGTGTTACATAGTAAATATTTTCATATCATTTAAATTGTATTGATTTCAAGGAAATCACCTAGTTCTTGACCACTAACCAAGTCTCCAGTATGAATTTGGTCGGTTGATTTGATTTCACCCTATATAACCTCACAAATGAGTTGATCCCGGCTTAACGTTATTAACCGTTTGGTTAAAATCTTTATCAACCGCCCTCGCATAATATATGTTATCTCAATCTTGTCTGTATTTATTTAATATAATATTTGTTACAAACAATGCAGTATTATTTGAAACCATATTATTCCTTCACATCAAAGGATACATGTCAAATTCATAACCTCCTTCTTTCTGGAAGTCGGGTAAAAAATCTTATCGGACTTTTTGTTATTTAAGTTTCTTGCTGTATAATATGTTTTATTATTTTTTGTAACTTGTATCAATACCACTTAATATAATTTTTTGAATACTTGATAAGTTTATATCAAAGAATTTAATAAATATTGAACTATTGCCGTTAAAATTCACCTTCAACCACATATACTACGACCTTTCTATTCAGCCTACAGACTAGTAAGCAAAGATCTTGTTTATTTAAATTTTCTAGAATTATCAAACATTATAAAAACTTATAACAGTATGTACATTTAAAGTAACTATTCAAACCAACAAAGAGCAAACCGTAATGAAATCGAATCAACAATAAAAAAATACGTATCAGTACAATAGAGCCGATTCTAAAGGTTTCAACTTTAGTTTTAGTGCAGTAAAAACTAAATTTGCTTCATTGCAAAATAGTCCTTAAATAATGCTATTGAAACGGCTACTCACGATTTTTATATAGTCAGATTTCGCCTGACTAGTTTCACTGTAAGTAGTAACTCATAAATTCAAGAAATTGTGGTTTTGGCCTCAGTAATTAGTTATTACTGAGGCCAACACCATGACTTTTTGAATTTTTGTCTGTCTGTCTGTATGTCTGTATGTTCCGTTTTAACTCGAGAACCCTCAATGGTTTTGGATGCACCTTACGATCACGCAACAACTATTCAGTATTATTTTTGGGAAATAATAGATGCTTAAAAATTAAGTGAATGATCTATGTTAGTACGAGTGAAAGCGTTTAACAGTTAAATCGGATAAAAAAAAGTGCAGCCCTATAAAATAACTGTACAGAAAAACCCTTTAATTTCATTGGATATTTTTACACAGTTGAATTTAACGGTATTTTTTTGGAAGTTCATTCCAGGGCTGAACAGCATTGACCAGGCCTATATGTATAATTATGGTACATTATGGACGAGAACGTGAATAATCAGTGGTTGGGCTAAAACTGTTAGAAATCCGAGCTACTGGCTATGTACTTATTGCCAGCCAGATATGCAACAAGGTGATCCAGTAAGGATTCTAATAGGGCATCGCTGTACTTCGGGCACAAGTTATGCCTTCCGAAGCAAACAGACTGCACACCGAACACAAATTTTTGCCACTGCGCACGCTACCGCCGTATAAGTAGTCGAGTAATCGAATCATTGGCCAGGAGGAATATAAATAAAAACCGGCCAAGTGAGGACGATGTCATTTGATAACTTATTTTAATACTAATTTCAAGGCTGTACGATTTAAGGAAGGCTCTTTAACACTCGAAAAACATACAATTTAGATGTAACTTCGTAATTTTTTTCTATCGAGCGAACTCGAAAGATTTTGCGTTTTTTCTAAGGTGAATCTATCGTATACTGAATAAAAGGTTTTTATGCATAAACTATCAGACAACAGCCAATGATTGCCGAGTGGTAAAAATAAATAAGGCAAACCTATTGATTATATTTACTCTAATTCATACTTAATGTAAATAATTAAACTGTGCGCTTAATAATTTCTACTAATAGTACCCAATCTGATAGTATTTGCATTTTTTTGTGGTTTTTCAAAGATTTCTCGAAATCAGCGCCAGTAAATATAGTAAAAGTATATATTTTTACAATCAGCTCTTTAATATCTTCAATTTGATACCCATATTGTATTTTTAAGAATTTATTTTTTATTTTTCTCACTTTTGTGTTGGAAATATTTTGAACAATTTCAATTTTTTTTGTACCGTACTATGTAGGCAAGTGAATGTTATTTTTGTGGAAAATTTTAAGTCTTTATCTTTAACGGTGCTAATGTGCTGTGACATACGGAGTCTCACCATAAAGGTTCCTTTTGTACCTTTTAGGTACTACGGAACCCTAAAAAGATACGGTTGTTAATGCCGCAAAAAACGAATATTTCGATTTATAGGGTATCGTCTTATACTACAAGTATAGGAGAGCGAGGTGCATCTTTGACATCAAAATTTCCGGATGGAAAACGCTTAAACCAAATTTGTGCTACTCTCACAGACACTGCACTAGGTCCATAAACATCACAAATATTTTCGCGGCTTGCGTTGCATTTTTACCTTTCTTGTAGTAAAATTTTAAAATGTATCGAATTTCTTCATTAGATTCACTCATCTTAACAGTAAGAAAAACAAATGAAAATCACACATTTTACCTGATTTGAATTGGGAATTATCTTTTTTAAAATTTAAACTTTTCAATAATACCAAAATCAGCCAGATACAAGTGGTATAGCCAAAGACATTTTATTATGAGTTCATACATACTATTTGCGAAAAGAGTTTTTCCCCAGCCTATTATTTACATAGCCTCTTGAAACAGGCTACCACAAGGGTACCTAGAAGTCGCCTTCTGACCATCTCTGTTTGTGTTCCAGTGCACGTGCTGCGCGAGTCGGACTCGCCGATGGAGGTGGTGACGGCCCTTGGCCCTGACGTGCAGTTCGTGCTCAAGTACGTCAACGCCGGTGAGTACCTTCACGAAAAAAAAACAAATAAAAAAAACAAGGGTTCCGTATTACCATCACACAATCAATACGGGTATGGAACCCTAAAAACATGGTAAATAACAACAATATATAAATGTTATATCAGCATGAGTGCTCGTCCGACGATCAAACTGAGCGTAGCCAACGAACGCATCAAACTGATAGTACAATCCGTTTCAGATGCTATTAGGGTAGGACCTTATCATACCCGATGCCTGTGTGCGCTGGCAGCGTTGACGAGAATGCGTGAGTGAAGAAGATGAACATAGTTTGGTACAACGGTGGCGTGCCTATGAGCCTTATGGGCCCATAATACCTCAATTTGCAGTCCTGCTCTAACGCTTCGGCTTTTTAACTGTCTATCCTACTCTAATCAGATACCGCGCACGCTAAACATCAGTTATTTTGAAATCGTGGCTACACTGATGGTTTTTTCATTTTTATGGAACAGTCTGCAGCTGCTTTATACTAATATCAGTTATATTATGCAAAGTTTCACATCTAATTTCAAGTATTCATTGAATGCTATCGGTTTATTGTACGGTTTTGAGGTAACTTTGTAATTTTTTCTGGTGGGAAAATTTAATGGAATCAAGTTTTCACAACAGCATTGACATAGCATTAGTCCTCAACTTTATCATATATTAATGTCAGAGAGAGTTGCAGTATTTGTAGGTATAAAACAGGATCATGCGAAGCGAAGTGAGGTATTATACACTCTTAAAGGCGAAGTGGGCATTGAGAAATCAAACTTTAAAAGTTTTCCAAAACAACAATTCTAAATGTATAAAAGAAAATAATCACATAATAATTTTCGACAACTCAACACGCTACTCTTCGCTCCGCTGCGCTCGCTTCTTTCCTAAATTTCCTTACCTCGACTTAAAAAAACACAAAGAATAATTACACTAATCGCACTAATATTATAAATGCGAAAGTTTGTGCGTGTGTGTGTGGGTGTGTGTATGTTTGTTACTCTTTCACGCTGAAAGGGCTGGTCGGATTTGGATGAAATTTGGAATGGATATAGCTTATACCCTAACTTAACACATAGGCTACTTTTTATCCCGGAAAAAAGCATGTTGTTAAACCGAATACACGCGGGCATAATATAATGATTTGTTCAGATATTGTCAAACAAGCTGACGTCACAACGTGACGAGCTGAATATTCGTAACAAACAAGTCATTAATATCACAAAATTCAATATTATACGTCAACGTACATTACTTCGGTTCTTCGAGCCGGATCAAAATAACGTACGTACAATATTGATTGATAGGATTTGATCAATTAATGAGTACGCGGCGACTAATCGTGAACTGAACTTTTATTGTAAAATAAGGTGCAACGCCGCGGTCGCGCTTGCCATGGACGGAACCTTCGAACCAATTGTCGTCCACTTTGCTGATCAGCGTGATCACGTCGTTCTCCTGCGGAGGAATTCAATCTTTAGACTTTACTATGGTTATCGTATCAAAGTTTACATTTTGGTGAATTTATGCATTTCTATTGTCAGATTATTGTGTGGTACTATAATTATTATGAATATATTCATTGACAAAAATTATATACAATTTATGTCAGAAAGTTTCTTATTGTATATCGGGAACAGCAAGGGCCCTAGCATACTCCCTTGTGAAGCACATAGCTGTTGAGTATATTCCCAGAATAGTATTATTAAACCACTCCATTAGAATCTAGAATCAATATTTCCCTGAGACTTTATTATTGTTTTTTCTTAACACAATAGTTGGCGCGACGAAACATAAAAGATGAGAAGTTATATTTTGAGAATAAAAAAAAATAACTTTTATCCCCAATTATGAAGTAGAAAATTCTAAATGTTGGAATATTTTGTGAAAATAAATAAAAAAACCAAACAAGTGCGAGTCGGACTCGCCCACCGAGGGTTCCGTTAAAGACATATAGTCTTTTTTATGATTTAATCACAAATGTATAGCTTTCAGATTTTTCGCTATACTTGTAGTATCCATCCATCCACCCATCAGCCCGTGTTCGTCCACTGCTGGACATAGGCCTTTCCCGTATCAATCTCAGTGACGAATCTCGCGATGGTTGGCCGTCCACCGCTGTGACCAACAAAAACATCGATGCTGTGCGCCGTATGATTGAAACAGACAGGCATGTGACCTACCATGAAATTCGCGCATCCTTAGAAATAGGCATGAGTCAAATACAATCAATCCTACACAAACATTTGGGTGTGAGAAAGCTGTGCTCGCAGTGAAATTTGCATCACTCCGAGTGAAATTCACTCGTTTCCAAAGTTTTATTTCACTATACTAGAATCTTCTAAGTGCAGAGGGTAAATAATACGAATATATGGAAGCAACTGATTGAGTCTCCTTTACGAAACATTAGATACAACAACTGTTTTAAGACCCTTTAAAATGCAGCCAAAGAACTTGTGTTTGGAGTTAAGAAAGTACGAGTTTCTGAAGTGTCTAGATGTCGGAGTGTGCTGGTTCATCGTCGGAACGTACCCTGCACGGAGCGTCATCGTTCACGGAAAATTTTATGCGTGTTCAATAAATGAGTAATTTTAGTTAAACAATTGAAAAGGACTGTAATTTTAGTAGTAAATATAAATAATATTTAATTATAATGAACTACATTTTCTCTGAGACACGAATAGCCAAAAGTATCACACACTGACGTAAATATTACGTCGTTGGTGAACACTGAGTGGCTCAGACGTGCGACAAGCGGCGACGTGTCGCGCACGTCAGCGACAATCGCAACGCAATCCGTCAGAGATTCCCGCGGGACGTCGCGAGTCACGTGACCTCATGTGAATCATGACGCGATAAACATTGAACAAGTTGAACGCGCTAATTTGCTGTGTGTTCAATCTATTTTATGTGCTACGGTCCTGACACACCTCCGCCCGCGTTTAGAGCGGCACTCAGGGAACAACTGGGGCATACCTCCAGCGATCCAGCGAGGGAATACCCAGTTAATCATTTTACGCCAGATTTACGGCAATAAATAAATAGAAATTGAAATTGAATTGAAAAATTCATTGCATTGGTACGAAAAAAAAAACCTCGGGAAATTTTGGGGATTCAAAATAACATATTTCATAGACAAAATAATAAATTATGCACACGCCAAATAGATTTTTAGCTTTAGGACTATACTTGGTATAACGGTTCGTATAATATACATTGTGTCTGTCGAACTTGGCTAAATTTTGCTGTTTAAAAAATGTATGAAAGCATTATAATAGCAAAGTTTGATAGTAAAAACATATTTTTGTGAAAAAACTGATTATTCGAGGGTGTATTGGTTAAACGAGGTAATTGATTAAACGTGTAGTAGCACAACGAAATTATAATGTTTTTGTCGTGGTTTTTTCTATATCCTTGATACTACGTCACCCATAGTGATAAATATTTGCCAATTATATCTAAATTTGATTCGATGTATTATGTTTAATTTTCTGTGAATTGATGTGGGTGATTGAAAATAAATGGTATAACTTGTATGTATTATGTTTTCTTACATATTTCCTCAAGTAACTTAGATTCTACTAAAATGCCATTTGCATTTTATTGGATTTATTTTGGCTTAAAGCTTCCTTGCATTTAATTAATTAAAAGCCTCACTTAATTACATAATGATTCAGATAGTTTACAATGTTTTCACTTAAAGTTAAATATTAAATCTCACACGCGCAACCTAACACATCAACATCCGCATGATATGTGGCACAGATAGAACAATTAGTAGGTACACACAAGTATAGCTATAACCATACTGTACACTATGGCGGTAAAATATTACTTACAACCTTATCAAATTAGAGGGTAGTTTAGTTAAATATGTATTACAAAAGAAATGCAGTGACATTAATATCGATATCAAAATATTACTCCTAATCTATCGTGTGAAAGTGTATGTACGGTTAGATATGTGTGTTACAAAGATACGTAAAAAGCTTCCATATAAGAGATCTCCCCCCAGCAAAATGCTGTCTGAAGCCCTTTCTTGCTTCCTTTTAACTCGTTTGTTTATAGACATAAAAATAAATAAAAAATACTTCACTTATCTCCAACAAATTAACAATAGATTAATAAAATAAACATATATATGTATATATTTATATCATGAGAGCGGATCGTCATCGACTGCAACGAGGTTCCAGCAAGTTATTACTGTGGCGCTATTTATAATTTGTATTGTTAAGCCCAGAATGGGGCATTAGCGATTTTTTCACTGAAATGCCCCTCCTCATATTTGAAGGTCTACCCCTATGTTAGAGGAAGATTAGTGATGCGACGAACGGAAAGCCTCGATATCGACATTTGAAACTTTCTTTCGTACCAAAGCCGCTCTCTTTCTCACTGTCGGTTAGTTACCCAACTGGGAGACCCGGCAACGCTATTTGTAGTTTACCTCATTGCCACGTGTAAGGCTGTTGACTACCTACGTACTCTACAATCTATATATTAAAATACAGTTCGAAGCGAAACAAAGCTTTATTCCTTCTAAAAAAATATATTAGTAGTTTTTTGTGTTCCGTTCTTTATAAAAATTTGTAGTCTTTTCGTTTTATTTTGTTTTGTTAGATTATTTTTTTTTTGTTAAGTATTTATTGTAATTTTCTTATTTTATCATGTAGGTATTTCTGTAGTTATTACAAAGCTAAGCTGAAAATCGGTGGCTGTCTGCATGCGTGTCAGCTAGCTTTATGCCGAGCTTTTTTGTCTATCCCACCAAAAACATAAATGTAGGCGCGGATGAAGCAAGGTAATGAACTAGTTTAAGACATTTTAGGGAAAAAAAATGCAATATTAGCACATATTTACCGAAAAACTTATTGCTACAAGCTCGACCGATAGAATTTGCATCTGGACGGCGATTCTCGCTAAATTTTTCAGACGCTTTGCTTTTCATACGCCTCTGTTTATCGCGTCATAAATACCGTGTGATGATAATTCTATTAACTGTAACTCCTTAAAAGACACGTAAAGCATGTTATGAATACGTACAACAGGTTTATATTTTAAAAGTTTGATACGTTTCTTCATTAAGAGCTAGTAAAAATCACCCGTTTTCGGGCTTCGCAAATTGTTGCATGTGCGAGAATCACCGTGCAGAGGATCAATATCGAACACTGAATCAATCACAGTAATCACGCTAACTAGGGTGATTGCGAGTCTTATCACACTAATATTATAAATGCGAAAATTTGTGTGAGGGTGTGTGTGTGTGCGTGTGTGTGTATGTTTTTTACTTCGGGGATTTAGGTCGCAACGATAGTTTTTATGTTTGTTTCCAGTTACTTGGTATTTAATTTTCATTTTCGAAAAATGGTTTTCATACTCCCAAAATGTTTTTGAACGACCTATCAAACGATACCCAACCCTATGGGATAGACGAGAAAAAAAAAATATCCCCCATTTAAGAGTATGGATGATGGATACCCTCAAAAAATTATTTTCATGATTTTATTTTACTGTTTTGTCGACGTGATTAATATGTATTATACCTATACCAAATTACAGCTTTCTAGTCGTCTTGTAATTTTACATATTTTTGACCCTTTGACCGTTCTCATAACTTTAAAACTTTTAGAGAAATCACAAGTTACACATTCGCTGAAAGCGCCTCCCTACCATCCCAGCAGCTTGATAAAACAGCAGCATATTTTATTTTTTGACACCACATAAATTTCAAATTGCTCTTTTTAAAAAAAATATTTTTCACGGAATCGTCGGTGGGCGAGTCCGACTTGCACTTGTCCAGTTTTTATTTCATTTACACCGGTATTTTTCTTTAAGAAAGTGGTGCCACAGTTTAAAAATCCATACAGTTGTCCAACGGAAGCGCTCAGACAGAGCAACTGTGCGGGACACTATAGTGTATTAATTTAAGTTCCAGTATCGTATTAGGGTAGCCTGCAAAGATAATTGACCTGTTTTATATAAGTACAATAATAATAATAAATAAATAAAAAATACTGACACTCGTAAAATTTTGTTAGTATTGTGATAGGAGTCAGTGATAGCCCGATGTTGGAGGAACCCCCCTCCCTCCCCCCGAGTACGTCTAGGTACACCGAGATGTGGGATTCAGACGTTAAATACCAGAATTCTCTGTTGAATGCGACCTACATAAAAGTGCTGCAGCCTAATGCATTCGCACTTCTACGCGAAATATCAGTCAACTCTAAGGCATTAAAGTATAAGTGTTACGTAACATTATCACAATCCAAATAAAAAGGATTAGTCAGATGGCTTGCTCAAATGAGAAAGTTTTACATAATATATCAGAATAAAAATTCTTTTTTTAGTAAAAAGGATTCAACCTCTATTTAAATATGGTCATAACAAATTCTTAGGCTATCCCTTCCGGGCGTATCTGCGGTGGATGCGCCCGGCGCGCTACGGATGCTTACGAGTTGAGCTCTGCCCTAGCGACACGTGCTTCTCCGCCCCTCAGTGAGAAGATCCGGGCACTGCGAAGAAGGCTGCATGTTGTTGGCTCTCAAGCTCAAGGTAAGTAATCCGCATTCATGCACATAGATCGATCGAGAATCCATGTTCGGGCGGACGGTGTTTCTTTCCAAGCGATAGCGCGAATGGCTCAATATATCAGTTTTTGGCTCAATAAAGTCAAAGAAACCGCATTTAAAATTTCATTCATGCATTTCAACGTACAAATGAAACGTACATTATACGGACACAATTTACTTGGTCATTCGTAACAGTATGGCGGTTCTTCAGGGGTCTTAGTACGCAATGACAAAAAGAAAAATGATGGTCATAGCGCTGGTGCCGGCGGCCCAATCGCGTTGGCGTTAGTCGAACTCGTCGGATAAATTACGAGTGTCAAACGATTTGTACCATAAAAATTTTAGTATTTTCCGATAGTCCATAAAAAACATGTAGGCGGCAGTGTCATGCCATACTTATCCGGTGTGACTTACAGCCCGCCATACAGACGCCAATACGTTAATTAAAAATAAAAAAATTCAACCATTTGTACTAGAATGAATAAATTCACAGGGCCTGCCACGGTATTGAGAAGATCTACCTTCTAACAAGGAGCAAGAAGGGAAAAGCTAAGGAAGAGAGATTAGAAAAAACATTGGAAGACCCTGTAAGTAACTTGTAATATATTAAATAAAATGGCTAATCGAAAATACTTTTTATTCTGATTCATCAGATAAACGATTTAGAAATAGGGATCCCAGCCGCTAAGAAAACACTTAACGAAAATTGGCCCGCTGAAATCTCTTTCATCTGTTGCAATTGCTCACACTTGCCTTACAAAATACAATAAAAGTTAAATAAAAGGCCACTCCTCGACTTCCTCCAAGCGTCCACCGGAAATCCATTCGCCTCGCAGCCTCCAGGCTCTAATTTCCACTTTTACAAAGTTATGTATTAAGCTGTACTCATGAAAACCAAATATGTTGAAAACTTAGTTTTTAGGTTTTTTAACATTGACGCGGAGCTTTAAAATGTTTAATTCTTCTTATTTTAACTATAATTAACAATACTCTATGTCACAGAGAAAGAAAATTACAGTTAAAATGTTCGGCGATCGTTGTGCGGAGAGAGTAAATGATAAATTGTTAATTTGTTTTCACTGATTTAATTGATACGAATGTACTCGACTGCTGTCCGATAGCACACTGAAGGACTGAGCCACGCGGCACATGCCGCTGTGACGTCAATGGTGTTCTGTGACAAGAATTGGCCTGAACAATACAAGATACAAGGTTTTTTTCCTAACACCTCGCCTGCTGTCACTCTCCCAGTTTCTGGGCGACAGCTCTGCATCCTAGTAGTAAGTAATCTGCAGTAATAGCCAAACGTAATCCATAGTAGTCAAAAGAATAAAAAACAGCCAACCCACATACAAGCGACCATTCTTAACATATGGTTACATGTACAAATATTAATGTAATACACTTTAAATTACATTATATTAATATAATTATATTAATTAAGCATTGTAATTATTAATTAAATTCACATGGACAAAGGTCATTCATATATCATTTGTTTTCTAAGGTCAAGCAGTTCTCTAGGAATATAGTCATTAATGATTATATAACATTTTACTAAAAATACTTATTAAATAAATATAAATTTTATCTAAGAAATTAAATCTAAAATAAATCTAATGATATCAAATAAATACATAAATACGCCCTAAAACATTAAACTTAATTAATTAATTACATTCGCCCAGGTGATACTGCTTGCAAAAGGCTATTAAAATGTATATAAGTATTTAAATTCAACTTCACAAAAATCAGTGATAATATCCCACCAAAAGCATAAATGTAAAGGGACCGATGTTTTAAAAGTTGGTCAGGGCCCTTCACGGATGGGGCCCTTACTACTGAACTCGGCAAGTTTACGACTATTCAACTCTATGTATGTTTCAACTCGATAGTTAGATTTGGATAAGTATTTACAGTTTTTTTAGGGGTGTTGATGGATTACAAAAAAATTGCCTATGCAATTGCTAAACAAAACTTGCAACTTTTTAACAACAATTTTTATTTGAACTTAGTGTTTAATGTTCATTACTGAATAGTAAGTGGGTAGGTAATTACTAATAGGTACATTTTTGTGTGAACTTAGGCCACTGAAAAAAGTTTGTCAGGAAACCGTATTACCAATTATGTTTAATAATGTTTACCTAAAAGCACATGAAAACGTCGAAAGGAAGCACCAATATCCGATAACATCGTTAGTACTCATTAGGATAGTAATTCACCTAAAAACTTAAATAAACATATTATAGTGACTGATTGCCGAAAATACAGGTGCTTGAACGAACTAGATAATGCAGTAAATAAGCCGGAAAATGTGGAAAAGTGATGGGACAGCACTGATTTAATTCTTTCATTTCCATGTTCTGTTTAGACCTCCAGGAATATTTATCTATATTTTTACCTTTGCATTACCTCCGAAAATGAGAAAGTTTGGGGGTCATATAATGTTCTTGCGAGTCTAGGAAACACGTGGAATAAGGAATTTTTCAAATAGTATATTTTTTTCATTACTAGTTTGGACGGCAACACTGTTAATTATAAAGTTTTTAATCTTCTTCACCTACATTAGAGATATTTTAGAGAGAACGCCACGAGAAATAACGCGCAGATTAAGGCATTTTCGTATTTATTGCTTGAAAATAAGTACCATGACAGGCACTGACCTCTGACAATACATATTACCCTAAAAATTGTCGCCAGACTAGTTACTCGTACCAAAACTTCAAACTACATCTGTAATTTTGCACTCATATACTCCTGGAATTCTCTACAACAAGCACCTGTACTTACAGTGGGTAAAGAATTCTCGGCAAAAATTCCACTGATACTATACAATTGTGTTATTATTAGATGAGGTTCATGTAGTCGTAAAAAATCTCTAAAAGCGATAGTTGAATATCATTTGCAGTTAACAATATACAAATTGTAATTGAAGTGCTTGTGGCAATCTCAACAAGGTCTCGAATATATTTTTTGTCGGAATTCGAATAACAAGTATGTCGGCGAGAGATGAACAACAAAATAAACCGTTATGCACATTGTGCCTCAGACGTGCTATCATCAGAATGAGTATTATATAGGTAGATATCGAGCCGCTTAAAAAACTCTTTATGAACTAATACAATTTATAAAACTGTTTTCGAAATTTTTTATGTCTATTAATTATTATCTAAATCTTATAATTATCTAAACAGCGAATAAACTTGACGAAATAATTTCCTTGACGAAAATCACCATGTATAACAACTTTTGCTATGGAAGCAACCCTCAAATCGATAGTACCAGGGAAACGAACATCAAATCACGAAAAAAAATTACTATTCTATAGAAAAGTTACCTACATACCTACCCGACCATAATGTATGAAAACAAGGTAATTGAACCTTGGTCCTGACCACTTATCACTATTGGTTTAGTGTGAAGAAAGTGCAGCACGTCAAAGTAAATTTTAATCATATTTGTGTGGACATGAATATAGCAGTGGGTGTATTTAAGTTTCCGAGAAATTACTGGTTTCAGGGGGCTCTACAGATGCGATAGCATTGTTAGCTTGGCTGAATAGGCGAAGCTAGGATCAGGAAACCTCGAGGTTACTATAACTTTCTCAAGCTACAAATGGAATGTTATTTGTGCAGTTACTGCAGTTTCTTTAACTGTAAATTTTTTAGAGTCATGTTTATATATTATGCTATAAATATATTATTTTTAGGGTTCCGTACCCAAAGGGTAACCAACGGGACACTATTACTAAGACTCCGCTGTCCGTCCGTCCGTCCGTCTGTCTGTCACCAGGCAGTTGTCATGTTAGACAGTTGACATTTTCACAGATGATGTATTTCTGTTGCCGCTATAACAACAAATACTAAAACCGGCCAAGTGCGAGTCGGACCTGCGCACTCCTATACAACAGACATGATTTTTTTGCCGTTTTTATTGATAATGGTACGGAACTCTTCGCACGCGAGTCCGACTCGCACTTGGCTAGTTTTTTAGTACCAATAAGTTGCGTTATATTTCTCACACACAAAAAAGTCTCAAGTAGTTATTTTAAAAACTGATCTATATATTTACGGAACCCCGTCAGAACCCCGGGTCAGTCTTGGCCACCTTAGCCACGTGATTGCTGAAGTAATAGTTTTATTTAGCAGCATGTGGGGTCCTAGTCACCATTATTCAAAACATGGTGTCAAGCACCCGTTCATTTATGCCCGTTCAAAGCGCGGCGCAACATCTTCTGATAAAAAAAAAGAAAGTATAAGAGGGTACTTGAGCTCGCACAGCTACTCAGCCTCACAGAATTGCTTAAATGTGCATTGCATGTGCTAATGTGTCATTTTTTGCGAAGTCACGAATACCAAGAGAGACGTGGGTAGACCTCTGCTGCGTTTCAAAGACTGCGTTAAGAGAAATATGGCAGGACTGCAGTTCATACATAGGTTTCTTAAGTAAGTATCGATATTTCATAAATTATTGTTTTTTGTTGGTGGGTCACTAGAAATCTGTTATTGAAAGATAAATAACAATACAAAATGACCCAAAAGCAGAACCTCCTTAAAGTTTTGCCCCAAAAAATTTCAAAAACTATTTTTACATTTGCTTGTGCCTGCAGAAGTCAAATCTCAACTCTCCTTATTGAGAAATTATAATTGGAACATAATATACATTCAGACAGACAGAAGACATGAATTCTAATAATGGTATTTTTGGCTTCAATACAAATAAACCATTTCATTAAAAATTTCGCAGACATTTTACTACTTTATTATTACAAACATATTATATTTCTACGCTGCCCGCATGCCACGAAAAAAGACATGATCATGCTAAGTTTCTTGCCCTTCTTCTTAGCAAGAAGTCTTTGGTTAAAACAGTTTCATACTTTTTTTTTCTAGACACAAGGGGTATCACTAAAAATCGTTTAATTTTATTAAGTCCATGTTAATATAAATAAAGCTTGTTTGTTTAAAAGTGAATTTCGTAATTTTAAATGAAAATACCTTGAAAAATGTTGTTTTTTTGTAGATATAAACATTTTAGTTTCGTTAGAACAACAATATAAGTACCAAAAGTAACAAAAACAATGGTAAAAGAAACAAATTACGTTTCTTACATAATTTATGTCAAAAATAAAACTATAAAATAGTAAGACTAACAAAAATAATACAAACAAATAAACTTTGGTTAACTTGATTGAATTGTTTATGCAAAAAATAAGAAAATATTAGTTATATGTATGGCAATAATTGAATGTAGCTACAAAAAAAGAAATGTCATTTTAAACAAATAATACGTTAACAAACAACAACAGACCTGTTCAGAACTATCAGGTCGTCAAACGCACTTATTCTTCTCGTTTGACGAATAGGGATCAATAGAACTCAAACATATTTTACTGGATGGGTTTTAACAATATCTAAATATTTGATTTTGGAAATTTTGCTAGCTATTTTAGTTTTTTTAATATATTAAAGCCCCGGTGAGAAAACTTTGTTTTGTGTCTCTTCAGTCTTCACTGATGTCGATGGAAAAGGCTCGAAGTGAGTTTTCCTCGCGTTACGACGAAATACGCTTTGTGAACTCCTTCCCAAGGACATACTTAAACGCGGTTTATTTGAATAAGTAAATACGATATTCTAACGTGGTGAGCCCTATCACCGTAGTACTTCGGGCACAATTACACGCTTTTTAAAGAATGCAGGTTTCGTCACGATGTTTTCCTTCACTGTTCAGCAAGTGGTAAGTATTAGGTAAGAACACAAATACTATACACATAAATTCTGAAATACTCATTGGTGAATGCCCGACCGGGGATCGAACCTGGGTCTCAAGATTGCTACCTATATTCAATTACTAGTGTTATTCGGTTTAACGACATTCTTTTTTCCGGAATAAAAAGTAGCCTATGTGTTAAGTTCGGGTATAAGCTATATCCATTCTAAATTTCATCCAAATCCGTTCATCCGTTTCAGCGTGAAAGAGTAACAAACATACACACACATACACACAAACTTTCGCCTTTATAATATTAGTGTGATAGTGTGATTATGGAAGATATAAACCTCCAACTTTAATAGCCCCTTGAAATATAAAGGGTTTCATATATTACAAGTATCAAGTTAAACTGGTCTCTTATAACTGCACGTTAAATAAGTTTATGTTGCGAATCGGCTGTGCACTCGGCAGGCGACGATATCGCGCATTTCGAAACAATTGCCTGCGCGGGCGCTGCGCAACGGACAACGTTTCACAAGACGCGGCCGCCGCTGTCGCAATGGATACCCAAATGTGACCCATACACGTATCGTTACGCGACCGCATCAACTGTCCTGAGCTCTTGACAAGATTAGGACTGTGGGTACCTGGACGCCGCGCCGCTCACGTCATACAAAGACGTTATATGTGCCTAGGCACTCAACTAATTATGGTAAAAATTCAGTCCTTACCAGACTTTCGAACACATATAACCAGTTATTTAATGACGTGGAGATTTTCTCCGCTTCAAAAGTTAGATTCAAATCTGAAATTAGATTGGCTCGAAAAAGTATACCTGATGATAATTCTTACTTGCCTGCCTTTATTATAATAAATAGCATTACGTTTGTAAGCCTTTAACAAAGAGTTTGAAACCTTTTCAAAAACAGTTTCAAGAAAAGATAAAGAAGTAGCAAAAGTTTTTCTATCTACCAGGTCTACCTTATTTAAATTATCAAAAGAATCACTAAAACGGTGAAGAGAAGCATCAAAAATTAACCAAACATTAGAAAATTAGGTGTGAACTCAGTAGCAAGATTCACACTATTGTTCAAAGCTAACTGAACATGAGAAAGACACTTTGACCAGGTACGATGATCATCGCGTACAAAACATGAAATACAAACTTCAATAGTTTTTATTCGTAATGTCTCGATCGTTTCCTACCGTAAGTGTGTTAGCGAGAGAATTACAAGATTTTTGCAAGATATTAAAATTAGATGAGCTCGTAATTATTAAATGCAAACGTTATGAAGAGTTAATAAATATTCTCTTAAAGGAAATTAAAAAGATAAATGATATACCGAAGTTAGACCAATTCTCACAAGATTTATTTTTATAACTGTGAGCTAAAAACTTTATAGACAGTCCGTCTTCACAATCACAAATTGGCGATGCTCCCGACAAAAACGAATGGCCTCGAATAAAGTTCAGACCCCGAAATAATAGTGAGACTCCGCAACAAAGACTGCAATAAACTTAGTTTTTCTTCAAACTGAAACGGCTTCAGCCGGCGCATCCGAAAACTTCGTTAACTTTTAATGAAATCAGTTTGAACTGTTTTTCAATGTAGCTGCAGTTCAATCGGTACGACACCGGGCTCAATCTTGGGACCCTGGTTCGAATCCTGCACGGTTAGGCATGAACTAATGAGTTTTTCGGAGTTTATCTGAGTTACCACTTGCAGAAAATCATACTCTTAAAAACGTTTATATGAGCCCGTACGGCAATAAAGCTAACCTCCTGTCCAGGGACTGATCAACCTCTAAATAAGGGTACCTTAAAATTTTCGGTATGACGTCATACCGTTTTTTTGCGATACCTTCGCGTTTTCAAATCGATTGCTGTTGACATCAGACCTTTATTTGACAAGATACGCCCAAAATCTAAGAAAAAGTTGCAAAATTTCACAAAAACTGCAATACAATTGTTGCAACAACAACAGTTTGGTCAATCAGCTGAGTCAGACCAAGATGAAGAGGAAGACAATTATGAAGGTGATTGATCCCTTTAAAATTGAACCTTATTTTGAAATAAAAATATATAACAAATAGCACAATTTTTATTCAAAAGTCCGTTTTTCCCCGTTTTCCTCTCTAAACTTTGAAAAGTAATTTTAAACAGCTAATTAAATTCAAATAATACATTTTGACACGCACTGGACTTGGACATGGCAAATAATAGGTTTTGTCCAGCTTTTTTGCTCAAATACCGCTCTGTGCGACGCTTCTACCGCAACGGCAGCAATGTGAATCATTTTTCCTAGCACCGAGTCTCAGATTGATGGCCAAAAAAAATGATGTCCTGTTCAAATGGGTCCCTAAATTTGTAGAAGGAACCAATATCCCGACTCCGGTTCCGCAGTTGCCAAAAGACGAGCTCACTCTGTAGGGTTTTGTGATTAGCCCAAAATAATAATAATAATAATAATAAAAGCTTTTTATTTGTCTCAAAAAACACAATAAATTTTATACACAATAATTTTATACATGAAAAGAGACAAATCGGTCTAAGACTCGGCTTATGACAGTCTGTTATTTAAACAAAAAGCCGCCGATTTTCAGCCTTAGCCTTTAATTAACAAGAAACACACAAAAAAGAAAGATAATAAATAAACAAATTAAAACACACAGAATTTAGAAAGCAAAAGTACCAAAATTATATAAAGTTAAACAAAGTTAAGACAGTTGACATTAAATTAAACAATTTATATTATTAGACACATTACTGAACCATAGGCCTACCACCAGCCAAGGACTGCAAAGAAAGCAGCCATCTGCGACATTTTTTTCTGAAGGTGACTAGTGTGTTAGCCGCGCAAACAGGTGGCGGTAACACGTTCCAGCATTTAGATGCTGCTATCTTAAAGCAGCCTCTGGTAGTGACAAGCGTGTGGTTGGGAATAATTAGTTGTGGCCGCCGAGCTCTAGAGGACCATACCAACTTTTCATGCAGGTACCCAGGGGTTTTACTATTTAATAAGTTGAACATTAGACACGCTAGTTTTAATACCCTGAAATTTGCCATGTTTAAAACCCCCCTTGCAATCAAATGAGGCGTAATGTGGTCCCTCCTAGGTATGGCATAGCAAAATCGCATGCACGCATTCTGGACGCGCTGAATAGCCTTAACAGTTTTTTTAAACAAAAAAAGGTTTAAAAGGTTTTTTTGAACCTGAACACAGAGCGGCTCGTCCCAAAGCCTCTGCGAAAACAAAATTATCGGGACACTTTGGCTTAGTCCAGCAACATCTACCCAGGCATTCCTGGCCTCGGCCAAACTATTATGGTTGAAGTTGTAGACCTCTGTGACATTCTCTCTCTTCTTCATGGGGTCCTTAACAATCCCTCTGCTCCCTGTTACTTGCGAGAACGATTTAATTTCCTTTCCGATCACGGTAGAGTGATGCGGCAATGCAATAACAAAACATTAGGTAATTGTTATTTTATTTTGAGGGTGTAATTGTTTTAAATGTACTTAGTGAATTGCGGTACCATGAAAACGGTTTTTTCTTATGAAATTTATCTATTAGATGATGTTGCGGGAGCTAGAAACTGGCGATAGTACTCGTCTTCACTGTATATTACATTTTCTTGACAGACACTCTTTCACGCTGAAATGGCTGGACGGATTTGGATGTAATTTAGAATGGATATACCTAATACCCTAACTTAATACATAGGCTACTTTTTATCCCGGAAAAAAGTATGTCGTTAAACCGAATAACACGCGGGCGGAGCCGCGGGCAAAAGCTAGTTAATAATAAAGTCTTCAGAAGATGTTCACCTACATCTTTTGGTGGAGGTTGGGGAGACATACTTAGTATGGTGAAGGGGATTTGGGATCGAAGATATATCGCAACACCTATCGATCAGGTGGAAGCCAGGAAGCGAGTAAGAGGTGGAGGATAAACAAGGTTAAAGAAAAGATTCTGAGATAACTAGGGCATGAAACCAAGGTCGTCCCCAATCCACTCGATTTCTTCTATTGGGGCTGTTTAAAGGATCGAGTGTACGCAAAACTCATTCACAATGAGCGAGAACTACGCGAACGAGTGACCCAAGCCGCCAGGAGCATATCGGCCGACACTCAGCGTACTTTTTGAACGGTCATCTAAACATCAACGTACCCAATTTTAGTTCTTATGAAGTGGCCATACTAATAGGTTTTAACATCATAATAGATTGTACTGCAGTTGGCTGTAACATAATGAGCGAAAAATTCCTACGTTTTGAGTTTTTCCAACTACATATCGTTACTAATATATAAAACCGGTCAAGTGCTAGTAGCACTCATGCCTGAGGGTTCCGTACCATTCAAATAAGTTAATAAGTAAAGTAAGTAGAGTAAAGTAAAGTAAAAATTTATTTGCATAAACATGCGTTGTAAGTACAGGTCTTATTGTATCTTAATATTAGAAACAGCACATTTTACCATATTATATAGTATGCAAATATTTATTCTTGACTCATTTAGTTTAAAGGAAGTCTAAATTTTATTTTGTTTTTATTTTCCAGTATGAGTTTGGCGATAGACAGACAGATATAGTCACATAGAGAATATCGTAATGTACGTCGGTCGGTCGGTCGGTCGGTCGTAGCACCGAATAAAACTTGCATAAAGAGAAGGGTCAGGTTCGTATCAGATGAACATGTGTGGTCTCTGTCTATCCCTCCCGGAGAAAGGCGTGAGTATATTATGTTATATATGTCTAACTACACATACAAAATAATATCTGTTCCGTGTAAAACGGTACAATAGTTTTTCTGATAAATAAAGTCTATATAACCTTAAATTATTTTTTTCTGCCAGGAAAACTATTACCTGGATGACTTTAGGATTCAGTACTTGAGTATTGTGAGCCTAGTAAGACTCATAAACAAGCAGATTGGTATTTACATAATTTCTTCTTTTGCTTGTAATTTGTATTGGATTTGCTGGCAAATGTTTAATAGTTTGAAGTAAGTCACTTGCAAATATAATATGTTATGGTATTTTCTAATGCTTTGATTGTAAATTATTTAAAATCAGCTTCAAGTTTGTGTAGATTTGAGAAAGAAATTTCGTTTTTTTGCAGTAAAAACAATACAGGACATATATTAAAGTCAGACGTCTTCCTTCGGTACATACGTTCAAAAAGATATAGCATTCGTATAGCGTGGGTAAAAGCAACATTTCAAAATTCATATGTCTTCTCAAGCAGACTATGTTTACGGGACCCGATTATTGTGTACGGTGTGCGCTTGGCAGACGTTTCTTTCTTTGTGTCTCAAATTCCTGTTGCTTATCTTTGTTTGTCTCTTAAGATTGATGAAAAGCCTCGCTCGATAAAACAAGCTGATTCAGACGGGTGTGTCTTATGGGACTCAGTCGCAAGTCTGATTTTATTTCTCACTTGAGGAATAACTTCTTGATCGAAGTAATATTACTTGCGGAATTGGAACAAAATATTGCGATTCCACGTATTAGATTCAGTTTTGCTTTCAGGGTTTCATAAAAAGTTAATGTTGTTACGTTTCTTTGAGTGGTCAATCCTGCAGAGTTACCTTAAAATATGGCCAGTTTACGTCATACTTAAAATGTATACAGGTAAATTCATATTGGAGACTCAGGAAGTGGTCCGGACCAAGATTAAATGACCCTTTATGTAAAATACGCAAAATAAGATTGAGACTTGTATACTAATTGAGCCGAGGTTGTTCTTGAACAAGTATAGGGACACAACAAAGTATTTTTCGAATGTCGCAAACAGGGTCATTGAACCTTGGTCCTGACACTTACCGAGTATCCAGTATAAATTTAGATTTTCGCATGAAAATGTTACCCGCCTCTTAAGGCGCAAAGCCAACCCACCGTTTTAGTACAAAATTTGATAACCCGTTTCTCTGTTGTTTGGGTTCCGTACCCAAAGGGTAACCAACGGGACCCTATTACTAAGAATCCGCTGTCCGTCCGTCTGTCCGTCTGTCTCATGAACCGTGATAGTTAGACAGTTGAAATTTTCACAGATGATGTATTTCTGTTGCCGATATAACAAAAAATACTAAAAAACAGAATAAAATAAATATTAAAGGGGGCTCCTATACAACGAACGTGATCTTTTGCCGTTTTTATAGATAATATGTACAAATTGGCGCTGAAAATTAATTCCAGTACAATATGTTTATAAATAAGATAAATCTACATACACTTATTAACCTAAAAGTATGCCTAACCTAACACCCTAAACACTAACATACCGTACTAAATTAGTACATATATATTTATATATATATATTTGACTACGATAAACTACATAAATACTTACAATATATACATATTTAGTAGCTAAGACTGCTGAGAGGACAAAAAGTGCTTCTTCAAGTTGAATTTGAAAGAAGCAATTGAGGGAAGACTTTTAAGAGAGAGTGGAAGATCGTTCCAAAGTCGAACAGCGTCAACTGTGAAAGACCTAGAGTAACGTTCAGTGTAATGAGTTGGGAAAGATAACATAAGATCATGACAGGACCGAAGATTCCTTTTGCTCATATCAGTGCGAAAATTGAACCTATCTTTTAGGTATTTGGGGGAAGAAGGAAAGACTGTGGAAAAGCTGGACTTGCCTCAAGTTACTTCATTTGAACCAGCTCTAATACTATCAAAGTACCAATTTGCCAGTCCTCATTCGTTTTTACTGGAACTTAGTGATTCATTCATTCCCTCTGCTCTTAATTATACAAGTGTCGTTCTTTAAAATTGCCTGAATATAGTTTTTATTAGAGTTTCTTTTTATTTTGTGCCTTTTCTGGTTGGCAAAAATAAATAATTACGTAAAAATCTCTGATCCTAATAAATATTACTAAAAAGGATTCAACACTTAGGCATAAATAAAGAGTATGAAATGTACCTTTTAAAATATAATCACTCATAAATACCTGCTTGCTTTATTAGCATTTAAATATGTAAAAAAAAAGTACAGAAAAAGAAATGGTTGTTTAAAAATTTTTTCAGAAGCAATATTTTGGCTTGATGATACTCTCCACAAAATACATTAACTTGACCCAAAATTAGGTACATGTCACTCATCCTACAGATTTAGGTCATTCTGCTAAACAGTTGACCTAGTTTGTAAAAAAAATGAATAATGTACACACAAACACAATACACATTGCAATACTAGCTCTTTTTAACCAACATGAAGTTAGCTACAAAAAATAAAAAAGCTGTAAAATGCTTTACATGTGGACTTTGTATTGACACAGGGGTAAGTAGAAATTTAAATAATATTCACAATCCAACCACCATACCTAACTGAAAATAAATTTGTTGAAACTTTCAAAGGTGATTTTTATTTTCAAGTCTAAGGTAATTAAATATAATACTAGCTCTTAGTTATAGCGTACCATATAATAAAAATTATAGTAAATATTGGGGAACAATCCTGCAGTTACTGGTGAAGTTTTAGATGATTAATCAGTGGGATGATTGATTCTTGATCAATTGAGTTACACAAGATTTCAGGCTTGATGGTGCCTCCTGCCCGAGTAATTTCTCTGAAATACAAGCCATGGGTGTATTTTATCAACGGAAAAAACTCCTTTGAATGGTCTGTTACCTTTTCGTGACAACGGGGTATCCTCTACTACGTATCTATTATTGTCTAATACTTCTACAATACGATAGGGCCCTCTCAATTTGGGTACCAACTTTCGACTACCATACATAATCATCGTGGTTATTTTTTCTGTCAATTTTGGCCTAGGCCAAACAAGTTTGTCCTAAAATGGGTTTGGCTGGTAAATATATTAAATATACTGTTCAAGTGCGAATAGGACTCGTACCATGAAGGTCTCCTATAAAGTTGTCACACTAGTAATAACCAAACTGACTTGACACTTACAATCTATTAAACTCCATGTATCAAATACGAGTATCTTTATTTGAAGCGTTTTGTGAAATTCCTCCAATTTATTTTGGCCGATTTGATCGAGGTACTGCGATTTCCATTCACATTAAAAACCAGATTTTATACTAAATTTAAATTTTTCATTTTTAATTTAATAAAACTCAGGAAATTTGAAAACTGCAAACATTTTGCTGTTATATACCAAATCTCAAATCACCCAAACAAATCCCTAGTTTGAGAAAAAAAACCTGCTGTAGCCTGTACCGACTATATAGACTGCTACCATTAAATGAAACTACATATTCTACCGAACCTACTGAACCAATTTTCCCAAGAATCATACCCGCGGACACCCTTAGTTTAGGAAATAATTAAGTTCCAAACAAAAATGCGTGAACCCTAACGCACCGACATAGGGGCGGGTTTAGAGACAGCGTCGTCCGTGAAACCTGAAGCTGATTCACGGACAACGCTCTCTCTAAGCCCGCCCGCATGTCAGTACGTTCAAAAAAATGGTTCAGTAGGGTCGGTAGAATATGTAGTTTCATTTAATGGTAGCAGCATTTTATTTTAATTTTTGGATTCTAAGACCCCCCATGAGAAAGCTATAGCTACGCCCATGTACAGACTGCATACTATCCGTTTCGGATGTTATTACGATAGGTCCATTGCCTATGTTTAGGTGGTAGAGCTGATGCCGGGCTCGACTGTGGAGGTACCACCATCTTACTCGCAAATCGAGTAAGACAACAGCTCTCAGGCAAACCAGGCGGCCCACCATTGCCTGGGACCGATGGATGGCGGTATATCCATCCACAATTGCCGGGCCTTATAAAAAACGGACTAGTGACGGGCAGCGGCGTCACTGGTGCAAGGGTTTCGGCACCGCGCTCACCAACCCGCCTGCCCAGCGTGTGTGAGTATGGGCATTTCTTCCAGGGGGACCGCCAAGAGTGGCGTAATCCTGGAAAGGCCTATGTCCAGCAGTGGACGAAACAGGCTGATGGATGGATGGATGGATTGCCTGTGTGCGTTAGCAACGTTAACGGAAGTGCGTGTGTGAGTGAGATGCACATAGTGAGCCAACGCACACAGGCATCAGATATGGCAAGGTCCTATCTGGAACGGATAGCACGTAATAATTTCGACAGCAAAATGGCGCCGCATACCTTGAGCAAGAAAACACTGGCGAATATGTCCTCCATCTTGAGCCAGTCCATTAACGTCATGGACGTGTCGGTCCAGATCCAGTCCATCAGGGTGCGCAGCTCGAACACGAACGGAACCGCCATGAAACTGCGAAACATATGCTTCTTATAGATATATATGTATGTATAAATAAATGTATCGTCACGACATGAATCCCCGAAGGGCTGTCAGAGGTGTTCCATTCCAAACTCAGCACATCCGCGTTTCACCGACGATTATTACGTCCCAACGTGATGGGTGGTGAGCTCTATTGCCGTTCTTCGGGCACAAATACACGCTTTTTAGGGCATGCAGATTTCCTCACGATATTTTCCTTCACCGTTCAGGAAGAGCAAAGAATATTTTGATACTTACTTTATTGTATAATGGTGTCGATTCGGTGTAACACGACTTAACTTATTTGACAGGTCTATATTTGTTGGCGCTTGGAACGGCGTGACGTACGTTACAGCTTTCGTATAGCTCCCATATTTTTATGGATTAAAAATTGAAAATGTCATCAAGTGAGCTTAAGGAGTTTAGTGAATACTTCACAAAAGTGGTTTCAACGTTGGAGCAAAAAATAGTATCACTAGAAGATGTGATTAAGCTACAATCTGGAAAAATAGACCAGTTGCTGGAATTGAGCAAGGTATGTCAGTGCGCTAATTGTTCGAATTTATCCAACAATTGTGAGGTAGTTGCTGATCGCAGCTGTGAGCAATCATTGCCCTTACCGGTGAAAACGTTACCAGTGGTGCCACCTGGAGGGAAGCAACAGCTACGCGTCGTGGTTGGCTCCGCTAACAACACTGTGGTGGGTGGCGGACCGGTTACGAGACGTACTAGACGTGCATACGCTCTTGCAGCCGTAGGCGCAGATGGGAATCTTCAACGCAAGCCTGCCGGGTCACCGACTTTGCAGAGTCCCCAACAGATGGCAGCACCGGTCCCGGCCAGAGACGATCTCGAAGTAACTAATGACTCCTCTATCACAGCCGGCAAACCCGTCACTATTGATTTAGAGGATGGTTGGACCAAAGTTCAGAATCGACGTAATCGTAGGTTTACCTCAAATGAAAAACCTATTAATGGAGCAGGTCTGGAGGATGATGTTCTGAAAACTGTTGATATCCTCAGATATATTCATGTATGGGGTCTTAAGACAAATATAACCGTGGAACAAGTAATAGATTTTCTTAGGAGAAAAAAAGAGTACGACGGATATGAGGTATATAAATTAAACATTCGAAGCACCAAATATTCTTCGTTCAAAGTAGGAGTCCCCGAAGACAGCTTTGAATTCTTTACGGATCCGGCTTCCTGGCCGCCCCGTCTAAGACTAAGCGTTTGGCAGAATTTTCGTAAATCTGAGTCCAGATAGTGTTTCGGCTATCTGTAGCACTGCCAAGGTAATTAGTTTTTTATACCAGAATGTTGGAGGCACGAAAAGTAAAGTAAGAGAAGTGGAATTCGGTATAAGATCGAGTGGGGCTGATTTGATCGCAATAACTGAGACTTGGCTGGCGGACTCCGTGTTCGACGCGGAGCTGTGCCCGCCCGACTACTGCTTGCTGCGGCGTGACCGCGCCGACGGCCGCGACGGAGGCGGCGTGTTGCTGGCCGCGCGACGACCGCTTACACTGCGTGCGTGCCCGGTTAATGATTTGCCAATCCAGGACATAAAGGACGAATTCATTTGTGCATTTGTTTCGTACCGTGACGTTAGATTTCTCTGTTGTGTTGTTTATTTACCTCCGCACTGTGAGGACTCTCTCTATTTTAGCTTTTTTAATTATATTGAAAGTTTATATGATATTTTTTAATTGAAAATACTTATTTTAGGTGATTTTAATTTGTATTCCGCAAGTAAGACTGTACGTGATTTGATCACTATGAGTACTTCACCACACGTGTTGGATTGCACCAACATAATACAGTAGAGAACGGTTTGGGGCGTTACTTGGATCTCGTGCTCAGCGACATGGATGAGGGTAGTGTAAACGTGCGCGCGGCTGTGGCGGGCGTCGTGCCCCCCACCCCGCGTGGCGAACGTGAGCATCCGCCGCTCTGGATCGACGTGACGTTGGCGCGCCCGCGGCGTCCGGTCCCGGTCGCCCGCGGGGATGCTAGTGACGGGAACGACTGGAACTTTAGAAAAGCTGACTTTCATCAACTTTACTCTAGGTTGCAGTCTATTGACTGGTCACCAATTTACGAGCTTAGTGACGTCAATAGTGCAGTTGCGTTTTTTTACGAGAGAGTTGAACAATCTATGGATGGCTGTGTTCCTAAGAAAAAGTACATTATTGCCGACGACAAGTATTCGTATCCAGTTTGGTACACTGCAGAGATTATTCGTGACATAAAGTCAAAATTTTATTATTTAAAACTTTATAAATCTCACAAGAGTATACATTTTTTTAAATCTTTTTGTATTATAGAAAATTAGTTAAGTCAAAAATTAAGGTAGCCTTTCATTTGTATTTAAATAAAATGGAAAAAAATATAAATAATAATCCAAATGAGTTTTGGACCTATATAAAAAACAAACGTGCTAGCAATGGAGAGAGTGATTTTGATGACCCCCCTACCGTAGTTACAGAAAACTTTGCTAACCATTTCAAAGGTGTATTTTTAGATAATGTCCCTAAACTCTCGGTCCAGGAGACTCTAACATCTGAGTCAGGTGGTAACCAGGCGGCTCGGGTGCACATCGGCGAAATTAGTCAGACGGAGCTGCTGATGGCGCTAAAGCGGTTAAAGCCCAAATTCTCATGCGGCCCAGATGGCTATCCGTCTTACGTTTTGAGAGATTGTCGTGAGGTGCTGTGTGCCCCGCTACTATTTATATACAATACAATCATAGCGCGTTGTACTTACCCTTCCTCCTGGAAGTTAACGAGGGTCATTCCGGTATTTAAATCGGGATCAAAGTCCGTAGTTGGTGATTACAGACCAATCGCTGTACTATCGCCATACGCAAAAGTATTCGAATCAATTCTTTACCGTCGTATACTAAACCAGGTATCACCTTGGTTGTGTGACGCTCAGCATGGTTTTTTGCCAGGTCGGTCTACAACAACTAATTTATTGTCCTTCGTCCAGCATGCTTCTACTGAAGTTGATAATAAAAAACAAGTTGATGTAGCCTACTTTGACTTCCGCAAGGCCTTCGATCGCGTCGACAATGATGTGTTGCTCCGCAAAATGGCTGCTATTGGCTTTACACCACAACTACTGCATCTTTTTGCCAGTTATCTCTCGGACAGGATGCAGTATGTTCAATATGGCGGTTGCATTTCAAAGCGTTATTACACTCGGTCAGGAATAAGTCAGGGAAGCAATTTGGGTCCGCTGGAATTTTTAATATTTATTAATGATCTCCCTAACTTGATATCTGACGACTTTATGATATTAATTTTTGCTGACGATGTTAAATTGGTTGCTTCACTAAATACCAAAGAAGAATGCCGGCGTTTTCAGCAGGAAATTGACGCTGTGTACTCGTGGAGTGTCGAAAACCGCTTAGAGCTGAACGTCGATAAGTCGTTTGTATTTACTTTCCACCGAAAACGTGATCCTCTTCATCATCCTTATGAGCTCGCTGGTTCACCACTACCACGTGCGCTAGATTTTGTTAAGGACCTTGGGGTGTTATTTACTGCCGACTTGAAGTACTCCTACTATATTGATGAGTTGAGTAAGAAAGCGAGGAAGGCACTTGGATGGGTATTAAGGGTATCTATGGATTTTAAAGACCCTTGTACGCTTAGTACATTGTTTAATGCTTACGTCAGGAGTAGACTAGAGTTCAATTCGATTATCTGGGCTCCATACGAAGCTAAACATGTACTTACCATCGAAAAAGTCCAGAAACTATTCCTTCGTAATATTTATAAACGAAGCTTTAAGTATTATCCTTTCTTATACCCAACAATGTTTTTGTTGGGCATGTTAGGGTATAACAGCTTAGAGTTAAGAAGGGGCTCCACAATGACTATGTTTGTGGTAAAAATTCTTAGGGGTTTGATTCATGTTCCGTCGTTGCTGGCACTGATATGTCTGTGGGTGCCGGTTCGGTACGAGCGCGCGCGCAGTCACAGACTGTTCGAGCTTCCGGGGGCTCGCTTCAACCTCGCAGCTAAGGCCCCTCTCAGCCGCGTGCTTCGCTTGCTCAACGGTATAGCCAGAGATCAACCAGAGGTGGATATTTTTTCTGCATCCCTAGTCCACATCCACACACGTGTGGTGAAGTACTTAGAGGAGTGATTGTCTACTTTTTAGTATATTTTAAGTGTACATGTACATTTTTAGCTAATATATCTGTATATATATTTTTTTCTCAGGTTAAATAAATTTGTTAATAATTTGTCTACCATGTTATACGCATTGGATTTGTGTCTGTAATGTATTTCGCGTGTGTGTTAAATAAATAAATAATTTTAAGCGGCCTGTCCTTGTCTATTCAGAAAGAAAGAGAACGAATGTGCATGCCTTTAATTAAGAAAACAAATAGCTATTTTCCTCTTAAGATTATTCTATTTATGTAATTTTATTGTATTTCTTGTTAGTGTTCCTAAATAATAATAAATAAATAAATGCTTCATTAAGTTTAGTCCTGTCAAATAAGTTAAGTCGTGTTACACCGAATCGACATCAATGTAATGACTCACCCTCTGAACAGAGTCATATTGAGGAACCGGTAGCTCTCGCACAGGAAGTTGCCGATGATGCGTCGCGGGTACCCGCAGCGGATCTGATACGCGCTCAGCAGAAGGTACACGCACTTCATCATGTACCACATCGGGGGCGGCTGCAGAGCGTTGAATGTTCTGATACTTACTGCATTGTACAATGTAGTGTACTCACCCTCTGAACAGAGTCATATTGAGGAACCACTTTATTTTATGATGAACAGTTTTGTTATGTATGAAAGAGCATCACGTCAAAACTAGTGGAAGGATTTTAATGAAAATTTCATGTTTTATAGCGTAGTGTCCTAGAAGCGCTGCAAATCATCACAATATCTTATTGACAACAAAAGTTATCGCTTGGACTACAATTTTATTGAAACTCTTACTGGGCAAGGGTCAAGTAAAATGGTTATTATACTAGTATTGTTCATCCATGATTATACTGATGCTTTGTCACTTCGGAGAGAAGGCAGGAGCGATCTATGGTTTTTTAAAGTGGAATAGAAAATGTTGAATATGTTGGGGATCAGACAAAATTAATGTGAAAATAGTGGTAAGAAACCGCCTAAGTGCGAGTCGGACTCGCGCACGAAGGGTTCCGTACCATTATCTTAAAAAACGGCAAAAAAAATCATGTCTTTTGTATGGGAGTGCACAGGTCCGACTCGCACTTGGCCCGTTTTAGTGTTTGGTGTTATAGCGGCAACAAAATTACATCATCTGTGAAAATTTCAACTGTCTAACTACATATGAGTACATCATGAGATACAGCCTGGTGACAGACGGACGGACGGACAGCAGAGTCTTAGTTAAAGGGTCCCGTTGGTGACCCTTTGGATACGGAACCCTAAAAAATCATGTGGTCCTAGTAACTCAAAGCACAAATTAGTCATTAATGTGTATATTTAAAAATAAGTGTCAAAATAATGGAAATGTAAGAAAATTCAAAAAATCATATCTGGAAATCTATCGAGTTTCGTGACGCGGAAATTCGCGTATAGCCTTCATAAACAAAGATCTACATGCTAAAAAAACGTGAACCTTTAAATCGACGGTTTATATTGTACAGCTGAGCCAACAAAGTTGTTAGATGGTTCAGTAGATTGATCACCCAGTTAGCAAGTGGTCTCGGGTTTGAATCCCAGTTCCGAGCTCCTCACATACAGATCAACTTTTCCGAGTTTCTATACCGCAATTGAAGCAATGTTAATTTTATTCATCCATCATTCAAAATCTTTACTTTCAACATTCCAGATCACAAACTTTATCTATTTAACTCTCAGTCTAACCTTCTGCGGGCTTGTCTAACCTACTTCCTAAATACCTTTGAAGGGAGAAGTGAACGAATAATGTGATATTTCACTTCTTCTTTCTTTTCTTAGATAATTCAAGCATATTCCAATATAAATACTAGTCTTGTTGCATTTGAACTTGGATTAAAGAATGTATTTATTTTCATCCGCTCTGAAGTTTCTCTGTACGGCTTCTGACTTCTCCGATAGTATAACATTAACATTGTAAATTGTAACTGGACAATATTTATGATCCTGTTATGTTGGAGACGTAAAGTTTATATTCCTAGTGAGGAGGAAGGGTTTAGCTGATTTTGACGTCAAGATCAATTATTGGGAAGTGGAGTTATGGTGGGGTTGTTAGGTTTTGTTTGTGGGTTCATTTGTCAGGGGAGTCTTCTTCTGGTCTACTGTTCTAGCTCGACTTACCTGGCTAGAGACACACAGCTGAGCTTCCATAACCTTTTTACGATCTGTTGTAAAATAAAGTTCACGGATGTGATCCAGAAACATTTGAATAGTGATTAGAATGTTGTAAACTGTATACAGCTTCCGTCGGTGTATTTAGCTTTTGACACTTACCCACTATTTTAAAATAAGCGTACATATTCCTTTACTATATCAAAAAAGCGATGTCCTTCATTTGTTGTAAAGGTAATAAATAGGGAAATTCGCCAAAAAATATACATTTCGGAAAATCTGAGTTGCGATCTTTCAGCTTGATGCCCTCGATATCAGTCACTTACCTGCTAAAAGTCAGTTTTCTCGAGATTATAGTAGTAGGTAACTACTGAACCTACGATATTTTAAGTTTAAGAGGATATGTCACGCTTGCAAAGGTCACTGTTACTCCATGCGGAACGCCCCGCAGAGCAAAATGTCGGTTTTAAATTAATATAAAATGAACTGAAATAGCTATCAAAATTTCCAACCAAAAAAATTTAGATATGAACTAAATAAACCATAAATAAAAATAATGCCTAACTATCCGCACCATTCGATTAGTATTGCTAAGAAGAAGGGCAAGAAACTTAGCAAATATTCAAACAAACTTCAGGTCTGTATGTCATTCCTATTTGTCATACTATGAAAAAAAGTGTAGAAGAAGACCTCATTTTAATAATTATTTCTATCGAGCGAAAGTTATCCCTCCTTGTCTTTCCCCTCCTTCTTACCGGCCCGGTCAGCAGCTGGAGCAGCGAAGCGGCACAAGCAGTGGATGGACCCCAGATTTTGGACTTCTGGAGGTACCGTGACGCAGATTTGGACTTTCAATAATTCACTGGATTTCTAGTAACGCCACTATAGCCTACTTATAATACTTTTTCATAGTTCTGCGATTGATATTATTCATTGTAATGGTTTTAAAAAGGGTTGTTACTATAAAATATGTTTTCTATTTATAGATGTCCAAGTTGTGGATATAAGTGGAAGGACGGCGACGACGGTCGAACGCCAGTTTAACTTTCACTCCCAAAGTCCCACGTTCTTTGGTCATTTTTCAGGTTACTTATATATACAGAGTGTAATCGAGGCGATTATTCCTAAATACTAAATGTATGGGAGTGTTTAATCTCAACATTTCGGATACTTCTCGTTTGATTTTCAAAAAGTTATTGATGTCATTTTACTGAGTAGATAACGTACTTTCGATATCAGTTTAAACATTTTTGATATCTGTAATAGTTACGGAATAATCGCCTGGTCACACTTAACGATTACACTCGGTATTGTATATTAGACGTAAGATATTCGGTGTACAGGACTAATATGATTTTTACACTGTGCTAATCAAAGATGTAAGGTTGTATTGTATCTTTACGTCGTCGCCAAGATGTCGAGTTCTTATTGTTCAACGAAATAGATACTACTAGGTAACTAGGTTATTTGATAACGAACGTGGGTTTACGAAGTCTGATTATGATGTTTTATATTTGATGAATCACTGTTTATCATATCTCGTAGTAAACCTTGCCATTACCCACGCAATGCGCAGTTACGAAAATTAGCCGAGCCATTTACTAAAGTGTAAGCCCAGTAGCCCTAGCTCTAACCGTTCCTAAGATATAGCCATCTGACTATTTTGACCTAAAATGACCCAATTTTTTTTTCATATTCAGGTAGATCTCGTCGAGCCCTTTTGGCTACGAAACCGACTGGAAGAAATTTCTTGAGCAATAAGGTTGCCTTCTGTTGTATTCTGTGTTTTTATTTTCATTTTCTGTGCAATAATAAATTTAATTTCAATAAAGTGTTCATTCATTAATTCCAACATAGAGCAAAACAGTCAGGTACAGACTAGAGGTACAAACAAGGACGTGCCATTTCAACTTGGTACGGACGATTAGCGAGATATTTGCAATTTAAATGAAACCGCCACTAGCGAAGTACTGCCCTCGTTGAGTCAACATTTTTGGGTAATTTGGTGTGTTTTTATCACTTTCTTACCACCAAGGAACCGTTTATACATATATATTTGAATTTTCTTAAAAAGCTGTGTGTGATTGGGAAAAAATAACTCTATTGAATGGTACGAGCTTGTGAAAAATAAATGTATTTTAGGAGTGCCTCCTCCGCAGACGCTGCCGCCGTCTCGGCTTGTGACGAGGTCACCTGTAAGTGGGACGGAGCAACTGTGTCAACACAAGTCGCGTCCCACACCAGGGACCTCCCGTTCTTCCAGGGTATCAACAACATCCCGTCGGGTCTCCTACCATCGTCACGTGACAGGTCTTCGGTTCTAAATTATAAAATGAAGTACATATGCCATTTTGTGTTAATTTTAATCCAATAAATATTCTTAGAATAAAATACCAACACACTACACAATGTGTACTATGTACAGTATGATTATTTTTTTGTCTACCACTTAAAGGTATGTTTCTGTAGGACATTATGGATAACTGTATTTTCGTAAAGAGGTAAAAACAAAAAATACGCAGACCATACGCAAACTTTCCCATTTATTTATGGAATTAGTTATCTACTCATATTGCTTAGGATTAAACCGAAACATCGTAAACTTATTTGATTTTTTTCAAACAGTTTAATACCCTATAAATAAATAAATACTGGGTTCAGTACTAGGCGGAATACCTAGTTTCGAAATGTGCAAATGTTACTAGGTTTAGTTTGTGTAAGTACCAACTCGTATGAGTTAAGTACTCGATGACAGGCGGGGCCTAGTACGTGACGATGTAGGTAGCTTAGGTACTCCTTTTTAGGGTTCCGTAGTCCGACAAGGAACCCTTATAGTTTCGCCACGTCGTCGTCATGTCCGTCTGTCCGCGGCTTAGCTCAAGGACTATTAGTCTGTGTAGGACAGTTAATATACTCTTTGCTATTAGTAGTTTAGTACTAGAAAGCTGTATGTAATTTGGCATGAGTATACATATTAATCACGTCGACAAAAGAGTAAAATAAAATCAGTTTTTTTTTATGGTAGAATTAATGGAATTAGTTGGACTTCGAATTATAATTTTTCCAATTCATCATGTTCCTTCAACATTTTTCTAGTTTTGTTAGTAGCAGAAATATAATATAAATGATGGGAGAAAAATGCAATAAAAACATAAGATGATATGGAGTGAAGGATCATTATTTGCTTGTACTCTGAACGAGTTTACACAGGCAGCTTTAAAATTGTAGTATCATAGTTTTAGTGAGATATTAGTTATCTAAGTTTGTGGTTTCACTGTAGTGTTGCATTAGGACTTAATATTAAACGAAAGAAATAAATATTATAATATCTTATAATAGTATTGTAATATTAAATATTATAAAATTAATGTATTGGGAACAATTAAATTAAGAATAAACGTGAACGTTTATGCAATAAAAAGTCTCCATTATGTCACATTAATACGTAAGGAAGGTAATGTGAATCATCTCTGGTTGCGGAGATTATGCATAAACCGCTTGCGTTATTATCGGGCTCAATCAAAGCACGCTAATTGTGAGAAAGCTTCAAGAATAGGGGCCCGGAACGAAAGTGAGATCTCACAATAGGTACCTGGAGCGTCTGCTTCCACTAGGTACAGTTGTGCTGCTTCTCGAAGCCTCATGGCTTCTTTAAGGTCCGGCGCTCCTTGGATAAAGTCCTGCTTTCACGCTTTTCTATCTCTCCCTAATCAACTGGCGTACATGCAAAAGTAATCATTTATTCTGATTTTATTTTCAACAATTTTGCGTAGTGCTGTAAATCTATAAATTGTATTGGAAAACACTCGGGACGAGAAATATCAGCACTTTCGCACGTGTATCAAACGACGTTTCTAATTACCTTCAGTTTGGGACCATTCGTTTCTCGTATCTTTTCATAGCGATCTTCATGGGTTTGGTCCCAAAATCCGCCTGAACTTTTATATAACCAGTATTTCTGAAACAAAAATGCAAGGGTTGTGTCCGAAGTCAGAGCAGAGGTATCCCTGTAAACCAATAAAACGTAAACACTTACCACTTGCTAAACGGTGAAAGAAAACATCGTGAGGAAACCTGCATGCCCCAAAAGCGTGTATTTGTGCCCGAAGTACGGCGATAGGGCTCACCACCCGTCACGTTGGGACGTAATAATCGTCGGTGGTGTCTTTAATTGAAGATGTTCAGATGACCTCAACGTTCGTTCGTGAGATTGGTGAAGAAACTCAAAACGTTCCTTGAGGTAAGAAGGAGAAGAAGGATTGAAAAGAACATAGTACAGGAGGGAAATGATATGAACATTCCGACGTGAGCGAATAGGGAATAATTATATCCCTAGTTAGGTTAGAAGTTAGGTATGGCGAGTGACCGCCAAAGCTAACCTTCGTGGTTATTTTTTTATGACAATCCAGAAATCCCATAAGATGTATGATAAAATTTAAGCTTTCGACGCGATCTTAAAGGATTTCTGGGTTTTCATAAAAAAAAACCTTCTACCCTAACCTACCAACCGGCTCTCTTCTGCGCTAATGGCTTGCCACCAATGCCATCAACCAATTAGAGAACAGTGTATTATGTTTATAACTATTTAACTAGATTAGTTCAGTCCGAAATATATCTTGAACAATAATGTCTTGTTCCTTTTTGTTATATATGTTATAAAATGCAAAATATAAGCTTATAAAAGTGTAAATATTATTTATTATAAAAAAAATGTGGATAACAATTGTCGTATTACAAACAAAGATGCTTAAAATATTATTTTCTTTCTTTCTTTCTTTCTATATAGTCAAACAACCAATAATGCATACACATTTAACATTGACCAGTAAAATTTAACATCGAGCTGCTAATTTGGCATTACTAAGCACATTCTTGTTTAGCTACGGCGTAGCAAGTCATCCCACTTTGTAGACCCGCTACGCCGTAGGCCACTCGCTAATACATGTCAAGGGCTACGTATGTGGGGGGGACAATTGGGTCAACTGACATATTTTTCCTCATGACATAAATTCCTGCTGTCTTGTATTTTATCTCTTAATTTAAATACTACTAATAATACTAGTATAAGCCTTTGTAAACAAAATTATTAAATAAATAGGAAAATTATAAAAAAGACATGATCTCGCAAAGTTGTTTGGCAGAGAATTAGAGAATCATGTATACATAAAATCAAATGACTTATGATTGCCTGCGATTGATTGAAGGCATTGTATTGTTTTTAAATTATTATTATTGAACATTATATTAAATAGTTTGATGATGGGCAGTGGTTTTACTGGTGTAAAGGTTATGGAATTTTGTTTATTATTGTGTTTATATTTAGTGTTTGCAAGTATACGTATAGTCTGAGAAGATTGCTTAGATTGGGTAAAAGCTGGGTTGGTTTGTGTCAATTCGAAGTAATATATGAAAGATTTTCAAGTCTTATTAAAATTAACTTTAAAGCGTCCGCACCACATTCATAAAGTGCGAGAACAATACCTTGTTGATTTCCCACGATGCAAATGTTTCAGTTTCCTGTGCCATATTTCCTTAATACGATCATTTATTTTATTAAATACCTACCTTTATGAAAGTTATGTTAAAGAAGATAAACAGCTCGAGAGTGATAAAACTCCAGAGGAATATATATCAATATATAATATTATAAAAGGTGACTTTAATTTATGCAGCCAAATTATTACTGAAGAATCGGTAAATGCACAACAAGGTAACAAGGTTCGATAACCCTTTGTGTGAAATTCGTCATTATTCTTTTCGTGTATCTTGCTATTA
Source organism: Ypsolopha scabrella (assembly GCA_910592155.1). Lineage (NCBI taxonomy): Eukaryota > Metazoa > Arthropoda > Insecta > Lepidoptera > Ypsolophidae > Ypsolopha > Ypsolopha scabrella. Next base: position 15,777,672 of record OU342985.1, read on the forward strand.
GGTGTGTGGGGTAGTATTGAGTAATTAAACGTATAGCGGTTAAAATTAGCACGCTAATTGTTTTTCACGAATAGCGCGCGCTAAAGAGGATTGCGTTTAGAGCTATTTTTAACGAGGTTCGACATCGCGCGTTTTTCTTAGCAGAAATTTAAATTTTCAAATCAAATTGAAATTAGGCGAAAATATGGCGCCAGCATAGCTGATAGTTAATATCATATTAATTACCCTATGTCTCTATCCAGTGTGATTTATTTGATGAATGATCGACAGTATCTATACTAATAATAAAGTAGTAAAAAAGTCGTGTCTTTACATCGAATATTTTCGCAAAATTATCTTGGATTGTACTGAGGCCAAAACCACCGCTTTTAGAATTTTTATGTCTGTCTGTATTTATGTATGTACTAGCTTTTGCCCGCGGCTCCGCCCGCGTGTTATTCGGTTAAACGACATGCTTTTTTCCGGGATAAAAAGTAGCCTATGTGTTAAGTTAGGGTATAAGCTATATCGCAAAAATAAATGTTCAGTTAAATTATTCGATAAGTTGGAAACGAAAGTTAAACTGGAATTATCTGTTTCCCCTGAAGATTTTATGGTTGTAAGTTGATGTCGGAAGTGATGGATGGATGCTCAGTCGACGCCTACTGTTGGAGCAGCGGCATGATCATCTTCGCAGATTGCGGGGAGGTCCTATATTCTCCCTAGGGATGTATGTATGTATGTCAACCTAAATGTAAGGGGTATTTCGTTACCTACCTACTTCCTAAGTTATTTGCTGTATAGAAACATTCTAGGGTCTAGAGTTCTCTGTAGGACAAGTGAACAGGAAAGTACTCATAGGCTTCATATAGCAAGGTTAGGCAACAATCATAAACCTTCAGGTAATATATTTCTCCTAACAGGATACCCTGCTGAAACAGTGATATCCTCCAGCCTACCTACTTACCTACCTACCTACCTATCTGCCCAGATTCATAACAGACATAATGAAAGATTAGTTCCCGCCGCTACGGGCCTTGTATGACTAGGCTAACGCATTGTAATATTCCATCGAGCCTTTCCTACAGGTCACACTTACGGTGGTCGGTCAGCGATGCGAGGTCCTGACTAGGCCATATCATGTGATTAGAACAGAACAAACAGAAAACACAAATAACACACTAAATACTGTATCAACAAGGGCATATTCAGCTGTAGGTACCTAATCGTCGCAGATAGAACTTTTCAAAAAATTTCATTATGGAGCCAACCCCGAAATCGTAAAAAAATATCAGCTGTTTTATAGAAAAGTTAAATACTTACTCGACCCAAATGTATGAAACAGCTGATTTTTTTCCACGATTTCAGGATTAGCATCATAGTAACAGTTGTTCATATGGACGAGTAATATCAGTTCACCAATCATCACTCTTGCACCTCTAAAATGGCCGACTTGGGTGAATCATAAAATGATTTGAAAGTAGAATAGAGATAGAATTTATTGACCCGTGCAAAAGAGACGGCAATAGAACAGAATCATAATATGATTCATCCAAGGCAAACACAATGTAACTCATATAATAATTTTTGCCACTTATTTATATTACTATCTGTATTTATTTTGCCCTTTTAAAATTTCTTGACAAATCCCAATTCTTCCTGATTTCCTGACAGAGGTCCAAAATTCCTGACTGGCAGGAAAATTCCTGTCATCAGATAATTCTACTCGTATCTGACTCTTTTACTAACAACATACAAAATAACGTACTAACTGCATCCCAAAGAGGTAGCCAGAGGTGAATGTAAGCCTTCTGCCGTACTTCGGGCACAAAGGGTCCATTTCGATGTAGACCGAACAAGAATATGCCCCATTCTATTTGTTAAGAGCATATGTAGATTGCTTTGCTTGTATTGCTTGCTTGTTGCATGTTTTATGCGGGCGGGCGGGCGGTGCACGAGTCTGCATTTTGAATAGCACGACAAGAATTGTTTAGCGGAATATTGCAAATTATATTCATATATCCTTTACTTAGTGATGGACTTCCGCAAGGTAACGCCTATTTCAATTAATCATCTTAGGTCAGCAAGCATAGCTGAACAGGCGAAATTGTATGTTAAACTTACCAAATTACACAGAGTAGCCGCACAGAATGTTTGGTTTAATCAACAATGCAAGAAAAATCAAGTTATCCCCAACTACATAAAACTTAATATTCGTTGTAACACACACACTAGGTCTTCATTTTTAGCTATTAGAAGAGCACAATTGGCTTGGTTGAATGAAGAAATAAGGTATTGGTTTTCGGTAAGAAATAACCTTAAAACTCATCTCAAAGTTCTCCATACTGAATTAACTTTTTCTTTACACAGCACTGAATTTGACAGCTTGGATAGAAAGGCTAGAGATTTGGCATCGAAGGTTGTGCACGAGAAGTATCTCATTCAGAAAAGTAAGTAAGATAGATTAATACAGTGTAATAACGATTTTAGTCGACAGCCCGTGCAAAATTCATCAACTTCTTCATTCTACCCTCGAGTAAAAAATTTAACTAATGTTGTTTTTCCTAATATTGAGATGTATCTTTTAGAAAAGGGTTTAAAATATAATATTCCTTCTAGTTTGTCCCAAAATTCAATAGAAAATTTAGCTGTTGATGCTGAGATTACTGCAATTGTTTCTAAGCAAATCAGGGTGTTTATTTCGTCGTTTGCCCACTTTCTGTTGATCAAGTTTCTTATTTGTTTTTTGTCTTTCCTATTACTTCGTTATTTTATGAAAAAGCATTTTTATTTGTAATGAATATTTTACTTTACTTGTCCAACCTCTTACTTAGCTAAGTGACTTTTGACAATATTTTCTTTGTAATATAATTATCTAAAAGGTATTTTCTTAAACTTCCTGTTGTTTTTTACCGAGAATTTCTAAAATAACAATTAAAACAACTGCTATCGCAACAGAAACAGCCTTGAAGTTTTAGGGTACCTTCGGAATCTCATAAAAGCCACGTAACTACTCAGTCCCCACTTAAGGGACCTTCTGTCTTAAGTTATTACATAATTTGCTAACCTAACTAAAGCACTGGACCGAAATTGCAAAATATTTTAGTTTTTCCTTGATCTATACACTAAACACTAATTGTATTCCAAATTTGATGCTTCTATGTCTGCTAGCAGAATATAATCCTCAGTTAGGTTAGTCAGCAATTTTTTCCCTCTGTCAGGGAATCAGGAAAAGTTCAGTGTCAGGGAGTTTTAAAATAGAATGAAAAACGTTAAATTTTTAAAAATGAACATATCAAAGGTATCTTTTATGCAGCCAAATTCGTACTTGTAAAAATGCGAAGGAATTTCTAAATTGCTGCATTACTTAATAATTTCGAGGTAAGCCTACGACTCAAACTCATATTTTCCTTGTGGATAATGTGAAACATTTTTTAAAATGAGCCATAAAGCGAGGGCTTACCTAGCAACCTGGGAACGCAGGAGCAAATTTAATAAAGAAAGTGTATATCGTAAATAAAATTTTAAAGCACTGCCGTCTTGTAATAGTTTCTTAGCCCGGGCCGTTAAATTGAAAATTTTATGTGATTCCAATTAGTGTAGGTACCTATAGAAACATTGACTTGTGATCTTGTATTGTTTTTGGTGGCATCTCATTTCTTTTCATAGATAGTCTTACCCTTGGGGATTCATGTCATGACAATATTTGTATGTTTAAGGCAAGGTTATCCAGAGAAAACTGTGCTGCTCCAACGCTTTCATTTTACACATGTTTATCCCACTCAGCGGAAGCGGGCCGCTCAGAAAACTCGTGACTTGGTTTGTTCGTAGTTTTCTTCTTGGGTAAGGTTGAGGACATGACGATTGAGTCGTCCAACGACATCTCTTCACCATGATGATAATAGAGAAAACCGCATCCAAATCCGTTTAGTGGAGAACTTTAAACAGGCAGACAGACAAAAAGTCAGAAAATGTAGTTTTAGTTTTGGAACAATAATGCTAATAAAGTAATAACTCACGTCGTTTAAAATTTTGAAAAAATATTCAGTGTTCAGGCACTACTTTTTTACTACTTTTTATTATTATCAGTATAAATATATTCCAAGATCCACCAAGCGCCAACAAACGACCGATCAACATTTTTACAAAAAGATTCCAAAACGAAACAACGCAGTTCAAAACAAACAATCCTATTTCCCAAATTCCGTACTATTTGCCCACAGTATTATACCATACTTCAGCCCAGCGTAGGCGTAGCCGTAGTAGGCAGTTATCGCAGTCGCCGAGTCAGTTGACTTTTTTATTTCGCGTAGTGCGTATTTAATTTAGTTCATTTTTTCATGAATTTTTTCCAATATGGGCTTTCCAGTTAATGTATGTAGGTATCAATTTCAATCCCCAAAAGTCTGAAAGTTTTTGCAACTTCTATGACACAGCCATTATAGTCAAGCTTTAGGTTTAATTGATTTTTTTTGGTAAGGGTGGAAAGGAATAATTTTGGTTTTATTGAGTTTAATTTCAAGATTGTGATTTTTAGCGAGATTGTGGCAATCACTTTGTGTTACTAGCTCATTGCAAGATGTTACTTGAAAATTGTCATTATACCACTTGACCTTCGATCCTGACCTGGCATCATCACCATAGAATTCCTCGACGGATGACAGCACATAACTCGAGATTGTGGCAATCACTTTGTGTTACTAGCTCATTGCAAGATGTTACTTGAAAATCTTGAAAATCCTGGCCTGGCATGAATGCATTATTGGCTGGTAGTTCTATCTCCCTAATTTGATTATTTTGTACTATGTAGCGGTTTCTCCCGGTAATTTCAATTTTTTTGGCTTTATTAATTTCCACAAGGTTTTATTTCACCAAAGCTCGTTTCGGGGAACTACTTGCAGACTTCTGTGGAGCGAGGGTCAACGTAGCTTGTCTGTATGCAAAAACATATTTTTAAATAATCTGATTTTACATACGATTTAGGTTTTTTTTTTGGTATTTACAGCTAAATTTACAACTATGTGATGTCTTTTTTTTTGAAGATACTGTAATATCACAAAAAAATGTTTTATGTACTTGCAGAAATTGTTCTTAGGTCTGAAATGTCTAAATGGTAACCCACACGTCCAGTTTACTTTGAATTGCAAATTATGTAACGATGGAGGTGTCCTTGAGATTCTATATTTGACGTAACCTACCTACTTATAGTCAACTTTAAGTGCAAATTGTTGCTAAGATATCGGTAAATGTAGTGAATGATAGGTAGTGAGTTTGTTTTGTTGACTAATCTAGATTTTTAGTCACGAAACTTGATCTTTTCTATGCAAAAGTATTGCTAAGAAGAAGGGCAAGAAACATAGCAAACATGAATTTTTTCATTTGTAACATAAAGTTCATCTATACACACATACCTCAGGAGTCTCGGTTGGTGCCCCATACTAAAAAATAAATATTATTATACAATGATGCTGAACGAAAGAGTGTTGCATCGGTGCCACAATAAGCTAGGCCACAGAAAAAGTACGTAACCATGTCATCGTCGCCCCGTTTACGCTCTTAACTCATTGGAATAAGAGCGAAAATCTTCAAATACGCTTGGTGCAGAGACCAATGTGAAGATAGACAATTAAGGTAGCATTTGGAATTCACGACAAAGTTAGAAGTTATTTCTGTATTGGACGCTTATGGTCTCATATTAAAACCACTTGAAAATAGTAAACACAAATAGAAAACGCATACTTTTTTTTGTGTAAAGAAATTACTTGTGTTTGGTTCTTTTAAATTAAATGTCGAAAAAGTCAGCCCGCCACTCTCGCTTTAAAAATGCAATTAGTCGACATCTAGTTTGACGTGTCAGAAAGAAAAACACAGTAAGAATATTAATTTACTGGCAAGACTTGCTTGAGAAGTATTTTAAAACCGGTCAATTGCGAGTAGAACTCACGCCAGCGGGTTCCGTACCAAGTGGACATCGGGTCTGTGCTCAAAAGTGTCCGAACCAAAAGAGAGTCATCCCATTCCAACTTACATGCGGTGTAACACGTCCGAGAGACCTATTCATAAGTACCTAGAGTACTTACACGATATACAATTACACCCACACATACACAAACATAAAGTTCACGTGAGTTTTGAGGTCCTAATACGTAATATACGTAGAGTTGGAGCAATTAGTCCCCAAATTGTTTATTTGTAAAATAGATACATAAAGTATACGTTTTACATGTCAAATCTAATCTGTATAAAAATAATATTTTATGATGAAACAAATATGATACGGGAAATATATAAAAAACTATATTTAAGTTGGGCTACTAAAGTTATACACATGCATAAATTAAAGACTTATTAAGAGTCTCTGAGCTAAGCCGCGGACTGACGGACAGACAGACGGGCGGACATGGGTTAAAAGGATTCCTTGTTGACTACGGAACCCTAATAAAATGCAGCTTATAAAGCAGACAAATATAATACATGTACTTCGCTGTAAGGACATAAACATTAAAGACTCGCCCTCGCGGGGACACTCGCGACGTCGTCGTCGCTCTCTTCTAACAGAAATTTTACTTCAACAGTAAAAATATCCACCTTTAATATCGTGGACAGAGCTTTCTTCTTCATACACTTTTAACGTTTTATAGTAAAAGTTTTACAAACTTAATTACGTTAACGTATTTATCGCTATAATCGAATGTAATCAAAATGTAAGGCATAAAATAACATAACTTTAATGTGAGAACCCCACTATTAGTTTAGTAATCAATTTCTGCTAATTGCTATAAAACGCAATTTTTGCATACTTTTTACTTAAAAGTAAGGAAATCAATATTATCTGGTGCATTTTGCACCGGGATTCGGTTTTACCACCGTAAGAGCTAAAACAAATATCGTTAGAAAAATGCAACTTTTTCAAGGTTTCGAATGTTGATGTAGTTTTTTTTTCTCCATCACTATGTATTTGCGGTATCTTGTTACTCGATGATGTAACTTTGCCTACGGTCAGTGCTCCCATCAAGACGAAAAATTAGTGAAGAACGTTGTATGTAAATTATTGCACTTATGACTGAAGGCGCCTCCATTAGCCTCGGCACCCAATTTGATTTAAAAAATCGAAAATCCTGCACTGCCTTTGTACTGAACTCAGCCCCATTTTCACATTTATGTTTTTAGTGGGATATCATAGATCTTTGTAAAGTTTTATTTAAAAACGTACATATGTGTACGACGTGTGTCATACGGACGGACAACGGAGTCCCATCATAATGGTTCCTTTTTTACCCTTTAGGTATGGAACCCTAATAAAATTGTTTTACAATAAATTGAATGTTTGTAAAATTGTAAGTAGCTCGATACTATTGACTTCACCCTTCATCAGTAGGTATGTTGCCAATTGAGTCGGCATTCGTCCTTCTAGGGCAGCCCGGTCAAGATTTACCTTTCACTTGCGCACCATAAATTAATTCAGCTCAGTCTTTATCCAACGTCACACAAACATTAAGGCCGATTCTGAAGGCTTTAATTTTAGTTTTAGTTCTGTCAAAACGTAGATTTTTCCAAAGTTATTTAGTTTCTGTTCCTAACGTTTAAGGGCTATTTCGCAATGAAGCAAATTAAGTTTTGACAGCACTAAAACCGAAATTAAAGCCTTCAGAATCTGCTCAATTATCCCGATAAAAAGTTTAAAAACTAAGCAAATTTTGTAAAAAGTATTCCTAAATTATACAATCTATCAACAACATCATACGTATGAAAGACATGTACTTGATGTTCCACCTTTACACAGATTAGAAAGAAATCCAATGAATGATTGAAAAGAAGACGTTCTGTGTTTTTCCAACCAAATTTACCGTACTAACCTAAAAAAGATTACATCGCTTAAATTTTAACAAATGAAATGAATAAAATAATTTTGTTCATATGCCGTTCATCGCTCACGCATTCCCTAAATTTTTGACATCGCGAACCGAAAAGTAAGCGACCTTATAAAAAAATATATTCCGTAATAATATATATATTATAAAAAATAATTCCGTATGCACCATGAGAGCTCAAACATTACAGATCAGTCATTGCCCACATTGCAATCATTTATTTTCTGGGTTGTCTATTCACACGCGATTGAAAGTGTGACGGTAACATTAAAAGAAGAGTGAATGCGGGAAACAATGTGAACGGGGCTCTGCACTCCTTTACGGGCAGCCAAAGTGTGACTTCAAAGGCACGATTGGCGGTTCATAATGGAGTGTTGGCTCATACGCTTAATGTATGGTTGTGAATGTTGGATGTGGCAAGATGAGCATCGCAGTAGAGTGAATGCAGTGGAAATGCATTCCTTACGGAGTATGTGTGGTTTGACATTGAATGATAGAGCGAAAAATATCGACATAAGGGATCGTTGAATGAAGATGTAGTGACTAGAATAGAAAAAGGAATGCCTAGGTGGTTTGGGCATATAGAGAGGATGAATGAAAGTAGAGTGGTGAAAGGAATTTATGTTGCACAAGTGGAAGGTAAAGCTCGACCGGGCTGCCCTAGAAGGACGTATGCCGACCAAATAGGCGATATACTGAAAAAGGGCAAAGTGAAAAGTACCCGGAATAGAAGAGCCTGTATGACTAGGTTAATGGATGTAGAAGAAGCAAAATTGGTGTGTCAGGATCGTAGCAGATGGAAATCTCTCTGCCTACCCCTCTGGGAGACAGGCGTGAGTATCGGACGGATCTGAGCTGTCACTGAAATAGTCGAACATGGTCACAGTTAAAAAGGTACTCAGGTATACTGTCACTATGTCTGTCAAGAGTGGTCAAGTGTGAAAGAATATTTTCTTTGTTTATATCACAGGTCAATCCGACTTGATCGTAGTATAAATGTTCATTTTTTTACACTTTTTTAGTTCAACGCCTGAAGGGTGCCAAACGGGACCGTCTTAGTAAACCTCCGCTATCCGTCCGTTCATCTGTCACAGAGGTCTACAGCTTCAGCCGTAATAGGTAGCCACTTGAAATTTTCACAGAATACGTGTTACTATGGTTTACAGCTTCTATCACAATAAACAATTTAAAACAAATTTGACCCACATTTTCTCCATACAAAAAGCCTCGAAAAGGTAGCATTTTTTTTATGTCATTACCTAAACAACATCAAACATCATCCAGGTTAATTACAATACTGGTGAGATCTTAGTTATTTTGATCCAACAAATTTCAATTAATATGCGTATCCAAAAAAAACTATTTAAGAAGCAACTCCCTGCTGCCTGTTCCAGCCCTTATCATCTATGTGACAATCAACCTGGGATATATTTGTCGTGACGATACGTTTTTTTTGTTGACTTAAATATAAAGTATTTTTGGCATACTTCCATTTGTACACACAATATATGTGTTCCATGTCAACCGTAATTTAAAGGCAGGCAAATAAAAATAAAGGTTTTGTCATGTCGCATTTTTGGGGTTCCATTCTAAAACAGGAATCCTTTCACCGTAGCTGTTGTCATTTTGGTCACCTTGAAAACTTTATATGTACGACATAAATCCAAGGGATGTTAGAGATATTATACTCGTACACGCACTTTTCATATACGAATAGTCCGGTCCAAATTAACACGTTGGGGGTAGCCTTCTACGCCGGAAATTAGGCAAATTAGAATAATACATACTTCCACGTTGACGGAATCCGTTCTCTGATGTCTGTGACGAACTTGTCACATGTTTATGGGTCTTCATTATAGCAGAAGACTTATTTTTTGTGTCGTCTTTCATTTCCCCGGCTTTCCTGTTTCCTTGGATTATCAGATGAGGGTATTTCATTACTAACCTTTAGGGGATCTACCTTCTGAATATGTTTTGATTCTAGAGATGTTTTATACATATACATAGAATAGTACATTTTGATGCACTTTCGCACGTGCATCAAATGACGTTTTTTGATACACTTGTGAAAGATTACATGAAACAATAAAATAAAAGCAAATCAAAACAGATATAATTCGACAGAAGAAAACGCAGTGTTTGGTACTACAAAGACTAATGTCTCTTTCTACAATATTTTTAATAATAAGTTCTAAGATAGAATATAAATTATCACGTCTAAAATCGTTTTGAATTTTCAAAACATCTTTTTACAATATAACATTATAAGGTGACTTTAATTTATGCAGCCAAACTCACACTGGGGGCTTTTTAAATGACCAGTAACACGGATCAATGGCCCTTTTTGTGAAATTCGTAAATTATTCTTTTCGTGTTCCTTACAAACGCGTTCCCATATGGGACGTCAAGATTTTATTTTGCGAAATTGGCAAAAGGTATTATCGCTCCGTGTTACTAATCACTTACCAAGCCTCCAGTATGAGTTTGGCGGTATAACTTAAAGTCACCTTATATAATTTATGTATTTAAGAATAATAATATAAACAGTTTAAAAATACTTATCTCAATACTCAACAGTTTTAGTGTAGCCGATTACTTCCAGAAATACTAACGCAATGACAATTAAAACAAGGTTTCTAGACTGCTTACTAAATGATGTCGCCGGTTTCCCCTAGATGGCGTTAGTAGTTAAAAAAAACACTAGTGCGAAATATGTAATTTTACGCACGCTAAACAGGCACGTAGCCTATCATATTTTGAGCAGGTGTATTAAAAAGAGATATTTTTGTTTTATTATTTGCAAATATAGCTTCGATGTAAATTGGTTAAGAAAGTTACCTGAAGTAAAATAGAAAGTTTAAAAGACAAGCAATTAATTATGGCAAAGTTACCAATCTAGACGGTTGTTTTCTCATCCTCGCCCGTGAAAAGTTCTTGGTTAAATGTTTGTATATACTTATGGTAATTAAAAGTTCCCAATTTTAAACAAGTCTCGGTTAAAAGTTTGATGTTTGAAGGATCGTGGTTATTATAGGTTTCTACAATGATACTTAGTTTTATTTTGAGCTTCCGTGTTCATGGTGACAACGGTTTCGCCGATATATTGGAGGTTCAAAATAGCAATGAATATCACGGTAAACACCCGTTAAAACTTATAATTATATCACAGTTGCTTTTTGTTTCTTGTATATGTCGCAGGATTTCAGAACTCTATCGGGACTTGTATTTCTAATAAAAAGATTGGGGTCAGGACTTCGTGACGGTTTTGTGTAGGAAAATGGTTGATTTACGTGGGTGCCGTTTTGAGAAGCAATAATATGGGTTTTTGTGGGTGGAGACATCTGATCTTCTTTTAAAATTCTAACTATATGACCAACTGTGTGACCGCGAGTCAATGGAGGTTTATCAGGTGGTTGTTGACTACTGTGGATCATATCTTTGCTTCCATATATGTTTTCTTCGATCTTTTTTATGCTATCTTTGATTCTCTCTTTGATTTCGATAGGATTTATGTCTTTACCTCTGACTGTATCAATTTCATCAACTAACAGTGTCTTTTTGACTTCAGAATTGTGAATAGTAATCTTTTAAAAACTAAAAGCATACTCTTTTTTGACATAGCTTTTACCAACAAAACACTTATATATAATTTTAACACCTTCTATATTTTTAATTAGGGCATGCAAAACATAAATAGTTATATTTCATCCATCTCATTAGGCTCATCCAAACACGTCTGTTTGTCTGAAAGTCATTACGAAAAAAAAAATATACCTTGAATTTTCACAAAAAATTCCATCATTTTTCTAAGCTATGGCTAAGCAGCTCACCGGCCTCCCCACACACCTAATTGCACCCCGCAACCCGCACCCCTCATCCGAGTGGCCATCGACCGTGAGGGTGGATATAGCTTATACCCTAACTTAACACACAGGCTACTTTTTATCCCAGAAAAATGCATGGTTCCTATAGGATAGATTATTATCATTGAAAATTCAGGTGTCTAATTAGCGCGGTCCTTCTCGTTTGTCGTGAAATAAGACAAGGCTTTGTTATTTCATACATCAGGTGTTTAATTAGCGCAGTCAATAATCGTTTGTGGTGAATTAAGACAAGGCTGTGTTATCTCATTACACTTCACACCAATATTATAAATGCAAAAGTTTGTGTGTGTGTGTGTGTGTATGTTTTTTACTCTTTCACCCTGAAACGGCTGGACGGATTTTGATGAAATTTAGAATGGTTATAGCTTATACCTCAACTTAACACTTACTTATTATCCCAGAAAAAAGCATGTTGTTAAATCGAATAACATGCGGATGGAGTCGCAAAGCTAGTTAATAATAAATGCATAGAGTCAACGCGTGGCAATTTTAGCTCAGTGAACTTCTGGCTCTTCTAAATATAAATATTGCTTGTTTCCAAACAAATATATACTAGAGATTAGTTTAGGAATTAACAAATATGTTCCAAGCATAAGCCAGCCAAAACAACCCGTTTTTGTACGTTTCTGTACTGTGAAACCTAAATGTAGCTTATTTTTTGTATAGAAACTTGCCATGCTATTTAATCCTTATGTTTGGTCTGACAAAAATGTACACTTTAAAGCTTAATATTTCGCCAACGTATCTCTAAATATAAAAATGGTTTCCACACACCCATAATGTTTTTGAACGGCCTATACGGCCAACGATACCCCACACTAAGGGATAGACGAGAAAAAAAATACCCATACCAAATTACAGCTTTCTGGTACTATTAGTCTCTGAGCTAAGCCGTGGACAGACGGACACGGCATTACCCCATGAAACGATACCATATTGAAGCCTGGTGTGTGCATATGCATAATAGGCGGTCATAGCAATCTTTAGATTAGTACATTTTTTTAGTTCGTACAATGCATAAGTAAATCTAGAAAGTTTTGTTTTTATCCTTTCCAAGTGACGTTTCCAATTTATGCCGAATACGGAGTCTTGCTTGCGTCTTTTTATTTAAATTTATTCAGTAGTTATAGTTATGTTCCTCGTGTTTTATAGTTAAATAGAATAGAATAAATAAATTATTCCATGTAAACCTAACTTTATCTAAACTCTTAACCTGTTTATTAAAGCCACACGATGAGACACACACACACACACTCACACACATATACATGCACACTAATCACTCGACACGATAACTTAAATTTATTAAAATTAGGTTGACATCATAAATATAAAAAAATATGTGAGTTGTCCGTTTTTTTAAATATTTACTTAAATTAAACTATTACCCCGCGTAACTACTTTGTTGTTAAATTATCGCAGTTTTCATTAGATTTGAAAATTTTCATTAAAAATGAAAAATCTTTAAATGTAGATATGACTGCAAAACAAAAATCTATTAATATCCAATCTATGTACATCCTTGACCCTATTATTAACACTTACGATGAGACTAACAATGATTTTTTTCTTTTCATTATCACTGAAATATAAGTAATGCAGAGGCACAATAAACAAAAGTCAAAGCTGATAGATTTAATGTTAGGGCCCAAATTCAATGAACTTTCGCGATTGCTTTACATTTTGCCCATGGCTCCGTTCGCTGAATACAATCTCTGGCCTCCGCCACTTTTTCTCTAAATCGTTTCACCAAAATGATGACTACTCAGCTTTCTTTAGGCACTTCGCAGCTAAAACCTTAAAACTTATCTAAAAAAACCCGTTAGGTAACAATGGCAACTGCATCATAATCTATTGAGTAATTCTCAAGGTTTAAACTTTTATATTTTTTTATGCCTTTACTTGAGTAGTTATGTATATGATTTTGTATCATATGTTTTATTTTGAAAAAAAGGAATGTTTGCTAAGTTTCTTGCCCTTCTTCTTAGCAATACTAATCGAATGGTGCGGATGGTAAGGCATTATGTATATATAATATTTTTATTCCTAGATTCCTCTATTTTATGGAGGTGTATATTTTATTTCCCGTATTATTATATTTTTTTTTATATTCTAAAGATATATTATATTGTTATAATTAACTTTGACTTGTAGAAAGTATACTTTAAGTATCTATTTTGCAAAAATAAATATTTTGATTTGATTTGATTAAGTAACAAATGCTAAACACCCTAATCCCTTAATTCCTAAATAATGTCCCTTGGTAACAATAGAAACTGCATTCGAAGAAGATCGAATCATTCCGAAACTATCGCATAGAATAAATATTAATTAAACAGAGTGGTTTAATGGGTACTCATTGTAAACTAGTTTAAAGTTACCTCACAAAATTACTTAAAGCTTTAGTTCCCAGTCAGTCAACAAAATGAACTAACATATTTAATATCATATTTTAAACATATTATAATTATTTAATTAAGTGAAGAGGATTGTAGTGTATGTAGTAGATTTAGCAATGTAGGATGAGCCTCGAGTGAGGGAAATCGGTTACATTCAGTTCCCAATAAATGGTGCTTTCATTTGGTAATTCGTCTTTGTCGTGTCTTCCATATCCGCCTTCCATTTTGTGAACTCTGAAACAGAATTCAAAACAGAAACTGATAAACTATTACAAAAATTTATTTCTGCATTTGTAACATTTATCCATCGCAAGAATATACGATACAACATACAAACATACACGCACGCCTGTCTCCCAGGGGAGGCAGAGACTACAGATTTACATTTGCTACGATCCTGACACACCCCTTTTACCTCTTCTTCATCCATCTAGTCTTACAAGCTCTTCTATGCCGGGTACTTTTTCTTTGCCCTTCTTCAGTATTTTATTTATTTTCTTATTTTTTTATTTTATTTTGTATGTCGCCTATTTTGTCGGCATACGTCCAGGGCGGCTATTCTCGCAAACTTTTTCACACGCTTTGCTTTTCATACGTCTCTGTTTATCACGTCATAAACGCCGTGCAATGATAAATCTATAAACTACATAGGTAACACTAAAAGTTTCCGGAACTGGCCACTTACATAAACAATATTTAAAAATTTATTGCAACATTTGAAAATAGAACTCTTTGGCTGTAGAATGCAGTTTGTTTCATCTGACTGTCTTTTGTTTTTACCTTGTGGCGCCATTTAAAAAATTGTGTGTCTGCATCAACATGGATTCAATTACCTATCTAATTTGTGTTGCTTTTTGAGGGGAGAATGGAGGAATATTGGCTATAAGGTGTAGCAGATGCAGAAGAAAGAAACTAAACAGTTAAAACCAGCATATCCACCCAAAGTTTAAAACTGTGTTTGCGAACTGATTTTTACAATGCTTCTTCCAGGAGACAAGTTGTACCCCGCTGCTGCCTTAGCTGATGACCCCGGAACCTGAATTGTATGAAACAAGGTGAATGTGATGTTCAGACCTCTTAAAAATAAACTGCGATGTTGCACATTACGCCAAGAAATTAGTGGCTCCTAGGATTTGGATTCACTGGTTCCCTGGCTATGAACCTTATGCAGTGACGTCACAGCTTAAAATAAGCCTCATTCATAGAGCCGAATCTTCAAGCTTTGTTTTCTAGCAACGGAAAATAGATTCTTGTAATTGTGAAGGAGCAAACTCTTTAAAAAAGCTGTACCACCTACCTACCTAGTCCTTAAACAACGGCTACAATTTTTTCAGTCTGCTGTGTGTACCCAGTGCTACATTTCCCTTGATCACTGGACAGATGAATTTGGTTTAGCAAGACACAACCAGAGAGACCAGCAAACCAAGGTAAAATCATTAGATGTCAAAGGAAATAGGATTGCTCATCTATATACTAAAAATCTCCTCGTTCCATCAAAATCTTTCTTTTATCACTTTTTCTGTAATTAAAGCCAATTTTTCTTAATACTCTCCTTATGGAAGTCGTGCTGCCATGAAATAATCCGGCTTCTCGTAAAGTATGCATTAATTCAGGGAGAGTTGGAAGTTGGTTCCTGCTGTAGTAACCATAAATATGGTTTCTAATGGCATCAGCATCGAAACTGTCCAGTTGTGTAACGATTGGCCTCTTAATCCTCTTCTTTGACGGCGATTTTAATATGTTCTCTTCAGTGGTTTCTTTTCCAAATTTTTCCTTGCTAATACGAGAGACCGTTTTTCGGCTGAGACCAAGAGCAGCAGATACTACAACACAGGTATGTAAAATGTAATGCAATTCTTAAAAAGGTTGTAAAAACATCTACTTGACAAATATTAAAATTATTTTTTTATAAAAATCTTGAAAAATGTTTAAAAATAAGATTGATTGCAAGATTATCTAAGGATACGTTCGTACTAAAGGTGACGTCACAGTTCGTGAACAGTACAATACACATTGTAGGGTGTATCCCTTGGGTTGATAAATGATAATACTAGATGTCCACTATCTGAATATATTGATAACTGATAGTTAACGGTAAGTTGAGAGCGCGTTCGCCGTGGTGAAATAGGTGTGTCAGGATCGCAACAGATGGAAATCTGTAGTCTCTGCCAACCCCTCTGGGAGACAGGCGTGAGTATATGTTAAACTTATAACCAATAAAATACGCATATGAGAGATGAAATTAAAGTGACGTCACCGACGATGTTTACGTCCCACTGTGATAGGAAGGGGGAGCCTTATCGCCGTATTTCGGGCACAAATGCATGCTTTTTTGGGTTTACAAGTTTACCATATAGTGTTTTCCTTCAAAAGACAAGTAAAAATGGAGGCCGCGTAGAGCAAGGCTGACTTCGTGCCCGCTGGAAAGATGACCTGAACTGACCTGTACCATAAGGATTAATCTCAGGTTGTAGGGTGGCGGCTCGATATAGAGGACGGAGGACTGCCAAGAGTTGCGAAATTTGGGAATTTGGTCCGACCCTGGTCAACACATAGGCTGCAAGGAGTGTTCATAATATAACGTCCAAGTTGAAAACGGGGCAAAGATTGAATAAAGGCAGACGGAGCCGCGGACAAAGGCCAGTAAAGAATATACTAATAATAAAGCGGTGAAAAGGTCATGTCCGCACCCTCAAGGCCGCCCTAATGTGTCATGAGGAGAAGTGGTACAAAGCGCTGCCCGTGGTACTTCTCGGCATGCGTGCTGCCCTTAAAGAAGATCTGCAATGTTCCACAGCTGAGCTCGTTTACGGGGAACCCCTGCGCTTGCCCGGCGAATTTATTGACCTTGATAAACCGTGTTTTAGGCACAAATACAGACCTACAGCTTAAGCGTGCATTCCGAACAACGCAGACCGAACACAAATGACCCCACGGGATTTGAACCCACTACCTTAGGACTAGTGGTCGAGACGTTCGAACCACAGAGGCAAATATTAATACTCGCAGTAGCACAAGAAATGGCATGATAATACCGAAACATAAAACTATAGAGTTCAAAGGTTGGTTTAAATATCCCATCCATCCATCAGCCTGTTTCGTCCACTGCTGGACATAGGCCTTTCCAGGATTTCGCCACTCTTGGCGGTCCTCCTGGAAGAAATGCCCATACTCACACACGCTGGGCAGGCGGGTTGGTGAGCGCGGTGCCGAAACCCTTGCACCAGTGACGCCGCTGCCCGTCACCAGCCTAATTTATATAAGGCCCGGCAATTGGGGATGGATATACCGACATGATTTTATGTGTCGGTGCAGCGAATGGTAGTTTGCGATTAGCTCGCAACCTGTACTTTGAGCGATTTGTTGATGGCAGACCAAATTCTCAGAGGAACGTAGAGTATGTAGGAATCCTGACGACGACGCGATGGGCATGTCACTAGCAGTCAATACTTGTACACCCAATTTTAACCGACGAAAATTACGTCCCAGCGCAGCGTGACTCTCACCAGAGTCCTATCGCCATACTTCGGACACAAAAAATAAAAATAAACCTTATTTTATACTTTCTATTATTACTTGGCTTTAAATAACTTAGTAATAATACAAAATTTACATAACTATGACACAAATAGAGGATTTTAACTAAAATAATGCAGTTTTTTCGGCGTCGATGGCTAAATCCAAAACTATAAATACAAAATAGCGCAAAATACTCAAAGAAGGAAAGGAGTCTCGAGGGCAATTTTGATAAAAACCAAAACCATATTATTGAAAAAATTATTTCCCTTGCCAGGAATCAACATCTGTGTACACTTAGTTGCAATAAATATTTTGAGTTTGAGTTTGAGTTTGAGTCATTCTGATAACTGGAAAGCGGCTGTGATTGGTCGTCGAGCTGTCAAAACTGTTGCACTACACTACACATTCTTCTTTCATCATGTATTATACACGCAAAGATTACTGTAAATTGTAATATTACCTCGGTGACAATTCCCTTCCAATGGGTATACGTAATATAGCTAAATACCCAAGGCATACTTTGAGAAAAGTAAGTTTCCCAAAAGTTGTCAGGATCACAAATCACAAATATGTGCAACTCTGAGCATCACTGATGATACATCAACTACCTAAATCCAACTATTCATTCTATGTAAAGTACGCAGATAATATGCAGTGCCGTGTCATCATCACATCAACACAGAATTTTTGATTCGTAAGTTACGATTCCTTCATTTTGTACATACATGTTCAATTTAAAAGTACAGTAAACCCAAACTTAAAAAGAACTTAAATATTCTGATGTTGAGGTGCTTTAAGGCTATTGCCTATTATTTTATAATATACAGGCTCGTTGTAGTATTGTAACTACCAATGATTCACATGAAGTTTAGAAATCCAGCCGGTTTTAAAGTAAAAAGAAAAGTTCTTACCAGTTTTTGATGGCTAGTACCCCACTAAGCACTTATTCAACTTAATATTTACGATAATTTACAGAAATTTTCTCGCGAGAATGAAAAGAAAACACATGATAAGGACTTAAGATCACAAATTCTGACACGAAATAATAAAAACAAACAAACACCATGCGAGTTTGACGTCGTTGACATAGATCATGGCAATCATCATGCCAAAGGTCAAGTAGTAAACGTTGGTAACGCCACCAGGCGCGCAGACTTATCTGGCGCGCACTTTACCTACGACCCGCTCTGCTGCTCGCAGCATGTCTCTGCTTGGGCGTGCGTGAACCGCATTCAATGTACTGTTGGCGTCGCTATATAAGGTCCCAGAATTCAAAGTGAAAAAAATTTAAGTCATGATAGGGTAGGGTATCCCTAATAGACCACTTTCCAACAGAAAAAAATATTTTTTCACCTTTCCATAGAAATTAAGTTAGCTGAGTTCGTACTGGAAAGTAAAAAAATATTTCACCAAAAAAATTTTTTTCTACTTTGTTGTGCTCAGTTAACGATACACAATCTACCCTAAAATTATTTTCACTTAAATTATTGTAGGACCTTATACATATAAACGTAATAAAAGTTAAGTAAAAGCTCGACCGGGCCGCCCTAGAAGGACGTACCTACGAGCAGGGACCGAAACCGGTATTGTAAATATCGGTATTTGACATGTACCACAACCTTCATTACAACCGGTACTACATGATCTCATGTTCTGTTGAGTTAGTGTATGTTTAAGTTACTTTTTCAGAATTATTATCATAATTTGTTACTTATAGTTGTAATATATCCATCCATCCATCAGCCTGTTTCGTCCACTGCTGGACATAGGCCTTTCCAGGATTTCGCAACTCTTGGCGGTCCTCCTGGAAGAAATGCCCATACTCACACACGCTGGGCAGGTGGTTTGGTGAGCGCGGTGCCTAAGCCCTCGCACCAGTGACGCCGCTGCCCGTCACCAGTCTATTTTAAAGGCCCGGCAATTGGGGATGGATAAACCGCCATCCATCGGTCTCAGGCAATGGTGGGCCGCCTGGTTTTGTCTGAGAGCTGTTCTCTTACTCTCCCCCGAATAACTTCGGGAGGATTTGCGTGTAAGATGGTGGTACCTCCACAGTCGAGCTCGGTATCAGCTCTACCACCTAGAAATAAGGATCATTTAAATTTAAAATTTTGAAATATGTGTGCACCTGTAACGTTACAACACACGGATTTAAACCCTACTTACTATTGTTATACTATTTGTGTATGTAACATTACAATCGCTGCGTTTATGTTCCTTTATCGTCGTTGGATTTCTGGAAATTATGAAAAACTTGTTTTCTTGCTATTTGTCTTGTCTGAAAAGTACATGTCGCGATAAATCATTTTATTTAACTATTGGCTCGCCAATGTTGCTAAAGTCATTTGTAACTTATACCTTTAAATTGTCAAACTTGTATTTTATGTACCCATTTTACAAAATAAATTATTTGAATTTAAGGCGACGCGACGACCTCATTGTCAGACCGATTTCTATTGAATTCAACAGAATCAGTCGACTTCCAAAGCACGAAAATTATAATAAGACTAGTGAAAAAAGTGCCCGTGTCCGCAACAATGACACAAACAATAATGACATTTTGTTTTGGTTGGCGACCCGATTTCACCATACTCTGTTAGTTAATTGACTTGACACCCCTGTTATATCATTTAACGGACTGTTAAAGTTAGTGAGTGTCCCACCATGCTACAACCAATGTTTAATTTTCTTAATCAGTTGTTAAACTTATAATTTTTTGTTTAGGGTATATTGTATTAAAATCTGACCAAATTTGAAACTTGTCTATATTACCGTCTTTAAAAATCAATTAAACATATCAATTTGATCTTGTTTTTTATTATTATATTTGCCATAATAAAGGCCATAACGGTCCTTACGCGTATTCTGTACAAGAAGAGCAAAATTAAAAAACAAACAAAATGATTACACCGCCGCTAGCGGTCTCTAAAATGCAGATTAGAACACTGCGAACAAAGCGCGTTCAATTTGAGTGTTGCGCGAACATTGAACATACACCAATCTTTCGTGTCAACAGATAATATCTCATTTACAAACTTTTTCTTAAAAAGGCATTTTACACGTTGGACTATGAAACGTTGCTAAGGGCCATGGAAGAGTGTGGAGTACGTGGTCCAAGTACTTAGAATCACGAAAAATCAGGGTTAAAATAAACGATGCCAAAAGTAAAGAGTGCAACGTCATGCTCGGAGTTCCAACTGGCTCGATATATGGTCCAGTCGGGTACATAATATAACGTTGTTCACAGTTGTAAAGTGTATATGTACGCTGACGATACGTGCGTTATGTACTCGGGGACAGATCCAAAGACAAAAGAACAGTGTGTACAACAAGACAAGCACACTTAGAACTTAAATTACCACTAAAATTAGAGCGAGTTGAAATCATAAATATTTATCTCTTTGCAGACCTGTTTAACGTAGTTTCCAAAGAATTTGCAAATACGTTTAAATTGCGTAAAGTTTCTAACAGTAATAAAAAAAAGAAAATGAATTTATTCATGACAAACAGCACATTTTTTTAAATTATAACATAATTTCAGGAATTTAAACTAAAATAAGACACAAACAGATTATTGGCAAACTTTGGAAGCCAAGGTGGACTAAAGATAACCTGAGTTATGACTAATGACCTCCTGCGCCTTCCTCCAGAACAAGATCATAGAATTTTTTAAGTGAACTAAAGAGTGTTAAATAATACAATATTAACAGTCAAACTTAATTGAGACGTAGCAAAGGTTACATTAGTTTATTTAAATTTTGTAGGTGATGACAATTTTATAATTTTTGTTCAAATTATTTAACTATAATTAACTCATTAGAACGGTACTGAGCCCTTTAATCGCGAGTTATTATCGCACTTGACCCGTTTTATTTAAACTTACAACAACAATAGAATATTTTATAAAGATTTCTGGATCTGAACTAACGAGGAGAAAACAGGGTGTTGTAGATTTAAATCATGTACGTATTGTGATATTTCTTTATTGAGTGGATTTTTTGGTATCGCTAGAAGAAGTGTCGATGGAAATATCGTTGTTACTGCAGACAAGGCCCATGTTCGCTCGTGTGAGTTTGAATTAATGCTTAAAATGCAAATAATAAATCGAAACAGACTACGTGAGACGGGTTTTTAATCGTCCAGGTTGAGAATTAAATTTTTTCAATGTTTAATTATAAAGTTCTCACTTTACTATTAAATAAATAAAGTAAACTTCGAAATGATAATTATTTTGGATATATTTTACGAAGTTCTGCACATATTCCTTGTCGGACAGACTACGAATTCTTTTCACTTTATTCATCACTACTTTTGAATTAACAACTTTATAGAGCACTTTGCAATAATCCATAACTTGTTGCAAGCTTTTTTTTAAAGTTCTGCGTAGATTAGAACTGATCGAAAAATTGTTGAATCAATATCATTGAGATAAGTACCATTGCCTAGAACCGTTTGATGGCGGTATATCCATCCCAAAATGACAGGCCTTATAAAAGAACAGGCTGGTGACGGGCAGCGGCGTCACTAGTGCGAAGATTTCGGCACCGCGCTCACCAACCCACCTGCTTAACGTGTGTAAGTATGGCCATTTCTTCCAGGGGGACCGCCAAGAGTGGTGAAATCTTGGAAAGGCCTATGTCCAGCATGATGGATGGATGGATAATGAAAGACTCATAATTATTTATACCCTCATAACCTTTAATTATCTAGATGTTAAACTAAACATAGTTTAATAAATATATAGTAATTAATCAAATATATTTTTATATTATAATCAAATTTCTAGTAATATATATAGATACATAGATTATATTTGCAATGGAGGTGAGTGTCTATTTGGAGTTAAATATTTGTCATACGAGTAACTACTCATAAAATGTTAGCGAATAAAATGTAGGTCATGTACAGGACAGTTAAAATTTATAAAATAGCAATAAAATTTCTCAAATATTTATATTATATTATATTTATATATATTCTTCCTCATTCCAATGATAATATATAAAAGATTTTTTATTTTATTTTCAACTAGCTCCCTTTAATGTTTATATGAGAAATACTGACCACATCAAGTAAAATTGCCAATAAGAAGGTACTTTATAAACAAAAAATACCGATGTTAGCTAATCGACTTATTTGTCTAGGACGCGTAATACTAATAATTACGCGCGAAACAGCAGTTCGGAGGGGTTTTAGCGAATACTACTTGTTTGCTTAGTGTAACCAGGCGAAAAAAAATAGTTCCTTCAATATTAATTTCAACTCTTTTTTGCATACAATGTCTTTGATCCAGACAGGTTAGAAATCATACTAGCTTTTCACATTATACCTATACTCGGAAGCGTTTCAAAACAACTGTCATGTACACAGAATAATACTAATAAGCCCAGAGTTAAGATATCTATCTGACGGCAATACTAAAAGCGCATGCAGTCACTCTTCATTTCAATATCAGACAATGCTTCAAAGATTGATGGGATAACCATTCATTTTGCAAGTATAGTACGTACAAGTATGGAAGGAATTACCGTTCAATTTTTGCTAAGCAAAGTGTGCTTAAATTGCAAATTTTTATTTTATAGACCGTTTCTCTAAGCGCGCCTGCGACTGATGCGACGCGTCGCGCCGACTGTCGCAGCTCAGTCGCGTCGCACGCGAGCTCGCCCGCTGCCGCCACACCCACACACACACACACACACATCACACACAACGCCTACCACCCCGAAATAATCGCGTTATATGTATCCAATCATTTGTTACGCAATTACCTACTTAGAGCAAGTTTAAAGGGAAAAATTAAAAGGAAAGAAATCTAAATATGTATGTACTTACTTACTTACTTACTTACTTACTTACTTACTTACTTGAAGGTAAATTATTGTGTATTCGATGCCGAAAGCATATAAAGATAATTATGTAGGTAGGTTTATTACATATATAGGTACCTATATGCTTCTAGGACATAAACATTCATCAAAATATGTGTAAAATCCAGGACTTTATACGCTTGTAACTTTTGTATGTATTTGATTTTGATAAATGTTTTAGGTTCAAGTCATGGAAAATCAATAAGGATATTATCAGCGAACTGCGCTAGTATGAGAGTTCGGGTGAATCAAAAAGCTGTCAATGAAATACTTTATATCGCCAATTACTCTTCCTTCTAATGTCATATTTTTTTTCATTTTCCTTTTCAAAGTTTGATGACGATGTATCACTTGAAAATATTTTCTTCATATTTTATGCATCCAACTTCAAGCACTTTTTCTTCGCGGTTAATTGAACAACAATGAAAATCATTTCATATTGATGTATAGAAACAAAAATTGCCAACAAATATCAAAGAAGGGGAATGCAGTTGTAATGTTTATTTTAAATAACAATAGAAACTTAAATAACATAAAAAGATAACCTAAAATACTTAAAAATATTTAACTAAAAAAAAAAAAAAAAAAAAAAAACTAAAATACTTACCAAATAAAAGCTATAAGTAAAAAATGTTTGCCAGATCACCGCCGTCATGTGGCAGAGTCCCCAGAAGACTGGCGGCATTCCCTCTTTGGATTGCCAAACTAAGGCGTTGTCCGAGGTATGCCCCAGCCCTTGGGTC
The DNA here is from genome assembly GCA_910592155.1 of Ypsolopha scabrella. Lineage (NCBI taxonomy): Eukaryota > Metazoa > Arthropoda > Insecta > Lepidoptera > Ypsolophidae > Ypsolopha > Ypsolopha scabrella. The sequence goes on from OU342985.1 coordinate 15,801,934, forward strand.
CCCGGAAACGTCGACCAGCCGCGAAGAAATCTCTTTAAAGAGACGTTTCGCATCCGGACCCCACGGCCCAAGTGTTTCGACACCAAAAGGCGCAAACATGTATTCAGAACCAAGCTCTGCATATTTACGCCTTTTGGTTGCCTCAGCCGCTGCCGCGGCTGCGCCAGCCCTGGCGGCTGTCGCTTGGATGTGGGACGGAGCAAGAGTGTCAACGCATGTTGCGTCCCAAACCAAAGACTTGCCGCATTTCCAAGGAATGAGTGTCATACCGTCGGGCCTCTTGCCATCGCTGCGTGCGATTCCGTTCGGCTCTAAGATAGCCGGCACACTAACTGTGGCAAAGGCCCTTCGGATGACATCATTTAGGCTGGCATGCCGCGACAATCGGCCAGCACTTCGTTGGCAAGATAGGCCGTGGTGTCCGAGCTGATTGACGTTAGTGCCACACCGGCAGCGATGTGGCTCGTTAGTCCTAGCACCGAGCCGCAGGCTGACGGCCAGAGTAAAAGTTACTCTGTCCAGCTGGGTGCCGATATTTGCGGATGGTAGTGCGTGTAGCCAATACCCTGACTCCCGCTCGCCGGAAGCAAGGAGACGAGCTCGATCCACAGAGTTGGTGGCAGAATCCAGTAGTTGTTTTTGGATCTGGCTGCAGATCGGCTCGTCCCACAATCTCTGGGAGTTCAAATCGGTAGGTAGATTTTTACCAGGACAGGCAACAATCCATGCATCCCTGGCCTCCATCAAGCACGAAGCCTCAACATCACCAAGTGATGGGCGTATTAAAGTACCGAAGAGGTCGTTCGTACTGTGAATGGAGGACAAGAAGGCAGGGAGCGCTACACTAGAAATTTTGCGGATCCCTAGGCCACCGAGACGGACTGGAAGGGTGGCTTGGCTCCAGCACCGATCTGCAAGTGAGCAGTTTAAAATTGTTTCTAAAGTCTTGTGTAGAATATTATCAAATATATTTAGAAAGTTTTCATGTTTCCAAAGAGGACAACAGCGGAGGACATAAGTTAATTTAGGTACAAAAAGGCAATAACGAATTATAAAAAGGGCAATATGGGGGTTAATTTTGATAAGGCGATCGGAAATTCCAATAAATTTTGTTATCTGCTCATTCACATACCCCGGGATCGATTCGTTTAGGACCGGAGCTCCAAGGAGGCGAAGCGAATCATTGTTTAGAATTTTAATATTTGGGGCAATACTGTTGAATTTTTTAATAATCTGATCTTTTTTTAGTGATGCTAAATTGTTCGAAATAAATAGTTCACACTTCGAAAAATTTATTTCTAGTCCAATATCTTTAAATTTTTTAATTAAGTTTTCTAAATCGGTAAAGACGGATGTGGCTTCACCTCCAATGGTTCCGTCATCCAAGTACCAAACGTTGAATTTCGAATTTAGTGCTGAGATGATCGGATTGATAGCCAAACTGAAAATTGCCGGTCCCAGTGGGTCACCCTGTTGACAGCCAACTGCTGATTTAATCAGGTTATTTTTAAAGATTAAATTTGAAGGTCTGCCGTAGCATTGGTACATATAATTGTACAATGCGGGTGCGTTTTTTTTTATTTCTGTCAGAAGGGCTCCTCTATCCACCGAGTTGAAGGCATTCTTAACGTCAACCTTCAACAGGACCTCGCCCGCATCATGGTCAAGGAAAGTGCGAGCCGCGTGGATAGCGGCCTCACATCCTCCCTTTATTCCGAAACCCAGTTGGATAGGTTGTAATTTTGGTGTTAAATCGTTCATGATATGTCTACAGCAAATTTTGGATACGAGGCGCCGAAAGGTATTGCCTACTGCGATAGGTCTTATACCACCATCCTTCTTTTTTAGGGCACACAGATTTGCTCCATAGAGCAAATCCGTGATGTCCTCGCACACCCCACCTGACAGCATCAAATTCACCAGCTGCGTTATATCCTCCAGTAGGAGTCGACCGCTCTGCCCCGTCGAACCGCATAATAGGTCTTTTAAGTGCTGGGGGCTGATACCATCTAAGCCAGCGGCTGACCCGTTCCTAAAAGACATAATTGCAGCTAGCGTCTCATCAGCTAAGGCCTCGGGTGTGCGGTCAGAAGGATGGGGTGGGTCCGGTAGCGGGCAGGTTGCTGTGGAAGGTGGGTGCTTAGAAGCCAAAGCAAAGAGTGTTTCCGGCGTATCAGGAGCCATGGTGTCGTGGGAGAAGAGAAGATGAGCGGCTCCCCTAATATCGCCATCGTTAAATTTAATTTCAATTTTTTTATTTAAATCTGTTGAATAATTAATTATTCTTTCGAAATCTGGAGTAGGGACCATCTGTATTAGAGAGCAGTTATTTTTTATCTTTTGTGTAAGGGAGCCGCTCTGACTTTTTCTTTTTCCCACGTGCAGGATCCGGTACGAGAATGTGAGGAGTTGTTTCCAGTGCTCCTCATCATTCTCGTCTAAAACTCCCTTTATACATTTCGACAGAGAGGCCGCTACAGTCGCCCGAGCCCCGCGGGGTATTCTTTTGACAATGGGTGTAGTATATTTAAGTTGGCCTAGTTCTTTCCAAAGTACAGAATTTTGAGATGTACCTGCCGAAATTGGAGTGGACTTGATTTTTGGATGTTTTATTCCTGTGTGTATTTTCAGGCCTCTCTGTCCTCTAAAGAATTTATGACATTCCGGGCACTGCACGCGGTCGTCCGATGACTGGTTTTGACCGGCACCCGTATGGGACTGGCCGGCCACCTGCGACATGTGCCAGGATGAAAAGTTTTATATTATACCACTTGAATTTTATCTTAAAACAGTTTTTAGCAGGTAATCACCAATCAGATCACTGTCACGGGCCTGTCACTGAAAAATTTTTCGAAGTGGGTTTCTTATAATTTTATGGTATGTCCTTGGTAATTTGTTCTTCTCGGTAGTCTTATCTACATTTATGTAGTTTGTATCCTAGGGCTTTAGCTTGCTGAGGTGATGAATTTCTTGTTTGACTGGTCGGGCTTCGTTTACAAAAGTCAAAATTGGGTAACTTGAGAAATATCCTGTATTGGCTTGATGTTTTTATTTGTTCAAGGGTCGACGTTTGTGGGTATTATATTCGTAGATGCAATGCAATTCCTTAGATATTTCAAGTAGAAATGATATATAATGCAGTAGAAGGTTTTTTTATGTAGTATGAGATGTGACTTTGAATGATAGCGTAAAAAATAGAATATTAGATGTAGAATGTTAAACCCATAGGTTTTAATTTAATTAATACAATCCAAATCAATTAAATTGAGATACTACGACCGTGTTTACTGAAAACATTATGTTAAGTAAGTAATAAATAACCTCATATTACAGGTTATTTATTAGTTATTAATTTGTGTACATATGTATTGAAGATTAGCGATGCCATCTAGCGGGTAGTACATGCATTCCTGATAGGTATTGTTTAAAACAAATGTCGTTGTGGTACACGTTCCGATACTTGGACCAACCATCATTTGGCCACTGTCAGTTTAAATGACACACAAACTTATTAACAAATGTAAAAATAGTTGTTTTCTCTTAATTACTAACATTTTATAGTGTCTATTAACCTGCTCATCAAAGGAGAGTGGGCTTCTGCTTGCTTGAGGCCCGACGACGGCCTACCCCCCTCCCGCCTGCACTACCCCGTTCGTCGCACGCGCTTGTGTTTGTGCCTCAGTTCGCTGTTATCAGTTCGCGCATCCGTGCAGCTTCATACATTTGTCACAGATTTCTACGGGAAAAACCGCGCGTTGAAATTGAAAAAAACCCAGCATTTCATTTCGCAAAACGTCAATGAAGCTATTCATGCAAACTTACGCGCATCGTTCGTCAAAGCGAGGCCGAAGACTCCCCTGCCCCACCCGCACCCCGTTCGTCGCACGCGCTTGCTTTTGTTTTTGTGTGCCCCGCCCGCCCCAGTTCGTTGTTATCAGTGGTCAGCGAGGTGTGAATTGCGCGCGCATTCGTTAGCATACACAATAATCATAAAAAAAATATTGCCTCTATAGAAAAACTAAATATCTACCTACTTATTCGAAAAATATGTGTAAGCGGTTTTTTTGGTTGCGATTTCAGGGTTGGCCCCATAGTAAAAGTTAATCATATTAGAATACTCCGTTTTAACGAAAGAAGTTATTATCTTAACATCCTGTATTCTCAAGATTAGGAATATTGGGCATTTGCAACGAAATTTAAAACTTCGTATGTGCCATTTATTTTTTATTTGCATTCATTATTTTTCTTTATTTTCAATGCCCACTAAATAATCCACTAGCCACCAGAAACAAATTTTGCCGACTACCATGGGGGTCCTGGCGTCGTGCGACGGAATGTACGTATTTATGTATGTTATGTATGCGGTAAGAAGTCATGTTTACATATTCTAAATTTGTTTCAGCTTCTAGCTTCACTATAAATTTACTATCAACAGACTGAAATGTTTTTCAATCGAAGAATACAAACTGTTTTTGTGATATATTTGCTTTTTCATCATCTAGCCCCACACCTGCTGCGCATGAGATTGGCTAGATTAAAACAATAGACTTCAGCAGTCTTACAATAATTTAACTCAAACGACTTCAGCAGTCTAACAATCATTTAACTTATATTTAGGCATTGCTACTGTCTAAAGAGATATAACTGATAATCGTTTACTCCAACAAGACCTGAGGTGCAATTGTGTAAGGCAATCGTATTAAAATTTATTGTCATACCTATGGCTATTTAGCAAGCAAATTAGCCTGTTTGCCAATTGAAATCGTAAATTTTTGGCTGTCAAATGAATACAATTGTCTTGTTTTGTTGCTGACTGCTGGGCTTATTTGCTTAGCCTAATAGCCATATGACATATGACTATCGAATTTGAATACGATTGGCTTACACAATTGCACCTCTGGACTCAGTACTTCAGTGGAATATCAAGAACCAAAATAATGAGGAAAAAATTTTTTTGCTCAAATACTTTTTTCACTTCCCACCACAAAGTAGTTTCTATGGAAAGGCGAAAAAAAAGTTCATGCAAAAATTTTTTTTTCTTTGAATCCTGCTGTATTAGGGATACTATCATCTCTTAATATTATGTATTTTCATAAATTACTAGTTAGTGGCTTTTATTTTTATTTAATTGTATTTTTAAGTGTGTTAAAACACGGAAATTTATAACAATTTTAAGCAATAGTTGAGCCCCTCCAATGGGGTTATCATCGGGTGATTTTATAACACCCAAGACAAAAACGGGGCAGAGATTAAATGAACGCGGACACGCGGAGCCACGGAAAAGGTGGCCGAAATTAGGGTGAGGAATCATTCGCTTTGTGAGTGTGGGTTCTGTAAATCATTATATTATTACCGGCACTAATGATGCTCTAGCTGCTCTTACACAGCAAATAAATGAAAATTATGAGGCCAAAAATAAATCACTAGCAATATTCGTCGATCTAGCGAAAGCTTTTGATACGGTCTCCCATAAAATTTTGTTACAAAAGCTAAGATCCCTTGGTATCACTGGCGCTGCATTCCAGTGGTTTTCTTCATATCTCGGTGGTCGCAGTCAGATAGTTAGAGTAGGCAGCTACTTGAGTGCTGCTAAAAGCGTTGAATTCGGTGTGCCGCAAGGCAGTGTGTTAGGTCCAATTTTATTTAATATATATTTAAACGACTTCTGCTCGCTCTTGGATACATGTAAGACAATTTGTTTTGCCGATGACACCGTATTAGTTTTTGCAGCAAGAACATGGACAGATACTTTCAAACTAGCAGAGGATGGTATCAGAAAGGCCAAGGCATGGTTTGATAGTAACCTACTCATCCTTAACGATGACAAAACCGTCTACATGTGTTTCTCTCCGACAAAAGCGGGCCTGCCAAACGAGGACCTTACTCTGAAGGTACATGCTTGCTCAGCTGATACTATTTGTCAATGCAAAAATCTCCAACGCATGTCCTACGTTACTTACCTTGGAGTGAACCTCGACGAAAATCTTAGATGGGAAAAACATGTTTCTGCAGTATCGGCTAAAATTCTAAGACTAGGCTACGTTTATAAGGAACTCAGAAATATTTTATCCGAAAAGTTACTCTGGCATATTTACCTGGCTCTTACACAGTCACTTATGTTGTATGGGATCATTGGCTGGGGAAGCTGTGGGTCTAGTGTTATGAATAAGTTAATAATAGCACATAAGCAAAACTTGAAAATTATTAAACGCAAACCCCGCAGATTTCCCTCTAGTGAAATCTTTAAACTATGCAAAGTCTTGGGCCCCAGAAAGATTTTTATCTGGCAAACAGCTGTATATATGTCTAAACATCTCCAAGACTTTTCTTTGTTGATTTTGAATAGAAAGTCTCGAATAGATACAAGGCGAAAATACATAGCACCTTTTAAATCAACCCTCTTCGGTCGAAAAAATTTTTACTCTATTGCGCCTCGTCTGTACCATCTATTACCTGATAGTGTCTCCAACTATATTGATACTGACACAGAACCTTTCTTAAAACGTAAATCAGTTTTAAATAAAAAGTTAAAAGAATATTTATTAGAGTTAAGTGAAGATGAAATTGGAGATCTCTGGCATAAACTGCTCAATTGAAAACGCTGTGTAGGCAAAACAAAAAACAAAAAAAAAAACAAAAAAAGAAAATTTTAGGTGCGGTTACCCGAACTAATTTATATACATGTGTAATTGATATATTATTACTAAAATTATTTATAATTTATATACATATACATATACATATTAATATAATCATATAACTAGATACAAAAATACATTACATACTTATATAAGTACTTAATAATATTACTTGTAAATTTGCATTAGGCTGTTATAGCATACAATTGTTTTCTTTTCTTTTTTATCATTCATGTAGTGTTTTTTTTTTCTCGTCCAACCCTCTCTTACTCTCTATGACCTTATAGTCATTAAAGTGTCGCATCAAAGTTGATGGTCCTGTAACAGGCCTTTGGCTCATTAGGGCTATCACAGTCGATACATTCGTCCCTGTCGGCCCAAACACGAGTGCTCCTTTTTAAACACGAATGCATATGTCATTTTTTTTTCCTTAAATAAATAAATACAAATAAAATACAAATACAAATATATTTTTTGTCCTAGACAACAATCTTCGAGTTTCTTGTTGAGCCTTGTTGACGCATCCTTTGTGTACGTTTTGTCAATAAACCGCCTATCACATCACACTATAATAATTTAAATTATAAAACTTATAAACACTAATATTATAAATGCGAAAGTTTGTGTGTGTGTGTGTGTGTGTGTGTGTTTGTTACTCTTTCACGCTGAAACGGCTGGACGGATTTGGATGAAATTTAGAATGGATATAGCTTATACCCTAACTTAACACGATACTTTATATCCCGGAAAAAAACATGTCGGTTAACCAAATAACACGTGAGCGGAGCCGCGGGCAAAAGCTATATATCACACTAATATTATAAATGCGAAAGTTTATGCGTGTGTGTGTGTGTATATGTTTGTTACTCTTTCACGCTGAAACGGCTGAACGAATTTGGATGAAATTGATGAACTTCTGCAAGGTAACGCCTATTTCAATCAATTAATAAACCAGTGTCATTACATACCAGTATGGACCCTCATATGAATCTCCCGTCTTATGTTGTATGGGAACGTCTTGTCGCAGATGGTACACTTGTAGAAATAAATTGGTAATTCAAACGGACGATTTCGAATGGTTAATCCTTTACGACTTAGATGGTTGCTACCATTTTAAGATTCATTAGAGATGCTTAATAATAATGGGCTATCATCGACGTAAATATCACATTTCGAACTATGTGTAGTAGTTATCGCCCAACAAACATTCATACATACATACATTCAAACGCCGGATTGTTCTAGTAGACTCGGAGAACTCGCTCGCTTCGCTTATTGACAGGTTAATAAAAGTTAGTTTAACTTTACATAGCAATCCAAATAAAAAGAAATGCGTGTTGTAAAATTGTGAGCATTAAATGGGACCAATTATGTAAAAGAAAAACTAGAAAGTAAGAAATTTGCGTTTGTAAATAGTTTAGTTTTTACTGACTTTGACCGTAAATCAGTAGTAAAACAGATTGCAGAGTAGCAAATCTAAAAGATAATTAATATGTCATGAAGATTAAACCAGTGTTGAAATGAAATGAACATATTTTGCACAGTTAGGACTTTGGCATAATAATAGAGATCGGAAGTGGAAAACCGGAAAGCTTTAAACAGAATTAGCCTTAGAAGCATACGCTGGGCTCCTTCAAGGCGCAACAAGACAGTTTTGCAAGCGCCACCCCAGCTCATGATACAATATCTTTACCCAACAATTTAATAGGTCACTCGGGGTTATTCCTAGCTCTCAAGTAATAATAACTTACATTGTAAATTTAATACAATAGTGACATACCTATGCTATGATTAAACGCGTACTGTATAGCTTTCTTCAACCTTGGTTGATCGGAAGTAGGTAGGTTAAAACTGAAACTGCATGTGTATACAGCAGGATCTCTATTGCCGTGACTATTTGACTTCGACATCCCATAGTTTGACAGTGACAAAACGATTTCGCGATGTAACTACCATCAGCACCATCTAGTTGTGAGTTTTTGAAACTTTTACAAGAACAACCTACATGACTAAATACAAAAAATTGTATTTGTATGTAATCAAGATTTTATTTAACCATTTTGTGGGCGTAATTAATATTTATATCCATGCCAAATTACAGCTTTCTAGTACTAATAGTCTCTGCGCTAAGCCGCGGACAGACGGACAGACGGACATGGCGAAACTATACAAGTATACGGTTTCCTTGTCGGACCACCGGGTCTACCAGGACCCCCTGGGACTCCAGGCAATAACGGGATCTCTGGCGATATTGGACTGCCCGGATGGACGATAAGTTTTTTTACTCGTTACTATAAACATAATATATTGTTTTGAATGCAAGTGCTCGTAAATACCTATTTTATATGCTTCATAACTGTTGTACACAGAGGATACATACAAAGTAAAAAGTACCTTACATTTTAAAGTTACCTACATCTAAACAAGAACGAAGGCTTACAAATATAACTTTATGATAGTAGGTTTAATAAAAATAAAGCTTATGGGTATTCATTTAAATGTGTTTAAATGTTAATTTTTGGGAACAGAAAAAAGTCACAAGGTGCCAGGTCGGGACTGTATGCAGGATGACTCATGAGTTCTACATTTTTCGTCTTCAAAAAGTCGTTTGTCTGTCTGGCCGTGTGAGAACTAGCATTGTCGTGGTGCAGGATGCGAGAGGGACGAATTCTGTAAAAAAATCAAAATGACAACTTTTACCACGAATTTTATAATTAAAAAAAAAAACTAAAGTTTGTATCAAACATCTCTTTGTTTCAGAGTTTAATAAAGTTTATACGGATTTTAATTCATAAATAATATAATATGATTTTGCTCAAATAATGTTAAAATTCGACATGAATTTTTTTTTGGAACAATTTCAGTATTCGGTTTTGGGTCAACATATTCTAATTTCAGGTCTGTGGCTCATTTAGTTCGTAAACTGAATGAGTAGATACAGACTTATTGTCTTACTTCAATATATGTCGCTATAGCCATCAAAGGTGTCGATTATTTTTGAACTACCTATCCAACGACAGGATGGAAATTTTTTTTTTCAAGGTTTCACTTTACCACTTTCACTGCATAATTGATATGTAGATATGCCAGAAGATAATTGTATTTAGTTAAGTCATGGTTATTATGTGAAATCGGCCAAGACCCACCTCCGCCGCGTCATCGGGGATGTAATCTTATTGAAAGATGCGAATTTGGAATTCTTTGTATTGGCGACGTGGTCGCATTATTAAATTGGTAGTTGGCGGGGATGAGACTCCTCGCGCCGCTGAGGTGATTGGTCGAAGGTTTGATTCTGTGACGAGCCTTGGCGACTCTCTCCCGGCTCCCGGTTGAGTAAGCTAGCGGTCTGATAAGGATAACAGCCCGGAGCGGGGGATTGTTCGGTTTAAAAGCGTTCGGAATACGGTAATTTAATAAACATTTATTAATAATATTTATCTTACTTATTCATAGCTATATATTATAATGTTAATAATAATATTAATAATGTAATATTTGATTTGAATACAACATATAATTAAATTAAATTATTTAATATAATGAATTATATTGAATATGTTTACAGCCAAAAGGATTACTGAACCTAGTTCTTGATCACTAACCGAGTCTCTAGTATGAATTTGGTCGGTTGATTAAATTTCACCCTATATATTATTGTCCACATTAAATGTACCTTTAAATTTGCATGTATTAATGTATTTAATGTAAGTAAGTCCCAAACATAATTTAACTTAATATGCTGTATTCGATTTAAATGAATTTAGTTTACACTCGGAACACCTCTGACACTCCCTCAGGGATTCATGTCGTGACGATAATGTACATAAAATTCAAGTTGTTTTGTTACAGCCTGTCCTGACGTACAATACTACATTTTCTTTCACATTGAACTTAACGGGTTCTTTATTCAACCTGAAGTTCATGAACAATGCTAATGGCGAAGTTAATTATGTAGATTGAATATAATTGTATCAGTCAGAACATAATCTAAATTAACATCTCTGGTTTTGTCACGGGGACGTTTGACACAATACTTGTTACAAATGACACGTATGCTTATATAGTGTATTAATTACGTGCTCAGAACATTAAACGACTTGCTTTACTGATCTTACAGATAAAATTTTGTTTAACTACTTTTGCAAATACATCCGGAAAGTCCGCCGCGCTCGCTTGTGAGGTTCGGTCACAAGGAGGTTTCATAGCTTTGAGCTCTCGCACTATTATTATTTGTTTCATTTTCTTAATAAATAATATATTTTTTTATCAAATCGGTAGATTTTAAAGAACGCTCATGTAGGTTTTCATTGTTAAAAATAATCACGGATCCGTACAAACTCTCTTTTAAAATTTATCCGAAATCTGCTTTAGTAATTTTTGCGCACGTGTCAGAAGAGTTTACGCTATTTGGAGATGCAGCGACTGTCGTAACAGCTACCTTGTAATACGCGCCAATATGAATGCCAATATTTCAATGTCGTTTCCGTCGATTTTTGTACTGACACAAATCGAGTTGCTAAGTTACCGTTCTTGAAAAAGGATAGTAACAAGAAGATTGCCGGTCGAGTCCGGTTCACATTTTGTTGTAAATCCTATTAGGCCTTGCGATTATATCCTTTAGAAATGGGTTATTCAGAGTGCCGAATATTATAAATTATCCAATTCTGGTATTCGAAGAGTTGGCATTTGTAACTGATTTATTTGTTATAAAATTTTAGAAAATACTAGCGCGTGGAAGTTTCTTTCAATCAATGTAAGCTAACTGGGTGATTGTTACGGACAACATGAGCGTGTTAAGTTATTCACGGGTAGGGTTGCCAACTTTTTCCTAAATTGTAAGGGACTTACGATCAAAGAGGCAAAAAAACGGAATTTTATATTTTTTTCTGGAACAAAAAGCATATTTCGATAGATTCTCCATGTACTTATATTGCCAAGTGTTTGCTTTGCTTGACGGCCAAAAAAAGTTGTCTTTCAATCTTTGGTCGATTATTGCGACTTCCATGGTTTTTACCATGCATATCTTCACATCTTTGGCATATTTGTATGTTTTGTGTAAGGTAGGGCAAAATACGGAACATGGGTTGCGGGACTTTTAAATTTATGGCAAAGATTACGCTTGTTCGGTGATCACATGAAAATGATTTCATTTTATGAGTTACATTTTGACTGCATTACATTACAACTGTTAACACGCTTTCAAGTTTGTTAATGTAATGCAAACAAAATGTAACGCATAAAATTAAATAATTTTCATGTGATCACCGAACTATTAACAAGCAGTTTGCGCGAATTGATATAAAACGCATGTATTGTATACTTTTTATTCAATAGTAAGGAAAACAATATTATGATGTGCATTTTGTACCGAGGTAAAAAGTTACCCCCATAAGTGGTCAGACCAAGGCTCTATACGAAAAATATTGTTTGTGCCTTTATGGTTGTTCAAGAACAACCTCGACTCGATTACTATAGGAAGTCAATTTTTTTTGGGTATTTTACAGAAAGCGTCATTGAACCTTGTTCCTGACCACTTACCGAGTCTCCAGTATGAATTTGAGTTATTTGTTATAATGTTATATATAGTAAAATTATAAACGTAAACAATAAAATTTCCTCAAGATATATTTCGGACCCTAACTGGGCAGTTGAGTATATAGTTAGGGTCCGAAATATATCTTGAGGAAATTTTATTGTTTATATTTATAATTTTACTATATATATATATCTTTAATAACAAATAAGTCTTGAGCTTTTACAGTGTATATCAGTATGAATTTGGCTATACAAACGAAAGTTACTTTATATAACTCAAGAAAACCAATGAATGGATTTGATATGGTTATGGTTTTAGGGTATAAAAAGGAGTTTAGCAATGAACATGAAAGTTAGTGACACAAAGTGAAGATAAAGCGGTTGAAGGACGAGTCCTAATTTAAGTCAAATGTAATTTATGCCGCCGAACAAAAATACTGATCGAACAATTTCACCTGCAGTCACAGAAGTCGAATTTATTTACAATGGAGGCACAAAATATTTAAAATAATAATATGAGGGCAAGGATCTTCATCATACCTTCATACTTACAATTCCAATTATGTTATTTTTGGAATAGTTTATTTCGTGTTATTATTAATGTAGATATTTATGTTTGCTGAAAACATTTCATAGAGTGATATCATTACGTATAGCTAGAATACGGCATTGTCTATTATCTCATTTGAATGATATACCCTCTGATCTGTTATAAGCAAACCTACTTGCATTAGCTTTTTGCTTGTTTAGCGTTTTAGTAAAAACATCAGTAATTACTACTAATCAGTATTGATTTCCAAATCATAGTATTCTTACTCTCCCCCGAATAACTTCGGGAGGATTTGCGAGTAAGATGGTGGTACCTCCACAGTCGAGCCCGGCATCAGCTCTACCACCTACTACGGAACACTTGCCTTGCTTTAAATTGATTCACAATTTGGGCTTCATCCGTATAATTTTGTCACGAGGATTGCTCATCCACGGCACAGTATAGCAATACATATACTGTGTCCATGGTACTTTTACAATCTTAAGAACACAGATTATATATAATTTGAAATATGAAAGCGAGTCAGTGATGTTTTCCCTACCAACGGTATTGATGTTAACACAAATACATTGATGTTCATACCGTATCGTCTGTTTGAAAAAAATCAATGCATAATATAAAATTATTGATAAATCAGCTCTTATTTTTGATTTATAGTTACTTTTATTTAAGCGACACCTTCCTAAGCCCACGTAAGTAGTAACCTAATTTGATGAATTCAAACAGATTGTAGATAATTATTGGCCACAATATTAGTTTGGCCAGTTGCCTAACGTTTGCCCACTTTGCCCAGGGGCACGATAATTTTGCTTAATTGTTCTAGATTTGTGATGCCAATCTCAACATTCTCCATGTCGATGCTTCCTATGGAGGTGCCAGCCATGACTCACATATCTGGAACCGCAGCGCTTTGGAGGCTTATATGCAGAGTCTCAGCGAGGCAGGTGAAGCTTGCTGGCTGTTAAATACGCACAACAACATAGTGGCGTATAAAGTAGTGAATAAATAAATGTTGTGATGAAAAACACCTGTACTTTTCACAAATAATATTTAATATTACACTACCTAACCGGTTTTACTATGTAGGCATCATCAGGGGCTTTTAAATTAAAGTAAATACATATTTTTATTTTCTATTGCTAGATGTCCGTGCAATAAATAAATGGCCAATTTTATGAGAAATTGTAGTTTTAATCGTAAAATCAAAGAAATACGGTTTAATGCGCCATATATTTCGACCCATCATCAACACCGGTTCTGGAAAGTTTGCCCACCCCCGCCTCATGCTTGAGTGGAGGACCGTCGTCGTTCATTGCAAGTGGGAAGTGCGTCCATTTCCTCTCCGGCCCGTCATCGTCAGGGCATATTGGTACATTGATTATCTGATGCGTCTCCGCATTTTACACCCACGCTGTGTAGGGTTGCCACGCATCGGGTATAAGCTGGAAATTCACGTTAAGCTCATCAAAATCTTTTGTAGTTTCCATGATGGCAGAAAAATTGTTAAAAATTTAAATTTTTGTTAGTAAGTACTTGATATAAATATAAAGTACATCAGCTGTTTTCTGGTTGTTTTTTTTTCATGTCGTCAACACTAATCAGTTTAATGCGTGGAGAAATACATTACAATATTTAACAAAGATATTTGGAAACCTTTCGTACCTATTCAAGAAATTCATACTATATTCTGAACCCGAGACTGTAGAATAGATATAATAGTATAGGCTGCAACTATAGTCTTAATAAGTGCTCCTCCGAGCAGAAGTATACATACTAGTTGGATTTGAGTATGAAAATCGCGAAAGGATAAAAACTGCTAACAAATCATTTAGATATTGTACCAGAAACTTCGGGTTTCTACGGTTTTGACCACAAATCTGGGAAGTAGCTCCGAAAAGATTCGGTCGTTTATCGTTCTCGTCGTCCGACGACGACCAAGTCTAGTGATGAGCGGTCTCTGTCTTTTCCGGCGATGCATATCATATTTCGTGCAGTTTGAGTTGCAACGTCTTTGTAATATAGTAGCGAGAGGTCTTCATGTTTTGGCAGTTTCCTTGCCGATTCCCAATAAAATACCTCGCTAAGAACCCACGTCTAACCCGCAGGAGGACCACCTAGCGGTGTGGCGAAACTATAAGGGTTCCTTGTCGGACTACGGAACCCTAAATCAACCTTCGCCGGTTTTAAGAAACATTCCTTTTTGCCTGCATGGCTATCCTATCATAAATATAGACATAAAATATGTCGATTTATTGTACATTTCTGTATTGTTAACTGATCAAATACCAACATAACAAAAGCTTTTCTATAGACGAACAGTTCGGTTACGAGTTACATAATAATGGTGGTCTACTAACCGAACAGTTTTGCGTATGACAACATAACACGAGTTTAATTTATAGATGAACTGCTCGGTTACCAGTAACATTCCGATGGTTCACCGAACAAATTTATATTTTATCAAACACTCTTTAAAGTCTATGGTCTATGTGTTTACCAGGGTTATTGATAATAAAGAAAACTGCGTCCGAATCCGTTATATGTTTTCGAGTTAAATTGGAACAACAGCCAGACAGAAAATAAAAACAATTTAGTTTTGATTTCAGTACCGGCTGTGTAGTGCGTTAAGGGGGGTTATCCCAACTTCATCTCTTTTCAAATTAATTTTAAACCAATAAAATGCGACGTTTAAATTTTGCAAAAATATATGTTATATTTCACTCTTTGATTTAAATATATCTGCCGTTCGATACGCGATTACTTATATTAAATACAAAAATATACATGGTTACTACACCAGATTACCAGATACTCAATTAATCAAAATATCAAAAAGCTTTGTTACTAACTGCGTTAAGATTTACAACAAAATTTCTGAGACAATCCAAAGCCTCAATGAATACCAATTTAAGAACTTTAGGCTTATGTTGTGAATATTAAACACGTTCACAAAGATTTTAGATTAGAGCTCTTCTCAAGCAAGACCAAGACTGTAGGTAGGTACTTACATTGTTTATGAAATCTATAGAGGACAAGTAAGTGTACTTTCCGGCAATGATTTAATAAATTAATACAAAACCTCATTGTTCTACGGTACCTATATGAATCCTTCGATAAGCTGTCCACAACATTTGATAGGTAGAATACGTAGGTATGTTACTTCAATAATTGTTACGTATTGCAGCAAGTTTAATTAATGTTTCAGATTTCAATATGTCACATAAACCAATGCCATATTCACCTAATTTCCCACAACGCCAGGGATATGGTCCGTAAGTAGGCAGACCGAAGTATTTACAAGCTATCTTCCATAAATTCATTTAAGGTATAATAGGCCTTTTTTATAAGAAGAGACTTACGCTGCTTTTCAAAATGGTTATCTTTTTCCTAGTTTTTTATTGAATCGGGTATTTTATTGTACACGGCTATAGACATAAAGTAAGTACTGTGAGAACGTAATTTTAACTTACAGGCAGCCATAGTTTAGTTTTGTTCCTTGTTTCATGTTGATGGTGATTTTTTATCTGTGTATGTGTGTGTGTGTTTCTATGTATGTATGAATCAGTTGCCAAGTGGTTGGCAAACATATAAAACATATATACAATTATTATAACTTTGAATTTGAAGTAAAGCTATATACTTCTTTTATTTTTAAATTTTAAATCTTTAACTGCCCGGGACTCCTCCCAGAGCTGACAGTGTCATACGTGTGAAATACAACAGGTAGCGTGCTTCCTCATACCTCGGCTAGTTGACAGAATTATTTGTACGCATGATATTCAATACAAGCCGTCTTTTGGCTATCTTGTATGTGATATTACCCCTTATAGTATACGAGTTTAAAATTTAATGTTTCTATATTCAATGGTCTAGGCTGTGCGAGGTCTATTTATTTATTTATTTAATTAGATACATTTGCAGAAAATACATAAAACATTGATGGTGGGAGATATTATAGGTACAGTTCTGATGTACATTCCTTATAAATGTATACATATCGCAAGGTCTATCACTAATTATATTTTATTTGTAATAAATATAATATTATATATAGTATTATATCGATTTTGGTACATAGATTTAGTATCTACTACCGTATATCTATGTTTGGCAATAGTAAGATTTTTATTTAATGTAACACTCTTAGGCAAAAAAAACAATAAATAACATATTTTAGAAATATAATTTTGGCACACTTTGTCGAATGAATGACAAAGTATAAAAATAACCTTATGATTAATTAAACAACTAATCTTCTTTTGATGGATGGATGGATGATTTCTTTTATTAAACGGTTATATATAAATTTTATTTGCCATCATTTTCTTATAGCTACAGAAAATTAGGTTCACATGATACAGTTTTGAATATTTTTTCAAACGAAACATAAAATATACGTTATATAAAGAAGCAATATATAATTTATTATTAGTAACGTTTGATGTTGTAATAATAAAATGATTTGGTCAGTCAAAACGGAGTGGGAATAGTCATGTTAAAACCTTAAATAATAAAAATATGCAAATAGTGTTTAAAATGGTGTTAAAGTGGCAACCATGGAATGCCTTCTGTATGTAAAAAAAAATATTTTTCAAGAAAATAGTAGATCGTTATCCAGGGGATGTAAGCGATCAATTGCACCCGAGATACCTAGGCGCACGAGCGAGTGAAGCGCTAAGATGTTAGCGGCCGACAAACAGTTCAACACTGTCTAAGTTCGGAGGCCCTATTTTATTATTTGTTGTACTTAAGAGTATGTACAACCAAATTTGTGTTGTTTTTTACTTACTTGTTTGGACTTCAATTTTTATTTTTTGTTGCCATGGCAGAGGCCAATGGAATCTCTGCTCTAAGTTATTTGCTATCTTAAGAACCCGCTTCGTATTTTTCGTCTGTTTGATGCGAAGCATAATTATAATTATTTTTCTTGTCATTACCGCGAAGTTTTTGTAAAATTCAGGGCCATACACCAGTCCATATTTGCCATCATAATGAAGATCTAAATTTATTTGATTCAATTGTTTCTCCTTTGCTCGTTGTTTTGATACTTAGAAATTATGAATTACGATTCGGAGCAGGCTCGTAAGTTTCAAAATAACTCGCAAAAGAGAAACTGTTCAATCAAATAAATTCTAGCCCTTTATTTAGACGGCCAATATAAAGTGATGGGGCGAATTATGTGATTGGGCCGAATTATATGTTATTTTATTTTATTATTATAAATTTATTTCTTGGGTTGGGACACTACGGTATAGAATGGAAGGTATTGTGTTGGTATAAGATGATGATGGTCTTTATAACGTCAGTAAAAGCTTAGAGAAACAGAACTTTATTCATTTATGGCCACAATCTTACAAAATGCTGTAACTTAGCAAGGTGTTGATTGTCCTACGTTATTTTATAACTTGGATTTGAAAAAATCTTCACCAATATTCGCTGAATAACTATTTAATTAAGTAAAATCGCAAATGGACATAGTATATGGGTCATTCTTTCCCAGTACTTTAATAAAAAAAACAAGATCAAGGAACAGAACTATCTACAAAAACATCTATAGGGTATCTAAAACCTGAAATCTAACACGTTTCTCCGTTTGTTACAGCAGTTTCCCTCGAAACCCTGGTGGAAAACTGCAACAAACTTCTAGAAAAATTCCACTACAGTTGGGAGATGATGCCTCTAGTGGTACGGAACCCTAAAAACATTATGGTAAATAACAACAATATACATGCCAAAGCAACATCAAGGCTACAAAAAACAAGTTGCTAAATAGGCTTGGCAAAAAATTTTGCACCGTCTGCTTACTTTTTATTATTTTTTATTTTACTTTAGGGGATGTACTACAATCCGATTAAATTGAAAACTTGTATGTATTATCTTCTTTGAGTAAGAGTCAAAACAAATGACGTTAAAATAATGCAACTTTTTCGAGGTTTCTTATATTGTGACCACCCTTGAATTTCAATTTTATGAGTATTTTATTATTATTTTTCGTGATAGAAGCTATAGTAACAGGTATTCTGTGAAAATTTCAACTTTATAACTATTACGGTTGAAGCTGTAGACCCCTGTGACAGACGGACAGGCAGACAGATAGCGCAGCGGAGGCTTAGCAATATAGTCCCGTTTGGCACCGTTCGGGTACGGAACCCTAAAAAGAACTGTGACAAGTTTGTTTGCGTGAGAATTGTCACTTTACCGAGCACAGATGACAAACTAGGGCTAGACCTAAATTAAATGTGCTTAAATTCAAGAGCTAAATAGATAGGGCCAGTCAGATAAGTACTTTAAGAGATAAGTATTATGGGTCAAATAATGAGCACTACGTGTCTTGTAATCACAGAAAACTGATAATAACTTGATAAACATTAGTTACTAGGGTATATTACGTATAGATGGAGATTTTTAATTATGCGCAAAATAAAACAGATAATAATTATGTAAAAAAATTTATGAAGATAACGTAACGGAACAGACTTGAATGTAGTAAAGAACTCATTTTATCATTAAAATAAATTTTCTCTGCAACATGCTTTTTCCGGGATAAAAAGTAACCTATGTGTTAAGTTGGGGTATAAGCTATATCCATTCTAAATTTCATCCAAATCCGTGTAGCAGTTTCAGCATGAAAGAGTACCAAACAAACACACACACACACAAACTTTCGCATTTATAATATTAGTGTGATGTGATGGATAACATAGCCTTGTCTTATTTCACCACAAACGATTAAGATCCGCGCTAATTAGACACCTGATGTATGAAATAACAAAGCCTTGTATTATTTCAACAGAAACGATTAGTGCCGCGCTAATTAGACACCTGATTTTTCAATGATATTGCTCTATCCTACAGGAACCATGCATTTTTCCGGGATAAATAGTAGCCTATGTGTTAAGTTAAGTTATAAGCTATATTCATTATAAATTTCATCCAAATCCTTTCAGCCGTTTCAGCGTGAAAGAGTAACAAACATACACACACGCACATGCACACGCGCCAAACTTTTAGTCTGCTCGGATGTTTGTAAAGCCTACTTAGCTGTGATAGTTTTCCCTTTAACTTCATTATTATATACTGCTTCTGTGAATTTTTCCATATAATCATAAACAACCGTTTGGACACTTGACTCTAACTAAAATTTGTGCGTGCAGACGATTTTAAGTATTGCGACATTTACCATTCCCACAATAAAAAGATACGCGTATATAATCTTAGCATCATCGCCAGCTACAAAATTAACAATAATGAATTAACGAAATAGCTGTGTGTAATTGCAGAAATGCCTTCCCACGGTCCACCAGACAAAAAACCAGTTCTGCACTGGAAATCGGCCATATCCGTTCGGGTGGCGTGCCATCCGTTTCAAGAGGGCTATAACTGCTGGTGACCTTGTAAGCCACAATTAAGGCCAGTTTAATTTAGATGTTATTTGAGTAAAAAATATGCCAAAAATAAACTACTTACAGAATATATGGAATGATGTAGCTTGTGAGGTATCGATGTCTAGAGTATTTTCAACTATTATTATAATAATATTCAATGCATATATCATATTATATCACAAATAAAGTATTAAATCATATATGTAATTAATTTAATAATTATTAAATAATTAATTTAATGTAGAACATTGATATATTATAATGTGTAAGTATTTTAACTGAAACGTATTTTAACTATTTTTTTTATTATTTTATAAAATATATACTTTATATTATTTAACATAGGCGGACTTTAAAAATAAATAAATGTACAAAAATTCAAATTATTGAAATATATAAATAAAGGTACTTATACATACACAAATAATCTGAATATTTCGTTATACACACATGATTGGTTGGGTGATGCCCTATTACATAGGTAACACTAAAAGTTTCCGGAACTGGCCACTTACATAAACAATATTTAAAAATTTATTGCAACATTTGAAAATAGAACTCTTTGGCTGTAAAATGCAGTTTGTTTCATGTGACTGTCTTTTGTTTTTACCTTGTGGCGCCATTTAAAAAATTGTGTGTCTGCATCATCATGGATTTAACTCGGGAAAATTTTCGTTGTATGATTTTCTACGATTTTAAGTGTAATTTGACAGCTCAACAGAGCATCGCTCGGCTTGAAACAGCTTTTGGCAATGAAGCACCATGCAAGACGACTGTTTATAGCTGGTTTGCAGAATTCAAGCGTGGTCGTATCAATCTCAGTGACGAATCTCGCGATGGTCGGCCGTCCACCGCTGTGACCAACAAAAACATCGATGCTGTGCGCCATATGATTGAAACAGACAGGCATGTGACCTACCATGAAATTCGCGCATCCTTAGAAATAGGCATGAGTCAAATACAATCAATCCTACACAAACATTTGGGTGTGAGAAAGCTGTGCTCGCGGTGGATCCCACACAACTTGACCGAGGCTCAAAAAACGGACCGCGTCACTTGGTGCAGTGCCATGCTTACCAGATTCAACGAAGGTGCGTCAAATTTGGTGTGGGACATAGTAACAGGTGACGAAACATGGATTTATTGCTACGATCTCAAAACAAAGCAGCAATCGAGCGTATGGGTCTTTCAAGATGAGCCGAAACCAACCAAAGTGGCGCGCGTGAAAAGTGCATCTAAGCGGATGATTGCTTCTTTTTTTAATAAAACTGGACACGTGGCTACTGTTGCTTTAGAGAATCGTCGTACCATGAATAGTGACTGGTACACGACCATTTGTTTGCCGGAAGTTATTGACGAACTCCGTAAAAATAACCGTAAACGCCGTATCATCCTGCACCACGACAATGCTAGTTCTCACACGGCCAGACAGATAAACGACTTTTTGAAGACGAAAAATGTAGAACTCATGAGTCATCCTGCATACAGTCCCGACCTGGCACCTTGTGACTTTTTTCTGTTCCCAAAAATTAAGAACCAATTACGCGGTCAACGATTTTCATCACCAGAAGAGGCTGTCGAGGAGTATGAAAAACACGTTTCAGAGGTCACCACAGGGGAGTGGCACAAAAGTTTTCAAAACTGGTTTGATCGAATGAAAAAGTGCATAGACGCCAAGGGAGATTATTTTGAAAAACAATAAATTAATTTTGTACCTTTAATAGTATTTTTTCATATTCATTCCGGAAACTTATAGTGCGTCCCACGTATGTGACCGTCATTTCATTACAGATGTACCAAAATCGCACAAAGATGTGCAAAATAAAGTAAGTTATCGTTAAGAAGAGAAGGAGGATAAAAGCTAAAGAGCGTTTATGGCTTCCAAGTGCTGTTTGGCACGAAAACTATAATTTTCAAACCTTTTAATATCGATCAACTACTTAATTTAGAATATACATAAATTAACGATAGCTCAAGTAATATAATGTTGCTCTTGTGAACTCGCTCAATGAACACGAAAAAATATCGATGTGATCTCCAACCTCATTGAGAATTCGAGCAGCGCGCTGTAGAGGTGCTTCCCCATGGAGGTTCGTCCTCGTTCTCGGCAGCCTGAACAGCCTCCCGCGACGTTGTCGAAAGTATCGCTTAGGAATTACTAGCCTCATATTGCCTAAAATACTGGGATTACATATCCTACCAGTAAAAACTTTAAATAAATAAGCTGTCAGAGCATAATCTCTCCTTACTTCCAATCTGTTGTATCCCACCATACCCAAAACAAATAGGGTAGGATACATCAAGGGATAGCAAGGATAGACCCCATACATTTTCATGTACAAAAACCTCATGAATTTGTTTTGTATACGCTCCAACATCAGACAGTATTTGGTTTCATGTGGAGCCCAAACAACCGCGTTACATTCAAGCTTGCTCCGAACAAGTGCATTATATAAGGCTTTCACCGCGCCAATACTGTCAAAACCCTGAGCTTGTCGCAACACAATTTTAATTTTGATTACTCTTTAGGTATTTCGTTTACTCCTTTTAACAGTTCTTTCACCGCATTTAAGGCAGAATTTTGTCAAAATGGACTCTATTGCCGCCCATTAAAATTCTAGGCAAAATTATAGCTCTTCTAAATTTGGATCTTACACAAGTTATTAAGAGTTACATTATCTAATGAAATGTCACAGAACTGACGAGATCCAGGCCTGAGTACAACTGTTTGTCCCACTAAGTAGCTGCACTATTGCCTCGATCCTAGGCTTTGATCCTAAGCTCACTATTATAAATTAATGAAATGACCGACAAAGAGGTAGATCATAATAATATACAGAATCATAATCATTATTACATTTATTCATAAGCAAAAAATATTGCATTTGAAATTATCCTAAAACTAAGCACATTATGTATAGCCCTTTTTTGGATAATAAATGCTCTTTGCATGTTATAGTTGTAGCTATTACCCCAAAACTTAATGCTATATCTAAGTGAAATACTCAGAATAAAATTTAGACTTCCTATACTAACTGTGCCAAGGTTGTTCTTGAACGAGTATAGAGGCATAAAAACTATTTGTCATATTTTGCAAACAGGGTCATTGAACCTTGGTCCTGACCACTTACCGACTCTCCGGTATGAATTTGGCTATATAAATTCCATAAAATTTTACTTTTTTTTGTTACCTCCAAACCGCACAATAAACAGCTAGCATTCAGTGAATACTTCAAATTAGATCTAAAATTTTACATCATATAACCGATATTAGTATAAAACAGCTGCAAACTGTAAGCGCTTGACAAATTATTTGGCACCCTCTGCGTAGGAAACTCTAATTTTTACCATAAATAAATTAATACTTTAGTGTATGTACCGTCTTTAAGTATAAGCCAAAACAAATAAAGTCAAAATAATGCAATTTTTTAAAGGTTTCTTGTACGGGATGCGGCCCTGTGTGCTTACACAATACAGAGATGTTTGTTAAAAAAACTTATAAGGATAGTCCGTTGGTACATATGCTAGTAGTTAACACTGTACTATAGATACTAGCCAGCTTCTGCCGCCCATATATATTTTTCTAATACATTTTAATTTCAAAATTTCGCTTATAAGGATAAGCATAAATTGTAAATAAACCCCTTTCTTTTTGTAAATATGTAAGTGACACTGTATGTATAATTCTTTTGACGTATTTTTCAACTGACGCCGGGCCCAGTAGGGCCCGAAATATATCTTGAATTGATTTTATTGCGGAAGTGATTTGCACAACACCGCCAATATAACGGCGTAATCTTCTCTCTCGCTCGGCGCCTGGTGAATAATGCGTGAGACATAATGTTTCTTTGTGGCTAATTAGTAGCAACCAAGTTAGTAAACATTTATCTACAGTTACACTCATATATAAAGAAGTACAATGTATTTGTTTGTTCGTATGTAAGGGGTAATCCCTGGAACTACGGAACCGATTCTTTTGGATTTCTCTGCCACGTATAAGCTTCTTGTGTTTGTACTCGCGGTACATTTGGTAGTTTTTGTTATTAAATAAAAACCACTAGATCCTTTTAGATCTTATAATATTTATTTTATTTTACTGGTTACAATATTTTGGAATATAGATGCGGTCACTAGAGCCATTAGATGGAGAGTGTGTGTCCAGTACAAAATGGCGGCGGAGCTGGCCATGACGATGCGGCTTCCGGTAAAACGTTCCGTTTTCGGCGCATACATAAAATTCCCCCCTTGAAGAGTAATCTTCAAGAATCCTGGTCTTCTGGTGTTGGAAGTGGACATAGACGAGAGAATGGCCTCCTTACGCAACCTCTGATAGTGTCCACATCAGCAACTCGTGCTATTCCGTCGGGTCCAGGATAAAGACGGGCCACACGGCCGGTTCTCCAGTTGAGACACGAAGTTTGTGGATCTTGAAGAAGGACAAGGTCACCAATGCGAAGCGAAGTTTGGTTGGTTTTCCATTTGGTTCTTTGTTGGAGCTCGCTTATGTATTCGTTTTGCAAACGACTCCAAAAGTGTTGACGAATTTGTTCTAGCCTTTCGTGGCGTTTTATGAGCGATTTTGGGTTCACATCCTCCAGAGCAGGCGTCGGCAGCGAGGTGAGCGGCCGGCCAATAAGGAAGTGCCCTGGGGAGAGAGATTGGTAGTCTGTAGGATGGGAAGACATTGGGCACAGAGGTCGACTGTTCAGAATAGCCTCAACCTGCGCAAAGAGAGTCGATAGCTCTTCGAACGTTAAATTTGTGTTGCCCATGACTCTTTTAATATGGTATTTGGCAGATTTAACACCGGCTTCCCAAAGCCCCGCAAAATTTGGAGTGTACACGGGGATGAAGTGGAATTTGATCTTTTCGCTAGCAGTAAAGTCAGATAGGGGCCCAGAATTAGCTTTGAAAATTTTTATTATATCTTTAGAGGCAGAGGTGAAGCATCCACCGTTATCACTAAAGCACTCAGTAGGCTTTCCTCTACGAGCAATGAATCGCTTAAATGTTGCAATATAAGCATCTTTTGATAGTTCGCTTACCGCCTCAAGATGTACACATTTATAGCGCATGCAAATAAAAAGGCATAAATAGCACTTGGAGGTTTTTGCCCCACGACCCTTTCTATCTAGAATGGAGAATGGCCCAGCCATGTCAACTCCTACTGACTGAAATGGAAACGCTGCTTGAGTTCTTACAGGTGGTAAGTCACCCATCATAGGGGTCAAGGTTCGACGTCTACATCTGAAACACGCTTTGACAGTTTGTCTTGCAAGCTTTCTCCCCGCTACAGGCCATAAAGTTTCCCTTACGGTGTATAATAATAGCTGAGGGCCTGCATGCATGTTACGTAAATGCTCATGTCTAAAAATTAGTTTTGCTAAATGATGCTTAGAATCAATCATGATAGGGTGCTTTTTATCGTAGCCATAATCCGATGAGCCTAATCGACCTCCAACTCTCATAATCTTTTGGTCGTCTAAAAACGGGTTTAATGAAAGAATATTGCATTTGCTATATAATTGTTTGTTTTTCAAAAGTTGATCATATTCTTTTGCAAATGATTCCTTTTGACTTAATTTAACTAGTTGTAAGTATGAATCATTTAATTCTTCTACCGACAACGAAGTGTGTATTTCATTAGCGGTTAGACGTTTGCGCGGTCTAGGAGATGGCTTATTTAAATTCCGAATAAATCGCAAAACATAGGCAAACGTTCGCTCAAGCTTACTAAATTTAGAATAATTTTCAAAATTTATTATTGGTTCCGTACAAGTTACCGGATTAGCTTTAATCTCTGGTAGTTCATGTATTTGTGTATCATAGTTATTAGATGGCCATTCTGATTCATCTTTTGTTAAGAATGTAGGCCCTGTCCACCAAATGACAGAATTTTGCAACGTTTTTGCTTCAGTTCCCCGAGAAATTAAATCCGCGGGATTTAATTTGGTAGGTACATGTCTCCATGAGCTACTATGAGTGGTTTCACATATTTCAGCAACCCTATTGGCCACAAAAGCCTTTAAGGTGGTGGGGCTGCTATTTAACCATCCCAAAACAACTGTGGAATCGCACCAATGGATTGACCTTTGAACTGTCAGACGCAAGGACTCGGTGACAGCCTTACAAAGACGTGCGGCTAGTAAAGCTCCGCATAATTCTAGACGCGGTATAGTTACGGGCTTTATGGGTGCTACCTTCGATTTAGCACAAAGTAACTTAATTGTTACTTGCCCATTGTTATTGATGGAGCGAAGATAAATACAAGCTCCATAAGCTAACATCGAACTGTCGCTAAAAGAATGCAGTTCAATGTATTTGTGTGAGTCGCACAGTGCTCGCCTAGAAATATCGATTGATAAAAGATTTGGGTAATTTGTTTGTATCTGCTTCCAATCCCTTTGTATATCAATAGGTACATTCTCGTCCCATCCCAACTTTTGAACCCATAATTTTTGGATAAGCATTTTTGAGACGACTGTACAAGGACTAAGCAGTCCTAACGGATCAAAAATTTTTAGTGAAGCAGACAAAATTGATCGTTTTGTGATATTGTTATTATTATTGTCTGGGATTTTTATTTTAAAATTTAATTTGTCTGTATTTGGATCCCAGCCTAAGCCTAGTGTATTAGTTGTATCGCTTAAACTTAGATTCGGTTGTAAGTCCAAACCTGATTTTTGAAAAATAGAGGGTATGTTTGACTTAAATTTTCTCAGATTGAAACATCCTGCGCTCAAAGCCTTTGTTATCGATTCTAAAATCAAAATTAATTGTGCCTCACTATCGGAACCCGTAATTAAATCGTCAACTAGGAAATCATGTTGAATAATAGTTTTTATTAAAATGTCTGAACATTCTTCTCTTAATTGCCACAGGCATCTCGTACTCAAGAAACTAGCACTTGCAAAACCGTAAGTGACAGTGTTGAGTTTGAGTGTTTGGATAGGAAGAGACTCGTCATCTCTCCATAATATTAATTGTAGGTTGCGGTCATCTTCATGTAGATTCACGGCGCGATACATTTTTTCGACGTCGCCGGTTAAAATGTATTTATGAATTCGCATCCTCAGCAAAATGGAGAAAATAGAATCTTGTATATTAGGGCCAATCATTTGTAGACAATTGATAGAATAACCGGAAGTACTTGGATTTGATCCGTCAAAAACTACTCTAATATTTGTTGATTCACTATCGGCGCGAAATACAGCATGATGGCACAAAAAATAATTGAATGGTTCTGGCTTTCGTACACTAGCTTCAGAGCAATGATCCAAGTCTTTATATTCTTGAATAAACTGTGAATAAGCGGCTTTGAGTTCAGGTTGCTTTCTAAATCGCTTCTCTAACCCTAAAAACCTCTGTTTAGCGATATGATAAGACTCGCCCAAACAATCGGGTGAGTCCTTCAATGGCAACTTGACGCAAAATTTACCATCATCTGGGCGAGTGGTGTGAGATAAAAAATGTTTTTCACATGCCTTCTCGCTGTCACTCAATAATGACCTCTGTGGTAATTCCTCTAAATCCCAAAATCGTGCTAGCTGTGTATCGAGGCTTTTATCTGAATCTACACAATGATTTCGAGAAAAATTGCATTGTATGTTTTTATTACGAATAGGTTCAGAGTTAATTAGCATAGGGCCGGACTCTATCCAGCCTAACTGTGAACTACGCAAAACTGGTTTGTTTGCGCCTAATGATTGTTGTTCACTGCCAATGATCTCCCAAAATAGATCGGCGCCGATTAAAACGTCGATGGGGGCAGATTTATTAAAACTTGGATCGGCTAATTGAATACCTGACGGAAGATTGAAGTTGTACAATCCTACGAAAGTCTTTGGGATATTTCCTGTAATTTCGGGCAAAACGGAGCATGATAAAGTCACGTTGAATTTGTTGTGTAATGAGGCTAATTGAACAATGCAACGTTCACGAACTTGGCTGCTTTCTGTATTTTCAATTCCTACTATTTTAATGTTGGTAGGAATCGAACCTAAGCCCAACTTTTCCTGAACGGATTTGGTTAAAAAACTGGTTTCAGAACCACAGTCTAACAGAGCCTTTACAGTAATGTTTTGTTTAGTTTCAGGATTGAATACGTTTAACAAAGCTGTTGACAAATAAACCTGATTATTTGAATCGCTACAAAAATTTGCAACTGCTGCATTGCTAGGTGGTGGCTGAATGGGAGCATTTTTATGCAATAAGGTATTGTGACGCTTTTTGCATACGCGATAAGGTCCCAAACGGCACCGGAAATTACTGTGCCCTATGCGTAAACAATTGAAGCACAATTTTAATTTATTTACTTCAGCTATACGTTGATCTATAGACATTGACAAAAGGATTGGACAGTCATAAATATTATGCTGACTTTTGCAAATAACGCAACTACGGGCGGTGGAAGAAGCGGCATTAACTTGGAGCTGTGATTGCGAATGAAAAGAATTCCATTTTTCTTGTTTATGATTGTGTTTATGACCTTCGGAATTCAAGGTAGAATTGCGCTTTTGTTTATCGGCTTTATTGTTGTTCATGGTCTCTAAAACGTCAGCACGATCATTTAAAAATTGTTGAATTCCGACAAACTAGGTATCTCACTAAATTGGTTACGTTTTTCTTCCCACCTTTCACTTGTATGGCTATCTAGTTTTGAGGACACCATGTGTATAATGAGGGTGTCCCATTTATCGGTTGGCTGACCCAGGCTGGCAAGGGACCTCAAATGTTTACCTACATAATCTACCAAAAATCGGAGGGATTTTTCAGACTCGCGAGTTATCGGTTCGATGTGGAATAAACAATTCAGATGATTATTGATTAATTGTCGTTTGTTATCATAACAATCGCAAAGCATTTTCCACGCCGTCTCGTAATTCGCGTCTGAAAGTTCTAAATTGCTGATAACTTCAGCAGCATCCCCCACTAAATATGAGAGAAGGTAGTTATACTTATGAATAGGCTTAATCCGAATGTTATTGTGTATAAGCGAAATAAACATGTCTCTAAACCCTAGCCACTTAGAGTACGAACCATCAAATTTACTTATTTGTATTTGCGGAAGATGACAATTAACATTTTGTGAGTTGCAATAATTGTGACCGGAACATGAAGTATTGGGAGATTCTTGAGTTTGTGTATTTTGATCATATTTATTGATTATCTCCTGTGCGGACGCAATGCAAAGCACAAAGTCTTGCTCAATAATGTCTCGATCGTTTAATTCACTTTCAAGGGCACTACTATTCTGAACCTCTATCTGAGACTGCAAAGCATCGAACTCCAACGACATGCTTTGTAATTTGGCCAAATTAATTTTTAATGAAGATAACTGTATTGCGCTCAAGTGTTCAATATTCATTACCAAGTCAAGATTATTTTTAAATTTGGTTAAACGGCCCTTTATGGAGCTGCGTTTAACTTGGAGCTCTTTTAGCTCAGCCATTATTACAGAATTCTGTTGATAAATATATAGATGCAAAGGCCTTTAAATTGGTACTAATAATGATTGCTTACGCTCCTCCTTTGTTATGGGTACCGTACGGGAAGCGACGGTGGCGGTAGAGGGCACCTTGCTGCACAGAACCGGTTCTCAGACGGACGAGCGACAGCGCAGCAGAGTGAAACTCGTGCGAAGTATCTCAGCTGATCGCTCGACCCTGAAAATGTTCGGCGAATCTATTTAAATTACAGTGAAATAATATCCACATAAGTACTTGGTTGTGAAGCAAATAGTACTTGTTAATGCATACAAGGCTATAGCATGGAGCTAGGTGCTTTAACAAGGCAAAGCAAATGGGAATGAGTGTTTGTTTTTCGAATTATTATTTGGATAAAAGTGAATGATGGCTTTAGCTCGGTACTGTTACAGGCTTAGTGATATTACGTTGTGATATGCTGATGGAAATTATAGGTGTGTACACAATTTCAGCTCTAGTAGGCAAATTTTGACCAAATGTAACAAATTGCTGCTAATTATCCTCGATTAGCTTCGTATTTTTAATACTCTGAATGCTAGCGTACCAGTGGTGCAATCAATATCAAATAGCAAAGTACAAATCGGTGACTTGTACGTTTTCGCATACTCGTACTTGCAAAAAATAGGCTAAAACAGACACTGCACTTTGCACAAGATTGAGGGCTAGCTAAACAATCGGGAATGAACGAGGTTATTAGGCTGGATGGTGAAAAGGAATTAAGGACACTTAGCTTTATTGGCCTGGCTGCGGTGCGAAGTGCGCTGACCGGCGTGGCTCAAATGGGCTCGAACTCTTGATGACGGTCCGAAGCTGGCTTCAGTAATTTTGAAGGTGACCTCCCGATGCGTGACCTGGCTAACACGTGGCTGCGGTGCTGTTTGCTGACCGGCCGATGCTCAGGCGCGTAGATTGAGGGCTTCCCTGCTGGACCTGATTGCTGCGGTGCTATGCTGACCAGTTTAAGCTCAGGCGCGGGTTTCAAAATGGTTTTTGACGAAATTGAGTGTCCTGTCACGGTCGCCACTTTATGTACTCGCGCTACATTTGGTAGTTTTTGTTATTAAATAAAAACCACTAGATCCTTTTAGATCTTATAATATTTATTTTATTTTACTGGTTACAATATTTTGGAATATAGATGCGGTCACTAGAGCCACTAGATTTTTTTTTTCATTTTTTTTTTTTATTTATTAACCAATTTTCTTATAAAACTAATACATGACCCACAAAACTGCATGTACAGTTTGACTGTGGGATCCGTGAGTCTCTAACATAAAAAATATTATAATATAGTTTAATATATTTAAATTAGTATACGATCAGCCGCACCCCAGCAGCTACGCCTGCGCCAGGATTGTATTATGAGGGTAATACAAAGCAGGGGCAAACGTCTCTGCCGACGCACGGCCGACCGTACGAGTTACAGTCTACCTACTTAAACTAAAAGCTACATACTATCAAGGAGATAATTCTTAATCTGCTTTTTGAATGCTTTTTTGTTGGCCTCTTGTCTAATACTAATAGGTAGGCTATTTAAGGTGTATGGAATACGTTTTTTAAGAGTTCTATCGCCATAATAATTACATACTCTTGGTACATCGTATTTACTCGCACTTACTGACCTTGTGTCGTGAGTGTGGCTTATGAATGATAAGTCATGCTCCCGACTACCATGCTGATTTACTAACATTAAAATTTTGTGTTTTAAACTGACCGGAAGAATTTTGCATATTTTGAATAACTTTCTGTAGTCATCTTTGCATTTAATTTTAGTTTTTTTAGTCACAAGTAGCTTTAAGAATCTAATTTGAAGTGTCTAATGGGGAGTGTGTGTCCAGTACAAAATGGCGGCGGAGCTGGCCATGACGATGCGGCTTCCGGTAAAACGTTCCGTTTTCGGCGCATACAGTGTTAGGCGATTCAAATGTAGGGAAGACTTGTATTGTGCACAGATACTGCGACGAGAGATATTACGATATTTACATATCCACAATAGGTGAGTAAAATATTTACATTTTGCTTTACGAGCCTTTGTCAGACAGGTGATGCTGTGTTTTAGTGCTAAAGGGAAATAAGAAGTTGTTGGATAATAATTTTTATTGCCAAAGTAAATAAGAGAACAATAGCACTCTTGACGCTTATGGATTCAGAGCGAAAGAGAAAAAAATAATTTTATATTTATGTATATAAAAAAAATAGCTAGCCAAATTTTCATTAACCAAAATCTAGATTATGTCAAAACCCATCTAATAAAATATGTTTAAGTTCAGTACATGATTCCTATTCGTCAAACGAGGAGAAAAAGTGTGTTTGAAGACATCAATTAATGTTAATTATTTCTATAAATTGAAAATGTTTCAATCGCGTTTTTGTTTAGCTGGAAAAATGTGTTCCAAAAATGTTAAAATAAAATGTATCAAACTAGGAGCTTCTTCTTGGAAGTAGTTACAGGTACAGAACTCAAAAAAGTGCCAATATTTTCGCGGTAGCGCCATAAATACATCTATATATGCTAATATATTTATGGCCAAGGTTTGAAGCATCTTAGAAAATAAATATGAATTGAAAGCAGAAACGAAATTAAAAGTTAAAATTTAAAATTTAGGATGCAAGTGTTTTCAGTTTGCCACACCTTGAGCCTTGTGACATCTGTCAAGGGCTTCTATACAACGAAAAATTGGGGTGACTATTGTTTTTTTTTCATGACTGTACTGTACATAACCTGCCTGGTTTCACCAAGGTCGGCCAGCTGTTTTAAGCGTTACTTTTTGTCCTACTCCCTACAGTGACTGTGACATGCTGGTACTTGATGAGTTAAGGTTACCGACGGTGCCCTCACGGTATATCTAGGGAAAGCTCGTAGTGTGCTTACGGTCAAAGTCACGGGCTAAAGCTACAAATTATTGGGTTATCGACTAGTTGTAAGTATGAATTAAAAGGCCATAGATAACATAAAGAAAATTTCTGATTAATATGTATTGCTTCGAACGTGATGTGTGAATATTGAGAGAATATTTGTGCAAATTATGGTGCCACTAAAAATGCTCTTGAAATAATAATTAACAAATAATGATAAAGTGGCAAAACTTAAATATATTTAAAGTTTCCACATAAACAAAATCCTTATTGAGAGAATTTTTATGTAAATTACCTGCCAACTAATCGGTAAGTCAAGGTTAAGAATCCCGTAGGCGCATAAAAAGGGCTTACACGCATTATTTGTGTCTGGGGCTTACCACAAATCCCGTCAAATTTATAACCTCCAGACAAAATTGTGCATCAAAAAAATGGTTTATGAGGTTTCCTTGCCATTGAATATTATTGTTTTATTTTATTTAGGAAAGTCTATAGTCTGGTAGTAAGTAGTCTATAGTCTAGTAGTAAGTAGTCTATAGTCTAGTAGTAAGTAGTCTATAGTCTAGTAGTAAGTAGTCTATAGTCTGGTAGTAAGTAGTCTATAGTCTGGTAGTAAGTAGTCTATAGTCTGGTAGTAAGTAGTCTATAGTCTGGTAGTAAGTAGTCTATAGTCTGGTAGTAAGTAGTCTATAGTCTAGTAGTAAGTAGTCTATAGTCTAGTAGTAAGTAGTAGTTATGTAATCTTGAATAATTTGGATAAAAAATACAAACTTACACTTACATAGCATACAAAATCTATCAATGAAACTGCAAAATTAAATTAGTCAAATATTATTTCAAATAAAAATAAAATTTAATGATTTTTGATTTATTCCTTCACTTGCGCCAAAAAACCTCCTAATTTGAAATTTGTAAGTCTTCGAGAAATAAATATAGGATAGGTTTTGATAAAATCAGTCAGTGGTGAGCGAGTGTGTTTTTTGGTATGAAAATACGTTATTGCTCTAAACAAGAAACTTTTTCTAGTAGTATGGGGTTATAGATTTATTATTATATTCGATATTTATTTCAAGATGATATATCAAGCCGTTCCCGAAAAACAAGGACTTTGACACACTGGCAAACCGAACGTTTAAGGGTTCCTCCAATATGAGGTACGGAACCCTAAAAAAGTGCCATGAGTAAAGTAAACCACAATCTCTTTATTTGCTGTGACATTCATATCAAACTATCCTTTCGTCCGCGTTTAATCAATGTCTGCCCCGCTTTCGGCTTGAACGTTATTTTATTAACAACCCTTTACAGCCTATAAGTTAACTAGCACATCTAACATGAAGGACCATATCGAATTCGATAGCCCTCGACACAGTGCTCCGTCTCACTCTGTTGATCTACCTGAAGAGGAACAGACAGTGGTGTGGTGTATCGAGCTGTCAAAGTTCGATATGGTCTACTATGCTAGGTACCCAGGTTCACAAGTCACTACGATGATAATAAAGAAAACCGAATCCAAATGTGTTGAGTAATCCTTCAAAACGGAACATACATACACACAGACAGACAGACAGACAAAAATTCTACAAAAATTAGTTTTAGCTTCAGTACAATACTCTGTATGCTTGGGAGTGTTTTATATAGCAAGGAGTTGATGTTGTGTGGGTGTGACCCTTTAGCCTCATGGACGTCTTTAACACAGAAAAAAAAAATATATATAGTAGTATAGTTAGATCTTCTAACAACATAATGCTATAAAAAAAAATCTGCTGTTACAATACATGTGACACTACCTAGGAACGCAAAGGAAACTTAGCCCATACAGATATGTCTGAGGTTTAATATCAAATACCAAAGAGGTTTTCATATGATGATCTCCAAAACGTACAAAACAATATTGCAACCCAACCAAGGAGGTAAAAGTTCAACTTTATTTTCGACCATGTATTGTTTATGGCTGGCGGCGCGCACTAGGGCGCATGCGCGTTAGACCGTTGGATGGATTTCAAGGCCATAGTTTACGGGGAAAATTATTTATTAATTACCGTGGTGTTATGGGTCAAAATTATAATTTTGCCCTAAAATTACTGACATCAGTGATGGTGATGATAATTTGACTCCACCTGACATTCTGGACATAACGACGGAAATTACAAAAACACTTTTAGAACAAGCTTTTACAAGAAAAACCAAAAATGGCTAACGACAAATTTTACCAAGAATAAGAAAACAGATTAGTAGGCATGAGCTTAGATAAATTAGTGTATGAAACTATATATAATTAGTTTATTAATTATGTATTAAAACACTCCCGTGCTCCGGGCAACATTTTTTGTTTGATAAACACTTGTACTTGTCCACTTATTTATATTAATTTCCCTTACCGGTTTCGCTGTTAAAGCATTATCAAAGGTTTGTTTGGTTGTTTTTTTTTTGGACAAGTACAAGTGTTTATCAAACAAAAAATCTATCATAAATACAATTCGTGTTTATTGTATATTAATATGTATTAGTGTATTTTTAGCATATAAAGGTAGTATTTGTATTTGATTATAAGTTACTTATTTATGTATTTATTTTGTAACATTTTAGTTAATGTTTCCTTATAACTGTTTTCTCATCGAAAGATTTACAAAATCCTACAAAATTAGTTAAACGAAATCTAAGCTGCTATTTTTACTTTATTTGTTCATTGAAAAATTAAATTAAGTATATCAGATTAAAGACTAAATATCATTAGATCAGTCCATCTTTTTTATTATCCTTTAGCAACACACCAGGAGGTATGTCCCCAAAACGATGGCCAAGACCTATCGGCCCAACAAGCCTTGTTGTGAGAGTTTTTAAACCGCCTTACGGCCTCTGACGTGGTTTATGTAACGACCACTCTACTAGAAAGTGGCCTACTATCCTACCACCTACCTATGATCCTTACACAATCGAATGCTATCGAATTTCTATGAAATGGGCGACGTAGATCAAGCAGTCGATTTTTTCTATAAAAAGTTGTATCAGTGTATAGATGATTGTGTTCCTAGAAAAATGCGTAGTGGGAAGGCCACGCGGTACACTTATCCTGTGTGGTTTACTCCCGAAACTATACGCAACATTAAAAATAAGTTTTTTCATCTGAAACGATATAAAAAGGAGGGGAAGGAATTTAATAGGGAGATGTTTCGTTACTACCGAGCCAGAGTAAAAAAACTTATAGACTTGACTTATAACGACTATATTAGACGAACTGAAAAAGATATTAGTAGTGACCCGACTCAATTTTGGAAATTTATCAGAGACCAACAGACTACCAGACGGACCTGTGACAAATATGAGTATGAAGATAAACCTGTATCAGAATTTGAGGCAGCGGACGCCTTCGCTTCGTACTTTCAATCTGTATTCCTTCCCGACCGACCGACACTGGACGCTGAGGCCGCCGAGCGGAGCGCCGGCCCTGGTGTGAGCTCGTCACGCGTCGCTATCGACAGATTCACGGCTGTCGATCTTCGTTATGCTGTCCGGCGATTAAAAGCTCGATCCTCTCCAGGTCCAGACGGAATTCCGCCTTACGTCGTTAAGGACTGCCTATCGACCCTGGAAGAGCCACTTATATTTATATGTAACTTATCTTTGAAGCTCTCTGTGTATCCGCGTAAATGGAAAACTTCCAGAGTAACACCTATACCCAAGGGTGACTCCAGATCTAAAGTAGAACACTATAGGCCTATAGCCGTGCTCTCAGTCCCTGGGAAGATTTATGAGTCTATGAT
Source organism: Ypsolopha scabrella (assembly GCA_910592155.1). Taxonomy (NCBI): domain Eukaryota; kingdom Metazoa; phylum Arthropoda; class Insecta; order Lepidoptera; family Ypsolophidae; genus Ypsolopha; species Ypsolopha scabrella. Next base: position 15,838,144 of record OU342985.1, read on the forward strand.
TAATCACAGAGTTATGCAACAGATACGGATTTTCCTTTCTGACTGCCAACACGGTTTTCGTGCAGGTAGATCCACTTCTACAAACCTAATTAACTTTGTTAATTATGCTACAACGTCTATGGATAGGTCACTGCAAACTGATGTGGCCTATTTTGACTTTAAAAAGGCATTCGACCGCGTCAATAATGACGTGCTCCTTGAAAAATTTGCTGCTATAGGTTTTACCCCAAAGTTACTGAAATTATTTGCCAACTATTTTGCCAATCGCGAACAATATGTCCAATTGGCCGGTATACGTTCTCATTCCTATGAAACTTTTTCTGGTGTAAGTCAAGGAAGCACTCTAGGGCCCACACAGTTTTTGATCATGATAAATGATCTCCCAGGGGTTGTGAGAACGGCTCAGTGCTTGATGTTTGCAGACGATTTGAAGTTATACTTGAGTATAGGTGATAGAGATGATGTGGAGGCGCTTCAGAGCGATATAGATAGTGTTGTAGACTGGAGTGAACAGAACAACTTGGAGTTCAATGGCTCTAAGTGTAAGACCATGACTTTTACCAGGTCTCGTACTCCACCTGTTCGGGACTACACCATAGCTGGAGCCCCGCTCGCACGAGTCTCACAAATACGAGACTTAGGACTGACACTTGACAGTGAACTGACTTTAAATGACCACATTGAGTTGACTTGTAAGAAAGCCTATAAATCACTAGGCTTTGTAATGAGACAAACTGCTAGGTTTAAGGATCCGAGACCCATTGTAGCGTTATACAATGCCTATGTGAGAAGTAAATTAGAGTTCAACGCAATCATCTGGGACCCACACGAGACTAAATACAAGCTCATGGTGGAAAGAGTCCAACGTAAATTTGCTCGATACCTGTATAAAAAAATGTATGGGTATTATCCCTATTTATTCCCATCCATGTTCGTGGTCGGAGTGGTAGGAGTAGACACCCTAGAGCTGAGACGTAGGCTAGCGTTATTAGTGCACTATTATCTGCTATTACACAACCGAGTGGACGACCCCGCTGCACTCGCGGGCTGCGCGCTGGCGGCACCGGAAAGGTACGGGGTGCTGCGGTCGCGCCTGCTTTTCGCGACGGGTGTGGTACGCACACAGCATGCTCGTTTTGCGCCCACCTTCCATGCGTGTACACTGTTAAATTTGCTCATCAGTAAATATCCGGAAATTGACATTTTTGCATTTTTAATGTCAATTTACCGAAGTTTATAGCCTATGTAAGAGTTTTTTTAAGCATTTAGTTTTATTATTATTTTAATATTTAGTTTGGTAATATATGTTGTTGAAAACAAGACTGTTTTAGCTTACGAGTTGGTGACAAGCACTGTAAGTAGGCTAAGGTTCTTATGTAAAAATAAATAAATAAATGCTGCAGGCACCAGATGAAAGCTTCGATATTAAATTTCCATTTTTCACGTAACCTTAAAAGAAATAGACAAAATGTAGGTACTTATCCAGTCCAACACAGTTGGCGACGAGTCAACAATGAAAATGATTAAAACCACGCGACAAATTAATTATTTCATTGTTCGCATTGCAGACAGCGCGCGACATTCATTATAGTGCTGTGGCCTTGAATTGGTCGCTGTAACTTTGAGAGCAATATATTTCATCCATCACTGAGAATGACGCATGGTATATCGGCTAGCGACCATACAAACCTTCAAACAAACATAAGAATGCTGTTGAAACAAGCAAATATGGCATCTACTGTTATAGTAGGTATAAGCATTGAGATGAAGGACTGTTTTCAGTGAATAAAATAAGCTTTTTAGAGTAGGAATTGATTGTACCAGATTTTAAGTTACTATTAGAAAATATATTGTCTATGGCCGTGTCTTCGCGAGTTGTTGACTCATCATTAGGATAGGCAGTTAAGTGAAATCTTGTGAAATAATTAGAAATTTCAATAGCGGGATGTTTTCTAAAATCAATATTAAAATCGCCAAAGACGATAACTGAAGGTAAGTGCCATAAATTACTAGTATTGCCCCAAAGAGAGCGTAATCAATACATTTTTTATACCGTTCTCGAAATAAAACTCGTAGATGAAAAATTTAATTGATAACGATCTAGGATTCAAGTAATTTAATTATCTATTGAGGTCTACCTGGTTTATTAATTATTGTATTATCTAATTACATGAAACTGACAACAATACAAACTGTTAAGGCATGAGAATCAGAATCAGAATATTTATTTGCATTAGACCAGTATGGTACACAAATCAGTATATATATAAAAATAAAAATAAAACAATTCTTACAAAGTATTAGACAATCGAATTGATTATACCTATATAAATGCCTAGTGTTTAAACCATCCAAAGATACACAGATTATGTTTACTATGATGAAATGGTTTGCTGAAGAAATCAATAACAATAAACATGACTAATCGCCCAAATATGAGCAAGTAAGTAACTTTTAATATTTCCTAGTCAGTTTATTATATTTGATATAACTCATTATCATGAAACACATGAAAATGTCTACGACCATGAATTAGTAATTTCTACATAAATGTTATCCAAAAGCATGTAAGGTACTTGCTTCAATCCGTATGTATGCATTAATAGCTGTAGATATCGGAAAATGAGGCCTGCTGAGATTTTACACTGTTGTGGGACACCAGCAGGCGCCTGCTAGGATTTGTGTGACACCAGCAGGCGCCTGCTGGGATGTGACACTGGCAGGCGCCTGCTAACTTCAGTTCGGTAATAAATAAATGTATCCTAGCAAACCAAAACCTCATGGACGAAGTCGTAGGCATGCTCTAGTTAAATGAAAAGTACAAAAAGTACAACAAAATTATCGTATAAGAGTTCTTTCTTTTCATTTTAAGGTATGGAACCCTTAAAAAGGTATATCAAATCAATAAAATCAAATATCTTTATTTGCTGCAACACAGGTAAGGTAAGTTAATAAAATAGGAGATGGTTCCGCCGTGTTCTGCCTATTACCGCATGTAAAATATGTACAATAACAAAAGCTAAACAACTTATTTAAACAAATAGAAAAGAGATCAAGAGCGTTAAAAGTAAAGTCACTCATACAAAGGCACTTTGGGTACCATCCAGCTTTCATCAAATGTATTACCGAACTTCATCTTCTTGATAGTCATTAATGCTATAATACGCTTTGTCGAGAAGTAATGTTTTAATGTCAATTTGAAAGTCAATAAATTATCTATGTTACGTATATTGGCCGGTATTTTGTATATACTGTGATCGATAGATGGATCCATCTTACAAATTAACAATTTTTAACAAAAAACAAGCTAATATCAATTCCAAAGATAAATTGCTTTAATTAAAAAAGTTTGAACAGTACTAAAACTAAAGTCTTCAGCATTTGATTCAGTAAGTGTTTATATTTACACAAACTTTAGCATTAGTTAGCACTAATATTGAACTTGTTCTGAAGTCACATCCTGGTTTTCATAAAAAGTTGATTCTTTGTAGTGACCAGCAAGGGTTTCGGCACCGCGCTCACCAACCCGCCTGCTTAGCGTGTGTGAGTATGGGCATTTCTTCTAGGAGGACCACCAAGAGTGGCGAAATCCTGGAAAGGCCTATGTCCAGCAGTGGACGAAATAGGATGATAGATAGATAGATAGAAATAAAATTATGATCGTTGTTACATAAAGTTTCAGCCCCATCTTAACTAATTTTATATCGGTATGGTATGTACGTGTTGAGCAAGTTAAAAATGAGGTAGAAAATGAGCATTTGATCCCGTCCTATGAACTATCAGGAAACAAATTTATATTGCGGATGACACAGTCCTAATTTCAATGCCATAGCGTCTAAAATAGCACAAATTCATGGCAGAGAGAGAAGACAACTGGCATCTTGTAAGGGGGGTTCTGGTATCGTATATTTGAGAGTATTTTTTACAAAGACTACTACGCCGTCATTTTTATTTAAATTAGTTTTGCTGTAGTGAAGGTTATAGTTATCAACTGACGGATAAAATTAAAAAACAGTTATTTTATTGTAGGTCTCAGTTAGTATAAGTATTTCTCATTCGGTGCCTATTCTCGACATCAGGACTTCAAAATTGGACATGTTGGCATTGATGCTTCATATGTTTTGAGATAAGATCTTAAGGTTATTTGCAGTATTTGGTAGAAAGGTTTTGAATGATTCAGGATCGCATAAGTATGACTCACCCGGTGTTATCAGATCTATGTTCTCGAGCATTTCTATATCTGTATTGTTGACAACAAATTAAAAAAACAGCACTTTAACAATGGATTTTCATATACTTATGTCGTAACGATGCGTTGTTGTATTTTTATAAATTTTATTCAGTTTTTGAATTTCATAGCATATTTTAAATCAATAGTTATTATACAATGTAATGGACGAACGTAAACTGCTGTTCTAATTCAAAATGGCAGTCCGAAACGCAACTGTTTGCTTCCCTAAACCGGAAAGCTCCGGAATGGCCGAAGCTCGTAAATTCTACGGACATTCATCAATTAGACACAGTACTAAGCGTGCATTATATTGGCATTCGAAGAGCTAGATATCCTCTAGACTGGACACAAATATCATAAATTAGAGTCAGTTACTATGGGACCTCAAGATTTAATTTTTACTAATTAGCAAAAAGTGTTACTGATCACTTACCAAGCCTCCAGTATGAGTTTGACTGTAAAAATAAAAGTCACCTTATATAGGGTGTAATCATGACGTGCTCATTAAATTAAACCGCATGCTCTACTGATCATAGTGAACCACTTCCATGGAAAAACTTTTGTTAAAAAGCGATAAAAAATAAAAAGTTACCATAGAAAATGACAAGGAAGTATTAGAAATTTGTATGGGCAAGTGGACTTTTATTTCACGTATTTTCAATAGTTTTTCTATGGATGTGGCTCGAGATGATCAGTAAAAAGTAGTGAAAGTAGGTTTAATTTAATGGGCACGTCATGATTACAACCTGTATGTTTTCACTTGTGAAAAAAGTAATGTCTGAAGTGCTGTACAACCCTGAAATTGCATGTTTGCATCCTTTACAAACCTGGTACATAATGATGCTGAAAAAGAATGCCCTTTCTAGCTTAGCTCTCGTAGTTGAATGTCACGCTTTACTTTTCTAAATTCTGTACATAAAACTGTAAATATTTGTAAATTTAAGTCAGTGTACAATATCTAGATTTTTATATGCGCCAACCTAAATTTACTACCGATAAAATTATCAGATAACAAATAACTTTTTGAGCTTTTATTTTTTTACGCGTTGTTCCATTTAGGTTATAAGTCCTAAGCCTTTCCAAGTATGAAGGAAAATCGATATATGTTCTTTTAAAACGTACCTAACTACGATAAGAATTCATTGGCCATGAGTTTTTTTAGATAGCTTCTCTTAACTTTATTATTTATTCAAAGAACTCAACACATCAGAGCTGCACTTGTAAACAAATAAAAAAAATATTGTGAAAATGAGATCAAAATAAAAATCAATTAAATCTATATTGTGTAAGTATAATAATAATTGCAAAAAAATTAAACGGTTAAGAACTATTTTTCAAGGGAACTGCAAGAAAAACCGTCTTGTGAACGGATAATGTCAAGATCTCGTAATACGAATTTTATAAATGTTAAGCAAAGGTATTTTTTTTCTGGCATCAATGCGTAATTTGGCTAAAAGTGTAAATACATTGCTAATCTGAATTGTAATACATTGCTAATCTGAATTGCTTCAACCTTTTGTCTTATATAAGGTGCTCTAAAAATATCTGCTACGGCTGAATGGGAGATGTACATATATGTAGATTGCAATTGTGAAGAAATTTTGTACCCCGAAAAAATAAAGTAAACAAATAAATGTTTGGTACAAAATGGCGGGCAAAATAAATTGTGCTCCTTAAGAACTGAAAATGTATATATAACTGTATTTTGAAGCTAATTAAGTTCAAAGTATTAAAATTAATCTATCATCTAATATGCTCATTCTTTTCTCTTCGACAAAATTTGTCAAATTAAGAATATTTATATGGAGTAGGTTGAATTAAATAGCAACTGGGTGAAAACTGAGATTACAATTACCAGCTTTTGTGAAAAATTCATAATCTATCAATTTTGTGGGACTCGTATATGAAGTCAAATTTATTTATGCAGCCAAACTCACACTGAAGACTTTGTAAGTAGTCGGTATCAAGGTCCAATGACCTTTTTTGGGAAGCTTGAATTATTTTTTCCTGTTCCGTACAAACGCAAGCCCAAGCCCGAGTCAATTACTACGTAATTCATTGCAAGTAATAAATTGAATTGAATTGAATGTTGACAACCATAAGTTAGTCGAAATATATATATTTAGAAATATCTTAATATATTTCTATTTATATAAACTTAATCCATTTCACTTTAATAAAAGGCATTAGAAGTTATCAAATACAAAAGTCAAAAGACAAAAAAAATGTGAACGCAAGTTTGTACAACGCATACATAACGGGTGAGTAGTGTGAGGCAGGTAATTCATCCGTTACTGACTTCCGTATAGTCTGTCAAAAAAGTGTTGAAATGAACTTGAAGAAACTATTTTTCTTTCGCCTGTTTACACCAAACAAATAAGTACAAAATCTAAATCGAGTTAACTAGAATCCTTGTTATAAAGAACCTAGGTTAAGATAAATTGTATTTTTAGTATTTTATTTAAATAGTGGTGGAGGGATTGTAGTATATTTAGGTAGGTAGTTTTAACTTTTATGATGATTGCTGTTGTTTTGCGAATGTGGGTAACGGGAGATTGTCATTCTGTTTTCCGAGAAATATAAAGTGATACGTACAACGGTTTTTTATTTAATTAAATATCTAAAAACACGATAATAATCTACCTATTTGTATACTGACATAATAAGTGTAATAAATTATTTAACTTTTTCACGAACTATGTCAACAGTGTCATTGCCACTTAATAAAATTTCTTGGCAAATGATGCAATACACCTCAAAATCCATTGTAGATGCCCACAAAATTGCTTACTTCAACTTGAAACTTGAAACTCGTTCGCTGATCACCGCGCTATTTTTAAAGGGTGCTGAGCAGAGATCATTATAGTATAGGTATGTTAAATTAGGTACCATACCAACCAACAAATACAGACCCGAGGAAATTATTCTTGATGTAAAAATAAAGTTTAGCAAAAATAAGGTTTAGTAGTAACATATCATAATTTGGCCTATGAAATTATATTTATAAACCTGCTTTCACTCTCCTTTCTACCTAGCTCCTTCAACCACAATATGCATTTTCTGCGGAAAGGTTTTTTTGTTTTCCGTAATAACTTTAGGGTGTGATCAACGCGGTTGTATATTCGTGGACCTAAAAAAGATAGGGCTCTTTGCCCAAAAATCGTTACTATGAGACCAAAGCTGTAGGGTCATTCTCCGCTTTATTAAATGAGTTCGAAAAATCGATATTTTATTTTGGGCTAAATCTGAAAATGCCGGCCAAACAAAAATTATGTTATACTTCGTTAGAATATGTAATTATATTTATTTGATACTATGAGACCAAAGCTGCAGGGTCATTCTCTGCTATGTTAAATGAGTTCGAAAAATCGATATTTTATTTTGGGCTAAATCTGAAAGTGCCGACCAAACAAAAACTATGTCGTACTTCGTTAGAATATATAATTATATTTATTTGTTACTATGAGACCAAAGCTGTAGGGTCATTCTCTGCTTTATTATGTGAGCTCGAAATCGATATTTTATGCTTTTTATATAGACGTGTGAGTGATGTATGTAATAAAATGAATTATTTTTAGTGTAGAAAAGCATAGTCACGAGGATGTAATACAGGTCTCTAGAGTATAAGTCCATTGCACTATTTATAAAACAACTGAAATATTACTTTGAGTAACAAACAAATCGGAAGTAATGTGTTTATTTAGCACTAGTTCCATTACGCATATTGATTTCTGGTAATAGAACTACTGCGAATATCAAAATTAGAATTCGCATGAGTACCGAGTTTTCATAGCGTGAACGTGCTATACAAAAAACGTGCCGATAATGCTTTTATGACAACACACCCAACGTATCAAAGACAAGATAGAAGAATCAATTGAAAACAACGGTATCTTAGCGCCGTTGATTGAAAACAATTTCTCTGACAAAATAAATCTTAGGCGGGGCTCGAACCCGCAACTCTGCTTATGCTATGATATTAATTATTTATTAAAATAATAATATTAAATTAAACCTAAATATATTGTTAATTTCAATAATGTTAATTTAACATAATATTCATTATAATATGATATATTAAGTTAATATCGATAATTAGGTAAAATTATATATAAATATTATTATTATAAATGCCAAATAAAATATTATAAATTATTATCTGTTAATAAACTATGTAATTAATATTTAATTTTATAAATAAAAATTGGTTGTTACGCCCTATATGATTTCAGATTCAGATTTATTTTATTAACCATAATTGTAACAGTAGTCGTTACATTATAAATATAACAATATTTAGGTATAAACAGCTTCAGGTTTCACGGACGACGCTCTTTCTAAACTCGCCCGTATGTCGGTGCGTTAGGGTTCACGCATTTTTGTTTGAAACTCAAATATTTCCTAAACTAAGGGTGTCCGCGTTTATGATTCTTGGGAGAAGTGGTTCAGTAGGGTCGGTAGAATATATGGTTTTATTTAATGGTAGCAGTCTATTTACACCCGGTATAAACGAAAAGCACCTTGTACAAAGTGACTTTTAAACTTATACGAAACTACTTACAGACTCATCAGGGATATAGCACTTCCTAAAGATGTCGGTACCCTAACCTATCAAGAGGTTATCAACTTGTTCGACGGCCATTTCCAAACAAAGAGGTGTACTTTTGCAGAGCGTCACAAGTTCCATTGTGCCGTTCAAAAATCAGAAGAATCCTTCATTTTTAAGGATCCGTGGTCATAAATGAGACAGTGAATTACTTATGCGACAAAATATCGCAGAAATTTTTCTGATGCTATGATAATTTCTTGAAGTTTTTGAATCGAATAATTTATGAAGAAACTTCCGATCGGATATTTCTGGAAATATATTCAATAATAATAATATACGAAGCATTTTATTTAAACGGCTTTTTTCTGAAAATATGTTTTTTAATTATAGTTTATTTACAATTCTCAAGTAATGCACTTTCAAAGTATATTACCTTGATTTCTATAATAAACAATCTTCATTTTAAATAGATAATATTTATAAGCAATAGAAGCCGAAACCAATTGTGCAGATTTTCTAAATGAATGTTTTCCTACTTGGATTGAGACGATTGGACCGATTAGATGGCCGGCCAGATCCCCGGACCATTAGATTTCTTCTTTTGGGTATACGTGAAAGATATGCTATACAAAAAGCGATACGAGAACGTTGGCGAGTTAGTCTATTTCCACCCACATACCGGTATATTATGTGCAAGTTGTAAAAATATTCTAAAATTTCCCGACAAACCGGCCGGCCACCACAGACATGCAACTATAAGCTTCTAACTCCACGCTAAAAAAGAAATTGCCTCTTTCTGTTTTAGGTATTTTTATGGATTTCGCCACTCTTGGCGGTCCTCCTGGAAGAAATGCCCATACTCACACACGCTGGGCATGCGGGTTCATGAGCGCGGTGCCGAAACCCTCGCATCAGTGACCTCGCTTAGCTCTTTTCGGTGTAGCATCTTCCAGTATTGTATGTAAATATTCATCCATCAGCCCCAATAAGATACATTTTCGGCAACTTTTCCTCATATATGTTATATCTATTCCTTTATTATATTAAAATTTATAAAATTTCACATTGTTTATAATTATAATGAAAGATCATAACTTAGTTCTCAACCATAATTTCTAAAATTTTCAAACTAATGCTCTTAGCCAGACGGCTGACTAAAGGATAGTTGTTAGAGTATTATAACACCAACAATCGTATAACAGTATAACTCTACACTCCTATAAGTCCCTTAGACAGGTATAGGTGTAATGTTCAGTAGTTCTAGATATTACCCATTATATGCAAACAAACAAACAAATCATTCTTCTTTATATAATAGTGTCGACAAACTTTAACGTGAGTTGATTAGTATTAAAATAAAAACAATTTCAACGCCAGCTTACTGAGCCGTTACCCAGGATAGCTTCCCAGAGATGGCGTTTTCTAAGTACTTACAATATCTCGGTGACATTATATTCAACGGATTGTTCTACAATAAATAAAAGTCGATACTGACTTCTGAACTGTCGTCGACTCGTTGTCTGAGTCTACGACCCGCTTTGTAGTTGTTGCCTGGGGGCTCGTTTTCTTTAAACTGAAATATTAACGTAGACCTAAATTGTATATATTTAAGATCAAAATTGATGCAGCAAAAATATCAAATTAACGTGGGGCCTTTGTATGTTTATTTACGTTCTTTTACGTCAAAATTATCACAAATTCACAATAGTCACCTCGTTCGCACATACGCACAAAACTTTTTATAATAAAATTCTTGTGTGATGATCTTGATCAAGTTCTGAAGATGTTGAATAAGTATACATTAATAACATAAATCAGACCACAACAATTAAAAATACATATTTGACAGTACATTGGCCAATCACAGCTGTTGGCATAACATAACAGTTCAGTTCATAACAGTTTATTAGATTTAGTTTTCCCCAAAATTCACTTTTTCCCCCGAACTTAAAAAAATTACGCCGAAGAGTAAATGTAATCGCTTTAGAGAAAACAGGTTTATTTCACGTAAGTATCTTTGAAATTAATTGTTTGTAGTGTAATAAAACAGATTTCAAGATAAATACTGAAAAAAGTAAGTATAGTCTGGCAAAAAAGTGTTGAAATGAATATAGAAGAAACTATTTTTCTTTCGCCTGGTTACATCAAACAAATAAGTACAAAATCTGTTAAATCGAGTTAACCGCGTTGTTATTTCATAAATATATGTATTACCTAAATTATACTACTAGAACATTTAAAGTTCATTAAAGTTTAATTTTCATTTCGATTTTATATATTTTTTATATTCTAAAGATATATTATATTGTGAAAATTAACTTTGACTTGTAGAAAGTATACTTAATGTATCTATTTTGCAAAAATAAATATTTTGATTTGATTTTGATTTGATTGAGTGCATTTTGAGTCCGAACTCAAGAGGAACTCAATCTTACAAACGTCACTCTAGTATGAGATCACGCCGCTTTTTGACGTTTGTGCAAAGTAGCAAAAATCTTCAACCAAATTAAGACGTTATGTCGTTAACATAAAATGCAATGTCAGTTGTATGAAATCGTCATTCGTATATAAAAAGCAGACCTAGAAAAATTTAGTATTTAAGGGTGCTAAATTAAATGTTTTGGAGGGTGTGAATGTAGTGTGAAAGGGTGAGTGTGTAAGTGTAAGGGTACCACCCTAAGTGTGAGTGAAAGTATTTATGTGTATGTTAAATTGCTTATGTCCGGGACTCTGTCCACCCCAACAATAAACAATAGCCGGGTGTTAATGGATCTTTAAATATAACCACATCATCAACCGATGAATGAATGTTTTAACGAATGATCATACTGAACAACTTTCCTAAAGGAACACATCTGCGGAAATTACAAAATATTTTGATTCATGATTTATTGTATCATTATTACTATCCTAAAATGACAACATTGAATTCAATTTCCTTCCATACTGCTTGGCTGTTTTTTTGATAATATAATGAGTATATAATCTAAAAACCACCTTAGATAAGAACCATGCCTTATGAAAAAAAAACAAATATATCTTTTTTTATAACATTGCTTTTTTTTGAAATAAATATCTTTATATTTGGCTAAGCTTTTTGTTTTAACACTTTAAGGTTACACTGAAAGTAAAATATGCAAATTTTCGAAATATATTTATATCAGTCGAGTAAATGATGTCGCCCTGATAGCAACGTAATAACCGAGTGACTTGAAACGACATATTGTTTTTTTTTATTTGGTTAGTTCGAATGGTATCAATTTTTTTTAAAGTATTCCACCCAGTTTGTCACCGTCACATAAGAAAGGGAAATACTCCCGTGACGGAGACAATGCTCTACGAAACCTATGTGTACATTGCCTATGTTCATTATTTACCGGGAATATGTTTGTCTATTGTCTGTCACATGTTTCGTCGCATAGGTTGATCATTCATTCGAAATTCGGGAACCAATAAAAAAATGAGGGAAAAGACATTTTTTTTACGATTCTGTTTTCTATTATTGATTCCCGGAAAATGTTGTTGTATCATTCCAAAAAGGTTTTCTAAACTATCCTGATTCAGCTGGCGAAGATTTAAGTATTTAAATCCTTTCAACTCAACGTACTTCCAAATATCTTCCAAAGATGACAGCGAAGTTATATATCCCTGGACGTATCTTACATTCTTCAGTTTTAAAAAGCTATCAGGTTTGGTTATCTAATACTAATGAGTACATCGCGCGTTGTGCGAAGTAATAACAACCCTAAGTCAAGTGTCTTCGACAGATTTTTGCACGTATTTTCTGACAGTAGTTAATTGTAAGCGTAGGTATTTTGATTTTAATAATAAAAATAAAAATTGAAAATCAGAGGGCTTTCCATTTTCCCCATACAAAAAAACTCGAGAATTAGTGGCATTTTTTAAACAATATTTGTTTCACCTTTATTTTAAACACAGTAATATATTTTTTTGTTTTTAAAGCTGGTCTTTGACGTCAGACCAGCAAATAATGATGTCATCAACGTATCTGTAATAATACAAAATATTCGAACTACTGACAATGTGTTTGTTCTCAAAACTATCCATGAAAATATCGGCCATTAATGGACTTAAGGGTGAACCCATCGCTAAACCTTCTTTCTGCATATAGAATCTATCATTGAATTTGAAATAATTTTGACGCATGCAAACTAGCTTCGCAGGTTCGAATCCTGGCCCGAGGTATAAAAAAAATACTGTTGTAACTTAAAATTTGTTTTTAACTTAAAATTGGCTTTTTTACTACATGATTGAAAACGCACGAAACGCACGTCCCAACTAGCTTGTTTACGAAAAATGACAACGCACGAACCGACCCCTATCAGCAAAATGAGCGGAGAGATGTATCGTAATCGTTGTAAACAAGCAATAGTATATTTTGTTTATCCATCTCTCCGCTTAGGTTTCGTTATATACTCAAACTCAAACTCACAATTTTGATGGATACAGCCGAATTTATATTAGAGAATTGGTAAGTACCTAATTAATTTGATTTAATTACCCTTTCCGTAAAATATAATTGTGTCTTCCAATACTGATCGACAGGACTTGACAATGAACCATAATCACGCGTGAGCTGATATTCCACAAGCGGAAATGAAGAAAAAATGACACAAAGATTACACCACCTCGTTATCTCCTTTATGTACCTCTTTTGTACGATATTTGAATTTGCTTTTGGGGTTTCATGACTCTCGATTTTGGTATCACTATCCACCTATCAATCAGAAAGTTGAAATGGCAGTGAGTAGGCCATATCTGTCGCCGACGTGGTAGCTGTTGGGGCCGAAAGGCGTTAGAATGGAGACCACGAACAGCAAAGCGTAGCGTAGGCCGACCTCATGCCCGCTGTACTGACGATCACCATGGGTTATTTAAACAAGAATAATAGTATGCCAAGAATGTTTTATTACCTAGTTATGGGCGGTTTCATACACTACTTTATTTAAACTCATGCAATAGGTAGAAAATTGTTGGTAACAAATTAGTGGTACGGACTAAATATAATAATATTCTGTTTACCCTCTGTACAAGCCTATTATGATGATTTATCGGGCTGTAAGACTTATCTATTTTGAACGAACAGGGTCCAATGTTTACTCTAACTAGAGCTTTATAATTTTATCCTCTTGCTAACATGACAATAATGTGTATTTTATTACATCATTCGCCATTTTAGTTCGTAGCGTTCCAAAGTGCTTTTTAACTCTTTTTAACCACATGATAATGTTTTTTTATAATTCACGCAATTTTACATCAGATTTGTTTGTGAAAACTAATCAGTTCTAGTTTGAGCTTTGCTAAAGAAGCGATAATTGTGTTATGGTTAATTACTAGTTTTTTGGCGCTGGGACCCCACGGGCCGAAAGTTTCAACCCCAAACGGCTCAAACATATAAAAGCTTCCTAAGGACGCATATTTGCGCCGTTTGGAGTTTTCAGCAGTTTCGGCGGCCACGCCAGCGGCCCTGATGGATTGGAATAAACTACCTCCGTGGTCTAGTGGTGAGAGCCTTGGGCTTGAGGTCGTGGGTTCAATTCCCGCGAGGGACACACATAGTGGGAAGTCACTTTGTGGATTGTTTTCAGTTTGGTTAGGAAATTGCAGGCTTGAATCACCTGATTGTCCGAAAAGTAAGATGATTCCGTGCTCCGGAAGACACGTCAAGCCGTTGGTCCCGGCCCATCTTGTTTTTGATAATTATATTAATTCGCCGCGTGATAATCACTTTTAATTGATTCATAGTGGTGACACGCCTGGCGTCTCATGGGCATTTTGTTGAGCTTGACACGCCTTGCGTAACATTATCAGAACTCTGTGGACATTTAAAAAAAAGTACCCGCCACTGCCATACTCGTACGTTGTGTAAGCGTACTCTGTATCAATCGCAGGCCTATAGTTACGATAGGTCTTGTGTTTGGATCGTATGTATATTATTAGCGAATTAATGACAATTAAAAGACATCAGACGCCTTTAATAATGCCTAGTGCTAAAACATGTTCAGTCAGTATGATCAGAAAAGTATTTACCTATAGTTTTATTTGAATATAACTGTCCGTCTATACCCGATATACAGGAAGGAAATTTCAAGTTTTTGAGGACCTCATATTCCATTATTATTAAAGGTAAGTAAGTTAATAAGAAAAGTATATAGGTATAGTAGTAAGAGAAGAAAACAGAATTGCTACTAAATATAGGTAGATTCTTACAGCTCTATTTTCAGCCCGATGCCACATATTAGAGCCGAGTGGTCTGTAGTCAACCTCCCACTTGGTGACGTCACATCCGGATTTTTTACTATAAATTACGTAATTATTAGTATGATTCAAACGTTATTGTAATATTATGGAAGATTGTAGCTCAGTTATGTGTTTAACTGCTGATTAGAGAGGAATGCTGGTTGCTATGCAACGTGAGGTCTATTTCTTCTCTTGTTGTTTAAAATCTTCCTGATCAGGAGATTCAGTGCTGTGTGCATCCTGGACGAGATTCGATCACAAGGGATTTTGAGGTAACAAGCTTTTCCATTATTTAATACTTTTCACGCCAGTGTGGTCCGCCATTTTTAGCCGATTTCGCATTCTACAGTCCACTCTTATCAAATTCTTATTTTATAATTATTGGCGGCTCCATAGTTTGATCCTTCGGCCGGATTAATTGTTATAATCAGCATATTTCGCCTTATTTGCTAATATTTTATGCTTCTGTAAAGTGCATATAAATATCGACCTTATTGCGTACACATACAGGTGAAATTAGCGACAGACAAAGTGATCCTGTAAGGGTTCCGTGCCCAAAGAGTAACCAACGGGACCCGACTAAGGCTCCGTCCGTCCGTCTGTCACCAGGCTGTATCTTAAGAACCGTGATAGTTAGACAGTTAAAATTTTCACAGATGATGTATTTTTGTTGCAACGACGAAATTAGTATGTTTAATGTATAATACATTAAAATTCTGGCTTGTCCGAAAAGGGACGATGGATGATAAGGGACAAAAAAAGGACGGTTAATCGCCAAAAAGGACGAAAATCGTCCCTTTTAGGACGATCTGGCAACGCTTCTGCATGCGTAGGGAAGGACGGCAGGGAAGACGGCAGTGTGTGTGTGTAAATAGGCGAGATGTTTTTCATGTGGTAAATTAGGACACACCAAGGCGCAGTGCTTTAGGAAAAATAATCGGATAAATAATCCAGACAAGTACAACAGCAGCCCAATGAATTTAACAAGAGATATTGTTCTTACTGTAAAAAAATAGGGCACACAGATTAAAATGTACAATGGAATTTTCTCAAAGTTTACGACTGTAAGAAATCCAATAAGTTTGAAGCTATAATATATAATAATGTTTTTGCACAATCAACATTATTTGCACTTTAATTTCAATATCCTACGCAAATTCACCCGCATTATAAACATTGCACAATCTAGCATGGCAAAGGAAGCAGTTCTTAGAAAAACATTGATGTAACATGGAGCCCACCCCTTTTGCAAAACAATTCCCTAAGCCAAGTCTGGCAGGAAACAGCTGTACTGTGGTGTGGTTTAGGCATATTAATAACGCGTCAGAAATTACAGAAGAGATTCTTGTAAATATTTTGTGTTTAATCCCCTGTTCCAGAATAAAAAGGCTCACTGCCAGAAAATGACTACAATAATATAGAAGAACATTACATAGTCTGAAATAAAATAGGAACAAACTCAAATATTTCAGAGGATAACAGGCAGAAATAAATTTTCATAGAAGATAGGCGATCTTCATTGAGGCTCTTCTTCCGGCGCAGGTGTGCGCTCGCCGGTGACTCTGGGCTGGCGATGGTCTCGCGCGACTTGAACAGCGAGCAGAACGAGGACTTGCGCGAGTGCTGGCCTTGGCCGGGGGAGGGGGTCCGGGAGTCACGGGGCGATGAAGTATTCCGACTACAGAAAAAATGCATCAGAATTCTTACAAACATTGAACAAATGACCTCTTGTAGACCCTATTTTGTCAATCATCAAATATTGACCCTAGTATGTATTTACATGGTCCTTCCTAACGGCTGACATCTTTTGAGCCTTTGTTTTGCTGGATCACGTCTTCAATGACGCGAGTGTTATGTTAGCGCAGGTCAAAACGAATTAGCTTTTTAACCCGCTTGTTAAGGAGGGGAGTAATCTTCAGAATCTGAAGACATTTCCCGTCTCTGCCTCATCAAGTAAAATAACAAGTACAAATTTGGGTTCCGTACGCAGGTGTTGCCAAATTTTTTGTCGGGTGCCACCATTTTGCATTTCGCTTGTTTTTTGTAGCTTTAATGTGGCTTTGGCATTTATTTTGTTGTTATTTACCATAATATTTTTAGGGAACGTATGTGTGGTCATAGCTTAGAAAAATGATGGAATTTTTGGTGAAAATTCAAGGTACATTTTTTTTCTCGTAATGACATCAGAATCGTGTATACTTCCATACCCTAAAGGGATTCTTGATTTTGCATTTACACCCTGTATATTTATGAGTAGAGTTTGTATATTAAGTTATTAAATAAAAAAACAATACGATCAATCATTTAGAGGAACAAATTTGAGGCACATGACAAAAGTTATCAAGGAGAGAGACTCATAATTATTATTGCACTTAATAATTATAGTAAATATTCTTAAATTAATGTTCAATTAACCTTTTAAAATTAATAGGGTAAATATATATATAAATATAACTATTCATATATTAATAATGATTTAAGTTATTATATTATTTATAGTAAGACAGGGTTTACTTATTACAGATATCTCGTTTAATTCTTTTAGTGTTATTAGTACTATTTTGAAGTTATATTTCTGTGTTTTTCTGAAACTTTTGTAGAACATTAAGTAAGCGTAACAGTGTTACAGTATTTTTGTTTAAGGCCTTATTCAATTTTGAATTACAGCCTTCGGGGATATTGTTTGTACCATACCGTCGACTGGCGCTTTGTTTCAGGGTCGCAGTTATATAGCTATGTTTCATCACCAGTCAGTATATCATAAACGTTTTTTTTTCTCGCCGCCGTTGAATTTATCTATCATAAATTTACACCAATCCAGGCGACGCTCTTTCTGCTCATTGGTGGAAACTTTTTAATGATAAAGAATCTTTTTATTTAAAACATAAAATATTTTGAATACTGATATGGTCACTATAAGATGTTGTTAGGTTGTTACCGAGTCTCCAGTATGAATTTGGCTGCATAAACGAAAGTCACCAAATAATAAATGCAAGCGTCATTTCATTCGTACTTCGGTACTTCGATCCCATTTTATCGTGTTTTCTAGTAACAATTAGTAATTTATCCTACTCACACTAATATTATAAATACGAAAGTTTGTGTTTGTGTGTGTATGTTTGTTACGCCTCTTTCTGACATCTAGTCGCATAAAAGGCTGGCAGACTAATGTACATTACTTGTGTCAATCATATTATGTTGCTAACTTGACTTAAATGTATTTCAGGACTTTCATATTGTTTTTTTATATTTATAATGAACAGTAAAATATAAGGTACTAATCTAATTAACCTTTCTAAAAATTGTATAACTAATAAAATAATTATCTATTCTTTCATCTTGCACTAGGTGTTAACTTCATAGAAGTACTAGTTAATAAATAAAGCCCTAAAAATCTTCCAACTTAAAACAATAAGAGAAATGTCTTTCAAATCGTGTTAAATTTTTCACATAAGTAGATCTGTGTACTAGGTACATGTAATTTAGGTACTTACTTACTATTATCAATACATCCTAATTAATACTACCAAAACTCGCGTGAACTGGCATGCAAACATATTTTATATATAGGGTTTATATAATATCCACACACACATGATTACAAGCTTACTTAACTTTTCAGGAATACATCACTTCCCTTTGATCATACTTGTGCCTTCTATGAATATTGTAAGTGAACGATGAATAATTAATTGACTTCCTGGTATAGTGTAATATGTATATTTAAGTGCCGAGGAATACTATTATTATTGTTTAGTTAAGTTCTCTAATTTAACACGTATTTTCTGTATTTCTTTGTACATGTTGTGGCAATAAATACCTTTTGATTTTGATTGGGTAAGCAGTTTTATTAAACACGATAAGTATAATGCCTAAAATACAACCGCGAATAAATAAAGGAATCCTGGGCGCATGACTTCCACTCGTACTAGGCAAATTTTTTCTTCATACGCTTTTGTATATCTAAAGGAAAGTTGTTTGAACCTATAATATACCTGTCAGTATTTTATTTACTCCAATATTCTTGATAATCTAACTGACGGACTAATAATTTTTTTTAGTCATCATGCCTATTGGGAATATCATGATCTGTCTAGGCATTATTATAATTCTAATAGAACGCTCCGCTTTGCTCAGCTCCCCAAAATTAACATGTTAACCTAACACGTTCCCTCCTCCTCGCTCGCATTGACAGAATCCTGGAACAGTATGAAGTGCTTTCTGAATACTTTCGGGTAGAGGTCTTCGAGGATCCTAGTAAAGTTACCGAAGAAATACTGTCAACTTTAGGCAATAAATTCACTCGGATTTATTTGGAATTTATGTCCTACACTTTGGAACTGCTAAACGACTTCAATAAACTATTCCGATCGCCGGGCGTGAGCAGGCGATGAAACTGAACTCAGCCCTGAGTTTACTTTGTTCCATGGAATTAATAATGTTCATATTCTTTCTGAGGTGAGGTTTACTTTCAAAAATTATTTTTTCCATTATCGCCACTCTTGGCAGTCCTCCTGGAAGAAATGCCCATACTCACACACGCTGGGCAGGCGGGTTGGTGAGCGCAGTGCCGAAACCCTTGCACCAGTGACGCTGCTGCCCGTCACCAGTCTGTTTTATATAAGGCCCGGCAATTGGGGATGAATAAATATCATATAATTAAACCGACCTACCGATAATATTATACGTATAAAACTACCTTACCAGACATCAAACATCACTTTTTTATAGAAGCAAGAAACCCCTTTTCCTTCCCGTGAACTATGGGATAAACAATAGCCTATTCTAATGAAGACAAGCTTTACCTATGTTACAAATATTTTCTTGTAAAAATAATAACTAATAATGTGCGCAAAGTGAACAAAACATAAGTAGTACTTACAACACATGAATAAAATACAAAATTAAGCTTAAATGTAACAAAAAAATATGAACCCTACGCTAGTATAAACTAAGAAAGGCCTAACATTTCCATACACAATTAAGGCGAACTTATCCAGAGAAATCTGTCCTGCTTCAACCCTTTCATTTTACACATGTTCATCCTGCTCAGCGGAAGCGAGCCGCTCAGGAAACTCGTGGCATCGAGGTGTTTTTATTTATTATTTAGAAGGATGGGTTTTTAATATGACGGCCGTTTTGTATCATGTATATTAATGTTATATACTCTATTTAAACAACAAATACTGTAAACGTCGAGTTGTAATATAGGTTTATGGTTACGTACCCTATTAATTTTGCAGTTTTGTTTCATAAAGTTTCTAGGTAATAATAAGTTTTTAATTTTTATTCAAATCATTAAAGAATGGTGCGGAACCCTCCGGACGCGAGTGCTACTCCCACTTGGCCGTTTTTTTATATTTTGTGATTGGCGTCTCTTCAATATCTCCGCTGATCTGTATCGGAGTATGTTAAACTAAGTTCTGAACTATTATCATCCTCCAACGTAATCCCTGGAGGTTGGTCAGACAGAGTTTTAATAAGGATATGTGGTTGCACTGATTTTATCGGGCACATCGAACCAAAACAAGCGATTGTGTGCGATAAAACGAATAAACTACCTGCGCCCGTAGTATGATGACGCGTGACTTCGTTTCTCACTGATTTTATCGGGCACATCGAACCAAAACAAGCGATTGTGTGCGATAAAACGAATAAACAAATCACTCAACGTAAGTTCACTTTTGCACTAGAATTAATAGAAAAACAAAGACTAAAGAAATTTTATTCCAGCTAACAACAGATGTTTATTGTTCTTTTGTGTTCGAAGATACTTATTATTTAATTATACCTAAGAGTAGCAATTAGTTGCCTAGGAAACCCCGGTAATATATATATATATATATATATATATATATATATATATATGTATATATATATAATATATATTAATTATTGTAATACATTAGATAATAAAATTGGATAAATATTTATTATGTAATATATATTTATACATTAATAAAGTACAGATTTAATAAATTAAGGAAATAATAATTTTAATAACAAGACGTATGAAGGAAATCAAGTCGCAAACCAAATATAAATTGCAATAGAATAAATATTATCTCGTTATTTCACGAATTGTATCCCAATCACTTCCCACCGACGACTATTCTATCGTAATTTATAAAAGAATATTCTGACTGACTGAACTATCAACGTGTAGGTCAAGCGGCTGAACCTAGTGGAGCACTCGATACCAGGCATTACTGCGCAGGTGCCGGGCTATAGCCAGGTACAAACTACCCTCTTCTACCCCCAAACTGACATTAACATCGTAGCTAGCATAGATGAAAATAGTAGAGAAGTTTTGTCTCTCGACGAAGGGTTTGACCAGTGGAAACGTAAGTAAGTCGTTTGTCGAGACGATGGTCACGTGATGTAACTTTCCTGCGTTTCTATACCTTTAGTCCCTACTTCGTTCTGGGCTCCAGATTTAAAATATTAAGCTTTTCTAAACGTCTATCCATCCATCCATCAGCCTGTTTCGTCCACTGCTGGACATAGGCCTTTCCAGGATTTTGGTAAGCTCGTAGTCCCAGGTCTTCATTGAGTACTTTTTTTACGGTACTTCTGGTTAATCCCATCTCCAAAGCCATCAGTTTCTGCTTGCGGACGGGATTTCTTGCAATTCGCGCCTTGACTGCTTTGATGACCCCTGGAGTCCTAACGGAACGAGGTCTGCCAGTTTTTTTCTCGTCATCTTCCTGTCTAGTTTAATGAAACCTTTTAAGTAGTGCCCAATTTCTTCCATTTGAACGGATTTTTTTTCATGAAAGGCTTTTTAGTATTGTCTGTAGAATTTGTTGTTACCAGTCTATTTGCATCCGGTATTGTACCAATCTTATAGTGAACCATCTCGGAAAAAACAACAAATTTATTAAAAAATGGTCCTCACTTTTAATACATGTCTAATTCAATCTAAACTCGACTAAAGTGAATCTATAATTTAATTGAATGGTGTGGTATTTCCCAGGGAGGTAGACTTTTCTATCTAGTACGGTCCTAACACGCCTTTGTCAATCTTAAGAGTATCGCATAGGCTGGAAAAAAATGCGAGCGCTCCCCGCCATACTCAGCCAGTACCTGGACTGATCGCACGATTAGTTGACTATGACTACTAGTGTACGGGGGAGTCCAAATACACAGTAAAATCACCACACTCACACAAGTGAAATGTTACAAAACATAGACTGGAGCATGGCTTTGGAAATGAAAAACCCAAACGATATACTTAACTTTATTTTAGATCAATTTACCTTGGCTTATAATAAGTGTAAATACAAAACAACAGTAAATTGCACAGGAAAAAGAAAAATATGTAAGTGGGTAGATAAAAAACTTATAATTATGTGTAAAAAAAGAGATGAACTGTACAAAATATGGAAAAAAGATCAAAGCAATGCTAAAAATAGATTCTTATATAATAATTACAGAAACAAAACGAGAGCTTATACTAATTTAATAAAAAATAATTATACAAAACAGGAAATCAGTAGTAACTTTAAAAATACAAAAAAGGTTTGGCAAATAATAAATTGTCTATGTGGTAAACTTACGAAATCAATCGATGAAATAATAATTAAGGCTTTTAAAACGGATGTAAATATCATAACCAATCAGTTTGCTAAGGAATTTAGTCATAATGTCAAAAAAATCTGTATAAATTGTAAAATACCGCTCTTTGAAAACACTTTTATCTCCATTTTCTTCTATGCATATAAAATGGAAATATAAATATAAATGTGTATATAATATAACCCGATTTTACTAGTTTTGGTTAACTAGTCCCTTTAGATGCGGTTTTCACTATTAACTTGGGAATTTCTCGTGGAAGGTTTAGGGATGTGTATCCAATTACCCTTTCTGTGAAAATAGCAGAACAAAATATCCTTCCAATTTAAACTAATTGATTGACTAGGAATTGTTACGAGCAAAAATATTTTTTTTTATATTTTGAAAAAATAGTCATTGCGCCTTGCTCTTGACCACTTAATTCAGTATGAATTTGGTTAAATCAACCGAAGTCACCTTATGGTGAAAGGAAAAAAAAAACAATTTCCTACTTAATCATATAAATCATACAAACTGATTTGGATTTAATTACATCAAAAGCTACTGAGGTAAGAAGCAAGTCACTAAACTTGTTACTGGTGTCGATTTGATTGTAACACGACTCAACTTATTATTTTAAGCGTCCTGTGTCTTGTGTGTGTCTTTTTGCTACAGAAAGAAAAAGACAGGACGTTTAAATTAAGTTTAGTTTGTTACACCGAATCGACACCATTGAAACAAAAATAAGACTTTTTTACAAAATAAAGATAGCACAAAGCTGCGGAAGACAGAATGGCCCACACTGCGACAAACACAAGAAATGCGCGACTTATCTGTTTCTCACGGCCCTGTCTATACGTGTTTTGTTCAATTAGGATTTAAGTTGTTACTGTTTATGTAACTACTATTATATCCGTATAATAATTTATTAATTTTTGGAGAATATTTGTATTGTTAATTGTATAATGTTCAGTTGTCACTACTCTATCGCATTAGGTGAACCCTGTAAAGATAGTAGTAAGTAAAGATAAATAAATAAATAAAATTGCATTTTGATTAAAAAGCACTTTTATTTGTCCACTTATTTATATTATTTTCCCAAACACCTTTGATAATGCTATAATAGCGAAACCGGTTATGAAAATAGTATTGACAAGTAAACAAATAGAAAAAAGAAAAAGTAAAGGAAGTAAAATTCCCGGCATTCTACGTAGGTGAAACCAAAAACGCCTTACACATCCAGATGAACAATCAAAGACTTACATGTACAAAACAACATATCTATAGTATCTTTCAGCTAAGAAGTCCCGGCTGACACATCTAAAGAAAGTAAGGGTGTATGTTCATTGTAAATTACCGACATGCATGATACAACTACGAGTATGGTTTTTCAGTTCCAAATAATACATTTAAAGTCTTAATCCAATACACAACATTTCAAAATTGTTTTATTATTACAATCAAATTACAATCAATTTATTGCGTTCACTAATCCTTAGGTTTTTAAATAACATATTGACACATCATTTTTACGCAGACTCGCCCATAAAGGGTGACCTTATCAGTACATAGTAACTATAATAAACCCACAGACATATGTCTTTGAGAAAACCTTCCTACTTGTAAGACTTGAAGACTTTACTTTTAATGGTGAAAACCTGTAAGATTTTTTTTATTGTTCTTCTTTTAGTTTTATGTCGTAAAAGTGATTGATGGCACTTTCATTAGTTTTTAAAATATATCTATAAATCTTGGTCTCGGTCTCGGCCAAGAATTAATTTATTTCTCGGTCTCGGTCTCGTTCTCGGCCGAGACTGAAAATCCAGGTTCGGTCGGACCTTACTTAACACTTAACCACCGTGTTTCATAGAAGTTTTCCCGAGCGCACGGGGCCGATTTTGTTCAAGCAAAAATAAGATTTAATTCCTTTGCAGTAGAAATCTATACATTTTTGTTTACCTCGTAATAACAAAACATGTATATATATGTACTATAATCAAAATAGCAAGCATAGGGACCCCGTGCGCGACTGACTTTAAGCCGCCGACTACAGGCTTCTTAAGGCCTTACCCCTGGTCCAGGATAATCTTGCTGAGCGATTTTGAACTTCAGTATGATGTCAGAAAGTCTACGTTAGAATGCTCGCTTCGCGCGCTGGGGGCACGCAAAAGTAAACATATCGTGTGGGTATGATACTATCTGAATTATTAATATTATAATTAATATCTGTTATTTCTTTAAGCTATATAATATGTAAAAGAATCCAATGTTTGAACAAATACTAAATTTCATAGTTTGTTTAACTTTGTTCCTATGATTTCCACCATATAAACATTTATCTCCACATATTTTGCCTTAAAAATCACTAACTCCATTGATTTTAAATAAGTCCATAATGTTTATTTTTTATTTTTCTTTTATCAATATAGGCTACATACTTTGAAAATAGCCTAACTTATAGTAATTTTTTTATTATACAACTGAGAATATTTTATATTTTTTAAGTTACGTCCTACATTTAAACTGCCAATTAAATATGATATAGCCCATTTTATCAAAAGTAAGAAATTGGATTTAGTCATTTTATGAACTGGGCCATTCAACTCCGACTAGCGACTCGCCGAGATATTAGGGAAAGCTGGGACGTGGTGTGTTTAAATATTAAAGGACCATCCAAATGTAGCTCTTAGCTTTATAATAATCATAAAGATTTGAAGCTCCAAAGATGTAGGAATGCGTATTTTATTTTACAGAACACAAAACCGTAAAAAAAGTTTTTTTTAAACCAAATTTAGAAAAAATGGGAAACCTACGCATTGCAACATGTAATATTTCCGGCGGTAAATAATGCATACAAGGTATGTAGACACAGGTTTTGTCTCTGTTACCGGAGTATTACGTTAGAGCTGTTGGCGCTATTGTTCTTCTCGGAGAGAGCGGATCTGCGACCGACCTGTTTATAGACGTATAATCAGCATTGCGACACGAGGTTCTACATGCGAAAATACAAGTAAAAGCATTTCTAATATATATATATATATCAGATGGTAAAGATGACATTACCGGTTACCCTTCCAATAATAACAGATCTCGGTCATTGTGTACTAAAACAGTGGCATGCCTATTATTGCCTATACGCCTTTATTGCGGCATACCACTCAAATTCACAAGATTTGGGAGTTCTTTCATTGGAACATTTGGGAGTTCTTTCATTGGAACATAGTGCACAAATGGAACAATTTTGAGTTCTTTCAGTGTTCTTTCACTGCACTGGAGTACGAGTATGCTCTCAAGGAAAAAAAGATATCATTTATTGCGACATGGCAGTCAAAGAGGTAAGAATTGAGAGTACTTTAATTAGGACATTGCATCTAAAGAGAAAAGGATGCTTCGAGTAAACGTATTGCATCTTTTTTTAGTACAGTCGCTTGGTCTTTCGCGGCAAAAATGCCTAGGAACGATATCTGGAATAGGGATGAAAGAAAATAACTGTAAAGGTTTAATCAACATACAATGTTCATCAACAAACCATGACTTTTCATTCACCACTGAAGCGTTTATCATGAATCATCTTAAAAATCTTGGAAGTGAAGTAGATAATAAATTCGATTCTGATGGCTTTAATTTTAGTTTTAGTGCTGTCGAAACTTAAATTTTTCCAAAGTAATATACATAGCTTCTGTTGTTTTATGTTAATATTTTGGAATAATGTAAATTTCGTTTTTACTTTAGAGTATTTTATTTATTTATTATTTACATGAAATTTGTACAGCATTACAGTAATCCATCGCGCTATACAAATTAAAATGAGAAAACATTATAAACGTACAAAAATATTAAATCATAAAATATAAAAAACATTATATTTTATTAAAAACATAGTATGTACAATAATGTTTGCAAATCTTAAATTTGTAAATTTCAGTCTTTAAGATAAAGCTGAAACAAATAAAGTTAAAAAAATGCAATCAATTATTTATTTTTGTTTTATTATTTGCCGTGGGGAGGCCATGGTAACACATATTTTAACTCTCTACCCATTACGGCTCAAGCTGTAGACCCCTATGACATACGGACAGACGGACAGACGGAGGCGTATTAATAAGGTCCCGTTTGGCACCCTTCGGAACCTTAAAAGATGATTGTTTTTCTAGTTTATAAATAACTGTGATCTCTGAAAGACGTCGCAGGCAGCACCGTGCGGGGTGCGCGGGCGCAGGGCGCAGGTGGCATTTCCTCCATTACCATGCGCGTTGTTTTTGCGCGCGACAATTACGCGCATCATCGACTATAAGGGATGTTCATACTGTGCATCACCTACCGAACTTTATGTTTAATCGTAGATGATACAGGATCAGCTGAAAATCAGTGCTGTGCAGATATGTTTTACCATACTCGCAGCATAAGCTGAGCTGGCTCCTTTTCGTTTAATGTATTTTATTAGGCTGAACATAGCTGGACCACTTTATTATTATTTTATCATTATGTTTATGTTTTGATTGTTTTACAATTGTAACTATTATGCATTTGGGAACGAGACCTGCAGAAAGTACCTTAAAGATTGTAGTTTTTTACGTTACCTATTTGTTTCAGCTGTATTTTAAACCGGACTGTTGTACGTTTTGTATAAGAAAACAACAAAAATCTGTGTTTCGTACCCAAGAAGGTGCGGAATTGCATTGTTTATCAGGCGGCAACATTTTAGCTGTTTGTTTTTTGTCGCATTCGTGATTTTAATTGTATACGATGTTAAAATTTGATGCCTTAAATTTAATTAAATGTAAAATTTGATAATGTTAGAAGATTTATTATTCAAGAAAATATAATTAACCAACTTAATTAGATGCTTTGGTTACAAAGAGTTTAATATGTCGCAAGTTGAGCTGATTATTAATAACTGCTCGTGGAATAAGTTCATGTTGTACTTATAAAACTTGAAAGTTTTAAAAGAACTATCGGCTGCAAAGGAGAAATAACTTTTTGGCCGACTGTCGACTTATAGGTTCCATTGCGTTTACTTTTAATGGACTTAAGGGGCGATTCTTCAGTTTTTTAGTCTGAAAAAAATGCTGAAATCGTATTTATGTCATATTTTACACTAGCTTTCGTAGAAAAATAAACTATTGTTAAGACACCGTCCCCGCTGCCACTGTAGCCGCCCCCCGCACTCCGCGACCGCTAGCAGCTTGTCGCCAGGCGACGGTATTCATGATGGAAGCTCGAGTCTATAATGATAAAACAACATTTTCTTGGTAAACTCTATCCAATCAAATACATAAATGTGAAAAAGGGGCCGAGTTCAGTACAAAGGTAGTGCAGGTTGTCAATAATTGCCTGAAATATGATTTCGGGGGCAAGGTGTGGATCGCTTTTTTGTTGTCAATATTCGGTAATGAAATGGTTTGTGAAAACAATCGCAAACATGAACTGTGGTCATAAGGAATGCAGATATAATACATTTTATTGTGAACTCTCCTCAAGTTAAACTCAGTTTTTCAACATTAAAAGCGAAGATATAGTGTTTCGTGTCATTTTGTGTGTAAAAGTATGTATAGCATAACCATCTAAGCTATTATTAATTATCTGACCTAAAATAATTATTTACGATTAACTTATTATAATGAAAAGGACGTTCCAAATTACGAAATATTATTTCAAACAACAAAATTACAAAATCTCTTTAGGGAAGCACAAAATGTGTCAAGAGCGGGCCAGTGATAAATGAAAACAGCGGTTCACTATGAAAGATCGTCCTACAATGAAAAAGGTGGAGTGAAATTCTCTTTGACTTTCAGATCGACAGAAACACCAGAAAACATCTGCTAGATATGTAAGATAACTTAATTTTATTTTTATTAAGAAGTACAAAAGCCTTCAAAACAGAGGTAAAGCGAGATGACAAAATAACAACAGTCTTAAGGAAAGAGGTGATATTTTATTAACATTGTAAAATGATAAGGCAACGGAAAAGCTGTCGGTGACTTGTTGATAAAGACCGTAATTCAGTTAATATCTAATTAATTTGTTAATAATATTTATTTATGATTAATAATATTATAATTGAATAATCATTATACTTTTTTTATATTTTAAGGTCCGTATCATTCAGCTATACCTAAAGGGAGCTGAACAATTAGCGTTTTAATGAGTAGCGAGTTTTAGCCTCCCAGCGCAAAGATTCTACAATCATTTCTAAGGTTTATCTATTATCATTTCCAATCTCAGTAAGTCAATTTTCGTAGACAAAACATTGATTTATCGATCGTGATAGTGATGGTACGTATTGTAAAAACCAGTTTTATCGTATTTTGAATTTGCTTGTCATTGCATAACATTTGTTTTCGACAAACAAAACAAGTTTTTCTTCCTTTGAATTCATTGTGCATCGATATGTCGATGATTCGCTTAGGTAACCAATCAGCGACTAATATTAATTCTTTTGCTTTGGGCTTGGCAAAGGTATCTTCACCACGCAGCCTCGAATGCTTTTAAAGAACATCGTTAACAAATTACTGAAAATTAGGCTGAACAAAGATCCTTGCCTAAGCTTACAGGACCTAAAAAAACAAAAAAGAGAAAAATTACCGCGTTATCATTTCTAATTTTCTTCACAAAAATGTTAGTTGGAATGATTATAAATAATGCGAGGCGAAGTCGATACTTTTGTTGGTCGTGGTCGTAGATAATAGTAGTTTATGAAACTGGTACCTAAAAAGGTTATTCAATATTTTCTGATAATCTAACTGACGGACTAATAATTTTTTTTGTCATCATGCCTATTCTAACCAAGTAACCCCAACAACTTGATCATTACAATGCATTTAAAATTGTGAATTATCCTTGCATACAACATAGTTCAGTCAGTTCAATCAGAAAAGAAATTGTGGCTACTAGCTAGTGTCTTTTCTAAGGTGACTCTTCTGGTCTGGTATTATGAGTTACATAGATATACTCACGCCTTTCTCCCAGACAGGTAGGCAGAGACTACAGATTTCCATCTGCTACGATCCTGACATACCTCTTTTGCTTCTACATCCATCAATCATACAAGCTCTTCTATTCCGGGTACTTTTTACTTTGCCTTTCTTTAGTATATCGCCTATTTGGTCGGCATACGTCCTTCTAGGGCGGCCCGGTCGAGTTTTACCTTCCAATTGTGCAGTATAAATTTCTTTCGTCATTCTACTTTCATTCATCCTCTGTATATACCCAAACCACCGAAGCATTCTTTTTTCTATTCTAGTCACTACATCTTCTTTATGAGTTAATAGGTCGGTAAAGCTCACGAATTTGACCGGATTATGTAAAGTGTTTTTTTTTTGTTCAGGAAGTTTTCACATTATAGTTGAGATTTACTACAATCACTTCATAGGTATACTACAACGTAGCAAATCTAAAAAGCCGCTACGTCGTAGTAAATACATTACGCAAGACGTAGGTACTCGTTCCTTCATCCGAAGATATCAGTGGAAAGTTGAGCGGAAAGTGTTATAGAAGGGGTATAGTGGCTACACAATGGGTTCAGAGGCGCGCGATTGTCGGTTACATTTCTTATCTCTCGCAGGCACAGTGAAATAGGGGGTTGAATTTTCTGTAAAACTTTTTATTCTCTGGGTCGATTACTTAACCTTAATATTTGTTGGATGTATTTCCCGTATTTATTTATCAACTTGTTTGTTCGTTCCATCATTTATATATAATATTTTTATTTCTAGATTTCTTTATTTTATGTAGCTGCATAATTAAATTTTGTGGGTTAATTGTACCGCGATTTTGACTTTTGTTGATATTTCAAAATATTTTTTCATCAAGTTTTCGTTGTGAAGTCGCAAATACAAAGAAAATGTTCAACAGGAGAAAACAAAAATGACAAGAACAAAGAACGGATAATTAAAGGTTAGTTTTAATATTAATATTTTTGGCTCATGATGAACATGAATCTTTCCCGCGGGCCGCGCCTGTTGTAATGGACGGATTTTACATCGATGACTTATTGTGGTCGACACAAACGCTCGCTGAAGCCTGTACGTTACAGGATGAACTCAATCTTCTTCTGAATAGAGGTGGTTTTGAGTTGCGAAAATTGTCAAGTAACCATTGTGAGTTACTTACCCGAGTACAGACACAACAAACATCTGATATAAGCTTTCAAGATGATACCTTATCATCAGCTATTAAGGTGCTTGGTCTTAAATACATTCCAAATCAAGATTGTTTTGCATTTAATTACAATCTAGCTGATGCAATTTCCACAAAGCGATCGGTTCTGAAACTTTTGGCCAGCATCTTCGATCCAATTGGGTTTATTGCTCCCTGTACGTTTATAGCAAAATGTATCATGCACGATCTATTGACGATATATCGATGTTAGATTGGACAGAATCAAGAGACCCGTGAAAACCATAGATTAAGCATTTGCAACCAATCTTAAACCAAATTTAGAAAAAAAAAATTCTTTACTCTTTGAATCGCAAGTTTAGCGGCCGGCAATGTTAAGTTTTTTTCAGGTTGAATCGCTAAATTTACATTATCAGTAGAAAATCAATAAGTTTTCTCTTCACAGCCGCTGACTGGCCAAAAATCTATTGCATAATGATAATGATTGAGATACAACTGATCAGAGCACAAAAATAGTAATAAAGTAAATATTTATAATTGTTTTGCGATACTGACATATGATGTAAAATCTGTTTCAGATGCTATTAGGATAGAACCTTGTCATATCTGACGCCTGTGTGCGTTAGCAACGTTGACGGAAGTGCGTGAGTAAATGACATGCACATGGTGTGCTGCTTGTATGTATGTATGAATGTTTGTTAGACGATAACTCGAGTATCGTTGATCGGAATGTCACGAAATTTAGCAGGCGAGTAACCAAGGCAAATTCAAAGTTCGGTCCGGGGCGAACTACTAGTGGTACCTAATTTGACGCACTTTCTTTATACACCCAGTCTTTGTACAAACGGGGCGAAACCGGTCGGGATTAACGTGTAAATCTTAAAATTAAAACCTGTGAAACAAGTACAAGTGAATTTAGTTATGATGTTAATTTATGTTATTTTAGGATGAATGCATAATTTATATTTAGTTTATGTAAGTTTCTTAACCTTGTTAACCTATCATCAAAATAAACACCCAGTTCACTTCTAAAAAGTCAAACTTTATTGTAATATCTATGACTACCTACTAATAATAAAGAAGCAAAAACTCGTGTCTGTATATCGAATATTTTCGCGAAATTTTAAATAAAATGGGTTACTGGTATTTTACTGAGGCCGATACAACAATTTTTAGAAATTTTGTCTGTCTGTATGGTATGTTCCGTTTTAACTAGAGAATCAATGAACGGATTTGGATGCGTTTTTTTTAATTATTACCGTAGTGACTATGATCAACTCATAAATATAGGTAAATTGATAAAATTACGCCCAAGCTGAAGTCCTGGAAAGGCCTATGTCCAGCAGTGGACGAAACAGGCTGATGGATGTAAGGATGGATTTTTTTCTGTTATAATATCTTCAATTATACAATGTTTCAAGTTGTTTCTTCGTATATTTAATTAATTAAGGTGAATGTAACTCAAACCCTACCTGGATAATAAAGATAAAAAATGCCACGGAACTTTTTTTTACTTCGACACGAACTTTAACAGTATGAAAGGGTTAAACGATCAGTAGTTTCTGTGAAAAGCAATATTATCATTTCTCAATAACATCGTGATTCAAATACGATAACGATAACCCAAACTAAACAAATTCAGAACAGAATGATAAAAGATAGCTCGGCCGCATACTTGCAAAATCCACTACGAGAATTTTAGACACGCTCCGTAATTTGTTAATAATACATTTCCACGGTATAATGTGTTTGCAAAATTTCGATAACCATCTGGTACATTTACGCAATGGCTTCATGGATTGAGTATTAGCAAAGCTGAGGATTTCATTCGTGGCTGCTACCGTATTCTATGGGAAGTAACTTAGGAACACCTCTAAAGTTGACTTAGCTTACTTGTATTTAACTTTGTGTTGTTCTTTACAACAAAAGCCCAATGCTTTGTTAGCTAGCTACTTTGTTGAGAGAGGGATGATGTAAAATGAACAAAGAAGAATGCCGCGTAATATATGGCCCTTACTGAACCCAAAGTAGTGGCGACAAAAACAAACCAAGTTAATTTTAGGGAGACTAAAATGTACTTACCAAATGACCAAGTCCCATTTAAATTAGTATCCGCAATTGGAATTTATGGTCTTACGTTCAATGAGTATTGCCGGTGAGTTCACATACTAAAACAACATCTATAAATATGCGAGTACTTTTCCAATATTATTAAGTCTATAAATAAACGAAAGGTTCAAAATATGGAAATTATTTTTCTGAAATTTTTGATAGCTTTTCGAAAAATGCATTCACTAGGAAATGCGCCGACTTCTAGAAAACATATGTTTATTTATAAGAATATGTTTCAGGAAGAAAAAAGTCGGCAAATGTGTTATTTCGATACCATCAGTGAGTTTAAAATCATTTCAAACTATTTAGTGAGTCTTTATCTGTTGCATTTGAAGTCAGTTACAATTTTTTTGTTTATTTTACGTTTTTTGGTGTTGACGTGTTAAATTGATATGTGTAGGTCTTGTAAACGTGCTGTTTATATCTTTATATAAAACGAAGGCCAAATGGATATTATTATAACGATAATTATGATAAGTAGAATCCTGCAATCAGCACCCCGACACAAAGCAATTGCTTGAATAGCGAGTCTCTCAGTCAATCGGACAGAAGGAATGCGAAAGCCACAGATTTTGCCCTTTTGCTATGTATTTATCATATAGCCCGACCCATTGTTTTGAACTTTTTGCCTACATCACGGAAAAATGTAGAGAAGGACATTCCAATATGATTTGCAAGTGAGTCCGTCGGCGAGCAGGGCTATTTATTAAAGTTTTATTTAACTATCGTTTCAAAACTCTCAGGCTTGTCTTCGTTGCTTTATGCAACCCACACTTTCCCATTGTATGACTGTATGGGGTAGAGCAGCAAAAACGACCCTCGTTACAGTGGAAAGAGCTCATAGGTCAGTCTTGAAAGTTTGGCTTAAGAAGCCTTTTATTAAGATATTCCCAACTACCGTATATAAATATGTAGGTACTTTTCATGTAAAATTAAAACGGGAAGTACCTTCTTTTTGCCGTAGTGAAAAATTTAATTTAAATTCAAATTATTTATTTGTAAATTAGATACATAATATATACTTTTTACAGGTCAAAGTTAATCTCTACAAAAACAATACATCAGCTCTACGACCTACAAGAAAAGATAAATTAGAAACAAATGTAACGACATGAATTTGAAAAAAAATCCTCGGGCCATGATTCGAACCTGCAACCTCTTGTTATCAGACAAGCGCGCTACCAATTGCGCCACCGAGGTACTTACTTACCTCCATCATATTTGTCCACCGAATATTTTGTAAATATTTGATCTCACCAGCTTGTAATGCACATACTGAACGCTCACGAGGGCGTTATGTAATTTTACGCCTTGGATGGCGCTGTCGTCGCTACAATATGTGTTGTTCACAGTTCTCATTAACTAAGATTATGTTTTTATTGCGAAATACATCGCTTTGGAATACTCTTAACTAACTAAATACCTGGCCTGAAGAATTTTTTCAAATTCTTGTCCTTACATTTGTTTCTAATTTATCTTTTCTAGTTTGTGAAGTATTCAAAATAGCCACTTAAATTGATGAAAATGCTACAAATGAGTTTTAAGCAGTGATAGGATATTCAAATGCTTTTTGCCCCAAAGTACTAACATTCAATTGTATGGAATGGACTTTTGTATAGGAAAATGAACATTTTATTTTGTATTAAGCAAAGCAGGTACCTTACTTGATGAAATAAACCACATTCAAATTTGTGATAGGTATGTACTTATAAAAATCATGGTGACCAGGGTCTTATGGTGGGACTGGTATGTTGAAATGAGAACTCTTCAACGAACAGCAGCATACATCTCGAGTTTGGACTATTTGATCGGTCTTGATAAGTAGTTTTGTAAAACATGGTGACCAGGGTCTGATGATGGGACTGGAAGGTTGAAATGAGAACTCCTCAACGAACTCCTTTTATATAATTCTACTAAAGCTTATATAGAACCACTATAAGGGGTCTATACAGGCTTAACCTGCAAAATTTTGCGCCAAAATCGAGGTTATAAAGGTGTTATTACACTCTATAACTCTCTTATAAGATATACGCTAAGTCTTTAATATCTAAGCAAAAACATAATCCTAATAAAAAAATCTTTAACTATGATAGAAATAAACTATATTTTTAAACATTTGGTGATTTATCCATCGCAATGCGGTATAGAAAATCAAAATAGTAAATCTGGGCGTGAGGAGCTCTGGACCGGGATTCGAACCCGGGACCCCACCCCTGCCGGGCTATTGCTCTACCAACTGAGCTATCCAGTTATCGACACGACCTGTGAATTTACGATCTATGGAATGTTTTGGACAAAGGATAATTAAGAAAAGTGTAATTATTATTAGTGGAGTGCCTTACAAACTATAAAAGATAATTTAGAAACAAATGTAAAGACAAGAATTTGAAAAAATTCCTCGAGCCAGGATTCGAACCTAACTCGCGCTAGTTGTTGAACGGTCGAGTGTTGGCGCCGAAAACGAAACTGTTCGTTAATAAACAAGTGCTCGAGGAATCTAAGTAGGCGATCTCTAATTAAACGTTCAAATAGTTTACCTAGACATGGTAGCAAGCTTATAGGCCGCACCGTTTATGGACTCCCGCTTATAGTTGAGCCCTTCGGTTATGAAGAAGAATTCGCGAGTGTCGTTCTGGTGTCGATCCTCATATCATTTAGGTGTGTGAAGCCTCCCGGAGGTGGATAAAGGGACAATAAGGACTCGCAGTGATCGCTGTTACGAGACAATGGCTAACGCGTGGCAGACTTCAGCATCTTCCAACGTCTAAGGTCAGTGCACGATTGCTTCCCTTGTTGTATTATATTTATTTATCTGTTGAGACCCTACACCTTAAATAAACCGCGATTTTCTACAGTCCACTAAAACGCAAGGATCTGTGTTCGTTTGTTCAGTTGTTCGCCGTTCGTAACGTTGTTCAGCACTGTGGGAAGAGCTGGGTTATTTTGTTCTGATGATTGAATCATTTATTTTCCTAGAAACTATTTACCTAGAAACTCTCTTACAAAGGGCCTGATCCACCGATTTAAGGTCGCTCAGTGAGCTATGGAGCGGGCTATGCTTGGGGTATCTCTGATGGGTAGAATCCGAAATGAGGAGATCCGTCGGAGATCGAAAGTAACCGACATAGCTTCAGAATCTAATTAATTAATTAAGATTTCTTCTTTTGTAAGTGACATGTCTTTAGTAAGAATAAAGTATCTTTAAACCTTATGTTTTTCGGTCTAGTTATGAATGGATTGTCAATAAAATTGCATAATTCGATTGAATTAGACAATAAGAGGTCCCATTCTACTGGATCCATACGAAATAACCTTCTACACGAAGAAGATCAACAAACTAAACACACTGATGTCATACCTAAAAGTGCAAAGAATGATCCTAAAACACAAATGAATTACGCTAGCGTCATAACCAATACTCCGACACCCTCGACAAAGGAAAAGGATGAAGGTTTTACACTGCGATAAGATCTTCCAGTAGGCAGCTTGTATTTCCTTTCCGAAGATAAGCGAACATTACCAATGCGACGTGACGATAGTCCATTTGGGCCTGAAGTACGGCAATAGGGCTCACCACCCAGATCATAAGATACCTAAACAGCATGGGCTCCGTCACTTCTACGTGGACGCCTAAGAAGTCACAGTCATATCTCAAGATAATCCCCGTACGCGTACTCGGACCGGCGGGAGAAGAAGACGCCCATGCGCTGCTTGACGACGGGTCCACAGTCAC
Organism: Ypsolopha scabrella; assembly: GCA_910592155.1. Lineage (NCBI taxonomy): Eukaryota > Metazoa > Arthropoda > Insecta > Lepidoptera > Ypsolophidae > Ypsolopha > Ypsolopha scabrella. The sequence continues at coordinate 15,874,702 of OU342985.1, forward strand.
CCTCATAGACTCCGATCTAGCCAATAGGATCGGAGCCAAGGGCCCCGTCATTCCACTGAACATAGAAGCTATCGCCAACACGAAGATCGCCGCTTCAACATCAAGACGAGTCTCCTTAACTATACAGGGAGCGACTGATCGTCACGAAATCCAAGCTCACACCATCCACAAACTGCAACTATCGCCGCAAATCATCACTGAGACAGACATAGCCAGCTGCCATCATCTACGTGACATAAGCACGAGCCTTCAATATGTTTGAGGAATTTTCCAAAATCTTGACAGGGCAGTTTCTTTTCACCACGAAGTTAAACTACATAGAATATACGAGGATGTGAGAAATAGGACTACCCTCACTGGCCCTTCAGGTTTCAGTCAGTTAGGTTCCGTCGCGGAGGGTGGACGCCCTTACCGATTGGCTTTTGAAATTCGAACGTTACGAACACGATTTCAAATCTAGAGTGTTTCAGTTTTGTTTTCGGCCAGTGTTAAGTTTGAAACTTTGTTTTTGGGGTGGGGATGTTTCTATTCAATAGTGATATTTAAAATTTCATATAACTATCATAATTACTAATTATAACAAATTATAATTTAATGACATAATATTCAATAATATTAATATTAATATATAACTTCACCCATCGGTACAAAAGTCGTGTATATACCTATACATTGAATATTTTTTCGAAATTTTAATTGGGTTATTAGTATTATTGTATGTACTAATACCATGGATGATTTTGTTTATGCTAATACCAAAACTATTTTTTTTTAAATTTTATTTTGTCTTTCTACACGTCTGTTCCATTTTAATTCGAGAACTACTCAGCGGATTTTGATGCGGTTTTCATTTTTATCATCGTAGTGAACCTGGTCAACATTGTAGGCTATAAGGGTTGTTGATGAAATAACCGCCAAGTCGAAAACTGTCGAATACACATTGAATAAAATACACTTCCATGCGAGAGAGGCCACGGGCAACAGCTATTAAGGTATGTTTTTCTTGAATTCCCTTCTGTTCAATCAGTTTCATTTTCCAAGTTGTTGTCAAGACCACGAATAGGTGGATATTTTATATGGACGAAAATAAAAAAATCGTCATTAACCACAGACATATATTTATTAGGGCGATGCGGCCCACCACATTTAGGACAAAATAATCGTTGGAAAAATCTGGTTTTTGTGTGGATTGTTACTTGAATTTCACAGTTCACACTTGTGAACATCTCTGACGGGTAATAAGAACGATTTGAATATCAGTAACATGTAGACTACCATTTGTAGCTAACTATCGTCTTTAAAATATGAGGTTCATGCAGCTTACTCGAATGATGATTACATAATACTAGTCTTTTGCTCGCGGCTGCGCCCGCGTTTGTTCAATCTCTTTCCCGTTTTTGACTTTGTCGTTATTTTAACATTACTCCTTATGTTTTATATGACCTATTTTGTTGTCTACGGTTAACTATGATGATACTTTTATTATTTAAGACACCTTTTGTACAACAAGAAAGCTGAATAAATTTATCTTATCTTATCTTATCTTATCTTCCTCATATTAAAATAATTTTTTGAATCGGTTCAGTAGCTCTGGAGATTACTTCGCCTACACCCAAATAATAACTTACAAACTCGAGATCTTTAATACTCTTCCAAATTTTTTAACTATACAAATAATATTTACTTACCATATAGATAACAGCACGTTCCGTATAAAAGATTTACTTGATACTTACTACACTACTTGATACACCAGCTAGTAATGCACAAATGACGACTCACAAGGGCGCTGTGCGTATTTCACATCTTGTTCTAAGGAATAGCAAAGCAAAAGATTTCGCTTCAAATCTATTGGTACAAGAAATTGAATCTCCAAACTAACGACTTAAATGAGGTCAGGCATAAGACATCTAGGCAGTAGAATTCAGATTAGCCCTGAAAAACTACCTCGCAATAAACTATGTTCAACACAGTTTAGTATGGCAACAGCTACAATAGCATTCATTGTATCTGAGAGTCGACCAATCAAGGCAGACCCATTGTCGCATGACAAGCGAAATGTATTCCAATAAATTCCTTCGTTTATGAGTTGTGTCTTGTGACTCAGTTGCGGAATACGGCGATTTCGTTTAAGGGGGGTTATCCCATTTTGTCTCTTTTCAAATGTATTTTAAACCAATAAATAGCGATGATTAAATTTTGTAAGAAATATATGTCATATTTCACTCTTTGATCTTAAAATTTCGGCCATTTGAAACACGATTACTTACATTTTGCTTGATCCAATTAAATCGCAAAGATAGGTCTAAGCTATGATCTAAATATCATTTCATTTGAGCTTTATTAAGTTTTGGACAATAAAAGTTATACTTAAATACAAAATGTGATATAAAACGGCCGTCATATTAAATAGTAGGATAAACATATGAAAAATGAAAGCGTTGGAGCAGGACAGATTTCTCTAGATAACCTCGCCTTAATGAAATCTCTTGTTTATTACTAATTCTATTATTTAAATAGCCAAATAAATAAATCCTCTCGCTCGTAGAAAAACTAAGGAAAAAAAAAGAAAATACGTGAGTATACCGTCTGCATAACAAAGTTACGTATTAGCCATTCTTTACAACTAAAAGGATGTAGATTTACTAGGAAGATGGCTACATACCAACGCCGCCGTACCGACTACGGATCGAAGTAGTCCTCATGACCGAAAACTGTCGGAAACGATAATTATTCATTGAGTATATTAGTAGGTCATTTTATTATTACTAGAGTATAATTTATTATTATTTATTATTTACTGGATTCTGCCACCAACTCTGTGCATCGAGCTCGTCTCCTTGCTTCCGGTGAGCGGGAGTCAGGGTATTGGACTCACGCACGAAGGGTTCCGTACCATTATCTATAAAAACGGCAAAAAAATCATGTCTGTTGTATGTGAGCCCCCTTTAATATTTATTGTATTCTGTTTTTTAGTTGTTGTTATAGCGGCAACAAAAATACATCATGTGTGAAAATTTCAACTGTCTAACTATCACGGTTCATGAGATACAGCCTGGTGACAGACGGACAGACGGAAAGCGGAGTCTTAGTAATAGGGTCCCGTTCGTTACCCTACCCTAAGAAACACAGAATGCAGAACTTTATTGATATCGCTCAGTTTACTTAGAACGGTAGTGTATTGAGATCGAGTAGCTATCGTTCAGAAAACTTACACAACAGCATATCATAAATGCAGTGCAATAAAATTGTTTGTGACTTATGTGAACTTTCATGCATCAATTACGTGTATCTATTGCATTTGGTGCACGGTTTTAGTAGTGAAATTATTTAATACTTTTTATTTTTATATATATTTTTAAAATTTTCATTTTTCTTTTTTTTTTAGCATATCCAACAGCCAGTTTATACACATTAAGTATGAAGTGATTCAGACAGAGTTTGTGATCTTTCTCGTACCTTTGTTAAGTGAACAAGAATGAAATTAAGTATTCAGAAACTTTTCTATAATTAACATTTGTTAGACGCTTCATGCTGAAAGTTGCTGTTTGTACGAACTCATTAGTAAGCAAACAATGAATTACTTACCTATTTTATTCACAGACATTAATTTTATGTAAGATAAAATGTATATGTTGTCGTATGATGGCCTTATACTACCTTTTCCTGAAAACCCGAGTTATGGCGTCCCATACGCAGTCATACGAAATTAGGGGTCGCCTCCGCTTTTCTTCCATTTCCCCTTTTTTTGCATGTAATCTCGCTTTTTCGTGAAATATCAGCTTTTTCGCCAAAAAGCGAAATAATTTCGTATGATCAAAGTGCAAATAACAATTTTGGTATTTATTTTGTTAATTTTCTTAATAAAGATTCAAAATTCAAATCAAAGTGTATCATCTCAGATATCCTGTAGTTTATTACATTTTTTTTCCAATTTTTACTTTAATAACGTTTGAATAAAGGTCAAGGTCACCAGCAGGTTTAGACCTCTTAATCTGTTTACCTAAGAAATCAAGCTCCATCGAGAAAAATATTTCTAGCGAACTGAGATATTTGAAAATGCAATCTAATTTCCAATTTAGTGGCATATATTATTGCTAATTTAGTGGAGATGAAAAAGAAATAATAAAGTTTTTGTTCACAGATAGACATGCTCATCTACAATATAATATAATAAACAAATCAATTTAGTAAAATAATTTAAAAACAATATATGTGTATGCATAATTCTTACGTATTTTTAATTTTAGTTATATATATACATATATAATAGTATTATGATATGTGAAATATATTTCGGCCCACTTTGGGGCCGGCATCAGTCGAATAATATTAATATTTATTCGACTGATGCCTGTATATATTGTTGGCTATATAAGGCTTTTTATTTCTTCATTTTAAAACAAAAATAATAAGATATTGTTTTTCGAAATATATTTCGGCCCACTTTGGGGCCGGCATCAGTCGAATAATATTAATATTAATATTTATTAGGGTGACCGGTAATTGCTCTTATTCCTCTCGGGGGAAGAAACTATGATTTATTTGGAGTGATTTGACCCCTATCACTTGGGGTTCGCAAATCCGGCATTTTCGAGAAAATCGACATTCTTTGTTTTCATTTTGAAGGAATCCTAATAAAACCGCACTCTTAGGCAAATTTAATGTATAAATTACTTTTGTTTTTTCTAAATTACCCTTTAAGTATGTATATTCCTTTTACTAAATCTCAAGGGTAATTTTTTAGGGTTCCGTACCCAAAGGGTAACCAACGGGAAATATGCTTATCTCTTTCGTTGTGCGATCGACCTACTACGCCTTAAGGCACTCATACAATACTTGAATTTACTTATATAATTTTTTGAATACTCGTAGTCAAACAAAAATATGGACTTGGGTATTTTTCTTTTAGTGTCATCTTTTGTAGTAACATATGTCGACCGGGCCACCTTAGAAGGACGTATGCTAACCAAATAGGCGACATACTGAAAAAAGCAAAGTAAAGAGTACCCGGAATAGAAGAGCTTGTATGACTAGATTGATAGATGAATAAGCAAAAAATGTGTGTCAGAATCGTAGCAGGTGAAGATCTATAACTGCTGTTTATGGCACCCTGGTCTTAATATATACATACATGTAATATTTTTGTGAGTCAGGTTCAGGTGTCCATAAATAGTCATCGTCTGATGTCAGTGTTGTTTATTAAGTCCTGGTCCGTAGTGCGCACCAAGTGACCATATGTAGGAGTCAAACTGAACCTGAAATTTTAAAAATATATAGTACTAGTCTTTATGAACAAGTTTTATTATGGAGCCAACCCTGAAACTTAAAAAATAACTATAATACTAAACTATACGAACAACTTCTATTATAGGGTCAACCCTGAAACATTAAAAATAAACTAGAGTACTGTAATTTGGGAATAACACTGTTTCAACATGTTTGTCGCCGACATGATGGCCGTTAGGGCTGAAAGGCTTTAGAATGGAGACCACGTACAGCAAAGCGTAGTCTAGGCCGACCTCGTGCCCGCTGGACCGACGACCTGAAGGACGTTGTGGGTGGCGGCTGGATGAGGAGGACGGAGGACCGACATGAGTGGCGAAATTTGGGAAAGGCCTATGTCCAGCAGTGGACGAACACGGGCTGATGGATGGATGGATGGATGGACTGTTTCAACAATTCCTATTTAGGGTTCCGTACCAAAAGGGTAACCAACGGGACCCTATTACTAAGACTCCGCTGTCCGTCTGTCACCAGGCTGTATCTCATAAACCGTGATAGTTAGACAGTGATGATGTATTTCTGTTGCCGCTATAACAACAAATACTAAAAAACAGAATAAAATAAATATTAAAGAGGGCTCCCATACAACAAACGTGATTTTTTTTGCTCGTTTTTATAGATAATGATACGGAACCCTTCGTGTGCGAGTCCGACTTGCACTTGGCTTGTTTTTTACAAAGTAAGGTCGGTAGTAACTACGTCGTAGACCCCGCGCGTATACTTACGCAGTTTCTACGCAAGATTCTCCACTACGCACCAAAGCTAACATCGCTGTAGTCGCAGCTGAAAACAGGTTAATTTAAAATGGTTATAATAAATGAGACATACTCGTAGTAACAATGTACACGTTTTGTTAGTTAAACCAATTCACCAAATCGTTAGGAATCCAATCGAGAACAGTAAGTAGCCCAGTTAGTCTACATTCCGCACCGAGCGGTGTTTAAAGACCTTTTTTCACTAAAGTCTAAGGTTATTTATCAACAATGACTCATTTCGAAAACGTTTCCGGGTTATTTTGAGTTTTTTTTTTAATATTTACATGATTTTATTTTCGTGACTGAGTTCCGTTTGGCAATTTAAGGTTCCAAGCCTCCGCTATCTGTCTGTCTGTCCGTCTGTCACTAACAGTGGTGTACAGCTTCAACTGTTATAATTACAAAATTTGAATTTTCTTTTTTCATAGAATACGTGATGCAATTAGTCACGACAAATAACGAAAATAAAAAAAGTTAAACGTTTTTATACTATCGAATAGAGACAGCACTATTTCTACTTAGATTTTAAATATTTAAGACAACTATACAGGGTGTAAATGCAAAGTCAAGAATCCCTTTAGGGTATGAAAAATAAATAAATGTGTTGAATATATTTTAATTTTTAATTGTCAATTTCAACATTTTTATACTCAACTCATAACGACATCGGGTTGCATTATGCGAATCGTCATAAATTCTAAAACACAAGCAAAGAAATTCTGAACATACAGCCAGGTACCTATAATATTACTTCGACAACGAGACAATGTAAATGATGTTTTTAAAAATGGAACAAGTTTCATCAGCGGGTGCCTATTATGGCAACGAAAAAAAATAGTCACTTGGATATTTTTTGGATCTTGAGATCATTTAAATAAAAGTAGAATTTATTGATTCGATTTATTTTCGAAAAAAATAAAGTTATAAAAATAGAAAAGGTCAAAGATCGATAAGATCCATATCAGGTTATGTGTTGAGCATTGTCCTGACACAATCGGCTGATTGTTAAATGATGATACGTCATTCACAGATTGAATAAAGGCGGGCCGAGCCGCGGGCAAAGGCTAGTCGGTAATATAAGAAGAAGTGTGTATTTTCCTAAGTCTACTTGCGGAGACTTAGGAAAATACACACTACTTGGTAGCCGGTACATGTTACAGAAATTGAGTGACAATACTTTACCAGCTGTAGTTTATAATGGGGTACCTATTGTCTTTTCTAAAACCGCCAAGAATCTAGGAGTTGTTTTTGATTGCCACTTGTCGTGGACTCCTCAAGTCAATGAGATCAGCAAAAGAGTGCATAGAGCATTTCACTCTTTAAAGCGCCTCCAGAACTTCCTGCCTTTTAAAACTAAAATTTCTCTTGCGCAATCTCTACTTCTTCCATTGATCGACTATGCCGATGTCAGTTTCCATGATGCCAACGAAGAGTTACTAAATAAGCTCGAGCGCCTGCAAAATCTGGCTATTCGTTTTATATATGGCTTACGTAAATTCGACCATGTCTCCCTTTTCCGCAAAGAACTTAAATGGCTACCTATCCGTCAACGTCGTGATTTCCATATTCTCACTCAGCTTTTCAGTATTCTCACTAATCCTCGCTCCCCTTCTTATCTTCGTGAACGATTCGTACCACTGCATTTTTCTAGAGACAGGCCGGTTCGGACACGTACTGTCTCTCTACTTAAAACTCCAGTGCACAAATCATGTGCTTTCGGCCAGTCCTTTAATGTCGTGGCTATCAGATTGTGGAACTCACTTCCCCAAAACATCCGTGACTGTCCAACAATTGGTATTTTTAAAAAAAGACTAAAAGAGCACTATCTTTCTCTTCCATAAGTGAATTTGTATAGTATGTAAGTGTGTACGTACATAATGTACACGCTATATGTATGTATATTATTACCTATATCTATTGTTTATGCAAAGATTCATGTATGTAATAGAATGTAGTTATGCTGTGTATGTATATGTAGGGATATATATATATATATATATGTATTAAAATTTTAATTTAATAGTGTGATGCGTAGTTTTGTGTACACGTATGTCTACTTATTAATTTATTATGATTTTTTTTATTTATCACAGGGGTTTGCTGGAAGAAATCTCTACTTAGAGATAAGCTCGCCTGTGTACATCCTATTTCTTCATCCTAATTGTAATTATATTTATGTGTACAATAAAGTATAAAGTATAAAGTATAAAGACCGTAACAACAAAGTCTAAAATAAATAGGGAAGTGACTAAAGGGTCGCTAGCGGTCCTTTCATTTTTTGACTACCTAAAGAAGGGTAAAACGATTAATGGTGAGTATTATATAAATTTGTTGGACCAATTTAACAACATTTTACGTGAAAAACGACCGCATGTGGCTAAGAAGAAAATCCTCTCCCACCAAGACAATGCACGAGTGCACACCTGTGTGATTGCCATGGCCAAACTTCATGAGTTGCACCCCGGAATCGTTAAATCAATTTGAGAAGATAAAGTAGTGAAATTAAAATTTGCTTTATTCTGCATAACGTGGTTCACAAACTACGCGCGTAGTGTAGTTTCGTCAATGAAAACAATTGCTATCTCTTTCTAACTGTTCTGTCAAGCAAAAAGTGTTATCGATCCGTGTCACTGATCACTCACCAAGCCTCCATTATACAGAGTGTAAAGGCAAAGTCAAGAATCCCTTTATGGTATGAAAGTATACACGATTCTGATGTTATTACGAGAAAAAAAAATACCTTAAATTTTCTTTACACAAATAGGGTTGGTAGCAAAAAGTATCAACTGTTCCAAGGTAAATTATAAAATCAAACTCATGGAAATAAACAGAATAATAAAATAACTAATACTGAAAGAAGTCATGTGTCACAGCAGACAAAAGGGCCAGACTCAGCATAATATGCTGTAGTCTTACAAAGTAAGACCGACAGCGCTGATTTTCAGTCTGAGCCCGCGTATTAAGTAGAGCAAGTATGCCTTGATTGATGTTTGTGGAAGAGGAGAAAAAGGCGTGTTAGGATTGTAGCAGATGTGAATTTTAATAAAAACTGTAAAATAAAAAGTTTGTTTGCGTTTAAAAATCAACCGACAAAATGCCCAGTTTGGCCGTTTGAGTTTTCTCTTTTCACCTTTTTTTATTTTTTATTATTGTATTCAATTAAGACTAATGCTTATCATACGATATGTTTATGTTTCAGATTATTATAAGTTTAAGTGACAAGTGATGAACGAAGTGACCATTCACAATCGAATGCACACTTTTATTTTTTAATTTACGGATATTCTATTTGTTAAAGAATGTTTATATGACCTACACAGAGCGAGGTGTCTAATCGTCGTACGCTCGGCGCAGCCTTAAATAAAACACTTGTTGTCCACTTCCTGTGGACAAGTATTAGTGGTCCACCATTGCCTGGGAGCGATTGATGGCAATATACCCATCCCCATATATACGTAAATATTTTACGCAGTTGCTAGCGAGTATCGAGGCCTAAGCCCATGGTAAAGTTCCCGTCACGAGAAGCTATAAATTTTGTAAACAAAGAACTTCTAACACATTGTTCATTGCATTATGTATACATAATATTTTTATTCCTATATCTCTATATTTTATGCAGGTGTATAACCTTATTACATTTTAGTAGCCCAACCTTCATATTTTTCGTATGTATTTCCCGTATTTATTTATCAACTTATTTGTTCATTGCATTATGTATATGAATGCGCTCGGACTTTTGCTTTTTGAAATAATAAAATTAAAAAAAAAAAACGGCCCGTCGGGCTACCATCGTGGCGCCGAGCTGAGATAAGCCTAATTTTTTTAAACCTTTTGTTTTTTTTACTTTTTCCTGGGGACATTATTAGGTCTTTTAAAATTATTGAAAATTTCAAAACCAACGGAAGTGTTCTGTAAAGACAACCCACACAAAGGTGAATTGACCATTTACGATTTGATGTTTCACTTTGAACATCTATCAATTGCAATGCATTTAAAATATAATATTCTGGCATCCAAAAGTTACCATTATTTTTTCTTGCTCGGAGGTTTTTTGTGATTGATAGTGTGACGATATGAAGATGACGGAGGAGGAAGACTTTTTAAAAAGTTTTTGGATGCTGTGTGCTAGTCTCATAGTTTGATTAACCATAAAAAAATCCATAAATTAAAAAACTAGTAAATAATAATTTCTGGAAAAGGTTATTATCAAACATGTGAAGAATTACTGGTGATAAACTTATTCTTGCAGATTATAAAATAATATATCTAAATGCCTACATTGTATATGTTGTTAAGAAAATAACTGCACAAGATTTTTCAATTTTACAGTTAACTTAAATATAAAATTAAAATATCCTAAAATTTTCATTTTCAGGAAATATAGAACACTGATAAATTAAACAACCTCAAGAATAATATGCCTTTTATTTGTTCTGTTGTCATGTCATATTTGTACATGTCAAATGTCTATAAATAAACTAATATTACTCAAATGATGCCTGGTCCAGATCGCACTCGAAATATATCAGACCAAAAAGAAGATTGGGACAATCTCGACTCATTTCTACGACGGTAGTTGGGAGTAGGACAGTGCTAGCGATGTGTGGTTTCAGCAAGGGGAGTCCTTTGCCCAGCAATGGGACACATTAGACTCTAATGATTAGAGGCTACATAGAGAAAGACCCCTGCAGCCTATGTAACTTTGCCATCTATGGTTGCTATTCACCAAAATCAGATAAAAAATAAACTTTCAAAATAACCTTCAATGGGTATTGAACTATTTACGAATTGTGACGTCATTTCAAGTGCGAACGTATCCTTATACGGTTTCTTTTTAAGCGGCAGTAGTCGAAGCGAAAACGCCGTACCTTCTCTTTGGTCGAAACAATGGCGGGAGTTCAAAAAGTGCGCCTAAATAACTTAAATATTAACATAAGAAATGCTCTTATTGTTGGTATTGTAATTGCGAAAAATAGTCCAAGCGTGCGAGAAACTTTTTCTCGACTCGTGTCGTAATGTACTATTTTGGATGCCTTAATAATATTTGGAATGGCTTTGTAATTTTGCAACTAAATTATGCTAGTCATGATTTTGAACACAAAGCGTATTATAACATAATATTTTATAATATTCCTGCGTTTTATTTGTAAATCTGTGGAACGAACAATTGAAATGAAAATCTTAATTCTCAATTAAATTTCTTAAGACTACTATAAATTTCATTGTAGTGTTCAATTAAACTCACCTGGTGGAACTTCACCAGGTTTCCACAACTCATCGCTACAGAGAACTAATGGGTTCTTTAATGTATCTAGCTGTGTGCACACGTCCAGATATTGGGTATGCTTGTAGTCAATTAAGTCAATTCAATAACAACTTTGACAAGAATCATTGGCAAGCGGGAACTCTAAATTACAGTTTATGTTTTTATAAATCTGGCAATTTTAATGTAACTGCTTATACAGATGCCGACTGGGGTAATGATGTAACAGACAGGAAGTCCTATACAGGATTCTTGATCAAGCTAGGTAAGAATACTATTAGCTGGGAATCACGCAAGCAGCGATGTGTGGCTTTATCAAGTACCGAAGCCGAGTATTTGGCTATAAGCGATGTATGTAAGGATGTTTGTTTTATTAAAAATTTTCTGTCTGAAATTGTGACTTCCAACATAAAGATAATGATATACAATGATAATCAGAGTGCACAAAAATTGTTGGAGGTCAAACAATATTCGCATAAAAGAACCAAACATATAGATGTATCAAATAAATACAAATACAAATACAAAACACTTTATTCCACCAAAAAACGAAAAAAAACTTTACAAAAAACTTTTCTATTATAAATACATGGCTCAGAATGCAAAACAATATTCGATGATACAAAGTTATCAAATATTTATTTTAATTTAACACTTAACAATGAACATTTTAGAAAAGAAAACAACTACAACCATTGTTTCCAGCAGAAAAGGAATCCGGCACAGCATGTGACTTCAAGAAGTCGCTGAATTTAAGCCGATCCCTTGTTAAAAAATTAAGAATAAACAAAGACAAATTATTAATACCGTCATGTGTCAAAAAGAAGAAACTTAAACGGAAAACCTATACTTTAACCCCCCCAATTTTAAATAACAATCTGGTTTTAATGCGTTGATATACTTTACGTCAATGTTTTAATGTTTACATTTTTAAATAACAAATATTAAGTACTTAATTTATACAATAAAAAGAACCAATACTTAGATGTGAATACAACTGCAGTTTTATTTTTCTCTTTTACATATTATTTTGCTTGTCACGAAGGTGCTGTTTGTATTTAAGTTTGAAAGCCTTTACTGTAGCTGCTGACTGAATGGGCGGAGGAATGTTGTTCCAGCATCGCGTCGCGGCGCCCCGGAACGAGCCACGGAACGCCGCGCCACGATGCGGTGTGCCCATCAACAAGCGCCCACGCGACCGCGTATGGAAATTGTGACTGTGCCCTGCCCAGAACAGCCTTTCCCATAGATATACTGGTTTATGAGTGTTAATTACTTTATAAATTTGACATGCAAGCGCCAACTCTCTTCTGTGTTTCATGTTGAGTATCCTGTTTTCGTTAAGACATGGAGTTATTCTAGCTCTTATCTAGCTAGTATCATAGAATCTATGTAAAAGATCTTATTCAAAAAGGTGTAATTTCCGTGAGATATTTATGTACCCAAGAGATGATAGCTGATGTACTTACGAAGCCACTTGGTAGAATTTAGCATAATAATTTTATATCCCACATGAACTTAACTTGTTAAATGTTGTTTTTTTTTTTTTTTTTTTTTTTTGGAAAATTGTGGTAAATAGCGTAAAATAAACGTTGTTATCGCGAAATAATCGACAAAAAAAGGTTCTACGCCACACCACAAAGGTTGAACTCAAAAGACAAAAAGGATATAAGTACCATTACAGAAATCAAAAAAAAAATTGTCACTGCCATGGAAATTAGACGTGATCCCGAGTTCTATAATAAATCCCCAGAAGTGATAAGGAAGTGTTCAAAAGAAGACATAAACAACACTTCATGGGAACCAAGCCTTTACGCTTCGATCAATGATTCAAGTGAAGACAATGGTGATAATAACAGCTGCACACCAACACCGGTAATGACTATCATGGTATTTAGTCCCAGCCCTGGCAAGAACGAAGCTTTAGTACAGACGGAACCACTAGCCCAACTTGGGAAAGTATTTAGCGAACTTGATATAGACCTTTCAATCCCTCAGCAAATAGAATCTTGCACCAACAACGCCGAAGAATCCGGGAGCAAGCGATGTAGACGCGACTCACATGATGAGACGAAGAACCTTCAACCGTTGAAGAAGACGAAATGTACAACGTCTGGCACGACAGATATAATAGATTTGACCCCAGAGCCGACTGGCTTTCAGACTGACGGATCTTCTTCACCTTCTGAATTCACTAGCAGTTTGTCTTCTTCTGCGTCAGAAACTTCTTTTAGATCCGTTAAAAGCAATCACTCGTTCAAAGTAAGGAATCGAAGACTAAAGTCTGAATCCAGCTTGTGTAAAGATGTGTTGCAACGATCCAAAAAGGCTGTCAATTGTAGTAAAGCTACAAATTCTGAAATCAATTCCGAAGGTGGGACTCCACGGAAGGACCGGAGTTTTCGAAGAGTCAACAAGACCAATTATTCACGACTTTTGGAATTGTGGACCTGGGTTACGAAGAAGGGGGTACAGTCAATCACAGGTCTGTACAATCAAGATGCCCTCGAGCAACACTGTAAAGGCGATCAGGACCAAACACAAACCCGCTTGGCTGATCAAGTCGCAGAGATGAAGAGGAGTCTAGAAGATGTAGAAAAGAGACAAGCACGATTGGTGCGTGAAAACAAAGACATGGACGAAAAGATGAAGAAAATGATGTTAAAAATTGAAGAACTTGAGAATAAGTTGAGAACCCAAGAGCCGTTGAAGTCAGCCCCGGCGTGTGTACCGCCCCCTCCCCCGCCGCCGCCTCCACCCCCGCCGATGCCCCCTGCTGCAGTGACCAAGACCTTGCTGCGAGCCAACACGCTCCCGCGACGGAGCGGCGCCCCACCGCGGCCGGCAATCACAATCACCGTAGAGGATATTGCGAATGTGAAGCTTAGGAAAGCTAAGGACAATCCAGTGCGCACGAAGCCGCCATTGAAGCAACCAATGGTGACGCAGCAGTTATTACAGTCTACTCGAGCGAAGCTGGGGACGCTTGGAAGAAGCAAAACTATATCGAGCTCCACTCATAAGCAACAGCAGCTGGATGAACTTGACAAATGCCTCCTGGACAGTGCACCGACCACATCGCTGTACCGTCGGAGAGGTCCTCGCAGTACATTCAGGAGCACCGAGGAACTCGGCTCGCGGCGTCTGCCTCTACCGAAGGCATCCAAGTCCCCTCAGTCCCCCCACTCGCCCCGCTCCCGGTCTATACCGCGAGTCAAAGCCATGTCCTCTATGAAATTGTCTCCAATCAAATTTAAACCCCTTTGCGGATTACAAAACTAGATATTATTTTGGTCCAAGTGAGAATTCGACTGATAGGTAAAGTTTATCTTTAGAGCACTAAAGCCTTTGTAGGTTGTTTACGGTATTTCATCGAAAATGAAATATTGAGTATTTTAATTTTCGATAAATGTTATTAAAAACTTTGTACTGTTTTGCAATGTGCTATGCATTATATTTTGCTTTTATGTCGTTTTTGATAGTTTAGGAATCAGTAAGTTTTTAGGAATTTATCAATGATTGGGTTTCTATTAATAACTTAGGTATTTTAATAATTTTTCACGTATTTCGATAGAAAATTATGAAATAAATATCACTGACATGTATTTAATTTTGTGAACAAGTTGATATTTTATTTTTACAGTTGACATGTAAAGTTTTTTTTATGTAGAGTCATGCTTAGTGTAAAGATTCTATGTAGAGTGATTGTATACGATGTAATTAATAATTGTACATTATAGAGCATGGGCTAAGTTTTTTTTAAATATTTAGTCGCATGGAAAGGTTTGTTTTGTGTAAATTGATTCTGTAACAATATTTGTTTTACTATGTGTCATGTATGATTCTATCATTTGTAAAGCCAAGAGTTACCAAAGTTTCGTAATGATCTTGGCATTATAAGGCATAAGGGGAAGTGTTGAAATGTAAGTATGCCTTATAATGTTATAACGTTGCATAGGTTTGCATCTGGTATTATTATAAAGATAATACCTGGCAACATCTCACTCTTTTAGACGAGACAAAATATATAGCTCTTTGTTTCACTCTCTCTGTCTACCTGTCAAAAATGTCGGATACACCGACTAGCTGTATTTCTTTTATATCCATTTTAATCAATAAAGTGCATGTACATTTTATGTGAATATATTATTGCTGCTGTCAGCGCCGCCACTTCGTAACCGCTCCATGCAATCGATCCACGCTACCTCTAACAGTATGAGATATTATTGCGTGTTAATATAATAAGTAAATTATGGCAATCAGTACAAATTCATTTAAGTATTGCTCTTGAACATTTACACACATTTTGTGAATGGATAAAAGAGTATCGGGAAACTGGATTTGAGAAATCCCTGTCTGATGTTCGGAAATTTACTGAGCAAAGCGATTATGACCTGCCAAAAGAGTTTAAGAATAAAAGAGTAGCCAAAAAGAAAAGGATGTTCGATTATGAAAGCAGCGATGAACCTATACAGTCTCCCAAAATCCGGTATCAAACAGATTTTTTTTACGCCATGATTGATTCTATAATAACCAATATGGAATTAAGATTTACGTCTTTAAATCAACATTTTGAAGAGTTTGGTTTTCTCTGTGATTTAAGCGCGCTAAAAAATATGCCGCAGGAGCAAATATTAAAACACTGTAACGATTTACATAACGTCCTGCGTGTGGGTGAGAGCAGTGACTTCCAACCATTTGAATTATATGAAGAATTAAATACAATGATCCCGAATTTACCCAACTTCATTAAAGACGTGAAACAGCTGCTGTCATACATAACAGAAAATAGCTTGAAAGAAATTTACCCAAATATTTACATTGTCATCCGAATTTTATTAACAATTCCGGTAAGTACAGCCTCTGCTGAAAGAAGTTTTTCAAAATTAAAATTAATAAAAAAATATTTGAGAAACACAATGAGCCAAGAAAGACTTTCAGCTTTGGCTGTTTTATCAATTGAATCAGATTTGGCATCTAGGCTGAATTACGATACCATAATTAAGGAATTTAGTAACGTTAAAAGCAGGAAATTTCTGTTCCTTTAATAAAGAAATCTAATGTTTTTTAAGATACACTTTAAGAAACTGTCTTGCCCACATCAAATTTAGTTGTAGCCCCGCCACTGGGTGGAAAGGCAGATTAAATTATGCGACACCGAGGTCGAATATGAGTTATATACATTGCCGAAATTAGCGATTTTTTCCGCGTCGATTGGTTTTAGTTGCGTAACGATCCAGGCACTTTGGTGTCGCTTAAGTTAATGCCGTTTTGATGGCCGTTTTTTAAACCCTTAAATGAAGTCACAGAAAAAATAGTCATTCTTTGCTGATGAGGTACTTAAAGTGGTCATGCGATTATATGTTAAGTCCTTAAGCTGTTTGTCTTTTTCCGTTTCGGCTTACTATTAGTTGCTTGAATTGTTTTTCCTCGTCAACATTAGCACAGATTAGATCATTTAACGTGTTTTTCCATTCTATCTTTCGTTGATAGCTCGCCGAATAGGTAGTTTTTCCTCGTATACTTTTTACCAGGTCCATTAACTTAATGTGTTTTTCCTTTACATTCATAGGATCTGGACCGAATTTGAATCGTTTATCCGTTCGTAAAATTAGACACCAGTGTCGGTTAAGTTAACCATAAACAGAATTGTTTCAAAAATAATTAAATTAACCGACATCGAACGGTTTCCGTAAAATGTCGCTTAAGTTATTTTTCTCTATGTCATATTAGAAGGTTTTTGTCGGTTAAGTTAAACCATTTAAAATTCAAATGGATTGAAGTTATTTTCAAAAATAATAGACTGTCGCTTGAAGCAATGATTTTAGATCGAATTTCGTGGTAGTGGCGTATCTATAAATAGGACTGGCAAGTGACGGCTCGGGATCTACAAAACTTATGTGAGATCCCGCCTCACGTACGCTGCGCCGGCATGGTACGCTCTAGTCTCGGAGACGAATAAGAAACGTCTCCGAGCCCAAGAAAACCTGGCCCTTCGCACCATCGTCGGCGCGCCTCGCTACGTGAGGAACGACGTGATCGCGAGGGACTTGAGGATCGAACGCCTGGACGACTTCGTCAGCCGGCTCGCGACGGGGATGTTTACGCGCGCAGAGCATGCGCCGTTCTCACATCTTCGAGAGCTGGCGCCGCACCACGCGCGCCCCCCCGATCGCCGCCGCCTGCCACGGGACCTCCTCAAACCACCGGACGAGAACACAGAGCCGCCCGACGCGACCCGCGCGTCCGCGACGACTGCGCCCGCGCCACGCGCCCCCGCGCCGCGCTCCCCCGCACCGCGCGCCCCCGCGCCGCGCACCCCCGCGCCGCGCGCCCCCCCGCGCCGCGCGCCTCCGAGCCGCGCGCCCCCGCGCAGCGCACGCCCGCGGTACTCGCGTCGCGCGCGCCCACTCCGGACACCACATAACAACCGCGGCTCCTCCCTGAGTAGAGCCGAACTCCTCCCTGAGTCGAGCCGTGCTCCTCGAGAGTAGAGCCGCAAAACACCACCGGACAAGACAACCCAAGGACATGCCCATAGTCATGGGCATCGGAAGACGTCTCAGCAAGGGGGCACCCGCCCCGACGATGAATACCCACGCCCCAGAAAGGGGGATGTGAGAAAACCAACGCTCTGGCAAGTGACGTGGCGCTTCATTTCCCGAACGACCACCGTCGGGGCATGTCACGTGTCATCACATCACGACCGAGTGGAGTTTTAATTTGCTATCTTCAATATTCAGAGCACTTTCCCTCCAGGGGTTATTCGTTTGGTTCAGCCTGTATATACATATTAAGAGTATCTACCCTGAATTATTTTTCGCGTCTAGAATAGTCTGTTGTTGCGTGACGTAAGTTTTTCTGCAACGTAAGTTGTGTTTGACTTTATTTCTTAGACCGTCAAGCTATTGAATTTCACCCGGGGTTTGTTGCTGATGCTTGTAACCAAGTCTTCAGATGCCTGGAAAACTCCACAAATTTTTGTCATCACATCATCATGGTTTACCGGTGTTAAAACCTTTTCTTATTTGTTTATTAAGTCCCATAATGTGCAGAACCAGCCACGGAAAAATAACAGTAACAGGCGAGTTGAAATCGGTGGGACTTTCATTGACTATTTGTGTTCAGTCGCTAAAAATCGCGTGTTGTTCAAATGTCAGGGGATCAGTACGTAATTTCGCGTTTTCACCACTTTTTAAATTTATGTACGAGCGAATTTATCGATATATACCTAAAGATATAGCACGATATAGCTAACTCTAAAGTCCATTGTCCCGCTTTAGTTGTCTCAATAGCCTTACGAACTTTTAATCATAAGATTCGTATGTCAGTTTCAGAGAACCATTTACGTATGTCAGTTTCAGAGACACATGCACTAGAGTAAGTTACATAGTTTGTATTTTTAAATAATTACATTCAGCGTTGAATTATAAGGATAATTAGATAAAAGCAAAAGATAATAAGAATAATTAATCACAAAGAAAAATAAACTAGTTTTGTTACTTCATTATAACTTATCATTATTTTCAGGCAAAATACCAATAAAATCTGACTACCGTGACCAATTGAATGATAGAGGCAATATCTTGGTAGCGTACTAACTTTGAGAGACAATTTCTACATCCTAGTGTATCTAACTTTGAAAGCTTCTAGTATTGTCTCTCCTGCAAAGCCTAAAATAAATATAATGAATAATTTATCATAAAATGGCTAGGTCGGAAGGTTATGTAGTTTACATTTGAATTCTTTGATTCATCAGCTTATATTAAAAAGATTATTGATCTGTCCATAGTACAAACAAAAATATCTGCTATTCATACAGGAAAGCTTAAACGAAAATATAAATTATAATAGAATAATTTAAAACCTTACAAACTAACTTAATAACAGGAAAAGGTCTTAAAAATACAGTAGAATCACTTTTGATTTTTGTAAAAATTCTCCATAGAGTCTAGCTCCTCAACAGTATAATGCAATATTTTATCGAAGCCCTGGTAGTGAAACTTGCCACAAAACAACTTCCCTTGCAACATGTAAGGAAACCATACCCTATCATCGGGCCACATGCTGTCGTACGGTATTATAAGTAATGTCGGATGCACACGGGTCGGGTTTGTCTATATTGACGGTACAGCCAGAGTGGTCAGCCATTTTAATCCCAAGGTATATTGATACGGGTTGTACGGTAATACTAAACATGGATACAAAGACAGCACTTCTTCGTTCAAGACAAACACCCTAACCCAGATGACTGAGGGAAAGAGTTCGGCATTGGTGGTGCGTCAGACGTAACTGAAGGGTCTGACGAGGGCTTGGCTGCAGGAGTGGATGAGGACTCCGCGTCTTGTTTCGACTCCCAACGGAGGCGCACAGAACGGCGGCGTCGTCGCCGACGGGCAGCCTGACTTTTGGGCTCAGATGTAGAAGCTGGCGTCCTTGGAGGTGCTGGCAGTATCAAGTGATCAAGCTCTGTCACTTCAGGAGAATCCGGTGACACTGACAGTCTAGTGACAGGGGTATGCCTAGGTCAAGGGGATGTGTTGACAAGCTGTTGACCAGGGATAGCAGGGAGACTTGGTGTTGTTTGGTAACCCGAGGATGTTCGTGGAACCAAGGCTGGCTGGTAGTTCTGAGATGGTGAGGAGCTTATTGATGTATGTAGATCCTGGGTGGTCTGTTTAGTCTGAGTTACCGGACCAGCTGGAGTTGCAGGTGGCCCACACAGCAGGCAGCCACTGTGTATGCAGCTGGATTCCTTCGAAGGCACAAGTGTGCGTTAGCTCGTACACATATATTGACATATCTGTGAAGATAGCTTACTAGTCTGTTTTTACTATGACATTAGTGTGTGTTCGGGCTGCTTCGGAAAGCGTGTTAGCTGTTGGTCCGTTTCCGCCCAAAGTAAGACGATACGGCTTACCACCCATCACGTTTGAGACTTAAAATCGTCGCTGAAAAGCGGATTTACCAAGTGCGAACTGTGACTAAAGTTAATACTTGCGATAGTCGGCACTAGGTGAAACATCATCATGGTTGAAGAAAATACTTGTGCTGTTTCAACTTTGTACTCTGTTGTCACAAACATAAACAGCTTTTGTGATATACATTTATTAAATCCCATCCACCAACAAATTCAACATGACATCGAAACCAACGAATGTTGCTGATACAAGAGCTGAACTAGCTGAATTAGTAAAGAGAAAAGCGGAAGTTGCTGTTAGTATTCCTATTCAGTTACCAACTCCTTAGCTAATGGCTAGAGTAACTTCCTCCTCATAGACATCGTCACCAAAGGTTTTAGCAAGAAGGGGTCAGGCTTAGTTTACTAGAACATTCTGACCGCTTTTCTCTGCCCCAAGACAATTTTCCGATTTGATCCTACTCCTGTTGAATTTTTTTTGGTCGAAAGTATTTTTTTTTCCATCCATCCATCAGCCTGTTTCGTCCACTGCTGGATATAGGCCTTTCCAGGATTTCGCCATGTTTGGCGGGCCTCCTGGAAGAAATGCCCATACTCACACACGCTGGGCAGGCGGGTTAACCTTTCTACCCGAATATAACCTCAAAGAAAACCCAGCATTTTTGCGATATAAAAGCGTTCTAAGTCCAAATTCACATTGGGGCTAAGCAACATCGTTTCGTCGGGTCGAACTCACGTCGCTAGTCCGCTGTTTCAGTGCTGAAGGAGCGTCGGACGCCGCTGTTTCTAAAGAATTTATTTGTGTTTGCTGTTCACGAAATGGTCTTACTTGTACTTTTCTTTTTGCGTCTACTTGGTTTTGTAATTTACAGCTCTAAAGTGAGAAAAGCGTCTTGATGCGAAGTACGCGAGAGAAATTAATGAAATTGAATTTATTTATAGTTGTAAAGTGACTTGGTTACTCTTACGCCCCGATGTACGAGCAAACAATAAAAAATAATGTGTTAATGTTTGAGTCACCGTTTTGGATAACAGCCACGCACAACTTGTATAAAAACCCAAATCTTAGACATCGGAGAATATCCTCAATGTCACGGTTTGCCAAGCCAACTAGGCCAACAAAAAAATACCTATATCAACGAAGGATTATTTGATTTTTGATTGTATTCAATGTATATAAATGTATATAGAGTATTATATATATCATACCATTATATGTGAATGCGCCGCCATTTATTGCGTCCTCTGTAGTCATTGACGTACTACCAAATGGACCTCGGGAAGATTTTTTATTGTGATCTTAAAAGAAGAGTTTAACTCGCTTTATCGCTGCCTCAGTGCTTGAATATGATAGATATAGAGTATTTCTTGGCCTTTTTTTTTTTCAAGTTAGGATGTGTTAATACGTAGAAAAATGGTCTATATTCAAGCACTGAGGCAGCTTTATGTTTAATAAAAATCTTAAACATATAGGGTGAAATTAAATCAACCGACCAAATTCATACTGGAGACTCGATTAGTGATCAGGAACTAGGTTCAGTAATCCTTTTGGCCAAATTCGAAAAGTATATTTTTTTGCTCCCTTACTGCTTGGACTAGTTTGTTTAAGTACAATTCCTAGTCTAGGCAGTAAGGAAGCAAATATTTTTTTTTCGAATTTCACCAAAAGGGTAATTGAAGCTTGTTTCTGATCACTAATCGAGTCTCCAGTATGAATTTGGTCGGTTGATTTAATTTCACCCTATATGTTTAAGATTTTTATTAAACATAAAACTCATAGCGTTATCATGTTAATCACTTTTCTAAGAATTTGAATTTTGACCTCAAAAGTACAGTTTAACTCGTTTTACGGTAGTAATAAAAATCGATTATTATTTTGTGCTAAAGTAAAGTACGTTAAGGAATCGGTTAATATGGCAAGATCTGGTTGGCGTTTTCTGATCGGCTTTTACATATAGCGCAGAACGCAAGATGGCTTAAAGTGATTTCTGATAATTGCCAAGGTAATGTTATTATAATGAAAATGGTTCAAGTTATGTCGCCGCTCCACTGTTTAAATGGCCAACTGACCACATTTGTCATTTTTTTATGTTTACATGAAAATAAACATAAATTATATGCCCAGTATGAAATAATTCAAAAGTCTTTCGGCTATTAACATAAGCACTGGAGGGCTAAGTTGGAGCGGCGATATATCTGTTGCATCAACTTAGATGATTATAATTCTAAATTCTAGTAAAGCCAGTTGATTTTGTGATACTTGAAAAGTTTTTACTAAATAAAACTCAGTAACATTTATTTATATTGATTTATTTTATAAAAATGTATGAAACAACGGTAAAACATACATTTCTTCCCTATGTCTGAAACACACTAATTTACACATAATATCCTGGGGAGTTAAAATAACATCTGTTTTTTTGTGGCAATCACTTTAAATATATTCAAAAATGATGATTTCACTGGAGTGTGGAATAAATCAATTTTATCCACTAACTTATTCCCGTATAACATAATACCTTCTGTGCCGTCAGTAACTTTCTCAAATTCAATGACATCTTTGTTCTTGGTCATAAAATATTTGTCTTGTGGTTTGTAAGAAATTTCGAAATTTTTGAATTTAAGTATAGATCGAGATTTCCTTTTTAATACCGAAAAAGCCGAGTTTTTAATGTTCTAGTATCTTTTGCAAGAACCATATCACCCTCACCAAGCCTCTTAGCTACTTGGGAAAGTGCTTTATTCCCTTGTCGCAGCATATTTTTTTTATTTATACAGCCAATCTCATATTGGAGCCTTTTTTTCCTAACACATTATTTTTTATTGTTTGCTCGTACATCACGACAAGGTTCCAATATACAAGAAACACAAATAATAAAAACAATGTCATTAATTATGGTTAAATAATAATGTCATTTATGTACTATCATGGATCAAAGATATTTAATGGTACCTAGATCTTTGTCATGGATCATCTAAAAATCGGTCGCGTTTCCGAGTTCGCAACGTTCAAAACATTCATTTAGTCTATTATCTTCTAAATAATCGGTCGTGCTATAGTAAGACTTTTCTATTAATAAAGTTTTTAATTTATGTTTAAACGTTGAAATATTTTTAGAACATCTTAAATCCGCAGGCAATTTATTAAATATTTTTGGTGCCATTCCTAATATACTTTTATCAATCTTCACTGATGTATGAGGAACATATTCGCAATGAAATTGTTTAGGGCCTAAAAAAGAATATACATAAGTAATTAGCAAAAATATGAAAATAGTGTTTAGTGTGGAGTCTAATCCAGTCAGCTTACCTGATGATGTTGATGGATTTGTCAAGTTTAAGATTGGTTGCATTGGCTTCCTATTACCAGATGAACTCTTCAGCGATAATATAGCTGAAAATAAAGAAATAAAAAAAATTAAATCTCTGATTCTGGTCCGTCAGCCCTGCCAGGAGGGCTCCTTAGAGCTAGGGTTGCTGACTTTTTTCAGAAAAATGATATTATGGGAGATAAATATAAAGCACAGTCCTAAAAAAAAAACCTTTTATTTAAATTTGTGAAACTTTATTATTTTGTGCTTTTAGCACAAATGTAAACGTACACGTCATAAAATTTTGCTTGGATCTGCTGTAAGAATACAGCTGTATTTTCGTTGGCTGGTGTTGTCAGTCTAATTTAATTTCAAGTCGAGATTGAACTTAAGGCTAAAATAAAGTATTTTCATGTACCATCACCAAAGCTCCCTCCTATCCAGTTCCAAAACCTTTTTGCTTGCATATGGCAGTCTCAGCCTCAGCCTTTTATTTTAATTACCAATTAGAGTTTATGAGAGACATTTTTTATGGCGTTTTTGGGTCCATCAGAGTCCATCGGTCAGTTTATTCAGATTATTGGTAGACAAACACTAGTAGGGTGGGACCTAGCAGAAGTTGCCGCAAGACAGTGAACACTAAACTGGCCCATAAGGTGGTCAGGTGGTAACCTTGCTGACTGTACTCAAAAGTATAAAGTACAGAGACTCAAAATAACATAAGATTAAAAGTACAGTTGGCAACCCTACTCAGAGCCGAACAGCTTCAGCATGCTAACAGGAAACTGTAATTGTTTTTAACATTTATTCATATAGCACAATAGTTAAATACAAACCTTGCATATGTAATGATGGCACAGCAACATTGCTGATTTTGTTGTTGCGGCAAAGATATCTTTCTTCAAAGTGTGAGTGACACACACGGCGATACTTGTATATTCGCTCATCTTCCAACCCCAAGGTATCACCCCCAATTGCATACAACCACAGGTTGAATCGTTTTTTATCTTTTTCAAGGTTAGGGAACCCCTGAAGAACTTTATGCATACCTAAAACAAATAAAAAAAACCTGTAGGTCAAATTAAAAAATACCCAACCTGTTCCAACATAACAAATAATGTAGGTAGGTAGGTACCATTACAGTAGGGTTGTTAATAAAGGAGCACTATGGCAAAAAAGACTTGGAAAATATTGATGC
The DNA here is from genome assembly GCA_910592155.1 of Ypsolopha scabrella. Taxonomy (NCBI): domain Eukaryota; kingdom Metazoa; phylum Arthropoda; class Insecta; order Lepidoptera; family Ypsolophidae; genus Ypsolopha; species Ypsolopha scabrella. The sequence continues at coordinate 15,899,435 of OU342985.1, forward strand.
TCGGACCAGAAAATTACAGAAATCCTTCACACTGAAGCTTTGGTTTGGTTGTTTTTTTATGAAATCGTTTATCGGAGAGTTTGGTGCCCCCTCATCGACACTCTCTAGACGGGGTAGTAACTAACTTTAACTTTGTTTCAATCAATGGTTATAATAATATAATTTAGCATACCTCCGCTCTCTCTGCACCCGGGAACACAGCAATACTTGTCTGACATGATCTCTCTACTGAGCGTGAGCACTACACTAGTAAAAAAAGGGTCCTCTCCCGAAAAACATTTTAAGCCCAAAATTCAAAACAGCAAGAGTACTGCAGCAGTAGAACTGAGGTTATAAAAACTACGAAAGTAACTCGAAATACTTATGAGCACATGTGATTTGGATTTACCGGAGGAACAAACGCTCAACTCAACGGAGAAACAAAACAACTCTAATGTAAATCACAAAATATCGCACACGACACAAAACAAAACAAAATGCCGGCCGATAAATAAATTGGTACAAACAGGGTTGCCAGATGGGACTTTGTATTTTTCCCCAAATTTTAAATAATTTTTCTCCAATATGATACTATTTTGTTTAGTTTTACCCAAAAACCTAAAACTACTGAACAGTTACAATGTTTTTTGATATAAATTGTAATGCATGAAGTTCACTGATTCACGAATAATGATGAAGTTCACGGCTTAGAAGGTCCAACAATTCAAAGCAAAAACAATTCAACAGATGATAGAGTATCCCAAATAGACCGAAGCCCAAACAAGAAAAATTTTTGCGCGATTTTTTTTTCTCCCTTTCATAGAAATTTTGTCAGTTTTTTGAACCACTATTACTGGAAACTGAAACTAAACTAATAAAAAAATTGTTTTTTCTTTGGTGTTATCATATCACTTATCAGTGAACGATACATGATGTACGCTAGAATTATTTTCATTTATTATTGTAGGACGTTATACCTATAACTTCTGCACTCTTTACTTTTTTATATCAATAGAATAAAACAATTTAAATGATTTGTAGGTATTGATATAAATGATCTGTTTTTTCTTGACACTCTATTGTCTCTACGATGTAATGCATAGGGAAATAATTTATTCTGTTTGACAATTAAAACTACAGAATAAACGCAATGAACGAAAAAGCAAATTCTGTAAAATAAAGTGAAAACCATGATCCCAAATCTCATAGAGTGCTTTCTGTAGCGTTTCTAATGCGTCGTTCTGTTTTCTGAAACTGCATAGACGCATTTCATGCATTTAAACCAATCCAAACAATAAGGCTTTTTTGAAACTAATTCAAAAGCAATAGAAACACGTTAATGTTTTCAGCCACCTTATTTATGGTGCGAAGGCTCGCTTTTTTAATTTTCAACAGTTAGTAATCCGGAGAAATTTCGTCAAATATTTTCATTCTTTATGCGATCCTTTCATAACAATATCCAAGACTTTAACTATCTAGCTTTATAAGTGAGCTCACGGAGAAACAGTTCCTTTGAATAGATAAAAACGTATTGTCAGCAAGGGTCAAAATATTGAATAATTCGTTGTTTTTCGGACAAATACATTAAATTTTGTCGAATATTTTGGGTACCCACATGTACATAAATTTTCAATTACCACTACAAACTTCATTGACATTATGTCGTTGATGGCCACTAAAAAATCCATTAGCCACCCACAATTTGCCCACTAACATGGGATCAAAAACCACCAGGCTTAGTGGTAAAACTACTAAGTTGGCAACACGGCATCAGCGAACATTCAAAATGTTGTACTGTTTCCATACTCTTTTGTCATATTATTATCGTTGGACAAAAATAAACTTAATTATTTATGAGGTTTCACTTTAGTATTTTATTATATATTGCCCCATACTATATAAAAATACTGAGGATTATCAAAGCAAAATACAAATGACATCTATACAGAATTTATAGAACTATTACAACTTTGCGATTAGTAAGCTTAGAACACCGCAATCTGTTATAGCTAGTTAGAACAAAAGTGTAAATAATCCTATAAAATTAAAAAGTGCCGTTTACAATTATTAATCAAGCTATCGATGTACTTTATAAGTTAACAGCATTGTGATCTCTGAATTACCCATCCATTTCTTCTAAGATTGAGCGGCCTGGTTACCATGCAACTAAGTTGCTTAGTTGTGATTTGAATTCTTATGAACTACTTTTTATCTATCTTCTTAAAGCTAAACAAAAGGAACGCTGAGTTGAAAGTTGTGGGAATAACACACACATAAATTAATTGCACTTGATAAGCTTCCTGAGGTATGGTGGAGTTTCCGGCTTGACCCGACGTTGTCGCATTAATAACCGCTTTTCGTTTTAACCAAGTGCCGACAATCGCAAGTATAAGTTAAAATTAAAATAAACTATATATGCCTAAAATTCATTTCGAGTATTTATTAGGGCAATAACTTACTTGTAACTTTTGTTTTCGCTCGTGTTTTAAATCGTCCTCGTAAGCTTTTGCCTCCTTACCTCACTCATAGTATAAACTATAATATTAGTTTCTTAGCTAGTAACAATTTTAATGAGACACTGTCAACGCGCGATCTAGCGCAACCCGCGCAGCGCCCGGCCGGCGCTGCGTGAGCGCCGCCATCGCACCGCGGACACACGTTTTTCTTCTGCCATCGACCGAGCTCCAGAGCACTCGTGTCGCTCGCTCGCTCCAATCAATTTTATTTCTACCATCAATTTTGTAAAATTAGCAAAATTATACAACAGTACAAACCCAAAAAGTGTGTCGCCTACATTATTAATGAACCTGCGTCAACAAGTTCGAGCCGGATACGACGCTTTACCAGATTCTACAAGCTGAGCAGCCATTGCGTAGTTAAGAACAAAGGACGTGGTATCGACGAGGTCATTTCGAGCAAGAAAAATAACGGCGGAATCAAATCAAATTGAAAGCAATTACATCAAGGAATATCTATCCAGGATAAGCATCAAGTCAAAAACCAGGAACAGAGGTTTGCAGTGTAATGTTTGTGAGTTCGTTCCAATTATTTCATTAAAATAATATTGCGCAATCATTTTATTCACAAATTTTTATAACATTTCTGCCAATTAAATGTATTGTCAATTTACCCTACGAATTAGGTAATTTGTTTCTATAATATCGAATCAGTTATTTCAGTTTTCACAATACATTGTTTGGTCAATAATTTACCTAATAAAGGTGTCATTCACTAAAACTTCTACAATTTAGGTGAAAACCAGTGAATTAGGCATCCACATAGCATTTAATTTACTTTCTTTCGAAGGTTTAATTTTTTTATTTTTCTATAAATCACTAAGTATGTTGCGTTCTATGCACTAATATCCATCCATCCATCCATCAGCCTATGCACCAATATAGTGCAATTCATTGTTCATTTCTAATTTTATTTCGAACATTCCAGAATTCAAGCGTGGGTGCAAAGTTCACTTCGCGCACCACGTCGCGCGTTGGTGTCGTTGACCCGGGCGAGCTTGAGCGGACACGTGACCATCGCTTGCGCTCCGGCGCGGCGGCCGCGGCGTGCTGTTCTTTGTTTGCCATTGCTTGCTGGTGCTCTTCTGCCTCGGCTTTGCGCAATCTATGCAAATCACACGCATTTAAAATTTAAGTATCGTTTCACTAGCTCGATCACCTAAATAAATTTCATTAAACGTGTGCTAATTCAATACATTTTTTCACAGCTGGGTAAGTTGAGCTTTGTTTCATTTGGCTGCTTTTCACTTGTTAAAAAAAGTAATCATGGATATAAAATCACTAAAGAAGAAGCGAGCCTCTTTCAAGTCGAAACTCACTATATTTAAATCTTATTTAGAGCCGCTTTTGCCAGATGAAAACATAAATGATTTGCAAATTCATGAATTAAATATAAGATTTAGTAAAATCCAAGAAATGTACAATGATTACGATTCAACTCAAACTGATATCGAAAATATATCGGAAATTCCAGATGACGAGTTTGTTGAACGGGAGGCCTTCGAGACGAACTACTTCCGCACCGTGGCTGCTGCGCAGGAGCTGCTCAGCAGGCACGCTGCGGCGGACTCTGCCTCTGCGGCGCGGGACAATTCGGTGACGGGGTCTCATGTCGCTACTGCACTCACAGGTGGGCCAAACATAAAACTACCAATAATTCATTTACCTGCATTTTCTGGCCGTTATCAGGATTGGTTAGAATATCACGACACATACAAATCACTAATACATGATAACAATTCCTTATCGAACATACACAAATTCCATTATTTGCGAAATTCATTAAAATACAGTGCGTCTATTGTCATTAAATCGATAGAGTTTTCTTCTGACAATTACGAAACTGCGTGGGATATACTTTGTGAGAGGTATAACAATAAAAGGATCCTAGTAAATAATCATCTGCAAGCATTGTTCAACATCAACCCAGTCGCTCAAGAGTCTTCAAAGGCTATACGAAACACAATAGATTCAGTAAACAAAAATTTAAGAGCTTTGAAGACTCTTAAACTACCCACTGAACACTGGGACATCCTCATCATCCATATGGTAACTAGCAGGCTGGACCACGACACTTTACGTGAGTGGGAAGCCGAGCGTAACAATATTAAAAATATTCCAACGTTAGAAGAGTTTAACACGTTCCTAAGGAACCATGCCGACTTGCTAGAAACCATGGAAGAGGCACATACATCTAAGCCCCGCAGACACAGCGACATATCTCACAATCGTCCTAAAACATTCATAGTGAATAACATGCAGAAACAGACGCAGCCACAATCTCAAAATAAATACAAATGTCCTGTTTGCAAAAATCCTCATTCCATTTATCAATGCCTAAAATTTAAGGCAATGCCAATAGAAACTCGTATCGAAAAGGTTAAACAATTAGACCTTTGTACAAATTGTTTGCGTTCAGGACATGACGAACAACGTTGTAGACTGAGCTCCTGCAGGCTATGCACACAACGACACAATACAATGCTACACAAAAATCGTGTTCAATCAGAACAAAGCACATCCAGTGCATCAAGCGACTGTGTGGTTTTACCGACTGTACAAGAGCAAACATATACACAACCAAAGCCAAGTGACATCACACTGTCTGCTACACACTATAGTCAGGTACTTTTATCCACAGTCATGCTTAACGTAACTGGTAGTGATGGTCAAACGCTCCAAGTTAGAGTAATTCTTGATAACGGAAGTACTTCAAGTTTTCTAACGGAAAATTTACAAAGAAAACTTAAACTATCCACTTATTCAACGTCCATAGTTGTTCAAGGGTTAAACAAGCAAGCATCAAAAATTACAAAGAGGTGTAACATATCTATATCTTCACTTCTAAACAATGGGTACACAACTGACGTCAATTGTTTTGTTGTCCCACAAATAACACAATTAATTCCTGCTTCAAAAATTAATTGTAGCACATTTATTATTCCCCCTCACATCCACCTCGCTGACCCAACGTTTAACATGCCGTCTGAGGTGCAGATGCTGCTGGGTGCGGACCTCTTTTGGGAGGTTCTGTCTAACAATCAAATCAACCTGGGCAAGAACAAACCAACCTTAGTTGAAACAAAACTAGGGTGGCTTGTCTCAGGTTCCGTTGAAGTATCTAAATCAAACCAAACACACACAAAGCAATCCTATAATACAGTCCACTGCAATTTCATAAGCAACAATGAGCTTGAGGAAAAACTCGATAGATTCTTTGAGATGGAATCAGTTCCCACCACTCAACAAATCCATACTAAAGGTGAGAGTGAATGCGAAAAAATATTCAAACAAACTACAACACGCCACCCAGATGGCAAATTCATAGTTAAAATACCACTCAAAGAATCTCCCGAGTGCTTAGGTGATTCAAAACAACAGGCTCTAATCAGATTCAATTCTTTAGAACGTAAATTCAAACGAAATCCAGAATACAAACAAAAATACGTGGAGTTCATCGATGAATATTTGGCTTTGGGTCATATGTCCGAAAACAATGACACATATTCTAACGAAACTTCATATTTCATGCCTCATCATGCCGTTTGGCGTGAAAATAGTCTCACTACAAAATGTCGCACAGTGTTCGATTGTTCGGCTGTCACGACTTCAGGCAAATCTTTCAACCAAATTCAGCACATTGGTCCCACTGTGCAAGATGATTTACTAAGCATACTCATCCGATTCCGACAGCATAAGTTTGTTGTAACTTCTGACATAGAAAAAATGTACAGACAAATTTACGTAAGCAACGATCAACGAAGTTTACAACAGATTTTCTGGCGGTCGAATCCTACTGAGCCAATAAAACAATATAAACTAAATACTGTCACGTACGGAACGGCGTCAGCGCCGTACCTCGCGACTAGATGTTTAGTACAGTTGGGCCAAGAATGCATTAACAGAGATGTAGGTGAAACAATTCTACACGATTTCTATGTTGATGACTACATTACAGGAAATGATGACGAAAACACCTTGACGCAAACGTGCAAGGACGTTATTCAAACGCTAGAGGGCGCTCATTTTCATTTGCGCAAATGGCGGTCAAACAAGCCGTCCATACTAACCAACATAGTTAATGAAAACGATAATGATGAATTACTAAGTTTATGCAAAGACGATTGTGCAAAGACATTGGGTCTACTTTGGGCATGCAAAAAAGATAACTTATTATTTTCACTAGCCAATGATACACCAATTCACAACATAAACAAACGCACAATTTTATCCACCATTGCACAAGTGTTTGACCCACTGGGCTTAATAAATCCATGCATGTTACAGGCCAAGCTCATTTTACAAGCACTGTGGGCGAAAAATATAACTTGGGACGGTCAGTTACCTGCCGAAGTTGAGTCACAGTGGAATAACTTCGTTAAACACTTACAAGAAATCACAAAAATTGAAATTCCTCGTCGAGTTATATGTGACTTTTGTGTCAGGTTGGAACTACACGCATTTAGCGATGCGTCTTTAAAGGGTTACGCTGCATGCATATACCTACTTACGTTCAGTTTCGAGTAAGGGGAATGTAGATGTACATTTGTTACTGGCGAAATCCAGGGTGGCGCCACTCAAGCAAAAGTTAACCATGCCAAAACTGGAACTTCTTGGTGGTCTTCTAGCTACCCAACTAGCCAAAAAGGTAGTCAGTTCACTACGTTTAAAAATAGATTCACAATTTTTCTGGTGTGACTCAACTATCGTACTAGGTTGGATCAGATCATGCAAACAAAAATTAAAACTGTTTGTTTATAACAGGATTAATGAAATTACTAAAAATTCAGATCCTACAACATGGCATTATGTACCCACAGATATGAACCCTGCTGACATCGGTTCTCGAGGTCTCAATGCATCACAACTTAAAACCCCACTTTTGTGGTGGGGAGGTCCGCATTTCCTACACGCAACAGAAATACAATGGCCCACTCAGCCACAACATATAAGTACTGAAAATTTACCGGAAATTAAATTTAAATGTTATCTGTCAGCTGATGAGTCACATGACGATAATTTAATGAATAAATTTTCTAATTTTGGTAAATTGCAACGAATCGTAGCATACTTAAAGAGATTTATTAACAATTGTAAAAACCCTACAAATAAAAATGTAGGTCATTTAACTACAACAGAATTAAATTTATCGTTGCTAGTATTATGCAAGCAAGTGCAAAGTGATATATTCGGTAAACAGTATTCACAATTACTTCAAAATCACCCACTGTCACAAAAAGACAAACTTTTAAACTTAAATCCTTTCATTGACACTTCAGGCATCATGCGAGTTGGAGGCCGACTATCAAATACCAACTACGACTATAACACAAAGCACCCTATATTATTACACGCATCGCATCATATCACTAAAATACTGGTACGTTACTATCACCAAGTGTTATTACACGCTGGACCACAGCTTTTGTTATCAACACTACGTCACAAATATTGGATAGTCAATGGTCGTAACCTTTGTAGAAAACCAACACAAAGTTGCATTATTTGTCTCAGATTCTCAGGTAAAACTTACCAACCTATCATGGGTAACTTGCCTCTGCAAAGGTTACAAGCTGACTATCCTTTTGCTAACATAGCCGTCGACTATGGGGGCCCAATCCTGATAGCGAACAGAAAAGGTCGTGGCTGTCAGTTAAAGAAGGCATATATAGCTGTGTTTGTTTGTTTGGCAGTGAAAGCAGTACACATTGAGCTCGTCACTGATTTGACTTCTGAAGGCTTCATTGCCGCTTTGAATCGATTTATTGCCCGCAGAGGCAGACCGGCCACCATTGTTTCAGACAATGGAACTAATTTCGTGGGTGCTTGTAATGAACTTACAGAATTTTTAAAGAAAACCTCTAACAATATCATGTCTTACGCAGCTGAAAATGAAATAACGTTCAGGTTTTGCCCAGCGTATAGTCCGAACTTCAATGGCCTAGCAGAGGGTTCCATCAAGTCTATAAAGCATCACCTAAAACGAGTTCTCTCTATGGCTCATTTAGATTATGAGGAAATGAACACTGTATTGGTTCAGATAGAGGCAATACTTAACTCTAGGCCTCTTACGCCCATGTCTTCCGATCCTTCAGATCTTGTCCCACTTACACCAGCGCATTTTCTAATTGGACGTGCTCTCACAATGTTGCCTGCTCCTCAGGTTGAGGATGCTCAACTCCACACGCTCTCGAGATACAAGAGAACGCAAGCGCTAAAAACACACTTTTGGAACCGTTATTATAAGGAGTACGTTTCAGAACTACAGACCCGCAGCAAATGGCGCACGGACAGAGGACAACTGCAGCAAGGAGAGATGGTCCTCATCAAGGACGATCGCCTGCCCCCCAACAGATGGCTGCTAGGGCGGGTCACGGCAGTATATCCAGGCAGCGACGGCATCAGCCGCGTCGCCGATGTCTTCACCACTGCGGGGACCCTGAGACGAGCCTACAACAGGCTCTGTCCACTACCAACGACGTTGGACCAGAATGCTCCTGATCCAAGGGGGCCAGCTTGTCAACGCGCGATCTAGCGCAACCCGCGCAGCGCCCGGCCGGCGCTGCGTGAGCGCCGCCATCGCACCGCGGACACACGTTTTTCTTCTGCCATCGACCGAGCTCCAGAGCACTCGTGTCGCTCGCTCGCTCCAATCAATTTTATTTCTACCATCAATTTTGTAAAATTAGCAAAATTATACAACAGTACAAACCCAAAAAGTGTGTCGCCTACATTATTAATGAACCTGCGTCAACAACACTTTGCATCTCATTTTTCGCTATCCTGTAAAATTTTACTCTCAGCCACAAAGTAATAGAGCACACAAGCTGTAATAATAGCACACATATCTAACACCTAAAGGCATTATAAATGTATAGGTACTAAATAGCACGTCGCGTCGGTTGGTACGCCTGAAGTTTTTACCTCATTTGCATAAGGTTGTATTCATTGCATTATGTAGGTATATACAATAATTATATATTTTACTTGTTTTAATTAGTATATTTGGTTTGGCATTATATTTATTTATGGTCAATTTAGTTTATTTATCAACTTATTTATTAATTGCAATATGTACATAAAAATATTCTTATTCATTTATTTTATGCAGGTGTACAATTTTATAAAATTTTAGTAGCCCAACTTAAATATATATTTTTTACTAGCTTTTGCCCGCGGCTCCGCCCGTGTGTTATTCGGTTTAACGACATGCTTTTTTCCGGGATAAAAACTAACTTATGTGTTAAGTTAGGATATAAGATATATGCAATGGATTTTTTAATCATCAGTTTGTTTAAATTTCTATTGGCTACGTAACAATAACGTCGAATAAGCAAAATGTCGTTAAAATTCCTAAAATACCCTACCATAGAAAAAAATATACATACCTATTAGTATATTGTTATAGATGCGAAGCGCAGAACACGAAAAGAATAATTTACGAATTTCACAAAAAGGGTAATCGAACCTTGTTACTGAGCAGTTACAGAGTCTTCAGTAGGAATTTGGCTGCATAAATGAAAGTCACCACGTGCGCTTGAGCTTAAAAGTGGCTTTTTTTAAACCCTTCAATGCGCAAGAGCCACGAAAGTGGCTTTGCAGAAAAATAAAACTGGTGATATAAGTGATAAGAACAACTATAGGCCAATTTCACTGGCAACTATTGTGGCTAAAATGCTGGATAGTTTGCTTAATTCACAAATTGACAAATATCTAACATTACATGATAATCAGTTTGGTTTCAGACCAGGATCGTCGACCGATACTACTAAGGGTATTAGAGGTATATCAATATTACGAAGGCAACTAGCCGTATATTTGAATACCGCCAAATCTCTTAATAAAGATCAGCAATTTTTCTAAGCCGATAAGCGGCAAACGCGTGTACTACGAAGGCAACTAGCCGTATATTTGAATACCGCCAAATCTCTTAATAAAGATCAGCAATTTTTCTAAGCCGATAAGCGGCAAACGTGTGTACTACTGACTTGCCGCTATGACGCTTAGTATTTTAAGGAAATAACTTGCATGGACTAGTGTCAAAAGGCAAGATTTATTTACCCTGGCACACCCAAATTACTTATATTACGAGTAAATTATGTCCGTTCGTTTTAATATTTCCTTTCTTATTTGTTGCAAACAAGGTTGGAGATCGAGTAGCTTAGTATTTTGATGACGTGACTGGCGGAGGTTCAAGTTTGGTATTTTAATTAAGAAACTGCAAGGAATTGTGCCACTCAGCCACAAACTGCAAGTCAGTGGGAACTTTCTGACAACTCTTTATGAGGGTGCTGCCGTGCCGTTTTATTAAAACTTGGGAAGGAGTTTCTTAGTAATTGCAATTTAAATGTAAAGTTTGTAATAGTATGTTCTATTTTATTCAGAATTTTAAAGTCAGGGGGTAAACAATGATCAAAACTGTTCTATGCAGTATTAGAACATAATATTATGCGACTAATGGCCAAAATGGAGCAAACTTACCATTTGACAAATTAGATAACAATGTGTTAAAGTCGTCTTCGTGCTTGGTCCACTGATCATTTTTATCCTCAAAACCGAGGCCTTTTTCATCGTTCTTGTACCGGGCTACAACATGATCAACCATTCCATTTTCTTTAGCAAAAGTATATTTAATTGAAATTTAAAAGTACAGTGAGTCATATTTTCCTATAATGGTGGAGGTAGATCATTCCACACCTTCGATACTGCAAATTTAAATCCTCCCCTAAAGTTAACAGTCTTGTGTTTGGGAATAGTAATTTTATTCGACTCCTTACTTCTCCTTTGTCAATATGGATTTACGTGGGACGCACTATAAGTTTCCGGAATGAATATGAAAAAATACTATTAAAGGTACAAAATTAATTTATTGTTTTTCAAAATAATCTCCCTTGGCATCTATGCACTTTTTCATTCGATCAAACCAGTTTTGAAAACTTTTGTGCCACTCCCCTGTGGTGACCTCTGAAACGTGTTTTTCATACTCCTCGACAGCCTCTTCTGGTGATGAAAATCGTTGACCGCGTAATTGGTTCTTAATTTTTGGGAACAGAAAAAAGTCACAAGGTGCCAGGTCGGGACTGTATGCAGGATGACTCATGAGTTCTACATTTTTCGTCTTCAAAAAGTCGTTTGTCTGTCTGGCCGTGTGAGAACTAGCATTGTCGTGGTGCAGGATGATACGGCGTTTACGGTTATTTTTACGGAGTTCGTCAATAACTTCCGGCAAACAAATGGTCGTGTACCAGTCACTATTCACGGTACGACGATTCTCTAAAGCAACAGTAGCCACGTGTCCAGTTTTATTAAAAAAAGAAGCAATCATCCGCTTAGATGCACTTTTCACGCGCGCCACTTTGGTTGGTTTCGGCTCATCTTGAAAGACCTATACGCTCGATTGCTGCTTTGTTTTGGGATCGTAGCATTAAATCCATGTTTCGTCACCTGTTACTATGTCCCACACCAAATTTGACGCACCTTCGTTGAATCTGGTAAGCATGGCACTGCACCAAGTGACGCGGTCCGTTTTTTGAGCCTCGGTCAAGTTCTGTGGGATCCACCGCGAGCACAGCTTTCTCACACCCAAATGTTTGTGTAGGATTGATTGTATTTGACTCATGCCTATTTCTAAGGATGCGCGAATTTCATGGTAGGTCACATGCCTGTCTGTTTCAATCATACGGCGCACAGCATCGATGTTTTTGTTGGTCACAGCGGTGGACGGCCGACCATCGCGAGATTCGTCACTGAGATTGATACGACCACGCTCGAATTCTGCAAACCAGCTATAAACAGTCGTCTTGCATGGTGCTTCATTGCCAAAAGCTGTTTCAAGCCGAGCGATGCTCTGTTGAGCTGTCAAATTACACTTAAAATCGTAGAAAATCATACTACGAAAATTTTCCCGAGTTAAATCCATGTTGATGCAGACACACAATTTTTTAAATGGCGCCACAAGGTAAAAACAAAAGACAGTCAGATGAAACAAACTGCATTCTACAGCCAAAGAGTTCTATTTTCAAATGTTGCAATAAATTTTTAAATATTGTTTATGTAAGGTGCCAGTTCCGGAAACTTTTAGTGTTACCTATGTATTTAACTGGCATGGAAATAGAAATATATTTATTAGCAATATAGGTTGTAGGAAGTTGATTGCTTAGGTTGTCGGCACTTGTTGGAATTTATAAGACATTGTTGTGATGAAAAACACTTGTACATAATATTTAATATTAGACTACCCAACCGGTTTCACTATTTGAGCATCATCAGGGGCTTTTAAGTTTATTTTATATTTAAATTATACTTGAAATAATTTAAAAAACAGAAAGATTGAAAACAAAATAATAGTACGAAGATTTCAAAGTTTTAAATTACCAATGCTGGAGCATTGAAAAAAAAAGTTGATTTTCCTTGATAGATCTCAGGAGACAAACACTATGCAGGAGACAAATACCATGAAACCATCAGCTAATTAGCACAAATATGTATAGCAAAATATTCATACACTATATACCTAAACAGCCCTCGAGAATCAGTCTGTCAATTGATGAAAACTAAACGAAAATTCCCACAGTAGTTTTTGTAATCAGCGCGAACATTATGCTCGCGTTTGTTGAATCTCGGCGTTATTTTATCCCTTATTGCTATATGTTGACCAGGGGCCTTATCGTCTAACTTCGAAATCCAACGCAATCACCTTCAAACGCGCCGTGATTGGCTATAAATGACATCACACATCATTCTTAGCCAATGACGAGCTAGCCTTCGCACACAGACGTTTCATTAAGCTTATAATTTATGACAAGCAGTCTAATGCATCTATATTTTCTGTACCTACTTTTGTTAGGTATAATTTTTATTTTTTTACTTTGTTCTTTTAAACACATTAGTAACTTGATGTACTCATTCGGGTTGAGCCTAGCTTCTACAATACAATGAAAATTAGGATGGGAGTTAGTAGTGCACTATAGTACTGTACCTAAGACTCTTACTTCTGTGGATAAACTTTTTGCTCACACTGCCTTTTTACAAAGAAAGACAACACATCTTTCTATTGTACCTTAATTGTTAAGTTATATTATGACAAAAATTCTATGATCTTGTTCCTGAGGAAGGAGGTGAATCACTATGAAATCATGAAGTATTAATATATATATATATATATATATTGCGATTATAATATATTTTATATCTTTATTATATTAAATATATTGTGAATAGCAAATTTTATATTATATTTTTGTAGCTTTTGTTGTAGACCAAGTTATAAGAAATTGGTTAAACTCTTAGAATAAAAAAGGTCATCTGAAATTTGTGCAGTATTTTCGTCCAAGTGATGTCCTAAATACTGTTAAAAATAATGTTTGAAATCTCAGATATATCTAATCAAAGAATTGTGTCCTAAACGGGTCTATGATATCATTACATCACCATTCTGTAATTTTTTTGCTGTTTGATATAACTATTTAATTGCAATTTTATCAAGAGTGTTCTTGATTAAAATGTATTTATTATTATCTTTAAAATGTATCTGTCGTCTCACCTCAAACTAAGGTAAAAATGGAAAATGATTTTTTCCTAGCTTTCGCCCTCAGCTCTACCCGCGTGGTATTCGGTTTTATGTTATGCTTTGGAATGTGCTATAAAAGGGAGTAAATAATTTAACCTCTATTTGCGACATTCCTAACACAAAAAAAAATGTTCCAGGGTGTATCGGGAGCCGAAATCTACTGCAATACGTCTCTGTAAACAACGTTCCGAGGTTTGTTGTTCTCTACGCATATTTCATGAGAGTTAAGATCATGATTCGAAAAGACGCAACAGGAACGCATTCATTTGATAGTTGGATGATTTTTATCCCGAGGTAACAGTGGTTTTTCGGGATGAAAGTGTAGCTTATGTGTTAATTGAGGGTATGGGGTATCTCTATTCCAAATTGCATTCAAATTCATTTAGCCGTGGCAGCGTGAATGATTAACAAACATACTATCAAATTAAATTTATATCAAAATGTAGAAATATTTATTTCTATCATAGTTTTAACATACTATCACACAAACTTACACATTTATAATATTAGTGTGATTTATTTAAGTTTAAAGGTTTTGGGGGTTAGGAAACCCATATCCCCCCCGGTCTGCGGGCCTGAATCCCTACAACAAATGCCTACCAGCGAAAACGGTGGTGAATGAAAAACCAATCTAAATTCAGTACCTGCTGCTGACGCTTTTTCAAAGTTTTTACTATGTTATGTTTGTGTGTAGGCATACAATTATTATTTTTTCTCTTATATAAATTTTTGCAAGTCATAGTTCTATTTTTTTTATTGAATTTTACTGCAATTAATATTTTTACTTTCTACAAAATAAAAACCTCCAGTATAGTGATGAAGATTGCATCAGTCTCATATAACTACCTGTTCGCACGCGTAGAATTTATTTTTGTGAAATCTTTAGACAAATGTCTGATTCCCCAGAATAAAAGCATAGTACATTATGTTTTTTTATAAATAACAATTTATGCTGCCGCAAAAGTTTTATCGAAGTTCGATGATTAACTGCAAATTGGTAACAAAATTAATCTAATAATATTATAAAATACGAGTATTTAGGGGTTCAGGATTGTAATTGTGGTGGATTAGGGCAAATATTTACCTATTTAGGAGACAGCCGTTAGTATATAAAGTTACATATTTGTATTGTTTTACACTTAGGAGATGTGAAACCATTGAGAGTTATGTGCTGTCATCCGTTAAGGAGTTCTATTTTTTTTTTTTTTTTTTATTTATTTACTAATAACTAAACAATATTATGACAGGTTAACCTAAAGCAATATTGTTAAAAATTAAAAAAGAAGAATCTGAAAACCTATGATCTTAACAGACATGAAAATATAAGCTACATAAAAAATATTAACTAAATCACTTATTACATATCATCTACTTAACCTATTTACATAACAAACACAGTGCTACTCTTGTAAAGTCAGTCAGCGAACAGTAAAAAACGTCAATATCTGTCTCCTGATCAATTTTATTCAAAAATCGGATAGCTGTCGTAACTGGTGCCTCCTTCAGCATATTTGTCCGCACGATAGGCTCATAGAACAGCTTGTGGGTTCTTGCTCTTTGGTAATTATTCGGCACAAACAGCCCTATCGACAGTAACACCTGTGGATTATCTTGTTTTCCACGAATAAGTTTGAAGAAATAGACTACTAGCGCCAGGTTTCTTCTCACTTCAAGCTTACTGTATCCAACCATACCCAAAATAAATAGGGTTGGATACATAAGTGGAAAGAAAGGGTAAACTCCATATAATTTAAAATACACAAACCTTATAAATTTATTTAAAATTTTCTCCAGCATGTAGTTATATTTAGCTTCATGTGGATTCCAAATAATTGCACTCGTTTCGATTCGGCTCCGAACAAGAGCATTAAAAAGGGCTTTTACAGCCTCGATATTTTTAAAACACTGAGCCTGCCGCAAAATGAATCCTAACTTTTTAAAAGCTTTCTTACACAAGTCTTCGATGTGATTACGAAAGTTTAAATCATGCGTCATGCGTACCCCAAGATCGCGTACCTCCGATACGCGAGGCATTGCTGTCCCGTCTACTTCGTAACAATAGTAACGTGGTGCATGCAAGCGGGTATACGTCATTGTCGCACACTTCGATACGTTGAAGTACAGCTTATTCCTGCGACTCCATTCCACGACACGATCTATGTCACGCTGCAATGCCGCGCAATCTGCGTCATCCTTAACGGTGCAAAGGAACTTCTATAATGATGCGGCCAGGATCGAAGGTCGTTGGGTATATTGTCAATTCTCAAGTAATACCCTGGAATCAGCACACTCACGCAAAGTGATTGCCGAAATCTCATGTTATGTGCTGTCATCCGGTGAGGAGTTATATACCTATGTTTTGAGTTTCGCTAACTATTATTACTTATCCATGTATTTGTAACCATAAATTGTACTGTACATGCTTTTTTTAATGCAAATTATATGCAATATCAAATATAATGTGACATTTAGTTATACAGCCAGGTTCATACTAAAGACTCAGTAAATAGTCGGTATCAAGATTCGATGACCCTTTTGATGACAGTGACTCTAGGCGGTCAACTATTCCTGTTATGTCACTTGTTATTATATAATGACGTTAAAGGGCCACACGGGATATCTTAATGTGAAGTTGTTAAATTAAATATTAAATAAGGAATGTTGATAAGGTTATAAAAAAATCAAATCATTGCTTATTTACAAAAAACTATTGAAGAGTCACATTTTGAAGGACTATTCATTACTTCATTAAAACCTAGTGTTTATTAATTAATTATTAGTTCATTAATGAAGCTACTGGTAGAAACCTACTCGTACTTATAATATTAAATATTCATCCTATCAAAACAATTATGATATGCCTAGGCAGATCATGATTATGCTCAATTCTACGATGTGCCAACGACATCTACATTCTAGCTAGACCAAATACTTTAGGAAGATTGTTAAAAAGTGAGGGAGAAAAGGCGCAAATCAAGATAGCTACATCTAGAGATCATACGTAAAAGCTTTATTTCCACAATCTTTCTTATAGTCACATACGTAAGTAAATAAAAATATGACTTTCCTATAGTAATATTCAGAAGGTATTATATATTTAAATTTTAAAAGAGCTTAAAAACTTACAGTCTGCAGTAACTTCAAATAGGTCTCCATCCGAACCGAATTGTATACCGGGAATAAGGTTTGGACACCAAAATGCACATGGATCAGAGCTTGTACCCAACAATCCATCATGGCTACAAACACCCAATACTCAGATTGGTCGTATTTGAAACAGAACCAGGAAAAATATATGATGAATACGCGTTTGTACTCATGCAGAAATGTTTCATGAGAATGATGACGTATATTATTGTTAGAAACAAACGTGTCCACTAATGTTACAAGTTTCGTTACCATATATTTGTAGTAAATGGCCGAGAGGACCTGAAAGGGAAATAAAAAAAATGTTTTAGTGAAACAAGCCGAGATGGCTTTAATTTTAGTTTTAGTGCTGCCAAAACTACATTTTCTCTATTCCAAAATAGTTCTTTAGTGTTAACAACAGAAGCTATTACTTTGGAAATTTTTTGATTCAGAGCTCCTCACGACCAATCGTATTCAAATTGATTGTCATATGGCTATTCGGCTAAGCAAATTAGCTCGTTTAACAATTGAAATCGTACATTTTTGGCAGTCAAATAAATACGATTGTCTTGTTTTGTTGTTGACAACCAAGAACGTACTATTTCAATTATCAAACGGGCTAATTTACTTATTTGTATTGAATTTGAATACGATTGGAATATAAGTGAACATTCGATATTAGTCTCGTACAAGTAAACTGGGGATAATTTTTTTTTCTCGTCTATCCCATATTGTGGGGTATCGTTGGATAGGCCGTTCAAAAACATTGTGGGTGTGTCAAAACCATTTTTCGGTTTAGGGATCCGTTGGTGAAATATTAAGTTTTAAAGTGAAAATTTTAGTCAGAGTGGAGGGTCCCCCCCCCCCCTGCCGGCTAAACGGTTGTTTATAGAAATGTGAAAAAATTCACAGAAGTAGTATATATAATAAGTTTAAAACGAAAACTATCACAGCTAAGTAGGCTTTACAGGTTTACGAGTACAGGTCGCGCCAAACTTTTGGCCCCCTATAATGTATGGGACCAGAGTTTTGGCGCGGACTGTATTAGTAGACCAACTTATATGTACCGGGCAACTAAGGAACCCTACATTGCACGTGGCCGGTTTTTTTTAAATAAAACAAATAAATGGAAACGGTCGGATTGAAATAAACTCGTTATGACATGTCACTGCCGCGTCTCGCTCGCCGCGCTCTCTCTCTCCCCGCCCCGCACCCACCGCATGCATCCCGCTCCGCTAAGTACGTGTCACGCGTATTTTCAAAATTTTTAATTTCATATGCGTGACATTTACATGTTTAATTTTGATGAAAACATGATTGTAGCACACAAAAACCTATTATTAAACAAAAATTTCAGAGTTACGATTCTTAACTGCTGAGAAATACATTATTATTAAAACGTAAAAAATAAATGTTTAATTTTTGTCTTAAATATCTAAAAAGGGCGCAATATAGCTTACTAAGATACAGCCATCATAGTTACCATTTTGGCTTGTATAGTTATTGAGATCAGATGAATACTATGAAAAAAAACATACTTGCGAATTTGACGTTAATGTCACTAAAGTGGTTGTGGTCTCGCAACATTGTGTTCACGATCTGTGTCAGTCGGTTGATTTTCATTATTTTGAATGGCATAACTATGTCTAACAAACCTTCATTACAACCTAAATCTATAAACAAATATCCTGCTTTTGCTTTAAAGTAAAATTGTAAATCCAATGCATTCAAATATCCATGAAAGGTGAAAGAATTACCTCATCAATCTACACACAGATAAACAAATCCTATTAAGGCTTAACGAATAAAGCTTAAAGATATTATTAGGCTATCAATCAAAGTTGCTTACGTTTAAAAGCAGGTATTAGTGGCACAGTAGTAGAGGTAGAGTCATAATGAGAAGCCATGCTGTGCGAATTTACGCTTGTGCTTTCCCATACCGCAACGATATGTATAGGTACTCACTTAGTAGTGAGCCTCTTGGTGCGAAAGCACAAGCGTAAATTCGCAGGTCATGTTGAGAACTGGTAAGCGAGAGGTCCCGGGTTCGAATCCCGGTTCAGAGCTCCTCACGTCCTCAAACGTATCGAAAATACGATACACCGTTCTCTTTTTTCACTTTAGCGAAGTAGTTTTTACAACATTTCACTACGCAGTGCGGCATAATGGACACGTTGTTACTTGCTCGACCAACTGAAGACTGACGCGCGATTGGAACTCTTTTTTAGTTTTGGAATTCTTTTGGTTCGGACGCTTTTGAGCGTCGACCCGATGTCCATGTGTAAAATGTCATTGGTTATAGAGCCACAAGATGTGGCGCGAACACTGTACATATATACTCGTACTGTGGCGATTAGTTCGGGTGTTTAGTGTGTAAACGGGTTCTAATGCCTTCCCTGTCGCACGCAAATCAAATCAAAATATTTATTTTGTAAAATAGATACATAAAGTATACTTTCTACAAGTCAAAGTTAATCTTTACAATATATATCTTTAGAATAAAAAAATAATATGTATATACTAAAAAGGGAAATACGTACATAAAATATTAAGGCTGGGCTACTAAAATGTAATAAAGTTATACACCTGCATAAAATAGAGAAATATAGGAATAAAAATATTATAACATAATGCCTAACCATCCGCACCATTCGATTAGTATTGCTAAGAAGAAGGGCAAGAAACTTTAACGCTTTGAAAATTGTATGCGCTATCCTGCTGCCAGTGTCAGAACCTGACGAAATTGTTAGTTTATGAACGGCTACCTGATGGTTATGTTATGTTATGAGCACGTCTTCACTTAGCAATACGTTCAATGATCCATCCGCCGTGACCGGTGCGGGCTGATGGACGCGAGCCTTAAGGGTCCGTGTAGGGCTATATAGATGCGCAACTTCAAATGAGCTTATCACTTTATGTAACTAATCGGTATAGCAAAAATAAATAAGTGTAATAAAATAATAAAGTATTAAATTATTGTCTTTGTTATTTGCCAAAGCCAAACCAAATCTGGCTGTAAATAGACTGCAAGACATAAGTGGTGCTAAATCTTCGGGTTCCAAAGTTAAGATGGGTGTAAGGGGAAAAAATAGATGCATTTAAAATGTTGTGCTTAACCCCATGTTAAAAATTCCCCAGACCGCTAAGAAAACAAATGTGTACAATTCTAAAACAAATAAGGGTTAGAGTAAGGCTATCAACTATTTTCTACCAAAGAAGCCTTCAATACTTTGGTCACGTAGCACGCACCCAAATAATGTACATTAAACATTAATGACCAAGCTTTAGGGCTATTTCGGCCATAGTGCGACGGTCTTAGCAGGGATATGCTAGCTCATATTTCTGATTTTATATCTCCCATAATAGCGGAGATTATCAACTGCTCTTTGACAACAGGTTCCTTTCCCAATGCTTGACATCATAGTTTTTAGGGTTCCGTACGTCAAGAGGAAAAAACGGAGCCCTTATAGTATCACTTTGTTGTCTGTCTGTCCGTCCGTCCGTCCGTCTGTCTGTCAAGACCCTTTATCTCGGGAACGCGTAGAGGTATCGAGTTGAAATTAAAACCATATACTCGGTAAAAAATCAACAAAGAATTGACAACAATATGGTACGAACTTTTGCACTTATATTTTTTTGTTAAGTAACAATTTAAATACATATTAAAGGTAGTATTTTATCACATACCAGAAAAACTAACAATGCTAAGTATAGTATCCTATTCAAAATACTAACTGCACATCAAAAGGTCAGTGTGATGTTAGGGAGGCAGACAGTAACTAGAATACAATGTGCTTAAAATTGTACCATCTTTTAGAGTCTGTAAAATAAAGTTATTGAAGGTACCTGCAGTTGTTCATATTCTTCAAAATTCTATAAATTGGTCATTATATTTATTCATCATCATACATTCTATTCCGAGGCACATAGACCGGACGCAAATTTTGATTAAGCATTTCATTGACATCATTTTGCCCGAAGATTTAGTTGATTGATTAATTTTCGTAGCAGGGAAAAAAATATTTAGAAAACCTCTTTTAAAACAGAGATATCTATTTTACGGGAGCGAATAAAGCCTCGAAGTTTTTTATTTAAATTAATCTACAAATACACTTCAATATGGCCGATTGGATTTATTAAATTACTTATAATTGAGATAGACCTTTATTTAGATTGATGTATGTCGTTAAAAAGGTCACTTAAAGCGAAAAAAAATATCTCATTTTGTGTCCACAAAATTAACTTTATTACCATAGTAAAAGTATGTATTTGTTTCCGACACGCGTATGGCGATAAATAATCATAATGCACATATTTAGTACCTAGATTAATTTACTAAAATATTTTTATCTCTTTTTCTAACTACTTTGGAGAAATGGCCTGATTAAAGAAATAACTACAATAAGTCAAGTTGATTCAGAAATTCACGAAAAGTTATTTGGAACAATTTTATGAACCTTGATATTTAAGGTAATTTTTCTTAGCGATGAGGGGTTCATTAAGTTTGATATTTATTTCTTAGGATCCAACATGACTTTAAAGTTTGGGAATCAGTGGACCACCACCGTTGCGCGTCGGTAGGTGGACAGGAATTCCATTACATATTGAAAACGTGATATGTAAAGAGGCAGGCGTGAACTTTAGGGGTGAGTACACACGATCCCTCATTAGATAATGTCTGATTTATGAAATAACTAGCAGGGTATGGTGAAATCGGGTATTATCCTCTTGCTTTCATCATTTGACATTGATGTTAACCGATAATGTGCGTGCATGTAAATAAATAGTCATTACAGGGTATGGAATGGGACTGACTATAATTCCTTTGTACCACAATCGAATTTGATGACGATTGAACTACACTTATAGATAGAGCAGGCCTTAAAATTCTGGTCGAATATTGGAGTTTAAGTATACATATATTATATTCATCTTAACAGGAATAAATTACGGAGTTGTCCTTGTTAAGAATCATAAAACTAAAACTAATATTTATGTCTCTTAAATAGTCACTTATTGCAAAAATAAACCGAAATGGTTTGCGTCAGATAGTTTTTGTTTTAGTTTGTGTAACATTATGTTAATGTTTGTTCAATAAATAAATAAATTAAATAATAAGTATTTTTGTCATTGTTGTGTGTTAAATAACATTCAGGGCAAATAAAAACTCTGTATAAATATCCAATAAATTAATCCATGCATTCAAATAAGTAAAATAGTAACAAGCCGGTTTATGAACATACTAAAATAAATCTGTCAATTTACTGATCAAAGATCGAAGCTTCGCAAAAAAGGTTTGCGATTTTTCAAAAAAACCTGAAAAACAAAATACAGTTAGAATAGGTTTTCACACAACCATTCAATGGAGTACAGCCTGCAGCCCGCACCCACAGTACTTTGTCAACTGTCCGACCGACGCGACTCAGTCGATGCGATGAATACGCACTTTATCCCTCGCCGCTTGTGTTCATCCATTGCCGGATTAGATTAGACCACTAGTTCATTAGGCAACCATTGGATAGTGAAGCACTGGAAATGGTCAGTACAAATACCACTGAGTAGTGGTTAATAACGACCACCTTTATCGTTAATGAATAGAATAAATGAGTCATATAAAATCAAACCCGGCAATCTCCATTACAGCATCGAATTTAAGCTGCAAATTTAGAATGTTTTGTCTGTGATTTAAAATTCGATAGAAAAAATAATTTAATTTCAAAATTGGTATTAACTGAGAGATTGTTTTAAAATTTACAATTCGAATCAAGTGATCTTCCCAAGTTCAAAGTTCCCCAAATTGATTTTTTATACATTCATTCCTAATGTCCCCGAAATATAAAATTTAATTATTTGTAAAGTTCTCACTTGACCAATCCTCGTGTACAAAAGTGTTAGAATAAAATAAAATCACTAGGTATCTACTTAGTTTAAATAAAACGTATTTTGGAAGACAATAAGGTCCTACAATAATTAGTGAAAATAATTCTAGGGTAGATTATGTATCGTTAAATGATCACAATCCATAATAAAAATATTTTTTTTGGATAAATATTTTTTTTCTTCCCAGTACGAAGTGGTTCAATCAGGTGACTAAAGTTCTATGCAAAGGTAACGATATGTATTTTTTCTTATTTTTTCTTATTTTTGAATAAAAAATATTAAATAAATGTGGTTTATGGCACTATGTGAAAATTGTTTAATTTCAATTAGGCTTTTTTAGCAAAGATGTGTTATAATTTGCATTACTTTTATCTTTCACAACCACTTTTAAGCGTAATGAACAGAACATTACTTGTACTATTCCACGAATATATTCATTTTCTGACCGGTTTAAAAGGATTTATAATTGATTTTAATAGAATACAAACAGTTTACATTAGAGCAATCAATGAAACTAAAAAAAAGGCGAACCCGGTCAGGAAATAAATAAATTCTTGGAATAGTACAAGTGTTTTTCTGTTCATTATGTATTCAAAGTTCCAGTCCATTGATGGAACCCGGGGCCTTCTATCACCACCACACATCATTTTTAGGCAATCACGATGCCTTTGAAGGCTATAGGCTATAGTGATGGATATTGAAGTTAGACAATAACAGGGTCACTCTTCGGTCACTCGGACATTGTCTATGCACGATCAATATTAATATTCAATAGACAATATTCCACATTTTTTTCGTAAAATATGTATTCTTCACAGACATTTATTTCTTTTGCAGGTGACGGCTAGACAAAAGTCTTACAATGTTCTTTGCAACATTAAAACTCGCATTAATAGGTGTATGAAACACTCTAAATTTGTTTGACATAATACCAAATGTCGATTCTATGTAGCGTCTACTAGAGCTCAATCTGTAATTAAAATTTTTTTTCTTGTGAAGTACATTTTTTATCTGCATTTGGTGAATAGCAACTATAGATGGCAACCGATACTGAGTTACATAAAAGGCCTGCAGAAGTGAAAAATAGGTGCGACGACTAGCGGAGCGAGGACGAGCGTGTTAGGTTGCTTGTGATCATTAATTTGGGAAGCCGAGCGAAGCGTAGTGGAGCGAGGCGACCCCTCCTAGTTTTAACAGAAACATGATACGCCTGGGCAGTTCATGATACGCCCAATTCTACGATCTGCCGACGACAGACCCATCCCTAACCTAAGACAAGCTAACTTCTAACTGCAACCTGGTAATCCGTGTAAATAATATAAATACGTGTGAAAGTGTCCTGCAGCAACAAATCAAATAATTTTAGTTTTTCAGCATAGTATATTGTATACTATTCAAAAATATATTTTTTTCGTTTCAATTTTGGAGTATCAAATCCTGAAATCATAGGAACCACTAAAACCATTCTCGAGTTTTTTCAAAACATGAATATTGTCTGGCGTCAGTTTGCCTCTCACACCGTATTTGGTTAGTTTCGTACAAGCTCGGGCAATGAACGTTCGGGCCAACCAATAACAGTCAGTCAGTGCTCTATAATCCGAAATTGAATGTATAATGAAATAGCGACCCCGTGCGCGACTGACTTCAAGCCGCCGACTACAGGTTTCTTAATCAGGCAATCTGTGTTTATAAACATGTTTTTCCCAGTACTTACAAAGCAGATTTAGGGTGATTTTAAAATGGTTTTTGTACGGATGTTTATTGACTTTTTGGTTGAAAGCCTATAATGAGCATTCATTATATTCCATAGTTTTTATTTGATATGGCTTAGTTACTCTACTTTACATGGTTCGGCATTTATCATAGTGTAAACAAAAGTTGAACGACTGATATTGCGAGTGATAAATAATAGCTGTCCTGCTCCTAGATTATGTATCTTTGAATCGGTTTGCCAACTGGTTGCCAAAAATCAAAAACTTAGATATACGAGTACTATCGAAATCCGATTATCTAAGGATAACGTTTGTCCTTAAAGTGACGTCTCAGTTCGTGAACAGTTCGATAATAATATGGAATATGACGAAGACATACTTAACCCCTCTTCTGAATCCACCATTTTCTCGAAACGTCAAGAATGAAAACACAAAATTATCACCACCGACCATGACTACTATTCTAAAAAAGTCTGTGATAAAAACCAAACGAAAACATTTAATACTGAGGATGACCATGAACTTATCGTTACCTTGCGGAAGTCCATCACTAAGTGCCGTGAACGCGCTACGTTTTTAGATAATCCGTCCGTGAGTGGGGAACATTTTAAACACCGCGCCATGCTCAAGGAAGAGGTCAAAGTGCACTTCCAGTGGATGTCCAGAAGGCTATCCTTGGCATATCCTTACCATGAGCCGGGTGCAAGTAAGATTCGACAAGCAGGTCGTTATTTCGGTCTTCACCACACAACGAAGTTATTAAAGAACAACAGAATGCATCCTTTCCACTTCCAAAGAGTGCAGGATTTCTTGGCTCCGGATTCTTGGCCGTGTAGTATTTTGTGAGTTGTTACAAGAAAATTTCAACCAAAACATGATGTGGACCGACGAGGCGTTATTTAATAGAGTAGGGGGTTATTTAACGTGCATAATGAACATTGGTGGGACGTTACAAAGTGATGACGCTAGTGAAAATCGGCATTGACTGTCAAGGACTTGTTCTGGGCGGGAATACTTGGACAGAACTGATGAAATTGAAAGCGTTGATGTGTTACGTCAAGCGATTGTGGAAGCCTTCAAAATCGTACGTAAACAATGAAGTGATTTTATTACGTCTAAAAGATAATTTGCGGCAACATATTGGATTGTGTATGGGACAGTCAATCACAGGCAATCAAACTTTGAACACATATCAAAAGTGACTAAGTGTGAACTGCAAAAGTTTTTATCGAATTGTTGTAAATAAGTTGATTAAATAACCTTTTTAAATACGCCAAAGAAATCTGACAAGAGGTAAACTTAGGGTATGGTTTATTTTATCCCACGCATTCTTTACAAAGTAAGATTTACTTTATTATTAGATTTGACCTAATATTGCTTCTTACCACATTAGGTGCACTTAACGGTGGTTCTAAGCCTATGAAGTATGAAGGAAAAGGTGAATTATACAGACTAGCGTGCGTGGCCAACCGCCAGCCAGTTGATAAGTACTAGCGCTTCGCGGCGCAGTGACAATTTATCAAGAGGCTTTTAGGACAAATGAAAAAGGGCACATCCTTTTCTTCAATTGGTATTTTTAGTTTGTATGCTATTTTTTGGGATAAGCATCACATCTATTAATATTTATGTGACACCCTATAATATCCAAATAAACACTCTGTATAATGCCCGCAATTGGGGATAAATATACTGCTATTCAATGGTCCCAGGCACACCTGTGTACTGTTTGCCGATGATATATCTATACTTACAAAATGCCAGAATGATTTAAACCTAACGGAAAAATTAACTTATCTATTTGACTCAATTACAGATTGGATGAATGACCATAACTTACAAATAAACTTTTTAAAAACAAAATTAATGATTTACCGCCCGCGACAAAAACCTCCTTTGAACATAACATTTAAATATAATAATATTGAAATAAACATCGTCAACGAATTTACCCTACTTGGAATGGAATTAGATACGCATATAAACTGGAAAAGCCATGTCACTAAACTAACAAAAAAATTATCAAAATTTACGTACGCATTAAAAGAAACCAAGAAATCTACAGATTTCAAAACCGCTCTAATTACGTACTACGCATATGCTTATGCATGGCTCAGCTATGGCATAATTTTGTGGGGAAATAGTACAGAATCACTATCACTACTTATATTACAAAAAAAACTTATCCGAATATTAGTAAATATAAAACAAATAGACAGCTGCAAACCATACTTCCAGAAACATCAAATCCTTACCCTTCCGTGCATTTATATATTAGAAATTTGTAAATTTGTCAGATACAATTCCGAATTATTTGTGACCCGAAAAGAAAAACCTTTAACTTCAACCTACTCTTGGCGTCATAAAAATTTACTTATGTTGCCAAAATCGCCGTGCTGTAAAATTATCTGAAACCCCTAAACATATAGATAATTATTGATGTTGTTATACATTCAAAATTTTTGCGGTATGTTAAATAAAGCGGTATTTTACGGCGACAGAATCCGTGCATTATTTACGACGTATACTTATTCACTTCTACCACTACTATGTGCACTGGCGCAAGCGCAGCAGATGGACAGAAAGCTGGACTGGTGGGAAACAACAGTGTTCTATCATATTTACCCTCGATCCTTCATGGACAGCAATGGTGATGGCATTGGAGATTTAAATGGTATATAAGTGTAACCGAAGTACATTTTTTTTTCGATGATTAAGATCTCAAAATACCTAAACAAACTTTTAATTTTATTTCTAAAATACAACATTAGTCCTCAAATTAGTTTAAAATAAGCAATATCTTGTTGAAAATATTTCTTTGACAGTTTTAGTTGATATTAATTTACCTTCTCAATGGTAAAGAAAAAAAAATGGTTATATTATATCTTTATTTTGGAATATTACAAGTTACTATTTTATCAACATTTATAATTATTACATTAATATTAATACTCTATTCATAACTCCTCGTATATATTTGATGAAAGAATATATAAAAACGCACTATACTTTTAGAGTTTTGTACTTGGATTAGCCGCTCTAAATGCTGAAGTCAGTAAAAAAAAATGTTAACACAAACCCTTATTTTAAGGTATCACATCAAAGGAGTTGATGCTCGTGATTGTTGGCACTTGGTGGAACTTTTGAAACATTTTTTGTTTGATAAACACTTGTACTTGTCCACTTATTTATATTATTTTACGTACAATATTGTACGTAAACAACCAAACAAACCTTTGATAATGCTTTAACAGCGAAACCGGTAAGGGAAATAATATAAATAAGTGGACAAGTACAAGTGTTTATCAAACAAAAAATATCACATCAAAGCTGAAGTACCTGAAAGAGCTCGGTATTGGAGCTGCGTGGCTGTCTCCGATGTTCCAATCTCCTATGTATGACTTTGGTTACGACATTGCTGACTTCTATGCTGTTCACGATGAATACGGGACAATGGAAGACTTTGAAAACCTTATCAAGAAAGCAAAAAAAATAAGTCAGATTACAACCAGTTAAATCATGAAACAACCGACAATATTATAAAACTATACCCAAATTTTCATAAACTCAAAAATTCTTATTTCCAGATATTAAAATCGATTTGGAATTGGCACACCGACCGTTAAAAAATAGCAGTGTCGCTAACACCGCACCGGTGTCGGATTTTTCAACACCAACTCTGAGAAGGGTTCGCAACTTTCGTATAGAGACGTCAAAATGACAGATAAAAATCAATACGAAATCTATTGGAAATATGTGAAATGACGTTTGGAGTGTAGCAACTCAGCCAAACCCGTTCAAAAACTCAGGTGCAACCCCGGTGTGTTCCTACCCAGCCTTGTGTCCGGCGCGGCTTGAAATCAGTGGCGCACGGGGTCCCTATGCTTGCTATTTCATTCTACCTTCAACTTCGGATTATAGAGTACTGACTGACTGTTGTTGGTTGGCCCGAACGTTCATTTCCCGAGCTCGTACGGAACTAACCGAACACTAAGCTAACGCGAGACAAAATTCATGTCTTGAAAAAAACCGAGAATAGTTTCGGGTCTGCCTATGATTTCAGGAGAAATATCCCAAAAATAGAAATAAAACAAAAATATTTTTGAATAGTATAAAATGCACTATGCTTTGAACCTAAAATTATTTGATTTATTGTATCGCTTCTAGGACATTACGGTACATGAAAATATGTGTAAAATCCAGGAATTTATATGCTTGTAACTTTTGTATGTATTTGATTTTGATAAACGTTTTAGGATCAAGTCATGGAAATTGTATGGGATATGTTGAAAAAGAAAAAAATAATAAGCAAGTACCTATCAATAAGGATATTATCAGCGAACAGCGCTGGTACGGGAGTTAAGGTAAGTCCTTAATGAATGTACTTCTAAAGTGCGTTCATTACGAACCCAATCCGGTATGAGTTTTTGAACGACTATCTGTGTGATTTTTTTGTGTGGCCATATATTTTGTCATGTGGTTGGTGTTGATACAGAATCAGGGGGCTGGACTGATTAAACTGCGAGGTACGTGGGTGTAGAATAACATTTCAATTCTGATTAAGTGAACAGAAACAAGATTAGTAACAATTTAATCCGCAAAATAGAAGCATTTAATTATTCGAAGGATGTTCGAAGAAAATCTAGAACTAGGAAAACCTTGTAACCCTCTTAATCACACTAATATTATAAATGTTAAAGTTTTTGTGTGTGTGTGTATGTTTGTTACTCTTTCACGCTTAGACGGCTGGACGGAATATAGAATGGATATAGCTTATACCCTCTCCTTTTCAAAATGATGAGGTCTTTTATAGCGTGGAACGTGGAATATCAACAGTCGCGAAGTGTTTAGATAGAAATCTACTAACTCTAAACACGACTAAAACGAAGTACCACCTTTGTTTTCACATTACCATCGTCACAAGACCAGTCTCTTTTCCCTCAATCAAATCAATCCGCTGTGTCTCTGATACGAATTCCCCCTCTTTATCTAATTCTCCCAAACATCACAAATTAAATATTAAGGAATCTATCTTGATTCTCGCTTGACATTTGATAAATATATTGAACTATTGATACCTGCACGCATTAGGAAAACCATTAGTATTGTAAGAAACCTCCGCAACTCTGCAATTGACAATGTGTTAAAAATTGTTTATTTTTCCATCTGCCAATCCATTATATGGTATTGTTCATCGGTTTGGGGAGGTGGTAGACACCTCCATGAGCTCAAAGATCTGTATTGAAAGTATTGCATAAGAAACCTTACAGATATTCAACTGAATCTGTGTATAAAGAATGAAAAGTCTTACGTGTCCGGCGATTATTTCTTCTTAAAGCATCCCTCCGAGTGCATAAGGATACCTTGCTCGGAGAGTATAGAGTACCAGTTACTGAAGTATCCACCTCGTTTGCTAATCGATTTAGTGATTTTCTTCACACACTTATTTACAATAAAATTGTCAAGGCTTGTAGTTTCAAAAGCGAATCTCTTATCTTTCTAATCAACATACTATTCCCAGATAACTGTTACATAATTTGTTTTTAATTATATTTAATACAGTTCTCATCAAAAAAATCGAAACACTACGATGGTACTTTCTTTCTGGCGACAATATATGTAAATAACAAAAACAGAGGATTCGTCCTTTAAAAAAAAATGGATTTGGAACGTTAGTATGGGAAATTCGAAACCTTGTACGACATTTTAGTTTTTTTTTTCGTTTAATACTATATTTTTCTAATAATCCATTAAAACACAAACTTGAGACGTGTTTCGATTTTTTTGATGAAAAGTATTATGTAGGTATTTTCATATGCATGTTTTTATCTTACCGTTGTTAACAATATTGATTTATTTATATTCATACGTGGGACGCACTATAAGTTTCCGGAATGAATATGAAAAAATACTATTAAAGGTACAAAATTAATTTATTGTTTTTCAAAATAATCTCCCCTGGCGTCTATGCACTTTTTCATTCGATCAAACCAGTTTTGAAAACTTTTGTGCCACTCCCCTGTGGTGACCTCTGAAACGTGTTTTTCATACTCCTCGACAGCCTCTTCTGGTGATGAAAATCGTTGACCGCGTAATTGGTTCTTAATTTTTGGGAACAGAAAAAAGTCACAAGGTGCCAGGTCGGGACTGTACGCAGGATGACTCATGAGTTCTACATTTTTCGTCTTCAAAAAGTCGTTTGTCTGTCTGGCCGTGTGAGAACTAGTATTGTCGTGGTGCAGGATGATACGGCGTTTACGGTTATTTTTACGGAGTTCGTCAATAACTTCCGGCAAACAAATGGTCGTGCACCAGTCACTATTCACGGTACGACGATTCTCTAAAGCAACAGTAGCCACGTGTCCAGTTTTATTAAAAAAAGAAGCAATCATCCGCTTAGATGCACTTTTCACGCGCGCCACTTTGGTTGGTTTCGGCTCATCTTGAAAGACCCATACGCTCGATTGCTGCTTTGTTTTGGGATCGTAGCAATAAATCCATGTTTCGTCACCTGTTACTATGTCCCACACCAAATTTGACGCACCTTCGTTGAATCTGCTAAGCATGGCACTGCACCAAGTGACGCGCATAACCGCGTAAGGAGAGCAGCTTTTTATTAATTTTTATCAATAAAGTACCTTCCTTAGAACTGGGATCATGTCTTTACATACCACAACACACATCAGTTTAATTCACAACTAACAAAAATGTATCCCACGTTGCAGACACAATTCGGTTGTTTTTACACTTCAATGTGCCATTTTTATCAGCTTTTTGGTGTATATATAGATCAATTTAGGAATGTAATTTCATTTTTTTTTTCTTACTTTGAACCGATTTTATAAGTATTTTAGTATTTACAGGAAGTGAAGTCATCGTATTAGATTATTATTTTTTATTTATTTAACACACACATAAAATACATTACAGATACAAATCCAATGCGTTTAACATGTTAGACAAATTATTTACCCTAAGGAATAAAAAAATATTAGCTAAAAATGCACATATAAGGTCGCACCCATCCATCAGCCTGTTTCGTCCACTGCTGGACATAGGCCTTTCCAGGATTTCAGTTTATGTTTCTTCCTAGTGTCTATAGACTGATTCTCACCGAGCCTAGGGAAAGTATCGATATTTTTTCTGATATATTTAATAACCTGGTAAATAAATTCACAAGGAACTGTTAAAATATAAATTTCTTTGAATTTTTCTATTAATGAATCCTGATGCTTCATATTGTAGTTTAAATCTTGGGGAAAGGTTATATTATATTTGAATAACGTTATGGAGTATTGCTATTTGGGATGACCTTTGCTATTGATAAATTTTACCGGATATGTAATCAAAATGATGTTTATGAAACTATTATTCTAAAACGTCATGAATAATTCGTAGCTAGGGTCGGCTGTGCTCCGCAGTCGCACTTACGTACGCCGCGCCGCACTGCGCTACAAAACAGATAGGTATTTTGTGGCCGCGCGACGTTCATCGCATCGCCGCTAAATAAATTGACGACCCTGCAACAGTAGCCATTTACACACGGCGCACGTGTCTAGGTAAATAGTCAGTAAAATGGTTTTTGAAAATTCTTTCATTGTAAAATAGTAAGATTTTTCAAAATAGGTTCTGTAGTTTTAGAGAATACCAACACAATTGCAATGAATGGCTATGCCTCTTAGGTTAAGATTAAGTAGTTGAGTAATACAAACATACAAATTTTACCTCTTTATATAATAGTGTAGAAGTGTGAATGTATTTAACGAAGATAAACCGTTTTTTAATGAATCTTTCCAGACGTAAAACAAAATACTACAATAAAAATAATAAATTTTAATAATTATGCCATATCTTCATCAAGTATTTTCTTATTGCATTCTGGATTCAATGAAATCATTTGTTCCATTTTATTTTCATTTAGTTCTTCTTCAATACTCTGCAGGGTTCTGTTAAATGTTTCGGGCAACATAAAATAAAGGTACAATAAAACCAAAGACATGATTGCAGCATTTATCAAAAACGTTCCATGAACGAAAAACGTTTTCAACATGAACCAACCAATTTTAGTGACAGCAACCACCACTAAAATGAAAATTATACTGTTACAGACGATGCCAGCACCTCGATGTGACAGGGGGTATATTTCACCCTGAATAGTATTTAATATCGGTAAAACACTAACGCTTATCATAAAACTGTAAACCCAATACATTGCAAAAGGAAGCCATGATAAATAATCAGGTAATAAATTTAAATATGAAACATACGACACGGCACTAAAACATAATAACCAGACAACAGCTGGGATGCCAACTACAAATAGCAATCGTCTTCTGCGGACCATAGTTACTGTTATAGTTGATACACACAATGCAATGCAGTCAGAAACGTCTAAAGCAAATGTATAGTAACTTATATGATTAGGGTCGTTAGTTATTGCGTTAACAGCATCGATGTACGTTGCTGTAATTTGTTTTCCACAAGCATCATAAAATATTGCACAGCACAATACTATAGAATTTGCTTTCATAAAACTTTTGTCCATAAAGAATTTAAGTGCTACTTTCAAATTGAACTTTTTATTTTCAAGGCTATCGCCATGGATTATCAAAAGAATTTGAGCATGCCTAACATAACCAGTAATGAGACCTACTATAAGAGACAACTCACCTTCAATTCATTTAACATTCACGTCCTGGCTTTTTCAGATTCGTATTTTTACTGCTACGATGAGACCATAGCTAAAAAAGGAGCAGATGAAGTTTGTTCTTTCCTACATCATCTTATATCTTTACAAATCTCAATGCGAATGTCAGAGAGTTAGTAATAT
Source organism: Ypsolopha scabrella (assembly GCA_910592155.1). Lineage (NCBI taxonomy): Eukaryota > Metazoa > Arthropoda > Insecta > Lepidoptera > Ypsolophidae > Ypsolopha > Ypsolopha scabrella. Next base: position 15,933,047 of record OU342985.1, read on the forward strand.
TCTGCGATTCATGTGGTGGACAAAATAAAAACTATTGCATGTTCAGATTTATACACTATGTGGTTCTCACAGCGAAACGTTTGGATGTGATAAAAATGGTATTTCCGATTCAAGGTCATTCGTACCTAGAATGTGACAGATCGTACTATCGATTGCTACCGATAGTGGAATAGAGTATCGATAGTATCAATCACTAGTCCCAACCAAAGAGGGAAGTAATGTCAACGGCAAACTCATTTTCAATAAACTGTCTCATATTTAGAACTGATTGCAGTCGCCAAAGAAATTTATAGTTTCAAGTGAAACACCAACATCTCATTACGTTCACTCAGTGAACCGGCACGGTACAGTGTTCCCTATTAGGCCCATTTTCCTTAAATGGGAAATTTATTTTCAATAAGTTTTAAATCTGCATACTTATATAGGTATAAGTATTGTAATCATTGTCACAACTACTAACTTAGCTCTTTTAAAGTAGATACTTAAAGACATGCATACATTGAGGTTATATGTAATGGGTTTTGGTTTACCGAATTAACAAAAAAAGCCTTTCATTAATTTCAAATCATAATATGATAATTTATAACTAAATTGGCAACACTGCACAAGAATAATCTGAATCTTCTTGCGTAAATTGGAAACCGCTGAAGCAGAAATCGGATATTGAAATGATTAAAAACTTATTTAATTTATTTAATCCCCCAATAATAATACTTCTGTATAGTATAATAATATGTGAAACATCTGAGAAATCATAAAAAAATGGACGCTAAAAAGATCTTTTCAAATGAACTTCTCAAACCTTTTGTATCTTGAACGCATCGAGAAAATTAATTTGTGTTTTTTTTTTCAAGAGGCCCATTTAGAAATTTGAATAAAGCCCGTCGATTGAGTAGATTAGGAACATATTAGAGGGAAGAATAGAAGGAAAGAGAGGAAAAGGATTTACGTAGAGGATTCCAAATAAGGATTGGCATTAGAAATCAGCTGCAGGAATTTGGGGTGGCTGAAGGTTGAAGTTGTTGGGGATTGGACTCCCTAATTTAACCGTACTAAAAACGATGGTGGGGAAGTTACCTGAGCATTCTTCCCATGTCTGGAGTTTGCCATGGCGTGCGGCGCCGGCAGCGGCTTGTTGGCCCACACCGAGTCTGCGGCGCGCGCCGACCTCGTCTCCAACATGCTCCTCTGTCCGACACCAGTTCGCCGCCGCCCACCTCACTAAAGGGTTTATCGATTGATATCCTGTGGTATTTTTGTTTCGTTTAGACTGATTTCATATGGTAATGCTTTCATTTTGAGCAATGACAAATAAAACTGTCTTTTTATATAATAGAATTCCGGGTGCTTTAGCCGTGGCTTTTCACTATCTATTCGTGTACACCTAAAAATTTTATAATATATTAATATGGCACATTATAAGTATTTCGGTAAAGGGTTTATCGATTGATATCCTGCGGTATTTTTGTTTCGTTTAGACTGATTTCACATGGTAATGCTTTCATTTTGAACTATGTCATTTATTTATGCAGCCAAATTCATACTGCAGACTCGGTAAATAGTCAGTATCAAACAATTATCGCAAATTACGCCAAAAAATTTATTGATCCGTGATACTGATCACTTACCGAGCCTCCAGTATGAATTTGACTGCATAAACAAATGCCGTCTAGTATTCCAATGACGCACGCATGTGAGGTTCGGCGACAGGAAAGTTTCATAGCGGTGAGACCACGCATTTTTTTCTATTAAATTGGCCGCACACGCCGTGTTTCTTGACCTGAAAACCGGATCAGGAATTCAGATTCATGATTCCGTGAGCCTAGCGCAGACAAACGTTTTTTTTTTTATTTAAAAATAAATTATTAAATTAAATTAAAATAAATATTTAAGGGGGGCTTTCAACCAACAGAGATGATTTTTTTTGGCGTTTTTAGAGATAATGGTACGGAACCCTTCGTGCGCGAGTCCGTCTCGCACTTAGCCGGTTTTTTTTTGCCCATTGACCCTTAACTAAGCGTGGAAAAGTAAGCAAGTTGATACACTGGATGTCCGAAAACTAGTGAAAATGTAGTCAACTCTGAAATTGCGAAAAAATTAAGTCAAAAAGATTGAAAAACACTTGTATTTGTCCACTTATTTATATTATTTCCCTTACCGGTATAATGCTATAACAGCGAAACCGGTAAGGGAAATAATATAAATAAGTGGACAGCTTTGGAACTATTAAAATTTAACGAGTTGAAAGATTTCATTTTATTAAATATGGCAATGCGTAAAATTGACGCAGCTACCGCACATGCCTTTGAAACATTTGTCAGAGATAAAGAGATTCCTTCCTATAAGGATTTCATCGACTTCATTAAAAGTCAAGTAAAAATATTAGAGAGAACCGTTTCCATGGAATTATTGGTATACATGCATGACTCAAATACAAATTAATACAGTATATCCGGATTGGTGATGCATAATGTACTTGTATATTTACCCTTTGTATGGTAGAGGAAAATCTTTTCTTTCTAAACGATCTCTCCTAGTTTGTAATGCACTCTAATAATAATATTTTCAACTCACAAGCTCGGAAAGGCTCTGTTTATCATTCGAAATCTGGGTGGAAAAGCGCACTTTATCCGCTAGCGTGGAAATTGTTTTTAAAATTCGAATATTTTTATTCAAGAAAGGTTTTATTTTGAAATATAATTAAATATTTCTATATTAAATATACTTTATTTTATAATATACTCTATAACCTAATATCTGATAATATATATGGTATTTATTTATATTGACTTTCTCGTCATAGATAAGGCATCTTTAAATCAGCGTTGCCGGCCATATATGCAGATTTTCGATGTGGAATACAGATTAACCCTGGATACAGATTTTTGTACAGAATTTTCTCATTCTATTGTTTAAATTACTATAACCTGCTTAAAACGGAACGTAGCAAAATAAATGACACAGTAAAATGCCACTTTGTCTGCATCTATTATTTATTATTATAACAAACCACGTAATTTTTTTAGTATGACCACGTGTTTTAACACTTAGAAATATAAAAAAAATATTTTACTAGCGAGATTTAATTTTTTTCTTTAAAGCCTTAGAAAATGGCAGCTATCTTTCGTGTTGCCAAAAAACATAGAAAATCGATTTGGACATCCCAAGAGTTTTGTGGCAAGACGTGTCATTGTATGGTTTATCCCAAACATGTGGTCGAATTATCTTAGCCTTCGTTTGAAATCCAAAATAAATCATTTTCATTTCCAAAATAATTTTTGTTTGAATCAACCAGAGTCAAGTTGGAGGCCACAGAAAAAATATGCACGAGATTTATGCGGCTCGAGTTGACTTCATTGCGTAGTACCTACTCTGCGTCACCTTCAACAATGCCGCTCATACCGAATGAGCCGACGCAGCAAGTTGCCGATAATCAAAATAACGTCGCCTCGCCGCAACAGACCAAATTAGCAACTGACATAGATTCACGTTTATATTCATTTAAAAAAAACCTATAGACCTGTCTTACAATGATTCCCCTAGGACTTGTAGGTATGGGAATACATAGGTAACACTAAAAGTTTCCGGAACTGGCCACTTACATAAACAATATTTAAAAATTTATTAGATGCCCATGGAGGCAACATGCGTTATTAAATTAAACCTTTATTTGATTAAACATGTTTTTTATTAAAAAATCAACTGCCTTCATCAAGGCGCATACCCGACTTGTTAGGCGTAGCTCCATGTCGTGTGGTATTCTGAATTCAAATTTAAAACAATACGATCGAAAAAGATGGAAACTACAATTTCAATCATTATGTACATATGTATCTTACGGCAAGCACTATGGTGGTACCGTTCGGACAAAAAATACTCACCATGCACTCAGGGGTACCATGGGTCCTACACAAAAAATTCCCACCGTACCCCCAGTGGTATGGGACAGTACTTCTTTTATCATCCCTCAAAATCAACCGACCAAATTCACATTATCAAGGTGACATTAAATTAACCGACAAAATTCATACTGGAGACTCGGTAAGTGATCAGAAACAAGCTTCATTTACTCTATTGGCGAAATTAAAAAAAAAAATTTTTTGGAAAGGCATATGTCCAGCAGTGGACGAAACAGGCTGATGGATGGATGGATACAATATATAATACGGGAAATACATACAAAAATATTCATTTGGCTACTATTATTCAATTAAAATTATGCACCTGCATAAAATAAAGAAATATAGGGGTTTGATCGAATGAAAAAGTGCATAGACGCCAAGGGAGATTATTTTGAAAAACAATAAATTAATTTTGTACCTTTAATAGTATTTTTTCATATTCATTCCGGAAATTTATAGTGCGTCCCACGTACACCTAGAAAACCTACGAGCCGATTGCTCTCCCTGGGCTTCCATAAACTTGGCGAACACCAGGGATTCGAGGCTACGCCGCAGGACGCTGGCCCGGAGCTCGTCCATCTCAGATTGATCTTTCTGCAGTACTACCACTTTCAGATGGGTAGCGACTGCTGTCGCGTACGTGTCCGTATCATTTCTTTCAAAATTACTGTTCTTTGTAAAGTTGCCATGACATAGTTACACTTATCTAACTACAAGTGTCATGTCATGAGGAACCTTTCAGTGTAAGCCTTGCTGATAGTCATGACTCACAATTGCCTGCTAAGTAATGCTTTGCATGGTCAGTCGTTCTATGAGTGACCAACTGACCATTAGGTAAATTTACAATTTACGATTTCTAAACACCTCAGAAAACAGCAATAATCATTGTTAAGCCTTGTCAACATTGTTCAGTGGCAAATAAACTAGAGTTCATAGGTTTGAAGTGGGAGGACCTTGCTTGCATGTCACATTGATTCTAGCATTCTTCTAATGGAACAACTTTTTTAGAAATATACTAGGTTTTTTTCTAACTACAACAATTTTATTAGTAATACATTTATAATATAAGGTGACTTTCGTTTATATAGCCAAATTCATACTTTTTTAGAATACACCTGCTCAATTTAAGTTAGATGATGTGCCTGTTCAGCGTGCGTAAAATTACATTTTTCGAACGAAAGTCTCTTTATATAGTGGGAAAGTAAATAACAGATTCTGGCAACATAGACTTAAGCTTTTGTAATACAGGTTAGGATCGGATTTTGCCACACTATTTTAAATGCCTTCACAAATTTTACAGGAGCTGCCTATAAAATGAGATAAATATGTTAGTACAAAAAATCATACCTTTGTTATAATACTAATGAGGCAGGTGGTGTCAGTGAGGTCTCCATAGTGAAGGTGCATCTTGCCCCCTGTGTGGATGGCCGGCTGATCGTACAGGTGCTGAATGCGGCCCGTGTTGAATGAAGATGACCGACGGAGTACTCCATGCACCTCATAACCCTTTTCTATTAGGAACTCTGCCAAGTAGGAACCATCCTACAGAACATGGAATTAAATATTCATAAGTATACCAACATGTTAGTCATGCATGACACAAATAAGTGGATGGTAGACAATATAGTGTGTAGGAATTTATATAAGAATATTATGTAGATATTGAACTGAAGAAAATATGTAGTTCTTTTTATTGTCTACCTCTTTCTTAATTACTTAATTAAACAGTGTTTTAACCATGTAAAGAATGCATAATTATCTCTTTAAGATATTCATATTTTAAAAGGCTCGCCACCCATAGCGTTTGGGATGTAATTAATCATCAGAGTAAAACGGGTGTACAAAGTATGAACTGTGAAATTCATGTCGTGTCGATATTTTCTTTTTTTGTGTACACTTCGTGCGGTACAAATAAAAATTGTTTAAAGTCACTACACCATCTTTAAAGCCGAGCAATTTTTTCTTGTTTGCTCAAATAATTTAGCTTTTCGACAATTTCCCGGGGAGAATTAACAAGTTTGTCCGAGAAAATGGCTACATGGCTAAAATGGTTTCGCAAAGAAAAATCTGTTTTAAGTTTGGTGCAAAAAGGACAGAGTTTAAAAAGATTTTACACCTCACGTTTATGAATAGCTAATTATTATTTGCCCATAAAATTGGCTTTATCTTTAAAGCTGGTATCCCTATTTTACCAACCCGTTATGCCACTGACACGAGATCGAACCTGATCGAGAGGAATCACGGTGCATTGTTTGATTAAAACTCATCCTTGAAGAAAAGGGCGTCAGTTACATTTTGGAGGACGCTTCGACAACAGAAGACGCGTTACGTGACAAAATTGTGAAAAGCTAAGGCGAGATCATGCATAGTACAGTGTTTAAGTGATAAACACTTGGAGATAGTGAAAAAATGTAAAACTGCTAAAGAAATGATTTTACAATTGGAAGAAACCTTTGAAAGAAAAAGCATTTTCAACAGACTACACTTGAAGAAAAAGTTGATTACTATAAGATGTGATGAAAATGAAAGACTCCAAGACTTTTTCTGCAGATTTGACGCCACTGTAAGTGACATAGTAGCGATCGGCTGTGAAATTTCAGAAGAAGATTGTGCCAACTTATTTCAGCCATGCCGCCTATTTATGAAATTGTCATAACGTCGATTGAAACATTATCGACAGATAAGCCAATAACGTTAGAATTTACGAAGGCAAGGCTCCTGGATGCGGAAATCAAGTTGAGGAACCAAACGACAAGTGAACCGAAGGAAGCAGCATCATTTTTAACCTGTTATTCATGCGGAAGGCCTGGACACAAGGCTGCAGAGTGTCAGCAACAAAGAGGATGGCATCACAATCGAGGACGAGGACATACATACCAAAGAAGAGGACAGTCATTTCAACGAAGAGGTCATAGCAGAGGCAGAAGTCGAGGCGGAGGTCAAGGCCAGCAGCACCATGGTCATGCAGCATATGAAGAAGAAGAAACAAGTGAGTATCAGCTGTCATTTACAGCATGTAGTGTGAACAATGCTAATTCAAAAGTGAAAACCAGTGAAATTCGCTTTGTCATTGACTCCGGAGCAACAGAACATTTAGTAAAAAGGGACTATTTAGAGCTTATGTCTAATGTTGAAAACTTAAGCAAGGAAATACGAATTTTTGTGGCAAATGGACAATATTTAGTTGCCAAACAGAAAGGAAATTTAGAGGTTAAGTATGATAACATAAATATAACGATAAATGCTCTTATTGTAAATGCATTGATTATCGCACAACTTGTTATCGGTGCAGAAATTAATTGATAAGGGGTTAAATGTCCAATTTAGCAATAATTCTGTCAGTATTTACAATTGTGAAACTGAGCTTTTTGGTCAAATGCGAGGATGACTTTGGTCAAATTAGGCTTTATAGGATGGTGATAAAATAACCCGCAAGCCAAAAACGGGGCAGAGATTAAAGAAACCTGGGCTAAAGGGCTAGTTAAACATAAAATAAAGTCCTTATCCTTTAATTAACAAATAACAAAACTTAAAATCCTATTAGGTACCTACCTAGTATTCGTCTGACTCAGTTCATCGTTGCATCATTACATTACATTACTATTTGTATCGGGTTGGGTATACTTATTTTCTATCTATCTATCTATACCAATAATAAAGCAATAAAAACCGGCCAAGTGCGTGTTGGGCCACACGCAATGTAGGGTTCCGTAGTTGTTTTGTGAAAATTTCAACTTTCTAACTATCACGGTTCATGCATTATCTATAAAAACGACAAAAAATCATGTCTTTTGTATGGAAGTGCGCGGGTCCGCGGGTCGCGATCAGAAATATGGGTCTATTGAACCCTTAAAAATGTTCTAAAATATAAAAAATCGGTCAAGTGGTCTCGTACTTTGAGGTTTCCGTAGCATTCTAATAAGTTAGTAGACTTGAATAAAATTTAAACAAAACGTACAAACTTAGTTATGCAGTATTCAATATTTACCACAAAATGTATGAAATGAAACTACCTCAGCCCCCGACTGCATACAACTCGCGTTGTATATGTTACGGGTAATGCTAGAAGAAAGGGTAAACCTAGGTTTACCCGGGTAATGTTACACATAACTTCGAGAGTCACCTCGCTCGGCTCCGCTTCTGTTTATTATCATGTCAACTGAACACGCTCCTCCTCGTTTCACTCGTCATCGCACCTATTTTTGACTTTTTTCGGACCTTACCCAACTTCGGGCTTTACCCGTAACATATACATATATCTGCATGCATCGGTAGGTCAACAAAAAACTGCTTACTATTTTAATAATGCATAAAGCATCTATACGTTCTGGTTTAAGGTATCATTAGTGTTGTAAAGGAAGGACGTGACTTCGAAGACTTGATTTCAAATACGCGCCTTGATTGCTTTGATGATTCCTGGAGTCCTAATGGAACGAGGTCTGCCAGTTCTTTTCTCGCCATCGACACTAGAGGTTTCATTGTACCTCTTGATGGTACGGTACTCGAACCTCTTCGTGATTTTTAATTTTTGAAGCAAGTTGAATATCGTCTTCGGTGGATGGCCGCAACGATGACGATCAGTTTGTTTGAATCTGTTTTTATGTCATTTGTCAAAAAGTACCTAGGTGTTTATTTATAGATAGTAAAATTTTACGGTGACCCATCGCTAAAATAACCGAGACGAGCGTTGCTTAATTTGAAGCACCAAAGAACTTAAACATTAAAGTGAATGCAAATGTTTAAGAGCATGTGTTCAAAGTTGGATTTGAAGTATTTTAAAATCATTACATCTTTTTATTTAGTAATAATTAGTGTAAGTAAAGAGATTAAATAAAAAGTACAAAACTAAATATTTAGAGTCTATTACGTATCAAAAACTCATTTCATATTTGTCACTGCCCTGCGGGACTCCGTACAAGCAAGACAATTCCTGACTCGTGTGATGATTATTAAACTATCTGTATTTGTATATTTTATTCAATTCTATTCAATCATTTATTGGTAAGAAATCTTTACAGGTCATTTGTTTGGTATGTCATTATTATCACATTATACAATATAATATTACATACTTATTACTAACGGGTAATATTACTTTAGGGTAATGCTACTGTACAGTGGCGTGCATAGGATTTTTAAGTAGGGTAGGCACAAAACTGTAAATTTGGAATTTATCCCATGTAAGATTATGTTTCATTTTGCATACAAAAAAATGCAGAGAAGAGAGAAAATTTGGGCTATTCATAACATGAAGTACGAAAAATTCAAAGAAATTGATATATTCACGGTTTCTTGTGAGTTTGTTAACCAAGTTAACCACATCGGTAAAAATTTGCGATGCTTGGTGAGCCATAGAAACCTATCCAGGAAATTTAAATTTTCGACGTGCTACCGTCTGCGAAAGTGTCGTTTTCAGTTAACTAGTCTTGTATACTGTGATCATTAAAATAAATAATCTGATGTGCTTGATGTTAAGTAACTAATTGAGACAAGTGCTGCTAGGAGAAATTCGTTAATTTCCAGAGTCGTTGCGGATCAGAAACGACCCCTTTACCTCTTTAGATATATTTTAAACAAGGTATTAATAAAATGGTAACAGTTACAGTAGTTTTCTTCAGTATCGTACATGAGTAATTTGTTTTCGTACTTATCATGGTAGTCCCCTAGTAATGTGTTCCTTATCTCCAAGTTAAGGGCCCATAATACCTCAATTCGCAGTCCTGCTCTAACGCTTCTGCTTTTTAACTGTCTATTCTACTCTAGTCAGATGCCGCGCACGCAAAAACACCAGTTATTTTGAAATTGCGGCTACACTGATGGTTTTTTCATTTTGTATGGAACAGTGTACCTAGTTAATGAAAATCATACTTTTGATGCCAAACTAAATTTTGAAGCCTTACATGTTTGTGGTAAAGGCAGAAAACTATCTGCTTTAGAGGCTCTAGAAATAAATAAACTAACTCACTTTAATTCAAGTGATATTTTAAACCAGCAACTTGACATAAATAACTTCCCATTACTGCAATATTTTAAATAGCTTTTAAGTTTATTGACTTTATCAGTTCTCATTCAACAGACATTTTTAAATAGCCCATGTTTATTTTTATTCGTATTTAGTTTTACTACATATAGCACTGACATTCTTTATTATTTTGATATAACGAAATTATGAAGTTACAATACGATTAAAATCAGTTAACGATTCGGCTTTTCTCGGATATCATCGCCTAAATCCCGAGACGGAAATGACACGAAATACATTACCGCGATTTCTTTTAGGTAGCATTCAATTTGAAGTGGTTCTCGAGTTAAAACGGAACATACAGACAGACAGACAAAAATTCTAAAAATTGTTGTTTCGGCCTCAGTACAGTACCAATAACCCTTTTCATTTTTTCGCGAAAATATTCTGTGTATAGTCTGTCAAAAAACTGTTGAAATGAATATTGAAGAAACTAGCATCTTCAGCAACAGCACAAGTGTTTTTGTGAATAATCAAGATAATTAATAATAATCTTATGTCAAACGAAACTTTTTTTTTTCAAGTTTTTATCATCTTCATAGGCAGTATTGAATCCAACACAAAAACTAAGTAAGGATTGTGCAGCCCCTAGAATAGAATAGAATAGAATATCCATTTATTTATCTACCACAACACAATAAATTATAAAAACAAATTATAAAGTCAAGCACAAGGAAATAACATAAAAGAATAAAACAATGTGACTAAAGCTAAATGAAATCATGCGTCGAAGCAGACAAAAAGGCTAGAACTCAGCATATGCTGTAGTCTTACAGAGTACTATCTGTATGAGTATGATAATGTACACATTTAAGAATTTTTCTGTGTCATGTGTAAATGCATGGCACACAAATGCATGATTGGATGAAATTACTAACGTTGATAAATTTTATCCAATGACAGAACTGGAATGCGTTAGTCTCTCAAATTCACAGGCACGTTTGACGCCCTCCAGCGAATGAAGGTTTAAGTAGATATGTAGTACGAGTAAGTATGAGTTAGGATGAATGGTCCTGTGCTGTGCTACACTACACAACACAATGAATTGTGGCGAAATTAATGCAGAGTTCGGTTCTGATACATTGTACAAGGCAAAGCTTTTTAAACCCTGTAGCAGTCGGTGCATGGTGTTCCCGGCTTAGATCAGAATAAAACATAATACTACAGCACACCACATAGTGCTGTGTTTATCATTGTTTTCAAAAGACTCGACCAGTACCTTTACTCGATTTTGCCCCTATTAAAATTTATTATAGGTACTACACGATTATACTACGCGTAACGGCGGCAGGAAACAAGCTGACCCTGTCGCAACTAACCCCCGACTGTTTACTTTAGGATTTAGGTAGTTATATTAGTTTTTGGAGCTCTGTGGTGATGATCCGTCAAGCATTTTGAATCAGATTGTTACTGGGGATGAAACATGGGTTCATCATTATGATCCTGAGAGTGAACAGAAGTCCATGCAGTGGCACAAAAAGAAGTCAGAGCCACCAAAGTCAGCCTTATAAGCGTTGCCCTAGTAATTCACGTAAAAGTTTGTAAATGTACGCATTTGAAATTTTTTATTTGTCTTAACAACATAACAATTTATCATGAAATAATATGCGACAAAAAGGAGTAAGCTTTATGCCCTGAGTGAAAAGGAAAATCATTACAAACCACTGATTTTCAGCTTGTCCCTGTTCCCGGACACACATGCGGGTAGAATGAAACAATTTACCACGCACTACATAGTAAATGCAAAAGTTGCGACGTAATCGAAGATTTTCTACACCTCCATTCCGAATTGCATCTCAATCAGACCAGCTGCTTTTGACATATGCCGCAGAAAAAAGAACAGTCACACATCGAGGCTTCGCTGTAAGCGTTTTCAAAGAAACTCTAAGAAGTAAAACGAAGCAACCAAGACTAGCCGGACGGAAACTTTGCTCATATTTCAGCTTCAACAACGCGGGGAAAGATGAGATATTTAAAAATTCATGGCGAGTACTTCTTGAGTGCATTTACGTGTTGAGACATTTTTATTTTAAATTATTATTTTGTTGTTACCTGTCGTGTAAAAGAAGCGGAAGATTTGAGGAGGGAATGCCCCTGGGACGTTAGGATAATAAAGCACCAAGCAATGAGAATTCAATGCCTCAAACTGGAGAGCAAAAAAAAACAAAACGAAAGCCCCACCCCCGAATTCCTCTTATCCCTCGTCGATGGAGCTCGAAATGGGTCAGCAGGTAGGCTCCGGATGCGGTACGGGAACGGAGCCAGCGACCCCCGCCTCGGCACCGCACTGTGCGCGCGCACGCTCTACGCTCATTCGCTTTTTATTTGTTTCGAGGTTGTTGTGAGACAAGACATCGGGGTACATAAAATAATGTTTCGTATTTCGTAAACCGGGTCATCGAACTAGAAATATGCACCGGATAGTGGTTTTCCCGGGTACCGGGTAACCGGCTATACATTATGTATGGTTTTCGCTCCTTTAAAATTCTGCGATATTTTTTGTCCAGGGCATCTAGTTCTGGATCATGCCCAGATACCGGTATGTTTCAGTCTCGGAGAGGGATTTCAACTGATTTGAGCCGGTATAGACTCCATCGGACCGAACAACATGTTTTCTGTCCGCTTGGAAGACGGACGAAGCAAGTTTTGCTTACTTTGAATATGAATAAAATTATAAATATATTAGTATTTAAATATTTCTCACAATACCTACTTCAATAAGCAAACATATATAAAAGTAACTAAATTATATTATATAGTTCAATAATAATGCAACTATAAATAAATCTCGTATAATTAGAATGCATGTTCCACTTTTAATACGCGTTGGTTTGTTTACATATTGCTATAGTTAAATTATAGCTAAGCAGAATTCTCTGAAATTTATCTGTACGTGGAATTTTTTCAAGTCTCGAGTAGTTAGTACTTGATTACGAAATGCAATTAATGATTAATTAAATATAAATTAATATATGATAATATCATATGTTAATGAAATAATTCAATTTAATGATTAAATTTTAATATTAAACGTATTATGTATGAATAGAACATTTTAAGAAACGGGATCTGCTACGCTTACCTAAATGAGTGCCGATACCGAAGCAGTCAATCTTGTGGCCCTGCTCATTCAAACTCAGAATCGTATCTTCATTTATATCATTCGAGGCCACAATTGTCAGTTTTCCGAACCACGGCAGCTTGAAGGCCTCGCCCACTTGCTCAAACGTATCTCTGGAGAGAACTGACAGATACGCCAAGTCTCCGCTGTCGATCCGAATGCCGACGGCTCTGTACCCACAGTCGTTTAGGGCCAAAGCCACGGCACAGAAATTTAGAAGACCACTCCTGTTGAAAGATTTTTATGTTTCGACTGGTTTGCATGTTAGTAGAGCTTAACTACTGATATTAATGCAGTAAAAAGGTTTGCTATCCATGAGGTAAATTGCATTTACGTTACAGAAGTTCAAAATTACTTTGAGAACTGTCTTTTGAAGTGCAACTAAAATGCAGTGCAATAAATTTTACAAAAATTGTGTTGTATTCAAACAGCTGGAGATTTTACGGACGAGTACTGTTCACGCATTTTTGTTTGGAACTCAATAATTTCCCAAACTAAGGGTGTCCGCGGGTATGACTCTTGGGAAAAGTGGTTCAGTAGGGTCGGTAGAATATGTGGTTTCATTTAGTGGTCGCACTCTATTTACACCCGGTATTTGAAATTATTGAATAACTACTTTGACAGGGCGCTTCTGTGATTAAGTAAAGAGGCAAATTACCCTCTTAAATAATTAAACTGCTGCTTTTTTATGATTCCATACTCGAAGGGTGCCAAACGGGACCCTATTAGTAAGCCCCCACTGTCTGTCCGTCTGTCTGTCACAGGGGTCTACAGCTTCAGCCGTATTAAGTAGTCAGTTGTAAGAAAACTGATACTGGCGTTTCTTTAAATCAACTTTTGCATACAGGACCTAATTTACAGGCTGATTTGTTTGCACTTCTTTTGAAATTTCGTTATTTTAAAATCGCTATGACCGCAGATGTGCAACAGATGTACTTAAGAATATTTTTGTCCAAGAATGATCGTAAATATCAAAAAATATTGTACCGCTTTAATAAAACCGAACATATTTGCATCTTTCAATTTAACTCCGTAGCTTTCGGTCTTCGCTCCAGTCCGTTCTTGGCTATGAGAACAATACGCCAGTTAGCTGAGGATGAACGTGAACGCTTTCCTCAGGCCGCTAGGGTTGCAGGGTTTTGATGCGATGTCGCACAAAACTCACTAGCTCTGAACTTGAAGGTATTTCTCTCTCGCGCACAGATGACTCGAACTTGTCTAGTAACTGAGAATCTAGTTTTTTAAGAGCAAGATGCGTGAAGATGAAATCAGGTAGATCATTAATTTCTAACTGTTTTAATGCGGCCCACGAAGAATGAATTCGTTCAGCAAAATTATTTAACTGATCGGGTGAATCGGAAACGGGTTTTACATCGAGTATATTGTTAAGGTACATAGACCCAAGGGACCTCTTATCTTGGTATTTAGTTACTAGAGAATCCACCCCCATGCGCAAAAATATCCCTTCGACTGACGCCCCAGAGCTCTTTTTACCTGCGTTGACTTATACCTAAAGAGATTTAAGGTGAAAGATGATTCAGATTCGATCATGACAGTTCGTACAATAAACATTTTACCGACGATATTATATGTCGTATAAGCCTCCGTCTTAGCAGAGATAACTTGTAGAGGTGTGGACGGGATAACCACAACTCCGCACAACTCTTAGACCTCCGATATGTTACGTTAATACTAATTAATAACTACTAATAACTAATCTTCGCTAAGATATCTTCCCGCGTATTTCCGTAACCATGAAGGGTCCCTGCTGAGTTTGAGGCCTACAGTCCTAGATAATGGTACGGAACCCTTCGTGCGCGAGTCCGACTCGTACTTGGTCGGTTTTTATTATTTTTCTCTGTGCCGCTCAGTTGGTTATAGAGCTTGTCTTCATAAAGCGAACAAACGAACAAAGCGGAAATTTGATGAAACAAACAAAAAATGTACTAGGAGTTTTAAAAATATAGAAATTTATTTCTATCATACCTAGTTAAAATTTTCACTTTAAAGCTTAATATTTCGCCATTAATATTGCGTTGCGGGGGGCGGCTGGATGAGGAGGACGGAGGACCGACATGAGTGGCGAAATTTGGGAAAGGCCTATGTCCAGCAGTGGGCGAACACGGGCTGATGGATGGATGGATGGATTTCTCTGGTGTATTGGTCGGAATCGGAATAGGGTGTCATATTTGTTGTGTGTTTAAGGAATATTTATGCTATTATGAGCCATTTCCTTTTACATAGTCGGGTAAAGAAATAAAATATGTATTATGAAGGGAGTATAAGTGTCCATCACTCATCATTATTTTGCATATACAATATAACACTGTGAATTCAGTGCGGGACGACTCTTACGCCACGCCAGTCTCAATGACGTCATCAATCGTCAGACCCTTGCCACTAACATACCAGGGTACGAAGGATGAACATTCTATCGACTCGACATCGCTTCGATAAACCTTATTTCATAAGTGTTGTCGTTTAGAATTTATGGAGTTTATCTGTAAAATTTATCGAATCGATGCTTACGTACTTGCTATGCAGACATAATAGAACTGCAAGGAATGACGCTCTTGACATGGAAAACGGTAGGTCGTTTGTGTGGGATGCGACGTGTGCCGACATGCTCGCCCTGTTCCACCTCCAGGAGCCTTCAGCTAAAGCTGGCAAGGCTGTGGAGTCGGTAGAAAACTTCAAGCGCCGCAAATATCCAGGAACGGTACATAGCCCGGGCGCACGGCAACTTTTCAAAGAAATGTCGGTGCGCCTCTGGTAATCCAAAGACTGGAGCCACAAAGGACACATGGCTGGAGCTACCTCGGTCAGCGATTCAATGAGGTAACGCTGCTAGCGTCTTGGGTACTCTGCAGAACGGCAACGATTAAACATTTTTTTTTTATGAATATGGATTTTATTTAATAATTTAAGTGGAGATGGAGGTACATAATATTAAAGTTATTGTGTCATAATTTTAATTCAGAATTTGTTGTGTTTTTTATGTAATTGAAGGTACTATTTTTGAATAAAGCTATTTTTCGAATATCAATAATACAAGACCTTCATTTCTTTGTACAATAAATGAAAACTTGCTCTGTTATGGTTTTTACTGAAAGATGCGTGACATTTTGTTACACCAGTGTGGCCATCTTACTGTTGTACTGAGATACATCTTCAGATTCTTATCCCAAGCAGACATAAACCGAAATTTATTCTAAGGGCCCTGAAATAAGGACGTATTTTTAGCTACCATTTTAGCACCTTGTGTTTTGTAGCCTTGATGTCGATTTGGCATGTACGAGTAGGTGTATTGTTGTTATTTACCATACATTTACCATCCCTTTGTGCGCGGGTTCGACTCGCACTTGGCCAATCGATTAATATAAGGAGTAATGTAAGTGCGTGTTTTAAATAATTGAGAATTAACAGCTCTCCAATTTTGACTTTCAGTCTTATCCCTCAAAATAAGTGGTCAAGTACGAGCAGGACTTATGCCCCGAAGGTTCCGTAAATACCGTTTAACACACAAATTTATTCCACTAGCAGTCATAAACAACCAACTTATCTTGATATTTACGGTCTATTAAACTCTATGTAACCAAAGGGTGTTATTAAGGGGTGTTGAATAATTATTTATAGGTAATATACAGTAATTAAATATAGGTATTTTTTCCAAGAAGTGTGCTTTAAGGCCTAATTGTGAACGACATTTCAAGTAAGTCAATTACACGCTGTCGTCTCCGAACTGATATATAAATGACACCAAAAATAAAATGGTGGATATCTCAAGTTAAAGAGGCCAGAGCCACTATGATTTAAACCCGGAACTTCGTTATACTTTTTTACATTGATGTCAAATGTTGTTAAGATTCTCATATCAGTAGTTTTTGAGATTTTACAGTGGGTGCACTTACCCCGTAGGCGCACTTGCCCTGACTCACCTAAAAGCTATTTGACATTTATGTATATTCCTTAGAGAACTACCCATTCTCAGGGAAAAAACTATGCTTACGAGTAGCTATAAACCAACACCATAGACAACGACACCTATTCTCGTGTAGCAAATATTAGATTTAGAGCTGCCATAACCTAAAACTTTTCATTGCAAAATAGGCTTTAACGCAGATGGATAAAAGTTGAATGAGCTTGTATTATTTTAGGTTTTTTAACTCTAAATTTAAGGTTTGCTGCACGAGAATAGGTCACATCTTATAATATTATTAATATCACATCTTATAAACACCCTCACAATCGCAATCTCAAGTTATGTGCTCTCATCCATCTACTGAGGAGTTCTATGGTGACGAGACCACGATCGAAGGTCAGGTGGCCTGAGGTGGCTATAATGACAGTTTCCAAGTAACAACCTGCAATCAGCCTACACCTACCTACACGAAACGCAGCATTATTATTTTATTTTATTTGTGGAAGTGTAGCCAATTTCTCTCTTTTTTCTTTACAATTGAATGCTTTTCAAAATACAGAAAAAGTACGTGGTTTAAATACCTCCGTCAACAGTACCTAGATATTTCTTAAAACCACAATGAAACCACTATCAAGATTTCTATTATGGAGCAAGAGTTTTCCCAAATAGAGGAACCATGTGGTCCTCGATATCGGAATTAAGTGAAAACTTCACATTAAGTAACTGTAAGTCTTTAAATTTATTACATTTAAACATAAGATCTATGCACAAAAACTTTAACGAGTTAACCGCTTTATTAAAGTTACACAAGTTGTCGATTGACTTGCTAGCCTTGTCTGAGACACACATACCTGGCCATATGGTCCCATTATACAGTATAAATGGTAATACCGCAACCTATCTAACCAGAATAGGTAAAAGAGGCGGAGGGGTTATACTATATTCTCGAAATGAATTAAATGTTACTCAAGTTAGTTGTAAGATGTCTACACGTGAAACCTTTTAATAGGATTAATAAGGAAATGTAATATCGTATCTAAATAGTGCGTATTATTTACATTACAGGAGTCTTTGTTTGACAAACTTTAGTCCCTATATGTGGTCCCTATACTCCATATTTATCAGGAAGCGGAAGTCGCATGACATGATTGTAGAATGCGAATAGTACATCGGATTTAAGTCTGGTGAGTATGGAGGCCACTGTTGTGAAGAAATAAACCGTGGAACGTGATTTGATAAAAAATGTTGAGTCTGCCAAGCTTTAAGGGACGGTGCTGACTCCTGTTAGAAAGTCCAACGATTTGTACCGAATACTAATCGTCGTGCGCTTGGCACATTCTTTCAACGTTATTTGCTTCAGATATATGTTAAAGACGGTAATAAATGCAGATTTCAAATTTAGTCAGATTATTGTACCTATTCTAAAGTAAAACAATAAAAATTTGGATTTGTTACTCAAAGAGAATTGAATTGAATTGCTATCATTTTATCGGTTTGTTTATTGTCATGTTGATGTTGCTTTGAGATCTATATTGTTGTTACTTACCGAACCCGTATTGTGTGATCGTACGGAACCCTTTGTGCTCGAGTCCGACTAGTACTTGATCCGTGTCTAATAAAGAAAACAATTCGAATCCAAAATGTACTATCTTAAAAAATACGAAAACTTAAACTTCTTACACAAGTAGATATATTAACTCCAGTCTTCTTAATAAAATCTAGAACAATAAAACTTAATCTGATTTTAATAATCTGAAACATTTATTTAATTCGCTTTGGAAATGATAAAGTTAAGGAAGCTCAAACTTTCTGAAGAGAAAAGTAGCCCTCTGTAGATCCAACTATATCGTATAAAAATTTGCAAGTTTTATTTGCTTGAAATTTTGTAATCCAGTGGATTGAGGTCAGGGCTAGTAGAGGGCCAATCTTGATGTCGAACCACTCCTGAATTGTTTTGGCCTTATGAGCAGGTGCGGAGTCCTGTTGAAACACAAATGGCCGTCCCCCAAAGAGTGTCTGGAGCAGATCTTTTACTATGCGATCTAAAACCGTGTCTTGGTACACTTTTGCACTGGTTTTGACACCTTTTTCACAAAAATGCACTTCAGTAGGGCCATAGTAGGACACTCCCAACCAAATCATGACTGATGATGGATGATGGCCGTGCTGCACTCTAGGAATGGCATTTCCAGCGGCCGCAGAGCTGGTAGCGTACACCCTGTCATTTTGTTTGTTGTACTTCTCTTCGATATTAAAAATTTTCTCGTCTGTAAACAGGATATCGCGGTGTCTGTTTCTTGCGTACCGCTTTAGCAAAACTTTGCATTTTTTGGCTCTCATAGCTATCAGACGCGCGTTCAGAAGATGTCCACTCTTTTTTCGGTAAGCTCGTAGTCCCAGGTCTTCATTGAGTACTTTTTTACGGTACTTCTGGTTAATCCCATCTCCAAAGCCATCAGTTTCTGCTTGCGGACGGGATTTCTTGCAATACGCGCCTTGATTGCTTTGATGACCCCTGGAGTCCTAACGGAACGAGGTCTGCCAGTTCTTTTCTCGTCATCGACACTAGAGGTTTCATTGTACCTCTTCATGGTACGGTACACGAACCTCTTCGTGATTTTTAATTTTTGAAGCAAGTTGAATATCGTCTTCGGTGGATGGCCGCAACGATGCAATGCAATTACTGCTACTCGGTCCTCTTTGCGAGTCCACTCCATCGTAAAAAATTAACGAATGTAATTGTGATTTGGCAGATTATTAATCAAAAAATATGTGAAAATCGAACACCATTTCATTTTCTTTTCTAGGTGTTCTATTTTTAAAATAAATGGCCAGTGACAGTATTTAAGAACCGACTAGGTATATATGTATTGTTACATCAATTGCTAGTCCAGTTTGTAAAATACAGTTGTGATTACATTTCTTACAGTTTTATAAAACAAATTCAGAAAAATCACGTGTTTTCATGAGATTTGTATGTTTTGTAGAATTCGTCATGGATAGAAGAGAAGAGCGTATTTTTAAATAGTTGGCAGAAGCTTCTGATAAAGAGCCCGCAACGAAATCGTTGCGATTGTATTGCCTTTGCAAGTTTCATCGAGAATGCACTTAATAGCAAAATTAAATAGCATTACATTTTTTCACGCCCACAAACTGACTTATTGCGCTCATGACGAACATCCTTAATTTTCAGCGAGGGTCAAAATTTTGACTTGTTCCTTATATTAAAGACCGATTGTACATAATTATATTAATTATCATACACATAATAATAAATTCATTACACATGTTATAATAATTATATATAATATATTAATTGATAATTGCTAGTATTAATTAAAATATATAGTATATTAATTTGTTTGTCGATAATTAACGAATAAATGTTATTATATTAACTGGGCCCCGATGAGTCCAGACTCTACATGCAATTATTTATGACATATTTATATTATGACTTTCAGTTACATAAAATCGGTTTCATAAATCAGAGATAAAACATGTATGTTGTCGTATATATTTATACACAAACTCTTCCAATAGTGTTCCCGTTAATTTAACTGTATTCGGACACAGGCCTTTCTTTTTAAAATGTATTTTTTTCTGCAAGTTTCTGATGCATAAAGAAAGATTAAAGCATTTAAATATGGCGACGAAGGCAGATGGAGGTAATTACTTGGACAGAGAAAAAAACGAAAAATTACATGCTGACACAAGTAAGAAATAAACATAATACATGTTATTGAAAACAAGGGAAAAAATACATATTGGGACCTCCATAAAGCATGATCCACAAAATAAGTCATAATTGAGGTGAAAATAGGAAGAGGTAGACATGAATCAGAAATTTTGCTCGATTGCTATATCTTAGTTCCTTTTTTTTGTTCAACGATAAGTTACTACTGTGATAGGTAGTATAAATGACATGTTATATATTGCAGGAAATCAAAATCTTATCCCACTGCTTCAGAATAAACATAATTATTAATTATTTCGTTCTGTTGTAAATATTATTTTACCAAACTTTTGATCTGATTATCCCAACTCCTGGTGTTCTGTACTTTCTACCTCTGCAATAAATAAACCTTTTATTTAGTTTGCAAAAGTACTTTTATCTAACCTCATATCGAATAATTTGTATGAGACACTTTTGTTAATTACAAATTACAATGCTATCATTAACCATTATTAAACTATTTCAATAGAATAAAAACGTCGCTAATTTAATAATATAGGTGTATTTCGTAATAAATTTAATTAAAGTTACAACATTGCTATGCCCTTACAAGGCGCTATAATGTATTTTATCTAACCTCACTACGAACTCAAAACTACTGGCATAATGAAAAATATTTTTCATACACGTCTCTAAAAAATTAAAAAATTAAATTAAAGAATAGATCTCCGAACAACATAATGCTATAAAAAAACTTTTTCTGAGATTACAGTATAGTCTGTCAAAAAAGTGTTGGAATGAATATTGAGATTCACTACGATGCATGTTATTCATTGTTCAACTATTTAAGCGATAAATTAGATGTCAACAGATATCTTCTGAAAGAAGATTTAGTGACTAGAATAGAAAAAGGAATGCTGCGGTGGTTTGGGCATACGTGGGACGCACTATAAGTTTCCGGAATGAATATGAAAAAATACTATTAAAGGTACAAAATTAATTTATTGTTTTTCAAAATAATCTCCCTTGGCGTCTATGCACTTTTTCATTCGATCAAACCAGTTTTGAAAACTTTTGTGCCACTCCCCTGTGGTGACCTCTGAAACGTGTTTTTCATACTCCTCGACAGCCTCTTCTGGCGATGAAAATCGTTGACCGCGTAATTGGTTCTTAATTTTTGGGAACAGAAAAAAGTCACAAGGTGCCAGGTCGGGACTGTATGCAGGATGACTCATGAGTTCTACATTTTTCGTCTTCAAAAAGTCTTTTGTCTGTCTGGCCGTGTGAGAACTAGCATTGTCGTGGTGCAGGATGATACGGCGTTTACGGTTATTTTTACGGAGTTCGTCAATAACTTCCGGCAAACAAATGGTCGTGTACCAGTCACTATTCACGGTACGACGATTCTCTAAAGCAACAGTAGCCACGTGTCCAATTTTATTAAAAAAAGAAGCAATCATCCGCTTAGATGCACTTTTCACGCGCGCCACTTTGGTTGGTTTCGGCTCATCTTGAAAGACCCATACGCTCGATTGCTGCTTTGTTTTGGGATCGTAGCAATAAATCCATGTTTCGTCACCTGTTACTATGTCCCACACCAAATTTGACGCACCTTCGTTGAATCTGCTAAGCATGGCACTGCACCAAGTGACGCGGTCCGTTTTTTGAGCCTCGGTCAAGTTGTGTGGGATCCACCGCGAGCACAGCTTTCTCACACCCAAATGTTTGTGTAAGATTGATTGTATTTGACTCATGCCTATTTCTAAGGATGCGCGAATTTCATGGTAGGTCACATGCCTGTCTGTTTCAATCATACGGCGCACAGCATCGATGTTTTTGTTGGTCACAGCGGTGGACGGCCGACCATCGCGAGATTTGTCACTGAGATTGATACGACCACGCTTGAATTCTGCAAACCAGCTATAAACAGTCGTCTTGCATGGTGCTTCATTGCCAAAAGCTGTTTCAAGCCGAGCGATGCTCTGTTGATCTGTCAAATTACACTTAAAATCGTAGAAAATCATACTACGAAAATTTTCCCGAGTTAAATCCATGTTGATGCAGACACACAATTTTTTAAATGGCGCCACAAGGTAAAAACAAAAGACAGTCAGATGAAACAAACTGCATTCTACAGCCAAGGAGTTCTATTTTCAAATGTTGCAATAAATTTTTAAATATTGTTTACGTAAGTGGCCAGTTCCGGAAACTTTTAGTGTTACCTATGTATAAAGAGGATGCGCAAGTGGAAGGACGTATGCCGACCAAATAGGCGGAACCTATCCTCTTAAGGTAGATTTCTACCATTTTGGTAGATTTTTTGTATATTTTAATGGCGGTTGCTGGCTCAATGAACAGGTGTTGCACTTTACCGGTTTATTTTAGTTTATGTATTCTAATTATATTTAAACTCTCGCGATTCGTACACATTATAATTTATAATATTTAAAGGGGTCGAAGCGACCCAATTTTTATGTTTTGTGTCCTTTTCACAAAAAAGCTAAAAATTGGACCGCGATCATTCGCGGTAGAACCCTTTAAATATTTTAATGAGAAAAGTTGTAGGGTACCTAGTAAAAAAATCTTGAATTTAAACCTTGATTATAATAATCAAAGATTTTAAATATTTACACCCAAATGAGTCTGTGACTCTAGGTACTGTCTACTGTCTACTTTCAGTTTAATTGCCGGACACAGAACTACTTATATATAAGGTGACCTTTATTTATCCAGCCAAACTCGTATTGGAGGCTTGGTAAATGATCAGTAACACGGATTGATAACACTTTTTGCTAATTTCGCAAAATTAAATCATGACGTCCCATAGTAATAGACTCGGGGCTGGGCTTGTGTTTGTACGGAATGCGAAAAAAAAATTTACTAATTTCACAAAAAGGATCATCGAACCTTAATACTGAGCACTTACCGAGCCTTCAGTAAGAATTTGACTGCATAAATTAAAGTCACCTTATACACATTAAAATGATATATCACATTTATTAATTATTTCATATGAAAATCGAAAGTGGGTAGCATCATTAGCTCACGGCTACAGTAGACTGTAAAGCCGCGGCCACTCTGGAAGAGATGAACGCGGCGCGGCGGTTTATGAACACGAGCTAAAAGCTTCAGCTACTGTTGAAAGTCTCATTAAATCGCTTAAGGCATATGATCGATTACCAGTTTACGACTGACACTGGAAGTAGTAGTACCAACCCTACCAGGTGTTTAAATCTAGCCGATCTAGAGGCTAGGACAAATGCGATTGTGATCGAAAGTGAGTAGCATCATTAGCTCACGGCTACAGTAGACTGTAAAGCCGCGGCCACTCTGGAAGAGATGAACGCGGCGCGGCAACTCCCAATATTGTTTGATTCAGGGTCAAGCTTTAATATTTTTGAAAGCAGAACTTTTTTTTGTATTTTTACAACTAGCCTTTTAGATATTTTAATTACGGATAGGGCTCACTTATTTAACACTATGCAGTACAATAAGACACAGGATGAACTTTCAATGAGATAATGATACATCATCAATAGGACTCTCAGGACATCAGTGTGTTCTCTCCGTAATTACAACATTTGAATTGTTAACTCATTATAATTTTAATTAAAATAGGCCAATAACCCTGACTTCTGATCACTTACCTAGTTTCCAATATAAATGGACTATATAAATAACTTTTTCTTCACTTATGCTAGAAAATAAATGTATTAAAAAGTGTTATAAGAACTTATGTACGTACAGTAAGAAGTCTCTATATGATCCCAATGGTTGGGTTACTCCAGTTGTTTTCCGCGCTAAGACCCTCCTGCAGAAGCTGTGGCTTCTGAAAATAGGATGGGATGAGCCTGTTCCCGAACAAGTCCACACAGAGTGGCAACACATCTCAGAGGATCTAAAGTCAACGAGGAATGTCGAATGTTATAGTCATAAAAAGTAAATAGTGGGAAAAGAAGCAACAGAGGAGCAAAATTATTCTAAGTTACCTAAATAAATTCATTTTGAAAACGCGTACTCACCTGCACAAAAAGAGCCGAAGCAAAGAGCGAGAAGAGGATTTTGTAACAACTATAAAATTATAAGAGATTTCGCTACGAAAGCAAGAGTAACAACCCTGCAACAGTAGGCGCGGGAGTTATCCTAATATTCTGTTTTTACTATGATAAGATTATAAATACCCAGCAGTGGGCGGAAATAACCAAATTTAACTACTACCTATATCTGGGTCGAATCATAAAAAGCATAAAACTCGAGGATAAAAAATTACATTTTGTCATTTTACCATCGTGAATTTCTCAACCGCTACATTATTCCTGTAATCTTTATATAATCCCAAATCACCATGATTTTTTATTTTTTTTCGATATAACTGGTTTCGGAGATAAGGGAGGGACATGCATTTTTTGTGGTTTTTCAAAGATTTCTCGCTTGGGAACGACTTCTCCACCAATTAAAATTATGGCGCGAAATTTAAGGCCCATTTAATGTCATAAATTAACACATGATTTAAATACTTACTTACCTTCTACTTACGTATGTTGTCAATTTATCCATGTATGAAGGGCCGATGGTATGAAAGTTACGACCAAATAGCAATAAATAGCTGAAGTAATTACTATCGTAATAAAAACAGGAACGTATAAACGAAGATCATAATCGTCCGAGTACTTGCAATTATCATTACGTTTTATTACTTTTGATGAAACAAGTAACTTTTCCATATGGCGTGTGCCGTCTATGTGTTGATCTAACTGGTATTCATAATTGGTATATATATCACAGGTTCTGCAATGAAATTTTTTGTATTTTCTGTACACTTTTTCTGATTTACGTTTCTGTATCATATTGGCCAAGGCACGTGCGCAAAAATTGCAAAGACAGATTGCGGGTGATATTAAAAGGGATTTTGTTTGGATGTGTGTTGATTTTTTTGATTGAAAACTTATAGTGAGCATTCTTTATATCTTAAAGTTCCAATTTAATGTGGTTTAGCCACTCTAATTCTTATAGAATGGCATATTTTAATATTTAAACACTTTTCGTAATAAGAATAAAAAGATATCTCCATAGATTTTTTATTTTTTTACCTTAACAGAAATGAAAACTTGTGGATTGAGGGCCAGGTCGGCTATTCCGGCATTATTGCGCATTGGCAATATGAATAGATCTTTATTATACTGTGTTTATCACGCACTTGTTGAATCAGTGATCAACTACGGGTTGGCTAGTTATGGTCGAACATTTCCCACTTATTTAAATGAAATAAAAAGACTTCAGTTAAGGTTCCTTAAATGTATAGTGAGTAAAAATATTAAAAGTAAATGTACAGGTGAATATGAAAACCTCTTCAAAATTTGTAGAATAATGCCGATAGATAAGAGAGTAAAATATGAGATAGCCATAGAAATGTTTGGAAAACCAAATTTCTTAAAAATATTGAATTGTAGCTATCCTACCCGTGGTACCAAAAGAAACGAAACCAAATACCTAATACCTAAACACTGTAACTACGATGTCATCGGCAAAGCGAAGACGTGAAATGTACTCTCCGTTTACGTTTATGCCTCGTACATTCCAGTCTAGTGTTTTAAAGACGTCCTCCAGTGCGGCGGTAAACTGTTTTGGGGAAATAACGTCTCACGCCGCGCTGAAGATGTATTGGTCTTGTTTGTACACCCTGTACTTGGACGGACATTGTAGCGGAGTCATACAGACATTTCAACATCTCCACGTGACGCCAGTCAACTTGGCATCGCTGTAAGGACTGCAGAACAGACCAAGTTTCGATGGAGTCGAAGGCTTTCTCGTAGTCCACAAACGCTAGACATAAAGGCTGATTATACTCCTGGGTTTTCTGTATAACCTGCCTTAGCGTGTGAATGTGGTCCACGGTGCTGTAGCCTTTTCGAAACCCAGCCTGCTCTGGAGGTTGGAAGTCGTCGAATCGTTGAGCGAGACGATTCGTGATAACTCTTGAGAAAAGCTTGTAGGTGTGGCTCAGGAGTGCGTTTGGTCTATAGTTCTTTAGTAGGATTTTGTCCTCTTTTTTGAAGAACAAAATGACAAGGCTCCTTCTCCACTCCTTTGGCGTAGTACCTGTACAAATAACGGCATTAAAGAGGTCCTGTAGCTGTACGAGTATAGGGTAACCTCCAGCTTTCAGGAGTTCAGTTGTGAAGCCTCGTCCGACGTTATGTAGATCAAATTAAATAATTTTATTGTCAGGCATCTGTGGCCCATAGTTAAAAAAGGGACAAGCATTGCAACAGTTTATGAGCGGTGACCTTGACTGCACTAGTCATTGTTTCTCTATCGGAATTAGTAATTTTGTGCGCGTGTGAACACATGCGATGCGCTAGTCCCCAACAAATAGGAAAACATTTGCTTTTTAGACATACACTCTATTCATATTCAATAAATTACATAAATTTTTTATAAATAAAATTATTTTAAACAAACAAATATTTATACTCATAAACCAGTTAATTTACTGTAATTATAGAGTTATTTTAGGCTATAGGGATACTTTTTAACCAAGTATCGCAAGTAATTTAGTAAACATTATAAAAACAGTAAGAAAAATTTTTCTTCGATATATTTCGGCCATTGGTATTCCGGTATGGAGCCGCCAATGAATCGAATAAAAGGTAAAATATTTTGACAATGATATAAATTTATAAAAAATAAAAGAGACGTGGAGTCGTACAAATTGAAGTGTGGAGTCAGACAGGGTGGATTATCTTCGCCTAAGCTTTTCAATTTGTACGTCGATGACTTGATAGCACAGCTCTGTAAAGCCAACGTAGGATGCTCTATTGACGGACATATCATTAACAATATAAGTTATGCCGACGATATGGTCCTGTTGGCACCATCAATTGTAGCACTGAAAAAGCTTATAGGCATCTGTGAATCTTATGTGAGTGCCCATGGGCTCAGGTATAATGCTAAGAAAAGCGAGCTGCTTGTATTCAAGGCAGGAAAGAAAACACACACCTCCTTGCCAACCATCACACTTAATGATTCTCCTCTTCATAGGGTAACGCAGTTTAAATACCTGGGTCACTGGGTCACCGAAGATCTCAGCGACGACGTTGATATAGAACGAGAGCGCAGAGCATTGGCGGTCCGCTGCAATATGCTGGCCCGCAGGTTTGCAAGATGCACGAAACCAGTCAAAATAACGCTGTTTAAAGCATACTGTCAGTCACTTCACACGGGTGGCCTGTGGGTCAGCTACACGCAGAGGGCCTTCAATGCTCTCCGTGTGCAATATAATAATGCATTCAGGGTGATGTTGAGACTGCCCAGATTTTGTAGCGCGTCAGGCATGTTTGCGGAGGCTCGAAATGATGACTTTCATGCTCTGGTGACGGGCAGCGGCGTCACTGGTGCAAGGGTTTCGGCGCCGCGCTCACTAACCCGCCTGCCCAGCGTGTGTGAGTATGGGCTTTTCTTCCAGGAGGACCGCCAAGAGTGGCGAATTCCTGGAAAGGCCTATGTCCAGCAGTGGACGGAACAGGCTGATGGATGGATGGATGGATGGACTTGCCTATACACACTCTCCCGGCATGGCTTGTCATAGCGACCCCGTGCGCGACTGACTTCAAGCTGCCGACTATAGGCCTCTCAAGAGAGGCTCCTCTTGTGCATCCCAAAGATTTGGTAGCGAGAGCCCTACTCTATTTGTTTGTCTAAAGTTTCCAGCTGTGCCACACACGGAGGTGCATTCGCGCAAATTGTTATAAATTTCTACTAATCTCATACTAAATGTATGGAAGTGTTTAATGTATAAATCAATGGTTAAATGTCAAAATTTTGGATATTTCTCGTTTGATTTTCAAAAAGTTATTGATGTAATTTTACTGATTAGGTAACGTAGTTTCGATATCAGTTTTTTTTATATCTGTAATAGTTACGGAATAATCGGCTGGTCACACTTAACGATTACACTCTGTATACCGCTAAAAACTCTTGTCATGATATTCAAAATGCGAAAGTCGGCTATTTTCTGAAACCTTTATATAATTCGACTGTAACCGATGAATGAATGAATGAATATATTTATTTATTTCAAGAATAACTTAAATCTAAATACATCCCACAAAACCAAGTAGGAATTTGGTTTGTCTGTGGGGAGGGAGTCGCACTTCTTTTTCTATAATTAGTCACTTACTAAGTTATAAGTAGGTAGGTACATTAACAATAAATAATAACATTGTTATTTTAATCTATGTTTACATGTTTTGTAGAAGGTAAGTTTTATATAATTTTGCAAATTTATTTTTATTTTGTTCAGATCTTATACGAACAGGCATTTCATTATATAACATTGGAATTTTGCGTTTAAGCAATCTGCCGCCAAAGTAGTTATTCACTTTTACTGTTTCATATTTACCCTGAGCAGTTGCTCTCGTGTTGAGCCCATGCTGTTTAGGTATCTTATGATCTGGGGTGCCATGGCCATTTACTGCAATTATGTATTTATATTTTAATGAAGCCGGTAGTATTTTACATAATGAGTACAATATTTTAATATTATTTTTGTGTTTTTTCCTAACATTTTTACTGACTAGGAATTTTAAGAATTTTATTTGTATATTTTCAATCTTATCCATGTATGTTTTAAATATAGATCCATAGCAGTCCACACCATAAGATATAATTGAGTCAACCAACGACATATATATAGTTTTTAGCACAGAAATTGGTACTTTGTAACTAAGATGTTTGAATTTAAATAACAATATGCGTAGCTTATTTAATATCCTTTCTATGTGTTTAGTCCAGCCCATATTTTCATCGATGCACATTCCTAGGTATGTAACACATGGAACTTGCTTTATTGTTTTACATTTACAATTAGATAAGTTATTATGGAAACAGTTAAAGTCGTGGGCAACCAGTTGACATGAAGAATCCGGGGTACAAGAGTACGGAGACCGGATAACAAGGAGGTTAGTTTTTTCGGCATTGAGTACGATTCCGTTATCGTGCGACCATCGCACTACGTTGTCGATATCCTCCTGCACGAGACGCGACACCTCGCCCATGTCGCGGCCGGCCCGCAGCGTGCACAGGTCGTCCGCGAACATGTACGCTGAGCAATGGCGGACCACGTTGCACATGCTGTTCACGTGCATCAGGTAACACAGCGGGCCACAGCCGGAGCCCTGCGCCACCCCGCGCCGCGCCGCCCACTGCTGCGGTCCGCTGTGCTCCTCGCCCACTCTCACCCGGTACGAGCGGTCCGTCAAGTACTGGCGGTACCAGCTATTAAGCGGTCCGCTGATCCCGCACTCCGCCATCGCCCCAAGCAGCGTCTCGTGCCGTAGGGTATCGAAGGCCTTTTTAAAGTCGAAAAATACAGCAACAACAAATTTTTTATCGTTGAGATAACTATTAACTTCGTCGGTAAATTTTACAAGTAATGTTGATGTACTTTTATCCTTCTGAAAACCGTGCTGGCAATCGTTTATAACTGCATGTTCATTAAGGAATCTATTTTGTTGATTAACTATACATTTTTCTATGATTTTTTCTATACTGGATAAGATAGCTATAGGTCTGTAGTTAGCATAATTTTTATGATCACCTTTTTTATAAATAGGTCGCACTATGGCTTCTTTTAGTTTTTGAGGAAACTTCGTATTTTTTATACATAAATTAATTAAGTGAGCTATGACCGGGCTTATTTGTTCACTTATATATCTTAGGTCCCTCATACGTATACCATCTGACCCTGGCGATTTCTTATCACTCATTTTCTTTATGACTTTTTGGACCTCCTTGCTATTCACCGTTCTCCATCTCATCGACATACAAGCCTCATTTCGATAGTCAGCACGGTTTAAGAAAGTTTCGTTACAATAATGAATTATATTATCGATATCATTTTTAAATGTAGTTGCAAAGTTATTACATATTTCTTGCTTTGTATTTCCTGACAAGTGTTTCAATATTACCTCATCTGTTGACTTTTTTCTATTACCAAGTATTCTATTTATATTATCCCATATTTTCTTTACGTTACCATTACATTCGATTATTTTTTGTTTCTCATGTTCATTTCTTATTTTAGAGAATAGCTTTGTACACTTATTTCTGTATTTTGTATAATTTAATCTTTTTAACATGTTTGTTTTATCTTGGAGCCATATCATAAACAGTGTATCCCTCTCCAATACCATTTTTTTCATTTTGTTGTTTATATGTTACTTGATATGAAGCTGGAGCACGAGGTTTGAAGCTGACGTTTTGTTCAATATCTGTACGTGGTTCGTCGTTGTTGTATGCTAGGTTTCATAATGCTTAGCTACTATCTCACTAAAATACATAGATTGACATATCAAAGATAAACAAACATTTCTCAAGGGCACTATTCTTGTTTGACCTTTATGTGTCTTTCTACTAGTGTAAATTAAAATATATATATATATATATATATTATTGGCTATATAAAGCTTTTTATTTCTTCATTTTCTTCATCGTCGGTGAAAAGCGAGTGTACCAAGTGTGGATTATGACTTGCATTTCACAGTTCACACTAGAGCAAGAACACCTCTGACACCCCCTCGGGATTCATGTCGTGACGATATGTTTTTTTGTTATGTTTTTATATAGAACTGTCATGGTATACCGTAATAAAGAACCGATTTCTATTGAGTACATTTTTTCTATTTCTATGAAAAAACGTTTGTTCAGTTAGGTTAGGCCGGCTATATTTTAAATTTGTAGGAAAAAGCACTTTTACTTCAAATAGATTCATATTCATCTTCTTTATTGCACATTATATATGTAGGTACTTAGTACACAGCTTTTTATTTCTTCATTTTGAGACAATAATAACAAGATATTGTTTTTTCGAAATATATTTCGGCCCACTTTGCGGCATCAGTCGAATAAATGACAAATCTAAAAAATGACATAAAAATATATACAATCTTATAACTAATTAACCTACTTTCTTACATAAACAAAACAAAAAATAATTAAATAAGAAATGAAAACATAAACAATTTTGGTTGAAGGGCCATCTTGCTATTTCCGTCCGTAACATCCCAACCCTGGCCCGCATTCTCAAAGCCACTGCCTCCATACGACTGGCCAGCGTTCACACCTCCATAGCCAACACTGCTCCCAGGACGTCCATAACCAAGGCCATAAGGCTTGCCGTGTACAGCTAGCACGCTAGCTAGGACAAAGATGATCTGGAAAGATACATAACTTTTGAATAAGCGGTACAATGCTTGAGCACAACAAGTAATATGTTGTTTATAATCCGAGAAGATTAAGAAAACATGGGAAGGGAGCAGAATTCTATTCCACTTACCAAGAACTTCATGATGACTGAGGGGTCTCTCTATCTCCAGTGACACAACTAAACTACGCTTCAACAAAGCAGGACTAACCTTTTATAATTCCTTAATTACTTTATAGATGATGAGTTTCTGATATTCACAGTTATGCTATCAGTAATCAACTAATGAAAACTCAGGTTTTACCAGAGAGTCCAAGATAACACTTACTGTCAGAAACATAGTAGTTAATGACTTAGAAGTCTATCCGTTGATTCGCTAGATACAGAGTATGTAGTTGCCATTTTGTTCGATAACTTTCTGCCATCTTGTAGGTAGGGACATGATCCCATTGCTATATAAATTCTGGGGCTTCTGATCAAAAACTGCGACAAGTGGTTTTGGCAGTCGTCTCGTGATGTTAACCTGACACTGCCTTAAGAATTCTGAAGAGACCGAAACAAGTGGAAATCTGAAGGTGCGAGGTTAGGACTATACGGCGGATGCATTAATACGTCCCAGCCAAACTCTCTTAATTTTTGCTGAGTGGCTAAAGATGTGTGAGGTCTAGCGTTATCATGATGATAAACCAGACCCCATCTGTTGACTAATTCCGGCCGCTTTCTCTCTACTTCTTGCTTTTCGTTTGACGACCGTATGAATTTTCATACTGTGCCAGAATAAAGGAAAAGGTGCGTTTACAAAGAATGTGAAACAAACAAAAGACGGTGTTTGGTGCTGTGATTGTCAGTGAATTTTATTGCAATATTCATGTTGATAAAAAAATTTCGAGCAATAGTGTTTCTACTCCAGAGTTTATCAAAACAGACGCTTTAGAGATTATTAATAATGTAGAACTGTGAGAAAGCATATACTTTGCTACATGAATATTCACAGCAGTATCATAGAACCAGCGTGTGTCCCCACCCCAAAGAATTCAAAATAATGTTCTAGTTCCGACAGAAAACGGAAACCTTTAAAGTAGTCGGAAATCCCGACGGTTACAAGATAGTCGATATTTCTGGTTAAAAAGATAAAACAAGGGTTTTTAAGAGACTGACTTGTAAACCTACCATGAGATTAGTCATTAATAGTCGCCAGCGACTCGGTTTACGAGAGGAACCAATTTGTATACATCAAAAGACTTCTGGTTCAATTTACATTGGAAAAATATATGGTTAAGGTCACCATCTCCTTGTCCACATTCGCAAAGCGAGTTGTCACGGATTCTGATTTTATGCAAAAATACTGGAGTACAACAAAAACCTAAGCGCAGCCTAATAATGGGAAGGTTGAACTATATAACGGATGTAAATAGACTGCAATTTTTTAATAAAATCGTGCATTCTAATGAGCACACTGAACATTAAAAAAAAAACAAAGCCGCGCTCTTAAAGAAAATGTTCCCCTTTCCATACTATTCTTAAATATCTTCTGTAAATTTTGCTTGGGCAAGTCTGAATTTTTTTGTCATTTGCATCTCTTTGTTTTTATAAGAATGTTGATCAGATCAGTAGATTATATGATTTAATTTGAAGATACTAGTCCATTAAATATTGGCTAAAAGTGAAGGTGCTGGGTTCGACTGTGGAGGTACCACCATCTTACTCGCAAACCCCCCGAAGGTTCTCTGGGGAGAGTAACTCTCTAACAGGCACCATCAGGTGGTCCACCATACCTGAGACCGACTGATGGCGGTATATCCATTCCCAATTGCCGGGCGTTATATAAAACAGATTGGGGAGTGGGGTCACTGGCCTAACAACCCGCCTGCGTGACGTGTGTGAGTATGGGCATTTCTTCCAGGGGAACCGGTAATTGTCGTGAATCCCTCATCTCTCACATAGAGTTATCAATTTACAGATATGACCTTTAATTATATTACTCGTTGTCTTATTGAATACAATACAAGAACGATATGAGCAACAAAACCTCCTTTCTAGCTCAAAACTAACACAACCTTCATATTGAAATAAGAAAAATAATTGACTATTTTGACAGTATGACTTCTTAGTGTCTATAAAAAATAATTATTAATCCGACGTAATATCGTACTGTTACTTACATCAAACAGTAAAATATTGAAATAAATATGTATTTTTTATATATTGTATACAAGTACAGCTTCAGTAAATAATGAATGTTCAAATTCATGTCAAGCTTTTACCATAACCTACCGGCTCACTTCTGCGCTCAATTTGATGTGCAATAAAATATTCCCCTTTCGGAATTAACTAAAAATTATGTAAATATTGGTGTTTCAGGAACCTGAATTATATTTAATTTGTATGATGGCGTTATCATCACGTGACAGAACGAGAGGTTTTTTTGGAAGAGAGGAAATTGTCCATCACTTTGTCAGTCAGAATGTAAACCGTTTTATGTGTATTCACGCAGCCGCGAACATCAAACGTGGTTTAACGACCGTCTCGAAATAAGTGAACGTACTTGTGGCTGAACTGTTCTCGTACTAGATTTAGCAAAAGATCAGTAACGAACAAGATGGGTGGCAGCTAGGGGCTGAAGCCGCCTCCAAACCAACCCCTTCTTCTCTTAATAAACAGACAGGTGCGAGTCGGACTCGCCCACCAAGGGCTCCGTTAAAGACTATATTTTTTATGATTTAATTACAAATGTATAGTTTTCAGATTTTTCCCTATACTTGTAGTATTAGACGGTATTACTTGCCAAATTTCATAGTTCTAGGTCAACGGGAAATACCCTATGAATTTTGATTCTCTTGAGTGTCGAAATGTACGTTTTTTGCGGCATAAACGGCCGTATCTTTTTTTCACGTTTACTTAGAAGTTTGATATTTTCACAGCTTCAAGGGACTGCAGACCTGAGTATATAATTTTAATTTCAACTCGATACCCTTTGTCTTGACAGACGGACGGACAACAAAGTGATCCTAAATAAGGGCTCCGTTTTTTTCTATTGAGGTACGGAGCCCTAAAAATGGACGCGTGCAAGTCTACAATTACCTACAAGCAGATCGATCAATTCACAAATGCGATCATACGAGTAGGCAAAATCATCTTTAAAGCAAACGGCGATTTACTACTTATTTTTGATATAGATTGATTCTACTCATGCAAAAGTTTTAATTTAGATTTATATAATTCCTTTGAAAATGCCGTAAAGCCGAAATCGGTTAGGAAATTAATATTTAATAAATTGTGGAATAGTACAAGTGATTTTTTGTTCAACATATTCTTTAGAAGCCCATAACTTGACCATAAACATCATGAAAAAAAAATATTTTGTGTTCACTTTCGTATCTACCAGGAGTAAAATTGGGTTCAATATGAACAAATTTCAGAACCTCACTTTTTTTTCCTGTCCGCTTGACGTGAAATGCCACATGTGTGGCATTTTATTGCCACACATGCGATGCCCTCCAACAGGTCAGCTAAATAAATTTTGTAAATCTTTTGTTTGTAAACTGTTTGTACCACTAATATAGGTCCATCCATCCATGCCCGTCACCAGTCTGTTTTATATAACGCCCGGCTATTGGGGATGGATATACCTATATATTTACTTTAGAAATAAATCCATCCATCCATCCATCAGCCTGTTTCGTCCACTGCTGGACATAGGCCTTTCCAGGATAGAAATAAATAATTGAATTAAAATAAAACAAATAAATAAGGGGGGCTCCCATACAACAAACGTGATTTTTTTGCCGTTTTTATAGATAATGGTACGGCACCCTTCGTGCGCGAGTCCGACTCGCACTTGGCCGGTTTTTTATTCTTACCTGTGCATGTGGTGTGTAATTGTCTAAAACTCTATTTTAAAATTTTTTTTCTCCAAAAATAAAGTCGATTGATTTTGTCACTTTTAGACCATTTTCGTTTCGGGGACTACCTCAAAAACAAAAGAAATAAACTGTCACAGTTAGAATATAATAAATAATAATTGAAGTTTATCAAATTATTTATTTTTATCAACAAATTGGCTCAAATTTTTGTTGTAAATACAAAAATATTCAGTTTGTTAATATTTAGTATTTGGCTGTTTGGCAATATCTGGCTGTTTGGCCTTTTGCGTCAGTGTCTCTATTTCCATCTGCGCAAAAATCAAAATCTCCGCTGCCATTTTTCAAAGAAAATTGTCAGTTCATGTGGTTTCGATTATGTGGAAAAAAAGACAGTAAAATTTTATTATTTTTCCTCGCAAGTGTGTTGAAAAACGTCGTACGAAACGTGTGAGCATTAGAACTCTCCCCCGAATAACTTCGGGAGGATTTGCGAGTAAAATGGTGGTACCTCCACAGTCGAGCCCGGCATCAGCTCTACCACTACAAATACTCAAATGTTTATTTTAATAAAGTTTTCCGGATCGTCCAAAATGTTTTTCCTATTATCTGTAATGTTTGAAAATTCTTGTGTGTTTAATTTGATTTTAAATAAAAAGCTTTGGATTTTTTAGTTCGTATGGAGTTTGACAGATTTTGAAGGAAATTAAGGCAATCGCGGTTGTGACACCATCTAAATAACTTTGAGTAGTGTTATCTGAAAGCGTAAGGAAATACGTCCTTAGTCGAAGAGTCGTGAAATTCCTATATTTAACTACTGTACTTATTATTTTCAGAACGCGTATCTTCATCATCAAATAGAAGAGTTGACGAGACATCGCGGTGGTTTCTTATCAGCTTGAGACGTCTTTTATATTATTAATATTATTATTATATTCAATGGTTATAAGTGTGACCTGATCAGTGAAATGCTAGATAACGAACTTTCACGTTATACCTACAACGTATATATTTTTTATGTGTTCTGTAAGGAATTCAGTCAATAATAATAGGAAATAAATAATTCAATATGCGATTTTATTTCAAACAGACTTTAAAAAACCGGCCTGATGCGTGTGAAAATTATAAATTAATTTGTCGATGAAACCGTAGGCTCGGTACCTACATATTCCATTTCTTAGGCCTGAGAAATAGGTAAGTTCGGAAATAATCATCGTAACGAAACCACATAGGTATTGCCCACAGAACTATAACGTCTTAACTAGGCTGCAAGTTTCTTTTACTGCTTCATCACCTTCTTCAAGAGTATTTTATAAAAACAAAATCAAATAGTGATCTTTAATTTTCACAATTATGGGACATATTTATTTTGAATAACATTATTGACTTATATAGTCTTTCATTTAATTTTTTCTTTTTTCATTTTAGTCTTTTGTTTTGAAAGATATTTGAAAATTTTTTTTCTGATGTTGCGGCCGCCTGTTATTCTTATAAAAATCGATTGCTGACATCAATAAGTACTAACAAAAAGTATTCTTCAACATGACCTCGTAACGATACTTAGATTACAGACTTCTACATTTCTCGGTATTCAGATCGCTTCTCCCAAAGAAATATAACGAAAAATAAAGAAGAGGCACATATAAAATAATAATATATTATACAATTATTTATAATTTCATAAACATTGATTTAAAAATACATTTACAAGTTTTGCTTTTCCCACTAGCCAAATGTTTGATTATGAAACATATTGTAGTTTTATTATATTTTAAACACTGTTACTAAAAAATGAAAAAAAATAACGAAATATTTCGACTCCTTCAGTGGAGTCGTCATCAGTCGAATAAAATTAAATAAAATAAAATACAGATGACAACTCCACTGAAGGAGTCGAAATATTTCGTTATGTTTTTCATTTTTTAGTAACTGTGTTTTAAATATAATAAAACTACAATAATTTAAGGCCAATACTGGTAAAATAAAAAAATATATTTTTATATTAATACACGTGATTTTCTCTACCACCTATCGTTGTATGTCGGGCACAAATTAATGGAACAACAGCTCCGAAGCACCCAAACTGACAAATTATTGTGCACAGGGATTGAACCCACGAACCTCTGGGTTCGCAAACGAATGCCCTACCACTAGGGCAGAGTCAGCCTTGCAAAAATTTGATACTGATCGCTTATCAAGCCTCCAGTGTTAATTTGGATGCATACATTATTATCACCTTATATATTTAATAATAATAAAACTGTTAGAGTTAATGATTAGCTAAAAGAAAATGTTCGTATGATTTAAAAACTTAAATCTTTGTTTGTTTAGAAATGGTGGAGACTGCGGCCGACACAATCTCAAAATAATATCCTAATCGTACTCAGACGACGGCAGAGCTTTTATACTTATAAAACGCGTCTTTGAACTAACAGAAGATAATTGTACAGCTTCTTAGCATGATACATTATATCCTTACCAGTACTTGGATCAAATTGCGATTATCATTAAATTTACTTACACAATGCAATTAATAAATAATGATATCTATTGATATTTCATCATCATCATGATGCCGGCCTTCGCGAACGAAGATGCCAGTAGGATTTTTATTTTATATTTCACACTCGGAAACACCACCAAAATCCCCCCAGGGATATAACAATAACTTATCCGATAACACGATTTGTTTAAATACAAATCCTAGTGCAGGCACTAAGGGACAAAACATTTTTTTTTTCGAATTTCATCTGGAGGGTCTTTAAACCTTGTTGCTGATGACTAACCGAGTCTCCAGTATGAATTTGGTCGGTTGATTTAATTTCACCTAGTAGTATAGAAGTTCTGTTTAAATGGGATAATTTATATTAGTTCATGAATTGTTACGCTTAAGAAAGGATTAGTTACATGATTCAAATAAAATTGAATGGTTTTACTTGATGAAGTCTGGATAGAATATTATTGTTGAATTTATTGAAGACAATATAATTTAGAAAGATTTTATCAGAACTAATTATAAATAATTTATTTTTGTGTTTTACAGGATAACATAAGAAATTCTATATGCAATACTCATATATTGGTTTACACGGACACACAGGTGATGGCTTATTTGCTCAAGTCAATATAATAGTAGCTTATTATGGAGATTGAGTAAATCATAGGGAAATGGAATATCTCTGAAAGCTGAACTCTTAATTGTGTTCGACGTTTACCAGTTCAACCACTCTTAGGAACGTACGTAACATTTTCTCCATTAAGTAGCATTAGCTTGGTCTCCTGGGGCTATTGGGTCTAGTTTTCTGGTACTCCACTCTACTTATGGCGTTGTTACCGGAAAATGGCTTTTTAATTTGGAAGTTCTTAGGAAAGTGTGAATTGCTAATAGCATGTTGTAATTATTTTATTTTTATTTGCTTTTATATAATTTCAACTCGAAACGTTTCATCTCTTGACTGTTGTTACGGAGTATATCATCTCACTAACTTCTCAGAAACATATTCCTCTTCGTAGTACTAATCGATTCATTTGAATAAGGTGATCATTCGAATGACTACCGATAGCTAGTAACTAATCTACTTAAAATATACGACTAACGCGAGTCGCCTTGAAAGAATCGACTCTTGCCCTCAGAACAATAATAACGCATGGAAATAAAGAGCCCAAGCGCCTGACGACATGCGTACCTATTATTATTTTTTTAGTGGTATACTAATCACATAATCGAATTGAAAGATTGGTTGTCGACTTGAAGTCGAATGGCTTAATCATTTGCAGTTGCGCATCTCTAGTAGCGGCAAACGGTCTAAAACAAACGTACTACCGGATTGTTATAGAACGCCATAAAGTGCGACAACGATCCAAATGAACGTGGATGACAGCTACGAATGGCGCTGGTACAACGCGGCGAACCGCAAAATGTGACGTTTTATGTGAAGGCTGTGTTAGTTCTGATTTTAGCCACATTCATTAAAATCAGCAGCGTAGTATAGCCGCTAGTGCTTACCGTCACGTCTTTTAATTACTGCAGTCTTAAATGAATCTTATTAGTTAAAATATTCTACTAATTTATTTATTATAATAACTGATAATATTGTTTCAGCGTGTTGGCGACGTTCATACCGTGCGTAGGGATTTTTAGCAACTATCTATCTAATTTGCATTTTTTTTATTCCTGGACATTTTTGCGAACCCGGAGACCCGGGACACGCCTTCGTATTCCGGGACAATCCCGGTGGGTTCCGGTTAGATGGCAACCCTACCCCCAGACGAGACACGCAAACATAGGTATAGAATGTCCTTTGAAATTGTACGAATCTATCTGTGATATTTTTGGAAGTATTTATGATGAGAGCTATAGGGAGGTGCCTAATAACAAAAATAAAGCAAATAGAGAATGGATGTCTACACAACTTTATTACATGCTTTTTAAAAAAGATGAGTTATTTCGAAGATGGAAAAAAGAACCAAAAATATGACTTATCGATTAGAATACACTAAATGGAGAAACAAAACATCAAAAAACATAAATACTTCAAAAAATAACTACAGAAAACAAGTAATAAAAGACTGCAAGACAGACATTAAAAAAATGTGGGAAAATTTGAACAATTGGCTAGGTAAAACAAAAAATGGTTTGGATAGTGTAATTAATAAATATTTGGGAAACAAGGAACAAAATACAAAAATAATATGTACTAAATTTGCAGAAACGTTTCCAAATGAAATTAATAACATCAAACATACTTGTGATAAAAAGTTTTTAGAAAGATCGTCGTATGTAAAGGAAATACATCTTTCATTCAATTTTCGGAAGGTGAACGCAAACAAAATAGAAAAAATTATTGATAGCATGGATGAAAAGAAATCAGCTGGTTCCGACCGGATTAGAATGAAAGACATAAAAGTAATAAAGAAAGAAATTAGCCCTTTGCTTGCGAAGTTTGTAAATCTGTGCATTCAAAGAGGCCTTTATCCTGCAGAACTTAAATTGTCGATTATAAGACCAATATATAAACAGGCAAGTCATTTTGCAATTGCAATACTGTCAACAATAAACAAAATTGTAGAAAAGGTTATAGTCATAAAATAATTAATAGTTCACAACATGGCTTTCAGAAAAATAAGGGTACTAATTTTGTTTTGTTTGTGTTTAAGAGTGAAGCTCACTAAAGTAATGAGCTTTGAGTTTAATTTTAAATGTGTTTAAAGTACGCCAGATTTGAACAGATTCAGGTAGACGATTCTATAATCGAGCAGCATGCACGGTAACAGGGTCGGAATAAAAACCAATTATAGTTTTAAATTCTTAAAAGAATGTTTGATTCATTACAAACTCCATCGCTTTGGAAATTCTTACAACGTAATAAGAAAACTATAATTATGTACTCAACTCAATGTAATTTTTGACACTGGGGAAAAGTAAAAAAATACTTAGCAATTACATAATTCTACACTCTGATATATACACGCAATTTTTGCTAGAGAACAACGGTATATGCCACACCATCGAATGACTGGGCTAAAGTAATTGAGGCTCCAAGTGAAAGTAACTGATCTCCCTTTCTTTGACAAACCTAACATACAAACATAAGCATACCGTTTCTACAAGCAAATACAGCTTGTATTTCAAGCAAATAAAGAAGTTCCTGGACTTAATTTGTGTTGCTTTGTTTGCACTTTTCGTTTAGTTCAATTGTTGATTTATGTTTATGACTGAATGGATACAATTTTTAAGACTTTCAAGTGACGTTTCTAATAAGGTTTGAAAGCTTATGGTTGAGGGGTATTAGAAAAGAAAAGTTTCGAGTATGTATAGGTACACATACGAGCAAAGAAAAATGCGCGCAGACAAAATTCCATCATCTTCTATAACTATATTATTTTAAACCCCCACTAAAAATTACTTAAAAAAAAACTTTATACTCGTCCTGTAATATAAGATTAGCGCAAAACCGTTTATCATTTACTCGACAGTATTTTTCTATCCTGTATAGTCTCTCGCTCGTCAAGCTACTCAAAGGCAGTTCTTATTAGCGTGTCATAAGAGCTAGAATAACCTGCAGAACACTTGTAATGTCACCCAGTCAGCCCCAGCCAGTAACAGAGTAAGATCGTCACCAGATGTTTCAGGGAGACACAAATAAAGTGACGATTAAGTGAACTGTCTCGGAGCACTTAACTTAATCATATCCTTACTTACATAAGTGTTTAAGTCGTGTGCACACTCAGGCAGGGCCGTGGCCAGGGCTTGTATTGGCGGGGGGGGGGGGGGAGAGGAAACTTTCAGAAATGTTTGATAAACTGATCAACTCTCTGAAGAACAACACCCACGCAAATCTTCTGAGAAGAAGTTATTCAACTAAAACTTAAAGACTTTATCTCGTAGGTGGTAGGTCTGTTTTAGAACGCTGCGCCTGAAGGGCTGTTGCTTTTGTTTTTAACATGGATTTTCTATCACGCTCTAATTAACTTCCATGCACACAAAACCTAAGTTATTTTGATCTGTTTTGTTCCCCATAGAATGAGAATTTGAACGGAATAATTATGTTTAATTTGATTTGAATGCACGTTCGTGTTTAGGTTTCTGCATGCAGTTACAATTACTATAATCGGTTAACCTACATTAATAGATAGAAAGAAACATTTAGAGCAAGCTCGCTCAATTCATAAGGACACTTTTTTGATAAATTTTATACTAGACCCAAGAACCATGGTTTGTAATGTCAAATGGATACGAGTAACAGATACCATGAGCACTGGGAGGGGCGTGCTAAGTGCACGCTCTTGCATCCCCCTGTATTGGAAAAAATACCTATGAATTACCCTTCAGGTACGAAACCCTAAAAATGACAGCTAAAATTAAAAATATTGCAACTATCAAGATCGAGTGGGTAGCACGTACTACTACACGGGGTGGGTTTTAAAAGTGAATAAAGTCACGCCATTATTAAGGTTCTAAGTTTTTGAAATCAAGAGATATATTTTTTTGTGAATATTTCAAATTGTTTGTGATCATAGTTTCGAAAATTGATCGTTTTTGCCGCTAATGCGACAATGTTAATACTAAAATTTACGTATAGCTATGAATTTTAGGTAATTGAGGGGACCTTAAAATGCACACAAAATTGAAACTTTGTAGGTCTAATAGATTTCGAGTCATGGAGGGTCAAAGCTTAAAATGGTTCGTGTGACATAAAACCTGAACTTGGCCCTGGACACACTAACTTTTGTCTGTGTTTATGGTCCTAAGATAAACATTTATACAGATATCGCACCTCACCGCACAGAGGTCAGTGAGTTTGTTATTTGTTATGGGTAATTTAATTTTAATTGTGAAATCAATGATATTGTCTGACATTATGTTTATTTAATTGTCGTATATTATTATTTTGTAGATGATATGAATTTGATTGCTTTTTATAGTTTTATTTAGTTTTAAGAATTGCTGCTGAAATGTGTGTGTGATGCGCCTACTGTGTTTCCCATTTTATATGTCTCTTTTATAGCTTTTCCATGGAAACTGATTTATGGGATAAAAAGTAGTTTTATCCTATTCTAGATCTAGAACTTTATTTGTGCAAAGTTTCAGCCCAATCGGTTCAATAGGTACGGCGTGAAAGGGTGACATATCACTTTTCTATGGAAACTTGAAACCTCATTTTCATCGCATGGGAACTGATTTATGGGATCAAAGTAGCCTATGTCCTATTCCAGGTCTAGAACTATATTCATGCAAAACTTCAGCCCAATCGGTTAAGTAGTTACGACGTGAAAGAGTAACAAACATCCATACATCCAAACTTTCGCATTTATAATATTAGTAGGATAGTAGGATAGGATAAGTAGGATTTGTCACTAGCTCGCGGTTATTCAATATCTGCCCGACGACATACGCACGCGAGCGCAGTGGCGGTCAAAAGCTAGTATTTTTAGTAAAGCAGATTCGAGAAACCTTTTGGTGAGGTGTTTCTTTTAGGATTTTTTTTAATGTACAGAGATGAACAGAGATGAGTTATTCAGGGGAGAGTAAGAGAACAGCTCTCAGGCAAAACCAAGCGGCCCTGTATAAACATATATTGCTGTATTATGTATGCTAAAAAAATCTTAGAGTGTACACTCAGCACAAGGACAATTCACGACTATTGTACTAGAAATAGAAACAAATTCATTGTGCCTCATACAAAACTGGCTAGGATTTCCAATTAAAATGTACAATGAAGTTCCAGAACTTACCCAAAATTCTAATGAGAAGAATTTTAAAAATAGTATAAAATTAACATTGACAAAAAAGTCACTATAGTGTAGATGCCTATTTTGATGACAAAGATCCTTGTGTGGTTGGCCAGAAATGTCTTTTTTTTTGTTAATCAATTGTACGTACAATGATAACGTTTTTCTTTGTGACATTGCATTGTAATATTTTCTTTTTATGTATTTGAGCTATTTTTAACTCTGCACGCTGTTCTTTTTGTTTTGTGACTATATAAATGCTAGATTGAATATTTGCACACCATGTTATGGTTGAATTTGCTGAAAATGTTTTTTATGTCATATTCTTAACCAAATTCTTATGCAAATAAATAAATTACTTACTTCCTATCATTAATCGTGACTACATTTTGTTCTAATTCATGATTTATCTTATTTTATTGTTAGGACATTATTATTATGGAATATTGTTTTCAATAATTAACTTTTTATGTTTTATATTATGATATATTTTTTTGCTTTGACGTGTATGAGTGTGCTCCAACT
Source organism: Ypsolopha scabrella (assembly GCA_910592155.1). Taxonomy (NCBI): domain Eukaryota; kingdom Metazoa; phylum Arthropoda; class Insecta; order Lepidoptera; family Ypsolophidae; genus Ypsolopha; species Ypsolopha scabrella. The sequence continues at coordinate 15,977,510 of OU342985.1, forward strand.
GTACCTATATACTAAAGAACTACCAATTTAAGAAGGTTGGCACCATGTATGATACGGCCGCTTTTATGTAGTCATTTGAATTTGGTTGGTTAATCGACTGATTTGCTTTCCTGTTGTTTTTTCCTTATGTTTCAGTAGTTAGGAGGTTTTTTCAGCTGAAAATTTTGCCTTCCTGCATGGAGACGGCTAAACCAATACGGAAAAGTTACCAAAGAAGAGCCAATGAAATAAACTAAACAAGGATCGTCTCATTGGGTGCTAACTATAAAGAAACAACAATAGGCGATGGATTTCGCAATAAAAACTTAATCTTAACAACAATTTTTTAAGATCAAGAGATGGACCTCAGTAATTTAAAGCCTTCCCGAATAAAAATCAATAATTATAAATTCTAGCAAGTTGACGAAAACAATAAAGAATAACGGCAAAATGGTATTATGTAATCGTATAAACTGGCAAAAATTCAAATCGGCAAGAATACATCGCAGCACGGTCACTCAGCAGAATTAGCTTTATTCGTCATGAATTATTATCAAGTTCAAGCACACATAGGTAACAGAAATTCCATGGCAATGAAAATACGCACGTACGGTTTAGCCGCAATCACAACAACTGTTTCATAGAAAAGTTAAATACCTACTCTACCCTACAGGCCTTTTTGGGGACGAATCACAACGCTAGGGCTAACAAGAGTATATAAGTGACCATTTTTTTTCTGATATATATTCGCTGCACCCATTTTAATGCGGTTTTCGTTTCTACCTAGCAAGCTTTTTTGAAAGGTTTGCAGTTTAATGAATGTTTATGTTTACTAGAAAAACACAGTAACCATTTTCGTAAAATAAGTCGGAGAAAAAGCAGTCGAGGATAGCGGAAATGCGGCAGAAAAAGTATTACAGACACCTAATTTTATTTTATATTTTGCAATAATTATTAATTTTAGAAACAAAATAAAACTGCTTTTAGGTGAAAATTCAAGGTATATATTTTTTTATCGTAATGACATCAGAATCGTGTGTACTTTCATACCCTAAAGGGATTCTTGACTTTGCATTTACACTCTGTATTACAACACAGAGAGAAAGACGAAAATAAAAATAGTTTTTGTCTTTCCAATACTAACTCGTATTATATTCTTTCGAAAAAATATTCAATGTACCGGCACGACTTTTTTAGCCTTTGCCCGCGGCTCCGCCCGCGTTTAACCAATATCTGCCCCTTGGGCGTTATTTTATGAACATCCCGTTTAAATACAAACTTATAAAAATTATAAACCTCAAATAGTGTAAGAACTTTTGGCAATAAATTACTCGGATGAAACGAAAATAATCCTCGAGTGAAGCATTATCATACGGAGACTACTTCTACTTAACCTAACTATATAAACAAAAAAACTCGCGTCGTTTAGGCCATTCACATCAAACCACAGGGACTCTGCATAATGCTAAAACCTACCTATAGAAGAAAAAAAACATTTTAATTATCGTATTTACATCGTCTGTTAATAAAAAGCATACATTTACAGTATCTTACACGAACATAAGCGGACAAAACGAGAGGCACTTCAAGAAAATATTGGTACAAAATGCACATCAGAATTTGAATAAAAAGTATGCAATAAATGTGTTTTAAGGCTACTTGCGGAAATATGTAGTTTAATAATAATAATGTCTTCACGAAAAAATTACGTACTTTAATGTATTACATTTTGTTTGCATTACATTAACAAACTTAAAAGCGTGTTAACAGTTGTAATGTAATGCAGCTAAAATGTAATGCATAAAATTGAATAATTTTCATGGGATCAATCACCTAACTATTAACAAGCAGTTTGCGCAAATTGCTATAAACTTTTTATTCAAAAGTAAGGAAAACAATATTATTAGCATTTTGCACCGAAATCCTCCGTCACCACCTTAAAGTAATCTTATTTTTACTTGCATTTATGATTTAAAAAATAGAAGCCGCTTCCATATGTTCTTTGTTTTTCGTTGCTTAGTGCCAAAACATACATATGTTCGCCTGTCTCCCAGAGGCGTATGCAAAGGCTACAGATATCTGCTACGATTCTTACACACCTCTTTCGCCCTTTTCACGTCCTTCAATCTAGTAGGTACTAAATAAACCAGTCAAGTGCGTTGGTTCCGTACCAAACGCATAAATGATTTGAATAAAAATTAGACTTATGAAATGTATGAAAATGTTATCAAAACTCCAGAATTAAGTTGGTTGACTATTACTCGCTAACTTGTAAAGCCTTCTTAGCTCGGATAGTGTTCCTCTTAATTTCCTTTTATTTACCACTGCCTTGAATTTTCTCACATATCTAAAAATAACCGTTGAGCTAGCAGTAGGGGGACGCTTTTTTACCACTTTGTCGGCATAATTAAGAATTTTTATTTTATTTTGGATTTTTATCTATTAGGAATACCAACATCTAATACATACGTTCATAGATTGTAAAACATATAAATTTCAGGCTATATGCCTAGAAAGTTATAGGTGAACACAGCATGCAATAAAAGATCTACTTAACCGATTGGGCTAAATTTTTGCTTGAATGTAGTTCTAGACCTTTAATATGACATAAATAAATAAAAAATATATATATATATTATATCGTCACGACATGAATCCCCGAGGGACATTAAGCTTTTTTTTATCCCATAAATAAGTTCCCATGGAAAAGCTATAAGAGATCCGAAAGACAGAGGCGCATAACACACACATACTATCATAGTACGAGAGCTCACGACCAAAACCATGTATCATAGCAATACGGTCGAAATTGTATAAAATCGTCAAATTATAATGATTCTGAACCCGACTAGGGTAATAGGTAAAATAACGGTCAAAAGTATAGCAACTGCGTTGAAGGCCATTTCTATTGTGTTAATGAAAAAATGCCAAATATTTCAAATACCCAACAACCACCGGAACCAAGCTCTTCTATCGGTTCAAGTTTTGCAGCTGTTTTTCAAGAAACCAGTCCAGTAATGTTGGAAAAATATACCGAGTCTATTGCACAGATAAAAAAATAATTTCAAAAATTAACTATAAAATAAATATTTTTAAGTCGCATCCTAAATTAAATGGAGATTCACCTTATAAACGATATTCATGTCATGATAATAGGCTAGTATTCGTGTGTGGTGTAATACAAAAACTATCTTTAAAATCACCTTCCCATTCTTATAGTGATATACAACTAAAACTAATTTAGAAGCGTGCTCACAATATCTCATTCTAATGTTCAAAAGTCTAAGTCTAAGTCGATTTATACAGCAAAATTCATGCAGATTGAATACGTACTCAGAAAAAAGGTGGATTGTTTGATAACTGTGGGTTGATGTGTTGATGAGAGGCGGGAGCAGGATATTTTTAAACGTTAATATTTCATAAAGAAAAGATGCCACTTTTCAGCTTGTTCTTCGTTCTCCAAATGATTCTTCATCGCAAGGCACCCTGCTAATGTATAGCTTTGGACTAAAATAAGACATAAGAAAGCGAACGTGTACACCTTTGTGTTGTTATTTATGCCTTTGTGTCGGTTTTAGATTCTAACAAAACATATTCAAATTAAATAGTACATCCTTCATCTCTTTTAAGCAACTGATTGAGGTAGGTTTTATCTTTGAAAAGGAAACTATAGATAGCTAAATCTAAATATAATAAATATGTATTTCTACTGTGTTTTAGAGGTAAAAGAAAAGAGTAAAAAAATCTCTTAAATTATATCCCTCCCTCCATATTACTAAATTTACCAAGCGCTTGTGCCTACAGGGGTTAATATTGTTCAATAAATAAGCAAAATGGATCAAACCACACCTCTGTGGCCTAGTGGTTGATCTATCGAATCTTTAACAAAGATGAGTAGGCTGTTGCCAGCATACCCAGAAGATTTCTTACAGCACAAAAAAGTCATTAGATATACATACTTATGCCTGTCTCCCAAAGTTGCAGGCAGAGATAGACTTCCATCTGCTACGATCCTGACACACCTTGTCGCCTCTTCCACATCCATAAATTTAATCACATAAGCTCCTCTATCCGAGATGCTTATAACATTGCCCTTCCTCAGTATGTCACCAATCTGGTTTGAATACGTCCTCATTCATATTGATATTGAAAAGGCTACTCACGATTTTTGTCATTGTCAAACGGGGGACCGCCGCGTAACCATGTTTGCCTCCGAAGAAACTGTACGAATAAAGTGAAACTAGTCGGGCGAAATCTGACTATAGAAAATCGTAGCCGTTTCAATAACAGTTTTTATTCCTAGATTTCTCTATTTTATGTAGGTGTATAATTAAATTTTTGTAGCCCAACCTAAATATTTTTTGTAAAGTCGTTTGCAATAGAATCCAACAATCATGTAAACAAATATGGCGGACTGACATTGACAGCGTATTGTTTATGCCCATAGTGATGTCATAGTGTTCTAATTTAATTTTAATTAAATTTATTTTTCTAATTATTTTAATTTTAAGTCATAGACTATGGCCCATAGTAGGATAGGTACTAAAATAAAACTGACTAAATAGATTAAATATATAAGCCATAGACTATAAAATAAAACTGATTATATATGAAAAAAGTGTTTATTAAAACAAATTTAAATCTTCGTCTTCGTCATCATCACTATCAGAAGTGTCGCCGGTGACCGTAATTATAAATGGAACCACTGTGTCATCGCTTGCCGTGTCTAAAATGCCGTCGAGCTTTTTCATTTCTTCCTCTTCCTTTAGGACGTGACTTACGCATTTCGACCATTGTTCGGCTCCGATTCTCGCCAACCCTTCGTTCAATAAAGTTTTTATTTCCGCCATTTTAAAAGATTTGTTATTTCTCCCAACATACGACTTAACCTGTGCCCAAATGAGCTCAATTGGGTTGAGTTCGCAGTGGTAGGGAGGAAGGCGAAGCACAGTTATTCCTTTCGATGCGGCGAGCTCGTCAACGTATTTTGTAACATAATTTTTTTATCAAATTTTGTGATTAACTGTGCTTTTATTTCACTTGTTTCAAAATTTTGTTTTGTGCTTGTTTTTGACCGGCGGCGGCGGAGCAGTCCCCGACGAACCTGGCTGCGGCTCGCTCATTATAACCTTAAAAACAAATATAATTTTACACACATACATTTCAGTAATTGTGATCTATTCAAATAATTAGTTACGAGGGCAATACAATATTAAAGTGCGTCTAATAGATTTCCGTTGTAGGTAATAGATCTAAATCATTCTTACCTCCTGATTACTCCTTGAGAAAAAATACCAATCGTATGCTATATCAAAGTCCGTGATGCCGTGCAAAGGTCGTCGTTCCAAGAAAAATATGTCCAGCCAAATCGTAAAGCAAAACAAAAGTCCAAAATGAGAATGCAAAGTCGTAGAAATCGGAAACAGAAAACGGAAACAGAAAACACTAATGCACAGCGAACCCACAGAACAGTGAATGACTATGAATGACAATTCTAACAAAATGGCCACCTGTCAATTTTTAAAAACTAACCATTATTTTTATGGCTTAGGATACAATCCGTTTTGGTTAATTATATTAAGCTCTTGAAAAAAATTTTTTATTGTATTCAAATAATATTAAATTAAAATAATTTATTAAATTAAAAATAAAAGATAACTTCAGATTACGAACAACACTAACTTTTCAATGACTTATAGAGTTCGATGAGTAACATGACAGCTTGTCAAATACTTCGAAATTTTTACGTTGCAAATGTTTTAACAAATTTAACTTATAAATACAAGTTAAATCGTGTTGAAGATAATGTGAAAACAATGGTGCGTTCGTTGAAATCAGACTATGTTCATAATTGATCGTCAAATGTATGTGATTACGGAGTAATCGTGACAATTTGGTTTGCTTACATGATTGTTGGATTCTATTGCAAACGACTTTATGTACCTATATTTCCCTTATTAGTATATACATATTATTTTTTTATATTTTTTTTTATTCTAAATATATTTATTGTAAAGATTAACTTTGACTTGTAGAAAGTATACTTTATGTATCTATTTTACAAAATAAATATTTTGATTTGATTTGATTTGATCAGTATGAATCTAAACCACGAATCTGTTAGTAGTAAAATGTCCTAATTCGTTCTTTCATCCATCCATGGTCGTCCACTGCTGGACATAGGCCTTATCCAAATTTCGCCACTCATGTCGGTCCTGCGCCCTCCTCATCCTGCCACCACCCACAACGTTCTTCAGCTTTGCTGTACGTGGTCTCCATTCTAAAGCCTTTCGGCCCCAACGGCCGTCATCATCAACGTTCTTCCATACAGTGAAATAAAAAATAAAATGAAAGTGTAATATAACCTTTCTACGCTCAAAGACGTATGTCGACCAAATCGGCGAAGGGCCAAGATAAATCCACGGTGCAGAAGAGTTTGTTTTCTTGACTGAAACAACTCATGGATGTGGAAGGAGTGAAAATATGAGCGGCGAATGCAAGATCCCCTATGTTATTTGATAAAGCTCCATTCGTTTAGAAAAGTTATGATAAGCTTAAATAAATTAGTTAATGGATTTTAATATCTAATACCAATCAGGTTAAAATATATATATATTTAAATTAAATTAGGTCACATTTACATAATTTGATACCAAAATAAAACAATACTTATGAGAATATAAATTATAAATAAAACTTACCTAAATTAAAAAGGGTAAAACTAACCTACAATCCTTGTTAAACCTAGACTAAAAATTAACTAAACTAAATAGAAAATCCTATCTAAATTGCCACCGTCATGCGGAAGAGTACCTAGAAGGCTGGCAGCGTTTCCTCTTTAAATGGCCAGGCTAATTCTCTGGCCAAGATACGCACCAGCCTTCGGGTCCCCACAAACATCTATCAGCCGTGCGGATAGTGAAGAAAATATAGTTGGGTGTATATAAGAAACAATATTTCTTAGCTTTTAATTTTAAGGTTTACACCTCACCTCATCCTCCGATTACCGATGGCCACCGGTCCTCGGTAAATAGGTTTAAGATTCTTGCCATCGTAAGAATCAGCTATTCAAACAATTACATGATTAGTCACAAAAATATTGTAACATTAATATATTTTATCTCTGACCCTTACTTAACACACCCTTAAAGGATTCTTGCCTTTACTTTTACACCCTGTAGAAAATCAGAAAAGTAAATCTGGACGTCAGGAGCTCTGGACTGGGCTCCTCGTCCAGATTTACTTTTCCGATTTTCTATACCGCAATGATATAAATTTAATTTGTTATCCTCCTTGCGATGAATAAATCGCCAAGTGTTTAAAAATATAGACATTTATTTCTATCATAGGTGACTTTTATTTATGCAGCCAAACTCTTACTGAACACTCGGTAAGTGCTCAGTAACAAGGTTCGATGACACTTTTTGTGACAATCGCAAATTATTCTTTTCGTGTTCTTTTATATACGCAAACCCAGCCCAGAGTCAATTACAATGGGACGTCAAGATTTAATTTTGCGAAATTAACAAAAAGTGTTATCGATCCTTGTTACTGATCACTTAAAAGCCTCTACTATGAGTTTGGCTCCATAAATAAAAGTCATCCTTGTATACAACGTCTCGAAGTGAAGAAGGCTGTATCTCATGAACCGTGATAGTTAGACAGTTGAAATTTTCACAGATGATGTGTTTCTGTTGCCGCTATAACGACATTTAAGAAATGTGTAATTGAAAATGTTTTTTGACGAATTTATAAAATTTTTAGGTTCATGATTATCTTTAATTTTAATTTTAATTTAGTTATAAGTTTTAAAAACTGTTTAATATAATTAATAAAATAATTTTGATTTTATGTTTTTATTGTAAATATTGTATATAATCTAATCTGTATAATTGTATTTTTTTTCTATAAATTGTAATAATTGTATTGTATTGTATTTATCTTATGAATAATAATTGGTAATATGTGTAGCTGTAGTCTGTACCCTTTTATATAATGCATGTTGTGTCCGCCTGTTTTAAACCCATTTAATTATTATGAAGTAATGTATTTGTGTACTAGATGTTGGTGGTCCAAATAAATAAATATATTACAACAATCTTATTCAGTGATTTTGAACTTACGTGAAGTGTCAGCTTCATTTTTAGCAGTCACGCCGAAACAGGAAATTTTCGAGTTTTTTTTTTAGGATATTCCAACGAGGTTTTAATAGCTTCACATTGGAGAATTTGACTTTGCTTCCTCAGTGCTTAGTACTTCCTGGTTAGCATGAAATTTGAAGAAGGACACGTTAGGCACTAAACTTAAAACATTTTCAAGAAAAACATATTTAGGTTGATGTAATGTTTTCGAAAAAACGTAAACATTTTGGAAGTGAAGTCCATTTTCATGTAATAGAAGACCAATCATAAGATTAGTTTTACCACAGTTTGATGGTCCACAAATAACACATCTTATTGAATTTGGTAAAAGCTTTCCGTGACGATATGTTTTAATTGTGGAGTCTAAAGTACTTAAGTTATCAGTATTTTTCATTTAAAATGACAACTATAAGTAATTTAATAAATCCAATCGGCCATATTGAAGTGTATTTGTAGACTTATTTAAATAAAAAAACTTGGAGGTTTCATTCGCTCCCATTTTTCAGTAAAATAGAAATCTCTGTTTTAAAACAGGTTTTCAAAATATTTTTTCTCTGCTACGAAAATTAATCAATCAACTAAATCTTCGGGCAAAATGATGTCAGTGAAATGCTTAATCTAGTATATAAATTGGTAATACTAATAACATATGTTTTTTTTATTGCTGAAAAAAATGGAGATCCTTGTCGCCTTAAGCTGTTGGTTAATATTTGTCCCCAAGGTGATATTTTATTTATTTATTTATATTATTAACCACAAAACAATCTCTTACATTTAAATAGTACCGCACTGTGTCAATATTATGCTTCGACTGGACAAAGGTTTTGTTATCTAAAACCGGTGTCAGATAGCGAGGAGCTGACACGAGGCGCGCGGACTGTGGTAGTAATGTTTTATATATTATATCGTCATGACATGAATCTCCGAAGGGTTGTCAGAGGTTTTCCGGGTGTAAACTGTAAAAGGCAAGTCACAGTCCACACTCGGTACACTCGCGTTTCACCGATGATTATTTTGTTTGAACTGTAAGAACAAAATAATCTTAGTATTTAAAATTACTCTAATTTCAAGTTATCTATATGATTTGCTTTCCAATATTATTATGTAAAATTGCTAGATGAATTTTTTATTTAAAAACCCAGCCGAATTATGTGTATCCGATGTGGAAGAGGTTATTGCATGTACTACAGGTATTTTATCTTATCACAGGTACAAAAATGAAATTTTTATATAATTCGGGTTGTTAATGTATCAATAAATAAATTTATTATTATTGATTATTATCCCTTGGCGATTGCTAATATTTCGAAAATACAATGGAGCACAAAAACTTGAAAACATAATAGTGAGTTTATAACACTTTTTGCACATTGACAAAAATTATATGGGAGACAGATTAACGAAACAAACAAATATTGTGTACAAAGGCGGCACTTATTGCTAATAGCAATATCTTCCAGGCAACCTTTGGAAGCATACAGAAAGATAGACAAAGAAATTACATGGAAGGTGTAAATGCTAATTATAAAAAAGGAGACTAAGAAGAAAATACATAACAAAAAATTCTTTATCTAGGGAATAAACTTACATATACTTACAAATTCATGAACCTACATAAATTAAATTAATACTTAAATTAAAATATACACATATATACACATAACTATAAAAAAAAAACATTAAATAAATATACATAATACTGGATATTCGAATTCTACTATGATGAGTACTCTGTTGAGAAAAATTGTTTTACAACTGTAAACACGCTATAAAGTTTGTTAATGTAATGCAAACAAAATGTGATACATTAAATCCCACTAATATTATAAATGCGAAAGTTTGGATGTATGTATGGATGGATAGATGGATGTTTGTTACTCTTTCACGCCGTAGTTACTGAAATGATTGGGCTGAAATTTTGCATGAATGTAGTTCTACATCTGGAAAAGGATACAGGCTACCTTTTATCCCGTAAACCAGTTCCCGCATGGGATGAAAATGAGTTTTCAAGTTTCTATATAAAAGTGATGTGTCACCCTTTCACGCCATGCTTACGAAACCAATTGGGTTGAAATTTTGTAAATGTAGTTATCATTCGGAACGACTTGATGGGCGTGAGAAGTTTGATGGTAGTGTTAGCACTATTAGCGCCATGCGGAACGCCTCTAGTGACGTCACGTTCACTTTTGGCGGGTAAAATTTAAGTTTTTGTTTTTAAATAGATGCAATGAATAAAACCCAAAAATAATAAAATTAGTTTCATAAAATAGTCTACATTTTCAAACTAAAAAAGTACAAAGGGTTCCGTATCATTATCTATAAAAACGGCAAAAATATCATGTCTGTTCTATGGAATAGCGCAGGTCCAACTCGCACTTGGCCGGTTTTATTATTTGTTGGTATAGCGGCAACAGAAATACATTATCTGTGAAAATTTCAACTATCTAACTATCACAAATGACTGTTGACTCATTCGTTCTTACTTAAAACAAAACACATAAATAATACGTTATTTATGAACCTTTAATCCATTGCTGCTAGAGCTCAGGTATTTTTGTAAGACAGTCATGTAGAAACAGCAATAGATGAATAGAAAGTCGGAATAGTCATAAGACCGAATGAGCGGGGGCAACCTTATCTACAGATAACTATGCTTTTCTAGCAAAGTTGTGTAATTTTGTTCATAATGTTGTAAATGATTGTGCACAGAAAAAATAAACACTCTTTGAAGATGTTGAGCACATTCATATTACAATGTAATGCTTATAATACAAATACAAATATATTTATTTCCAGGTATGGAACCCTAAAAATACTCTTGTGGCAAAAGTGAGTACCTCAAAGCGCTGCCCACGTCACAATGACGCCCCAGACACCATTCATACGCCCCATTGTTGTCGACTTAGCTGCGAGTGGAGGAGTACGGTACGCCATTCATGGAACATTATACAAAAACGGATGGCAGTCGAACGCGTCTTCTGTTTCAGAGACGACATTGTTTTAATTAAAATGCAGGCTGTGGTATTGTTGAACATTAGAAACTTTCAAAACAACATTATATTACTCGTACCTACTTAAAGTACCAAGCAACATGCGAGTAGTATTTAATCCAGAAAACATTTGTCAAACATGATTTTAATCAATATAATACACACCGAAATCAGTAAATTTTCAACCTGGATTATCTACACAATGAAACCATGGTATATGTACATTGATGAAATCGATGTATTGTATATGTATCTAAAACAACTGCATTCCAGATCTGCGACGAAGGTGCTAAAACTAATGTGCAAAATTACAATAAAACAACAAAAGGGGCACAAGAGATGGAGGGGACATAACGATTAAAGGCTCATAATTTTGGCACACGGTCTCATTAAAATTCGGGCCCACTACTAGAACCCTTGAACTGGCAAGTGCTTGCGACCCTCGGATTTGGCACCCTCCTGATATTGCAGGAAATGCTGACACTTGTTCAGATGTTCAATATTTTTATTTCCTCCATGTTCAATTTGTTTTTGAGTTGTTAGTTTTTGGGGTTACGTCTATTGTAGAAATATTTAAGTTGTTGTTAGGAATTTCAATTGAAATGTTTATTATTATTCAAAACTGTGAACCGTGTGCCTTGAAAGTAATGTTAGTACATATCAGAGATCACAATGGAGCTTTATTCCCAAGACAATGTAATGAAATCGTAACTTGAAAGTCAATTGAACTGCGTCGATCCAACTGATCTAATGGGAAATGCCTAACACTTTCACTGATACATTATAATTTCCTGCTTGAAATCGCTAAGTGGAAGTATGTGCATTCTACGACATGAGTGCTCGTATTCCCATGAGGCGGTTTTAGTACGGTAATTAAGATAGTGCATGAATTTCTTTTGAATTCTCTCGATCCGATTTATGTAAACTAAATAGCGGGGATTCCATATTTGAGAAGCGTATTCAAGATTACTGCGAACGTAAGCACGATATAATATTTTTAGAGTTTTTACGTTAAGAAAATCCTTAGAGGCGCGCATTATGAACCCAAGACTACGTGAAGCTGTTTTGACGATCTGGTCAACATGTTGGTCGAATAATAAGTTGTCATCATGTACTGCACCAAGGTCTCTAATACTGTTAATTTTAAAAAGATCGTGGCCCTGCAGTTGGTGTTGGTATTGATTTTGTTTTTTCTTTCTGTAGAATGTGACACAAACACATTTGGGAACATTGAGATCCAGCTTGTTATGCGTGCAATAATCATCCAGGCGATGAAGATATTCTTGAAGTGCATCTGCATCAGCGTCGGATCCAATTGTTTAAAAAAATTTCATATCGTCCGCAAAAATGAAGATATGAGAATTTTGAAAAATGCCGTCAATGTCCGCAATAAATATGATAAACATGAGAGGGCCCAGCAAAGATCCCTGGGGAACACCGCTGGGAACATCGACCCATCCAGAAATTTAATTACTTACAACCACGGCCTGAGACCTACTGCTGATGTATGTAGAGAACCATCGTAGAAGATCGCCACAAATACCAGCTTTGTGTAATTTAAAAATTAGCAGAACGCGCGTTTTCTTTGACCGCGGCAGTCTGTAAATAAAGATGTAGGGGCCTACCACACAGAGCTCTGCGTTTCAAACAATCAGAACGCGCGTTTTCTTTGACCGCGGCGGTCTGTAAATAAAGATGTAGGGGCCTACCACACAGAGCTCTGCCTTTAAAACAATCAGAACGCGCGTTTTTTTGACCGCGGCAGTCTGTAAATAAAGATGTAGGGGCCTACCACACAGAGCTCTGCGTTTCAAACAATCAGAACGCGCGTTTTCTTTGACCGCGGCAGTCTGTAAATAAAGATGTAGGGGCCTACCACACAGAGCTCTGCGTTTCAAACAATCAGAACGCGCGTTTTCTTTGACCGCGGCAGTCTGTAAATAAAGATGTAGGGGCCTACCACACAGAGCTCTGCGTTTCAAACAATCAGAACGCGCGTTTTCTTTGACCGCGGCGGTCTGTAAATAAAGATGTAGGGGCCTACCACACAGAGCTCTGCCTTTAAAACAATCAGAACGCGCATTTTCTTTGACCGCGGCGGAACATATTCTCTTAATGATCATCGATGAATAGTGGTTGTATGAGTGTGGAGTATAATGATGGCTTCCACTACACAGTACATACTCAGAAACACCCCTCTCACCCCACGGCGATTCATGTTCTGACCATGTATTTTTATTATACTTATAAACATGACATGACACGATATTTAACTTGTATAAAGTCACCTTATAATAAGGTCCTACGATAATAAGTGAAAATTATTCTAGGGTAGGATTTGTATCGTTAACTCATCTAATCACGTAATCACAATCCAGAAGAAAAACCTTTTTTTTATAATTTTTTCGCTTGAAAGTAACAGTACAAAGTGGTTCAATCAGCTGACTAAATTTCTATGAAAAGATGGCTTTTTGCGTCAGTGCGTCTATTTCCATCTGCGAAAAAAACAAAATCTCCGCCGCCATTTTTTCAAAGAAAATTGTCAGTTCATAGCTGTGTTTTCGATTATGTGGAAAAAAAGACAGTAAAAATGTTTTGTTTTCCTCACAAGTGTGTTGAATAACGTCGTATGAAGCGCGTGAGCATTAGACATTACACTCTCGGCTCCATTACGGCTTCGCCTTCGGCTCGGCCTGCAATCCCGCCTCGGCTGTAATGTCCAACGCAGCTCACTTGTATCATAATTTACTATTACATTTCAGTAGTCGTAATGCAAAAGATATCGAGGAAAAATACAATTAAATATTTTTTGTGCTTTGTTACAGCGGAAAATAAACCATGTTTTCTTGTTATAGCAGTAATTTCAGACATAAAACTCAAGCCGCTTAGACATAAAACAAAATAATAACTTAAAAAGGCATAATTTTGAAAAATAAAATCTATCGAGCGAAATGTGTCCAATTAGGTAACCGACTTGACAATGGTCTGAAAAAACACGTGTCCAAGTTTTACATGGATCAGTTAAGTAGTTGACTCAGCATATTAAAACAAAAACCGATGAAAGACCCAATACAAGCCCTTAAGCCGCGGCCAGTACTTAAAGTTGCATGGAAACAACAAATTGCGGCTTTCCGGTAAAAACATTGGTCTAATATTAATTACATTGTTCAGCGCCGCGGGCGTTAATAAAAACCATAACGGGCGAAATTATATCGAAAAAAGAGCAGATTGCTAAACAACGTTTTTATAAAATTAGGGTTGTTGTCGATGGGACTCTTCTTTTCCTGTACCCTTCAAATTAGTTCTTATGGTTCCGGAAAAAAAATGAAACCCTTATACCGATCGTATATCTGTCTGCCTGTCCGCAAACTTAGGAACATCAAGCTGCGATTTATATGGTTCTAATTAATTGTTTGTTCGCCCGACTATCTGTAATACCATACCAGTATTCTATAACAATACATATTTGAGGATAAAAATACAATAATTTGTAGCTTGATATTGTACTGTAATTTCTAAAAATCTTTATGAAGTCGCATTTTTAAAAAATCTTGATTTTTTTTGAGCTGCCTAAAATACCTACTCAATAATCAAATTGAATGCGCAGATTGTGTGTATAATTGACAACATTTCAAATTGTTTGTTAAGGCATTAAATAGTATTTAAATCTAAAAGTATACTTCAAACGTAAAAATATGAAGAAAGAATAATCTCGATTGGTTAAGTAGTTCATTACTTATTCCCATTTAAAAAACTTCTCATTCTAAAAGGTTTTCAGTGCAAATGGTTGGCTCTACGTGACTGAGACCGAGACCTTTTCCTTATGGAGAAGTTTACGCTAATAAAAAAATAAACTTTTGCCCTTACATTAGGATACCATAGCTCTAAACAATGGGAATTGGATGGAATAGCTCCAAGTGGAGAGCCGACCATCCGCCTGAGCCCAGCAGGCATCCCACCTCAACATCATCATCAACTATCTCAGCATTTTATTAGTGGTTAAGGAGATCCTATACCCATCTTACAGTCCCATCATTTTCATTTCATTTCATTTCATACATTTATTAAATTCACAGCAAAATACAATGGACACAATAAATATTCATAGGATACAAATTTAAAAATGCCAATAACGAATTTAATTAACTAAAATTTGATAATAATTTAAATATTTGCAGGTTTGCACAGACTGAACACAAATTAAGAAATAACAAGAAAAAAAAAAAAAAAGGTAAAAGTAAAATTTTACAACATAATAATAGAAATACTTATAGAAATAACAAACAAAAATGCGACGATACAAAAAGAACAGAAAAAAAAAAATTGAAGTGATACATAGGGCAAAATTAAACTAATTCATGTGAGAGTTGCTAGGTGTATGACTGAGTACTTAAAAAAAAAAAAATTATATACTTGTGTTTATTGTGTAAGGGTGTATTTGTGTCAGGGAGGGTGTGAGAGATTGTGTATGTGTGTGAGAGTGTGTGTAGGCAAAAAAAAAAGAATCTGTGAACATGCGTATATTATACATATATATATATATAATGGGCATAAATAGGCAACCTAATAAATTTTGCTCTGTACTTGTAATTGCTCAATTATGTACGATATGTATTGACCGCGCTTCAGGAAGAAAACGTCAGCATCAGAAAAACGCTCTTCGTGTGTATCTATGCACCGGTTGAGAGGAGAGTTGGAAGCGTAGTTAGTGCGAGCGTAGGCGTGGATAAGTAGCCGTGGATGTTGTCGTCTTGAGCGAGTACCAGATTCGCGCAGCAGCACGCGACTTATCAGTTCGATACTGTCCAGCCTGCCGCTGATGACGTCGTGTAATAGTTTTAAATCCGCTATGGTCCGTCTGTCCGAGAGCGTTAACATATTATTTGTTTTAAGGCTTTCCTCATAAGTCTGTGGAATGGCTTTGGCTCGATAGTTGAGCTGTCTGATGAAGGATCTCTGCACTGATTCCAACCGCTTGGAGTGAATAGCGTACTGAGGAGACCAGACAGTTGACGCATACTCTAGAATGCTTCTTACATACGAGTAATAGAGGTGCTTGAACGGTGTTACTGTGCGAAATAGCTTTGTAGCACGATATACAAAACCTAATGCCTTTATAGCCTTAGAAATTATTTGATCAAAATGTGCAATGAATGTCAATTTAGAATCTAATAAAACTCCTAGATCCCTCACTTCGGACACTCGTGAAATAATCTGATCGTTAAGTTTATATGCAAAAATTGAATTATTAATCTTCCTACTGAAGGTAATTACTTGACATTTATTACTGTTGAGATCTAGGCAATTTTGAACACAATAGGCTGAAAGCCTGTCTAGGTCCTCTTGCAGCCTGCGACAGTCCTCGTAATCAACAATGGGCATGAACACCTTCGTGTCATCGGCATACATGAGGAAGCTAGCATTAGAAAAACAGTTAAGAATATCATACAAGCAAACGTTGAATAACAGTGGACCCAAATGTGAGCCCTGAGGAATGCCAGATGGAATTGTTGCAAACCTAGATTGCAAGCAACTAAGTCTGACAGACTGACTACGATTCCTTAGATAGGAGGCAAACCAGCGCAGGAGGTCACCGTGTATACCAATCATAGCCAGTTTTTGAATTATAATATGGTGTTGCAATCTATCGAAACATTTGGAATAATCGGTGTACACGGCATCCACCTGGCAACCTTTATCCATGAAACCTGCAACTTTGTCGACAAACTCCACCAAGTTGGAAGATGTAGATCGATTTCGCATAAAGCCATGTTGGGCAGAGGGGATGCTACGGGCCACTACTGGATATACCTGGTCATATACAATCTGCTCAAAAAGCTTACTCACCACTGATAGAATTGAGACAGGCCTGTAATGATCCACCATGAGCTTAGAGCCACCCTTATGAAGGGGGACAACAAAGGCCTTTTTCCAATTGGTGGGAAAGATACCCTCACTAAAGGATTTTTTGAAAATTAAATATAGTGGTTCAGCAAGTTGTTCGGCACATTTACGAAAAAATATAGGCGGAATCCCATCCTCACCAGCACCTTTGTTGACGTTAATACGCTTGAGGTATCTAAGTACAATATCACGTGATATTTCGATGGAGCTCAAGCAGCTGAGAGGATTTGCTTCACCGTTGGGGATCAATGAAGCGGAGCCCGTATCTTGTACGTATACCGAATTAAAATATTCTAGAAAGAGATCGCAGGCTTCGGAACCGCTGTTAGCAACCCTAGAACCGTAAGTAATTTGAGCCGGTATACCACTGTTACGGCGTAAGCTCCCAACATAATGCCAGAATTTTTTAGGGTCCTCAACAATGGACGCCCCACATTTGTCAACATAAGAATTCCAGCATTTACGTTGCATATCTTTATGCCGTTTCCTTAGCAGGGAAAATGTATCGTAATCTCGAGGATTACCCGTCTTTTTAAATTTTTTGTGATATTTATCTTTTTCTCTAATTATTTTTATCAAAGGTTTGCTGAACCAAACTGGATAACCGTCTGGGTTGCTGTAAAAGTGAGGAACATACTGTTCAACTACGGAATTTAAAATATCGTGAAAGGTTTTGACAATATCATCTGTGTTGCCGTCAACGAAAATCTCAAGCCAGTTTAAGGATGCAAGTTTACTAGCAATTACGGTGTAATCTGCCTTTTTAAAGTTATAAATTTTTTTAGGAGGTAAATGTAAAGGCTTAAGGCCAAGATTTGGGATTTCGATTTCAAGGGCAGGGTGATGGGGCATATCCTCTCGAGTGAATGGGGAATTAGCTCGAGTAACAATGACATCGGTATCACTAAAAACTAAATCCAAGAGCCGGTTGTTACCATTGAAAATTCCATTGTACTGATTCAAACAAATAAGAGCTAATTGATTTAATAATTCCTGCTGTATCTCGTTACACTCACCCAAAGGTTCCAAATAAGCGGAAGATCCTGATAGAGGTGGTGTCCAAGATATATAAGGCAAGTTAAAATCTCCAACTACTAAGTAATGATCATCATGATTCAAGCCATTGAGATATTTAGTCAGATTTTCAAGAAGAAAGTTGTGTGCAATTCCGGCACCTGGAAGGTAAGTGCAGATAATGTGTAGATCTCGGTCCGTAGCTAAAGAACGAGCCGGAATAATAACATGGTCTCCATGTTTTACCAAAGTGCTAATAAAGACTAATCAAATGAGCCCGAAGGGTCTGCTGTTGTCCGTTGAGGAGATCCTGTACCCATCTTCCAGACCCATCATCGGACCCTGGTCACCATGTTTTACCAAAGTGCTAATAATGACCAATCAAATAAGCCTAAACTCGAAGAGTCTGCTGTTGTCAGTTGAGGAGATCCTGTACCCATCTTCCAGTCCCATCATTAGACCCTGGTCACCATAGTATGTAATGTATCTATGCTTAAACTTGACTGTATTTACTTTTTCAAGCTGAATATTAGCAAGAGGTGTGTCAGGATCAAACTGATACAGCACCGTTGATGGCAATCCTGCGGTCTCCCGGCAGTTGGCGTTATTTATTTTGTTCGGAAAACTTACGGCTAACTTATATTAAATGAAAATGTATGATGTGGGTATTTATCAGGCCATTAACAAGTTTTCGCATTCGGGTTGAAAAATATTTAACTTAGTGTGACTTAAAATTAACGAGTATCGTTGATCGGAATGTCATGAAATTTGGCAGGCGAGTAAATAAGGAAAAAAAAACTGTTCAAACATGAGCCAAATCGGTCAAGCGCGAGTTCACAGTTCGAGGAGAACTACGTCAAATCTTCTTTATAGTAGAATGAGGATTGTATTTTATTGTACATAATGCTGACATTAGTACATATGCTACTTTTTTATAATAATTGAGCGGTACTCCCCATAACTCTTAGGAGTGTTTTGATGTAAAAAGAATTACCTATTGACATAAATTACAATTAACTTTAAGAAGAAAATAAAAATAGGTTCAAAAAATTAAAACTTAGGTGATAAAATCTTTATAGTAGAACGGGGATTGTATTTTATTGTACATAATGCTGACATTAGTACATATGCTACTTTTTATAATAATTGAGAGGTACTCCCCATAACTTTTAGGAGTGTTTTGATGTAAAAAGAATTACCTATTGACATAAATTACAATTAACTTTAAGAAGAAAATAAAAATAGGTTCAAAAAATTAAAACTTAGGCGATAAAATCTTTATAGTAGAACGGGGATTGTATTTTATTGTACATAATGCTGACATTAGTACATATGCAATTTTTTTTTATAATAATTGAGCGGTACTCCCCATAACTCCTAGGAGTGTTTTGATGTAAAAATAATTACCTATTGACATAAATTATAATTAACTTTAAGAAGAAAATAAAAATAGGTTCAAAACATTAAAACTTAGGTGATAAAAAAATTTACACGCTTTACTAAAATTTTACGTTGTTTGGGAACAAAATAACTAACCTTAATGAATAAACATATTTTTTTAACTTTTTATTAGATGCTTTATGTCTATTTATAGACCAGTATGACAATAAAGTATAAAAATGTATCTAATTATGAGTGTGATAGGTACAAAATCTTTTACACTTATTTATTTTATTTAATAAACTAACTTATGCTAAAACATAATAAAATATATACATATAATTTAGGAGTTTTGACTGATACTGTCTTCCAGTTTTCTTGATTAAAGGATTTCTAAAAAGGCTCAAAGGGCTAAAAAATTGTTTACGATGCAGAGAAACAGGAATGGAGTTCTTTGATCTAGAAATATATTACATTTTAATTATTTTACTTTATACTTTATACTTTATTGTACACATAAATATAATTACAATTGAGGTTAGAAATAGGATTTACACAGGCGAGCTTATCTCTAAGTAGAGATTTCTTCCAGCAAACTCCTCTGATAAATAAAAAAAATCATAATAAATTAATAAGTAGACATACGTGTACACAAAACTACGCATCACACTATTAAATTAAAATTTTAGTACATATATATATATATATATATATATATATCCCTACATATACACACACAGCATAACTACATTCTATTACATACATGAATCTTTGCATAAACAATAGATATAGGTAATAATATACATACATATAGCGTGTACATTATGTACGTACACACTTACATACTATACAAATTCACTTATGGAAGAGAAAGATAGTGCTCTTTTAGTCTTTTTTTAAAAATACCAATTGTTGGACAGTCACGGATGTTTTGGGGAAGTGAGTTCCACAATCTGATAGCCACGACATTAAAGGACTGGCCGAAAGCATATGATTTGTGCACTGGAATTTTAACCTGAATTCCTGAATTCACGAATACAAAATCAGTTATTCCATAGAAAAGTTAAATACCTACTCGAACTAAATGTATTTAAGGCGCATAGGCACGCCACCGTTTTAGTACAAAATTTGATAACCCGTTTCTCTGTTGTTTTTCATTAAAGACTAAAGGTATATACCTCAATAGTTTAATACAGGCATTTACAAAGTCGCTATGTGGCTGAAATGTTAAATTTTGATATAGGTACAACCAGAGGCAAGAAAACAACTTTGTATGTAAATCTGTACAGCTTAATATCTTTAAAACAAAATTAATATTCAAAATTTTGGCAAAATGGTGCCTTTTAAAATACCAGCACCAGCTGATGGAGGTCATATAGTTTGGTCTATTACGAGAAACAACAGAAAAACGGATTATTAAACTTTGTACTAAAACGGTGGCGTGCCTAGGCGCCTTAAAAGCTGAGATGCAATTGTGTAAGTCAATGGTATTCAAATTAATTGTCATATGGCTATTCGGCTAAGCAAACAAGCCAGTTTGACAATTGAAATCGTACGTTTTTGGTTATCAACAACAAAACAAGGCAATTGCAACCATTTGATAGCCAAAAATGTACGATTTCAATAGTCAAACGGGCTAATTTGCTTAGCCGAATAGCCATATGATAATCAATTTGAATCCCATTGGCTTACACAATAGGCTTGTAGACAGGGTAAACTATATACCGCTATTAATATCGGTAGTAACTTGTTTAAATAAATAATAATATAACGGTAATATTCAATAAAACGATCAAAACGCTGTGAAACATATTTTTTGTAATGGTACAAGGTCTGGTTTCAAATAAAATGCCGATGGACTTGAAAACCCTTTTAAAATCATGAAATTTCTTTACAAGATGATAGACAATGTTTTAATTTCTGAACAAAAAAATTCCACTTGCTACTTTATAAAATGAAGTACAATGTTTTTGAACTTCAATGATCATTCCAGCTAAAGTCACCGCAATCTCCATTCCAGAAGTCACAACATCACATTCTTCAGCGCATTCCCGCCCGACTTCCACATCGAGGGTCTGGAGGAGATCGCGCCAGACGGGCTGGTGAGCTACGTGCGGGGGTACACCGACTGGGACCTGGTGGGGGCTAGGATGCGCGGGGAGGAGCCGCTCAAGCCTCTGGACATCATCAGATACGGATACGAGGTCAGAAGGTTGCTTTGTTTCTTCTGTCAGATGTTTGTTTGTAGCGTGAGAAACACTGATACTCGTTTTCTTTTTCAACTTTAATTTAGTACACATATGCCCGTTTTCACTAACCATAGGAGACGCCTAAATCAGATGCCTATGTATTTAGGAGTTGCCTAGAGTAAAAACACGTTTCACTAACTTTTAAGCCATGACTAACGACGTTAGGAATCACCTAAAGTTACGACATCAGAAGAACTAAGTTGCGAGACTTGTTTTTTTTTACAAGTTTTGTTTTTGATGGCATACAGTTTACCCGTATAAAAACGACCGGTTTTATTACGTATATCTAAGCATTTGGTCAAGGCACGCCGATAAAGCAGCGCCTTTTCTCCCAACTTTTTTTTTTGTAACTTGATTTATTAAGATAAAATATAGCCTATGTTACTCAACAATAGTGTACCCTAGCTTCTTAAAAAAGAATGAATTTTTAGAATCGATTCAGTGGTTCCAAAGTTTACCTCAAACAAATCTTTCCTCTTTATACCGGGTGTAAAAGCAAAGTCAATAATCCTTTAAAGGTGTGTTAGTATGATCGGTAAAGATATTATTTTAAATACTGGGATTTCTAATTGAAATTGAAAAATATTTATTTATCACATAAAAATACAAAAAGAAAAACATGCAAAAGAAATACAATACAGCATACAAAAAATAATAATCATACTTAATAATGGATATAATATTACTTTTATTTCTTTGTCTGTCTTTTTGTACAAACGTTTTATCTCAAAAAGTCCGTTTGGCTATGCTATTACAACCATAGACAAACGGACTTCATAAGGTAGTATTTGTGGTATAAATTGACATCTATAAGCCGATTTATAAATAAAATTAGCCTGTGCCCCGTTTTCGGCTTGGGCATTATTTTGTGAACACCCCTCATAGCCTATATTTTGACCACGGTCACTACAATGATAATAAAAAAAAAACGCATCCAAATCACGCATCAAATATACATACAAACAGACAGACAAAAATTCTACTCATTGTGGTTTTGTCCTCAGTACAATACTGGGAGACAGGCGTGAGTATACATGTTTTAATCACATTTCGATCTTTAAGTAGGAAATTCTTGTAACTTATCTGCGTATACTGTTTGTTATCACTTATCGGAACACAAACACAATAGTTAATTTGTTGCAACGCTCCGCAAACTGTTATCCCCATACTAAATCGATCAGCTGAGTAACCAATTTGTATGGAATGACAAAATATTTTTTTCATACTTCAACCCATGTTCCTTGGGGAAAGTTGTTCGATTTCATGGGTAGATTTGTGTCTTTTTGGCTTGATACACCCTTTCCGTTACACCCTGTATAACCAGTGATATTATGCCTGTCACCTATATATTTTTTAATATTTTTGGGCCACCTTTGCAAGAGGAGTAGGCTAGGCCGTCAAACAGGTCCAAATTGCAGTTGGGGGATGTAATCGCCTTAATGCGCTACGTCAGAAGGCTCGTCTTTTGTTTGTTTTCTTTTTTAGTTTTCCTAAAAGTGATTAAAATATACACTAACAAAATATGTACAATATACACAACACATCTACACAATATATATAAATATAATATTATATCAATAGGTTTGTTTGTTTACATGTAGGGGGTAATCTCTGGAACCGTTGAACTGATTTTGAAAATCCCTTACTTACATATTGATTGATTAGACAAAGGCTATAACTTTCTAGCCTGGGTAAATTTTCATGAATTACCTTTATGCAGGTCAAATCGCGGGCTAAAGGCTAGTATTATTATTTAATTACACAAGCACGTAACATAAACTACATATTTCTAAATCCTATATGTTTTATTTATTTAATTTTTAGGAAA
Source organism: Ypsolopha scabrella (assembly GCA_910592155.1). Lineage (NCBI taxonomy): Eukaryota > Metazoa > Arthropoda > Insecta > Lepidoptera > Ypsolophidae > Ypsolopha > Ypsolopha scabrella. The sequence continues at coordinate 16,000,995 of OU342985.1, forward strand.
CATCAACAAATTAACTACTACTATATTACTTATAAAATATGTTTTGATGAAAAATATACTAATCTAAATTAAAACTTGTTTTGTAGATTCATTTGTAACTATCCTTTAGAAGAGCATCTTTGATCTATGCCTTTATCATAAGTTAGGGGCCAGAATTCTTAGAAGTGACGTCATTTTCCCCCACCCCCAAACTTTGACGCGCTTTATCTCTGTTATTTTTTGTTTGATTGACAAAAGAAAAGATACGTGTCGTCAATTTTTTGATAATCTAAATGACGGACTAAATAGAATAATATTTTGTTTACCCTGTCTACAAGCCTATTCGGACTGGTATGTACGTATATATTTCGCTCGATTGGCCTGTTAAAATTTAAATAACTTTTGAAACTCGTTAATGGGTATCTAAGGATTAAAAAATTACTTGTTGTCCTTTGTTTTTCATGCCTATATGCAACCCTAGTCCAAGGCCATAGAAACACGTATTTTGTGAAAATTTTAACTGGCTAACTATTACGGTTGAAGCTGTAGACGCCTGTGACAGACGGACAGACAGATAGCGGAGGCTTAGTAATAATGTCCCGTTTGGCACCCTTCGGATACAGAACCAAGTACCAATTGTCCCAAAATTAAATAGATTCATTTATGCAATATAAGTGCTGTTACCTATGTACGTTATACTATATGTACAACTATTGCACGTACATTTTTAATGTAAAAATATACAGTATAACGAAATATTATATTACCGGAAAATACAATAAAATAAAATGAAAATTGGGCTTATGTACTTGAATTGTATAAAATAATATACATAAATTAAAAAGAATATATTGTGTGTATTGTATATAAGGCAAACTGTATACAAAAAATATGATAAAAATATGTATCGAGCACACTAAGCAATACTTACAAAAAGAAAAATAAGCACAAAGGCGAGCTTACCTCTTCAAGAGGTTTCTTCCAGCAAACCAATACTGTAGGTGTAGTGAAAGAATACACGAAATAGGTTGGCAGCAAGCATACAAAAGGATTTTTACAACAGAACTTAATATACTACACAAATAAAAATAAAAATTATAGATATATATATATATATAAATATAATGGATATGAATACGGAATGTAAATATGCATCAAAACATTTTAACTTGTCAATTTAATGTCAGTCATGTCATTCTTGCATAGATTCTACTAGTATAAATCAGAAAACGAGTGGGTCAGACCACTCGTTGCAGAATTCACGGAATGAATTTTCAAAAATACTGATTTTAAGTTTCAAGTTTTCGTATGCGAATCATGCGGATTCGTATGCGAATTGAAATTCGAATGATTCAAAAATACACTCCCTGGTGCACTGCACCACCCGGCCCTACGATAGCTACGCCACGGTACAAGTTGCAGCCTTCTAGACTTCATGGACAACGCCATCTGGTCTTTCAACGGTTTGAGTCAACTACTTATCTGATCAATGTTAAACTTGGAAACGTGTTTTTTTAGACCTTTGTCTTTCCTTTGTCAGGTCGGTTACCTAATTGGACACATTTCACTCGATAGATTTTATTTTTGAAAATGATGCCTTTTTAAGTTGTTTGAGTCAAGTGACAACACCTGTACGACTTATTCATATTAATGTTCGTTGCAACGTGTTTGTGGTTCGAAGATTTAATTTAGTGTAAAATAAAAACATACTACAAGGAAATAAAAAGATGAGTGTTATTTAATTTTCATATCTTGCTTACTTTATCTGTCTCTCATGCTATTTAGTTTGACTGGGAACTGAAGTTTTATGATAATATACCTATGTGAATACTATTCAGATTTTCATGCCCCCTCGTAATTTTGTGTTATAATCATATTTTCATTAACAAAAATTTTTATTTTTTTCTAAAAATGTCTGACTGTTGCTTTTGTCGCACACTCACCTCGTCTATTAACATCGGCACGCAGCTGGACAGGGTATCTTTCTCCCTAGCCGTCAGCCTCAGACTCGGCGCGAAGACGAACGAGCCACATCGCTGCCGGTGTGATGTTATCCGGCGGGCTCTTGCCACCGTCAACGTGCCGGCTATTCTAGAGCCGAAGGGCAAAACACGTGACGATGGCAAAACGGTTTTACTAAGAACATAATGGCAGTACACTCGTGTTTAAACAACCTATTATGTAACAGTTCCATACACTACTTTACGGCTTAAGTTACGTCTGATGATAAACTAAAGATTAGCTAGCTAGTACAAGGTTTAAATTTGAGTACTAGCTTATATTTATTTTCATCATTAGCCAGCCGAACTTCAGATTAACCGCTGAAATGTAAAAGCGTTTGTGGCGTACGGCAAAGTCATCTAAAAATAATATTGTCATTCTATGACTTCTCGTGGATGTCATAAAAGGCAGTTTAGGGATTTTAAAGATGGTATGCTAACAATCTTTCTCTGTAATATGGGAGGTCATAAGGTCATCGCATCTTGGGTAATAAATGGAGGTGAACGGAACGTAAATTAAAAAGTTATAATGTCAGTCTCTCATCGACATTTTCGTTCTCATGATGTTGTTTCCTTTCCTTTTGATTGTTTTCGTTTCTGTTGTCTGTTTTTACTTCTATTTTAGGTTATGCATCAACAAATTTTTACTTGTCAATTCAATATCAGTCATGTCATTCTTGCGTAAATTCTACCAGTAGAAATCAGAAGACAACTGGGTGAGACCACTCGTTGCAGAATTCACGGAATGAATTTTCAAAAATACTGATTTCAAGTTTTCGTATGCAAATCATGCGGATTCATATGCGAATTGAAATTCGAATGATTCAAACATGCGCTCCCTGACGGAGTGATGCCCTCAAATGACCCCAGGGAACTGCCCGTTCTCAGTGAACAAACCTAACCATTACAACAATAAAAGAATTTCCAAGATCGGTGTATGTAATCAGGATCTTCGTCTTGATCCCGATACCGCTAAAATGCTATTCGATTTACTTTCCCAGAAAACTTACCAACGTCCATTATCATTATGAAAAATAGTAAGAACAACAACCGGCTGCAAGTTCACGTCATCTAAATGCAAAATTTTAATTTACCTGCCGCTTGTTCATGCGCTTTACATCATCGAATAGACTGTCCAACATTTTGCTTGTTAAATATTTGTTCCTAAATTAAGGTGTGCAGCTACGTTTCTTGGTTATTTGCTTTTCCTTTCCGTTCCCCAATGGACTTGCTTCGTTTCGCTTGTTTCGCTCACGCTACTGTAGAATCTCGTCGCTTTATCTCTGTCGTTCGGTGGCTGTTGTTTATTTAGAGAACAATTTTTCAGTGGGTGATACACAAACGTACCGTATTATCCTCATTTTTGTTATAACAATGCGTTAGGGTCAATTTTTCGGGCATGTAACAAAATCGAAAGAAATAATTGAAACGGCCATTTTCGTTGATGTGTTCACAATTTATATGAGATTATGCCGAAAATAAAAAAGGGAAGTGCTATTTGTTGTATTTTGTTATATATAAGTTTGTTTTCTGTAATGTACTTTTATAAGGGAAACTCAGTGTTAGACCTTACCGCTAACGCCCCGCGCTCCCTCTCTATATCTATGTCGAAGTTAGTTGTTTAATCAGCCTTAGACCGTTAATCATAGATCGACGTTTAACCAAGTGACTAGCATTTTGATTTAAATACAGCATCGTCGAAAACGTTTAACGGTCTGTCTTACATTCGGCCTATTCGCCCATTTTTTAAATATTCGATATTGGGCTGAATAGTAGACGATATTCGGCCGAATACCGAATAACTAATGATGAAAATAAAAACACATTTTAATCAGAAAGTATATTATTTGGTAAGTTGGCAGAAAAACTTGTTTTTATTCACTACAATCTGCTATATAAATAACAACTTAAGTATTATTAATATTTAAAATTAATCAGAGGCAGATTATTGAAGTTAAACACAAATGGCGATCACAAAAGTATAAAACATAAACACAGCACGCTCGTGACACGCACGATGTCTCATCTATACTAAACAAACATAAAGTGCAATGGATTGTTTGCTATTATTTAATTTGCGGTGCTCGAGTGTATATAATATCGTGGTAGATTTTTTACCAGTACGTGTACAATTTAAATGTAATGGACTTTTATTTTTAGTTTAAATTTTAGGACTATTTTAAATTGGGTGTTATGACGAGAAGGGAGTTATTTAGCTCTCAAAATGTACACACTATGTTACATATTTTAGGTATTTATTATTATGTACGTCTCTATATTATAGTTATTGATGATACATATTTAAATCACTGTGTTGTAAAAAGCTTGCCCATTTTAGTGGCGTCCTTCTGGAAGATATTTTCGAAGACTGATTATTCTAAATTCTACATTCAATTAAAAAAACATTCCTTTTATACTCATTGTTTTCTAACGGAATTTCATTCCAATGTCAATTCACAAGGATGCATTAATTATTTAAGAGGAATTCATTTATGATTGACCACGCGTCTACGTTTTTTGAATGCTGTAAAACAATTACAAAATAGAAAACCTTTAAGACTCGATTAAAAGAAAAAGTGGAATGTAGAATATGCGAAAGAGGTATGTTTGATCGAGCAGCTATAGGTAAACCGCGTAACTAATTCACCGTATTTTAAGCTTATGTAATGCTGTTTTATAATGAAGCCAAAAATATTTTTTTCTCTGTGCGACAGTTTTCAGCTTGGCGGCTTTTTACTAACACCCCATAAAGCCTAACATGTTGACCAGAGTCACTACTACAATAATGAAAAAAAAATTAATTCCGTTGAGTAGTTTTCTAGAATAAATCAAAAGAATTGATAAAAGTCATCCAACGTCTGACCAATCAAAGCCATAAATTGAAAGAGAATACAAATAATACCGATAAACCTACAAAAGAAATTTTCAGTGGCGCTGTAGACGCTTTGCGTTGTGAAGAAATATTAAACAAAATCCGTAGTGTAAATAAAGTTAGTTTTGTTTTAAAGTAATACCTACATCGCGTTAGCTTGCGAATCACAAAATCTAAATTTTGATGTTATATTAAATGAGCGACGAAACAAAATACAATATTTAACAAACATCCAAGTCAATTTTGTTTGTTTTATAATTTCAGGAATCCAAAAGACTCCAGCCGGACGCAGAAAATTCCTTAGCCCCGCAAAATCGGTCCAAAAGAATGTCAGAGAGTGCTGGTTTACTTCTGGTCGACAAGAGTGAAGCCGGTGCTGATGATAGTCACGAACATTCCAATGTTGTTATCAATGAAATTCCCATTCAGAGGGTTTATCCACCGATACCACCGTCTCTGAGACGCGAGATGTCCAAAGAGAACATTTCTGATTATTTCCTTAATAATCCAGTAAAAGGACACAGACGATCAGTGTTACCTGATGACAAACAAGAAGGGAAGAATGAAAGTACCAATAAGTTTGTGATCATAGATATCACTGACGAACTAGCGGAAACAAACATTCAAAACCTTCTCGAAGAAATGCTTTATCTTTCAGTGAAAAACTGCATCAAAATCTATTGAGTGGTTCTCAAGTTATAAGCGAACGAACGACCCTATTACTAAGCCTCCACTGTCTGTCTGTCTTTCCGTCTGTCACAGGGGTCTATAGCTTGAAATTACTTGAAAATTTCACAGGAAAAGTGTAACTTTGGCCACTACCACGACAAATAATAAAAACAGGACAAAAGATTTGGTCACCCGTACAATTATGACCGCGCATACCGTTGCTTAACCTTGATGATTTCTTATGATTTAATTACAAATGTATAGTTTTATGATTTTTTCCTATACTTGTACTATGAGACGGTATTACTTGCCAAATTTCATAGTTCCAGGTCAACGGGAAATACCCTATATTGATTCCCGTGAGAGTGTCGGAATGTACGTTTTTTGCGGCATAAACAGCCGTATCTTTTTTTAACGTTAACTTAGTTCGATTTTTTCACAGCTTCAAGGGACTGTAGACTTGAGTATATGGTTCTAATTTCAACTGGATACCAAAATATTTTGTAGATAAATAAAACTGATAGTGAAAACAAAAATAAATTTAAGGAAGCGCTATCTAGCTGTCCCAGTCAAAGTAACGAGATATTTTATTACGTGTAACTTTTTTTTAACTCATCAAAAGACTAATACTTTTTGTATGCATAATCCCCCTAAATTTATCCCTAAAAATATTAGCCCCCTAGAAAAACCCCATTCCACATCTTTTCCCCCTAAAAGACTCTGAGAACTAGAGAGATTATTGATGAATATAAAAGAAAAATAGGCGACCTTTATGTGACAGACGTATTCTTGAAAAGTTGACCTCCCGACAAAAAAATAATAATACAATACAAAAAATACAAAATAATTTATTGAGCCATAGAAAAATACACTAGCATGCTAACTTATATAAGAATGCGCTAATAATATAGCATCAGAGAAAAAAAAACAGTCCCTGTCACCTACACTGACCTAAAAGGCCGTCTCGAGAGTGATAGTTACCATAAAGCGGCCAACAGCATTTGAGATACAACTGATAAATATTTAAAAAAATATATATATTGAAAGACTTATGCAGAAAAAAAATAAAACATAAAATAAAACATTTTTTGTTTGATAAACACTTGTACTTGTCCACTTATTTATATTAATTTCCCTTACCGGTTTCGCTGTTAAAGCATTATCAAAGGTTTCAAAGGTTTCAATCACGAGCATCAACTCCATAAAATAAAAGCCATCTTACTGTTTCTGTTTGAATGTGTCTGTAAATATATATGTAAAAAAAAGTGTGTTTATAAGCGTACTGTGTGAGGGTGAGTATGTGTGTGTGTGAAGTTGAAAGAGAGATGTGTAATTATAACCAATGCGGTCGATCCATAGATATTATAAACTGATCATAGCAACATGAAAGAAAGAAAGTGTGAAACGTTACAAACTATAATATCATTATTTAACCCATGAACCCACCTGCAGTTCGAAGCTATTTGCATTCTTTAAATCAATCTGCTTAGTGCTGACCTTAAACTCAGATGTTATCGAATCATGGACATATACAAGAACGGCAGAGGCTTTATTAATACGATTTTTTGTATTAATAATCCATTGGCAATGAAAATTGACTTTTTAAATCCTCAGATGCTACTTATAGTCTGTCAAAAAAGTGTTGAAATGAATATTGAAGAAACCATTTTTCTTTCACCCGGCTACACCAAACAAATAAGTACAAAACCTGTTAACCACGTTGTTAACCACAGTAGCAATATGACCTGTCTTGCAGAAAAATGAGGCGACCATTTGTTTCTGCATGCTTCGAGCACGGCGATATTTCGTGGGAGTTGGCTCATCATCAAAGCACCATACCGTCGACTGGCGCTTTGTTTCAGGGTCGTAGTTATATAGCCATGTTTCATCACCAGTCAGTATATCATAAACGTTTTTTTTCTCGCCGCCGTTGAATTTATCAATCATAAATTTACACCAATCCACGCGACAATCTTTCTGCTCATTGGTAAGTTTGTGCGGAACCCACCTCGAACAACTCTTACAGAGAGAAAGATGGTTGTGTATGATGGTCTGCATTGCTGCTGATCCAATGCCCACTTCTCGCTCGAGCTCTAAATATAATATGTAATTCGCCAATTTTCACGAACAAGTTTTTCGATTGCTCGAACATTTTCTTGAGTGACCGCTGTTGGCGGCCGACCAGTCTTCACCTCATCTTCAAAGCTTTCGCGTCCTCTTCTAAATTCAGCAAACTAATTATAAACTGTTGCGTGTGAACAAGCAGATTCACCAAAAGTAGTAACTAAAAGTTCAAAACATTCTTGAGGCCTTAAACCTTTTTTATAGTCATAATAAATCATTGTTCGAAAATCTCTTCGAGTGAGCTCCATTGCTACTAACGAATTCCCGCCAAATTCCCCGGGTAAAACAAAACTTAAAAAAAAAATTGAATTAACGAATGTTCTATATTCAAAATTATTGGCTGATAACCAAATTCTCACCTTTGTTTGTTATGTAAGGTGACGTTAAATGTCATATTTTATATACAGCCAACTTCATACTGAAGACTATGTACGAAATCGGTATCACGGTTCGATAACCCTTTTTGGGAAATTCTAAAATATATTTTTCCGTGCGCGCAAGCCCAACCCCGAGTCAATGACAAATGAAGTTAAAATTTTCTTTTTCAAATTACGCAAAAAATGTTATTGATCCACAATATTGATCACTTACCAAGCCTCCAGTATAAATTTGGCTGCATAAATAAATGTCACCTTGTATATGGATTTACATAAGATTTCAAATTCCATTTTGGTTGTTTTCTTTTATTTATTTCTCTAGGAAATATTAATACCAGGTCGATTTCAGAACTTCTAGTTAAGCGATACCTTAGGCCAGGAATCAGCCAATCACAGCGCTGGATTTCATGGTTGAGCACAGCTTTACTTGAAGTTCTCAAATTAAATCTGAGGTTAGATAGGCATTTCTCGACACACAGAAACCAAACGCCGTCGGTCGCCCTGCCTGAACAGGTTACTCCAGAAATGGCGACAAATTTTTATTGTCCAATGACATCAGTTGATGTGAAGAGGTCGTTCTTGGCGTACAAATTGATACTGGGTGACAAACGTCACAAATTTGCGCTCGAAAATTTGGAAAAATGCATATTGCCACAAAAACTATACTTAATTTTAAGAGAATTTCGCTGTTTTTGTACAATCTTTGATTAAAATATATAAAATAAATAAAGGTTTTTGATTTTGTATTGTGCATATTTAAGGCATGTTAGTCGTTTTTAGTGCATATTTGCATGCATATTTTGGCATTTTGTTAGTGCATATAATCCGATTTTTATTTATTTATTTATAACACTTTTTGCACATACAATAAAATCAATACAAAATATCAAAACAATCAAACATGGTGTACAAAGGCGGCACTTATTGCTAACAGCAATATCTTCCAGGCAACCTTTGCAAGCAAACAGAAAGATAGTTGACAGAATAAAAAGGAAGGAGTAAATGCTAATCAGTGAGGAAAGATCAAGCTAAAAATATATATCTAAATAGACTTATCTAAGACATAAACTTACATATACAATACATGAACATACTAATACATACCTACATACATATAATAAATAAACATACAAATATTATAATACTGCATATTTGAGTTCTACTTTGATGAGTATTCGGCGGAGAAAAATTCCTTCACTTTAATTTTAAATAATTTTATATTTTTCAATGTCTGTATTGACAAAGGCAATCGGTTCCACAGTCTTGCAGCGTGTACCGTAAATGAGTCACTGTAAAAACCTGTTTTGCTTACGGGAATGGCTAGTCTTCCACTATTGAACGTGCGCATTTCACGCCCACGTTCAGTAATAAAGGTGAAACGTTCACAGAGGTACCTAGGAGCGGAGGGATTGTTTATGACACTATGGAGAAGAGAAAGGATGTGAGCATTTCTGCGAAGACGAATAGGGAGGCAATTTAACTGAGAACGGAACACTGAGACATGATCGTACTTACGAAGAGAAAAAATGAAGCGAATACATAAATTTTGGAGCCGTTCGAGTTTATTGAGAAGTTCCTCAGTGAGGATGTCTAATTATTAGTATTGTACTGAGCCCAAAACTATAATTTTTTGAATTTTTGTGTCTGTATGTTCTGTTTTAGTTCAAGTACCACCCAAGGGATTGTATTGTATATTATGCAGATTTCACCATATTTCTTAAAATTGGAGTACACTTGCTCTATAGCTCCAATTATCTGCTGTTGCGTTATAAGAAGATCCTCCATACTTGATATATTAATTTATTTGTTGCGCAAACTTGATAGGACTTGATAAAACTTGATAGCTTGATAGAATACGTCGTTCTAAGGCGACCAGGTTGAGCTTTATCTTCCACTTTTCTTTCGTCACTCTACTTTCATTAATCTTCTCTACATGTCCAAACCACCGAAGCATTCCTTTGCCTATTCCAGTCACTACATCTTCTTTCAGGCTGCAACGCTCCCAAAACATTCTATCACTGAAAATGTGGTTTCATTGAAAGATATCTGCCCTTGTACGTCCAGTATGGTGCGGTCCCATTCACGATCACTCACTCTTAATTGAATGAATGAATGACAGCATATAAATGTTCATTTTAAATGCGAAAAATAAAAAGTACACACATAGGGAGTCGCCTGGCGGATATTGGCATTTTGATTTCTAATACAGTTTTTGCAACAAGAAGGCGCATACTTGAAATCTCTAGTTACCTATTCCGCGACCACATCTATATAGGACCTCGAAATAAATATAAGACCTTGCAAATAAAAACGGATTGAATGTATAAAAACGATGAAAAACGTATTCTTTATTTTACCCTGCATATTTATCCAGCCATACAGCGATGGTTCTCCAAATGTTTTCGGAGTCTGAGGTTCAACAACATTTTTCCATATTTTCTTGTCTTTTTTGAGAATCACATTTTCTTGTAATAATTTTGTGAGCTTTTCAATTTTTTGAGCAACATCCACAATTTCGTTGAGATTTGCTGATTCATCTACTTTAGTTACGTCTATATCTTCAGATGCTTCTGTGTTTGTTTCAAAGCTCAGGTCCCAGGTTACGATGGATTTGTTCTTGTGAAGTATAACTGCAGCAGCTGTGGACATTTTTTCACTTTCATCTCTACGCACCTAGTAAAGGAATTTTAAAATCATTAAGAACTCATAGTCAAATATATATCGCAATATTAAATTAGGATTAATATATAATATAATATAATAAACGCAACAGGTGCGTCATGTACACACTAGTTAGTTAATCGAGAATATACATTTATCAAAATCTAAAAGAAGTTTTCATCGATATACTTACACCTACTGTAAATATACTTTTTATTATTTTAGCGGTATATTTTGCTGAATGATATGAAGTTATTATAAAATCATGTTAGCTGTATCACAAGTTTTATTAAGAAGGTAAGAATTCCTTGAGTAAGTAAATTATTAGTCAAAAGTTACTTTTGAAGTTCCCCAGTATTACAAAAAAGTAAAAACGGGAAGTAAAGTTGTATGAAAATCCTTGTTTCCCGCTTGGATTAACTGTTGTTTTTCTTGCAAAATAATGCCTAAATCCCGTAAGTTTTAATAGGTACCTAGCATTTTGTTACAATCGTGACTTGTGTTTCAATTTATGGTTTTTATTATTGCTGGCTCAGCACCTAAATAATAAATTTTAGTATATTTTCAATTCACCATTCGTCGGCCGACATCGATGGCGAAAATTTACCAAATCTTAAAATTTCACTTTTTTGGAAAACATTGTAAATTTTCGGAGAGCTGTATCTCAGTATGCATTGAATCTACATAGCTGGTTCTGATCTCAAATTGAAGTAATTTAAATATTCTTTAAAACCGTACCGACAATCTCTATACATATAAAATACAACGTCTGTCTGTTCGTTGCTTATAACTTGAGAACCAATCAATGGATTTTGATGCAGTTTTCACTGAAAGACAAAGCATTTCTTCGGGAAGGTTCGGGGCTATGTATCATCACACAAAAGGGAGCAGCGCAATGAGAATTTCAGTGAGCCATATGGATTCCAACGAATGTGTGTATATTGAAGTAGAAACTTTACAATTTCTTACATTATTAATTTGTTCACTTATCCTTGTAAGACGTCCAAGATGTGAAATATTTCAAATACGTGCCGTTATGTAATACCTAAGCTTTACGTTCAGTTACACCTAAGCTGCAGAAAAGGGCTGAAATGAAATATATAAAGCCACACTCATACTGGAGACTCGGTAAGTGTTCAGGACCAAGGTTCAATGACCCTGTTTGCGAAACACGACAGCAATTGTATTATAATAATAAATATTGTATAAATAAAAATAATTATATTTTCTTAATATCAAGATATAAGAGTCCTGCCTATATGAAAATAATATACTTTGAAGTTATTTCTATCTGCTTCTGACATCTAAAACTATACTCGAATAGTGGAGTTAATCAGAGATATTTTTGACACCATTATAGATGCTTTGTACAATTTACTTCCCTTTATAGGTGTAGTAAGTTTCTTACACATAAAATCGAGCGCCAAAATAGAGTATGTGTTTTTGACACCATTATAGATGCTTTGTAAAATTTACTTCCCTTTATAGGTGTAGTAAGTTTCTTACATATAAAATCGAGCGCCAAAATAGAGTATGTGTTATAGCGTGCTATATAACTCTTTTATACAGGCATGCATTAATCTTTTAAGATCTAAGTAGAAGCTATAAAAAACTCTTCTACTGCTTATCTTAACGCTAATCTACTAATTGGGAGGCTCGAACTTGGACGGTTTTTTTAAACATTTCAAAGCTAGACCGTGAAATTACACCAGCTTGGGGAGCTTTTAAAGTTTATAGAAGCTACGAGTGCTAGTGCACCGAAACAAGCTGTTGACAGGATTGTAACAGCACATTGAACAAACGTGTAGTCTAAGGATGTTAGAGTGGTTAAAAGAAATGAACTGCGGAGTTTACTAAAGGAACTAACTTCAGAAACTAACTAACAAAGATCAGTGTAATAGAATAATATTAAGTACCACGATATATATCAGTACCTACCTTCAATTATGGTCTATGCGAACTAAGGTAAATTTATACATTCTAAGGTTCACAAAAAATATTTTGTGTACAGGATGTAAATGCAAAGTCAAGAATCCCTTTAGGGTATGAAAGTATACACGATTCTGAGAAAAAAAAATCCTTGAATTTTCACCAAAAATTCCATCATTTTTCTAAGCTATGGCTACGCAGCTCACCGGCCTCCCCACGTCCCCACACACCTAATTGCACCCCGCAACCCGCACCCCTCATCCGAGTGGCCAGCGACCAGTGAGGGTGTCCACGCGATTAGTGTATTTTGAGTAAAGAAAGTCGTCTTATTATGAGGTACTGGTACTTTATTAAGAGATCCCAGTATTTAAAATAATATCATTACCGATCATACTAACACACCCTTAAAGGATTCTTGCCTTTGCTTTTACACCCGGTATAATGCTACTTGTTTACATTATTTGTATTTTTATTTATAGTTTCGTAACAAAAAAGACGTAACAAAATCAGGGCCCTGTCATAGAAATATCGAATTATTTTAAAATTCCTCACAGATTTAACTATAAACAGCACATCTTTCCCATTATAGATAAAGCATTTTTCATTTTCAGTTATTAATTACAAAAGATAAAATATAAATAAACCTAGTAAATTTCGAAACAAAACGAGACAATTTTTTGCGACAAAAAGTGAGAGAATTCTTCCGATGCTCAGCACGGCAGTTGCTAGACTAATTTCAAAGCTGCCGCTCAGTGGACGTGACATATTCCTGAGTAGTGTTGTTCCTGTATTCAACACGTCTCCATACACATCTTTTTTTCAGTTTTGTATATTTACTAAGTATTTTACTCTACCTGATTTGTTATTTACATGCGATGCATCTTCCTTAGAATTATTTACAATCGTCTTCGATTTCTGCTTTAAATCGTCTTAACAAGAATCACGCAATATTGATTCTTGTGTCAGTAGATCACACGATCCACTTACATTACCACTGGTTCGGAATGCCTGCTCCCCGTACTCGATGACGACGAAATCGCAGCTCCGCTTGTTTCCATCCCTTTCTATCTTTCGTGAACCCTTTGATGAGATATTGATATTAACATATTACAGGAGTGGTAGAGCTTTACCATAGTAGAGGGTTACCTTCAGAACTCGTTTCTCGTCTCGTCCTTTTATACATATAGCGAGGAGCCCTTGGTAAGCCACATTCAGAATGCCCTTGAACGTCTGTACCTTAACAGGATTTTGATTTAAATAAACTTCCTTATAGATGTTTCGAATCGATGAGATTCTTTTGTTTATATGTGTCTAAGATCTAGTTTTCCTCGTAGGTTTTTATCAATATTTATATACCGAGAACATTATTTGAATTGAATCATTTTCGTTTTGTTTAGTTACATTAGCCGCGCATGCCATTACTCTAATGGTTGGATCAAATTACTATCACAGTTCACAAAATATAGATCTTTGCTCACTCGCTGACTCGTACAGTTTCAGCGAATACTAATCGAATCGAGATACGGCTATTACCATTTTAACCGAAAAATATACAAAACTATTTTGTACTCGCACTCTTGCTCGATTGTCTTTTTGTCTAAGAAAGAAAGAAAGAAATTTATTTGATGGAAAGTGAAAAACACAAGAGAAACACACAAAAATTAACTAATGCTTATAACTAAAAATACATTAGGACAAATATTAAATAAACTAAAAAAAAGAACATCAACGTAAATCAATCTTGTGTCTTCACCGTCACCAAATAGGCTGCAACTCAGCATGTGTTGTGTCGAGATGACACAACGCTGGTATTATGTTACGGCCTGTTCGAGTGACTTGCGGTAGCAAACGCATAAATGTAGTGAAAGATAATGAATAATACTATTAAGGTATCTAAGGTGGTAAAAAATAATAATAATAACAGTAATAGTTTCTTATACTATCGAGATACAAATAAAGTTTTTTTTTTTTAACACAAATTTGAATACTCGTACATGATAATAAATACATACACAACAATCAGAAATTAAATGTGAAATGTTCATTAAAAACTTAATTAATTATGGCAAGTGAGGGTAATAAAACAAAAACAAATGAAAGTTTCTGAATGCCTACCTGACGCATAAGTCAAGTGAGCAAATAAAGAAAAGAAAAGAGCACTGGGATTGACATACAAGATAACAGGTAATAGCAGTAAAAGCGCGTTGGTTAAGTAATTCTACTACCGATAGAATAAATTCTGATTCCTTTGCCCATCAAGCAGGAATTTTTTATATCTGAATTTGAAAGTAGAAACTAGTTTCACATCACGTAACGGTGGTGGAAGGTTGTTCCAACATTTCGTGGCTGCATACCTGAAGCTGCCACGAAACGCAGCAGTACGGTGTTGACATGTGGACAAAAGATACGATGATGCTCTTGTATTGTATCGAAACAGATCACGGGACCATTTCAGTTTGTCCTTTAGATAATCAGGTGATCCAGTTTTGATTACACCAAACAACAATGTAGCCAGGTGGAGATGTCTACGTGCTTCAAGTTTTAATAAGTTTGATGCATTCAGATAGGGCGTTACGTGCGTCCGAGGTGGAATCGGGAAGCAAAATCTCGCGCAAGCGTTTTGAATTCTTTGAAGCAGTTTAATCGTTCTTACTAGCAAACATGGGCCATAGACTGTATCCGCATAGTTAAGCCTTGATAATATAAGGGACTCGCACAATTGAATACGTAAATCTACACTAAGGTAATCACGGATCTTGTAAAGGATTTTCAGCCTATAAAAGCAATTTCTTACAGTAGCTAAGATGTGACTCTCAAAGCGCAGATTACCATCCATGAGCAGACCTAAATTGCGTGCTTCTTCTACTCGGTCTATGCTTTCCCCATTAATTGAGATATCAGGAGCCAAATCTACGATTTTCTCAATTTGTTTTACGGAGCCTAAAACCATAAATTTAGATTTAATGGGATTGAGTGCGAGCGAATTTTTATGCGACCAAGTAGCTACGCGGTTAAGATCATCGACAATTTTTATAACAGATTCTTGGGTCGCTCGTGGATGAAACGACAAGTATATTTGTAAGTCATCTGCGTACATGTGGTAACTGCAATGTTGAATCTCTTTGATCATGTCAGCGCTGTATAAAATAAAAAGAATGGGGCCCAAAATAGAGCCTTGAGGCACTCCTCTTGTCACCGGTCGTGGTGATGAACATTTACTTGCACCTGAGATATTATTTCTGAGTTCTACAATTTGAGAGCGGCCATCTAGATAGCTATCGAACCATTTAACTGAATCAGTGTCAAAGCCGTAAAAAGTCAGTTTTGACAAAAGAAGTGCGGGATTAATAGAGTCGAACGCACGGGAGAAATCAAGCAGAGTCAGTATAGTACCCTCGCCTGAGTCCTGGGCTTTCAAAATATTATCTACAACGTCTAAAAGTGCAGTGGCGGTACTATGTTTTTTGCGGAAGCCTGACTGCAAGGAGGGAAGTATCTGGTTTGATTCAAGGTAAAATATAGCCTGTTGACAGACCACCTTTTCAAGGATTTTTGAGACACAAGGAAGAAGACTGATAGGGCGTAAATCCTTCACATTAGTAGGATTCGGTTTTTTTGGTAGGGGACGAACTAGTGCCACCTTCCAGACATCGGGGAAAGTAGAAGTTTTAATAGATTGATTAATGATGTAAGTCAAGATGTCTAGCGTACGTGGAAATGTTAGAAGAATCATCTTAAGAGCGATGCGATCGACTCCTAAGGCATTTGATTTTAGGCGATTTGTGATTTTTCCTACTAAATCAGTCGTAACAGTTTGGATACTAAAGCTCGAGGTACCAAATCTGTGAAGTTCAAAATATGTAAGTAAAGATATATCAACTCGTACCTCTCCGGGGATGTCAAGAAAATGACGATTTAAGTCATCCGGATTATTAAAATGTGACGGGAGGTCTTTGCTTTCATGATTACGTAATACTGAGGATTTTAGATTTTTCCAAAGCTTTGCCCCGTCATTACAGTGAGTATTAATATTATTTTTAAAAAAAGCCTTTTGCTCATTATGTACTGCAACGTTTACCAAGTTTTTTAATTCCTTATAATATTTTTTATGGATTTCTGATTTGCTTATGTGAAACCGCTTATATGCTTTATCTCGTAACTGCATCATGAATTTGACATTGTCAGTAATCCATGGATAACTGCGCTCTTTCATTAAAATAGTCTTCTCGGGGGCATGTAGGTCAAAAAGATTAATCATGTAAGCATTAAAAACCTCAATCATGTCATTGACATTATTTAGGGTTCTAATGTAATCCCAGTCCATTGAGTTAAGGTCTTTTTCAAATAAATCAGGGATTATGTCATTCAGAGGCCTGTACGTTATCCACTGGGGAGTAGGTTTAGGTTTCTTGAAGTTGAACTCACTTATAATGAAAGCATGCTTACCCAGAGCTGGAACAAAATCTACAGTTACCGAACGTACAACAGCGTCTGTGCAAACTAAATCAATTAGGGTCGCGCTTTTGTCTGTGAAGTGGGTAGGTTCAGTTACTAATTGTTTCATATTAATAGAATGTATAAAACTGTCGTATACCTTGATGTCAGGGTCATTGAGATCGAGAAGGTTTATATTGAAATCACCTAATAAAATTGTATTTTCAAATCTGGAGAAGTATGTTATTGAGTCAGTCATAGCGTCAAAGAAAGAAGTGGCGTCAATCCAGTTGGGCCGATAGGCTGTCCCGATAATGACCTTGGCAGAATTAACTTTCAAGCTTAACCAAATTTGCTCGACAGGCTTAGCGTCAGGATGGGCACAGATTCTAGCATTAATTCCACGTTTTATGTAAAAACCAACACCACCTCCCCTGTTGCGCTTTCCCTTCGGTCGCGGAATATGCCGCAGTTGGTATCCCGGCACTACTGGTGCTTTCCCATCCCCGCCATCATCATTGAGCCAGGTTTCATTTATAGCTACTATATCTGGATTATAGCGTTCCACAATAGCAACAAACTCATCATGGCCAGTGCCAAGCGAACCCGCATTCCAGGAACAAACAGTTAAATATTTTTTATTTTTCTCTAAAAGTCTGTTGTAACAGAGTAATAAATAACATTAAGAGTATTTTTAACAAAATATGAAATGCGTAGTTCGCAGGGAGGGGCACAATCTTTATAAGTTTTAACAATCTCAAAAATGGAAGATAATGTGTTATTAATTCAAAGAGTTCATAGTTAAAGTTAGTACTACATTGCAGAATTCTAGTGTGAAAAAGATACGTACATAATATAGTATTTTTATGAATACAAGTTCGACTACTTGCCATTCTATCAAAAACACATAGTGTGCCGACCTCAGCAAGATCATAATAAAATTGCGAAACGTTTAGTTTTAATAAAATAGTCCAACAATTAGCATCACAGCAAACATGTACGATATTAACAGTAAAACCTCTAAACATAAACATACATTTGCATAATGATTTGTATACAGTAGTGCAAATGTGACAATTCGAACCAATAATGTAATGAGTCATATGTAACAACCACACTGCCAGACACCAGTTACGTAGATGTAGCGTTATGGACGATATGAAAAGCGGTATCAAGGTCTTTATCTCCGCGAATTTGGTGCGCCGGTGACGCCTCGTTCTGACGAACGAAAACGCGTCCGTCCCGGGTCCAAGCGAACCGCCAGTTGTTTGTACGTCGTAGTTCACGCGCCCTGCCAAATAGTGAGCGGTTCGCTTTAGTGAGGCGTTCGTTGACGTGAAATGGCTGGGGCTTATGTGGCGGAAGACCCAAGTCCGAGGAAGTTGCCCCTCGCCGCACCCGGGCGTTCTTCAGAAGGTCGTCACGTAGCGCGCGGCGAGCAAGGCGCACCACAAGCGGACGGGGGCGCGTCAAGGTCGACTCGCCCTCTGCCGGGCGGCGGCGGCGGGCTCCCGCGCGGGTCGCGTTCACCACATCGCGCTCCTCGAGCTGGACTCCTAATTTGGTTGCAATGGCAAGAACAATGTGGCCCGTGAGTTCGCTGTCGAACTCTGGAATCCCAGTGATCTCGACGTCGTTCGAGAGTGAGGCTTGATCGCGTTCGTTGAGGTCGCTCCGGAGTTGCGCAATGGTGTTATACAGAGAGGAGACTTCAGTCTCTGGCATGGCTGTGACGGTTTGTCTGATAGACAGCAACTCCACACGCAGGCTGTCGTTTTCCTTCTGAAGAGCCGACCAAATGTTCATATTAAATATCTCCTGCTTGAACTCATCTTGTAATTGTGTAATTGTAAGCTTCATTTTAATAAACTGCGCCTCTAGCAGCTCAGAGAAGCGGTCATAGGAGATAGACTGTTCACTAGGCTGCAGCTTGACGTTATCTGCATACTGATTGCTGTTCTCATGGCCTGCTGGCGGCAATGTGTCATCCAACACCACATCGAGAGACATGTCGGGGTCTTTGGGAAATATGTTTCTTCCGACCGGCGTGTTATCTCCTCTTGGCTTGTTACGTTGAGTGACGTTGGAGCATTCAGGACAAACCCCACTTCTTCTCAGCTCGTGTATGTTTCCCATAAAGCGTGCAGTGGTTATATTAACGCAGCTGTAGTGATAGCTGTCCTCACAACGACTGCATTTGAGCTGTTCATTTGCGTTAACAGCTCCATTACAACCTCTGCAACTCATTTTGATTAAAAGTAGGTCAGAGTATCAAAATAATAAACAAACTCGGAATAATAGTCCTCTGGCCGCTAGCTACCGACCGGTTTGCACGGGGTGAATGACTTTGGAGACAAAGGTAAGCGTTCAAGGTCGTCACCTAATGCGACAGTTAAATTTGCACGAACTTTTAACTTTAAATCACTGTTTATCAGCACCAAGAAAACAAATTGATATATCACTTTCGGCACTTCTGTACCTATGCACTTAAGAACTGTATTTATATAACTTATATTTCAAAAAGGTTGATTTAACTCTATTTTAAGAATTTTAATGACGGAGCAAAACAAAACCTATGTCATGCGATCTGCGGTTCGCACGTCACTCTAAGAGGCTCCTAATCCCTGGTTATCACAGTTTAAAAAACTCTGGCGGTTTTTTTTAGCTTATATCTTGTTTTAGCAAGTTTTTATGCACAATACTTTTCAAAGAAAATATTTTTTTTGTATTTTATGCTACTCGACTCGAGATGTCACTAGTTGTTTTCTTATACTAGCAGTAGGCCTATTCCCACTCTGTCGAATTAGCCTTCTCGATCGTAAAACCAGTTTTATCCGTCAAACTCCGTACATTTTTAGCTCGATTTTTGGAAATCTCACTTCGATTGTTTCCGGAATTACCCTCCGGCGATTCTCGCACATGCGACAATTTGCGAAGCCCGAAAGCGGGTGATTTTTACAAGTTGAAGAAAACGTATCAAACTTTTAAACCTGCTGTACGTATTCATAACATGCTTAACGTGTCTTTTATGGAGTTATAGTTTATAGAATTATCATAACACGGCATTTATGACGCGATAAACAGAGGCGTATGAAAAGCAAAGCGTGTGAAAATTTTGCGAGAATCGCTGTCCTGGTCCTGCCCACAGAACATGAGACTCCATCGCGTCAACTTCTTGGTTGCCTAACTAAACACTGCTTATTAATCCGGCTAAGAAGATTTTTTATTGCTCTATTATCTGTCTTTACCCTGAAACATATTTATTTACCTTAGGGGATATCAGGCAAATGCTGTAAAGCCGGTCTAGTGTATTAGAATAATATTATAAGATGTCTATGACCCTAGGGTAGGTAGGAACACCGGGGTTGCACCTGAGTTTTTGAACGGGTTTGGCTGAGTTGCTACACTCCAAACGTCATTTCACATATCTCCAATAGATTTCGTATTGATTTATTACTGTCATTTTGACGTCTCTATACCAACCTTGCGAACCCTGCTCAAAGTTGGTGTTGAAAAATTCGACACCGGTGGTGTAGCGAAACTGCTATTTTTCAACAGTCGGGGTTGCGACCCTTGTCAATTTTTGAACGGTTTAGTGTTGCTGAGGGCCGTTGAGCAGGCTTGACGAAGCAAGGAGCCGATAGTTAATATCTTAAGCGACTCCAGATCTTCGTTGGACCTGCTCAAGAGCCGAGCTTCACTCCACCCTTTGGCGCACAGCATCGAAAAAAGCGTACGGGAAATCCGAGAGGAGGGCCGTGAGGTGAGGTTCTTCTGGCTGAGGGCCCACGCAGGAACGCCCAGAAACGCGTAAATCAAGATCTGTTGAGACCTAACAGGAAATTCCTAGTGCTTTAACGAATTTTCTATATAAACAACCTGATATTAGCAAATAGATATGAGCAACAAAAATGCAGATTTCATATTGCTTCATATTTTCCAAATGTCACGTCCGATATCGAAATAAAACAAATTTTAATCGGTCGCTGTAACGGCTTCGTAATTATTTACATGTAACTAACTATAAGAGCAGCGTTACTTAATGGGTATTACCTTCCGTAATTTGAAAGTTAATTAAGCTTGCCCCCAATTGACATTTGCATGAAAAAATATGAACTTGAGTATGTGAGACATACTTTCCTGGCGGCAAAATTCGGCGAGGTAAGGCAACTCGATTGACTTCCTCCAACGATGAAATCAGCTCCAGCCAGTCGTCCAACGGGGACCCGATGAGCGGCTCGTCTCACGACACGCCCAACATCCAAAACCGTTGCATCATGCACTTGGCTGAGAAGATCACCGGGCAGATCAAACCATTTGGATCAAACATGCGTGCAATCGTGGACAGCACCGCCCGCTTGATCCACACCTTTTGCGGTTCCAGCTCCACCTGAAACGTGAAAATATCATTTACCGGTTGATATTTCATTTCTAAAACCGCTATCATATTTGGATCTTCCACATCAGCAAATAGATTAGGGTTCTGCTGGTGATCCTCTGGGATATCCTCTAGCAGACGGGGTTCATTCGACAGCCATTTCCTTAACTCGTAACCTCCCGCCGCTAATATAGCGATTAACTCATTGCGGAGTATAAGCGCCTCCTCGACAGACTGGGCCCCGGTACACACATCATCTACATAAAGATCGCGTGTTACAAACTTGAAAAGACACAAATGTAAATGCATAATAATAATAGTATTTATAGTATTCCAAAGCGATGGATTTCGCAATAAAAATAATACTAGTATAATGTCTTGGAAAATCCCCTAGATTATTATTATTGGCAACAGTTCCAAGTGCTCCATACTCTTAAACTTATCTAGTTGGAAGTTTGAAAATGCTGTATATTATGCACCATGATACTGTATTTTAATTATAAATACTGCAAACGTCAATTTTAATGTAATTTTAGGTTTACATACACGAATAATCGACCAACTTAAATTTTACAATTTAGTTTCATAAATTTCATGGTAAGTTTGTAATTTTTGTTCAAATAATTTACTTAAGTTTTAAAACTTATTAATTGATACAGAACCCCCAGGTCGCAAGTTTTAATTACACTGGTTTTTAGTTTTACACGGAGATGTTTTGTTCTGTAAAAAAGAGATAAAATAACAAATTACGACAGATCTGCTCGTTTTGTTGAAAAAATTAACGTCTATGAATTTTTAGGCACACGTAAAGAAAGTATATGTCTAAGACAAATAGGATAGACTTTTTATCATATCATGTTTTTTTTTACTTTATTCCATTTTTACCGACCTCGCCGTCTCAAACACTATATCAGTTAAAAGGTTTCTTAGTGATCAAAAAATTACTGTGTTAAATTGGCCTGCAAATAGTCTAGATCTGACCGAAAATCTTTGGAGAGAAGTAGAGTGTGGCTGCGAAAAGGACGAGCAATTTGAACAATCTATATGATGCCTTTGTCGAATCGTGGAACAATATTTCAGATGAAACCTGTAAAAACTTAATAGATTCCATGCCCCATCGCTGCAGGGCAGTTATTGTAAGCAAGGACCACCCTACAAAATACTAATACTGCTTTTTGTAAGCTGTGTTAAAAGATTTTTAATAAATATTGTTTATTTCATTAAAATTGTTTCTGATACAGTTCAATAAATTAAGTTATTTTACCCGTTCCTAATTATTTGTCCATAGCTAGAAAGTTTCAAATAAATAGTTCAAATGGAACTTTAATTAAATTATCAATTGAAGTTCAACAATTTTACATATTATATATGTAGTATAAAAGCCTGCTTACAAAGCTTTATTATCATGTCGTTTGAAGGAGAACGCACTTAACGAACAAAAACCGCATTCAGGTTTTATTTATTATCATTGTAGTGACCCTGGTCAACATATGGGCTACAAGGGGTACTGATAAAATAACGCCAAAGCCGAAACCGTTAGAGATGAAATATATACATGAAAAGTTGGATTTACCATTTCTGTGATTCTATAATACTGAATTATTTGCATCAAATAAACGAACAAACATTGCATCGCAATTTAAGCATGAATCACTTCGAATGGAAGGTAAAATTTATGACTGGAAAGACTGCTATTTGGTTGCTTAATTAATTAAAATATATCAAAATAATGAGCTCAACAGAGGCCAATAAGAAAGACCGCAGAGCAGAATGGCCTTGGTAACGTTTCCCAATTTTAAGATGACTTCGCTCAGGTTTATCCCACAGCTGTATTCTCGTCTTATTTACTTTACAAATAGATATCATACTGGCTAAGCAATGAATTTGTATATACTCGTGGTTTACGAAAGAAGCTAAACGAGCGTCCATAGAGCCTGTATCACTTTGATTTTGACAGTTATTCCAAGATGGCAGCCAATCTTATCGTCCTTTCTATTTCGCTAACATTGTACCAAGATATAAGCAAGTCTTTCTATTTTGACAGATCGAAAGAAACCTTTGTTTCTTTAAAATTTTTCTTTCTTCTTTAGCTAACACTGTTACACTTTCTTTCTACGTTTTGACGTTTTTGCAGGAAAGCTGTATCACCGACCCAAGGAGGTGGTGATAGAGTTTGATAGAGCGTGAATATTGTTTTGTTGTGGAAAATGTGTGGATTATATCGTACGTTTGTGGAGTTTTGATCGACTAACCGATTAACAGACCAAAAACCACAAAATGGCTAGGCCTTATAATGTTGTGCGACTAAAGCAACTCATTTTTATTTTAAGCTATATGTAAATCTACCAAAATTCTTTGTTGGGCCTCCGTGATTCTCTTTCTGGATCTATAAAATAAATTCGTGTATGTACCTATTTCTTCGTACAAGGCGTTAACATTTTAGCGCGTTGTTTTTTGTAGCCTTGACATTTCATGTATTCACTTTTTGGTCCTCTCTATAACATTATTAGCTCTGCGGCGCACCCTTCTAATCTACGTGAGGCGGACTTACAGCCATAAAATATTATACGGACAACTTGCGGGTGTTTAATGACTCATTGTAAGCTTCAGCGCCTAAGCTTTACTAAATAATTTTTTAGGAGACCTCTCAAGTTTAAGTTTATTTGATCGGTATTGATGAGTATTTTTGTAGAATAAAGAATAAAAGAATAAAAAAAGTTTATTGCAAAAAAATAACTTAAAAGTAAACATATCAAATTACAGTCTTAAAATCTAGGAGAAAAAAATAAAAAAAAAAGTTTCAAGCATTCCTGGCAAATGGCAGTATGCTCAGCGAAGCTGCCGATCAATGGAGAGCGGACAGCGCTGTTTTTCAGCATACTCCAGACGTAATGAAATAATGTAGGAATGATAAAAGTGCAAAAAAAAGGCATGCAAATTATGACAAAAAATAAAAAAGAACATAAAACCCGATTCACGTTCAAAAGAGGCACGGAGACGAGCCTGCTCTTTAGCACAACTGTCTTGATAAACTTTGCGTAGCAGTTCGTCCCATTGCCTCTACACATGAGAGCTCTCAGGGTGATATTCACCCGGGCAAGCCAGTGCCCACGTCTGCTTGGCTTCCTCACGGCATGAGGGGAGTAAAAAAAGTGCAACGCTCGCCACTCTTCGGATACCGAAGACCCGAAATCTGATGGGTAGAGATGCCTGGTCCCATGCACGATCTGAAATTGATAAATTTAATATTTTTAGAGGGTGTCCAAAATATTTTTGTCAATAATAAAAAGGAGCGACAAAATTGACAACTGGGACTTTATCTTATAAAATACATGTATTTTGGTGCAAAAAGACAGAAACGGAGAATTCCGAAAGCCATGAGGCTATTTTATTTTAATTTTTAAAGACTTTAGAATTGTTTTGCAAATTTTTCCGATTTTTTGACACAAAACGAGTGTTGCGTCTTCCAAAACAGTGATGGAGGCGAAGCGATTGTTTGTATACAATTTTAATATTTGGTGCCAAATGAAACTTATTTTCGATTATGTCTTTGTTTGAGTTTTTTATGTTACCTGAAAATAATAGTTCACACTTAATGAAATTTAGATTTTCCAAGTCTTTGTATAGTATCATCTACTTCTCTCCAAGTGAACAGAAAATAAAACAAATTCCTCCAAAGGAGTACGTAGAAACCATGTTTTTCATCTGCCTGGAACACGTTTTCACTACTTCCAAATTCATCAATCGACTCGTACCACATTTTACGTGTAACGAACCTGTGACAGAAAAACAGACACGACTGGATAAGTGTTTTTCAAGAAGCACATCGGCCCATTAGCTCAGTTGGTTAGAGCGTCGTGCTAATAACGCGAAGGTCGCGGGTTCGATCCCCTCATGGGCCACAATTTATTTTTATAAGAGAAATTTTAGGAAAATGCTTCTATAATTGTTGTACTGTATTTTATTCTTCAGATACACAGAAGTCGACAACATATAAAACTGATGACTTAGTCCAAACGAGCAGAATACTACATAATACGGGTACGGAACCCTGAACACATTTTGGTACTTAACAAACACATACATGCAATAGCAAAAAGCAAGATGCTACAATGGTAGCGTACAGGTACGGAACAAAAAAAAACGTACTGTTTTATTGAAATTCTATATAATCCCACTTTCCATCCCGAAAGAGTCCGAAATAGCCGTACTTATGAAAAAAAAAATTATCATATCAGTCATGTTGTCAATCAATCAAAAATCAACAAGAAAATCAACAAGAAAAACTAACAGTAACGGATTAATAATAACAAAAAACTAAACAAACACGTAAACGAAATAATATCACTTCGAACGCAATCCAAATAGAGAATGGAGACGGTAATAAAGTTTAGGTGGATCTTAAGGGCACTTGTACTTTTCTTTTGTGTTTGTACATGGAGGGTAAGAATAACTTTGCATTTGAAGCAAAAGATTCTTAGCCGACTTAGTCTTTCAACTATCGCCTTTCTGGCTAGTAGAGAAGAGTTAGCTATGCGTCTTGAAATTATGGGAACAGGATTTACATCGTAAGAGCTTGTATGAAAGCTAATAGCGCTACGTCGGTTCGTAGCTGTTGCAATTTGCTACGAATTGCTACGTCGTTTTGTAGCGCCTTTACGCTCTATATAAACTAAAGATTTATACGCACCTCTGTGTCCGAGTTGTAGCGTGGATTAAATCACTGTGGTTAAATTAATTTGTGTCCAGTCTTTGCCTCGGAAGGCACGTTAAGCTGTCGGTCCGTTTGTGTCTGAAGGACGGCGGTAGGGCTCACTACTACCCACTACTACTCACTACTACTTACCCGTTTTTTTATTACCATAGTAGAAACCCTGGTCCAGCACATACGCTATAAGGGTTGTTTATAAAATGACTTTCTTCCATGTTGCTATGATCAGCTTATAATAGCTTATAAGATCGACCGCATTGGTTATAATTACACATCACTCTTTCAACTTCACACACACACATACTCACCCTCACACAGTACGCTTATAAACACACTTTTTTTTTACATATATATTTACAGACACATTCAAACAGAAACAGTAAGATGACTGTTTGACATTTGATAACGGTAAAGTTTCATCTCTATAACGTACCGTCGGTGAAAAGTGTACATCTCCACGAAAATTTATGTCGTGACGATAAGTTTCTATGTTTTTTATTTAAATCTAGTAAACGCAGCAAGAATATAAATTACTATTCATTCTCGATGATGTTAAATAAACAATTTGTAGTTTTTGTGGCGTCGGATTCACTGCAGGAGTAAAGAAACAGATGACATACATTTGCATACTCCGTCACCCAATAAAATATTGCCATCACTGATAATTAAATATGATAAAAAAATCATAAGATATTCAATATTAATATCTAATAATAATATTCATATCACCATTCAGTTACTTCTCTGGTCCATCTATTGTCTCTCTGCCTTATCACATGCCCTGCCCATTCCCATTTTAACTTTCTGACTTGGATGTAATACATGTTCATAAAATAACGCTCAAGCCGAAAACAGGGCAAAGATTGAATGAACGCGGGCGAAGCCGCAGGCAAGGGCTAGTTTAGACATATTCCCAGTCGACGTGTCCATGTTAAATACGTTTTAACATATTTGTGCTTGTAATCAGATGCTGTCGGTCCGTCGCTCGCTGACGGAAGTCCTCCTCGAAGTGACCGACAGGGAAATACTAACGGTATGCCAGGACGAACTCCAGGGATATACCGAACATTGACCCTTGAGTTACCATCATCCCTTACCACACTCAAGAAGGTACGCATAATCTTGCCCACGCTGAAGAAGGAACGATCCTGAACATTCCGTACCGTAGACGTAGGTGTGTCTGCATGGTCTATCTAAGCTAAGGGTCTAAACCCTAGTAGCATTTATTGTTGGCGCACGGTTGGCCCACATAGCTATCGTTAGTTGGCCAACAATTAGGTTTGGCCACTATTTTTTAGTTGGGCCACTGGTTGCTTTGCATTGTAGGGCCAACGTATGTTACTGACAGTTACCCAACAATGGTTTAAATTGATTTTCTAGTTGTGAGTTTTTGAAACTTTTACATGAACAACCTATATTACTAGATACAAAAAAATGTATTTGTATGTAATCACATAATATTTATAATTGTATATCACTAATTATATAAATACAATAGAATTTAACCCAGGGTTGGAATAGCACCGAATGACTCAATAAATAAATAATAAATTAATGGTAACAGAAAGAACGTGACGCTGTGACGCTTGTTTGAGCACACGTGCGCGCGCTGCCTATCACCTCTACCCCCGCATTTGTCTCGCTAAATATTGTACATTCTGTGACTGTAGGGCCTACATAATGTTTCCACCCATTTTTTTCGTATTGAACCGAGGAAGTGAATAAAGTCATACATCGAAACAAAACGATAAAAGTGCTTTAAAAATGTATCCCTATTTCTATTTAAATTGGTCAATATTTCATACGTACAGTTTATAAAATAGTCGTGTTAATACAAATAAAACCATACGGCTTATGACATTGCGCCTACGTCGTTAACAATGCTTTATGGCACGTCCGGAGGATGCCGTTGAAGAGGCGGACAAGCGCTACCACTAGCCTCCGTGGTAGCTGTTTCAGGGCCTCCGTCGGTATGCCGTCGGGGCCCGGGGCCTTCCTCTTGGTGAGCCACCTTAGAGTCCGAGCCAGTTCGGAGGGCGAGATGAAGGCCCCGCCCTCTAGCGGCTCAGACTCAGACTGGAGGAATTCATCCACAGTGCGCTCCACGTACTCGACATGTGTTGTGACGGTGGGCGCGACTGGGTTCGGAGTGAACTGCGACTCCAGGTGGTCCGCAAGGATGTCCGCTCGGTCCCGAGCGGCGAACTTCCTATGGCCCTGGCTATCAATTAGCGGGTATATGAGCAAAATTTAGGGAATTTACTAGTAAGTAGGACTCGCTCAATGACCAAGCAGATATCACAGGCGCCCCTTCAAATCTGGCGCCCAGGGCGGTCGCCCGAACGCGCCCTACCCTAACGCGCCTACTGTGCATTTCAACGCCTGTCACTGGTCCACATATCAGAATTTTAGTTTTATGTTTTATTTAACCATTTTAACTCATCCAAACGATACGGAACCCTCAAAGTGCGAATCCTACTCACGCTTGACCGGTTTTTTCAAATTACATAAGCTATACAAATGAACCCTAGCTACTCTTTAAACAGAGAATTCGGGGCCCAGAAACAACCATTGAAACATATAGGTATTTTGCAAATTAAGTTCTATTTCCTTTTTTTATTCTATTTTTTTTTTGTAAAAAAGAATTAAACTCTTGAATACTCAACTAGCCTTAGTAAAGGAATTTTAAGACTCCAATAAATTGAAAATTTAAAGAAGAAGTTAGTTCTACCGTACATTTAGCAGAAATTGTAAATATTTATATATTATAATTGGTTTACAGTTATATTATGTTCATTATTATTATATAATATATATTATTATATGAAATAATATATTATTATGAAATAATATAATTAATATAAAGTTCGTTTACTCATCACTGTATCTAAACTAGCAATAACTAAACTAAACTAAAGATTAAAGAAAAACCATGTAAGTTATGTTCCGTACTTAAAACTCAACACGAAATTCACCCACAAGTTCAAAGTTCGGTGGCTGCACACTCACGTTGCACAACGAGTGACAGGGACAACTAGACCCTCAGCTATTTCCGTCGCATTCTCTACGAGCGCATTATTTACATCAGGCACCGGTCTCGTAATCGACGCTATTTATAGTTCTTTTGCCGCATGGACTGGTCGTGGCTAAAATCAGAACTAACACCGTTATCCTAATAAAACGTAACCCTTGTTTCACAGCTGCGCCCCCCTGTCAATGTCACCCACGCGCCAAAAGTGCCTTGTCGCAGAAGCTTTTTAAACATGTAGTATTGCTAGATTCTTTAAATCAGAAAGCGCAAATTTGGGTTTTATGGGGGCTATCCTCTTAATACTAGTCTCTGTTCTTCTACTTCACTGAAAAGGTTTTTTCGTTAGGTTTATTGATTCCCTTACAATGTGAGCGCCGCCGGAGCTAATGGAAAAATACATTTTTGTTCGATCAATGACATTAAGTTGGATAGATAAATTAAAAGACCAAAATTACCATAATCTACTAGGTTCGTAAGATTGTCATTCCAAAATAAGTGGCTTTAATATACAATTTGATGATAATTTTAGATTAATTTGACGATCAATTATACATTAGGAGGAGTTATATTTTAAACGTACTGAGTTGTAAAATTAGAAGCTAATAGAATTAATATTCGGGTGCCATCAATCATCAATACTTATAATAAAACAGTAGAAACCGCTGTGTCTCTACATTGAAGAAAAGTAATAGAAATAGAAAGGGGGCGACTAAAGAAGAGTAGTAGAACATAAATCAACGATTTTTAGAATTCTTTTCTGTCTGTCTGTTTGTTCACGCATATCTCTAAAAGCTGTACAGAGCTTAATTTGGAATAGAATATGGGCTTTATTTCATTAAAATCGGATTCCGGAAAAAAAGTTGTTGTCATTTGAAGATTTTTGGAATTTACTTTTCTATTGGTAGTAATTAGAAGTTATGTAGCAAATAATAATTCCTGAACGTTTGTAAAATTTGGTTAGAATGCAGACCCTTCGAGTTTGGGCTTATTTAATTGGTCTTTATTACCACTTTGATAAAACATGGTGACCAGGGTCTGATGATGGAACTGGAAGATGGGTCCGGGATCTCCTCAACGAACAGCAGCGGACCCTTCGAGTTTGGGCTTATTTGATTGGTCTTTATTAGCACTTTGGTAAAACATGGTAACCAGGGTCTGACGATGAGCACTTTGGTAAAACATGGTGACCAAGGTCTGATGATGGGACTACCTGGATCTCCTCAACGGACAAAAGCAGACCCTTCGTGTGTGGGCTTATTTGATTGCTATTTATTAGCACTTTGGTAAAACATAGTGACCAGGGTCTGTTGATAGGACTGGAAGATGGGTACGGGATCTCATCAACGGACAACAGGAGATCCTTTGAGTTTGGGCTTATTTGATTGGTATTTATTAGCGCTTTGGTAAAACATGGTGACCGTTGCATATAGTCGTTCAAAAAATCATGTTCTTTTGTTTTCCTTATTTCGACGAAAATCTTTTCGACGCGGGCGGAGCCGCGGGCAAAAGCTTGTATATTAATATTTAAAAAGTTAACTGCTTGAATACGTGTTAGATATGTTGATTAGAAAATATAAGTTTACTTGTTTAGATGAAAAAATTATATTATATTGTCAAAAATTATACGTACATTATTAGGGTGGAGCGAAATTACACTTTTTTTTTAATTGCATGTTTTAATAGTAGAATTACTTTGAAGCGATCTATTAGTAGCTCAAATCAAATAAAATGAAAAAATATGGGACTGCATCTTCTGCCCCCGCATTAAATTCAAAGATTAACAAAATGTTAGAGAAAAAAAGAAGTATATCATAAAAATTATATATAAAAATATTATGCGTTACCTAACATGTCTCGTTATCGAAAGCCGCAAGGTCTAGACAGCGTGTGGTACAAAGGTTTGGCGTGATTATGTATTCGTGCATTTTTATTCTGCGAAGTGAGTCAAACATGTCATAATATTTTTTGAAAGCGGAGGATCAGCGCTTGGCTATGCTCGGGGCTATTCTGTCTTGACCCCTGATTAAGGCGTCATTGTTGCTTACACAGGTAGGCGAGTGAGTGAGCCCCACATAATAAAAAATACAACTAGGGACCTAGCATGGTGCCACTTTAACACCATTTTAAACACCATTTGACAGTAAATCCCATATATTTTCTGTCAAATGGTGTTAAACTGATAACCATGTTAGGTTATCCATGGAGGAGGCTGTATGTTGGTTACCTTTGCCCAGCTGGCAATAATAAAAGAAGTTAATAGTTCAGCTTTGATTTGATGACTAAAATGCAATTTATACACAACAAATAAACGACATTAGTATGTTTTCATGTATAATACATAAAAATTCTGGCTGTCCGAAAGAGACGATGGGTGTTAAGGCACAAAAAAAGGATGGTTTATCGCCAAAAGCGATGAAAATCGTCCCTTTTAAGACGATCTGGTAACGCTAGCAGTAATGTACTAAAAAATCACTCACACATAGTCACAACACCAAACACCGTCTTTTAAAGCCTAAGGAACGTAAAAAATGCCAAGGATTGTTGGGGCTACATTTTTCGATGGAGGAATGAATATGGTTGCGTTTGGCATTCCTAATCATCTGGTTGCACCGATTACGGGCAGCTTTAAATCTATCCCAGCTGTCTTCGGTGGGGTAAAAACTGACATCTTATCTATCGGTTTTTCGTAGGCTAGAATTGTCCAATTGGCCAAATGACCAATGGGGGTAAAGTACTAATTCGTGAAATTACTGAATCAACAAAATCTTGTCATTTACAGAATTGACCTTTTGTGGCATTAGTAATTTCTAGAATTGGGCATTTTCAGATTTGGACATTTTGCGAACTGGTAATTTTTTTGCCGTTAATCATTTGCGAATTGGGTGTTTCAATTTAATGTACGCAAAGACCCCTTGTGCAGTAGATGCTGTTCCAGCCGCTCGCAAAGCGACTACATCACCCTTTGTCGTTAAAATCTTCAGTGAAGAGGGCTGTAAATTTATGTATTTATTTAAAAATATATTATAGTATACACTTTAAGTTTAATTTAAATTTAAATTTTATATTACAAGGTGATCTTAATTTATGTAGGCAAATTCTTAATTAAAAAGTAGTTTCTTAATTGAAAGTAGTAGCTCTAAATACAAAGTCACTCTGGAACGCAATTAAAAATGTGTGTAGCTTACAAACAGCAAAATCCCAAGCCCCTGAACTGCTTTCCATAGTTAGTGATCCTAAGGAATCACTTGATCAGTGTAACAACTATTTTTCTTCAGTTGGTAACAAGCTAGCAAATCAGATCCTGTCAGGCTTAGGTGTCACCGAGGAACAGTTAGGCGCTAGAGTTAAATCGAAAAACAGCCCTAAAGACTCATTCTTCTTTGAGCCTACTAACGAGCAGGAGATTACTGGTGCTATTAATAGTTTAAGAAATAATAGTGCACCTGGTATTGATTTAATAAATAACCATCTCCTAAAAAATATTAAAGATTTAATTGCCGTGCCTTTGGTATCTATTTTTAATTTAAGTTTCAGCACTGGGTGCTTCCCCGAAAGTTGGAAGGTGGCGGCTATTACACCTATACATAAGGATGGTCCTAGAAACTTACCTAATAATTATAGACCAATCTCGCTGCTAAGCGTCCTCTCAAAATTATTAGAGAAACTGGTCAACAAAAGACTAGTCAGATTTCTAGAAAAGTTTAAGCTTCTTTCCGATAGGCAATTTGGCTTCAGACAGCACAGATCCACCGAGGATGCAATTGTACGTCTTACTAATCTAATATCTTCGTACTTAGACAAAAGCTTGAGTTGCGTGGGCGTCTTTCTGGACCTGGCGAAAGCCTTTGATACGGTCTCCACACCCATTCTTCTGAGTAAACTAGAACTTTTGGGTATCAGAGGTATTTCTTTGGCATGGTTTCGCAGCTATCTTTCTGATAGGAAACAGCTAGTAAAGGTGGGGCAGTTTAAAAGCAGCATAAGTGAGGTAAAATATGGTGTTCCTCAGGGCAGCATTTTGGGCCCTACCTTATTTATTATCTACATGAATGATCTGCACGATCTTCATATAAGTATGGCCGAAACCATTTGTTACGCTGATGATACTGTAATTCTATTCCATGGTGTCAATTGGGAAAAAACTCTGAGGTCAGCTGAGGATGGAATGACTTCCATCTTCCAATGGCTACAAAATAATTTACTAACTCTCATTAATAATAAAACTAAGTACATATGCTTCCATAAAACAGCAGCTTCTGAGCCTCCTTTGCGTGATGGGATCAGAGTACATTCCTGCAATAACTCAAATAATCATCGTCCATGTGACTGTGCTGTGATCCAACGCGTGACCAGTCTTAAATATCTTGGTGTTGTTGTTGATGAAAAACTTAACTTTAAAGAACATATCCTTCAACTTTCAAAGAGGACCCGTAAAATAATTGGCATCATGAAAAGATTACGAAACTCAGCAAGCTTTCAAATACTTAAATTGGTATATATTGCCCTTTGCCAGTCCCTTCTTTCATATTGCATTTCAGTTTGGGGCAGTGCTTCTAAAACTATCATGATCGTCGTCGAAAGAGCACAACGCTCTGTACTAAAAGTAATGCTGAAAAAACCCTATCGTTATCCCACAGACGATTTATATAACACAGCTCAGGTCCTTACCGTACGACAACTGTTCATTCTTAAAACCTGTATTGACTCCCATCGAAACATGATTACCTCGGCAGAGTACAGCTACCTATTAAACAAACGGGTGTTTAGAATGCAAGGGCCTAAAGTAAAAACAGCTTTTGCGAGTAGGTTTGGCAAATTTATAAGCTCTCGTATATACAATAATGCTCTCAGGCACTGCGATTTTAAAGAGTGTTCTGCTTTTAAAGCAAAAGCAAAGATAACAAATTGGCTTTATTCTATTAACTACGAGGACACTGAAAAGTTAATTAATCCTTTCGTTGTAGATAACTTTTCCAACATTAAATTTTAGCAATACTTATGTAAAAAAAAAAAAAAAATGTTATTTTTAATTTTCTTTTTTCCTTGTGTTTTGTGTACATACTTATTTTATAAGTTTTATTCTCAATTGTGTTTTTTTTTTGTGTAAGAAAATGTACCTAGATCGATTGTTATCTTTTATTATTTATAATGATAAGTAATTAATCAATTAATAATCCACTATTGCCACAAATATTTCACTGGTACCCCAAGTTACTAGCGTAGCTGAGTTTGGGGACCCCTGGTAAATTTACTTTTTAAATTATGTGCAATGTACCAAAATTTGTATTATGTTTTATTTTTGTAATTTTATTATTCTTGCATTAAATTTATTTTCTTTTTCTTTCTTCTTTCTTACTGCAGACTCGGTAAGTGCTCAGTAACAAGGTTCGATGACCCTTTTTGTGAAATTTATAAATTATTCTTTTCGTGTTCCTTACAAACGCAAGCCCAGCACCAAGGCACGCAGCGGTGAAATGAGGAGAAGGGGGAAGCGAGTAGGACCATGTTTATATATAGGTAGTTTAATAAAATGTTTTAATAAATGTAAATAAATAAATAAATAAAAACACATTTATTGCCAAAAAACACAGAAAAAAGGAATGACACAGTACATACGTTATTTTAGGATATATAACGGTGGAATAAACTATATAATAAACAATAAAATATGCTCAAGATAGATATATTTCGGGTCCTAGCTGGGCCCGGCATCAGTTGAGTATTATATTTTAACAGCATGCTTTAATATCGGCCAAATATTTATTGATTTTATAATAAGCCTTTTTCAGGAGTCCCTGCTCATATTTTAGCTCTCATATAACAAATATGAACAAAATAAAAAAAAATCACCCGGTTTCTTTTTTTATAATTAGTACTCCAAGATAACAA
The DNA here is from genome assembly GCA_910592155.1 of Ypsolopha scabrella. Classification (NCBI taxonomy): domain Eukaryota; kingdom Metazoa; phylum Arthropoda; class Insecta; order Lepidoptera; family Ypsolophidae; genus Ypsolopha; species Ypsolopha scabrella. Next base: position 16,036,049 of record OU342985.1, read on the forward strand.
AGTTCGAGATTCGTTCGTATATAATTTGCAAAGAAGAAAGAGACTAGGGTAACTAATTAAATTTATTAATGATAATAAAGAAAACCGCATTCAAATCTGTTGATTGGTTCTCGAGTTATAAAAGCGTTTATTCAATCTTTGCCCCGTTTCCGGCTTGGGCGTTATTTTGTGAACACCTTTTATAGCCTGTGTATTAACCAGGACAAATGTTATTATATAAACTATTATATAAATAAATTTATACTTTTTGAACACTTGGTGATTTTATCCATTGCAAAGAGATAAATTAACATTATATTGTAGAATAGAAAAGCTAGCTAATCCTTAGAAGGTGCCTGCATCGTACTAAAAACCTTTGTAGAAACGGGCTGAGGGATGGATGGTCAGATATAACTTGGCACCCCGATAGAATGCACTTACCCTGCCCTTTCCTTCCTTAAAATTGGTTTGGATTAAGTGGGTCGGGTAAATCAAGGCTAAAGGCCGTGGGTTTCAGGTCTCTCTTAACATAAAGACGGATGGAGACAAGGGTGAGGAACTACCAACAGAACAAGAGTAGAAGATAATAAACAGCACTTGACGAGAATTCACTGGTAAAAGTTACAATAAATTGCAGTCATTTTCGTTTCGATCATGCTCATCTCTCAGAGCTATGTCTGAATGACATAACATTCAGTTGGCTCAGTACCTACCGCAAAGGAAGGTAAGTTAAAAAAAACAGCCAAGTGCGGGTAGGCCTCGTGCCCTTAAAACTAATTCCCCTTGCAGTTATAAATGACCAATTTAATTTGATACGATACATTAAACTCTATGCACCCAACGGTCTAATTAATTTAGTCGGTAATATCTCCTTAATAAGTTAAATATTGGTAATTTTTAGGGTTCCGTACCTCAAGAAGAAAAAACGGAGCCTTTATAGGATCACTTTGTTGTCTGTCTGTACATCCGTACGTCTGTCTGTCAAGACCCTTTATCTCGAGAACGCGTTAAGGTATCGAGTTATAAAGAAGGAGTTATGCACAGAGCACATTTTAACCTTATTATTAGTTGGAAGAAATTTTCATCAGAAAATCAGTCACATCTCACAGTTTCAGGATTTGCCCCCTTTCCTAGAAAAGCAGATAGGTAGAAGAGGTTAGCGGCCGATTCGCGATGTTTACTCGACTTGGCGGGGGCACGGTAGTATTCAATAAATGTGGTTTATGGCACTACGAGTTGGGTTTTTCTAGCAAAGTTGTGTTATTTTATGGATTATGTACTTTATAAATGATTCTGTTAGGAAAACCCAATTGACATTCAACTATTTTCAAGAAATACATTGTAATATTACCATTACATACTGTAAGGACCTACCAGAAAATACTTCATTCTGGCGAGCTATTTAAAAGTGCCCAGGAAATATGAATACTGTCCAGGAAATTCGTTTGAAAATCCATTACATACCATATGTTCACAAAGTATATTTCATATGTTTTCTTTTTGAAAAGAAAAAAAACAAATAAAAATGTTGTTAGTATATTGTCATTTTTATTTGAAAGTTGATGGAAAAGTCAGATATAAATAAAATAAGTAATAATAAAAAAAAATTGCGGTATTTTTATAATTCGGTTTTTTATATTATAATAAAAGGGCTTTTTTTTACATACATAACCGTTTTCTCTGTCTTATAATGTGTTAAGGTCGCTCAATGACCTATGGAGCGGGCTATGCTTGGGCCATATCTCAGACGGATAAAATCCGAATCGAGGAGATCTGTCGAAAGTGACCGACATAGCCTGCCGAATCAATAAGTGGCATTAGACCGGCCATATCTGTCGCCGATGTGGTTGCCGTTAGAGCCGAAAGGCGTTGGAATGGAGATCACGTACAGCAACGGGTAGCGTAGGCCGACCTCCGCTGGACCAACGATCTGCAGGACCTGGAGGATTCGGGTGGCGGCTGGACGAGGAGGACCGCCAAGAATGACGAAATCTCGGAAAGGCATGTCCAGCAGTAGACGATGACAGCCTGATGAATGGAAAGGGCTCCTAATACCTTGCCCTCGGTTATATATAATACTAGCTTTTGCCCGCAGCTCCGCCCACGTGTTATTCGGTTTAACAACATGGAATTCCATAGTATATGTATGTTTTCGACGATAGGCACTCAGTTGGACAGCTATTCTATCAAAATTTTTCACACGCTAGATTTTTCATACTACTTTGTTTATTGCGTAATAAATGCCATGTAACGATAATTCTATCAACTATAACTCGATAGGTGGTAGAGCTAATGCCGGGCTCGACTGTGGAGGTACCACCATCTTACTCGGAAATCCTCCCGAAATTATTCGGGGGAGAGTAAGAGGACAGCTCTCAGGCAAAAAAACCAGGCGGCCCACCATTGCCTGGGACCGACGGATGTCAAAGCGTTTTGATCTTTTGACATCTTGGCACTGTAATTCAAGTAATTTGATCCTTGTATATATTGTTATCACTATAAAAAAAATAAAAAAAAAATAAAAGAAAAAACTACTCTAATCAACAAAAAACATACTGTCACGATATGAATACCAGAGGGAGTGTCAGAGGTGCGTACGCGCGATGTCTCGCGGGATTAAAACGCTGCATCTGAACAAGGTCTACTCGGAGAAAGTGGCTGTGACAGTGTACAGTGGATCGACAATCAATAAATAAATGAGAAGGTCGGCACCAATTTGGCCTATCTTTTCCAGACACAATTGATTTGAAAAGACATTGAACAGCATTTTGCTTTGAAAACAAAAGAACAACGTATAATGTTCAAAGGAAGCGGACCTTTGGTTCAACAGATGAATACAAGTATTCCAGCGAGAATAGTTACGTAATTCAGTTCGTCCCAGAAACCAGTCTGATTGATAACTTGATAAGATAGCGGGATTTCTTTATTTTTCCTGACCTGTGTAATCTTCCATGTTTACAAGTTTACGTTATATAGTAAAGTAGCATACTAACTTTGTGTCTATGGTCCTTGAACCGCCTCTCCTCCCAGGGTTGAATCAACAGTTTGTCTCTTCTCGACAACATTATACATCGAATCACTTTACATACGTTTTCACAGTACAAAAATAGGTACTTTATAAAGCATTTTGTTTTATCCAACTATACTGGGTGCTATAAATAATGGAACATCTATCCACAGACCATATATTGGATGTCTGTGCATCTATCATCATCATTCATGGAACGCAGAAGCAACGTCCTCTTTGACAGATCATTATCGTCGAGCTTACAGGTCAATTCATAAATCGAAACAATCTAAGGACAAGAATTAAAAATAAAATAATTTTATTGCAGACAATATTACAGTCCATAGAGATGCTAGTAGGCCTTTTAACTATGTTAGCAAAACTTATCATATTAAACAATTTATTTAAATATTTACCCGTACAGCTCGACCCCGCCACCTGCACATGATTTTGGTGGGTGCGTGATTCGTGATACCTGCTGACAGAATACATCACATCCCTAACTTATACATAGTTTTTATGATCTGTGAGCAGCGTGGCCATTTGTACGGCAATTGCCGTATTGTACGGCAATCGGGCTATAAAATGATTAAATGTACGGCATACGGCAGAGTGAAGGAGACAAAAAACATTGCGCCCAAATGGTACCACCTGACACTAATTTAGCACCCTCTGAGTACGGAACCCTAATTTTATTATTTGTTGTTTTAGTTCAGAGTATGTACAATAAAGTCTGCAAATTTGAAACTTATATGTTTTGCGGAAACAAATAACGGTAAAAATGCTATTTTTCCGAGGTTTATTGTATGAGAACCGCCATTAGGTTTTGATTTTTTTATTTTTTATTTATCGTGATAGAGACCATGATAACACGTATTTTGTAAAAAAATAAACTTTCTACCTATTACGGCTGAAGCTGTATACTTCTATGACAGACGGACATTGGCACATACATACATCCATACATTGGCACCCTTCGGGTATGGAACCCTAAAGATCTAGAATTTTTTTGGAGAGGCTTTTGTCCAGCAATGGACGATATTGGCTGATGGATGGATTGGTGCAGTAATGAAAATAAATAAGTATAATGCCCGCCAGTGTTCACTAATTTGTAGAGCTCGTAGAGAGTCCGTTCACTCAAGGAGTAAGAGAGGCGATGTTGGGCCAAGTATCCCTTACCAACAATATTGTAGAGCCGGTCGACGTAGGATTCCTTGCCTGGTAATGTTCTTGGTGTTTTAATATCCAGGAATAATTGCATACGTTGAGCTTGAGCCATCAATTGATTAATTTTCTTTTCGCGTAAACTCACTTCTAGTTGCCTAAGGCATCGTTCAGCTGATTTGATTCCAATCTCACGTTCTCTTTCCAAGATAGCTTCTCTATATTTATTTTGATGTTTTGATTCAGCTTTTTCAGCTAGTTTGATCGTGTAATACGGACGTTGAGCTCGCAGCATCTCTTGCATTTTCCAGTAGCATGAACTGTCAGTTTACTCGATCGTGCAAAAAAAATATTATAGTTACCTAGGCTCAAAATAAAATTATAAATTAGTAGTTTCCAGTTTAGTGCCGAAATAATTGTACGAGTAGTACGAACCCTGCAGGTTTTGGAAGCATTTATATTTTACCTATATATTATTTTCTCGGCTGACAATGTTGTCAGTGCTACTTTAGTAGCACTGACGTTTGATAAAGCACCACCTCTTTCCATTCAAATTCGCCTAACAAACCATTTTGCCTTTGAAAATCTGTACAATTTTCCGTTTTTTACAGTGAAATTTGGATATTTTCCCGGATGTGACCCACACCCCTTAACTTCTCGAATGGTTTTATAGCAAACGATTTGGTTGATTTTCTTGATAAGTATAGAAAAATAGAAAACTACTTATAGTTTAGAATTTGATTGTGTTTCTTAAACGTCGATTTTAATTGCGAAAGTGAAGACATATTAACACCCGAACAAAATAAAAAATATGGCAAATGAAGTAATAAATAATCTTTTTCCTCCAAAATGGGTTTCGATGAATATGGAATATCTTATCAGTTTTAATATGAAGTACTTACCTTCCATCTGGTTCTATTCTTAAAGCTAAGCCACGACTGATGCAGCAGCCAGCTCCAAGGGTGGCGTATGTAAATGGCTGAAAAACATAATATAAACATTATTGTATAAAATAAAAGTATGCATCATACTGGAACGAATATTCGGCAACTATTCAGTATTCGGCCGAATAGTAGACGGTATTCGGCCGAATACTGAATACCTAATAATAAAAGTAAAAACACGTTATAATCAGAAAATATATATTGGGTAAGTTGGCAGAAAAACTTGTTTTTATTGATTCAAGGAGATTGAACTTTCGTGGTGGTATTTAAAAGGTTAGTCGATTCCTATAAATCAGACAAGTTAAGGAAACCGACTTTCTTGGTAAACCAATCAAAAATTTACAAGTAAGTGAATGACCAAGCGTTCAAATCATTTTAGCTAATATTCAAATACTGATCCACCGTAAGACTAGGCCGCGCAATTTTTCAAATTTTGCAATATGTTTATGACCTTCGTTGTGCGATGATTAACTATTACGAGTAGATGTTCTAATGGACACTATTTGTCAAAAACTTACGGAAATGGACCGAGCTTAATCCATCAACCGACAGTCGCTTGGACAGGTCAGTTAAGCTCGGACCAACCGACCAAAACTATAAGGGAATTTAGCTAATTATATGTATAATTAATTTGTTTATTTAATACTTTTTTTAAACATATTATTATACATATTTATACATATATACCATGGATTCTTAACCACGCAAATGCAAATACGCTTACACACGCACAAAGACACACACACCCTCTCACACCACACACAAACATATTATGTATAACTTTTTACCTTTTTATCTTCAAAATAAAGGTTTCTGTTAATTTATTAATTTATATAATCTGTAGTTGTAATACCTACAAACAGCACAAGAATAATGTAACAACTAGGGAAGAACGGTCCCTTCTAAACAATTTGTATAAAAACACGATGAAATAGTAAATAGGCTATACAGTTAAGATTTTATTTTTCAGTTTTTCGGTATTCTCTGATAACAAATACCTTAATGTTGATTTAGGGAGTGATTGTTATAAATTAGTTTTATAATAGAGCTGAAGCCACATGACCGATTTGGTCGCTAGCTCTTAGACTATATCCTCAATCACTCCATTTCCTCAGAATCCTTTCCGACTTTTTGGAAAGATGCCCAAGTCACCCCATTGCCTAAAAAAGCGAATCCTACTTCCTTTTCTGAATACCGTCCAATATCGATCCTTTCGTTCCTCTCCAAGCTCCTCGAGCGGGCAGTCCACCATCAGTTTAGTTATTTTCTCAACAAAAACAATCTCCTTAATGTTCATCAGTCGGGTTTTCGCCCTGGCCATAGTACCGTTACAGTTTTGGTGGAAATAACTGACGATATACGAAAAGGAATGGACAATGGGAAACTAATAATGGGTTCATAATAAAAATGAATATCTTTAACTTAATCTTCATTTTATGCATTACTGACCTTCGCCCGCGCAAACACCTGCGTTTATTCAGTATTTGCCCCGTTTTCGGCTTGGTCGTTTTCTTATGAACAACCTATATAGCTGATATGTTGACCAGGGTCATTGCGATGATAATAAAGAAAACCCTATCCAAATCCGTTGAGTAATTCTCGAGTTAAATCGGAACATACAGAATAAGTAAAGTTTACTTTGAACCCAGAATCAAAATAAAATATTACTATTATATCTAAACATACAAAATATCATATCATTTCTCCAAAAACTGGCTAACATCAAACAAAACAGCCTCATACCTTATTAAAAAGCCTGCTAAACAACTTAATAGCTCCACCGTTTCGACGGCTAGTATTTAGAAGGCCCGTTAGAGCACGCATGGTTTGGTACAAAGATGTATGGAATACCCTCTTTTTAAACACACTCTCCAAATATCAAGTCTCTGTGTAAAGAGGTATGGGCTGTACGCTGGTTGTCACTCATTCACTCAGGACAAAGCCTTTTATTTATATTAATGATTGATTAATACAAGGTATCCAGGATTTTGCTTTGTTTAAGATTATTATCGACTTTGGTTGAAAGCATCTGCCAGGAAACAATAATTTGTGGAAAATATTTGAAGTGGCAAGGCGATATGGATTTTGTTCCGAATAGTTCAAATAATTAATTTGTTTTGTTTTATGATAAAAAAACGATAATTAAATTAAAACTGTGATATTTAAGGTATCTATGTGGGTTATTAAGGTTATCAGGATGAAATCGCTTTAAGCGATAAGGCCGCCAATTGTTGCCTTATTTTACATTTGTAATATTTTTTATGTATTTTTATTAAGGTGCACAATAAATATTATTTGTTTGTTGTTTGTTATTGTGTAGACGTTACGCATCAATCCTAAATAAGGTTTATTTATTTATTCACCAATTCTCGTGCCATATAAAAACAGGCATAATGCCCTGTCTACAAGCGTCATCAAAAGTCACAATTCATTAAGTTTTTAATCGAGTGACCGATTTCAATAGGGTTGGTGAGTGCCCGCCAAGTAATAAATTAGGTTTTTTATGAAAAAAAGCAAAGAATTTTTTTTTCGCTTTATGGCGACCCATAAAGTTGTTGAAATATAGCGCATTTAATTGTACATTATTTACTAGTATATAATTATTCTTCACAAAATCCTAAAAAAATGGATGCTAATGGTTTAGGAAGAGCCCATATTCGGAGCAAATTTCAAGCGTCAAGTTAATGGTGTTTCTTTTTTCTGTTTTCCATGTCAGTGTTATTTCTTGCAGTGGAATTTTTAATACTTGTTACTTAATGGAAAAAAGCTTTACTGGGAATGGAAAATGGGTTTGCTATAAGAGGTAAAAATATGCTATGTACTGTCTTCTACAGACCTGGATCCTAGCATGAATCCTTAATTATTTTTTGACCTATGTGTTGCCATTATACATAAGGAATACTTGGGAATTTCCGGTACAGTTATACTTATGTATGTACTATAAATCGAACTTGGGTTATGTATTTCGCACGACTTGACACTTATTGACTGGGGGAAAATGCTTTTAGCATTAAGTCCACCCATTGCATATCTATATTTTTGTCAAATAAATAATAAAATTATTATTTTACTTTTTATCAATAAGAATACAAAAATTATAATAATATAGTACGAGACACAAATGAGATTTCATTGTTTTTTTCTACTTTCTTTTTCACAGTTGAATTATCACACTAATGTTATAAATGCGAAAGTTTGTGTGTGTTGGTGTGTGCATGTTTGTTACTCTTACAAGCAGAAACGGCTAAACGGCTTTGGATGAAATTTAGAATGAATAGCTTTTACCCTAACTTAACACACAGGCTACTTTTTATCCCGGATAAAAGCATGTCGTTAAACCGAATAACACGCGGGCGGAGCCGTGGGCAAAAGCTAGTATTATATAATTTTTGTTAATAGGGTTAAAAAATTACTAATGTTATAGTATTTAGTATAGTATTAATGTTATAGTAATTTTTTATGAGATTTTCTTATTTTTTTCATTATTTTTCTAACCGGGATCTTTTTTCAATCAACAATTTGCTTATTTAAGAATCTTTTGTTGTCCAATTTACTGTAAATATAAAAGCGTGATTAATTGGGTGTGCTGATTAAACCTAGCTTTCTAAAGGCCATAAAACTCCTCTTCTACTGTTGTTGAATATATTAAAGTAAATATTACGAGCAAAAGAATTGTGTAAAAATATTGGAAGTTATTGACGAACTCCGTAAAAATAACCGTAAACGCCGTATCATCCTGCACCACGACAATGCTAGTTCTCACACGGCCAGACAGACAAACGACTTTTTGAAGACGAAAAATGTAGAACTCATGAGTCATCCTGCATACAGTCTCGACCTGGCACCTTGTGACTTTTTTCTGTTCCCAAAAATTAAGAACCAATTACGCGGTCAACGATTTTCATCACCAGAAGAGGCTGTCGAGGAGTATGAAAAACACGTTTCAGAGGTCACCACAGGGGAGTGGCACAAAAGTTTTCAAGAGGTTTGTTCGAAAATCGAACTGGCCACCACAAGCAGAATCAAAAAAGAAAAGAAAAACGTGCGTTTATAAAGAATGTGAAAGAAAAGACGTGTTTGGTGCTTTTTTGGATTATTGTCAGTGAATTTATTGCAATTATGTTGATAAAAAAATGTCGAGCGATAGACACTGTGAAGACTGTGAAACTCGGCAGACTTAGCTTGATGGTTTGGGGTCGTTTTTCCTACAATGGTGTGGGGCCTATAATTAAAATTGAAGGCATCATGGACAAGCATTACTATTTGGAAAACATTCTTCAGAGTGTGATGCTTCCGTTCGCCGAAGACTGCATGCCACTATGATGGATCTTTCAACAAGATATCGAAGCACACAAGTAAATTGGTAAAATAGTGGTTTGAGATAAAGAAAGTGGAAATTTTGCCTTGGCCGACACAGTCTCCCGATCTTAACCCCATAGAAAACTTGTGGACACACATCAAGAATGCTGTATCTGATGAAAAACCCACCATCTTACTCGCAAATCCTCCCGAAGTTATTCGGGGGAGAGTAAGAGAACAACTCTCAGGCAAAACCAGGCGGCCCACCATTGCCTGGGACCGATGGATGGCGGTATATCCATCCCCAATTGCCGGGCCTTATATAAAACAGACTGGTGACGGGCAGCGGCATCACTGACTGTTGCCGCTCTTCACGTCACGGAGAAGGCCCGCGCCCGCATCTTGGAAGCCGGAGGTGTGTATAGTGATAGTGTGAAGTGAGTGTTATCTATATAAATAGGTTAAGTTGCATGAATTTGTGAAGTGGATTCAGGCAAGAACTTTTTACCGCCAGGACGCGTGTACAAAATACGGCCCGAGTTAATTTCACGAAGACAGCTGTTTATTTATTCATGCTAGAAGACTTTTTTTGGGTTCAGTCAATAAATGGTAATCCAATTTCCAATGATTCGTGAAACATTCGCAATCTAGGAAAGTGTAAAATAGCATATGCGAATAAAAAATATCATTCAGGTTGAATATGAATAGGGGTTACTAAGGGGTTAGCAGGAATAAAATTATCTGGATCTCCCAATAAATGTAGTTCTAGAATTTCAATAGGACAAAAACTACTTTTTCCCACACACATTTCACCAGCTGTATTTACTGTAGGTAAGAGTCCGAATAATATTGACTGATTTTATAGGAGTACACAAAAACTAACTCAACACGGGCGAAACCGCGGGCAAAAGCTAGTAAGAGCTACACGAAAAAAAATCAACACGGTCAGTATTTCTAGAAATGTGCTCGCTTCACATTTAAATGCTCCACCGGGAGTGTTTACCTATTGAAACAGTTAACACTTGTACACCTTTCTTTCACTGATTATTTTTACATAACTACGTGATAGGGGTTGAGCCTTATCGTCGACTTCAGGCTCAAATAAACACTTTTTAAGGAATGCAGTGTTTTCCTACACTACACCAAGTTGAAAGTTAACAATATCATATGAATTCCAGGAAACGCCGTGCATCCTCGAACGGTGCGATTCGAACCCAGGCCTTAAGATAAAGATTCCAGTACCGAATGAGCCTGCCGCTACTTATAGGACTTAAATATTTTTTGAATAAAATTATTTCCCGATCCTTTACCCGAAATACTAGAGAAAAAAATATGCGTAAAAAGCAGAAAATGGCCTGAAATGCTTCGAGAAAAGGATGGTGCCGCTTTTTAGCTCGACTTGGCGGGGGCACTGCCGTGCCTCCAGATGACGAAAATTAAATCAGTTTCGTTAGAAGATAGGGCCATTGGATAATGACGATAGGATGATTGTAGGAGGGTGGGGGGGCAGCCTCGTATACATCGTTATGACGTGAATAGTCTCTGATGTTTTCAGGATGGTCCGTGAAATGCAAACTCACGTTTCACCGACAATTTATTACGTCCCAACGCGATGGGTTGTGTGTGTGCTATCGCCGCCGCCCTAAACGTGTCTCCCGAAGCACGAAGTCAGCATGAAAATATTACGGTTACATTATAGTTTGAACGTAACTCGATTTTGTATGGGATTTGATAAGTTCCGCTACTGTCCGCCAGGGGCGGTTATCAGGTTCTATACGAAATATAACGTGAACGCAACCATAACGTAACCGTAATGTTTTCATGCTGAGGCTACAGGTTAACATTTGCACGTGAACACGTTAATTGGAATGAACAACAATGGGCTTCCGTATTGTTCACTGATGAGTGTAGGACATGTTTGTATGGTGCAGACGGTCGCAAAAGAGTCTATCGTCGACGTGGGGAGCGATATTCTCAATGTTGCATTGACGAGCGTATTCCTTTTGGAGGCGGATCGTGTATGGTCTGGGGAGGCATATCGATGGATGGGCGAACGGAACTTGTATTCATCGACATGGTCCCTCAGGCCGGTGGTAGTCGCGGTTTGACGTCACATCGCTATGTAATGGAGATTTTAGATGCTCATGTGGACCATGACCGCAAATAACAAGCACACTGTTAGCAAAACCACAATAATAAGGAAGTTATATGGAGGCGCGGGGCGTTCCACACCGATTTGGTCTTACAATTGTTGCAGTTAAAATACTTAGAAGATATATTATGTATTTTTAATTTAGTAATTTGCGTTGTGTTGTATGGAATATTTTTTTGGAAAAAAACATTCAAATCTTTTCCTCAACACTTATCATTAAAAAAATCTTGTGACGACAGTATAAAGACCAAAATCGGTTGCTTTCGTTTTAAATGTCTATTTTAGTATTGGTTAGTGTTTTTAATTTCGGTACCCTGTTTTGTTGAGTTTTCATTTTGACTTGTCTTCTAAACATTGATACAAAGAGACCTAATATGTATTAGTATACATACAAACTTTGAGAATGTTACTAGCTATCATAATAAATTAAGGTAACCAATTTTACAGTCAAAGTAACTGAAGTTTTACACCTAGGTACGGCTGTGCGTTGATAGTCAGGTTTGCCTTTTATATATTCAGAAGATTTCGGTTTTGTGACATGACAGATTTTGCTAATTTCAACTGCTTAGTTAAGTACGATTTTACAAGGTTTGCTGCGTTAGTTACCTCTTACTCCTTAACATTCTAGCTTTTTCATTAGCAGTCCATGATCTACGAAATCGAACGCTTTCGTCATATCTTATTATACCTCCGCTGTCTGTTTTTCCGTCCATCTGTTACATGGGTCTAAATCCTGCGAAGCATAATAGGTAGAAAATTATCACACAGTACGTGTTACTATGGCCTCTTTAATGACAAATCAACACAGTGGACAGTAGAAGGCAATATTACAAAAAATAGACGCAACAAAGATGCTTTTGAAAACCATTGCTTTAATTATAAATATTGTTACTCTTTTAAATATTGTTTTTTTTACCTTACCTTGTCGGAATAAGCATACTAAAATACAATTCTGCGCCGTGATTGACTCAATTTATTATAAAACCACTTAAATCTACGTAAACGACATTTAGGATTTAATTTAAGATTTTTCATAAAAGGAAAATAGCCCTAAAAGTATTTGTAAAGTTTTAATTCAATGTCTTGTGTTCATAAATTATAAATAATGAATTACATTATATAAATATTAATATAATACAACAACATATAGTTACTAAATGTAATTATTAATTATTATATGAATACAAATATAGACATTAATATTGGTGTCACCAAATTTTGTATGTGCTTGTATTAAAAATAACACGAAGATCGCGGGCGCGGAACCCTCAAAATTTTTTGACACTATCGGTTGGTGAAATAATATACTCACAGTAAGATGTTTTTTTTATCTACCGATTTTGAGTTCCTGAGGCTTATAAGTAGAAAATGTGCTGGCTGGAGGTCGCCTGTAAAATCGTGTCCTTCATCCATTTTGACGGAACAAATTAAAAAGATTGGATTCGATAGAACTAATCTGTAACTAATTCCCTCAACTACTAACATCGTCATAGGGCATGGGGTCCCGCTGCGTGTAAGTAGGCACACACACGTGGAAGATAAAGCTCGACCGGGTCGCCTAGAAAGATATACAAGCGACATACTGAGGAAGGGTAATGTCAAAGTACCCGGGATAGGAAATCTGTATTCTCTGCCCACCACGCTAATGCACTCGGAATGTGCTCGTCTTGGTTTCCGCATTTTTGCTCGGAAATTCTATCGGACGCAAACTTTAATTGGCCGGATCAATTTTCCAAAGGCACTCGAGAAAGTTCCTTTCAACTTGCCAAGTATCAATCTAAGTCTACAACTTCGCAGTTCCAAACGAAACAAGTCTGAGACGACGTACCGCCCGTTCGATTCTCGACGCGTGGTGTCGCAATAATATTTTTCGCAAGCTTGTTCGTCTTTAGTTAGGCTATTGGGCACATTCGGTACCTCTTCCAATTCGAAAAATCGATTCATGCAATTTTCCAGAGATTCATCCATGGTACAATACGAACGAACAATATTGCAACACACCAGTTAATGACCGGGGCCTGACCAATTATTATTCAGGAGAGAGTAAGAGAACAGCTCTCAGGCAAAACCAGGCGGCCCACCATTGCCTGGGACCGATGGATGGCGGTATATACATCCCCAATTGCCGGGACTTATATAAAACAGACTGGTGACGGGCAGTGGCGTCACTGGTGCAAGGGTTTCGGCACCAGCATGACAGATAAACAAACATACACACACACACACACACACGCAAACTTTCGCATTTATAATATTAGTTTGATGTGATGTGATGCTCGTTCCAAATTTCAAGTTTGTGGCTCTATGTATATTTACAGAGATATTGTGACGTGCGAATTGTATTTCATTTTGATATACTGTACTAGCCTTTAGCCTTCGATTTCACTTGCGTGAATGTTAGCCTACGAATGCATCAAACTGAAAGCAGTTTATTTCAGTTAAGTTGGCAATTTGCATGAAAAGATAAAGAATTCCCGCCTAAAGTTAATTTTGAGTATTTATTGTTTCTTTAATTATTTCATTTACTTACTCACACTATGATTGAAAAAAAGTAGTATGATACACGTGCGTAACGGCAATAACTTACTCGTAACGTTTAAAACACTTGCTTATCTCTTGTGAGGACGTAAGCTATTGCCTCCGTAACGCACTTGTTACATAAACCACATACTATATTATTTTTATTATACTACTTTTACAAAGGATCTTCTCCGTACAAGGTGATAAAACCGGTGTCCGTATTATACTTGGAAAATATTCAATATATGTATTTCATAGCTACAAATCAAGATTTAAAAGTTTACGATCTTTCATCTCTTTCATCTCTTTTTTATAAACATAAACATAAAATAATAGTTTAGCCGAAGACAAAGGTTAAGGTGGCCGAAGCCAAATTTTTACCAGAAGCCAAAGTGTTTAACTTAACTTTATATCGTGTTTGTTTGTTGTGTAGGATCATTTACAAAATAATGCAAAAAACAACACAACTTTGCTTACAAGCCTTATTGTGATTAAAATATTGTCGTGTAAACCTGTTAACACCTACCTTAATTACCCAGTGATTACGTCATCCGAAAATGGACACCACGCCATTAGAGGCCACTCAAGTGCTTGCCCTATTGCGATTGGGGCGGAACCAACGAAGCGTGGCTGCAGAATTACACCTAAGCCAATCAGCTGTCTCCAATCTTATGTTAACGACGTAACGTCTTAATTTGGTTGAAGATTTTTGCTACTATGCACGTCACACGTTCGGACACTTTCTTACGAACTTTTCTTAGAGACTATGTGTCTTGTTGTTTTATGAGAAGTGAATGATTCTTCCCAATAAACTGCGCGTCGCTTCTCAACATCAAAGTGAGCCGAGATCCTGGCAAGAAGCCACACAAGTCCGGCTCCTAATTGTTATTCTATCACCGCCACTGATAAGTGCCAGTAATTGGGCCATCCAAAATTAATGGTCCTTCGGGCTGCGGGCGCATGATTGGCTCCATGACACTAGTAAGGCGTCCCACCCAAAGGGTGCCAAACAGTACCCTATTATTTACTAAGCTTCCGCTGTATCTGTTATGTCTCCGTCTATCACGGGGCTCTACAGCTTCAACTGTAATAGTTAAACAGTTGAAATTTTCACAGAATACGTGTTAATA
Organism: Ypsolopha scabrella; assembly: GCA_910592155.1. Taxonomy (NCBI): domain Eukaryota; kingdom Metazoa; phylum Arthropoda; class Insecta; order Lepidoptera; family Ypsolophidae; genus Ypsolopha; species Ypsolopha scabrella. The sequence continues at coordinate 16,051,244 of OU342985.1, forward strand.
TAGCTTCTGTCACATTTTAAATTAAGGTATTTTTCTCAGATTACCTATTAATTTATTTTATTATTTACGCATTTTTACTTTTGTGACCCACCAAAATATTTAATTTAAATTTTTAGATTTTTATTCGTGTTATCTTAACAGCTATAATATAAATAAATAAATTGCTTTATTTCAGGCAACAAGGCCCATAACAATAAATACCTTATGGTATATGTACAATATAAGCAAGAAAACTTTGTATGTAAATCTGTCCAGCTTGATATTTTTAAATCAAATACAATATTCAAACCTTTGGCAAAATAGTACTTTTTAAAATACCAGCAATACCAGAAGATACAGGTCTCATACCTTGGTCGGCTAAGGCGTCATCTCGGCCACATAAAACTCGGCCGCGCGGCCGAGTTGACACCTTTCGATTAAATCAATTTTATTGGGGGTCAACTCGGCCGACAGTGAAAATTTGAGGTAGTTGTGTACAGGCAACACAAGAAGTCCTTAGAAACTATAATATGATTTAAATTCTTGACACAAATAACGACGTGACTTCAAAATAAAAACTCACATGCTCTTTAACTCGTGTGTCGAATGACCTGCCTGTTTGTCCTATATATTTCTTGGAGTTAGATGTTTTATTACGACGCCAGCTACTCACATGCTCTTTAACTCGTGTGTCGAATGACCTGCCTGTTTGTCCTATATATTTCTTGGAGTTAGATGTTTTGATACTCCTAGATTGGTCATTATTAATGGGACTTTATATGCATTCTGTACTATGTACCAGGCCGATATATGTATATACTTATTTTACATAGGTACTTATGTTTGTTTTTCGTCTTGTCAAAACCAAATATTATTTCGGCCAATAAAAATTCAACGTACAGAAATACGAGGTTTCGATAGCTAACCAAACTAGCATCTAAGGAATGTATCTTAGTTGTTTTTGTTTCCATTTGTTTGAATTTAATTTATTATTAAATTAGAATTTAAATTGTTAATTATTTTGAAATTGACTCTTGCGTCTTATCTGTTGGTACACATAATTTTGAGCAAGTTGCTGGCTGACTCTCGTTCACGGTTTGAACGCGAGATGGCAGAACGGGACGGCAGTGCCTTGCCTAGCTTTGAGATTTTTGGAGTTTGAAGCTAGGGCTGTGGAGAAATAATATTATTTAAAAAAATATATAATTACACTTTCAGGGCCAATCACGTGAAGTTATATAATATATTTTATTGTTTTATTTCATACATAAGAAGTAAAATTAACAAAAATATAGTAACAGAACAAAGTAGGTAGTTATCTATATGGTCCGCGACGACGACAACTTTGATAAAAAACAATAATGTTAAATATTTTTCTGGCCTTTATCGCGATGTTTTTTGAAAAACTAGGGACATACACCACTTCATATTGGTAGTCTAAATAAAGGCTTAGAATTTATTTGATTGAATTGTTTCTCTTTTACGAGTTATTTTCATAATATCTAAGTATCAAAATAACGCGCCAAAATCCAACAGTTACGCGTTGCGTTGCGTGCGCTGGCAGCCATAGACAATGCAGGCCCAAAATAAAATGAAATTGTGACCTCCTTTGTCACGCCGTAATATTATTTAGTACGTGTTAGAGAATATTATAGAATACTTTATTATGTATTGAGTTATCTCAGAACTGCCTTTGTCGTCCGGTTGTTGCCAACTCATTTGAACTTCGCGCGTTGTACCGTTAATACTTGTGATGTTTGCATTTTTAGGACATGAAGGTTTCACTGGAATGTAAACATTGCAACATTCAATAGTGACGCAGCAATCAACAGCCACTTTGCAATACACGCTGAAGATGTGAACGTTATTTCAATGTCGTTTCCGTCGATACTTATACCGACACACATCGAGTTGCTAATTTAGGTTTTGGAAGCGCCTTCGTCACGGAAAACTCTGAAAATAATTACTATTATTTATTGTTCAGCACGCTGTGTGCCAAACGTGCACCAGCTCTAGCTAGGTACGGCAGCTGTGTGTCGAAGGGGGTAGGCAGGGGGGCTTAGACGCAAGTCAGAGAAACTCAGATGTTAGAAACAAATAGCCCCCGCCACCCGATCGGTTGACTGCTCGCACACCGTAGGTCACTTAAAAAGGTGATTGCAGAAAATAAGCAGTTAAGCGAAACAGTTCAAAGTCTCGAGTCAAGATTGACAAGTCTCGAGGACGAGTCTGCAAAGAACGAGCAGTGGGCTAGACTACAAAATGTAGAAATAGTTGGCGTCCCTGAACGAAGTAAGGAGTCCGTCCCTGAGCTGGCCCTTAAGATAACTGAGCACGCTGGGCTACAACTGAAGAAAGCAGATATCGAGTTTGTGCACCGAGTCCAGGCGAAGCATCCCGAGGGAGGAAGAGCTTGAGCCATCGTCGCACGCCTGAGGGAACGCGCTGTCAAGGATGCCCTACTAGTAGCTGCTGCTCGAATAACTCGCGGTATTCTAAATAACATTTTATATCAGTATTTTTTTTTCTTAGATGCTGATTTTCTGGTTTTGAAACTAAATTAAGTCGTAGGAAATACAAATTAAAATCTCTGCTCTATGATAATCCCTGCTAATGATTTTTAAGAATTATAATAGCTCGAAAATAATTGAAGTTTCCAGTTGTGAGTTTGTTTTCTTGATCTATACATGACTCCTATTCGTCTGAAGAGGATAAAGGTGTTCGAAGACCTCATTTCAATTATTATTTATGAAATACACATAAAAAATAATCTCTATTTTATTTACATAACCAAAAAGGTACTTTAGGACAATGAATGTTAAGGCGAAAAAATTTAATCTTTTTTCGTTTATTAAATGCAGCAGGCCCTAGCAGAATAACAGCGTTTCAAGATGTTACTGGGTAACACCCGTTGCAAATGCTGAGTTATAGTCCTTTTATTGCCACGACACAATATATGAGTTCACATGGCCTTACACGTTTATATGTATCGATGTATTTTTGTGCGTCGGGTCGGAGCACGCAAGTTGCCATCCTTTGTTGTTACCCAAGGAGGGCCTTTGATGAGGCTTTTGCTGTCCGACCGACATGTTCGTAACTCACACGCGGGATGAAACGCGTTATTGGCGATTTTACAGCGAGAATTTTGGATTTTGTCTACTCGCCGGGTAATTCGCAATGTTCTCTTCTCCTGTGTTTCTTGTTACAGGCTGCGAGCCTCGTTGATGCAGCCGCAGATAGGAGATCTGCCAGCTGATGGGATCACACAGTCGAGACTCTTTGATGGAGTGGCTACGGACGTGGGGGGACCGTTCCTCGTCCGAACGTCTAGCCTTCGCAACGCTCGGACTGTTAAGGCGTACCTGTGAGTATTCGTGTGCCTGTCCACCAAGACCGTCCACATGGGATTAGAGTCCTCGTTGTCCACGGAGGCCTTCGTCGCTGCATTAGACCGATTAGTATCGCGTAGAGGTTTGCCTTTTTATTTAGGTCAGACAACGGCACGAATTACAAGGGTAGCGCAAATTATTTGAAAAGATGTATACATTTTTAGATCTGTCAAGGTATTGTTGGTTCCGCTTGGACTGTTGTCAACGACTGCGCTTTACCAACAACCTTGGGAGTCCAAGCTGTAAAAGCAGCAACTGGTCTTTCGAGCCGGATCTGAAGAGTGCTAACTGAGCTATTGAAGGATCAGTTGTTAAGACACCTGCCTTGGACCCTCTGGTTGTTAATAAGACGGGGTCAAAGTTCAAGAAAAATAAATTCTAAAGTAAATACTTGTACATCACAAATAAATTATGCTCAATAATTTCGCTTTTCCTTGGAAGAAAAACTAATGAATGCCGAACGACAAATTTTCATGTCAAATTTAGAATTATAATTTTCGTGATATTGTGCTTACTCTTGCTCTAGAATCAATAATTTTACTAGGTCTGTACCTACTTTTATCCATCAAAGCGAATCCTATGTCTATGCTTTTATCTCACGAAGACACCTCTTTCAACAAGCGCTGGGGAAAATCTAGCAGCTATAGGAGTCTTCTTCCCGATGGTGTTGAATAACTTGGCTTTGCAGAGATGTGTGATGTCATGAGTCACTTCAAAGTAGCCAAATGCTCCTGCAGCTTTGGCATGCACCACTCGTTCGGGTTTTCGTTCTCTGACGATGCTATTGCGTTTTCTGTATTCTACTTACTTAGTAGCATTTAATGATGACTATGGGAAACTATTTTATTTTATAGTTTTGTAATTATTTCCATTTAAAAATACAATATTTTGATGAAATAAAACGCAAATGCAAAACGCGTCACCATTGGCTAACTAAAATAGGCTTTAACGCAGATGGATAAAAGTTAAATAAGCTTGTATTATTTTAGGTTTTTCAACTCTAGATTTAAGGTTTACTGCACGGGAATAGGTCACACTATATTATTATCAGATAGTTATTAAAATATCGCTGTTTATTTTTTAAGAATAACTGATGCAATCTAAAATAAATGGATGCTTTGTTTCTGTGTATTTCATCAATTTTACAGAAAATTGTAAAAAAAAATGGTATTTGCATTTTGACTATATAATCTAGGGTTTCGTTTTTGGAAAACACGTGGATACATTTTCCTCGATAGAAATAATTATTGAAATGAGGTCTTCAAACGCACTTTTTCTCTTCGTTTGACGAATAGGGATCACAAAACATATTTTACTACATCTAGATATTTGATTTTAGAATTTTCGCTAGTTTTTTAATAACAAAAAAAAACCGTCCAAGTGCGTGTCGGGCCACGCGCAATGTAGGGTTCCGTAGTTGCCCGGTACATATAAATTGGTCTACTAATACAGACCAAAAGATAAGAAGACAGTTATACTAGTCTATTTCACACAGATTATATTTTGTTGGATATAAGACCAGTAAGTTGAAGTGGCAGTGGGCAGGCCATATTTGTCACCGACATGATGGCCGTTGGGGACGAAAGGCTTTAGAATGGAGACCACGTACAACAAAGCGTTGGTATCAGCCAAGCTCGGAGAAAGAGAGAGACGCAATGATTATACAACTTCATGGGCAAGTTTTCATAAACGATTAGGTAATTTATTTATAATATATTTTGTAAGTGTGTTTGCTTTTGTTTTTTTTTGTATAAAACAATGGCCTTTTTAGTAGAAATAAAATACACATGTCTTCTTTATTTCACTAACAATAATAATAAAGAGCTATGGCAATATCTTAAAAGAGTACTTAGGTACTTAAAGGGCACAAATGATTTGAAGTTATGTTACAAACGTTGTGATTACAACGATATTCTATGTGGGTATGTAGATTCAGATTGGGGTGGTAATGATACCAAAGACAGAAAGAGTACAACTGGGTATTTATTTAAATTGTTTGATCAATGTTCAATAACGTGGAGTACTAGAAAACAAATGCCAGTAGCAGCCTCATCTACAGAGGCTGAATATATGGCATTGTTTGAAGCTGTCAGAGAAGCTTTGTGGCTTAAATCACTAGCAGTCAGTGTAAATATAAGCATTGATAAACCTATAATTATCTATGAAGATAATAACGGCTGCATCAGTATTGCAAACAATCCAACTAATCACAAACGGACGAAACACATTGACATTAAATATCACTTCTCCCGGGAATAAATTGAGAAAAATGTAATGCCGGCAGGGGGGGGGGGGGACGCTCCACTCTAAAAAAAATTAAGAGAAAAGCTAAAAAAAATTTTTTTTCAACATTTTATTTAACCATTTTGTCGGCGTGGTTAATATATATTATATATTCATGCAAAATTACAGCTTTCTAGTTCTAATAGTCTCTGAGCTAAGCCGCGGAGAGACGGACATGGCGAAACTATAAGGGTTCCTTGTTGGACTATGGAACCCTAAAAAATGACATCAATGACTGTATGTAATTTAGAAATTGATTGTGATTACGGATAGGACTCACTTGTTTAAGTGTGCAAGGAGGCACAGGTCAAGCTTTCGCGTGGCGTTGTTGGTTCGTGTATTGTTTACGTATATGAACGCCGCGCGCGCCTTTACTGTATCCATGGTACGTAAATCAGCCGACTAATTAGATGCCTAGTTCGATAATTAAATGGCGGCATCCAATTGGATGGTTAGGCTGATGGTTGTATAAGTTAAGATACCTCAACGTTTAACGTGTTGGCCGCCCGAAAACTGGTTACGGACGATATGCTGTAAAGAGTCTGGATTATCTAATATAATTGTCGACCCGGTTAAAGCTGGCTTTTTGTACTTGTATGGTAATAAAATTAGGTTTATAAGCAACGAACCAAATACGGCTCAAGAGCATAAAACAAGTTTTTGGGAAGGAAGTTGTATCTAACGAATACGTTATCCGAACAACGTGCTATCTGTACTGATTCAAAAGGATGTTAATTTAATCGAATACGAAATAAATAGGAATCGATAGTATTACGAGATTTAACTATATATGCGGGGCTTGGAGTCACAGTCCGCACTGGTACACCCACCATTATTACGTCGCCACGTGATGTGAGGTAAGAAATTTGGGAAGATAAATATAAAAAAAAGTTATATCAATCAAATATTCGTATTTATTTTCTGAAGGTAACAATTCAATTCAATTCAATCAATTCAATTACATGTTATTACATAGATGGTAATGAATACAAGGTAAGTCTCAATGTAATTCTACCCACAGGGTGCAGCAACAATTATACTATTTCATGCAATTTCTAAAAGATCTAAATAATAAGAAATAATAAAACAAATTATGTTGCTTTGTTTGGCATGGATAGTGTTGTTATTTACCATCATTTTTTTAGGGTTCCGTACACGTATTGTGTGGTGGTACGGAACCCTTTGTGCGCGAGTACGTCTCGCACTTGCCCAAATTATTAACCAATGAACTGTTTAACCGTTACGATGAGATTATGACTCAGCATCATCCTTGCACAGGTTAACAAATTAGTTCTATCCATAATCACGTCTAATCTACACTTCTACATCTACTACACCATTAAAGAGAAAAGGTTTGTTTGTTTATTTGTATGTTTAAGGTAAACTTTCCAATGCCTCAACGTCACCGAGTGACGGGCTAATTATATTACCGAAGAGAGCATTGGTACCATTGATGGAGGACAGAAAGGCAGGGAGCGCTACGCTTGAAATTTTCCTGATTCCCAGTCCGCCGAAGCGGACGGGTAACGTGACTTGATCCCAACTTCTTTCTGTAAACGAGCAATTTAATAAGGAGCTAAGAATTTGTAGAGCAGGACTGCGAATTGAGGTATTATGGGCCCTTAAGTATTAATTTTTGTTCAATTTGATGTATTGTAAAATTATTAATTTTTTTCAGCCTCAATATCCGACTCACTTCCCTTATGTTTGTATGCAGCCATACCTTTATGTTCCGTGGCAATCGTCACGAAAGTTTTAAATTTAAACAGATATATATCGGATTGTATAATAGGCTTTTAATAAATAAGGCATCCCACAAGGGAGCAGTTTTAGCATAAATGAGCAACTGTGGATCACTATGATTTGCAGATAACACATGAAAATTTTAAGATATTGTCAATTAACAGACTGTATTTGAATAAATTTGCGTCAATTTTCAATAGCATGACCATAAATCCAATTATCAAATAGATTACGTTTATATTTTCGTGTGAAGCAGCTGCGCTTTTTCTTTTTAAAAACTTATTAAATAAATTGTAAGAACTTTGATGTCGATATTTCAGAGTGATGAAAGAAATTTATGCTGCACAAGTGGAAGGTAAAGCTCGACCGACGGACGGCCAAATAGGCGACATACTGAGGAAGGGCAAAGTAAAAAGTACCCGGAATAGAAGAGCTTGTATGACTAGATTGGTGGATGTAGAAGCAAAAGAGTTGTGTCGGGAACCGTCACTTCCAAGCCTTGAACAATGGGTGATACTGCTCAAGTTCTGCACACAACTTGAACACTCACAATCAACTAACATATCGTACTCTAGTACATTTTTAAGGTCTATTTAATTGAATATTCACATAATGTTAGTAAATTAACAGAAGTCATCTGTCGCAGCAGACAAAAGTGTCAGACGAGCGAACTCCTGAAATAAAATTAACCTTTTTTAATTTCGCGAAAATTAAACAGAACCCTATAGTCTGTCAAAAAAGTGTTGAAATGAATATTGAAAAAAAACATTTTTCTTTCGCCTGGTTACACCAAACAAACAAGTACAAAATCTGTTAAATCGAAATTCACAAATATTTGTAATTTTTGGAAAACCAAAATACATAACTACTTCAAAAGTGTTTAATTTATGCCTTCAAAATATCATTAGTACTATAAGAAACAAATTAAACAATAAATGTCCACGATTGTCCAATTATTGATATGTTTTCTCAGTTACGTTTCAAGGCAGATTTCGAATAATTTTAAAAGGGTAAGTATTTGTTTTGATATTTTTGATTGAAAACCCGTAGGTGCCAATATTATTTATTTATTAGGCATCCAAGACGGCTATCCTGGCATAATTTTTCACTCGCAATATCAGTCGTTCGACTTTTGTTTACAGTATGATAAATGCCATGCGAAGTAAAGTGAAGTGACTAAGCATCGTCAAATAAAAACTATGCAATGTAAAGAATGCTCACTATAAGTTTTCAATCAAATACATTAATACACATCCGTAGACAAGCCTTTATTGAAGTGTATTTGGTTTTAGATTAATTATTTTTGTATGTTGATCAGTGTCCTCGTGTTAAATATGATTTATGTTGTAAAAAATAAGTTTAGAAGCTTGCTGATAACCCTCCCGTAACCAAACAAATGAAGCAGTCATTTGTCTTTTCACGTAATTTAAACGATGTCATTCGATTTTAGGTGATGCATATATGGCCAATTTATATTTCAATGTTTAATATCCCGGCCGGTACATCTCTAATTGCGACACAAACAAGAGATGATTATAATCATAATTTACACATAATATCACTCAGAATAACTTTACTTCACCCAAAATACTGATTACTTACTGAACCAAACATCGTTCAAATTCACGCCATTTTGAAGAGTTTCGTGCAACAAATGTAGGTATTTCGTGTCAATGATCAACGCTGGCAAGTCACGCAGAAGCAGCGGGCTTCCACTTTTAGCCAACACCTTTATTTTAATTTTATGAACAAAGGTAAATGGCGCGCGGCCACAAAATACCTATCTGTTTAGTAGCGCGGCGCGGCGCGGCGTCGCGTACGTAACGCGCTTAACTGCGGAGCGCTGCCGACCCTAGTTACACCGCCAGAAACCGTCTGAGATATTGTCGTTCTGTGCGTGCTGTGGTTCGTACGTGCAGGCTTGCAGTGGCTCGCACACATATAAGCCGCGCGGGCGACATCTCTGTGAAGATAGCTGACGAGTCTGTTTTTACCGTGTGTCCCGTCGTTTTGCAGTATTTGCAGAAAAAACGTTCAGGTTTACTTTTACCACCTTCGTGGTGAGGCTTCACGGGGTCCTTCGATTGAGAAGGCTGCTTAGAATTGTTGGACAAGGTCACATTTTTGGAATGCGAAGATGATGCAACAGTCTTGCACATGTTGGAGATAGCGAGTATGAATGCAGCACGCAAATCGTGCTTAGTTCGCGCGTGCGTGAAAGTCGCGCTGAGGATTTCACCCATAGTACACTAGAAATCTGATTTGATTCGTGATATCTACGAACCACATGATACACCATTACCCGTCGGAAATATCTAGACACCCGAAACCCCGTTCTCGCATATTCTCTTTGCTCGTAAACTGAGGTGCCGAGGTATAATATGCATGGAATGTTTATGGTGACTTTCGTTTATATAACCAAATCCATGCTGGAGACTCGGTAATTGTTCAGGACCAACGTTCAGTGATCCTGTTTGCGAAATACGAAAAATATTTTTGTGTGAAAAGAACTTTTCACAGAAACGGTCATTGAATGAATTTGGCTAAACAACGTGAAATTTAAGCCATTTTGTTAACGAAAACCGGTGATAGTACTCGTCCATATGAACAATTGAAAATGTGTGTAAAAAGTTAAGGGCTATCCTTGCCTTGCTAAACTAACAATACTTAAGTATAAGTTGCCATTTACTATAGTAAGACTACTGTATATGTCTTTAGCTGATTCTGTAATAAGCTACGGCTTAAGCAGTTACGGTCGAACGTTTAAAACCTATTTAGATAAAAAATTTACATTACAACGTAGCATACGAAAAAACATTGTACCTTCAAACATAAGAAACCAGTTTCAGGATGATAATACTAGTACTTGTTTTTTAAAAACAGTTTAAGGCACATAATATACGGAAAATTTCAAATTCCTAACTAGTTCAGTTTTGTAGATAGACCCGAAACAAACATGATGGGCCCCGTTTCTTTATTTGGTGATGCGGTAGCGGAGCTGTTAATATAAATTTAATCAGGGTGATGATGAGATATCCTATAAATTGGACAACCGTGTTCACACAAAAGAATGTAGACTAGCCAAGGGTAAAAATGCACTCACCGATAACTGGCATGGATCCTTCTTCTGGTGCAAGCGCAGCAGCAAACCTGCTTGGTAATAAATATTGTTGTTGCACATATAGCACAGCATAGCACAGCACAGCACGAGAATATTCATATTCATATTCATATTCTTTATTGCACACAGTTATTAATATTTACAAGTAGTCTTAAATTAAATGTGCTATAGGCGAGCTTATCTCTGAAAGAGATTTCTAACAGCAAAACCTAGGTGCTATGGACATGTTGGTAAAAAAGTGCATAGTCCTATGTGCACACATAAAGAAAAATACCCACATAAATGATTTAAAAAAAAAGGAAAACAAATTTGGAAACAATATCGACTTAAAACTAGCCTAAACAATAGTTCAAGAACAGAATCTGATAGCAGCTAGCGCGTTAAGGCCCCCAAGAAATATAATTATTTGGAAAATATAAGGTGGTTGTAGGCTTGTAGGCGTTTGGGAAGCGTCTGTTTTTTCGTCCGTTACAATCCGAACGATCGTGTGCGTTCGGAAGTCTTCGGGGATTGTCGGAGCATCTACGACGCTGCGTGCGCTATTTTGGCGAAAAGGTTCACACATTTCACCCTAGATGGCGTCAACACACATTTCATGTGAACAACGAAAGCGCGTAACCATACTCCCCGGCTTGGAAATCCATAGGATTTTCAAAAAAAAACAATAACACGATGAGGGAGTAAAGAATTGAATTAAGTACTTACAAATTTAAGAATTATAAAAAACAATGAATGAAATATGATATATACATACAATATGTATTGTTGCTAATGATACTATATACAATAACAAATATATGCATGTGGATACAACTGTGCCTTAATAACTAACTAATGCGAAGAAAACACATTATCATTGTGAAGGAAGGGGACATAGTTTTACAACTGGTCGTTTGAAGGTTCCAGTTGTAGTTCGCACCAAAGCTACACGCGAGATCGCATCTCTTCCAGGGTATACTTGTTCAATAATGCCTGTAGGCCAGCAAAGTGGCGGCGTATTGTCTTGATGAATGAGCACAAGCGTTCCTAGTTCAATTGGCACATCAGGAGTGTTCCATTTTTGTCTCAATTGAAGTGTATGCAAATAGTCAACGTGCCACCTTTTCCAATAGCTTTGAACTAAACTGTCCAAAAGTTTCTTTCTATTATAAAGGCTAACCGAATCGTTTATCTCATAAGCAGGTAACGATTGTAATGGTGTTGTATTAAGAAAATGAGCGGGTGTTAGTATAGTGTGTGGCTGATCAGACAGCAAGCACAGCGGACGCGAATTTAAGAGGCACTCGATTTGAACTAAGACAGTCAACAACTCCTCATAACACAGTAATTGGTTTCCAATGCAGCGATATAAATGAGTTTTTACACTTTTTATGTTTCCCTCCCACATTCCGCCGTGGTGGGCAGCCCGAGCTGCTATATTGCGCCACGTGATTTTATGGTTGTTTAATTCTTTCTGAAATGCGGTTGACATATCTTTAGAAGCCAAGAAGGTGTATAATTCATTCAAGTGACGTTTTGCGCCAATAAAATTTGTTCCATTATCGGAATAGATACAAGCGACTGGGCCTCGCCTAGCTAGGAAACGTTTAAGAGCGTCTAAAAATGTTTCTGTGGTTAAATCCGATGCAATTTCGATATGTATCGCCTTGGTAGTCAAACACACAAAGAGGCATATGTAAGCCTTTTGACTTTTAACACCACGTTTACGTGTCAGTGTAATGTTTACAGGTCCCGCGTAATCTACGCCTGTGTGCGTGAAAGCTTTAGCTTCTTGCACTCGAGCGGGAGGAAGGCTTGCCATCATAGGCGAAGGGTGCGAGGGAGCATATTTAAAACAAATATTGCACTGGCGTATACGTTTTCGAATAATATTTCGAGCGGATATGATCCAGTAGCGTTGTCTTAGTAAAGACATAAGAAGATGTGAGCCGGTGTGACAATTGGAGCGATGATAATCATCAATTATTATATCAACCACGTGATCGCGGCGGGGAAGCAGTATTGGATGTTTATTTTCATAAGGTATGTTAGCGTTTGTCAATCGGCCACCAACGCGGAGCAGTCCATTTTCATCTACAAACGGATTAAGTTTTCTTAAAGCGGGAGAAGGTAAGCTACCTTTATTTATATTTTTTATTTCATCAGCGAAGTATTTGTTTTGTAAAGCTCGAAGAATCGCTATTTCAGCGGTTTCAATGTCAGATACTTGTATTGAAGGCGATCGAGGTATTTTACGTGTAAAGCGGAGAATGTAGACAATAATGCGCAACAATTTTTTCCAGGACGAGATTCGAAGAGCATGTTCAAGAAGCGGTGATGAATTATTATTAGTTACAACCGTAAGAGTAACTGAAGGTTTTATTTCAGGTATAGTACCTTCAGAGCGGGATGATTCAAATGGCACGATTGGCCATTCAGCGATCGGAAGTCGTGCCCATGGCGGACCTTGCCACCAAATCGGGTGGTCAATTAATTGTGCGGGTAATAGACCTCGCGACACGGCATCACTGGGGTTCTCTACCCCATCTATGTGAAAGAAGCGGTCCGGAGCTAAAATCTCCTGTATTTTACTAACACGGTTAGCAACAAATACTTGCCAACGGTGTGGAGATGAATGAATCCATGATAGAGCGATCGTGGAATCAGAAAAGGCGTATATATCTTTTATAGGATAGCGGTCGTTAAATGCAGAATAAACTTGTTTTACAAGCTTAGAGAGAAGTAGCGCGGCACACAATTCAAGTCTAGCTAGCGTTATAGTCTTCAGTGGTGCCACTTTGGACTTTGAGCATACCAGCTGAACGGATACGTCATGATTAGGATGAGTCACATGTAAATAGATGACACGACCGTACGCTTTTATACTAGCGTCTCCGAATGCGAGTAAGTTTACAACACAACCTGCAGCTATACCTAAGTGACGAGGTATTCGCAGATTAGATAAGAGCGGTAACTCATTTTTAAAATTAATGAAACGTTCTGTCACCGTTTCAGGGGCTTCTTGATCCCACTCTACCTTTGCAAGCCAAAGATCCTGCAATAAGAGCTTTGCATATAGTATGACTGGCGCGACTAAACCTAGAAGGTCAAATAAGCGAGCAATGGTCGAGAGTATAGCACGTTTAGTGTTACCTACAGATGGTGGGGATATAGTAAATGACAATGTATCTGTATTTGGTAGCAATTTTAATCCTAATACCTTTAATGTGTCAGTATCATCAGTGAACTCAACCGATGCGCGATGCGAATCCGGTAGATGAGCGAGAAGTTCTGGTGAATTGCTTGCCCACTTCACGAGATTAAAGCCACCAGCTTTAAACAGCTTGATTAACTCATCAGCTAAATTTATAGCTTTCTCGGTAGACTGTACCGACATGGTTAAATCGTCCATATACAGTTCTTGAGTGGCAACCCTAGCGGCCTGAGGAAAGCGTTCACGTTCATCCTCAGCTAACTGGCGAATTGTTCTCATAGCCAAGAACGGACTGGAGCGAAGACCGAAAGCTACGGAGTTAAATTGAAAGATGCGAATACGTTCGGTTTCATTAAAGCGGTACAATATTTTTTGATATTTACGATCATTCTTGGACAAAAATATTCTTAAGTACATCTGTTGCACATCTGCGGTCATAGCGATTTTAAAATAACGAAATTTCAAAAGAAGTGCAAACAAATCAGCCTGTAAATTAGGTCCTGTATGCAAAAGTTGATTTAAAGAAACGCCAGTATCAGTTTTTGCGCTGGCGTCCAAACAAATACGTGTTTTTGTCGTCGTTTTCTCAGGACGTACAACGGCGTGATGCGGTATAAAGTAACCTTCATTTATAGCGGTGGGAGAATAAGGTATTTCCGTAAGGTAAGCCTTATATATATAATCGGCGATGACGTCATTATAAGCTTGACGCAATGCGGGTAGGGCGCTAAATTTGCGCTCTAATGCGGTAAATCGACGTTAAGCGTATGTATATGAATGACCTAAAGACTTGGGACTTCCACTAAAGGGCAGTGAAACAATATAGCGACCACAAGAGTCTCTCGTGACTGTCGATGCGTACAACTGTTCACAGTCATTATCTTCCGGACTTATAATATTTAATGCGGACACTTCTTCGAGCTCCCAGAATTTTTCCATATTTTTATTTAATTTATCTATCAAGGGACCGAAGGACCAGACTATATTTTTCGAGTTAATTTGGGGTATTTCTCCCATGATAATATAGCCAAGCGTTGTTTCGAGAGCGTACGGAGAAGAGTTAGGCGTATCCAAAAGGTCAGCGGATTGAGCGGGAGACGGCGGTATCACTTTACCTCCTAGCAAGATAAACGCAAACATCTGAGCGCCAAGAATCGCGTCAATGTCTCCGGGCGAGCTCCAGCACTCATCGGCGAGCGGTAAGTTTCTAAAATGATCCATAACTGGTGCATGGACCATGCGCGTTGGCAACTGATCAGTGATATGATCCACTACTAGCAGTGTCAAATTATATTGAGCGTCTGAAAAGCGCGATTGAATTGTAAGCTTTACGTAACCTTTAATAGGAGCCGAAATAGAGCCTACTGTTTTCAACGACGAATTAATAAGCGGGTGAATTTCAAGTTTTAATTTACTGCAACATGGGAGTGAAATTATATTATTTTGTGACGCACTGTCAGCCAGACATCTAATAATAACAGGTTTCTCATTATTAGGAACGTATACTTGAGCGGTAGGCAAAATAATCATTTTGTCTAAATTATTATCGACAGTTTTGTTTTGTGAATGTAGGGTAAGCGAAGCATCGGTTCCGCTCACGGTAGCGGTATGACACTCACTCTTAGAAGATGTCGCTACGAGTGCAGGTGTGTGTGTGCTTATATGCATGCACACGCACCGGTTCGCGGTCCGATGACGATGACATAGACGATGATGATGGCGTTGTGTGGGTGCGGTGTCTATCCTCAGATCCCACTACATTGTTAGATTGTTGCGTGTGATTATTAAAATGTAATAGCGAATGGTGTTTTCTATGACACTGTTTACAAGTGTTATTAGAACCACAATTAAAGGTGGTATGTTTTGTACTAAAACAATTAACACACATTTTTTTATCTTTAATATAATTAAAGCGTGCTTCCACTGATAGTTTTTTAAATTCCGCGCACTCGTATAAATGAGTGTGATGCGAGTTTTTACAGAAGACACAAGCAGGTTTGTTAACCTCAGTTTCTGTAATAGCAAAA
Source organism: Ypsolopha scabrella (assembly GCA_910592155.1). Taxonomy (NCBI): domain Eukaryota; kingdom Metazoa; phylum Arthropoda; class Insecta; order Lepidoptera; family Ypsolophidae; genus Ypsolopha; species Ypsolopha scabrella. The sequence goes on from OU342985.1 coordinate 16,066,979, forward strand.
GTATGCGATACTTTCGGCGTGTAATTGCGAGATCGAATCTGAGAATTGGACTCTTGAGTTTGGCGACTAATTGTCTGGCGCGAAGCCGTGGTAGATCGTTCTAGGGTTTTGATGCGATGTCGCACAAAACTCACTAGCTCTGAACTTGAAGGTATTTCTCTCTCGCGCACAGATGACTCGAACTTGTCTAGTAACTGAGAATCTAGTTTTTTAAGAGCAAGATGCGTGAAGATGAAATCAGGTAGATCATTAATTTCTAACTGTTTTAATGCGGCCCACGAAGAATGAATTCGTTCAACAAAATTATTTAACTGATCGGGTGAATCGGAAACGGGTTTTACATCGAGTATATTGTTAAGGTACATAGACCCAAGGGACCTCTTATCTTGGTATTTAGTTACTAGAGAATCCCAAATGGTCGTATAATTAGCTTCGTTAGGTACAATTCCTGCGAACACGTTAAGAGCACTTCCACTTAACTTCCCCACCAAATACTGTACGCGTTGAGCGTCAGTTAACTGTTTGTTCTCATGAACATTTGTTTTAAAGCTTTGGTAAAAAAGCGGCCATGATTCTGGATGACCGGAAAACCTAACCAATTCGAGAGGTTCGAGCCCGCCAGCATAGTTATTAGAGTGCGGCTTACTTTGTATCAAACGGCGAGATTCTAATAAACCCGAGCGTGTGTGTTGTATGAAGGTAAACAATGTTTCGAATGCGTTCCAATTATTGAAATTAAGCGTACACTCAGGGTCTTTTTCTAATAATAATGCGTTGTGTTCATCACATAAATCGTTAAAGTTATTATATAATTTTTTGATATTCGAAGAAGCGGCCAAAAATTCTCGTTTACTTCTAGTATCTATTTCAGTCGGTACTATTTTCTTTGCAGTATTATATAAAGTATTGACTATCGAAAATATTGCCTCCTTTTTAGCAATGACAAGTTTTAATTTTGTTGCAGACTTATCGAGCGCCATTTTGTACGCTTACAGATGCAAGCTTTGGGTTGGAAGCACGGAGACCGTTACAATACAAATAGGTAACAAACAACAATTGCCAAGAATGACAAAGCAAAAATTAATTGCGAAAAGTACGATTAGGTGTTCTTGAACAAGTATATCTACGTACAAACTGTAGATCAAGCGATTACCAAGGTGACGGTTATATATCTATAAATTCAATGTGAATTGCCTATTATATAACAATTTAACATTAAATGCACAGTTGTAAACACAAATATAATATAAATTAATATTATGAAAGATGCTAACAAACAAGGGATGGATGTATGATAGCAGCGAGCGCTGGTTTTATCCGGTTCGAATGAACCAAAATTATGGTGATGCGGTAGCGGAGCTGTTAATATAAATTTAATCAGGGTGATGATGAGATATCCTATAAATTGGACAACCGTGTTCACACAAAAGAATGTAGACTAGCCAAGGGTAAAAATGCACTCACCGATAACTGGCATGGATCCTTCTTCTGGTGCAAGCGCAGCAGCAAACCTCCTTGGTAATAAATATTGTTGTTGCACATATAGCACAGCATAGCACAGCACAGCACGAGAATAGTTCAAGAACAGAAGCTGATAGCAGCTAGCGCGTGAGGGCCCCCAAGAAATATAATTATTTGGAAAATATAAGGCGGTTGTAGGCTTGTAGGCGTTTGGGAAGCGTCTGTTTTTTCGTCCGTTACAATCCGAACGATCGTGTGCGTTCGGAAGTCTTCGGGGATTGTCGGAGCATCTACGACGCTGCGTGCGCTATTTTGGCGAGCTAAAAGGTTCACACATTTCACCCTAGATGGCGTCAACACACATTTCATGTGAACAACGAAAGCGCGTAACCATTATTCTTAAAAAAATATATATTTATTTATAACCAGTTGCTGCTGGTTGTAGACCTCTTGCTCACTCTCTTTAAAATTCTTTTCAATTGGTCCCACATGTGCTCGATCGGATTTAAGTCTGGACTGCTTGCTGGCCACGATAACACTTGAATGTGAGAGTCTTTCAGTACAGACTGGGTTGCTTGAGCTGTGTGTGCACGAGCATTGTCTTGCATCAGGAGGAATCCAGGACCCATTCGCTGGGCAAATGGGACCACATGACGCCTGATAACTTCCTCAATCTAACGCTGAGCAGTTACGGAACCCTCATTTAAAATAGTGAGCTCAGTTTTGCCATGTAAGCCAATCCCACCTCAAATCATTACGTTGGGACCATCGAAACGGTCAACTTCGTGTATGCAAGCTTCCGAAAATCGCTCGCCGCGTCCTTTAAAAGGGATTTTGTACAGATTTAAGTTGAAAACTTGTAGAGGACATTCCTTATATCCTATATCTTCTATTTGACGTGTCACTCTAATTTCCATCGCATGGCATATATCAAACTTTAAACAAATATCTAATGATCGATATTGCGAGTGAGAAATAATGCCGGAATAGCCGCCCTGTAATTATAAAACTTTGTGAATAATCCCTGAAAAGTAAGAAAATATTTATTTATATTATATTATAATTTAACTTTTTGGAAATGGCGTGTATTTTAAATGGTAGCACAAAGTACCAGGAAATAAATGTGAGTGGTAATATTTTTGTAATAAATCCGCTTATACGCTTAGAGGCTCGAACCTCTCGACCACTAATTCAGCGTTTGCGGGTTCGAATCCAATACAGTATATTTCGTCGCTTTTATTTCGTAGGGGCATAACTAATTTACGAATTATGTAGGGTAAACGTTTTTCAATTTTGATGGCTACGCAATTGACTCTGAGCGGCATATAACAAAGGAGTCGAACTAATTTATGGACGAGTTCTGTCCTTTCTGTTACTATTTTCTAGGCAAGTTTGGGTCCAATTAGTGCATTAGGTATAATAGATAGGTTAAATTAGATAGGTTAATGATCTTTGATTATCCAAACTATTTTTTGTTGGAAACCTAGGTATGCGAGTCTGACTCGCACTTGTACGGTTTTTTATCTGATTTTGGTAAATAGCTACCATAGATGGCAACCAACACTGAGTTACATAATAGCCCCGCTGATCATGGCCCGGATCCATCTTATAGAAAAGTATTGTTTTTTTTCTCAAAAGAAACCAAATTCAAATAAACCATTCAAAAAATAATAGTAAATAACAACAAAATACATGCCAAAACAATATCAAGGCTACAAAAAACAAGACGCTATTTAATGGTAGCTCCTGACAAATAAATTTGAACCCTATTTTTTATTATTTTAGAGTATGTCCTACAATCTGACTACTAAATTTAAAACTTGCATATGACCACCCTTAAATTATAATTTTTAAATATTTTATTATTTTTCGCGATAGAAGCTGCAGTAACACTTAATCTGTAAAAATTCCAACTTTTTACCTATAACGGTTGAAGCTATAGACTCCACTCTGTTGATCTACCTAAAGAGGGACAGACAGTGTATACAGCTCGATATGGTCTACTATGCTAGTTACCCAGGGGTATGTTTAGGGCCAATATAAAAAATAACGCACTTCTGTTTGAGGGATGGTACCGAAGGGTTTTCCCTAGCTCCCCCTTCCCTTCCCCTGCACCTACTTCCCCGAATTCGTAAGTCTGAACACTATTTACCAAGTTTACTTACCAACATTAGAGCTTGACCAAGCTGCCTCGCATGCTTTTTCCTTCAGTGCCGCCTCATCGATACCAACCGAGGTAGAAGATACCTAATATTAAGTTGAGGACAACTTACTTATGGAGAGATATGCGTAATGTATTCCGGATAAGTTGCTGGCTCGAGATACACGTTTGAGTCCCATTAGAGATTTATATTTTTTAGGGTTCCTTACCTCAAAATGACAAAACGGAATCCTTAATACTACCACTGTGTAGTCGTCTGTCAAGACCCTTCTTCTCGGGCCCCGTCAGAAATATCAAATTGAAGGTAATAAATACCTCCTACAGAATTCATCCGCTCCGTAGAGCTAACACGGAAGAAAGTTATTGCCCTTTACAGACCATTCATCATAACTTGTCCCTTGGATTCATGTTGGCATCACTGCTTGTCAAGCTTTTGCTGTCATATTGTTGTCACTCGGATTTTTCAAAATTATTTGATAAATTATGTATTATTATTGCCAAAGCCGTTGAACAATAGTGCAAAAGAGATTGTGTTGAAGGTACGCCTTTTGTGAAAGAGAAAATGCAAACAATGCACCGTGATTCCTCTCGATCAGGTTCGATCTCGTGTCAGTGCCATGACGGGTTAGTAAAATAGGGATACCAGCTTTAAACATAAAGCCAATTTTATGGGCAAATAATAATTAGCTATTTATTTACTTTTGCAGGCATATCGGAAAAAAGCGTTCACATTAAGTCGCCTGGAAAAAATCGTCAAAAACGTAAAAAAACGGAAGCTCGACGATTTAGAACAAACGTCGTCGAGCTAGGACAAGAGATAAAAATTCCGTTTTAGTACAGAGATACGTATATTCATACCATTAGATCATACGTATTGTTTGCGAAATACAAATCAATAAATAATTCATTAAAGAGTAGTCTAATTAATATATAAAAAACGCAGTTAAGTAAATATTATGAATGTTTAGTAGGGTGAATGCTAAGTGAGCCATTGGCAACATTATATGCAGTGCTACCATTTCCTAAGCCAGGGGACTTCTTAAGTGAATGGTCTGTACACGTCGTTGTACCACAAGTTGCATACGCTCCTACTAAATGTAATTATTTCATTCTATCACCCACAGATGGCAGAACTGACGCACCTAATAGCGGACTACAAGAACGCGTTACTTCGCCCCGGAGGCACCGGGACTCCACAAATGAACTCTCTCACACGAAACGGGAGTCACCGATCGCTCCGCAAACCCGCCTCCACCCTCCCTCACTCCAGCCCCTCCACCCTCCCCCACACTGATTTTTAGCGAATACTTACCGATCAACATGATGATTAAGAACATGATGGTTACAGGGTGTTAAGATGATAACCTTATTCCTTGAAACGGGGTGTTCTATCCATAAATACGAACAACTTTTACTATAGGGCCAAACCACAATAACAATGAGAACAATTCCCAGCTGACTGATGAATTCAGCCTTCGTATGAGAATCTAAGACACTGCATAACGTGCATGTATTTTATTAAAAATAAAAACGGAATTTGATTCAATAGGAATTGTTTGTATCGGATTGTGAAATCGTGCCGGAAACGAAACTTTAACCGTGCAAGGTCTCGGTTTCGCCGAGCTTTGTGCGGAAAGGTCCTTGCTCCATGAGGTAATCAGATAAACTTGCATTGGAGCGAGCCAGCTGGGGCTTGGGTTCATCTCGCCTCCGCCATCGCCTGCCTTGGATGCGGAACAGTCTGTAGAACGACGTGCACGCGGACGTACGCCAGCGCGTCCACAACACGTGCTCACCACAACCTCTGCTCCCTCCTTCTTCCAATCGCGTTTTTGTATCTCCAATACATCCATCGAAATCGTGTCAGTGAACTTTGGGTTGTGGTTGACGGGATTGATCGAGTGTCTTCCTTTGTGTACCAAAAAATGTAATAATCTGTGCGTTTGTTACAAAGACCTTTACAGCAGCTTTCGGAGTTTACAATCAGTTTAGTGACAAAAATGTGAAGTTTTACTAGTATTGGATATTTGCACTAATTACAATGTAGGTCTTCAGTGTTGACGGTTACGAGGAAGTCGAGTAATCGTATTAGAGCAAAATCTAGATTGGTATGAGAATTGTCGGTTATTTGAAAAGTTTTTATTTTCATCAGGTTTTTATATAAATAAACAAATATTTACTGATAAGATCCTACTCGTAATAACTGCCCGTTAGAATTTATATTTAACGCTCAGTAGCTATTACAAGATTATTAAAAGACATTATATATTTTAAACAAACGCTCATTCTTTAAAATAAATGTTCTTTCTAGGAATCATACCGATATAGTAAGTAAGTAAATAATATAAATAGTAAATAATATAATTAGTAAGTAAACAATTATTTCCCTCAACTACGATTGAAGCAGTTGGTAACATGTTCTTTTTTTCATTTGGGGACTCTTGCCATGACTTGGACCACGCCTTATCTAAATTGGTTTTCGCCAGAGGAAGAAGATCATGGTGGTAAACAACATTGTGTTCGGAAGTACCAATTTCTACAGCGTCTTTAGCACATGAGTCAGCCATTTCGTTGCCAGCCAAATCATACTGGAGACTCGATGAGTGGTCAGGGCCAAGGTTTAATGACCTTTTTTGTGAAAAAAGTAAAATAAAATTTGTGCCCCTATAATAATTTACGAACAACTCCGAGTCAATTAGTATAGTAAGCCTAAATGTTATATTGCATTTTTCACAGAAAGGGTCTTTGAACCTCGGTCCTGGCCACTTACTAAGTCTCCAGTGTGAATTTGGCTGCATAATTAGAAGTCACCTTATGTATTATCGGCGTTTTCATTTTTTTTTTATAGTCTAAAACTGACAAATATGATGGCCCCTCCATTAATTTTTTTGAAGATATGAAAATACACTCTGAATCTCAGCCTAAGACAGTAGCGATGAGCAGAGTGGACTCGCTCTGAGATGCTATGGACGACCTTGCTAGAATAAAAGTGACTTGAGGGCCGCGTGGGGCGCAGTCAGTAGGGGCATAGTAGAGTAATATAATCTCTACTGTGGTAGGGTTTGAGCAAAGTTATTAAATTGTTCGAAGTAACGTTATGGTAGTTAAATATCACAACGTTATAATTTTATTTTAACATAGCGTGGATTATCTCGACAACGTATCCGTCTACAATACTCGTTAAGAGGCTTTAACCCGCAAAAATTTCCATACAAAAAGTAAAAACTGAAAAGTCAACAGCTTACTTTCTTTATATAATTTTTGAGCAACAACTACCGTTTATATTTCGGAAACCAAATAACGATATTATTGTATTAATAACAAAACCGAGCAGTTTCTTTATGTAAACCTTGGTTTACCATAAAAGTACGAATTAACTGTACAATTATATCAGTTTTATGGATTTTTCGTCAATTCTCTAGCTTGTGCCCACTTGTGCCACACAAAATTCGACTCTAATTGGTGACCGTTAAAATTGGTTTTCGTGTCATCGCCAATATGCGTGATCCCCAATTACAGAGCCTTTTATAAAATAGACTGGTGACGGGCAGAGACGTCACGGCGTGTGAGAATATTTGCACTTCTTTCAGGACCGGAAAGAGTGGCGAAATCTTGGAAAAGCCCATTTCCAGCAGTGGATGAAACCTATTGTCTAATGCATGTGAAAGAAGCGAAAATATGTGTTCCAGGATCGTAAAAGATATAAAAAAGAAAGAAAGTATATAAATATATTTATTTTTTCTTACAAAACCCTTTTAAAACAATTATGAAAATCAAAATTAATAAACAATGAAGCGTTAATTTTAATCATTATTGTATGAACAAGCTTAAGCTATCCCAAGAATACTTTCAAGAATTATTCAAATTAAAAAAGTCTTTTAAATTGTACACAATGTATGGGTTCCGACGAGCGTAGGCTTTTGAAAATAGTCTTAATTTGACGCTTCTCTTGAACTTATAAACATTTTTTTAAATATGACGTGATGAACGATTTACAGTGTTCAGTATATATTTGGCTGTATATCATTTATCAAATTAATAATTTCAACTTCTATACGTACTATCTATGTATTACCATATTCGTTTGAAACTTAAAATGTTTCATAAGCCAGTATTTTTTCTTGAGATTGTCATCTATGTACATGTGTATGAAAAAAACCCCACTATCTACTCCGATAGATAACTGACTCCGTCAGTAACTGTATGGATATTTTATAAACGATAAATTATTTTAGACTTATTAATTTCATTAACTAATTTTGTTGTACCTATTTTTTTGCTTATACAAAACATAACATTGCAAAATTTGCAGATACAATTCATATAACACGTGCTCGTTTATGACAAATTGTAAGTTATTGTAATGTACCTATAACTTGAGTTTCATATTTTTAGAAACCATAATTTTCAAGTGAAAAGGTAACACCGTTTATTATTTCTGTTCATTGAATTTTGTTTGACGTTAACTCGTCGGATTTGCCCAGACATATTATTATGTGAATATGGACTTAGCTTTACAAACCACATTTTGGCCCGTGCAGCCTAATGTTTCTTATTGAAATCTCTATGCCAATTTAAATGAGTTATACCATTGCTCTGTGTGGCTGAACGGATTTCTAGTAAGATTGATAATAAAATTTTATTAGAGAGGGTATTGAAATGTCGTCTGGGTTGAATTAGATTGAGGGTGTATAACTCATTTATAAATGAGAAAGGTTTTTTTTGAGATTGCTTTTTAGATTACAATTTTAAGTGAAGGTGTTTGGATGTAAAATAAAATGTTTGGGTTGTCAGTTGGTTATCGTCCTAGTTTTTACTTATAATACCTTTTTACAAAATTCAATTTAGGGCACGTACCATTGTATAAAGAACAACATTATTACTTGTCAATGTCACTACTGGAAATTGCCACGGCGGAGCGGCGTAGCAAGTGCTACGAATCTAATATAGTTTTTTCGTTCTGTAGACGCACTACGTCGTAACTTAGATTGGCCTTATAAATGACGCAGTTACATACATACGTCCGTCTCTGTGGTACGATTTTTTTATATAATTGCGTACGATTGTATAATTTTATTCAACTGTGAGCAAATTTACCTAATGTGAATCAGACAGATCAGGCATATGTTTGGCTGCTACAGGGTAACAAATAAGATATATTATCTTGTTTTCGTATGTCATATGCATAATGTACGAGTAGTCGTCAGATCTAAAATTCACCCGACTGTTTCGTAAGTGCACATAAATTTCCTTTTTTTAAATTCAAACTGTAATTAAGTTTTGCCGCTCAGAAAATAAGAGAGTTAAGGCAGGTGAGGGTTAATCAGTCTTTCTCAGGACTACTGAAAAATCTACAGAAGTCAGTAAAGGCTAATAAATAAGCAAGATACATGCACATAATTTTGGTTTTCAAAGTGAGATTACCAGTGTACGCTTTAGATTACAGAAATTTCCCAGATTGTACAATAAATGTAAAAAAACGCAACACCCAAGTCGTCTTAAAAGTGAAACTTTTCACCCATAAAGAAACCGTTTGCTCCAATTTAACCTCCATAAAAGATCAAAGAACGAATTTTGGTAAAAAGTCAGCGGAATGTAGATAAAAGATGTTTTCAGATAGAGTCTTTCACAAAAAGCGTATATGAACTGAAATTTTCTTCGAAATAAATTCATTTGACGGTGGTTGGTTTTACTTTTTGGTACAAAATGTGCGAAAGAAGACCATTACACACGAGTGAGTTTAAACAAAACATTTTTCTGTAATAAAAAAGTATATGCTTAACAGTGATGAGCGGGCGATCAAATCAAACTGAACGCGGCCCTGAAACAGTGTTGCCAGTACCTTGTCCACAAAAGTAACCCAGGACTGTTCGAAAAGTAACATTTTCACAAGAAAAGTAACGCTTTTTTATTATTTTCGTATTTTAATACATTACGCACAATTTAAATTTTATTTAGTACATATACCTCTAACTATCTCAGCATTTTCTTAGTGGTTAATTTTATTCGTTGGGTGTAATCCTGCAAAAAAAATGGTGCAATAAAAACAATAAAATTATTTTTACTTACGTGATCATTGAAGAAGAAATTAATGTGGCTTTAAATAAACTGAATGAAAAATTAATAAAAGCCGCCCACTGCTTAGATATTATTAGTCCTTACACAATTATTTAATATTTATACCTACAGGAAAAATGATTTATAAGATAATATAGGTTGAGAAGAGAATAGAGTATACTATACACGTTTACTGATGTAAATAAAGGGCGACCTTTAAATGAAACCACATACTCTACAGATCATACTAAACAACTTTCTGAAGAAAAATACCCGCGCAAATCTTCAGGGAAGAAGATATTCAACTATAACTTAAAGACTTTATTTCGTAGGAAGAAGGTCTATTTTAGAACGCTGCACCGTAACAGCTGTTTTATGGAAGACGCTGTTTCAAAAAACACCCTTATGTGTCGGTGCGTTAGTTAGAGTCACGCTTTTATGTTTGAAACTCAAATATTTCCTAAACTAGTAGTTAGCGCGGGTTTGTTTCTTGTGAAATTGGTTCAGTATGATCCGTAGAATGTGTAACTGTTATTTTTTCCCAATATTTTTCTCCCGTGAGGACTACCTACTTATGTGATCACTTACCGAGTCTTTAGTATACATTTGGTCGGTTGATTGAATTTCACCTAGTACTCGTATAGGAAAATGTACAAAATGTGACGCTCTGTAAGGACGCAGCAACTTACTACCTTATTTCAAGTATTTTTCACACTTCCCTTTCTATTATTTCATAATATTTTGTATGTATTTGATTGTGTGTATTTTATCATGTTCGGCGTAGGCTGAGCTTAATTCACATGACATATCTAATCGTACATGTATAGTCCTCCCACCCCATCCCAATTAGCTCACAGACACTAAAAGAAGTATCTTTTTAGAGAAGACGCGATTAAGGAAGCAGAAGCCTCTAAGTAGAAATAAAATCCTTAAAAACTAAAATGTAAAATCTAAGGAACACAGCTCAAGCACCCTTTGAAGAGTTTTCAGTTTCTGTGTATTCTGTTTTCGGAACGGTAAATAAATTGGGTTTGACATTGACTGCAAATGACGAATCTGCAAAGGGTAGCGGCTGGATGAGGAGGACGGAGGACCAAATATCAACGGGATTTATAGTTTGAAAAAACGTACTTTTGTGCAAACAAAAACTGCCGATCGGTCTTTTCTTCCATATGTCCGCTGTATCTGTACTTTAGTCGTGCTAAGAAACCCTATTTTTACTGTCTCATTCCGTTTCCAGGGGAGGGGGCAGCTGAAAAACATAATTAACATAACTCCAAATTCCATTGTGATTGTGATTCACAATTGTGATTCATTGGGGCACGCAATACAAAAAGCGTAAATTTAAGACACAACGACTTTATCGTACCTCGCAAACATATTAGAAGTAGAAAAAAAGGGAAACCGCTAATAAATACCAATCAAATAAGCCCAAACTCGAAGGTTCCTGCTATTGTCCGTTCAGGAGATCACGTACGTATCTTCCAGTCCCATCATCAGACCCTGGTCACTATGTTTTAACAAAGTGCTAATAAAGACCAATCAAATAAGCGGAAATATTACTCTGAAGAACGATTTTTGGAACTCTGAAATTGTATACTACGAGCTTTTAGTGTTATTATGTTAAACTGCCTCTAATGCTCCATGAAGCCTTTATATACGCCGTTTTACAAAGTAGCGAATCATGTTCGCTACTATACAGAATGTTGGGAAAAGTGATCAACGAGGAAGAGATGAAAAGAATACTCGCCTGATCGATTTGAAAAGATCAAAGGCGATAAATTATTTAAAATTCGAAAACCTCCCTCCGCGGGCCCGCCATTATCATTCCATTTGATGAGTAATTTTCAAAATTAACTCACACCCAATTTAACATTTCCTTCGTTTCGATCTGAGTAAGAAGCGAGTTAGCGAGAGTTTAAATTTAGCAAATATGTACGAAAGCAGGCCTGAAAATCAATAAATCCAAGTCACGAACCAGACCGACCTATGAAAAATTGCAAAATTCTTTGCCTGTATATTAGTGGAATTGATTCTAATATAACTTAGTAGTCTTGCATCTGAAAATCAGGCTCAAGAATAATACTACATTGTAACTTTTCTAGTTTATTATGAAACTTGAATTTCAATAAGTAAAAATTTAACCTACGGTACACCGGTTGCGTCGTTGTTTTTGTGTACTATACGCTACAACCTATGGCCCGCGAATTCATGAGCATAATGACTGTTTGGCCCGCGACTTCCCAAAGGTTGCCCTTCAAATGGCATTCATAGATGAAGGCCCTTCCAAGGCAACCGTGTATCGTTGGTATAACGAATTCAAGCGCGGTCGACCAACTTTGGGGGATGAAGAAAGAAGCGGTCGCCCTTTGCCGGCTGTTACCGAAGAAAACGTGCTGGCAGTAAAAAAAATATTTCAACACATATTAATACTTTAAAAAAAAACCTCTCATTATTATGTCTTAACTTTAAGAGCTTTTCACTGAATCCGCTCTTAACTTAGTGTTCCGAAACGCGGCCGATTATTACGAGCTAAATCTTTCTTTGTAGAGCTTAAATTGTCGGTTGTAATGTTGCTTTATTATTTTCCAAGTTTAATTTTAAGATGGACCATGAAATTCGACATCTGAATGACGTCACACATGTTTCTTTACTTCTTATGTATCAACATTATAACAATCTGAATCTCAGAGGCAATTAATATCTGCTGTTGCGTTAAGGCTTTACGTTTGCTAAATTAAATAAATTAATGAGCTATTACCAACAAGTCGATATGAATGCGATGCGTAAATACAATTAGGGTTCTGGTCACCTGAGAGACAAACGGTTCATTTCTTCATTATTACGATGTCAAGTCTTGAATTTGTTAAACTAATATCTACGGTAATGCAAATATCACACTTCATATAAATGTAAATTTACATACCAAAATACGGCTAACTTACAAGTAAACATGCCAACTTTACTGTTTATTTTAAAATTTTAACGTAAATACACAGCGTAGGTATTATCAGATCTAATTTACAATGTTTCCGAGAAGTTTTTATCTGTTTACGGTACCAATTCGTTAATGATTAATTAAACAACTGTCGTTAAATTTCTTCTAACAATTAACAAACTATTAAATGCACGTTTATAGGCACCAGTGACCCAAAAATAAAACCGACTCACTGTCAACTGAGCACACACTTGTTCTTTGCACCAAGATGCACATACAATCTACGCCAAAATATTAAAAGTAAATAATATATTTTACTTCGAAATAACATACAGATGACCGCCAGGAAATGACGTCCCAATGTATCAGCTTAGGAATGTACTTAGCTATGACACAGCCGCAGACAGTCTGCCGATCTGGATGAATGAGCAGTTTATATGACCTAGCAAGTTGAAGCATTCATCATTTCTATCCAATACAAACACCATAAATTGTAGTCAGTCTTAGATCTTCATAAATGTAGCACTTTCGGAGGCAGCCTTACAATATCCTAAACCTATTTATACTACCGCCATCACTTACGTTTACAAAGATCTAAGCCGCATAGTTCATTGAACTATTTTTGGGCCACTGTTAAATTTTAATACTGACAAAATGAATGGTTACGACTTATCGGCTGTGAAATACTAAGCACTTGATACCGTTGATGATTGTAAAGCGATATAATGTCAAGTTATTATAATATACAAAGAGCACTATGATACGCGCGGTCTTTACATATGTCTCTGTGTTCAATATTCGTCCTCTTCAGGAGGATGAGGATTGTCACCGTCGAGTTCCTCGGGGGGCGCGAAGCCGTCCTCAGTTGCATATAAAATGTCCAATATCTTTTGGACGATGGGCCCGTTCTGTTGTTCCTCCATTTCCTGGCAGATCACCTCTATGTCCCGGAGCTTACCAAAGTAGAAGTCACGTTCCTTCTCCAGTCCATCCAGGGTAGCTTTCAGTTCGTTCACCTGTTGATTTAGCTCGTCAATAACTTTGGAGTCACCTTTCGCACTTTGATTTAACTTGGCTATATTCGAAGGTGGAGACTTGACTGCTGGCGTGTTCACTTTACCAAACGTATGGGGTCTTGCGGCGACTTTGGCGATGGGTGGCGCAGCTTTCTTAATGACGCTGCCACCTCTAGGGGCTGAGGAGCCCCCGTGGCCCATCGGCAGACCCTCGCGTTGCGCCACTGCGTCATAATCCGAGCCTCCGTAGTTGGCATCAAAGAATTTCTTGAACCATTGCAAAAACTCAAAGTTATCTTGGAACCGACCCTTCACCAGTTTGTCTATGGGTACTATCTTATCAACTCCCATTTTCTTGAAACCTGCTTGTAATATTTTAAAGTTCTGAATGTACTCATGTTCAAGATTTGTCTTGAATTTGATTCGCTTCATGGGCACACTGCCGGGGAAGAGCATGTCCATGAACTGGCAATACGCGGCTCCTGTACACAGCTCCTCGATCTTGGCGAAGTTAGACTGGAGGCTAGAAAAACACCACTAGTCTATGGATTTTGGAACGACCGACCGAGTAGAAAATAGCGTTTTGGATAAAATTCCAACGTTTTTGATCGAAATTTTTACTAATTACAACAACTATCACAACTAACGATTGTAAATTTATGCTATTATAGAAGTCGCAATGGCAGTGAACGTATATTCAACGAACGTGACATCTGAGAATCTGTCTCGGCATGACATGCTGGCATGGGTTAACGATTGCCTCCAGTCTAACTTCGCCAAGATCGAGGAGCTGTGTACAGGAGCCGCGTATTGCCAGTTCATGGACATGCTCTTCCCCGGCAGTGTGCCCATGAAGCGAATCAAATTCAAGACAAATCTTGAACATGAGTACATTCAGAACTTTAAAATATTACAAGCAGGTTTCAAGAAAATGGGAGTTGATAAGATAGTACCCATAGACAAACTGGTGAAGGGTCGGTTCCAAGATAACTTTGAGTTTTTGCAATGGTTCAAGAAATTCTTTGATGCCAACTACGGAGGCTCGGATTATGACGCAGTGGCGCAACGCGAGGGTCTGCCGATGGGCCACGGGGGCTCCTCAGCCCCTAGAGGTGGCAGCGTCATTAAGAAAGCTGCGCCACCCATCGCCAAAGTCGCCGCAAGACCCCATACGTTTGGTAAAGTGAACACGCCAGCAGTCAAGTCTCCACCTTCGAATATAGCCAAGTTAAATCAAAGTGCGAAAGGTGACTCCAAAGTTATTGACGAGCTAAATCAACAGGTGAACGAACTGAAAGCTACCCTGGATGGACTGCAGAAGGAACGTGACTTCTACTTTGGTAAGCTCCGGGACATAGAGGTGATCTGCCAGGAAATGGAGGAACAACAGAACGGGCCCATCGTCCAAAAGATATTGGACATTTTATATGCAACTGAGGACGGCTTCGCGCCCCCCGAGGAACTCGACGGTGACAATCCTCATCCTCCTGAAGAGGACGAATATTGAACACAGAGACATATGTAAAAACCGCGCGTATCATAGTGCTCTTTGTATATTATAATAACTTGACATTATATCGCTTTACAATCATCAACGGTATCAAGTGCTTAGTATTTCACAGCCGATAAGTCGTAACCATTCATTTTGTCAGTATTAAAATTTAACAGTGGCCCAAAAATAGTTCAATGAACTATGCGGCTTAGATCTTTGTAAACGTAAGTGATGGCGGTAGTATAAATAGGTTTAGGATATTGTAAGGCTGCCTCCGAAAGTGCTACATTTATGAAGATCTAAGACTGACTACAATTTATGGTGTTTGTATTGGATAGAAATGATGAATGCTTCAACTTGCTAGGTCATATAAACAGCTCATTCATCCAAATCGGCAGACTGTCTGCGGCTGTGTCATAGCTAAGTACATTCCTAAGCTGATACATTGGGACGTCATTTCCTGGCGGTCATCTGTATGTTATTTCGAAGTAAAATATATTATTTACTTTTAATATTTTGGCGTAGATTGTATGTGCATCTTGGTGCAAAGAACAAGTGTGTGCTCAGTTGACAGTGAGTCGGTTTTATTTTTGGGTCACTGGTGCCTATAAACGTGCATTTAATAGTTTGTTAATTGTTAGAAGAAATTTAACGACAGTTGTTTAATTAATCATTAACGAATTGGTACCGTAAACAGATAAAAACTTCTCGGAAACATTGTAAATTAGATCTGATAATACCTACGCTGTGTATTTACGTTAAAATTTAAAAATAAACAGTAAAGTTGGCATATTTACTTGTAAGTTAGCCGTATTTTGGTATGTAAATTTACATTTATATGAAGTGTGATATTTGCATTACCGTAGATATTAGTTTAACAAATTCAAGACTTGACATCGTAATAATGAAGAAATGAACCGTTTGTCTCTCAGGTGACCGGAACCCTAATTGTATTTACGCATCGCATTCATATCGACTTGTTGGTAATAGCTCATTAATTTATTTAATTTAGCAAACGTAAAGCCTTAACGCAACAGCAGATATTAATTGCCTCTGAGATTCAGATTGTTATAATGTTGATACATAAGAAGTAAAGAAACATGTGTGACGTCATTCAGATGTCGAATTTCATGGTCCATCTTAAAATTAAACTTGGAAAATAATAAAGCAACATTACAACCGACAATTTAAGCTCTACAAAGAAAGATTTAGCTCGTAATAATCGGCCGCGTTTCGGAACACTAAGTTAAGAGCGGATTCAGTGAAAAGCTCTTAAAGTTAAGACATAATAATGAGAGGTTTTTTTTTGAGTATTAATATGTGTTGAATTATTTTTTTTACTGCCAGCACGTTTTCTTCGGTAACAGCCGGCAAAGGGCGACCGCTTCTTTCTTCATCCCCCAAAGTTGGTCGACCGCGCTTGAATTCGTTATACCAACGATACACGGTTGCCTTGGAAGGGCCTTCATCTATGAATGCCATTTGAAGGGCAACCTTTGGGAAGTCGCGGGCCAAACAGTCATTATGCTCATGAATTCGCGGGCCATAGGTTGTAGCGTATAGTACACAAAAACAACGACGCAACCGGTGTACCGTAGGTTAAATTTTTACTTATTGAAATTCAAGTTTCATAATAAACTAGAAAAGTTACAATGTAGTATTATTCTTGAGCCTGATTTTCAGATGCAAGACTACTAAGTTATATTAGAATCAATTCCACTAATATACAGGCAAAGAATTTTGCAATTTTTCATAGGTCGGTCTGGTTCGTGACTTGGATTTATTGATTTTCAGGCCTGCTTTCGTACATATTTGCTAAATTTAAACTCTCGCTAACTCGCTTCTTACTCAGATCGAAACGAAGGAAATGTTAAATTGGGTGTGAGTTAATTTTGAAAATTACTCATCAAATGGAATGATAATGGCGGGCCCGCGGAGGGAGGTTTTCGAATTTTAAATAATTTATCGCCTTTGATCTTTTCAAATCGATCAGGCGAGTATTCTTTTCATCTCTTCCTCGTTGATCACTTTTCCCAACATTCTGTATAGTAGCGAACATGATTCGCTACTTTGTAAAACGGCGTATATAAAGGCTTCATGGAGCATTAGAGGCAGTTTAACATAATAACACTAAAAGCTCGTAGTATACAATTTCAGAGTTCCAAAAATCGTTCTTCAGAGTAATATTTCCGCTTATTTGATTGGTCTTTATTAGCACTTTGTTAAAACATAGTGACCAGGGTCTGATGATGGGACTGGAAGATACGTACGTGATCTCCTGAACGGACAATAGCAGGAACCTTCGAGTTTGGGCTTATTTGATTGGTATTTATTAGCGGTTTCCCTTTTTTTCTACTTCTAATATGTTTGCGAGGTACGATAAAGTCGTTGTGTCTTAAATTTACGCTTTTTGTATTGCGTGCCCCAATGAATCACAATTGTGAATCACAATCACAATGGAATTTGGAGTTATGTTAATTATGTTTTTCAGCTGCCCCCTCCCCTGGAAACGGAATGAGACAGTAAAAATAGGGTTTCTTAGCACGACTAAAGTACAGATACAGCGGACATATGGAAGAAAAGACCGATCGGCAGTTTTTGTTTGCACAAAAGTACGTTTTTTCAAACTATAAATCCCGTTGATATTTGGTCCTCCGTCCTCCTCATCCAGCCGCTACCCTTTGCAGATTCGTCATTTGCAGTCAATGTCAAACCCAATTTATTTACCGTTCCGAAAACAGAATACACAGAAACTGAAAACTCTTCAAAGGGTGCTTGAGCTGTGTTCCTTAGATTTTACATTTTAGTTTTTAAGGATTTTATTTCTACTTAGAGGCTTCTGCTTCCTTAATCGCGTCTTCTCTAAAAAGATACTTCTTTTAGTGTCTGTGAGCTAATTGGGATGGGGTGGGAGGACTATACATGTACGATTAGATATGTCATGTGAATTAAGCTCAGCCTACGCCGAACATGATAAAATACACACAATCAAATACATACAAAATATTATGAAATAATAGAAAGGGAAGTGTGAAAAATACTTGAAATAAGGTAGTAAGTTGCTGCGTCCTTACAGAGCGTCACATTTTGTACATTTTCCTATACGAGTACTAGGTGAAATTCAATCAACCGACCAAATGTATACTAAAGACTCGGTAAGTGATCACATAAGTAGGTAGTCCTCACGGGAGAAAAATATTGGGAAAAAATAACAGTTACACATTCTACGGATCATACTGAACCAATTTCACAAGAAACAAACCCGCGCTAACTACTAGTTTAGGAAATATTTGAGTTTCAAACATAAAAGCGTGACTCTAACTAACGCACCGACACATAAGGGTGTTTTTTGAAACAGCGTCTTCCATAAAACAGCTGTTACGGTGCAGCGTTCTAAAATAGACCTTCTTCCTACGAAATAAAGTCTTTAAGTTATAGTTGAATATCTTCTTCCCTGAAGATTTGCGCGGGTATTTTTCTTCAGAAAGTTGTTTAGTATGATCTGTAGAGTATGTGGTTTCATTTAAAGGTCGCCCTTTATTTACATCAGTAAACGTGTATAGTATACTCTATTCTCTTCTCAACCTATATTATCTTATAAATCATTTTTCCTGTAGGTATAAATATTAAATAATTGTGTAAGGACTAATAATATCTAAGCAGTGGGCGGCTTTTATTAATTTTTCATTCAGTTTATTTAAAGCCACATTAATTTCTTCTTCAATGATCACGTAAGTAAAAATAATTTTATTGTTTTTATTGCACCATTTTTTTTGCAGGATTACACCCAACGAATAAAATTAACCACTAAGAAAATGCTGAGATAGTTAGAGGTATATGTACTAAATAAAATTTAAATTGTGCGTAATGTATTAAAATACGAAAATAATAAAAAAGCGTTACTTTTCTTGTGAAAATGTTACTTTTCGAACAGTCCTGGGTTACTTTTGTGGACAAGGTACTGGCAACACTGTTTCAGGGCCGCGTTCAGTTTGATTTGATCGCCCGCTCATCACTGTTAAGCATATACTTTTTTATTACAGAAAAATGTTTTGTTTAAACTCACTCGTGTGTAATGGTCTTCTTTCGCACATTTTGTACCAAAAAGTAAAACCAACCACCGTCAAATGAATTTATTTCGAAGAAAATTTCAGTTCATATACGCTTTTTGTGAAAGACTCTATCTGAAAACATCTTTTATCTACATTCCGCTGACTTTTTACCAAAATTCGTTCTTTGATCTTTTATGGAGGTTAAATTGGAGCAAACGGTTTCTTTATGGGTGAAAAGTTTCACTTTTAAGACGACTTGGGTGTTGCGTTTTTTTACATTTATTGTACAATCTGGGAAATTTCTGTAATCTAAAGCGTACACTGGTAATCTCACTTTGAAAACCAAAATTATGTGCATGTATCTTGCTTATTTATTAGCCTTTACTGACTTCTGTAGATTTTTCAGTAGTCCTGAGAAAGACTGATTAACCCTCACCTGCCTTAACTCTCTTATTTTCTGAGCGGCAAAACTTAATTACAGTTTGAATTTAAAAAAAGGAAATTTATGTGCACTTACGAAACAGTCGGGTGAATTTTAGATCTGACGACTACTCGTACATTATGCATATGACATACGAAAACAAGATAATATATCTTATTTGTTACCCTGTAGCAGCCAAACATATGCCTGATCTGTCTGATTCACATTAGGTAAATTTGCTCACAGTTGAATAAAATTATACAATCGTACGCAATTATATAAAAAAATCGTACCACAGAGACGGACGTATGTATGTAACTGCGTCATTTATAAGGCCAATCTAAGTTACGACGTAGTGCGTCTACAGAACGAAAAAACTATATTAGATTCGTAGCACTTGCTACGCCGCTCCGCCGTGGCAATTTCCAGTAGTGACATTGACAAGTAATAATGTTGTTCTTTATACAATGGTACGTGCCCTAAATTGAATTTTGTAAAAAGGTATTATAAGTAAAAACTAGGACGATAACCAACTGACAACCCAAACATTTTATTTTACATCCAAACACCTTCACTTAAAATTGTAATCTAAAAAGCAATCTCAAAAAAAACCTTTCTCATTTATAAATGAGTTATACACCCTCAATCTAATTCAACCCAGACGACATTTCAATACCCTCTCTAATAAAATTTTATTATCAATCTTACTAGAAATCCGTTCAGCCACACAGAGCAATGGTATAACTCATTTAAATTGGCATAGAGATTTCAATAAGAAACATTAGGCTGCACGGGCCAAAATGTGGTTTGTAAAGCTAAGTCCATATTCACATAATAATATGTCTGGGCAAATCCGACGAGTTAACGTCAAACAAAATTCAATGAACAGAAATAATAAACGGTGTTACCTTTTCACTTGAAAATTATGGTTTCTAAAAATATGAAACTCAAGTTATAGGTACATTACAATAACTTACAATTTGTCATAAACGAGCACGTGTTATATGAATTGTATCTGCAAATTTTGCAATGTTATGTTTTGTATAAGCAAAAAAATAGGTACAACAAAATTAGTTAATGAAATTAATAAGTCTAAAATAATTTATCGTTTATAAAATATCCATACAGTTACTGACGGAGTCAGTTATCTATCGGAGTAGATAGTGGGGTTTTTTTCATACACATGTACATAGATGACAATCTCAAGAAAAAATACTGGCTTATGAAACATTTTAAGTTTCAAACGAATATGGTAATACATAGATAGTACGTATAGAAGTTGAAATTATTAATTTGATAAATGATATACAGCCAAATATATACTGAACACTGTAAATCGTTCATCACGTCATATTTAAAAAAATGTTTATAAGTTCAAGAGAAGCGTCAAATTAAGACTATTTTCAAAAGCCTACGCTCGTCGGAACCCATACATTGTGTACAATTTAAAAGACTTTTTTAATTTGAATAATTCTTGAAAGTATTCTTGGGATAGCTTAAGCTTGTTCATACAATAATGATTAAAATTAACGCTTCATTGTTTATTAATTTTGATTTTCATAATTGTTTTAAAAGGGTTTTGTAAGAAAAAATAAATATATTTATATACTTTCTTTCTTTTTTATATCTTTTACGATCCTGGAACACATATTTTCGCTTCTTTCACATGCATTAGACAATAGGTTTCATCCACTGCTGGAAATGGGCTTTTCCAAGATTTCGCCACTCTTTCCGGTCCTGAAAGAAGTGCAAATATTCTCACACGCCGTGACGTCTCTGCCCGTCACCAGTCTATTTTATAAAAGGCTCTGTAATTGGGGATCACGCATATTGGCGATGACACGAAAACCAATTTTAACGGTCACCAATTAGAGTCGAATTTTGTGTGGCACAAGTGGGCACAAGCTAGAGAATATGTGACGAAAAATCCATAAAAGTGACATAATTGTACAGTTAATTCGTACTTTTATGGTAAACCAAGGTTTACATAAAGAAACTGCTCGGTTTTGTAATTAATACAATAATATCGTTATTTGGTTTCCGAAATATAAACGGTAGTTGTTGCTCAAAAATTATATAAAGAAAGTAAGCTGTTGACTTTTCAGTTTTTACTTTTTGTATGGAAATTTTTGCGGGTTAAAGCCTCTTAACGAGTATTGTAGACGGATACGTTGTCGAGATAATCCACGCTATGTTAAAATAAAATTATAACGTTGTGATATTTAACTACCATAACGTTACTTCGAACAATTTAATAACTTTGCTCAAACCCTACCACAGTAGAGATTATATTACTCTACTATGCCCCTACTGACTGCGCCCCACGCGGCCCTCAAGTCACTTTTATTCTAGCAAGGTCGTCCATAGCATCTCAGAGCGAGTCCACTCTGCTCATCGCTACTGTCTTAGGCTGAGATTCAGAGTGTATTTTCATATCTTCAAAAAAATTAATGGAGGGGCCATCATATTTGTCAGTTTTAGACTATAAAAAAAAAAATGAAAACGCCGATAATACATAAGGTGACTTCTAATTATGCAGCCAAATTCACACTGGAGACTTAGTAAGTGGCCAGGACCGAGGTTCAAAGACCCTTTCTGTGAAAAATGCAATATAACATTTAGGCTTACTATACTAATTGACTCGGAGTTGTTCGTAAATTATTATAGGGGCACAAATTTTATTTTACTTTTTTCACAAAAAAGGTCATTAAACCTTGGCCCTGACCACTCATCGAGTCTCCAGTATGATTTGGCTGGCAACGAAATGGCTGACTCATGTGCTAAAGACGCTGTAGAAATTGGTACTTCCGAACACAATGTTGTTTACCACCATGATCTTCTTCCTCTGGCGAAAACCAATTTAGATAAGGCGTGGTCCAAGTCATGGCAAGAGTCCCCAAATGAAAAAAAGAACATGTTACCAACTGCTTCAATCGTAGTTGAGGGAAATAATTGTTTACTTACTAATTATATTATTTACTATTTATATTATTTACTTACTTACTATATCGGTATGATTCCTAGAAAGAACATTTATTTTAAAGAATGAGCGTTTGTTTAAAATATATAATGTCTTTTAATAATCTTGTAATAGCTACTGAGCGTTAAATATAAATTCTAACGGGCAGTTATTACGAGTAGGATCTTATCAGTAAATATTTGTTTATTTATATAAAAACCTGATGAAAATAAAAACTTTTCAAATAACCGACAATTCTCATACCAATCTAGATTTTGCTCTAATACGATTACTCGACTTCCTCGTAACCGTCAACACTGAAGACCTACATTGTAATTAGTGCAAATATCCAATACTAGTAAAACTTCACATTTTTGTCACTAAACTGATTGTAAACTCCGAAAGCTGCTGTAAAGGTCTTTGTAACAAACGCACAGATTATTACATTTTTTGGTACACAAAGGAAGACACTCGATCAATCCCGTCAACCACAACCCAAAGTTCACTGACACGATTTCGATGGATGTATTGGAGATACAAAAACGCGATTGGAAGAAGGAGGGAGCAGAGGTTGTGGTGAGCACGTGTTGTGGACGCGCTGGCGTACGTCCGCGTGCACGTCGTTCTACAGACTGTTCCGCATCCAAGGCAGGCGATGGCGGAGGCGAGATGAACCCAAGCCCCAGCTGGCTCGCTCTAATGCAAGTTTATCTGATTACCTCATGGAGCAAGGACCTTTCCGCACAAAGCTCGGCGAAACCGAGACCTTGCACGGTTAAAGTTTCGTTTCCGGCACGATTTCACAATCCGATACAAACAATTCCTATTGAATCAAATTCCGTTTTTATTTTTAATAGAATACATGCACGTTATGCAGTGTCTTAGATTCTCATACGAAGGCTGAATTCATCAGTCAGCTGGGAATTGTTCTCATTGTTATTGTGGTTTGGCCCTATAGTAAAAGTTGTTCGTATTTATGGGTAGAACACCCCGTTTCAAGGAATAAGGTTATCATCTTAACACCCTGTAACCTGTTTAGCGTACTGCTATTTCCTGTTTAGCGTACTGCTATTATGTTATTAGAACATCAAATATATAATGAATTAATGATACAATTAAATGACTACAAATGCTGCCGGATTCACGTATACCTAAATATCATTAAAAAAAATGTTTCATCTTGCTCTCTCGCACAATGACAAACGCGCAATAGTTAGTCTCTGGGGCCCCCGTGGTGATTCAGTTAGAGTAAGAGCTCTTCTAGATTCTGGAGCCCAGGGCTGTATGGTGACTACACGGGTAGTTGATAGGTTGGGTTTGAACTTGGAGCCTTCTTCAGTACCAGTTTTTGAGTGTTTCTATGTATGTATAAAGATAATGGAATGAGATTGGGTAAATAAATAATTTTAGTTTATTTTTCGTTTTATTTCAGATTATCTGATATCTTCTTATTTTTTTGCGTTGAAATCAATTATATCTTCGTGATGTCTTGGTCTTATAGAAGTTACTCTGCTGTTGAAGCATATTACTAACCGAGATGTAACTCATGGGTTATAGTGCAATCATATGTATCGCACCGTATATAACATTATCATCACCGCCTTTGAACCCAACCAGCTCATTAACTCAGTTCAGTTGTTCCGCCATACGCAACTACGCACCCCATATGCTCAGTTCGCTTACTCGATTCGCGACGCGAGCACAAAAATTCAAAAAAAGAACTAAGTTACGTGAAACAATGATGGCGTCGGAAACCGAGCGATAGCGGCATCCTGCGGGCGACCGTGGCCCAAAAGACAAAAAGTTTTTATTTCTTAGTTTGCAAAATAATACTGGCCACTTGCTATTTATGATCATAAAAAAATTAAAAAAGTGAAGTCAAAAAGTTTTTATGTCTAAATTTGCAAAATAATACTGGCCATTTGTTATTTATATAATTAAAAAAAGAAATTAAAAACTGCAAAACGGACGCGAGTCATCAATCTGTTTGTTTCTTTGGTTGTATCTTTATTAAAAGTAACTCAAAATGTCGTCTAGTAGTGATATAGAAGAATGGGTGATTTTGTCTTTTATTTTCCTCGCAGGTGTAGCATAAAGCACTTATGTATCACTCGGGAGAAAGTGCGATTCCCCTCGTCCAGCAAGTGGTAAACCTGTGATCATTGTCCGGTTTTAGTGCACACAGGTGAAGAGTTCGAATCCATCATCAGTATGCATGCAACATTCAAGAAAAGCAGATATGTGTTTATGGTAATATAAAATGAACATAGATAAATTCGGTCGACATATGCCAAAGGTATTAAGATCTTCTATAGTTAACTTTGGAGCTAATCGTTCCCAAGGAGGGCACATTAATATGGGAAATGTACAAATTAAATGTTTACAAGAGCCATCCGAAGGCAATGTGGATGAAATACAAAACAACATTTTAAAAAGCATTGAAAACGATCTTCTTAAAATAAGAGCTCAAATAGATATACTAAGCCGTCAGACATCCGACGAAATTTCAGATACAAATATCAATGCTAGTGCAAAAAGAACCCTTTTAGATAAGATTGATGCTTGGCCTGACAATTGGTTAGAACTCTCAAGAAATACGGTGAACGAATAAGAAACTTATACATTTTTTAAAAAAGCTATGTAAAATTTTATGCTATTTGATGTAAGTGTTTAGAAAATGTGAGACTTCAATATTCACGTTTGTTTGTGAGAGTTCTGACTCAAAGAATTGCAGCGATTGTTTGTGGTTAGAACTCTCAATAAATAATGTGATGTAGCAAGGAATTGGCGGGTTCTTGGATACTTCCGAGCGCGAGCGAGGAGTATCTAGAACCCCCAATTCCTCCCTACTACCGAAGATAGACTTTTTTGCGTCTCTACTGAAAATTTTTGTGACGGTGTGTCTATGTCAAGAACAAGACTAGTTAGGAATTTAGAATTTTCTCTATATGATGTGCCATATACTAGAAACTGAATAAAGACTGAAAACGCCGATTTTCATTACGGGTTTAGCGTTACGTTCTCGAATACTTGACCAACTTAATTTTGCAGTTTTGTTTAATACATTTTGTAGGTACTGATAAGTTAGTAATTTTTATTCCATCCATCAGCCTGTTTCATCCACTGCTGGACATAGGCCTTTCCAAGATTTCACCACTCTTGGCGGTCCTCCTGGAAGAAATGCCCATACTCACACACGCTGGGCAGGCGGGTTGGTGGCCGCATCCATGTCTTCTCCGGGATTTGAGTTATCGTTGGAACACCAGATCCCTGCGTTGATCAACAAGGTAATTTATTTACATAACTGTTCTGTCTCGGTTCATTATTCATGTTATTTATGAAGTGAATTTCATTATTGCACTCAAATCAGTTGAGGCGAGTTGTGAAATGGTGATATGATTGTATTGCAAATTAAGTGTGATGCGTTCAGTCCGATTGAATTTAAATGACAAATTTTCAAAGAAACAGTTGTTAAAATAAATGTTATTCTTAGCTTTATCGGTCTTTGTAAATGAGCTATAGCAGTTGTCGTTAATTAAATAAACAAGTTTAAATAACTAACTTATAAAACCTAAAATACAAGAAATAATAATAAAAATATATAGTTACCTAAAAAGAAAATCTTTCCCTTCACGTGTCAAGAAATCTTCAACGAGATTAAGAAATAAAACGAAGTAAATATCCCAAGTTGAGTGCCGCGTCACAATTTACTACTCAAATAAATAAAATCACAGCCAAATCCTTCAGAATGCTTGGGTTCATATTCAGACAATGTAAAGATTTTATAGATCCCAATACACTTATTTTATTATACAATGCATTTGTCCCACCTCATGTTGAGTACGCGTCTACCGTATGGAATCCTCTTTACTCAATATATGTGGAACTGATAGAACGCATCCAGAATAAATTTTTAAAAAGACTCAAGTATCGATTTAAATGATTTAATTGTAATTTCACATGGCCTAGTGAGAACCGCTGATCTAAACAATCCAAACAATGCACAGTATTTAAGCACAATGTCTGTGAAAAGGTTATTTAGATCAGTATTTGATAGTGTCTATCTTTCACAGTGCTATAGGTCTCCAAAATCAAATGCTACGATTACTCTTACAATCTTTCTTGGTCCTTTGGATTTGGCCCTTCCTTAGTATGCCGCCAACTTTGTCAACAATGTCCTAAACAAACTAATCAGGCCCTTTTTTTTGAGCAACAACGTCAAAAAGATATTTTCGCTACCTGCGAATCACAAGCTGCGATGGACTTGGAGAAATAGCCCGGAACTCAGGTAGTCGAACGACGGTTACATTTATTCGAAGTCATGTCTTGAAACTCTCAACTTTCTATTTATAAATACTATACGTGTGGATGTTGGATCCATTCTGTTAAAGGGTTCCATCAGATATTGGATTCATTATTTACAACTAGAAAACGGCTGACTCGAGGGGATCAAATTCGGCATAAATTTATTACACTGAATTCCCAGAAAAATAAGAACGTTTTTTAAATATAAAGAATATATTATATAGGCCAGAACCCACATGATTGGTGTCGATTCAGTCTAACACAAGTCACAACTCTTCGATACAGAAAAGACAGAATTCTCAGATTACATATGAAAGTGACTTTCGTTCATGCAGCCAAATTCGTACTGGAGACTCGGTTAGTGGTCAGGACCAAGGTTCAACGACCCTGCTTGCGAAATATGAATTATATTTTTTTGATTCTTATTCAAAAACAACCTCTATAGTCTACTCAACTAGTATAGGAAGTCTAAATTTTATAAAAATATAAATATATTGTCACGACATCAATCCCCGAGGGGGTATCAGAGGTATTCCGGATGTAAACTGTGAAATGCAAGTCGCAGTCCACACTAGGCACATCCGTGTTTCCCAGACGATTATTACGTCCCAACGTGATGGGTGGTGAGCCCTATAGCCGTGGAAAAGGACTTATATATACCACGTTTTTTTTTTGAGAACCCTATCTATGTTATTCTTTTAAAAATCGAATTTTTACTACCTATGTCGCCTTCAAATAGGAACGTATTTCCGTCCATTCTAAACAACCTGATGAAAATAGTGAGCAATGAACTTACTTTCGCCCGATTTTCGCACTGTACTGGAAACAATGTGCAGCAGAGATCACGTGACGTTGGGTCGCGAGGATGCCCCAGGTATTTCAAATGAAAAAAGGGGTTACCAAAGTCACTCCGTTACTAAAGTTAGTCACACCTGTTGGTGTTCTGTGTCTTCTTAATTGTTGTTTGATGTTTTAAAACGTTATGTTTGACTATAAACATCAACGCATTGAAGAAAGCCGATCTCGGATAAAGAAAAATCATTTTGTTTTATAAATCCGAACGTTGACGCGTATTTTTCTGTATTTACAATGATTGTTGTGTCTGAAACTCAAAAACGCATTTTCTGTGGATTATCCGAACTTGTCGTTTCGCTTTCCAAACAACATTCCCCTCACATTCTTGAACCCGGCTCCTAGACGGGGAACTTTGGCTTTCTGCCAATAACTGCAACATTGGAAACCAACAACTCATCTCGGGCCGCCTGGTTTTGCCTGAGAGCTGTTCTCTTACTTTCCCCCGAATAACTTCGGGAGGATTTGCGAGTAAGATGGTGGTACCTCCACAGTTGAGCTCGGCATCAGCTCTACCACCTACAAAAATATAAACAATATACAATAAAAATTGCTATTATAATGCTATTATACTGCTAATGTACAACCATAGTGAACTTAAGGCTGTCTAATTTGTGCCCAAACTGGTTCTATAAGAGCATTATAGCAAGCTATACAGCTCTTATACAGCTAACTTACACCGCTTTTGGAGTACATGTGAACGACTAGAGAGCTTATATAGAACCCCGAATGCTACTTGGGGTATGTCTGTGGTACAAACGATTTTTTTTATCCGTCCGAATCCAACCCCGAGTTTGAGTGAAGTTAGGTCCGGTGAGACGGATAGAGAGAAATAGATAACAGAGATAGATGAAAGAGAGAGTGAATGTAAAAAGCCCCCCTCTCCACAGATATGGTTTAAACCTCGCGTGCTGGACCCATTTGATTAGTATAAGGAGGTTAAAACCTGTCAGAAAGGGGCTTCCCATACAAAGGGGGTTCTTATATACTAAAATTCCTTTCTGAAGGGTAAATGGTTCAAAGACTCACATTCGGATGCAGCCTTACTTCTTGAACTTCTGCGCTGGATACAGACCACCAGACTCAATCTTGGTGTCTGGGCAGACAGCGTTGTCCTCTCGTCGGTCTGGCGCGTCACAGGTCTTCGACAAACTACTGGCCCCGCCAGCAGCTTCCGGAGGAATTTTCTAAACTCAACCCCTAACCCAGAGCTAGCTCGACCCAGACCTCTACCACGATTTCCGTGAATCGTGTTAATGAAAATCCATCCATTCACATCACTTTCCACCGGCGACCGATTCCCGAGACTGCTCGGACACACAATAGGGCTCGCAATTAATGCTCATTAATTGGGTTATTTTACCACTTTTTAAACGTTTGTTTCCCTGAAACCCATAATTCTTTCAACACTGGTTGAATCCATTTTTTTACACGCATCTCCCTCGAGACCAAGATTGACAGTAAACCGGAAAAAACAACTTTGACATTTCACTTTTTTACAACCCGTGTTGCCATCTCAATAAAATAGAATCTGACACATACTTGCGCGTTCCGAACGCTTTTAAACCGAACAGAGAGATAGACAAAGATACAGACAAACTTCCAGTTTGAATACTCGTACCTCTATATCGGTAACTGGAGGAATTGGCGTTATATTAATTACAGACTGAACTCCATTGAAATTTGAATACTAAACACACAAGAGCATCGCTCTTAAAAATTTATAAGGACGACGATGCACGGCAACTACAAAATATGGACATTTACATACCTTGAACTATTTGTTGCTTCGAAGCAACAAAAACACTTTCCCCCAAGTTTCGCCGTGTAACCAAACAGTGGTGAATTCCCAACGTGCGGGAACAAATACTTTCCACACTGCGATAACATCGTTAGTACACGCATTACTGCACAATGAAGACCTAAATTCATTCTAAAGTCGACCTTAACTGGAATGTAATACGGTCCCCGAGTGGACATTAGAGAGTATACCGTACTTTCATGTCTATTCATAGCGTGCACTTGACAACGAAGCTAAATAATTAATGACAGTACATGAGGGGACTTTGCCTGCCAATGTCCTTGAAAACCGCGATTAAGGTCCGACGCAAACTAAATGTGAGGTTAGAAAAACATATATAAGGTCCTACAATAATAAGTGAAAATAATTCTAGGGTAGATCATGTATCGTTAACTGATCAAATTCCAAAAGAAGAAAAAATTTTTTGCTCAAATAATTTTTTCAGTATGGTACAAAAATCATTATAAAAACAAATCTTGACAACATATTATTGATTGACATCATTAAAAATTCATTTAGATCATACAAAGGTCTCCGAAGCAGATAGGTTTTTAATTTATTTTGAAAAATATTCAGGTTGCCACTTTCTTTTATAGTTTTATCTATAGGTAGTTTGCTTAAAACTTTTACACCCGTATGCACTTTATTTCTTTTAAATGTACCATATCTAGGTAATGACATAAAGTTGTCTATCACAAGCTTCTTATTTTTAATCTTTTACACCTAGTTAAAGAAGTTATAATTTTATTCGCTACTGATATCTTATCATATACAGGGTAACTTTTAACCTAACCCCGATAATTTAATATTTCGTAGAAGAATACAAACTGGTTTTATTAAAATTAAAATCATTTAAAATCATATTCATAATAATTTTTTGAAGTTGGAGCGCTGGCGGGAACAACTATCATTGTTACACAAGTACATCGTGAAAGCGCACAACGTCCACACACAGTGGAATATGAACAATTAAAAAATGCACAATGTTTCTCAACAAGCTCTTTTGCACTAGATTACCTGTAAGCTAACTTGCTGTGCATCCCTTACTTTTGAATGAAAAGTATGCAATAAATGTGTT
Organism: Ypsolopha scabrella; assembly: GCA_910592155.1. Lineage (NCBI taxonomy): Eukaryota > Metazoa > Arthropoda > Insecta > Lepidoptera > Ypsolophidae > Ypsolopha > Ypsolopha scabrella. The sequence goes on from OU342985.1 coordinate 16,097,572, forward strand.
TTAAAGCAACTTGCGAAAATAGTTTATTAGTAATAAAGTCTTCACAAAAAAAATACGTAAAAAAAGTATTACATTTTGTTTGCATTACATTAACAAACTTAAAAGCGTGTTTACAGTTGTAATGTAATGCAGCTAATATGTAACGCACAAAATTTAATAATTTTCATGTGATCACCGAACTATTAACAAGCAGTTTGCGCGAATTATTATTGCTGTAAAACGCATTTATTGCAAACTTTTTATTCCAAAATAAGGAAAACAATATTATGATGTGCGTTTTGCACCGAGATCCTCCGTTACCACCTTAAGCTAGTGTTTGAGTATTTTGTAGTGTGCGTGCATCGCGACGCTACCTTGTCCCCCACCGAAAATGCAGACTTTTTTGCATATAAATTAGTGCGCGGCTCAACTCCATTAACATGTATTAATTACATCATAATATTGAAAAATAAAACATTATGATACTTGATTACATCAGTAGAAATATATAATATTCAATAATTTAATATGTAAAGTTGATGTTTATTTTTTCATAATTCTATCTATAATCTTGGCATTGATATACATATTAATCACGCACAAGTGGTAAAATAAAATCTCGATTTTTTTTCAATAGTACCCCTTAAACGTAAATTGGGAATGATTTTTTTTCTCGTCTAGCACATAGTGTGGGGTATATATATGGTGTATTTATGAATATGTGGAAAAATTCACAGAAGTAGTATATATAATGAGGTTAAAAGGAAAACTATCACAGCTAAGTAAGCTTTATAGGTTTACGAGTACAAGTCGCACCAGAATTTTAGTCCCTTATAAACATGTCAATTTATGGGCCGTTTTTCGGGAGAGCAACTTCCGAGCAAACTAAGAAGTTTGGCGCGATCTGTATTAGTAGACCAATTTATAAAATGTACTGGGCAACTACGGAACTCTACACCACCAGTTTTTTAATTGTTTAAATTAACGAAAACTGCAGTCAAATAATTTTTTTAATTACAACATATTAAATTTTAATAGCAAAACTCTTAAAGGTATCCCAAAATTCAATATTGTTACAAGTACGGAAAAGACGCAGGAAAAACGTGTTATTAATATACCTGAAAAACATTTTAAAAATCGCACATCGAAACATTTGTACATATTGAAGTAATAATTAATATAAAAAAGAACCGGTCAAGTGCGAGTCAGAATCGCATACCTAGGGTTCCGTAATTCGACAGTTATGGTTTAATTTAATTATAAGCATTAACAAAAGTCCTCCTTCACACTTGGCGAGCTAAGAGGTTAATTAATATTTGTCAGCTCCAGCCATTCAGAGCAGAACGTCTTAAATGCATACTCCGAAGCTTAACAATTTAGCTTCTATTCCTTGGAAATACGGTTGAAATTCGTGAGCTAATTCAATTACTCGAATTATAAAACCCACGCGGAGACAAAAGATTGTAAGTCTAGAGTAGTGTTGATGAAATTTAGACTTTAATTTCAGTATTTTAAGTTGATTATAGCGTGGTGATTAAATTAGTTAAATAACAGGGTCGATATTGGTGGGTGATACATAGGTAACACTAAAAGTTTCCGGAACTGGCCACTTACATAAACAATATTTAAAAATTTATTGCAACATTTGAAAATAGAACTCTTTGGCTGTAGAATGCAGTTTGTTTCATCTGACTGTCTTTTGTTTTTACCTTGTGGCGCCATTTAAAAAATTGTGTGTCTGCATCAACATGGATTTAACTCGGGAAAATTTTCATAGTATGATTTTCTACGATTTTAAGTGTAATTTGACAGCTCAACAGAGCATCGCTCGGCTTGAAACAGCTTTTGGCAATGAAGCACCATGCAAGACGACTGTTTATAGCTGGTTTGCAGAATTCAAGCGTGGTCGTATCAATCTCAGTGACGAATCTCGCGATGGTCGGCCGTCCACCGCTGTGACCAACAAAAACATCGATGCTGTGTGCCGTATGATTGAAACAGACAAGCATGTGACCTACCATGAAATTCGCGCATCCTTAGAAATAGGCATGAGTCAAATACAATCAATCCTACACAAACATTTGGGTGTGAGAAAGCTGTGCTCGCGGTGGATCCCACACAACTTGACCGAGGCTCAAAAAACGGACCGCGTCACTTGGTGCAGTGCCATGTTTACCAGATTCAACGAAGGTGCGTCAAATTTGGTGTGGGACATAGTAACAGGTGATGAAACATGGATTTATTGCTACGATTCCAAAACAAAGCAGCAATCGAGCGTATGGGTCTTTCAAGATGAGCCGAAACCAACCAAAGTGGCGCGCGTGAAAAGTGCATCTAAGCGGATGATTGCTTCTTTTTTTAATAAAACTGGACACGTGGCTACTGTTGCTTTAGAGAATCGTCGTACCGTGAATAGTGACTGGTACACGACCATTTGTTTGCCGGAAGTTATTGACAAACTCCGTAAAAATAACCGTAAACGCCGTATCATCCTGCACCATGACAATGCTAGTTCTCACACGGCCAGACAGACAAACGACTTTTTGAAGACGAAAAATGTAGAACTCATGAGTCATCCTGCATACAGTCCCGACCTGGCACCTTGTGACTTTTTTCTGTTCCCAAAAATTAAGAACCAATTACGCGGTCAACGATTTTCATCACCAGAAGAGGCTGTCGAGGAGTATGAAAAACACGTTTCAGAGGTCACCACAGGGGAGTGGCACAAAAGTTTTCAAAACTGGTTTGATCGAATGAAAAAGTGCATAGACGCCAAGGGAGATTATTTTGAAAAACAATAAATTAATTTTGTACCTTTAATAGTATTTTTTCATATTCATTCCGGAAACTTATAGTGCGTCCCACGTATAAACATAGACCTCATCTCAGGAGAAAACATTAGTGGACAATCAGAGTACCTATGCCTTACAGCAGAGAATGGTCTTATACCAGCAATCATGAAACCAACTCGAGAGGTGTCATGCTTGGATCACATTTTTGTGAATAATGATGCTGTTCATATTCATATTCATATTCTTTATTGCACAGAAAAGTTATACGTACAAGCAGTCATAAATTAAACGTGCTATAGGCGAGCTTATCTCTGAGAGAGATTTCTGCCAGCAAAACCTAGGTGCTAAGGAAATATTAACTAAAAGTGTGTGATCAAATGTGCACACATAAAGAAACAAGTGATATAAAAAATAAAAATGTGGAGATAATATGAACTTAAAACTACCATAAATATACCTAACTTTTAAATAAATACTTACATAATAAATTAATTTATAATTACTTAAATATAAAAAGAACAAACATACTTAAATACTGTAATATAAACATGGGCATAAACCTACATAACAAAAGTATTCATAAATATATGTTTAAAACAAGAATTTAGTATATACCAAATATAAACATAAATACATACAGTGTATATACCTGCATAAATAATAAATAAATATATATTTTAAAGGGAAAAATATTTATAAATAATGCTCTTTAAGCTTCTTCTTGAATAGGCTGATCGTAGGACAGTCACGAATCGTATGCGGTAGGGAGTTCCAAAGTCTGATGGATGTCACCGTGAAAGAATTTCTAAAAGCACCCGTGTTATGACATGGAGTTTTTAAAAGAGATACTGTGTGTGGTCTGTTCTGTTTGTCATTGGAAAGAAGGTAGTTAAAGCGTTCACGCAAATAGGGAGGGGTAGTAGGGCTCCTAAGGATATTAAAGAGGCAACATAAAATGTGAAAATTTCGTCGTTGACGAATAGGAAGCCATTTCAGCTCCTCTCTATAATGAGACACATGGTCAAACTTACGCAGTCCGAAAATAAACCGAATCCCCAGGTTTTGAAGACGTTGTAGTTTGCTAAGCAACTCTTCATTGGCATCTAGGAAGCATAAATCCGCATAGTCGATGGTTGGCAATAGAAGGGTTTGTGCAAGAGTTACCTTTGTTCTATGCTGTTGTACTTTTCCTTTACCCTCGTCTCCCCATTGAGCTCCTAATACCACGGTCACTTTATTGCTGTTAACAATTTTAGATTTTTTGCAAGGGCACGACGACATTTCTCCGTTAACCTCGACGTGTGAAGCCATTTTTCGGATGATTATTGAGAAAATTTATTTCCACAAGGCGCTAAAATAACGCGCAAGCCGAAAACGGGACTGAGATTGAGCAAACGCGGGCGGAGCCGCGGGCAAAGGCTAGTCGTACGATAAAATAGGTTCGTAGCACCACTCAATACGGGTACGGAACTTTAAAACCATTATGGTAAATACAGACGCCATAGGACAGGTTATCAATCCTGTGTTCTATTTAAAAGTAAGACCAAGCTTAAAGTAAAATATCTCTATGAATTCAAAGTATTTGAAGTTTGATAAGCAAATTGACGTAGTCAGCGTTATCAAAAACCTTTACATACTTGAATGGAACAGAAATACTCGTACCAGTGGTAAAATACCGAACAAATTATTATTTCTTCATTTGGAGATGAACAAGATATTGTTTTTTCTAAATATATTTCGGCCCACTTTGGGGCCGGCATCAGTCGAATAAATGACAAATCTAAAAAATGACATAAAAATATATACAATCTTATAATTAACCTACTGTCTTAGCACTTTATGTTTTTTAGCACCAAAGTTGTAACACAACAAATTAGGGAGCTTACTAGTAACTTTTATAGCAGTCTCGTCTCTGCTGCAGTGTTACAATAGAATATTTTTAAATTAAAGTACTCTTTTTAAAGTGTCATTCACTTTATTTAAAGTTCTAAACGCATAGAGAAATTATAATTCCTCGTAGAAAAAAAAAGATATCTCACTATCTCACGCAAACATCATTTTTCACTCTTTGTTACAAGTTACGAGTGTTTGAGGATCAGAGGTGCAATTGTGTAAGTCAATGGTATTCAAATTCGATTGTCATATGGCTATTCGGCTAAGCAAATAAGACAAGTGAAATCGTACGTTTTTGGTTGTCAACAACAAAACAAGACAATCTAAACATTTGACAGCCAAAAATGTACGATTTCAATTGTCAAACAGGCTAATTTGCTAAGCCGGATAGCCACATGACAATCAATTTGAATACCATTGGCTTAGAAAATTGCACCTCAGGTGCTCTTTAATAAGGAAGCAGTTTTGAAGTGTTTACATTTGATTTTATTTTGATTTATAATTTTAAGTTGTTACAAAAATGTATGATGCGCATAGCCGCCGTACCCCGCGGTCCGAATTAATTGTAAGCTATCTTACATGCGTCCATATCATGCCGTCCCTATCGCACTTACTAAAAAAATCGTGTGCTATCTCTCACTCACTCACAGTTTGAGCGATGTAATTCTATTTCGGACTGTACGGATAGTTGAAAAGTGAATGAATGAAGGACGAATGAGGTGAAGAATGAATGTTTAAAGATTGAATAGTATGAAGATACCTCATGAAATTTATCGCAAAATGAAGTATTTTTCTTTTTCTAAGTAGCACTTCAAGAAAGTGATGCCCGGAAATTAGTATGAGATAAGTTAATAACGGGCGCTAATCATGAAACTAAGACTTATATAATAGGTACACAACAAGTTTTTTTTAAAGAATACTATAGGTATACACCTTATTAATTATGATAACAATCATATAAAACTGGAAAATAATATAAATGATATGGTTACTACATCTATTCTGTGCATCTTTACAAAATAGCAATTTCCATAAAAGAAATATTGAACAGTATCGAATCATGTGCGTCCAATATTATGTATTATCTGTATGTTGTTGCAATAATAAATATTAACTTATAGATATATGAATATAATTTGCAATATTCCGCTAAACAAATCTTGTCATGCTATTCAAAATGCAGACTTGTGCACCGCCTGCCCTCGCGAGAAAAAAAATATACCTTGAATTTTTACCAAAAATTCCAACAATTTTTCTAAGCTATGGCTACGCAGCTCACCGGCCTCTCCACACACCTAATTGCACCCCGCAACCCGCACCCCTCATCCGAGTGGCCGGCGACCAGTGAGGGTGTCCACGCGATTAGTGTATTTTGAGTAAAGAAAATCGTCTTATTATGAGGTACTGGTACTTTATTTAGAGATCCCAGTATTTAAAATAATATCTTTACCGATCATACTAACACACCTTTAAAGGATTCTTGCCTTTGCTTTTACACCCGTTATAAGGTGACTTCTGGGACCGATGGTTGGCGGTATATCCATCCCCAATTGCCGGGCCTTATATAAATTAGACTGGTGACGGGCAGCGGCGTCATTGGTGCAAGGGTTTCGGCACCGCGCTCACCAACCCGCCTGCCCAGCGTGTGTGAGTATGGGCATTTCTTCCAGGAGGACCGCCAAGAGTGTCAAAATCCTGGAAAGGCATATGTCCAGCAATGGACGAAACAGGCTGATGGATGGATGGATGGATTTTAACATGTCTTCAACAAGATAAAAACCGTTTCTAAAACGGTAAATTAGGCGTTATAAATTCTAGATTATTCGCATGACAATGTGACCCGTTCGCGGCCGGCCAGCTCTCCGCGCCCGATGAGGTATCACTGAACCCGGCCCGATCCCTGGGTCCATCGTTCGTGCTGTCCCGCTGGGACGGGCACTGGGTCAGCTGGGTGGGCGGGCTCGGCGGCGGCATGGCGTGCGGGCTGCTGCACGAGTGGGCCACCAGGAGACCGTCAGCCAGCTCCAACTCCCGTATAAACTTTACGCGCTCATAAATCTTGCGTGTCTTCGTCGTCATATGGTCGTTTAGGTCGGGTATTGGTTACGGAGAGCACCAAACGCACGCGCGTAGATAAGCCGCCAGCCAGATGCACCGTATCTAGGCCACCGCGCACTCTGCCTTCATTCGCATATAATATACTGAGCATATTTTAGGTTTCTACACGTTTTATGGGCTAATCTGAAGTGCAGCTGCAGTTTTTCCGCTGGGAGTTTTAAATTTAGTCAGGAAATATTATAAAGTAAAACAAAAAATATAAAAAGTAGGGTTCCGCACACAAACGGCGCCAATTTTTTTTTCAGGCGCTACCATTTCAGTAGCTTGTTTTTGTAGCCTTGATGTTGTTTTGGCATGTGGTACTAGGAAGAGCATAAGCTCATGAAATCTGACTTTAAACATGGAACATAGAAATCTAATAATAAAAGAGGGCGAACTATCGACGTTACGACATCTAATGTAATAACATAAGCAAAGCCTTCATAGAAGGTATCAAGAGAAACTGGAGCCAATGCAAGCAACGCTGTGTGCTCCTTTTATACTCATAAATCAAGAAATAAATTTTTGGGTTTGTAGCGTTGAAATAAACAACTTATTATAAGAACACACAGCTAAATATTGTATCTATACACCAGCTTACATACTTTTTAACCCTCTGTTATAGATTTATGATTTTTATGATTTATATGTTATAGATTTATGTTATGGATTTTGGAACGACCGACCGAGTAGAAAATAGCGTTTTGGATAAAATTCCAACGTTTTTGATCGAAATTTTTACTAATTTTGTGCTAATTCGCACAAAATTCACAACTAACGATTGTAAATTTATGCTAATATAGAAACATAAGTAGTCGCCAGTTTGTACGTAAACAAACATTTAAAATAAAACCAATTCATTCTGCTGTAACCTCCCAACAGCTTATCCAGTGATATATACCAGTGTAACTCAGTGTGTGGAAGACCCTTATATAGGAAATAGTGCCAATACTTGTGCAAAATGCAGTATACAATCCGCACGTAAACAAACCCACAGCAAATAATAGTCACAGAGAAAACTGACAATAGATCAACCGTGAGTAATAGAGATTACGATACACTCAATCTGCATCTGAAAATTATTACTTATTAGAGCTTAATTTGTAAGATTTGTGTTTTATACACAAAAATATGAAGTAAATAGTGGGTAGACTAACGACTTCACCTTTTACCAAACTTTTTGAGAAGGGACGACTAACGCCATCTCCAATAATCACTAGAATCACTAGAAGCGCAACTGTAACAACCAAGTAGCTTGCAGCCACACACTCACGCGCAGTTCCATAGCGTAATCAGATTAGTTCCCAGTCCTAAATCTAGAGGGCCTTGTTCATCTCGGGGGCGTTTTCACAAACATGAACTGCATCGATTGCAAGAAGTCTGTTAAGGCAGAAGAACTATTAAAATGTATGGGATGCTCGAATACGTTCCACTATACGTGTGTTGGGTTGCTTGAAGCAGATTACAAGAAGATATTACCTATGAACAGAGGAAAGTGGAAACGCCCTTTATGTAAATCTACCAAAACCCAAGAAAAAGTTAACAGCCCTATAGTCCTGAATAAGGGCAGCGAATTGATGTCTTCAATTGTTAACCTCGACGCAAATAACATTATAGGACACATGAACAAAAATTTCGACACACTAAAATCCATGATAGAGAACCTCCGTACAGACATCAATAACAAATGGACTAAGCTTACTGACACTGTGGCATCATGGAAGCAAGGTTCACGATGGTGGAAACTACCATAACAGCACTGGAAAAAACCAACGACAAACTTTCGTCCGAAAACAACTCACTCCGTAGCGATCCTAATTCTCTACAAAACCATATCGAAGATTTGGAGCAAAGATCTCGTAATTGTAACATAGAAATCCAAAATGTTCCTGAAACAAAAGGAGAAAATCTGTTCCATGTCGTGGAAACTATCGGGACAGTCATAGGGCTACCAATATCTCCTAACCAGATAAAAGACGTGCATAGAGTCGTACACAATGCTAAATCGGACCGGCCAAAGAACATTATCCTACAGCTAACCACTAGACACGTTCGCAATGATATCCTCGCAGCCGCCAGAGTACGACGTGGTTTTACCGTCAGCCAACTTCAAAAAGCAGTCGTTAGTGGTACCAGAAGTGGCAGTAGCCAGTCTGACAGTCACGTACGTGCCGACCAGAAAATATACATGAATGAGCATCTAACCCTAAAAACAAAATCCTATATGCAGAAACTCGTAAAGCTAAGATAGAGAAAAATTATAAATTCTTTCGCAAAGCTTTTGACAAGGTCGATCATGCTCTACTACTGAAAAAACTTGCTTATAATGGAATCAAGGGCAATCTTCTTAAATGGTTTGCCTCTTACATCAGAAACCGGTATCAAATTATCACTATTAACGGGTATTCATCAAGTAAAAGTATAGTCTCGTGTGGAGTCGTCCAGGGTTCTATTCTAGGACCTCTCCAATATCTTTTGTTTATCAACGAAATAGAGCAATGCTTTCAGAACTCTAACATTCTTATGTTCGCTGATGATTTAAAAATCTACAAGAAAGTCAAATCGCAACAAGATTGTATACTCATTCAGGAGGATTTGAATAGATTTAAGGAATTTTGTACAAGGAACAAATTGCAGCTCGCGTATGACAAGTGCAAACAAATATCGTTTACTAGAAACCTTAACAAAATAGAACATACCTATAACATCGGTGGCGAAGACTTAACTAAAGTAAATAACATTCGCGATCTTGGCATGACTTTTGACGAAAAGTTAATATTTGACAAGCACATAGATAAAATGCTATCATAGACTAAAGCCTATCAAATGCTGGGATTTGTCCTGAGAATCACCAAACCTTTTAAGAAAGCATCAACATACTTATCTCTCTATCAATCATTAATATGCTCAGTACTTGACTATGCATCTATAATATGGAATCCATACTACGCAGTTTATTCCGAAAGGGTGGAGATGATCCAAAAGAAATTTGTTAAAGCCCTCCATTTTAGACTGACTCGATCCCGAGGACACTATGCCGACCTGCTTAAACTCTATAACCTACAAAGACTTTGTGACAGAAGGCTCTTATTAGACGCAAAGACCCTTTACAATATATTGAACAATGAATATGACTGCCCTACTCTTCTTGAGCAAATTAACTTTAAAGCGCCAACTCACTCTACACGATCTAAGACTTTATTCTCAGTACCTACTTCACAGAGTAACGCAGGCTGTCGAGCCCCCCTACGAAGAATTTGCAGCTCCTACAATAAAAAACTTCTTAGCATAGACATATTTAATAATAGTAAAATCAAATTTAAAAAGGAAGTTAGGCAAATTTTAGACACCAAAAACGAGAAATTGTAAGAAATTGTGTAACTACACAAATATAATATGAAATAAATATATATATAATTTAGCTATATAAAGCCTTTAGTTTCCTTTAACTTGTATTAATAATAAAAAAAATATTAATTTTCGAAATATATTTCGGCCCACTATGGGGCCGGCATCAGTCGAATACTTAAAAGACATAATGTAAAAATGACATGATGATATATACAACCTTAGGACTAATTAACCTACGAATCTACTAACCTACTTTTAACATTAATTATGGAAAAAAATAAAAAATATATATATTAAATACCAAAAATAAAAATTATTTCGGTTGAAGAGCCATATTGCGGTTTCCGGCCGTAACATCCCGACATCCCGACATTTACTTGGAATATCTTCGATACGTACCGAAGACCGCAAGAAGACACTGCTGTTTATGGCACCCTGGTCTTAATATATACATACATGTAATATTTTTGTGAGTCAGGTTCAGGTGTCCATAAATAGTCATCGTCTGATGTCAGTGTTGTTTATTAAGTCCTGGTCCGTAGTGCGCACCAAGTGACCATATGTAGGAGTATTCCCATGTCCTTAATTTTATGTCTGTCAGTGGTGGGTTAAATGATTTTATGACTCTGACGGTGAAACAGTTATTAAAAGTTTGGTTATGGGAGCGGACATGGATGGGGATGGGGAGATTGTTATTATGGATCATCGATGTGTGCCTGTGTTGATTAATGCGGATGTGTAGTTCGTTCCGGGTTTCACCTACGTAGAATGCCGAACAGTGTCGGCATTCTAGCAGGTAAATGCAGTTCTGTGTCTTGCAGTTGTTGTTAGGTTGAGTTTTGTATGTATGTGTGGTGTGATGTGTGTTGATCTGTGTGCTTGTATTGATGATTGGACATGTTTTGCACCGTGGTCGTCGACATGGTGATGTACCAGGAGATATTGTGATGTTGACATTTTGTTGTGGTTGCTGTTTTGTTTTTGTGAGTAATGATTTGAGGTTTGGATTTTGTCGATAACATATTTGTGGATTTTTGGGAATTAAGTTTCTTGTTTCGTCGTTTTGTTGGAGAATGGGTAGATGATCGGTGATGAGTGTTTTAAGTTTCTGGCTTCCATGAAAATATGTCGTGATTAGTCGTAGTTGGTTAGAAGAAGTGTTATTGTTGTTGCAGTTGTTGTTGTTGTAGTTGTTGTTGTTGTTGTTGTTGTTGTTGTTGTTGTTGTTGGTGTTGTGGTTGGTATTGCTGTTGTTAATGTTATTATTATGGTGGAATCTTGGTCTATTGAATATGTGCTTTCGTAGGAAGTGATCAGGGTAGTGTCTCTTGAGAAGTCCATTGTGTATTTTGTTCTGGTAGTTGTCGAGTGCATTTTGTGTGTTGCATATTCGACGACCACGGAGCGATAGTGAATATGGTATCGATTTTTTTGTGTGTGGTGGATGACAGCTGTGGTAGTGAAGATATTGCATTTTGTTTGTTTCTTTGAAGTGGACTGAAGTGTTTATGTGGTTATTGTCATTAATGGGGATGTCAACATCTAGGAATGTGATTGTGTCGGTAGAAATGGAATGAGTGAATTTTAATGGGCTGCAGTTGTTAAGTCTTTCCAGGAAGATAGTCAGTGAGTTCCTGCTGTGTGGCCAGATCATGAAGATGTCATCTATAAACCTCCTCCACACCAGTGGTTTATGAGGTTCAGACAATAAGAATGCAGTTTCGACCGAGGCCATGAAGATATTGGCGTAGCTGGGAGCCATCCGAGTCCCCATAGCAGTGCCTTTAATTTGGTGATAGTACTCATTTTCGAAGGTGAAATAATTATTTTTTAAGGTTAATTCTGCTAGTTCTGTAAGGAATTCAGTTGATGGTTGATGAGGGATGGGGCGTTTAATTAAATGAGAGCTGAGAGCAAATAGACCGGTGTCATGTGGAATGTTGGTGTATAATGAAACAGCGTCTATTGTAACCAGTAGTAAATGTTCATCTGTTGGAAGTTGAAGTGAATGTATGATATCGAGGAAATGATTTGTGTCTTTTATGTATGATTCTAGATTTTGAACAATGGGTTGTAGGTGATGGTCAACGAAAGCGGAAATGATTTCTGTTGGCGCATTGTATGATGCCACAATGGGCCGGCCCGGGTTATTTTCTTTATGGATTTTAGGCAGCATATAGAAATGAGGGGTTCTCGGATGGCTCGGTATCATCAGTGTTATGGGGCTTATTCCAAAAATACCACTTCACACAATGCCACCAATAATAAGGCACAACATGACCCTAACAAACTACAGTAACGCCTTCAATACAACATACGTTCTTTATACTCAATATTCCCTTTTATGTATCCACTATAAAAATAATCTAGATGCTCTCCTGAAAGTTACCCTCATAGCATACCCACATCTCTTTCTCCCTGTTCAAAATTTACTATCTAAAGCCAATACCAATCTTTTCAGGGAAAACGTCAGGCTTGCAAAAAAACTTTTCAATCTGCAAACATACTATAAGCAAAATAATATAAAACTACCTATAAAAAACAATTCATTTACTGAACTTCCAAACCTCAACCTAACTCCCACAGACCTATCGAACCCTTTTTCTATACCCCCACCCCCACCGATTACAACTAAGGAAAAATCTGACGAAAATCATATCGTAAATCTATCTTCAGTCTATTTATCACCCACTGACAAAGCTGTAATTAACAAGGGACTATCGTTCTGTCCCACCAAAAAACTAGACCGCATAAAATTATTTAATGAATTTGTTGACTTTGGACGAAAATTAAGATGGAAACACTTTTGGAGCACACATCCCCATCAAAGTATTGATAACACATATCCAGCACTAACAAAATTTAAACCACCATCTTCCAATGAACCACCACAACTCCCCGCAAATCACCCAATAGAAATTTTCATGACTAATATACTGTCAAGATTATCTAACGATAGATATATTAGAAGTTTACAGACAAATACGGATAATCTGACTTTCGAAGAACGAAAATCAATCCGTAAACTTGAGAGAAACGAAAACATTATTATATTACCATCTGATAAAGGATCGGCAACAGTGATCCTTAATAAAAATGATTATGACAACGAGGGACTTAGACAATTAACTGACTCGACATTTTACACACGCACACCAAGTGATCCATGCAGCCAGATCGTGGACATTGTCAAAGACTTCCTCCAAACTAAGGGCATAAACGAAGGATTGTCGGAAACTGACATAACACTGATGATACCGAGCCATCCGAGAACCCCTCATTTCTATATGCTGCCTAAAATCCATAAAGAAAATAACCCGGGCCGGCCCATTGTGGCATCATACAATGCGCCAACAGAAATCATTTCCGCTTTCGTTGACCATCACCTACAACCCATTGTTCAAAATCTAGAATCATACATAAAAGACACAAATCATTTCCTCGATATCATACATTCACTTCAACTTCCAACAGATGAACATTTACTACTGGTTACAATAGACGCTGTTTCATTATACACCAACATTCCACATGACACCGGTCTATTTGCTCTCAGCTCTCATTTAATTAAACGCCCCATCCCTCATCAACCATCAACTGAATTCCTAACAGAACTAGCAGAATTAACCTTAAAAAATAATTATTTCACCTTCGAAAATGAGTACTATCACCAAATTAAAGGCACTGCTATGGGGACTCGGATGGCTCCCAGCTACGCCAATATCTTCATGGCCTCGGTCGAAACTGCATTCTTATTGTCTGAACCTCATAAACCACTGGTGTGGAGGAGGTTTATAGATGACATCTTCATGATCTGGCCACACAGCAGGAACTCACTGACTATCTTCCTGGAAAGACTTAACAACTGCAGCCCATTAAAATTCACTCATTCCATTTCTACCGACACAATCACATTCCTAGATGTTGACATCACCATTAATGACAATAACCACATAAACACTTCAGTCCACTTCAAAGAAACAAACAAAATGCAATATCTTCACTACGCTGTCATCCACCACACACAAAAAAATCGATACCATATTCACTATCGCTCCGTGGTCGTCGAATATGCAACACACAAAATGCACTCGACAACTACCAGAACAAAATACACAATGGACTTCACAAGAGACACTACCCTGATCACTTCCTACGAAAGCACATATTCAATAGACCAAGATTCCACCATAATAATAACATTAACAACAGCAATACCAACCACAACACCAACAACAACAACAACAACAACAACAACAACAACAACAACAACTTCAACAACAACAACTGCAACAACAATAACACTTCTTCTAACCAACCACGACTAATCACGACATATTTTCATGGAAGCCAGAAACTTAAAACACTCATCACCGATCATCTACCCATTCTCCAACAAAACGACGAAACAAGAAACTTAAATTGTAAAATTTAATGTAATTAATGTTGTAAATTTTCCTTACCTTTGAATAAAAAGTATGCAATAAATGTGTCTTAAAGCAACTTGCGGAAATAGTTTATTAGTTATTAATTCGTTGTATGTCTAAGCGGCTTGAGTTTTATATCTGAAATTACTGGTATAACAAGAAAACATGTTTTTTTTCCGATGTCAGGTGAAAAAACTCCTACATCAAATAGTTTTTCGTAAAATCCAGAAAAACCTCGAAAATTCACAGATTATGCGAGCCGGCAGCAGGCGAAGCGAGCGTTCTAATGTAGACTTTCTGCCAACATGCTGAAGTTCACAATCACTCGGTAAGATTATCGTACACCATGGGCCAAGTCGTAAAAGGCTTTTAAAGTCGTTTTTCCTTGACATCAGGTGTCTTATTATTTTGGTCATAATTATTACGCATTTCCGGTTCCCACAAGGTTCCATAAAGAGTTGGGTATCAATTCACAATGGGCTTCCGCTTCGCCACTACTACTGGAAAACGTCAATGGACCCAGGAGAAGAGCCTAGAAATAGAAAGTGGGAGAATGAAAGGAGGTGAGGAATTCGTCAATCTGTCCAGGAACTTTTGCAAAACCTGCAAAAGTCTGTAAAAAATAGCTGCTGCTACGAAACTGCCTGGTGTTATCATTCTAAGCCAGCATTTCCCAAAATGTGGGTAAATTTTTAGTGGGTCGTAAAAAAATTGCCAAAACACAGCCCTATTAATACAACCGCGGCTCCTCCCTGAGTTGAGCCGTACTCCTCCCTGAGTCAAGCCGTGCTCCTCCGGAGTAGAGCCGCGGGCCCCCACCGGATTGACAACAACCAAGCCAACGACATGCCCATGGTTATGGGCATCGAAAGAAACCTCAGTAAGGGGGCACCCGCCCCGACACTGAGTCCCCACGCCCCAGAAAGGGATATGTGAGATGATCTCTTCGTCGTCTATTAATATCACTCTGTGATTGTTCTCTAGCTCGCAGGGGCTGTCATTGTCTAGAGTTCATTGAGCAGGGCACAAACATATTATATACATTTTTTTTATCATCAAAAATAATGAAATTGGGTGACTTCGAAGTTGGAGACTTTTAGACCATTTTTGTTGCGGTCTCTCTCAAAAACTAAACACGACGGCTATTCCGGCACGTGTGCAAAAATTGCGAAGGCAGATTGCGGGTGCCTTTAAAAGGGATATTGCGGGGATATGTACTGATATGCTCTTCCGATTCGTGCTTGACCGATTTGGCTCATGTTAGAACATAACAATTATTTTTGCCTTATTTACTTGCCTGCCAAATTTCTTGACATTCCGATCAACGATACTCGAGTTATCGTCGAACAAACATTCATACATACATACAAACGCCAACACATTTCAAATGCTTTAATACTTTTATAATCTCTTTTTGTCATGGTCATACAATGCTATGCTCCATACATATATAAACCTATGCCCAACAAAAATATTTCATAACAATAACTAATGTTCTGAGAATGTTGTTTACAAAGTTGGGTTAATTTTATGTAAAATACTAGCTTTAGCCCGCGAGTCCGCTCGCGTGTTATTCGGTTTAACAACATGCTTTTTTCCGAGATAAAAAGTAGCCTATGTGCTAAGTTAGGGTTTAAGCTATAGCCATTCTAAATGTCATCTAAATCCGTTCAGCCGTTTCAGCGTGAAAGAGTGACAAACATACACACACACAACACACAAACTTTCGCATTTACTACATTAAAGGTTGGAGCAATAAGCAACTAAACAATTATGAAAACTCCATTCACAGTTCACAAGCTCCCTACTTTTGTATAAAATTACGACTTTACATCGGCTCTACCATCAAACCTAATGAAGATCACGTGACCAGCTACCACAGCGAACCTGAACAATGGCGTCCCTAGGACAATGATATCTAGTGAGTGTGTATAGTTGAATACCGTTACTCTGTTCTAATTCAACATGTCTGCCCATTGAAAACGTGTGATACAAGCAATTTTGAGGGAAAGCGTATTGTTGTGGTATTGACAGTTTTCTAACTCAATTCGCAATGGATATAACGGCATTCACAATTTCAGCCATTGAAATCATCGCGGATTCCATCATTATTGGCAGGAAGGTATATTGAGGTTACAGAAATACTATCTATATTATTAGTTAGTGTGTTCAATCTAAATTACTACTTATCAAGAAGGATTATATTTAGGTGGTAGAGCTGAGCGGGCTCGACTGTGGAGGTACCACCATCTTACTCGCAAATCCTCCCGAAGTTATTCGGAGGAGAGTAAGAGAACAGCTCTCAGGCAAAACCAGGCGGCCCCAGTGGCGTAGCTATCGTAGGGCCGGGTGGTGCAGTGCACCAGGGCCCCGGAGCTCAGGGGGCCCTGGTGCACTAATTTTGAAGGCCAATACAAGTTCAAGCTACGTGGAAAGAGGGTGTGGGCCCGATTCTTTCTCTATGCATCGGGGCCCTTGTCTACCTGTAAAGGATCGTAGTTTAAAAATTAACTTGATTTTTCATTTACTTGAATTTTTTGCAATAAAATTATTATTTCAGCAAGGAAAATTACAACATATCACCGAATCATGCTGACGAATTTGAAGACTCAAATGACGACTAATAGTCACTATAAGATGTTGTTAGGTTAGCTAAATATGTAATAACTTAAGACAGATGGTCCCTTAAGTAGGGACTGAATAAATTAACCGACTTGGATTTACATGGATCTCACAACTTTTTACGGTAGAAGAACTAGTTGTGAGACTTGTATTTTTGTTACAAGTTTTGTTTTTGATGGCATCTCATTTCTTTTTGAAAGCGACTATAATGTAAGCATGATGATTTCATGCTAAAGCTACAGTACAGGTCGTGTCTCGAAAGTACACAATGTAATACTTGTATATTTATTTTAGGTAATTGCTATCCATTTTAAAATTATTATTTATTCTGTCCACCACCCCTGCATTTTTTCCAAAAATTTATTACCATCCAAAGGTTGTTTGGAAAAGAGATAAGCCACCAATGGTAACCTTCTTTTAAAAGATTGTTTTCCTACAAATTTTTTGTATTTGGTGTTCAATAAAGAATATTTGTCTCGGATCCATTCAAATTGATTGTCGTATACGTGGGACGCACTATAAGTTTCCGGAATGAATATGAAAAAATACTATTAAAGGTACAAAATTAATTTATTGTTTTTCAAAATAATCTCCCTTGGCGTCTATGCACTTTTTCATTCGATCAAACCAGTTTTGAAAACTTTTGTGCCACTCCCCTGTGGTGACCTCTGAAACGTGTTTTTCATACTCCTCGACAGCCTCTTCTGGTGATGAAAATCGTTGACCGCGTAATTGGTTCTTAATTTTTGGGAACAGAAAAAAGTCACAAGGTGCCAGGTCGGGACTGTATGCAGGATGACTCATGAGTTCTACATTTTTCGTCTTCAAAAAGTCGTTTGTCTGTCTGGCCGTGTGAGAACTAGCATTGTCGTGGTGCAGGATGATCCGGCGTTTACGGTTATTTTTACGGAGTTCGTCAATAACTTCCGGCAAACAAATGGTCGTGTACCAGTCACTATTCAAGGTACGACGATTCTCTAAAGCAACAGTAGCCACGTGTCCAGTTTTATTAAAAAAAGAAGCAATCATCCGCTTAGATGCACTTTTCACGCGCGCCACTTTGGTTGGTTTCGGCTCATCTTGAAAGACCCATACGCTCGATTGCTGCTTTGTTTTGGGATCGTAGCAATAAATCCATGTTTCGTCACCTGATACTATGTCCCACACCAAATTTGACGCACCTTCGTTGAATCTGGTAAGCATGGCACTGCACCAAGTGACGCGGTCCGTTTTTTGAGCCTCGGTCAAGTTGTGTGGGATCCACCGCGAGCACAGCTTTCTCACACCCAAATGTTTGTGTAGGATTGATTGTATTTGACACATGCCTATTTCTAAGGATGCGCGAATTTCATGGTAGGTCACATGCCTGTCTGTTTCAATCATACGGCGCACAGCATCGATGTTTTTGTTGGTCACAGCGGTGGACGGCCGACCATCGCGAGATTCGTCACTGAGATTGATACGACCACGCTTGAATTCTGCAAACCAGCTATAAACAGTCGTCTTGCATGGTGCTTCATTGCCAAAAGCTGTTTCAAGCCGAGCGATGCTCTGTTGAGCTGTCAAATTACACTTAAAATCGTAGAAAATCATACTACGAAAATTTTCCCGAGTTAAATCCATGTTGATGCAGACACACAATTTTTTAAATGGCGCCACAAGGTAAAAACAAAAGACAGTCAGATGAAACAAACTGCATTCTACAGCCAAAGAGTTCTATTTTCAAATGTTGCAATAAATTTTTAAATATTGTTTATGTAAGTGGCCAGTTCCGGAAACTTTTAGTGTTACCTATGTATAAATATAAAAGATGGCCGATGACGACTTTTTATTGGGTCATCGTGCAAGTTCATAACTTCTGGTAATATTTTTGCTGTTTATTAAATCACAGATTTTTTTTGCTTAATAAACAGGCTGTTAATCGACTCGATTAGTATGGGAAGTCTAAATTTTATTTTGCGTATTTCACAGAAAGGGTCATTGAGCCTTGGTCCTGATCACTTACTGAGTCTCCAGTATGAATTTGATCGCATAAGCAAGAGTCACCTTGTCTAAGAATGAGAAAAGTAATACTGAATAGTGACCAAGATGTCGTCCTTAAAAATAAAAAAAACATCGTGCTCGGTTAACAGGCGCATCATACACTGTAACTAGCATACTACATTTCAAATTGAGATTTCTGTTAGCGCTAACTAACAAGTAAGTGGATAACTAACAATATCTGACTAATTAATATTGTTTTCTACGTAAGTCATTCATAATAAATTCAACCTATCGTTGTCTATACAATAGTCCGACCCATCTATCACAAACCATCAATTACGTGCCAATTACAGTTTGACAGAACGTTACAGTCGTGTCACGTACCAGCTTGTAATTTGTAGAGATTTTAATTGTCGAACAATTAGACCTTTTGTAATTATATACTTACATAGGTACGTCTATATCGGGCTTTATTAAAAGTAACCCATCAGCATACAATTTGCAGGTGTCATGTTACGGAGTGATATATAAATATCTACCCACTAAGTTTTAATTCAATCTTAAGAGGGGTTTGAGTATGCTTAATTTTTAGCCTAAGTTAACATTACGTAGAATTTACTGCGTTTTTCGGCTGGTTCTAATCTACTGCATTATTATCACTCTACGAATGTGGCAGGATTATCCTATTTTGATTTAAATCCCTTCAGAAAACGTTTCTGACACATCATATCTTCTCTCTCTCCTTTACTCGACTGTTTTCAGTTCTTTTCTTTAGTACATAAAACGAGAAAGGGCTCAGACAGAGTAGCCTCCCTCTTTTTTTTCTGGAAGATGGTTCGATCTTCGTCAACCCGCATCTCGAACTTTTCAAGACAAGATGCTATTTTTATTCCTGCAAACAATTTAAAAAAAGAAAACTGGCTATATAAGCGTATGACCATAAACAAAAAAAAAACTTCATCCATAGGCGCGAATTCACGCAATAAATGTTTTGTGAAAATTTGATTGTGATTCTTTAAAAATAGATTTTAGTAGCGAAAGTGACGAAAAGATGGCGATGTAAGTATTATGAAAATGTCCTTGGATATTACGTCATCCTAAATTTGCCACCCCCCGAGGATTTCTAAAACTCGATCTAAAAATGTATGAAGTTCAACTGATAAAATGGGTTTGTACGCGTTTTCCTTGGTAGCTTTTCTGAGTAAGGCGAATTTTAGTCCGGCTTCCTCTTTTTAAATTTTCACCCTTCACCACTGTGGCACACCCGCGTTTCACCGACGATTATTACGCCCCAACGTGATGGGTGGTGAGCCCTATATCGCTGTTCATCGGGCACAAATACATGCTTTTTAGGGCATCCATCTCCTCACGATATTTTAACTCGGGAAAATTTTCGTAGTATGATTTTCTACGATTTTAAGTGTAATTTGACAGCTCAACAGAGCATCGCTCGGCTTGAAACAGCTTTTGGCAATGAAGCACCATGCAAGACGACTGTTTATAGCTGGTTTGCAGAATTCAAGCGTGGAGATACGTATGATACCCCATCTACTTGTTAGCATGGAAATCTATTTAATAAGATTATTAGCGGAGGGTCTTTGAGAAAAAGGCAAAAAAGACGTTTTTTAATCACTATGGTTGGAGTTGATTGGTATTGCTGATTAGCTACACGCTATGACCCCTTAACTGCGTAAAATATTTATATAAGAAATTGTACGGCAACCCGAGCGGCTTACGAGAGTAATATTAATAATAATTACTTATAATTGTCTTTATTTTTTCAAGCATTCGTTAGGAGTAAGAGAATTCTTGCGCAAACATAAGAATCTTTCGATAACTTTTGATTTGTTTTTGTCAAAAATTCAGTCTTCTAGTTTTATCTACATTGAAGTTATAAGGGGTCGAAAATCGTCTGTACTGCTTCGAGAAAGGGATAGTACGGCACCGTGCCGCTTTTTAGCACGACTTGGCGGGGCCACTACCGTACCCACAGAACTAAACACTTGCAAATCAATGAATGATTGAAAAAAGAACTTGATTTATCAAGAGTTATATATTTTGTTTAGATTCATTGATGACTGACTTACTGGCAAACCAAACACCTTTTCAGTTAGCTCATGAACATCTAATATGTATTTAAAACCTTGCAGTAGATGTGTTGTTTCTACAATCTGATTTGAACATGATATTATATTTTCATTTTGTTCTGAAACCCTAAAAAACATGACTTGATCAATTTGTTTATTTACCCTTTTAATAATTTGTAACATTGTAATATTGTTGATAATAAATTGATAATTAATGTACATTAAAATAAACATTCGTTCATACGTTTTTAGGTGAAATGATCTTCTTGGCAAGTATTTCGGTCAAATATCTTCAAGTCTTCTGTAAAAATAAAACAAATATTTAAGTAGAGCTCCCATACAACAGACATGGTTTTTTTGCTGTTTGTATAGATCGCACTTGGCCGGTTTTTCATGTTTGAGACACCCTGAAAAATTGAATTATTGTTTTATTCGGTTTTGAGTTAACATTTACACAAAATATCCTTTCAGATCTATAACTCATTTCATCTACAAGCTGAGATTCCTAGCATACGGACGTACAGACTTATAGACAGCAGAGCGACATTAATAGGTGTCGGTGTTGTCCTTTTAAGGAACCCTAAGAAAGGAAAGAGCTGATGTAATTAGTTTCATTTTTTTTGAAAAATTCTTTTTTATTATTGTTTTGCCGCGTTTTTTATGTGTTTCAATGTTAATCTGTTGTAGCAGCTGAGAACACTAAAATTATTAACATTAAACCGCATATTATATTCAAGTAAATGGTGTTCAGTTATATACAAAATATCTGTTTTCGATTCCTCTAGGAACAACTCTATTGAAAGTATTTTGCCGAGGAAGCCACCTTGTATATTTTGGTGTACTAGCTTAAATACAGTTGGCTTTCCTGTTGTCTTTAAATCTGGGAATGCTCCTACATATGGTCACTTGGTGCACACTACGGACCAGGACTTAATAAACAATATTGACATAAGACTAAGACTACTGACACCTGACTCCCAAAACTACGTACATGTATATATTAAGACCAGGGTGCCGTAAACAGCAGCGTCATCTTGCGGTTTTCAAGAGAACAGCTCTCAGGCAAAACCAGGCGGCCCACCATTGCCTGGGACCGATGGATGGCGGTATATCCATCCCCTTGTATAAAACAGATAGATTATTAATTGTGTCTGGAAAAGATGGGCCACTCTGGCTCTCATCGCCTCAACTGGCACCTTACTTCACCAACAAGGTACTCGTATCAATAAAATCACTACTGAGCAGCAGGGATTTGTGCATTTTCAACATTTGTTAGTAAACTTCAGATGTTCTTTCACATATTTGTTGTAACTTAAGTGCATCAGATTGTGAGCAAATTAGGTCATCAACATAAAAATCATCACGGAGCGTTCTTACAACGTCAGGATCGGTACATTCTTGCGCTAATTGTAATCGACATCTGCAACTCAAAAAGGGGGCGGACGCGGTTCCGTAGGTTACTGTGTTTAGTTGGTAAATACCAAGCGGGTCGGTCGGCTTATCACGCCATAGAATAAACTGTAGGTCCCGTTGAATTTCATTCACCATAACGCACCTGTAGAATTTCTCAATGTCAGCACAAGCTACGTAACGATTTTCTCTAAAGCGTAATAAAATAGCCATCAAATCGATACTAGCCTTTCGCCCGCGTTTATTCAATCTGCCCCGTTTTTGGCTTGGGCGTCATTTTATATTTTGACCAGGGTCAAATGATAATAAAGAAACTGCATCGAAATCCGTTGGGTGGTTCTTGAGTTAAAAAGGAACGTACATCATACATACATACAGACAGACAAAATGAAAAAATAGTAGTTTTGGTTTCAGTACAATACTATATAACCCACATCATCCCTATTATTATTATATTTTAGACATATAAAATACAACGTCTGTATGTCTGTCTGTCTGTCTGTTTGTTCGCTTATAACTTGAGAAGCACCCAATGGATTTGGATGCAGTTTTCACTGAAAGATAAATCATTTCTTCAGGAAGGTTAAAAGCTATGTATCATCACGCTATGAAAAAAAAGGGAGCAGTGCATTGAGAATTTTAGTGAGACATATGGAAGGTTCGTCGGTCGCCGTAGCGTAGTCGATCGTCGCGGGTTCAAACCCCGACTGGTAAAATTTGTTTTCACTTTTTATTTTTTATTCTGTTGAGATCTGCGAGGGCAGCCGGCGTCTGGGAAGTCTCAGCAGAACTACTGTGAGTTCGTATTATTTATTAATCTGGGTGAGGACTCTGTCTGCATACTAATTTCGTGCCAGGTATATGGTGTTTCTGATATACTATGGGCCCTATATAGAATCCCGTATATTTAGTTTGGCCGGACAGGGTTCTTTTCCATACATTTTCTGGTAGCAGAACGCGTTTGAGTTGCTTATTAGCTACATTTTCTGGTAGCAGAGCGCGGTTAAGTTGTTTAGTATCGGATATTAAACAACCCCGGACCAAGATATTCTGTTTATATAAGCCGAACCGATATAGTAGCTCCGTTGGTCTTATAAGATAATTTGTGAATCATACTTTGGTTTAGTTAGGTAGTTGCTGATTAGTTTGTGACCAAAAGTAGAATAATTTGTTGTAAATTTACCCTGGTTTATGGATTGTTGAACCCGGTGTGGCTCTTTTCTGTTCTCATTTCCTAAATCCTCTAAACCATCGATGTGTGTTGTTGAAGTGTATACGGTGTTCCTTGGTGCACTTGTGCCGGTTTCGCTTGGAGGTATTTTTTCAAAGGCAGGTGTGGTCTCTGGAGCGGCGCATACGCAGGGAGGGGCGAGCATGTGCCACTTTATAATTTCTTTTGAGTAACAACTGTGCGTAAATGCTCAATTCACTTTTTAATAAAAGAACAGACAAATGTAGTTGACTTGCCGTAAGACACGTGTCAACAGTATGTTCTGTTGGAGCTAAAGATATTCTTACTTCCATTTTTATTTCTGCATCTTATATTATTAATTTAAAAATTAATTTGACTTACGTTAAATGCTATTTTTATTTGTCGTCTTGATAAATAACCTCCATGATACCTCACATTTGTAAAACGCCAGGATACATGCTTATAACGTGGCATTCAATTTTTCAAACGTCATACTCTGCCTTTTAATGATAATATGTTGCAAAATGAAGAAAAATACATTAAACAAACTTTTGCCCGACTCTGCGTTGGCCTCCTAATACTTACATGAACTTTTGTAAAGATATACATATATAGAGATTTACGTAGTACCATCGAGTGGGGAAAATTTGTTAGTTTTCTAAAATATATTCGAGTATAATATACCCTAAGTTGCTCCGAAAACATTGAGCAATACGACAATAAAACCCTATTCAAATCCATTCAGTAGTTTTAAAGTGAACCGCGAACATGCAGACTAAATATTATAGACAGACGAAAATGTTTGTTATTTTTTTCGAGTGTATAAGTCATTTGAGTTTTTTTCCCTTGTAAGGCCAAAATACTAGTTCCGATTGTATTTTAAGTATAGATTAAGCATGACTAGCAAATAGCTTGAAAATATAAGTGTATACAAAGTGAGGGTAGGCTTCCCTCCGGATATGGCCCCACGGGATTGAACGATTTGAACCCGGTACTTCCGCATAAGAAAGTCCGATCCGAAGAGTCCGGAAACTTAAGAGGTTACTTGTAACAAAAGTTGTAACAACAAACATTTTAGATGAAATGCGATACATAGATTTTTTTCTTCGTCAAAATTTGTGTCATTATAATAGATTCCGTTTTTCTTCACGTTTTGTGTTAGTAACGTTGATTTTTTTGGCGAGTGATGGGAACGTATCTTCAAACCATTATTTATAATCCGCTGCACAAATATGAGGCGACTTTGTTTATATGTATAGCCGAATTCATAGTGGAGACTCAGTAAGTGGCAAGGACCAAGGTTCAATGAGCCTGTTTGCGAAATATGAAAAAATATTTTTTTATGCCTCTATACCAGTTCAAGAACAACCTCGACTCTCGCACTTGGCCGGTTTTAGTATAAATGTTGTTATAGCGGCAGCTGAAACACATCATCTGTGAAAATTTCAACTGTCTAACTATCACGGCTCATGGGATACAGCCTGGTGACAGACGGACGGACGGACAGCGGAGTCTTAATTTCTATATTAGAATGTCATTGCTTATAGTATATAATCACAGTCACCACTACTGGCAAAATATTTCTTAAGAGATGACATGAAGTTTTTTTGTTGTAGGTAAGTTTGTGTAATATCATCGTCCATTTCATTTAATATACGTGGTAGAAGATACTCACAGGTTCTTCGTCCATATACGTTATTAAACTCGGGTAAATTATATTTTTTTGTACTGCTTAAATCTCTTAGAGATTTATACCGAATCTTAGGATCTAACATGCTGATACAGCTTATCTCTTCTTTGAGAATAACAATCTTCACTTTTTGGTTAATAGGTAGAATGTTACAGTGTTGAAATAATCCAATTTCATTATTTGCATACATAATCTTTGTTTTTTTAGGTACAATAATTTTTAACAATTTTAGTGGTAGCTTGTATATATTTATAAGATAAGTTTTATACGTTCTTCCATAACTACTTATGCCGTAATTAATTATCACTTGACCTATTTTAATGCGACTTCAACCTTAAACCGTCACTTATAGATCCAAATCCAATAATCCTTTAGGGTACAAATTAAAGGAGCTGCAATATTTGCTGAGATAAGTGCCCATCTTTTGTACTACCAGAGAACACAGCTGCTGTGTTTGCCAAAGGTAGCCAAATGTTTCTGTTGTAGAATTTGTTTGTCCTACCCGCATGCCAAGCGATTCATATATTGTACGTAAACAACCAAACAAACCTTTGATAATGCTTTAACAGCGAAACCGGTAAGGGAAATTAATATAAATAAGTGGACAAGTACAGAGTAACAATTTAAAATCGGACTAACATCTTTACCAAAAAGTCGCGATTCGTTGTTTTCCTGCAACTTTAATACTTTCAGGGACATAACGAAACGAAAAAGAAAGAACAATAGAACCACGTCTATGGGCGGTCCGTGTTACTGTAATGGCTGCGCTTTTGCCAATCTTGTTTTTTTTTCGATATTTCGGCAAATTGCATTCGTTATGAACGCGCATTATAAAATAACGGGAAGTGGCAATAATAAAAATAGCCGTGGGTGGTATGAACCTGGAAAATACATTGAATATTTTGTGTCAGTCATCATAAATAGTTTAAGAGCACACGTGAGGAGACCAACTCGGTTGTGAGGGCGGCCATATGTAAAGATGTGAGGAAAAAGGGGAAGAAAAGGATCGTACCTCGAGCGTAGCTTCCTTCGTAATTGCTGGTTCCTTGAGGCACGACAGTTTGCAAATTTATAATAAATTCACACGTACACTTCACATACACTGTATATAATTAACGTTTTTTGGATTTTAGTTATTAGTGACGCGGATTCTTTTTGATTTTTTAAAATTAGCTCGATTGTCAAGCGCAGAGAGGTGTGAGGATTTTTCACCAACATGGCCGTCTTCTTTTGAAGTACGAGGTGGGGATATTAAAGGAAAGAGAGAGGTAATACATATAAGTAATTTCGTGTGAGTGTGAGCGAGAGGTAAAACTTGTCTGTTTGCCAAACCATAGTCCCGGGCTTGGAGTAATACTCCAACAGATAAGCTTATCATATAATGAATAGAGAAAGAGTAAACTAATGTAAAAGTATCTACCAACTAAAGCTATCTTATTTAAATTCGGAAAGTTATAACTTAAATATAGCGGGAGCTAAAACAAAAGTTTATTGCGTTGGAAGCGGGCAGACGCGAACAACAGGGCGAACATAAACCCCTGTCTTGGTTCGAACCCGAACGACTCTAGTTACACCATCCTTGCCAGGATATGTCTCCTCCACAATGCCAAGAGGCCAAGAGAGGACAGGTAGGTTAGGCTCTCTGATTATACAAATTTGACCTAATTGTATAGGATTACTTGGAGTGTTCCATTTTTCTCTGTTTTGTAAAGAGGTCAGGTATTCAATATGCCATCTATTCCAGTATGACTGAACTAATTTATCTAGTAGAGCGTAACGTTGCCCACGATTTATCGGAGTATCATTAAGATTTTCAGCAGGTAAATGTTTAAGCGGGGTCAAATTTGTAAAATGAGCGGGAGTTAAGGCAGTAGGATCCGCAGGATCATTACTTAACACGCATAGTGGTCTGGAATTCATTAGAGCTTCGATTTGAATCAAAATAGTATTTAATTCCTCGTAGGTTAAAATTTGGGTACCAATAGTTTTATATAGATGAGTTTTTACGCATTTCACATTTGATTCCCATATACCCGACATGTGGGGACTTAAAGGAGGTTGTATCTTGAACTCTATCCTTTGTGGAGTAAGTTCGCGTATTATTTCTCTATTGTATTCTTCAGAATAAACCAAAGAATAGAGTTCATTGAGATAGTTTCGTGCGCCTATAAAATTGCGACCTCCGTCTGATACAATCAAGGAAATCGGTCCTCTGCGCGAAATAAAGCGCTTGAATGCTGCAAGGAACATGTCTGTAGACAGATCCGAGACGAGTTCTATGTGTAACGCTTTTGTCACTAGACAGACGAATATACACACATAGGCCTTTTGGCTTTTAATACCACGTCTTTTGCCTAGTGTGATGTATAGAGGTCCCATGTAATCGACACCACTATGAGCAAAACATTTTGCTTGAGTGACCCTAAATTCGGGTAAATTACCCATTAAGGGGTAAGTCTCTTTGGGTTTGTTCTGAAAACAATGATTGCACGAATGTACAATTTGGTGGACTAAATAGCGAGCTGAAAGTATCCAATATTTATGACGTATCAGCGCGAGGAGTAAACCTGGGCCAGTGTGACAATGGAACACGTGATAGTGTTCTACCAGTAACTGGACGATGCGGTCTTTGGAGGGCAAAAGAATAGGGTGCCTTTCTTCAAATAATAGCGGAGAGTTTTGTAATCGGCCCCCTACACGGAGAATGCCGTTTTCGTCAATGAAAGGACTTAATTTTCTTATAGCGGAAGAGCGGAGAACTTTATTTGATTTTAAAAAATTGATTTCTGAAGCAAAGTGCTTAGATTGCACGTGCTTAATAATAATTTCCTCAGCGAACTGTAATTCACTTATCAGTGGAAATTTAAGTTTGTGAGCAATTAGTTTTTTAATAAAGCGGAAAATGTAAACAATGACGTTTAATAATTTATTCCATTTGGAAACTTTGTTAGCAACGAGTTGAATAAGATGCGGTTCAGGCTGAGCTGTTTGTGAGGGAATGGTTTGTATGAGTGAAATGGATTTATATTCAGGCACATCAGCAGGAATATCTTCTTTTTGAAATGACCTTACAGGCCATTGACCTTCCGGAAGTGAAATCCAAGACTGTCCGTTGAACCAGTCAGGATTTTTTATAAACTTGTTCGGCGTGACAGGACGCGTGATGAGATCGCTAGGGTTGTTCTCACTAGGTACATAATACCAGAGATTAGGATCGATTATATCTTGGATAGTTGAGGTTCGGTTGGCGATAAAGGTATGCCACCTGTGCGGGGAGGAATGTAACCATGCTAACGCAATGGTTGAGTCTGAAAATGCAAAAGTGGAATTCACTTTGCAGCGAAGATTGAAGGTTGAATACACAGATTGAAATAATAGGGCCAAGAGGTGAGCAGCACATAATTCAAGTCGCGCGAGTGTAACTTTCTTCAGAGGAGCAACACGTGACTTTGCACATAGCAAAGACACGGCTGAAGCTTGAGAGTTTAACGACCCAACGCGAATATATATCATAGCGGCTAATAATTTTTCACTAGCATCTGAAAACCCGAGCAGACTTATATAGGAGTTGTTGTACATACCTACATGTCTGGGTATTTTAAGCTGCGAGAGGTTTTCAAGTTCCTCATAGATTTCTATGAAGGCTTGAGAAATATAGTCTGGAACTTTGTCATCCCAGGCAAGCTCGTGTTTCCAGCACTCTTGTACTAAGAGCTTCATACCAGCTGTTACTGGAGCAAGTAGCCCAAGCGGATCATACAATTTAGCAGTATCAGCAAGTATTATGCGTTTTGTAAGCGTATTTTTACAAATCGGAGAAGGTTTTATTTTAAAAATAAAGCAGTCATTAGCAGGGTTCCATCTAAAACCTATTAACTTTGTTTCAGAGTCTGGGTCAAAGTTTATATTTTTTGAAGCACGAGAGGTTTCTGGGATCTTTTCTAGAAATTGTTGGGAATTAGAGATCCACTTTGTTAAATTAAAGCCAGCTTTAGAAAACATTTCAACAAGCTGCTTATATAGTAGGTAAGCTTCATCATGGCAGCTAACTGAGTAAATAAAATCATCCATGTAAGAGAATTTAGTAGCTACCGAAGCTGCCATGGGGTAATTGTGGCCTTCATCAGAGGTGAGTTGACGGACCACACGCATAGCTAAGTACGGTGATGACTTTAGGCCGAAAGAGACACGAGTAAACTCGTAAGTTTCAATAGGAGCGGATGAATCAAACCTAAATAAAATTCTTTGAAAACGGCGATGTTCAGGAATAATTCTTAATTGAAAAAACATTTTTTCCAAGTCAGCAGAGATTGCTACAGCATAAAAGCGAAGATTTAAAAGCAAATCAAAAATATTTGTTTGCAAATTTGGACCACAATATAAAATTGAATTTAAACTTGTCTTCTTATGTTCTGTCTCAGTACTTGCGTCTAGAACAATTCTAACCTTGCTAGAATCTTTATCGGGACGATAAACTGCTCTGTGTGGAATGTAGTAACATTTTTGAGGAGGGGTGCTCTCTATTACTTCAGACAAAAAACCTTTGTCGATATAATCTTGAATGGTTGCGTTATACCCAACTCGTAAGTCAGAATTTGAGTCTAATTTCCTTTCTAAGGATATTAATCTCCTTTTAGCGGTATAATATGAATCACCTAAAGTATTAGGGTTCTCACAAAAGGGTAATGCGACGACATATCTTCCGTCTGCATCACGAGAAACATTTTTGGAAAAGTTTTCCTCACACGCCTGCTCGTGTGGACTAAGTATTTTTCGCGATTGAACGGACTCTAAGGTCCAGAACTTTTGAACCAGGTTATAAAGCCTTTTATCTAAGTTGCTGTTATCTATAACAGCATGAAATGCGTATCTATTTCTATAAGAGCTAAAGTTTTCACCCTCTGCTTCGCCCATAATTAAATATCCAAGGGTGGATTCAATCGCGATGACCTTGGACTGAGGTTTTATTATTTTATTCGATAATAGGAGGTGTGGAAAGAGACCCGATCCAATTATGCAATCGATTTCAGAGGGTGTGTGAAATTCGTTATCAGCCAAAGGTATGTTTGTGAAATAACTTGCAACGTTCGTATTTATTTTAGAGGTCGGTAAGCTTCCCGTTATGTTTTCAACGATAGCGGCTTTAATCGTGTAGTTATAGCGTGAATCGTATTGCGATTGAAAAGAGATCACAGTATAACCAATAATTGGCTTAGTTGACATACCTATGCCTTGAACCGAAGACTTTTCATAGGTAATGGGCAAATTTAGGCGTTCACAACAAGACAAATTAATGAAATTTGCGGTACTTCCCGTATCGAGAATAATCCTGATGTATTTTGTTTCAGAGTCCTTGCTCAGCACTTTCACACGCGCGGTAGGTACAACGGCACTTGTATAATAATCTTGATTTTCACTAGTCGTAATTAAACAAGTATTTTGCGCGTGATCATTATTTTGGTTTTCCAAACACGACAGCGGCAGTGCGGAAGTTGATGCTTTCGCAGGTTCCGATTCGTACGACCTCTGCTGCATTACTGAACAATGACTTTGATTGTCAGGGCGAGAAACGGGTTTGTTGTTGTTTGTCATGTTGTGTGCGATATTAGATTTATAGGAAAAGTTATCTAAATGTAACATACTATGATGCTTTTTTCCACACCTATTGCAGTTTTTAAATGACTTACAGTCTTTAGTCGAATGATAGCCTAAACAATTTTTACAAAACGAGTTTTTAGAGACTACATTGTATCTCGATTGTGAATCTAGGTCATGGAACTTCTTGCAATAATATAAGGCATGTTTATCGCCATTACAAACAACACATGAATTTGTGGTATTAGCGACTAAAGAATAAACCTGTTTATTTTTTCCGTAATGCGCAGAGGGTTTGGGATTAGAATTATTTTGCGGTTTTGAGGATTCTTTCGAATGTAGTTGTGACCTAGCGTGAATCTGTCTTTGATCTTTTAGAAATTGTTCTAAAGAAGCGAAGGCGGGTATTTTTTGCGAGCCAACTTTTTGTTCGTATAAATTGACAGTATATTTATCTAGCTTGTTTATTGCAAAATAGGTAAATATAAAATCACCTAAGTCGTCGATGTTTAAGAGTTTGAGAGCCGCTACAGATGCACAATAGTGTTCAATAAAATTGTCGAGATTTTGAGCGGTGGCGGAAGTGAGAGGTTTATATTTGAACAGTTTGTCCAGATAATAAGAGGCGAGGGTTCTGGTGTCCTGATATTTTTCTACCAGGTTATTCCATAAGAGGTTATAATTTGAGGCTACAGGAAGTATTCCTGCGAATATAGATGAGGCAGATCCTGACAACTTTGATACTAAATATTGCACTCGTTCAGAGTCTGTTAAATGAGAATTTTCATGAATCATTTCTTTGAAGTTTTGGTGAAAAACCGGCCACTGACTTGGGGTGCCGTCGAAGGCGACGAGTTCCAAGACAGGTAGCTTATGTTTAGGTTTGCTAATCGGAATTGATTCTTCCTTATTGGATTTTTGCAGTTTTTGTTCGGCAATTTTTACCAAACAATACATTTCATCAAACGCCTCGATGGGTTTGAACGATGGTATGAATTCAGGCTGCAAGCTTAGCTGAGCTACATTAATGTCCTGAACTACTTGAGTATATTCATCGCGTAATTTATCGAGAGTGAAGGTTCTTGCTAGAAACCTTTGTTTTGCCTCCACTGTAGATAAGGTTTTACTCAAATCATATACATTTTGCAGAAGGGAGAACAAGCTTTTTTGTTTAGCTTGTAGCACAGCTAAGGAAGCCATGATGATTAATCCGAGCACAAATTGAAATAAAGATGGCGGAAGCGTGGCGTGGCAAACGTAATTATCAGCGTATTGTTGTGTATTTTTATGTAAAATAATGGAATATGAGTGTAGGGGATCACGGGTAGAAGGACCAAAAGATGTGAGGAAAAAGGGGAAGAAAAGGATCGTACCTCGAGCGTAGCTTCCTTCGTAATTGCTGGTTCCTTGAGGCACGACAGTTTGCAAATTTATAATAAATTCACACGTACACTTCACATACACTGTATATAATTAACGTTTTTTGGATTTTAGTTATTAGTGACGCGGATTCTATTTGATTTTTTAAAATTAGCTCGATTGTCAAGCGCAGAGAGGTGTGAGGATTTTTCACCAACATGGCCGTCTTCTTTTGAAGTACGAGGTGGGGATATTAAAGGAAAGAGAGAGGTAATACATATAAGTAATTTCGTGTGAGTGTGAGCGAGAGGTAAAACTTGTCTGTTTGCCAAACCAATGCTGTTTCATTTCGCTATTACGTGCACGCTACACGAAACTTGCGAAGGCAATACAATCGTGCGTATACGCAAAATTTAAAACTCGTGTTAGGAGAAACATGATTTTGTTAAGATAATGGACGTTTTCAAACATATTTATGGTTAATATTAATCTAGATAACATTTTCGATGCCCAACTAGTATTCATTTGATTTTATCTAAAACAATAATAGTACATTACTGCTAAGACCAGGAAGTAAGCAATCCTGGACCAGTAAGTTAAAAGTCCGAGCTCGGACTCAGACTAAAATATAAAAATATTCCATAGAAACCTACCCAAATGTATTATTCGACCGTTACATAAGTTGTACTGACAATATAATTTTTTCCCTACAGATAAACCTAGACCCAAAATCATCAATCTTCTACGAATTCCTTTCCACCGTATTAGACGCTCTCAGCTAGAACTTTCCACGGAAAAGGAATTTACAAGGAGTTTGTATGTCAAATATTCTTTGGGCAAGGAGTTTGTATCGAGTATTTTTTGCGCAAGGAGGTTGTATAAGCATTGAGATGGAGGTCGAATATATTGGTGTGTTCTAAATTCAAACACCAAAATAGTGATTAAAAGGCCTTTTTATTTACTGTTTTCAGTGAATAAAATAAGATTTTTAGAGTGGGAATTGTATTAATAGTATTACTTCGTAATTTAGGTTGGTTTAGAGTGTTTAATGCTCTCGTGAAAATTATTTTATATGATACGCCGACCACCAAATTTTTGTGGTCTACTACGTAATTGTATACAGTACTAGCTTTTGCCCACGGCTTCACCCGCGTTGAATTAGTTTTTGTGTATTCCTATAAAATCTGTCGAGATACGGGGTAATAATAATAGTCTAAAACTGACAACTTTGACGGTGAGACATTACTTTATTTTTTATAAGAAAAAAAAAATAAAATACGTATTTGTACTCTACTCAATGACAGCCCGCATGCCAGGGTAACAAAAAAATTTTTTCGGCAATTTTTTCATGTGTGTAATCCCCTTGACATATCATTTAATTGAATTTCTAACTCAATATTTGCTTTTGGGTCAACATTCTAGATAAAATATCTGAGTTTCAGGTATGTAACTCATTCCGCCTATGAGCTAGACACTGGTGACATTCGTACGGACGGACAGACGGACAGCAGAGTGACATATGACTCCGTTTTGCCCTTTGGGTACGGACGCCTAAAAGCATATTTATTTATATTAATTTGATGGAGGATGTAAATACAGTGCGCCCAAAGTTATAATGCGCATAAATCTATAGCCGAGGGACCAGACGTACCACGTGACCTTACTGCTTGTATAGAAAGTGTAGGGAAATACGAACTTCGCCGAGCAGTGGCGAAGATTCGTATGCGACACATCGCTCGTAATTTGCGAATCACTTTATGTGGAATAAAGTAAATATTTATTTATTTACTTTATTTTCTCAAACTTACATTAATATTCCGAAGTATAAAATTTCTTCACTATTGTAATCTTGCGCTTGCACCACGGAACCAAACTAGACAACCCAGAGCGTTGCGGTCTGCGTTAATTAACTAGCGCTGGAAAACTTGTTACGTACAATAGACTCCAAGTTATTTGGAAACTTAAATAAAGGATCGCACTATGTAATAGCTACGGCCATTTACTCTTTCGAGGGTCGCTTTCGTTTGCCTTTTTGAGACGAAAACAAAAATGTTGGGTTTGTTTAAAATGCTGGTAAAGAATTAGGAGTAGACACTTTTCTTATAATCTTACGCTGTTTCCTACTTGTGCGTTCTGCTGTCCCCTGGAAAATCAATTTTTAGGTTACTTTTTACTTACAGTTTTGTAACGTTTCGTTGTAAAGCTAGGTGCACATTTTGGATTTTACCGACTACGTCAATAAAGACAGGTTGATGCTTTTCTTGGTTCTGCCGTTTCACTTTCATCCTTAACTACTGTTAATTTCTATTAACACCGCACTGCTAATAAAGATATTGTAGACTATGAGAACTGATATGACCACGGATTGGAAGGATTTATTACTATAAGGTCACTTTAGACAACAAAGATAGGCCATCACCATCTTGGGTAAAAGGTTATTTATGGCTTCATTTAAAACGTTACTGCTGTTTTAGTTGAACTATAATAAATCAATGCATGTTCAGTAATTAAGATATACTCGTACATTGACTTTATTTATTGAAACTAAAAAAAAATGAAAACAGCATGAAATCAAATTTATGATTATCAAGTTCATCATAGTCGATTATTTGTACATCATTTTGGGAAGATCTGAAGGATGTTGCGGGTGGGGGCTGGATGAGGAGGACGGAGGACCGCCAAGAGTGGCGAAATTTGGGAAAGGCTTATCTCCAGCAATGGACGAGCACAGGCTAATAGATGGATGGATGGAGACGATTCTATAGAAATGTGTTACACATAACAAAGTTTTAATTCTAGTACTGTACGTCGTCATATTATACCCCATCAGCATCGTTTTTATAGAGGTCGTAGTATTATAAAATTATCAAGTTTCTTTACAAATATTTCCAGTAGGCATTAACAAAGTTATGTCCGGAAAATGGATGGTGCCACGTTATGACAGGATTGTAAACGATAAAACAAAATCGTTCACAATGTCTCAAACAGAGTGTCCAATAAAAATATTTTAGATCTCGGTGTAAAATAAACATATCGTCACGACATGAATCCCCGAAGGGGTGTCAGAGGTGTTCCCGAGTGTGAACTGTGAAATCCAAGTCACAGTTCACACCCGGTACACCCTCGTACTTCGCGCACAATTACACGATTTTTAGGGCATGCAGGTTTCCTCGCGATGTTTTCCTCCACCGTTCAGCAAGTGGTCAGTATGAGGTAAGAACACAAATATTTGTATCAAATAAAATACATGATAAAACACACATTTGGGACACAGTAACAGATTTTTCTATGGAATAAAAAAAACAAACTAACAAAAGCCAGACTCTGGAACTGTGGCACAAGCGTCGACCAGCTAGGCCATCACGGTCTGTCATGTCAGCGTAGTGCCGGTCGCTGGTCCCGCCACGCCAGTCTGAATGACGTCATCCGGAGGACCCTTGCAACCGTCAGCGTGCCAGCCATCCTAGAGCCAAATGGTATTGCGCTTACTGATGGAAAGAGGCCTGACGGGATTATTCACGGGTGTAGAATTGCTGGAACGTGTAAAAAAAGTAACACAACGAAATTATAATGCGTTTGTCGTGGTTCCAACAAATTTGTATGGAAAGCGGCTTTGGACCATCCCCCTTAAGGGCCCATAATACCTCAATTCGCAGTCCTGCTCTAACGCTTCTACTTTCCCCACTTTCAATGACGTCATAAAATTCATTATACGTTCAGGTAACCAGTACGTTTGACAGACAGAAACAAGAAGAAGTCGGCTCCACGTCATTTCCTAGAACAAAGACCATTTCCTTTGGTCTAAAGGCTTAAAAATTTTAATTGAATGAAATTGTAAACTGGAGTTCACTCTTCTATTGTACCCTTAGATATTGCCAAAGATCACGTCAGAGTTTTTATTCAACTATTTTTATTCCAGAATTTGAATGTAAAACCCTAATTATTACTATTCAATTTCGGTTAATTGCTTTAAAACGCAATTTTTGCATAGGTACCTTTTATTCAAAAGTAAGGAAAACAATATTATGATGTGCATTTTGCACCGCGTTTTTTTTTCTATCGCAAATCGTACCGTTAATAAATCTAAGGATGTATCTAAAACATTCTTTTCAGACATAAATTATTCAAATTTAGTCGTCTAAAATTTATTTGAAAAGGGACACCCCCCTTACATTTTACAAACCTTTATTTACCCCCGTTTACAAATTTATACAAAAAAAAAAGTCGTACAACAGTAAATGTAGTACAATGTTTCATTACGGCCGGCAGTCGTGTTTCTCTTTAATTTTTTATGAATTTATTTTAATTTAATACTTCTTTTTATAGCTGTTCCAGGATGATATAAGGATTCTAACGATACCACACACTTCGGAATTCGTTCAGGGATTAAGAAGTTATGGTGGAATTAGGAAAAATACCCACATAAACCCTGAAACCAATACACTCCTATTAGTACTAGAAAGCTGTAATTTGACAGGAGTTTATTGTACATACATATTATTCACGCCGAGAAAACAGTTAAATAAGTGTAACACGTAAATTGGGAATGATTTTTTTTTCTCATCCATACCATGTGGTGGGGTATCGTTAGATAGGTCGTTCAAAAACATTGTGGGTGTGTGAAAGCCATTTTTTGATTTAGGGATGCATTAGCGAAATATTAAGCTTTAAAGTTCTATTGTTAGAGTCAAGTGTACCCCCCCCCCTGCCGGCTAAACGATTGTTTATGGATGTGTGAAAAAAATCACAGAAGTAGTATATTAATTATAATGAATTTAAAAGGAAAACTATAAGATACCCGCAGAAAGTGATCAAAATGTCGAAGTGCGATAAGTGTAACAAAAACATAACGACCAAATCACCGGCCTTGGAGTGCAACAAATGTAATAAGATGGTTCATTTCAGCACTCAATGCTCTGGACTAACTAGAAAACAGGCAACAGCTTTACCATCTGTGCGCGATTATGTGATCATAATAACATTAGAGATAACCCTTCATACAACGAGATCACTTGTAAAACAAAACACAAAGTTAAATTTGATAAAGCATCTATTAATCATACCCGTATTTCTGGGGGGGCACCCCTTTGGCCCCTTCCTAGTTACGCCTAGTTCTAAAACATTAAATTATGAGGAGGTAGAAAAGCTTCTGATATGTACAAGTTGAATGGTGGGTTAGGTATTTTATCAATCAAATTTGAATTTGTATTTAAAAAAAAAAAGAAGTATTTATATATAAAAAAGAGTATATATATATATGTATATATTTAGTTAAATAATTATCGTTTTATTGTTATTTGTATACATATAAATAATCTAATATTCACACAAACACACACACCCTCTCACACACGCACACACACATTCACACACCCTCACACACACGCACCCTCACACTTTTAATCAATGATGACTTTAGGCTGCTCAAATTTTTGTGAGGTTTAGAACAGACCTTCTCCTCAATTCCTGGCAAATTTTGTAATCCAGTGGATTGAGGTCAGGGCTAGATGAGGGTCAATCTTGATGCCTTATTAGCTCGATATTCTGGCGCTCGAACCACTCCTGAGTTGTTTATGCGATCTAAAACCGTGTCTTGGTACACTTTTGCACTGGTTTTGACACCTTTTTCACAAAAATGCACTTCAGTAGGGCCATAGTAGGACACTCCCAACCAAATCATGACTGATGATGGATGATGGCCGTGCTGCACTCTAGGAATGGCATTTCCAGCGGCCGCAGAGCTGGTAGCGTACACCCTGTCATTTTGTTTGTTGTACTTCTCTTCGATATTAAAAACTTTCTCGTCTGTAAACAGGATATCGCGGTGTCTGTTTCTTCCGTACCGCTTTAGCAAAACTTTGCAATTTTTGGCTCTCATAGCTATCAGACGCGCGTTCAGAAGATGTCCACTCTTTTTTCGGTAAGCTCGTAGTCCCAGGTCTTCATTGAGTACTTTTTTTACGGTACTTCTGGTTAATCCCATCTCCAAAGCCATCAGTTGTAACGTTAGGTTACCAAATCTTGAATATTTAGGTTTAGATTTATAGTTAAAATATATCATTTTACAATAATTAAATAACACTACATTAACGACGTCCTTAAGAGCCAAAATTTTACAAAAGTTCATATATATCTGAGATATAATATCTCCCAAATAAAATATAAAATGTGTATGTTGACGGTGGACAAGCAGATCTTAATTTCTTAGTAGATAAAATTGTGATTGTGAGCCGTTAACGGGTTCTTTTGTTCTCGGCTTGCGCATTGCGTACGGAGCGTCGCGGGTCGTCGCACCTCTGCCGCCATTCGATACGTGTCTCTGTCTCTGTACTCAACTTATCACCAGTATAGACGTATTAATTGTCTATACATATTTAATAAATAAATACTGATCCTAAGTGTACGTATTTAAAGTGACTGGTGCTGTATTCCCATACGCTCATCACCGGGATTCGAACCTGGGACCTCCCTTTCTCTGAGCGTTTGCTTAATCACTCCTTATCATTTGGAGTATTTATAAAGTAACACCGAAACATTAACATTTGGCAAATCAAAGATTGCCCAGTTTTATTAGCTTAAATTCCTCGTAATGGGGCACAGATTTCAAAGAAATTTTTATAATTAAAAGTATACATAGACAACATTTGGGCACAGAAAGTGTCTACTGCGAGATCATACTTTTATCAACATTTACTTTGTCTGTAACTGTCTCGATTGTGATTATAAACTTTGGCAAAGGAAATCTTATCCAATCAACTTTAATCATGATCTCGCTCAATAAACTCTTTATCCGCAAAGGTTTTAAACACTTAGCTTTATCTGTTGTTCCCACGTACAGCTCACTGACTGATACTGACACTTTGTAATTTATACTGAGATTTCAGTTCAAGGTTTTATCAACATTTAAGTTTTATCTAAGAGACTATGTCGTCTCTTGGCACTCCAAGACCAACTAGCGCACGCCAATTCTACAGTCTAGTAGTCTTGTGCTACTGGGCCCCCGCCCGCCGTCACAAACTTAGGCACCCGTGTGAGCCGGAGCGGCTGAAGAGAGGCTCCCCTTCCCCTCCCACCCTCTACCCTCCCTGCGTAACTTTGTCCCAGAGAAGTCGTTGAGCTTGTCTGTCTTCTTGCCTGATGAAAACACGATGAAACATTTTCTTGGATGTCTCCCATCACAGCTTCTTTTCCGGTACAAAACCCTCATAGAATCCTTGACATCTCTTAATAAAGTCTGGACTACTTAGCAAAAAATCATTGAAAGATTAACCTATGGATTTTACTGCGCAGTCTAAAACTAGCCTCAATTTGGTTTATTAGGATTAAACATTGCAAGATTTGGCAAGTACCAAGTTTTGCTGGTCTTGGTTAACTTTTCTACGACAATATGTAGCCTTCTGCAAGTTTTCCTCGACCTTTCCCCGAAACAGGCTGAACCAAGTAACAGAGTTCGTTTTATATTTTCAAAAGAAAAAAGTAAAAAAATACGTGCAAAGCGAGGAGGAGCGTGTCAGATTGCTTGTGAACATTATGTTATCCGAGTAGAGTGCAGCGAAGTTCTTAAGGGCGTACCGAGCTTTTGGCGGAATAATTGTTGTTTGATGTCTTGCTGTATCGTTATTACTTAGGCTTTAGTTATGCAATAAATATTCAAGATATTTAAGAATTCACTCCATAAATCATACACTTTAGAAACACGATTCCTTACAGTTCCTTTGATAGAAAATTAAATCCAAAATTATCTCTAAAACACAAAATAAACCCTTAGTACGGTCTGAATACTTCACAAAAGGTCATCAGTTTTTCTTATACAAATATAAATAGAATAACTTATATAAAATTAATATTAAACATATATAATATTATGAGATGTTATTATATTTGGTGAAATACACCAAGAACCAAACATCCACATCGATCCACCCTCACAAAAAGAAGTATTCTGCGAAGGCGACATAATTGCATTTTTAGCTAATGTATATATTTTTTCTTGGGGTAAATAGATTTGTAAATAATTTGTCTACCATGTTATACGCATTGGATTTGTGTCTGTAATGTATTTCATGTTTGTGTTAAATAAATAAATAATAATGAACGAAAAAGGACAACTAAAAAAAATTAGGTTGTAATAGGGTTGATTTTACTGTGGATGTACTATCATGTGTCTATTTCAAGGGACAAGTACAGCAATGGTTCTGTACTTCACAACTACTTACCTACAAACCTCAAAATAAAAATGTTCGTACTTAGTTAACTAACCTAAAATGACTTGCAAATAGCAAACGTTAGGCTTATGCCGGTTGCCCATGACAACACAACGTAAACAATAAACAAAATTTGCATTAGTGGAGATGAATATATATAGGTAAATAGGTACGATAATTAAATTCTTATTACTCTACAATTACAACAAAAATAAGCAGAGGATGCGCAGCAAACCAAGATTTTGGATCAGCGATCATATTAGAGAGAGATCTAGTAAAGAATGAATTATGATTTCATAAGTTGAATATTTCGACAGACGGACGGACAGACAGACGGACAAAAAAGTGATCTTATAAGGGTTCCGTTTTTTCCCTTTGAGGTACGGAACCCTAAAAAGAGTTGAAATAAAAAAAAATGATTTACAAGTAATTACACAGTATATCAAAAAAAATATTTGACTACCTGAAATTTTAATCAAATAAGCCAACAGTCCAAGGGTCTGCTGTTGTCCATTGAGGAGATCTCGTACCCACCTTCCAGTTCCATCATCAGAACCTGGTCTCCATGTTTTACCAAAGTGCTAATAAAGACCAATCAAATAAGCCCAAACTCAAAGGGTCTGCTGTTGTCCGTTGAGGAGATCCCGTACCCACCTTCCAGTCCCACCAGCAGACCCTGGTCACCATGTTTTACCAAAGTGCAAATAAAGACCAATAAAATATGCTCAAATTCGAAGGGTCTGCTGTTGTCCGTTGAGGAGATCCCGAACCCACCTTCCAGTCCCAGAAAAATCTATCTTCAACGCTTTCATTTTACACAATGTTTATCTTGCTCAGCGGAAGCGGGCCGCTCAGAAAACTCACGGTTTCGAGGTGTTTTTATTTATTATTTTGGAGTTAGAGGGATGAGATTTTAATATGACGGCCGTTTTATACCACAATCCAAGTTCTTAATCTGTGTTATTACTTATTACTTAGTGTTACATAAAAATATTATTGTTATAATGTTTTACGTTTGCTAAATTAAAAAAATTAATGAGCTATTACCAACAAGTCGATATGAATGCGATGCGTAAATACAATTAGGGTTCTGGTCACCTGAGAGACAAACGGTTCATTTCTTCATTATTACGATGTCAAGTCTTGAATTTGTTAAACTAATATCTACGGTAATGCAAATATCACACTTCATATAAATGTAAATTTACATACCAAAATACGGCTAACTTACAAGTAAACATGCCAACTTTACTGTTTATTTTTAAATTTTAACGTAAATACACAGCGTAGGTA
This sequence comes from Ypsolopha scabrella, assembly GCA_910592155.1. Lineage (NCBI taxonomy): Eukaryota > Metazoa > Arthropoda > Insecta > Lepidoptera > Ypsolophidae > Ypsolopha > Ypsolopha scabrella. Next base: position 16,139,546 of record OU342985.1, read on the forward strand.
TTATCAGATCTAATTTACAATGTTTCCGAGAAGTTTTTATCTGTTCACGGTACCAATTCGTTAATGATTAATTAAACAACTGTCGTTAAATTTCTTCTAACAATTAACAAACTATTAAATGCACGTTTATAGGCACCAGTGACCCAAAAATAAAACCGACTCACTGTCAACTGAGCACACACTTGTTCTTTGCACCAAGATGCACATACAATCTACGCCAAAATATTAAAAGTAAATAATATATTTTACTTCGAAATAACATACAGATGACCGCCAGGAAATGACGTCCCAATGTATCAGCTTAGGAATGTACTTAGCTATGACACAGCCGCAGACAGTCTGCCGATTTGGATGAATGAGCTGTTTATATGACCTAGCAAGTTGAAGCATTCATCATTTCTATCCAATACAAACACCATAAATTGTAGTCAGTCTTAGATCTTCATAAATGTAGCACTTTCGGAGGCAGCCTTACAATATCCTAAACCTATTTATACTACCTCCATCACTTACGTTTACAAAGATCTAAGCCGCATAGTTCATTGAACTATTTTTGGGCCACTGTTAAATTTTAATACTGACAAAATGAATGCTTACGACTTATCGGCTGTGAAATACTAAGCACTTGATACCGTTGATGATTGTAAAGCGATATAATGTCAAGTTATTATAATATACAAAGAGCACTATGATACGCGCGGTTTTTACATATGTCTCTGTGTTCAATATTCGTCCTCTTCAGGAGGATGAGGATTGTCACCGTCGAGTTCCTCGGGGGGCGCGAAGCCGTCCTCAGTTGCATATAAAATGTCCAATATCTTTTGGACGATGGGCCCGTTCTGTTGTTCCTCCATTTCCTGGCAGATCACCTCTATGTCCCGGAGCTTACCAAAGTAGAAGTCACGTTCCTTCTCCAGTCCATCCAGGGTAGCTTTCAGTTCGTTCACCTGTTGATTTAGCTCGTCAATAACTTTGGAGTCACCTTTCGCACTTTGATTTAACTTGGCTATATTCGAAGGTGGAGACTTGACTGCTGGCGTGTTCACTTTACCAAACGTATGGGGTCTTGCGGCGACTTTGGCGATGGGTGGCGCAGCTTTCTTAATGACGCTGCCACCTCTAGGGGCTGAGGAGCCCCCGTGGCCCATCGGCAGACCCTCGCGTTGCGCCACTGCGTCATAATCCGAGCCTCCGTAGTTGGCATCAAAGAATTTCTTGAACCATTGCAAAAACTCAAAGTTATCTTGGAACCGACCCTTCACCAGTTTGTCTATGGGTACTATCTTATCAACTCCCATTTTCTTGAAACCTGCTTGTAATATTTTAAAGTTCTGAATGTACTCATGTTCAAGATTTGTCTTGAATTTGATTCGCTTCATGGGCACACTGCCGGGGAAGAGCATGTCCATGAACTGGCAATACGCGGCTCCTGTACACAGCTCCTCGATCTTGGCGAAGTTAGACTGTAGGCAATCGTTAACCCATGCCAGCATGTCATGCCGAGACAGATTCTCAGATGTCACGTTCGTTGAATATACGTTCACTGCCATTGCGACTTCTATAATAGCATAAATTTACAATCGTTAGTTGTGATAGTTGTTGTAATTAGTAAAAATTTCGATCAAAAACGTTGGAATTTTATCCAAAACGCTATTTTCTACTCGGTCGGTCGTTCCAAAATCCATAGACTAGTGGTGTTTTTCTAGCCTCCAGTCTAACTTCGCCAAGATCGAGGAGCTGTGTACAGGAGCCGCGTATTGCCAGTTCATGGACATGCTCTTCCCCGGCAGTGTGCCCATGAAGCGAATCAAATTCAAGACAAATCTTGAACATGAGTACATTCAGAACTTTAAAATATTACAAGCAGGTTTCAAGAAAATGGGAGTTGATAAGATAGTACCCATAGACAAACTGGTGAAGGGTCGGTTCCAAGATAACTTTGAGTTTTTGCAATGGTTCAAGAAATTCTTTGATGCCAACTACGGAGGCTCGGATTATGACGCAGTGGCGCAACGCGAGGGTCTGCCGATGGGCCACGGGGGCTCCTCAGCCCCTAGAGGTGGCAGCGTCATTAAGAAAGCTGCGCCACCCATCGCCAAAGTCGCCGCAAGACCCCATACGTTTGGTAAAGTGAACACGCCAGCAGTCAAGTCTCCACCTTCGAATATAGCCAAGTTAAATCAAAGTGCGAAAGGTGACTCCAAAGTTATTGACGAGCTAAATCAACAGGTGAACGAACTGAAAGCTACCCTGGATGGACTGGAGAAGGAACGTGACTTCTACTTTGGTAAGCTCCGGGACATAGAGGTGATCTGCCAGGAAATGGAGGAACAACAGAACGGGCCCATCGTCCAAAAGATATTGGACATTTTATATGCAACTGAGGACGGCTTCGCGCCCCCCGAGGAACTCGACGGTGACAATCCTCATCCTCCTGAAGAGGACGAATATTGAACACAGAGACATATGTAAAAACCGCGCGTATCATAGTGCTCTTTGTATATTATAATAACTTGACATTATATCGCTTTACAATCATCAACGGTATCAAGTGCTTAGTATTTCACAGCCGATAAGTCGTAAGCATTCATTTTGTCAGTATTAAAATTTAACAGTGGCCCAAAAATAGTTCAATGAACTATGCGGCTTAGATCTTTGTAAACGTAAGTGATGGAGGTAGTATAAATAGGTTTAGGATATTGTAAGGCTGCCTCCGAAAGTGCTACATTTATGAAGATCTAAGACTGACTACAATTTATGGTGTTTGTATTGGATAGAAATGATGAATGCTTCAACTTGCTAGGTCATATAAACAGCTCATTCATCCAAATCGGCAGACTGTCTGCGGCTGTGTCATAGCTAAGTACATTCCTAAGCTGATACATTGGGACGTCATTTCCTGGCGGTCATCTGTATGTTATTTCGAAGTAAAATATATTATTTACTTTTAATATTTTGGCGTAGATTGTATGTGCATCTTGGTGCAAAGAACAAGTGTGTGCTCAGTTGACAGTGAGTCGGTTTTATTTTTGGGTCACTGGTGCCTATAAACGTGCATTTAATAGTTTGTTAATTGTTAGAAGAAATTTAACGACAGTTGTTTAATTAATCATTAACGAATTGGTACCGTGAACAGATAAAAACTTCTCGGAAACATTGTAAATTAGATCTGATAATACCTACGCTGTGTATTTACGTTAAAATTTAAAAATAAACAGTAAAGTTGGCATGTTTACTTGTAAGTTAGCCGTATTTTGGTATGTAAATTTACATTTATATGAAGTGTGATATTTGCATTACCGTAGATATTAGTTTAACAAATTCAAGACTTGACATCGTAATAATGAAGAAATGAACCGTTTGTCTCTCAGGTGACCAGAACCCTAATTGTATTTACGCATCGCATTCATATCGACTTGTTGGTAATAGCTCATTAATTTTTTTAATTTAGCAAACGTAAAACATTATAACAATAATATTTTTATGTAACACTAAGTAATAAGTAATAACACAGATTAAGAACTTGGATTGTGGTATAAAACGGCCGTCATATTAAAATCTCATCCCTCTAACTCCAAAATAATAAATAAAAACACCTCGAAACCGTGAGTTTTCTGAGCGGCCCGCTTCCGCTGAGCAAGATAAACATTGTGTAAAATGAAAGCGTTGAAGATAGATTTTTCTGGGACTGGAAGGTGGGTTCGGGATCTCCTCAACGGACAACAGCAGACCCTTCGAGTTTGAGCATATTTTATTGGTCTTTATTTGCACTTTGGTAAAACATGGTGACCAGGGTCTGCTGGTGGGACTGGAAGGTGGGTACGGGATCTCCTCAACGGACAACAGCAGACCCTTTGAGTTTGGGCTTATTTGATTGGTCTTTATTAGCACTTTGGTAAAACATGGAGACCAGGTTCTGATGATGGAACTGGAAGGTGGGTACGAGATCTCCTCAATGGACAACAGCAGACCCTTGGACTGTTGGCTTATTTGATTAAAATTTCAGGTAGTCAAATATTTTTTTTGATATACTGTGTAATTACTTGTAAATCATTTTTTTTTATTTCAACTCTTTTTAGGGTTCCGTACCTCAAAGGGAAAAAACGGAACCCTTATAAGATCACTTTTTTGTCCGTCTGTCTGTCCGTCCGTCTGTCGAAATATTCAACTTATGAAATCATAATTCATTCTTTACTAGATCTCTCTCTAATATGATCGCTGATCCAAAATCTTGGTTTGCTGCGCATCCTCTGCTTATTTTTGTTGTAATTGTAGAGTAATAAGAATTTAATTATCGTACCTATTTACCTATATATATTCATCTCCACTAATGCAAATTTTGTTTATTGTTTACGTTGTGTTGTCATGGGCAACCGGCATAAGCCTAACGTTTGCTATTTGCAAGTCATTTTAGGTTAGTTAACTAAGTACGAACATTTTTATTTTGAGGTTTGTAGGTAAGTAGTTGTGAAGTACAGAACCATTGCTGTACTTGTCCCTTGAAATAGACACATGATAGTACATCCACAGTAAAATCAACCCTATTACAACCTAATTTTTTTTAGTTGTCCTTTTACGTTCATTATTATTTATTTATTTAACACAAACATGAAATACATTACAGACACAAATCCAATGCGTATAACATGGTAGACAAATTATTTACAAATCTATTTACCCCAAGAAAAAATATATACATTAGCTAAAAATGCAATTATGTCGCCTTCGCAGAATACTTCTTTTTGTGAGGGTGGATCGATGTGGATGTTTGGTTCTTGGTGTATTTCACCAAATATAATAACATCTCATAATATTATATATGTTTAATATTAATTTTATATAAGTTATTCTATTTATATTTGTATAAGAAAAACTGATGACCTTTTGTGAAGTATTCAGACCGTACTAAGGGTTTATTTTGTGTTTTAGAGATAATTTTGGATTTAATTTTCTATCAAAGGAACTGTAAGGAATCGTGTTTCTAAAGTGTATGATCCTGTACAATAAAAGACCATTTTACCCACCCGCCCGCAAAATTATCGGCACATCAGCAGCATGGCGGAAGCGCGTACCGAGTTTTACTAAAACTCCGATATCTCTTGAAGTAAACATCAAAATCCAGTTTGGTAAAGATATTTATCATGCTAATAAAATTATCTTTTGGGCAAGCTAAAGGTTTATCCAAATAAACTGCAAGGAATGTATAAAAAAGCAGTTAGTAGTTGAAATTTAGTAAAAATGTCTGCATAATTTAAATTTCGCTAAGAATTCACTTGATATGGTATAATAACGATGAAACATTAGTAATTCATAAAATACTTACATTTTCTCGGAGAAATAACCACAAAAACACAATATTTTGAAAAATTTCTTTCGAAGCCTCTTCACGCCACAGCACAGAAAGCGCAAGAAAAAATGAGCAGTTTTGTTTACTTTTTATTTTATTTTTTTTTCTCCACGAAAGTTGCCATATGCCATTCAAATGTAGGTCGGTTTCAAAGCAATGCGACGACACACTTATGTTAAATATCAGAGTTGCTTATAAGCCGGTAAAAACGGTTTCAAGTGTATGTGGGCGAGGCGTGACGATCGTCACGAGTATGAGCCGGCGGAAAAATATGTAGGCGTGACGATCGTCACGACTGTGACTTGACGGGTGATTTATGGAGTGAATTCTTAAATATCTTGAATATTTATTGCATAACTAAAGCCTAAGTAATAACGATACAGCAAGACATCAAACAACAATTATTCCGCCAAAAGCTCGGTACGCCCTTAAGAACTTCGCTGCACTCTACTCGGATAACATAATGTTCACAAGCAATCTGACACGCTCCTCCTCGCTTTGCACGTATTTTTTTACTTTTTTCTATTGAAAATATAAAACGAACTCTGTTACTTGGTTCAGCCTGTTTCGGGGAAAGGTCGAGGAAAACTTGCAGAAGGCTACATATTGTCGTAGAAAAGTTAACCAAGACCAGCAAAACTTGGTACTTGCCAAATCTTGCAATGTTTAATCCTAATAAACCAAATTGAGGCTAGTTTTAGACTGCGCAGTAAAATCCATAGGTTAATCTTTCAATGATTTTTTGCTAAGTAGTCCAGACTTTATTAAGAGATGTCAAGGATTCTATGAGGGTTTTGTACCGGAAAAGAAGCTGTGATGGGAGACATCCAAGAAAATGTTTCATCGTGTTTTCATCAGGCAAGAAGACAGACAAGCTCAACGACTTCTCTGGGACAAAGTTACGCAGGGAGGGTAGAGGGTGGGAGGGGAAGGGGAGCCTCTCTTCAGCCGCTCCGGCTCACACGGGTGCCTAAGTTTGTGACGGCGGGCGAGGGCCCAGTAGCACAAGACTACTAGACTGTAGAATTGGCGTGCGCTAGTTGGTCTTGGAGCGCCAAGAGACGACATAGTCTCTTAGATAAAACTTAAATGTTGATAAAACCTTGAACTGAAATCTCAGTATAAATTACAAAGTGTCAGTATCAGTCAGTGAGCTGTACGTGGGAACAACAGATAAAGCTAAGTGTTTAAAACCTTTGCGGATAAAGAGTTTATTGAGCGAGATCATGATTAAAGTTGATTGGATAAGATTTCCTTTGCCAAAGTTTATAATCACAATCGAGACAGTTACAGACAAAGTAAATGTTGATAAAAGTATGATCTCGCAATAGACACTTTCTGTGCCCAAATGTTGTCTATGTATACTTTTAATTATAAAAATTTCTTTGAAATCTGTGCCCCATTACGAGGAATTTAAGCTAATAAAACTGGGCAATCTTTGATTTGCCAAATGTTAATGTTTCGGTGTTACTTTATAAATACTCCAAATGATAAGGAGTGATTAAGCAAACGCTCAGAGAAAGGGAGGTCCCAGGTTCGAATCCCGGTGATGAGCGTATGGGAATACAGCACCAGTCACTTTAAATACGTACACTTAGGATCAGTATTTATTTATTAAATATGTATAGACAATTAATACGTCTATACTGGTGATAAGTTGAGTACAGAGACAGAGACACGTATCGAATGGCGGCAGAGGTGCGACGACCCGCGACGCTCCGTACGCAATGCGCAAGCCGAGAACAAAAGAACCCGTTAACGGCTCACAATCACAATTTTATCTACTAAGAAATTAAGATCTGCTTGTCCACCGTCAACATACACATTTTATATTTTATTTGGGAGATATTATATCTCAGATATATATGAACTTTTGTAAAATTTTGGCTCTTAAGGACGTCGTTAATGTAGTGTTATTTAATTATTGTAAAATGATATATTTTAACTATAAATCTAAACCTAAATATTCAAGATTTGGTAACCTAACGTTACAACTGATGGCTTTGGAGATGGGATTAACCAGAAGTACCGTAAAAAAAGTACTCAATGAAGACCTGGGACTACGAGCTTACCGAAAAAAGAGTGGACATCTTCTGAACGCGCGTCTGATAGCTATGAGAGCCAAAAATTGCAAAGTTTTGCTAAAGCGGTACGGAAGAAACAGACACCGCGATATCCTGTTTACAGACGAGAAAGTTTTTAATATCGAAGAGAAGTACAACAAACAAAATGACAGGGTGTACGCTACCAGCTCTGCGGCCGCTGGAAATGCCATTCCTAGAGTGCAGCCGGCCATCATCCATCATCAGTCATGATTTGGTTGGGAGTGTCCTACTATGGCCCTACTGAAGTGCATTTTTGTGAAAAAGGTGTCAAAACCAGTGCAAAAGTGTACCAAGACACGGTTTTAGATCGCATAAACAACTCAGGAGTGGTTCGAACGCCAGAATATCGAGCTAATAAGGCATCAAGATTGACCCTCATCTAGCCCTGACCTCAATCCACTGGATTACAAAATTTGCCAGGAATTGAGGAGAAGGTCTGTTCTAAACCTCACAAAAATTTGAGCAGCCTAAAGTCATCATTGATTAAAAGTGTGAGGGTGCGTGTGTGTGAGGGTGTGTGAATGTGTGTGTGCGTGTGTGAGAGGGTGTGTGTGTTTGTGTGAATATTAGATTATTTATATGTATACAAATAACAATAAAACGATAATTATTTAACTCTATATATATATATATATATATACTCTTTTTTATATATAAATACTTCTTTTTTTTTTTAAATACAAATTCAAATTTGATTGATAAAATACCTAACCCACCATTCAACTTGTACATATCAGAAGCTTTTCTACCTCCTCATAATTTAATGTTTTAGAACTAGGCGTAACTAGGAAGGGGCCAAAGGGGTGCCCCCCCAGAAATACGGGTATGATTAATAGATGCTTTATCAAATTTAACTTTGTGTTTTGTTTTACAAGTGATCTCGTTGTATGAAGGGTTATCTCTAATGTTATTATGATCACATAATCGCGCACAGATGGTAAAGCTGTTGCCTGTTTTCTAGTTAGTCCAGAGCATTGAGTGCTGAAATGAACCATCTTATTACATTTGTTGCACTCCAAGGCCGGTGATTTGGTCGTTATGTTTTTGTTACACTTATCGCACTTCGACATTTTGATCACTTTCTGCAGGTATCTTATAGTTTTCCTTTTAAATTCATTATAATTAATATACTACTTCTGTGATTTTTTTCACACATCCATAAACAATCGTTTAGCTGGCAGGGGGGGGGGGGTACACTTGACTCTAACAATAGAACTTTAAAGCTTAATATTTCGCTAATGCATCCCTAAATCAAAAAATGGCTTTCACACACCCACAATGTTTTTGAACGACCTATCTAACGATACCCCACCACATGGTATGGATGAGAAAAAAAAATCATTCCCAATTTACGTGTTACACTTATTTAACTGTTTTCTCGGCGTGATATACTCCTGCCAAATTACAGCTTTCTAGTACTAATAGGAGTGTATTGGTTTCAGGGTTTATGTGGGTATTTTTCCTAATTCCACCATAACTTCTTAATCCCTGAACGAATTCCGAAGTGTGTGGTATCGTTAGAATCCTTATATCATCCTGGAACAGCTATAAAAAGAAGTATTAAATTAAAATAAATTCATAAAAAATTAAAGAGAAACACGACTGCCGGCCGTAATGAAACATTGTACTACATTTACTGTTGTACGACTTTTTTTTTTGTATAAATTTGTAAACGGGGGTAAATAAAGGTTTGTAAAATGTAAGGGGGGTGTCCCTTTTCAAATAAATTTTAGACGACTAAATTTGAATAATTTATGTCTGAAAAGAATGTTTTAGATACATCCTTAGATTTATTAACGGTACGATTTGCGATAGAAAAAAAAACGCGGTGCAAAATGCACATCATAATATTGTTTTCCTTACTTTTGAATAAAAGGTACCTATGCAAAAATTGCGTTTTAAAGCAATTAACCGAAATTGAATAGTAATAATTAGGGTTTTACATTCAAATTCTGGAATAAAAATAGTTGAATAAAAACTCTGACGTGATCTTTGGCAATATCTAAGGGTACAATAGAAGAGTGAACTCCAGTTTACAATTTCATTCAATTAAAATTTTTAAGCCTTTAGACCAAAGGAAATGGTCTTTGTTCTAGGAAATGACGTGGAGCCGACTTCTTCTTGTTTCTGTCTGTCAAACGTACTGGTTACCTGAACGTATAATGAATTTTATGACGTCATTGAAAGTGGGGAAAGTAGAAGCGTTAGAGCAGGACTGCGAATTGAGGTATTATGGGCCCTTAAGGGGGATGGTCCAAAGCCGCTTTCCATACAAATTTGTTGGAACCACGACAAACGCATTATAATTTCGTTGTGTTACTTTTTTTACACGTTCCAGCAATTCTACACCCGTGAATAATCCCGTCAGGCCTCTTTCCATCAGTAAGCGCAATACCATTTGGCTCTAGGATAGCTGGCACGCTGACGGTTGCAAGGGTCCTCCGGATGACGTCATTCAGACTGGCGTGGCGGGACCAGCGACCGGCACTACGCTGACATGACAGACCGTGATGGCCTAGCTGGTCGACGCTTGTGCCACAGTTCCAGAGTCTGGCTTTTGTTAGTTTGTTTTTTTTATTCCATAGAAAAATCTGTTACTGTGTCCCAAATGTGTGTTTTATCATGTATTTTATTTGATACAAATATTTGTGTTCTTACCTCATACTGACCACTTGCTGAACGGTGGAGGAAAACATCGCGAGGAAACCTGCATGCCCTAAAAATCGTGTAATTGTGCGCGAAGTACGAGGGTGTACCGGGTGTGAACTGTGACTTGGATTTCACAGTTCACACTCGGGAACACCTCTGACACCCCTTCGGGGATTCATGTCGTGACGATATGTTTATTTTACACCGAGATCTAAAATATTTTTATTGGACACTCTGTTTGAGACATTGTGAACGATTTTGTTTTATCGTTTACAATCCTGTCATAACGTGGCACCATCCATTTTCCGGACATAACTTTGTTAATGCCTACTGGAAATATTTGTAAAGAAACTTGATAATTTTATAATACTACGACCTCTATAAAAACGATGCTGATGGGGTATAATATGACGACGTACAGTACTAGAATTAAAACTTTGTTATGTGTAACACATTTCTATAGAATCGTCTCCATCCATCCATCTATTAGCCTGTGCTCGTCCATTGCTGGAGATAAGCCTTTCCCAAATTTCGCCACTCTTGGCGGTCCTCCGTCCTCCTCATCCAGCCCCCACCCGCAACATCCTTCAGATCTTCCCAAAATGATGTACAAATAATCGACTATGATGAACTTGATAATCATAAATTTGATTTCATGCAGTTTTCATTTTTTTTTAGTTTCAATAAGTAAAGTCAATGTACGAGTATATCTTAATTACTGAACATGCATTGATTTATTATAGTTCAACTAAAACAGCAGTAACGTTTTAAATGAAGCCATAAATAACCTTTTACCCAAGATGGTGATGGCCTATCTTTGTTGTCTAAAGTGACCTTATAGTAATAAATCCTTCCAATCCGTGGTCATATCAGTTCTCATAGTCTACAATATCTTTATTAGCAGTGCGGTGTTAATAGAAATTAACAGTAGTTAAGGATGAAAGTGAAACGGCAGAACCAAGAAAAGCATCAACCTGTCTTTATTGACGTAGTCGGTAAAATCCAAAATGTGCACCTAGCTTTACAACGAAACGTTACAAAACTGTAAGTAAAAAGTAACCTAAAAATTGATTTTCCAGGGGACAGCAGAACGCACAAGTAGGAAACAGCGTAAGATTATAAGAAAAGTGTCTACTCCTAATTCTTTACCAGCATTTTAAACAAACCCAACATTTTTGTTTTCGTCTCAAAAAGGCAAACGAAAGCGACCCTCGAAAGAGTAAATGGCCGTAGCTATTACATAGTGCGATCCTTTATTTAAGTTTCCAAATAACTGGCAATGAACTGGCAATACGCGGCTCCTGTACACAGCTCCTCGATCTTGGCGAAGTTAGACTGGAGGCAATCGTTAACCCATGCCAGCATGTCATGCCGAGACAGATTCTCAGATGTCACGTTCGTTGAATATACGTTCACTGCCATTGCGACTTCTATAATAGCATAAATTTACAATCGTTAGTTGTGATAGTTGTTGTAATTAGTAAAAATTTCGATCAAAAACGTTGGAATTTTATCCAAAACGCTATTTTCTACTCGGTCGGTCGTTCCAAAATCCATAGACTAGTGGTGTTTTTCTAGCCTCCAGTCTAACTTCGCCAAGATCGAGGAGCTGTGTACAGGAGCCGCGTATTGCCAGTTCATGGACATGCTCTTCCCCGGCAGTGTGCCCATGAAGCGAATCAAATTCAAGACAAATCTTGAACATGAGTACATTCAGAACTTTAAAATATTACAAGCAGGTTTCAAGAAAATGGGAGTTGATAAGATAGTACCCATAGACAAACTGGTGAAGGGTCGGTTCCAAGATAACTTTGAGTTTTTGCAATGGTTCAAGAAATTCTTTGATGCCAACTACGGAGGCTCGGATTATGACGCAGTGGCGCAACGCGAGGGTCTGCCGATGGGCCACGGGGGCTCCTCAGCCCCTAGAGGTGGCAGCGTCATTAAGAAAGCTGCGCCACCCATCGCCAAAGTCGCCGCAAGACCCCATACGTTTGGTAAAGTGAACACGCCAGCAGTCAAGTCTCCACCTTCGAATATAGCCAAGTTAAATCAAAGTGCGAAAGGTGACTCCAAAGTTATTGACGAGCTAAATCAACAGGTGAACGAACTGAAAGCTACCCTGGATGGACTGGAGAAGGAACGTGACTTCTACTTTGGTAAGCTCCGGGACATAGAGGTGATCTGCCAGGAAATGGAGGAACAACAGAACGGGCCCATCGTCCAAAAGATATTGGACATTTTATATGCAACTGAGGACGGCTTCGCGCCCCCCGAGGAACTCGACGGTGACAATCCTCATCCTCCTGAAGAGGACGAATATTGAACACAGAGACATATGTAAAAACCGCGCGTATCATAGTGCTCTTTGTATATTATAATAACTTGACATTATATCGCTTTACAATCATCAACGGTATCAAGTGCTTAGTATTTCACAGCCGATAAGTCGTAACCATTCATTTTGTCAGTATTAAAATTTAACAGTGGCCCAAAAATAGTTCAATGAACTATGCGGCTTAGATCTTTGTAAACGTAAGTGATGGCGGTAGTATAAATAGGTTTAGGATATTGTAAGGCTGCCTCCGAAAGTGCTACATTTATGAAGATCTAAGACTGACTACAATTTATGGTGTTTGTATTGGATAGAAATGATGAATGCTTCAACTTGCTAGGTCATATAAACAGCTCATTCATCCAAATCGGCAGACTGTCTGCGGCTGTGTCATAGCTAAGTACATTCCTAAGCTGATACATTGGGACGTCATTTCCTGGCGGTCATCTGTATGTTATTTCGAAGTAAAATATATTATTTACTTTTAATATTTTGGCGTAGATTGTATGTGCATCTTGGTGCAAAGAACAAGTGTGTGCTCAGTTGACAGTGAGTCGGTTTTATTTTTGGGTCACTGGTGCCTATAAACGTGCATTTAATAGTTTGTTAATTGTTAGAAGAAATTTAACGACAGTTGTTTAATTAATCATTAACGAATTGGTACCGTGAACAGATAAAAACTTCTCGGAAACATTGTAAATTAGATCTGATAATACCTACGCTGTGTATTTACGTTAAAATTTAAAAATAAACAGTAAAGTTGGCATGTTTACTTGTAAGTTAGCCGTATTTTGGTATGTAAATTTACATTTATATGAAGTGTGATATTTGCATTACCGTAGATATTAGTTTAACAAATTCAAGACTTGACATCGTAATAATGAAGAAATGAACCGTTTGTCTCTCAGGTGACCAGAACCCTAATTGTATTTACGCATCGCATTCATATCGACTTGTTGGTAATAGCTCATTAATTTATTTAATTTAGCAAACGTAAAACATTATAACAATAATATTTTTATCTAACACTAAGTAATAAGTAATAACACAGATTAAGAACTTGGATTGTGGTATAAAACGGCCGTCATATTAAAATCTCATCCCTCTAACTCCAAAATAATAAATAAAAACACCTCGAAACCGTGAGTTTTCTGAGCGGCCCGCTTCCGCTGAGCAAGATAAACATTGTGTAAAATGAAAGCGTTGAAGATAGATTTTTCTGGGACTGGAAGGTGGGTTCGGGATCTCCTCAACGGACAACAGCAGACCCTTCGAGTTTAAGCATATTTTATTGGTCTTTATTTGCACTTTGGTAAAACATGGTGACCAGGGTCTGCTGGTGGGACTGGAAGGTGGGTACGGGATCTCCTCAACGGACAACAGCAGACCCTTTGAGTTTGGGCTTATTTGATTGGTCTTTATTAGCACTTTGGTAAAACATGGAGACCAGGTTCTGATGATGGAACTGGAAGGTGGGTACGAGATCTCCTCAATGGACAACAGCAGACCCTTGGACTGTTGGCTTATTTGATTAAAATTTCAGGTAGTCAAATATTTTTTTTGATATACTGTGTAATTACTTGTAAATCATTTTTTTTTATTTCAACTCTTTTTAGGGTTCCGTACCTCAAAGGGAAAAAACGGAACCCTTATAAGATTACTTTTTTGTCCGTCTGTCTGTCCGTCCGTCTGTCGAAATATTCAACTTATGAAATCATAATTCATTCTTTACTAGATCTCTCTCTAATATGATCGCTGATCCAAAATCTTGGTTTGCTGCGCATCCTCTGCTTATTTTTGTTGTAATTGTAGAGTAATAAGAATTTAATTATCGTACCTATTTACCTATATATATTCATCTCCACTAATGCAAATTTTGTTTATTGTTTACGTTGTGTTGTCATGGGCAACCGGCATAAGCCTAACGTTTGCTATTTGCAAGTCATTTTAGGTTAGTTAACTAAGTACGAACATTTTTATTTTGAGGTTTGTAGGTAAGTAGTTGTGAAGTACAGAACCATTGCTGTACTTGTCCCTTGAAATAGACACATGATAGTACATCCACAGTAAAATCAACCCTATTACAACCTAATTTTTTTTAGTTGTCCTTTTACGTTCATTATTATTTATTTATTTAACACAAACATGAAATACATTACAGACACAAATCCAATGCGTATAACATGGTAGACAAATTATTTACAAATCTATTTACCCCAAGAAAAAATATATACATTAGCTAAAAATGCAATTATGTCGCCTTCGCAGAATACTTCTTTTTGTGAGGGTGGATCGATGTGGATGTTTGGTTCTTGGTGTATTTCACCAAATATAATAACATCTCATAATATTATATATGTTTAATATTAATTTTATATAAGTTATTCTATTTATATTTGTATAAGAAAAACTGATGACCTTTTGTGAAGTATTCAGACCGTACTAAGGGTTTATTTTGTGTTTTAGAGATAATTTTGGATTTAATTTTCTATCAAAGGAACTGTAAGGAATCGTGTTTCTAAAGTGTATGATTTATGGAGTGAATTCTTAAATATCTTGAATATTTATTGCATAACTAAAGCCTAAGTAATAACGATACAGCAAGACATCAAACAACAATTATTCCGCCAAAAGCTCGGTACGCCCTTAAGAACTTCGCTGCACTCTACTCGGATAACATAATGTTCACAAGCAATCTGACACGCTCCTCCTCGCTTTGCACGTATTTTTTTACTTTTTTCTATTGAAAATATAAAACGAACTCTGTTACTTGGTTCAGCCTGTTTCGGGGAAAGGTCGAGGAAAACTTGCAGAAGGCTACATATTGTCGTAGAAAAGTTAACCAAGACCAGCAAAACTTGGTACTTGCCAAATCTTGCAATGTTTAATCCTAATAAACCAAATTGAGGCTAGTTTTAGACTGCGCAGTAAAATCCATAGGTTAATCTTTCAATGATTTTTTGCTAAGTAGTCCAGACTTTATTAAGAGATGTCAAGGATTCTATGAGGGTTTTGTACCGGAAAAGAAGCTGTGATGGGAGACATCCAAGAAAATGTTTCATCGTGTTTTCATCAGGCAAGAAGACAGACAAGCTCAACGACTTCTCTGGGACAAAGTTACGCAGGGAGGGTAGAGGGTGGGAGGGGAAGGGGAGCCTCTCTTCAGCCGCTCCGGCTCACACGGGTGCCTAAGTTTGTGACGGCGGGTGGGGGCCCAGTAGCACAAGACTACTAGACTGTAGAATTGGCGTGCGCTAGTTGGTCTTGGAGCGCCAAGAGACGACATAGTCTCTTAGATAAAACTTAAATGTTGATAAAACCTTGAACTGAAATCTCAGTATAAATTACAAAGTGTCAGTATCAGTCAGTGAGCTGTACGTGGGAACAACAGATAAAGCTAAGTGTTTAAAACCTTTGCGGATAAAGAGTTTATTGAGCGAGATCATTATTAAAGTTGATTGGATAAGATTTCCTTTGCCAAAGTTTATAATCACAATCGAGACAGTTACAGACAAAGTAAATGTTGATAAAAGTATGATCTCGCAATAGACACTTTCTGTGCCCAAATGTTGTCTATGTATACTTTTAATTATAAAAATTTCTTTGAAATCTGTGCCCCATTACGAGGAATTTAAGCTAATAAAACTGGGCAATCTTTGATTTGCCAAATGTTAATGTTTCGGTGTTACTTTATAAATACTCCAAATGATAAGGAGTGATTAAGCAAACGCTCAGAGAAAGGGAGGTCCCAGGTTCGAATCCCGGTGATGAGCGTATGGGAATACAGCACCAGTCACTTTAAATACGTACACTTAGGATCAGTATTTATTTATTAAATATGTATAGACAATTAATACGTCTATACTGGTGATAAGTTGAGTACAGAGACAGAGACACGTATCGAATGGCGGCAGAGGTGCGACGACCCGCGACGCTCCGTACGCAATGCCATAGCCTCCTATATTTGACAAGCCATGAACAGAGATATCTGGCAACGTCGCGCGTGGTCCGTCCGTTATTTGCGTTGAAAGGTCTAATCTAATGGTCATTTGCATTTGTCAGTCGTCCATCCAGTGTTTTGGTTACGACTTTATGAGTATTTGTTTTTAGTGAATCTGGTGGTAATTACTCACATTATTAGTAATTCCTCTAAAAAGTATTAACCCAGTATTCGTTTGCATATCAAGGTAAGAAAAAATACATAGCTGTGCTGTAATTTAGACCTGTTTGAGTGTATGGCGTATTAATTTAAGGTTATATTTATTTCAGAGATGCCTCGTCGCTGCTGCGTACCTGGATGTACATCCAATTATGACAGCACTGTACAGAAAACAGTGCTCATATCTACTTTTTCAATACCACGTGATGAAGAAATGCGCAAATCCTGGTTACAGGCCATACCCCGAAGCCATTGGACGCCGAGTCGAAGCTCCGTGGTTTGTTCGGAACATTTTTTCCCAGAAGACGTCATCAGATCGGAGAAAATCATAGATAATGAAGGAATAGTCAAAAACCAGGTTTTAAAAAATCCAAAATTAAGAGAAGGTGCCGTTCCTCACATATTTCCCAACTTGCCATCATACCTCACCCAACCAAGGGTGTCTCCACGGCCTGACCCGTCACTCCGACACCTCAAGGAACAAGAACGCCATGAAGATGCTACCCAAAAGTTCTTAAAAAGTGATGTGATTGAAACATATGAAGCTTTCAAATCAAATATCAGTGCATTAAGCAATGTTTGGGACTCAAAGATTTTGTCTGACGAGATATGTTTATTTCAGTTAGACTTTGCAAGTGAGGAAAATGATATTCTTTATGTGAAATGTAGTGTGATTGTGGACAGCAATTTAAAAGTAAAAGTGTTTTTAGGCAAGAATCTGTTGTCACCAAATGAACTTAGTTGGATTCTCCCGGATGGACTTACACTAAGTAGGTGGTCACAAATTGAAAATATCCTGTCTAGATATAAATATAATGAATGTCCTGCAAGCCCTACTTCACCAGATTTCTTCATAAATAAGGCTGTTTTTAATATTGAAGAAGCCTTCAAAGTAAGTGATGACGACAGAATCCAGTCTAAATTAAGTCTAATTAAAGACCAACTTGTCTTGTTAAACGCAAAAAAACGCCAATACACAATGTTAACTATATTGTTTGCATTGAGTATTTTTAACCAGTCAAGCTCTGCGTATAACTTGCTACGGGACTATCTATTACTCCCTACCAAACGGTACTTGCAAACCATAACTTGCTCTCTGAATATAACACCTCACTCAACATCAGGTAATGATCACTATTTGTCACATATGGCTAAAACGTTGTGTAGTAAAGACAAATTTGTGAATTTAGTTATCGATGAAATATATATTAAAGGTGGCCTTAATTACAAAAGTTCCAATGTAACAGGTTATGCAATGAACGATCCTAATTGCTTAGCCACAACTGTACAGGTATTCATGATATCATCTGCTTTTGGACATTGTACCGAAATCGTTAAACTTTTGCCTGTTCAGTCCATGCTTAGAAAAGATTTAAAAGATGTTGTCCTTGATGTGATATCTTTTGTGCAAAGTAAAGGATTTAAAATATTGTCTATAATCACAGATAACAACAGGGTCAATCAGAATGTTTTTAATTCTTTGTCTTCAGAAATTTCCATGCCGAACCCTACTTTTCCAGGAGAAGTTATTTACATGCTGTATGATTTTGTTCACATATTTAAAAACATAAGGAACAATTGGTTAAACTTAAAAGATAATCTCAAATCCTTTGTTTATCCTGATTTTGAGACAGGTGACAAAAAAGTTGCCTGTTTTCAAAACTTGAGAGACTTTTATAAAGATGAAAGTAGTAACATCATACGTAAAGCTTTTAAATTAAATATGAAAAGTTTATTTCCGAATTCCCTTGAGAGACAAAATGTTACATTAGCAGATAATATTTTTCATTTTTCAACAATAGCTGCCCTTGAAACACAAGAAAAGTACAGCGGCACAGCATCTTTTTTAAAAATAATTCGGCAATGGTGGGATATCATTAATACAAAAAATATTCTCAAAGGCAAATTAAAACGAAATGAGTGGAGTAAACCAATTTATGGGATTGATGATGATAATTACCATTTTCTTATTAAATTTATTGAATGGCTAGACAACTGGGTTTCAATTCCAGGCTATGTAGGGTTAACGAGGGATACCAGGTTAGCATTAAAAAGAAGCACAACTGTCATTACACATATAATAAGGGATGCTTTGTCAACAATGGGGATGACATATATATTGATTGGGAAGTTTCAAAGTGACTGTTTGGAATTGAGATTTGGAAGGTACCGTTCCCTTTCTGGGTGTAACTACAATGTGTCTTATCAGCAAATTGTGGAGGCAGAAAAGAAAATAAGAGTAAAGCACATATTGAAATTGAAAGATGATTATAAAACTTTTAAAGACCTATCCCTTGACTTTAATTTTCAAGAAGAAACCAATTTCAAGGATTTCCTTTTTATTCTTGAAACAAATTATTTAGAAATTTTTGAGATTGATGATGAAGCAAAGATATATGCATGCGGATATGTAGCACACAAAGTAAATAAACATCTTTGTTGTGTACACTGCCAAAATAGTGTTGTGGAATCCAAGGGACAGAATTCTAATTCTGTTTACTATAACTCTCTTCAAAGAGGAGGCTTAATTTTACCATCGGACTCAGTTTGTGTGATATTTTATCATTTATGCAGCATTTTCGAGTTCATAATAAATGATAAAGTCCTTGAGTCAAAATTTTTAAATATGACTAACCATAAAGGTATACTTTATAGTATCACCAAAGCTAGCCTCGACTCGGATTTTTTTTCGGTATTTCTTTTAGATAAATGCAACTGTGGTAACACCTATGAAAAAACATTTAAAATGATTTTATCAACTATGTGCAATATAGTGCTGAATAATTTCACTAAAATGAAAAATAATTCTGTCGAGACGATTAAAGGTAAAAAGTGCAAACTGAATACTTTAATGAATCACTGATTATGTAAGGAATACGAATTTATTTGTTATGTAGCTAAGTACTCTAACTGTGTGTTTTAATAAATGTTGTATGATTTGCACATATTGGTTTTTCATTTTAAATTGTATTAAGGGTTTTTGATCTTAGCTGAATAGCAACTCCTATTTTAGTACTACCCCTATAGTGCTAGAAATATCATAATCATCATCACATCAGATTGAGCTTATCAAGTATAGGGCTGGCCCCAGCTGGCCGGACCACCAACTGACAGTTAAGAGACGTTGCCACACTTATGTTCATGGCTTGTAAATACAGAAGGCTATGGCAATGCGCAAGCCGAGAACAAAAGAACCCGTTAACGGCTCACAATCACAATTGTATCTACTAAGAAATTAAGATCTGCTTGTCCACCGTCAACATACACATTTTATATTTTATTTGGGAGATATTATATCTCAGATATATATGAACTTTTGTAAAATTTTGGCTCTTAAGGACGTCGTTAATGTAGTGTTATTTAATTATTGTAAAATGATATATTTTAACTATAAATCTAAACCTAAATATTCAAGATTTGGTAACCTAACGTTACAACTGATGGCTTTGGAGATGGGATTAACCAGAAGTACCGTAAAAAAAGTACTCAATGAAGACCTGGGACTACGAGCTTACCGAAAAAAGAGTGGACATCTTCTGAACGCGCGTCTGATAGCTATGAGAGCCAAAAATTGCAAAGTTTTGCTAAAGCGGTACGGAAGAAACAGACACCGCGATATCCTGTTTACAGACGAGAAAGTTTTTAATATCGAAGAGAAGTACAACAAACAAAATGACAGGGTGTACGCTACCAGCTCTGCGGCCGCTGGAAATGCCATTCCTAGAGTGCAGCACGGCCATCATCCATCATCAGTCATGATTTGGTTGGGAGTGTCCTACTATGGCCCTACTGAAGTGCATTTTTGTGAAAAAGGTGTCAAAACCAGTGCAAAAGTGTACCAAGACACGGTTTTAGATCGCATAAACAACTCAGGAGTGGTTCGAGCGCCAGAATATCGAGCTAATAAGGCATCAAGATTGACCCTCATCTAGCCCTGACCTCAATCCACTGGATTACAAAATTTGCCAGGAATTGAGGAGAAGGTCTGTTCTAAACCTCACAAAAATTTAAGCAGCCTAAAGTCATCATTGATTAAAAGTGTGAGGGTGCGTGTGTGTGAGGGTGTGTGAATGTGTGTGTGCGTGTGTGAGAGGGTGTGTGTGTTTGTGTGAATATTAGATTATTTATATGTATACAAATAACAATAAAACGATAATTATTTAACTCTATATATATATATATATATATATATATATATACTCTTTTTTATAAATAAATACTTTTTTTTTTTTTTTTAAATACAAATTCAAATTTGATTGATAAAATACCTAACCCACCATTCAACTTGTACATATCAGAAGCTTTTCTACCTCCTCATAATTTAATGTTTTAGAACTAGGCGTAACTAGGAAGGGGCCAAAGGGGTGCCCCCCCAGAAATACGGGTATGATTAATAGATGCTTTATCAAATTTAACTTTGTGTTTTGTTTTACAAGTGATCTCGTTGTATGAAGGGTTATCTCTAATGTTATTATGATCACATAATCGCGCACAGATGGTAAAGCTGTTGCCTGTTTTCTAGTTAGTCCAGAGCATTGAGTGCTGAAATGAACCATCTTATTACATTTGTTGCACTCCAAGGCCGGTGATTTGGTCGTTATGTTTTTGTTACACTTAACGCACTTCGACATTTTGATCACTTTCTGCGGGTATCTTATAGTTTTCCTTTTAAATTCATTATAATTAATATACTACTTCTGTGATTTTTTTCACACATCCATAAACAATCGTTTAGCCGGCAGGGGGGGGGGGTACACTTGACTCTAACAATAGAACTTTAAAGCTTAATATTTCGCTAATGCATCCCTAAATCAAAAAATGGCTTTCACACACCCACAATGTTTTTGAACGACCTATCTAACGATACCCCACCACATGGTATGGATGAGAAAAAAAAATCATTCCCAATTTACGTGTTACACTTATTTAACTGTTTTCTCGGCGTGAATAATATGTATGTACAATAAACTCCTGCCAAATTACAGCTTTCTAGTACTAATAGGAGTGTATTGGTTTCAGGGTTTATGTGGGTATTTTTCCTAATTCCACCATAACTTCTTAATCCCTGAACGAATTCCGAAGTGTGTGGTATCGTTAGAATCCTTATATCATCCTGGAACAGCTATAAAAAGAAGTATTAAATTAAAATAAATTCATAAAAAATTAAAGAGAAACACGACTGCCGGCCGTAATGAAACATTGTACTACATTTACTGTTGTACGACTTTTTTTTTGTATAAATTTGTAAACGGGGGTAAATAAAGGTTTGTAAAATGTAAGGGGGGTGTCCCTTTTCAAATAAATTTTAGACGACTAAATTTGAATAATTTATGTCTGAAAAGAATGTTTTAGATACATCCTTAGATTTATTAACGGTACGATTTGCGATAGAAAAAAAAACGCGGTGCAAAATGCACATCATAATATTGTTTTCCTTACTTTTGAATAAAAGGTACCTATGCAAAAATTGCGTTTTAAAGCAATTAACCGAAATTGAATAGTAATAATTAGGGTTTTACATTCAAATTCTGGAATAAAAATAGTTGAATAAAAACTCTGACGTGATCTTTGGCATTATCTAAGGGTACAATAGAAGAGTGAACTCCAGTTTACAATTTCATTCAATTAAAATTTTTAAGCCTTTAGACCAAAGGAAATGGTCTTTGTTCTAGGAAATGACGTGGGTCGACTTCTTCTTGTTTCTGTCTGTCAAACGTACTGGTTACCTGAACGTATAATGAATTTTATGACGTCATTGAAAGTGGGGAAAGTAGAAGCGTTAGAGCAGGACTGCGAATTGAGGTATTATGGGCCCTTAAGGGGGATGGTCCAAAGCCGCTTTCCATACAAATTTGTTGGAACCACGACAAACGCATTATAATTTCGTTGTGTTACTTTTTTTACACGTTCCAGCAATTCTACACCCGTGAATAATCCCGTCAGGCCTCTTTCCATCAGTAAGCGCAATACCATTTGGCTCTAGGATGGCTGGCACGCTGACGGTTGCAAGGGTCCTCTGGATGACGTCATTCAGACTGGCGTGGCGGGACCAGCGACCGGCACTACGCTGACATGACAGACCGTGATGGCCTAGCTGGTCGACGCTTGTGCCACAGTTCCAGAGTCTGGCTTTTGTTAGTTTGTTTTTTTTATTCCATAGAAAAATCTGTTACTGTGTCCCAAATGTGTGTTTTATCATGTATTTTATTTGATACAAATATTTGTGTTCTTACCTCATACTGACCACTTGCTGAACGGTGGAGGAAAACATCGCGAGGAAACCTGCATGCCCTAAAAATCGTGTAATTGTGCGCGAAGTACGAGGGTGTACCGGGTGTGAACTGTGACTTGGATTTCACAGTTCACACTCGGGAACACCTCTGACACCCCTTCGGGGATTCATGTCGTGACGATATGTTTATTTTACACCGAGATCTAAAATATTTTTATTGGACACTCTGTTTGAGACATTGTGAACGATTTTGTTTTATCGTTTACAATCCTGTCATAACGTGGCACCATCCATTTTCCGGACATAACTTTGTTAATGCCTACTGGAAATATTTGTAAAGAAACTTGATAATTTTATAATACTACGACCTCTATAAAAACGATGCTGATGGGGTATAATATGACGACGTACAGTACTAGAATTAAAACTTTGTTATGTGTAACACATTTCTATAGAATCGTCTCCATCCATCCATCTATTAGCCTGTGCTCGTCCATTGCTGGAGATAAGCCTTTCCCAAATTTCGCCACTCTTGGCGGTCCTCCGTCCTCCTCATCCAGCCCCCACCCGCAACATCCTTCAGATCTTCCCAAAATGATGTACAAATAATCGACTATGATGAACTTGATAATCATAAATTTGATTTCATGCAGTTTTCATTTTTTTTTAGTTTCAATAAATAAAGTCAATGTACGAGTATATCTTAATTACTGAACATGCATTGATTTATTATAGTTCAACTAAAACAGCAGTAACGTTTTAAATGAAGCCATAAATAACCTTTTACCCAAGATGGTGATGGCCTATCTTTGTTGTCTAAAGTGACCTTATAGTAATAAATCCTTCCAATCCGTGGTCATATCAGTTCTCATAGTCTACAATATCTTTATTAGCAGTGCGGTGTTAATAGAAATTAACAGTAGTTAAGGATGAAAGTGAAACGGCAGAACCAAGAAAAGCATCAACCTGTCTTTATTGACGTAGTCGGTAAAATCCAAAATGTGCACCTAGCTTTACACAGAACAGTTTTATAACGTAACGAAACGTTACAAAACTGTAAGTAAAAAGTAACCTAAAAATTGATTTTCCAGGGGACAGCAGAACGCACAAGTAGGAAACAGCGTAAGATTATAAGAAAAGTGTCTACTCCTAATTCTTTACCAGCATTTTAAACAAACCCAACATTTTTGTTTTCGTCTCAAAAAGGCAAACGAAAGCGACCCTCGAAAGAGTAAATGGCCGTAACTATTACATAGTGCGATCCTTTATTTAAGTTTCCAAATAACTTGGAGTCTATTGTACGTAACAAGTTTTCCAGCGCTAGTTAATTAACGCAGACCGCAACGCTCTGGGTTGTCTAGTTTGGTTCCGTGGTGCAAGCGCAAGATTACAATAGTGAAGAAATATTATACTTCGGAATATTAATGTAAGTTTGAGAAAATAAAGTAAATAAATAAATATTTACTTTATTCCACATAAAGTGATTCGCAAATTACGAGCGATGTGTCGCATACGAATCTTCGCCACTGCTCGGCGAAGTTCGTATTTCCCTACACTTTCTATACAAGCAGTAAGGTCACGTGGTACGTCTGGTCCCTCGGCTATAGATTTATGCGCATTATAACTTTGGGCGCACTGTATTTACATCCTCCATCAAATTAATATAAATAAATATGCTTTTAGGCGTCCGTACCCAAAGGGCAAAACGGAGTCATATGTCACTCTGCTGTCCGTCTGTCCGTCCGTACGAATGTCACCAGTGTCTAGCTCGTAGGCGGAATGAGTTACATACCTGAAACTCAGATATTTTATCTAGAATGTTGACCCAAAAGCAAATATTGAGTTAGAAATTCAATTAAATGATATGTCAAGGGGATTACACACATGAAAAAATTGCCGAAAAAATTTTTTTGTTACCCTGGCATGCGGGCTGTCATTGAGTAGAGTACAAATACGTATTTTATTTTTTTTTTCTTATAAAAAATAAAGTAATATCTCACCGTCAAAGTTGTCAGTTTTAGACTATTATTATTACCCCGTATCTCGACAGATTTTACAGGAATACACAAAAACTAATTCAACGCGGGTGAAGCCGTGGGCAAAAGCTAGTACTGTATACAATTACGTAGTAGACCACAAAAATTTGGTGGTCGGCGTATCATATAAAATAATTTTCACGAGAGCATTAAACACTCTAAACCAACCTAAATTACGAAGTAATACTATTAATACAATTCCCACTCTAAAAATCTTATTTTATTCACTGAAAACAGTAAATAAAAAGGCCTTTTAATCACTATTTTGGTGTTTGAATTTAGAACACACCAATATATTCGACCTCCATCTCAATGCTTATACAACCTCCTTGCGCAAAAAATACTCGATACAAACTCCTTGCCCAAAGAATATTTGACATACAAACTCCTTGTAAATTCCTTTTCCGTGGAAAGTTCTAGCTGAGAGCGTCTAATACGGTGGAAAGGAATTCGTAGAAGATTGATGATTTTGGGTCTAGGTTTATCTGTAGGGAAAAAATTATATTGTCAGTACAACTTATGTAACGGTCGAATAATACATTTGGGTAGGTTTCTATGGAATATTTTTATATTTTAGTCTGAGTCCGAGCTCGGACTTTTAACTTACTGGTCCAGGATTGCTTACTTCCTGGTCTTAGCAGTAATGTACTATTATTGTTTTAGATAAAATCAAATGAATACTAGTTGGGCATCGAAAATGTTATCTAGATTAATATTAACCATAAATATGTTTGAAAACGTCCATTATCTTAACAAAATCATGTTTCTCCTAACACGAGTTTTAAATTTTGCGTATACGCACGATTGTATTGCCTTCGCAAGTTTCGTGTAGCGTGCACGTAATAGCGAAATGAAACAGCATTACATATGGCCGCCCTCACAACCGAGTTGGTCTCCTCACGTGTGCTCTTAAACTATTTATGATGACTGACACAAAATATTCAATGTATTTTCCAGGTTCATACCACCCACGGCTATTTTTATTATTGCCACTTCCCGTTATTTTATAATGCGCGTTCATAACGAATGCAATTTGCCGAAATATCGAAAAAAAAACAAGATTGGCAAAAGCGCAGCCATTACAGTAACACGGACCGCCCATAGACGTGGTTCTATTGTTCTTTCTTTTTCGTTTCGTTATGTCCCTGAAAGTATTAAAGTTGCAGGAAAACAACGAATCGCGACTTTTTGGTAAAGATGTTAGTCCGATTTTAAATTGTTACTCTGTACTTGTCCACTTATTTATATTAATTTCCCTTACCGGTTTCGCTGTTAAAGCATTATCAAAGGTTTGTTTGGTTGTTTACGTACAATATATGAATCGCTTGGCATGCGGGTAGGACAAACAAATTCTACAACAGAAACATTTGGCTACCTTTGGCAAACACAGCAGCTGTGTTCTCTGGTAGTACAAAAGATGGGCACTTATCTCAGCAAATATTGCAGCTCCTTTAATTTGTACCCTAAAGGATTATTGGATTTGGATCTATAAGTGACGGTTTAAGGTTGAAGTCGCATTAAAATAGGTCAAGTGATAATTAATTACGGCATAAGTAGTTATGGAAGAACGTATAAAACTTATCTTATAAATATATACAAGCTACCACTAAAATTGTTAAAAATTATTGTACCTAAAAAAACAAAGATTATGTATGCAAATAATGAAATTGGATTATTTCAACACTGTAACATTCTACCTATTAACCAAAAAGTGAAGATTGTTATTCTCAAAGAAGAGATAAGCTGTATCAGCATGTTAGATCCTAAGATTCGGTATAAATCTCTAAGAGATTTAAGCAGTACAAAAAAATATAATTTACCCGAGTTTAATAACGTATATGGACGAAGAACCTGTGAGTATCTTCTACCACGTATATTAAATGAAATGGACGATGATATTACACAAACTTACCTACAACAAAAAAACTTCATGTCATCTCTTAAGAAATATTTTGCCAGTAGTGGTGACTGTGATTATATACTATAAGCAATGACATTCTAATATAGAAATTAAGACTCCGCTGTCCGTCCGTCCGTCTGTCACCAGGCTGTATCCCATGAGCCGTGATAGTTAGACAGTTGAAATTTTCACAGATGATGTGTTTCAGCTGCCGCTATAACAACATTTATACTAAAACCGGCCAAGTGCGAGAGTCGAGGTTGTTCTTGAACTGGTATAGAGGCATAAAAAAATATTTTTTCATATTTCGCAAACAGGCTCATTGAACCTTGGTCCTTGCCACTTACTGAGTCTCCACTATGAATTCGGCTATACATATAAACAAAGTCGCCTCATATTTGTGCAGCGGATTATAAATAATGGTTTGAAGATACGTTCCCATCACTCGCCAAAAAAATCAACGTTACTAACACAAAACGTGAAGAAAAACGGAATCTATTATAATGACACAAATTTTGACGAAGAAAAAAATCTATGTATCGCATTTCATCTAAAATGTTTGTTGTTACAACTTTTGTTACAAGTAACCTCTTAAGTTTCCGGACTCTTCGGATCGGACTTTCTTATGCGGAAGTACCGGGTTCAAATCGTTCAATCCCGTGGGGCCATATCCGGAGGGAAGCCTACCCTCACTTTGTATACACTTATATTTTCAAGCTATTTGCTAGTCATGCTTAATCTATACTTAAAATACAATCGGAACTAGTATTTTGGCCTTACAAGGGAAAAAAACTCAAATGACTTATACACTCGAAAAAAATAACAAACATTTTCGTCTGTCTATAATATTTAGTCTGCATGTTCGCGGTTCACTTTAAAACTACTGAATGGATTTGAATAGGGTTTTATTGTCGTATTGCTCAATGTTTTCGGAGCAACTTAGGGTATATTATACTCGAATATATTTTAGAAAACTAACAAATTTTCCCCACTCGATGGTACTACGTAAATCTCTATATATGTATATCTTTACAAAAGTTCATGTAAGTATTAGGAGGCCAACGCAGAGTCGGGCAAAAGTTTGTTTAATGTATTTTTCTTCATTTTGCAACATATTATCATTAAAAGGCAGAGTATGACGTTTGAAAAATTGAATGCCACGTTATAAGCATGTATCCTGGCGTTTTACAAATGTGAGGTATCATGGAGGTTATTTATCAAGACGACAAATAAAAATAGCATTTAACGTAAGTCAAATTAATTTTTAAATTAATAATATAAGATGCAGAAATAAAAATGGAAGTAAGAATATCTTTAGCTCCAACAGAACATACTGTTGACACGTGTCTTACGGCAAGTCAACTACATTTGTCTGTTCTTTTATTAAAAAGTGAATTGAGCATTTACGCACAGTTGTTACTCAAAAGAAATTATAAAGTGGCACATGCTCGCCCCTCCCTGCGTATGCGCCGCTCCAGAGACCACACCTGCCTTTGAAAAAATACCTCCAAGCGAAACCGGCACAAGTGCACCAAGGAACACCGTATACACTTCAACAACACACATCGATGGTTTAGAGGATTTAGGAAATGAGAACAGAAAAGAGCCACACCGGGTTCAACAATCCATAAACCAGGGTAAATTTACAACAAATTATTCTACTTTTGGTCACAAACTAATCAGCAACTACCTAACTAAACCAAAGTATGATTCACAAATTATCTTATAAGACCAACGGAGCTACTATATCGGTTCGGCTTATATAAACAGAATATCTTGGTCCGGGGTTGTTTAATATCCGATACTAAACAACTTAACCGCGCTCTGCTACCAGAAAATGTAGCTAATAAGCAACTCAAACGCGTTCTGCTACCAGAAAATGTATGGAAAAGAACCCTGTCCGGCCAAACTAAATATACGGGATTCTATATAGGGCCCATAGTATATCAGAAACACCATATACCTGGCACGAAATTAGTATGCAGACAGAGTCCTCACCCAGATTAATAAATAATACGAACTCACAGTAGTTCTGCTGAGACTTCCCAGACGCCGGCTGCCCTCGCAGATCTCAACAGAATAAAAAATAAAAAGTGAAAACAAATTTTACCAGTCGGGGTTTGAACCCGCGACGATCGACTACGCTACGGCGACCGACGAACCTTCCATATGTCTCACTAAAATTCTCAATGCACTGCTCCCTTTTTTTTCATAGCGTGATGATACATAGCTTTTAACCTTCCTGAAGAAATGATTTATCTTTCAGTGAAAACTGCATCCAAATCCATTGGGTGCTTCTCAAGTTATAAGCGAACAAACAGACAGACAGACAGACATACAGACGTTGTATTTTATATGTCTAAAATATAATAATAATAGGGATGATGTGGGTTATATAGTATTGTACTGAAACCAAAACTACTATTTTTTCATTTTGTCTGTCTGTATGTATGTATGATGTACGTTCCTTTTTAACTCAAGAACCACCCAACGGATTTCGATGCAGTTTCTTTATTATCATTTGACCCTGGTCAAAATATAAAATGACGCCCAAGCCAAAAACGGGGCAGATTGATTAAACGCGGGCGAAAGGCTAGTATCGATTTGATGGCTATTTTATTACGCTTTAGAGAAAATCGTTACGTAGCTTGTGCTGACATTGAGAAATTCTACAGGTGCGTTATGGTGAATGAAATTCAACGGGACCTACAGTTTATTCTATGGCGTGATAAGCCGACCGACCCGCTTGGTATTTACCAACTAAACACAGTAACCTACGGAACCGCGTCCGCCCCCTTTTTGAGTTGCAGATGTCGATTACAATTAGCGCAAGAATGTACCGATCCTGACGTTGTAAGAACGCTCCGTGATGATTTTTATGTTGATGACCTAATTTGCTCACAATCTGATGCACTTAAGTTACAACAAATATGTGAAAGAACATCTGAAGTTTACTAACAAATGTTGAAAATGCACAAATCCCTGCTGCTCAGTAGTGATTTTATTGATACGAGTACCTTGTTGGTGAAGTAAGGTGCCAGTTGAGGCGATGAGAGCCAGAGTGGCCCATCTTTTCCAGACACAATTAATAATCTATCTGTTTTATACAAGGGGATGGATATACCGCCATCCATCGGTCCCAGGCAATGGTGGGCCGCCTGGTTTTGCCTGAGAGCTGTTCTCTTGAAAACCGCAAGATGACGCTGCTGTTTACGGCACCCTGGTCTTAATATATACATGTACGTAGTTTTGGGAGTCAGGTGTCAGTAGTCTTAGTCTTATGTCAATATTGTTTATTAAGTCCTGGTCCGTAGTGTGCACCAAGTGACCATATGTAGGAGCATTCCCAGATTTAAAGACAACAGGAAAGCCAACTGTATTTAAGCTAGTACACCAAAATATACAAGGTGGCTTCCTCGGCAAAATACTTTCAATAGAGTTGTTCCTAGAGGAATCGAAAACAGATATTTTGTATATAACTGAACACCATTTACTTGAATATAATATGCGGTTTAATGTTAATAATTTTAGTGTTCTCAGCTGCTACAACAGATTAACATTGAAACACATAAAAAACGCGGCAAAACAATAATAAAAAAGAATTTTTCAAAAAAAATGAAACTAATTACATCAGCTCTTTCCTTTCTTAGGGTTCCTTAAAAGGACAACACCGACACCTATTAATGTCGCTCTGCTGTCTATAAGTCTGTACGTCCGTATGCTAGGAATCTCAGCTTGTAGATGAAATGAGTTATAGATCTGAAAGGATATTTTGTGTAAATGTTAACTCAAAACCGAATAAAACAATAATTCAATTTTTCAGGGTGTCTCAAACATGAAAAACCGGCCAAGTGCGATCTATACAAACAGCAAAAAAACCATGTCTGTTGTATGGGAGCTCTACTTAAATATTTGTTTTATTTTTACAGAAGACTTGAAGATATTTGACCGAAATACTTGCCAAGAAGATCATTTCACCTAAAAACGTATGAACGAATGTTTATTTTAATGTACATTAATTATCAATTTATTATCAACAATATTACAATGTTACAAATTATTAAAAGGGTAAATAAACAAATTGATCAAGTCATGTTTTTTATGGTTTCAGAACAAAATGAAAATATAATATCATGTTCAAATCAGATTGTAGAAACAACACATCTACTGCAAGGTTTTAAATACATATTAGATGTTCATGAGCTAACTGAAAAGGTGTTTGGTTTGCCAGTAAGTCAGTCATCAATGAATCTAAACAAAATATATAACTCTTGATAAATCAAGTTCTTTTTTCAATCATTCATTGATTTGCAAGTGTTTAGTTCTGTGGGTACGGTAGTGGCCCCGCCAAGTCGTGCTAAAAAGCGGCACGGTGCCGTACTATCCCTTTCTCGAAGCAGTACAGACGATTTTCGACCCCTTATAACTTCAATGTAGATAAAACTAGAAGACTGAATTTTTGACAAAAACAAATCAAAAGTTATCGAAAGATTCTTATGTTTGCGCAAGAATTCTCTTACTCCTAACGAATGCTTGAAAAAATAAAGACAATTATAAGTAATTATTATTAATATTACTCTCGTAAGCCGCTCGGGTTGCCGTACAATTTCTTATATAAATATTTTACGCAGTTAAGGGGTCATAGCGTGTAGCTAATCAGCAATACCAATCAACTCTTATTCCAACCATAGTGATTAAAAAACGTCTTTTTTGCCTTTTTCTCAAAGACCCTCCGCTAATAATCTTATTAAATAGATTTCCATGCTAACAAGTAGATGGGGTATCATACGTATCTCCACGCTTGAATTCTGCAAACCAGCTATAAACAGTCGTCTTGCATGGTGCTTCATTGCCAAAAGCTGTTTCAAGCCGAGCGATGCTCTGTTGAGCTGTCAAATTACACTTAAAATCGTAGAAAATCATACTACGAAAATTTTCCCGAGTTAAAATATCGTGAGGAGATGGATGCCCTAAAAAGCATGTATTTGTGCCCGATGAACAGCGATATAGGGCTCACCACCCATCACGTTGGGGCGTAATAATCGTCGGTGAAACGCGGGTGTGCCACAGTGGCGAAGGGTGAAAATTTAAAAAGAGGAAGCCGGACTAAAATTCGCCTTACTCAGAAAAGCAACCAAGGAAAACGCGTACAAACCCATTTTATCAGTTGAACTTCATACATTTTTAGATCGAGTTTTAGAAATCCTCGGGGGGTGGCAAATTTAGGATGCTTACATGGATCACGTAATATCCAAGGACATTTTCATAATACTAACATCGCCATCTTTTCGTCACTTTCGCTACTAAAATCTATTTTTAAAGAATCACAATCAAATTTTCACAAAACATTTATTGCGTAAATTCGCGCCTATTGATGAAGTTTTTTTTTTGTTTATGGTCATACGCTTATTTAGCCAGTTTTCTTTTTTTAAATTGTTTGCAGGAATAAAAATAGCATCTTGTCTTGAAAAGTTCGAGATGCGGGTTGACGAAGATCGAACCATCTTCCAGAAAAAAAAGAGGGAGGCTACTCTGTCTGAGCCCTTTCTCGTTTTATGTACTAAAGAAAAGAACTGAAAACAGTCGAGTAAAGGAGAGAGAGAAGATATGATATGTCAGAAACGTTTTCTGAAGGGATTTAAATCAAAATAGGATAATCCTGCCACATTCGTAGAGTGATAATAATGCAGTAGATTAGAACCAGCCGAAAAACGCAGTAAATTCTACGTAATGTTAACTTAGGCTAAAAATTAAGCATACTCAAACCCCTCTTAAGATTGAATTAAAACTTAGTGGGTAGATATTTATATATCACTCCGTAACATGACACCTGCAAATTGTATGCTGATGGGTTACTTTTAATAAAGCCCGATATAGACGTACCTATTTTATTTTATTTATTTATAACACTTTTTGCACATTTACAAAAATTATATGGGAGACAGATTAACGAAACAAACAAATATTGTGTACAAAGGCGGCACTTATTGCTAATAGCAATATCTTCCAGGCAACCTTTGGAAGCATACAGAGAGATAGACAAAGAAATTACATGGAAGGTGTAAATGCTAATTATAAAAAAGGAGACTAAGAAGAAAATACATTATCTAGGGCATAAACTTACATATACTTACAAATTCATGAACCTACTTAAATTAATACTTAAATTAAAATATACACATATATACTCATAACTATAAAAAATAAATAAACATTAAATAAATATACATAATACTGGATATTCGAATTCTACTATGATGGGTACTCTGTTGAGAAAAATTGTTTTAGTTTTATTTTAAATGAATTCGTATTTTTCAGTGACTGAATAGACACAGGTAAGCGATTCCAAAGTCTTGCAGCGTGTACAGAAAAAGAATCGCTATAAAATCCGGTTCTGTTTTCGGGAATAGCCAACCTTTCACTGTTGCCCGAGCGCATTGCACGCCCGCGCTCTGTAATAAATGTAAAACGTTCACGGAGGTAACTAGGAGCAGATTTATTGTTTAAGACACTATGGAGAAGATTAAGGATGTGAGCATTTCTGCGAAGACGAATGGGGAGCCAATTTAACTGCGAACGGAACTGTGAAACATGATCGTATTTACGAAGAGAAAAGATAAAGCGAATACATAAATTTTGAAGTCGTTCGAGTTTATTGAGAAGCTCCTCAGTGAGATCTAAATAACAGGAGTCCGCGTAATCTAGAATGGGGAGAAGAAAAGACTGTGCTAGCATAATTTTGGTTTTGATTGGCAGAAAGCTCTGCATGCGTTTTAATGCGTGAAAGGTACCGTACATCTTTCTGCTTAAAGATTCCACGTGTGGAGCCCAAGACAGCGTTCTATCAAACGTCACACCCAAGTTTTTCACTGTATTTGTGTAAGAGATTACCGAAGTATTAAATATAAGCCTTGGAATTGCGTCGATATCAATCTTAGACCGCATACGCGAACTACCAATAATTATAGCTTGCGACTTACTGGGGTTGACCAGCAAGCCGAAGGCCTTAGCCCATACTGATATTGTACTTAAGTCCTTATTCAGAGCACAAATTGCTTCATTAATGCCATCTACAGGTGCATCAACATAGAGCTGCAGGTCATCAGCATAAAAGTGGTAGCGAGAAGATAACTGTTTGGCAAGGATGTTTATGAATATAGAAAAAAGTAACGGAGACAAGACACCATCCTGCGGTACACCTGTTGTTAATGGACACCAGTCCGAAAAACAATCACAGGCCTTGACGCACTGTTGGCGACCGCGAAGATATGATTCAAACCAAGAGATGACGGCTGGAGAAATGTTAAGCGTGCGTAACGCCCCTAGCAGAAGGTCAAAGTCAACTGAGTTGAAGGCGTTGCTAAAATCAAGCAACGTAAGAACTGTGAGACGCTGCTTCTCCATATTAAAACGGATGTCATCAGTGACTTTGACAAGGGCAGTTACAGTGCTGTGACCGGGACGAAAACCAGACTGTAGCGGGTTAACTAAATTGTTTCGGGACAGGTATTCACTCAATTGAGTATGGACGATTTTCTCAAGGACTTTGGATAGGAAGGGAAGTATGGAAATTGGGCGATAATTTTTATAGGATGTAGGATTATTGATCTTAGGTAGTGGTATAACGAAAGCTTGTTTCCACGAAGAGGGAAATGTGTTGCTGGCCATAGAGTCATTAAAAAGTTGTGTGAGAAGAGGAAGCAACACATCTAGGATAGGTGTGAGCATGTCCAAGCCTATGCAGTCACTACCAACAGCTTTCGAGGAAATGGAGAGGATAGACTTCTTAACATTCTCAACCGTCACATTATTAAAATTAAAAGGTTCATGCTCGAGAGTAGGCAAATTGTTTAAATAATTTAGGGAATTACTTTTGATCGACTGTTCAACAATCATCGGAGGAGTTGTAAAGAAATTGTTGAGACCATTTAGGTCTACGTTTGTAGGTGAAGAAGTAGAGGTTTTGCCTACACCAAGAGTCTTTTCAATTCAATTTCAATTTTCAAAAGTCTTTATTTAACGGAAAATATATACATAATACAGTTTCAAGACACAGTCAAGAACGCATAAACACAAAAGTACATACATTTCGCAGGCTAGAAGTACCTCTTGAAATTTTTAACATGTAAGGTAATGTGATTTCAACATAAGTTTGTGACTCTTAAAATTATAAATGAGAATTAACTAACATGTACTTTTGAGTGAAGACACATTTTAGGCTTATATAATTAATTAGTACAACTAAGGGACATAGCATAGCTATCTACATCGACTGAACAATACACTGAAGGTTGACAAGTAAATACAGTACATAACAAAAGTATGATGTAGGTATGATACATAAAAACGCGAAGCAGGCGAACACTGATTTTTCAACCTACCTCCAAATAATAAAATATGTTCGCTATAGTGACAATAAACTACACAAAATGAAACTGTTTAAGATCTAGTAAGATAGTGACAATCAAAGTCAATAAATGTGCTTTGTCCCGATTGGAGGATGAGCGCCAAACTGACAAGGGACGTTAGCTTAATGTTGAAGATTGTATTACACCACAGAAACTAAAAATTATATATCGTGATTACTTATACTTATAACATTAGCTTCCTGTTAAATAAGGTTTAATTTGCACACAGAGGATACATACAAAGTAAAAAGTACCTTACATTTTAAAGTTACCTACATTTAAACAAGAACGAAGGCTTACAAATATAACTTTATGATAGTAGGTTTAATAAAAATAGAGCTTATGGGTATACATTTAAATGTGTTTAAATGTTAGCACGAGATCCATGGACAATTTAGTCGGGCCGTATGAGTAATGCATCACCTCCCAACTAATAGTGATGGGGTAGTCTGTAACGATTATAAGTATCGACATATGGGAGGTCGCGATAGCGAGACTGACCAATTCGGGATACGAGAGTATTATTATGGATGGGATTTTTATAAAGATAAAAGTTCCTGGATAATTTCATGATGTGATCTCGTAATTTAGGAAGAAGGATACGTGCATGCAGTAAATGTAAGTTAGTTTTAAAAGGCGTATTATATGCAATTTTCAAGGCTTTATTCTGAATAACTTGTAGTTTGTCGAAATTGGTCCGACATGTGCTGCTCCAAACAGGAGCAGCATATGTGATGCATGGCCGCACTAGAGTGGAGTATATTTTAAGTTTAGTAGATGAGCTGAGATTACTACGGCGATTTAGGATGGGGCTAAGTGAATTAAGGGCTCTAGCTCCCTTTGTACGGATCGCATTTATATTTGCTGACCAATTAACCTTAGAATCCAATAATGCTCCCAAGTATTTAACTGTTTTTTGCCAGGGTATTTCAAAACCATTGATAATTAGTTTACGAGTGGGGAAAGATCGCTGGCGTGTAAACAAGATGGCCTCCGTTTTTGATTCATTGATTTTTAGTTTCCATTGGGCAAAGAAGGAGCTTAGGCGTTCTATTGAGAGTTGTAACCTGCTTATAACCAAATCAACATCATTAGATGAACTGAATGAAGCTGTGTCATCAGCAAAACATGCAAGGTGAGTAC
The DNA here is from genome assembly GCA_910592155.1 of Ypsolopha scabrella. NCBI lineage: Eukaryota > Metazoa > Arthropoda > Insecta > Lepidoptera > Ypsolophidae > Ypsolopha > Ypsolopha scabrella. Next base: position 16,175,860 of record OU342985.1, read on the forward strand.
GGGGCTGTTTCGGGATATCATTTAAGTACGCCAAAAACATCACAGGACCCAGGATAGAGCCCTGAGGAACACCGGCAGGAATAGGAAACAGTTCTGACTTGATATTGCCAATGTGAACTCTGAAATGACGTCCATGGAGGTAAGACTGAATGATTTTTATGATATCAAGGGGAACATTAAGAATCACCAATTTATGAAGGAGCCCATTATGCCACACCGTGTCAAATGCTTTTTCAATATCAAGCAGGAACATGCCTGTTGAATGGTTAATATTGAGATTGTGTGCGATATGCTCACTAACGCGAGCAAGTTGCTGAGTAGTAGAGTGACACTGGCGAAACCCAAACTGCTCAGCAATTAGATGAGGACTTAAGTATTTCATAAGTCGATCACAAATGATGCGCTCCAAAAGTTTAGCAATAGATGGCAAAAGACTAATTGGGCGATAACTAGTTGGGATAGAACCATCTTTACCACTTTTTTTAATGCAAATTATCTTGGCTTCTTTCCAGCGGTCAGGGAAGTAGCCAAGCCGGAGACAAGCATTAAAAACCTTCGCAAGGAGTACTACGCACTTCTGAGGAAGGTTCTTCAGAAGTATATTGCCAATATCGTCCATACCTGGAGCCTTGCGTTGTTTTAACCGTTGAATATTTTTCCATATTTCATGTGGTGTGCAAGGGTGGAGTAAATTAGTTATGGAATGGTTGTTTAAAATTTCAAGCGACGTGGTGACTTCATATTCACTTTCAGAGTCAGGCCAGTTATGGGTCAGGCGCATGTTAGAATTAAAAGCTGCAGCTAAAGTGTTGCACTGGTCCAAACATCCATCAGTTGAGGACCCATCATTTTTAATTAGAGGGGGGATTATATCCGGCTTGCGGCTTAGAGACTTGACGATTTTCCATAGATCACTTCTCGGGTTATCTACCTTAGCTAACTTAGCATCCCACAACTTATCATTGTGCTTCTGAATTGCACATTTTATTCTATCCTGCAATTCATTTATTTGTGCACGCAGGTTTTTACGGATAAAGTGATCCGTTTGTCGCCGCTCATAGCATCGTAAGTTGTTTTTGGTTAAAATTAACTTTTTAATGAATTTAGGTAGGGGCTTGGGTTTAGAATGGGACTCGTTTAAAGGAATTGCTACATCTCTAGCAGCAGTAATGGCCGAAACAAGATTATCAATTTCCCGATCGACGTCGTTGATATTTACGAAGGTATTGCTGGTCAGAAGGATGTTGGTATTTAGGTATTCACGATATGTTTTCCAGTCAGCCTCCTTATAACAATACGATAGATAAATGGTACGTTCGACGGAGCCCCCAACACTAAAAAACACTGGAAGATGATTTGATGAAAGAGCAGTTATTGGTTCTGGATTGGTTATGTTAAAAGTATTTGAAGTAATAAGCAAATCAGGGGTAGATGGCTGATGATCTAAACGATAATGTACCAGAGTGGGACGAGGAGGAGCATGAATCACAAAATCACGTTTAATGGCGTGCTCGAATAGAGTGACACCATTAGGGTTAGCACCACTCTTGCACCATTGCGAATGTCTAGCGTTGAAGTCTCCAAATAATAACACATGAGGACACAGTTTTAAAAGAGTGTCAAGATCTTTTGGAATGAGCGGGAATTTCCGATTAGGTGATTGATAGATAGATAGGAAGTAGTAATCAAGGCTAGACATGGCAATTTTGACACCTACAGCCTCGATGTGCTTGGTAAGAGGGATCTTGATTCGAGAGTGTTGGATATCTGACTTAACAAATATGGCTACACCTCTGTTACATTTGTCTATAGAGGAGTGAATGTGGCGTCTTTGTGCATCTCTACACACTCTATTGCATCTGTTCCTGTACTCCTTAAACAATTTAAAATTTTCTTCTGTAGCATTAGCCTGATATTTTGAACTGGCATGGTCACGTAATGCTTGCAGTCTTTTAATTTTTGGTGTGAGCCAAGGAGCTGGAGGATGTTTCACTGTGACTGGTCTGAGAGGAGCGTGCTTATCATATAGCTCAGTAATAATTTTACTAAGTACTACGACCTTTTGACTAACATCAATAGTCTCATCAAAACCAGACCAATTAATGTTATTGGCGTCCGCATGCAACGCATCCTTGTCAATTGCACCAAAATTACGCAGCAGAAGAGAGTGTTTTATATGTTTTGGGGGGCGAATTTTGTACGAGACATAAATAAGGTGATGATGGGAAAAACCAGCTGCAGTTAACTGACCGTGTGTTGCCACACGGTCAGTAGATGAGGTAATTATTAAATCTAAGAGAGAAGGAACACAGTTTGGAAAGAAATGAGTCGCCTTGAGCGGCAAAATGTTTAAATTGAGAGAACTGAGTAGGGAGCTTGGCCGAACGAGAGTCTTGTTTTAGGAGGCAGGTATTAAAATCACCCAAAATAATAGTATGATCGTATTGTGGACAAAGATCATCAAGAAGATTCTCAAATAAAGAAAAATAGTCTATTCTGAGATTGGGGCTGTAGAAGACACCGAGAAGAACTTTTCTATAATTGAGGCTTACTTCAAGAAACAAATGCTCAGCTGATTCAGAGTATGCTGACGGAGATTGATTGACTATTTTATAGGGAATATGACCACGCAGGTAAACAGCAACTCCGCCACCACCTTTATCAGTGCGATCATTACGAATTAACTGAAAACCAGGAATCGAAACGAGAGTTGAGGGGAGAGTGGGCTTGAGGAGACTTTCAGAAACTAGGACAGCATGAATATTTGGATTATTTTCAAAAGTAGACAGGAGATAAGCATAATGCGCATCAAGGCTTTGGGCGTTTATATGAACCACGTTGAAATTTTTAGAGAGAGAGGAATATGTGGACTCAAGAATGTCATGTAGGGTCGAAATATTTGTGTCGTTGTCACTAAAGAATTCATCAGAGTTATCGGAACATGAAAAGAACTCGTCTTCAATATCAATATCCATCACAAATAATATATATAATATAATATGAATAAAATAAACTAAATATAACTAAAAACTTATTATAAAATACAGTACACTATATAAAACCGGTTTCTTTCTTAGATTTTCACCTGCCAGTTGTACAATTAAACAAATTACAGTAAGAATATAATTACAAAAGGTCTAATTGTTCGACAATTAAAATCTCTACAAATTACAAGCTGGTACGTGACACGACTGAAACGTTCTGTCAAACTGTAATTGGCACGTAATTGATGGTTTGTGATAGATGGGTCGGACTATTGTATAGACAACGATAGGTTGAATTTATTATGAATGACTTACGTAGAAAACAATATTAATTAGTCAGATATTGTTAGTTATCCACTTACTTGTTAGTTAGCGCTAACAGAAATCTCAATTTGAAATGTAGTATGCTAGTTACAGTGTATGATGCGCCTGTTAACCGAGCACGATGTTTTTTTTATTTTTAAGGACGACATCTTGGTCGCTATTCAGTATTACTTTTCTCATTCTTAGACAAGGTGACTCTTGCTTATGCGATCAAATTCATACTGGAGACTCGGTAAGTGATCAGGACCAAGGCTCAATGACCCTTTCTGTGAAATACGCAAAATAAAATTCAGACTTCCCATACTAATCGAGTCGATTAACAGCCTGTTTATTAAGCAAAAAAAATCTGTGATTTAATAAACAGCAAAAATATTACCAGAAGTTATGAACTTGCACGATGACCCAATAAAAAGTCGTCGTCGGCCATCTTTTATATTTATATACGACAATCAATTTGAATGGATCCGAGACAAATATTCTTTATTGAACACCAAATACAAAAAATTTGTAGGAAAACAATCTTTTATAAGAAGGTTACCATTGGTGGCTTATCTCTTTTCCAAACAACCTTTGGATGGTAATATATTTTTGGAAAAAATGCAGGGGTGGTGGACAGAATAAATAATAATTTTAAAATGGATAGCAATTACCTAAAATAAATATACAAGTATTACATTGTGTACTTTCGAGACACGACCTGTACTGTAGCTTTAGCATGAAATCATCATGCTTACATTATAGTCGCTTTCAAAAAGAAATGAGATGCCATCAAAAACAAAACCTGTAAAAAAAATACAAGTCTCGCAACTAGTTCTTCTACCGTAAAAAGTTGTGAGATCAATGTAAATCCAAGTCGGTTAATTTATTCAGTCCCTACTTAAGGGACCATCTGTCTTAAGTTATTACATATTTAGCTAACCTAACAACATCTTATAGTGACTATTAGTCGTCATTTGAGTCTTCAAATTCGTCAGCATGATTCGGTGATATGTTGTAATTTTCCTTGCTGAAATAATAATTTTATTGCAAAAAATTCAAGTAAATGAAAAATCAAGTTAATTTTTAAACTACGATCCTTAACAGGTAGACAACGGCCCCGATGCATAGAGAAAGAATCGGGCCCACACCCTCTTTCCACGTAGCTTGAACTTGTATTGGCCTTCAAAATTAGTGCACCAGGGCCCCCTGAGCTCCGGGGCCCTGGTGCACTGCACCACCCGGCCCTACGATAGCTACGCCACTGGGGCCGCCTGGTTTTGCCTAAGAGCTGTTCTCTTACTCTCCTCCGAATAACTTCGGGAGGATTTGCGAGTAAGATGGTGGTACCTCCACAGTCGAGCCCGCTCAGCTCTACCACCTAAATATAATCCTTCTTGATAAGTAGTAATTTAGATTGAACACACTAACTAATAATATAGATAGTATTTCTGTAACCTCAATATACCTTCCTGCCAATAATGATGGAATCCGCGATGATTTCAATGGCTGAAATTGTGAATGCCGTTATATCCATTGCGAATTGAGTTAGAAAACTGTCAATACCACAACAATACGCTTTCCCTCAAAATTGCTTGTATCACACGTTTTCAATGGGCAGACATGTTGAATTAGAACAGAGTAACGGTATTCAACTATACACACTCACTAGATATCATTGTCCTAGGGACGCCATTGTTCAGGTTTCGCTGTGGTAGCTGGTCACGTGATCTTCATTAGGTTTGATGGTAGAGCCGATGTAAAGTCGTAATTTTATACAAAAGTAGGGAGCTTGTGAACTGTGAATGGAGTTTTCATAATTGTTTAGTTGCTTATTGCTCCAACCTTTAATGTAGTAAATGCGAAAGTTTGTGTGTGTGTGTGTGTGTATGTTTGTTACTCTTTCACGCTGAAACGGCTGAACGGATTTAGATGAAATTTAGAATGGCTATAGCTTAAACCCTAACTTAGCACATAGGCTACTTTTTATCTCGGAAAAAAGCATGTTGTTAAACCGAATAACACGCGAGCGGACTCGCGGGCAAAAGCTAGTATTTTACATAAAATTAACCCAACTTTGTAAACAACATTCTCAGAACATTAGTTATTGTTATGAAATATTTTTGTTGGGCATAGGTTTATATATGTATGGAGCATAGCATTGTATGACCATGACAAAAAGAGATTATAAAAGTATTAAAGCATTTGAAATGTGTTGGCGTTTGTATGTATGTATGAATGTTTGTTCGACGATAACTCGATTATCGTTGATCGGAATGTCAAGAAATTTGGCAGGCAAGTAAATAAGGCAAAAATAATTGTTAAGTTCTAACATGAGCCAAATTGGTCAAGCGCGAATCGGAAGAGCATATCAGTACATATCCCCGCAATATCCCTTTTAAAGGCACCCGCAATCTGCCTTCGCAATTTTTGCACACGTGCCGGAATAGCCGTCCTGTTTAGTTTTTGAGAGAGACCGCAACAAAAATGGTCTAAAAGTCTCCAACTTCGAAGTCACCCAATTTCATTATTTTTGATGATAAAAAAAATTTATAAAATATGTTTGTGCCCTGCTCAATGAACTCTAGACAATGACAGCCCCTGCGAGCTAGAGAACAATCACAGAGTGATATTAATAGACGACGAAGAGATCATCTCACATATCCCTTTCTGGGGCGTGGGGACTCAGTGTCGGGGCGGGTGCCCCCTTACTGAGGTTTCTTTCGATGCCCATAACCATGGGCATGTCGTTGGCTTGGTTGTTGTCAATCCGGTGGGGGTCCGTGGCTCTACTCCGGAGGAGCACAGCTTGACTCAGGGAGGAGTACGGCTCAACTCAGGGAGGAGCCGCGGTTGTATTAATAGGGCTGTGTTTTGGCAATTTTTTTACGACCCACTAAAAATTTACCCACATTTTGGGAAATGCTGGCTTAGAATGATAACACCAGGCAGTTTCGTAGCAGCAGCTATTTTTTACAGACTTTTGCAGGTTTTGCAAAAGTTCCTGGACAGATTGACGAATTCCTCACCTCCTTTCATTCTCCCACTTTCTATTTCTAGGCTCTTCTCCTGGGTCCATTGACGTTTTCCAGTAGTAGTGGCGAAGCGGAAGCCCATTGTGAATTGATACCCAACTCTTTATGGAACCTTGTGGGAACCGGAAATGTGTAATAATTATGACCAAAATAATAAGACACCTGATGTCAAGGAAAAACGACTTTAAAAGCCTTTTACGACTTGGCCCATGGTGCACGATAATCTTACCGAGTGATTGTGAACTTCAGCATGTTGGCAGAAAGTCTACATTAGAACGCTCGCTTCGCCTGCTGCCGGCTCGCATAATCTGTGAATTTTCGAGGTTTTTCTGGATTTTACGAAAAACTATTTGATGTAGGAGTTTTTTCACCTGACATCGGAAAAAAAACATGTTTTCTTGTTATACCAGTAATTTCAGATATAAAACTCAAGCCGCTTAGACATACAACGAATTAATAACTAATAAACTATTTCCGCAAGTTGCTTTAAGACACATTTATTGCATACTTTTTATTCAAAGGTAAGGAAAATTTACAACATTAAATACATTAAATTTTACAATTTAAATAAAATACAATTTCACTAACGCTACGAATTAATAAGGTAGGTACATTAAAATATTAAAATTATTATATTCATCAGCGAGTTAGTACGAGTATTACAATGTGAGTGAGGATGTGTAAGAGAAAGGGTGTGGCAGGGTGTGTGAGGGTGTGTGTGTGTGAGTGGGAGTATTTATCTTCGTGAAGCGATAAGCGTTGGAAGGGGAGGCAGGAGGGGGATAGCAAAGTTGTGTTATAGCTAATTATGATTATTATTTATAGGTAATTTAACATTTAATAGCAAGCAAATTCTCCGTTTCATCATAATTTAGCCCAAGCAACCATATCTGATGGGTCTTTAACGATGAAATGAAAATATAAATAGGTTTTTAAGTACACGGAGAACCCGAAACAAACTTTAAAAACTATTGAACAATTGTGCATTTCACAAATTAGCATTTACTATTTTTTTCATTTAATACTGGGTGAAATTAAATCAATTGACCAAATTCATACTGGAGACTCGGTTAGCCATCAGGAATAAGGTTTAATGATCCTCCAGATGAAAGTCGATAAAAAAAATCCCCATAGTCCTTAATTGTACTTAAACTAGTCCAATACTAGGGGACAAGAGAATATGTTTTTTATAAGTGTTCACAATAAACGATTTATTATTATTATTATTTAATTGGAAACTTGAAAAAAAAATAAGGGCCGTCCTAGCAAGATTTGGTTGTTTTTCAACAAAAAGACAAAAATAGGTGCGATGACAAAAAGAGTGTTGGACTGCAGCTGGCAATCGTAAACTCAGGAACCGAGCAAAGCAAAATAATTTCTAATTATTCGGACGTTTGCAATCATTCTAGGATTTTGGTGCTGATATTTTTTTTCTAAAATAATATAAATAATTATATGCAAAAACATTTTTTTAATAATTATTATTTAAATTCAAAACAGCTATAATACCATAAAATGTTTGTTACTGCATACAATACAACTGTAAACAGGCTTTTAAGTTTGTGAATGTAATGCAAACAAAATGTAACACATTCAAGTACGTACTTTTTTTGTGAAGACTTTATTATTAATAAACTATTTCCGCAAGTTGCTTTAAAACACATTTATTGCATACTTTTTATTCAAAAGTAAGGAAAACAATATTATGATGTGCATTTTGTGCCGAGGTAAAAAATTACCCCCTTAAGAAGGTAAACAAAAATACGTTCCTTAGACGAGAGTTTTATTTTCCACTACTTTGTCCTTCGATCTTCAAGGATCAGTTGTTTCACTTAAACCAAAGTTTCTTCCGTGACTGTTGAAATTGATCGTCCACTACGATAATCATCTTCGAGGCTCTCACGACTCACGACCATGTTTTAATTGCTTCGAACTAAACTTTACGAAAAAATAAGAAGGTCACAAATCAGTACTTTGTAAACGATCGTGTACAACAATTACAAACACGTTTTAAAGTTGTTATACATGATTAATTACAACTTTACAAGTAATGCATAAAATAATAGAAGTTTCATAGAGAAGCCTAATTGACTTTCAACCATTGTCGTATGATCACATTTAAATCACATTAGTTTCAGGGCCCTTTTTGGGGGTAGTTTTATAACCTTGACGGGTCAGTAGACTGCACAACGATTTTCAAATTTGGGGACAAGAGACCGGTTAATCTTTCAGCATCTTCAATATGGGACCAACGAGGTGTAGATAATAAAGCAAAGGCAGATCAGGATAGTTTTGGCGAGAAGCCGAGGTGAACAATTAGCTCTTATGGTCGATGTTAAAATCGACTAACCCTAGAAAATTTAAAGCCACGAAATAAAAGCAACTTAGTGGTTACGCGAGGGCTTAACGTAAATGTAAGAAACGTGTACTTGAAACCCTCATATTTATGAAAAAGGGTCCGAACGCGAAATATCTTCAGCAGACCACGACGAAGATGTTGTTGACGATTTTGACGAAAGAGAAATCTTTGATATGATCCGAAATATCAATGACCCTGAGCACCCATTGACTTTAGAAGACTTGAGAGTCGTAGAAGAGAAGAATATCACTGTAAATAATAAGGAAAACACAGTTCTTGTGAACTTTACTCCTACGATCCCCCATTGTAGCATGGCTACTTTAATTGGTAAGATTTATTCATTTCCCTACACACACATTGGCTCTTTGCTCCCCAGCGGAGATTGGGAATAAGTAAGTAAAGTATTAATTTCCCTATTATCCTTTGATAGTCAGACAGCCTTGATTTAAGGTGACCAAATTGTCCTGTATTTTATAGGTTGTTCCGTTTTCAGCTACAATTTTGGCTTAGTCCTGTTTAAAAATCGAAAATATGGGCCCATTATTGTCGAAGTAGAAGTCTTTCATGTTTTATATTTATTTTGGTCTTATATTTTTTATTAGGAACAAACTTTACATTGTTTTATGTCAGGATTTTTAATTTTTGTGACAACAGGGTCAGAGTGCAGCAAAGGTGTGCAAGGGATCTGACATTAAAAAAAATTTCAGGCAAAATTATTTTTTCTTTTTTTCTGTTAAAACTACAGGGGTCACCTGGCTCCGCTCCGCTTGGCTCCTAATTATGTACTTACATGCCAACCTAACCACTCCTCTTCACTCCTCTTGTCGTCGCAACCTATTTTACAAAAAATTATAAGAAATATTAATCTAAGTAAAATGAAAAGTATAAAAAAAGCTTTATTTTTAGGCACTCTAAACATTACATTAGAAAAAACAATGACACCAATTCTCGTGTAGCAAATATTGAGAAAGGGGAAAACTTTTAACTTCGCAAAAAAGCACTTTAAATAGGCAGGCAGGTTACAAAATTTAGCGGTTTTGAAACCAAGTTGTGATAAAGGAATTTGGAAGCTTTTGATGTTTTGCAAATGATCCATCTATAGGTACTACGTTCTATAGGATTCTTAACAGAATTATGGGGGCCGCGGCCGTAGAGAAATAGTAATAGTAAAATTAGTTTAAACATTAAATTTCTCACGAGGTCCGTCTCGACTTGACTGTCAGACGGCCAATAAATTGATATTGATCCTACATAGATTCCTTTTTTTAACTTTGAGATACGGAACCCCAAAAACAAGGTATTTTTTAAGCCATAGACTAAACGAATAAATAATATAAGTTTATTAAGTAGCTTTTTTCGTTAGACTGCTTTATTTAATTTAAAAAGCTTGTTGCGTGAGATGTTCTTAAAAGTAGCAAATATAATAATAATAAATTAAGGACACGGAACAAATATGGATGCTTTTTTATATGCATATTGACTATATCCCACTATCCCACTTCCCACTATCCCACTTCCCACTATCCCACTTCCCACTATTCCCACTAATATTATAAATGCAAAAGTTTGGATGTATGGATGGATGGATGTTTGTTACTCTTTCACGCCGTAACTACAAAACCGAATGAGCTGACCACCTTAAGGGGTAACGTTTCGAGCTCAGTGCAAAGTGCATAACAATGGTTTGTTTACCTTATTTTAAAATAAAATGTATGAAATAAAACAGTTTCATCTTATTTTGCGACTATTGTTGAATAATAATCAGAGGTTTTTAGCAGAATTGCGTCATTCCATGCATTACGTTGTAAATGAATGGGTATACAAACTTAAAAGCGTGTTTTATGTTTGTATGCCCATTCATTTACAACGTAATACATACAATTACAAAATTTTAGTAGAAAAGCCTAATTGACACTAAACAATGGTCGCAAAATGCCATATATCACATTTATTTAGTACTTTTTATGCAATAGTAAGAAAAACAATCATAAGTTGTGCATTTTGCACCGAGCTCGAAACGTTCCCCCTTAAGGCTGCATATTGTGCATATACGATCAGATTGAGCACCTCATTTTGCACTGCCGTGAAGTTGGACACGTTGAAGTTGTAGTTTATTTTGCATCAATCAGAAGAACTCTACGACGATTCCTTTTAGTGGCCACCGAGTTACACGCGCCCACAAAAATCCGCGTTTTTATGCCAATCATACAAATAAATAGGAATTTATTCCATTCCATTACTAATATTATGAATAAATCATGTCAAAATAATTAATACATGAAAATAATAATAATAATAATGAAAAAAAACAACATTTAATAACAATACAATTATACAATTTCATGTTTTTGTACATAAATTAGTCATGTCAGAATTATATTTAATGTCATCTATAAGAAAATCTTCTACACAGTAGTAGGCCCTGTCCAACAAAAAAGTTTTTATTTGTCTTCTATAGGACTTGTCGTTTAAACTTTGCCATGTTTCCGGAATTTTATTATGAAATTTATAAACAGACTTGGTCCGACTTGGTGTTGTAGCCGGTGTCCTTGAAATCAGTACCTACGGCCGTTCGGTGCCCAAACACGCGCTAGGGTCGCCAATTGAGTGTTCACGTATTTAATAATGCTATATTATTATTACAAAAGTGGTATTGAAACAACCATACAATGCACACCATACTCTGTAATTTTGTGTCATAATTTACAATTATTGAATAAGAAATTCACCGTGTTGATTAATTATATTGTTCCGGTATTTTGACAATTAATTAGCAGTCTTTTATATTTACATATAGCATATTATATTTATAGTTCGCTTAAAATCGGAAAATAGCGGTTAGCACAATCTATATGAACCACTTGGCACGTGGCAAATCTTCGACGAGATACTGGCCCCGCCAGCAGCTTCCGGGTGTAGTTACCGAAACCAAACCTCTAACCCAGAGCTAGCTCGACCCGAGAAAACATAAGCCTTGCTTTCAAACGTGAAAATGTAAATCTGTTCACATCACTTCACACCGACGATTGATTTCCGAAACTGTTCGGACACACAACTCAGATTTAAATCCACAGGAACACCGATAGCCCATTACAAGTTATACGTCAATACACCCTTAGTTCATTACCTTTTCAACCGTATCACAACGTAAAACGGATGAAGCAGTTCGGCAATTTGAACACTTTGGCCACACGTGAGGTAGAAACGGAGGGAGAGAGGGCTTCACAAACAAAATGCCGACAACATTTATATACCCAATAAAATGTCCTATATTCTTATTAATTTTCTGCAAATAAGATTTTGATTATGTGGTTTGAACCAGAACCAGATAAGATTTATGAGCAGAAAGAACTGTCAAATACGGTTGATGTGTTTTGTACATCCAAAAAGCAACGTTTGTGTTTGTTTATTTAAACTATGTTTTCCTATTAAGAGGTATGGTCCCTATGCTTGCTATTTCATTCTACATTCAACTTCGGAGTATAGAGCACTGACTGACTGTTATTGGTTGGCCCGAACGTTCATTTCCCGAGCTCGTACGGAACTAACCGAACACTAAGCTAACGCGAGACAAAATTCATGTCTTAAATCGGTGGATCAGGCCCTTTGTAAGAGACCACGTCTCAGCGCCATACGTCATCACAGGAAGGACGCATTGGTTGAACATCTTAGCCTTTAAGCACTGCGGTGATTGCGCACTAATATGTCACCGAACAATGCAGTGCAAATACGACTTGACGGCGGATGACTCTTTTTAAAGACACCAGGTATGATCCCGAGAGCAGCGAAGGATTCTAAAGTAGAATCTTGAACAGAACGATGGATACAAGAATCGAGATTTTTTTTTTTAATTTACTCTTCTTTTTACCGTTGACTACGAGGAAATGATGTACCCAGCTTATTTCAAATGCGCCAAAACTGTTTTGTGGTCAATCCCCAGTTCTTCAGCTACATCGTAACTACTGATATGCCGATCTTGCTCCACTTTTTCAAAAGCCGCATCCATTTTATCCATAACAGGGCGCTCAGAGCGAGGTGCATCTTTAACATCGAGTTGAAGAAGTTGCTATTATCATCATGTTTTGCAAGACAGTTACTCAACTTGACAAGAATGTTTAGGGATGATGTCACTTAACTCGCTACTAAACATGTAAACAAGACTTTAGCTACAGCTTAAAGGCTGTAAATTTGAAATAAGATGAACAGCAATTTTAATAGTTTTATATTAAGAGCATATTTTCAGATCAACCAATCCATATTTTCCCACATTCTATTTAAAAAAACCAATGCCAACAGCTTATCGTCATAAATCATATTTAACCTTGTTTTGAATGTAGTTTTTTAATTTGTAGATATCATCAGGAGTAATTTAGGATTTTGGAAGAAAATCCGGTAAGTAAAGTTTCCAGGAAAGTTTTTCATCCACTATTATTCCTAGATATTTAGCTTGAGAAACTTTTTCAAGTTCTGGACACATGCAATGTGTATATTGAAGTTCGTCACAGCTACAGACTCTTAGCTTATTATAATACATAAATTATAATTACTACCATAAAAGAACACACTCCACGGTAACTGAGCAAAAAAAAACGAAGAGGCAAAAAGTTCGCAAAACATCTCGAAGATTTCTCCAAAAACTTTCTCTGTGCTATGAAATTAAGTGGGGCAAACAATTCCTGTCATTGTATTACGTATGCTTGGCTTACGGTTTGACAATCTTTGCCCTCAAAGGATAAAGTTTTACCCCTGCCTACTCTCGGATATTAAAAACTTCCGAACGAATTCAATAAGCTTTTGATGTAATTGATTTTCTTTTGCTTTTGATATTTTTGACAGTCGATAAAGTTATTTGATAAGGCTTTAGATCACCGTGTTAATTGCGGTGAAATTAATATTGAATTTTGAGTTTCGATATTTTGTTAACAGATGTTTAAGGCGATTGCTGTCTTAATATTAATTATTAATTTGAAACTGATGGACAAATTCAAAGGAATGATCCCTTGATCCCTAAGAATAAAAAACCGCAAGGAACGTCCTTCTAGCTAGAGTGACCCACTCGAGCTCTATCTTCCACTTGCGCGTCATAAATTACCAAACTGGCAAGATAATGAAGAAGGGCAATGACAAAAATACACGAAATAAAAGAGCTTGTATGACTAGATTGATGGATGTGGGAGTGGATGTAGCGTGTCGGGATCGTAGCAGATGGAAACCTGTAGTCTCTGCCTACCCGCGGAAGACAGGCGTGAGTATGTTCATGTGTTTTAAAAGGTTTGTTTGCAATTAGATAATCTTTTTTTGACGCGGTTTTAATAACTATCTAAAGCAATGATAATCAAACGTTGATAAAAAAACAAAATTAAGTAGCTTTCATTTAAATAATAAAATTACAACCGTATACCTAGGAACAACAGAACTACCCCAACTCCCCTTTAATTAATTCACTGTAAAGAAAATATATAAATAATAATAAAATAATATCAGAGAATAAGGAATCATGTAAAAAGGGGTAAATTTTTAAATTGATATTTATGGAATTACAAAAGTCATAGAAAAACAATTGTACACTCTGATCGGAAGAGCATGTAGTTTAATTTATTATTTATTACATATGAAACTTATGGTTTAATTTTTATTGTTAGATTTTGTATGATACGTACATTATTTACAATTAAACACTTTTGTTAACATTCACGACAAAAATATAATTTTACAAATAAATAACACAGTATCTCTTACCGAAAGGGCAGCTCAACAAGATCACATCTTGTTTGCAAGTGATTGAATCATCGATCTCAAAAAGATACGATCTTTTTTAACCCACTGTCAATGCGCGCCATAAAAGCTAGCGTTCGGTTTGATTAATTAATAAAATTTTAAACTTAGTTGAAATGTTAATCAAATAAACCTGAGTTATCACATTTCATCCTACTTTACAATGCAGTGTTTGTTCAGTGAAAAACAAACTTTACATCTGCAAGTTATGAAGATTAGGTGTGGAACTAATATTCAAAGTGCATTGTTTCAAGCCTTTAATGGACTCTGATTTAATAAATGAACATCTTCGCCCCTAAGAAAATTAATTTAGAAGATTAGTTTTAATTTTTCTCAAATTAGTTTTTTTGTAAAAACCGCTTTAAAAATGCATCATGTTCCTATGGTTGTCTAAAAACGGTACCATATTTTAGCAAGCTTCAGTATTTATATTTCCGTTTGTCCAGCCATCCATACGTCTGAGGCCTTTCTGCAGAATAACTACTCTGATCGAGCTGAAATTTGGCATGTTCGCAGAAAATGCAAGATTGTTGAAAAGGGTAGTTTTTATTGAAACATTAACATAACCTAATTAATTGGGTTACTTTGCGGAAGTCCATCACTAAGTTATGGATATATACATGAATATAATTTGAAATATTCTGCTAAGCAATTCTTGTCATGCTATTCAAAATGCAGACTCGTGCACCGCCCACATAAAATATGCAAGCAAGCAATTCGAACATAAAAGCAAAGCAATCTTAAATAACAAGCAAGAAAACTTATCGACACGTGTTTTGCCTCAAAAAATTGCCAAAACAATCATATTTTGCTAACACAACATAATGTACCAAAATTTTTAATTATTTAACTATTAATAAAAAAAGACGTTCGTAAATTTTCTCGAATTATATTGCCAGATTAACAGGGTTTTTTGAATAAAAATCAAAATCAAAAGTCGAACCTTTCAGTACTTTGCTTGAAGAACTCTAGCTTGAGCTTCCTTTTCTCAGACTTGTTTCATTAAAATTAAATGGCTTTTAGCCACATGGATAGTAAAAAATATATAAAATAAAAATCTTTACATTGAAAAATTAAAAAAACATTAAACCTATACCCATTGAATATAAGTTGACCTCTCATTGTACGGGAAGGCTATACAATGAGAGGTCAGCTTATAATGAAAGTGTTTAGATTGATGTGGGCTTCTTTGCTCAAGTAGATGCATACAAAGGTATTTGAAATTGTGCATAGAAAGTTGTGCAATTGTTTTTGTAATTAAAAAGTTTCTATTAAGCAACACAATTGTTTTGCTTTTTGTTGTTAATGATCCTTGATATTCTAGGACTGCGAATTGAGGTATAATTTTGTAAATTTGAAACTTGTATTTACCATCTTTGAGATAGAGCTGAAGCAAATAACGTTAAAAATATGCTATTTTTTCGAGGTTTCTTGTACGGGGGCCCTCCTCGAGGTCCAATTTCTTTTTTCATTTTTATTATTTGCCGTGTGAGGGTCCATAGTAACACGTATTTTGTGAAAATTTCAACTTTCTACCTATTACGGCTGAAGCTGTAGACTCCTGTGACAGACAGACGGACAGCGGAGGCTTGGTAATGTGGTCCCGTTTGGCACCCTTCGGGTAAGGAACCCTAAAAACTGCATTTTCGTATAGGATAAATATGTAGAATAACTTTTAACATCAGGTGGTAGAGCTGATGCCGGGCTCGACTGTAGAGGTACCACCATCTTATTGGCAAATCCTCCCGAAGTTATTCGGGGGAGAGTAAGAGAACAGCTCTCAGGCAAAACCAGGCGGCCCACCATTGCCTGGGACCGATGGATGGCGGTATATCCATCCCCAATTGCCGAGCCTTATATAAAACAGACTGGTGACGGGCAGCGGCGTCACTGGTAATACAATCGGTCCAGTGCGCGTGGGACTCGCTACCCGAGGGTTCCGTAACATTCAAATAAGTTAAATAATGAAAAAAATACAAACTTACTTATTACCTACAATATATTTAAAAAAAAAACGAAAAACTAAGTAGGTCGGTTAAGTAACCCTAAAAATACATTATAAATACACTGTACCTTTGGCAAATAATATGCAAAAAATTCAAAATTACTAACTACTTTAGATTTTGCCCACCATTTATTTATTATTTGATTCAGAAAAATTAAAATGAAATATTTGTTAAAAAGAAAAGGACAGGCTTTTTTCGAAAAAAAATCATGGTAATTTAGGATAACGTAAAGATCACAGGAAAAATATAAATTTAGCGGGTAAGAAATTCACGATAACAAAATGACAAAATAAAATGTTTAATCCACGAGTTTTATTTCGAGTACGGTATAAAAATATTTGAGTCTCTCTTTTGGGGTAAAATCAATTCTTTTTTTAGTTATCATAAACAGTTATGGGAAGATTATTTAATAATACCTTCTTCCTGACTGTTCCCAAAACTGTCAAATTACGTAACCCTATGTATGCGAGTCTGACTCGCACTTGACCGGTTTTTATCTCAAGATATTTTTCGGTAGTATCGAACGAAACGACGCAATTTAACGATAATTTCATTAAAAGTACTTTACATTCTCTCACAGAACACTCTTTTGAGTCCCTTACAATGTTGCTGAGATAAGCAACCTTTTTACAATTTGAGACCTCCAGCCAGGTAAATCGGTGACCTGCAAAGGGTTGCTTGGGTGTAGGGTTACCAGATGACGGGAATTTTTCTGATATGTCAGGAATTTTGGCCCTCTGTCAGGTAATAGGGCAAAAATAGGATTTGTCAGGAATTTTACAAGATAATGAATAAATGACTAAATTAGAGAGAGAGAGCGTCGTTCTTTATGAGCCGAACACCTTTTTTTTGACGCCGCTAATTACTGTTATAATGATAAAAACTTGTTTACGTATTTCATTATTTATTACTAATGAATTTGTAACAAAATTAACCAGTTATAACTAACAACAATCAATATTCAGTTCTATTATCATTTGGTAATTATGATATTAACAAGTGAAAAATGTTCAGTCTTCTGTTGATATGTAGATTCAAATTGACGACTGCGTTGAGATACAAGTGCAGTAATTAGTCGCGAATTTACAATAAACGCGGTCGGATGCGCAGGCGAAAGGCTAGTACTCGTACATGCATAAATACATACTCACGTCTGTCTCTCAGAGGGCAGAGGTCACAGGTCTCCAACAGATACGATCCTGACAGAACTTTATGCTTCTGCCATATCCATCGATTCAAAATATCTTATCTATTTGGGGCCTTTCTTTAATATGTCGCACACGTCCGTTTTAGGCCGGCCTAGTGGTCCACCTTGCACTCCTACTCGTATACGTTTTATCATTCTTCTTTTCATTCTCTCTCAAACAAACAAACCTCTAAATACTTACATAATATACTAGCCTTTGCCCGCGGCTTCGCCCGCGTTACTTAATCTTTGCCCCGTTTTTAATACATTTATTTAAACATTTTAATTAAAATTTCGCAAAAATATTAAATGCACAGGGACGACTTTTTTACTACATTGTTGTTGGGGAAACCACCAACAATGTCCACAGCGCCGCTGGTGTTGAGGAAACCATCAAACACGTCCTCTTCCAGTAGCTCTGCAATTGGCAGCACCCTTCGATGCGATGCTGCGGCTTCCCGTCAGTCGTTTGAATTGCCGGTGGACTGGTACCAACAATGATGCAGCGTAGGGGTTCCAAAATAAAAGTCAGACTTCTTTGCGCAAAGAACTCCGAAGGGCCAAGTGGGGGATTACGTGATAACTTCTTCTTTCAGTTGTACCCGAGGTGTCGATCGATCAATAATTTTTATTTGTATGGGATGACCCCCTGTAAGACGGCGTTGCCGCACAGACGCGCGACGCTAGCGCTTGTATTTTTGACGATTGCTCGCCCGTTTGGCCCCTCGTAATTCACTCTTTTATTTAAATAACTTTCTTATTTTAAACAGTTTTACATTAATTCTTATTAGTTAACATAGTCTAATATTAGTTCTTAAAAGAAAACAAAACTTGTACAGATATTCTTATTGGATAATAAGTTACAAAGGTTTTTCTACGAAAGTTTAGCAATGTTGAATGTCTTTCAGTACATTGTATATGGAAGTTAAGGATATTTACTTTAAAGTGGTTATATAATGCTAAGCATATAAAACAAATGTGAAACAAACTATTTTCAATATATTTCAATACATGGAAACAAAATTATAACATTACGTCTTCACAAAAATGCATTTCTATTTATATATTTATGTTTCGAGTTTGCTTAATGCATACAACTTGCAAATGTACATAAACAACTGAAAGACTATAGATACAGTGGTTATTTACTGATATAAACTATTTCAAGTAAGAATTAATGCAATACATCTTGAATATTGTTTCATCAACAATTTGTTTCTAGAAATGTGACATTTTACGGTCAAAACGAGTTTAAATTTACGTGTTTTAATAATAATTTACGAGTTCGATACAGAATTACTTTTAAAATTAACAAGATATGAATGTTACTGCAATTTACAGCTAGTAACTAGAGTTTTTTATGTAAATGCGAATTTTCGCTTTAAAATGTTGACTTTCTACGACAATATCAACACATATTTATATTGCTTAATGGGTATTCAAGTTGCATTACTTAAAATCCAGGCAATCTTAAAGTAACAGCCCTTTACACAGCAATACTGTTACGTAGATAACATATCTTAGCGGGTTACGCTCTGCGCGCCCCTTTTAAGCATGAAAATGGCTGAAATTCATTCATTTCATGGTCAGCAAGTGACTTATCAACAAATTACATTAATATTTTACCGTTAAACGGTCTAAAAAGGCAAAAAACCTATAATTTGAACATATCTGTAAGACCCCGGCAAATTGATGATGTTAACTAGTGGGCGAAAGCCCGCGAAAGGAAACTCTGCTTTCTGATTGGCGGTAGGTACCTTTCAGAATATGTTCACATTATTTCAGGTTTCTACAGCACTGGGTCAGGCCTTTGAAGTTTATTTTTACTTTATACATTAATATAGTCGAGAAGCGACGTATAAAAGTTGAAAAAATTCATAATAAAAATAGTCTGCTAAGACCCAGGTAACTTAACAATGTTAACTAGCGGGGTTAAGCCCGATTTAAAGTTCTATACTAAATCCAAGTTTGGGGAGCTGTATTTGTTTTCTGAAAGCTCTCTTCTGGCCATCAAGCCTTGTTCGAGCGAGAAAGTATATTCTCAAAATACGCTATTAATCAGCAGTATTTTCAACAATTGTTATTAGTAATATAGATGTAGGCATAAGATTTTCTTATTTTTCACTTCCCAAACAAATTATTGAAATCTCACGCCAATTTTGGTTATGAAGTTGATCTTTAACTATAAACACCATTAATTGCCTTGCTCTTTTTCCATTGTCTCCATTCTAAAGTAGTTGTTATGACTTTTTTTTTTTTTAAAGGTTATTTTTCGTGCCGCTGTCGTCCGTCGCTCGGCAGCGGCCGCGGCCTGGGGCGCGGATATTTTCAAAATAATAATTAAGCGGATACATTTATTATTCGGCCGCATATGTCATGCGCGACTCGGATAAATAGCTATGGAGTGTTTTGTTTTCCATTGGAAATAATAATTAATAGTTAAAGTTATGCATAAAATTGTCAAATAAATTAATCTTGTTGGCAATATCTGTAATTATTTTCACGGTTAAAAGTATAATTAAAGTTAAGTTAGACGCAAAAGTTTTTTAGAGTTTTTTCCGACTAAGGACACTTTTTTGGTAAATTTTATACTAGACCCAAAGATGCGAAACTATAAATAAAAATACAAATAATGAAAACAAATAGAGATGATATACAAAATTAAAAAACATTTAGAACGTATTTGTAAGGGAAATTTAAACTGAAATGTAAGGCTCTTCATGTAGTTGCTGGGAACGTTATTACATGTAGGTACTCTTTTTAATTGTATGTGATTTGTTAGCAAAATTTTCCGTGAAACCGAAAAAAATCGTGTCCACGATTCTGCGGTTGTCTGGATCGATTCAAAGATCGAATTGCTCCGAAAATAATCGAGTAAACGCAGGCGGAGCCACGGGTAAAGGCTAGTCCTGCATAATAACATATCAAAATATGTTTTTGGATGTAGAACATTATTTTATTATATTTCAGAACTTTAGTAGTAGGTAGATTTCTCAGAATATTCCGAATAAAACGTGCAACGCGAAAATCCTAGAATTTTTGCAAAAAGGTCCGGAAAACTGGAAACTTTCTCTTATGAACATACGACATAGAATATGGTTCTACCTATATGTCGTTAAAAACTGATGGGGTCGCCTCGCTTCCCGGGAACTTTACTTGGCTCCCGAATTTATTTACATGTAAACATAACACGTTTCGTTCCCCTCGTCGTCGCACCTATTTTTGGATTTTTTTTCTAATTTTCCGGACCCTTGCTGTCATCATAGTTAATAATTTAGCGTTAATCCGTTTTTAGGGTTCCATAGTCAATAAGGAACTCTTATAGTTTCGCCATACCCGTCCGTCTGTCTGTCTGTCTGTCCCAGGCTAAGCTCAGAGACTATTAGTCCTAGAAAGTCGTAATTTGGTATGATTCGCCGACAACGTGGTAAAATAAAACCTTGAAAAAACCATTTTTTTTTGCCTTTACCCCTTGGTTTGGTGTGTGATTTTCTTTCAAAAATATTATGGGTATTGTTGGGTATATGAAATGAAAACCATGTTTCGATACAGGGATCCGTTTGCGCAATATTAACCTTATATGTAAATTTTTGTTAGAGTCAAGTGTCCCCCCTGCCAGCTAAACGGTACGTGAAAAAATTCATATATAACGAAGTTAAAAGGAAAACTATCACAGCTTGTAAAGTTAATGAGTAACTTAATTTAGCAGCTTTGTTTCATACATTTTGTAGGTAATGATAAGTTTGTAATTTTTATTTAAGGTGATATGTGAATTTTTCAAGGGTCACTGTTACTCTATGCGGAACGACCCGCAGTGCGAGAGGGACGGATTCCGGAAAAAAATGCAAAATGTCGGTTTTAAATTAATATCAAATGAACTAAAATAGTTATCAAAATTTCACATTCACAAAATTTAGATATTGTTAAAATCTATCTAATAATAATATCGTCCATTTCCCTTCTATCAAAGTAATAATGAGAATGAGTATATAAGGTGACTTTCGTTTATATAGCCAAATTCGTACTGTATATGTTCACAGATGCGAGTTTATAGTAAGTTAATAAATTATATTCTCTTAAAAACCAGATATTGATTCGCCTGATTCGACTGTGGGTACTTATATATTAGACATAAAGCAAATTTAGTTCGTTCGACTTAGTTCCTAGGTTGGATCAAAATCATTTGGTTCCACTTACCGGTAAGTTTCTCAACTCGCTTTATTATCGAAGTTTGCGTGTCTGATTCGCTTTTTTCTTCAAAATACTGTCGATATACATTGTAAACAATTGCCCTGGCCTGACTACGCAAGGGTTTCTTAGACATTTTTGGATTTTTTTATAAAAATCTAAATAATAACCAAAAAGCACAAATGAATCACAATGATTCTGACGTTTGTCAAAACATAGTTGCCAGCTAAAAATCGAATAAATTATTATTTTGACATATTCATGAGATTCCGGTCGACCTTTAAAAACAATAAGGGCCCCAATATGGAGCCCTGCGGGACACCCATTTTGACTAATGCTCCAGGAGACTTTACTCCATTAATGTCTACCTTTTGAATCCGGTCACTAAGGTATGACTTAAATAACACCAAAGATTTACCGTTAACTCCATAGTTCACTTTACCACACTACGTGCAATAAAAGGTAAGAACCAGGATGATAGTTTCAAATAACAAACTCATCTGTAAACCAACTATCTACAGAATATTCTATCTCACCAAGCCCGTTTTCGTATTTCGTAGCTCCAGAGGTTACGCACACTATAAAAAACCGGCCAAGTGCGAGTCGGACTCGCGCACGAAGGGTTTCTTACCATTATCTATAAAAATGCCAAAAAATCATGTCTGTTGTATGGGAGCCTTAAATATTAATGTTATTTTAATTTAATTATTTGTTTTTATAGTGAATAATTTCAAGCGTCTACCTGTAGCCGTTATTAATATCGAGCAAATGTTTTTTAGTAATTGTTATCTTTTGATCCTGTTTAACAGGAGTTGAAGTGTTCAATAAATAAATATATCATCTGACATTTAATTTGGCAAAATCTTGAGCTAAAATTTGGAAACCCAAAACACTTTCGATGGCGTTCCATCGTGTAGCGTGTCTAATGAAGTGTATTTGCAGGTGGATTAAGATATTTATTTTGTCGGAACCTGTTCATTGCGTACAACGTATGCTTTATAGACTTTTACTCACAAAATCATTCTAAAAGCCTTCAAAACCGCAACTTACCTCCAATAAAATTATCCCTAGACTGAGGCACTATATCAAGTAGTAGATCGCTCCATAATTCGGGGCAATTACTCACAGCCTGAGGAAGTGGAGATATCGGGGAAATATGCAAAAGTTTAAGAACCATTAAAACTTGGGGTGAATGGAGCCACCGTTGGGCAGCCGCGCCTTGCCATCAACTCGATTAGACCGCGGAATAATGGGGCTGCTTGTATTCTCGCGAAAAGACTGAATAGCAAGTCTGCTGGTTCTATGTTGTTTCCAGGGCGATTAAGTAAAAATTTACACAATTTTATTAGAAGCGCTAGTAGCTCAGGCGGTAGAAGGCTGGCCCCTGAATCTTGAGACTCAGGTTCAATCCCCGGTCAGGTATGCACGAATCAGTTTTTCGGAATTAACGTACATACTATGCATACTGCATCATAGTATTTGTGTTCTTACCTAGCTTACCACTTGCTGAACGGCGAAGGAAAACATCGTGAGGAAACCTGCATGCCCTAAAAAGCGTGTATTTGTGTCCAGTTCGGAATGAAACATTTATGTCTGTTAGTTTGACAGTTAAGACAAAATAACTAAGAAAGGGTCGCAATGACCCATGTACCCATGCTCAAAAATAAATGAGGTTCGGAACATACATAAACATGTACTGTCGAGAAAATGTTTGTCGCCATACCAATTTTTCAGTCACAATAAGAACGTAAAATAGGTCCACTTATCTTTCCACAATAGAAGATACGCTGTTAAGTATGATGGAGCGTTCGTGATCTCAGTAGGCAGCGAGTTATACACAGCTACACCGAAAACGCGAGTACATTTGTGTGTTTTATGCTATGTAGGTACGAGTACGTACCATCATCTGTCCATAAACTCCTTGACTGTGTAAGGCGCAAACTCGACTAGCAGTCTTTTAAGTTTGCTTTTAAAACTAGTAAGTGATGGAGCGTTCGTGATCTCAGTAGGCAGCGAGTTATACACAGCTACACCGAAAACGCGAGTACATTTGTGTGTTTTATGCTATGTAGGTACGAGTACGTACCATCATCTGTCCATAAACTCCTTGACTGTGTAAGGCGCAAACTCGACTAGCAGTCTTTTAAGTTTGCTTTTAATACACTCCTTTTTTAATGTCAAGATTTCGCATACATTGTCTTTTGTGTAATTTACGACGATTTTGAACAAAAATCAGAAATATGTGACGGTGACCGAAGTGAAGAAGTAGCGTACCTTTTTGTTCCGTGGTATGGGAAAACTAGAAACATAGACACGGATAATTTTAAAAAGAAAACATGGTGTGTAATGTATTTTCATACGAATTTCCTGGACAGTAATTCAGATTCCCTGCACACTTTTAAATAGCTCGCCAGGATGAAGTATTTTTAATAATATTACAATCTATTTTTGAAAAAAGTAACTTTATCTGTATTAATTTTTATTTTTATTTTTAGAGTTCTTAAAAAAACGATTAAAGATTTATTAATGAAGTGAGAATTTTACGTCATCTAGATAATTTCTGCGATGTCTCCACATTCAGGAGACTGGAGTCTCTTCTCCTTTGTGTAAAATATGACAAGTGGGGAAAAAACATGTTTCAGTATTAATATGTGCAATATAAAATTCTTAGCTAATCAAATGTTACCTACCCTTTTTTGTTTGGCTAGCCTATAGGAAAATATATAAATTCTAAGGGTAAAGTAACAAAATATAAAATATATACAAAAAAAACTTATCATGTTTTATGCATAGCATTGAGAATTTACAAAAATAGTTGATGGTAACCAACACCTTTTAATGGCTTTCTACATGTTGGACACTTCTTTCCGCCCATCTTCAATGCAGCTTTGATACAAGACATACAAAAGATATGGCCACATATTGTTGATGCTATAGTAGTGTTGGAAAGATTCTCCATGCAAATAGGGCAGTCACCAATGTTCCTAACTGGAGTGTTTCGTATGGGAGCTGGTTGTGGAGAAGCATTAGGTTATTCAGGGGGAGAGTAAGAGAACAGCTCTCAGGCAAAACCAGGCGGCCCACCATTGGCTGGGACCGATGGATGGCGGTATATCCATCCCCAATTGCCAGGCCTTATATAAAACAGACTGGTGACGGGCAGCGGCGTCACTGGTGCAAGGGTTTCAGTTTCATAAACTACTATAATTTAATACTTTTTATTCAAAAAATATAAAAAAAATTACAAGTTGTGCATTTGGGAACGATCCCATTGCATCCACCTTACTCGTAAAGGAGTGTAAAACTGAATTCATATTTCGCGTCTATATTCCAATATCAAAGCTGAATCAGAATACACTTTGGCGAGTTCTTATTCGTTATGGACTATTCAGAGTCATATATAGCGTTTAATTCGGTCTATTTTAGAGCTCCGATTCATAAAAAAAGTCCCACAAACACGAACTAGGACGTCTATTCCACCCATCCATCAGCCTGTTTCATCCACTGCTGGACATAGGGCTTGAATACCGCGCCGCTGCCCGTCACCAGTCTATTATGCATAGAACTAAAAACTACATGCGACTACATGTTACTTTAGTATATTATAATAAATCATGTACACAGAGTATTAGCCAGAATTAATCGTATACCTATAGGTACATAAAAATATGAAAATCAGCAATACTCAGAATTTTAGAACAACTTGATGTGATAATATTTGTTGAGACATGTTAATTTACCTTTAGGATTTTTCTGTGATATTTTATTAATTTTGCAAATTTTATAATATTTTATACTGTTGCAAGAATTTGTTTTATAATAAATCGGGCGTATTAAGTGAAAATATAATCCTGTGGACAAGTACAAGTGTCTTATTTAACAAGATGTTTTATAATTATTTGTGTACCATACTGGTTTAATACAAATAAATATTCTGATTCTCGCAACATTTTTCACACGCTTTGTTTTTCGCTTTCGGCTTTTACAAATTGTCGCATGTGCGAGAATCGCCGTCCAGGCAGGTAAGTTTTCCTTCTTTCAAAAATATTCATTTGTAATTGTAGCCTGTGGTTGTTAGAGGCAAGGTCTATATTCTGCTCTAGAACACTAAAGCAATAGCTCTAGCGCTAAAAGAGCACATCGCATAATAGATCTGAGGAGCAATTGTTTGTTAAGCAAAGTAGCCCGTTTGACAGTTGAAATACCTATCCCCCCCCCCTGAATACGTGCTTGGCACAGATTAATTAATTATGCACAATTAATTATGTTTAACAAATATCAAATATAATATTTGTGGCCACCTCCCAGTCTATTTCACTTTGTTGAGACTTGAGAGCAATAAAATGATAGCTACCACAATCTTGCCAGGTTTTCCAACAGTCGTAACCTTTGTGCATACTTGATTTATGGAAGATCCTTCAATCTGCATACATGCATTACTACCGTCTATTTAAGTCAAACAATGTGTAAAGTAGGTGAAAAACGTATCATTCCCGTTTTTGGTGTACTTACGAGTGACTGTCTGTCTGGCCGTGTGAGAACTAGAATTGTCGTGGTGCAGGATGATACGGCGTTTACGGTTATTTTTACGGAGTTCGTCAATAACTTCCGGCAAACAAATGGTCGTGTACCAGTCACTATTCACGGTACGACGATTCTCTAAAGCAGGAACCTGCACAACCACTTACCCAACTACCTGCCGAAGCCTTTCATCAAAGATATTCGCTCCGGGGTCATTTAAGTACTTCAGCCGATTCTGAAGGCTTTTATTTCAGTTTAGTGTTGTCAAAACTTATTTCCTTCCAAAGTTATATAGCTCCTGTTGTTAACACTAAAGAACTATTTTGGAATGAAGGAAATTTAGTTTTGACAGCACTAAAACTAAACTAAATGCATTTAGCCGAAATGTTTAAGAGAAAATAGTAATATCCACTTGATTTTAAAAGTTGTACTGCAACTGTATACTTAAATTCTAGTCATCGGCTTGTGAATATTTTTACATATGAATTTGTAATTTACTTATAAATTTGAAAGTGCATATTATTAAAAGTACTTTTTCTCCATTCCAATAAAAAAAAAAATTGTAATTTTAATGATAACTATAGCACAAAATAATTTGTATTCTAAAAATACGTTCTTGTATTATTAACTTGACAGTTTGTGAACATAGTATTTGGTGAATTACTCAGAGGTAAATCTTGTACAAGTGACTGTTAGTAATTTTTATACTTATTGTTAGCTAAAAACGACTAATATGCCTAAAATATGCACAATACAAAATCAAAAACCTTTATTTATTTTATATATTTTAATCAAAGATTGTACAAAAACAGCGAAATTCTCTTAAAATTAAGTATAGTTTTTGTGGCAATTAAGCATTTTTCCAAATTTTCGAGCGCAAATTTTGACGTTTGTCACCCAGTATCAATTTGTACGCCGAGAACGACCTCTCCACATCAACTGATGTCATTGGACAATATTTAAAATTTGGCGCCATTTCTCCAAAAAGAGTCATCGAATCTTGATACTAATTACTGAGTCTACAATATGAATTATTGTAACTTTTTAGGGAAAAGGGGGCCGTCAAAGCTGACAGATTTTAGTTACTAAAAACATACTAAAGAATTTTGTAATTTAACCTATCCAAACAATAATTATAACTTTATAAATATTTATATATATTAATTCTAGTTAAAATATGCACATAAATAAATTAGCAATATATATATTATTTCGAGTCCTTTTGGACTCGGCATCATCCAAAAGGACTCGAAATATATCTTGCTAATTTATGTACATATGTGCATATTTTAACTAGAATTAATAGATATAAATATATTTATAAAGAAAAGCCGAAGGGTAACATATACATTAAAAAAAAAATTATAACTTAAATTCTTCAAATATACTCAAAGGAACAAATTATTAGTAAAAATGATGAACAAGACAATTTTTTTCAAGCTATAGCACAAATTGTGTAGTTATATAAGGTGACTTTAATTTATGCAGCCAAACTCATGCTGGAGACTTGGTAAGTGATCAGTAACACGGATCGATAACAAAAAATTGCAAAAATGCCAATTTCGCAAAATAAAATCTTACGTCCCATAGTAATTGCACAGTGTAAAAACTTTTTTAACTATGATAATTGAATCGGGGCTGGGCTTGTGTTTGTAAGGAACACGAAAAGAATAATTTACGAATTTCACAAAAAGGGTAATTGAACCTTGTTACTGAGCACTTACCGAGTCTTCTGTAAGAATTTGGCTGTATTAATTAAAGTCACCTTATATTAGGTATAGACATGCTCTCAATGTCGCGTATTACCCATATTGACAAACGAATAAAACACAAAATGCAAGATAATAATAACAAGAATAAAACTAAAAAAAATAATACAATTATACATGCATCAAACACAAAGAAATAGTTACATAAGAAGTTACAAAATTACAACCATTTATAACACTTTAGACTTTTCTCAGAATATCAGTAATTATTTATCTGTATACGCCCTGAAACCTGATACTTTTCTGATTTTTTATAGCGCATGATATAAGTTAATTTGTTAAATGGCCAGGTTACTGAGATCCTGTTTATTTGACCCATAAAAGTTATAATCGAATAAAAATAAATCATTCCGGGAACGGTTGATTGTGCGACAAGAGCCGAGGGTTTAAATGATTTTGTATGTCAGTGGGCCATTTTCGCTAGAACTTCCTGCAATTGGAAAAGGTTTAATGGTGGTATTATAGACGATTATCTTGTCTCTCTTCTGTTGAGATGCGTGAAATATGAATGGCTGGGGTGACAGTAATTAATAGCCTCAGTGATAAATAGTGATAATTTATTGCGGTTTATTGTACGGTTTGGAGGTAACTTTGTAATTTTTTTCTATCGAGAAAATTTTAGGGCATCAAGTTTTCACCACTGGGTTGACATAGCATTAGTCCTCAACTTTATCATATATTAATTTCAGGGTGATTGTTGCAGTGTTTGTTGGTATAAAGCAGGATCATGCGAAGAGAAGTCAAAAATGTATTAGCACTCGGGAGGTACGATTAAATAAAAGTGAGATTTCCATATTCACGTTATATTTTAACAGAGTTTCAACACTGACAATCGTAGCAAGACTGACGTCCCTGCACAGCGGAGCTGTATTTATATCTGTCCAAAGTGACTTTATTCATGACTACCCACTAAACTAATAACACTACTAACAAAATTATCTTAATGACTCTAAACACACTTCAAGCAGAAGAATAACTGTACAACAAGATATCTTAGCATCTAGACCGTGAATATACTAACTAAAACCTTACATTACTGTACATAGCATCTAGATCGTGAATATAATAGCTAAAACCTTACATTCGGCCTTTCCTGACTTTAAGTTTGTCCTCAAACTTGCAAGACTCGACAAGTGATTCTTAATTAATTACCAAATCTAAAAAACATGTTGTTTTCTCTAAATTACAAACATTTTAAATTGTCTATTAACCTGCTCATCAAAGGAGAGTGGGCCTCTGCTTGCTTGAGGACAACATTATGTTCTTTCACTTGTTCACTTGCCCACTGTCATATTATATGTCACATTAACCTTTCTTAAATTATTATCTTTCCAACATTTCTCTTATATGCAGTAAATTGTCTATTAACCTGCTCATCAAAGGAGAGTGGGCCTCTGCTTGCTTGAGGACAACATTATGTTCTTTCACTTGTTCACTTGCCCACTGTCATATTAAATGTCACATTAACCTTTCTTAAATTATTATCTTTCCAACATTTCTCTTATATGCAGTAAATTTTTTAAATAGCAATTGCCAATCACCTATCCCAAATAATAATCGACCTCATCATTAAGCGTTCGGAGCTCAGTGCGAGCACTCGTTTGCTTTGTTGAGTTCTCCCACCCGGCTACCAACTTGCCACTTTAGTGATGAGACACCACAACGTCGACAAATCATCGATATCTTCGTTGTCGAAACAAGACGATGGACAAGTACATTACGAAAAGCTCTTTAGATGCTACACAAAGGAACAAAAGACCCCCCGATGGGAACCTTGAGGAATGGAGCAGGCCAAAACGCATAGCTCAGAATGGAAAAACAGACAAACGAAATATAGTTTTGAATACTGAAAACCGCTTCAAGAATTTACCAATTGATGCTGAGTCGAACACAGATCCTGTTTCAAAACCCTTCCACGAAGCTACAACCAGTGTGAGAAAATCAGGACACATACCACCTATAATTATGGAATTAAAGCAAGACTGGACAAATGAAACTATAATGGGTCTCATAACACCACATACGAAACAATTCCACCTACAATATCGCGGTAAGAATAAAGTTGCTATTATTTGTTACTCAAGTGAAGCTCATCAATCTATTAAAACAGGCCTATGTGAGAAAGCCCAGTACCTTACATATACCAGAAAGGATGAGAAAGCTCCTAAGGTTGTAATTCGAGGCTTGCCATCCTCTGTTGAAAATGAACTTCCTTCTGAACTTGCTTTGCTCGGATTTGAAAATGCAAAAGTCACTACACTTAAATCAACTCGGACACCAAACTCACTTTGTCCGCCTTTTTTAGTCCAGTTGCCGATAGGGTCAGACATCAAGAAGTTTAGGCAAATTAAATACCTCTGCCATTGCGTGATTACCACTAGCAAGTACAAACCTAACAACACTTTAGGAACACAATGTTTCAGGTGCCAAAGATTTGGCCATACTTCAAATAACTGTAACATGAATCCACGATGTGTTAAATGCGTTGAAGTGCATGCCATCGGTAAATGTACAAAAACAGACAGAACAGAACCTGCTAAGTGCGTCAACTGCAATGAAAACCATCCAGCAAACTATAGACAGTGTAGTGTTCGGCAGTCATATATTCAACGAATTCAGCAAAAGCGCGAAGAGCAGAAATCTAAGCCTGTTACTATTAACCTGCAAACTGTGGTAGATGAAAATCGACAGTGGTCAAAAATCGTCTCAGGACAACAGGAAACCTTGCCACGGCCAGAAATACAAGACGCTTCTACGAATGAAATGTTAACCATCTTGAAGACGATAAAAAGCATCAAAACTGAATTTCTGGCGTGCAAATCCATGCTTGACAAAGTAATGCTCATCCTGGAGCACCTTGGTCAATATGTCTCCTGATTATGACTTACAAGCTTTATGTTGGAATGCCGATGGAGTGCATGGAAAACAGAGAGATCTGACAGAACTTGCGGTGAGTGCCTTACGTGTCGATATTATTGCAATTTGCGAAACAAGACTGACTCAAAATCAAACACTTAATATACCCGACTTTACATGCTACAGAAAGGACAGGCACCCAAGTGGTAGAGGACAAGGAGTTGCTATCCTTATTAAAAATGCCATTGAGCATACTGCAGTCAATATCCCACTGACTAAATACGTTGAGGCTGTAGGCATCAAAGTAAATCTTTCTGGTACTGAAACTTTACTGGTATCTGTTTATCAATCCCCTAATCTACCTCTTGCTGTAGAAGACTTGGACTTGTTGTTTGGATTGGGTTGCCATGTTTTGTTAATGGGAGACTTTAATGCTAACCATGAACACTGGCATCGTGGCAAGGGTAATACCCGAGGCAGAAAATTATACCAGCACATGTTAAACAGTGATTTTGTTATTCATGCGTCTAGGATCCCTACTCACCGCCCTTATTGCGCGGATCACTCTCCTACAAACCCAGACCTGGTCTTAACAAACAATGTCAATCTAACATCTGAAATTAAAGCTTTACGTGCTTTGTCTTCAAATCACCTACCGATTTTATTTGCTATAGAAGGCCAAACTAGCTATAGACCCCCTCTACCCTATTACAGGTACACTGATGCAAACTGGAAAGAATATCGATCTTTTCTTGATGAAAATATTACATTATCTTCCAAGGTTTTTAGAACTGAATCGGATATTGATGAAGCGATAGACCAACTGCATCAGTGTATCTTAAAAGCTAGAGAGCTGTTTGTACCCATAGGAACTAAACAATATTCCAAAGAACAGAAATTACCACATAACATTAAGCGGCTGATGAGGTATCGTAATTCTCTTCGTCGTAATGAACAAAGTGCAACAGATTCCAATGCAAGAAAACAAGTTCGCTCTCTAATAAATAAAACTCAAATAGAAATACAGTTAAGAATCCAAAAACATAATGATGCTGTTTGGAATAAGAAACTAGCATCTGTAGACAACCCTAGTTGTGATTTGTGGCGAATATGCAAATCACTTCGCTCAAGGCCAACAATTATACCTGCACTAAAAAAAGATGACGGTACTTTCACTTCCAGCATCATGGAACAAACTGAAACACTTGCAGATGCTTTTCTTAACAATATGTCCCTCACCAACACCTGGAATGATAATTCGGTCCTAAATGAAGTCGAACAATCAATAAAAGTAATAAATGCCCCTGTTGAACTTGAGCTCAATGAACCGGCGAGACCACAAGAAGTTTGGAAGTCTATAAGAAATTTAAAATGTCGCAAATCACCCGGCGCAGACACCATACACAATGCTCTGATTAAAAACATGTCTCAAAAGGCAATAGTTTATCTTACCAAAATTTTTAATGGATGCTTATATCTTAACTATTTCCCGAAGATTTGGAAATTTGCTAAAGTTATAGGCATTAAGAAACCTGGCAAGAACGAGGATCTTCCGAGTAGTTATCGCCCTATAAGCTTGCTCCCAGCCTTTGGAAAACTGTTTGAAAGAGTAATTTATACTCGGTTATTAAAATCCACTAAGGATATTCTTAAAGGTGAACAATTTGGCTTCAGAAGCTGTCACTCCACAACTCAGCAACTGGCCAGGGTAGCAGAACACATTGCCCATCACCTTAATCTGAAAGAATCGACCGGAATGTTTCTTTTAGATATTGAAAAGGCATTTGACACAGTTTGGCATGACGGCCTCATTCACAAACTTTATAAAAGTGGCATTCCTATTCGATTGACCAAAATTCTCAAGTCCTACTTACTAAATCGTGAGTTTTCCGTACACATAGGTGACTCTACGAAATCTTCACTTCGCTCTGTTCCCGCAGGTGTGCCCCAAGGCTCCATTCTTGGTCCATACTTGTTCTTGTTATACGTAAATGATATGCCTGTCCAAGCACGCACTCATTTAGCCTGCTTCGCTGATGACACAGCATCATTTACTTCCTCAAAAGATGTCGACCTGGTGGTAGATCGACTTCAGTTGTCACTAGAAAGTCTTCACATGTATTTTACAAAGTGGAAACTCAAGCTAAACGAGGCAAAGACTGAAGCTATCATTTTTACCCGCCAACGTCAAGAACCTAAAAAGACACTTAAAATTGCTGAACACTCAATACCGTGGAACAAAACTGTACGATACCTTGGGGTTACGCTGGATAAGAAAGTTAATTGGACCAGTCATGTTGCAACCGCGCGTAGGAAAGGTGTTATTGCTCTAAACTCACTTGGGAAAATCTTAAATCGTAGAACACAGCTCAGTCCTAACACGAAATTGCGTATTTATACCACCCTAGTACGCCCATGCCTCACATATGCTGCTCCTGTATGGAGCAGTACTCGTAAATACAATTACAAGTCATTGCAAGTCATCCAAAATAAAGCAGTAAAAATTGCATACAATACCCCGTTCAAAACAAATCTTCGCAAATTGCACGTCAAAATAAAACTACCTTTTTTAAAAAATTATATCTTGAAAATCACTCGCAATTTCTTTATAAAAAATTCAATTAATTCAAATAGCTTAATTTCTTCAATTGGCAAAACAAAAGCGAACGACCTGCCATATATCGACACGTATGGTACTTACAGACTGCCCCATCACTATTTGTTGTACTCGACCGACGACGTCACACGGGCCGCCTGCGATCCGTAGAACTGGTTATCTTATACAGTAGCGGCCACTAACCACGGAGAATAGACTCGTGCGATAAGCAGCCGTTTCCCCTCTTTCGCCGTTGCTACATAGCCCTGCGCGGGTCGAGGCATATCGCACTATGCTCGTCACCGGCTAAAAAGACATCTTGTTGATGGTTGTAGTTACAATTAATGTACCCTCACCCACAATTATTTTAACTATTATGTTCTTAATACGTTTATTTTGTATTTATAAGAACTTATTACTTAATGTTACTATCTATTTATTTATATATTTATACATATAGCTATAAAACGTGACTCACAACTGATGAGCTCGTACTTTTTATTAAATAAGTTTATGTTTAAGTTGATAGTATAATGTGAAATTGTAAATAGACTTATTTAAATACATATTTTATAAACTTTTAGAGGCGAAAACAGCCTGACAAAGTATAATTTATGATGATGTCGTATACATGTAGCTAAATTAAGAGCTATATGTAAGGTAAATGTATTTTTTATGCTATTAATAAAGAACTTTGAAAATCAAATCAAATCAATCGACCTCATCCTTTTTCAGTTATAAATAATCGATGTTAATATTAGTCAAAATTATAAAATTCACATGAAAAAAAACAATCGCTGATCTCTTTTCTTGCATAAAAGTCGGCGTTAATCTCAAAAAGTAATCGATGTTCACACTTCACAAAATATTTAATTGTTCACCGTTCTCTAATAATAGTCTGCCTTAACCTATCTCGACATATTAATCAATTTTATCATTCTCTAATATTATTTAGTTTAAAAATCTTACTAGTTTTCATATTTATAAAAATAATAGTTTCTTCATGGTACTCATGACCGTATCTTACGGTCCTCTCAAAATCTACTCCTGGCTACCCCAATACATTCATCGTCCTTCTATGACAATTCCTTTTCAGTACAAGCCGTCCGTTTGTGGAATGATCTTCCTCTATCTATAAGAAGAGCACCTTCCCTACCAGTCTTTAAGAGACTGGTAAAAGAACACTACCTCTCACTCTGACCACTGAACTATCTACATTCCTCTTAAAGTTTATTTATTATTTATGTAATATATGTATGTATGTATATATTTATTCATTCATGTTATTTATCTATAATACATTATTATTTTTCTTTTAATTTATTAATGTAGATTTTGTATAGTATATTTAAATATTATTTTAAAATTAGTGCACCGCCTATTCATCAATCTCCTTTTAAACCAGATTCTACCCAAAGGTTGTCTGGAAGAGATCGCTATAAGCGATAAGGCCGCCTGATTGTACCTACGTTATTTGGCTATTGTAATTTATATTATTTTTGTTTCCTTCTTTGTGGTGTGCAAATAAAGTTATATAAAAAAAAAAAAAAAAAAAAAAAAAAAAATAGTTATTAACATGTCTCAAATAAAATTGGCGTCACTCACAAAATAATGATTATTCACATTTCTCAAATAACAATCGGTGAAACATTTCTCACAAATCTTTTTCAAGTGATAAGTCAGCTCTTATTTTATATTTTCAACTGATAAATGTGTCAACATCGATATTACATGTAGTCAGTAGACGAAATTATCAACATTTATACCTCACAGTCAACAAATTAGATCAAAGATACTTAAACAACAACATCTTTACCTCATCAAGTCAAATGATGTATTCATCAATATTTACACTTCACATAGTCAACAGGATATTGTCACCTTCCAAAAATACTCAAACTAAAACTTTAGAAATCATAATGAGATAATATTCTCCAAAGATAGGTACTCAAACTATATGGTCTTTATTTCTGCAAACCATCAATCTTCTAGTTAAGAGTCTTAAAAACATAAGGTTATACTCTCCCAAAATACCCAAACTAAACCGTACTTTCTCATCAAGAAAACAAATAACAAACGAACACGATACCTAACAGTCAATAAATTATTCTATTCATCATAGATACTCAAGCAAAGAGCAAAAGAGCAAAAGAGCAAAATTATTTATTTTCCAAAAAACATCCATTCAAACACAGTTACATTTAAATGAGTTGCAATAGAAAGAGAGAAAAGATGTTTTTATAACATTTTACGAAAAATTTGTTATTCTTGTGGCCCCAGACTAAGCGAGCTTGCCTCGTGGGTACCAACAATAAAGATTTCCGACATTTAACATTTTCGCACACAGGGTAACATGAACAAGGGTGAGTAAGACAGGCAATTGTTTGTAGCTTTAAACAATACAAGGTTACAAATTATGAATAATTTAAAGAATACAACTAGTGAAATAACATTGATAATGTAGTTAAAATAAAATAAATAATATAGATTAAATAAATAGAAGAAACTATAGGTACCTAACTAAATAAATAGATATAAATACGTTTACTGTGTAATCGTTTCTTGGGGGTTATTTATGAAGTGATATGTAGAATGGCCTCAGATTCTTCGTATGTCATTTTGAGAAGAGTCTCATTAACTTTTTGTTTAACTTCACGACAAGTGAGGTTACGGAAGTCACAGATTTTGTGCATTTTATTATAAATATACGGATGTGAGAATTCCTTAAATTTGACTGCAAATTTAGTGTTTACTTTCTTAACTGAAGCTTTATAAACACGTTGCATTGCAATTTCAGGATACTTGGGAGAATTAAGCAAAGCTCTATGGGTCATAAGAACTGCTTTTTGAATATATAACCTACGGACACTTAACAGTTTTGAATGTAGGTATAGTAAATTAGTTGGATGCTTAAATTTCTTTTTCAACATAACCTTTATGACCGAACGCTGAGCCCTTTCAACCTCGAGTATAGCGGTCTTGTTCGCACCACCCCAGACAGAGATGCAATATGTAAGCACGGATTGACACACAGCTGTGTAAATACTTTTTAATAGGTCTATGTCAGCAGAGTTGCGAAGATGCTTCATTATATTAATAACTTTTCTGAACCTGCCAGAGAGCGCATGAATATGTTCCTTAAATGAAAGGTGCTGGTCCAGAATCACTCTTAAATACTTTATAGTTGAAGTCATACCTATTTTTGAACACAAGCATGGATTTTGGGTAAATGGATCATTATCTAACATAGTAAATTTGCTACATGTATGAATTGTAAGACTGGCTGCTGGAGGAGGTTTTGAAGCTAGGGTTTTATGAAAACATATGTATTTTGATTTATCTGCGTTTAAGGTTAAGAGATTTTTATTTAACCATGTGGCAATCCTAGACATACCTTTCTCCGCTGCAATAAAAGCATCATCCCACGTTTTGCCATGGTAAATGACTGCGGTGTCATGTCAAGCAATTACATACACCTGTACCTCATTAATTCAAAAGATGGATTCATTAATATCTACACTTGACGTGTAGAAAGTTTACTTTATTGTTCCTATTTTACAGAAAAAATTACATATTTGAATTTGAAATAGACTTCAGATAGTCAACATAAGATTATGTTCTTTCAAAATACTTAAACCACGACATATTTTCTTCATCGTGACGACAGACAATTTATCAACATTTATACCTCACACTTCAACATCACAGTCAACAAATAAGGTCATTCATCAAAGATAATTAAACAATAACATCATTACCTCATCCAGTCAGTCATTGATTCATTAATTATTCACACTTCAATAGTCGATATGAAATTATCTCCTTCCAAAAACTCAGAATATAACTTTACAAGTAAACATGATATTAAATTCTCCCTAAATACTCAGACTATATCGTTTTTAGTTCTGCAAGTCAAGAATCGTGTAGTAAACAGATGTCTCTATCAACGTCCTTACCTCATCCAATTAACAGATGGATCTATCACTTTAGCCAATAGATGGATCTTTCAACATCTCACCTGGTCTAGTCAACAGCTGGATCTATCAACAACTGCGCCTCAAATAGCCAAAACATGGATCTCTGTACCTCGACTAGTTAACAGATGGTTCTATCAACATCTTTTTAACTTCTCTAGTTAACAAATGTATCTATACACATGGCTCTCTTCTAGTCAACAGATGGTTCTATCAACATCTCTCTCTTCTATTCAACAGCTGGATCTATCAACAACTGTGCCTCAAAAAGCCAAAAGATGGATCTATCAACATCTATACCTCGACTAGTTAACAGATGGTTCTATCAACATCTTTTTAACTCGTCTAGTTAACAAATGGATCTATACACATCGCAATCAGATGGTTCTATCAACATCTCTTTCTTCTATTCAACAGCGGGATCTATCAACAACTGTGCCTTAAAAAGCCAAAAGATGGATCTATCAACATCTATACCTCGACTAGTTAACAGATGGTTCTATCAACATCTTTTTAACTCGTCTAGTTAACAAATGGATCTATACACATCGCAATCTTCTAGTCAACAGATGGTTCTATCAAAATCTCTCCCTTCTAGTCAACTGATGGATCTATCAATACTGTATGTACACGTCTTATCCAAAGATGGTTCTCTCAACATCTGTAAATCAATTTACCAACATCTATACCTGGTCTAGTCAGAAAAACTATTTTCAAACCACCATATCTTCATTGATAACTGTTCACTCTGCCAAAACATCTAAAATTTAGCTTTTCAAATTAATAAAACAAAAAAAATAAGTCTTCAGTTAAAATCTGTCTATGTATATGCATAAGATAGTAGTGAGAACAATCTTGATTTTCACGAAGTTTTCCTTTTCAGATAATGAAGATATGTATTGTATATATATTTATATATATTTTTTTTATATTGATATCGAAACATAACTATAGGGCAACGATACTTTCTCTAGGAGTTTCATTCGCGCAATTGCAAATTCCGAAATGCTACTATATACTTGATTATAGTAAATTATGACAACAATTTTGGGAAATTCTGATCCCATCTCTCTCTCATCATCCCATCTCTCTTTCATTCATCATATACCTATTTTACTAAGTCATCCTTGTATCACATACTGTAATTGCATTATATTACTGTAACAAAAAACTACACTGAAAAGAACTACAATATAATTTTATAGTTATTATAAATCCTCTTTTTCTGTCGTGCCTAATTTTCATAATTTCTGTTTCTGTTTTTTTTTCAATCCTTTTACTTAATGACCTTCTTCAAGATTAAGAACGTTTCAATTTTAGGATTTTTGTACTATTTATAACATTATAGGTATATAAATTGGAATAGAATATAATTTGTTACTAACTTACTAATACTATTTTATTGAATAAAATGTTCTGCATATTCTGTATTGGAAAAGAATATAGCGCCAAGAAATTGTAAATCAAGGTACAAGTTAACTACGCAACATTTGGGCATTTGTCATACGTCATCCAGCAAGGTTCGGTCTCATTAGATGTGCACACTTCGTACAACGTAGATATACACTTTTTAACAGATTACGCTATCTTACTATTGCACAAAACAAAAATACCTTTGTTAAAAACGACAGGCATTGTCAAAGTGGACCCATAGATTTGTTCTTAAAAAAAGTATTGAATACCCATTTTGTTTCATAGGTCGGACATCAACATACAGTCTTCCAAGAATCAATTCAATTTACTATAATAACTTCATATTTAGTCAATTTACGATAAAAATAGGTTGCACATTTTTCATGTACCTACATGTTAAATTATTTGTCACAAATATTAGCGGCTTTCCACTCGATAATACACAGACTACTGGCATTCCCGTTGAGTAAAAGCTACTTTCAGTTGAAATTTGACATACTTAAAACCATTGCTGTTAATAATGCTTATATCCCTGCAATTGTGAGTAAATTTCCAATTTAATAAAAAAAATGCAAAATGGCTTCAGTTTTATTATACTGTGCAAATATTCAGGCACAAAATAAGAGCGTTGAGCCAAAGAAACGGGCCAAAGTACCTTTCTTAGGTAATGTCTTCTACAAATGTGCAAGGCGGCTCAAAGACCGTAAAAAGCGTCCTATACCACAAACTCACTCGGAATGTTCTTTTGTAATAACAAAGACCGCACGACAGCCATTTAAAAGAGTAGTATTTATCAACTGACGTATAATGATTGTGAGAAAAAACATATTGGACAAACTAACTATATCTTTTTTTTGTTTGATAAACACTTGTACTTGTCCACTTATTTATATTAATTTCCCTTACCGGTTTCGCTGTTAAAGCATTATCAAAGGTTTGTTTGGTTGTTTACGTACAATATATGAATCGCTTGGCATGCGGGTAGGGCAAACAAATTCTACAACAGAAACATTTGAGTATTTTAATTTCTTAATATAACGTTGTATAAAATACTCATAAGTTTCCATAGATACACTATCCTAAATATCCAACGTTGTGGCAAGGTTTGACAATGGTAGAATTAGTTATGGGGTTGTCATATAACAAAAATAAAGTTAACACGGTAGAAGAAAGAAAAATATAAATATCTTAAAAACAAAAATAAGGATTCAATATGCTAAAATGTCAGTAAATGTTGATTTTTTTAAATAAAATAAATGTGTAATTGAGTGTCAAGTCAGATAAATGTCAAACGATTCAATCGTGTTTCATGTCAAATAAGAGCCAATGTCAAAATACAAAATGAGCTATTTAAAATATTGAAGCAGTGGTGAGTTATTAACGTCTAATTGTTTATTTAATATTTGGTTGACATTGGAATGGCATAATTTATTTATTTCGAGTGCTTCTAGGGCTGATAATTTTCTGCCTTTATCGCAAACAACTTATGAGTATTTTATACAACGTTATATTAAGAAATTAAAATACTCAAATGTTTCTGTTGTAGAATTTGTTTGCCCTACCCGCATGCCAAGCGATTCATATATTGTACGTAAACAACCAAACAAACCTTTGATAATGCTTTAACAGCGAAACCGGTAAGGGAAATTAATATAAATAAGTGGACAAGTACAAGTGTTTATCAAACAAAAAATGTTTCAAAAGTTCCACCAAGTGCCAACAATCACGAGCATCAACTCTAACTATATCCTTTATCACTAGAGTCAAAGAGCATTCAAGTTGTTGGAGACGTAACAAAACTAATTCGAATTTTGTTGAACACTTAATAACAGAAAATTATCCGTTTGACCCAATTATAACCTTTAAAGCATCACATTTTTGCCATAAAGTCCGAAAAATGAATACCATGGAGGCGTTTGAAAAAAATAAATTACTTCACACAAATCCTGCCAGCATTCTCAACCATCAACTAGACGTCAATAATTTCCTTACTTTCATTACTTTCCTATTTTGAGTTATTAGATTTGTAGCATTATATTAACCTCCCCAAAAATGTCATTCTCAGCTTTTCTTTTTATTCACCATTCACATCTAATGGCATTTGACATATTTTAGTCTTTTAAAGTTTTTTTATTTACATGTGACAATCATTTAATTAATATATTTAGTTTTCACAATTTTGGACTTATCACTTATGAACTTTTCACGAAAATATGGTAAGATTTCTTATATTGGCATCCCAAAACATTTTTGTTTTATCAGTACTAACATTATCATTATTATAAGAGACTTTATAATTTCCCACTTTTCAGCAATTTTCTGCAAATGACATCTCCCATATTCGATGTTATTCTACCTACTATTGGCCTATAATCTCAATGCGATTCTACCTACTATTTACTTATCATTGATTAACGACATACCTATTTCATTGATTGCACGTCGACTTAATTTTATATCCCGAAAATGTGTTATTTATTTAAATAGTCCCTTGATAATGGTGCAAAACGGAAACCAGTTGGGATAAATATAATTACTGTGAAACAAGTACAAGTGTAGTTAATCATCATCTTGGAATTTCATAAAGGTGAAACATAACTTTTGGAGGTCAGACAATGTCGTATTAAACATTTTTTTTTACCTTTTCTTTTTGAGGTACAATTTTCGGCCTATGCTCTAACACCTTTTTTGCTGTCGTTAAATTGTATGATCTAACTTCATACTAATATTCTTTATTGTGAATCCAAGTAGGGCGAGACACATTAACTGCCCATTTATGCAATTAAAGATCCCTGCAAATTTGAAATCTGACGGACTGTACAACAACCCATAATCTGAGTGACTGAAACAATAGTGCCGTTATTATCACTCTTTGCATTAAAAGCGATACACTTCACAACTTATCTTAATCATGAGTCAGTGATGATCACATCGAAGCAGGCGCATAGAACTGTTGCCGCACTTGGCCCGTTGCGGGTACCGCCGACTTCAGCACCGCAGCACTGCGTTACCAGAAATGAAACCACGCCCAGTGAGCGTTGTTGTCTTCAATTTCCAGATGGCCCTTAGACAAAAAAAAAACATCCGAGTATCATTATTTCGATATTGAACATAATCAGGCTGGTCTATTGTCGGAAATTCAAACTAAAAGATGCATTTCACTTCATTACTTCTTGATCTTTCACTACTTATTGTACATGAAGGCCCCCGACGCTGATTCATGGGAAAGGTTTAGGTTTATCTACATTTTGTGAAAATTGTATAACGGTATCATGATATTTCTCGATTAGACCGGAAAATAAATCGTGCCACCTTATTACTTACATGATAATCACAAAAACTTATTTTTTGCGTGGGCACTTTAGGCGTGGTTGTTAAGACAGTTACAGATTGATAACTTTGTCTACTCACGTTCAAACCCTGCATGTTAATATCAATTTAAAATATGATAGATTTCACACAATTCCGGAAAAGAAAAGAACATAAGTACCTCACAACTTTAAAAGGCACTTGAACTTAGGGTTTAGCTGAATCAAAATTCTTGAATGTTTCTTTACTACCATGAAATGAGGTTGGAAAATCTTTTCACAATTCAACTCTCAAGATTAAATTTCTGTTCTTTGTATTTGTTTGAATTTACAACAAGAAAGTTCTTTTATAGCAAATAGTGCCTATTTAGGTGAAATAGGCAACTTAGGTCACGGAAAAGCGTGCGTAAAGTGCGGGTTTATGTCACATGTACTATAAAATAGTATACTATACTTGTCCTAAGTTGCCTATTATTGCACACGTATCGTAATGTACTATTATGTCACCGTCAAATTTCTGTCTGTATTACGAGGGTAAATCTATATCAATATTATCAAGATGTCCTTTAATTTTACTAGGGCTAATTTCATAGGTGTATGTTTCCATACAATGGGACAATAAGACACTTTATGATGTAACAAACTTTGGATTGAAATATACCGATTGATCACTATGAAATTCATTATTGATAAAAACCCATTTTAAAACCAATTTTTCTTAGACCTTACCAATCAATCTGTAGCCATCTTTTGTAAGGGAGCACAGGAATCAAACATAATGAAACCGACTCACCACTGTTCTTCAGTTGCCAACGTGGATTGCTCCTATAGCAGACGCCAACGCACCACTCTCTTCGTGCAGCTTTGCACTGGGGTCGCCATTTTCTTTCTGCTACTGCTCGGGCACCAGAGGATGACGTGTCCTAGCTACCACGAAGGGCTTTGCTCCCGGCTGCTCGCTTCAAAGTCTCAAACATCGTAGATGGTCGAACAAAAGACGCCATTGTTCATCGCTGGAGTAGCTTTGTGCTCTTGTAGGTCATAGGTACTATCCCACTTCTGATATTAGCACTCGGGAGGTACGATTAAATAAAAGTGAGATTTCCATATTCACGTTATATTTTAACAGAGTTTCAACACTGACAATCGTAGCAAGACTGACGTCCCTGTACAGCGGAGCTGTATTTATATCTGTCCAAAGTGACTTTATTCATGACTACCCACTAAACTAATAACACTACTAATAAAATATTCTTAATGACTCTAAACACACTTCAAGCAGAATAAAAACTGTACAACAAGATATCTTAGCATCTAGACCGTGAATATACTAACTAAAACCTTACATTACTGTACATAGCATCTAGATCGTGAATATAATAGCTAAAACCTTTCAAATGTATATAAGGTGACTTTTATTTATGCAGTCAAACTTATACTAGAGGCTTGGTAAGTGATCAGTAACACGAATCGATTTTTGTTTTGCTAATTTCTCTAAATAAAATGTTGAAGTCCCATAGTAATTGACTCG
Organism: Ypsolopha scabrella; assembly: GCA_910592155.1. Classification (NCBI taxonomy): domain Eukaryota; kingdom Metazoa; phylum Arthropoda; class Insecta; order Lepidoptera; family Ypsolophidae; genus Ypsolopha; species Ypsolopha scabrella. The sequence goes on from OU342985.1 coordinate 16,219,661, forward strand.
GGGCTGGGCTTGCGTTTGTAAAGAACACGAAAAGAATAATTTACGAGTTTCACAAAAATGGTCATCGAACCTTGTTACTGAGCATACTGAGCACTTACCGAGTCTTCAGTAAGAATTAGAAAGTCACTCTTATCTATCCGTCCGCAGCTATTACTCGCAAACCGATTTTAAATTGTTATTGTTAGTGATCGATCACTCTTAATTTTCATAATTTAACTTAACACATTTTATTTTTTATTTTAACTAGTATTAATTACTGATTCTAGATAACAACTTGTGACCTTTGGGACGATTGTGCTACCTGCCGCTTTAAGGCTTTTTAAAACTTATTGTGCAATGCTAGAAAACTACATCGACTTCTTTTTGACCCGTTTGGTTTTGGTTACTGGGCAAGTGTTTTGGTCAAGTAACATCTGTCAGAATAGGTAATAATGGCTGAAACTGAATAATATCAGCTTTTTCATATCTACAATTTGATACCCATATTGTAGTTTAACACCAATAAAACTATGCATTGTTAAGTGCATTATGATTTAAGGCGACTCTGTTCTTTTTGCCGTATGAAGTAAACGTGTAATAAAACAAAAAAAAGGAAACGTGAAAATGGATCTAATTTAAGTTACATCTAATTCCACAAATTAGTACCTACGCGGCTGCTGCGAAAATTCGTTTTTTCTATTTATATTCGTAGCATGAGGCGAAAATTTACCTGGAATGGTTTAAAACCTTAGTTTAACCTTAAAAGTAATTTTAATAGATACGATATGCCCAATTCTCCATATACGGCCAAAGCAAAACCTTCGTGGTAATATGTATGTTTTAGATTTTTTTTTAAACCACTTATCCGATTTTGTCTTTATTTGAGTCTTTTTTACGTTGACGTCATTTAAAGTGCGAACGTATCCTTAGATAAGCAGATATGTATGTTTTCGAGGGCAGGCAATCAGCTTAGCAACTGATTTTACGTTACAGAATTACGTTACAAGAAACAGGGGGCACGTGGTGAGAACTGAATAAATATAAAAGCTTTTTTACAGTTGCAATATGAGTGTAGAACTATTTTCAAGTAGAAAACAGTGCCACTTGACCTCCTAGGAAGCTTTCATATCAAGGCAACATACCGTGTAGCAGATCTCTGCTCCAAGAAGGAACTACATTATGTCGTCCGAGTACCTGAGGAGAAAGTTCAGCCTGTTACTCATATCTACCCCTACGAGTATTTTGTTTTTTTTTCTATTCTTTTAGTACAGAATTGCGGTTAGTTCCTAAAAGTCGTTTTATGACAAATATCTCATATACCTAACTACGCAACTGATGGCGGAACAGACGTGCGCCTTCTTAAATTTGTCTGAACTGTACATATTCTGACCAACTCTACTCTTCCAGGTCTCATAACCATCCTGGAGCAGCAACTAAAACGTCTGATCTTGCCCGCGGGCGGGGAACTCTGAAGTTCTTTCTGAATGCACGTTGCTAAAGAGTGACATTTACCATTTATTTATTTTTGACCTTTTGTGACATTTTAGGTTAAGATTTGTTATAATCACAGACGTATGAGTAGTAATTATATGTCTGTGGTTATAATGTTGCTTCTAAGATGTAATGCTTGCTTATATTTATGTACTAGCCTATAACCTGTTCTTCATATTCTTTCTTCCTTTTGCTGTGCCTTTAACAATAAACTGGATACAAATGTACCTGTGCTGGACGTGTGTGTGTGTAGCCTTGGTGAGTAATTAGGTGAAAAAAATTGCTAAATGAAGGCTGTTTTTTCAGTTCAAAACTGTAGTCCTTCCAAACTAATAAAGTAAAAAGGACTATAGTTAATATCCAAAACATAAAAACGCGTTTTTGTAATATGCCACCATACAAATTAATGTGTAATGATAATTTGTTAATTGGCATCGTTGAAATTGTTGGTTCTGGATAAGAATCTACGTCCTAGAATCTATAAGCTGTTTTTTTAACCGCGTGCTCGCACTAATGTGCTTAAAGAGTCACCAATAGTCAGAGCACTTCGTCTTCTAAATGGAGTGAATAGTTGCTATGATTCGGAACTATTTTATTGCAGAAACGCATCTTCTATGTTTTTTTTGTTCGCCGCCGTGAACCCACTAACTTAATGTTGGCTCTGTAACATATTTGAGAAAGCTAATAAATTTCCCATATTGAAAAGCCAACTGAACAACAGATTCTCGGCACCGATGAGAAACAATCCATAATTTTGCAAAAAAGTTCCTGGTCAAAGGCTGGTCAGGCTTCACAGACTCTGGCGAAGCCCGGGTTATCTCGCAACAAGGTAATGCTGTCTGTATGGTGGTATTGGAAGGGCATTATTCATTATGAGGTGTTACCGCCAGGCAGGACCATCGATTCTGAACTCTACTGCAAACAACTGATGAGATTAAAGCAAGAAGTGCTTCTTTGATATACTATGGATCTGTGTATTTATTTCAAGTACCATATTTTTGTATAACTAAACCCAAGTTTTGAGAAGGCTTTCTAAGGATATCGCATGCCTTATCATAACTTGATTCTGGATATAGCTGAATTTGCCTTTTTTAAGTACAATACATCTCATGTATATCAAAGATCGCCCTATTTATAATGTTTTAGCATAATTATGAAAAAAATATTTATAAATAATAATAATCACAATGATTATTTAGTCATTTAATAAAAGTAGGAGGCACTTATTACGAGAATTTTAATAGTTTAGCTAGATATAGGTATTCAGTACCTTTTACTTTTGTGTAAAATTGTTTGTAATGATCTACCAATATTGTTTTTTCATGGTCCAATTAAGCTGGTACCTTTTTATCAAACAATTATATAGGAATCTTTTAAGTTTAAGTTTCTCAGTTATTTAACTGATGTTTTTGCAATTTTCAGTTAGTGTCCATTTAATTTAAACCTTACATACAAACATTCCTAGTTTAACTGGTCTATTGCTGGTAAACTGTTATTTTTATTATCCTTTGACTATTTTCATAAGTTGTATTAATTTAGAGTTCATTTACTTGTGAAAATGTCCATATAACATTACAAATTATACAAAAAAATAAGCATTGACAATGCTGTGAACTGGTTGCTTACTTTTTTGACGGTTATTTTACAGCTTTCGGCTGAGTAGTTATTTGATCAACACCCCATATAGCCAATACGATCTCTAAACGATGATGACAAAAAATAAACCGCATCAAAATCCGTTGACATGACTAATTCCCTTACAATTTCGCAAAAATTACGTATTGAATGTATATACACTACTTTTACTAATTTATTATTAATACAGAAGATATATAAATAAAAATAATATAAAATTAAAGACCAGCTGTGTTTACTGTAGGTAACAGTCCGAATAATATTGACTGATTTTATAAGGGTAAACAAAAACTGATTCAACACGGGTGAAACCGCGGGCAAAAGCTAGTTTATAATATTAGTGGGATTTGAAATTAGAGGGGGGTCTGGTCTGCGGATGACGGTTATATCATATACATTATACATAAATGATTATTAGTAATATCTTAGTAACAGTTTTTTGCAATTTTTAGTTGTTTTAAAACTAATATTATTTAGAAGTAATAATAATAATAATAATAATAAAAGCTTTTTATTTGTCTCAAAAAACACAATAAATTTTATACACAATAATTTATACATGAAAAGAGACAAATCGGTCTAAGACTCGGCTTATGACAGTCTGTTATTTAAACAAAAAGCCGCCGATTTTCAGCCTTAGCCTTTAATTAACAAGAAACACACAAAAAAGAAAGATAATAAATAAACAAATTAAAACACACAGAATTTAGAAAGCAAAAGTACCAAAATTATATAAAGTTAAACAAAGTTAAGACAGTTGACATTAAACAATTTATATTATTAGACACATTACTGAACCATAGGCCTACCACCAGCCAAGGACTGCAAAGAAAGCAGCCATCTGCGACATTTTTTTCTGAAGGTGACTAGTGTGTTAGCCGCGCAAACAGGTGGCGGTAACACGTTCCAGCATTTAGATGCTGCTATCTTAAAGCAGCCTCTGGTAGTGACAAGCGTGTGGTTGGGAATAATTAGTTGTGGCCGCCGAGCTCTAGAGGACCATACCAACTTTTCATGCAGGTACCCAGGGGTTTTACTATTTAATAAGTTGAACATTAGACACGCTAGTTTTAATACCCTGAAATTTGCCATGTTTAAAACCCCCCTTGCAATCAAATGAGGCGTAATGTGGTCCCTCCTAGGTATGGCATAGCAAAATCGCATGCACGCATTCTGGACGCGCTGAATAGCCTTAACAGTTTTTTTAAACAAACATGGACAAAATACTATGTCACAGTGACTTAATTGAGAGAGAACAAGGCTGTTACAGAGCTGAAGGCGAACCTTTTGTGCGAGGAATGGCCTCATTTTATAAAGGGACTTGAGTGCACCAAAGCACTTGCCAATTTTCTGTTGAACATGATCTTCAAATCGCAACTGTTCATCCATAGTGAGCCCCAAATTTCGCACTAGATTGCTTATCGGTATCACTGTATCATTTAACTTTATAACAGGATTAAGTGCCTTAATTGTGGTAACTTGATTCTTGGTCCCAAATATAATTGCAACACTTTTCTTGGGATTCAATACCAGATTATGCTTTTGTGACCACTGAAAAATTGTACCTAAGTCATTGTTTAATTTTGAGGTAACTGGGCTTATATCGTCCGGTTTTGCTGGCGCTTGTACATACAGCTGCGTATCATCAGCATAAAGGTGGTATCGCGAGTTTTGAATTGCTTGGGTAATACTAGACGTATAAATCGCATAAACGATCGGCCCCAAAATTGAGCCCTAGTAAGTGACTAAGGAACGTATAAAATTATTGAACTGTGAGTCATTATTAACGTGGTAGACTGTGGAGGTACCAGTAAGCTTCTTAGCTTAAAATTAAAACCTTCAAAATCGGCTTTACTATCTGCATTAAACATTTAGAATTTATTATAAATAATTTATTAAGTTCAATATGTTATTGTACCAAATAAAAGTTTAGTAATCAAATATTTAAGATCATGCAATGACTAATGGTCAATCGTCGGTCTCCTAGGATGAGATCACAAATTTTGTCAGTGTTTTCTTTAGTGGTAGACGTTAAAGGTCTTCCGCTCCTTGGGTCATCTTCAATGGTCTCCCGACCGCGTTTAAATTCAGCTACCCACTTTTTGACAGTGGTTCATCCACCCTACAGTCCTGACCTGGCTCCCAGTGATTATTATCTCTTTCCAAAAATGAAAAAAGAACTTCGGGGAAAGAAGTTCTCAAGCATTTTTTTTCGAGGGTATACATAAGCTAATTGAAAGATCTGAAAAATGTATTAGGGTTGCAAGTGAATATATTGAAAAGGAAAAATAAACTTGTATTTTTATTTCTACGTCTTACCCCCGATTCCGCGAACTAAAAAACGCCCCCTCGTAGTTGACAAAATACTGAGGTGAAAAAAAATAGTCAGCTGCATCATGGAGGGGAATGATGCATCAGCTACTCAGTGAGTGTTATTAAATAAATATCCTACTATCCCACTAATATTGGCACCGCGCCCACCAACCCATCTGCCTAGCGTGTGTGAGTATGGGCATTTCTTCCAGGAGGACTGCCAAGAGTGGCGAAATCCTGGAAAGTGGTCCAGCAGTGGACGAAACAGGCTGATGGATGGATAGAGGTATAACAATGTTAAATTACTAGCCTTTGCCCGCGGCTCCGGCCGCGTATATGCATTATCTGCCCCGTTTTCTGCTGGGCGTTATTTTATTAACAGCCTTTATAGCCTATGTGTAGATAATAATTAAAAAAAAAACCGGCCAAGTACGAGTTGGACACGCGCACGAAGGGTTCCGTACCATTATCTATAAAAACGGCAAAAAAATCACGTCTGTTGCATGGGAGTGCGTGGGCCCGACTCGCACTTGGCCGGTTTTAGTATTTGTTGTTATAGCGGCAATAGAAATACACCATCTGTGAAAATTTTAACTGTATAACTATCACGGTTCATGAGATACAGCCTGGTGACAGACGGACGGACGGACGGACGGACAGCGGAGTCTTAGTAATAGGGTCCCGTTGGTTACCCTTTGGGTACGGAGCCCTAAAAACGCATCTAAAGACAAAAATAAAAATGAAAAATACACAATACTACTAACCCATTTCATTTAAAATTTCGCGAAAATATTAATACCTCAACACAACACCAGTGGGCAAGAAGCTGCGAATCAAGAAACAAGTCCCAGTGAGTTGAATTGTGCAAGTGTCTTCATGGCAACACTTGTTCCTCTTCAGCTATCTACACAACTAGGTGACGTAATTTGGGAAAATAAGCGTCCGTCATCAACATCATACTGTCGTCCAATTATGTTCATAAACATTCATGAAAATATGTGTAAAATCCAGGACTTTATACGCTTGTAAATTTTCTATGTATTTGATTTTGATAAATGTTTTAGGTTCTTAAGTCAAGGATATTATATGGGATATGTTGAAAAAGAAAAAATAATAAGCAAGTACCTATCAATAGAGCTGTTTAAGTAGTAACATCGGACTTAAGGCTGACTTACGGCACTATATGGGACGCAGTGTGAACCATACTAAGTACAGTCAATTGCATAAGACCGTACGGCCTATAACTTCAAAGTTAAGCGTCGGGGGTAGCGGGGGGTGATATTTTTGAACTCAGGAGACACAGTTCTATCATGCAAAGATGTTAACTTCCAAGCCGTTACGCTGGAATATTGGAGTGCAGCATCCGTTGAACAAGTTGCAGCGTGACGCCTATATCTGATGCACATCGGTCCGATGCGTACTTCTATGCTTAAACCTACTCCGGTGTGCTTGGGGCATCCAGTTCATCATACACTCTTAGAACTTGGCCATCAACTAAAATTCTAAGTCTTAGTCATCATCATAGCTTATTCCATAACAGGATGTTCCGATGTTTAGAGCACTCTCGAGCAAATATTTCGGATCGGCGCGTCTACCAGTTTGAAAGTAGGGAATGCGACTGGGAAAAAATGCATACTGCTCGGCTATCTCTTCGTCAAAAAGTTCTTTGCTTTCCCGTAACAAAATTAAAGTATGTAGGTAATTGCCTAACCACGAAATCACGTGCTCCATGCAGTAGTGGTGGAAGTGGCCGTGTTCGCACTCGCTCAATTCAGGCTCCATAAATAATATAGGAAAATCTTGGCGGTCTATGCCCAAGTGGCATGGGCAGCAGACATAGCGGTAGCTCGAACATCTATCCAAGTTGACGTTGTCTTCGATAAATCTATCCAACTGTAAGATGCTTACAAACTCGGCCAGCCCTGTTGGCGAGACTCCCCCGAAGATTGGTAGCAAGCAGTCCTTCTTGATTAGGACACGATCTCGTCCTTCCCTCCTCGCGTCAAAGTTGTATTCTATCTCCAGACATTTGCCATTGTAGAATGTAGCTTCGAACTTGTGGCATGACATTGCCCACAGTCTCTTCTGAATAAGCTCTTCTTCGTCACCGTCAGGCCAGAATGCTAGAACGAAACTCTGGAAGTTTGTAAAGGTGAGATGCGAGCTGATATGGAGGAACACATCCACGGGTACTACGATGTCTCCTGGCGTTGCAATTACCCCCAGCGAAGGACGCACCAGCCATTTTTCAGGCGCTTTGAAATCCATGGTCACGACTAGCTACCGTCTAGCCCCAACTGTCACTGTTTGCCCTGGAGGGCGAAAAATAGCAGGCTCTCCTCGCGCCGAAGTGCCGACGGCCATAAATCAATACCGATATTTCAGCGGTATGATTTGCATATCAAGTCGAGTGGAAACATACATTTGCAATTATGATAAGCGTTGCTGGAACGGTCCTCCTCTTGGAACTGTAAACGTAAACTTCTTTACTCTTAGACTTTATTTTATCATCACACGTTCAACGTCTTCCTACGGTGCAGTACACCTTCCAGAAAATATCACCACGCCGTTATATCTTGGCCTGCAACAAATACACAAGTCTTTTGTACAGTCCTTATGAATTACTTACAGGTAGGGGACAATTTCGATAGACACCTGTTACTCGTGGCGGGCGCCAACAAAGAAATGAACAATCTATCAGTAGAAAAATGTTTTGTCTTACTAAAACATACGTTGTAGCAATAGGTGCGCGAGCTGTCGGTTACTGACGAAAAGGTCGTTAGCGCAGAGTGCCAATATGCTTCATGTTGACATGAACAATTATGTTTGTCAATAAAGCACTCTATACCTACAACCCTAATTGACGGAATATTGTTAATTGAGGTTAATGCTTCAGACAACGTAGGGGTTTTAGCGTGGGTGTCTTAGCACGCCTACGTTGCCGAGCGTCTCAGGGTCTTTAGATACTGTTGTTAGTACCAGCATGTTTATACGTAAGACTGCAATGCACGCTGCACGCTATGTAGTTGTTTGCAAATGCAGTTGACGTCCACGGGTCTAGGTAACATGTCCCATACTAATTGATCCAAACAAGGAGGTCTTATCTAATCAGACAATCTGCCATTGTTAGGCGCTATCTCTAGCCCGCAATCTTTAGAGCTAGAGCAACAGATGTTCCTTCCAGTGTCACGTCTCACGAATGTTATGGTCACGTACACTAAATGTGTGCTAATGGCAACGGTCAGTAAGTCAGAGGTACCCCAAGTGTAGAAGGAAACTCTGGTTGATTACAGTCAGAACAATATTTGCTGACGTTGGGCTGCTGCACCGATGATGGCATCACTCGGCTAAGTCGGTTGAGAAAAACTGGGTTTTTTGCCGAAGACCCCAACCGTTGCATCTCGTTATGCGTTATCGACTCCGCTGCACAGTAGCGGACGCCGCTATCGGTAGCTGCAACATGCTCGCCTGCTATCGGATGCTGCACGTGCTCGTGTAGGCTGCGGGAACCCGCTCGGAGGTCAGATATCAACTTTTCTTAAGAACTGCACATTCGGTGTATTTTGCTGCATTTTGCGCTAACGTACTGAATGCAACATCACTATAGTGACGTGAGCGGTGACCAGCACAAAGGTGAATGGGCAGTTTGCATGACAACAACAATATTTGCGAAACGAGAGCAAATCTATAAGCCTTATTGATAAAATGGCTTTATAACGGTAATTTATTCGTTCCGCGCGCGATAATGGAGTCATTATGTGGGGATTATCACCAATATGTGACACTATGGCATATCAAAAGCCATAACACTAAGAGGCTTGTCACATTCGAATAGGAATGACAAATGCATATATTATGAGAGAAAGGGACTCTCAAGATCTTCATTTAAAAGGAAGCCGATGGACAATAGAACTTAGTCTACCCAGAAACATCCACCGAGTACAACCTGAACAGTTGTCCGCGAAGTTTTAAGAAACATAACGTTAATTGTTTCCGAAGCAGTTATATCGTGAGACCACGATGAACCCTCAAGACTCTTCTGCAATCACGGGCGGCAATGGTCAGCGCAACATCGTTGAAGCAGACTTCTCAGCGCTGCCGACTCCACGCTTCGAAGCCACCTTCTTCGACGGACAGCCTTTGGAAGTTGAGTACATCTTTAATGCCTCAAAAGAAAAAGATGAACGTATACTCGTCAATGTGAACTGCTTGTTGCCTGTACTAGGCGGGATCACCTTCCCAGGGTTAAAAAAATACGAAAGCATATCAGAACTCATGGACTTGGTCGTCATGCACGTCCATCTGAACATGTGCTCCCGCCGCGAACACGCCAGCTGCTCATGCCACCTGCTCAACGACTTTGGAGGTGCTTATGAATCGTTTGTGAAGCCGGAGGAGGTCCGGTGCTATCGTCAGCACTTCCATCATTACTGTTGGGGCCACGTTGCCTCCTGGCTCCAACATTATCTGTATACTATCATACTGTACCGAGAATCTAAACAACTCTTCGACGAGGTAATCGCCAAGCAATACTTAATGCTGTACATAGAAGACAAGGCCTATTTCCATACAGGTGAAAAGCCCATGTCGGAATTTCTGCTAAAAAATGCTATGGAAATGTTCTTCGTGGTTCCGTCATACTCGAAGCATGCCGGGGTCACATTAAACGTAGAGGCCCCACAATACCTCCCATGTACTCCTAATATGCAAATAAATTAATCTATCAACTGTGTGCATTTATTTGTTCCTGGGACCTCATGACGGTAAAACGATGGGAAGCGGGCATGAAGAGTGCAGGGGGAGGTGCTCTTCATCAAACCGAACAAACATGTAAGAACTATCGGAACTGTTGTAGGGGCTGCGTGACTTACCTGTGACCAGATGTGGCTCCAGATCTAAAGGCACCAAAGCGCTGGTTCTTCCAGCTGGTGCTCTTATACGTTAGCAGACTTAGTTAAACCCCTAGAGGTCTCGCTGTAATAACACGCGCTTATGTTATGACAGCAAATCCTGGACTGGGCTCGGCAAGCACGCAAAGCGACTGAAATCCTGATATATTCATTTATTTAAATCAGCCTCTCATTTAATTCACTTGAGAGCTCATATTTATGCTGGTGACCATGAGCCCGTATTGTATAGGCAGCTTAACTTATGGTGTGACAGGAAACATAGGAAACGTATTTTGATTTCATTAATTAAATAGAGTGTGTCATTCATTCCGTTTACGAGCCCATACATATACAAGTGACCATGGGGCACGTATGTTAGTTAAGGTAATGGTGAGCATTACCGTGAGAGAAAATTAATAAAACAAAACATTTTTTTTTATCATTGTATTATGCTAAACCCCTATTTTACTGTATATAAGAATAGCAGCTCTCGCGCTACGCTTTTTTTAAATACTTGACGTCAGCCGCTGCCGCGTCTCCTGATACCAGTAGGTGACAGTATAATTATATAAATTGCTTTTACACTACATACTACACTACTATTGTAATTTAAACAACTACATGACGACCACTGGCATAAACATATTCACCATCACCGACGTAAATCACTGTGACAGTGAACGCAGCTGAATAAGCTGCGTGACCGGAACACAGGTTCCCCGCCTTGGAAGTAAATGTCATCATCCAAAAAACTAACAAATCCTGAGGTGGCTTCTTCATTGAATGAGCCTTCTTGCATTTTCTTAATCGAAGGCTTCAAGACGAATAACAGCCAGTACTTAACATGTTGCCAGCAGAAGTGATGCAAGTGGCCGTCTGCACATTGGTACCCTGAAAGCGGTCTGTAATCTGCAGCGGCCGCAGGCTCGATATCCAAATGGCACGGACAGGAGGCGTGCGTATAGGACCGACACCTGTTTAGATGAACGTACTCCTCCACAAAAGCGGATAGCCTCTGCACGTGGACGAAGGTTTCCACGCCTGGAGGGCGCCGTCCACCAAACACCGGCAACAAAGTGTTCACGTTGATGCGAACCTGCTCTTCGTCTATCCCGGTGTGATCATACTTGTATTCAACTTCCAGCGTTTCACCATTAATAAACTCAGTGAGCATGCGGCGGGTAGACTCCTTCTGCAATTTCCGAAATTTCTCGAGAAGCAATTGGTCCGCTTCTGGGTAGTCTTCTGGATTCATGGCACTTCAACTTGAGTTTATTCTGGAGTCCCGAAAATATTACAGCAGACGTCCGACTGGTACACCAGTTAGATAACAAATGCATTTTAATCGAATAGAGGCCTAATATATAAGTACTGACATCGTATTATGGGGAGCAGTTCTGTGAAGTGATTATACAAGTTGACGGTTCTCAAACTTTTGAGACGGATAAGGCACACGACGCCACGACATATCCAAATTACTTAGGGATCCGATTATGGGAACATTAACGACCCTAATCACCATATACGATGACTTGATAACAATGGCAAGTTTTGCTACCAAACATGCAACAGTTAATGGCGCTTACGTGTGAGGATGACGTATTATGAACAAATTTATGACCGTTGGTTGTCATAGCGAACTGGAGCACCTCATCATGCTGTTTTACAAAAATGCACACTGCCATGACCCGAGCACGGTCGCCAAGCTACGGCAGGCAAGCTGTGTGCCGTAAATTCCGGTGAGCAAATTCAAATAATAAAAAAATTTCGAAAATGTTGAGAAACTGTGCTTTGACTTTTATATCTTTATTTCATGTATTCCCGGAACGTTCGTAAAACGACTATCTACTTTTGGCGCCCCTCAAAGGTCAAATTTTATTATTTAAATTTATTATCGGTTATATTTAAATGTACTCGACGAATTCTACGAAAAAATTATAATGAGAAGATCTATATGATAACAGATTTACGATAATGCACGAGTTGCTATCTCAACGAAACGTCACGCACACATTCACGTCGCGATTGTATGTAATTTGTTAGTAAACAAACCGCTGGTATACAAACGCTCGCACGTGGAGCCGGCTGCCACGTGCTTCATGCAAACATCCTTATGCACTTTAGGGTAGAAAAATAAGTATACACATGAGTTATACATCCAAATTTATTACAAAATACAAAAGTGACGCCTATATCTGCACATCGGTCCGATGTGTCACGCTGCAACTTGTGCAACGGATGCTGCACTCCAATGGTCCAGCTTAACGGCTTGGGAGTTAGCATCTTTGCATGATAGAACTGTGTCTCCTGGGTTCAAAACACCACCTCCTGCTACCCCCGACGCTTAACTTTGAAGTTATAGGCCGTACGGTCCTGTGCAATTGACTGTACATGAGTGTAATAAAGAGTAACAAGTGGCTAAATACACAGCCTTCACAGTTATAAAATCCCACAAAATTAATACTATCGGTTTATTGTACGGTATGGAGGTAACTTTGTAATTTTTTTTCTATCAAGAAAATTTAATGGAATCAAGTTTTCACAACAGCATTGACATAGCATTTGTCTTCAACTTTATCATATATTAATTTCAGAGTGATTGTTGCAGTATTTGTTGGTAATAAACAGGATCATGCGAAGCGAAGTCCAACCATAGCCCACTCTGTAGCTCGTTGAATGACATTAAATCGAGGATCAAGCCTTTTGTAAGAGACCACGTTTCAGCACCAATACGTCATAGGAAGGACGCACTGGTTCTACATCTTTTGGTGCCTGTCTTTAGGTTTTTATTGTATTTTTTTTTATTCCCTGTGAACTTACGCTTGGCCAGAACTCTAGAAACATTCATGGTGAATAACAACAATAAACATGTCAAAGCAACATCAAGGCTACAAAACAAAAAACGTACGGAACCCTACTTTTTACTATTTTTTATTTTACTTTAGAATATATCCTACAATCTGACTAAATTTAAAACTTGTATGTTTTATCGTCTTTAAGTAAGAGCCAAAGTTGAAAAAAAAGAAGAAGGGCAAAAATATTAACTAGACATATCGTGCTACCATGTCAAGCACGTGTTATCATGGTAGTCGGTTATTTCCAGGGAGACTGCAGGATGGGGTATTTTGGGCCCACCAGTCATTTTATCCGAGATATCAAAGCGAACGATCAGTTGCAAAGTTTGTAAGGTTGTCGATGTATATTTATTACATATAATTATAAATAACAGGTTCGTTGCCCTACACTCTGGTACAGTTCTCTGTTCTAAGATGTTACGGGTAGGTACTCCCCTACGTCCAGTGGGATCAGCAGGCGGCTCCAGTAGCGTGACCGTCGATCCAGGAACCCGGCTCTTCTGCCAGGAGCCGCAGAAATGGAGGCTAAGACATATAAAAAGGCCACAGTATACACCATAAATATTGATCGGATGTTATCAATTCGATTTATGCGTGTTATGATTTTAATATGAATAGTTATTATCTAGTATTTTTGCAATAGTAGATACTTATGCATATTGAACGATAAGTAGGACGTGAAGCTATCTTGAATACTTTTTATACCCTGAGAATGGGGTGTAAATCTGTCGTATTTGCAGTTAATGTAACAATTAACACTTTATTTATTTTCTAACGATCAATCTCCGAATCACGTTTACGGAAAAATAATCATCGTCAACTTCAAAGAACTAAATCTTACATTCAACTTCAATAGCTTTGCTAAGTGGAAATAAGAAATCAAGAAACATTGGTTTTGTTGATGTGTAATAATCTTATTTTTGTGAAAACATACATATCTTTATTATCATTTATTCTGAAAGGCAAACATTGTGGATTTAAATAATAATTTAGGAGAACAAAATTGGCATGAAATGCATAATCATTACAAAAAAGTTATGTTACTTTGCGATCTTTGTGTTTTGCGTGTTATATCACACCAACATACTTTGCTATATTTCTTTGTTCGGTTTTTGCTACTATATAAGTCCTGTAGAAAGAACGATCATACAATTAAATTCTTAAATTCAAAATAGATGGGGAAGCCTTCCATGTTGTCAAAGGACCTCCACACGTTATAATGCATGATGTGAGATTGTATTATATTGGGCCTATATGCCTCAAATAAAATTATCTTTATTTTTTGTCTTTACAAAAACGCAATCAGAATCAGAATCAGAAATATTTATTTGTGAACATGGGTATAAATGTTAGGTACAAATAGTTGTTAGTAATATTTTATAAGAGCGCCATGATCTGCCTTACGGCATACAAATATTAATTTAATTACATTTATAATTATTCATACAGTGTGACAAAGTAATATAAATAAAGATCATAAAGTAATGAAAAATTAAATTACAGTCAAATACTGAATTGTCAACCAATTAACTATTAAATGTTAATATTATAATTATAATTAATTAATTAATTATATTAATATCATATATATATGATACTAATAAATATAATCAATTCTAAAAGTTCATAATAATTTATTTATTACTTAATATTTTATCAAATAATAGGTACAATTTAAGGCAAGACAACAACTTTGTATGTAAATCTATCAAACAGCCGTACCTAAGGATAAATTTTCATTTGTACATCAAACATGACAATAACTCGAATCACTGATATGGAATATATTTGCGAATACACAAAATTTTGGTCCCCATCGGGTAACAGGTTGACACGCCGGTAGACGACGCATGCGTACTCGGTTAAAATCATCGAAACACTTAGATCTAACGTAAAATGTCACGTGATGTGATCGACACATAACAATTTTATCATCTAGTAACATTTAGTATAAGCCTTCTTTCGACCCTAGAATTAATAAACAAAAATCGTTATTAGTATTAATTATTTACATCTTTCGGGGGTCTAAATGGCTTCGATACGCCGGGGTCGTCCCGGACGGTAAGGCACACTGCAAGCAATAATAGCCTTAACTTATTAAATCTTAGAACACATTTACATATGATGTAATCGTCTCTGACATTCCATTATGCTTTTTGTACCATCGCTGTAGAGGCGCGATTACTTCGAACTCAATATCGTGTCGGCAACGAACGTTGCGGTCGAAAGTTGATGGAGATGAGTCGAAGTTAAGTAGAATCACTGGCGAGACGAATCGACGAGTTCGCGTAATCGGGGCCCTACCAATTAAAATATACAACTCGTATAACTCTAGAGAACTTAACTACGTATGTACATCACTACGCTTCTGTGCCGCGGCTGCCCTTAAAGTATAGATTATTATATCTCGTGGCACAACAGGTTTTAGGGACTTTACCAAGCGGAAAACGGAGAGTAAACTGCAAGGAAACGTGCTAAATCAACTTTGGGAAATACGATGGACACATTTGAACAGTTTTAACGAAGACACTCGCTTTCTATAATTTCGGAAAGAAATTGAAACACATTACGTATCGCGGGATAAATTGCATGTAAATTAATCCGTCACACATTCAGACTCATCACATCACATCACATATTTTAATTATGTTCGCCACGCTGAAAAAAAATTCAGATTATTTGCGCTGCTTGTTGCTTGGTCGAAATCATGTTAAATCGACAACATTACAAATTTATCATTGGTACAAAACTAAAAACCATTTCGAGATATTGGCTTTCTGAGCATCATATATTTTTTTGAGAATTAAATCATTATAGATAAATTAATCATGTTAACCTATAGTCTGCGAAGGAAGGGATTGAAATTGTTTCCAATAGGTAAAACGGGTTGCTTATATGTCAAATTTACACAGACTATGGATCTATCTTTATATTTTTTACTCCGATTTGATAAAACGTGACTTACGGATCGATTCTTCGGATTTCAAACAAAATCTATGACCGTTTTTTTTTTGATAAATTTAAAGACCAAAATTACCATAATTTACTAGGTTCGTTATTTTTTGGAAATGAATGTTTGATATAACCACAAAATTTAATGCTTTAATTTACTATTTGATGATAATTTTAGATAAATTTCACGACAATTAATGTAAGATGAGTTATATTTTAAACGTACTACAGTCATGTTAAAATCGATTTCGAATTTAGGTTAATGGATCTTAGTGCTTAGCAGTTTTATTTGGCAATATAAGTGGTCTCAGCCAAAAGCAAGCTCACAAGATGTCCGTCCGATGTGATGGCTAGTCTTTTTACATGCTCACTTCACTCAATATATAATGAAAATAGTTTGGAAAGCACTGCCCTTAAAGCCCTCTAAATGATACATGTGTATTCGCGCCATTACGACTAAACCACCTGTGTTTTGGGAAAGGGGTTAAAATATTGTCACCAATTCGAGAAATTGTTATTGCGTTTAAAAATGAAGGCAGTTCGTTTAGTTATATCATTTATTGCTGCAAAAAATATGTCGCCAAAGTCTTTGTGATGACATGAACTTTTAAGAAAATTCGAATTTTCCAGAATCTTTTATCTGCGTATTTTTAAATTTATTAAATCTCCCAGATTTTTTTTTCCAAATGTTGCAATAAATTTTTAAATATTGTTTATGTAAGTGGCCAGTTCCGGTAACTTTTAGTGTTACCTATGTATTATAAATTTTAAAGTTTGTGTGTGTGTGTGTGTGTGTATGTTTATTACTCTTTCACGCTGAAACGGCAGAACGGATTTGGATGAAATTTAGAATGAATATAGCTTATAACCTAACTTAACACATAGGCTACTTTTTATCCCGGAAAAAAGCATGTCGTTAAACCGAATAACACGCGGGCGGAGCCGCGGGCAAAAGCTAGACTACAATAAAGAAGAATTATGGATGTACTGTAGCGAAAAGATCTCATATAGTAATCTGTAGGAATCAAAAAATGCGAGACTGAAATAAAACAGTGCAATTTCATAAAATTATAAAAATTTTGATGACATCTTCCACATTTGATTTAAATTCCTCTGTGAGTTCATTATCATGCAGTCAATCATTTCAACAATCTTACTACATTCGGCCATCATGCATGCAGTCGTCTCCCAGAGTAATTTGTTTGGAAATATGTAGATTAACCGCAAGCACAGATAATATTCACACACATATCTCAGCACAGAACATATCTCAGCCCATAGAAATAATCATCCTGAAAAATCACACTTTGCAAAACATCTATTAGAGTCCGGTCATAGTTTGCCTGATAACCATTCATTTGAAGTAAAACATATTTGTAAAAAAGGTTTAAGAATGTGTGTGTTACTTTTGGTATTCGGAAACGCCCAACCTAACCTATTTTGACAGGACTAAACTAATTTTTAGTTAGGTCGAACTCAATTAAGTCCAAAACGTAATTTTGCTATTCGGTATGACCACCTAACTGTCAAATTTTAGAGATGTCAAACTAAAAGTGAACTAATATTAGGCGAGACATATTTCGTGGCGATTAAAATTTTAACAAGTCCAATTATCTAATTTGTGTTGCTTTTTGAGGGGAGAATGGAGGAATATTGGCTATTGGGTGTAGCAGATGCAGAAGAAAGAAACTAAACAGTTAAAACCAGCATATCCACCCAAAGTTTAAAACTGTGTTTGCAAACTGATTTTTACAATGCTTCTTCCAGGAGACAAGTTGTACCCCGCTGCTGCCTTAGCTGATGACCCCGGAACCAGAATTGTATGAAACAAGGTGAATGTGATGTTCAGACCTCTTAAAAATAAACTGCGATGTTGCACATTACGCCAAGAAATCAGTGGCTCCTAGGATTTGGATTCACTGGTTCCCTGGCTATGAACCTTATGCAGTGACGTCACAGCTTAAAATAAGCCTCATTCATAGAGCCGAATCTTCAAGCTTTGTTTTCTAACAACGGAAAATAGATTCTTGTAATTGTGAAGGAGCAAACTCTTTAAAAAAGCTGTACCACCCACCTACAACGGCTACAATTTTTTCAGTCTGCTGTGTGTACCCAGTACTACATTTCCCTTGATCACTGGACAGATGAATTTGGTTTAGCAAGACACAACCAGAGAGACCAGCAAACCAAGGTAAAATCATTAGATGTCAAAGGAAATAGGATTGCTCATCTATATACTAATAATAAAGTACCTAGTTTAAAAGTTGTGTCTGTACATTAAATATATTTGTAACCTCCAGCCGAGTATTTTTAGAATCACGTACTAGAAACGAACTTTGTGATCACTCCATTCTTATAGATTTCACCACGACGACATACTTACTTATACATATTAGATTTTCGTTTCTTGTGTCTAAAAGTGTCCTATAGAAACATACAAGAAAGGTTATGTGTGTGAGATATGCTAGTATTCAAAGTGTATTCAAAGCTACTCATAGACTCGGAGAGCAAACTTATAAGGGGGGGGGGTTACCTGTTACTGTTAGGGCAACAAGTAGAATTCTGTTATATCCTCAAAATATAGGTAAATATTTTTAGATTAGATATAACCATCAGAGCAAGCGGCGGCTGCTCCGGGAAACTTAGTGGCTCAAATGGTGGCAGCCATGGTGGCGACGGCAGTTCGTCTGTTGCCGTAACAAATGGAGTATGTATAAAGTTTTTGACAAAATTGTAGTACTTAGTAAAATAAATCACATGCTTCGAAAATAAGTCGTTCTATAAATTTTTTCATACAAAAAAATGTACGTTTAAGTTAGAATTGATTTACGTGCATGAAACCGTCCTCTAATAACATAAAACAATTGGAAAGAGATAGAAATTATTTTCATTGATGAAACGACACATCGCTCGTAGTTTGTGAATTATTTATATTTGTGTCCAAAGGACGGCCAATAGCCAAGGCCCTTTCACGTGACGTGCTGGGGTTAAATATTCAATATTCTTTGCTCTGAATGTTCATAATTTTCATCTAATTACTGTTCTACATTGACCTCTCATTGTCTATAAGAGGTCAGTGCTGTTCTATTGATATTTGACATCCCATAGTAATTGACTCGGGGCTGGGCTTTCGTTTGTAAGGAACACGAAAAGAATAATTTACGAATTTCACAAAACGGGTCATCGAACCTTGTTACTGAGCACTAACCGAGTCTTCAGTAACATTTTGGCTGCATAAATTAAAGTCACCTTATACCGGGTGTAAAAGCAAAGGCAAGAATCCTTTAAAGGTGTGTTAATAAACATTGTTTGGAAGTTTCGAATTGCCACGTTTGTTTTAATTTAAATAATGTGGCCAAGCGCGAGCCGGACTCGCGCACAATTTACCGTATTACCATATACCCGTATAGTGTGGTGGTACGGAACCCTAAAATATGGTAAATAACAACAATATAGATGTCGTGACGCGAGCGGCCGGCCGGCGGATCTGTTTTTAACTGACATTCAGTTTTTTACTAGTGGTGTTCTGTTTTTACCGGTTAATTCGATTACTAAAGCACCGACCTTCATTCTATATTCGTCACAATATGGATTCCGATTCGGAACGCGCACTCAGTAATATTAATTATAAGTAAGTAAATATGTCAATATGCACTATTTTTGAGTTAATAATCACGATTCACGTCATTAGTATAGATAAATCACATTTATTTACCCAATAATTTTTATAATAAATAAGATAAACAATCATCAGTTATGCGGTTCGGAACGAATTAAAATTGTTTCAACAAAAATGCGACGGTTACGCGACTTCAAATCAAATAGTTTATTTTGTAAAATAAATGCATAAAGTATACTTTCTGCAGGTCAAATCGAATCTCTATAAAAACAATAGAATATGATGAAACAAATATATAATATGAGAAATATATTTATTTTATTTTATTTATAACATTTTTTGCACACTTACAAAAATTATATGGGAGACAAACAAATATGGTGTACAAAGGCGATAGCTAATAGCAATATCTTCCAGGCAACCTTTAAGTTGGGCTAATAAAATTATAGACCTGCAAAAAATAAAGAAATACAGGGATGAGAATATTATATATACATAGTTCAATATAAATAAGTTGGTATTGAAGGAATTGTTTTAAATGTCGGGATCGCGTAAAAAGCTTATCTTCCAATGAATTGCATTGTTCTATTGTTAAGTTACACCACTAATTAGCAGTGTACAACGAAACGCATAAACAACAAAATATTTTATGTTAATAGCAACTTTAACGCCTGAACAAAAAGGCTCAAATTTGAACGGCAACGCATTCCAGATAGTACTTTTTGAAATTGAAAGCGGCAGCAAGGTACAGGTGTGATACAGGATGAAACAATTTAAGATTTTTATATAATTTTATATGCATGTTGTTAAGAACAACAGTATTTAAGTTTAAAAAAGTTCATTTGTCTCTTTGAAACTTAAATTTAACACTGTTTATTAAATAACTATGTTTACTTATACTTATATAATTCCTATAAAACCAGTAAGTACCTACAAATACAAAAAAAATGTATGGCTCCAATCTACGGTAATTATTGAAGTTACATTCAAAATTACATACATTACATTTTTGCACCTCTTATTCCCGCTAAATCGAAGTCCATATACACAGACGGGGTCGTTATCGAACATACTTTTCACAAAAATCCAAATAGTAGGTAAGCAATCAAAATCATAGTATAAACGTAGGCCAGGGTCAAATTTATGAAATATCCAGAATAAAACACAGAGAAGTATACCATATTAAGATCCGAAGGCCATTACTTAATCATCCTGTAAATGACACAAAATGGCTGCCGCTTGCAATTTCAAAAATTAAATCTGAAATGCGTTGGCGACTTGGCGTTCAAATTTGAGCCTTTTTGTTTAGGTGGTAAAGTTGCTATTAACATAAAATATTTTGTTGTTTATGCATTTCGTTATGCACTGCTCATTTAGCAATCGACCTTAACAATAGATGACAATGCCATTCATTGGAAGATAAGATCTTAAGTGGATTCCGGTACGCATAACTCATTTTTGACTGTCTTGTGGATTGGAACGTTTTTGCCAAGCTACGTCAAATTTATCTTTATTAATTTGTGTAAAATGTCCTTTAAAAATTCCAAAAATCTTAGATCTCCCCCCGCATTTCGGACAAAGAACCAAACTTCCGGACATGTCCGGAAAATTCCAACCAACAAGACTGACTGTAGCAAACTGACCCGTGTGTTTTTCTTTCCAGTTGTACCGCTGCAAAATCTGCTCAAATACTTACGAGTCGAAGGCAGCTCTAAACTCCCACAATCGAAAGAAACACAAGGGATATAGTGTTGTACAAGTTATGGTAAAGGGTTGGGAAGTAAGAGGTTTCTGCCCCTCCTGCAGAAATGTCAGATATGGATTTTTCCTATCTATTTTCTTAATAGAAACGAACTTAGGTGATCTTAAAATAATTAGAAGCAACCTAACACGCTTCGCTCATCGTCGCACCTAATACTGTTTTTTTTAGAATTTATATTGATTTTCAACAGGATATTGAAAAGTGAGTCACCAACAAATGTTACCAAATAAAAATCCAACTAATTACACAATCTTGCTGACCAAGATTAATTTTGTATCATGACTGTTTGTTTGGCACCTATATAGCGACAAATGTGAGCTCTTTTATCGCGTTTCTCATCACATTTTCGCACATTCCCGGCGCTTTCCAACAGACTGCGTCTCGGTTATCCTGTTTTAGTTAATGAATATTTCTCGGCGTGTTAAAATCAAAATCTAATCAAAATATTTATTTTTGCAAAATAGATACATAAAGTATACTTTCTAGTCTTAAACAAAACTTAGCCTACCTTTTGTTAGACGGTACTTTCAAACATTTTATGTGTACCAATCAATCAATCAATATGTTGAAGGTTTCCGCTGTGACTTATTTTTGGGTCGAAAGTTGCTTTGAAAAGAACTTTGACGTTCAGCAAGTTGCTTTGAAAAGAACTTTGACGTTCAGCAAAGTTCTTTTCGATTAATCGCATGCCTGTGAATTTAACTACGCTGATTTAGCAACAATGCCACGAATTCGTGTAAATATATTATGGTATGCCTTGATAAAATATATAATGTAACGTGAGGGAATTCCGTGAATTCATATGGCCACACACAATCAACCGCTATTTTTAGCGGCCGACATTACGTATGTATTCACAAGAACAGAAGATAAGAACGTCGATAATTTGGAAAAATTAAAAATACACTATATGTATACAAAGAAATAAAGAAACAAATATCAAAGTGGCCGCTGCTACCGCGTTATTTCATGACTTCACTTATGCGGGTATAATAAAACGTAAACCAATACTGCACCTGATAATCGTATCTTCGAGCATGGAAGTCAATGACCAGCCAGAAAATTCTCCTTGCAAGCAGGATAAATAGAAGTACTTCGTTGCCGAAGTACGAAGTAAACGCTAATCAAATTATAAGAATCGGCATGTTTCCGTGAATCACACGAACAAGGTTCGAATCCTGAAAACGATTGAAACTGGTTTCAAACTAATAATTTCAAAAGGGTTTCGTTGCAGTTGCGTTTCACCGTCTGTTCTGGGCCTTAGTCTACATAGATAAATATAGTGCGCCATAAATGAGCAGTGATAAAATAATTGAGACAAAAAATACTACAAGACACAAGAGAGAAGGGGACAGTTTGAAAGAAATCAACGCGTAGCGCAAGCTTTGATCACCGTGAGACAAGTTCAAGTTGAACTTCAATGATTTTGTTAAAATATTTTGTTTTGAATATTAATGTACTTAAAAGAATAATATTAAAACTACTTGTACGTTGTATCACTAATATTTACTTATTAGGAACGATCACGCTACCGGTTTTATCGACATCTTCAGGCAAAAACAATTAGGAAAACGTTAAATACAATTATATATGTTCATTATAAAATGGTGATTCAAATGGTAAATTCATTAGGTGGTAGAGCTAATGGTACATTAGGCGGTAGAGCTAATGCCGAGATCGACTGTGGAGGTACCACCATCTTACTCGGAAATCCTCCCGAAGTTATCAGCTATCATATTCAGAATATCTATTTGAAGCATTAGATAAAAGAACAGAAGTCCATGCAATCTATACGGACTTTCGCAAAGCTTTTGACAAGGTCGATCATGCTCTACTACTGAAAAAACTTGCTTATAATGGAATCAAGGGCAACCTTCTTAAATGGTTTGCCTCTTACATCAGAAACCGGTATCAAATTATCACTATTAACGGGTATTCATCAAGTAAAAGTATAGTCTCGTCTGGAGTCGTCCAGGGTTCTATTCTAGGACCTCTCCAATATCTTTTGTTTATCAACGAAATAGAGCAATGCTTTCAGAACTCTAACATTCTTATGTTCGCTGATGATTTAAAAATCTACAAGAAAGTCAAATCGCAACAAGATTACAATACAATATACAATACAATATAACTTTATTTGCACACCACAAAGAAGGAAACAAAAATAATATAAATTACAATAGCCAAATAACGTAGGTACAATCAGGCGGCCTTATCGCTTATAGCGATCTCTTCCAGACAACCTTTGGGTAAGATTGTATACTCATTCAGGAGGATTTGAATAGATTTAAGGAATTTTGTACAAGGAACAAATTGCAGCTCGCGTATGACAAGTGCAAACAAATATCGTTTACTAGAAACCTTAACAAAATAGAACATACCTATAACATCGGTGGCGAAGACTTAACTAAAGTAAATGACATTCGCGATCTTGGCATGACTTTTGACGAAAAGTTAATATTTGACAAGCACATAGATAAAATGTACACTAAAGCCTATCAAATGCTGGGATTTGTCCTGAGAATCACCAAACCTTTTAATAAAGCATCAACATACTTATCTCTCTATCAATCATTAATACGCTCAGTACTTGACTATGCATCTATAATATGGAATCCATACTACGCAGTTTATTCCGAAAGGGTGGAGATGATCCAAAAGAAATTTGTTAAAGCCCTCCATTTTAGACTGACTCGATCCCGAGGACACTATGCCGACCTGCTTAAACTCTATAACCTACAAAGACTTTGTGACAGAAGGCTCCTATTAGACGCAAAGACCCTTTACAATATATTGAACAATGAATATGACTGCCCTACTCTTCTTGAGCAAATTAACTTTAAAGCGCCAACCCACTCTACACGATCTAAGACTTTATTCTCAGTACCTACTTCACAGAGTAACGCAGGCTGTCGAGCCCCCCTACGAAGAATCTGCAGCTCCTACAATAAAAAACTCCTTAGCATAGACATATTTAATAATAGTAAAATCAAATTTAAAAAGGAAGTTAGGCAAATTTTAGACACCAAAAACGAGAAATTGTAAGAAATTGTGTAACTACACAAATATAATATCAAATTAAAAGGCATGTGTGTGTGTGTATGGATGGTAATATGTGAGATTGCATGAATGTGTGTAACCGTGTGTATGAACGCTTATCTTAGTTTTTAATTTAATTTAATTCCATTGCTTTGTAAACAACATTATTTTTATTTTTTTAACATTATCAGAGAATGGTTTAGAAATGTCACCGAATTACTCCCTACAAAAATAACGTATTTGAGGAAAGCGTAGAGGAAGTAAATTAAACTAACCATTTGTTTATACTTTAATGTTTCTATGTATAGTTTACTTCTGTGTCTTTTCCATGAAATAAATAAATAAATAAGTTATTCGGGGGAGAGTAAGAGGACAGCTCTCAGGCAAAAAAACCAGGCGGCCCACCATTGCCTGGGACCGATGGATGGCGGTATATCCGTCCCCAATTGCCGGGCCTTAAATAAATTAGACTGGTGACGAATCAACTTTTGAAGTTCTTTTTAGAGTTCTTTCAAAAGTGACGACGATCATGAAAAGGTATATCTATCTGTTCAACATTAATAATATAATTCAAAAACTGCTAGGCTTACTGACCTTACCATGTAAGTGCAGAACTTTATTAAAAGTAACAATTATGACAATGAGAATGAATCAAAAAATCTTTAACATAGAGTACTCAGGAAATGTTTATCCCACCCTGAATAATTTTTGCTGTTCTTTTTTCCAAACTATAATAAATGACTGTTTCTCGATTATCTTGCATTTAAAAAGTTACTTATCGTATTATACGTGTATATCAATTTCTGTCAGAATAAGAAAACAGTCTTCATAGACCATTTTCCTTTATTTGTATTCACTTAGAAGAAGAAAAGACTAAAGACTATTACTTACTTCACTTCAATAAGTACTGTTATTTCAGACGATAATACCTTTTACAAGCTTTCAAGAGCGAATAACCATTTCCCGTTCGTCTTTACGCATCCTGCGCACATGTTTACAGATCGTAAAAAATACGACAAAGAAATAAATACATTACCTAATTATTATTCTTACTTTTTTATTATATATACACAGGGGATATATACATATGTGCGCGCACTACCGCGCCTGATAGGAAGCTTCGTAACCTTAAAAGCTTTAAATCCTTTTGCGTACGTGACATTTTTGTAATCAGTTTATTTTTTCAGAATTCTTTATTAAATAATATAAAAAGTGGCACACACCTGGATACTGTCGCGTAGGTACTTAACACTATTGTACAAGTTATTCCGTACACCTCTTGAAACTTACATGAGTATTATATAAATTAATACATAGTAAAAATATACAAAAATTACAATAGGTTAACTACCTGTTTACTTACAATAGTGTTAAACAACGTTAATTTCATTCGCCTGAACTCCCATTCTAGCGCAGTTCGCTGATGATATTCTTATTTATAGGTACTTGGTTATTATTTTTTCTTTTTCAACATATCCCATACAATGACGTGAAACTAAAACATTTAATAGCGTGGGCTTTATGATTATGACTCTAATATTAATATTCGACCCAACTCCATTTTGGGACCCATTTATGTAACGATACCGACCGTATTTATTCTGAGGCAGTTTTTTGGGGTTCTGTACCCAAAGGGTAACCAACGGGACCCTATTACTAAGACTCCGCTGTCCGTCTGTCACCAAGCCGTATCTCATGACATGAACCGTGATAGTAGACGGTTGAAATTTTCACAGATGATGATGTATTTCTGTTGCCGCTATACTATAATACTAAAATTGAATAAAATAAATATTAAAGGTGGCTCCTATATAACAAACGTGATTTTTTTGCTAAAAAAGTCACCTTAAATATATTGTTCGTGTAGCATTAACTACGTCAATATAACCTGCGTGTGTCAGTAACCGGTCTTGCTTGATACATAGGTAACACTAAAAGTTTCCGGAACTGGCCACTTACATAAACAATATTTAAAAATTTATTGCAACATTTGAAAATAGAACTCTTTTTGGCTGTAGAATGCAGATTGTTTCATCTGACTGTCTTTTGTTTTTACCTTGTGGCGCCATTTAAAAAATTGTGTGTCTGCATCAACATGGATTTAACTCGGGAAAATTTTCGTAGTATGATTTTCTACGATTTTAAGTGTAATTTGACAGCTCAACAGAGCATCGCTCGGCTTGAAACAGCTTTTGGCAATGAAGCACCATGCAAGACGACTGTTTATAGCTGGTTTGCAGAATTCAAGCGTGGTCGTATCAATCTCAGTGACGAATCTCGCGATGGTCGGCCGTCCACCGCTGTGACCAACAAAAACATCGATGCTGTGCACCGTATGATTGAAACAGACAGGCATGTGACCTACCATGAAATTCGCGCATCCTTAGAAATAGGCATGAGTCAAATACAATCAATCCTACACAAACATTTGGGTGTGAGAAAGCTGTGCTCGCGGTGGATCCCACACAACTTGACCGAGGCTCAAAAACGGACCGCGTCACTTGGTGCAGTGCCATGCTTACCAGATTCAACGAAGGTGCGTCAAATTTGGTGTGGGACATAGTAACAGGTGACGAAACATGGATTTATTGCTACGATCAAAAAAAACAAAGCAGCAATCGAGCGTATGGGTCTTTCAAGATGAGCCGAAACCAACCAAAGTGGCGCGCGTGAAAAGTGCATCTAAGCGGATGATTGCTTCTTTTTTTAATAAAACTGGACACGTGGCTACTGTTGCTTTAGAGAATCGTCGTACCGTGAATAGTGACTGGTACACGACCATTTGTTTGCCGGAAGTTATTGACGAACTCCGTTAAAATAACCGTAAACGCCGTATCATCCTGCACCACGACAATGCTAGTTCTCACACGTCCAGACAGACAAACGACTTTTTGAAGACGAAAAATGTAGAACTCATGAGTCATCCTGCATACAGTCCCGACCTGGCACCTTGTGACTTTTTTCTGTTCCCAAAAATTAAGAACCAATTACGCGGTCAACGATTTTCATCACCAGAAGAGGCTGTCGAGGAGTATGAAAAACACGTTTCAGAGGTCACCACAGGGGAGTGGCACAAAAGTTTTCAAAACTGGTTTGATCGAATGAAAAAGTGCATAGACGCCAAGGGAGATTATTTTGAAAAACAATAAATTAATTTTGTACCTTTAATAGTATTTTTTCATATTCATTCCGGAAACTTATAGTGCGTCCCACGTACAATAACGTCGTCGCTGCTAATGAAAAAGATTTGCACAAACAATACGAGCTCGCAGTATGTTGGAAAAAATCGCTTAAGCGATAAGACCGCCCATTGTACCCTTTCTGTTAAAATATTTTGTAATTTTTACGTTATGTGAGTAGATAACTAATGTATGAGTTTAGGTAGTTTTTGGAACTGTACATAACTAGGTATTGAAACATTGTGTGATACTTACTATTAAAAAAACTCGCCTACCTTTAATAACCTCTTTATGTACCAGTTTCATAAACTACTATTTCAGTAGTGCGACATCACAATGCAGAAAAAAAAGTAAATTAGTTATGTAAATAATTGAAAACAATTTCTCAACACTTTATACACTTACTTTTTATATTCTACCGCGTTTACTTTTGAATATTTATAAAATATGTAGTTTAAATTAGATTTGCAAATAGTTCCGATGGATCAGATTAATTTTGTCAATTTTATATTCTAGAGAAGCTACACAATTAATCAGAATAACTATTTATTAATTTGCCTATTTTTAAAGTAGTTTCACTAGTGTTTAATACATTATTTACGTGGAGTTTCATACACTTCGTTATCTAAAGTCATGCAGTTACTTAACTACTTATTTTTATAATCTTGGTAAAATTTTTCGTAAGCTTTCTTTCCTTAAAAACATCAAATTATTACAGTCTACCCTCAACCTCCGTTGACCAAACATAGTTTTTGTTAGAGTGCGTGCGCTGTTTTACTAAATTAAAATGCAGAAGTGTGAAACTTGCAGCAAATCTATAACCAAACGAAAAGGTGCATGCCAGTGTTGAGTGCGCGAAGGTTTCGGCGAAACAACTCAACGCGCTCCGCTCGACCAACAGTCTAGAGTGGAGTTGCAACGAATGCTGTCGAAACACACCTCAACGTGGATCATTCTACATTCCCCATGACTCTGAAGATGATGAGCCCGTATTAGATCGTCAAGTATCTGCAGCTCTTTATGTGAAGAAGCTTCTAAAGGACATCAGCATCGAAATACGAAAAGCAATTAAGGAAGAAATCGAAGGTCTGCAAAGCTCACTTACCTTTTTGAGTGACCGCTTCGATGAGTTCCAAGAACGCATCGATAGTCTCGAGTCGAAGGTTAAGCAAATAGAAGGTAAGAACACAAATATTATGAACAATAATAAAAACATTGAACTTCGCATGGCTGTTCTTGAGCAACGTCAGCAAGACTACGAGCAAAACCTTTTGTCTAATAATATCGAGATAGCAGGAATCCCTAATATACCTAAACTGACCCCTGAAGTAATCGCGAAAAAAATTGCCAACTACATCAAGATCGAGCCGTCTGATATGCAGCTTGTACGCCATATACCAGCGCGCGGCGAGCGCAACGGAACCCTGATTGTCGAGTTAAAATCAAGAAATGTCAAAGAATCTTGGATCAAAGCTGCCCGAGCGACTACACTAACCATAGGTGAAGTTATCCAGGATACACCTAAGGAACTCGCTGAACTTCCTATATACATCCGTGAAGCACTAACCCAATATAACAAGACACTGCTGTGGAAAACAAAGCAACAACTTCGACCCTCCTTCAAGTTCATCTGGACCAGCAATGGTAGAATCTTAGTTAAAAAAGATGAAAACAGCAGAGTCATTGTGGTACGGACAGAAGAAGATATCTTATCTGCGACCGACTGACTCATCTACTAAACAAAGCGTTCTCTACTCAAATATTGCAACTCATAATGAATATTGAGCCAGAAATCACAGAAATTTTCGATAATACGAACCTTAACGACTTTATCTCTATTATTCCTAAGCTACATGATATAAATAAAATAAGTCTTACTTGTATCCACATAAATATTCGTTCAATGACAAAAAACTTCACTAAACTCCAGCAATTAGTGTCAAGTTCTCAGAACCCGATCCATGTTATTATTGTAACCGAAGCAAATATATCAGACAATATCTCTAAATTATTTAATATCTCTGGTTACACAATGCACACAGAGTTACGGAAAAACCATAAGGGTGGTGGCATCATTATTTACGTAATCCATCCACTTAAGTTTACACGGCAATTGAACAAAAGTCATTCGTTTGAGAACTTGATTGGAACAATTGTTACACCCGATAATATCCCAATAACACTGTTTGCATTGTATAAACCGCCTATCAAAAATAAACACTGTTTCATTAAAGAACTCAAAACTATTTTAAGCAAACTTAGCCATTATAAGAATCTCTTGCTACTCGGCGACATGAATATTGACCTAAAAACGTCAAACTCTGTTACAGATTTCTATCTTTCGACGCTGCACGGGTGCGGTCTGGCGAGTGGAGTGTCCGACTATACTAGAATAGAGGAAAGAGATGGAAAGATCTCGAGATCTTGTTTAGATCACATTTTTGGACGCCTCCACTCATTAGAACCGTATGCGGGAGCGATCGACACCGTACTGGCGGATCACAGAATGACGACAATTACCTGCCTTAATCACGCTGATATACAGGTTGCTCCTAAAATTATGCACAAAATTAATCAGAAAATAGTGTTCGATGAATTGTCAAAGGTCGATTGGACGTTAGCTGAAAATATGAATAGTCCTGATGACATCTATAATTTCATAAAGAATAACTTTTCTTCTGCTTATAAAAAAGCTTCCACAACCTTTTCATATAAATTACATTACAAAAATCGTAGCGGTGAACCTTGGATAGACAAGACTATAAACGAACTTTGCAATCATAAAAACCATTTATATAAACAACTACGTAAAGACAGTAAAAATAAAATTTGAAGATTAGAATATAATAGAATAAGAAACAAAGTCCACAATCAATTAGAATACAGGCGAAATATATACTATAAAACCGAATTTAAAAATAACTATGGTAACTCAAGGAAATTATGGGAATTATTAAATAAAATAACAGGGCGCGTCAAACTATCACTAGATGAAATAATACTTAAAGCTTTTTCCTCAAAACTGCATACAGAACAAGAAATTGCAAACAAATTTTCTGCGGAATTTGAAGCAAATGTACGCAATATACTACCAAATTGCAAAACACCAATACTTGCAGAGAAATTATCCAGAAATGATACCGACATCAGTATGCACTTCCGAGAGGTCACGCCTAGCGAAATTAACAGAAGCATTAAAGCCTTTAATACTAAGAAATCCGCTGGTACTGATCAGATTAAACCTCTAGATGTTGTCAGTATATCACATAAGATCTCCATAGCCATTGCCAGACTAATAAATAGCAGCATAAAACTAGGCCACTATCCCGATGGTCTCAAGGAAGGTTGTATACGACCAATCTACAAAAACGGAAAGCACGACGATGTAGGACATTATAGACCGATAACGATACTTTCTTGCGTTGATAAAATTGTGGAAAAGGCAGTTTGCAAACAAATACAAGCTTTCTATAGACAACACAACGTACTTACCAAATTACAATATGGTTTCCAACCAAAAAAAAGCTGTACCCAGTTACTGTCCGACTTCACCGACGCGATTAACAAAAACCTACACGAAAAAAAGCACGTCTTGGCCTTGTTTATCGATTTCTCTAAGGCATTCGATGTATTAAATCATAAGAAATTGATAAATAAGATTGAGTCTAGCGGAATAAGAAGCCCTTTGCTTAAATGGTGTGAAAGCTATGTTACAAATCGCACAAATTATGTTAAAATCAATAAAACTCTAAGTTACAAAACCGAAGCAACATATGGTACTGCCCAGGGCTCAGTAATTGGGCCATTACACTTTTTAATTTACGTCAATGACTTAGTAAATGTCGTCAAAACCTGTAAGGTTTATCAATTTGCGGATGATACCTGCCTCATATCTGCCGATGAAAATGTAGCAAGAGGACTGTCCAAACTACAAAAAGACTTTGACAATTTGTGCAAATGGTGCCATGACGCAGGCCTTGTCCTAAATATACAAAAAACTAAAATGGTGCACATACGTTCTCCTTACATAAAAACCGACCTTAACATCGAACTAAAAGCACACGGCCATTCCTGTTTGCATAATACTTTTAAAACCTGTGCCTGCCAGTCTATAGAAGTAGTTGACAATCATAAATATCTGGGCTTAGTGATTGACAAGCACCTAAACTGGGGCACTCACGTAGACGGAGTTAACAACAGACTTCGCGCTATTCTTGCTAAGATATACATAATTAGAAATAGAATCCCGTTCCCAACTCTAATGACGTTGTATAAATCCCTCGTTGAACCCATAATTGACTATGGACTAAGCAGCTATGGCCGAACTTTTAAATCATATTTAGATCCCCTTTTATCTCTCCAAATTAGAATCTTAAAAAGAATCGTTGGCCCAAAAATCAAAGAACGATTTAGAAAAAATTTCACTGGCCTATTTAAGTACTGTGGAGTTTTACCGGTTAATTTAAAATTTAAATATCTTTTGCTTCGAGATCATTACTTCAATTTAGATATACAACAGCCAATCTCTCATAAAATATACACCAGACAAATTGCAAAAAAACATTTGTATATAACCAAGGCCACTAACTTCTATGGTGATCGTACTACTTCACAACTTATATCCAAATTAATAAACAGCATCCCAACGGACCTGAGACAAAATATCACGCACAAAAATCTCAAGACAAAATTAAAAGATTTCTTTTTCTCAACTTTACAAATTTAAACAACCTGTAGATCATTCACCAAGCTTGAAAATAGCTTATATTTTTTAAACTAAGATATTTCCCATTGTATTCGACTTCACCTTCCTTTGTATGAATACAAGCTTATCCGTGAAGCCATCACATTCAATTATGCGCTCTAATGATAAGACATTAGAAAACATCCGGACGCCACGGATATGTTTGTCATTCTGATATAAAAATAATTATGTAGGTAACTCTGTATTTTTTAAAACGAACACGAATTTGTAAAGATATAACTAGTCTTGCAACAATGTTCACACATGTCAATCGTCTCATGTACATTTAATACGACTTTAACTCTAATTATCTACTTTCATTTATGTTTGTATTTGTGTGGTAGACTTAAATAACACCGCACACAAACCTCTAAGGGTTTAAGCGGTGTATACTATTGTAATATTTGTACAACTATCAGTGTGTGAAATAAATAAATAAATAAATAAAATTAAACATTTTGACCCTTGCTGTCTCTGACTCAACAAACTGTGACGCTGATCTTCCGTCAGAGGCCGCGAGTTGCGACACATGCGATGTAACTAAATCTAATAACTAATATAAACAAATATTGTCTCTGACTCAACAAACTGTGACGCTGATCTTCCGTCAGAGGCCGCGAGTTGCGACACATGCGATGTAAATAAATCTAATAACTAATTTAAAAAATATTGTCTCTGTATTTGTGGAGACATGAAAATTCACTAGTTTTGGCTGAAAACACAAGTAAAAAGTCCGTGTATGTAATGCAATGCTATAATTATTATTTTAAAACTCTTTTTTTATAACTTTGGTATTTTTTGTTATTCATTTAATAATGTGTCTATTAGCGTGTACGTAGATTATATTGAAATTTCTTTCATCTTTTTATTTTCACAATGAATTTGATTACTCTGTAATAATGTGCATTTTTTTTAAATAAATAAATACTAAATACATAAAACAATTTTGATATTACGTAGGCAATTGCACCGATTTCGTCACAAGCGGTCATGAGTAGGGTTGCCAGATGGTATCCAAAAGGAGGACATGTTCTTCTTTTCCATGTTTTGTCCTCCAGTCCTCCTTTACCTACTGTAAGTCCTCCTTTTTGAAAACGTCCAAAATTTCGTGTCGTGCGACGTGCGTGCATGCGTGGTCCATCAAAATCATAGACAAGAAGAGCAAAATTAAAAACAAACAAAGTCACTATGCCGCCGCTAGCGGTCTCTAAATGCGCAGATTATAAACTGCGAACAAAGCGCGTTCAGCTTGACTGTCGCGCGAACAATCCCCCGCTCCGGATTGATGCCCCCATCGAATTAGTTTTTTTGTACTCCTAAAAACACAGTAAACACAGCTGATGAAATGTGTGTTATGCGCCTGTTTCCCATTTGGTGTGTCTCTTTTATAGCTTCTCCATGGGAACAAGTAGTTTTTATCCTACTCAAAGTCTAGAACTACATTTATGTAAAATTTCAGCCTAATCGGATTTTTTCTATCTGTTCAATATAGACTGCGTACTGAGGATTCCAAGTAGTTGAAGCATATTCAGGAAGAGGACGAACAAAACTATTAAAGAGTAAAATTAGGGTGGATGAGTTCTTAAAAACCTTACCCATTCTTAAGACAAACCCAAGCATGCGAAATGCTTTGTTGGTGATTCATTCGTAGCAATGGAGCTCACTCGAAGATATTTTCGGACAACGTTTACATACGAAAAAATGCAGTAGGTACCTACTTGGTATTTAATTAGTCCATGGTACCTACCTATAACAATATTATTAGCAACAACAATCTTCGACCCCATCGAGCCAATCAATTATAAAAGGTTGATACCTTATGTGCAAATAAAAGAAAAATAATGCCCGCCTATAGTTCATTTGGTGTCTTTATTGTTTGTTTGTTACTTCAAATTCAAATTATTTATTTGCGTTATCAGTTTATAATGATGATAGTTTTTTTTTGAGATCTTAAGCTCGTATAGTAGATCAAAGCTTGAATTGAGAAATAAGGTTATTAATAAATTGCCAATTTCGAGATAACAATAATCGTATTAATGATAAATCTTAATTGATTTTAATTCGGTTTTACTTTTACTAAGGAAAGCAGCTGTATACTAGCATTCGTTAATCGGCTAAAGAGACAGATTTTGATGCCATACAAGTATTTGTACGTATCGTTTGTAGAATTTTTATACATTTGTCTATCGCCCAACCTTTACTTCCTATCCACCCAAAATTTTGGGTAATCACCATGTTTAAAAAATACAACAAAGCACTAAGTCCCATTTTCAGATAGAACTTTTTTTCTTTAATTTGAAAACATATTTAACCCCGTGGTAGTACATATCTATATGTTTAAAAAATGCAGTAGTTTGGTATGTAAGATATTGGATTGAAGTAAAACGTTATGAATTAGTATTCGAAATCGCGTGAAAAGTTACTTTCTAGCCTAAATAATACCATCTACATCGCTTTTGTTCAGTGAAAACAACTTCCGTGGGTCAACAATAATGTGGGACTTTTAACAGAAATCAGTAACACAAGATAATATAAATAATATACTTAATAAACTTTCAGGTACCAACTACCACCCTACAAATAGGTCTCCAATATGGTACTTAAAATTTTAAATGTTCAACCATCGAGGCGATAATAATCATTATTGGTGGTAATCAAAATTTTACGAAAACGATAAAAAAGATAGCGACTAACAGGGCTTCAAGACGTAACGGATTTACCGTTCGAAGTTATTTCTGGATTTAGAGTCAGAGTAATGCCCTGGAATGTTCATTTGCACAGGACACACGACTGAAAGTATTTTAATGGCTTTTAGGATTCCTCAGGCAAGTGTTTAGTGACGTGCGAGGTGTGAGTAAATTTAGCGCTAGATAAAACGTAGCAAATAGCTGGAATGCGTTGCATGTGTCATACAACAGTGCTAAGATTTATAGATCACATAAACTACAAGATCAGAAACGCTTTTTATAGGCTCAAAGTACTATATGGATATCGAGAATTTCTATCCGAGGAAGTACGAATAACTCTAACTGAAACACTTGTATTATCGCTGTTAAATTTCGGGGATGTCGTATATGGCCCGAGAATATTTGCTAAGACAGGGCGCGCAATTCAACGCGTACAAAACGCATGCGCTCGCTTCTGTTTCTCAATACCCAGTCGAGCTCATATCACACCATTCCTCAATAAAAAAGGTATCCTTAAAATGGCAGCACGCCGACAATTGCATTTAACTAATCTTGTACATAAAGTTGTGCATAAGCAAGTACCAGAATACCTTCATCAAAAAATAACTTGGAAAAGGGATATTCTCACGTATAACACAAGAAACAGATCCAATAATAAAATGAACATACCCATACATAAAACTGTCGGATATAAAGGAAGCTTCAGTTACGCAGAATCCAAAATTTGGAACGATTTACCTCCGCCCCTAAGAGAAATAAGATCCCCAAATACATTTAAAACTAAATTGCGTTATTTGTTACTATTGAAGCAACAACAAGATCCTGCATATCTATAAATATTTCTTTTTTTACGAAACATATAAATATTTCATGAAAACATCTATATATTACATACATAAACCAGCATCTTTTTGCAATAAAATAAATATTTACTAATAATTTTATTCATGTACCTATAACCTTCATTCACATATATTACAGAGTTTAAAATTAAATTTTGTAAGGAGTTTTGTGGAATACGAATATTTCTTTTTCATATATATCATGTCATAGGAGTTGTATGGGATGGGAAAAAGGACATCCTCCACCTGAATATTTTATCAAATAAATTGCACTTTCTGCATTTTGCATGTCCGAGACGTGTATTAGGTTGGAAATGGAACATTTACACTGCGTTTTTGTGAATTTTTCTGTGTTTGCGCCTGTTTTGGTATTGCTTAATCCCACTTTAGACGGTGATAAACTCAGTGTAGCTGATGAGTAAATCATCATAGTCAGACTCGCAATCACCCTAGTTAGCGTGATTAAAGTGATTGATTGAAAATGTATGGTTCAAATAAACCAGCTTTGTAGGCTTCATTAGGAATCGATGTAAGACTTGTAAATTAATTGATTGGCTCGACTTTATTACGATTTATTATTGTAACGTAACGAATCGTGTTACGATTTACGAAGCGAGCGGGTCTGTGCTTCTATTTTATTTATTTTTTATTTATTTATTTATTTAAAAACTTACGACTATCATTTATTTATGCAGGTGTATATTTTATTTCCCGTATTATTATATATTTTTTTATATTCAAAAGATATACTATATTGTTAAATTTAACTTTGACTTGTACAAAGTATACTTAATGTATCTATTTTGCAAAAATAAATAATTTGAATTTGAAATAAAAACACCAAATGATTGTCAAATACTACTGCACTTTGACCACTGCAGAGTTATCGCTTACTATGAACCACTATCTCTGAATGCACTATTAAACTGCACTGCCGTACTTCAGGCACAAATACACGCCTTTTAGGGCATGCAGGTTTCCTCACGATGTTTCCCTTCACCGTTCAGCAAGTGGTATGTAAGAACAAATACTATGCACATAGATTCCGGAAAACTCACTGGTGCACGCCCGACCGGAGATCCTACATAAATACATATGCTTACGCTCGTCTCCCAGACGGGTAGGCAGGTTTTCATCAAATTAAGAAAATAACTTGTAATGAGATATCAATTAATAACTAATACCTTAATAAAGCAAAATATTTTGTATTATTCATTTTGACTTGGATATTTTCTATACCAATTATTAACTTTCTTAAAAATATTATGTTTTTGGACGATTCTACTGACCTAAAGGTCAGTGGCCGTCATGCACATCTAGTAAATATTAAACTTGTAAAATTATACCCGTTTAGGTATTTAAAACAAATACATGATTAATGATTTGTTGTAAATAGCACTTCCAATGCTCAATTGGTTTGCTGTCAGAACTTACTTAGAGAGCTAAGCTCACCGCTGTATTTCTTCAAATAAAGCAAGGAGTTGGGAGATTAACACCATCAATAAAATGCGCGCCGGTATCTTAATTTGATAGTAGTGTAACCACATATGTAAATCTATTTCTAGCTCACCGCTGTATTTCTTCAAATTAAGCAAGGAGTTGGGAGATTAACACTATCAATAAAATGCGACTGTCGGAGAATTTAACAAATAGTTCGTGATTTGTCTTTACAAAAACTGCAACTTCATAGATGTAAAGAGAAGGCATGGTAAGTATTTTAAGGGATCTGAATGATGGTTCGCAGCTGTCTGTTTTTTTTAGGCCACACATTGATCGTATGCACCTTTTTTGAGCTTTAAAGACAGTTTTCTTTTCTTTGGAAAAGCCCCAAAATATAATTCCGTATCGCAAAATAGATGCAACAAGCCCATGGTTAGCGGTTAACAAGACTTCTTTGCTTACAATATGGGAGAGCTTATATAAAA
The DNA here is from genome assembly GCA_910592155.1 of Ypsolopha scabrella. Lineage (NCBI taxonomy): Eukaryota > Metazoa > Arthropoda > Insecta > Lepidoptera > Ypsolophidae > Ypsolopha > Ypsolopha scabrella. The sequence continues at coordinate 16,257,572 of OU342985.1, forward strand.
GGTATGCTGATTTACCTAATCTATTACACACTTCTGTTGACTGAGCCTTCCATGTCAGGTGATTGTCAATTAATAAACCTAAAAATCTTGTGACTTTGACTTCATCAACTATTTTTCCATTGTAATTTACATTCAGATTTGGCGTTTTATTAGCACGTTGGTAAAAAGTCATAGTTTTTGTTTTCTCAAGATTTGCAATTAATTTAATTTTCCTCAAGCCAAACAATTATATCTTTCAAAGTATTATTTATATCATTTTCAAAATCGTTTACATTATTACATTTGATTGTCACAGTACTATCATCTGCAAATAAAACCATGGGATGCGAAATATTACTTGGCAGATCATTAATGTACAGCATCATGATAGTAAAGCATGTAATAAAGTTGTGTAGACATCCATTCTCTATTTACTTTATTTTTGTTATTAGGCACCTCCCTATAGCTCTCATCATAAATACTTCCAAAAATATCACAGATAGATTCGTACAATTTCAAAGGACATTCTATACTAAAAAGAGCATTCCAGTCGTAATCAAGTAGTTTACTCACAACAAGTTTATTATTGAGTACTTTCCTCATAGTTTCACCACCGTCTTGCACTGTAGTCCCGCTCAACATCACACCTGTTAGATAATGTGGTGTTAGAGGATCAAAAAACCGTTAACTCTGAATGGTACGTGACAGTTTGCGCCCCAAAAGTACTGTCAGCTTAGAGTGACAAGCGGCCGAAGTCAGGAAACCGGCAGATTCTCTGGCACTTTTTTGATAGTCAGATTATCAACTAAGTAATAAATGCTAAGTTTAAGTTATACAATGTTCATGTCAATATGTAAAAACATCTAGACAGACATGTTTTGCATTTACCTTCAAACTACTTATATATTTATTTATTTATTTCATGGAAAAGACACAGAAGTAAACTATACATAGAAACATTAAAGTATAAACAAATGGTTAGTTTAATTTACTTCCTCTACGCTTTCCTCAAATACGTTATTTTTGTAGGGAGTAATTCGGTGACATTTCTAAACCATTCTCTGATAATGTTAAAAAATAAAAATAATGTTGTTTACAAAGCAATGGAATTAAATTAAATTAAAAAATAAGATAAGCGTTCATACACACGGTTACACACATTCATGCAATCTCACATATTACCATCCATACACACACACATGCCTTTTAATTTGATATTATATTTGTTTCCTTTAACTCGTATTAATAATAAAAAAAAAATTAATTTCCGAAATATATTTCGGCCCACTATGGGGCCGGCATCAGTCGAATACTTAAAAGACATAATGTAAAAATGACATGATGATATATACAACCTTAGGACTAATTAACCTACGAATCTACTAACCTACTTTTAACATTAATTATGGAAAAAAATAAAATATATATATATTAAATACCAAAAATAAAAATTATTTCGGTTGAAGAGCCATATTGCGGTTTCCGGCCGTAACATCCCGACATCCCGACATTTACTTGGAATATCTTCGATACGTACCGAAGACCGCAAGAAGACACTGCTGTTTATGGCACCCTGTAATATTTTTGTGAGTCAGGTTCAGGTGTCCATAAATAGTCATCGTCTGATGTCAGTGTTGTTTATTAAGTCCTGGTCCGTAGTGCGCACCAAGTGACCATATGTAGGAGTATTCCCATGTCCTTAATTTTATGTCTGTCAGTGGTGGGTTAAATGATTTTATGACTCTGACGGTGAAACAGTTATTAAAAGTTTGGTTATGGGAGCGGACATGGATGGGGATGGGGAGATTGTTATTATGGATCGTCGATGTGTGCCTGTGTTGATTAATGCGGATGTGTAGTTCGTTCCGGGTTTCACCTACGTAGAATGCCGAACAGTGTCGGCATTCTAGTAGGTAAATGCAGTTCTGTGTCTTGCAGTTGTTGTTAGGTTGAGTTTTGTATGTATGTGTGGTGTGATGTGTGTTGATCTGTGTGCTTGTATTGATGATTGGACATGTTTTGCACCGTGGTCGTCGACATGGTGATGTACCAGGAGATATTGTGATGTTGACATTTTGTTGTGGTTGCTGTTTTGTTTTTGTGAGTAATGATTTGAGGTTTGGATTTTGTCGATAACATATTTGTGGATTTTTGGGAATTAAGTTTCTTGTTTCGTCGTTTTGTTGGAGAATGGGTAGATGATCGGTGATGAGTGTTTTAAGTTTCTGGCTTCCATGAAAATATGTCGTGATTAGTCGTGGTTGGTTAGAAGAAGTGTTATTGTTGTTGCAGTTGTTGTTGTTGTAGTTGTTGTTGTTGTTGTTGTTGTTGTAGTTGTTGTTGTTGTTGTTGTTGTTGTTGTTGTTGTTGTTGTTGTTGTTGTTGTTGGTGTTGTGGTTGGTATTGCTGTTGTTAATGTTATTATTATGGTGGAATCTTGGTCTATTGAATATGTGCTTTCGTAGGAAGTGATCAGGGTAGTGTCTCTTGAGAAGTCCATTGTGTATTTTGTTCTGGTAGTTGTCGAGTGCATTTTGTGTGTTGCATATTCGACGACCACGGAGCGATAGTGAATATGGTATCGATTTTTTTGTGTGTGGTGGATGACAGCTGTGGTAGTGAAGATATTGCATATGCATTAATAAACACGGAACTGAAAATACGTGACTGCAATTTTAAAAAGTGATAATTCCTATTGTTAAATCCAGCATTAGATGCTTAAATTGACCTCCCGAATTGCTAATTTCCCAAGTGTTGATTTGGTCACGATTAGCGAAATAGATGATTGTCATACCTCGTCACCGCAAATATTATCACCATCATTTTACCCGCAGATACGATGCCGCTTTGTAAGGTCATGTTGAGGAAAAATTTGGTAATGGTGGAAGTGTTTGCATTTAATGCTGCAGTTACACTACAATTAGTATTTGTTTTGTGTTAAATTTGTACGCTAATGCATAAAATAAAAAAATATAAAAATATTTATCGACGAATTTATACTTCTGATTACTATTGAAATTTCGGGTCATAAATATGTTAAAAAAATACAACTAAGTACTCAGAAATATTGTATTTTAAGGTCCCAAACGTCCTGTTCTCACATAGATTTTCTTAATTATCAACGTTTTTTTCTTAAATTTTAAAACATATTGAGTGGTAGTTATTCACATTCGAAGCATGCATTAGTTTGGTATGTAGAATATAGAATAGCAATAAAACTTTAAGAGCTACGATTCAAAATCGCGGTAAAAAGTTATTATCTAGCCTTATGCTATTAGTACAAGAATTGTGTAATTGCGGCTGAGAAGAACGGCAAGTGTGAGTATTATTGAAGTAATAAAAAAATAATATATTATTCATCCAGTTTTGTTGTTAAAAGATTAAAATAAAAAATGTAGCAAAATTGTTAAGACAAACTGTACATAAGGTTCAATAAGGGTCAAGTAAGGAACATACTATTGTTTTGGGGTCACTTTGGTTCAAGACCACGCCTTCGCGACCTGCCCAGAGCGAATGAAGACGTCTTTCTGAATGCCTTCATAAATCATCTCATTTGGGAAATGTCCATCTATAGAGAAATATTGCGGAACCCGAAAACAAAAAAGTGCTTCGGACGCGTCGCTACCTCGCCCGTGGAATATTGATGTGTTCCAGTCAGGGTTGTCTCCTTTATATATTTTTAATACCGAAATTCTTAAGAAATCTAAAAATAAAAATTCCTTGTGTTAATAAAAACGTTTAAACTTAAATATCTACGAGTACTAAGATAATTTACATTTTTTATATTTTTTTTATTATTAATGTACATTTACACAAAACATAATACAGGATATTCAATAATAATTTCATATTGTACAAAGGCAAAACGGCCGGCGTATTAATAATCCATTAATAAAAAAAACTAATAAAACACTTCGAAATCGCGAGTTTTCTGAGCAAGATAGAAAAGTGTAAAATGAAATCGTTGGAGCAGGACAGATTTCTCTGGATAACATCGCCTCACTGTGGGTTCATATTTATTTAAGGCATTGAGAGCAAGAAAGTACTAACATTTCCAGACACAGACACAATTGATTTTTAATTGTGTCCGGAAATGTTTGGCCATTCTTGCTGTCAATGGCTCATGTGCTGAGTACCACCCATCACGCTGGAAAATAATAACTGTTTGTGTACTGTTGATGTGTAGAGGTATATAGGTATACTAGTGTCGACTGTGACTTGCATTTCTTAGTCTATACTCGGAAACACCTCTCACGTACTCTCAGGGGTTCATGGCGTGACGACTATTGTATTTATTTATCTTAATTCATTTTGAAACAGCTAATGGGACGCTTATTATCTCAACCGTATCCCAATTTTGTCTCTTATTTAATGCATGCCTGAAAAAAGAACAGTGTTTTAGATACATGCTCTTTGCAGATTTCAACAATAACTTACTATATTGCATTTCACGACATTTTAGTTGCATCAAAATATTGAATTTTCTATAAACGTGAATTTAGCCGTGAATTCCTTTTATGTATATATTTATTTACAATTTACCTATCAAAATTTGTATTTATTTATGTATAGGAATCTATATTTTTACAAACCTATTTTATTTTAAATATTATGTATTTCAAGTACAGTTTAAGTATTAACATATATTATATTCTTTTTAGGTATATGTTACCTATAGTTATTAATTTAGAGTAGTATATCTTGATTTAATTTGTAATTTTTAAGTTTTTACTCGTCTTGCACGCCCACCTATCTTGTACCATCTGTGGGTTGACTGGTAGAAAATGCTTTATGCATTAAGTCCACCTTTTTGTACTTATTTTTATGCAATAAAGTATTGATGATGATGATGATGATGACGATGATGATCTATTTTACAATTCAACATATTGCATCATAAAACAACGTCCAAGCCCTGCGTTAAGGTTCACGCACATTTTACTACTAAAAGATTCTTGGTTTAGATTCATACTGATAATGAAACGGCTACTCACGATGTATGAGTCAGATTTCGCCTGACTAGTTTCACTGTATTCGTACAGTTTCTTCGGAGGCAAACATGGTCACGCGGCGGTTCCCCGTTTGACACTAAATACAGTGAAACTAGTCGGGCGAAATCTGACTATATAAAAATCGTGAGTAGCCGTTTCAATAGCATTATTCACACATATTTGCTTCAAATTCAAATATTTCCCAAACTAATGATTTCCGTGGGAATATTTCTTTGGAAAAGTTGTTTACGGTGATCAGGGTAACGCCTGCGGGCGGAGAGGCGCGCGGGGGACGCACGTATTGATACGATGACACAAAGGGGCCGTTGATTCGGGCCGAAAGGCGGTGTACACCAACTCACTCGATGTTTCTGTGTCTGACACGATTTATTTTTTTATTTGTTATGGACCTAAGCCTTTTAATTCAATTACAGTCTGTCAAAAATTTATTGAAATGAATATTGAAGGAATTATTTTTCTTTCGCCTGGTTACACCAAACAAACAAGTACAAAATCTGTTAAATCGAGTTAACCGCGTTGTTATGTAAAATGTATTAGATATTATCCTTGCACCATTTGATGGCACTTATAAGAAAGAGGGGCTCTTCTAATACAGGTTTTGCAAAACTTACTAGGAGTGACCCACAACTTAATAATAACGAAAATGTAAGGAAATAAAGAAAAATTTTTTTTTTTTTTTTGTTATTTCATAAATATATTACCTAAATTATATTTACCACACCATGGCATAGAGCGCGCCGATTCACTAACAACACAATACAGGGTGGTTTTTAATGCCTCGGAAAAAACAGATACAGGATGTACTTTAAATCAGCTAATGTACACTGGCCCTAACCTGCAAATAGATCTACAGATGTTACTTCTTAAATGGAGACAATATCAATATGCTTTCACAGCTGATATTGAGAAGATGTTTAGAATGATTTGGATAAATGAAACAGATCAGAAGTACCAGAAAATTCTATGGAGAGACGATAAAGTTATCTGCGAAGAGTTATTGAACGTGGTATGCAGCTCTCTAATGCTAGCAATAAATAATATATATTTTTCTAAAAAAAATATTTTATCTTTGAATCTCTAAAAATGAACGCTTTTCATCTTAAAGTTATCCTATTCATGAAAGGTTTTAAACCGTGGGATCGTAATGCGAAATTTCACTTGTTTCCTAGAAAAAGACAGAGCTTTATACGAGAAAGAGAAGAAAAAATCTAGTTTTAAAACGTTCGCGGGCGATTCCCATGAGGAAAGTGTATTATAATTAGAACGCATCAGATAGCCGTTCATAAATTAACACTTTCGTTAGGTTCCGACACTGAAAGCAAGTATCAGCAGGATAGCGTATACAATATTCAAAGCGTGCGACAAAGATGGCATTAGAAGCCGTGTTGAGACCCCTCATTTATGAACACAGCTCTGGGTAACAAACGTCAGTCTCACATCTAATTCAAGGGTGGGAAACTGAAGTTGCTTTTTGTAACCACAAAAATTCGAAATTATAGATAAATGAGCTCTTACAAGCATAATGACACTTTCACAATAATAATTTTCTCTTTTTTTCACTTTCACTTTTCGAAACGATGAATACATTTTTTAAGTTTGTTTTTTGTCCAAAACCCGGCAAAACTCTGAAGTGACAACTGTCAGGGGAAATTTATTGGTATCCAGACCATACAGTATGTCTTAGGTTTTGTTTCGAAACGAGCGAAAATCACACGGAGTGATGCGAATTTCACCCTAGAGCAATCAAAAATTGACACCAGATAGGCCGAGGGTAAACAAACTGTTACCTGACAGTTGCACGGAAGTGTTTGGAAACGCTTCGGAGTAATGCGAAAATTACACTGGGCCACCTGATTGGTGCAACCAGACTTTTATTTGTCTTTCTCCTATAAAAATCTCTCTCTTTCTAATAAACGAGCGAAATTTCGCACTATGAACGCACGTTTTGAAACGTTTCCTAAGTTACAATTTTTTAAGACGTTTATTTTAGTATAAGTTTTACTGTTCAAAACTTAACATAGCTTAAATGAAATGATATTTAGATCATAGTTTATCTTATTTATGTCCTATCTTTGCGTTTTCAATGGATAAAGGAAAATGTAAGTAATCGTGTATCGAATGGCCGAAATATCAAGATCAACATATATGTTTTACAAAATTTTATCTTCGCTATTTATGGGTTTTAAATTAATTTGAAAAGAGACAAAATCGGGATAACCCACACTTAAAGGCAAATAAAAAATACGGAATCGCTATAAAAAAAATCCAGCGGATTTGGTACCGATTCTAACACAACCCATAAAGCCTGTTCAGCTATTTCATATATTTATGCTTTTCTAGAATCTCCGCATCTCGTGATATCTTGTGCGTGATAAATGATATGAAGCCACGCTCAGGAACGCGCAAAAAGTCTGTCGTAAGTGAGAGACCTATGATCGACTAGAGTAACACGCGCCATAGATACGGAGTCTATCTATGCGAGAAATCAAGTAGGATGGACAGACACTGTATCGACAGCGCGTTCTATGTCCCCAGGTTTTACAAAGCCAAGTGCGGCTCACGCGTTTGTTTTGCGTTGCAAATACATTGCGCGCCGCTCGTTGACCAATTATTAAATTGTTTCAGTGTGCGACCAGCAATGTTTTATGGTATGTTATGATTGCATATTAAATGTGGCAAAATTCCTAAACGCTTCCTTATAAATAACTGACACGAAGTTTTTCTTATCAGTTGGTTAGACCCTGCTTCACATTCTTAAGGTGGTAAAACCGAATCCCGGTGCAAAATACACATCATAATATTGTTTTCCTTACTTTTAAATAAAAAATCCTATCTCCATTCTTCCTATCCTTTCCAAAGTTCTAGAAACCATCGTGCACAACCAGCTTTCCTCCTATCTGACAAGAAACAATCTGCTAAATCAGTTTCAATCTGGCTTTCGACCTGGTCACAGTACAGTAACGGCTCTTTTAAAAGTTACTGATGATATCAGGCTAGCTATCGACAACAAGAAATTGACTATTTTAACGCTACTAGATTTCAGCAGTGCGTTTAACTGTGTTAACTTCGATGTCCTGCTAGGTATACTCAGCTCTCTTAACGTATCTCCACTGGTTACAGAATGGTTCGATTCTTATCTTAGGGGTCGCCAGCAGTGCATACGCTCGGATGAGGTTACCTCGGAGTGGAGCCAACTATCTGCTGGTGTTCCTCAGGGTGGCGTCCTCTCCCCTCTCCTGTTTTCAATTTTTATTAATTCTATCTCTGAAGTACTTTCTTGCAACTACCATCTTTATGCAGACGATCTACAGCTATATCGACACTTTGTAGTATCTGAAATTGATACTGCAATTTCTCTAATAAATGAGGATATGGGTCATGTACAGAGATGGGCCGAATCTTATGGGCTCTTAGTGAACCCTACAAAATCTCAGGCAATTATAATCGGCAGCAGACATATGACTAACCTCCTGAACAAACCTACCATTATGCAAGTTTCCTATGACAATACTTCTATTGTATACGCTGAAACTGTGAAAAACCTTGGTGTTATTTTTGACTCCAACTTATCCTGGACTGCTCACGTCAATGAAGTTAGTAGAAGAGTTTTTGCTACGTTTTACTCCCTCAAGCGTCTCCAGCGATTTCTGCCCTTTAGGACTTAGGTCACTCTTGCACAAACCCTTCTATTGCCAATAATTGATTATGCGGATGTGTGTTTCCTAGATGCCAATGAAGAGTTGCTTAACAAACTAGAACGTCTCCAAAACCTGGGCATCCGGTTTATCTACGGATTGCGTAAGTTTGATCACGTGTCTCATTACAGGGAAAAGCTGAAATGGCTTTCTATTCGTCAGCGACGAAATTTCCACATTCTGTGCAGACTCTTTAACATCCTTTGGAGTCCTTCTACCCCTCCATATTTGCGTGAATGCTTTGACTCCCTTTTTCCCAAAGACAAACAGAACAGACCACACACAGTATCCCTTTTAAAAACTCCATGTCACAACACGGGTGCTTTTACACAATAATTTACAAATCGGAAACACTTCTGATACCCCACGGGATATGTTGAGACGATATGGGGGTACACGGAAAGAAAAGAAAGAAAGAACCCTTTTTATAACTCTTTTGATTCTGTCGTAAATTCAATATAGTTTATGAAATCTTTACATAGATAATATGTGTATTCGAAGTGAAGCTAAATACCATACTTTAACGCAATCTGAACAACTTGGCAAAAGCAAGGTTTTAACGTTCATTTTGACTTTGTTTAAAATATCTCAAGGTTATTGGAGGCTACAAGGGCCTTGGAAGCACGTACCGGGAGAGTGGTTACGGGAAAATGTATCAGTCATTCGTTCGTCACCCACTTCCGTAATTTTTTGGAAGGCCCTGGACAGACTAATTAACGTTTCATTATTCTATAAATATAATCACTATGAAATAAGTACAGGTGTACAGTATCATCACGTTATAATTTTTCGGTCGTAGGTTCAATTCCCGCGGGGAACTCTCATAGTGGAAAGCCACTTTGTGAATTGTTCTCAGTTTGGTTAGGACATTGCAGGCTTGAATCAACAGCGACTGATGCAAACGAGACCTATCATCCTCTTGAACTTCCAGCAATAAATAACTCTAAAATAAACAGAGTATAAACGCTATAGTTGCGATGCGTGGGCGCGGTGCCGTGCTAAATGAAGCGTATACAAACAAATTAACATACTTCCGTGTCTTCCTGCAATTGGCAAAATCTTGGAAAGGCCTATGTCCAGCAGTGGATGAAATAGGCTGATGGATGCATGGATGGATAGTGGACCGCCAATACCAACACGAAGTTATAGAAAGGAGGTCCTCTGTAACTTCAACTCAAACTTGATTCAAGAATGAATTCAAGTGATCATGTAAATATTTATTGTATGTGTTTATTAATTTTTTTATAAACCCACAGTCCTACACTATTCTTCCAGCTAAAACGTCACCTCAAAACAAAAGACTGTACAGTTAAAAAGACAGGGTATGTTGGTTGGACGAGACACGGCTGTTCGTGTTCAAGTTATTGTTTTAATGTCATTATAGATTTAAGATTGCTCTTTTTACGTGCAGCTTCTGCTTGAGAAAAGGATTATTTCGAGAAATACAAATGGCCTTTGTTGACATGAAGTAATCATTAAAGTAATAGGTTCAAGACAACGCTGACAGATTTATTGTATAATTCCAAGAGTTGAGTGATTCAGTTTTTTTGTACGTATAGATAGATATTCTCAGAGGTCCTGGGTTCGAATCCCGGTTCAGAGCTCCTCGCGTCCAGATTTACTTTTCTGATTTTCTATACCGCAGTGATATAAATTTAATTTATTATTTAAGGTGACTTTTGTGTATGTAGCCAAAATCATACTGGAGACTCCTACATACTTACTACCTTTTAGCTGTGACAAATCTACATAGCCTAAGTTACTCTCAGGACATAAGCTTCACAACATACAGCCAGACAAATTAAAATGTCTTGGGTTGAAAATTAGCTAGGGGTAGCTTTATTGAAATCTATGTATCAGAATCACTAATAGAACACTAAGCCGTGAAAAAAACGTTTTTTTTTAGCGTGAAAGAGTAACAAACATATCCATACACACACACACACACACACACACACAAACTTTGGCATTTATAATATTAGTGTGATCAACAAAGCTTTATCAAGTTTAAGAATTGTTTTTAGTAGAAGGTATCAATCAATAAAGAAAGTCGGTTCAAGCATTTCACTCGACTGCTGATTAACATAGATAATGAAAATTATCGTGTGCCTAGTCTCGTCACTTTCGTTTGTATGTACAAAGCTACGGCAGGCTGAAGAATTATTAGTGTGGGAGTAAAAGACTGTATTATGGACAGTAAGTAAATACGTTTTAATAGTGGTTTTATTCTATGTTTTATATAAAGGTCTAATAAATACTTAACTACGGCTGCTGATATTTTCATTAGACTGAAACCTTTTCAGAAACATAAGCGAGTAACTTTGTAGGATAGAATAGACCTTTGCTTTCGCACGTGCCCCTTTAGTTAGCCAGCAGTGGGCAGAAACGAGCTGTCAATGATGATGATGATGAAGATTGGTCTTTCTAAAGCACGAATTTATTTACGATTCAAGAACGAAAAATGATAAATACAGCACTCTTAAATTTTAAATGTCGACCTTATTTACTGAAGAGAAATTTGGGAAAAAGTCCAGCACCGTTTGACCAAAATAGCTCAACCCGCAAGCCCATCGCCTCTGTTGTCTCTAAGACAAGAAAAACCCTACACCTACATTACGTTTTAGATGGATCATTTTATCATTTCATTTTGTTTATGGCTAATTCTAGGATTGATACAAGAAAACAAAGGAGCTCTGATTTTTTTGGAAAAGATGTATCGTTGTTTTTTGGCCATTGTTTCCGAAATACCCTTTGAAGAAACAGGTCTGCGTGCTTTGGAAAGCACTTTAAGCTGTTGGTCGATTCGTGCCCGAAGTACGGCGATAGGGCTAATCAGACAACACGTTTGGGACATAATAATCGTCGGTAAAAAGCGGGTGTATCAAGTGTGACTTGCATTTCACAGTTTATGACATTTATGGTTGATGTGTTGGAAATCTCTGAGAATGGATCTTTTTGATGACATAAGGTTGTTGAATAATGCACTGGCAGGGTACGTAATTAGTTATTCTCTAACGGATGACGAACGAGAAAGTTTGCATGCAGCTTAAACTCGGGATATACCAATTACCAAATAGTTTGTAAAGGAACACTCGCATATCATATCCAAAATCGAATACGAAGTTCCTGTACAGACGGCCACATAACGACTATAGTATAAACAACCACTTGCTCGTATCGTAACGTGCGATAAGTGTATTTATGTACCTACATTACAAAAATGAAGTACTCATTTCATTTCATTGTCTTAAACTCTAATAATCCACTGAAGGCTTTGTCTTCACGACTGATGATTGAATTAAACCTTTAACAGTTTCTTCATAATTAAAAACCCATAAATTATATCGAAGCCTTAGTATCCGTCTGTTTATGGCATAAACGGCTGTAAACATTTACTTGGAAAGCATATACCAGGTATTATGTTCCTAAATAATGTAAAAACCGGCCAAGTGTGAGTCGGACGAATACCATTATCTATAAAAACGGAAAAAAAAATATGTCTGTTGTATGGGAGTGCGCAGGTCCGACTCGCATTTGTCTAGCTATGCAGGCGCGGTAATGGCCAAACGTAAAATTCGTTATAATGAAAAATATATAGGTATATATAATACTATTATATATTTCTATAATATAATTATAATCCTCAACGTAATATGTATCATTTTAGCGGTGTAAGGCTTTGTATTGGCACACATATATCCGTAAATTAGGTACTGACCGTTCAATATTGTTCAGTGTGTTTTCGACAGCAGGCAGGCGTTAATTATTTTTCAAGTAGACCAACTTATAAGATGTACTAGGCAACTACGGAACCCTACAATGCGCGTGGCCCGACATGCACTTGGTCGTTTTTTTAATTTAATAATATTTAATATAAATTCACACGAGAGCGTTTAAAAAACACGCATACCTATGCAACCCAAGCATATTCTTCTGTCAGCCTCGGCGTCGAAATGGTTTTTATCCAGCTGTATGAGTTGACCTAGATAAAAATATTTTTGAACAACTTCGATGCTGACATTGTCGACGGTTAGTGGCCCTTGGATGATGTGACAGTTGGACATGACTTTAGTCTACAATTTTTTATGCTATTCAGAGTATTAATAGATAACTCGTTTAGAAATAAAGGAAGCATGTATTCCCAAGTTTGCGTTCCATATAAATTATTATAGGTAGGTAGTTCATAAGTGGGTAGGTAAGTTAGGTTTCTTAAGCTTTTTGGAGTTATAAGCCCTTAATTTTTTTTTCGATATATCTCGGTAAAAACTAGTCGTAGAGAAAAATAACATGTGACATAAAATTACGATAAAAAGCAACTTAACGTAATGCGCAAATAAAAAATAAATTATAATATCATTGATACCATATAATCATAATCAATTTTTGCGAAGTTGATATCTTTAGATGTAGATAGCTTGTTTACCAATGTTCCTTCCGATGAGTGCTTAATTATTATTAGAAATTTACTAGAAAAACAACGTCTTCACACTAACGAAATTGATGACCTCATTAGCCTTCCATCAGTTTGCATGCGTCAAAATTATTTCAAATTCAATGATAGATTCTATATGCAGAAAGAAGGTTTAGCGATGGGTTCACCCTTAAGTCCATTAATGGCCGATATTTTCATGGATAGTTTTGAGAACAAACACATTGTCAGTAGTTCGAATATTTTGTATTATTACAGATACGTTGATGACATCATTATTTGCTGGACTGGTACTGGTAGACAGCTCGATGTTTTTGTTGACAAATTGAACAAAATTCACCCCAAAATGAAATTTAAATTAGAAGTCGAACAAGAAAACTCCCTTAATTTTCTATAATTTAATAAATGATGTGATGGGTGTTAATGAAATACAACGGACTTTTGGTACCCCGTCAAGAATACCCTTCAGATGTTAAATAATAGTTTAATCTTGAAAATGTTGTATATTTTAAAATCATTTTACCTATTCCATGAATGGGGTCTCAATACCAAACCTGAGGAATACATCCCACAAAAATAAGGCCTAAAAATCAATTATAGCATTATTAATAATGTTTTCTTACAAGAAATACCAAATGAAGATACACAAAGAACCGCGTAGAAACTATTTACGTATATATAAAAATGAATCACTATGCTTCATAGTAAAAGTAGCTTCTAATGAAAATAGGTGAAGTCCTAAGAGGTACAAGAAAATAAATACTAATAAAATCATTACCTTTAAAATAGACGATGCATTTAGTTCTTGGGTTTATAAAACCACTAGCTTTTGCCTGCGGCTCCGCCCGCGTGTTAAGATTATAATAATTTATTTGTTTCGCAACCCTGAATAGCCCTGCTATTGATCCTAATAATATATATAAATCTATATATACTATCTATATATACTAACAATGACGTAGTAAAAAAGTCGTGTCTGTACATTGAAGATTTTCGCAAAATTTTAAATAAAACGGTTATTTAGTGTCAACAATATATAGTATATTACTTTGGAAAACTTAAAGTTTTGACAGCACTAAGATAACGCTTTCAGAATCAGCTTTATTATATTTCAAAATTGCTACGTAATATTGTTCATTGTTAATTAATTTATATTTCTATTGACTTACACTCTCATTACCGCTAAGACAATAGATAGCATTTTAGATCGTGCCTCGGATTTATCTTACAAGTGAAAGGGAATATTTTATTGCACAACAAATACCTACATACTAACTACAAATCAAATATCTCAATTTAGAAAAATCCTTTAACGTAAAAACAAGCCGGTAGGTTGACCCCCGAATTCACAATTGGGAATTCAAAGTTAAGCGATGCTTGGCTGATTCGTCACCTAAGTATGGCTGAACAAGAGTTTCTTAACTCAGATGTTGGCCCTAAATTATGTATGTTACTTTAAGTATGACGTGTCGCAGAACGTAGGCAGTGGAGTAAGTGCCATACATAAACTTTCGTGGTTAATTCCCTAAAACACTTTCCCTAATTCCCTTTGACGTGCAGTTATTATTTTCAATAGGACACTATAGTTAGAATTGGAAAGAAAACACACAGACCGATAGAACCCACGACGTCTGGGTTAGCAGGCGAGAGCCATTCGAATCAGTTTTATTAACTATTACGTGTATCTTTAGGGGAAAAGGTTTACGGAATCTCTAAAGTACGAAGGATTTGATAAAGTTTGCAATGAAGCAATTCCTTCGAGAAGACGGCGTAGCATTTGATTTTTAATTGCTACGCCAAAAGCGATAACCGATGTGTGTCATTTTCTTAGCAAAGGAAAACTTGTCTGTTTTAGTACAGTTAAAAAAAAAACAATGAATATGGCTACTTATGTAGGTATGATTATTGAAATAAGTGTGGCAGATAATTAAGTTTTCCTGCTTTGTATGGAAATAAAAAAACAAAATCTTCGAATTGAATTAAATTATTTATTTGAAATTATGGATTTTCTGCCTGACCGTACAAATAATTGTAATGGGGAGTGAAATATCTGGTATTATTATTCGTTTCGAGTTTACCCGTGTCGAGCTGTCCCAGACCAAAAAAGCATGTTGACAAAATGCCGTTAAGAATTTACTTTTTTCAAAATTGTACCCGTCTATTCCATTTTCCTTTAGGTAAAACTTTAACCATAAAACAAAGATTAAATATACGCTTTTATTCTGAAATTCCTTCACTTGACTTCTCTAATAATTGGTATTAAATAAAACGTTTCATTCCAAGTTAACAAGGAATGCTCAAATATTTGGCAAGTCGACTGAGAAAACATCACGTCGATCGAAACAAGGGGAATTCTCGCCCAGTGATCAATAACTGAATCTTGAAATGAGGCCTTTTAGACCTCTCATTTGGACCTCAAAATATATACTCGGGTTAAATTGACGAAACCATGTAATATCAAACTTTAAATTTTGATTGCGTTGCCAGATTTTGAACACATGCCAAATGCTTGGTAGTTTGAATTTTAGTATTTTAGTAGCCCAGGCAGTACAATGCTGGCCTCTTAATCTTGAGACCCAGGTTCTATCCCGGTGGGGCATGCTTTAATGAGTTTTTCGGAATTTATGTGCATATGAACACAACAATAGTATCGACTACCGAAGGTGACCGTGTTTTTATTATCTATGGCATCTCAAGATCATTAAAAAATATAGTAATATATCCAGGGATCTTGCTCCTATATAATATAGATGCAGACGCAGTGGCGGATTTGCAGTCTTGGCCGCTCTAGGCAGTGTAGTACCAGCCGCCCCTTGCTTAGATCCCATCATTTAGGTACTACATAATGAATTTACTATCTTGACCACTTTTGTAGACATTGATTCCGAAATTGAGTTATGTTTATGTCCTAAATAGAATATAAGTCACTGTTAATGAATAGGTTTCCTTCAATCTCGAAGTTCGATCTGCAGCCTCACCTGTTCCCATTATATATCACACACCAAGTATAGAATCTATCTCCCCTGGGCTTCACGCTGCTAGTACGCGGGTCCGACAACACCCTCCCCTCCCCCTTCTCAATCCTGCTGCGCTTCTCAAAACGTAAGTTCTCATCAATCGATAATCCTAGATTTTTGACGCTTTCTTTTACGGGTATTCTCGAACCTTCTAACAAGACTGTTGGATTAAGGGCCTTTATTAACTTAACCTGATGATCAGTGCCACAAATGATAGCCGTACTTTTGTTAGGATTAAGAACCAAGCTGTGTTTTTAGATCAAGAACTAACTGATTCCTAAATTCATTATAGGTATATACTACTTCTGTGAATTTTTTCACATTTATAAGTTAATTATTTGTCATTCATTTGAATGTAATTGACAAAGTGTTATCGATCCGTGTTACTGATTGATCACTTACCAAGCCTCCAGTATGAGTTTGGCTGTTTAAAATCACCTTATGTATGCAAATTTTGTTTTCATGAAAAACTTGACAATACTAAATTCTCTCACTTTATATATTTTTCATTGCGAAATAATACTTTATCAATAAATGAAATTGTTTTTTATTTGAAAGTTATCTACATGTTTCAGAATTATTTTGCCTTCAAATAAACATAAAATAAACTACGAAAAATAACTTATGGCAGGAGATTATTTCTGTTTGTTACGTACAACAAATATATAGACTGAAAAAAACTTTTTTTTGATTTTCCCAGATGAAAAAAGTGAGTAAAAATTTAAAGTATCCATGCTGTCATAAGTTAGTATGTACAATAACCTGTACAAATAACACAATATAACTGATTTAAAAATGATATGATTTTTGTTTTAGTGCTGTCAAAACCAAATTTTTTGTACGGTAACTTAGCTATTATTATGTCCCTTTAAGTACTATATCGCAATGAATAAATTTTAGTTTTAACAGCACTAAACCTTAGGTTAAGGCCTTTAAAATCAACATTGAATACATATTTATTCGGAAAACTCTTTTGAGTTTACACATAAGAAAATGCATTCATGCTTAGTGTACTTTAAATTATCCAAAGCTATGGATTTCGCTAGTACTTGTATATTATTATTCAGTTAAGTTTTTAATATTAAGATACCAGGGTTTTTATTTGCTTACAAAAAAAAATCGCTATTTAATAATTTATTCTTGACTATAAAAAAAAACTTTCTTTTTTATACGTTTATGTTCTAAACATTTTTACTGATATTATAACTTTAATACATAACTTTCATTGGTTTAATTTTCCGGCATTATCAATAAATTAAGAAATTTGAAGTGATCGTCTCAATGACAATACTCAATCTGGGCTCTGAAAAAGAAAAGTCAAAATTATGTTGAAATTTAACATTTTTTTTATCGTAATGCATTTTTCATCTACGTCAGCAGATCTTTTTTTTTTTAAATATTTTATTTTAAAGAGAACTTGGTACAAATTTTGACCATGTCGTCCTCATAGGACCATCTTAATATAATTTACAAACAACTTAAGATCTAACACTTAAACCGAACTTAACTAATCTGTAAAGCATTCTGGCCTCATCAGAACACGGATGGGACAGAGTACTACTTATTTTTTTTTATGTCTTAAAGCCTTTCTGCACGCCTGCCTCTGTTCATTTCTTGTACTTTCTGTCGGGTTGACTGGGAGAAAATGCTTTTAGCATTAAGTCCGCCTGTTGTACATGTAACTTTTGTTTTGTGCAATAAAGTATTTAGAAAGAAAGAAAGAAAGGTGTCTTTCTCTTTTGTCCAAGCTCATTGGCAAAAAACCTTAAGTGGGTAAGTCCCACTATCAAAAATGAATCTTTGACTACCTACGCACGAATTCACTATTTAAAAACGTGTGGCGCCATCTAGTAGCAACTAGTGCAAGTAATCATGACAACGTGAAAAGACCTGATAAACTACAGAAAACTGAAGAAACTACAGGCGGGAAGCACAAACTTGATGAAAGTTTTGATTTGAACACGAGCAACGAGCTGGAGACTAAGAAAATTAAGACAGAAGGCAATGAAATTGTTAAAAGTAAGGACAAAAAACGCGGCCAAAATAAAGCAAGGCCAAAGACATTTCAAGATGATAAAAAGGGTTAACCTTGCCCTAGCATTGTCAACGTAAAGACAGCTGAAGAGCTACAACCTTGTCAGTACAAAAACTGCATATTTATACATGATCCTGTAGATTATTTAAAAGTTAAGCCAAAAGACCTTGGAAAAGAATGTCATGTTTTTAATCTAAGGGGAAAGTGCCCCAGAGGTATTGCTTGCCGTTTCGGTTCTAGTCATCTAACAGCAGAAGGCTACAATGTAGTCAATGATGAGAAGCAAAAACAATGGGTAGAAGACACAAGGAATACCATACAGCCTATACTACAAACGCAACTACAGAAAAAGAAATAGCTCTGTGGGTCCATGTATCCGAAGTACGGCGGTAGGGCCTTCACCAACTATAATTCTGGGACGTAATAATCGTCGGTGAAAAGTGAGTGTAAGAGTGTGGCCTGAGCCTTGTATTCCACAGTAGGTACACTCTTCTTGGCAATTGTATCTTGGTAAAACGTCTGTAGGTCTTGTTAAAATGACCTTCGGTTTCCAGCCCCCTGATTCCGTATCGTAAAATCAGTTGACAACCGAGTGCCTATCCTCGAAAACATACATATCCGCGTATCTAAGGATACGATTGAAATGACGTCACAATATTGAAGGTTATATTGGAAGTTCACTTTTTATCTGTTTTTGGTGAAAGCAACTATAGTTAGCAACCGATTCAAAGATACGTAATAGGCCCGCTGTTGTAGGCTCCTAAACACATCTGATATCGCCTCGTGGATTCATGTTTTGAAGATAAAAGCTCTGACGACTACACGTTTGACCTAGGTCGCCAAAGTTCTGAAACCTAGTTCTCAACAATGGTGTAAACAACGTCTAGTTCCACCTAGTTACCTAATGCAAGTACTAACTGGTTGTAAGCAAACTTTGCCAGAAGTTGTGCTCCACTTTGAATAACAAGTCGTAATATATTAACATTTCACGTTTATCATTTCAAAAACACAGTTATTTTTTGTTGTTTTTAATTATTCTATGTACCTACCTGTAGAAATTGGTGTTTTAAATCCGAACCTAACTGAACTTGAAACAACAAAACAATGTTTCCCAGTGAATAATGGCTACTTCAAGATACCTATACTGAGGGCCTATTTGTTATGTAACTTAGTGTCGGTTGCCATCTGGTTGCTAAACACTTAAGAAGTTGTTAAGAACGATGCTGAGTACAGTGCCATAATTGACACCTATTCTCGTGTAGCAAATATTAGATTTAGAGCTGCCATCACCTAAAACTTTTCATTGCAAAATAGGCTTTAACGCAGATGGATAAAAGTTAAATGAGCTTGTATTATTTTAGGTTTTTCAACTCTAAATTAAAGGTTTTCTGCTCGAGAGTAGGTCACATTATCTAGATCTATCATAATATCTTAACAACAAACCGTAAATCTAACGGTATTATTACCAAAAGTGTGGGCAAATATTGTCTATTGTTTTAGATATTAAAAAAAAAAAAAATCGCATCGTAAATGTGATCTAGATTAATTTTAACAAATAGTAAAAATCTTCATAATATTGCAAAAACACGATTCTAAAATTTGTGTCTGGAAATCGGTGCAACGAGTATCCTCTTTCCAACTTCTTCAATGACTCGTGGGTTACGACCTACTGACATCAATCCACTTCATTCATAATTTTTAAACGACTAATATAATGCTTATATAAATTAAGATATATTGCCAATTGATTTTCTAAACATCATCTCTAAATGGTACTCACGAAGTTGCAGTTCTCACACGGCCAGACAGACAAACGACTTTTTGAAGACGAAAAATGTAGAACTCATGAGTCATCCTGCATACAGTCCCGACCTGGCACCTTGTGACTTTTTTCTGTTCCCAAAAATTAATAACCAATTACGCGGTCAACGATTTTCATCACCAGAAGAGGCTGTCGAGGAGTATGAAAAACACGTTTCAGAGGTCATCACAGGGGAGTGGCAAAAAGTTTTCAAAACTGGTTTGATCGAATGAAAAAGTGCATAGACGCCAAGGGAGATTATTTTGAAAAACAATAAATTAATTTTGTACCTTTAATAGTATTTTTTCATATTCATTCCGGAAACTTATAGGAAAAATGACATCAAGTTCAATAATGATGATGAAGAGTTTTAATTCTGTCGTTTGGTGTGTTTTTGTTGATTTTATGACTGTAACTACTAGTTAGATACTAATTTTGTTGATCTTGAAATATTATGCTTTAATATAATTGTATACTTTTTTCTTTGAAATGTTTCCATATAAGAGTTTATTTTTTCTAATATCAATTTATTACCTACGACGAAATTCAGTGCTAAATCGAGTGCTTTTTTGACCCATGAATTTCATAAAATCTAGCGCTTTTTTGCAGAGTTTTAGTGCTCAATTGATTTTTTTACCTGACCAACTCGCCGCGCCGCCCGCGCCCCCGCCCCCTCTGGTGGGTAAACTAATGGAACTCGCGTAAACTGTTCACGTGTATAGTAACAGATTAGAATATCGTCTGTGATCTAATTAAATCTTTGAAGCTATGATATAAATGTCTCAATATTTTTGAAATGAGGTTCCGCTTACTTATTTTCTGTACTTTTTTGTTTTTTCTTTATAATATAATAATGTAATCTTTATTTCAGGCAGTGCCCATAGTGTTAGTAACAAGGTCTTAAAAACTATATTAGTATTACAATAATGGTGTAATTAATTTAACTTAATCTAACTGAATCTTGTGCCACTGCCTGTCGAAGTGGTATGCAATGACACCCAGTGACGCAAGATGGGACCGCTCGTCCTCTCGGCAAACACTTTCAGGAGGCTGTTAGAGCTATCCCTAACCCTGCACAACAGGGATGCCACCCTCTTACGAATTATCGCATGAAAGCCGTCTGTATAAGATTCAGTGAACATCCCCGAAGCACTGCAGAATCGAGGCAATCTCAACAGCATCCTGAATGCATTGTTATATTGGACACGCAGGGCGCTGTAAGATTTTTGTGTAAAGTTGATCCACAGGCTGCATAAAAAGATTGGCAAAATGCCTTAAATAAGGTTATCTTGACGTTTTTTGTGCATCGCGCAAACCTACGTACCAACATGTTACACCTCACCGCCAACGCCCTGCGTTCCCTCTCTATATCTACATCATCAGATAGTTCTTCGTTGACCCAGTGACCCAGGTACTTAAATTGCTTGACTCTGGCAAGGGGAGTGCCACAAAGAGAGACAGGAGGCATGTCATATGTTTTGTTTCCCGCCTTGAAGACCAGAAGTTTGCTCTTTTCAGCATTGTACCTAAGCCCATGAGCCATCGCGTAAGATTCACACATCTTTATCATTTTACTAAGGCCGCTGATTGAGGGGCTCAGCAGCACCATATCATCTGCATAGCTTATATTGTTCACAGGACTACTGTCAATGGAACACCCAATCCCGGAGCTACTGAGCCCAATAATCAGCTGATTCATGTACAGATTGAAAAGCTTTGGTGAAGTCAAACCCCCCTGTCTCACCCCGCATTCCAACCTATACACTTCAGACAAACCATTCGTCCATCTAACTACATTTGTCTGGTTGTCATACCAGATCTTAAAAAGCTGGATTAGTTCTGGAGGCAAGTCAGAGTCCTCTGCAAGCTTTTTCCAGAGTATGTCGTAAGACACCAAGTCGAAGGCCTTCGATAGGTCCAAAAAGCACGCGTATACGGGTGTCTTCCTCTCAGTGTAGTACTCGACTGTGTTCTTTAGGCAGAGCACTGCAGATTCCGTCGATAGTCCAGGTCGAAACCCAAACTGTGCATCATGTAGATTTAAATATCTACTCAGGTATTGATCAAGCACACGGTCAAGCACTTTCGCTATAATAGTAGCTAAGGATATTGGCCGATAATTACTTTTATCTGAAGAATCTCCAGTCTTATTTTTCACAATGGGAATAACAAATGTTTCATTAAGTTCGGTGGTAAGTAAGAATGTCGAATACAAAAGTTGAGCAGCATAGCCAATACCCTGGGAAGATGGACACCAGCATACTGCAGGTGCTCAATACTGAGCGAGTCGTGTCCTGGTGATTTTCCGCGTTTCATCTTAGTAATAATATTAGCGATGTTTTTCGCAGTAATGTTAACTGAAACTTTATAGTCTTTTTTGCATTCGGTATTAGACACTGAACTCGAGGCCCTCGCTCCTGGTCCCGAAACAGGCTGAACTGTAAAAATCTTTCTAAAAATATTCGCTATTTGCTATGGATCACTGCAACCGTCAACACTCACCGGAATGCTCGGTCTTGGGTTCAATTTATTTGTTTCTTTCCAAAATGTTTTGAAATTTTTATCTGAATGATGTTTTGCTATAATATCCATCTTAATTTGTTTTTGATTGTCTTGACACCATCTCAACTTAGACTTGAATAATTTCCGGGTTTTGTACATTTTATCATAATAATAGCCCGAAGATGGTTTACCATTAAGCACCCACAATTGAAACTCAAGTCGAGCCTCCCGGTGTACTTGCAGAACGTATTTATTCCATCCAGTTATGTACTTGCGTTTTCTAAGCATTTTTACATTATAACTACAAACAGCTGCCTCAGTAAGTATATTGACTATATTATTATACAGATTATTTATAACTGATTTGTGCTCCATATTGTGACACATATCATCACAACATTCTAATAATTGAAATGGAAAATCTACAGTTTTAAGATGTTCATGACAATATTCATAAAATTTATTTATTTGAGGGCAATCTCGTTCTCCCCAAATAACTTTATTTTTCAGTGTAGAACTAGCATTTATTTTTGGTTTTAGTACATTGAAATTACAAGTGACTTCTACCGGGAAATGGTCAGACCAATATACTTCGTACAAAACTTTTATACTAATAACTGTTGACTTCGCCACTTCAGATACAACACAGTGGTCCAGCCATCGTTTGCACCCATGTGCCTCACTGATAAAGGTGTAAGTATCAGATCCTAACATTTCCGTGTCCGCACACAGCCAGTTCAAATCAGAGCAAAAGCTTACCAGTTCATTGTAAAATAGCTCACCGGGGTGCGCATTGAAATCTCCCAGTACATATATTGATTCACAATCATTCGTGTCTACAATAGCATTTATCTCACTCATGCACTCCGTGAACTCCGTCAGATTGACCGCGGAATCTACAGGCATATAAACTGAGAACACTAGGACAGCGGAAACACTTGTGCTTACTTTTATAGCACATAACTGGTCACTGTTACACGTTATCACCGTGACACAAGGGAAAACACTTTTCCGCCATAGTAGGGCCACGCCTCCGTAAGGTCGGCCTCTGAGGATGCCCGAAGAAGTGTCCACCGCGGATTTTCCGGTGAAACCAAAATCTTGATTGATGTTCCCAAGTAATGCTATATCATGTGGTAATAACCAAGTCTCCTGGAGAGCACAAATGTCCGCTGTCCCACATACACTCAATGGCTAAAGAGCGTACGGACTATGACTTCAAAGAGAAGTATCTCGAAGGAAGGCTAGGATGAAATTTTCATACTCAGGGGATAAGGTTGCATCATGCAAAGATGTTGGAGCTTTGGTAGTGGCTCCAATCATATCGTACTCCATAACCACCGTCTCTCTACCGTCCGACGGACAAGTCAGGCAGCATGTTCACTGTTACGTGCCTTATTCTTCTTGTCAATAGTCATTGCATCTATAGCAGTTTGCCAGAGGATGATGCTGCAATCTCATAAGCCACCAAGAAGAACGAGGAGCCCCAGGCGCACCGACTGCGAAGCTTGACAGATGGAGCGAGCACAAAGAGCCATAAGGGTTTGTCATTGTGTGCCGTTGACGTCAAGACGTGGCCTGACCAATCGCCGAGGCCAGTGCCACGTGGCCTAGTAGTTCCAGCAGGATCATGTGCTATCAAGAATAACCAAGTAAACATTTTCAACTCAACCGTGACTTTCTGAAGCCACGATGATTATGATAAGCCTCTGCCGGCCAGCACGTTCCACGAACAGTCTGAGATCTTGAACTGCGGAGCACGTTCAGTGGTCTCGCACTATCTACAGCAGCAGTGAAATCTTTTCAACGGTTGTGGCAACGTGCATGATAAGTCTACTGCTCTAAGTAGCGAATGACAAAGCGTGGCTTAGTACTAATACACGTCGAGTGGTGGCGCTGCTTAAGCGCTACAAATAATAGCAACCGTCAAAGGTTAACGATAAAGTCTTATCGCGCAACAAAAGAATGCCTAAACATATGAAGCAGGAAGGAAAAGGGAAACAACTTATTATCAACAAAATGGTACATATAATACAAAAAGTGGCGGCTTACATTAGACTATTTATAGAACGAATTTTATTACCTACACACGCTTACAATGTGAAACTAAGATTAACAAACTAACGCTACTAAAACTATGCGGCTGCCGCAATAAGTGGTAACATCACTCTGTGAGCATCCTGTAAAGTATGGGACCGTGACGCTGCATCTCGACCCCATGAGCGTAAACAGTGTCATCCGCTGAACGTAGGAATAAGCTCTGGGCGATGTCCTCACTGTAATCATTTCGGTGTTGTCGCAGCAGTACCAAAGTACACTCGAGAGTGTTCAACCAGCTCGCAACGTGATGTGTACAGTAATGATGGTAATGGCCATACGCGCAGGCATCCGTTAGAGGCTTTTGAAAGGCATCATAACCTCGGCAGTTCTTGTCAACCAAGTGACACGGGCAGCTGGCGAATCGACCGCCCGAGCACTGGTTCAAATGTACGTGCATTTTCACGAAATTGGTTAGCTTGGAAACCTGTGTGAATTTGTTCATGGTTGGAGACACAACTCCACCAAAAATAGGCGACAAAGTATCCACGTTCATCAGGATGCGGTCTTCATTTGGTCTTGAGGGGTCGAAGTTGTACTCGACCACGATTCGCCTTCCATTGATGAACACGGTGTCGGCCTGGTACGTGGACAGCTCCCATAATTTTTCTTGGATAAGTTGGTTCAGTCTGTATTGCGGATACAAGGATAGAACAAATCTTTTGTAGTCCTGGAAGCACATGAAATTCGCCATGTAGAGAACCATCTCTAATGGGAAGACAGGTCGCTTGGACGTTGAGAGCGGTGCCGCTGGTGAAGCCGTTTTCCTAGAGGCGCGGTGGCGTCTTGACGGCGAGTTATTTTGCCTTGCATTCATTTTGTAATTACGAGGGAATACGCATTTCGTAAGGGAATGAGGAAAACACAAGCATACAACGCGACGGTTGAATACGTTCTGCGGTTTCAGATATTTCAAAAAGCTGAGTCAATTCAGACAATCAGTTTCCCAGTTTATATTCATGAGATCAGAGAACGAATTATTATTCGTTCATTTTATAAACACGTGCGAGAGTCCGAAAGTAATCAATGATGCACCGGGCCACAGGTTCTCAATATTTTATTTATGTAAATATTTCCATATCAAGAGGTTCGAATGTATTGGATAAGACTCCGTTTTTATGACCATAGGAATAAAACAAGTCTCACTACTCCGGAGTATGGTTTTTTCTTATCATTATTTACCGTCGAGACAGAATAATATCCCATAGTCACAGGTAACGCTAGCACCCACTTTGGCAAGCATAGGCAATATCCAGTGATAAAGCAGAAAGTCACAGGTGACCTGTCTGTTGCCAATAACATACCTCTGCAGTGAGATTAAACTGAATGCAACGTGTGACACTTCGATAACCCATCGTGATCGATAACATGACTTTAATTCGTCCTCTTGCATCAACTTATGTAAACAGATCTACTGACATTTTGTAGGGTTCCAAGTTTGACCCGAAAGTAACATACCGATAGTGGCAGCGGTGACCGCTGCTGTTTATACTGCGCTCTAGTTGCATAATGTGTGCTCTGCATCTGTTAGCGGTGACTTTGCTCCGCGGTACAACGCGAACATGTATACCTATTTTCATAATCCTACACACTACACTGACTAAATACACTATGCTATCATGTTTATCATCTGAGAATCTCTCGAGTTTTCTCGCAACTAAACAAACCGACATGTTGAGAATACACGGTATTCTTATCTATGGTCAGTAACAATTTTTCTCGGACTAAGCAAACCGAGATGTTGAGAACACATGACGTTCTTATCGGTGATCAGTAACATTTATTCTCCTAATATCGTGATAGACACGTCGTTTGTAATATTTTTCATGTAAGAGGAACTAAGTTGAGACTTTGAGTAACATAGGATGACTCATAGCCTTGATATTTATTTTCTAATACCTCTCGAACTTGTTCTACCCAAATATATAGAACAAGTTCTATTATTCTATAGTGATGAAGAGACATAGGTAGGAAATAAAAATAAACAGATGTGCCTAATCATTTTATTTAAAAGTATTCACAGGGGCATGAAAGGTCGCGCACCTGCTTATCTATGCCGCAATAAACTAGCAGACGGCATGTGCCGAGTTTGTTTACATACAAACAATTACAATCGTGACCTATTGACGTACATTAAGATTCCGGTTACCGTGCCTCCTATGCTTATCGTTCTTTCTTCAAAAAGTAATTGCGGCACTTGAAAAATACAAGTAACTTTGAACGGTGTCTAAATGAGGAGCTCTTTTTTCTTCTCTGGCTATAAGCCAAGGGTTCACAAAGAACTTTAACCAATGATTAATGTGTTGCGAACAATAGTGATGAACGTGTCCAAACCCGCAACCTTCAACTGAGGGCTTTGCGAATGCTCTAGTTTCGTTAGGGTTACAATTCTTCAGGTGGCATGGGCAGGAACGGTATCGATAGTCCGAACACATGTTCAGATGAACGTGCATTCTGACAAAGTTTTCTATCTTCGATACGCTGCTGATTTTTTCCATCGCTGGCGGCATGATCCTACCGAATATCGGTCTCAGAGTTTCAATATTGATGAGGATACAGTCTTCAATTTCCCTCCACGGATCGTGGTTGAATTCAATGCTCAACCGTCTTCCATTGAAGAAAGGTACTTGGGCAGTATGAGTAGATAATTCCCACAATCTTGCTCGAATAACGTCACTTTCGTTGTAGTCGGGCCAAACAGACCGGACGAGACTCCGAAAGTCTGCAAAACACAGGAACTCACTCATGCTGAGGCAAAGAATAACTTTTTTCGGTAAAGCTATCGGCTTCGGCTGCCGTGGTGAAGCCCGTGATATCTTGCGTTTCCGGAGATCCATTACGACCACACGAGACACTGAACTTTGGCTTTTGTTGACACAGCGCTAAGGATTGAGCGCGTCCTACACGTGAGACGTTCAAAGGGGATACTGACGTTAGCTATCATTCTACGGTTGAATTTATATGAATGTTTATGCTATCGATGCTAAGCGTTATCACCCATATCCATCATTATGGGTTGTGCGCAATATGTTTTACATTATTCAGTTGTTCCTCACTTTGGAATTGCATTTGTTATTCATGTGCGGATGACGTACACTCTGTCACCATGAGAAAAGCCAGTGAAAGATACAGAAACGTTGCAACACTTAACTCAAAGAACTTTTTTTAACATTCAGCGTCGAAGCTGTCGTGCAGACGTCTCTTGACATGTAGACGTCCAGTATGGACATTGCCCAGTATGACCCACGCCTTGTGGTCCAGCCGTAGTCAAGTCCCGCTATGCATGTGATAGAGTGTTAAGATCGCCCGAGTAGTAACGTGACGTTCACGCTATGAACTTCGTTCTGTGTCACTCTTGAACTGGTAGGGACATATGTTCGTAAGAGCCGTTCACACTTGTGTTACGTTACCATCTGAACACACGTGCAGATCAACTTGCATTACCACAAAACTGTGTAGCTCCAGTAGGGTCGTGGAGTTGTCACTGCTGGAGTAACGAACCCGCCACATGTACTATACGTAAGGAAAAATAAGTTATAACGCCTGTATGTGAACATGAGCAGGCAGGCTTGCTACAATGGATCAATGCTATGAAAACTGATAAGGCGATACGGGCGACACAGTGCGCACTTTTGAACCACGTGGTTGTTTTTATAGTCAAATAAATTGGACTTCACGACCAAAGCTTGAAAGACATCGCATGAGATACCTTTTCCCCCTGAGTACAAAAATGCATTCATCACCTCTCTCCGATGCCCCATTTCGAAGTTATGGCCCGTACGTTTATGTGGCACTGACTGTATGTTCCTCACACATTCTATAGACCTGTTAACCGATTTACAGTTAAAAGTAACTAGTTTGATATGAGTTGGACTATCCATTGTATTCATTTATACGTATTTATTTATTTATTTGATTTTCAGCAAATTTATTCCTATTAAAATCCACAAAACGCTGAAACAGGATCCCACTAGGCCAGAAATTTTCATCCAGGAAAACATCAAGTTTAGAGCCAGGTACAAAAATTTTGTAGGCATCATATGTTTTTATCGATTTCATATTGATTTTGTGTATAGAAACTTCCAATTTGGTTTTATTAAGTATGTGATTTTTGATATCACTCTCCGATGTACCTTTATCAATATTATAAACAAATAAGGGGACTTTATTGACAGCTGCTTTGAAATTTCCTTCCGGCTCTGTCACTGCTTTTCCCTTTATTCCCACTAATCGGTTTCTCAATCTTCTTCTTTGCATAGTGACCCAATCTTCAGATGGCTGTCTGTCTTTCCACTCACCAGGTTCAGCAGCTACCTCAGCCATAGTCTTTTGTTTTGGTGTAATAACACAATTAATTTGTGGTTGTGTGTAGCTCAAAGTCTCTTTTAGACGCGCAGTCTCGTTCAAAACACGCTCCTCGTTCCGGTTCGGGCACATAGCCACTTTTGCGCTCGCAGACACATTCAACATTGGAGGCGCAAACTCATTGTTCGAGTTTCGGCACGTAGTCGTTTTTGAGCGCTCAGTCACATTCGTGACTGGATGTGCGCAATCGTCTGTTGGCTTTTGTAGATCTGTTACCCTACCCTCGTTTTCATTTAAAAAAGCATTTGGCTTTGATAAAGGGGATAACTTATTCTGTATGTTATCCGATGATTCTTCGAGCTGAATGATCCCGCCGGACAAATATTGTAATCCCACGGGCCCGCTGTCTATAAATTCCGTAAAGTGGGCTCCTCGTCTTGTATTCACATTTCGCTCAAAAACATTCACCATGGAAGCCTGTTTTAAGGTCTCGAAATCATTTTTTAGTTCATTAAATTGCTCCACAGTAACATAATGCTCTTTAAACATTTTAATTTCGCTTTGCACCTTCAGTTGGTCTTTTAATAACCGAGTCACATCAATATGGTCAAATGTGATCGGGGGTAATTTTTGTAGATCACGAGCGACAAACATAGGGGTATGCTCAGGTTTGGTCTCCTTAAATAGTGTGATAATATCTTCTATATCCCGACGTGTCTTCCCTTCACGCTTACGTTTCTTCATACATTGGGATGTAGTAGTGGCTCAAAGTATTGTAGTTAATGAATTTTTAAATTTATTTTTCTATTAATTTAAGAGTCTATCTGGGGTAAGCACACAGTAGGGCATTGGGGTAAAAATTTAATATCTTCTAAAATCTAGACTTGTATTAGAGTGTAGGATTGTCTTCCTTCTTAGAGTATATACGTGTGTAGGTGAATTAGGAATAAAATCCCATGCCTAAGGCCTAATACCAGAAGACAATATTCTAGCAGCAAACCCACAAAAACCATGCTTACCCTAGAGATCCTCTTACACGCTGTATTATCAAGTTTTAAGTGTCGTACTTAAAACTGAATGAATAAAAATTAGGGTTTAACTGGACATTATTCAAAGAATTTTAACAATTATTGAAAAAAGAACTGAAATAAAATACAATTTTCCGAAAATTCTGTCTTATTTTTAATTGATGGTGATTTTTTTAGTTACAATATTGTAATTTAATGGTCACTGCCCGTTATTAACAATCATTTCATTACCGTTTTTTTTTACATAATAGGGCACTTGGATAAAAAATTACAAACTTTTCCTTTAAAAAAGGTCCACAGTTGCCGATAAAAAAAATACATCTATTACAACAAGAATTTTTGTTTTAAATTTTATTTTTAGGGTTCCGTACCTCAAAAGGTAAAAACGGAACCCTTATAGGATCACTTTGTTGCCTGTCTGTCTGTCTGTGTGTCAAGACCCTTTATGTCGAGGTATCGAGTTGAAATTAAAACCAATTAAAACTCAAGTATACAGTTCCTTGAAGCTGTGAAAAAACAACATTCTAAGTTAACGTAAAAAAAGATACGGCCGTTTATGCCGCAAAAAACGTATATTTCGACGCTATCAAGGGAATTTAAATTTATAGGGTATTTCCCGTTGACCTAGAACTATGAAATTTGGCAAGTAATACCGTCTAATACTACAAATATAGGAAAAAATCTAAAATCTTAAATTTGTTGTTAAATCATTTTAAAAAATCATAGAGTTTAGGCAACGGTATACGCGGTCATAATTGTACGGGTGACCAAATCTTTTTGTAGATTATTTAAACTTTTACTAATTTGTACGGAACCCTCGGTGGGCGAGTCCGACTCGCACTTGTCCGGTTTTATTTTTATTTTTTCTGTCGATAAAGTTTGGTCTTATTTGGAGACTCACACTATCATGTACAGAACCACCATGAACAACGGTTGAAGTCGCACTTGTTGAAGCCGTATCGACGGGCTCATTTCGGGCATCATTGTCAATCGACTGTTTATTTTTACAATTTGCGAATATTCTTTTGCAATTTTTTTTCTTATTCCACTTTTTTTTTCAATTAACGTTGGACTCGGCAGACACAGGCCGACCCTTACTTGTGGATCCCCCCCCTCCACCCCTGGCTTTTTCTCTGCTGGGGAGCACTACTTCTTAAATTAGATATGCACTTGAATCATGCCAAGATTCATCCCAGTAAGTTTGGAGAAGAGATACCTAAATTGAACCACGCATTTTTATCAACTAAATAGGCTTGAATAGGGAAATCCAATATTCTCGACTATAATAATTACCCAATTTAAATTATTATTCATTTAATGTAAATAATCTAAACTTTAATTTAAAACTATATAATTACCTTATTTAATACGGTAGGATTTTTATTCCAATACACATTTCGAATTTTATCGTTACATTCTTATATCAAAAGCAGCTAGTATAATGCAGGTAGACCTACTAAGTACGGATTTCTGTTAACTTTAACAGAAACAGCACCTGGAAAAACGTATCGATTTCATCCCCTCGAGTGGACGTACAGAGGACGGTATTCTGGTTGATTAGGCCAATAGAAAACCGTAGCGAGCTTGTCTCTCCTTGGGGGACGTACAGAAGACGGGAAGCCATATACGCGTCCGGGATAAAAAGTAGCTTATGTGTTAAGTTAAGGTATAAGCTATAAATTCACTTGTACTTGTTTCACTGGTTTTAATTTTAAGGTTTCCGCGTTAATCCCGACTGGTTTCGTTAATCGCAAGTATAAATTATGAATCACAGACACATAATTAATACGTCTGTGTGGCGAATTCATCCTGCCTTTCTTCTATAAGCGGGAAGAAGAAATGCTATTGTAAGATCTTTGATGCAGTCTCTTCTAGGGTTCATAATTTGGTTAAAATTTTCCATGTCCCCCTGCGATGTTCATGAAACCATAGAATAATAATACCAACGGCCACTGTTTTCCAATAGATTTTGCAAAGAAATCTTGCACCGCCTTATTACTCTTAGCTTGATTATGATGTTGTAAGATGGCTATTCGCCCCGGAGGAAAAAGTTTGTTCGTCTGAGCTATTTGCTGATCGAAAGGGTCATAATTTTGTTCTGACCTCTGGCTCTAATGACTACTGTATATATCATTGTTCAGCTCAGAACATGCAGTCATTAACTAGGTATTCACTTTTTCCAATATTTTCTCTTACGACAAAAGTAAACGGGCCACGATGACTGCCTAAATTCATTATTTTATAGATGTATACCCGCCTGCCCAGCGTGTGTGGGTATGGGCATTTCTTTTAGGAGGATCGCCAAGAGTGGCGAAATCCTGGAAAGCCTATGTCCAGCAGTGGACGAAACAAGCTGATGGATGGATGGATGCATGGATAGATGTATACATATTTTATTACTCTTCTAAGCCGTGGAAAAAAACGTATGCCAAAAATTGTAAATTGCAAGGTAAAATCACGGGTTTCTTGGAGCAAAACGGCCAAATTCAACCCTAGAATAACTTTTCACAGGTTCAATTATCATTATTATTTTTAAAGCTATTCGTAAAATATTTAGAAAAATATATCCTAATTTTTAAATAATTAATATGTTGGAAGTAAATATGTTTTAAATTTCTGTTGGTATACAACGTGAAATTAAGTCATTTTGCTAACGAAAACTGGTGATAGTACTCGTCCATATTAATAACTTTTACTATGGAGCCAACCCTGAAATCGTGAAAAAAATATCAGCTGTCCCATGACTTCTAGATAACATAATACATACATAATAATACATTTTAAGAATATTATGATAGAACTGTAATTTTGAATTTTCGACTAAATTTTAGTCATGTTCCACACGACCTAGGTAAACCATAAATTTTAATAGTTTCTCATAGTTTCTCATTTAATAGTACTCATATAGTTTTCGTAAATAACCTTGATAAAACATTCATAAATATTAAATAGAAAGAGAAAAAAAATCAAAACTATTATCAGGTGAAAATTATTATAAAAATCATTTAAAATAACCATATCTCCTAAACTACTAAAAACCGCGGAACATACATGGGGGTGATTCGGATACCCCTAAATGTCGGCCACCCTTTATATCAATTTTCAAGGAATACCTTGCAATCAGCATCCTGATACAAAGCGTTTGTCGCAATACCGAGTGATATGCTGTCATTCACTAAAATAAAACCTACCTGGAAGCCAACCCTTTTAAACAATAAAAAAACATTTAATAATAACAACAAATAATAAAAATTAGGGTTCCGTGCTCACTCAGCGGGAACCAAATTGTTTTTCATGCGCAAATCAGAGAAGTAAATCTGGAGGTGAGGAGCTCTGAACCGGGATTCCTTGCGATGGATAAATCGCCAAGTGTTTAAAAATATAGAAATTTATTTATATCATATAGGTAGTTATGTTACATAAGTTATATGCAGATCCCACCAAAAAACATTCTCGTGAAAAATCCGGCAAGTTTACTACATTTTCACATTTGACAATTAAAAAAATCTGAAATATAAAAAGTTTTTTTAAGCTTTAAATTATTTTCAAAATGAGAGAGAAAAGCTTGTTACAAAAATGAAAAAATGTTTTTGTTTACTGTAGTATGAAAGTTATCTATCTCTCGCACAAAAAACAAATCACAATATTATAAATAATATTAATTTATATAATAAATATTTTATCCCGTTTTATCATTATGGATATAAATGACATTATGTCTGGATAGTAATCTTTTGGGTACACGAAAAGCTTGGGGAAATTTTTGGGGAAGGAAATTTTGGTACTGGGGAAATAGGGGAATTTAAGAAATAGGGCAAATACAGCTATATCTACTATGTCCATCCATACTGAAGAAAATTTCGAAATAAATAAATAAATGTGTTTACAATCCACTGCTAAAATTGACGGCTTCATAAGTTTTTACTTTTGATTTTTTTATTAAAAGTGTGGTCCGTGAAATTTTTCATAAATATCTATGGTTAAGTACTATGTTATGTATTCTAAAATACATAATAAAGAAATAGATAGTTATAAGATATTTGGGGCTATGACGAGTGATTGATGAGATGAAAAGTACGTAATCAATAGTGCATGCGTGTTCGAGTACGAATAAGTATTGACAAAGTGTTGCTCATTTCATCTCTCACGCACATGTGAGTCTTTGGATCATACTGTTTGCGCTAGGCCTGGTTACCTATCTCTTTTTGTTGACTGTACTTACATAAACAAGATGTTACAATACAAAAAAAAGGAACTTAAAAAATTTAGATTGGGTCCATTTCTGTATCTTTGGATGCAGATTAAACCTCTTCAAAACTATCGTTTTAATTCATGGAAAGGCCTATGTCCAGCAGTGGACGAAACAGGCTGATGGATGGATGGATTTAGCTGTTGGAATATCTTCCTTAGCACGTACTAATAATGTTCAACTTGCAATGTCCAGTTCGGAAAGGGAAGCGGTCTTTTAATTTTATAAATTATTGAACCGTAAGTCATCGGAAAATGATTTCTGATACATATATATATATATATATATATATATATATATATATATATATATGTAACTCTCTGGTTAGGTAGGAATGATCATTAAGCAACACACTTGTAACCTATACTGTTTAATTGTATAACTTGGTTATTATAACCGTAATTTGCAACACTACAATAATAATAATTCACAGTGATAGTTGAAGAGGTAATGCGAGCTGCCATCTTGCACCCGCTAGCCTGGTGTCAGCCGGAAACACGATATAGCGGGAGCGTCTAGACCAATACGAAGCAACACGAACGCTTATTGGTCGAACACGCCATCTGATTGGTCCATAGCGGTCACGTGGTATTGTCCGCTTACTGAATGTTGCGCGCGGAATCTGAACCGGAAATAGTGGCGCCAACATCCGGCCCTCCTGCACGGTGTCTGTCCTCAGACACCTGATTTTCTGTAACATGACTCATAAAACGTTTCATTAGAATACAATCGTATCAACCTGTCTTCTCAGAGTCGTGTAACCATTATATTATTCTAATCCTTCATTTGAGTTTCCAAGTTCTAGTCCATACAGTAAACCCGATTGTCCAACTTTGGAAGAGCATGCTCAGACTCGCAGTCAACATTCCCAACAAAGTTTCTCCGGTTTATCGATTTACTTTTTGTACGAACTATGACTCCACTCACTTGTCACAGACTCAAGGTCGCGCCTCATCTGTTACAGACAATAGGATTACTTATACTGGATACAGACAAGAAAGACATTTTGCTTTTAATTCTTTTTAACTTTTTAACGGAATAATTCTAAGCATCAATTTATGCTATATAATTAATCATTTACCATCATCATCGCCAACATCCGCTTCTTTATTCCATATGTCGACTATTATCCATAAAAATACTTCACTTGGAACATTGCAGTAGAATATGAAGGCGGATCCAGCATCACTGATCAGATCAGCCTCTCCGGGTAGCCAAACATTTTTAATAAGCTAACTTTGTCTTCAGATAACGAATTCAGTGCTTGTATTCCGCACAACAAAATGAATGCAAATTTCGTAAATGAACGACTACCAAAAATGTGACAGTTGCCTTTTGTATATTTTATAATGTATACTCATTTTCAAGAACCTCGTACTTACTAAAAATTTCTCTATTAGCTTCGGCCTCTCCTGATAAAATATCTTGAATTTTACACAATACAAAATCTTGTTCCTGAATAAAGAAAAATGCAGTCCGATTTAAAAAAATCATTGCACGTAAATCAGCTTTCGCAATTGTAAAAAACCAAATTTTCACAATTACAATCCATATCATTTAAATAGTTCATGGGAAAATCCCTTATAGTAACTAAATTACCAACTTTTTTTTTCTTTTTTTATTAGGTATATGAATTTTATATATATTTTTTTTACTTCACCTCTTTTTTATTAAGACAATAGCTTTCAGTGTGGCCTTTTTTACTGCAAAACGTACATACTTCTGAACATTCAAACTTTTTATGATTGCCACCACAACCAAAGCATTTAATTTGCCTGACCGATCCACTTATTGAAGGCAACACGTTTGATAATGCTTGATTTTGAGAAGGTAAACGATCAACAGCTTCAGAATTTGAGACGTTTTTGGGTAAGCATTTTTGCACGTTTTTCCATTGAGAAATAGGTACAGGAGTGTCGGTCGGAGTATATATACGTCCATGTAAAAATGATGCAAGTTGATCACACTTAAGAAGATTGCCTGCATCTACCGAAGCACAGAGATTCGCATCGTTAATATTACCGATAATAATAGCAATAATATCACGCTCCGAAAAATTCAAACCCAATCTGTCTATTTTAGATTTTTGTTGAAAATAAAATTGATTGAGAAGGTCTAGGTCCGCAGTCTAGTATATCCTTCAGCAAAGAATGCATATTACGTCGAATTTGGAACGTAAATGCTATCTTATCACGCGACTCTTTCCATTTCCAAACGGCCCAACCACTCTCATTCTTGACAAAACCAAGTTTTAGATGTGCTTCTCAATTTATTAACGGCTTGGAAAATTATGACTGCATCTTTCCATTGAAAAGTTTTAGCATGCAAATCTACAATACTAAGCCAATTGTCAACTTTATCGGTAAGAGGGTCAAACTCTGGCACCATTGAATTTAAAACCATATTGTTGCAACGCGATACCTGACTGTCAGCTGATGCCCTTGCCTTTTTACGACGCGGTGGCGTCTGCCTTCCACCTGAAGTACTAGAACTGTTAGTACTACTACTGCTACTGGATGAAGATAAACTCCTCTTATTCTTCTTGGGGCGAGCGTTTTTCCGTCCCCGATTACCGGCCATGATCGGGGCAGGAGTTCAACACTTCTGATGTAACTCTCTGGTTAGGTAGGAATGATCATTAAGCAACACACTTGTAACCTATACTGTTTAATTGTATAACTTGGTTATTATAACCGTAATTTGCAACACTACAATAATAATAATTCACAGTGATAGTTGAAGAGGTAATGCGAGCTGCCATCTTGCACCCGCTAGCCTGGTGTCAGCCGGAAACACGATATAGCGGGAGCGTCTAGACCAATACGAAGCAACACGAACGCTTATTGGTCGAACACGCCATCTGATTGGTCCATAGCAGTCACGTGGTATTGCCCGCTTACTGAATGTTGCGCGCGGAATCTGAACCGGAAATAGTGGCGCCAACATATATATAAACATAATATTGAAATAAAAAAGCAGGTAGGCATAAAATTTGGGTCTTAAATTACAAACCACAACTTTTTTTATTATTATTATTATTTTTTGTTGCTCATCTTTCTAGCTTTCCAACGATACCCATATTACTATATATATATTATAATAACTACTCATAAATAATATTAGTCAACACACATTACACATGTACACACGTAATGTGTGTTGATATTATTTATGAGTAGTTATTGAGTAGTAATGGTACATTGTAGTATGTAAATGTAAAATCCTAGGTTGCATAATAATTTAAGCAATCTTATTATAT
Source organism: Ypsolopha scabrella (assembly GCA_910592155.1). NCBI lineage: Eukaryota > Metazoa > Arthropoda > Insecta > Lepidoptera > Ypsolophidae > Ypsolopha > Ypsolopha scabrella. Next base: position 16,294,980 of record OU342985.1, read on the forward strand.
TGTATGATAATGAGTTATATAAAATAAAATAAACTGACTAAGAACTAAAAAATATTAAAAGTTACTTACTTGGTCATATGTGGGCGATTAGTCATGTTCATTGTTATTGATTTCTTCAGCAAAGCATTAGTGGAGAACAATCTATATCACAGCCCGCTTCTGAACTCATTTTGTAATTTATTTGCACAAAATACTTTCAACTAAAATAGATATATATAACAACGTAATTCCCGCTTTTACGCATTTTTTTTTATTTATTGCCAGCTGGGGAAATGTATTTACCGCCAAGCAGCCTTCTTCATGGACAACGCCATCTAGAGGAACGCTAAGAACTCAGGCAAAATTCGTACTTGTGGCGAGCATGTAACAAATTTAATATAAAATCTCAGGAACTTGATCTAGACTAGTTCCATCTATCCATAGCAGGGATGAGATCCAAAATAAGTGCAAATTTTTTCAACAATTAACCTTTGTTTCATTTAATTTTTTTTACACTTAACATTTTAAAAAATGAGTTTTTGAACAAGGAATATTCCCAAACTACAATAGATATGTTTCTGAAATAAATACATGTTATAAACAAAGCCTTTTCCAAGGCAATGTAACAGCTCAAAAAGCGATAGAGAAAAATTGGTTCGATCGAAAAAAACTGCAAAGTGAAGGCTATTTTTTCATTTAAAACAAGCAGTCTATCGAAACTAATAGAGTAAAAATAACAATGATTACTGTTTTAAACATGTAAACCTATTATCTATAGGTAAACGATAGCACAGCGATTATTTTTAAAACGCACTTGTGTGAATTTATTTAAAGTTTTATTCCTTAAAAAATAGCATTATCCGGTTTTGTTTTTATAAACGTGTAGTTTCCTCTACATGTGGTTTTTGATATATGGGTCAAATGGTTGGGAGTCCTGTGAAATAAAATATGTGGCATGAAGTAAAGGGAAAAAGTGTCATAGTTTTGTGTTATTTTCTTTACGAATTTACGTGACAAATGGCCAAACCGTCCAAGTTGGCCCGCTTTTTTAATTTTTTGTTAATTTTCTCTAAAAATATACGATGTGGTATAAAAACTATCATAGAAATAAATTTCTACAATTTAATTTGATGTGGTATACGTACTTTTTAATTTTTGAAGATGTTTCACCTGATTGATCATGGTATTTTATTAAACCTGAAAATATTGGATAATCTCTAAAATTTCATTATGGGGGGTGTAAATTTATAAAGGATTTTTAAAGTATTTTTTCCTGCATAAGTATTTTCTCCAGACTCAGAAAACTGTTAAAGTAACTTATATTACGAAGAAAATATTCTCGTGCTAAAAGGGATCACAAAAAAAATATTTTCTACAAGGTGGCATTGATTTATCTAGCCCGTCCGTCCGTCCGTCTGTCCGCGGCCTAGCTCAGAGACTATTATTACTAGAAAGCTGTAATTTAGTATGGGTATATATACATATCAACTACGTCAACATAAGGTAAAGTGAGGTGAGTTAGGGATCCGTGGGCGAAATCTTAAGCTCTAAAGTGCAAATTGTTGTATACAGTCAAGTGTACCCCCCCTACTTGCCAACTTGGTTGTTTGGATATGGGGAAAGATTCACAGAAGTAGTTATAATGAAGTTAAAAGGAAAAATATCACAGCTAAGTAGGCTTTACAGGTTTACGAGTACAGGTCGCGCCAAACTTTTAGCGATCCCCTTGCGAAGAGGAAGCGGATAGATGCAGAGGCCATCGACAGCGTTACAGATTTACGGGAACTCATTCGAGACAAGGACGTCAAAGAAGATCGTAAAGACAGAAAAAAGCGCGACAGATACTGTGACAGCAAGTACGGCAGTAGGAGCAGACGAAGTCGATATCTGTAACTGAGAAAAAGGGGTTTTTTTACAGACGGACAAGGTTCTGTTTTTTATTTTGGGGTACTTACAGAATCCTAAAAATAGGTACCTCGTTCATAATAAAACGTAAGTCTCCGATAAAATAAATTGGTCTCCAATTACCAATTTAGTTACCGTCAAGGTTCAGTCGGTAAGACGTTAGACTCTCAAATAGAGGGTCTGGATTTGATTGAGTCGCCAGAGCATGCGTCAGAGTTTTTCATAGGGATAATCGTCAGTGGAGAGTGGGTGTACAAGTTTGATTGTTGAAAGAGCGAGCGAGTTCTCCGAGTCTACAAGACAACTGTTTGCTGACAATGGCAACCTGGGCATAAATGTCACTATATCTATAGCCTAGCCTGTCATACCACCTTGTTCTTGTTTTTATGGTACAAATAATAAAGTGAGTTCACTATTGTATGAAACTAAAAATTAGATTCATATTAGTTATGATAAAAATAAACATCACAAAATAATAATTGTTAAACTGAATGAAAACAAATAATAATAAAACACAGTTGTAGCTTTGCTTTAATCGGCAATGATCTCAATGTTTTAATTTGATCAAAACAATTAAATTATTTAAAATTGTAAGGCCAAATATTCACTGATAATAAAAAATATGATATGTATATCCGAGAGAGCTCTCGGACTAGACGTGGACGGTGCTTAATGCATTTCCTTTATCTAACATTCATGTCTATTTTAAAGTAGTCTTGGGTAAATAAGTATCAAAAAAGTGAATAAAACACTTGAAAGAATTATGTATGATCGACAAAAAGCTAATAAGTATTTCTGACTTCTGTTTTCGGGAAGATTGTAAATACACCGACGTTTTGGTTTCGTGTATTTACCAAACATAAATTGACTAATTATCCGTTTAGAAACTAATAATAATTTGGCTAAGTGCGAGATGAACTTGCGCACAAAGGGTTCTCATACATCCATTAGCTTGGGTCCATACGACATAGGCCTTTTCTAGATTTCGCCACCCTTGGTGGTCCTCCGCCCTTCTTATCCAACCGCCACAACATCCTTATTTTATAGTTATCCCGTACTTTAAATAAGGTGACCTTAATTTATCCTTTTCGTGTTCCTTGCAAATGCTGCTATTCACCAAAAACATAAAAAATTAACTTCTAAAATAACCTTTAATGGGTATTGAACTATTTACGAACTGTGACGTCATATAGCGGATATGTATGTTTTAGACGATAGCCACTTGGTTTGGCAACTGAGTTAACGATACACAATCAGGGGGCTGCGGGCCTAATGTGTACAGTGCGACCAACTTATCTGTTCAGTTGGATTATCCACCCATCTCTTTATAGTGCGGTAGAAAAGAGTATAATTAGAAAGAGATGGCGAATGATTTTACTGAACAGATAAGTTGGTCGCACTATAACTCAGTATCGGTTGCTAGCTATAGTTGCTCCAAAAACAGATAAAAATGAACTTCCACAATAACCTTTACTGGGTATTGAGATATTTATGAATTGTGAAGTAATTTTATATAAGCGGTTAAGTATGTTTTAGACAACCAGAGGTCTTACTCCCATCGTAATCGATCGTGCAATATTCGGTCGAATGAATCAAATGCACTTGAACTAGATTCATTATTTATTTGAACAATGTCTTTCCCTTAGTTTCGGATGTAGGTAGGATGATATTTAGGTATACATTAAAGTTTTAGATACAAGCCATAAACGATCGATGTAAACAATGATTCTTTTGAAGGAATATGTGTAAAGTAGATATTGTGTTATTCAACTTCATATTGTTGAAAATTCATAAGGGTAGAGTTTTAGGGCTGTCAAAACGAAACATTGCAAAATAGTATTTGATTAGATGTAATAAAAGCTAAATTACCATCCAAAATAAACAATTTTAAAGCCTACAAAAACAGCTTGATTGCCTTTTAATCGTGATGTTGCCGTGGGTAAGGTCCCCATACAAAATTAAAGAATCTCTTTTGATTACTAAAATTAACGTTGATTTGTCTATCAATAAAATGGTTCAATTAAAAATGATTTCTGTGGCTTCGCGCCTAGGTTTTTTTTTCAGTGCATTTTAACCTATGTTACTTAATCAGCGGTAGTGAGAGCAAGAGTTCGCGTGTTCGAATTCTGGCCCTAAGTATTTTTCAAAATACTTTATTATTTGATATTAGTTTGAATTAATCTTTTCCAGTTTTTAATGCACTTCAAAGAATATTTAGAGTATCCAAAACGATGGATTTAGCTATAAAAGCAGCTTCCCAGAAAGATTTAATACTAACCAACTACGTTTAGCAAATGTCTTCGTCTCCATCTTATAATTGTTATTATGAATAATTACATATTCAAAAAAAAAACATTTCAATCCTATTGCCTTTAAGTTTAAAAAAAATCAAGTCTCAAAGGAAAAAAAAACAGAACTTTTATGAAATCTAAGAAACTATTGTTCAATAAGTAGAAATTCATGAAATAGTTTAAAACATGTTTTTTTTGTGACGATTTGTTTTCATAAAATACAGGTTACAAGTTTTAACTTAACTAAAATTGAAATAATTTAACTATCGCAAGGACTTGACTAAAAAAACAGCCTTCACTTTGCAATTTTTTTCCATGCAGCGATTTTTTCTTTACCACGTTTTTGGAAATGCCGTCGTCTTGGAAAAGGCCTGCTTTATAAAATGTTTTTTTTCAGAGCCCCATATAGATTCTACTGATTTAATTCTCATTTTTAGGGTTCCGTACCCAAAGGGTAACCAACGGGACCCTATTACTAAGACTCCGCTGTCCGTCTGTCACCAGGCTGTATCTCATGAACCGTGATAGTTAGACAGTTGAAATTATCACAGATGATGTACTTCTGTTGCCGCTATAACAACAATACTAAAACCGGCCAAGTGCGAGTTGGACCTGCGCACTCCCATACGACAGACATGATTTTTTGCCTATTTTGTAGATAGCCATGAAGAATCTATTTTTCCTTCTTTCTAATGCTATATGAAATAGAGTATAGCACTTTGCGACATACAAGACATTCGGACATTCAGCATAACATTGTCGTACGATATCGAGAGATAGCGCGAATGATGGCGCCACGCGGTACATATTTTGCGCCCCGCCCTCCGTGGTATCTATTTAGTGGAATCATTTTTTGGGCTTATTTACGCTTCTAGAGAATTTTTATTCGTAGGTCTACAGTAAGTCCATGAAGTCTTGTGTCATTTAACAGTTTTAACTTGGTTCCATCCAGATATATACATTTACATCTACTTGTTTTACATTAGGTAATGTAAATTTAATATATTTTGTCTTTTTACTGTGAACCAGTCCAGGACTTGATATAAACAGCAATAATTTATGTAAACTATCAACTGTGACCATTTAAAATAGGTTTCGATACTACAGAAAGACAAATAGACCGCCCACGCGGTTGGAGGGTTGGGGCGGACGAGGGAGCACGGCCTTGGAGGAGGTGCGGGCAGAATGGCGGGAGGGTGGGCAAGCGCGAGCATTATTAAACTCAGTGATTCGCCCTTCGAGATTACATTAATTATACTTGTAGTAGCACGCTTATGTGCTGCCATCGTACACTATTTCAAAGCCAATATCTAAAAAGATTGTACTTGACTCTTTTTATTTTTTCTGCGGGTAACATCCGCTCCCGCTCAAACTCATACACGTTTTCTGTCGCGGCCATCTCGCACGTAATTATTTTATTTTCTCTGAATTTGGTTGTTTTTTGCCGTTTCACCAACGATTAACCATGGGAAAACGCAAAAGACGTGGCAGCAGAGATAGTGAGGATCACATTGCACGGAAAATCAGAAGATTAGAAAGGAAAATGGCTCGAAAAGCACGTCGACGCGAACGACATGATTCATCGAATTCAAGTCCACCAAATTCCTTTCCAGACAACCATTCTGTAGGCGCATCGGTGTTTGAGGGTGAAAATATTCAAGGTACGGTACGACTATAATATTATACACTCCCCTGTAGTTTCTTACTGTTGCTAAAAGCGTATTCTGCAAGGTTACGTTATAGCTTACTGAGAACATACAATACGTACAAACGTAAAATGTATTTTCTATACTGAAGTTCAATCTGGAAGGTGGATCGATATAGTCATACTGTCTTAACATTACTGAGTCTAGTCTGTAAGGCTGGGGACCTATAATGTGACGTTTTTTCCAACCAATAATACCTACTTAGAATGTAATCTGTAAGGCTACATCACGGTTTGTTTACCTTTTTTCAACCATTATTTAAGAATGTACCCTGTAAGGCTGCATCATGGTTAGTTACCAATGTTTCTATCTTTGGTTGGTATGTACTTACAGAGCTCCAAGACAATATTTGACATGACAATATTTTAAATATTCTTGGTGATGAACCAGCTAAAGAAGAAGACTTTGGGATTGGTATCCACAAGGATATAGCTAGTCGTTGGGCTGACATCCTTATTAACGGATTAAAGGAAAATACACAGAAAATTATATTAGAGACCTACAAAGTACCCGAAAACCTTAAGTTAGTGTCAGCACCGATACTTAACCCTGAAATAAAGGCGGCCGTCAATGACAACATTATTAAACGGGATACTATTTTGTCGGAAAAGCAAAACCAGCTGGCCTGTGTTATTTCCAACATAGGTACCTTGATGTCTAATATTATTTCTTCTGAAGCACAAGATCTAGACAAGGTATTAAAGTGTCTAAGTGATGCTGGTAGAATCCTATGTGAAATGCATTTCGGAGAAACAAATTCCAGAAAGAAATTCTTATTAAGCTGCCTTAACAAGGAAATTAAGGATGATACAAAAGACTTGAAGAGGGACCAGTTTTTGTTTGGTACTAACCTTTCAGATAACTTGAAATCTATGAAAGCAATTTCAAAGACGGGCTGAACTGAAACCAGTGTCAAACCGGCCCAAGGCTCCAATTAGGAACAAAATTCAGTATTCGACTGGACCTTCTACCTCAGGAGCTTTAAACTGGAGGGGCCCGCCGCCGCCGCCGCCGCCGCAGACGCAGCCGGCGTCACGCCGAGCGTACCGGCCGGCTCCGACGACGAGCGGGCGCCGGCCGGCAGCAGCAGCCACAGGCAGCGCGTCGTCCCGCCCCGCCGCCGGACCGGAGAACGACACGCAACTTCAGAGGCAACCGCCACTGACTGATATATTACAGGTCGGTAGACTGCACTGGTTTTATCAAAACTGGCTATCATTAACTAATGACCCCGTTATTTTGTCATGGGTTTCTGGTCTAAAATTGCCTTTTACCCAGACAGTTCCTGAGTCGAGCGTAAATAAAACCAGGTTGATGTCTGGTAAGGAGGTTTCCAATATGTCATTGGAAATCGATCAACTTTTGTCTATAGGTGCTATTAGAAAATGTACTCCATGCAAAGGTCAATTCTTATCAGACATTTTCCTAGTTAGCAAGAGTAATGGGAAAAATAGATTTATTTTAAATCTAAAGAAGTTAAATAATTTTATTCCAACTTCTCATTTTAAACTTGAGGATTATAGGACAGCAATGAGGTTAATGACTAAGGACTGTTATATGTGTACTCTTGACCTCAAGGATGCCTACTTTTCAGTTTCTATAGATCCTGCTTACAGAAAGTACCTCAGATTTCACTGGCTCGGGCAATATTATGAATTTAATGTCCTACCCTTCGGTCTTAATATAGCCCCGTATATTTTTACTAAACTCATGCGTCCGGTCATGCAACACCTTCGTAGTAAGGGTTTTTTGTCAGTCTGCTATCTGGATGACCAATGCCTATTTGCAGAATCGTACAGGGCATGTCTTGAAAATTTTCAGGCCACAAAAAAGTGTCTTGAATCTCTTGGATTTGTTGTAAATATGGATAAAACTAATTCCACCCCAAGTAAAGTCATACAATTTCTGGGATTTATATTTAACTCTAAGGATCTTACTATTAGTGTAACAGATGAAAAAAGAATAAAGATTACGGAGGAGTTATTGCATTATAGTTCGATAAGCACGTGTAAGCTACGTCACTTTGCACATTTCATTGGACTTCTAGTGTCAGCCTGCCCAGCCATAAAATATGGATGGATGTACACAAAGGCTTTTGAGAGAGTAAAATTCTTGTATCTCAGAGAGAATGATAACTATGACCAACTTATTGAAATACCTAATTACCTGAAGAAGGATTTTGACTGGTGGTTACGGCATATCAATACAGTCAACAACCCAATTAGATCTGGCGATTATAAATTAGAAATTTATTCGGACTCGTCACGCTCAGGCTGGGGGGCAAGCTCTGGGAATCAAACGGCTAGTGGGCAATGGTCACTTGAAGAACTCAAAAACCATATCAATTACCTCGAATTTCAGGCTGCCTTTTTTGCCCTTAAGATTTTCGCTAAAAACATAGAGATTGTGAAATTCTTCTGAGAATTGACAATACCACCGCTATCTCTTACATTAATAGAATGGGCGGAATTCAATATCCCCACTTAAACTCATTGAGTCGCAATATGTGGCAGTGGTGCGAAGATAGGAATATATTTATATTTGCTTCGTACATTAGTTCCAATGACAATGTCGTGGCTGATGCGGAGTCCAGGCGTGACCACGCTGATGTTGAGTGGGAATTAGCAGATTATGCTTATCAGTCTATATGTCATAGATTCTACATACCTGACATTGATTTGTTTGCCAGCCGTTTAAATAAAAAATGTCCAAGGTTTATTTCCTGGCATAGGGACCCAGAATCTTACAAGGTGGATGCTTTTACCGTATCGTGGTCATCATATTCATTCTACGCCTTCCGCCTTTTTCTTTAATACTACGCGTATTGCAAAAAATCATAACTGATGAATCAAAAGGCATCGTAGTTGTTCCAAAATGGCCCATGCAACCATGGTTCCCCCTTTATAATAAACTCTTAGTGTCTGATACAATAGAATTCCCTCCTAACAAGTTGTTGTTATTCTCACCTTTCAGTGTAGAACACAAACTGCCACGGAACCTTACGATGATTGCAGGAGTGTTATCAGGACGGCGCTTCTGCGTCAGTCCACGCCCCCTAACGCACTCGAGGTGATGCTAGCGTCTCTTTCTGATAATACCATACGACAATATAACCCATGTTTAAAACAATGGCACTCCTATTGTCAAACTAAACTTCTTGATTTTTACGACGCCTCTGTTACAGACGTCTTGGGTTTTTTATCTGGAATCTTCGATAAGGGAAACAAATATGGAACAATTAATTCTACTAAATCGGCCCTTAGTCTAATATTAGGCCCTAAAATCATGAATGATTATAGAATTAAGCGATTTATGAAAGGAGTATACAAACTAAGAACACCGCTTCCAAGGTATGATGTAACGTGGGATCCCGCCGTTGTTCTTACGTTTTTAAGTGGTTGGCCTCCAAATGAAGGTCTCTCGTTTAAAAATCTAACAAAAAAGTTAGTTACATTACTGGCCTTAGTAACTGCTCATAGGGTGCAGACACTAAGTCTTATTAAACTTGAAAATATAAAAGAATTTACTAATAAATTTGTCATCACTGTGCCAGATAAAATTAAAACTTCAGCGATCAACAGATTACAGCCATCGTTGATTTTACCCTGTTTTGATGAAAGACCTTCCATTTGCCCTGCTAAAACCCTAAAACAGTATATGATTGTAAGCAGGGAATTAAGATCAATAAATTGTGAATTTCTTTTTATAAGCCTTAGAAAACCATTTAAGAAAGTTTCATCTCAGACTTTAAGTAGATGGATTAAGGCTACATTAGGAGAGAGCGGGGTGGATGTGTCTGTGTTCGGTGCCCACAGCACCAGGCATGCATCAACATCCGCAACAAACAGACTCGGCGTCAGTATTGATCTAATTAAAAAAACTGCTGGATGGACAGGTAGCTCAGAGACATTCGCAAGATTTTATAACAGAGAGGTAGCTACGGACACCACAGACACATTTGCCCGCTCTTTGTGTCGTTCAATTAATAATAACTAACCATTATAAACTTTTGTGAATTATTGATATTATAATACTGAGGAAGGAATACAGAATTTAATTTCTATAAATATCTGTTTCATTTGTTGTTGCCAGTTGATCATATTTCGTGGTTCTCTAAACATCTACAAGTATAATTAATGTAATCTCGAAGGGCGAATCACTGAGTTTAATAGAAAATCAAACGAACTTACCTGTAAGTGAAGTTCGATGATTATTAAACGATGTGATTCGCCCGAGAGATTACAAACCCTCCCTGACCCTGTTTCTAGCTCTTTCAGATCTACCCCATTAACTACCACGAAATAGGTTGAGATTATCTACAAAGACGTGTATGAGTTTGAGCGGGAGCGGATGTTACCCGCAGAAAAAATAAAAAGAGTCAAGTACAATCTTTTTAGATATTGGCTTTGAAATAGTGTACGATGGCAGCACATAAGCGTGCTACTACAAGTATAATTAATGTAATCTCTCGGGCGAATCACATCGTTTAATAATCATCGAACTTCACTTACAGGTAAGTTCGTTTGATTTTCTATTAAATGCAGAATAGTTGCAAATGAAAAATGTAGTGTTTCATTCCAGAATGAGTCGCTAAAGACAGAGTGCGCGGACCTCAGCAGCCGCTTGCAAGACCAGGAAGAAGTCATGGCGCAGATTGTGAAGGAAAAGGTACGTTTTATCATTTAACTGGGGGTGTCAGAGGTGTTACTTAGTGCATGTCACAGTCCACACTCGTTGAACCGCGTTTAACCGACGATGGAGTACATGGGGCACAAATATGGAACCACAGCTCACCACGTTTGCATCCTCAACTTAAATAACCCTGCACTGAGTTAGATTTTTAATATTTGTTTTAAAAAATTGTTAATGTTTAAATTTTTTTTACCTATGCGAGTATCACACAAATTTTGTAAAAAAAAAAATGGGAAAAAAATCTTTTCATCAACAGAGAACCCATTAAAGGGGTGGCCTGTGGTAATTATTTTACTAAAACGGGTTTTCGTCACCTAAAATCTTAGCCTATAAAAACGTGCAAAATATGTCACTTTGTGTGAAAAGTCCCTTTAATTAACGATGCACTAACGTGCACTAATTGTTACAGCGGACTGCATTTCTTATCTTCCGTTTTCTTTGTAATTTTTACACAAGTGCCCGAAAAAAAGAGAGTAATGTTTTCGAAATGGAATGCTAATCATTTACACCCAATTGAACACAGTATTACTACTTAAGAATCAATTATCACCCTTTCGATGCATTTTTGAGTGTTACATAAGACTACTTATACTTAACTAGCTTTTACTTAGTGCTTCGTTGGCGACGTAGATTTGCGATTATCTGTTTTTGTATTACCTGCTTGCAGATAAAATTGCAGGAGTAGCTAGAAATCCCTGTTAAGATATTTCAGTGCCGATCCTGACCACGTATTCTATGTATTAAGGTGGTAACAAAGGATCTCGGAAAAGGTATAGGGCTTATTAACCTAAACTTCGAGGAACAGAGAGAAGAATCCGATACTTCCTTACGACAATATTTTTTTGCGGGACATCTGCAGCAAGATTCAAGACATCATTTAAGTACATTTAAAATACTTTAGGTAAACGTTGACCAATTTCTTATTCCGAATAACATTAATTTTGAATGTACTTAAGTTATGTCCCGAATCTTGGGGCAGATGTCCCGGAAAATTATTGTGGTAAGGAAGTCTCCGATTTTCCTCTCTGTTCCTCGAAGCTTAGGTTATAAGCCCTACCTATTCCTATCACTGCTAATTACCTATCTATTTCCCCACATACGAACGTTCTAGTTGATTTAATGGTTCTACATTTAAAAATTAAAACGTCAAAAATGATAATGTTAATGAGGATGTGGTCTTTTAATTTGTTCAGTCATATTTGTTCCTATAATTCAGGAAGTCTTGCAAGATGTACATATTGATATAACAAAAGGTGGATCTAAATGCATTTGAATACGAGTATCAATTTTTAAATTATTTTTTACTGAAATTTCGTGTTTTTTACAAATATAAAATAGTGCACGAACCTAAAATTTAGTTTTTTTTTATATAGAAGAAATTTTAATTTTGTTATAATGTAGAACAAGAAAAAAGTGTAATATGGAAAGAAAATTTAAGTGGTGATTTTTTTATATAAAAAGTGAATAAGGACCTGCGCTGGCGTACGTGGATCTTTCCAGCGTGATAGAGGTGCAGGTAATGAGTTGCATTTATCTATATTTACTAGAGATGCTGCGGCTGCCATTATTCGATATTCGACATTATTCGTAATTTTTTTCAAATTGGCATTTAATGTTGAACGAACATGCACGCAGCAGGGTACCGATACCGTTAAATAAAAACGATAAAGGTAATGAATTTTAAATCAATGAAGGTTCCCTAAGAAATGCAGCTTGGACTCACACTTGTTCCACAAATAAAACTAGTATCAGCTGCTTTATCGTTCTTGGCTCTGGGAATTTTTGTACAGCTGCTGTCTTATCTTGTGTTGGCTTTACTTCACCATTTTCGATGATATGGCCCAAATATTCCACTTTTCGAACTATCAGTTGTGATTTCTTCCAATTAATTTCTAAACCATATTCCGATTTTGAGAAATCTTTGAAAAATCACAAAAAAACGCATGTTATTTCCGAAACTGGTGGACCGAAAATATATTTAAAAAATCACGATTATAGGCCATTACTGCAAACACAGAAAAACTAAAGCGATTAAAAAAAGGTTTGTAACAAATTTATTAGAAATATGAAAAAACGTTTTTTTATAAGTATGGGTATCAAATTATACGTAGATGTAGGTACTTTTACTATATTTACTGGCACTAATTTCGAGAAATCTTTGAAAAACCACAAAAAATGCATGTCCCCCCCTCTTATTTCAAAAACGAATGAACCAAAAAATATGAAAAAAGTCATGGTACTTTGGGATTAGGTAAATATTCCGGAAAAATATAGCGGGTAAGAAATTCTCGATAACAAACTGACAAAATTAAATTTTTCATCCACGTGTTTTATTTCGAGTACGGTATAAAAATATTTGATTTTTATGAAATATCCATTAATTACTATTTTATAGATTAACGATAGTGGTAATATAAATCCTTTAACTTATATTAAAATAACCTCTCAGTAAATATTATATATGACGACTTTTATAGTTTTGAATTTATTATGTTTGTCTTATTTCCTTAGCATCTGTCGAATAATGTAGAGTAGGTTGTGAATGTGATCTGTTAGGTTTATTACGACAAAATAATTGACATGACCCTCAATTTGTGACGAGTGTATTCGTGTAGTGTTGTTAACGCACATACATAAATGTGTGTGTCGCTGATGGACACACACACAAGCAGGCTCGCGGCGGCGACTGGCGGCGAGCGGGGTGAACTATTATTCCGATCTTGACAGGCGACCGAATTCCTCGATGTGTTTTTATAATTTATACATCTGTTATTTGTTATCACCTTGGAACCCAAATTAAACTCAGTTGTACGTTGAAGTCTCGCCCTTCATTTAAGACGAACCTAATTGTCACCTTCCTCGAACTCTCATCATAATTTCGAGCCGGATACGACTTTGGAGAATCATCGCGGTACAGCGAGAAAAAAGAACGTAGCGGTGAGGTCGAACGGAGGACGCCTTTGGTTCGCGGTAGACGAAACATCGAGAAATATCAACAATCAAGACCACAGGATCTTCACAATCCAGCTAATGTTACAGATTCCTCTTCAACAACAACGATTAAACCAAGAAAAGGGTCTAGTGTACATACATTTGTGACGTAAGTTCGTTCCAATCAATATAACAATTTAGTATTGTACCTATACACCTATCCCTATTTTAACAAACCTAAAAAAAAAACAATATTCCTTATCTAAGAGTAGTGCAAATTTAGAGCAGTGTTTACAATTAGTTATTTTCACGATAACAACGGTATAATCCCGCTATTTCAACCTTTCAAACATTTATAACTACCTCCAAACAAATTCTTGTCCGATATTACGCATTTGTTTATTTGCTACATGCGCATTTAAGATAACTAACTATAATACATTCCTCTGTGTACATCATTCCAGCCATTTACCGAAAAAACGGTGTAGGCTGCGTGTTGCATTGCACAGCCTTAGGTCAAAGTTCAGCTGATCATTTTGCTGGACCACCATTTAGCGATGTAGTGCTAGATTGTACGATTGTTGCTAAACCTCCAGCTTCACATTAAAATTGAAGTATCTTTCCAATAACTTATTTTTAAATTATCTATATTTCAGCTCATATTACACACATTTTATATACATCATTTATAGTTGATTGTTCAGTATGGATTTACCAACACTAAAGCGCTCCAGAGCTTCAGTCAAAAGTAAACTTACAATATTTAAAACATTTCTAAAATCACTTACGACTGATAAAGCGCTAAATACTTTGAAACTAAATGAATTGAATGCCCGATTTTGCAAAATACAAGACTTATATACTGAATTTGATACCATCCAAACTCAAATAGAACAATTATGTGAAATTCCAGATGATGAGCACAAAGAGCGTGAAAACTTCGAGTCCGTATTCTTTGTTGCTATTGCTGTGGCACAAGAGTTTTTGGATTCCAGTGCTGTCAACGCTGGTCCTGCTTCTACGGAGCATGATGGTGCTTCAGTGACGGGTTCTGGTACTGCGATGCACATGGGCACAGGTGGGCCTAGCGTTAAATTACCTACGATTCAAGTACCTACATTTTCCGGGCGTTACCAGGACTGGCTCGAATATCACGATACTTATAAGTCTCTAATTCACACCAACACAAGTATTTCTAATATACATAAATTCCATTACTTGCGTGCTTCACTTAAGGGTAGCGCATCGTTAATTATACAGTCATTAGAGTTTTCAGCCAATAACTACGAAGTTGCATGGCAACTGTTGTGCGAACGATACAACAACAATAGAATTTTAATTAACAATCACATACAAGCGTTATTTAGCATTGATGCTATCACAAAGGAATCATCAACGGCATTACGTAACACAATCGATGCCATTAACAAAAATCTAAGAGCACTAAAAACATTAAATCTACCTACAGAACACTGGGATATTCTCATAATACATATGGTTTCTACCAAGTTGGATGCAATTACATTCCGTGAGTAGGAAACACAACGGAATCTTTTCAAAAATATACCTAACTTAGACGATTTCAATTCATTTCTAAAGAACCGTGCAGACTTGCTAGAAACTATGGAGGAATCACAATCAAGTTTTGTACGAAGACACAACGATACACAAAGGCATTCTAAGGCATTCATAGCCAATCAGACCACGCCAAAACAATACACGTGTCCTGTATGCAAACACATTCATTCTATATACCAATGCCATCAATTTAAGGCCCTACCAATCGAAACTAGAATACAAAAAATAAAACAATTGAACTTATGCACAAATTGTTTGCGTGCAAATCACGACGAAAAACGTTGCAGAATGGGTCCCTGCAAATTGTGTGCCCAAAGACACAATAGTATGTTACACATCGAACATAAATCGAAACCGGAGCATAAAGCAAGTACATCAGGTGACTGCGTAGTGTTACCATCTTTCGAAAATCAAAAAATGAACGAATCACAATCTAACACGTCATGTTCAAACACAAAATCAAACAACAATATTACACTATCTTCCACACATTCAAGTCAAGTCTTACTATCTACAGCTATTATCAATATCCAAGATCGTTACGGCCGTCTTCACAAGATTCGTGCGCTGCTCGACAATGGCAGCACCTCGAGCTTTTTAAAGGAAAGTACACAACGGGAATTACAACTACCAAGCTATTCTACTTCTATATGCGTTCAAGGATTGAACCAACAATCATCTAATATTACAAAAAGATGTGACGTTTCAATATCATCACACACAAATAGTGGATTCACAGCAGATGTCAATTGTTTTGTTGTACCACAAATCACCAATTCATACCTACGACCAAAATTAACTGTGAGTCTTTCAACATTCCTCACAACATTACTCTGGCAGACCCAACATTCTATGAGCCGTCAGAGATACAGATGTTGTTAGGCGCAGATCTATTTTGGGAGGTTTTACTAAATAATAGAATAACCCTAGGCAACAATAAACCTACTCTAGTTGAAACAACACTTGGATGGTTAGTCTCTGGATCTATACAGACAAATACAAACAAAACAAAAAATACCTATACTACAGTCCACTGCCATTTACTAAACAATATTGATCTCGAAGAAAAACTTAATAAATTCTTTGAGTTAGAATCAGTCTCCACTTCTCAGCAGACCCACACTAAAGGTGACACTGATTGTGAAGCTATATTCACAGAAACTACCGTTCGTCAATCAGATGGTAGGTTCGTGGTAACGATACCATTCAAGGAGTCACCTGAATGTTTAGGTGATTCTAAAGAACAAGCATTAGTCAGATTCCAATCACTTGAAAGAAAATTCAAACGCAATCCAATATTTAAACAAAAATACACACAGTTTATGGAAAAATATATAGCGCTAGATCACATGTCTGAAAATACAGAAACACACGATACCGAAATTTCATATTTTCTTCCACACCATGGCGTCCTACGTGAGGATAGCCTTACAACCAAATTACGCTGTGTGTTCGATGCCTCGGCTGTCACAAATACCGGTAAATCTTTAAATTTTATACAATACAAGGGCCCTAATGTACAAGACGAATTAATTAGTATACTTTTGCGATTTCGTCAGCACAAATTTGTTGTCACTTCCGATATAGAGAAAATGTTCAGACAAATACTTGTAAATGAGAAACAACGAAATTTGCAACAAATATTTTGGCGGTCAGATTCGGAACAAGAACTCAAACAATATAAATTGCACACGGTCACTTATGGAACTGCTTCGGCGCCATACTTGGCTACTCGGTGCATATACGAACTAGGTCAAACCTGTTCAGATAAAAATGTAAGTGAAACAATCTTACACGACTTTTATGTGGATGACTTAATTACCGGAAGTGACCACGAACAAACACTAATACAAACATGCAAGGGAGTCATACGAGAGCTAGAAGGTGCTCATTTCCATTTGCGTAAATGGCGCTCAAATATGCCTCCAATTCTAAATAAAATCGTAGATGAAAACAGTAGTGATGATTTACTCAATTTGGGTAGGGACGAGTACTCAAAAACACCAGGTTTGCTCTGGGCTTGCCAAAAAGACACATTGTTGTTTTCATCACAAGATATTTTCACAGAAAGGCACAATTTAAACAAACGCTCAATACTGTCCACAGTGGCACAGGTGTTTGATCCACTGGGCCTAATAAACCCATGCATGCTACAAGCAAAATTAATCCTACAGACGCTTTGGGCAAAAAATATTTCATGGGATGGTAAACTACCCCCAGATGTTGAAGCACAATGGAATAACTTTATAAAATACATACCTGAGTTATCCACTATACAAATTCCACGACGTGTCTTATGTGACTCATTTATTAGAGTTGAACTACACGCCTTTAGCGATGCTTCAATTAAAGCATACTCAGCTTGTGTATACGTACGATCAATCTCAAGCAATGGCAATGTGACAGTACGTCTGTTATTGGCAAAAAGTAGAGTTGCACCACTAAAACAAAAACTGACAATACCTAGGCTGGAATTATGTGGAGCTTTACTTGCTACACAGCTCGCTAAAAAAGTTTTAGATTCAATGCGAATCGAATTCCACTCAAAGTTTTACTGGTGCGATTCCACAATAGTACTTGGTTGGATTAAAACCTGTACAAAACAAAACTTGAAACAGTTTGTTTACAATAGAATAAATGAAATAACAAAAAACTCAGATTTGACTACCTGGCATTATGTTCCAACAGAAATGAATCCTGCTGACATCGGATCCCGTGGGCTCTCCGTAAGTCAACTCAGGAACTCATTTTTGTGGTGGGCAGGACCACATTTCCTTCATCACACAGATATACAATGGCCTAATCAACCTCAAGAGACAAAAATTGAAAATTTGCCTGAAATTAAACTCCAATGTCATAACCACTCGTTAAGTGAAGTTAATTTTATAAATACCTTTTCTAATTTTGGTAAACTGCTTCGTATTTTGATTTACATTAAAAGATTCATACATAATACACGAAACCCAAATAATAAAATAATTGGATCTTTAAAGACATCGGAATTTGATTCAGCAACTAAAACACTCTGTAAAATTGTACAAATTGAATTATTTACAGCACAATATAAAACTTTAACTAAAAAACAACTACTACCAGCAAAGGATAAGCTACTAAATCTGAACCCCTTTGTTGACGACACAGGTTTAATGCGAGTTGGAGGCAGGCTATCGAACTCCAACTTCGACTTTAATACCAAATATCCAATTTTATTACATGGAGTACATCACATTACAAAAATACTTGTGCAATACTATCACAACACACTTTTGCATCCTGGACCTCAGTCACTGTTGGCTACATTGCGTCACAAATTTTGGATCATTGACGGAAGAAATCTTGTGAGAAGGGTGACTCGTAACTGCATTAAATGCTGTAGATTTTCAGGGAAGACTTTCCAACCAGTTATGGGTAACCTGCCTCAGCAGAGATTACACGTAGGGTACCTGTTCACAAACGTGGCAGTTGATTACGCCGGGCCAGTCCTGATAGCGGATCGTAAGGGTAGAGGATCCAGACTAATGAAAGCATACATCTGTGTGTTCGTGTGTATGGCTGTTCGTGCAGTGCATATAGAGCTTGTCACTGAACTAACCACTCAAGCGTACATTGCTGCATTAAACAGATTCATTGCCCGTCGTGGCAGACCAGAAAATATATTTTCAGATAATGGAACCAACTTTGTTGGGGCATCAAATGAATTAGCGAAATTTCTAAAGAATAATTCCAATGATATCAGCTCCAATTCAGCTGAAAAGGAAATCAAGTTTAATTTCTATCCCGCATTTACCCCCCACTTCAATGGTTTAAGTGAAGGCTCAGTTAAGTCTATAAAACACCATTTGAAGCGAGTCTTATCTTTAGCCCATTTAGATTACGAAGAGATGAACACTGTTCTTGTGCAAATTGAGAGTATCTTAAACTCCAGACCTTTAACCCCCCTATCAACTGATCCATCCGATTTAGTCCCTTTAACTCCATCTCACTTTTTGATTGGACGACTACCCACTATGTTACCAGCTCCCCAGGTGGATGAGATTAACATAAACACGCTCAAACGATATCAGCGGGTTCAAGCCTTGAAGACACACTTCTGGAATCGATACTACAAAGAGTATATTTCGGAATTACAAAAGCGAAACAAGTGGCTTAAGGACAGAGGACAACCACATCCAGGAGACCTGGTTCTTATTAAAGATGACCGGCTACCACCCAACAGATGGCTACTTGGACGAGTCACTTCAGTGTATCCGGGTACAGACGGCATCAACCGCGTTGCAGACGTCAAAACTTCGTCGGGAACCCTCAGGCGGGCTTTCAACAGGCTCTGTCCACTTCAAGGGTTGGAACAGAACGTTCCAAGGGCGGCAATATGTTAACGCACATACATAAATGTGTGTGTCGCTGATGGACACACACACAAGCAGGCTCGCGGCGGCGACTGGCGGCGAGCGGGGTGAACTATTATTCCGATCTTGACAGGCGACCGAATGCCTCGATGTGTTTTTATAATTTATACATCTGTTATTTGTTATCACCTTGGAACCCAAATTAAACTCAGTTGTACGTTGAAGTCTCGCCCTTCATTTAAGACGAACCTAATTGTCACCTTCCTCGAACTCTCATCAAGTGTAGTTTTGATATTCTTATCAGAATAATGAAGGAACAGCTATTATTGTTAGTTTTTGGTACGTATACAGTTTTTTTTTTACGTGGAGAGTATTTATTGTTATTTTTCCTTGTATTGACTGGTTTTATTGGTATTAAAGTAGATTCTGAAGGCTTTAATTTTAGTTTTAGTGCTGTCAAAACTTCAATTTTTCCAAAGTAATATAGCTTCAGTTGTTAACTATTCTTTTGTTTTACGTTGAGACGTAATAATTGTCGGTGAAACGTGGGTGTGCCGAATGTGGACTGTGACTTGCATTTCACAGTTCACACCCGGAACACCTCTGACACCCCCTCGGGGATTCATGTAGTGACGATATATATACAATATAAAAATACAATTCAAAGATTTATTTTTTACGCCTCTTTTTCAAGTCGTGTAAAGAAAACAAAAGCTGTAACTATACGAGATTTTGTCAATGGGTATTTTCCCCGACAAATCACTCCATTATCTTGCATAACTCAAAAATAGCTAGGCTGGTTAAGCTTAAAAAATTACAAAGGGAATCAGAGAAAATACGTAAATCTACTCAGGGAACAATAAGGACTCTCGTTCACTTTCTTCAGTGCTCGCGAAGGACCTATGCTACCCCCCCCCTCCCATTTCATTGAATATGGAGATAAAATATTAAAAGACATATTTCTACTCCACTTAGTGAGTTTTAGAGAGAAGGACCGGGTAATAAAAAAAAATGTCTCCTTTTTCGTTTATTTGGGAAACAAAAAATAGCTTCATTTCATTTTAATTAAATTTTCTGTTTTAGGTCAACATTGTAGGTGGTAGAGCTGATGCCGAGCTCGACTGTGGAGGTACCACCATCTTACTCGCAAATCCTCCCGAAGTTATTCGGGGGAGAGTAAGAGAACAGCTCTTAGGCTAAACCAGGCGGCCCACCATTGCCTGGGACCGATGGATGGCGGTATATCCATCCCCAATTGCCGGTCCTTATATTAAACAGACTCTACCGCCCAAGGGTAGAAGACATAAAGTAAATAAAATAACATTCACCCTTCCGTTCTCTGGGGATTATCAGAAGGGTTTGTATCCACTTTTGTTTATTACGTCACGGGAGTTGCGCGTTAATTAGCCTTGAACATTTGACAAGTGGCCTACAACTTAACGTGCCTTCCGAAACAACTAGATTGAACGGAAATGTACCTCCATTGGATTTGAAACTACCACCTCCGAATTAGAAGACGAGACGTTCAAATCGCTAGACCACAGACGGCCAATGATAAACCCCTTCAATAATTGAAGAACGCGTCTCTTGTAGTTATTCTGGTAAATGTCAACTGGAGCTACTTTTCAATATTGCTCATATTCATACATTTTGAACGTGCTCTTGCGTTCTCTCTTGAACTTGGCTTGAATAATGACATTCCTATTCGCGTATCCCCCCCTGCACCCCTCCGCTACCTAAGACGTTAGGTATCACGCAAGCTATTGCCCAGCAACTGGCTACAACCTGACATTTCCGTTCGGCAGGTCCAGAAGGCGGGAACCTGTTCATCTACCACCTGCCGCAGGAGTTCACCGACACGGACCTCGCGTCAACGTTCCTGCCGTTCGGTCACGTGGTCTCCGCCAAAGTGTTCATAGACAAACAAACGAACCTCTCCAAGTGTTTCGGCTTCGTTTTGTACGACAACGCTGCGTCCGCGCAGGCCGCCATACAGGCCATGAACGGTTTCCAAAAAGGGACGAAGAGACTCAAAGTTCAGTTGAAGCGGTCGAAGGAGCTCTCGAGACCGTACTGCTAATGTTAAAGGTTTGTCTGTCATGCGTATTCAATCTACCCGCAAGTTATTTATGTCGTTTATTGCACGGACATCTAGCAACAGAAACATTGTTTAAATAAATAATTATGTATATTAGTTAATTAAAAAGCCCTTGATGATGCTTATATACCTATAGTATCGCCCTAAAGAAGAAAGACGGTGGTATAAGACCGATCGCCGTCGGCAACACTATCCGCCG
Source organism: Ypsolopha scabrella (assembly GCA_910592155.1). Taxonomy (NCBI): domain Eukaryota; kingdom Metazoa; phylum Arthropoda; class Insecta; order Lepidoptera; family Ypsolophidae; genus Ypsolopha; species Ypsolopha scabrella. The sequence continues at coordinate 16,316,705 of OU342985.1, forward strand.
CATAGTATCAAAAATATGCTGCATTCATATTCTACCTGAACTCTCTGCAAAATTTCAACCGGTGCAGCTGGGATTCGGATGCAGGGGAGGCTGTGAAGCAGCTGTTCACGCTGCTCGCACCTTTTTAGCAGACGACTCAATTAGAATATATTTGAAACTCAAAGAAACGTAACCATACAAAATTTACCTCTATATCCCTTTTTATGATAGTGGCAATATACATAGGTACATGCCACTAACTTTTAATCACACATTGTGAAATAAACAATTTAAAAAAAGTCAATTGTCATCAATAGTTAATACTAATATAATATAATAATTAGGAAAGAAATAAATTAAACATAAACATAACAAGCCTGTACAGAAACCCCTTCGTAATTTTATTACGTTCGAAGTAAAATCAAACAAGCCTCTTTTATTAAATTTCGTCTACAGATAATAAAATAACATGAAAATAATAGCGAAACAATTTTCACCACACGTTTAGTCTCACACCACACTTAAACAACACCGCAATGGAATGGAAAGCGACGATAAAACCTACAATGATTGGCGCCCGCCCAGAAACTGGGAGAGTGACCTCAGGCGAGGAGTTAATCATTCTTTACATAGACTCCCGTAAAAGTATACATAGGTCGGGTTTAAAACGGAAAATAAAGCAGAAATTACGACTAGCAATCATGTAAATATATAAAGCCGAACGTAGTCTAGGGCAAAGGGGTAAGTATATGATTAATTTTAACTGTGCGATACTCCCTTTTCCATTTTATCATTTAGATAAATTGACTTTCACAATCAGATTGAATAGTGGCACGGGTATACATAATTATTAATCACGCCGCTGACAAAGTCGTAAAAAAAGAACTTTTTCTCTCATATACGCAAAGTAGGATGTTTTTTTTCTATTCCTTAGTGTGGGTTGTCGTTGGATAGGTCGTTCAAAAATATTTCGAGTATGTGAAAACATTTTTTAGATTCAGTCGAAAATTAAGCTTTAAAGTGCGAATTTTTGTTAGAGTCACGCACGTGTTGAGGGGGGGGGGGGGGACAGCTAATAAAAGGAAAACGAGTTAATGAGTAATAATCGACCAAATTAATTTTGCAGTTTTCTTTCATACGTTTTCATACATTTCAGAAGTTTCTAATTTTTATTCAAATCATTTAAGTCTAATAACTAGTTTGAATGATGTCTCCAATGAAGGAATCCAAATATTATATTGTAGGTATTGTTTTAGTAATAATATATTTTTTATGAAATGCAAGTTGGAGAGCAAGGCATGTCAGTTCTTAGCAATGGCTGCATTTCTTAAGTTACCTAATATTGGGGGATAAGGGGGAAGGTTTAATCACCTATAATAAACCCTTTTGAACGGGTTGCGTTAACAATAATAATTCAATATCCACAAATCATGGGCTTCATATAGATAAACATTATTTTCCTCTATTATTGCAAGTAAGACGGTTCTATATTGGCTTTTAAAAAAAGAACTTATCATAATTGGCATTCTGATAAACCTTTTCATCCTATAATACATTTTTTGATAGAACTACGAAGAAAACAGAGAAAAGCTGAACAATTTTGCTGTAGCTTTACTGGTGCAATTTTAAAAGGGAGTGAGAAAGGCTCTTACTGTCGGCCTTTGTCTGCGGGTCCACCCGCGTATGTTCAATATTTGCCCCGTGTTTGCCTTTGGCGTTATTTTATAAACAACCCTTTCCTATGTGTTGACCAGAGTCAGTACGATGATAGTTAAAAAATCGCATCCAAATCCGTTGAGTGTTCTCGAGTTAAAAGCGTTTATTTAATCTTTGCCCCATTTTCGGCTCGGGTGTTATTTTATAAACACCCCTTATACAGACCATTCACTATAAGAAGTCCCCTGGCTTAGGAAATGGCAGCACTGCATATAATGATACCAATGGCTCACGTAGCATTAACCCTATTTCACGTTTCTAGTATTTACTTAACTGCGTTTTTTATATATTAATTAGACTACTCATATAAAATAAATCAAATAAAATGTGCAGAATGAAAAAATCTATATAGGCTGAAATTTAATCAACCGACCAAATTCATACTAGAGACTCGGTTAGTGATCAAGAACTAGGTTCAGTAATCCTTTTGGCCAATTTCAGCGCCGGACTTGCATTGCGCTGTGACATCAATTCATGCCGCAACTTCGCACAAAGATTCTCGGAAGCCTCCAGCCGGCCTCACAGTTGGGTGACGTCAGACTTCAACAGCACGATATCCTTAAGGAGTTGGGTGACATTAACATGATCAAATGTCATCGGTGGCAACTTGTTGAGGTCCTTGGCTACGTATGATGGGACATTATCCGGATCGGTCTCCTTGAAGACACGGAAGATGTCCTGCAGGTCTTTTCTTCCCTGTCCGTCTTCCCGCCTCGCTGCAAGGTGCACGGTGGTTACGGCAGTCTTTTCTAACAGCGCTTTAGCAGCACTAATCTCGGCCTCCTTGAAGTTGGAGGTGCAGATCTGCATGACGCTGACCTCATCCATCACGTCCAGACGGTTCTATGACGTCATCGTAATTAATTAGCTAAAAGCTCCCGACTAGACTTTTATGGTTGAAGGCCGTTAACGTTGTACTCGTATAGCTATATCAAAGTGTAGATAATAGTCTGGAAGTTGTTACAAAATCCATACCTACAGTTATCCATGACCTCTCTTTAATTCGAGGTTTCCTACGGATCTCCGGGCGTTCCTGCTAATTATTCACTGGGGGTATATAAAGTAATTATTAGAGGGTAGCCCTTTTTCTTTGTCGTGACGCTTACCCCCCACCCCTTGTGCTAATCACCTCCCCTGCTCAGCACCCGGTGTCAATGACGGCTCCCAAATGTAGTCTTTCAGCGTGATGACAGAATTTGAATATAATATTTTGTTGTCGTATGTAAAGTGTGCAACGCGGTGACTGATAGAACGCGGGCTGCCGCGGGAATTCAATAAAGACAAATTGATTCAATACATTTTCGAGTAATATTCTAAAGCGCTACAAATCTTTAGTCTTCGTCGTCTGACAAATTTAATGTCTAGGCATGTCGGTGACTCATATATATTATGATTTAAGCGTCCTGATTCCGGCGTAGCGGCACAGATTATAATAGTGGTAGCGGGTTTATAAACCGGAAAGAGTGGCATGTCGTAGCGATTGCCATGCTACGAAGCGACGACCTCCCAATGGTACCAGTGAACGCATAATGTATTATTGTAGTTTAAAATTAGGTGAATACTTATAATTATCTTACTTATATTTAATTATTGTCTGAAAAGGATTTTGTTTTTCATTACATAAAACATAAGGCATTTATTTTCAATTTTTAAATATTAAATAATAAATAATTAAAAAATTAAAACATTAAAATGGAGACCAAAACTAAATTAAAATTTGAACCATTATTATAATTAAGATTAAGATATAAAATTAAAATCAAAATTACAATTCAAATTGAAATTATAATCAATTAAAAATCTTCAAATTTGTAGAGGGTTTGCTCGATGGGATAGCGTTTCAACTTAAAGCTGTTTAGGCTAGATGACTTTTGAATACTGTATTTTTTTGCACATCCTACCATTGGTAACTGTCGCGAACCTGAGATGAGCGTCGGTGCACGTTACTTTGTGTCCGATTATATACGCGTTTGTATGCAAATGACTCGGGCATCTCAAAGATTCGAGTATTGTCGTCTCGTGCGCCGATACTACGTGACATAACTATAATACAAAAACAAATGATCCTCTGTGGTTTTATGGTTCTAGAACTCGACCACTATTCCGGAGGGGGCACATTTGTATTCGATCTGCGTACTTCGGTGAAACGTGTTTGTTCGAGTACTATAGACTGGACTGGAGTATAATAGACCAGTCTACTTGCATTTTGTACCCCTTCAGGGATTCTTGTGTGAAAATGTGTGTGTTTTGTTTTTGTACATAATATAAAGTCCTGATAACGTGTGGTTTCCAGGTCAAAAATTTGCGATGCAGGAGATGAAGACACGATAAATTAAAATATACCCTTTTATATTTGATTTCGATGCTGATTTGAATTATATGTTTAGTTTTTTAATAAAACACGACATATTGAAATCAAACTTATAATTTTAATATAACGTACTTAGCTACTTATTTCACTTACCTTATAGTAGTATCATATTTCCTAATAAATGTATAAAGTTTATATCCTTAAGAATATTGTAATCCAATCTCGTAAAATCCGACAATATATCGATCTCAGGTGAACTCATGCTAGTTCCTCTCCTCCCCCCGCCTCGCCGCGCATACCTCAGAGAGTGCACAGCAGTTATGGCCAAGCTATAGTACACGTGTTGCCTTATGGATGATGAAAATGTTGCAAAAACGGTTTCGCTATGTATCTAATGTAGTAACTTTTAAATCCTTATCAAGGAAACTAAAAAAGGCTATGAAAAATTACATACCTGAAAGGTCTAAAAGAGAATGCCGCGTAATATATGGCGCCTCGTACCGAACCCAAAGTCGTGGCGTCAAAACCAAACCAAGTTAACTCTAGGTAGACTATAATGTACTTACCAAATCACCCAGTCTCATTGAAATTAGAATCCGCAATTCTAATTTGCTGTACACTGACAAGGGCAATTGCAAAGAGTTTATTACCTTTTGATAGAGGCGAGTATTGGCTGGCATCCTAATCATAGTAAAGCGGCAATAGAAATGAATATACCGAAATATTTTTTATTATGATGTTAGAATTTCATCAAATTCCAGAACCAGTACAAGATGTTCTTGATAAACTGAATGTTGCTACCACCAATACGGTAAAATTTCTAGGTGTTTATCTAGATGCTAAACTAACATGGGCCCCTCAAATAGAAGCTCTCACGAAAAAACTTAGTTCTAAACGTTTTCTGACGAGTGTGAGTTTGCGGCACGAGCCGAAGGTCAATTCAATTCAATTCAAAAAACGTTTATTCTTATAAATACAAAAGGAAATTAATTTCATAGCACCGCCAAACTGCAGGGCAGTTTATTGGCAGTTGATGCTCTCATTAAACTTTACAATTGAGGTACTTCTATCTATAATATTATGGTTTAACAATTAGGGGAACACTTAATTTTATTTTAATAAACACAACGCTCTAATAAGGAATTTGTTACTTTTTTCTTAAACACAGGTTTGGTAAAATTATTATTTCTAATATCGGTTGGAAGATCATTGAGAATTTTTGGAACTAAATATTTTCTGGTTCTTGAGCCATAGTAATTACATATTTTAGGAACAGCTAACTTTTTGTTAATAATATTTCTTGTAGTTATTTGGTGCGAGATAGGGGTTTTATACTCATTATTATTAAACTCTTCTAACAGTATAAGTAATTTAACCTTTTCATGGACAGGTAAGATTTTACAAACAGTATACAGTCTATCATAATCATGGCGACATTTATTCTTTGTCTTTTTATCAATTAATAATTTCATTAGTCTTTTCTGCACGGCATTGATCTGATCTAGATACGTTCTGAAAGTACAACCATAACTACTCAAGCCATATGATACGATCGAGTCTGCGAGTGCATAGTAAACAGAGTACATTGTAGCTCTGTTCACTACACCTCGCAGCTGATAAAATTTACATAGGACAGATCTCAACTTAGCGCATACATTATTCACATGTGTTTTAAATGACATGTTTTGATCTATGGTAAGCCCTAAATACTTATATTGATTTACAAATTCAATTTCGGGACATTTACAGTCATTCAAGCAGTCATTATGGAAACAATCATAACTATGCCCAGTTATCTGCAGGTTATTCATTTTAGGTTTATTGTATGGCGAAAATATATGCATGCAGTTTGTTTTTGATAGATTAATAATAATGCCATTATCGTGTGACCATTTGATAATATTGTCAAGGTCCCTTTGTATACAATTTTGAATAATATTCAAATCTTTATGAGCATATAGTAAGCACGTATCGTCGGCGTACATAAACATTTTACAGTGCTTAACTACATTGCAGACACTATTAACATGCATGATGTACCCGACCGGACCGTACACGGAACCGGTGGGAACACCATACCTTATATTGGCCTTTGCACCCTTTGTACCATGTACTGATGTCTCCATAGTTCTATTTTTTAAGTAATTCTGTAGCCAGCTGTTTAAAGGTCCTCTTATTCCACATTCGCTCATTGCTTGCAAAAGCTGGCTATGGTCCATAGTATCAAAAGCTTTTTTGAAATCAATAAACACTGCAACTACTTGTTTCCGTTGATCCAATGAGTTGTTAGCATAGTCTGTAAACTGCTTAAGCGCCGTCGCCGTGCTACGACCACGTCGAAAGCCGTGTTGATTATCTGAGATAATACCATGCTTATCTAAAAAATTACTTATCTGTCTTACAATAAGTTTTTCTGCTATCTGGTTGATGACTGACAGAATAGCTATAGGTCTATAGTTGGTGTAGTCTAGGTGGCTACCTTGCTTATATATGGGTCTAATTATAGCCAGTTTCAAATCATCTCGATAAAGTCCTTGTTGGACACTCATATTAATGAAATTAGCGATAATAGGACTTATTTGCTTTTTAATATATTTAATATCCTCGACTCGAATACCATCCGAGCCGGGTGACTTGTCATTACTTAAGTTATCGATTACTTTTTCTATTTCAAGTGCACTAATTTTCCGGAATCTTAATGACATATCACTCTCTTTCACGTACTCATTTCTATTTAAAAACTTTTTATTGCATTTATGTTTTATTTTATGTATTTCGTCTGTGAATGTTTCCGAAAACTTATTGCATACATTTTCGAGATTATCTGACTTACCTAAATATTTTAAAATAACATCATCTAACTTGGGCTTCTCCCTGCCCAGCCAGCTGTTTATTTTTGCCCATATCTTTTTGGCATCATTATTACACTTTTTTAATTCTTCTTGTCTACTCTTATTTCTAGCCACATTAATTAATTTGTTGACTTTATTTCTATATTTCGTATACTCTAATCTCATATTCATACAATTTGGTTTCGACTTCCACTTTCTAAACAGTTCATCTCGAATATTTATCATTGAATTTAACTTATCATTAATCCAAGGCGGTCGTTTGCGTTTACTGTTTAATGATATTTCTACCTTTGAATTTTCATAGGCACTATCGAAAATTAAACACAACTTTTCATATAATATTAACGGACACTTACAGTCACGAAGGTCATCCCAATTTACTGCCTCCAAACTTTCACGAACTAATCGATTAGATATTATCACTTTACTTTTCAATGGAGCACTGATCGTGTCTTCACCTGTAGAGATTGTAACACCAATTAAGTAATGATCCGCTATCTTCGTCGTAAGTAGGAACGCGGCGGGCACCGGCCGGCGGCTGCGCACCCACAGATGATCGATGCAGGATCTGCAGACGCAGCCGTCCATTATCTCCTCGCGTGTTACGTCATTGATAAGACTATCCAAGCCGTGGCTATATAGCGTGTTTTTATATCTTGATATAGCTGTGCTCATGCTTTCGTCTAAAAGGTTGATGTTTTTATCTCCTACGACGGCGATGTCGGTAAACTTAGGTATAGTCTTCAATATATCTTGGATTTCTTGGGTAAACTTTAATTTATTGGTTTTCGGCGGTCTATAAACTGATATTATATGAATGTCATTTTGTTGTGATGTATTTATTTTCCCGTGTATAACTTCTGACGCTGCTCCGTTTATGTTTGATGCGGAGAAATTTAGTTCTTTCCTTGCATAAATTAAAATTCCTCCTCCTTTTCGAGTTTCTCTTGTATTCCAGTACATGTCGTAATTTTCTATCCTGTATAATGGTATTTCCTCTTTTTTAATGTTGATCTCTGTATCATAAGGTCTAATTTTTCTTGACATTTCTCAATTTGTGCCAAAAATGTATTAAAATGTTTTCTTAATGATCTTATATTAATATGTATTAAATTCAAGCTATTATGTGTGTTATTAATATCTTGGCTCCATACTTTTATGTCGTTATATCTTGTGTATATTGTATCCTTAATAGTGTCTAAAGGGTTGCTATGCATAAATATTATTGTTGTAAATCCTCCTGTATAACGTAAGGGCTACGATAAGGAAAGCGTTACTCCTCACTGGACTTGAGGTTATTTATATCTTACTAATCCATACAAACTGGAATTTTGGTTTTAAACTCGCCTTAGCGGACCGAAATAACTGTCGTTGATGTTTGGATAGATCCTCATTTATGTAGATAGGCTCCGAGCTATCATTATATACAGGTGAGTGCTGCAATCACACGAGTCGAGAAAAAATTTCTCGCACGAGTATCTTATAATATTTTATAGCACAAGTGGGGAAAATGCCGACTTTACGCAAGCGGTCATTTTACGCACGGTGTGCTATAAAATAATATAGGTAGTTGTGGAAACAAACTTTGGGCAAAATATTAAAAAGTAACGAATAACATACATACACTTGCTAAATATTAAAAAATATTTATTATTATAAACGATTTTGTTATCGTATTAATATTGTGAACACTTGGTGTGTTGTTTGTATTAATGTAAATATTCCCTTTCGTCCGAATCGCTGTCGTCGCGGCTCAGGAAGTGTATTTTTGAATCAGTCGAATTTCAATTCGCATACGAATACAATTTTAAGTTTTCGTATGCGGGTAGGGCTTCTCCACTTCAACCTTGTAGGGCTTGTCGACTGGAACCTTAACCTCGTAGGGCACGTGCTTGTGCACGGTCACTGGGTAAGGTTTCTCAACGTGGACTGGGTAAGGCTTGGGCACGTAAACATTGTAGGGCTTGTCGACGGGAACCTTGACTTCGTAGGGTACCTTCTTGATGACCTCGTAGGGCTGGGGAACCTTGACTTCAACCTTGACCGGGTACGGCACCTTCTTCTCGACGGTATAAGGTTGAGGGTAGGGGACCTTGACTTCGTAAGGTACCTTCTTCTCTACAGTGTAAGGGGTGGGCACTTTCACCTTGACTTCGTAGGGCTTGTCGACGTGGTATTTCACTTCATAGGGCACCTTCTTCTCCACGGTGTAAGGTTCAGGGACGTAGACCGGGTACTTGACGTACTCCTTTACCGGCACTGAGAAGAACATACACATAAACCAGGTTATACCTTTCCTTCGCTTTGGTTGGATGAAAGCAATTTTTCTCTGACCGAATTGACTTCTTATTTCAAGTTTTCTATCTCCACGCTAACACTAACGCTACTTTCTTCACTCCAACTTATCTTTAAAAGTATTTGAACAGAGCGTTGATCTCCGCGTTCGATAAAAAAGTTTCTCTCTTTAGCGGCTCTAAGTAGTTCTCCAGTAAATTATTCAGGTGCTGCAAGAGGAAAAGGTATCGGTGATTTTGTTAACTCGGTTTAAAATGTCTGTCTTTCTTTTATTAACCCACTCAAGCTATAAATTGAGCCTTGAATACAAGGATTTATCCGTCACAACATGAATCCTCGAGAGGGTGTCACAGGTGTTCCGGGTGTGAACTGTGAAATGTAAGTCACAGTTCACACTCAGCACACCCGCCTTGTATCCCTGCTATTGAGCCTAACTCGATCCAGAAGACTACAGAGGCGGTCTTCGAAGCTTCGAAATCTCTTAATATTTTCTTTACAACTTCCCTATACAGAATGTAATCGTTCAGTAAACCAGGCGATTATTCCGTAATTATTACAGATATTAAAAAAAATAAACTACAATGAGACTACGCAGGTGGCATGCACAATAAAGAGATTGCAGTCTGGGGGTCCGGATGTCAAATTGGGCACCAGTAGTCAAGGGGTAGGGTTGCATCGCAGACTGCCTACCTTAGAGCTTGGTCACTTTGATGGACGTATGGAGCAATGGGTCGCCTTTAAGAATATGTTCACTTCTTTGGTAGACGGTAGACAGGATCTGTCCAACACACAGAAAATGGCGTATTTGATGTCCAGTTTACAAGGGGAGGCTAGATCATTGGTACAACATCTTTATCTTCATAATTTATTGTTTCATTGATTACCCAGTCAAAAATAATCAAAAATAATATAATTACGGAAAATTAGTTATAGTGGTGAAGATATTTGATCTAAGTGATACTATCGCAGTGTTTGGTGATAGTGAAAATCTGCGGAAACAGTGATTAAACATACATTGTACAAAATATTTACAAAATTATCGTTGGAATACAGCTGACAGGAGGGTACCGTACGGAGCTACTCGAGGAGCGCAGCCCATTCTCACGCTTAAGTGGTGCGCGTTTCGGGTCAATTTCGTGTGCGATAACTAATAAACAAAGATCATCGATCAATATGAAGTGTTTAGCCTGTGTTGCAAAAATTAATGGTACCGAAATATTAAATTGTTGTCGCTGTAAAGGGACTTACCACCATGCATGCGTTAATATGACATCAGCACAATACATGAAGAATATTTCTAAACTACGAGCCTCCTGGAGTTGTCCATCCTGCGAAAATGTCACAACTCGTCGCAAGAACGACGACACACCAGTAGGTAAAAGTCAGCCACACTTACTTACGAATGCGGATGACTCGACTGATAATTTGAGCGAGGCGACAGCTGATATGTGTGCTTCGATTTCAGTCGATCGATTTACAGAGTTGGTCAATGGCATTAACGAAAATATACACCAGTCAACAAGCAAGCTGTCAATGCAAATAATTGAAATGCGTAATGAGATTTCCAGTCTTACAAGTAAGGTTCTAACTCTGGAGAAGGAAAATACCTGCCTGCGCTCTGAGCTACAAGTCGTTAAGGAGCAACTGCAATCTTCATCCGGAACTAAGCTGCTGGACGAAATAATGGAGTTGAGATCGGAACTGAACGATCGTGATCAATCAGCCCTACTCAATGATGCCGAGACCACAGGTATCCCGGAATGTGATGGTGAGTCCATACAGCATCTTGTGTCTACTGTGGCAGTAAAGTTAGGGGTGGAGCTGGAAGTGAGAGACATCGTGAGCGCGGCGCGTGTAGGCCCACGCCGGCTGCAGGCGACTAGCGCGGCAGGCCCCCAACACCGACCGCGCCCTATCGCCGTGCAGCTAGCACGACGTGCGTTGCGAGATGAGATGCTTAAAAACGCTCGAGTCCGTCGTGGTGCCACCACGGCTGACCTAGGACTCCCAAAGCACGACCCAAAACCTTTCTACGTCAATGAGCGTCTCACAAAAATCAACCGTGTCCTGTTCGGTAAAGCTCGCGAAGAAGGACGTAAGGCGGGCTGGCGCTTTATCTGGACAAGGGAAGGTCGTATTAAGGCAAGAAAAGACGAGACTGCTAGTGTCCACGTTCTACGCACAGAGGCTGACTTGGACCGGGTTTTTACGCGAAATGTTACCATTCTGAATTAAACTCAAATCTGCATTTGTCAAACATTGATTGGAATTCTGGTACTGCTTTGTTACTAAGCAGTTTTTGTAATTGTTTGTATTCAATTGTAGTTCAAATTGTACCGTTATGGTCCATACTCATAAGGTTTATTTCGGCAACGCCTGTAATGGGCAAGGAGATTGATGCGATACAAAAATTCCGTTGTGACATAGCACAACACAACTTACTTTTATTATATAAGTATTCGCACACTTGTACATGCTATCACGATAAACGGTTGTGTTCACTTTGCATTTTTAATTGTTTGTTGTTACGAGTATGTGGCTCTCTCATAAACACGGAGATATTATTTGAGAATATTTGTCAAAAAAAACACAAAAAGATATTTATAAATATAAAGCTTCTCATTGTATATACACCAACCATATTATTAGCTTCTCGGGAACCAAATGCACATTATTATATTGTCAATTGTGTCCCCAACTATCACACTCTAACATTAAATCTACTATGAACCAGTTAGATAAAATTACCCATCACAAAATAGGTATTATCCCTTCTTTATTGATTATTATAATTATAAAATCATATAATTTGTATCTACGTACCTACATACATCTATCACACATTCAAAAATGAATAATCGCAAAGGTAAACGTTTGATCATAGGATTACTTAATGTCAGATCTTTCAATACCGGCAAGGACGAATTCACCGTTACGATGGAGAAATATAAGCCAGATATACTGGCACTAAACGAAACGTGGCTAAAGGAAGGACAGGACACATGCGCACCTAAAATTCTCGGATATACATTGAAGCTTCTCCCACGACCAAGCGATAAAAGAGGCGGTGGTGTAGGTTTTTACATACGCTCAGGAATTCGCACCAGAAATCGACCTCACCCTCCATCTAACTTGGAACAAATGTGGCTCGAAGTGAACATAGTTGGCGTGGGACGTATAGCTATCGGCACCGCGTATCGTCCAGAGTCAGGTGTTACAGTTAGCTGTGCAATTGACGCCTTAAGTCAGTCTATTAGCACATTCGGCTACTGCAATCATATTTTCCTTATCACAGATTTTAATGTTGATCTTTTGCTACCTTCCAAGTCCCCAGCTCCCGAAGTGATCACTTTTTTCAACCAACAAAACCTTTCTCAACTAGTAAATGAACCAACTCGAATAACAGAATCAACAGCCACTCTCCTTGACTTATTTATTACAGATAGCCCGGAATTGGTCTGTAAGATAGATGTCCATCACAATCGGGCACTTAGTGATCATGGCATTGTTTTGGCGGAACTGCACATTAAAAAACCAAAAGAAATCCCCCAATTTGTATTCAAGCGTCTTCTAAACAAAATAAACTACGATGAATTTATGTTAGACTTGAACTCCTTACCATGGTTCTCTATTACTGTACTAAGTAACGTGGATGAGATGCTAAATCTGTTTAATGAATTTATAATAAATTTATTTGACAAACACGCGCCACTGAAACGAATTCGCGCCTCACATAAGCAACATCCATGGATCACAGACGTTATTAAAATAATGATGACATACCGGGATGAAGCACTGAAGCGAGCTAATAAGACTAAATTAGATAGCCACTATCAATACTATAAACAACTAAAAAACTTAGTTAATAGCTCTTTGAAAAAAGAAAAAGTTGCTTTTTTCAAAGACTATGTCAATAAAAACATCAAAAAACCACAGCACATGTGGAAATATCTAAGGCGCTCATCTGTTACATATAAACCCGATCAGTCACACATACCTAAGCATTTGAATAGCCCGGACGAAATTAACAAGTTCTTCTTGGATGTCCCTGGAAGCCCAGATACTCAATCAGATAAAATGCAATATTACGCTCACAATAGATATACGTTCAGTGAATTTAATTTAGAATTATGTTCTGAGGATCTGGTAAATAAAATCATTCAATCAATAGGTACAAACGCTTCTGGATTTGACACAATCTCTATAGACATGATACGTATGACTCTCCCCTGCACATTGCCAATAATAACATTAATAATTAATAAGTCTTTAGAGACAAATACCGTTCCCAAAGCGTGGAAGTTGGCTAAAGTAAAGCCTGTGCCAAAAACGAACGTAGTGGAGCAGGTCAAAGACTTAAGAGCTATCAGCTTACTACCAGCACTGTCAAAAATTATTGAAAGGGTATTAAGTGTGCAGCTAACCAAATATTTAGAAAAGGAGAAGATTCTCCCTATCATGCAGTCTGGCTTTCGCAGCGGAAGAGGCACAGACACATCACTAGCTCACGTCACCGATGACATTCTGGCAGCTTCAGATAAGGGCCAAGGAAGTATTCTCGTACTTCTAGATTTTTCCCGTGCATTCGACTGTCTTAATACCAAGTTGCTTTTAGCTAAACTAAGGTACTATGGTATATCAAAAACAGCTTGCTCATGGTTTCAGTCATATCTAAACGATAGACAGCAGTATGTTGAAACTATCGATGAGAACGGGAACCTGAAACAGTCGAGAATCCTTGATGTACCGAGAGGATGCCCTCAGGGTTCCATTTTGAGTCCGCTATTATTTATTATATATACTGCTGATCTGCCTAAATGTCTAAAACATTGTAAAGTGCATCTTTATGCGGACGATACCCAAATATACCGCTCATTTGCCCCACTCCATACAGATGAAAATATACAAGCGATAAATGAAGACCTTAACTCCATAACAAGTTGGTCAAAAGAAAATTGCCTTGTAATAAATCCTAAAAAATCCAAATTTCTGGTACTAGGTACCAAACATCAGTCTAGCGCAATCACAAAACAACCACTTATTCTTAAAATAGATAACAATATAATAGATATGGTAAAATCTGCTAGAAACTTGGGGCTAATTATTGACAATGAATTAAGATTTATAGATCACATAAACTACAAGATCAGAAACGCTTTTTATAGGCTCAAAGTACTATATGGATATCGAGAATTTCTATCCGAGGAAGTACGAATAACTCTAACTGAAACACTTGTATTATCGCTGTTCAATTTTGGGGATGTCGTATATGGCCCGAGAATATTTGCTAAGACAGAGCGCGCAATTCAACGCGTACAAAACGCATGCGCTCGCTTCTGTTTCTCAATACCCAGTCGAGCTCATATCACACCATTCCTCAATAAAAAAGGTATCCTTAAAATGGCAGCACGCCGACAATTGTATTTAACTAATCTTGTACATAAAGTTGTGCATAAGCAAGTACCAGAATACCTTCATCAAAAAATAACTTGGAAAAGGGATATTCTCACGTATAACACAAGAAACAGATCCAATAATAAAATGAACATACCCATACATAAAACTGTCGGATATAAAGGAAGCTTCAGTTACGCAGCATCCTAAATTTGGAACGATTTACCTCCGCCCCTAAGAGAAATAAGATCCCCAAATACATTTAAAACTAAATTGCGTTATTTGTTACTACTGAAGCAACAACAAGATCCTGCATATCTATAAATATTTCTTTTTTTACGAAACATATAAATATTTCATGAAAACATCTATATATTACAAGTATATAAATATGATATTTTATTTAAGATTTCATAAACACTTTTCATATAAACACTTTTTTATTTACTTTTATTTATTATTTAATTATATTTTTTAGTGTACTGTTACATACAAACATTGCTGTCTTTCTGTTTATTATCTGTAAATTAATTGTGTAAAGCGCTCTTTTATAGATGAATCCGCATATTATAGAAAATTATAAGATGACCTCCACTTTAATTTTATTGCAGAGTATTCATCTAATATTTTTTAAGTTTAGCATAGTAAAAGGGGCAGTCTGAAAACCAGCATTGCGTTGTTGCTACACAACACGCAACATGTCTGAGATTGTTCCTTTTGCCACATTAAGTGCGGAGGAATACTTTTATTATTTTTAGTTAAGTTCTCTAGTTTAACATGTATTTTCTGTATTTCTGTGTACATGTTGTGGCAATAAATACTTTTTGACATCTGTTGGTTGAGGAGCATAACTACGTCATCGCATGGGAGTTATTGAACAACAGATATCAGAACGTCCGGTTGTTAGCAGACGCGCATGCGAGTCAGCTGTTAGGTCTGCCTCGGGTTACTTCTAGATCGCATATCAGGGCTCAGTTACTCACACCCGTTACAGTGGCGTGTAACGCATTAAAAATGTTGGGACTACCAGTGGATGAATGACATCATCATTACAGATGATCTGGGCTTTGATGTCCGCAGCTGCAGGGCGGACATCCTTGTTCGGAGCCTGTGAATCAGGCTTGCAATTTACAGGCTTATTTACAGATTTATTTACATATTTATTTACAGATTGAAGAGGGTGTTGTCTTGGCAATGACAGAGGAGGGAAGAACTTTGATGCACTTAGTAAGCACTTTTCCTTTACCCCTGTCACATTAGACGACAAAATCAAAAATATCAGGTTTTTGTTTAAAAACCAGCTGTGACTCAGACTGTAAAAAGCCGAACTCTCGGATCCATGAGATGCAGGAGATCCAGGTTCAAATCTTGCCAAATGGTTTTATTTAAAGCATTTTAATAGCCCAAGCTATCGAAACCGATTTGGAAAGGCCCAAATACCGTTACCCTAATGTGAAATATCGCAGAAAATTACCATTAAATATAGAACCTGTCCCAAATCGAATGACTGGCCGAACAACAGATACAAAAGTCCAAACCACGCATGCGCGGTTATAAGGGAATCAAGTTGTTTACATTACGTGTGAAACAATAATATTTATAGTAATGCAAGTATTTGAAATAATGGAGGACTCCGTTGAAGAGGCGGACTAGGGATACCACTAGCCTACGTGGTAGCTGCTTCAGGGCCTCCGTCGGTATACCGTCGGAACCCGAGGCCTTCTTCTTGGGGAGCCACCTCAGAGTCCGAGCCAGTTCGGAGGGCGAGATGTAGGCGCCGCCCTCTAGCGGCGCAGGCTCTGATTGGAGGAATTCTACCACAGTGCGCTCCACGTGCTCGACGTGAGTTGTGACAGTGGGCGCGACTGGGTTCGGCGTGAATTGTGTCTCCAGGTAATATATTGTATGGTTCGTCTTTTTGATCGCGTATTGTATAAAAAGGAGAACTATGTATCTATTATTTAGGGCGGATCTAACCTATGTACGAAGCCGGATCTAACCTATGTACTATTTTGGATTTAACCTATATACTAGGCCGGATCTAAACTATGATTGTTGCTATATGTAAGAACCTGTATAACCAAATAAATGGTATTGTTGTTAGTTCGACCATGTTTTATTTTGGTACATATTTGCACATCAAATTTTTTTTTATTGATTATTTACACGCTCCATTATAAAGAGCATAAATTAATTACCTATTAAATAATTGACAATTGCCATCCCCGCGCCCGCCCAACACGAGATCCAGTTGTCTGTTATTACAGTTGGGTACTTGATTGTACTGAACGAGCTCACAAAATGCCACAAAATATTCATAATAGTTGCTCACAAAGAGAAGTGTCAGACCTGCGGGTTTCTAAATTGTTGTTTAGCTAAGCTTCTATTGATTGTAGTTTATTTTTGCAATGTAAGTACGTAAATATACTAATTGCACGCTAGGATTGATTAAATAATTAAATTTAACATATCGTCACGACATGAATTCCCGATGGGGTGTCAGAGGTGTTCCCGAGTGCGAACTGTGAAATGAAAGTCACTGTCCACACCCGGTACATCCGCGTTTCACCGACGATTATTACGTCCCAACGTGATGGGTGGTGAGACCTATCGCCGTACTTCGGGCACAATTACACGCTTTTTAGGGCTTGCAGGATCCCTCACGATGTTTTCCTTCACCGTTCGGCAAGTGGCAAGTATTAGGTGAGAACACAAATACTATGCACATAAATTCCTAAAAAAAAACTGATTGGTGATCCCCGGTGAGATCGAACCTGGGTCTCAAGATTGAGAGGCGAGCGTCCTACCGCCTGAGCTACCGCCGCTGAACTTAGAAGAGGAAAATACAAAACATTGAATTAGGTTTTGGGTTTGTTTACACTTAATAAGTACAGTACACGTACGTGAACAAAATTTAAGGTATTTTTAATTTATACAATAATATATATTATTTAAATTTTATTTACATTACATTTAAATACAACTATTTATGTAATAAATAATATTTAAAAAATATATTAGTTAGTACCCGGTTTTAAATCTGATTGGACGGGATGTGCTAATGAGCTTTTTCGATTAAAATGGCGTTTCTGTATTGTATTTTATATCTTTGGGTATGTCATCTTAAATTATGTTTATAACGCTATTTCAAGTTCTTTCGAACGTTGTTCAATTCCGAGCAAAACTTATTGTTATTGACTATAAATATGGAGTTTTGCAAACAAACAGACGGACAGACAAATGAATCAATTGTTTTGCGACGACATTCGGTAAGTTTTTTTTTTCTGTTTATCTTTATTTTGATTAAAAACATAAACAAGATAAACAAGAAACTTAAAACAATAATAAATTAAATAACTAAACCTAAAAAAACTTCAAAACGTACAATAATAATACAAAAAACATAACGCCACCATTAAAAACATATCGTCACGACATGAATCCCCGAGGAGTTATCAGAGATATTCCCAATGTTGCACTGTGACATAGGATTGAAAAAAATATACAATTCGAAAAAAAAAACAAACAAAAATATTTCAATGTTAGGCTTAATTAAATTTAATAAAAAAATACTAACATAAGTAAAATACATAAAAATATTGCATATACGTAGTGCAAAATTAATAAATAAGTCAATAGATAAATATATATAATGCCAAATTCTGCCCATTCGCTCGTTCTATATCTATGGTTTTCAGTGATTGATTTTAAAGCCTCATTAATTTACGATTGTAATTGTTTGGCTAGTAAAAGTCCTTAAAATATTTCACTTAGCCCTGGGGATCCCAATATTTGAATTCCTGAATATTTCGGTCACATTTGTAGTGACAAATAAATTTTATGAATGGGTATTTTATTGCATTCCTTGTAGAATGTTATAGCTGTTTACTTAGTTAGAAAAATTAATAACTTTATGCTTTGGTTTATGTTAAATTTCATCACACTTATATTATAAATGCGAAAGTTTGTGTGTGTGTATAACTAACGTCTGTTCATAAATATTAAAATAACAACTTACAATTACTATTTCTTTGGCGTGAATTCGTTCAAATTACTGCTGGTGAAATTAATCAAACGCAGAATTTGGAGCAATTCAAGTAAAATAAGAATTCGTTTTATTTTATGGCAACAACATTTTGAATAGGCATTTTTGAACTAATATTGTTTGAAGTACGGAACAGACGCAGGAAAACGAATTATTCATTTTACTAAATAACATTTTAAAATGGCACATCGATGTAGTTAATCATATTGAATTTTGGGATACTTTTAAGGGTTTTGTTATAAAAAAGTTAAATTTCATGGTCTTTCTTTAATTTACAACTCTACTTTCATCTGCGCGCGCATGTGATCTGTGGGTGCATAAAACAAAATCTCCGCCGCCATTTTTGATAGAAAATCGTCAAGTGGTTTTGATTTTGGGAAAAATAAGACAATGAAATTGTATTATTTGTCCTCGCAAGTGTGTTGAAAAACGCCGTATGAAACACGTGACCATTGGACATTTCGCTCTCGGCTCCATTACGCCATCGCCTTCGGCTCGGGCTGCAAGTCCACCTCGACTGTAATGTCCAACGCAGCGCAGCTCACTTGTATCAAAACACCTATAGCACCGGTACATACACCCTTGTAGGCGTCAAGGTTGTAAAATATGTTAGTTGGACATCAATCAAACACGAGCGATAGATCGAGACTAGTTTAATGTCATACCCACATTCATATATATCGACAATTCCCCTTTGAAAATAAATGAAAATAGTTTACCATGCTGACAAATGATAAAAGACAAGATTTCTTTTCAACTAAAAAGAAAGTAATGAATACATTAATTAACAATGGTTTCTATTTTAACAAGGATCATTAAAATCTCTAATAATGTAATAATATATTAATTTGCTACCTATTTACATTCCAACTAAATTTTATTCAAAGCTAAATAAAATACCATGCAGTGATAATAACTTATACATTTCAAGCTCATTTAGTACTATATATGTAAGGAATAATTATTTCATTGCATATACAAAATTTAAAACATGCAATACAATATTTACAAGAAAAACACATTACACAAATAATTATTCTTTGAATTATACTCATGGGAAATCGTTTTCACTCAGCTGTTTACGTACCACCAAGCACGGAGTACCTCCATCGATCAGGCGGTCGAATTTCCCTGCCAGAACGGGTTCTATGAGTATTGGCTACATCAGCATTTGACATACCGGAGCTGACGCTGACGGAGGGATGGGAGGGGTCGCGCGGGCGCGGGGAGCCTGTAACAGTATCGGCCGGCGCATGACCTTGACCGTGATGATGAGTCTCAACGTCATCATATCTATAGCTATAACTACGAGCGCTTCTATCTACAGCTGAGTTGTCGCAACGTCGCGTTGAATCTACAATAATATGCTTTCTGTTGCGGCGGATACTCCCGCCGGAACATAACATAACTAAATATGAACGTGGGCCTACGATAGCTTTAATAACACCATTAATCCATTGCTCATTTAACCATACCTTTACTTTTTGACCTATCATTAGTTCAGGTAATGGTCTAGACGTTTTATCATAGTAAAATTTTTGTTTTATTTGCCGTCTTTTTAATTTGTCAGTGACATTGTTTTGAATTTTGGGTTTTAATAATTTGGGTACACACGGAAGAATGCTACGTAGCTTTCTATTGTTTAGCAGCTCGGCTGGTGATGCCAATTCTTCGTTTATAGGCGTATTTAAGTATTCTAATAGGGCCATTCTAAAATCAGTTCCGTCGAACGTGGTCTTCTTCAACATATTTTTAATGGTTTGAATTGTGCGCTCCACTAGACCGTTTGACTGAGCATATCTGGGGGAAGATGTTACATGGTGGAAACCCCATTCATTCGCAAAATCTTTAAAGAATCGAGAAGCAAACTCTGGACCATTATCAGAGAAACAAACTTCCGGAATCCCTTGCGTGCTAAATATTATTTTAAGATGTTTTACTATATTTTCTGACGTCAGCGACTTAACCTTAGCAATTTCTACAAACTTGCTATAATAGTCTACAACCAAAATAAATGATTGACCCTGAAAATGAAATATATCAACACCTATTTTATACCACGCCCTAGTCGGCACTTCGTGTTGCAATAGCGGTTCTCTTGTATTTTGTTTCCTATGCGTCAAACATGCTTGACAATGTGTTAACAAGTCATGTAATTGAGTATTCATGTTAGGCCAGAACATGGTTTCGCGAGCTCTCAGTTTACATTTTTCTATACCTAAATGGCCAATGTGAAGTTTTTTAATCATATCCCTACGCATACATTTTGGAATTATGACGCGAATACCCCTCCAAATCATGCCAAAAGACAGTGTTAATTCGTCTCTAAATTCCCAAAAAGGTTTAACACTGTCAATTAGATCATTTTTATGCAATGGCCAACCTTTTTTTATAACTTTTAACAAAGCTTGCATCTCATCATCAGATTTAGTGTACTTCTGTATTTCAAGAAAGTGAGTGTCCATTAAAGGATTACTTTCTGTTAATGCACAGACCTGCGCATTCACATCTAAAAAATCACGTGGTTCCGTGTTTGCAGTTGTAATATCCACAGCACGTGACAAAGCATCTGCTATATATAGATACTTTCCGGGTTTGTACACCAATTTAAACATATATGGCTGTAATCTGAGCAACATTCTTTGTAAACGTGGTGGTGCGTCTACCAATGGTTTATTTATGATACTCACCAGCGGTTTATGATCAGTTTCTATGGTTATATCGTGGCGACCATATATATACATGTAAAATTTTTCGCAAGCAAATACCAAAGCGTATAGCTCCTTTTCAATCTGAGCGTAGGCTTGCTCTGTTTTTGTGAGAGACTTAGATGCATAGCAAACTGGTAGGTTATTTTGCAATAAACAACTTCCCAAACCATTTTTGCTGGCATCAACTGAAATTGTGACCGGTTCATCTATGCTGTAATATCGCAAAACAGGAGGATTTACAAGGTAAGATTTAAGCATTTGGAAGCATTTTTCGTGTTGCTGTTCCCAGTGCCACTCGGTATTTTTTTTTAACAGTTCGCGTAATATATGCGTTTTTTCTGATAACTGAGGAATAAAGTTACCTACATATGTAACTAAACCCAAAAATCTTTCAACGTCTTTGGAGTTTTGTGGTCTTGGCATATTTTTAATTGCTGATGTATGTGAATCATCTGGACTTACACCATGCTGTGAGATTTTATGACCGAGATATTTTATTTCTTTTAAACCGATCTTAGTCTTCTTTCTGTTTAATTTTATATTTATTTCTCGACATCTCTGTAAAACACGTCTCAGTATCTCATCATGCTTTTCCCGCGTATCGGCATAAATCAGCAAATCATCAACGAAAAGGGTTAGTCCTTCTATATCATCAAAGTGTTCATAGAGTTTTTTATGAAAAATTTCAGAAGCAGAACTGATACCATAAGGCATTCTTAAAAATTTAAACCTTCCAAATACTGTATTGAACGTACATAGGTCTGAACTACACGAACTCAGCTTAATTTGCCAAAATCCTTGCTTAGCATCTAGCGTACTGAAATATTTAGCTCCAGCTAAGTGAGCAGTGATCTCATCTAAGGTAGGAAGCTTAAAATGTTCTCTTCTTATAACTTTATTAAGATCTTTGGGATCCAAACATATCCGAAGATCTCCGTCTGCTTTTTTGCGACTGTCATGCTGCTGACCCAGTCGGTTGGACCCTCAACCTTGGCTATAATTCCCTGTTCCTGCATTTCTATCAATTTAATTTTTATTTGGTCTTTTAAAGCTAGGGGCAGTTTTCGCGGCGCATGTACTACTGGACGTGCATCATCTTGTAAACGCATAGTGTATTCACCCGGAAGGCATCCTATACCTTTAAAAACGTCGTCGAATTCATCTAAAATTTTATAGCTATCATTTTTACTCTCAAGAGACATTACTCGCATGATGAGATTCAAAGTTTCACACGAATTCTGGCCTAATATTGGAGGAGAATCAACATCGGCAACAATGAATTTTAAAACGTATGTATTATTTTTATATTTTGCTTTCAAGTAACATTTTCCTATTATCGGTATAGTAGAACCGGAATAACTCTCTAATTTGAGTGATGTGGACGTTAATTGGCTTTCAGATATATTCAATTTCTTTAAAGTATTTCGGTTTAACACATTTACGTCAGCTCCGGTATCGATATTCAATGTAATATTCCGACCACATATTTCTAAATCTACTTGCCAACAATTTTGAGGCCTATTTATATGAAATATTACCTGATCAGTGGAGTCCTCTTGTACAACCGCATAAACTCGACACATTCTAGCGTAGTGATTCATTTTCTTACATCTATCACACTGTTTACCGAATGCGGGACACTCATACATTCTGTGTACTGCACCACATTTAGAACATCCCGGTTTAGACTGCGAAGAGGTACTCGGGGCTCGTCCCGACCGCTCAGGGTCCACCTTGTCTCGAGAATGGGCGCTCACTTGCGCTGATCTACCGCCACGGTTGCCACGACGCCGGCGCCGGTCCCGGGATGCCTCACCGCGTCGTTTCATATAATACACCTCGGCTTCTTCTGCATCTTCATCGATGTACTTCTTTATTTCATGTACGTGGTGATCTACAGTCTCTTGCTTAATATTTCCCGCATGCATCCTGGAAATTTCTCCTAACTTACTTATCTCCAAAGCCTTCTGTAAAGTTAGATCACTTTCTCTGAGCAATCGTTCTCTGAGACCTCCATCTATTATGCCATATATCAGTCTATCACGGACAAGGTCATCCATCAGGTCTTTAAACTCACAGTTCGCTGCCATCTTGTTTAACTCAAAAACATATTGTGCCACTGACTCGAATTCCCGTTGTTCACGTGTAAAAAATTTATGCCTCTCAACTGTTAAGTTCTTTTTTGGCAAAAAGAAGTCATCAAAACCTTTTAACAATTCTTCAACCGTTTTGTAAGTCCCAGAAAACTGCTCGTAAACATCTCGACACTTTTCTCCGATGATATGCAACAAAATATTAATTTGCGTCACAGGATCTTTTTGAGACAATTCACATGCCCCGTAGTATATTCTAAAAGATTTCTTCCATCCTTCCCAATCCTTACTAAGATTGCCGGAGGTTACATTGTCCAAAGTACTATCATATTTAAATGGTTCCGGTGGTTTCAACAACGACTCCATTTTGAGGGAATCCCTTTTTCAAAGAAACACAACACTTCACTTCTATAGGTATTAGATATGTATCCTGTTTTATATT
Source organism: Ypsolopha scabrella (assembly GCA_910592155.1). Taxonomy (NCBI): domain Eukaryota; kingdom Metazoa; phylum Arthropoda; class Insecta; order Lepidoptera; family Ypsolophidae; genus Ypsolopha; species Ypsolopha scabrella. The sequence goes on from OU342985.1 coordinate 16,340,543, forward strand.
ATTTTATTTGTGTATCTCTTCACCAATTATCGTATTTATATTCTTATAACATTTAATTAACTGCGCCATGTAAAATATGTTAGTTGGACATCAATCAAACACGAGCGATAGATCGAGACTAGTTTAATGTCATACCCACATTCATATATATCGACAAAGGTAATCCTAACCTTTTTGTGTAATTTTTTCTATGAATAAACCAAAACCTATTCTATTCTATAACATAATGTACTATTACAACAAAGTTACATAAAACATAAGTGCCGCAAAAAAAAAATATTTTTATGCGACTTTTTTTTCGTGCTATCGTCGTCGTGCTGTCCATTGCGATTGTTTTAAAATAAAACCAAATTATTGTGTAACGTTTATGCGTCTTTTAAAAAATTTCATTTCGTTTTGCGTATTCAAGTATTATCTGAAATTATGAAAGTCAAACTTTTCCATATTTTTAATAAAAATGTAATACAAAATAAAAAGAGATTAGGCAGAACAGATAATTTTCATTGCCATTTAGGCTAGGCTAGACGAGTGACTCACCAGTTAGTGAATGTAAACATAGCCACGATCATATCAATGTAAAAATCTTACCTCCATGAAATTAGCTTTATCATAATAAATCTGTTATTATTCTATTTTAAAATATATAATGTGATTGTGAAAAGACGTCATTTGAGATGTTAGCTAGATATCTAGCCAGTTAGCCTGATCGTAAGATTATGTTTGCCTTTAGTTTTATTTCATACGTTTGTTTCAAATCAAAATCTGGAATTTGCTTTATCATATTATAGCAATTTTTCAATTAATTTATCACGTCACATTTAAGTTTTTTCATTATTTTGGTCACAATATTCTTTGAATTTAAGCGTAGAAAAGAAGTGTTATTAAAAAATATATTATCAGAGACTGCGTTCGTATTTTGAAATTCCACGGATCATCTTTTTGGGGAAGATTGTTGGTTTTATTACGAAAATTTTCATTTTTCCAAAAATCATTTTCAGTGACTGTTGAAAGGTATTAAACGTTGAGTATCCAAAAAAAAGTTGCAGTCGAATTAAGTATTAAAATAGTTGGCGGAAAAAGAATACGACCGTTCGTCGAACGTCAGTCACCTGTGAACAGCCGCTAATGGAACGACTATAGAGTTGGCATGTTGTACATAGAGGGTGGTCTAGCTATACAGTAGACAGGCCGCCGTTTTTCTATGGCTCTGCTTTACAAACTTATTTAACACAACCATTCAAAAGCGTACACTTTAATTAATACATTTTTCAGAATAGCTTATGAAACTGATTATTCAAACACGTTTTTTAAATACATCACACGAGTGTTTTAATTTTACTTTATCTACTTTCATGCAATAGTTAGTTAATTACACATTTTTCAATCCTTATCAATTTTGCAACATCATCGGTCGTAGTAAGCTTGTTTTGATTTTGCTCGTAATTTTCGTTGCCTAGTCTGCGGATGTTTACATTTTCTTTTTGCATCGCTTTTATTTTAAAACAGGAAAGTGAAGAAGCGGAAAAGTGGAGCAAAATCCGCAAAAGAAGTCCGGTGAGCCAACACAGGGTGGGCGGGGTGAGGGAGCGGCGTGTTGTACTATCTTGGGCGGGGATAAGGTAAGATTGACCAGTAAGTTTAGTTTTACCTATTAATTTGTTCAAACTTGTTAGATTCAGATGTATGGTCAGTTGTTTGTTGGATTTAATATGTTTTCTTCCAGTAAGTATTTCTTAGCCTTCTATCTATACTCATTCGGATTATACAAAAGCGAAATTAACAAACCAATGCTTTTGTTGTTTCCCGTTGAAAAGAAAACTTCGAGACTTCGGCACAATAGTGATTCAACATAACCATAGTATGCTACTAATGCAGTCTGATGTGAAGCTACACTGCTGAGTCTCTTTAATACATAGCAAAATCGATGAAGTTTATTACATACTTTATTTATTTGCCCTCTCCAGTTTAATTTATTATCAATTACTTTGCCCAAAAATGTCGTTTAATTTATTTGTTGAAGCTTTTGTCCATTGTGCATTATATTAAATTGGTAATTATGATAATTGAAATTTATGCAATTAGTTTTAGTCAAATTTGCCTGAAGGTTATAGTTATTTAAATATTGGATAATCGATGTCAAGGTATTATTAATTTCAGATTCGTGATATTGTAATGGTTGATTTTTACGTGTTACTATTATACCTAGTATCATCTCATTATACAAACTTTAATACCAACCTTTTATTAAGTACAAGTACAATAATAATTATTTATTATTACAGTATTTAGGTGGTAGAGCTGATGCCGGGCTCGACTGTGGAGGTACCACCACCTTACTCGCAAATCCTCCCGAAGTTATTCGGGGGAGAGAAAGAGAACAGCTCTCAGGCATAAAATTGGCATTGTGTTGCAGCCACCATTTTAATGAAGCACGCGCAAAAAGTCCTACAACCATTTAAGGATAGGAACACTCCACCGGCAGCATACTTTATTCCTTACACGGCATCTTAATAATTTGTTTGCACATCACCAGTTTTCTTCAAAGGTACAAAATTACGTGAAATTCGGTAAATGTACCCGTACCGGCAATCCTGAATAAATTGTCAACAGTCTAATTTGTTGTCATCATGTTGTCATTGATAAGGCAAAGACAATATGTTTTATACCGGGTGTAAATAGACTGCGACCATTAAATGAAACCACATATTCTACCGACCCTACTGGACCACTTTTCCCAAGAGTCATACCCGCGAACACCCTTAGTTTAGGAAATAATTGAGTTCCAAACAAAAATGCGTGAACCTTAACGCACCGACATACGGGCGAGTTTAGAGAGAGCGTAGTCCCTGAAGAGAAGTCCGTGAATTTTTTTAATAATAAATTTTTTTTTTTGCAATTGAGCTGTTCCTTATCAGCCTAGCCTATGTCGTCATTTAGTGGTCAAATGAAAGTGAAAGTAGTTGTTGTATTTTCGTAAAAATATACACGATCTCATTGTTTTTATAGCTTTAAATAGAAAAATACGGTCTAAAAACCTAATATCTCTTAATAGTTATCACTTTTACATACCCAATTCGCGCCATTATAAAGCAATTGTGGAAGCAGCAGAAGTATCCACTGTGCCTTGACCTGTAGTAGCAAACCATGCCTAATTTATTTATAACTGTGCTCTAATGCCAAGCAAAACAAACCGGTTTTATTAGCTTCTGAATCTATTATTGTCTGTGATTTCGCTTGAACTATCAATATAAGAACCATCAATCTGAAGATACCTGCATTAGCTTGAAGATAGACTGGTACACACACCATGTCTATACATAAATATAAGTTTACGCATGTAAATAAAAAAAAAAGTCATTTTTTTATGTTTCTTATTGATTTTCTCTAGTCCTAGCCTAGAGTATCGATTTCGGAATTAAATTGGCTTCTTTATAAAATTTTATTTAATGATATCTAGCAGGCTTCAGGTCACATAAAGTTGCAGGGACTGTGTCGTAATATCTGTGTAATCAAATAAAGCATTCCTTTGGCACTGGTGAGAGCGACGTTTCTTGTTTTCTACAAGACTGAAGCAATCACAATCAATTCGAGGCGAGGGTTGGATGGTGGTAGATGGTTTTTTTCAGTTTCAAGCTAAGAATCTTTTCCGATTAGGGTGACGGCGGTAGTTGCTGACTGGAGCGATAGAACATCGAGACATACGAGTCCTTGTATGCAGCAGGTGTTGCTGTCAGAGGCTGCAAAAGCGTTTTCGCACTCTTTCGTAGTATAATAGGTGGATTAGTCAATCAGCCTGTATAATGAATAATAAATTATTATCTTAGAATAGTAATAATCACGATTCTTTTATTTCTCATATTTGTGTTGCGTATGACAGCGTAAGTACCTAACGTAAGGCGTTGCACTACTGTAGGGAGGAATATTGTATTACCTAGTGTGACAAAGCTCAAGTCAAACCGATTTCTGTAAAAGTTCTTCAACTCACGTTTACAGATACACCCTATGTAATGTAATAAATTAATTTACTCAACTTTGGCCCGAGTTAACCAAAGGACATACCATACCTATTTGTTTAAAACAAAACACCTGCCTTTGAGAGCCACTAGTAGAACACCATTTTTATTCATTTGGGTAGGATTTTGACAGGATTTTTTGATAGATTAGTACAAAGTGGTGATATATGAGATAGGTATAATTGCTGTAGCTATTATGAGCAATATGACCATGTGCTAATCTATTAACTACCCCACAGATGTGCAGAGCTGGCAAGATTTAAGAAGTTTACATATTTGACATTGGAAAATACTCGTTATTTTATTAGTCACAAATGTTTAATGTTAAAATCTCACTATTCTTCAATCTTCTTTAATTTTTAAACAATTTTAGTGTTTCTGTTTGTCTTAACCATCCGTGGTTGTTGCTGACTCTTTTGACCTTGTCAAGTTAGTGAAAGAAAAAGAAGATTTTTTATTTAATGGTAGCAGTCTATTTACACCCGGCATATAAATTGATACATAGACAACACTTAATAGCAAACTTCTGCGGTAATATTTAATATTTACCCGTTAAACAAACAAATATAAAATTTAAACTGCAAATAATAAAGTACAATTGGCCATAAGCATTTAATTTAAATTAATAGGAAATACGATGGTCTTAAGTTCTGGTCGGTAATGGCCGGTGGCCGGCTACAACGTATAATTTGAACCACTTTCGGCTCACTCAGTCAAGTAAACGTCAGAACTGATTGCTTATTACCTCTGCTTTAAAAAATAATTTGACGTGGGTATGACAGTTGATTGTTTTTTTTTGTTAATGAGCGTCAGAAGGTACTCTGACCTCTATTAGAGATCATACTCGTAAACAATATTATTTTTTATTTTATTTTATTGTACATTATGTAGGACATTTTACATTCTAATATCACTGTTGGAATTTTCACCGAAAATAAATATTTTTGGGACGAATTTACACGGTAACCTGAGAATTTCTGGAGGACGAATATTCCCCGCTGTCATCATCACGACTATAGTGTTTCCTCGTCAATTTTCGAGTAAACACGCATTGTAAAACTGTCCAAAATAGAAGAGAATCATGGTACGCCCTAAATCAAAGATTTTTAAAGACGAATTTGAGGTATTTCATCATCATCATCAAAGACCTCCAAGTGGTCAATCGTTTCGGGCTTATCGGCGTAGACTTTTTTCGTTCATCAATTGAACAACCATGATGTGCAGGAGTTGTGGTTTCAACAAGACGGCGCAACATGTCACACAGCTCGTGCCACAATTAATTTATTGAAGGAAAGGTTTGGTAACCGCATAGTTTCACGTTTCGGACCCGTGAATTGGCCTCCAAGATCGTGCGATTTAACGCCACTTGACTATTTTCTGTGGGGATATGTGAAATCGCAAGTCTACGCCGATAAGCCCGAAACAATTGACCACTTGCAGGACAACATTCGGCGAGTTATTGCAGAATATTTTAAATGTATACATTTGGTTAGGCATCAAAATCAAAATATTTATTTTGCAAAATAGATACATAAAGTATACTTTCTACAAGTGAAAATTAGGAATCTTTAGAATATAAAACATCACTGACGAAGGTAGGCAAACTTAATTTAATAGGTACCTAGTATTAAATTCTAGTGATTAAACCAAAATTAATTTAAAATTTAAAATAAATTCATGCAGATTCGGGAAATATATAGCTAGCCAGCCGTAGTGGTAATTTCATAACAAGTTCTCTTATTACTGAAAAATTCATGGCGCACAAAACTTACGTTGTGTGGCACTGCCACTATAGTATGTTTGATTTGCACTTCCCCCCGGTCGGCTAGCCCAGCCAGGACAACTCCTTAAAATAGAGCCGAACGGCTTCAGCCTGCCGACACAAAATCTGGTCCAGAGAAGGGGAGATGGAGCTCATTGCGATCCCTGCTTTACGTCTCATGTCATCAGTGGCGGGGCAGTGAAGCAGCACATGCTCCACCGTCTCATCTGCGTCTAAGCACCCTCGACATAGGGGGCTGTCAGTCACGCCTGTAGTGAAAAGGTGTTTGTTCAGGTTGCAATGTCCGGTAATGATACCTACCATATCCCGGATATCAGGCCGTTTAAGTTTCATAAGGTACCTTGTTAATTTGCTGTTTGTTTGCGGTACCATTAGTCTTGACAGCCGGCAGTCAGTCCGTGCTGTCCAGCTCCTGTTCTGGTACGGAGCCTTTTGGGCAAGGGCGGATTCAGGATTTATTTTTGGGGGACACAAGGGCCAAATAGGTATAGATATAGTGTCCCGCATAGCATTCGTGTCCTAGCGGTCCGCCAAAAAATGCTGCAAATGTCGCATAATGCCTTCGTTGTCAATGATGATTGACAGCTGGCGTAGGCGGCTATCTGATGGCGGATTTTTATCTTTCCGTAGTGCGTCGATTTCCGCTGAGAAAACTTCCTCTTGTTGAGCTCGTACCCATAGTGTCTCAGCGCGAATCATGAGATGAGCCTCAATCGGTATTAGTTTGAGACTACCGACTTTGAAATATAGGTACCTACCTAAACCTACGTTGTTGGTCAAGTTTCAACACCCTCTCGAATGATAGAATCAGTCTTTGACAGATGGATTTTCTCGCTATGACTATGGGAGACAGATTTATAATAAACCAGCTTTTGTCCGCCTTTGTGGAAGCCTTTCAGTCAATCCTAATATAAAACTATCATCGACAACTTTCGGCTTGGCGGTTAATTTTTAATAGGCTTAATGTTTATTAAGGTCGTAAAGATGATAAAAAACCGGTCAAGTGCGAGTCAGACTCGCATACCCAGGGTTCCGTAATTCGACAGTTTTGGGAACAGTCAGGAAGAAGGTATTTAAAATATGCCCATACCTGATAATGATAACTAAAAAAAGAATTGATTGTACCACAAAAGAGAGTCTCAAATATTTTTATACCGTAGGTACTCGAAATAAAACTCGTGGATGAAAAATTTGATTTCTGGTATATTCAGGTGATTTTTGTAAATTCTTAGAATGCAGTTTTCCTTAAATTTAAAAATAAAATAAATGTTCCTCTTGGTAAAATTTGCTATCTTTAATATTTAAGGTACTTTCCTTCCAGGGGGCATTCGTTTGGTTCAAATTACAACGTTTTGTCTCGGCATGGATGTGACTAACATACTCTTAAAGATCATTAGGGCTTGAAGGTCTGCAACCTATTATATTTATATTTTTATAATATGTACTCACTAACAAAAAACCTTTGTATATTTGTTTCTTTGCGCTCGTGGTCTCGTGATAAAATACTCGTACCTGTGAGATGCCAGTATCATTTGCATGCAAACGCGTAAATAACTTTGCGAATAATCTCGGTACAAGGTGACGTGCGCTCGCGCTAGGGTCGGCTTCGTTACTGATTGATCGGACTCGGACCAGGGTGACCAGATTTAAATTTAACATAATCCCAGCTGATTGCCTCAATTCTGTTCATTGCCAAGGGATTATTAAAAAAAAAAACTTGGCATGTTTATGTTCGCTGTCAATGTTAACAGTCACAATGACATGACAGTTGTTTTTTTTTAAATACGGAATAAACTTGAAAGCGAAGGCAATTGTTTTTAAAATCCTGTATTTAACAAATTTTTTTTTTTTAATCTCTTTATTTGATAATGATTTAATTCTGAAAAAAATATATGATGTTCAGAAGGCCAATATCTCGAAATGGTTTTTCGTTTTGCACCAATTATTAATTTGTAATGTTGTCGATTTTCTCTTAAAACAAGCATACATATAACTACTCTGTGTAAGAACTCCATCTAAATCAAGGGCTTGTACAGATCATCAAATGTATAGCTGGATTTCCCACATGAGTCATGAAATTCTTAGAATGTGTACTAAAATAATGTCGTTTGTGCCGACTAGGTGCTATGTGATGGACGGTTGATAGATTTTAATTCTACTTATATAAAACCAGTCGTTACTATGGATGCACAGTTTCATTGCCCAGATATTAAAAGACATAATGTTATCAAAACAAAAATGTTTGAAGTAGATGACCGACAAACGCTAGTCGACAGTAACTACCTCCTTGTTCTTCTCACTGGACGAGTAACTGTCATACAGTAACTGTCTTTCACCATCCGCTAGCTACCGTTCTCGTGAAAACTGGCCTTTTCTGGCACCGTCGTCAGAACTCCTGAATGAATGACAGCACATAACTCTGAGACTCCGTTGTCACATGTATGTCACAGCCTCATAACTTTAGCACCGTTAAAGATAAAGACTTGAAATTTGGCTACAAAAATAGCATTCACTTGCCTACATAATGCAGTATGGAAAAAATATTGAAAAGTTTGAATTTGTTTAAAATATTTCCAATACAGAAGACAGAAAAGTAAAAAAATATCTTAAAAATACAATAATGGATATCAAATTGTATATATTTAAAAGCTGATTATAAAAATATATACTGTTACTATATTTACTGTCACCGATTTCGAAAAATATTTGAAAAACCACAAAAAATTGCATGTCCCCTCCCTTATTTCGGAAAATAATGAACCGAAAAATATGAAAAAATCAAATGAAATAATTCCTACGTAAAGATTACAAGAAAAAGCACATATTTTGTAAAAATTTCAACTTTTTATTCTTTATTGTACACTAAAAACTTACTTTTAAATAAAACTAAACAAATAAACATGTACAAAAGCAAACTTATCTCTAAGAAGAGATTTCTTCCAGTTTACCTCTGGGGATTAGAGAAAAGACAGTAAATAGGTAGACATAAGTGTACATTTATTAATAATTGAATAATATATAATAATATATAATACATAATCTAATACATATATACTTATTAATATATAAATAAGAATATTAATACATACATATATACTAATGACACTATATTAAAATGCTAAAAGATACTCATGAGAGTGATATATAGTGCTCTTTGAGTCGCCTTTTAAATATATTCATAGAGGGACAATCACGAATATTTGCTGGAAGCGAGTTCCAGAGTCTGACAGCCTCAACGTTAAAAGACTTGCTAAACGACACAGAACTATGTAATGGGGTTTTAAGGAGAGAAACAGTGTGTGATCGGGGAATTTTGTTCGTTGAAAACAGGGTCTCAAAACGAACACGGAGATAATCAGGGGAAAGGGGGTTATTGATTATACTATAGAGTTGAGTTAGAATATGAAAGTGACGACGAAGTCGAATGGGGAGCCATTGAAGCTCACGACGAAAATGAGATACATGATCATATTTACGTAAATCATAGATGAATCTAATACCAAGATTTTGAAGACGTTCAAGCTTATTGACCAGCTCCACATTGGCATCAAGAAAACAGACATCTGCGTAGTCAATAAGCGGTAGGAGAAGAGACTGAGCAAGAGAGACTTTAGTTTTGTAAGGGAGGAAGTTCTGGAGTCGCTTCAGGGAATGAAAAGCTCCATGGACTTTTCTGCTTACTTCGTTGATCTGTGTGACCCAAGAAAGTGTGCTGTCAAAAATAACGCCCAGATTCTTAGCAGTGTTGGAAAATGGAATAACAGTACCATCGAAGTTTACAGAAGATGTTCCAGTGCCCTTAAGTAAATTTAACATATACCTACTGCCAAGCAGCATAGCCTGTGATTTATTAGGGTTGACAAGCAGTCCATGTGCATCTGCCCATACTTTAATTTTTTGCAGGTCGGTGTTTAACTGAGTAATAGCTAACTCAGCTTGATCGGTAGGAAAATGACAATAAAGCTGTAGATCATCTGCATAGAGATGGTAGTGAGAAGTTAAAGTTTCAGTAATAGACCTGTTACGGTTGATGATGTCGACCCCTGAGAGAGATGGACAGACAGACAGGCTTAGTAATAGTCATTGGCCTTTATAATCAATTTCATGTAAATTGGCTGACCATGAAAACTTATGAACTAAAATTATAAATTATGTTCACAACAGGAGATGGATTCGTATCCCCAGGGCTCAATCAATTTCATGTAAATTGGCTGACTGTTTAAAACGCAAACTTATTCCACAAGCAGTTTTGAACGCCCAACCTAACTTGACACTATGATCTATTAAACTGTACTTAGAGACCAATTAGGTCTAATTAAGTATGTAGGGCTTTAATTTCTTCTTGAAAAATTAAACATAATGTAATTTTTTCTTAGAGGTGTGCTATAAGACCTAATTTTGAATAGAATTTCAAGTTTGTAAGTCCACTGGAGGCAGTGGCGTACATAGAACTTTTTGCTGGAAAAGCAATGAGAAGGTCGAGTTTGACGATAAAAATAACCTGAAAAAAATTTAAAATCAATTTGAAAAAAAAATGTTGTAGTGCCTACCCTGGCGTTATACAAAATAATGATTTTTTCAAAGTGCCATTTAAATTTTTTCCCGTTTTTTATCAGGGTTTTTAGCAGAATTGCGTAATTTTATGGATTATAGTTACCTACTGCTAATGTCAGATCATGTTTCTTGCTCCATTATCAGGCAGGATATCCGATTAAGGCCTATGCAATGATCAATTAATTGTATTGCCAGTGACATTATGATAATATATCCTACACTCAAGTATATGTACCACAAATGAGAATTGCGCACCATATTTATATTGCAGGAATTACAATTGTAATATTATTATATAAAAATAAGTGAATTATATTATTAATTGAATCCAATTTAAATAATTTTTGGAATTATCAAACGCTAAACTTCAAAATGAGTCATAGAACTCCGTCGTTATAGTGTTAAGAGATATCTATTTATTTATTGTAGGCTGAAGTATAAAGGTTGTAATTTTTTACTCGATTTTTAAGTCAATAAATATTATTTTTTGTGTTTTTCGTATAAAAATTTAGCTTCAGGAGCACCTCGCATGCTTTTATTCTCCCACGCTTAGGGGGAGCGCTCTTCATCCGACTATTTGTATTTCAAAACAGTTGTTGAAATAAAATGAAGTTTATTATTCCTTATTCTTTCATTACACGTAATATCTAGCCTCAAATCGTGTTATTTGTTTTGTAACTATGTACAAAAATAACAAAAACCCAACGACAATTATTTTACTATACAATGTAAATCGTTACGACATGAATCCCCGAGGGTGTGTCAGAGGTGTTCCGAGTGTGAACTGTAAAATGCAAGTCACAGTCCATACGCGGTACACACGCATTTCACCGACGATTATTACATCCCAACGTGATGGTTGGTGAGCCCTATCACCGCACTTCGGGCTCAAATACTCGCTTTTTAGAGCATGCAGGTTTCCTCACGATGTTTTCCTTCACCGTTCAGCAAGGTTTTATAAGTGCTACGAACTAGCTACGAATGCTACGTCGTAGCATTCATCTTCGTAATACTACGTTGGTGATTTCCACCCTCCCAAACTGAAAATTAGTTAGCTCCAAGAAGATCCCTCGTTTGCGGGACGAATTTAAATATGTACATCTAATCTGCCTAGTTATATTTGATTTGGTCTGACAAATATTTTATGAACTGTGATTTTTTTTTACATTTTTCAAAGCTTATCATGGACATTTTAGGCTTTAAATTGCAATTAACCATACCGCAGCTCAATTAATATACCTATGAAATTGCCGAAATTTTCTAACAGATTCATGATTTCATAATTCTTGTAAATCAATAGCTATTTCCATTGTTTGTTTTTTGTTTAAAAAAGTTTTATATCTCCGTATTAAATTTTGTTTTTATTTTCAGTTTGATTACTAAAATTAAGTCTTTAAAGACAGTTTGTCTTAAGTGTCATCCGTTTTCATGATAAGATTCGTAATAACTTTTAACAGGTGACACTTTTCTAAAATTTTATTGCAGTTTCTGTTAGCTTAATGTTGTCGCATTCATACACTTTATAGCTTCATATTTCACCAACGGATCCCTAAATCTAAAAATGGCTTTCAGTCACCCGCAATGTTTTTAAATTACCTATCTAACGATACCCAACAATATGGGATAAGTGAGAAAAAAATCATCCCCCAGTTATCTTCAGAGAATAGGTGCAGGCGATATATCATAGTGCATCTTCCATTACAATTTTTCTTTATACGTAGAGGTGTACGAAATATACTTTTAGACTTTTTTCATAGGAATGTCAACAAACGAAATAAAATACGACATTTCGGCAAAAAATCTGTCGGTCGCCCAGCGGGTACTGTTTGCGGCGTCGTCGCGCCCACAACATGACAAAAGGCAAATAAGAGAACAGTACCCACATATTGCGGAAAAAATGTCATCTAAATACCGTCCTATTGAAGTTTAAAAGCCGTAGAGAAACGTGCTTTGTTCGCGACCTGAATGCGGTGGCGGAATTAGATTCGTATTTTACGTTGAGGAATACCTATAAGATATAGAATTATAAGAACAGGTACTGCGTACCAGTGCCGTATAGAGAGTAATCTTCGATTGGATATTACGAAAATCCTTGGTGGTTCTTTTGAGAAAACCAAGCATCTTTGCTGCTTTCTTAACAATATGGTCAAAATGAGTGTTAAAAACACGAGTCTTAATTTGTATCTCGCGAATGTTTAAATACCTCCGTATCTGCAGTTTCATACACTACTTTATCTAAACTCATCTAATAGGTACCTACGTACATATTTTTCCAGTCCATAAAATCTTGGTCACATTTTTCATAAGCTTTTCTTGATTTTGGTACTAAAAGATTGTTCGTATTTTCGTTGCTCTTTCTAGAAAGTTGACTGTAGTAATTCTCCTAAGTATCACTGAATAAAAAACACAGAAAATAATAACGTAAATTATAGTGCCAAAATCCGAATGTGAGATAAAGCGCTCAGACACGAGTTCGGAATTTATATATTTACAGATAGTCAACAACAATTTACGTGAGTGTAAAAGCCGGTATTTAATAATAACTTGAAGAATTCCAATATGAAATATGATGATTGAATTCCTATAAAGGAATATAATAAAAATTAAAACCAATCTCTGAAACATCAGGAATATGGTTTGAAGGACATTTAATGTTGAAAATGGAAGTTGAAGTATTATTGAGAAGAATGTGAAATAAGAGTTTGTTAAGCACTGACCTACATCACAGAAGCATACAATTGTAATGTACTGACAAACATAGCAAGTTATCTTTCACGAGATCTAACTATAATTATTTTCTAGTTGACTGCGCACGCGTGAATGCACATCATATCTAGGTCAAGACTGCATAAACTAGCCTGTATATTTGCAAAATTGCATTCAGAAATGAACTCTTTGTGAGGGATATAAAGTATATTATAGTTTTAAAGGTGTGTTGGCCATACTCACGTAAATTATGAATCATTTTTCTGTGATCCTCACCATTATATTTGCGCAATCGCATTATTAGATGTTTTGATTTGATTACCTTAAATGACTTTAAATTGCATGGCTAAGTAGGTACCTCTTTAGGAATTACGATGTAGTTAAAGACTGTAACGTAAAAAAACCCATGTAAAAAATTCTAGAATGATTACTCCTAAAATAACAGTACAAGAGTGAAAAAAGATGAATCTAAGTTAGACTTATTTATATTATTTCCCTTACCGGTTTCGCTGTTATAGCATTATCAAAGGTTTTTTGGGTGTTTACGTACAATATATTGTACAATATTATCAATATTGATTAATTAAGAAGATAAGAGAGAAAGAATTATAAAAAAGTTAGATCAAATAGAGTTGATGCTCGTGATTGTTGGCACTTGGTGGAAATTTTGATATATTTTTGATTGAAAAACACTTGTACTTGTCCACGTATTTATATTATTTCCCTTACCGGTTTCGCTGTTATACGCTGTTTATTTCGCTGTTTCGCTGACAGTAAATTTATCAATATTGTACAATATATTGTCAATATTTATCAATATTGTACAATATATTGTACGTAAACACCCAAAAAACCTTTGATAATGCTATAACAGCGAAACTGTTTACGGTGTTTACGTACAATAGAAAAGAATGCGTTAAAAAAGTACATAATAACGACGACACATTGGGGATAAAAGGAAAAAAAAAATAATGTGCTAAAAACAGCGTTTTATATATGAGTGTTTATCTGTTTTAAGCAACGTTGTTTTTTCTCGGTGTTTTAAACACTGTTTAAAACACTTGGTTTAAACAATGCCAACCTTGTTCGCGGGTAATATTTCCTTCGGAAACTGATCGTCAACAGAGAAAAGTATTTTGAAAAATACCTCGGGTCAGGATTCGAACTTGCGACCTTTCACGGCAAGTGCGCTACAACAATATTCTTTTTAATACTTTTCCATTTAAAATTTGGTTTAATTGATCATTTCCAGACCATGAACATCTGTGATCGAGACATAATTGTACACAATTACACACGTTTGCTTATTACACATGGGTTACACAAGGGAGGCCTGGATTACACGCAAAAAGTGTAATTACACAGAAAGTAATATAGTGCACCCTAAACCCTCCTCTACTTTGTAGCACGTCTGTTTTAATTTGAGTCATTATAGAGCCTCCAAAATAAGAATAAAACAAATATCAAGTTATTGTGACAAAATGATTCTGAGATTTTTGGCAGAAATTCACTTTTAATAACATACGCAAGTTCGCAAAATACAATTTTTCCTCACTAAAACTGATATGAGATTTTTTTAAGACGATCCATTTTGTAGTTGGAAATGGCACAGAGGCATCGTCGCAATACCGTCATTGCCCCATATGTGGCCCGCTTGATAGGTGGCACGGAGCGCGTGTTTTTGTAATGCCCCCAATGTTGATAGGATGCTTGTTACCAATTTATTCTAGCTGGCACATAGTTCCTTGCGTACCAAGTTGACCGACGAGTGTGCTGTATGTGAATCGTACAGGTAGCAGGTGAACTTTTCCAGCATAGCCATGATTTCTTCATTGACTTTCTAATGGCTGCGATCTTTTTTTCAAAGCTACACCAGCTTCAGGGTGTAATAACCACGTTTTGAAGCATGACTTCTTTAAATCGGTGAATCCGTTTTGATTCTATATTTTTTTAATTATTCAACCGCTATTTTGGAAAAGGTCTACCATCTTGAAATCCATTGGATAAAATTTTCATTTCCTAAGATGAAATCACATACAGTCAGTGACGGGAGAGCGTATGGTCTATAACTTGACAATTAAGCATCTAGGCAAAGCAAGGGTGATATTTTCGTATTCAGTGATAAAGATATTACAGTGCATAGGGATCAAATGCATTTTCAAAAATTTCCACCTGTTATATGTATGTGCCACCTTGAAGGTGCTATGAATGTGGGTCGAAGTAACAGGTAACATGACTTGCTGAGGCTGCAGCATCAGCATCTAAGCTGGGGCCGAATTATCAGAAACCTACAGCTCACGTTCTCACAGAACGTGACGCTTAGAACGCCTAGAACAAACATACTCCTTGTAGAATTATCTGCTTATCGTTAACATGCAGCGTTCACCTGTGCATCTCGTAGGCCATGCACCGCTTGCCACTTTTGCACAATGTAAGCATGACGATGGACTGCAGCGCAGCATTCATAGCGGGCACTCACAAGACCCACTAATGCTAGAATCAAAGTTAATTTTCCAACAGGACTACTAAAGTGTGATGATACCTATAACTGCAGCCAGCAACCGGGACATGGGATGACGTGGTCGCAGAATTGTTTTTTACACAAGTTGAATTTCCCAAGTCGCTTGCTTATCTCAAAGTCGCCCAGTAACCAGACCGCTACTTTGTTGGGTAAAACCCAATAAATTCTGTTTATACTTTATGTGTTATCAGTACATTCGGTCAAGCGTCGCATACTAGTTGTTTTAACCTACTAGAACTGCATCCGATCTGCATCGTTGTCGTTGTTAAGGCATGCTCTTATCACGCACACAATGCCGTATGTACCTGGAAGGTACAAACTTTTGAACTGGTTTTCACGATGAGTCTCCAGCATTCCTATTATGGACTGCCTAGGTAAGACAATGCGTCTGGTACAGCAATTAAACATTGTTTACGATGTACCAAATTGATAGCGTAAACTCCCGACCTTCAGGTATGGTAGCGCAGGATCATTTATTTCCATCTATTTATAGAAAGTCTGGCTGAAGTGAGCGGTTACATCAGCGTCGCCGCGGATAACCCGCGGGTTAGGCTACGGGAATTCCGAATTGCTTTGTTACCCCTATATGGCTGCATTTATCCTGTTTCACAATCTACTGGCTCGGTATAAATTGATTTGCGCCCAGTCGATAGCGACACACACTGAACGGCGCACGTTCACGGAGAAATATTATTTAGACGGAGAAGCCCCGTGACATCGAGAACTCAACATGACGTCCCAAGAAGATCAAGAGTATCAAGACAGAGCACTTACTTTTCCGGTGGACACCTTCACGTTACGCGGGCCTGCTATACCTGGCAAGGCCCCTTTCAGCCCTGGCGAATTCATGCAGTTTCACCAAGCATATACACAGTTTGCTCGGTCAATCCGAAACCTGGACTTGACTTTTCTTAATGGAAAAGCATGCACCGTCCGCTACAGCTTTGATGCAACGAGGCCGGAAGAGGATCGCCTGCTGATAAATTGGGACTGGCTCGTGGCCCTATTTTGGAAGCCGCCGGCAGGTAAAAGAGATTTTGTGAGGCTGCCTAAGATAGTGAAGTTCGTCGAGAAAAAGCTTCGTTTTCAGAAGTGCAAGGCGGTTGCCGGCGACACCTGCACCTGTGACAACAATCGACATAAAGTGGTATCTCCTGGAAGCGAGTGCACGAACGAACTCCACTGGCATCATTTCTGTACCGCGCACGTCTCAGCGTGGTTGACCAATTATATGGTGCCGGCGATTCTTCTGAAAGAATCTAAAGAGATGTTTCATGCGATGATTGCAAAAGTGCATCGAGACAATCCAGCCATCTTGGAATTTTATTCCACGGGTGAAAGTACGCACACACAGTTGTTGCTTGACTCGGCTCGCAGTATTGGTGGTTCCGGCTCTGGTGCAGCTGCATCTCGATGGTGTTAATAGTGTGAATAGTCTGCATTAGTCTAAAGTAGCAGTAGTAGTAGTAGTAGTAGTAGTAAATAGATTGAAATAAATAGTTGTGTTCAATATGTCTACTTTTATTTTTTTTATTCCTATTAGTAGTGTAGGATGATGGAGAGTTGTGCAGGTAAGGTATTGAGACCGTTCCGTCTTACGTTGCTCCAAGTTCGTAGTTTCCTTCATGACAACTCTGTGTTAGATACAATCAAGTCAAGCTTGGACGGCACTAGCAGAGGTAACGGCTAGGTAACGTGCTACTAGCAGCCGCATAGCACGTCACACCACTATCACTTGCAGTTGTGAGTTGCAAGGCGTGATGATAAGAGTTACGTGCACATGGGATGCAAAGCTCCGCTATCACAAACAATGCTTATCATATGTCTTGAGCAAGGCCTGAATGTGCATTCGCTTACTGAGTACGTGTACCTGCGACGTTTAGCCGCGGAGCAGACCATACAGGAATGTGAGACGTCTAAATAACGTTTTTCTTAACCTGGTTCATGAGTAATATCTACACATAAGCCGCAAACAGTATAATGTGTAGACATACACGTAGACGTAGATTTCCCGATAATACGCCGCAAGACGTGGCGCACTTTAGTTTAAATATAGAACAAACCATGTGTCACTCTTCAGAATATAGGTAATATGTTACGAGTGCGAGATCGTTATCAAAACATTGTTATTGGGTGCCTTGAGACAGTTAGTCGGGCTCAGCGTCTTACGATAACCTAGGATCAGTTGGCACTAGCTACGAATTCTTGAGGAAAACCCAACGCTAAATATACTTTATGATAAGTATTCATCTTTAATATAAATAGCAGATCTTCAGTCCCAAATCACTTTCGGTTACTGAACGTTACGAACGTGCCCACTTCTTTGCCGTCTTTATTGAGCTAAGGAAAGATAAACGTAAAACAATGTCCGCACCGGCAAAAGCAAGCTGTTCCAAACGATTGCTGATAGAGTTGAACGTGAAGACTTTCGAAGCGACATTCTACAATGGAAAAAAGCTGAGCATCGAGTACCTTTTCCATTCCGAAGTTATGGGAGAAGAATGTCTGCAAGTAGGCCTCAACAGCTTGAAACCACTGTTCGGAGGTATCATACCTCCCGGTATACCTCAGTTCACCCATATCTCGGAACTCTCCAATTTCCTCCGGCTTATCAACATGGATGACTGTTCACACGGTGACTACGCTTCTTGCGCGTGTCGGCACAAGATCGAACCAGGTCAAGAGCATTCCGACTACCGTTGTCGAGATAATCACTGGCATCACTACTGCACGGGACACGTCCATCAGTGGCTGCAGTTCTACCTGGAACGTGCGATTCTGTTGAAAGAATCTCGGAAGCACTACGAGTACCGCGTGAGCGAAGTGCACGGGCCAGTCACCGGCTTTTATTATTCATGCGGCGAGATGGCAACTGCAGAATATTGGCTAAGGTGGGCTTGGACGAGTATTTTGTGGCGGCGTGTATGATAAAACCTGATGAGTTAGCATAGACGACTACTGTGACATAAGCATGTGTTTAATACACCTTACTTATATTTAAGATTTGTGATTTCATTGCTTACAGGATTTGTTAGACTTTATCACAGATACCTTACCTAGCAACTATGTAACGTGCACCGTACCTATCTATCGCTGCATAGCATGTCACTGTGCACCTACAATCCTCTTACAAAGTGTAGTTACTAATCTTGACATTTATGAGGAGGTACACGCAAGCTTGGCATTCGTTGCTAAGCTGACATGCACTTTGAAATGAAATAATCATGTATTAGGAACGAGTTTTTTATTTCTAACAATAAATACTATTATAAATTATCACATATGTATACGGTTAGGATGTATTACTTCGGCCTGTTGTGTGTCCCGCGCCACGATGCCTGCTGGCGTAAAGCTTCTGCATACCGCAAGAGGTGCTCCTCAAGTTTCCGCTGCTCTTCCCGGTTACGCTTTCTTTCTTCACGCTCCTGCTCTTGTCTCTTCCACTCTGCTTGTTGGTCCTCCCAACGTTGCTCGGCGGCTCGACGAGCGGCTTCTCCAGATCTTCCATTATTATTGCTTCCCCACATGGTGATTATATGTCGAGGGTTAATAGTATGCTGACTATATAACTCCTGGCGATTGTGTCGAGGATATATGTCCGACTGATTGATTGTATAGGGCTTTCCTTCAATTTATACTAATTCGAAACCTACCTAATAAGGACTGGTTGGAATTCCATAACTATCGGGAATTTATTTGTGGTTTGATTATCTCGCTGAAATAAGGATAATTAAAACGTACTAACCGCATGGTGTAACGTAGTAACGAAAAATTAATTATTTATAACTGAAAAAGGAAAAATGACGTCCATAATTCATCCAGTTTTATATTTTAATAAGCGAGTGATGTCATAGACTGCGTTAACTTTCCCGTTAGGTTATGCAATCATGCTCCAGTTGCGCAATATGGAAAAAAATATATAGGTAATATTCAGAAGCTGCTGGTGACATGCTGAGCATGCATGGAGTCTTGCTACGTGACCTGCAGTGTTACTTGACCGTGTGATGTTCTCTGGAGGTTTGGTTACGCCAAGCTATTCCACTAAAGTGTTGCAGCGTGCACTCATGTCCTCAGAAAAGTTTACGAAGCAAGCTAGAGAGACTTGAGTTTATATTGAAACATTCATCCACACCATCGTTAGGTAATGAACACTCGAATACCTCCATAAGTGTACTTGTGGTTTACCGTACGTATGACGTCAAACCTTATCGGACAATGGTATATTGTTTTATTTTCCCGAACTATGAATAATTTTATAAATTCAAATGAACGGATAATATCAATTAATTAAGCCCGATAACCTATTTAATTGAAGCAAGAGAAACTTAAATAAGTATCGTTTAACTTGAGCGATAACGGCGTTATCGCCGTCACGGTTGGTTGCTCTAATGTTATAGCAATATGCTGATATGGATATTGCTCCTTACAACGAAGGTGAAACTTGCAGGTTGACAGTAAAGAGTTTTTACGCTTGCATTCGCAGGGACCTAAGGTTATAGGTGCTTGAATCGAGGACTCATGGTCTCATAGCAAAACCTAGAACTGCTCCAACAGTCATACTTCTCCCGAGTCTACTATGCATTAAAGTCGCTTATCCACTGCATACAATCGTATCACCCTCCCCTTCCCCTCGTACACCGTTTTTGATTTTCGCCACGCACGCTCTTGTGTCCCCTACTGTATTGGTCCCTAGTATTACTGGGCAAAGCGGCTTGCTTTCTGCCAAAAATGCATTTTTTTTGCTAAGCCCTAAAACTTTGAATTTCATATTTATAAATACATATTAATTAAAATTTATTAGAACTAATTAATTGCAAATTAAAAACATTTATCTACAAATAAAACTAACTACCAAAATAAATATATAAAAAACAGAACAAGAATACCAATGGCACCGGTATTGGACAAGACCTCAGTGAAGAACACTTTTAACATTTTTTCAAGGAAAATAAGCATTCCAGATTGAAATTTAAGTATGCGAACACTTAATCATAGAAAATTGACTTCCTATTGGGCTCACAAAACACTTCACTGCGATCGGTAATTTTGTTCCATGTAGGCAATATAAAAAGTGAAGCGTGTCGGTGCTTATACAAAAAAATCCAATAGAAATAGAAAGGGGGTGACTAAAGAAGAGTAACGAACACAAATCAACGATTTTTAGAATTCTTTTCTGTCTGTCTGTTTGCTCACGCACATCTCTGAAACTAGTGAACGGATTTTCATGTAATTTCCACAACTGTACAAAAATTAATTTGGAATAGTATATAAGCTTTATTTCATTAAAATCGAATCTCGAAAAAAAAAGTTATCGTTATTTAAAGACTTTTGGAATTTATTTTTCTACTGGTAGTAATTAGAAGTTACGTAGCATATAATTTGTAAAATTGGGTTAGACTGCAGATCCTTTGAGTTTGGACTTATTTGATTGGTCTTTATTAGCATTTTGGTAAAACATGGTGACCAAGGTCTGATGATGGGACTGGAAGGTGGCTACGGGATCTCCTCAACGAACAACAGCAGACCCTTCGAGTTTAGACTTATTTGATCGATATTTATTGCCATTTTGGTAAGACATGGTGACCAAGGTCTGCCGATGGGACTGGAAGGTGAGTTCGCACGTGTAAAGTGCTTTGAAGGCAACATTTGAATGCACATTTTATGTATTTTGTTCGGTGTCGCTCGTAGTGAACTGCACAGCACTGCATGTTCATTTTCATGCTTCGCTTCGTTGAGCGCCTTTGATTTCTCCTGTAGAATATTTTCGTCGTGTTATTATGACTGGATTATGTAGTTCTCGTAGAACTTACTAGTACTAGAGGTGTGCGGTTACTTTTATATTCATTGTCAATGCCATGACGCCTGATATAGAAACGTAGCAAATCAGACTTCTACCAACATGTCCTAAATATATTTGTATGATTTTATTATACGTAACTATGGCTAACATCTATAAATTCGCTTAGCTTATTATCTTTATCTTTTTTCCGCTATGTATACTGAATACCTCAACATTTAAAAAGTAAGTAAAGTAATAGAGAGCGGTGATAAGGGAAGAATGCTACATTTTTTTTTAAAGAAAATTATGCTACTCAAAGGAATTGATAATTTTTTCAATAACAATTTATCTGTAGCTCTCAATAAATCATTTGGTTATGCATCACTAGTGAAAAATCCTTTCGGCACTCATTGACACGTGTAGTAGGTTCGTCCAACATATCGCTTACGTACGCCACGGTACAAAACAGATGTGTACATCATGTAGAAAATTACCATTTCGACCTGTCGTAATTTTATACTTACCAAATATCACACATTTTTATCAAAAATACTGGCTGGTTCGAATTTCATCTCGCATTTGACTTGGAATTCTAAAATCAAATAAATGCTAGGTACAATAAAATAAAGAAGAAAATAACATTAGTTTTCTTTGTGTATTAAAGATGGCGCTACGCTTGTGTGGTATTTTATTATGGTATCTTTTTTGAGTACAGACAAACAAAAGTCCATATAACTTAATGAATTTTATTTACTTTATGAAAGAAGTTTTATTGTTCAACATGCATGTAAAGCTTAATGTGCTTTTAAAAACATTAACAAATCTGCTTTTCCGTCGTTTTTGTATTGCTATATCTATGAAAATATAGAAATAATAATTTTCATTGCTTTCAAATACGAGTTCCGCCTTCATAAATTCCATACAAACGAAATCATGGCCACTTTAATATTGTAGAAAGCAACTTATTACTGCAAACCCTTCGTAACAACATCCCGAAAAAGGCCTATTGCTCTTTTTCAGGAAACAAAACGCGTGTAGAAAATTAATAATGCCAATTTAGATTAGAATAATA
Organism: Ypsolopha scabrella; assembly: GCA_910592155.1. NCBI lineage: Eukaryota > Metazoa > Arthropoda > Insecta > Lepidoptera > Ypsolophidae > Ypsolopha > Ypsolopha scabrella. Next base: position 16,362,971 of record OU342985.1, read on the forward strand.
TTATAAGATGTCTATGCAATTTAGTAATACAGATGTAAACAGGTTGTTTACGAAATCCAAATAATAATAAAACGAAAGCACCAGTGATGTCACCGTTATAATTTCCTCAATAAAACTAATTCAAGCCACAACTGAAATCAAAACAAACAAATTGCACGTTTGCCCTCAGATAACCAACTCAACAGGCCAATGTACATTGGTCGTTTACATCACTGAAGTTACAGATCAATTGCGTTGACACCCAGGTCTTCCGCGCTCGTCTAAAGGTTCAAACATAACTCCTGTTCCAAAGTAACAAGGCTAAATATCCCGTAAACTGCATATTAAATCATTGGAGTCGATCTGTCTGAGACGTTTCTAGATAGTCATAACATGCTGGAATGAGTAACTATCTTTTTAGGTATACGTGAAGGGATCTCTATAGTTTCGCTATGCCCGTTCGTCTGTCTGTCTATCCGCGGCTTAGCTCGGAGACTCTTAGTACTATAGTATGTTCGAGTTATCATGATATGGATGGCAGTTCAAAGTTGACAGTTATAGTTATGTGCCCTAACGAAATATAATCGATTTTTTTAAGTATCGAGAACGTTAATCGATTTTTTATTTGATTGACATTGGGTATACCGCCATATGTCCGGAGCTGCAGGTTTGGGCGCTCCAAATTAAAATTATTTTAAATTGAAATTAAAATTTAAAGTAAGTATTTTGTATCTTATATTTTACATTGAATTCTAATTTATAAATTTTCATTTTTATCTTTATTATTGCCTGGTTTTTCTTTTTCATGTTTTGTTTTATTGTGTTTAAATATGGACTAATTTGGTCTGAAATAAATATATTTGATTTGATTTGATTACTGCTGGTGACCCCGGGTACGTGCGTCACACTCACTCGCACGACTCGTCTCGTATTGATCTCTCTGTCGCTCGACGCGGAATCAAGTTGCGAACGTGCTAAAATTATTATAACTAAAATTCTTCAAAAATAATAATGTGAAATCATTTGTTGTTATATTATCTTCAATTTAACTAAGTTTCAATTTGTTTCTTTGCATACATAATTAATTAAACCGGATATTCGTTTTAAATTGGACCTAGGTTTGAACCAAACGAATGCCCGTTGGGAAATTAACAGATATTTTAATGATTAATTGAAATAGGCGTTACCTTGCGGAAGTCCATCACTAAGTAAAGGATATATGAATATAATTTGCAATATTCCGCTAAACAATTCTTGTCGTGCTATTCAAAATGCAGACTCGTGCACCGCCCGCCCGCCCGCATAAAAACATGCAACAAGCAAGCAATACAAGCAAAGCAATCTTAAATAACAAGCAAGAAAACTTATCGACACGTGTTTCGCCTCTGAACGAGGCATCCTCGGGATGTGTTGCTAGCCCGGCTTCTCCGCAGCAACTGATGTGTTGCTCGCCCAGCCGCTCCGCAGCAACTGATGTTGTTCGCCCGACAGCTCAGCAGCTAGTGACGAGCCGCCGACCGAAACTCGCCTTTTATACACCGGCCTGACTAGTTGTTTGGTGGGGAAAATGGGGAGACAAAAACATGCGTAACAGTGGGGTAGTGGTAAAGTTAGTTTGTTCGTTTAGTAAATCAGGGTTATTCTTGTTTTTTAGTATTTCTAATTGTTCTAACACACACATTCTTAAACCTTTTTTACAAATATGTTTTACTTCAAATGAATGGTTATCAGGCAAACTATGACCGGACTCTAATTATTAATCTAATTAATCTACTAAATTCCAACAGCTAAACAATCACTTACGGTTCAATAATTTTAAAAATCAAGGGACCGCGGTCCTTTAGTCGGACCTGGCCGGGGTCGCTGATACTGCGTCTGGAATAATTTAAAATTAACGCTTTGTATAGAAATAATTAATGAGAGACGTTATTGAGACGTCGAATTCGATTGCGTGTTGTAATAATAGGCATAATTTAGAAAAATCAATTTTTTTAGTTTTTATAGTGAGAGAATTAAAATCGTATTTTTTCATAAAAATATTTCCTTTTGTTTGCCGTTTAACATTACTTCCCAGAATGTGATCCTTATAAGCGAATAGAATACGTCTTAATATGCCGATATTACAATGTAAACTACATAGTAATAGTATTTATCTAACCTAGAATGTATGGGACCAGAAGTTTGGCGCGGTCTGTATTAGCAGACCAACTTATATGTACCGGGCAACTACGAAACCCTACATTGCGCGTGGCCCGACACGCACTTGGCCGGTTGTTTCAATTTACATGCACCTTTTTACTTCCTAAATCATATAATTATAATTATGCTTTCTTCTTTCAAGAAATCTCGAATGCCATACAAAACCTTTAGCCTCTAAAAAGCAGTTCTATTTTTTTGGTCAACATGCTGTTCAAAACGAAGCGTTGGATCCATCACCAACCCCAAGTTTCTCGCGGTCAAGGCTCTCTCTACAATATTATTGTTTATGGTAATTTGTGGTGAGTGCCCCATGATCTGTTCACATTGATGTTTTGTTCCCAGCGTCATGAATTTTGACATGCTTGGATTCAAGAGCAAAGCGTTCTGCTTGGTCCTTTTGAAAATTACATCAAGATCTTCATTTATATTTTGCACCGCTTCTGTAGTAGTTTGATGGTATGAAAGAGTGATACAGTTGAGTGTCGTCTGCGTATAGATGAACTTTGCAGTGTTTAAGGTTAGTTATGAGATCTGATGTGTAAAGGATGAACAGAAGGGGGCTGAGTATAGACCCTTGTGGACAGCCTCGAGTAATTGTTTTGACTTGAGATTGTCTTGCATTTCCCTGGTCATCCTCAGTTACCACGTATTGCTTCCGATCTGTAAGAAAAGAGCGAAACCAGTTACAGGCAGATTCTGAAACCGCATAAAAGGACATTTTAGCCAGGAGTAGTTCAGAACTGAGGCAATCAAAAGCACGTGAGAAGTCTAAGAGCACGAGTATGCTACCTTTTCCAATATCAGACGCTGTCAATATGTCATCGGTTACGTGAGCTTAATCCGATCGAAAATCTTTGGAGAGAAGTAAAGAAGAGTGTGGCTGCGAAAACGACGAGCAATTTGAACGATCTATATGATGCCTTTGTCGAATCGTGGAACAATATTTCAGATGAAACCTGTAAAAACTTAATAGATTCCATGCCCCGTCGCTGCAGATCAGTTATTGTAAGCGAGGGCCACCCTACAAAATACTAATACTGCTTTTTGTAAGCTGTGTTAAAAGTTTTGTAATAAGTATTGTTTATTTAATTAAAATGGTTTCTGATACAGTTCAATAAATTAAGTTATTTTACCCGTTCCTAATTATTTGTCCATAGCTAGAAAGTTTCAAATAAATAGTTCAAATGGAAGTTTAATTAAATTATCAATTGAAGTTCAACAGTTTTACATATAATATATGTAGTATAAAAGCCTGCTTACATAGCTATATTATCATGTTGTTTGAAGGTAGTAACAGTAATCTAAACTAAAGTTACAGCAACTTGTTTTTCTGAAAGTTAGTTTTGTAATTTTGTATCTCGCAGTCGCAGAGACAATACGTCGGCTGTATTCACAAATCATGGCCAAGGTGAGTCTCCCTCCTTTTCTCGGTTTAAGCTTCTTGTATTGTTTTCTTTTTATCTTGGACTAGGTATACTACTGGCTAGCAAGGGCGTAGCCAGGATTGTAATATACCTAGATAGGTATACAAATCGACAATATCCTAAGAACAGCAATTCCATGTCTCTGGGACCAGTGGTTTAGTCTGTGGCTTGATATTTCAGTCAGTCAGTCAGGACTTTGAATTTTATATATACAAAGTGAAAGTTAAGTCAAATAATATATTATAGATTTTAAAAGATTTTAACTTGTCCAGGGTCATTAAATCGGCTATTTAGTCATAATGTTTTCGTAAATTAACAATAAGAAGCTATACCTCCAATTTTATACATCATAAACTGTAAGTGTCGGATAAGAAATAAAGCAGGGGGCCTTAATTATCTTAGTCCGACTCGCACTTAGCCGGTGTTTTCATCTATCTAGGATTTATATTTTGGTTTACTATTAATATGTATGAAATAACATAGCCTTGTCTTATTTCACCACAAACGAATAGGGTCCGCGCTAATTAGACACCTGATTTTTCAATGATATTGATATACAGGAACCACGTTATTTGAGCAAAATCGTATTATAATTATTTATGAATTAAAATTCTGTATATTTTTTATAAAACCCTTATATGAACAAATATTTGATAGAAGCTTTAGTTTTTTTTTTAATACTAAAATTCGTGATAAAAGTGGTCATTTTGTTTTTTCCACACGTGGTTTAAAGGAACGAAGTACTTTTCCTATCAACCTGTATAAATAATACTATTAAGATATCTATGTGTCTAAACTGTGCTACTGCTGGACAAGTTCGTATATCATCATTAAAATCACAAAAAAAACGCTTTGTTACGTGTCACAGCCTTCCCAAGCTCATCTAAACCAATGTGCTGTGTCCTCTTTCCAGATCAGCAGGCCAGACACTAAACCTGGAGACGTTCAGAAGAGGCCCTCAGAACGGTATAGGGGCGAAACCACGAGTAGCTCACGTGTCGATCCCCTCGCTCCCCGCCGCCAGCACGCCCCCGCCGTCAGCTCAGATAAAATTTATCTGAGTGGGGGTGCCAGACAGTAGACAAAAGAGCGCCACGTCCGCTGAATCGAATAATCGACCTCTGCCTCTTTACACAGTTAAACAAGTGAATCACCAGCATAATACAACTTTTTACAAACAAATACAGTAAGACTTTTTTATCACCTGCAAAAATTGCGTATCTGAATCTTTAGCGAAAAACATGAAATACGTGTTTTTTATTTCAGTATCATTTAGAACAAAAATTTCGAGATATGGCATGACAAAGTTTTCCCAAAAAAGTGCACATCGCTGGACACACGAGTCACACGACGCACCGAGCACTACGTTTGTTTACGCGCCGCCGCATACCGCGGCGCCCCTCTTGTACTCATTCCCGCCAATTTCCCGCGCTGCGCCTGGAGTGCGATTTTTGAATGTCACATCACTCGAAAGTGATTTAAAATCCCATAGAGTAAGACATCACTTTTGAGTGATGTGACTTTTAAAAATCGGACACTTGGAGTGCGATTTTTGAATCTCGCACTTAGTTCAAAGTCAACGACCGAAAGTGATGCCAAACTCGGATTTATGTCACTTACAAGTTTGAATTTGGATGTGATATTCAAAAATCGCTCTCATGCTCGCGTTCACTGATTCAAATACACAAGTTGCAAATTTCCCCTTCATACTTTTACGGGCTTAGGACCGTCAAAACGCAAAAGGTACCTATGCTGTTCACTAGACGGTAAACTCGAGTACGTAATTGATCGTATTAGGTAGCAAAACACGTAAAAAAATACCTTTAGCGTAATTTGGCGTATTTAAAAAATTTGATCAACTTATGTACAATAATTAATAATCAATGAATCGTTTATGTTTTACCTTAACCTAATAGTATTTTAATAATTGTTCAAAATGCATACCATTGCACTGCAAGCAAAGTCGCGCACGTTTATGAACATTGTCTTTTAATTTTCTTAAAACTACAGTGTCATTTTTCACTTCACTGAAAGCGTTTTCAATTTTTGTTTTTAAGTCCTCAAAACTTTGGACTTCTTCCACATAAACACGTCTTTTTATTTCACCCCACAAAAAAAAGTCACAAGGTGTAAGGTCCGGGGACCTCGGTGGCCATTGTACGGGACCTCCGCGACCGATCCAGCGATTGCCATACTCCGTATTTAGGTGTTCCCGAACGATGGAGGCATAATGGGGCGGTGCGCCGTCCTGTTGGTAATAAAACTGTTCATTGTTAATGGCAGCGAGCGGCACGTCGTCCATGAGGTCCGAAATCACATTCTGGAGCATATCCAAATACGTGCCACCGGTCAGTCGCCCTTCAATAAAATAAGGCCCCAATAAATGTTCACCGACTACTCCTGCCCACACATTAGCACTGAAACGGACCTGGTGGTGATGCTCCCTTATCATGTGTGGGTTTTGATATGACCACCAGTGCTCGTTGTGTTGGTTGTAAAGCCCTACTCGTGTAAAGAGGGCCTCGTCAGTCCATAAAATCATCGCATCAGGGTGTGCGATGAGCCATTCACAAAACACGCGCCGGGGCCCGGCGTCTGCATCGTTTAAGCACTGCACTTTCTGAAAATGATACGGGTGCAACCCGGCAGTATTCAACAACTTCCACACGGCGTATTGGCTCACTTGAAAACGCCGTGCTGCATCTCGCGTGCTGGTTCTGGGATTCCGTTCGAAGAAATCGAAGATCTCTTCTTCTACCTCCACGGCTAGTCTCGGCCGGCCGCGTCCTTGTGCGTGGAACGGTGTGGTGAACTGACCATGGTCTAGTAATCTTTGGTTTGCAGCCAGGATAGTTTCCCGAGATGGAGTGCGGCAGTTTATTCCCAGTTGACGAAGGCGAGGAATGCTTTCTTCTTCGTACATCCTCTGGGCAGCTAGTAGGCTTTGCCCGCTTAAAATGTAGCACCTCACCATTTCATAATACTCCCGATGGGAAAACATTTTCGAAGCGAAAAGTCGTTCGCGAAATAAACTCGAATTAGCGCGCCGTGAGACGCGGCGGCCACGCGCAAACACGGAAACGCGCGGACGTCACGGGATGGCGCGTGCGACTGAGTCACAAGTGACGCAGGCGCAGGCCGGGCTGTTTGCAATTTGCCGCCCGCCCCGCCTCACCCCGTGCCCCCGTGCCGATGCAGTGTATTTTGTAAACAAACAAAGTAACCACAATTTCGATTTTTTTGGCCGGATAAAATTTTTTTAATTGAAAATTTTACCTCCCTATTTTTTTCCAGAAATGGAATCGGTAAACGATACCCGTAGCGTGGAATTTTTTTTGCAGGTGATAAAAATGTATAATTCACATAAAATGAAGAACGACGCGTACATCGGCTACGTTCGGGATGCGCGATTGCGAGTCATCTCCTGGCTCTCTCTAATTGTTGCTGTCTTAGTCTTAAGTTTTTGTATATAAATAATCTATTTTCTAAGATAAAATTATTCTATTCTCAACACGCAAACTAGTCTTACTTCCTAAGCTAAGTTCCTCCAAACCCCTCTAAAGCTTTTGATCGACACGGGAGCTAATCAAAGTTTCATTAATCCCGAATCAGTGCAGAATTTTTTTTCTCACTTTCCTGCTGACAATGACCCATTTACAGTGACCAATATACACGCTACAACCCAAAATCATTACTCTATTACTATTCCGTGTTTTCCTGAATTCAGACACGAAAGACCGATCAAATTATTCATTTATCGCTTTCACGATTACTTTGACGGCTTAATCGGTTGGGACCTTTTAGAAATGTGGCATTCACAAGAGCTACTGAACTACTCTCCTCACCGAGTACTGATAAGTATGTATACATGAGGGATTCCCTTACGAATATCCACTGATGGATCATACATTTGGTTAAAATAGTAATTGTTTTTGTAAATTTAATTTAATTTGAAATGAAAGATATAGATCTTTCAAGTTGGCCATGTTTATTACAACGGATGGTGTAAAGCAAAAAATAGGAACTGGCTCACCGGGATCTGCTACCAGCTTTAAGCGCTTTCAGAAGCGCCGAGACCTTGCTGAGGCAAAACTCAAACTCAGGCAATACTAAAACATCGTGAGGAAACCTGCATGCCCTAAAAAAGTGTGTAATTGTGGTAAAACGCGGGTGAATCTGGTGTGGACTGTGACTTGCATTTCACAGTACACACTAGGGAACACATCTGACACCCCCTCGGGGATTCATGTCGTGATGATAATGTATGTATAGTACGCGACATGGCGGGAGTGCGGGCGAGTACATACATGTCAGTATGAAATGCCCCGAACTCCCGCCTGTCGCGAAATATATATTCAAATGTTTTCCACCACTGACTTGTAAAGTTAACTACCTAAGCCGACAGAGTATGGGGCATGTTTGGGGATATGTTTGCAAAATGGAACATAATTTGTATGGAGTATTAGAACGGGGCATATTCTGGTTTGCGAAAATAATATATATTTTTTAAACATAAAGTGACTAATCAACGCTAGTAATAGCGTTGCTTGCCCTACAACTTTTAAATTTCATTTATAATTCAACATGCATTGTAGAAACAAAGGAATAATTTTAGTCTAGTGATTACGGGTAAGAAACCCTAAAAACATTGTGGTTCACAAATGAACGCCTTTAAGATCTTATAGCGCCATCTATCATCTTACTAATGAACCTCGTCGCAAAAAGGTTGACCGAACACCTTTGAGACGTTGCTGAGCAGGGTGATGGGCCGGTTGTGTTCCGGACGTCTGGAGTCTTTGCCTGGCTTTGGCAGCATGATGATATGGCCGACCTTCCACTGTGTGGGGAAGTGCCCCGTCCGCATGATTCCATTGAACAGGCGCGTCACTGCAGCGACTAGTACAAGCCAGCGTTTTAGAAAGATCTTCCTCTATATATAAGAAGAGCATCTTTTGTCTTCAAATGACTGGTAAGAGACTACCCACCTCACACTTTGAATACTGAACTATCTAAATTCTTATATATTAAATTTATTTATTTGTATTTATTAATGTTGTTTATCTATAAAATGTAATTTACTTATCTTTTTATTTATTAAAAGATTTAAAACCGCGCGAAGCCAGGCGTCCTAGTCCTAGCTAGTACCATCAGTATTATGTAATATACAGGAAGCAGCGTATCTCATTATATACAAAAAAAAACAAGAATTCTTATTTTTAGGGTTCCGTACCTCAATAGGAAAAAAACGAAACCCTTAAAGGATCACTTTGTTGTCAGTCTTTCCATCTGTCTGTCAGCAAGACCCTTTATCTCAGGAACGTGTAAATGTATCGAGTTGTAATTAAAAATGTACTCAAGTCTACAGTCTCTTGAAGCCGTGAAAAAATCAAACTTCTAAGTTAACGTAAAAAAAGATACGGCAAAACCCGCTCAAATCTTCCACACCTATAATTACTCAAAATGGGTTCACTCGCGCATGACAGGTTTTTGAAACAAAAAAATAACAAATCGTTTTTTGCCCAACAGGTATCACGCAATTGAGTCCAGTGGTTAAATGTGGACCCCCAAGGCTACAACTAAACAAGTCAGTCATCCTTCAATGAACATCTCTTATAATCTATGTCCAAATCAGTTGAATGGTTCTCGAGTTAAAACTGTACAGACAGACAGACAGACAAAAATTCTAACAGTTGTTGTTTTGGCCTCAGTACAGTACCAATAACCTATTTCATTTAAAATTGTAATGTAAAGACACGACTTTTTTAGCCCGGCTTCTCCGCAGCAACTGATGTGTTGCTCGCCCAGCCGCCCCGCAGCAACTGATGTTGTTCGCCCGACAGCTCAGCAGCTAGTGACGAGCCGCCGACCAGGTTATGTAATCTTGCCTCAGAAACAATAGACCACATTACTGGAGGCTGCAGCACACTTGCCAACAAAGAATACACCCACCGACATGATAATGTCGCCAAACACATTCATCAACAACTCGCACTGAAATATACCTATAAACTACTACAAAGCTACACCCCCTACTACCATTATAAATTTTACGGCCTTCCTGTTTTTTTAGCTGTTAGCTAGTAAATTGAGCGAGTATAAAAGCTACGGTGTAATTTATATTGCTAAGCTATAAAAGTCACCATTATTTTACAATAAAACGATCCCTTTTGTGAAGGAACACAATCTGTATTCCGAACTGAACACGGAGTGAACCAGGATACGCACTCCATTTCAGCATCTCGAGTCGAAGGCTTTCTCGTAGTCCACAAACGCTAGACATAAAGGGGTGATTGTACTCTTGGGTTTTCTGTATAATCTGCCTCAGCGTGTGAATGTGGTCTACGGTGTTGTAGCCTTTTCGGAAAATATATGTCGGAATAAGTATTTTAATAAAAATGTTGGTCCAACTACCCACGACTTTCAATTTTAATGAGAAATATAAACCTAGCTGCTTTAAAAATTATGGAATCCTGTTATCGCCTACGACATAGCCACCATCACAAGAAGTAGAAAAGTATTTCCTTTACTATTGTTTCAGAAAACACTTGGATAAACAGTCGTTTTAGTAAAACCAGTACAGACCGCGCCGTAAAGCCTACACCATTAAAAAGGCCTTTAGAACTCGCGAAAATCTCGGAAAATCGACTCTAGTGTCACGTAATAAGGGTATAAAAATAAAAAAATATATAAACTTCTTATATTGCATGTATTACACGTATTCGATACGCAGTGATGTTATGGAACGACATCTATCGTAAAGAGCTATATTAAAATCGGCATTTTCAGTATTTGTTGTTCAATACAGTATATGGTACATAATATACAGAAAATTCCTAATTCCTAAATAGTTTAGATTTTGAGATAGACGCCGTAATAAAAATGGTCTAGAATCAACTTTGATGCCCCCCCCCCATTTCTTTATTTTTACTCAGGTCATCCTGAAGTTTCTCGTAATCGTCAATGGAGTTAATATTTTGGTAAATTTTGAGATCGTCAGCATACATCAAGATTTCTGAGAAATGGAAGCAAGAGCCAATGTCATTTATGAAGAGAATAAAAAGCAAAGGTCTTTAACGTTCTTCAAAATCCAATCGTAAAAAAATCCAACGTCCGTGTAAATAAAAACCAAATACCATTCATCCGTATACTTTATTCCCCGAACGGACACCGCTATACCTATTTGGATGTAATCTCGCACAACGAGAGCGCCACCTGAATCACCACTAAAAAAAAGAGAAATCTTTTGCGATCAATTAATTAATAGACTTGTTCGTCTTTAAATGTAGATTTAAAGTGTACGTATAAACATAGGTCCCCAGTATGAATTTGGCTATGTCAATCGAAGTCCTTATTTTATGCTACTCACTAACAATTCTTTTTTCCATACCATAGTGGCCGGCGCAAAATTGACAGATGTAAAAAGTCACTGATTCCACTCCGATTGATTTGAATTGATCGTACCTCTTAAATTTTTCCGATTATTTATATGCTTGTAATACATCAATTTAAGGTGTTACTCCTTCATTTGATGCTTACCAATCAAACGCAATATATTTGTCAACGTTTTTCCTCTCCTATCAACGTATAAGTATAAATTGTTTAAAAATTCTTTAAATGTTACTTCAATTTATGCAGATTACATCAGTGCTATTCGAGCTTACGCTCCTACTTCTCACCAGAGGACACTAGTGTTTTATTTTTAAAATAAAGATTAAATTGCTTGATTGTTTATCAAGGTTCGATTTTATTATGTTAGCGACGTTATATAAAGTGACAAATTTATGCAGTCAAATTCACACCGGAGGCTTGGTAAGTGATCAGTATCACGGATTGATAACACTTTTTCCTAATTTCGCAAAGGGGCCGTTCAAGTATTACGTAAGCACTATGGGGGGGGGGTCTTTGTTTTTAATTATACACTTTCATAGTTTTTATCAAGTTTCTTGTACGCTATGCTTAAAAGCCACATTAAAATAAATAAATTCAGCTCATAAAATTACATACTCAATCGTTTTCAGGATATCACAGTATTTTATAATTAATGACCGCCTTTAATATTTTAGTGCAATTTATCATCTTACTAGTGAACCTCGGTGCAAAAAGGTTGACAAGTTACTCTTAGCGCTATCTTTTAGCTCGGTAAAAGCTGTCAAACAAGTCATGGCAGATGGCGGAAAACTATATCGTTTATTTTGACAACGGATTTACATCTATAAGAATCCGGACACACCTCTTCCTAATTTTAGCTTGAAAAGATGAATACAGCCAGGTTAAAGTAATGATTTTTTTCCATACGAGAAAACTGTGTCAGTTTGTAAAATCTAACTAGGTCCAAGAAGTAATTTCTTCTAACTACAATCTTATAATCATGATTTAACTAATGCTCTTATTCTTCGAAAAACCTATTTTTGAAATTGCCACCGGCCAGCTAGCACTTTTCATAGATCGCTCATAGTGCAAACGCTCTGAAGCATAGGCATATTATTAACGGACGGGGATGCAACAATTAGTTTTTCGAAATTTGTGTGCATACTTACTACTTCCTAAACGGTGAAAAACGCTGTAAGTTAAACCTACAGTTTGTATTTGTGTCGGAATAAGGTGAATAATAAGTTGAATGACAAGCCACTTTTAGCGCCATCTATCAGCTCACGAATGAACCTGGTTGATTCAAAGATTCAAAATGTTTATTTGTAAAATAGATACATAAAGTATACGTTTTACATGTCAAATCTAATCTGTATAAAAATAATATTTTGTGATGTAACAAATATGATACGGGAAATATATTAAAACACTATATTTAAGGTGGGCTACTAAAGTTATAGAGTTGACAAGCTGAGATGTAACTTTTGTGATTGTTACATTTTAATACTATTTGAATTACTGTCGCTCGATGTACTGACTTTGAATTGTTGAGCATCATTGACATGAATTCAGTTTAAAGTAAGATGTCATCATTACAGGAAGTTTGTGATGATTTAATCCTGAAAAAAAATATATGATGCCCGGAAGGCCAATATCTCGAAATGGTTTTTAGTTTTGTACCAATTATTAATTTGTAATGTTGTCTATTTTAGTACCTAATGTACGAACCCATTATTCTTTTTAATTGAATATCTCTTATTTGTGAGCTCCTCGACCAATACAATCGACAAGTTGAGAGCAAAGGAGACGGGTTCAAGTCTGATCTGTTCGTTTGTTTTGTTTGTAATATATGATTTGTTTTGACTTTTACCAGTCGATGCGGTAGTTTTCAATTTTATTTCACGTTGATCTGAAATATAATTGATTTACAGAGTAGTTTTCCTGCTCGCTATTCATTGGCATCGCGGTTTTAGATACAAAAAAAATTTTTTTTTTTTTGTCTCTGGTAGCCCCGCCCGCTCCTGTCACTTCCTTTTCGCGGTTTTCGCCGGCATCGTGCGCTTCTGAATAAAAATACAATAAATTGCATTTTTACTGTGTTAAACAACATTTTCATAATGCCTAGTGAACGCAAATTATGGAAGAAATTGAAGAAGATCGAGGAAATGTTAAGTCGGAATCGACGTCGCAGCAGAAGCCGGAGTAGAAGCCCTCTGCGTCTTCGCCTAGATCCCTCACCTCGAGCCCCATCTGCAGATCCACAAGGTACCTAAATGTTCCAGATAACTTTTGAACATACTTAACATACCACATTTTTAGCTCGGAAACATAACCTACAAACTACTACCGCGTTGGTACGAGATACCTTTACCGCGAAGATCAAACCTGGTACGAGATACCATAGCTTTGATTTGGTACGAGATACCCAGTGACATGCGTACGAGATACGTAGCACAAGTTAGCTCGCAAAATAGGACACGCGATGTTCTAGCAAACTAACTTCTGCATAGGTATTTAAAATAAATGTCTACGTTTACAGATGTAGAAGACGACCAGGTCGCCGAGGATGACGTAGTTGTGGTCGATGAACAGCCCATCAACACGATTAGCCAGGAGCAGTTGCCGTTAGAGGCTGCAGAATACGTACCCCAGGGTGACGACCCAATAGCTTCATTCCGAGAGGCATTGGGTACAGAATACGATGAATGTATAAAGAAGTTTGAAGGAAAAATACAGGACGGAATCAGCAAAAGATGGAACCACATCCTGATAAATGGTCTTACAAAGGAGGAGAAAGATTCAATTCTTAAAAAATATAAACTGCCCGAGAATTGCCAGCTACTTGACGCACCAATTCTTAAGGAAGAGGTAAAAGCAGTTCTGACTGAGAGCTCTAAAATTAGGGACAGTTCCCTGGAGACAGTACAGCATCAACTAGGTGTTGCCACCGCTATTGTAGGCCAAGTCATGTCAGATATCATGGAGCATAATGAGGTAGACAAGATTGCACTCGTTACTAAACTGGGAGAAGCAACAAAACTGTTAAATGACATCCACTTTCAGAAGACTAGGACCAGAAGACTACTCATATCTCCACTTCTGGACAAAAACTTCAATGACTTGGTTGATAAGGTGAAACGGGATGAAAATCTGTACGGCATGGAACTGGCAGTGAAAATTAAATGCAACCAGGAACTCAAGAAGTCATCATCACAGATAAAGAAAGTTGTTAATAAACCTACAGGCACTAAAGTGAACATCAAACCGATAGCAACTGTGGGAAACCGATATGGTGCACCTCTGACCCAACCCCGGCAGCAATTCAGAGTGACGGCACCTTGAGGTGGACCCAAGAGCCGTGTAGTAGTACCTCCACAACAGCGACCGGGTCCCACCCAGTCGCGCTCCGAGAGAGCAACACCACGGGGTGCCCGCAACAGGCAATAGACAACCAGGTACATGCAGGCAATATAACACATTATATTTCTTGTTGGCAAAACATAACCAATGACCCAATCCTATTACAGTGGGTCAAAGGATATCACATCCCTCTCCTTAACATACCTATCCAAAGTGTTAGGCCTAAGAATAATTTAATCAATACTGAAGTAGGTAACATGCGCCAGGCTATTGCTAACTTGTTAGAGTTAGGGGCTGTGCAAACATGTAGCCACAGTGAGAACCAATTTATATCTAAGATCTTTTTGAGACCTAAATCTAATGGCAAGTTCAGATTCATTCTAAATTTGAAACCTCTCAACAAATTTATCAAATTAGAACATTTTAAAATGGAAGACATCAGAACAGCAGTAAAAATCATTGATAAGGAATTTTATATGTGTTCCATAGACCTGAAAGAATCTTATTTTTTAGTATCAGTGAGCCCTGAACATAGAAGATACCTTCGGTTTGAATTTGACAATATTCTTTATGAATTTATAGCGCTTTACTGGCTTGTGTACAGCCCCAAGTGTTTTTACAAAGCTATTAAAACCTGTAGCCAGTTATCTTCGAAGACAAGGTTTCTTATCAACAATTTATCTCGATGACTACTTATGTATTGGCCGTACATATAAAGAATGTGTGGCCAATAGGGATGAAACTCTTCGCATTTTTCAATGCCTTGGTCTCATAGTAAATTATAAAAAAAGTACCTTAGCCCCAAGTACATCTTGCAAGTTTCTGGGATTTATCATTAACTCATGTACCATGACTCTTGAGTTACCACAAGATAAACAAGTATCTATAAAAGCTCTTTTATTAAAATATCAGAAACTTAGACATTGTAAGATAAGGGACTTTGCCAAATTACTAGGCACTCTAATAGCAGCGTGCCCTGCTGTACCATATGGATTAGTACACACCAAAATAATGGAAAGGGAAAAATACTTGGCCTTATCACATAACCATGATAACTATGATGCTATAATGAAACTATCGTCTTCCATACTACCTGATCTGAAGTGGTGGTCAGACAATGTAAACTCAAAGAAAAACCTTTGTGCTACACAATTTAAATTGGAAATATTTTCAGACTCATCACTAACCGGATGGGGATTGCACTGCAATGGCGAGAGTGTTGGAGGTTTGTGGTCACATTCAGAACAACAACTTCATATTAACCAACTAGAACTTCTAGCTGCTCTGTTTGGCTTGAAATGCTTCGCAAAATCGTACAGCCACTGTGACATATTACTACGAATCGACAACACTACCGCCATTGCGTGCATAAATAAAATGGGCAGTGTTCAGTTCCCGCATTTAAATAATATTAGTAGAGATATATGGGTTTGGTGCGAAAAACGTGACATAAATATTTATGCCGCTTACATAAAATCTAAAGAAAACGTGTTTGCTGATAAGGAATCTCGAAACACGAACATCGACACCGAATGGGAATTGAGCGATGAGGCTTTCTGTCTGATAAAGGATACATTTGGGTCTCCCCATATAGATTTATTTGCCTCCAGAATTAACAAAAAATGCAACATTTACGTCTCATGGAAGAGGGACCCTTATGCTTTCGATATTGACGCTTTAACTTTAAACTGGGAACAGTACTTCTTTTATGCTTTCCCGCCATTTGCCCTTATAACAAAATGCCTACAGAAAATAAGGAGTGATAAAGCTAAAGGCATTCTAGTCTACCCAGTTTGGGATTCACAACCCTGGTATCCCCTTGCGATGAGCTTGATGGTCACAAAACCAATAATTTTTAAACCCAGTACTAACCTTTTAATATCTCCGTTCAGGACAGAACACCCATTGAGCAGACACCTTACCCTGGCTGCGAGCATCTTCTGCGGGAAACATTTGGACGCCGAGGTTTGCCAGAAAGCTCATTAAGCATTATGCTAGCATCCATCTCCGAAGGTACGATGAAACAATACAATACTACTTACAAAAGCTAGTGGGAATTCTGTAACAAACACAATCAGGAATCACTCTTAACCTCAGTCCCGTTTGTTATAAATTTTTTAACAGAAAAGTTCGAAAGTGGAGTAGGCTACAGCACCTTAAATTCTCACAGATCCGCACTGTCCCTTCTCATGGGAGAGAAGGTAGGCACAGATGATAGGATCAAGCGATTCCTGAAAGGTGTATTTAGATTGAAACCTGCCATGGCTCGATACAAAGAGACATGGAACCCTTCCACGGTATTAAATTACCTGGCCAAATTGCCTGAAAATTCTGAACTAAGCTTGGAAACGCTCACTAAGAAAATGGTAACATTACTAGCTTTGGCGACTGCTCAACGGGTACAAACCCTATCATTAATAAAACTGGATGATATATCCATATCAAATACTAAGATTACGATCACTATCAGCGATCTCGTAAAAACATCAGTGAGTACAAAGAAAGAAACTGTCCTAGAACTCCCGTCTTACTCTCAAGAACCTAGAATATGCCCAGTCAGATCACTCCAAGACTATTTCCAACAAACAGCTGCTATCAGAAATCATGAAAAATATCTGATAATTACTTTTAAAAAGCCTCATCATCGAGCTTCTAAGCAGACAATCAGTAGATGGATAAAAGGAACTTTAGCGGAAAGTGGGATTGACACGACTAAGTACACATCGCACAGCACACGTCATTCTGCCACCTCTACAGCTAGTAAAGCAGGCGTGTCTGTGGACGTCATCAGGAAAACAGCTGGCTGGTCAGAAAGTTCATCAACTTTTGCAAAATTTTATAACTTACCTATCTACGACAAACCTAACAACGGATTTTTTCAATCAATATGGCGTGGCAATAACGTTTAATTCATGCTTCTATTATTTATATAGACACGTACATATGTACGCCTACTTATTAAGGAATATTATTATTAATGTTATATCTCAGATATAACAGTAAATAGTTTATAATTACAGGCTGATTAGATTATTTAAGAGACTGATTAATTATAAAATAATTATAACATGCCCGATAAGTATTTAATACCTGTCGTTTATTAATTTAAATGTTAATTTGAAATTATTAAGTTCCCTTAAAGAAACCAAGTACCTCAAATTACTTTATAATACTTACATAAGGGCATTAGAGTAAAATGATATTAAGTTTCAATAAATACCTCTATTTATGAAACAAGTGTTTATATCAACGCGTACCCAGAACCACTGGGGATACCCCAATTATCGGGTGGTACCCACTATGCATCTTACTCTAAACAACTACTCTGTAAATCAATTATATTTCAGATCAACGTGAAATAAAATTGAGAATTGGACGAACTTACCTAAGTGAAGTCCAATTATAATTTTGTGAACGTTGATCTGAAATATAATTACCCACCCAACCCAATATCATCTAGCATCTGATCCCAAGCATAGCGGGTACCAAAACCGAACGGTGCTTAGCTCTAAATCAGTGACAGGAGCGGGCGGGGCTACCAGAGACAAAAAAAAAAAATTACTTTTTGTCTCTAAAACCGCGATGCCAATGAATAGCGAGCAGGAAAACTACTCTGTAAATCAATTATATTTCAGATCAACGTTCACAAAATTATAATTGGACTTCACTTAGTTAAGTTCGTCCAATTCTCAATTACACGGCATATTACAAGTTCCACAAGCGATGACTCAACGAGGAAAGCGTGTAACCGAGCTCATAATCACCATTTCCTTTAACGGCTTTGTCTGGTTTTTCATCGTGAGAACTGTACCTCTAGTTCATAATGCGCCTAGCCAAGTCGTCCTTTTCTGAATTTGCTGCTGATCGTCTTAGCTGTTTTATATGAAATAATCTTTGATTTTATGGGTAACTTGCTGCAGTAAATCCCTTGGGAGTTGTTTTTACTCGTAAATGTTTATGGCATTTGTTTTTGCCTCAAATAGTAGCTTCGGTTTATTTAACGGTTCGTTTAAATTTTGTTTTGTGTAATTCACAAAAAGGATCATTCTACCTTAGTCCTGACCGCTTACCGAGTCTCCAGAACGAATTTGGCTACTAAACGAAAATCACCTTATGTGGTTAAATAATAATAGTCAGCGAAACTCAAAACATAGGTAGTTCTCGTCTATATGAACATTTTTTTCTATGGGAACTATGGCGATAAGATTTAATTTAGTCATTGCTTTTTTATAATATGAATTTTACGAGTACATTGATATTAGTAGGTAGGTTGTACACGGTTTTTCTTTGTTTTTGTTGGTATGTTTATAATATAGCCGGCGCGTTGACGGTGGAAAAGGCCCTCCGTATGACGTCATTTTTAAATATTTAGGATTATTAATAGATAACAAATTTAATTGGAAACTACATACTAATGAAGTCTGCAAAAGATTGAGATCAGTTTTAGGACAATTTTATCACCTACGTAGAATACTAAATAAACGAACCCTGTACATTGTTTACCATGCGCTTGCTGACTCACTTCTGAGCTATGGATTAAGTTGTTATGGACTGACTTTTAAAACATACCTGGATCTAATTAGGCAATTACAGTTGAGAATTATTAAACACTTAGTAGGTAAAAATATCAAAGCTAAATATAAGGGAGAGTATGAAAAATTGTTTACAGTTTGTGAAATTCTCCCAGTAAACCAGAAAGTTAAATATCTCATAGGTTTGGAAATTTACTACACTAAAGACTATAAAGTTCCTAAACCAAATAGACATTTCACTAGAGCAGTAAAAACTGGCAAACTATCACAGCCATCATCTAAAAACTATTATGGAGAGAGAACTCGGAAGTACATAACTCCCAAGCTTTGTAATAAATATCCTCTCCTACTGGAAGAAAATAAGTTAAAAATTGGCACCCTAAAACATAAATTAAAAAATATATTGTTATCTTCCCTTACATAACTAGAACTTATTATATCTTACATAATGATTTCCTACAAATATGTATATGTTTTAAGACTATATAGTATTAGATTTTAAGTACCTTCTCTTAATCAAATGTAAGAGCGTATCGCCAACAAACTGCTTAGCAGTTTGGCGAAAATTGTAAAGTATATACTTGTGTAAAATTCTGTTATAAAATAAATAAAAAAAAAAAAAAAAAAAAAATTATACAAGCGTGTCGGGAGATACGGCCAGCACTGCGCTGACACGACAGGCCATGGTGACCGAGTTAGTCGACGGTACTTTCCCTCTAGGGAATATTCGTTTGGTATGTATATGTTTTTATAGTTATATTTTCGGATACAACGGAATGTGATTTTGAGAAAATTTTGTTTCGTGTTTAAGCCTCTAAAAGCATAAGTTACTGTTGGAAGTTACGTAACTGTTGTACAAAACTTCTAAACACCTATAATAAAGTAAGTCCTACAAAAAATCACTGAAGACATAAGATTGGGCATGGAGAATGTTATGGTGACAGTTCTCGTACTCGTGGACTTCAGTAATGCATTTAATGCCGTTGATCATGACTTGCTCCTCGCATCTATGGACCACCTTAATATATCCTCCCCTGCTAGGAAAGCCATATTGACTTATCAAAAAAAAAACATTATCTTCCTTAAATATTGTACTTTATTTTGGTCTTAAAACTAATACATTTTTCAGTCTTTGTAATTAGAAAAAAATCTGTATCAAACAAGCGTATTCAAAAATAAAGAGCCGCTTGCTAAAGAAATTGGCGTACCATTATCTATAAAAACGGCAAAAAATCACGTTTGTTATATGGGAGCCTTTGATTTTTATTTTATTCTGTTTTTTTGTATTTGTTGTTATAGCGGCAACAGAAATACATCATCTGTGAAAATTGCAACTGTCTAACTATCACGGGATCCTTGTCGTTCGGTTCCCAAGTCAGGAATACCCAATTGAGAAACCGGATTCTAAGAGTCCTGAGTTCCGAAATGGTGTTTTGAGATAAGTATGTTAGACAATGAAGTTTGTTACAAGTGCGCGAGTTACCAAATAAATCCCACGAGGGTATTTTGGAATATACCTAGTTACTGTATCTCTGGCGCGTGCTAGCCACACAGGAATTCTGCCGAATCATATAATCCAGATAAAAATTGTATGCCACGTCATCTTATCATTATCAGTCAAAGATATGACATTAAATTTATTGTACATATGTATTTATTACACACATATGTATTGCTATCTAATTATGTGTCTGAACTAAGTTGCGAGACTTGTTTTTTTTTACAAGTCATATTATCTCGCGTCAGGTAAAAAGGCCGCTAGGCACGAGTGGGAGGAGTTGTGTCTGCGCATGGGCATAGTATAAACATGGGTAACAGCAAAAACATTGTAAAAAAACAGATTAGAAGTGTAACTCCCGCGCCTCGCGAGATTTAAATACCTACTGTTGCCGGGTTGTCGGCGTGTCGAATGTGAGGAATGCTACAATCAAGAGGGACCTCCAGATCGAGCTCCTGGACGACTTCGTTCGGCAGCTGGCGGCAGGGATGTTCGACCGTGCGGGACACAACCCGTTCCCGCACTTTCGTGACCTGGCGCCACTACATTTCTTTATTCCGTACTCTTCGCTTTGTCAAACATTTCCATAAATCTTGATACGATAAATACACTTGGCTGACAGGGAGTTGCAAAGTACAAAAAAAACATGTTTTCCTTGGTTGCTTTTCTGAGTAAGGCGATTTTTTTTCAGGCTTCCCTTTTTGGAAACGGAGCAAATATTGAATAAACGCTTTTATAACTCGAGAACTCATCAACGGCTTTGAATGCGGTTTTCTTTATTATCAATGTAGTCACCTTTGTTAACACATTAAAATAACACCCAAGCCGGAAACGGGGCAATGATTGAATAAATGCTTTTTAACTCGAGAACCACTCCACGGATTTGCATGCGGTTTTCTTTATTATCATCGTAGTTACCCTGGTCAACACAAAGACTTCAAGGGGTGTTCATAAAATAGAATATACACAAACGGCAAAGGCTATTATATAAATCTATATGGGAAGTCAGATTCGAATTTATATCCGAAAACCACGCGAACGAATTCGCGGGCAAAAGCTATAGTTATTATTAGTAAATAGAAAACAGCAATATCTACATATGTTTATCTCTTTCGTGGTGCGATGGACATATTATATTAAAAAATAAATGGATGCTTTGTTTCTGTGTATTTCATGAATTTTACGGAAAATTGTAAAAAAAAATGGTATTTGCATTTTGACTATATAATCTAGGGTTTCGTTTTTGGAAAACATGTGGATACATTTTCCTCGATAGAAATAATTATTGAAATCCCTGCTGGCAGCCAACTGCTGATTCTAAAACGTTATCTCTGTACAGTAATTTTGATGGAGAGCTATAACATTGCCAAATATAGTTGTAAATTTCTGGGGTGGTTTCTTTAATTTCGGAAAGCAGGGCGCCCCGATCCACCGAATTAAATGCGTTTTTTACGTCCACCTTGAGCCCGAAGTACGGCGATAGGGCTCACCACCCATTACGTTGTTGGAACGTAATAATCTCCTGTGAAACGCGGGTGTACCGAGTGTGTACTGTGACTGGCATTTCACAGTTCACACTCAGAACACCTCTGACACCCTGTCGGGGATTCATGTCGTGACGATATATATAAAAAACTTTATAGAAGTGCATGTGATTTCATGTAATGTTAACTGCTTACATGAACCTCGTATAATGTTTTAGAGTGCATCGCAAGATAGAAAATTATTAATTAGAAACAAATTTTCTGAGAAAAATAATTTTCAGGCGGGGCTTGCACCCGCATCCCTGCTTATCGTGGCCCAGCGACTTATCCAGTTTGTTTGTCCACCGGGAACCAATTAAAACTATTTAAAAGAAGACTTGTTTTACTTGTACTTAACATTTGATTAGTTTTACAACCACTATTACAACTAGTGTATGCTTAACGTTGGGGCCATGAAATAGTGAGATTTACACTTCTTCCGTTTAGCATCCTTCAACGTTTAATCTATACGTTTGATCCAAGCCCAATCTATATATATATTTCATGGAAAACATTTTAATAATTAATTTAAGCAAATTATACCCTTGTAGACTGTGTTTTTCCTAAATAAAGTTCAAAAAATAAAAAATTGTTGGTGTATCAAAATTACATCTTAGATTTTCTCAACTTATTCCAACAATTTGAACTTAACGTATGAACTGATACAGCAGGGTTTCTTAAACTGGTGTCCGTGACTTGAGTGGCAGAGGTCCATCCAGTTCACTCTTTAAGATATCATCATCATATACAGCATCCTTTTCATTAACTTAGTTTTGATGCAACTTAATGAAGTATTAGTGTATACTAACCAATAAAGGTGATTTTTTACATTATGCTTTATTTTTTATTTTCCTAAAATTAGCTTCCACGCACTTGGCCGGTTTTTAGGGTTCCGTGCCCAAAGGGTAACCAACGGGACCCTAATACTAAGACTCCGCTGTCCGCCTGTCTGTCTGTCCGTCTGTCACCAGGCTGTATCTCATGAACCGTGATAGTTAGACAGCTGAAATTTTCACAGATGATATATTTCTCTTGCCGCTTTATCAACAAATACTAAAAACAGAACAAAATAAATATTGATAAAAAAAATGAGAAATGACTCCCATACAACATACGTGATTTTTTTGCTCGTTTTTGCTCGATATTGAAATTTTATTACAGCTCTATTTTTCCCTTTGGGTATGTAGTATCACGAAAATATGACGGAACCTTAAAATCAAGCAAATGTGAATCCACTATAAACAATATTAATGTGAAGAATAAAAATCATTAATTTGTAATAATTACGTGACTTACGTACCACCTAAAAAGACAGTCTAAATGACTGAAAAAGGGAGGTCTATTAGAATCTCTGGTTGAACCGAACCAAGTCACCTTGGGCCAAGTCCTGACCGACTCGTGAAGTTCGGCCATCTTGCTCGCTTGGAACACTTCCTCTTCGGGCTTCGTCAGATCTCCGTAGGTCCGTCCGTCCATCTGTCACCAGGCTGTCATGAACCGTGATAGTTAGACAATTTAAGTTTTTACAGATGATGTATTTCTGTTGCCGCTATAATAGAATAGAATAGAATAGAATAGAATAGAATAGAATAAAGGTTTATTTCCACATAAAAAAAGAAACACAAAATTGTTTACAATAACTCAGACAACACTGAGTGGAAAAAGGAGTCATGCTCAGCATATGCTCATCTGAAAAACAGATTAGCGCCGGTTTTCAGAAAACTCCTAAACTTATTTTTAACAACATAAATTAAGTTTAACACGAGGACACTGATCAACATACATAAATAATTGATCTACGTAAGAAAAAATAATAGCAAATACTAAAACCGGCCAAGTGCGAGTCGGACCCGCACACTCCCATGCAACAGACATGATATTTTTGGATCTTAACTGCTCAATTTGGCTTAATATTTTGGGTATTATCCAAAACAATTAGCGAACTGAACTTGCCTACTATTACTAGTACATGTTCCTCAAATTGTACATAGTAAAGTTCTTAACCAAATGTTCAATTTAATTTGGACAAAATTAAACGCTTGTAAATTCTATAACAAACAATTTTGTCCTCTTAAATTCCAAAAAATCCTTGTTTTTTAGAGTTCCGTACCTCAACAGGAAAAAACGATCACTTTGTTGTTCGTCTGTCTGTCTGTCAGTGCCCATTTTCTCGGGCTCTGATAGAGTTATCAAGTTGAAACTAATATCTGCCTAAACTTATTTTATTTATATGATAATGATAATGCATATGACAAATTTTTTAAATCCCGTCCCACAATCCCACTTGTCACACTCAATTTAAACAGCCAAACTCATACTGGAGGCTTGGTAAGTGATCAACATCACGTATAGATGACCATACCGAAGACTCGATAGTTGGTCAGGATCAAGGTTCAATAACCCTGTTTTCGAAATAAGAAAAATATTGTTTTTCCTCTATACTTGTTTAAGAACAACCTCGACTTAATAAGTATATGGGTATATTTTGGAATTCATAAATTACAGTTTTCTTCGATTGCCGCGGTGAAGTGCACTACGAATTTCTTCCAGAGGAACAAACGGTAAATAAACAATATTATTCAGGCATCATAAGGCGTTTGTGAGAGAATATCCGCCGAGAACGGACAGATTTAAGGAACGACAATTCGTGGATTTTACACCATAATGACGCAAATAAAATTTTGGTAAAGATTCAGGTTGGGTCTTACAGGAGGAGACCTGATTTTTTATATAAATGATATTGTAGGGGTTTCTTTTGGGTCTTTATTGGACTTTTTATTAACTTTTTATTTGTCGCAAATTTTTTGTAATTTATTTATTAATTAAAATAATGTCTATAAAATATCTATGAAATAGAATGCAATGTTGTTCATTTTACATAGTGTTTTGACACTTGGTTGTCATAATAGTACATTACGATACGAGAGCGATGAAACGTTTTCTGACGAGTGTGACATCTGCAGTACGACATTAACCACTATAGGGAAGGATACACAGACAAACAAAGTCCAATGTGTATAGCTTGATGTGTTCTTCACTCATTGTACGTGACCAAAGCATGATTATGATAATTTAATAAGTTTCAGCTAGTTATGAATTTTTGAATA
The DNA here is from genome assembly GCA_910592155.1 of Ypsolopha scabrella. NCBI lineage: Eukaryota > Metazoa > Arthropoda > Insecta > Lepidoptera > Ypsolophidae > Ypsolopha > Ypsolopha scabrella. Next base: position 16,387,961 of record OU342985.1, read on the forward strand.
CTTATATCGATAACGTTTTTACAGCTTCCATGCCCGGAATATCAAGCATTATTACGGTGATAGCCACGGGTCCACTGATGCATATTTACGGTCGAAAGCCCACGCAGATCATCACGTCTGTCATCATCCTCGCGGGCTGGATTCTGACCTCGTTCGCCTTTCTATCTCTTTTAACTACGTTGATGAACTGCACAACAAACAAATTAAAGCCCCTATGACCAAGTAAACAGTCTAACCATTGTAACGGTGAAGTATTTTTTTAAATCAGTCCAGTTGTTCTAGATTAAGCCCTAGAACCAAAGAGCTATAGTCCCTGCCTACAAGAAATAAACAAAATTTTCACCTGAAGCGTCGACCAAACGCGATGAAATCTCTTTATAAAGTTGTCCCAGTTGCGAACCTACAGGTTTTGCGCTATTTTTTAATGTGACTTTCGAGTAATCTAGTCTTCCTCAACTGTATGATCTTGTTATTTTATTTCATGATTTTTTATATATAATTTTATTTGAGTAGTGATGACATCATAGTAATTTTTACATTTTTTTTACAATTTTTTCCAAAGACAAAATGTTATCTAGACATTCTACCTTCTTTTCTTATTATTTCTTCTGTTTTTAGTCATCGAACATGTAATTTAAATGATTAACGTATATAATTGTATTTAATGTTTTTCCTTATTGTTTTCGCCTGAAGACATAGACATAGACATAGACATATATTTATTAGTAATATTCATTACAGGTCATTCATAAGATGCGTTTGTCACACATACAATAGTAGGTGGTTACACGATATTGTGTAGCCGTACTAAATATTATACTATTAACACGTAATATGTAAATAAATAAAACTACAAATAATTAAATTACATTGTTACAAGAATAACAAAATTCAATGTCACTTAAAATAGTAGATGTCAATAGATTTAAACTAACAATAGTTTAAAAATTCGTCATATGAGTAGAACGCCTTCTCGACTAGCCAGTTCTTTAGTTTTTTTTTAAATATAAATAGACTAGGTGCGGCTTTTATATCTTCAGGTAGATTGTTATAAACAGTTGGTCCCATAACTTCAATAGATTTCCCCGTTTTTGCTAACCTACGCTTCACATTCGCTAGTTTGTTGCCGTGTCTCGTGTCGTATTTGTGACAGTCTCCAAGTTTCGGGTATTTATCCAAGCTTTCTCTGGCGTACAGAGCTACTTGCAGAATAAGTAGGGATGGCATGGTGAGGATATGAAGCGCTATAAAGTGGGGCTTGGCGTGATCGTCCCACGGCGACGCCCTCTGTCGCGACGCCCACCGCCGCGACGCCTTCCGTCGCGACGCCCTCCGCCGCGACGCCCTCCGCCGCGACGCCCGCCATCGCGACGCCCTCCGTCGCGACTGCTCCCAAGAAGCTGCGATATCCTCCCATGGTCGTGGACACGCTGCCCAACTGGCGGCTGCACATCAGGGAGATGACGCAGCAGATAGGACGAGCCCCGAACGCGCGTGCCTTTCAAAGGGGCGTGCGTTTCACCCCATTGGATGCCGACGAGTTCCAAATTGTGCAGTCGTACTTAACACGACTCACAACAGAGGAAGGAGTCAAGTGGTTCACTTACTCGCCACCAGCGGAGAGGACCCTCAAGACGGCCATCCGAGGTCTCCCGGCGAACACCGAGCCGGAAGAGTTGATAGAAGCCCTGTCCGAACTAGGACTCGAGGTCGAATATTGCAAGCCGATCAGGGCGAGAGCGGGGCGCCCCGGCTGCATATTCTTCGTCCAGTTCAGGAAGACGCCCAACTTGACGCCGGCTGTGTATGAGATCACCGAACTCATGCACATGCCAGGCATCAAAGTTGAAGCATGGAGGGGGAAGCGGGGGCCTGCGCAGTGCCATAGGTGCCAGCAGTTCCGCCACTCCTCCCACAACTGCCATCGCACCAGGGCCTGCGTGCGCTGCGGTGAAGAGCACCTGGCCCGAGAATGCCAACGCCCGAGAGAAGAGCCTGCGACCTGCGCCAACTGTGCGGGTCCTCACGCAGCAAACAACACCTCCTGCCCAGTGTTCCGGAGGGAGGCCCGGAACAAAAAGGCGGGAACCGTCGCCCTAACGGCGACCGACTCCAAACCCAAGGAGCTGCCCATCTCCCAGCCGAAACCCCAAGAGACGACGGCGCCGGCTTCGCTCGTGGCCGAGGCGAACCCGCCTACGGCCAGGAACAATGCGCTGAAGTCTCGCAGGAAGAGGACCAAGAGAAAACCAAAGAAGGCTACGGCGGCAGACCAACCCGCCTCCATGATGGACACCGCAACACCGGCAGAGCCCCCACAGACGTACCAGGAGGAGGAGGAGGAACGGGATGAGATGACGAGGCTTCTCGACTTCATCCTGACCAACCCCACCTTCCTACGTCAACTGGAAGAGAGAAGAGCAGCCGGGCACCTCGTAACTCCTCACTTCTGAGTCGAGTAACAGGCAACCGGACACTCCACCAGACGCCCTCGGGCGTCACCATCACAGACCTGCCCATAGCCATGGGCAGCGGTAGCTACCTCAGTCAGGGGGCTCAGCCCCGATACTGACTCCCCACGCCCCAGAAAGGGGTTTGTGAGATGACCAAATCGTCGTCGTCCCACGGCACACGTACGATTGCTCGCACAGCTCGTTTTTGAAGACGGAACACACGCTCCCAGTTTGCAGCGCGTCCCCACAAGTCGATGCCGTACTGTAGCAGAGCCTGTACAGAGGCGAAATAACATGCGCGAACAGATTCGCGCGGCAAACATGATGAAAGGCGACTGAGCGCAAAACATGCTCCCGCCAGTCTACCGCAGAGTCTGTCGATATGAGAGTTCCAAGTTAATGCATTGTCAATGTGAAATCCTAGAAATGGTGCAGAATCTACCTGAGATATAAGAGTATTGTTAACGGTAACTATTAGCTTGTCTTTCTTACGACCTGATAGGTCGAATGATACGAAATTCGTTTTCGTCAAGTTCAGAGCTAGACCATTAACACGGAACCAGTCACAGAGTTGGTTGGTTACGTTGTTTAGGCGATGCTCTAATTCTTTATATGTAGGAGCTGTTATTACCACTGCTACATCGTCAGCGAACATGTACACCTCAGAGTCAATTATGGCGTTTGGTAGGTCATTTACAAGTAACGAGAATGCTATATTTGAAAGAGAGGAACCTTGAGGTACTCCTTGGTTAGTCGAAAGTCCATCGGATTTAAGTGCACCTCTGTTTCCCACAACATATTGCATTCTACCGCTCATGAAATCAGAAATCAAAATGATAAATCTACAGAAACAATAAAATATATATTTAACCATTCGACTTTTATGTATGAATATTGATAGATATAACTTTATATATTAATTAAAAGATACACATTAAAGCAAGAACCCTCTTTAAACTGATGCCGAGCCTCGAGGCCTCGAAATAAATCTTACTTTAATTGTGTATCTTTTAATTAATACTATTAGAAATATACAAAAGCTATACAAATACATAATTTCATGTAATAAGGAATACTAATCGAATATATCTACATACAAAAATAACATATTTAATATACTGAGTCCAAACAATAGTATCCTTTTCATTAACTCAATTTTAATACAATTCGAACCAACCATAAATAGGCTTGTACACAGGGTAAACAAAATATTATTCTATTTAGTCCGTCATTTAGATTATCAAAAACTATTTGACACGTACTTTTTCTTTTGTCAATCAAACAAAAAATGACAGAGATAAAGCGCGTCAAAGTTTGGGAGTGGGGGAAAATGACGTCACTTCTAAATAAAATTGTACCTAGATGTGACGTCACGCGGAACTTCAGCGTAACACGCCCTTTTGTAATTTTTTCTAAAAATATAGACTAAATCATGAAGATACGTATTGTTCTTTAACTTTCAGGTGGTATTTTTTATAACTAAATTTTTTTTGAAAATCAGTTTGGGCAGTTGTCCGTTGAAAAGATCTTAATGTCCACACTCCAGACCAATCCATCAGCAAGATAATCTGGTACTGTTAGCAGTCTTCCGTAAGTACGCTTATTTAATTACCTCGTCATCTAAAAGTACGTTTATTTTTAATAACAGAAAAGATAAAAAAATACATAGTAAAAGCCGCTTCATGATCAGCCTTTTAAATAAAACTACATAAAATGAACTTACCCAATAATAAATAATAGTTTGAAATATTGTCTCATTGACATAAGTATGAGAAATCTATAGGTTTTGAGACATTTATGTAATGTAATGAATGACTAGTAATGACTATAATACTTTTTTACTATAACACTATTTAAATAATTACTATTAACGTACCTATTCGGTATAGGTACATAACTACATACACAGATAGACACTATTCAATGTATATCTCATATTTTTTCATTTATTTTAACAGTAATAAAATTTAAAAAAAAACAGTAACAATGTGTGGGATTGTTATTAAATGAAAACTGAAAAAACGTCGAAATTTGTATTGTTTTATGGATATGGCAAAGCCCGCGGCAGCACCTTAAGGTCGAGAACTAGCATTTTTTAATGAACCGTCATTTACATTATCAAAAAATATTGGACACGTATTTTTTCTTTTGTCAATCGAACAAAAAATTACAAAGATAAAGCACGTCAAAGTTTGGGAATGGGGGAAAATGACGCCACTTCTAAGTAAAATTGTGCTTCATAAATTCTTCTATTTTCTCTTTTAAAATGTTAGGTTGGTATATAGAGTTGTTATATTCTTCAATCCATTTCTTCATTCCACATTTAATCTGATGGGTTTTTGAGTTGATAGGTTGTAAACATTTCCGTTATCGGAGGTATAGTCATATCTTATCTCTACTATATAATGTCTTGAACAACCCTTCTTCCCCCAAATACCTAAAAGATAGGTTCAATTTTCGGACTGATATGAGCAAAAGGAATCTTCGGTCCTGTCATGATCTTATGTTATCTTTCCCAACTCATGTTTTATGTATTTGACTGATTATATTTTATATCAGTAATACAGTTTAACTATAAAAACTAAATAATCTTAATACCTACATAAATATAAAAGAAAACAAAATATATACCTATGCAAATAAATAAAAATACCTATAAATAAAAAACCTCATCCAAATCGCTGCTCCGCGGCAAGGTGCCCAGTAAGCTGGCGACATTCCCGCGTTGAATTGCTAAGCTTATTCATTGGCCCAGGAATGTGCCAGCCTGTGGGTCACCCGTGACGCTGAACAGGCGTGTGGAAAGTTCTTTAAAAATATTTCGCGCTTCGGGACCCCACGAGCCCATCGTTTCGAAATAGGAATGACACACAGATCTGAACGATATTTTATTACATAGATTTTAACAATATCTTAATTTTGTGAATTTGAAAATTTGATGTCTAGGTATTTTAGTTAATTTTATATTAATCTAAAACCGACATTTGGCATTTTTTTCCGACACATTCTTGTATATACTCACGCTATTCCCCAAAAGCGTAGCCAGAACCTACAAATATTCATCGGCTAGCATCTACTCTTGACCATACTCTTTCATTTTCACCTCACTGTTTTCAGAGCGAGTGTTGCCATATTTCAATTAATAAGTAAATAATAAACATGAACTTGCTTAACCATCACTTATCTCAAGTGTCATTGTGAAGTCAAAATTATCTTTTAAATATTCAAAATGTTTTTATACGATATTATCGATGTGTAACAAATTACTCGGGCCAACTGTCCAACCCGAGGTAGTTGGTACGAGATAGATACCTCATATTATTAGTAACTGATTTCTGGGACATCGACGTCCCGTAAGATTATAAGTATTATATTGAGACCAAACCTAAAAAAAAATTCTGTCCGTCAGTCTGTTCCGTTTTAACTAGTGACCCACTCGACGGATTTGAATGTATTTTTCTTTAATATCTTCGTAGTAATCCCGGTCTAGGGTATAAGGGGTGTAGATGCCTTCTTCGGGCATTTATTTGCAAAGAGGTTTTCTGCTTAATTTTGACTTTTTGTTTAAGAGGATAGGTTCCGAAAAACCATAATTTATTCTTCCTTGTTTGAAGAATCTAGCAATACTAGATATTTGAAAAAAAAATTGGACTTCTGTCAAGAATATATTGCACACTCTTATCGAAACAGAATCTTCAGAAGTCATTCCATCATTGAGCCACAAAAAATCAAAGATGACTCCAAAAAAAGTTTTCATGTCGAGTTTTAACATTATCTGAGCAAAATCATATTATATTATTTATTTATTAAAATCTGTATAAACTTTATTAAACTGTTATCCAAACAGATATTTGATACAAACTTTAGTTTTTTTTAAATAATAAAATTCGTGATAAAAGTAGTCATTTGGTAATTTTCCAGAATTCGTCCCTCTCGCACTGCGGGTCTTTCCGCATGGAGTAACAGCGATCAATGCAATCGGAACCTATTCTCTTAAGTATTTGCTTAGCGAAGCCCCTAGTCACTTACGATCTTCAAAACGAATGAAGTTTTTTTTTTTTTTTTTTAAATTCGAATTCGAGATGTTGGTTAGTTCCTTGAACTTGTGACCATTTCTTACCAGTAAGTAATGGTCACAAGTTACAAAACATCATTAAATGCTCGGCAATAGAGTTAACTAAACATAAAATCATAATTTTGTGTATATACAGAAAGGCCAAATATACCAATGACATTATAAAAATATTTTTTAACAAATTACATGAAATTCTTAATAAGTATGTACTTAACTCTAAAAAAAAAATAATTGTATGTGGTGACTTTAATATAGATATGCTTAGCAATACTATTCGCACTAAAGACTTTAAACAATTATTACAAAATTACAATTTAAAAATTTCAATAAACCAGCCAACTCGGTTGGCTAGTGGCACGTGCCTGGACAATTTTTTCCATAATGTTCGGGGAGCAAAAGCTGAAGTGCTAGAATTAGCACTCTCCGACCATACGGGACAACTGTTACAATGTCCAGTGAAAAAAAGTGTCTCAATCAGTCATTGGTTTGTAATGAAACGTGATTATAGCACTGAAAATATGACTAAATTTGCAGAATGTATGATTCAATTAGGATTTAATGATGTCTATAGCAGCGCCGATCCCAATGAGGCATTCAATAGGTTTTATGACCAATTCAAACTTTTTTACGATTTATGTTTCCCTGTTATAAAGGTGAAAATAAATGTAAACAAATCACCTAAATGGATTTCGGCTGGCATAAAAAAATGCTGTAAGCGAAAAAGAGAACTGCTTTGGAAGTATAGGCTAGCGCCAACAGAAGATAACAAAAAGCAATTTAAATCATTTACACGAAAACTAAAAAAAATATGCAAACTTACTCAAAAATCACAAAATAACTACAAAATTCTTAATTCTACAAATAAAGTGTAATCTACGTGGAATGTCATCAATATTAACAAATTGAATGCACCAAAAGAAAACATCGACCGAATTAAGTACAATGGGAATTTCATTGAAGATCCTAAAAAAATTGCTCAGACATTTAATGAATATTTTACAAATAACGAGACATCTAATGATAATAATTTAAATAATACCAACACATTGACATTTAATATAAGTAATTCGATGCATTTAAATGTGACTGATTCAAATGAAATTCTTGCTATTACTAGGAACCTAAAAAATAAAAACTCTACTGGCTATGACGACATATGTACCAAGGTCGTTAAGCACGTTGCACCTATTATATCACCAGTTCTAAGTTACCTTATTAATTTGTGCATCACAAATGGTATATTTCCAGAAAGGCTAAAAACCTCTGTTATAAAACCTCTTTTTAAAAAAGAAGATAAAGAAGATATCAAATTCTATCGACCGATTGCACTTATCCCTATTTTTTCGAAAATATTTGAAAAGGTCATTTATAACGGACTAAATCAATTTTTAGAAAAATACAATCTTTTGGCAAAAGAACAAAAGGGCTTTCGAAGAAATAAAACTATAGATATGGCATTATTTGATTTCTTGGAACGTGTAACACGAAATATTGATAAGAGAATCCCAGTAGTAGCTCTTTACATGGACCTTACAAAGGCCTTTGATTTTGTCAATCACAGAATTCTTTTAAACAAGTTAGAAAGGTATGGGATACGAGGTAATGTACTTCATCTCATACAATCATATTTAAGTGACAGAGAACAAGTTACGCAAATTACTAGAATTTGTCCAAAATCAAAATTAGAAATAACATACACATCAGATTCAACTAAAGTAAATCTTGGAGTACCACAGGGCAGCGTATTGGGACCACTGTTATTCCTAATATATATAAATGACCTACCCAACGCTGTAAGTGTTCCCATTGTCCTTTTTGCAGATGATAGCACAGCTATTTACACTGGTAATAATATAAGTACATTCGAATCGGAAATTAATAATTCTCTGAACGACATTATCAATTGGCTTAACATTAATAAATTGCAGATCAATTTGGATAAAACAAAAATAATGTCTTTTAAGCAGAAACAAAATAGACTGGAACTTAATCTAAACATAAGACACTCTAACACTAATATTGGAGAAACTGAAGCCACAAAATTTTTGGGAATTTATATCGATAAGAACTTAAAATGGACTAAGCAAATCGATCATGTTTGCAAAAAATTAAACTCCTTTGCATATGCTTTATATATGCTCCGCAAAGTCGTTAATATAGAGACAGTGATAACAGCATACCATGCCTTTGTAGCGTCTACCATAAGGTATGGTATCATATTTTGGGGTAACGCGACAGACAAACTTCGAGTATTTAAAGCTCAGAAAAAATGCATTAGGGCAATGTTCTGTAAACGACCCAGAGATACATGTAAGCCACATTTTCGAACACAAAAGCTCCTAACGTTACCTTCGCTGTATATTCTTGAAATGGCAGTATTTGTTAAATCGAATCTTGACCTATTCGAATTTTTCAACAGTGGCAGACATCACAATAAGGTAAAAGCTCTTCCTCGCAATACGGAACTGTTTAGGTCTAGCGTGTTTGGCATGTCAACAACAATTTATAATAAACTTCTTCAATCTTTTAGGGATATTTCCAACATTATGACATTTAAAAGCAAATTACAAGAATTTTTAATCAAGAAAACTTATTACTCAATTGCTGCTTTTTTAAATGATAGGTACTGACATTTCATTCTAAATATCTTATAATATTGCATGAATCGGTTTATTGACATTTTAATATAGTTTTTTATTTTATTAAGTGATTTATTGTGACATTTTCATTTTAATTTTTACTGTTCATTTTTCTAATTTACATATGTTATTAACAAACGATTTTGTATTTAGTATGTTAAGGAACTAAATTGAATTTGTACGCCTAACGGCAGAGCACACGGCACTTGATGATTATTTTTATAAAATGTAACACCAATTTATTATATTTACCTGTGTCTCAACAAATAAAGATATTGAATTGAATTGAATTGAATTGAATTTTTATAATTGTAAAGTTTATTTGTCGATACAAGAATTTGTATGGTATACAATCTATGGACAAAAAACTAGCCAAAGGGATCGTTCTACTTTTGGTTTGTTTTTTTAAATATGTACTCTATCTCATTATGATTGATTCGACTTACCTCCAGTGGTTTCCGCAGCTAATATAACTTGGAAGCCATACGAAATATAATAATATTTTTAATTATATGAAATTAAATTACAATTTATTTTGTTTGTAATATAATATATATATATTTAATATAATTAAAAATAAATAATAATTCATAATATTTTACTGCATTTTAATGTTAGACAAATTATTTCTTCTTTATATAATAGTGTAGACAAACATTAACGTGAGTAGATTTGAACCAGACTGATATTTTTAAACATGCAGCGCCATTTAGTGTATTAAAATAAAAACAATTTCAACGCCGTTATCCAGGTTAGCTTCCCAGAGATGGCGTTTTCTAAGTACTTGAAAATAAAAATATTTTAGTTATTGGTCTTTGCTCAGTCAAGAAATATAATTTCAGCTTTATTATTTTTTATACAAAAGGAAACATTTTTCTGAAAATAAAATAAAATAATAAAAAATAAAAAGTGAAAACAAATTTTAGCAGTCGGGGTTTGAACCCGCGACGATCGACTATGCTACGGCGGCGAACCTTTCATATGTCTCAAACTCAGTAGTTCCATCATGGAACTAAAATTGAACAAAACTAGAAGGAGAGTTTGGCTAGGAGGAAAAGAGCTTCCTCGTGGCCAAACTGGTTTGGAAAAATAGTTTGGCCACAAGGAAACAACCCGAAAAAATGTCATTATTTAAACTTTTTGCTTTTGGCTCTTACATAAAGATGGTTCAAAAAAGATTTTTTTGTCAGATTGTAGGACATACTCTATAGTAAAAAAAAAGTAGGGTTCCGTACGCAGATGGCGCCATTTTTTTTTCAAGGTGCTACGATTTTTGTGGCTTGTTTTTGTAGCCTCGATGTTGCTTTGGCATGTATATTATTGTTGTTATTTACCATAATGTTTTCAGGGTTCCGCACCCGTATTGTGGGGTGGTAAGGAACTAGGGTAACCAGATCCAGTAACAGGAGTTCCTAAAAAAATCCCTGACATATTAAAATAAATTTCCTGACTTTTTCTAAAAGTATTATACAACCTCCAGCCAGTGGCGGTCCGATAGGGGGTTAAAATCATTAACGCCAACTTTAAAAATCCCCTAAGACTACGAACATTCCAAACAAATTAAGAAGTGACTAGAGGTTTGATTTTTAAAATAATTGAACCGTAGGTAAGTCATCGAAAAGTGCTCGGAAAATGTTTTTTTCTGCATATTATTAATTCTGTTAAAACTGCGGGGGTCGCCTCGCTCTGCTCCGCTTCGCTCGGCTCCCTAATGTTACTTACATGTCAACCTGACCACTCCTCCTCGCTTCGCTCGTCTGACATCCCTAGCCGTCGAATTAAATTAAAACTAAGGAAGCCGCTAAAGGTTACATAAGCACTTTCAACAAATTATTATCTGCTTACTAACGTCCAAGTCGAGAATATTCAAAATAACATTATAAACAGTAATTCCAATGGAGCAAACCAAACTTGGAGGCTGCCCCATGCCTGTTAACAATATTCTTTGTATCCATAGACTTAGGATAGTATATAATATCTTAAGTCTATGTTTGTGTCTAAAGAATAGACCATTTCAGGCAGCTATTGTTGTTTACATTATTGGAATAAACTGGTGGAGTCGAATTTATTCAGCTTATTTTTGTCAAGTTGGCAACTTGCGTGCAAAGAAAAAGAAAAAGAATGGCTGCCTAAAGTTCATTTGGAGTAGTTATTCATTGTTTTTTTGTTTCTTTATTTACATTTAATTTATTTACTCACACTATGCATTGAAAAACGTAGTATAATACACGTGGGTAAGGGCAATAACTTACTCGTAACGTTTAAGACACTCGCTTATCGCTCGTGTTTCAATTAATTACAAAAACAAATGTGATGATAAACAATCTAAAACTTTTTGTTGACATTGAAAACCTAAATTTTAATAATGAGTATTGCCTCCTCTGGCTCTTATGACCTCCTCCAGTCGATTAGGAAGACCATCCATTATGTCTTGAATATCTGACTGCGGTATATTCTCCCATTCCTCGACCACAGCAATTTTTAACTCATTAATGGAGGTAGGAGCCGGAACCCGACTTCGTACTCGCCTTTTAAGATTGTCCCAAACGTGTTCGATAGGGTTTAGGTCCGGGCTGCGAGCTGGCCATGGTAATCGTGCTATACCCACGGCATTAAGGTGGTACGCCTGGTCACTCGGCTATAGACTTCTATGCGCATTATAAGTTTGGGCGCACTGTACTAAGACTCCGCTGTCCATCTGTCACCAGGCTGTATCCCATGAACCGTGATAGTTAGACAGTTGAAAATTTCACAGACGATGTATTTCTGATGCCGCTATAACAACAAATACTAAAACACAGAATAAAATAAATATTAAAAGGGGCTCCCGAGTGATTTTTTTGCCGTCTTTATAGATAATGGTACGGAACCCTTCGTGCGCGAGACCAACTTGCACATGGCCGGTTTTTTTATGACATTTAAGTTCTGGTACTGACCTGCTTGGCATCGACGACGTCGACGAGCGGCTCCGAGATGGCGACCTTCCGAATGGAGCTCATGTCGAACCCGTACACGTCGTCCCACCAGTTAATCTTCTCGTCCTTGTACTGCCGGTCCTCGATACCGCAGATGAACAGCGTGCATCTGTGTACAGGTCGACCGTTTCATATGTAAGTTACGTTGCCTATTAATACACGGTAGGTTATAATGTATTTATTGATCTTTAGAAACATAAAATCAAATCACACTATAATTATAAAGTGAGCACTTAATACCTAGAATGCAGTTATGTCAATTAATTTAAGTACTTTGGACCCTCCTTTTAAGCTAACAAAACCTGTATTAGAGGGAACCGTTCTTCCCTAGTTGTTACATTATTCTTGTGCTGTTTGTAGATATTACAACTACAGATTATATAAATTAATAAATTAACAGAAACCTTTGTTTTTGAAGAAAAAAAGATGAGAGGTTATACATACATAATATGTTTGTGTGTGGTGTGTGAAAGGGTGTGTAGGTGTGTGTGAGGGTGTGTGTCTGTGTGCGTGTGTAAGCGTATTTGCATTTGCGTGGTTAAGAATCCATGGTATATATGTATAATAATATGTTTAAAAAAGTATTAAATATAGTTTACAACTAATAGTAATTCTCTTAAATATAGGTATAAGGTCCTACGATAATAAGTGTAAATAATTCTAGGGAAGACTGTGTATCGCTAATTGAACTTTCGGCGGAAAGTGGTCTATTTGCGATACTCCATCACCTCTTTTGTTTTCTTAATAATATTACTTTGAATTTCACGACCCTATATAATAATAATATTAATACTTTTATATATTTTAAATTTGGATAGTAGTAATTGATGTAAGTGAGATATAACCACCAATTTTATCACAATTTACACAAATAGGGTAGGTAGCAAAAAGTATCAACTGTTCCAAGGTGCAAAGAAAAAAAGACAATTGAAGCCAGTTTATAAAAGTATTACCGTTTGAGAATGACTCTTATGAGTAACATTATAAAAGTTTAGATTAAGCAGGGGTAGGGTAGGCCTGTCGGTGTTGTTCTCCGTAGGGTTAGACTGTGGTAACTTGAGACATGTGAATATTTAAGATATTGGTTTTAGTAAATTTTCAGTATCTTCGTAGTTAAGTTGTTTTATCCAAGTAGTAATGGTCTTTTTACAATCTGTGTATTTTAGTAAATAAATGTTTAGTATTCTGTTTATCTTATTGTACAAATAGGTTGATCTAGATGAAAATTGATTTGACGCAAAAGTAGTTTTGACAGAAGATGATTTAATTATACAAGGGTTACGTTTATATTTAATGTTTGGATTAGGTATTAAGTGTTTATGTATTTTTAAGACACATTGTACAATATATAGTTGTCTCACTGTTAGTAGATTCGTTTCTTTAAAAATACTAGTAGTACTATATGTTTTTTTTAAACATTAACACTTTGAGAATATACCTCTGACTACGTTCTAGCGTGATGAGTTTAGTTTTGTGTGATCCACCCCAAATAGGCAAACAGTACAGTAAGATAGATTGAACCATTGTTTTATAGATATAAATAAGTAGTTCTTTGTCAGCAATGTGTCTAAGATACTTAAAAAGCCAAATGAGTTTTCTAGCACGAGACGAGACCATATCAATTTGCTTGTGCCATGAAAGCAGTTGATCAATGTGTACACCTAGGTATTTGGTAGTAGTTACTTTTTCTAAGGATATACATTTACATTTATTATTTCCATTACACGTGTGTGCAATAAGTTCAATTTTTTTATCAGGTTGTTTTGATTTTAATAAAGAAAAGGTAATGTAATTCGTTTTATTTATATTTAATGTGAGAAGGTTCGTTTGTAACCAATATATAACTTGACGAAGACCATCTTCAGCCAAGGTGTATACTTCTGTCCAACTGCTTCCATGAAAGAGAAAAGCCGTGTCGTCAGCGTAAGAAAAGACTTTCCCATTTGTCAGTTTAATATTAGTGAGATCATTTATATAAATAAGAAACAGGGTAGGTCCTAAGACACTACCCTGTGGGACACCATACTGCGTGGTGGGTTCATCTGAACTAAAGGTGTTTTCATCTAGTTTGACACGTTGTGTTCTATGTTGAAGATAATCCGACAGAAGGTCCAGGAAATTACCACGGATACCAAGCTTCTCAAGTTTACGTGTAAGAATGGGGACAGAGACAGTGTCGAATGCTTTTCTGAGGTCAAGAAAAATACAAAGTGGTTTTTTTTTTGTGTCTAGAAAATTTGTTACATTTTTAGTTAACTCAAGGACTGCGTCTTCCGTACTTTTTTCTTGTTGAAATCCAAACTGTGAGTCAGATATTATATTGTAGTTTTTTAAATAGCTAACTAATCTTTTATTAATGATTTTTTCAAGTATTTTGGATAGTGCTGGAAGAACAGATATGGGCCTATAATTATCTACATCGACTCTGTCTCCACCCTTATAGACAGGATGAATAATTGACTTTTTAAGGGCTAGGGGAAAAATTCTTTGGTTAAAACACATAATACTTAGATGATTTATGATAGGGACTAGTTCATTTTTGGCTAGTTTTAGAAATTTTATTGGAATATTATCCCAGCCACTAGCTGAATCAGATTTGAGATTAAGTAGTATTGATTCTATTTCACTCATTGTCGGTTCTATTACGCCAATGGAGTGTTTTTTACTGGGAAGTGAAGCAAGATACTTATTACAAATATGGTTACTTTCAGGAGTTATGATTTGTTCAGCGAGCAACTTTCCTGCATTTTTAAAGTGTTTATTTATCATAACAGCTGATTTTATAGGAGAACTTTTTAAGTTCAGAAGTTCATTATTATTTGTTTTAACTTTATTTAAGTTGGTTATGGATTTAATTGTATTCCACAGTAATTTATTATTGCTTTTTGTTTTAGTCAGTCGATCACGCTCGTACTGTCTCTTTAATTTTTTGATCAGATTGTTGCAAAAATTCCTGTATCTTCGGTAAGTGATGCTAAGAATTTCATTATTTTGATCTTTTTGTAATTGTTTTTGTAACCTATTTCTATTTTTAATGCACTTTACAATACCCGGCGTAATCCAAGGTTTTAAAATACGTTTATTACATGATATCTTTATTATTTTCGTATTAGAATTTAGTGACACTGATATGAGCTCAATCAATTTATCAGTCAATGTATTTGGGTCATTAATTGTCATCAGTTCAGATAAGTCGTTTTTTTTTAGAGATTCTAGTGCATTTGTATAGTTGATTACCGTTTTTGTTCTTTTTGTAATTTTCAAGCTTGATTTTATGTATATGTTCACGAGAATCATGGAATGATCCGTTACAGTCGTTGTAAGAACTGCTATTACTGCTGAGATATTGTTCGGGTCTAAGTTAGTAATTACATGATCTAGGCAATTATTTAATCTAGTACTAAGTAGGTGACCAGGTAGCAGACTGTGGCTAGCTAGCATATCAAGATATTTATTACAACGGTTGTCACTATTTCCTTCCACAATATTGATGTTTATGTCGCCAGAAATCAAGACATTATTTTTTAAATGTTCAGAGTTGAGGTATGAGTCTAACGCGGTAATGAAGTTTGTAATATTGGCATTCGATGGTGACCTATAGATACATAAAATTGTTAAGTTTGGGAGTCTGACCTCGAGACATGATGCTTCGGATAAGAAAACTTCTTTGACCTTATGCTCGGTTTATATAAACAACGACTCCATCATTTTGTGTGACTTTATTTGTTGTGTAATAGTTAAGATAGTTATGTCTGTTTGGAATAGGTTTGTCTGGATTTAGGCGGCATTCCGTTAAGACTATATTTTGCTTAAACATGCTAATATTTACTTCTAAGTCATCTATATTTTTGTTAATGCTTCTGATATTTTGTGTTATTATAGAGTAGACCGGTTTTTCTGGAATAAGACGAGAGGATAAGTCGTCTATTGAGCATTTGAAACTAGTGGTGTTTTTAATGTCATCTGATTCTTCTATTATTTCTTGTTGGAATAACATTTTGGGAATATGAATGTGCACCCGAGGTTCATTAAAGTCTGTATTTTTGGGTATTTAAGTCTAAGAAGTGTGATATTAGTGATAGCTAGTCTAGTTATTGATACATTTTTGAGCTCTAAGTTATGGTTATAATAAAAAGATGAGTGGACGTTGTATTTATCATATGTTTGGAGTAAAGTTGTGGTCTGTGTGAGTGCTGTGTATAATGAGAATATTAAATTTGTTGATAATTGTGGTAAGTGATTGTGTGATGAGTAATAGTGTGTAGGGTTAAATGAGTTTAGATAGTAAAAGATTGTTTGTATTAAAAGAGTAAACATTAAAATTGTTAACTTACAGAAATGATAACTAAAGAAATCACAAAAGAATAGTCATTCATTCATAATCTTTTGTGCTTGACTTTCACTTTTTATCCAGATAGATGGTGTGGCATCTTCTTTATTGATGTATACGCGACCATAAGACGTCCACCACTACTTGTAGTTCTTAAAACGTTTTATCTCTCTTGCCAAGAAGTGCAGTCTTGCCGCCTTATGTGTTAGGTGATCAGCAATGAAGATGGGATCGTCTGTATTTTTTGTGTATCCAAGGTGTTTAGCACATAATCTATCACCTTTGCTTTTATAATTATACATTTTTACATTCTTTAATATTGCCTCTTTGGTTAGCATAGAGTTCAATTCGACAATAATAGATTTTTTGTCAGTACTTCCTCTTGTTTTGTAGATGTCACAGATGTCAGTCTTTGTTAGGTTAATATTTAATTTTTTTCCAAGACTGGTTACCATATTTATTAACCCTTCTTTGGTTTCCTTTGGGTCAACAGAAACATTTTTGATTTCAAATGTTTTTTTCTGATTTATCCTCATGGAGTCTTCAAGTCTGTCTTCAAGTAGTATAATAAGCTCGTCCTTTTTCTTTAATTCTACTTCCATCTCTTGTATCTTATTTTTGAATTCATTATTTTGTTCTGATAGGTATGCAATGGAGCTCTCGATGTTTGTGTTTGCAGTTTTTATTTGCGCTAATATCGGAAATAGTTTGTTCATCTGTTCACTATTTTGGGTGACCATGAAGTGGAACATCATTTTCATTTCTTCACGAAAATCAGAAAAGTCTTCACTTATTGTTTTTTCAAGTCTCCTCCTTTTGGATCGCACTGTAACCTGCTCTTCTTGAAATGTAGTATCATGACCAAGCATACGGAGATTCGGTGCAGAATCAGACTTATCCAATACTGGTGAGGTATCCATTTAGAATTGTTTTGTTATAGCCACAAGTAGCTTCAACAAACAATATGAGTAAGTCTGTAGTTTTAGTAGTTGCACAGTTTCTTATCATCGACCAACTTAGTTGATCTGTTATTATTGCACTTGTTATATCTTGATGTGGTACAAAACTGGTCATGATCCTTTATCAAGAAAAAAGGGTAGTCACAATGTGCGCTCCAATTTGTTATTTTTTTTACCCTTTCACTGTAATTAGTGTCACTGGTACTACCAGTACTTGAAAAAATATTTCTCGGCTTTAGTTTCTAATTTGTCCACCTGAACAGCCAAGATGGCGCAAGCTAAAATTATAGAGTAAATCAAATCACAACCGGAAAGCGTATCTCCAGATGATTGATACATGAATGAAAGTTTTGTTCCGCTCTTTTTGTGTTCGTGAAAACGAGATAGTAGATTTTTTGCAATAATTCTGTTGAAGTGTAACTTGCTTCACTTGGGAGTGTATCTGACTTGGTTAGGTAGTCAGGGATCTTCAAAGCACAGCAGCTAAGTACACCCGTTATTATTTTTACCACTATCTGTAATTGTTCCCACTAGTGGCTCTTCATAGCAAAACCTGGATGGTCGTTAAACCTTGTTCCTGATGACTAACCGAGTCTCCAGAATGAATTTGGTCGGTTGATTTTATTTCACCTAGTATCTATATATAAGGTGACTTTTATTTATGCAGCTAAACTCATACTGGAGGCTTGGTAAGTGATCAGTAACACAGATCGATAACATTTTTTGCTTATTTCACAAAATTAAATCTTGACGTCCCATAGTAATTGACTCGGGGCTGAGCTTGCGTTTATAAAGAACACGAAAAGACAAGTTTTCGAATTTCACAAAAAGGGTCCTCGAACCTTGTTACTGAGCACTTACCAACGGTTTTTGTTTTAATATGCTGAGTCAACTAGCTACTTATCTGATCAATGTATAACTTGAACATGTGTTTTTTCGGACCTTTGTCTTTCCATTGTCAGGTCTAATTGGACACATTTCGCTCGATAGATTTTATTTTTGAAAATAATGCCTTTTTACCTCACCGCCCCTGTTTTTTTAAACTATAATATCAATAAAAATAAATATGAAGATTTCATATAAGTTTAAAATATTTTTATAATAAAAATACAGTGATACACAAAAAGTATTAAGAGCAATACAGATTATTTACAATACTTAACTATTTTTTTTAAACGGAGTATTCCACGTGTTAAATTTGAACAACTTTGCTATTGAACAGCTGATTATTTTTCGGTAGGTATTTCAGGGTTAGCTCCATAGTAAAATTTAATTATTTATTGTACACAGAAAGAATATATACAATGAAATATATATACTGATTTATCAAATTAGTGGCTTCATCTGAAAATGCAATTTTTATCGAAATAGCCCCTTAAGGCTTTTGTTATTGTGAATGATTCTGCACAACACCTATATAACAACGCTTTAAATTTGACGTTTAAAAACAATCACAAGTTGGGAACGAACCAACCATGTCCTAAAATCTCTATAAAACAACAAGAAATTACCTCCCATCTCTTAACCTAGTTTCTATAAAGCAAGACATACTGAAAAACCTATTGCAAAATGGTTAACCTATCACAAGAAAAATTTGATTCCAATAGCGAAAGCAATCAGTGTTCCTAGCCAGTTCTATCACAGATAGAACCAAATTCATAGTTCCAAATTCATTTTGCTATCATTTTCCCACGCTTGCCATCTTTCTCGTTTTTCTAGTGGCAGCCCTGTAGCAGGGCGGCCAACCCCCGGCCAATCGCGGCGCCGCAGTGCGCATTGAACGCACAATATCCCAGAAGAGGTGTCAGAGGTGTTACCGGATGGGGACTGTTACTTGAACAGTCAACGCTCGTACACCCGCTTTTCACGGACGATTTTGTGTCCCAACTTGATATGGGTATATATGTACACAAAAGAATAAAATAATAATAATTTCAAGATATATTTCAGTACTTCCTTTGTTAACAGTATACGTTTTTTTATAAAACTAGCCTTTGCCCGTGTCTCCGCCCGCATTTATTCAACCTCTGCCCCGTTTTCGGCTTGGGCGTTATTTAATGAACATCCCTTAAAGCCTATAATATAGTTAAAATTATTATGTCAATCAGGGTCTCTACAATGATAGTACATATAATATTAGGTTATATTGTTTTATCTTTAAAGGGATAGTTTAGTAACTTTCCGGTTGACTAACGAAAACGCCACATTGTCGTGACTACTGACCTCGGCCTAAAATAAGACTACTAAAAAAATTTTAAACCTGAAAATTACATAAAATTTATGTACAGTGCGCAAAAATCTGCCGGTTATGGCTATTAACAGGTTTGATGACAAACTTAAGATTAGCCGGCTAACCTTAAGTTTACATTTTGGGACTAGCTAATGTTAGTTTATTTCACCTTTTTTTCAGCCGTTTGAACTTGAGAATGATCTAAAATATACGGCTAAAAATATAAAAGCAAACGAAAAGATACAAAATCACGCTAAATTATAAAGAAGGAAATGGCCTAACTCTCGACATTATTTATTCAATGATTCATGCATGATTTATTTACGTTTTACAGTCCCGTAAAATTTTATCGCCTCCGAGATTTATGTCTCCACTCCATAATATCGATCCAAATATGCGGGCGTGTCGCGGATCGACAATTTATACGTATATAATGCAAAGTCTGTGTCTATTTTTATGTATGAACGCTTATAACTTGAGACTTTAGAAAGATTTTGATACTGCAACTCAGTCTTACTTAAGGAATTCCTAGAAAAAGATGGGAAAATTCTGAAACCTTATTTTTCCGACCTACTATAGGGAGTCTGGTAACTTGGCTATGGACCCAATAGACAACACTGACAGACATAACTCGACCGATTGACTCATTCATCATCATCATCACACATTAATTCTGTAATCATTATTATTATTTTACTTTTTTCTTTATTTTTTTTCTGTAAATAGTCCGTAACATAGATTTCGTCATACTTTTTGTATTACCTGTAGGTAGGTATATAAAGTAATTTCAACTGCCATTTATTCGACTGATGACGGCCTCATAGAAGAGGCCGAAATATATTTTACAGGATACAAAATTCCGGACAACACTTATTTTTGGTAATTAGGTATAACAACTAGTAGTTCGCCCAGAACTGTGAACTCTCGCTCGCCCGATTCGCGCTTGTTCGATATGGCCCATGTTTGTTCAAAATTTTGTTTGCCTTATTTACTCGCTTGCGATATAACATGACATTCCGATCAACTATACTGGACTTGTCGTCTAAGAAACAGTTGTAGGCGCCGAATAATATTCCGTGGCTGTAGATAAATTCCAGCAAAAGTTACTTTGTTCTTAACTACCATAAGCTTGGTTCTTTGTCTCCTTTTTGCACCCTTTTACTTACATATTTTTGTACTTTTACCTTTGTTGTAGTATATTAGGTACTCATTCCTAATCGAATTTCGGCTCATTGTGCGACGCGGGCCGTTCTATTACCGTAACGACACCATATTACGTTTACCCAAAAATCTTCATGGCGAATAAGGCTTGTTTTAACCCCGGTCTAATCAAGCGGTGCTGCGTTAGTTTCCCCTAAAGAATATTACGTTTTCATGAGATTCTATGATAACATTGGCCGTAATGCATAAAATTGAATAATTTTCATGTGATTCGCGCGAATTGCTATACAACGCATTTATTGCATACTTTTTATTCAAAAGTAAGGAAAACAATATTATGATGTGAATTTTGCACCGAGATCCTCCGTTACCACCTTAAGAAAATGGAAATAAGGGAAACAAAAAAATATGATTTATCTTTATCAAACAGTGTAGACAAACTTTAATGTGAGTTGATTTGAACCAGACTGCGTCAAATTCGATATTTTGAAACATGCAGCGCCATCTAGTGTATTAAAATAAAAACAATTTCAACGCCAGCTTACTGAGCCGTTATCCAGGATAGGTTCCCAGAGATGGCGTTTATTGGTCTTTGCTCAGTCAAGAAAAATAATTTCAGCTTTAATATTTTTTTTACAAAAAGAAATATTTTTTCTAGATCTGAACAATAGAATAGCAGGTTGTGTTTCATTACTAAATCTGTAAATTGGATTCAGTCACAATCTGGACAGCGATCTATTTTGTAGCGATAATGGTAATTAGGAAGGTTAAAAAGGCATTTTGAAAACAAATATAGTAGGTGTAGTATAGATCGTATGCAAGAGTTGCGAGATTTTTCATCTTTAAGATATCTCCGATTTGGATATGCCCGACGATGTAAATACATTATTAGAATAGTACTAATGAATTAGTAGTTTATTTTACGAGTGCGTAAAGGAAGCAATAGCTTATACGAGGAACGATTTGAAACACGAGCGAGTGTTTTAAACGTTACAAGTTATTGCCCTTACGCACGTGTATCATACTACGTTTTTCAACGCATAGTGTGAGTAAATAAATTAAGCGTAATTAAAGAAAGAAACAAACAATAATTATTTACTTCAAATGAACTCTAGGCGGGCATTATTTTTGTTTGCACGCAAGTTGCCAACTTGACGGAAATAAAGCTATGACATTTATAATTGTTTATAATCAAAGCTTGCGCGTGCCGAATAGCGGAAGAAAGTTTAACATAATTAATTATTCTTTCTTGCTCGGAGGTTGTTTTGTGATTGATAGCGTGACGATATGAAGTTGACAGAGGACGAAGACTTTTTAACACTTCGAGTGACGGACCCTGTATTATAATAAAACATAATGCCAAAAATTTCAAGTAATTACCAGAATTTAATCCCCATTTTAGTATGAAATTATAACCAATAAATTTATAGCCTGCTGACCTACATAAAGCAAGTATCTCTAAAAATAATCGCTGAACAACCATTCTTGTTAGACATGGATAATTCTTAATCGGTAATAAATCAATATTATGATTTTTGTTTATTATTTATATATATATAATGTATTAATATAATGTTAACGGCATATGTAATATATATTTACTTAAAGGAGCCTTTATTTTATTTTTAAAGTTAAAGAAAACTGCATTCAAAGAAGTATTTTTTTTTTAATTTCTTACAATATTGAATTTTGGGATATCTTTAAAAGTTTTGTTATCAAAATGTAAGATTTCATGACATTCCTCGTTTGGTTCAGCGTGTATATTCAAATGTACAAGTAATCTCATACCCTCAGAGCAATCGGAAAGTGTATGAGGTACAGGTCCACATAATCCAGCCCCAGTCTGCTGAGTGACTCCTGTAGAGCTGGCACCACCATCGCCTTTTTATGCCGGTCATTCCACAGCTGAAAACCAATAGAAGACTGTTATCCAAGGGACGTAAGCGATAGAGCGAGGGTGCATATAGTTCGAGGGTGCAATTGATCACTTACACCCGTATAAATACGCGCACACAAGCATTTACCTCCCGCATTTTGAGTTATATATCACTGTCGACGCGATTGCACAAAAAAACACATGAAAATAAAATGGCGGCAGTAAAATTATCTCTTTGAAAACGTTGTTGCAAACATAATTGATTAACGTAACGACATATTTCATTGATTGCACGTCGAATTAATTTTTATATCCTGCACAAAAGTGTTATTAGTTATTTAATATACCATGACATATATATGACAAAAAAAAAACAATTTTTATTTACAGCACGTAGGTTAGGTCTTAAAATATTAAAATGAGTGGTTAAGCCCTTGAAAATGAATTAAATTTCGAAACCGGTTGGGTTAAAAGTACCTATAGTTTAGTAAATTTTGTGTAAACAGTGTACACAAAATTTACAAAGTTTTCGTCAAGATGCTTTCCATGTTTCACCAAGTGCCGACAATCGCAAGTATAAGTTATATTTAATATACCCTTGATAATAGTGTAAAACCGAAACCGAAACAAAACAAACAAGTAGGTACAGGTGCAGTTAATCATCATATTATAATTATGTAAGTTTATTTTTATTTCCTCGCATTAGTGATGAAAAGTAGAGCAGATGAAATAAAAAGACGCACAAAAACGTGCAGTTCTTTTAACGAAACAAGTCTGTCAAATCAATCAATAAAATATTCGAAACTGCCCTCAGAACAATAACAAACTGCCGTAGTTCATAGGAATGTTTGGTGAAAATAACTTTGGAGGGAATGCATTGTTCTGAGATGCACAACGTGCGATCATGAGCAATGTTCCGTTCCGTTCCGTTCCGTTCCGGTGACTCATCCAGCCAGCAGTTCTGCTGCAAGGGTGCAAAGACCCGAGACACCGGAGAGCCACGTAGTATACAGGTGGGGTCTGTAGAGAGGCAGCTGCGGGATCGAGGAGTGACAGGAGATTGGAGGCCCACCCGAATTCAAGCATCGTATAGTGAGCATGTAAGGATTAAATAGATACAATAATTTGTGTGTTATAAATATGGATACGCTGCGCTTGGAAATGTGGATTTGCTCGGTGATAAATGCAGAGTAATCCACTATAATTTAGTATTCATCTGTAGTCTCGGCCCTGCTTGTCATTCGCGTTCCGATTCTGGATCTGTTTCGGGTAGGTTGTAGATTTCTTCTGCTGTCTTTTTTACCAGGAACCTGTCTCCAGAAATTCTTTTCCAGAAGCTTCTGTTTTGTCGTGAAAATTTTTCATCTTGGAACAGGGAATTAAGCCAGGTGTATATTGGTCGTCCAGTTTTCCTTCGTGATTCTGCATAGTTGTAGACTGCGTGAAGCAAGTGGGGTTGTGGTCGCCGTTGAATGTGACAAAAATAAGAAATCCTACGTAACGGTAATCTCTGTAGTCAAATGGTGTGTGGATCTGTTGGTTAGGGGTTTGTTGACGGAAACCTCTATAGATTTTGGGGTTAATGCAAAATTTGGAATAGAGGTCAATCTCCCGTGTATTATTTTATGGTCTGAAATTTAATTTTTCGACCACACTTTTAATTGATTTAAATCTAACTGTTTTATGCTTACATGTCATTATGTGGTCTATTTGTGATCTTTTGTTACCTGATTGCCATGTTACTTTGCATGAATTCCTTCCCCAGGTGCTATTTATTACTACGTTGGATGGATTCGATTGATGGTTCTTGGTGGAATATCATCTTGAATAAATTATACACAAACTCCTGCACCTCCATTCCACACATATTTATTTTTCTTCTAACTTAGGCTACCGGTTTCGTATTACACATCATCGGGCCAACAAATTATTAATTACTTAACATGACATAAATATATGTGGAATAAAAGTACAAGAATTCGTGTACAATTTATTACTACGTTGTTTTGTTAGATAAAATCCAATAGGACAGTCCCATTGGAATTGGATTTCTCGCAGAATAATGTTTTACCTATGTATTTATTCTGAATTGATTTTATATATCTTCTTTGCCGATGTGTGCATTAAAGTCACCTAGAAGTATAGAGTATGAGTTTTTGGGAATCCTACCAAGGAAAGTTCCTATGCTCACAAAATTGTTTGCTGTATGGGATGGCAAGTGGGTATTTATAAAGAATAGTTCAACAGGGCAGTCTCTATGGGAAGTGAAAATTCTAATGTGAATAGCAACAAGATTAACGTTTTTTTGTGAATGTTAATAATTTCATGTTTAACCGATTTGCTAATAAGGATTGCTGTTCCCTGGTATTCTTTTGGTTTGGATCCCCCGCTTAGAATCCACGTGTAATTCTCAGATTCATATTCTCCGCTAGCTAAGTGTGTTTCTTGGAGGCCTGCTATTGTTATGTTCCTTTTAGAAAGTTCTTTGTCAATTCTTATTTTGTCTTTTCGGAGTAGCACAGCTAGTAGTAGTACAACAAAAGTGATTCACAGTGTTTACGTTGTAATATAGCCGTAGGAGATGGTCAAATTAGTCTTTGTCCTGTTCCATTTACCAGGTAGTTTTCAATCAAATTTATTTTTGTTGTTCACGCTAATGACTGCGGGGAACCTTCGGTAGACGCTGCTGTCGTGCCATAAGTACACGTCATGTGTTGTGTCAGAGGGCTCTCGGGCTGCAGCTCATGTGTTGGGCATCGGCTAAGGTACTCACCTGATACTTTTGATTCGGGGTCCTGTTTAGTAGTCGTTGTTTGTTTTAATTCTGGAAGTTTTTGACTTTAAGCCTGCAGTGTTCAATTCCTTTTGTTTTCGATTTGTTGTTAATGTTTTCTTGGACTTACTATTGATTGAGACGCTGTCATAGTGGTTTCTGTCGTAAAAAATGTGAACGTTTCCGGTAACTGGATCGCCCGTTGGTTTGTAAACAATAGTTGTTCCGTTGATGCGATGTACATGTACGTTGACCAAGTAGAATTCAGCCGCTGCTATTACGATATCTTCACCTCCC
Source organism: Ypsolopha scabrella (assembly GCA_910592155.1). Taxonomy (NCBI): domain Eukaryota; kingdom Metazoa; phylum Arthropoda; class Insecta; order Lepidoptera; family Ypsolophidae; genus Ypsolopha; species Ypsolopha scabrella. The sequence continues at coordinate 16,413,729 of OU342985.1, forward strand.
CAGAACTTGTCATTGAATTGGGGATCAATATAGTTGGAGATTTGCTCTTCTGGGGTCAAGTTTGTGGGATTCGGACTATCAAACGTGTTATTCAGTAACGCTAAATTTATTCTGCTACTGTCCCGGTTTTCAGAGACGAAAGTAGCGAGATCTTGTCGTACCGCCCGGTGATCGAAAGTTAGTCCCATGACAGAATTTATTTGATGTGCAATAGCACGATAAATGCAGTTTCCATCAACCACCATGGATATAATGGTTATTGTGTTTGTCATCTGTGTAGTTTAGACCTGCCGGTTTCCTAGAAAAAAGAAATTTCTCCGAAAAGAGAGATGGGTATAGAGATTTATTGTTCTCGGCTAAAGTCACGACAATATAAGTCACAAAATTTTTGGAATCTTTTGGCTTCGCATGTGTTTGGGTCGACTTATTTTTTGTTGTTACTGGATGCTTCTTTTGTAAGCTACCCTTTTAAATTGTTTTACTATGCTTGGCTTTTGTAATGTTTTACTGCCCCTGATTTGCCAGAAATATTCGGGAATAAGACACGGTTTAACGAATGATTTACTTACGTTTTAGCCAGACATGTTAAGATTTAAATCTGTACGAATGGATATTTGTAACGAGTTTTGTATTATTGAATATATACATTCATAAGGTAGTTGATTCGTGATGGATGACTTTAAAGTAAATTTAATGTGAGAATACTGGTAATTTTAGATTACATAAATACATACAATCTATTTCATATATACATAAACACGTGGTATAGATGCGCCTAGTTTTACTGCTGACTTGGTTTTCCTGGAACAAGTTTTATATGGATAGTATTAAATGTAAGATTAAGCATTGGGGTTGTGTATGTTTGCTTGTCCAACACCAATAGCTTGATCTCGACCTGGGTTGACAAAAAGGACAAAATATTCTACCGACCACCGTATACTTTGCCTACAACTTGAAAAGATCTCACCAAATTTGAACTGCTCGCCACTAATCACTCTTTCAGCGACCGGCGCGCCTCGGTGTAGTAATGCACTGATCAACGTTCAACCGGCACCCCATAAACTTAACACAGCACTATAATCCAGTTTTATATTTAGAAAGTAACACTTTGCTGACTTTGAATCGAACTGGTCAAAACAAAAATCTATTGTTCTTCACTTTGGCCTCAATTGAACAAAGGCACAGTAGAGCTGGCTCTGAGCAGGGCTTTGCGCCACGTGGCGCACTGTACACGACTTGTTGGGACGACGGCTCGCTCGCAACCCGTGCGATCATGAGCAATGTTATTAAAAAAAAAACAGCTAAGGTGCAATACTCCCGCGAGACGCTCGTTTGGCTGGCTACTCGTCTTCATATTGCCGCTCCTTTGAATCGCGCACAAAAAACCGTCATTAAAGGGAGCGATGGGCATGACGAGCAGCGCGAGCGGCAGGACTATTAATGCAGCCACACGACGACGTCCCTGCTCACTTCCCTCACTATTTCCCTCGCTCATCGTCGAGTGTGTGGCTGAAATGATTTAAATGCGGGTCGTGGTCCGAATCCGAAATTAATATTCGGGTACACGAAGAAATAAAAACTCTGATCCCAAAATCAGTCGGTTTTTGTAAATAAAAACCGGTTATTAAATATTTTTTCTGTGTGTTTTTAGGTTTTTTTGAAACCGGTTCCATCACTAATTTGGTAAGTCAATTTGTGTGTATAGTACATTTCAAATACCATGGCCCTATTGCACTTGAAACTTAACAATGGGGCTCATAATGTTTGCCTTTTGTTATCTAATTTGGAGCACTTCAAATTGGCACGCGTCGGTGCAATCTGTATGTAACTAAAGCGTGACTAAGAAATTTTGGTACTTGAAAATAAAAATTCGTATGATTAGTTATTTACATTAATGTTTAATTATAATACTATGGTATCTTTATTACATGTAACGTCTAATAATTAACAAGTACAGACATTCAGATAACTTAAGTTACGACTAGCTTAATTGATTTACGTTTAACATATAGGTACATTAATTATAAAAAATATAAGATTCATTCGCTTTCTGACATATTTTCTTCCGAACTTGAGGTTTCGCAGGTGTTTATGATGAATGGATACACAGGGTGGGTTAAAAAGTCGTTCTCCACTTTGATGACATGCTCACAAGCATTTTTCCAAAGCGTGGGGTTGGTATTGTCTACCACAGTTCTTAAATTTTGAATTACGGTATCACCCACTGTTGGTGTAATGTTCGTCTTACGAATTTGTTTTTTCACATGACTCCACATAAGCTCGATTGGGTTTAACACACAGTAATAGGGGGGAAGCCTTAAAATTTCATGCCCCAAGTTTTAGAGGAAAAGATTAATTTTGATGGATCAACTAGTATGCTGCGAAGATTGCTGTTGAAAATAGGTTATAGGTGGCGTAAAACCTGTAATAACCGCAAAACATTGACAGAAAGACATGATATTCAAATGTTGCGTCTAAAGTATTTAAGCTTATTAATACACTTTTTGCACAGATTTGCCAAATTGCACCTCTACAGAAAGCTTAATGAAAATATTACCTTGCGTATCGGCAATAAGTTTGGTCAAGGCAATGTTAGAGGAGGCTCGTGAATTATTGTCGTTAGGTACTGTTATGATACAATTTTCCCAGCTGACTATATAAAATAAAACTGATGACCTGTTCGGTCATCAGGTTACATTGCTGTTTCTCACACTTGTATCTGGGCTTTGTCGTCAGACCGGTTTTGATCTTCCTAGCGGACACTTGTGTTTTATTTTTGTAATTGAGTTTCGGGAATAAACTTTCTTTTGGGGTAGTAAATCGTTTTTTTTAAAAAAGCTACCTGTGACCCACCCCGTAATAGTGGTGTCAGAAGTGGGATCGCTGGATGAAAACTTTCTGTAAATCAAAACGTGCCAGCATCCCACATTTCGTGTTTGCAAGTGCCAAAATACTTATAAAATCGTGTCTCCGGGGTCAAAACAACCTCGTAAAACTCTACATGTGTGCGTGTGTATCTAAAGTGTGTAACTAAAGTGTGAAAAACTACCGCTGAATCTTTGAACTCTCCACTGAATCTTCTCTCGAGTCCTCCTGAGTCATCGCCGAATCACTCCAAAATCGTCTCTGCATCTCCCCTCAACTTCGAGGTTACTGCTGCGGTCTGTGTAGGCAGGCCACTCGTCAAGAATTTCACTATTGCTGATTGCCTATCACAAACTTCATCGGGTCAACTCTCCTCGCCTTTACCCTTGTCACTGGTGTGGCAAATCGCTGCTGCAACAAAACCGTCGAAGCTGCTCGACTTCTACGTGCAAGCAAACGTTTGCTTTCTAAGCCGTCGCATCCCAGTTGCTGATGAAGGTTCTTCTGACTCCCTTTTTCGCGGCCTTGTGAGTAAAACATTCTATTTGTAAAGGTTAGAGACAACCCTTCTATTTCCAAGATGACATCTCCAATTCCTACTACTAGTGACAAACAAAAGCTAACACTAACCCTTCCGACCTTGACTACTGAAGCTTTCCCTATACAAGTTTTGTGCAATTTTATAAATTCTTACAAAGGAGAAAGGGAAACGCTGCCAGCATTTTTGACAAATTGTCAAAATGCCCTAAATCTTACGGCCGAAAATCAAAAGACGCTTTTGTTGAAATTTATAATTTCAAAGTTGGAGGCAAAGCTCAAATAGCATGCTCTAATAAAGTCTTTGACACTTTCAATGACCTTAAGTCATTCTTGAAACAAAATTTTGGAGAAACCAAGCATTATAATCACCTCCTTTTGGATTTGCAAAATTGTAAACAACAAAGTAATGAATCAGTATCCCAATTTGCTTTGAGAATCGAAACATGTTTAACAAGCCTTCAGACTGAAATTCATAATTCTGAAAGTTTAAAAAAAGAACTGGCTGGTCGTATTGCCATGACGGAAGACTTAGCACTCTTCACTTTCACTCTAGGACTTAATCCCCGCTTAAGCACAATTGTCAGATGCAGAGAGCCGAAAAATTTGAATGCTGCCGTAAATATAGCATTGCAAGAAGAAAAGATCCAAAACTTGTACTCTCAGAACTTTCAAAATAAAAAATACTTTTCTCAGCCTTCAAATTCTTTAGGCAGCTTATCATCTAAAAAAATGCCTGAACATTCCTCGCCGAAATCAAGCGAACAATATTCGTCAAAACCATCATCAAAAACTCCAATATGTTCGTATTGTAAAAATAAGGGACACCATATCTCACAGTGCCGAAAAAGGCAATATAACAACAGTCATAAAAATAAAAATCAAACTGTTGAACAAAATAAACATGTTGAAATAAATGATGGACTTGGCGAAATTGAAGACTTACCGTGTGAACATTACAATTTACACGAATCAAACACGGATGAGGATTTAAACTAGAGGATCAGGTGTCGCCGTCGTGCCAACGACAACCTGATGCCTTAGGCACTAATATTTTTTCAGGTAAACAACCCGCTACTAAATCGTCACTGTATCGTAAACAGGGTTGTTATTCTGGATCTACTAAATCTTCACTGAATCCTAAATCAGAAGGTCAACCCAAAACTTCTAAATCGTCACTGAATCTTAATTTGGGGGGCTCTTCTAAATCACTGAATCGTTGCTCGGGCCAACCTGAAACTCCTAAATCGTCTCTGTCTCTTATTCCAGGTTGTAGCCCTGAAATTACTAGTTCTACTCTGTATCAAGATCAACGCCATAATGGGCCGAATAACACTGAATCTTTATTTAATGAAATTCTTGACAATTTCAAGTACGAGTCGGAAGGTTATATTTTTGACGTCTTACCATCTTGTAGCCCTAAGCTTCCTTATATCGAGGTTGAAACTTCTCACACAGATAAACCCATTCGATTGCTAATTGATACCGGTAGCTCAATCTGCCTTGTAAAAAAATCTTCTTTATCCAAATTACCGGTACTTGAAAATCATATTGTCAAATTTAAAGGAATTAATGACGTAGGCTCTTATTCAGAAACCCTAGGAAAGTTTTTCCTCTACTTAAAATTAAATAACGAATATAGTTTTCCTTACTATTTTCATGTAGTAGATAACGTAAATCTAGACTACGATGGTATAGTAGGAAATGACTTCTTTGATGCCCATAGAGTATCCATCCAATATTCAAAATCACGGTTAATCATGTTAGATGACCCTAACCGGTATTTTGACATGAAAAATTCTGAGTTGATAAACGTTATCCCTCCAAGAAGTGAAACGTTTATTGAATGTAGTGTTACAAATCCTGAATTAAAAGAAGGGTTGATTCTTAATACAAATCTCAGAAAGTATCCCAATGTTTACTTTTCAAAATGCCTCGTTCGTGTTCAACCTAATAAAAAGGTTACCATTTCGGTACTAAATGCCTCTCACCAAGAAGTCAAGTTAGACGAAATCACGCTGACCCTAGAGCCAGTCTCTTATATCCTAGAAAATATTGACGTCACCAACTCACAAACTGAAGTCTCTTATTTTACGACCTCTGACTCAAACCGCGAAAATAATATTCAAAATCAGCTCAGATGCGGACATCTTAATCAAGAAGAAGAAATCATGTTACGAAATCTTTGCTCTGAGTTCACTGATATCTTTTATCTCGAAGGAGATCATCTTACTACTACTAAAACTATTCAACATGAAATCAAGACTACTTCACAAAATCCCATTCATGCAAAAACGTATCGTTTTCCCGAATTTCATAAAGAAGAAGTGGCCAAACAAATCAAATCCATGTTGGATCAAAAAATAATTCGTCCTTCCATGTCACCTTGGTCTGCCCCAATTTGGGTCGTCCCGAAAAAACAAGATGCATCTGGTAAAAAGAAATGGCGCGTCGTAATTGATTACAGAAAATTAAATGAGATAACTGTAGGTGACGCCTACCCGATTCCTAACATTACGGATATCCTAGATCAGTTAGGTCACAGCAAATATTTCACAACGCTGGATTTAGCGTCCTCTTTTCACCAAATTAATATGTCAGATGAAGATGCTCCAAAAACAGCCTTCAGTGTACCTGGTACTTTAGCAGGACACTATGAATTCACGAGAATGCCCTTCGGGTTAAAAAATGCCCCTTCTACCTTCCAAAGGTTGATGAATATCGTCCTTACAGGACTTCAAGGAATACACTGTTTCACATACATGGATGACGTAGTAATTTTTGGCCATAACCTTGAAGATCATATTTCTAAACTAAAATTGGTATTTATGAAGTTACGCGAACATAACCTTAAGCTACAGCCAGATAAGAGCGAGTTTCTTCGTAAAGAAGTCCAATATCTCGGACACATCATTTCTGAACACGGTGTGAAACCTGATCCTAAAAAAGTGCATTGTGTCACTAAATTCCCGATTCCCAAGTCTCCGAAAGACATAAAATCATTTCTCGGGCTTGTAGGTTATTATCGACGCTTTATCGACCACTTCTCTCATATTTCTAAACCCCTAACAAGTCTTTTAAAAAAGGATGCAAAATTCGAGTGGTCGTCCTCGCAACAGAAAGCTTTCGATACACTTAAAGAGAAAATAACTACCGCACCTATTCTCCAGTATCCAGATTTTTCAAAACCTTTTATTCTTACTACGGATGCATCATCTCACGCAATTTCAGCGATTCTTAGTCAAGGTGAAGTTGGAAAGGACCTTCCTATCGCGTATGCTTCAAGGACACTGAATAAGGCTGAAGGCAATTATTCTGTAACGGAAAAGGAATTCCTCGCAGTTGTCTTCGGTACTAAAGTCTTTAGACCCTATTTATTCGGTTACCATTTCAAAATCATAACGGACCACAAACCATTATTATGGATTCTTACAGGCAGCGGTACTGACCATAGTTCAAAACTAGTGCGTTGGCGCCTTAAGCTCGCCGACTTCGATTATACGCCTGAATATAAAAAGGGCCGAATAAATTGCAACGCAGACGCGTTATCACGTAACCCGATCCTACCGATCGATCAAACTACTAGTCCTTCAAATCTAGAAACGTACGAAAAATACTTACAAGTCAGTCGTCAATCCACTGTTTCTTACGACACTGTTATCAAGGAAAATAACGAATCGCTGCTCAAGGCTAAGTGTAAATTAATTGTATATCCTACTTCAATAGATTTAGACGAGTCGATCCCATATTGTTCAGAAATATTACAAATATCAAAAGGTGACCCTGATATTCGACACGTTGAACGTGAACTCCTCAATAGCTATAATACATCCAATGAAAAGCATCTATTTACTCACCTTTTCTTACGAGTACATCACTATGATGAATATACTTACAAGGATATTTTTAACATGCTTCGTAATTATAGAGATATGATAGTCGTTTGGTTTCAAGAAGAAAAGGAGTTTGCAATTTCAGACTTTAAAGACCCTTTCAATAAAGTCTCATATACGAAGCTTTATAATATGCTCGCATTCCTATTTCATGGTACCGGTATAAAAATAAACATTTACCGAAACAATATCCTATACCCTACACTGCCGCGCTTACGAAAAACGCACTAACTAGGTTTGGACACTTTTCGAGAAAAACAGGTTTAAAGTTTTTATTTTTATTTTTCTTGTATCTTCGGAACTAAGCTAGCTATTGACGTGAAAATTGAACTAGGAGAATCAGCAGTGTATAAGGTACACTTTGCTTTCTGTAATAGTTGCTAAAATGTTATAGTTATATTTATAGTTTAAAAAAAGTACTTTTTGTTAGCAACTTATTATGGTTTTATCCTTTTCAAACTAATCATAAACGCATCAACTATACTAAATAATGCAATTATGCTTAGGAAATATATTTTAATGCACTTTTCAATAGAATGCTTTTACCACATTAGTTTACTCATACTAATATTAAGTGCATCAACCACTTCGATTAATGCGTATATAGTTAGCAAAATCTCTAAATTTACATAGGTAAAAGTCTAAGGAAGCAAAATAATGGAATGATGAATAATAAAAAAAAATATTCATGCAACGTCTTTATTTGTTCAAAAGACACTTAAAAAGAAATAAAACAACACAACAATTTTTCTTTATTATCAGGTTAAACCTAACACAACAATTTTCATTTATTATCAGGCTAAACCTTACTAATTATATCTATGGCACATATTATGAGATCAAAATCACCGTAAGCTAATCAGTCATAAATATTTTTAAAAATTACAAAATGGACTTATAATAATTATACTTAATCTGAATTTTAATGCACTTGAAAAAATATGCATGCAGTATTTATTTGTTCAAGAGACACTTAAAAGTATATAAAACAACACAACTATTTGTGTTCATTATCAGGTTAAACCTATCACAACCACTTTTATTTATTAACCGGTTAAACTTAATTAATATTTATGGCACATATTGAAATCAAAATTACCGTAAGCATAGTCAGTCTGAAATATGTTTGAAAATCACAAAATGGACGTATAGAAGATAATTATGCATAATCTAAATGATAATGCACGTGAAACATCACAGTAACAAACGTTAAACAATAATAAAAATATCTTACTATACTTACTAGGTAGGCACTTATGACTTTAAAGTCAGCTAGTCAATCAAAATACTTAAACCAGAATAGGAATAAGATAATTAATCTAAACTACTCGTAGGTACGCTATTACACAGAGGCAAATCGCTCCAGAAACGTCGCCTGTTTTCAGGCATCAATGGCACTAATTTAGATATAATTTCTTCCTTTCTTTCTTTGGTGATTCCTCGCGGCGCCTTCTTAGTAGGGAATTCCGGAAAAGTTTTTTTTTTAATTATTTTCGCCTGAAGGAAATCCAGAGTCTTCCAATCGCCTGCATGATTTTCTTTGTATTTAATTGAAAATTCACCTTTCTCGGCTTTGACCGACATTATATCCTTTAGGTATACTCTTGGTTGGGTATTCTTTACTTTATGTTGAGACGAAACATCTTCATAGGTATAAAAATCAGAAACCGACATAATCTTGACAACATTTTTTTTCGAATTGGAGTTTTTCACTGCGTCTATGAAATCTTCGAAATCAAAAATTTTCTTATTTTTCATGGACATTTCTACCTGATGGTGGAAATGATCAGCTGACATGAAGGAATGTCCCGGTTCAAAATATTTGACAGTGATAATTTCTGTACAAATCAGGTCGCTATTGACCATGTTAACAAGGAAGCTCATTAATGCCCAATTCTTGTTCTGAGCTGCACAGTTATCGGCCCAGATAATTATTTCTTTGACATCTCGTTTGCTTAGCAAAAAAGTTCTGAAAGTTGATGCAATGTCTTCTTGGCGACGACCGGAAATAGTTTCGTTCCATAGAACAGCGTAGGGCACATTGTTATGGTCTTTTGATGTACCGAGGGGAACGAAACTCTCATTGAAAGCTATTATCCTTGGACAGAAAATGGCTCTTTTATATTGATCCATTCGTGGTAACATTATTACCTTTTGTAAATCAACCGAGAAGTAAATTCGATCTTTTTCAGTTGAAAATAATTTTACATCATTTTTGTATTCTTTTCTGGTTGTTGTGTATCGAAAATTGTGCTTTTCATATTGAACACACATTTTGCAGGGTTCTTGGGTGCATTCTTGGGAGCTATCTTTATGTATCTTAAAGAGTGCGCACTGCTCGCATTCTTCGTGGCCTAGGTGGGTAAATGATATGTTCATGTCTCGAAGTGTTTTGCGATATGTTTCAAATGATACTGTCATATCAGTGTATTTCTTGATAAAGTTTTGGTGCATCATTGTAATATTAATATCACTGGGTAGGTAATATTTATTTGGGGCATGTTCTCGGCGGTAATGGGATATCATTGGGTTATAGTTTTGAATGTGAGCTCTGATAATATCTTTATCTATAACTCCTGTGCGTTCGTATGTCCCTCGTCTGTCCTTTTGGTCATCGATTTCTTTGTTAAGTGCTGTATAAATTCGTCTATTATTATTTGCATGATAGCCGAGAGTGGTCAGAAAGTATTTTTTGCATACCTCAATCCTCTCCCCTTTTACTGCAAAATAAAATCTGTGTGAATGGTCTCTTTTACGAGTACTTGTTCTCTCTTCACTTGAGACTGTTCTTACCTTTGGTGTATATGTCTCAACCATGCTTTTTATATATATTCCTCTTGATTCATAGTTAAAATTCATGTATCTATTATGTATATCCTGTCTTTCTTCGTTATTTATCTTGGAACTACACTTTCTACGGCATTTTTCATCGCATGGAGGTTTTATCGAATGTTTCTCATCATCTGTATCTTTCTTTATCTTCAATCGTTCTGACAATGGAACATCTAATTTACGTCTCTTTCGGGGTACACCTGATTTGGTGAAACCTTTGTCATTAGATGATGGTAACGTTGGCTCTTGTTCTGAAGTATTTACCAGTTCAGTTTCTACGGTGGCTGTTTGTGAAGAGGTAATTACAACTATATCATCGGTAGGTTCAGCATTATCGGGTTTTGCAACTACTGTACGTAAATTTGGCGTCGACGTACTTGGAGCACGAATGTCAGCATGTACAATTATTTGGGGTTCATTTATATTGCCGGTGGCTTCCTCAGTGTCAAAGATATTGAGTCTATTTCTTGTCTTTCTTTTTACTTTTTCTGGTTCATAGTCTTCATCCTTGGCACTGTCATCAGAGTCATAGTAAGTATAATTAATATCAAGCATATTATCTTCATCCGGCAAAGTTTCGTAACACAGCAAAGAAGAACGTGTATCGTGGACCCGTGGAAGTGTGACGTGTGGCATCTGATCTGTGAACGTTGTTGTGTTGATGTCACGCGCGCTTGACACAAAGTTAGCGTATTCATTTCTGTGATCAAAAATTGCTGGAAAGTCATTAAAATCTAGATGACGGGACCATAATTCATCTATATCTGTAACAATTGATTCGCTATGTGTGACCTTAGATGTAGTTTCTTGAGACGTTGGAGTTTTTAAGTTTTTTGTTACTCTAACTGTTGGTGAAGGAGGTTTTTTCACGTCATTATTGCGCCCTAAAGCCAAAGCCATGATGTGGTCTTTCCTTCTCATGTTGACCTAAAATAAAAATAAAATATTACCATACTGTGATTTCTACATCATTTATATATACTAAAATAACATATAATACATAATACATTATGTATAATATCACATACTATGATCACCATATTTTGTCCTAGCTTAAACTCTCATGCCAATTTTTGTCATTTGAAAGTTAAGGATAATTTGTATTTTGTAACAACGAGCCCAGTTCAAACGTAAATATGTTATTTATCACACGATTGCCTACCTACTAACCAAGAAACTGATTTAAAAGTGCATAAATATATATTGATCTGACTTATTCTTATTTAGTTATGGTAGGTTATCCAGGACAAATTTGTACCGGCTACTCAGGCAAAGTAAAGTAGCGGGGGATGTAAATAGTTGAAAACGTTCATAATGTGTATGTACATAACCAATAATACTAGGGGTACCAATTAAAATTAAATATTCCAATGAAACTTACCGCGCGAATCCCGCTCTTACGCACGTGAGTCCAGCTCCATGAACACGTTGTGACTGGCAAAATACAAGGAGTTTCTCCTCCCCGAAACCATTCCATAACCCCGCTTCACCCCCGTCAAGGTACCGCTTGCTTAGTATAAACGCATTATCTCGAAGACTTAGTGCGTTTAATTTGTTTGTCAAAAAGAAAGACGTAATGATTTGCTTATCATCAGTGCATCATGTAATGCTGGTGCTATCATTCTTAGTACTGGACTCTAAAACTTTACATAATTGCTTACAATAAACGCACTAACTGAAACATGATGCATTTATAACTAGCGCGATACTTCATGCTAGAAGTGGAGTCTGCACTAAGTGTAGATGATGCGGTTTTGGTAAATAAAATATTAATCGGTTTCGAAGTTAATGCGTTTATGAAAACTAAAAAAGCGGCTATTTAAAAAAATATTGAAATTTTCTCTATGGGAAAGATATAGACCTCATTTTCCTGATTTCAAATATGTATATAACTCAAATTCGCAAAAAATCGTACTTAGTGCGTTTTTCGTAAGCGCGGCAGTACACCTGAGGAGGTCAAACGCATTCTAAAAGAAAATCATGACTCACCCTCCGCAGGTCACCCCGGAATTACTCGAATGTTTGAAAGAATTAAATCGATGTATTGGTGGAAAAATATGCGTCAAGACATCGAAGACTATGTCAAAAATTGCAAATCTTGCCAAGTCAACAAACCCTTAAGACAAACAAACCGAGCCCCTATGATTATTACCTCCACTGCCACTAGGCCGAATGAAAAACTTTTTCTTGACCTTGTCGGTCCTCTGCCCGAGACCTTGGAACATAATTATAAATTCATTCTCACTCTGCAGGATGATTTAACCAAATACTCACAAGCCTATCCTATGGTCAGTTGCTCGGCTGAAGAAACAGCCAAACGTCTCGTTCACTTTATTTCCCATGTAGGAATTCCCAAAATGATAGTTACCGACTGTGGCACAAATTTCTGTTCTGATTTCTTTATGCAGCTTGAACGTCTTTTCGGGATCAAACATATTTTCGCGTCCCCGCATCATCCCCAAACATGCGGCGCCCTTGAAAGAAGCCACTCTACTCTGAAAGAGTACCTCAGGTCTTATGTTGACGAAAATAATCAAACTTGGGATCTCTATCTAAATACTGCCATGATAGCATATAATTCAAACGTTCATTCTACAACTGGATTCTCTCCTCATGAACTTCTTTTCGGGTACAAGCCCTATATTCCACAAAGCATCGATTCTTTGGAAAATAACTCTTATTCCGATTACATACGAGCTCTCAATCATAGACTATATTATAGTCGCCAAAGGGCTCGTGAAAATATCGAAACCTCTAAAGAAAAGTCAAAAAAATATTATGACTCCCATACTAAACCTATCGCTTACAAAATAAACGATATGGTTTACCTCCGATGCCATCACAAGCAAAATAAAGCCTTGTCTCCAGTCTGGAAAGGCCCTTTTAGAATTGTAAAGCTTAACGGCAATCACTCCGCAACTTTACTGATAAATAGGAAGTACGTTCGTCATCACTTTGATGAATTAAAGTTTGCTAATTCCACAACCTAAAACTATGACTTATAATTATATTTCAGGACAGCTATCTACGTTATGTAATAACATTATTTATTCAAAAGTTCAAGTTGACTGCAACAATAGTATAAACTCACTGAAAAGCCAACATGTAAACAATGTGAAAAAATTCTCCTCGATTTCATACCTTATTTCAACTCAACAAGCAAACCGCTCGAAGCGAGGCCTTATCAATGCAGGAGGCTCATTATTAAAAACATTGTTCGGAACTTTATATTCAGATGACGCAGACATGTACACTAATGCTATTCATCAGGTACAGTCGGACGAAAATAAGTTAGCACATCTTATGAAAGATAACATACACGTCATTAAGTCAACTATATCTACTTTCAATAATTCTATGTCCAAGGTGAATGAAAATGAAAACCGTTTAAATATTAACCTTCAAATTATTGAGAAGTCCCTTCAAGAAATAGGCAATTCAAATGATAAATTAGAAATTAAATCGAAACTTAGTTTACTTCTTAACTCCTTAGAAAGTATCATTATATCCCTATCTTTTGATATTGATGATTTAAATAATGCAATTTTGTTCAGCAAAAATAATGTATTGCATCCAACTGTACTAAGTCCATATAAGTTATTCACAGAGTTGGATCAAAATAAGAATAACTTACCTAAACACTGCGAACTACCAGTAACTTTATCTCTTCAAAATATACATGAAATCATAGATATATCTAGTTTAGTCTGTTTCTATAATTATAATAAAATAATATTAGTTTTAAGGATACCGCTCGTCCTTCCTCAAACATACAATCTCTTCCATGTTATTCCACTTCCAGTTCCCTACGATGTCTCGAAACCCGATACCTTTGCACTGGTTGCACCGAGTAAGTCTTATATCGCTATAACTAATGATAGAATGTTTTACTCTCTATTCGATAATCTTGATAAATGTAAGTCGATAGGCAAGAAGTGTTTTGTGTGCGTGTTGGAAAGCGTATTCTCGACAATCGCTAACCCTACTTGCGAGACAGTTTTAATCAGTGAAGTGATAACAACATTACCTAGAAGTTGTGAAACGAAACTTTTACACGGCTCTATTGATATTTTTCACAAGTTAAATAATAATAGGTGGATTTTTGTTCAGTCAGAACCGGGTAAATGTCATATTACCTGCGAATCTGAACCCAATAATAATGATGAAATATTGTTTGGAACAGGAATTTTAAGTATTCCCAAAAATTGTAAGGCTTTCTTTAAAACTTTGCGATTCAGTTACAGTGAATCTATTACCACAAATATTAGTCTGTATATTTCAAATTTTACTCTGATTGATGATGACTGCTGTGAAAAGACTAAAATAAATAAAACCCTTGCTAATCTTCCTTTTGTGAAGTTAAGTAACGTAAATAATTTAAATTCATTACTTCATGCAAGTATTCAGCTGAATGACTTAGAAAAGGAACTAAACAAATTGGAAAATCCTTCACATTTAGTAAAGTACAGCACTCACTATCTTTCTGCCATTTATTTTCTTATTGGTTTAGTTTTTGGTTACGCGCTTTCGTTGTTCACATGAAATGTGTGTTGACGCCATCTAGGGTGAAATGTGTGAACCTTTTAGCTCGCCAAAATGGCGCACGCAGCGTCGTAGATGCTCCGACAATCCACGAAGACTTCCGAACGCACACGATCGTTCGGATTGTAACGGACGAAAAAACAGACGCTTCCCAAACGCCTACAAGCCTACAACCGCCTTATATTTTCCAAATAATTATATTTCTTGGGGGCCCTCACGCGCTAGCTGCTATCAGCTTCTGTTCTTGAACTATTCTCGTGCTGTGCTGTGCTATGCTGTGCTATATGTGCAACAACAATATTTATTACCAAGGAGGTTTGCTGCTGCGCTTGCACCAGAAGAAGGATCCATGCCAGTTATCGGTGAGTGCATTTTTACCCTTGGCTAGTCTGCATTCTTTTGTGTGAACACGGTTGTCCAATTTATAGGATATCTCATCATCACCCTGATTAAGTTTATATTAACAGCTCCGCTACCGCACCACCATAATTTTGGTTCATTCGAACCGGATAAAACCAGCGCTCGCTGCTATCATACATCCATCCCTTGTTTGTTAGCATCTTTCATAATATTAATTTATATTATATTTGTGTTTACAACTGTGCATTTAATGTTAAATTGTTATATAATAGGCAATTCACATTGAATTTATAGATATATAACCGTCACCTTGGTAATCGCTTGATCTACAG
This sequence comes from Ypsolopha scabrella, assembly GCA_910592155.1. NCBI lineage: Eukaryota > Metazoa > Arthropoda > Insecta > Lepidoptera > Ypsolophidae > Ypsolopha > Ypsolopha scabrella. The sequence continues at coordinate 16,429,090 of OU342985.1, forward strand.
TTTGTACGTAGATATACTTGTTCAAGAACACCTAATCGTACTTTTCACAATTAATTTTTGCTTTGTCATTCTTGGCAATTGTTGTTTGTTACCTATTTGTATTGTAACGGTCTCCGTGCTTCCAACCCAAAGCTTGCATCTGTAAGCGTACAAAATGGCGCTCGATAAGTCTGCAACAAAATTAAAACTTGTCATTGCTAAAAAGGAGGCAATATTTTCGATAGTCAATACTTTATATAATACTGCAAAGAAAATAGTACCGACTGAAATAGATACTAGAAGTAAACAAGAATTTTTGGCCGCTTCTTCGAATATCGAAAAATTATATAATAACTTTAACGATTTATGTGATGAACACAACGCATTATTATTAGAAAAAGACCCTGAGTGTACGCTTAATTTCAATAATTGGAACGCATTCGAAACATTGTTTACCTTCATACAACACACACGCTCGGGTTTATTAGAATCTCGCCGTTTGATACAAAGTAAGCCGCACTCTAATAACTATGCTGGCGGGCTCGAACCTCTCGAATTGGTTAGGTTTTCCGGTCATCCAGAATCATGGCCGCTTTTTTACCAAAGCTTTAAAACAAATGTTCATGAGAACAAACAGTTAACTGACGCTCAACGCGTACAGTATTTGGTAGGGAAGTTAAGTGGAAGTGCTCTTAACGTGTTCGCAGGAATTGTACCTAACGAAGCTAATTATACGACCATTTGGGATTCTCTAGTAACTAAATACCAAGATAAGAGGTCCCTTGGGTCTATGTACCTTAACAATATACTCGATGTAAAACCCGTTTCCGATTCACCCGATCAGTTAAATAATTTTGTTGAACGAATTCATTCTTCGTGGGCCGCATTAAAACAGTTAGAAATTAATGATCTACCTGATTTCATCTTCACGCATCTTGCTCTTAAAAAACTAGATTCTCAGTTACTAGACAAGTTCGAGTCATCTGTGCGCGAGAGAGAAATACCTTCAAGTTCAGAGCTAGTGAGTTTTGTGCGACATCGCATCAAAACCCTAGAACGATCTACCACGGCTTCGCGCCAGACAATTAGTCGCCAAACTCAAGAGTCCAATTCTCAGATTCGATCTCGCAATTACACGCCGAAAGTATCGCATACTTTTGCTATTACAGAAACTGAGGTTAACAAACCTGCTTGTGCTTTCTGTAAAAACTCGCATCACACTCATTTATACGAGTGCGCGGAATTTAAAAAACTATCAGTGGAAGCACGCTTTAATTATATTAAAGATAAAAAAATGTGTGTTAATTGTTTTAGTACAAAACATACCACCTTTAATTGTGGTTCTAATAACACTTGTAAACAGTGTCATAGAAAACACCATTCGCTATTACATTTTAATAATCACACGCAACAATCTAAGAATGTAGTGGGATCTGAGAATAGACACCGCCCCCACACAACGCCATCATCATCGTCTATGTCATCGTCGTCGGACCGCGAACCGGTGTGCATGCATATAAGCACACACACACCTACACTCGTAGCGACATCTTCTAAGAGTGAGTGTCATACCGCTACCGTGAGCGGAACCGATGCTTCGCTTACCCTACATTCACAAAACAAAACTGTCGATAATAATTTAGACAAAATAATTATTTTGCCTACCGCTCAAGTATACGTTCCTAATAATGAGAAACCTGTTATTATTAGATGTCTGGCTGACAGTGCGTCACAAAATAATATAATTTCACTCGCATGTTGCAGTAAATTAAAACTTGAAATTCACCCGCTTATTAATTCGTCGTTGAAAACAGTAGGCTCTATTTCGGCTCCTATTAAAGGTTACGTAAAGCTTACAATTCAATCGCGCTTTTCAGACGCTCAATATAATTTGACACTGCTAGTAGTGGATCATATCACTGATCAGTTGCCAACGCGCATGGTCCATGCACCAGTTATGGATCATTTTAAAAACTTACCGCTCGCCGATGAGTGCTGGAGCTCGCCCGGAGACATTGACGCGATTCTTGGCGCTCAGATGTTTGCGTTTATCTTGCTAGGAGGTAAAGTGATACCGCCGTCTCCCGCTCAATCCGCTGACCTTTTGGATACGCCTAACTCTTCTCCGTACGCTCTCGAAACAACGCTTGGCTATATTATCATGGGAGAAATACCCCAAATTAACTCTAAAAATATAGTCTGGTCCTTCGGTCCCTTGATAGATAAATTAAATAAAAATATGGAAAAATTCTGGGAGCTCGAAGAAGTGTCCGCATTAAATATTATAAGTCCGGAAGATAATGACTGTGAACAGTTATACGCATCGACAGTCACGAGAGACTCTTGTGGTCGCTATATTGTTTCACTGCCCTTTAGTGGAAGTCCCAAGTCTTTAGGTCATTCATATACATACGCTCAACGTCGATTTACCGCATTAGAGCGCAAATTTAGCGCCCTACCCGCATTGCGTCAAGCTTATAATGACGTCATCGCCGATTATATAGATAAGGCTTACCTTACGGAAATATCTTATTCTCCCACCGCTATAAATGAAGGTTACTTTATACCGCATCACGCCGTTGTACGTCCTGAGAAAACGACGACAAAAACACGTGTTTGTTTGGACGCCAGCGCAAAAACTGATACTGGCGTTTCTTTAAATCAACTTTTGCATACAGGACCTAATTTACAGGCTGATTTGTTTGCACTTCTTTTGAAATTTCGTTATTTTAAAATCGCTATGACCGCAGATGTGCAACAGATGTACTTAAGAATATTTTTGTCCAAGAATGATCGTAAATATCAAAAAATATTGTACCGCTTTAATGAAACCGAACGTATTCGCATCTTTCAATTTAACTCCGTAGCTTTCGGTCTTCGCTCCAGTCCGTTCTTGGCTATGAGAACAATACGCCAGTTAGCTGAGGATGAACGTGAACGCTTTCCTCAGGCCGCTAGGGTTGCCACTCAAGAACTGTATATGGACGATTTAACCATGTCGGTACAGTCTACCGAGGAAGCTATAAATTTAGCTGATGAGTTAATCAAGCTGTTTAAAGCTGGTGGCTTTAATCTCGTGAAGTGGGCAAGCAATTCACCAGAACTTCTCGCTCATCTACCGGATTCGCATCGCGCATCGGTTGAGTTCACCGATGATACTGACACATTAAAGGTATTAGGATTAAAATGGCTACCAAATACAGATACATTGTCATTTACTATATCCCCACCATCTGTAGGTAACACTAAACGTGCTATACTCTCGACCATTGCTCGCTTATTTGACCTTCTAGGTTTAGTCGCGCCAGTCATACTATATGCAAAGCTCTTATTGCAGGATCTTTGGCTTGCAAAGGTAGAGTGGGATCAAGAAGCCCCTGAAACGGTGACTGAACGTTTCATTAATTTTAAAAATGAGTTACCGCTCTTATCTAATCTGCGAATACCTCGTCACTTAGGTATAGCTGCAGGTTGTGTTGTAAACTTACTCGCATTCGGAGACGCTAGTATAAAAGCGTACGGTTGTGTCATCTATTTACATGTGACTCATCCTAATCATGACGTATCCGTTCAGCTGGTATGCTCAAAGTCCAAAGTGGCACCACTGAAGACTATAACGCTAGCTAGACTTGAATTGTGTGCCGCGCTACTTCTCTCTAAGCTTGTAAAACAAGTTTATTCTGCATTTAACGACCGCTATCCTATAAAAGATATATACGCCTTTTCTGATTCCACGATCGCTCTATCATGGATTCATTCATCTCCACACCGTTGGCAAGTATTTGTTGCTAACCGTGTTAGTAAAATACAGGAGATTTTAGCTCCGGACCGCTTCTTTCACATAGATGGGGTAGAGAACCCCAGTGATGCCGTGTCGCGAGGTCTATTACCCGCACAATTAATTGACCACCCGATTTGGTGGCAAGGTCCGCCATGGGCACGACTTCCGATCGCTGAATGGCCAATCGTGCCATTTGAATCATCCCGCTCTGAAGGTACTATACCTGAAATAAAACCTTCAGTTACTCTTACGGTTGTAACTAATAATAATTCATCACCGCTTCTTGAACTTGCTCTTCGAATCTCGTCCTGGAAAAAATTGTTGCGCATTATTGTCTACATTCTCCGCTTTACACGTAAAATACCTCGATCGCCTTCAATACAAGTATCTGACATTGAAACCGCTGAAATAGCGATTCTTCGAGCTTTACAAAACAAATACTTCGCTGATGAAATAAAAAATATAAATAAAGGTAGCTTACCTTCTCCCGCTTTAAGAAAACTTAATCCGTTTGTAGATGAAAATGGACTGCTCCGCGTTGGTGGCCGATTGACAAACGCTAACATACCTTATGAAAATAAACATCCAATACTGCTTCCCCGCCGCGATCACGTGGTTGATATAATAATTGATGATTATCATCGCTCCAATTGTCACACCGGCTCACATCTTCTTATGTCTTTACTAAGACAACGCTACTGGATCATATCCGCTCGAAATATTATTCGAAAACGTATACGCCAGTGCAATATTTGTTTTAAATATGCTCACTCGCACCCTTCGCCTATGATGGCAAGCCTTCCTCCCGCTCGAGTGCAAGAAGCTAAAACTTTCACGCACACAGGCGTAGATTACGCGGGACCTGTAAACACTATACTAACACCCGCTCATTTTCTTAATACAACACCATTACAATCGTTACCTGCTTATGAGATAAACGATTCGGTTAGCCTTTATAATAGAAAGAAACTTTTGGACAGTTTAGTTCAAAGCTATTGGAAAAGGTGGCACGTTGACTATTTGCATACACTTCAATTGAGACAAAAATGGAACACTCCTGATGTGCCAATTGAACTAGGAACGCTTGTGCTCATTCATCAAGACAATACGCCGCCACTTCGCTGGCCTACAGGCATTATTGAACAAGTATACCCTGGAAGAGATGGGATCTCGCGTGTAGCTTTGGTGCGAACTACAACTGGAACCTTTAAACGACCAGTTGTAAAACTATATCCCCTTCCTTCACAATGATAATGTGTTTTCTTCGCATTAGTTAGTTATTAAGGCACAGTTGTATCCGCATGCATATATTTGTTATTGTATATAGTATCATTAGCAACAATACATATTGTATGTATATATCATATTTCATTCATTGTTTTTTATAATTCTTAAATTTGTAAGTACTTAATTCAATTCTTTACTCCCTCATCGTGTTATTGTTTTTTTTTTTGAAAATCCTATGGATTTCCAAGCCGGGGAGTATGGTTACGCGCTTTCGTTGTTCACATGAAATGTGTGTTGACGCCATCTAGGGTGAAATGTGTGAACCTTTTAGCTCGCCAAAATGGCGCACGCAGCGTCGTAGATGCTCCGACAATCCCCGAAGACTTCCGAACGCACACGATCGTTCGGATTGTAACGGACGAAAAAACAGACGCTTCCCAAACGCCTACAAGCCTACAACCGCCTTATATTTTCCAAATAATTATATTTCTTGGGGGCCCTCACGCGCTAGCTGCTATCAGCTTCTGTTCTTGAACTATTCTCGTGCTGTGCTGTGCTATGCTGTGCTATATGTGCAACAACAATATTTATTACCAAGGAGGTTTGCTGCTGCGCTTGCACCAGAAGAAGGATCCATGCCAGTTATCGGTGAGTGCATTTTTACCCTTGGCTAGTCTGCATTCTTTTGTGTGAACACGGTTGTCCAATTTATAGGATATCTCATCATCACCCTGATTAAATTTATATTAACAGCTCCGCTACCGCACCACCAGTTTTATTATACATGTGCATTAGAATAAAAAAGCTTTTTGTCTTAGAAACCCTAATCATTGTGTTCAAATCTATAACCAGTGTAAAAACAGAAAATCTAAACATTCAAGTTTATGTCCCGTGCAGGATGTTTCATTAGGAAACCTAGATACAGAGTCCTCGAGCCAGGACGAGGACATTAGAGTTAAGGCACAGCCAACGCCAGTGAGGCGCAATATTATTATAGAGTAATTCTAAGCTATTTTTTGTTAGCCGACTGGAAAGATCAAATCGTTGAATTTCCCATCACTTTTCCGTGATGTTCAATTCTATCCGGGGGGTTGTTATGATACAATTTTCCCAGCTGACTATATAAAATAAAACTGATGACCTGTTCGGTCATCAGGTTACATTGCTGTTTCTCACACTTGTATCTGGGCTTTGTCGTCAGACCGGTTTTGATCTTCCTAGCGGACACTTGTGTTTTATTTTTGTAATTGAGTTTCGGGAATAAACTTTCTTTTGGGGTAGTAAATCGTTTTTTTTAAAAAGCTACCTGTGACCCACCCCGTAATAGTACGTACCCAATTTAAACGAAAACTATATCTAAAATTGAAACTTCTGCCTCCAACCGTAGCGCCTCACAAACAATTCGCATCCTAATTTTTATAATTTCTGGCAGTCTGTCTGTCTGTATGTTCCATTTTAACTCGAGAACCACTGGACGGATTTGGATGCGGTTTTTGTTATTATCATTGCAGTACCCTGGTCAACACATAGACTAAAGTCGTTTGCAATAGAATCCAACAATCATGTAAACACATATGGCGGACTGACATTGACAGCGTATTGTTTATGCCCATAGTGATGTCATAGTGTTCTAATTTAATTTTAATTAAATTTATTTTTCTAATTATTTTAATTTTAAGTCATAGACTATGGCCCATAGTAGGATAGGTACTAAAATAAAACTGACTAAATAGATTAAATATATAAGCCATAGACTATAAAATAAACACACATACATTTCAGTAATTGTGATCTATTCAAATAATTAGTTACGAGGGCAATACAATATTAAAGTGCATCTAATAGATTTCCGTTGTAGGTAATAGATCTAAATCATTCTTACCTCCTGATTACTCCTTGAGAAAAAATACCAATCGTATGCTATATCAAAGTCCGTGATGCCGTGCAAAGGTCGTCGTTCCAAGAAAAATATGTCCAGCCAAATCGTAAAGCAAAACAAAAGTCCAAAATGAGAATGCAAAGTCGTAGAAATCGGAAACAGAAAACACTAATGCACAGCGAACCCACAGAACAGTGAATGACTGTGAATGACAATTCTAACAAAATGGCCACCTGTCAATTTTTAAAAACTAACCATTATTTTTATGGCTTAGGATACAATCCGTTTTGGTTAATTATATTAAGCTCTTGAAAAAAAAATTTTATTGTATTCAAATAATATTAAATTAAAATAATTTATTAAATTAAAAATAAAAGATAACTTCAGATTACGAACAACACTAACTTTTCAATGACTTATAGAGTTCGATGAGTAAAAAACTAAGATGACAGCTTGTCAAATACTTCGAAATTTTTACGTTGCAAATGTTTTAACAAATTTAACTTATAAATACAAGTTAAATCGTGTTGAAGATAATGTGAAAACAATGGTGCGTTCGTTGAAATCAGACTATGTTCATAATTGATCGTCAAATGTATGTGATTACGGAGTAATCGTGACAATTTGGTTTGTTTACATGATTGTTGGATTCTATTGCAAACGACTTTATAAGGAGTGTTAAAAAAAAAAACGCTCAAGCTGAAAACGGGACAAAGATTTAACAAACGCAGGCAGAGCCACGGGGAAAGTCTAGTTGATAATATTAGCGACAAAACGAAAATAAACTAAAGCACAACAATTTAAAAGTTACTAAGGTAGTAACAAAAATATTCAGGTCTTCGTTAACTCACTATGAGGGGCAAAGTGGCTCGAGTGTTGGTCGTAGATGAAAGTCATGGCTTCGAAACGTCTGAGAATGGACGGGTATCGCGAGTGCAGCAGAATTATTTCACCTCGCGGGAGATAAAGATAAATATGCAGAGCTGACTGCCAACCTCCAGTGATTGGAGAGGCACTTCAAGAAGAATAAGATCTATTCGGTGCAAAGCAATATTAAAATGTTTTTTTTTCAGCAGGTTGTTGGTGTATTTTTGTACAAATCAAATCAAATCAAAACCGGTAGACCCATCAGACAACATCTATGTTCTAACTTCAACAAACCTCTATAATGCCCATACTACCCTAGTACAAAGTAGGTGTACTGCAAATGCACGTCTAGTTGATAAAACAAACACCTCGGCTGCAGTACAGCGAATTGTAGGACCTTATATTGCGGTGAAACGAGACATGGTAATGCATGTTTCCCGTTAAGTTGGGCCAGATTCTAGTGTAGTACTTAAAGTTAAATTTATTAAGTAAACCTTAGTTTCTTTTTGATTAATTTTGAAAGATAGTGCATCCGATCTCATAATGATTGTGTTACAGGTTCGCAATAGGCAACTAAACGAGTTCCAACTATCGACGATGGTGCGTGAGGCAGCTACTCCTCCCGACGAGAGGAAACGAAAAATCGAGGAAGTCATTCGTAATGTAAGCAGGTTTAATATTCATTTAATATTTTGTATTTTCCGGAAACCAGGCCACTTAAACAGGCTATTGATTTGGTCAACAACTTGCGTCACATGAATAATCATGTACAAGCTTGTATGACTAGATTGATGGATGTAGAAGAATCTAAAGAGGTGTGTCAGGATCGTAGCATATGGAAATCTGTAGTCTCTGCCTACCCCTCTGGGAGACAGGCGTCGGTATATATGTATGTATGATGCTTATTTTTATTTCCAAAAAGCTGCATATAAAAATAAAATACAAATTAAAGGAGATATGCCCTATTTATTTCTCCTAAAATTCTCCTAATAAATGGTCACTGCAGTGTGAAGCGCTAGTCCATACTTACCCGGGTGGGTGCCCCACCCCACCACGACCGTGCTTCGACAGTGCTGAGTTACTTTCATATTTTTTGTCCTGCAACAGACGGCCGCCAAAATTTCGTAAATAAATTTAAGGTAAAAACAAGTTTTTTTTTTCCTAATCCGTATAATAACACGACCACGATAAATTCAACCACGAGAGTACAGAGCGGGCTGTCTAATTATATCGTCCGATCGGGGCGCAGCCTTATCATTTTAATTTACGATGTCACGAATATTATCAACTTTGTCGTGAAGTGATAATTTGCATTGAAGAACATTTCAAATTTACACAAGGTACCTACTTAGTCAATATAAACCGGTATGTACGGCTAAGAATGTTATGTAAATGAGAAACAAAACGAGCTTACAGGCACGTCTTTTCCTTGGACTACAGCGCTTGGGTATCGCACACATTTTCATTTAATTATTTCGAACGTATCTGGGGGGCGCACTTGTCGAAATTCGTCAAAACCGCTAATACGGACCTCAAGTCTTACATATTAGATTTTTATCATCTATTTTAACAATTAACTAAAGTAATTGCTAAATTACCTCGTTAACAACACTGCATTCAAAATCACAATACATTTCCACTGTGACTTAACATATTGTACCAATATTGTTGACCATCTTCTCGACAGCCAAGTCCATTATAAATAATATAATTGATAATGCTTTAACAGCGAAACCGGTAAGGGAAATAATATAAATAAGTGGACAAGTACAAGTGTTTATCAAACAAAAAAAAAAAAAACCGACCAATTAGTTTGTTGCCGTCTCTTGGTAAGTTATTCGAGTCAATTCTATACTCACGTTTGATGAAAGCATCTAAACACCTCTTAAAAGATGAACAGTTTGGGTTTAGAGAATGTCATTCCACAACACAGCAACTTGCCAGAGTTGCAGAGCATGTAGCACATAACTTAAACCTAAAGCAGTCAACTGGAATGGTACTCCTAGACATCGAAAAAGCTTTTGATACAGTGTGGCATGATGGGCTTATCCACAAACTTTGGAAGAGTGACATACCTGTGAGACTCATAAAAATCATTCAGTCCTACTTACAGAATCGAAAGTTTTCTGTTCACATAGGTGATCACGTAAAATCAACTTTTCGACCAGTTCCAGCAGGTATACCTCAGGGCTCTATCCTTGGTCCATACCTATTTATAATGTATATTAACGATATACCCATTCAACCGCGTACTGGTCTGGCCTGCTTTGCAGACGATACAGCATCGTTAACATCATCTAAGGACGTAGATCTAATTGTTGACCGGCTTTAATTTATACGATAGATATAGATACGCTTCATTCTTACTTTACAAAGTGGAAGCTTAAGCTCAACGAGGGAAAGACTGAAGCCATCCTTTTTACACGAAAACGTCAGGAGCCCCAAAAATTACTAAGAATTGCTGGCCATTCCATCCCTTGGAGAAAGTAGGTACGCTACCTTGGTGTTACATTAGACAAAAAATTAAATTGGACAACACATATGACAGGATTAAGACGTAAAGGTTTGAATACATTGTATTCTCTAAGCCCCATTTTGAATCGATACAGTAATCTTAGTTCTGTTACAAAATTAAGAGTTTATTTAACACTGGTTCGCCCGTGCATTACCTACGCTGCCCCGGTGTGGAGCAGCACTTGTAAATCTAATTACAAAAAACTGCAGGTTATTCAGAATAAAGCAATTAAAATAGCCTACAATACTCCGTTTAAAACAAATATATTTCGGTTTCATGCTAAAGTCAAGCTTTCATTACTTCGTGACTTCATTATTAAAATTACGCGTAATTTTTATGCTAAAAATTCACTTAGCTCTAACAGTCTAGTTTCACAAATTGGAATTACCAGAATAAATGATCTTCCATACATCGACACGTATGGAACTTATAAATTGCCCCATCACTACGTGCTTTACCCGTCGGAGTGACGTCGCTGGGAACATGTCGACTGACGAAACCAGTTCTGTCGACACTAGTCCAGTCAGCCGGCGTACTCTGTGACTTACGGTGTCGAAACAGAAATTGGCGCAAAACGTTTTATTTTTTTACGAGGTTACGTATATACTGGGTGTAAATAGACTGCTACCATTAAATGAAACCACATATTCTACCGACCCTACCAAATCTGTTTCACGGGCGACGCTCTTTCTAAACTCGCCCGTATGTCGGTGCGTTAGGGTTCACGCATTTTTTTTTGGAACTCAATTATTTCCCAAACTATAATGTTTAATTTATTGTAATGGACCTAATATTTAAAGATTCCCTGAAATATTTGAATAGGTCCGAATAATAAAGCATAATAATGCGCACATTTATTATGCAAGAACTCATTTTCCGCCGGAAAATCGCATTTCTTTCAATTACATTCCTCAGAACTGAGTGATTTAAAGTCTACCTTGTCTCGTTTCAGGACGAATTCTTGTTTGAATATAAGGTGGGACTCTAAAGTCTTTCTTTTAAAGTCATATTTGCAATTTATCACATCATCACATCACATCACACTAATATTATAAATGCGAAAGTTTGTGTGTGTGTGTGTGTATGTTTGTTACTCTTTCACGCTCGTCGGTCCAGCGGGCATGAGGTCAGCCTACACTACGCTTTGCTGTACGTGGTCTCCATTATATTTATTCATTTATCAAAAATTTGCGAAAATTGCCTTTAATCACATTTTATATCACAGGATATTCATAAAAATGGGATAAACGTGAAAATCCTAGTCATTTTAAGAAGAAGGGCAAGAAACTTAGCAAACATGCTGATATCAACAGTAGTCTACGGCCCATAGTGCTGTTAAAAATCAGGCTCCCAACTTAATGCGGAAAAGAGTTATTCCCTTTACGTAATAAATTTCATACAAATTGACTCACCATGAAAACCTAAAGGGCACCTTCAGTTGACTTAAAACTTGAGTTTAAGTTCGTTCATAGTTAGGTTTTAAGCACACGTCTAGGAAAAAGTCGGAAAATTACCGATATTTATTAGTGTTAGTTATTCAAGAAGAAAAGTCCAACTTAATTAGACCCTTTGGCCACATAGAGTTTAATGGGTCGTGAGTGTCAGTGTATTTAGTTTGGGCAATCAAAACTGCTCGAATACTTTTGGGTTTTGAACGGGATGTACGGAACCCTCAAGCCACGATTCCTACTCGTACTTGACCACCACAACATACTAAGATGGTTTTTAACGTGCTTGCTGTAAAAACATTTTTTTGGAATCCTTATGTCCACAGAAGTGAGACACTCGTCTGACGCCCGTATCAGAGATGGATCCCATATTTATAAATCCCTATTTTTGTGCATTTCTAATGAAGAAAGCTGAACTTTTACGGGATCATTTTGTTGTTGTTCTGTCTAATCATACGATCCATACCAAAAGTTTGTTTAACTACGAACCCGTCTTTTATTTCTTCTACAGGATGACTTTCAAACAAATCCCGATAGTGAGGACGTAGAGCATTCGTGAAGCACATTTACAACAAGCCGAGACCGTTGACACGCTGTAAACGCGCCCTCTGATTTATTAGTTTATTTATCATTGTAGTATTAAAGCTGGTGAAAATCAGAAAGAAAAACTATTTATAAAAAAACACCCCAGAAATTAAAAGTATACTCACCTTTTTAGCGTCAACTTCTGCCTTCGCCTTGATTTGAACCTCTGTATACCAGGAGCTTAGCCAAATACAGATGTAGGCATACTTTACAGTGGCAAAGGGTGAACATTTTAAAACGGGAAGCCAGAAATTTTCGCAGGCTTTCAAATCAAGAAACTTATATTTCATATCTCGTACTGTAAAGGGTTTTTGCTTTCTGCAGTCACGGAGAAGGTTCATCCAATCTTCTGGTGTATAGATATCACTCTTCTTTTTTTGTTCTCGACTTATGAAAGAGAAATCGGTGTCGTTAGGCAGGTTTTGAAGTGTAAAAATAAAACGTGTTTTGCTTGACAGAATCATGTCTAAATAGTTTCTTTTTGTACACGTTGATGAAATAGGTATGTAAATGCAAAACAAATAAAAGAAAACGCGTCGGAAAGAAACATTGACCAGTGTATATCTTAGACTTGGTTTATGTGTAAAGAACTTTTTGCGATGGATTTTTTGGATTTCTGTGTGTCACTGCCGCTTGTATCATTGTGTGTTATTGAATCGAGTTTTGCTTTAACTTCTTCGACAGTTATTCGTTTATGTTCGGCGGGGGGGTAGGAAGGGGGTGGCGGAGGAGATGGCAAACTCTCCGATGAGATCTTTTTAGTTCTTTCTAGTTTTGGTTTTTCGTGGAAAGATTCACTAGCAGAAAATCCGTCTGCCCTATCGCTATCCCCGCTTAGCGATGACGAGCTTTTTTTCTTCCGAAGTAGAATATGTGCAACAATCTGACTAAATTTGAAACTTTTCTGTATTACCGTAATCAAGACTGAGCTGAAACAAATACTAGTAACTTAAAAAATGCTACTTTTTCGAGGACTTTTGTTTTAGGACCACCCTTGGATTTGAATTATTTTTATTTTTACTTTTTGCCTATATAGAAAAAGAGAAGAAAAATTATCCTCTTTGGCACTTACATAATATGCAAGCTGTTGAATTAGTCCACAACTTGCGTCACATGAATACATGATGCTTATACCAAAAAAACGAAGAAGAGTATGCCCTTTTTATTTGTTGTACACTGGCAAGAGTGAGCGAGCGTTTTAAAGCCGTGCTTAAAGCACAAGCAATACAGGCTCCCCGTCCAAAGGGCGAAGCAGGACTGCGGAGAGGGGGGAAGCGAGGCGGCTCTGGCTAGGATGGATGAACGCGCGCAAATTTAGGTATTTCCTTAGTATTGTCAAAACAAATACACATTTTGAAAATGTAAAATGTATACGTTATAAAAAACATGTAGTTTTATTATTATTCATAAACTGATGATCTTCCGTGAAGTATTTACACCGTACTAAGGGTTTTTCGTTTTTTAGAGATAACTTTGATTTTTTTTCTATTGAGGAAACTACTAAAGTGCACGATTTATCCAATATCTTGCATATTAAATGCAATAACGATACAGCGATAACGATATTAAACATTATCTTCCATCCAAAGGTTGTCTGGAAGAAATCGCTTAAGCGATAAGACCGCCCATCGTACCCTTTCTGTTAAAATAATATAATGCGGGTATTTTTAAAATGAAGCAAAGACAAGAACTCTACTTTGCAACAATGTTATTTGGGATAGTAAAAACTAAAGTCCCAGAGTATCTGTATGAAAAGCTTGCCTGGCGTGGTTCCATTCATTCATACAATACACGAACTGGATGTCTACTACTCACTCCATCACACAAAACTGCAGCTTTTAAAGGTAGTTTTCGGTATCTCTCAACCAAGTGCTGGAACAATATTCCACCTCCCCTTAAACCTTTTAAACTAAAATTTATCCATCTATTGCATGCTAACAGAGACTCCTGTAGTTGGTAAGTATTTAATATTAAAAATACTAACATAACCTAAAATGCAAATACTTGTAAGAAAATTAATTTTTCGCCATGTAGCCTCATTAAAACCCCGGGACTTTATAGACAATACACTAATGCATTTTTATATTGTTAATAAAATCAATATGATGCAAGAAACCAATAAGTAATAAGTATACATTTTTTACAAGTGATATTCTTTTCTTCTTTTCAGTTGATGAAGAGAGTGTGATAAAGCGCGTGAGTGCATTGACCCTCGCAGGCTTCACGGGTCGAGAACAATGTTCCTGCTGTGGAGCTGGTCCCTTTGAGTCCCGAGTTCAGCAGACAGCGCACTACAAGCATCACTGGCATGCTTATAATTTGAAAAGAAGGCTGTTTGGCAAGCCGCCATTGACAATATCGCAGTTTAATAGTAGACAAGGCAAGTGAGCTAAAATTGTTGCATAATTTTTATAAGCATGACTCAAAATGAGGAATGAGACAAGGATGGTAATACTTTTGATATGGTTCTTTTGAGTATTGTAGGTCTGTATATATTTTTTGATTAAATGACCTATCTAGTGTATTTTTGAAATTACAAAAGTGAATAATGTTACCCGGGAGTTTTTCCATGATTATATTATTTATTTCATTTACATTAACGTTATGCGTTGACATGATTGCTCGTTTTGCACATACATCAGACTCGTGTAAAATGTCCAAAGGAAAGACAAAGTCAAGTAATTCATGAAGGTCGAGTACGACATTCAAGTGTGCCAAGCTGACAAGAGTTAATTTATTTCTTTCGGTGCCTAATTCTATAGATTCACATTCTCTGGAGCCTAATTTTAATATGAAATCTGAAAAACTCTGATCGTCTCTTGTCCTTTGAGCATTTTTCAAACTCATTTTAAATAGTTTCGACCAAACGGTGGATGTCTTCAATGAAGCTTGTGCAATGTCATAGTTATTTCTTGCTGACGGTACGACCGGTGGTATTTGGCGAAAATCACCCGAGAATATTATAATTTTACCGCCGAATAGTTGATCAGAACGCATCAAATCACGTAGAGATCTATCCAGCAATTGAATTAAATATTTGTGCATCATCGGTGCTTCGTCTATTATAATGACGTGTGATCTATAAATGAGTTCTGCTCGTTGAGAACCATTCGTTAAACCCCAAATACCACTGTCATCTTTTACATCTAAAGGTAAGCGGAACATGCTGTGTGCGGTGAAGCCGCCTTCATAATTTGTCGCTGCTATACCGGAATACGCTGTACAGAGTACTACACCTCCTAGACAGGATCGCACATAGGCGGCAATGACATTTAACAGTAATGTTTTTCCAGTACCGGAAGGACCGTCTAGGAATATAGCAGTCGGTTCAGCGACTACGCTGGAATCGTTCACTAAACCATAGTTAACAGATGGGTGAAGTAAGGCGTTAATGTGATCATAAACTTCCCTCTGTTCTGATGACAGTAAAGGTAACCATCTATCGACATAAGTTTGCAAATCTGATATGCGGCATGTTCTCTGTGAAATTCTGTCGTATCGTCATGAACGACGGGAAGACTTTGATCGGCGAGACTGCTGCCGTGCTTTCGTAACAGTCGGTCGATTTCCAACAGCGCTAAGCGATACGCTTCATCTGGATTACCTGGATTTCTCTCTAGGTGATCTTCGCTGAGCAGATGCTTATACTTGTCCCAGAGGATGGCTGCCGGAGCACCGTTTGTCGTGATCAGCACGAAGAAGTGACGCAAACTTCTGCCCGTGTAGAATGTTGCGGCCTCTTCTAATGCGATTTCATATTCCGACTCGCACTTGACCAAATTATTTTATCTCGCTATCCCAAGGGATGACAAAAAATTATACGAGTATCCATCTTATGTTTCACGACAAATCAGATAGCCGCAAATACATCATAATTATAACATCTGTATCTCATAACGTTTACTGAATTGGTTACCTATACGATACTCGGAAAATGAGAGACTTTCATAATTTATTAATTAAAAGAATAATATTAGGTAAAATGCCTCTTCAATAGTCACACATATCACTATAGGTATATTAAAAAAATTGCTTGTAACAAGGTAAGGAAAATGCGAAAAACTTAACACTCAAGTAAGATAGCCGCTTGAAGAGCGTGCACTTGGGACATAACAACTTGTCGCTACATGCTCCGGTACTAACGATACAGCTCCCCAGATACCCGCATAAAAGAGCACCACTTTATACCACCACAAATGCCAACTTTGTATTGTAGCTTTTCTTTAGTTTTTTTTTTCTTTAGAAAAGTTCGAGATATCTTTGGTCCACAATAGGTTAACACTATGGCCACAAACGGGCCTGATGGGAATCGTCAATGAGAGTTAGGATGGAATGCGTTCGCCCAGATGGTGAAAGCAGGCGAGACATGAATTAATCTTTAAGTAAATCGCAAAATCTACTGAATTTTGTAACAGCCGAATAAATAATACAACAAATTGCTTTTTCACTATGGCTTCTCATGAAATCACTCCGGAACACGACAAGTCAATTAACGGCATGGTTCCGTCATTAAAGTTTGAGATTACCACGGTAACGTTTTATTTTATTTGAATTATTGTTTGTAAACTGACCTAACCTAGTGAAATTATGAACAATCGGGTTTTATAATCTCACGTTGAGCTATAAGTAGGACTTATAAGTAATTCACTTACCAAGAGGCAGATATTGGATCACCATCGGCACAGACTCGACATATGTACAAAACGCAGGCCAAAATTTTGAAAAATAAATTTGCTATCCTAATGCGTAAACCTGAAACAATAAAAAAATATTATTGCACTAAAATAGTATTTTGTGCAATTGTCACATAATGGGACAAGAGTGCTTGTTTACGATACGAAGCGAAGCTGAATTTCGTCATAGACGGCACGGGTGTCTCGATGGCTATATATATTATGTACAGTTGGATACAGTACTTTATCTACAACCATCAAACATATCACCTTCGCGTGGCATTATACTCGTATGTATAAAATCTTTCCAACTAATAATCTCATGAATTTTTTTAAAAGAAAACAATCGTTTTTATTTTATCTTATAAGCTTGCATGGATTTTAACAGTTCAGCCTAATTGTCGGTTAGAGATTAAATTTTTTGACGGAATTTCGTTTTGCAAAATAAAATCTTGAAGTCTCATAGTATTAATTGACTCGGGGCTGGGCTTGCGTTTGTAAGGAACACAAAAATAATAATTTACTAATTTCACAAAAAGGGTCATCGAATCTTGTTACTGAGAACTTACCGATTCTTCAGTAAGAATTTGGCTGCATAAATTAAAGTTACCTTATGTATCCAAACAGTGATAGATACTCGTATATGCCAATAATAAAGTAGTAAAAAAGTCGTGTCTGTACATCAAATATTTTGCGAAGTTTTCAATGAAATAAGCTATGTAAGGGATGTCACTGGTGCAAGGGTTTCGGCACCAAGCTCTCCAACCCGCCTGCCCAGCGTGTGTGAGTATGGGCATTTCTTACAGGAGGACCGCCAAGAGTGGCAAAATCCTGGAAAAGCCTTTGTCCAGCAGTGGACGAAACAGGTTGATGGATGGATTACTGTGGCCGGGAAAGAGACGTCCAATATTTTTTTTTGGCTCCCTTAACCTTTAGGGGTATCCGAATCACCCCCATGTATGTTCCGCGATTTTTAGTAGATTAAGAGATATGATTATTTTATTATTTTATTTTAGTATTCGACTGATGCCGGCCCCATAGTGGGCCGAAATATATTTCGAAAATCAATATTTTTTTTCATTATTAATACAAGTTAAAAGAAACTAAAGGCTTTATATAGCTAAATTATATATATTTATTTCATGATTATTTTAAGTGATTTTATCATAATTTTCAGCTGCCATTAGTTTTGATTTTTTCTCTCTTTTTATTTAATATTTATGAATGTTTTTTTGGAGGTTATTTATGGCAACTACCTTGAAAATTAAGGTTTACCTGGTGTGATGGCGTCGTTTTGGAGGCTAACTTGCCATGACAAAATAATTATTTAAATCTATTTAGAAAAAAGGAACAAGCAAGTTAAATATAAGGCAGCAGGATACAAACAATTAACGCAAAGTGAAATTCAATATGCTAACGTCTCAAAAACAAAACGTCCTTCTCGAAAGTAAGCAATAAATAATGCTCATAAATTGCTTTCCAGGATCTCAAATTCTATAGTTACAAAAACATTAAAAATTAATGGACACACACACACTTCAACAACGAAAGGTCTAATGTTCTTGGAAAAGACAAAAACGCACGTGTACCTATATTCGAATTGGCAACTAAGCTATCGAATTACATTTGCCATACAAATGTGAACCTTAACGACTTAAAAATATCGACGAACAATGATTATTTACAAATGATAATGTGCTGGAGTCTATCCTTATACTTTCAGGAAACGACCTGATTTGAGTAGCTGAGAGTTACTTTGTGGAGGATTGGTCTAGCAAAACAAGATCTAAGTCTTGAGTTTGACTGGATAGCGGAGTTTGGAGTGCGTGTGAAGCGCAGGCGCGGATAGGCTGTCTAACCGAGGGCCAATGACGTCAGGGGGTGCTTATGCGCCGACGGCGTTAGTGTGTGTGCACGGGTGCTATTAGTGAGATAGTGCAGTGAAAATTGGACGCTAAATATGTATAGCATAGATGTTAATTTAGAGTAAGATTTATTGTAAATTATTATCTACCTAAAAAGTTGGGGGTTTTTCCGAAAAGCGGGAAGACAAGACAGGCAGGCAGTTGGTCTTGGAGCGCCAAGAGACGACCTAGTCTCTTAGATAAAACTTAAATGTTGATAAAACCTTGAACTGAAATCTCAGTATAAATTACAAAGTGTCAGTATCAGTCAGTGAGCTGTACGTGGGAACAACAGATAAAGCTAAGTGTTTAAAACCTTTGCGGATAAAGAGTTTATTGAGCGAGATCATGATTAAAGTTGATTTGATAAGATTTCCTTTGCCAAAGTTTATAATCACAATCGAGACAGTTACAGACAAAGTAAATGTTGATAAAAGTATGATCTGGCAATAGACACTTTCCGTACCCATATGTTGTCTATGTATACTTTTAATTATACAAATTTCTTTGAAATCTGTGACCCATTACGAGGAACTTTAAGCTGATAAAACTGGGCAACATTTGATTTGCCAAATGTTAATGTTTCAGTGTATGTTATAAATACTCCAAATGAGAAGGAGTGATTAAGCAAACGCTCAAAGAAAGGGAGGTCCCGGGTTCGAATCCCGGTGACGAGTGTTTTACACCTAGGTATACCTAGCTGTCCTCAGTGAAGTTATACTCCAATGAGATAACGTTAATTTACATCTCCATGTGAGGGCTAAATCACCAACTGCTTAAAATTCATATTCGTATGCGGCAAAACAGAATTTTTCATTTAAAATGACAACTATAAGTAATTTAATAAATCCAATCGGCTATATTGAAGTGTATTTGTAAACTAATATAAATAAAAACTTCGAAGCTTCATTGGCTCCCGTTTGTCGGTAAAATAGAAATCTCTGTTTTAAAAGAGGTTTTCTAAACATTTTTTTCTCTGCTATGAAAATTAATCAATCTACTAAACCTTCGGACAAAATGATGTCAATGAAATGTTTAATATAGTATATAAATTGGTAATTACATATTTAGGTGGTAGAGCTGATGCCAGGGTCGACTGTGGAGGTACCACCATCTTACTCGCAAATCCTCCCGAAGTTATTCGGGGGAGAGTAAGAGAACAGCTCTCAGGCAAAACCAGGCGGCCCACCATTGCCTGGGATCGATGGATGGCGGTATATCCATCCTCAATTGCCGGGCCTTATATAAAACAGACTAGTGACGGGCAGCGGCGTCACTGGTGCAAGGGTTTCGGCACCGCGCTCACCAACCCGCCTGCCCAGCGTGTGTGAGTATGGGCATTTCTTCCAGGAGTACCGCCAAGAGTGGTGAAATCCTGGAAAGGCAGTTCAGCAAGTCCATCAGTGGACGAAACAGGCTGATGGATGGATGGATGGAATTACATATGTTTTTTTATTGCTGAGATAAATGAACATTGTTTGAGCAAAATCATATTATATTATTTATGAATTAAAATCTGTGTAAACTTAATTTAACTCTGAAACGAACAGATATTTTATACATACTTTAGTTCTTTTTAAATAATAAAATTCGTAATAAAAGTAGTCATTTTAATTTTTTCAAGAATTCGTCCCTCTCGCGGTAAATAATTCAGTTCCAAACAAAAATGCGTAAACCCTAACGCACCGACATACGGACGAGTTAAGAGAGAGCGTCGTCTGCGAAACAGCTTCAGGTTCAAATTACTTGGGGAAAGTGATGTTAAATTAATAATTCTGACAATAAACGCTCATAAATGGGTCTAGATTTTATTCTCTTGCCTATGAAAGAAGTCAGTCAATCAAGGTCAAATCCTCAGTAAAGGGTCAGTATAGGGGGAAGGCATCAAAAATCAAATTCAAAAGAAGCAATCAGTAACAACGTAGCTTTCACAAGAAGTATATCTTGTGACGTCAAAGATTCATCACGTCTCCTTCTGTTTATTTTTGCTGTTTGACTTGCTTATACCGAGTGTAAATAGACTGCTACCATTAAATGAAACCACATATTCTGCTGACCCTACTGAACCACTTTTTCAAAGAAACATACCCATTAGTTTGGGAAATAAGTGAGTTCCAAACAACATCGATTTTTCTCTTTCAATTCATAAGCTTATTATAATTATGTTTTTAATTGCAGTATTCTTGACGCGCCGTGTATACCTAACTAATACACCTATATTTACCTATACTTTTTTGCACGAAGGAGGAAACTCACATGCTAGTAATAACATTGTCTTGTCAGATTATTTTACCCAAATATGAATTATAACTAGTTACAAGCAAATCAGAGTGATGTCTCCTTTGATTTATTACATCGATAAATATCCCTTAGTACCTTTGAGCTTTTTAAAAATGTACACTTCAAGCTTTATGTTCATAAAATGACTATTATTACACGTTCTTAATACTACATCAGTTAATATTCAAACGATGTGACATTACGATAGTAAATTGGTGTTGTCATCACAACTAAATAAAAATCTGATAAGCATCCAAAGCCGTTGAATCTTTTCGTTAATACTTCCCGTTCTCAACTTTAACATGGTAGCAGAGTAATAAAGTACAAAGAAAGTGCAAGATAGTTATACTCCGAATAAGACTGAAAAGTTGCAGCGAAATTTGTACCAGCCTGTCAAATCACCCGAGTCATCACCGTGGATAAGGCGATTGCAGAGGCTTCCAAGGTACAAGTAGGGCTCCTGGATGGAAAGGACTATAAGCAATGGAAGTATCGAATTGAAACTGTGTGCAGGGGCTTTCCCAGTGCGGTAGATATTATCGAAGGGAGATTGCGCAAGCCCGAACCACCAGCAGCAACGGCCGACAAGGATGAAAAGTCTAAGTATGACAAAGAACTCGCAGATTTTTATACTAAAGACAGTACAGTACTAACGTTACTTACAACTAATATGACGAATGAAGTACTTGACCAGATAATGCGCTATAAGAGTGCTAAAGAGGTATGGGATGAGCTCGAACGCCTTTATTGCGGCAGCGCAGAAGACAAAAGTTACGATCTTTGTATAGAATTTTTCAATCACAAGAAAGATCCTGAGCATGATATTAAGAAGCATATTTCTGCTTTGAAAAATATTTGGCATGATCTATAATATAGCCATTTAGAAACAAGTCTGCCAGATATAGTATAAATTTGGCTATATAAACGAAAGTCACCTTATACAGAGTGACTTATTTTAACCTAACCCGGATAATTTAGTATTTTGTAGAAGAATACAAACTGGTTTGATTAAAATCATTCAAAATCATATTCTTAATTATTTTTTAAAGGGAGCCCTTTGAAGATTTTCGGAAATGGGAAATAAACAAAATTATAGATTATCTAGGTAAATTTAGCTCCCATATATTGTTGCGTTCGAATTTTTTACCAACAATGCAAATACTAAACTTATAAGAACAGTAATACTTAGTAACTTATTAATGACAAAATACCTATAGAACTTTTTCACGTGAAATTCACAAAGTTTATAGAAGTAATCTAGCGCTGGATAACGCCATGTCACATGGAAAAGTAATATGGGCTTCAAAGCCTTTTTAGAGTTCCGTAAATAATCATGAAAAATATTATGTATGTTATGTTGTCCGTCTGCCTGTCTGTCCCAGTATTAAAGTCAAGGTCTAAACGGCTCGGAGTGTCAAGTTGAAATTAATATCAAATACAAAATAAAATATATATATATAATAGCTTCATATTGCTAAAATAATATTGGTAAACATAAGAGTGAGGATGTGTCCGATGCGGGTTGCTCCTCGGCTTTCGCAGCCGGCGAGTTCTCGCGAAAGCTTTGTGATTTAGCCCTAGTTACCGCCTGAGGCATTTTGTGATCGACTTCTGCAAATATGTTTAAAAGTGTACTCGTCCTCCAGGTGCGTCAGCTGTTGCAGCAGCTGCTGCTTCGGTTGAGCGGGGCCGTCCACTGCGTTACCCTGAGAAGTTTCATGTTCTTTGTTTAATCATGGGCTTTACCTAAGTAAAAAATTCGGTCGATTATCACTAGACATAATTTAGCTAGCTTAAATCACCTGAGTGCATTAAGTATACTGTTTCTTAGACTTGATTCACCCAGGCACTAAATACACCCGCCGTAGACTTAATTCACTTGGGTTAAATCAACTGGGTGCATTAAGTATACTGTTTCGTAGAGTTGGTTCACCCAAATGCATTAAATACACCTGCCATTAGACCTAATTCACTTGGGTTAAATCACCTGGGTGCATTAAGTAAACTGTTTCGTAGACTTGATTCACCCAGGTTACAGAGTAGACTTAGTTCACCAGAGCTACTTTACCTAGGTGCATTAAATACACCGTTTCGTAGAAGGGCAATGTTCGTGCGGCAACTTTACCTACAACGCCGCTTTTGTGCTCAACACTCGTACCAAAGCGTTTCTTATAGGTACAATATTGTAAAGAAAGGCTAAGTTATCCGTAAGTAATAAAGTTTAATTTCACTGCACGAAAATCTTAATATCCCAAAACATTAAAAATATCATGGTCACACTACGGCGTAGTAGACCTACGAGAAAATACTACGAAGTGCTACGCTTGCTACATCATGCACGTAACTGTGTTCGCTACGAAGCTACAACATTTTGTAGCAGATATAAATGTATTGTTTATATTGAATTTACATTTAAACTATGGCCAATACGACTAAACTTTCACTTTACGCATTATAATACATGCACGTTTGTTATTTTACCTAATTGTTATTTTGACACTATATAAATAAGTAATAGTAAGATGTAGATTTAGTTATGTAGATTCACTTTATTGGTTATTGTTTTCCTTATCAAATATTTATTTGTTTGTCCCACCTGTATATTTTATTAATAATTATTTCTTCACCACCCAAAGGTTGGTTGGAAGAAATTGCTCTTAGTAATAAGCCCGCCTTTGTTCAATACTGTGTATTCTTTACGTTTTATTATTTAATTTTATTTCGTGTGTACAATAAAGTGTCTATTCATTCATTCATTCATTCATTCATTCATTCATTCATTCACGTTTATTATAACCAAGCAAACATGTAATTTTAAAACAGAAATAAAACCTTTAGCATTCGAGCATGAAACCTGATTCTACAAAACCCCTATTCAGATTCCGCCTGTGGTAGGGAAAATAAAAGCAAACTCAGCAATCACTCGGCGGGAAAAGAAGTGTCATATGATATTCACATGCTATAAATATTAAAAGAGGTGCAGTCATTGTGGGGTGAGAGGGGATAGGAACACGTCTTAATACGGGTACATTTTAACTAAAGTTAACTTCTTAGGTTGGTACGAATACCGACAGTTAGATGATCATAACACTTTTATGTCCTAGGTGGACCGCCAAGAGTAGCGAAATCTTTGAAAGGCCTATTTCAAGCAATGGACGAAATAGGCTGATAGATGCATGAATAAACGGATGCCACATAACTTACAGAAATTATAAATTCCTTACTACTTTAGTTTTTGAGAAAGACTGTAACAAAAATGTTCAAAAACTGACAAATGTTATGCCCATTACTTTTATTTTTAAGTTCAAATAACCAACTTTTAGACAATGGCGCCCTAAATAGCACGGAAAGAAAAAAAGTCGGCTCCTTTTCCGTGTTTGGGAAACACCCCCCTGGAAAATTATTGAATTGAATTTTTTATTTAATAAATTCTGTTTTTATATGCTTTTGTAACAAACTCGAACCGGAAATATAAATATAGTAATTTTGTGAAACAGTACAAGTGTTTTCTTCAAGCATCAATATATTCAGTTTAGTGTAGTCTGCACAAAATATCCAAATTTCAGATATGTTACCATTTATTCTATGAACTAGAGACCCTGTGACATACGGACAGACAGACAGAAGAGTGACATTAATGGGCTCTGTTTTGCCCTTTACGTACGGACCCCAAAAAAAGTCTGGACTACTCATGCTCCAAAAAACATTACGCGGAGTATTTTGAAATTACGCGGGGTCACCGGAAAAAATGCGCGGCGTTAAATCTCTGAATAATAAGAGAATAAGCGAAACTAGTTTGGAAGTAATTACTATTTTATGAGATGATAAAAGTGTACGAAAACAGTGTATTTTGAGAGTGAAGTAGGAGAATAAGAATCACCGCTGAGACGTAAACACACATGCTAAATCCATGTAATATAAAAAGAACCGGCCAAGTGCGAGTCGGACTCGCGCACTAAGGGTTCTGTACCATTATCTATAAAAACGGCAAGAAAATCATGTCTGTTGTATGGGAGTGCGCGGGTCCGACTCGCATTTGGCTGGTTTTAGTATTTGTTGTTATAGCGGCAACAGAAATACATCATCTGTGAAAATTTCATCTGTCTAACTATCGCGTTTTATATATCCGAAATCTACTGGGCCGACGGAGCAAAAAGGAAAAAATGACACTGTGCTGCAAATAATGTAAAAAATTTATTTTGTTCAAAGTCATCATTTTTTAATTGTATTTACAGTATCAAGAAAATCCACATTAATGGAACTAGTATTACACTTGCCAGCACATTTTTTTACTATATAACATTCACAAAACAATCGACTTAAGTGAAATCGACAAATAGCATCCCCATCCCTAACGCTTGCACCTTGCCTGCAAGCCATCTGCTGCATGTGAAGTTATTAATGAGGGTTCAGAGGGTGCCACCCTCCTGGTCGATAACCTTACTGAAGATGGACAAGTTCAGACTAGCACTGAGAAGGGACTTCATTCCCAAGAACTGAAATGATAGACTGAAGAAGATAAAGACAGTGCAGTTAGTCACAGGCAAAGAATTCTATGTAATACCAGGGAGTGTATTTTTGAATCATTCGAATTTCAATTCGCATATGAATCCGCAATGATTCGCATACGAAAACTTGAAATCAGTATTTTTGAAAATTCATTCCGTGAATTCTGCAACGAGTGGTCTGACCCACAACGCAAGGTGAGAGTGAAAAATGTCGATGAGAGACTGACATTATAACTTTTTAATTTAGGTACATTCCGTTCACCTCCATTCATTATATGTTTTTAAAATCAACGAAATATGCTTCCGGTTTTTATTTTTTCTGGGTGAAACGAAAACCAATTGTTTTCTACTGATTCAAAAATACGTAAAATCGTGACCAATCGAATTGAATTTCGCAAATGTTTTCGTGCGTGAATACATGATTCACCGGAGAGTGATACAAAAATACGGAACATACATCATACATACAGAAATACAACAATAATAATTCTACAAAATGTGGTAGTGGCTTTAGTAAAATACTAACAACAATTTAATTTAAAGTTTTGAAAAAATATTCAATACTCTGCCACGACTTTTTTACTACGTTATTATTTATTATTCGTAGTATAGAAGAAGGTTTCATTCATTATACCGGGTGTAAAAGCAAAGTCATGAATCCTTTAAGAGTGTGTTAGTATGATCGGTAAAGATATCATTTTAAATACTGGGATCTCTAAATAAAGTACCAGTACCTCATAATAAGACGATTTTCTTTACTCAAAATACACTAATCGCGTGGACACCCTCACTGGTCGCTAGTCACTCGGATGAGGGGTGCGGGTTGCGGGGTGCAATTAGGTGTGTGGAGAGGCCGGTGAGTTGTGTAGCCATAGCTTAGAATAATGATGTAGTTTTTGGTGAAAATTCAAGGCTTTTTTTTTTTTTCTCGTAATGACATCAGAATCTTGTATACTTTCATATCTTAAAGGGATTCTTGACTTTGCATTTACACCTGTATATCTATATTCTATATCATTCTATTCTATGTTCTAGGGAACAATTATCTATTTGCGCCGTTTGGGGTCAAAATGATGGGCTCATGGGGTCCCGAAGCGCGAAATTTATTTAGAGAACTTTTAAATAAATAAACAATAAACTCATGCTTTTATAAAAATATAAAATTAATAATAAAAATAATAATATTCCTCTATCCATCAGCCTGGTTCGTCCACTGCTGGACAATGGACGTAGCCTTTCCAAGATTGGAAGCTCTTGGCGGTCCTCTTGGAAGAAATGCCAAATACTCACACATTCTGGGCAGGCGGATTGGTGAGCGCGGCGCCAAAACAGTTCGGCTCGACGTATTGGAATCTGAGATATTTACGAAATTTAGTATCTATAGGAATAAGTAGGTACGATTCCTTCAAGTCTAAGGTCGCCATAAACCAGTTTGTTTGTATTAATTTACAGGCAGTTTTAAAATCTTCCATTTTAAAATGCGATTTAGGAATA
This sequence comes from Ypsolopha scabrella, assembly GCA_910592155.1. NCBI lineage: Eukaryota > Metazoa > Arthropoda > Insecta > Lepidoptera > Ypsolophidae > Ypsolopha > Ypsolopha scabrella. Next base: position 16,456,230 of record OU342985.1, read on the forward strand.
AAGTGATTTAATGATTTTAAATTTAGAATAAATCTCTTACCTCCATTGGACTTTGGAGCTAAAAAGGTACTAGAGATAAACTGATCAGAACTTGGTTCTACTTGTACTATAGCACCCAACTTGATTAATTTTTCAACAGCTAACGACATGTCATGTTGTTCACTCGGTGACCACGTAATTTGAGGTACATCAAACTGAACCGGTTTAGATATAAACGGAATAGGTACCCCGTTTAGAACCCAGATAAGAATACTATAATCGTCGATAGATCAGTCAGTCAGGATATTCTTATGAATATATATAGATTTAGGAATTACATAGCAAAAGCATGGACAGTAGGGAAGAAAACGATTAGTTAGTTTAGCAGATAGTTGATAAATCATAGTCAGGGTATTTTTTATAGATAATGGCCATCCAAGGAAACGTACTACATCATAATATTGTTTTCCTTACTTTTGAGTAAAAAGTTTGCAATAAATGCGTTTTATAGCAATTCGCGCAAACTGCTTGTTAATAGTTAGGTGATCACATGAAAATTATTCAATTTCATGCGTTACATTTTAGCTGCACTACATTACAACTGTAAACACGCTTTTAAGTTTGTTAATGTAATGCAAACAAAATGTAATACATTAAAGTACGTAATTTTTTTGTGAAGACGTTATTATTAATAAACTATTTCCGCAAGTTGCTTTAAAACACATTTATTGCATACTTTTTATTCAAAAGTAAGGAAAACAATATTATGATGTGAATTTTGTACCGAGGTAAAATGTTACCCCCTTAAGCCGGTGGGTCAATCCCTTTGTAAGAGTCCACGTCTCGCGGCGGAGGGTCTCGCGGGGAGCGGCCACGCGCGCGGTTCCGTCGTCGTGAAGAAGGTGGCGTGCGCTCTTTGACTTCTGCTTGACGGAGCAGGATCTGAGGAGTTGATAAAGTCGTTGAATGATAAAATACCTGTGAAATCGTCATGAGTCCCCGAAGTGTTTCTGATTACGGACTGCGAAATACACAGTCACACACACGTTTAACCGACGATTGGTACGTCCCGATGAGCATAAAAAAAAATATATATACCTATAGGCATATTATAATAATAAAAAAACGATGAGGATTGTAATTCGAAACCTTTTTTTTTTTAAATATATATATACATATATATAGTTATATTTTTCTATTTTTCTTTAAATTTTAATACACACATATATAAATATATATATAGTATGCATACATATATTTATATATATAATTGAAACTTTCTCTACGAGAAATCCTTTCTTCCTCTCTCGAAATTTTTGTTTGTGTAGGAAAATTTAATCTAGTTTTATAAAAAGAAAACCTCATTAGAATCTGACAACTAGTTCCAGAGATATAGCCAAAAACAAAATTGGCGAGATTGCAAATTTGCAAAAATTAGCAATAATTCTACAATTAAGATTTCAGTAATAAATCATAGTTTATTTAATCATTCCAACGATTAGATGGTCGGTTCTAATGTCTTTTCAATTCCTGAAACAGCAGAGTCTTCGTAATAAGGATGAAAAACGCCCGTACGTCGGTGCGTTAGAGTTCACGCACTTTTGTTTGAAACTCTAATATTACCCAAACTAATGGTCAGCGCGGGTATGTATGTAAAAAATAATTCAAAATTATAAATTTATAATATTAGGTTACAGACATTTTGGTGTCGAATCCTCCTTTTAAGTTAAAAAAAACCTGTAATAGGAGGAATTCCAGGAAGTGGTTCAGTTCGATCGGTAGGATATGTGGTTTCATTTAATGGTAGCAGTCTATTTACACCCGGTATATACTACATACAAATACAATAAAATTAAATTAAAGGCTATGATTCAAAATATAGGAATCAATGAAATTACAGGGACATACTTAACAATTTAATGCTATATTAAATGCAGAAGTAGCAAGCTTTCAGCTAAAAAAACAAAGCTAAGAAGGTTGAACCTCAACCGAGCATTTTTCTGCTTGTATTTTTAGTTCGTTTATACATTAATCTTTCAAAGCGTAGCGTAGGCTGACCTCATGCCCGCTGGACCGACTATCTATAGGACGTTGCGAATGGCGGCTGGATAAGGAGGACTGAGGACCGCCAAGAGTGACGAAATATAGAAAGCAGTGGACGATGATTGATGATTGATGACTGATTGATGGATATTATCACCATCTTACTTGCAAATCCTCCCGAAGTTATTCGGGGGAGAGTAAGAGGACAGCTCTCAGGCAAAAAAACCAGGCGGCCCACCATTGCCTGGGACCGATGGATGGCGGTATATCCATCACCAATTGCCGGGCCTTATATAAATCAGACTGGTGACGGGCAGCGGCGTCACTGGTTCAAGGGTTTCGGCACCGCGCTCACCAACCCGCCTAGATGTAATATATTTATGTTATAATGTTCTTATTAATCACAGCGTTGGCGAGCGACGAAGAGATCAGTGCAGGAAAAGAGTTTCTTTTCAAAGTTTGTTATTTTAAATGCTGTTGGCCGCTTTATGGTAACTATCACTCTCGAGACGGCCTTTTAGGTCAGTGTAGGTGATAGGGACTGTTTTTTTTTCTCTGATGATATATTATTAGCGCATTCTTATATAAGTTAGCATTCTTTTATAGTGCGGTCCGAATCATGAGCTATCTTTCACATCGTTTGCTAGCTCACAAATTACGGACCAGTCATCGCTCACACTCTAAATCATTCATGGCTTTGAGCGATATAATTATATTTCGGACCGTACGGCTAATATACTGATGTCTTACCCAATTTATAATTCGTAGCTCAGTTTTGAACACAAATTATTGTTCTGGAAATGTTGTGTTATTTTATGCATTACTTTGTGAATGACAAAAACTTTAAAGACACATAAAATATAACTACTTTGCTAGAAAAGCCAATTGACGTGACATTAATCTATGGGTCGCGTAGTGCAAAAATCACTTAAATAAAATAAGGCAAACGGCTCCGAACAATAGCATTATATAAAAGTTTTTGTGAGTAAGGATGAGATCCCCACCATACACCAGAGAGCGCACGGAGAACATTCACTCCCCTCTCGCACTTCTGAGAAATATAAGTCAAATGATATTTATGTTTATACTTGCGATCGCATAAATTGCATTTATGTTTTACGTCTTGCTTTCTCTCGTGGTTTGCGAAGTGTTCCTTCAAATGTGAAGGGCGAATAGTCTTAAAATCACAAATTGTGCATGCTGATTGTTTAGTTTTACTCATCATTAAATGCTTGCGAATTACATGCTTACTCAAAAGACCTTCTTTAGCAAATCTGTAATCGCATTATGTTACATTTATAACGTTTTTTTTTGTCATGAAACTCCGCGTGTTTTGTTAGCTCCTGAATGGATATACATCGGTAGTAGCAGACACTGCAAGTAAAGTAGGGATCTACATCTGTAAGTCTATAGACAAACGAAAAGCTTTTCTTGAAGTTCCTTGAAAATATATACCAACAATACAATCTTTACCTAATATTATTTTCATAAGTTCAATAGAGTTTTTCTTCCCACAAACTGTAATGCAGGATGGCATTTTTTTTTATTATGTTTAATCCTTTTTATGGAAATAAACTTCTACAGCATTAAAGAAAATCTACCACTAAATTAAAACACGGAAATAAAAATCAGCAATATTGTGTATGTATTGTACGATGAGGTAAAGTTCTACTGAAAACAGAAATAAATAACGCAATAAGGGCCGATTTTCTCCGATAGAGTCTTTATTAAAAAATATATAATATATACAGGGTGTAAACGCAAAGTCAAGAATCCTTATAGTAATAAATAACGAAGTCGTCTCTACGCCACCCCTGCCATTTCTCGGTGGGGCAGGTTTTAATGAACTATTCTGTTCTTTAATCAGCATATTCAATTTCATCCACTTAATGGTTTTTGTGACAAGTGTACCGCCGGATTACACTGGTACACATGCCCAAATTTTTGCTAACTTCTGTTATGGTTTGTTGTGGGTCAAAGTATTGATCGTCATTTAACCCAGACAACACATTAAGTACCAGATGGCAATAATTCCCATGGTATGATATTTTTGTTTACGATCGTGACATTAAAGCCTCTAAACGAAATATATTTGAACAAAAACAAAGCTGTTTTTACTACTTACTTGTAGTAAAGTTATAGCCTAAATGGGAGAGGTGGTAGTACAGGTTGCACCAAACTTTTAATCCCCTCTAAACACGAAAATGTATGGGCCGTTCTTCGAGAGAGCAAATTCCGAGTGGACTAGAAGTTTGGCGCGTTCTGTATTAGTAAACCAACTTATAAAATATTATTTCTTTATTATCATCGATAAAATAACGTCCAGGTAGAGCCGCGGGCAATGACTAGTATGTATAAAGTAGCAAAATATAATAAAAACAGCTTAGGTATAGTAAAAACTAAAAAGAGATCATATCTCACAAACATCAAAAGTGATTTTGATCTTAGTGGACATGCAAATGACCCGACAAAAGGTTAACGGGTGATTGCGGAAGGAAGACGACCGGAAAGCAGTGAATGAGAACGGCCCAGAACCAAAACGAGTGGCCGATGTATAAAAGAGCCTCTACTCAGGATGATAACTTCTTTCTTCAGCTAATCGATCTTTAGAATCAAAACCCCGTTTACGCGGTTGTTTTAAACTAAAGTACCTATCTCTTATCTTTATTGAAATAAAATACTGCCATTATATCATCTTTATCTTTTTTTTTAAGGCATGATATGCAAGGTTTGTCTGTCTGCCTGTTCCCTTGGGATCGGCTGAATAGGCGGTTTTAAATGTTTAGTGGGTTTGTTGATATTATATATTAAGAACTGCAGGCCTAACATGGTAGCCACTTAAACACCATTTTGAACACCAATTGGCAGTAAATTCCATATATTTACTGTCAAATGGTGTTTAAAATGGTGTTAAAGTGGCAACCATCTTAGTTTTCAAGTCAAAGATAAAACAGAACGCAGAGTTTAGCAGAGGAATGCCCTTGAGGCATTTCACGTGTGACCAAATATTATAATCGTCGGGACCGCAGGGGGTGCCCACCCCACGTGGTTGCAGCTGGCCCTGTCTCACTCGCTGGTGAAGATACAAGGCTGTCTCCCTCGAGCGCATGGAAAAATAAATCAAGTTATGGAAAGAAAGGTGTACTATATCATTAACTTAAATAATTATGTAGAGGAGACGGCCGAGTCCCGTAGCGTTTCGGCGCGTTACCGTTTCGTGCGCGGCGTGAGGCGTGCGGCGTGCGGGGCGGTTTGAATCATGTCGGGAGCTGGACTTGGCCCGCGGGCCGCCATTTCCCCATCCCAGCGTTAGGTTAGGTTAGCATTTTAATCGCCAAGAGTATTCTCGTCTCTATAATTTTCATCACGCTTTTCTTAAGAACTTTCAAAGTTAGGTTAATGAGTAAAGTTTTAAGTCGCAACCGTAATAGAAAAATGATGTTCGAAACGAGTAGTACATCACTTTTCGCTGCCAGCAACAATGAAGTATTAGATTATTTTAGTGACACTTACCCATAAACAATTATGACACTTGGTAGGTATTTAAAATATTATTATATTTTCTCTCGTTGGCTCTAGTTTTAGTAATTATTATTCGAATACCCGCACATTGTTTGAGAAAAGTACAATACGAGCCTTGACCGCAATTGGGAATTGATGGACCCACGTATCGATCATCAATGCCCAACTTGGCGGCCGATAATTACTAAGCCTACTTAACTTTTACCTTTTTTAGTGAATGTCTATTGTAAAATTTGAAGGGGGTTACTATTTTTGTTCTTATAAATTTAGTAATATCAGTTGTTCTACAATTTTCACTTTGCGACGTAATTAATAATCGTCTGTGAAACGTTAGTGTACGAATATGGACTATCCGACTCAGATTTAAAAGTCCATTGTTAAAAACACCTCTGATATCCCCTCGGAACAACTGATATTACTAAACTTTTAAGAACAAAAAATAGTAATAATATAAATGTGTGTTGTTATATTTAGACTGAACGTGATTAATTTATTGATGTAAGAATATTTATTTTAAGTTTATACATTTAAACACAAATATATTTAAAGCGTTATCTATCATAAGCGTAAAGCTATCGCTTTTACGGGATAAGAGATCTTCGGGTAATTTTTCTTTTGGTAGTTCGACTCCTATTATAATCCCGTAATAGCTGAGCAATTTATGTGTTGACTAGCCTTTGCCCTATCATTAAATTTCGGCCCCGTCTTCGGCTTGGGTGTTATTTCATCAAAACCTTTTATAGCTATGTATGTGGGCCAGGGTAACAACAATGATAGCGTCATGCTGAAAGTTTCTGGATTGTCATAATGAACAGAAAATCACTTGCTCTATTCCACAATTTTATTATTAACTTCCTGACCGGTTTCGTAACGGGTGTGAGTAACTGAGCCCTGATATGCGATCTAGATGTAACCCGAGGCAGACCTAACAGCTGACTCGCATGCGCGTCTGCTAACAACCGGACGTTCTGATATCTGTTGTTCAATAACTCCCATGCGATGACGTAGTTATGCTCCTCAACCATCAGATGTTGTACCAATGATCTAGCCTCCCCTTGTAGACTGGACATCAAATACTCCATTTTCTGTGCGTTGGGCAGATCCTGTCTACCGTCTACCAAAGAAGTGAACATATTCTTAAAGGCGACCCATTGCTCCATACGTCCGTCAAAGTGACCAAGCTCTAAGGTAGGCAGTCTGCTATGCAACCCTACCCCTTGACTACGAAATTAGCAAAAAGTGTCATGGATTCCTGTTAATGATCACTTACCAAGCCTCCAGTATGAGTTTGGCTGCATAAATTAAAGTCACCTCATATACAATTAATTCATTTCAAATAACGGCATCCAACAAACGAAAAATAATCAGAAAGTTCTCGTTTGCGTGCAGTGTTTGTAATAATTATTATTATATATACATATATATTTATTTATATGTATGATACATTAAGATAAAAGGGAAAATACTTTGATATAATAAAAATGGAATAAAAACAAACTTAATGTTATATCTAAATATTATTTATAATGTGAGCAAGGTAAAGGTAGTTTGCTAATTGAAGTTGCAGTTGAATTGATTCCCCATTTAACCGGTTCTTTAATTTGAGGTGTTTAACTTTCTAAATTTGTTTCTGTAGTTTTAAACATCTAATGCCTAGGTAGTTAAGTCACCTAAACTAGCTTGTGAAAATTCTAGCACTTGTTTTAGCTTTTTCTTAAAAACTACCTTCATGAATCGTTTTTCAGTTATTTTTGTGGTATACTTTTGTAAAGAAAACTAAATTTTCTAAAATTTGAGCCCAATTTGAGCACTCTAGGTGTATTGGTTACGCAGACACAACTAGTCAAAGATGGGCAATTTTTTATATTTATTCCTTTCTCCATCACCATACCAAAATAGACTCTAAAAGCTGGGCAGAGAGTACATTTTGCAATAAAATACGCTTTCATAAACTGAAAACTACAGTCGCTTTGTCTAGCTAGAACTCATAAATGCCACGGAGCGGGAGAAAATAAATGGAACAGTTAATTGTTTGTATATAATCAAGTGAAGACTGATTGTGTACTCTTGTTCGTTTGACTTGTCTGTATGGGTGTAACGTTGTAATATTAGGGGATTGTTCGATTTTTAGTTGATATTTATTGTAGCTGAGTGGAGAGTAAAACAATATTATAATGTGTATTTTGCACCGGGATTCGGTTTTACCACCTTTTGCTTTACGATCGGTAGGAAAATCTTGTTTATTTTTCCTTTTAAAAAAATATAATATATTTTAGTCTAATATTTGTAATTTTAATCAATATCAATCTTAAAATTGGACTAATTTTGAATCATTACGCGCGAGTTTCGGTGGACGCATTATATTGTGCGCCGAAGGAAGGCCTCCATTAGAATAAAACAAGCATGCTATATACCTACAATAACAAAACAATGATTCAATTCGGAAACCACGGTGTTTTTATTCGACAAAAACTCAATAACTCACTTTAACCATAAATTCCGAGCTCTTTTTAATTATTTTATTAACAATTTTAGGGTAAGTTAGAATTCTTCGACAAAGTTTTTAAAGTTTTTATAAAACTTCTACCAGTGCCTGACTGAAAATTGTTGCCAGTATTTCCAGGAGAGATAAATATTGCAATATTTTTAGTTTTTAAAATCCCATTCTTTATTCATAAACAAATGTATGCATGCATCAAAGTAACGTGGTAAATTTGTTTATGAACATACGAATGCTTCTCTATTTTTATAACCTTTAGGAAATTTGTTTCCTCTAAATAATATAAGCTTTTACCCACCTTCGTGATAGAATAATTTTTACTATATCTTTAGTACTCTGAAAGCTTTCGGTTCTACGATTTTGTAGAAGTAAAATTTGCATTTCTATATATGTCATGTCATTATTTAGGAACCATTAGTAAAATAAGTGTAAATTAAAACAGCCCTAACTAAAATCCGAGAATCAAAATAGCTTTTACGGTTTGTTTCTGTTTATGTTCCTGAGAAATAAAAAACAAGCGCTAATTTCGTTCTTGTGTTTAGTGGTTCGAATAGATTTATTCGCGAAATGCTAAAGGGCGGTGTAAATGACGGATAACATGAAAAATCTCTCAATATTGAACGAAATAGTAATTAGAATCGGTATAGTGCAAATAAATATTCTGATTCTGAACCAATGATACCTATAATAAAACTTAAGAATCTCTGGATCTGACGAAAATATCAAATAAAGTTTCAAAGAGACAAATGAACAAATTGTATTACTGTTTTTCTTAATAAAATGCATATAAAATTACTAAAAAATCTTAAATCGTTTCAGCCTGTATCACACGGTCTGTACCTTGCTGCCGCTATCAATTTCAAAAAGTACTATCTGGAATGCGTTGCCGTTCAAATTTGAGCCTTTTGTTCAGGCGTTAAAGTTGCTATTAACATAAAATATTTTGTTGTTTATGAGTTTCGTTGTGCACTGCTAATTAGTGGTGGAACTTAACAATTTTTGCCACTCATTGGAAGATAAGCTCCCCGACATTTAAAAAAATTCCTACTATACAAAAAGTTTCAATATTTTTGTAATACGTTGAGACCCCTTTTATTATCCCGAGTGTGATCGCTCAGACTACCAGTTATATTTGCCTCTCGCTTGCCGGGTCTCAAGTTGACTTTGGCAGGTTGTGGACTGATTCCATCATTGTGCGGGCACTCACACGCCAATGATACTTTAGTTATGATGTTCAAGAACATATAGTATAGGTAGGCATAACAATTACATGGGTCAAAGGTGTTTTGCTTGTAATTTAATCAAATCAAATAATTTTATTGTCAGGCATCTGTGGCCCATAAAAACTAACATATATGGTACAAAGTACAATAATAATATAGCCTTTATTCTATCCAACAATGATTTTGCAGTAAATTTTTACAAAACATTTTATTGATTACTATTTATATTAGGCCAAGTAGCACTCATGGCAAAGGCCTCGTCCAACTCTTTCCGGTGTTCTTTGTCCCGTGTCACTCTTATCCAGCATGGACCAGCTGTCAATTTTAAGTTGGTCTTCCCAGCATCTGTGTGGCCAACCTCTAGTTCTTTTTTTTTGCATGGGTACTAGTCTGTGACCTTTTTACTCCATTTCTCTGGGTTACTACTCAGCATTTGACCTGTCCATCTCCATTTCTGCGAGTCTGGTTTTATTCCTCAAGTCTACGTTTCTAGTTCTATCCTTTACTCTGACTCCCAACATGCTTCTTTCCATGGCTCTCTAGCATCTTTCAAGTTTGTCTTGGTGTTCTTTGTTTAAGGCCTACGTCTCGCACCCATATGTCAGACAGGGAAGGATACATGTGTTGAATGTTTTTATTGATAGCCTTTCAAGTCTTTACTTTTCATAATCTCTTTTAGGGACTAGTATCTCTTCCACCCGATGGCTATTCACTTGTTGATTTCTTTGTGTATCTGGTCAATTGGAGAGATTATTTGACCAAGCAGGTACACATATTCTAAGTTACATAGTATATTGGTGTAACCCTGAAACCATACCATACAGGCAGAAAGAGCCTTCTCTGCAGAAGTAGGTTGGGAGACAACAATGTTAATACCATTTGTTTTTTAGGTCCTACTTCCAGAAAAGACGAAAAAAATGTATTTTTTTGGTCCTTTTAAATATTTCAAGTCAAGACAAGACTATTAACTTCTGCTCTAATCTACTAAGAGTTTTTAACTTTAATTCTATACGTTGTTAGTGAGCTAGACAAGGCAGTTTAAGGCTGTACCTGACCCTAGAATATGAAAAAAGCCAGATTTTCGAGGGTTCTTTTGACGAAAGTACGACTATCTTAATATTGAAAAAAATATATTTGATTTATTGATATTTTATCTAGGTGATCTACTTATAAACCATGTACTAAGATTTATACTTTTGTCAAAAAAAATATGTTTTCCACCCTCTTTTTTTTTGGTTTTCAAACGTTCGTTTCAACAACTCGCTTAAGAAATTAACATATTTTCATAAAATAGGTAAAAGAAATATAAAGGTTTTCTACTTACATCCAGCATTTTTTTCCCTATAAAATATAAGTCAAAGAAAACTGTTAAGACTTACTGCCACTGATTATCCGTCCTTAAATTATTATAATATAATCTATCCATATATCCATCAGCCTGTGTTCGTCCACTGCTGGACATAATCCTTTCCCAAATTTCTCTAATCTTGGCGGTCCTCCATCCTCATCCAGCTGCTACCCGCAACCTCCTTCAGGTCGTTGGTCCAGCGGGCACGAGGCATAGCATACAAAGAGAGTTGCCCTTGGATGATATAGCAATAATAATAAACACTTTATTGCACAAAACAAACTCGGATAAATACAATTTAAATTCAGAAAATAGAGGGCAAAGGCGGACTTATTTCTAAAAGAAATTTCTTCCAGTCAACCACAAAATACAGAGATGAAAAAAAAATTATACATTGGCTTATTTGATTTTCAGTGCAAAAAGATACATATAGGTACATTTAAATATGACACACTACATGAATACTTACAATAAATACATATTAGTAGCTAGGACTGCTGAGAAGATAAAAAGTGCTTCTTCAAGTTGAACGTAGTGATTCTCTCTGTATAGGAATGGCGGATCTTGCGTCGATTACATAATCTAAAAAAAATATGTTACGTTTATTGAACAGTCAAATAAATGTATGACTTTAAAAGTACTTTAAATGAAACCAATTTTTTTCGACCTACTGAAATTTTGTAAATAAAGACTTTTTTAAAGCTTTAGATAGTTTTATTATTAGAGTGCATTACAAAAAAGAAAAGATAAATCAGAAACAAATGTTAAGACAAGAATTTGAAAAATATATTCATATATTAATATATAAATTATATACAATAAATATTTTTCTGGTTTGTAATGCACTCTAATAATAATGTTAAGAGTATTCCAAAGCGATGGATTTCGCAATAAAAACCTAATATTTAGATAGTTTCCTTTTTTTTGGGGGGTTTTTACAATGAATTTTGGGCATTTTAGGGGTATTTTGGTTCTGGTTAGGAGGAAAAATTTTTGGGCGTTGGCAACGCTGGGACAGACCTATGTCCAGCAGTGGAAGAACCAGGCTAATGGATGGATGGATTGAGGTGTGAGGACTCCGAAGAGATAGTTCAACAACCCGGGTTATATCAGTTACTATGGGGACTCAAAGGTAAGCGGCTGCGGACGAAATCAACAGGCGTTTTTAATAAATCGAGGAACGAAGACCGAAAACAAATTCTGCTCCACGGGATTTGAGCCACTCGGCGGTGTGTTTACTACATCAGCGAAACCCAATCCAAGTTTATGTCTAGAAGGTATACACTGTAGTACAAACAGTATACGTTGCGCACGCGCCGACGTCATCTTGTATTGTGTTCACGTTACGACGCGACGACACACAATCTACTTCTACACTTTCACTGCGCAGACTTGCTCCCTTCCTATCCTTTATTGTACCTTATTAGAGAACTAACACTAATATAATTTTATAAGGTGACTTTCGTTTATATAGCCAAATGCATACTGAAGACTCGGTAAGTGGTCGGAGCCAAAGTTCGATGACCCTTTAAAATGTAGACTTCCTATACTAATTGAGTCGAAGTTGTTCTTGAACAAGTAGGTAGGTATTAGAGGCAATTAAAACAGGGTCATTGAACCTTGGGCGTGGTCCTGAGCACTTGCCGAGTCTCCAGTATTTAAAGTCATCTTATCGTTTACTGAGACCACGTAGTCTAGTGATCATACTGAACCACTGTTTGGAAGAAACATTCACGTGCATTTAACACTTTCAAATTTCAATAAACTATAAGCGACTGGTAAATCGGAAGGTGAGATTAACCAAAGAACTACTAACATCAGCAAATAAAATGCAACTCTGCGTTCAATTCCAGCTCATCGCAATTGCGCACTCTTCATCAAACATGGAGGTCTTCTCTCCACCACTGAGGCCATCCACTACGGAGTGCCTATTGTTGGGATACCAGTCTTCGCAGACCAGTTCATCAACGTTGGCAGAGCAGTCAGAAAAGGTTTCGCGAAGGAAGTCACCCTATCTTATGATTTAGCTGATAACCTTAAAGAAGCTATTGAGAAGATTCTCGGTGATCCGAAGTAAGATTTTATGTTGATATATTGTAGACATAGACATAGACATATATTTATGAGTAATATTCATTACAGGTCATTCATAAGATTAAATCATACATATTAGTAGGAGGTTACACGATGTTGTGTAGCCGTACTAAATATTATACTATTAACACGTAATACTCGTAGTAAGGAGGAATGTCAACTTTATGCACAACACAATAAAATTAAATAATTAAATTACATTGTTACAAAAATAAAAAAAGCAACAATATAAAACCATATGTCACTTAAAATAATAGATTTCAACAGATTTAAACTAACAATAGTTTAAAAATTCGTTATATGAGTAGAACGCCTTCTCGACTAGCCAGTTCTTTAGTTTATTTTTAAATATAAATAGACTAGGTGCGGCTTTTATATCTTCAGGTAGATTGTTATAAACAGTTGGTCCCATTCTTCAATAGTTTTCCCCGTTTTTGCTGACCTACGCTTCACATTCGCTAGTTTGTTGCCGTATCTCGTGTCGTATATTTGTGACGAAAACTCGAAGACGTATTCTGATGTTAAACATTTAAATTGGCGAAATTTATGCGAAATTTGAGGCCGTCAGAACCAGACTGGCCAATCTTTTCAAGACACCATTGATTTTGATTGTGTCTAAAAAAGAGTAGACCACTCTGGTTTTGACCTCAATTATACGGCCATTATATTACAGCAACCAATCAAAATCAGAAGTCCTTTGCCGTTTTGAGTTTTCGAATGACAATTTGTTAAAAGGCGTCGTCCATGTTTCTTTCATTCGCCGTTCCTACAATAGTACTAGGGTAAGGTAAAAAGTTCTGGCTTAAGTTGTTAAGTAACAAAAATAATGACATTTGAACAACAAACAAATAATTCTCCTATTGACATAAAATATATTAACAATAAAAATTAAGAAACTGAAACAATAAAATTTCTATGTCGAAAGGGGAAATTTCTAAGGCAAGCCCAAACTGACCATATATGCTCAAAGCTAAACAAATTTTCATATGCACTTCACAACTTAACTAAAATAGTTAGTGAAGACGCAGTTGTTACTGCCTAAAAAGGTTATGTGGATTCCACCCTACGTTACGGGGTAAAAATTTCAAAATTCTTACGTTCCCGTCTCAACTTGATTTTCTGAAAGTTACTTCGGTATTAGTCGTTCCTAATTATATGACCACAACTGTATATAGATTATAGATTATAGTCTGCCATGATGACCTGCTCACACTACGCAATGACAAAAGGTCTGAAAAGATAAATTTTAAAAGTGAAATGTTGTCATTTCTACGACGGCCCAGCGACAGGCGCGCCCGTCAAACAACTGACGATCGATCCGCGTTTCGAAAACGTTAATGAGCCGTTGAAACATCGCCAAACGGACACCAGTTTCATCGCCTGTCGTTAGTTGTCTCTGTAGGAAACGGAAGCCTCGTCCCAGTTAGTAATTAATTAGTACAGTGTCTGTCAAAATAAAGGCCAAGCCGAAAACCGACGATATTTGATCTTACACGCAAATGAAAGATACATTGATTGAAAGACACTTCCACATTCATATCTTGTATATCATTTTCTTTAACAATAGTCCATATAATGATGATGAGTCATAATATCATTGAAAGCTCGACCCGTGCCTTCTTGTACAGTTAGTTAAACAAGTGAGTCCTATCCGTTAATAAAAACATTAACAATATTATATTGTTAATAATTTGGCCAAGTGCGTGTCGGACTCACGCAGTAAGGGTTCCGTACCACCCCACAAAATGGGTGGAGAACCCCAAAAAAATTATGGTAAATAACAACAATATATGTAATACAGTGGAGCCCATTGCTGTCAGTATTTTTACGGCAAAATAATTCTTTTGACCCATAAAATCAATGGCCCCGATTTCCAACACAACAGTCCATCCTTTGACAGACTGAGTCCAACGCGCATGCGTTCTATTTAATGAAATGTTTTGTTATATATATTATGTGTGTGAATGTATAAAAGTGTAATAAATATATATTTTTAGGGTTTCACGCGTCAATAGGTATATAAAAACGAAACCTTTATAAGTTTATTTTGTTGCCCTTCTATCTGTCTGTCTGTCAAGACCCTCTATCTCGGGCCTCATTAGAGATATCAAGTTGAAACTAATACCTCCTACAGAACTTTAAGTGTATATACAATATAGTAGCTATAGTGCTATTAAAAAATCAAGCTCCTAACTTAACGCAAAAAAGGTTATTACCCCTAACGTTATATTTTTTTCACAAATCGTCTCACCATGAAAACCTATAGGATACTTCCAGTTGACTTGGAAACCAAAAATTTCGTTCACAAAAAGGTCTTGTAACATACGCCAAAAAAATATCAGAAAATCACATCTAGTTATATATTCAAGAAGAAATCAAATACCACCTTAATTAGGCCCTCTGGATACATTGAGTTTTTTAGATTCTAAGTGTCAAGTTAAGTTGGTTATACATAACTGTTTGTGGAATAACTTGGTTTTTTAAACGGTATGTACGGACATCTTCAAGGTACGAGTCCTACTTACACTTGGGCAGATTTTATTCTATTTATGCTTGAAATATAAACTCAACTTCCTATAAAATATTTCAAGTAAGACGCCAACTTACCATTGACGAAAATAACATATAGGTCAGGAAGACAAGAGCGTCAAGCACTGACAATTTAACAAAAAGCTTTGTCGCCGCTTTGACTTCTGCGGTCTATCATTTTGTTTCAAGCATTAAAAGGTTTTAATGAGCGTGTTCTCACCATATAGCTAGCATAAATAACACGAATAGAGAAATTGTGTCTCTCAAAGAAACTTTTGACACGCACACTGAGAAAAATGTCTTTTAGGCTTCATTATAAAATAGCATAAATTTAAAAAACATAAATTTAAAATACGGTGAATTTTTTTTTTTTTGGTGATAATTGGAAAATATTATGCTGTAATTAAAACGTTTGAGGAAATAATCGAGTTTTTAAGGCAATATTATGATGTCAGATCACCGTAAAATTGGTCACAGGAAATAAGATTATCATATTCGTATTACAACCATACCTTCCCCATAAAAGAGGTCCGTCACACTACGGTATGCATAATGCCACCATAAAAGCTGTGACACATTTGTCCGGTTCGATTCCCGGATCATGCAGGTGTTTTTTTAAATTCTTTGAATGCAATTTTCCTTAACTTTAAAAATAAAATAAAGGTTTCTGTAAGTGAAATTTGCTATCTTCAATATTTAAGGTACTTTCCCTCCAGGGGGCATTAGTTTTGTTCAGCCTTTATAACGAAAAACAACCGAAAAAAAGATGATCAAATTTTGTACAAAAACGGTGGCGCACCTATGCACCGTAATCTTTTTTCTGGCGCCCCTGGACAGTTTGACTCAACTAAAACTCAAAGTCTTAGTAAAATTTCAACCAAAGAATAGAAACACTAAACGCAAAAATTTACACCACTTATGTCTTTTGGAGATATTTTATGATAAACTTGTGTAAAGAAGCGCAAAAGGATAAATGTGTGTTGCACCACTACTGTGCTCAGTGCCTAAACTGGTAATGGGTTTTGGCCGTGGCTTGTCATTACTCTCATCACAAAACTATATCAAAAGCACCGTGATTGTCCAGAAATGACGTCAGACATAATTTGTGGCCAATCACGACACCTTTATGGCTATAGCGATAAATATTGAAGTTAGGCATTAAGACGGCTGGTGGCCTACCACGCCTGGGATTGATCGATGGTATACGTACTTGGCCGATTACGTTCTTCTATTTTGTTTTGATCGTTAGCATATTTATCTCCTTACCTTTCACATTTTATTCGTGGCTTCTAACTTTAGCTAATTTTCCTGCAAAAGTTAAGAGTTTTGTTCAAGAGAGATAATTAAGTTTCCATCATTTCCTCGCTTTTCGTTTTAAAATTTATTTTGAAAGTTTATTTTCCTTGGCGTTTTATAAGTTACTGAAGTTTCATTTATAAAACTTGCTACACTGTTCCATTTTTACACAAATACGTGATTTACCCGACGCCGACGTGAATAACTTCAAGGTAAAAAGATAAATTACTTTTGTGAGTGTTTATATGTTGAAAGACGCTACCTAGTAAAGCATGATATTACACGTAATTATGTATGTAATTTTGAACACTAATTGTTTCATAAAATAAAAAAAAGACCTAACAAATTCTAATATAGCGAAACCCGTTTGGGTGTATTTAATTAAACAGTGGACAAGTAAAAGTAATTTTTTATGTGAATATATGATCAAGTACAAGAAGTATCTATGCTTAGTTTACAAAAAAAAACTACATAGCCGATCGGGTTAAGGGGGTAACTTTTTACCTTGGTACAAAATGCACATCGTAATATTGTTTTCCTTACTTTTGAATAAAATTATGCAATAAATTTTGTCTTAAGGGTCCATGCCACCTAAACGTGCCCCACCGTACTGCTGATTCATGACAGAAAATATTTGTTTAATGAGAAATAAATTATCACACAAGTTGTCGAAGAGTTGTATTACAACCTAATTAATTTGATTTTTGCATAGAATTCATAGCAAGCTAGAAAAACGTACATTAAACCAGAATTAATTTATAGATATCGATTAATTATTCTACATAAATCTAGAATGATGTACCTTCATTAGAATTTTGAATTTTTACTAAGAGATTTATCTAAATAAATACCAAAATAAGGTATTAATCCGATTTAATTGAACGACCGAACGAAGTGAGCGAGTTTTCCTTAAAATGTATATATTTTTACCTCATTAGTACTAATAAATACCAAGCGTTTTCTGATACTAATTTAGTTTCATAAGACAATAATCAATACTAAGAAAATAAATCAGATATTTCGGCTCACTATGGGGCTGACACATAGATATCATAACAATATTATTCTAATACACATATCAGTGGGTCGACCAAACGCGATGAAATCTCTTTATAAAGTTGTCGCGCTTCTAGACCCCACGGCCCAAGAGTTTCAACAGCAAAAGGCACAAATATGAAGCCCTCGCCAAGGGCGATACATGCGCCTTTTTACACCTTCTGCTTTTTCGGCTGCCGCGCCTGCCTTTGTTGCGATCACTTGGACATGGGACTGTGCCACTGTGTCAACGCATGTTGCATCCCATATCAGTGACCGCCCGTTTTTCCAAGGAATGAGCGTCATTCCGTCGGGCCGACCTAGTACCAACCAAGTCTCCAGGATGAATTTGGCTGCATATACGAAAGTCACCTTATATGATTACGCACGAAGGGTTCCGTACCATTATCTATAAAAACGGCAAAAAAATCATGTCTGTTGTATGGGTCCGACTCGCAGTTGGCCGGTTTTAGTATTTGTTGTTATAGCGGCAACAGACATACACCATCTGTGGAAATTTCAACTGTCTAACTATCACGGTTCATGAGATACAGCCTGGTGACAGACGGACAGCGGAGTCTTAGTAAAAGGGTCCCGTTGGTTACCCTGTGGGTACGGAAACCTAAAAAAGTCTGATTAGCGCTCTAAAATGGCCACCTCCCACAATGACAATGACTTTATGACAGGCGACGACACCGCCCTCTATTGTGCCTTTGTGTAAAGCATTGAAATTCTTTCCTTATTTGAGAGCTAGCGCAATAGATGACGCTGTTGTTGGTTCTATTGACAATGTTCTAAGATGGTTTATTTTTGAGTCATAAAGTGCTAGTATTTGTTTATAATTCTGAAGGTCTTTAACTGGGTTAGAATGATAGTCAAAATATATTTTAAATTAATCCTCACATCCCAAAATAGCAACACGTTCCAAACTTACCCTCCAGCCTGCTAATTGGACGGCTGCTGCGTCACAACTGACAGAGGTACGGAATTTACAAATCAAATTGTATCAGAATTCCTGAAATTACACAAAGTAAATCATCATTTCATTGCAGCCCATACCCCAAACGAGAATGGCATGATAGAACGTTTCCATAGCACATTGTTAGAACATATCCGACTTTTAAAACTAGTAATATTTCAGCTCTCATCCAGCAGGGCATATATCTCAGGAGGCAGAAGGTTCGGTAACAAATAGGACCGGCGCGTCCGATTCGGACCGTGGAAGATACACCTCTCCACTGTTTGCAGGTTGCTGGTTTTGGTCCTCTTTGTACTATACACGTATGTGTATGGTGTGTGTGTGTGTATATTTCTTTTAACTTGTACGCGTACTAGCCTGGCAGCTTTAAACCTACATTTTTCTTTCAAAAACGAACTCTATTCCATTAAAGTTAAGATTCAAAATTGGCTTAACTTATGGTGGGTGAATAAAAACAGGGTCGCATCTGGGCTAGGGTCATCAAACGACGATTTATAAAGTCACCACTGTTGCTTATTGTAACTAGTTACCATTCCCCACTATGAATGTCGTCCAATCTACGTTGATTTTCTTCAATTTCCCAACCGATAACAGGCTGTTCAGCCAAATCACCTCACATTTTATCGGATTTACACCGTGTCTTTAAGACTTTTTACCGGCCACGGTCGTCGCTCCAGCCATACCGCGACAATTTATTCAGGGCGACAGATATCGCTCCCTTTTTTGGCTTTTTTCGCCAAAGTGCTGTTTAAATAATTGTCCGTGTTGCTTTGTTTCCGTTGCCTGTTTTAAAGCGACGTTATTTATGTCGTAAAATGTACGTTTGTACGACCGGATAAAACGGTGATGTCAATATAAAGGAGATATAAAGCGATGTAACCATAGAATACGCGGGAAACAAAAAAATGCGATAACCATTTTCGAAATTCAAAATTAAGAATTATTTTTTTCCATTCCTAATTATTTGTCAAGCGGCCAGTACATTTAAAATACAATAGCAATTGAAGTCCTAACTAAAGTCTGAAAATCTAAATAATTTTACACTGACAGTTGTTTCTTTTCATCTAAACCACGTTCAAAATTTATGGTTTTGGAATGCACAGTAGATTACCAACTAGACTTTAGGAAGCTTCCTAAAAATGTGAAAAGCCAAGAACATTAAGTTTTTTCTGTTCCGTTTGGCACTTGGCCAGATTTTTACGTTTGCGTAGTTAAGGAGTTGAAATAATGCTTTTCTTATCATAAAACTGAGGGTACATATACTCGTCAGTTTTAAAAATCTCGAGTCATTTACTTCGCATCCAAAAGGAATTTAGGCTATTCAATTAATCATCTAGACAGGCAGTTAAGGCCATAAATCATTCTTCCTCATAAATAGACGCAATATAAGCACGCATGTCAAAATAACGAACGAATGAGCTCCCGACGCGAGTCACAAAATGTCATAAAATATAAGCCGTAATTACATAAACAGACATATTAAAATGGGCATTATTTTGAAAGGCTAAAGGTAGAAAAAAATATTTCCCACAAAGAATAAACATTATAAATAAATGAGTAACTAAAATTGACTGTGCATATGTGCAGCGCCAATGTTCATTTGGTCTCATTTTCATAATATGTAAACAACAAAAAAAACCAAAGATTCAGACGATAGACACGATTGATTCAATTGACCTAAATTTATACAGACATGCGAGAGGTTTATTGATATTTTTACTATCGTATTATTTCAATTTAGAAGGAATTACCTATTATTTTTTGTTATTTGATAAGTCACGTATAAGAAGCGTTTGAAGGCGAGTTTTATTTATCCAGAGAAATTCATACTGGAAGCTGGGTAAGTAATCAGTTCCACGGATCAATAATAAACAGTTTTTGCTAATTTCGCAAAATAAAATGTTGACCAACAAGTCGTTTTTATACAATACTCGTATGGCTTGCCAACAATTACCAAAACGAATATAATGCTGATCCTTTTTGACAAAAATGCAAAACATTTCCTCTCTTTCC
The DNA here is from genome assembly GCA_910592155.1 of Ypsolopha scabrella. Classification (NCBI taxonomy): domain Eukaryota; kingdom Metazoa; phylum Arthropoda; class Insecta; order Lepidoptera; family Ypsolophidae; genus Ypsolopha; species Ypsolopha scabrella. Next base: position 16,476,791 of record OU342985.1, read on the forward strand.
TTATTGCTTTCTTAACATGGTGTTGATTTTTATTTTCTTATCCAGCTCCTTTTAAGGGTTCCGTAGTCCGTCTGCCCGTCCGTCTTTTCGCGGCTTAGCTCAAAGACTATTAGTACTGGAGTGCTGTAATTTGGCATGAGTATACATTAATAAATCACGCCGACAAAACGGTAAAATAAAATCAAGAAAATAAATTTTTAAGGGTACATGTAAATTGGGGATGATTTTTTTTTATCTATCCCATTGTGTGGGATATCGTTAGATAGGTCGCTTAAGAACATTGTATATAGGTGTGTGAAAACCATTTTCCGATTAAGGGATCCGTTGGCGAAATATTAAGCTTTAAAGTCATACGAAACCGCGTTACGTTCAAACTAAACGTAACCGTAATGTTTTCATGCTAAGGCAGGCAACAGCCCCCTGATTCGGTATCGTAAAATCAGTTGCCAAACCGAGTGCCTATCGTCGAAAACGTTATTATCTAAGGATCTCGAAAAACTGGCATCACTTTAACGTTATTCCTAGACGGTTATACATACAAGTTTTATATTTAGTCAGCTTTTGGTACAGTACTACAAAGTATAATAAAAAGTAGAATTCAGCGCTTTGTTTTTTATAGCCTTGATGTGGCTTTGCCAAGTATATTATTGTTATTTGCCACATACGAGTACATATAAATGCCCATACTCACATAGAGGTGTTACCTTTGTCACTAAAACAATCAACACTCTTAACACCCTCTTTCTCCCGAGAATTGCTGATGCTGATGAGCCTTATCGCCGTTCTTCTGGCACAAATACACGCTTCTTAGGGCATCCATGTTGTAAAATCCAGGACTTTAATACGCTTGTAACTTTTGTATGTAGGTATTTGATTTTGATAAATGTTTTAGTTTCACGTCATGGATATTGTATGGGATATATTGAAAAAGATAAACTAATAAGCAAGTACCTATAAATAAGGATATGATCAGCGAACTGCGGTATTATATTATTATGTTTCGGGAAGAAAGAACTAGTAGGTACGAACATTATTCTATGCCGAAGGTCCCTTTTTCACTTTTGCTACGGGCCCCGCGTTGGATTAATCCGGCACTGGCGGATTACTGAGCATGTCTTCATTATTAACTACATTTTCTACAATAGCACGGGCGTCTTTCCATTCTATTCAAACTTCGTTTTTGAAACAAGGCGCATGGAAATAAAGCCGCAATTTGAACACGCCGAATGGTATGTATCGGGCGTGAACGGACGTTCCGCTGTTTGTCTGTCTCTTTGTCTGCCTGTCCGCCCGTCTTTTGACATGGCATCAACAATTAATACTATTATTATTACTATTTTATCGATAATCGATTTGTTTTGTATATTTTGATAATTGAATAATTTTAAGCCATAAAACTTTGTACGCATAACGGCAGAGCATGCGGCACATTTTACACTTAAGATTTACCTACCCATGACTCAGCAATAAATGATAATTTCGCAAAACCTAGATCAAGCCCAAAACCAGTTTGCCCTAGACAACATTTAACTTCGCATTTACTACCTTAGGTAGATCTGTTGCAACTATGAAAGCCACTTAATAATAATAGATATGCTAAATTATCTTGAGTAAGTACATCAATGATGAATGATGATACCTTTTTTCGCATGGATTAACTAAACTGTCACTTTTCTTTGAACTGTATAATTTATTCAGGATTCTATTGTAGAAACTGCATTTCTTACGTACCTAAGTTGATTGATTAGTATTACAATTCAACATGGTACCTACCATGAGTTTCTTACGTGGTGGTAGTAAAAATTTCCATGGTATACCATGACGATTTGGAGATTGTTTGTACTATAGTGTGACCGACTGTGACCGCAAGCACTGTAGGTAGCAGCTGTGCTGAGCGAAGCAGCTGTCATTTCGTTCGGTGACCCGGTAAAGCGCTTGCGGTCACACTATAGTCGTCGGAGCCACAGTGAGCAAAAGCCCCTAAATGACGGATCATTTTAGTTGGAACCAAAAGCAACTGGTTCCACTGTAAATCCAACAAAAGCAGTAGCACGCAATTACTACGCCAAAGTATAAGGTGAAATTAATTTATGCAGCCAAACTCATACTGGAGGCTTGGTAAGTGATTAGTATCACGGATCGATAACACTTTATGCTAATATCCCAAAATAAAGTGTTAGATACATGAAAAGTATCTTCAGATACTAGCTTCTTATTTCATAATAACATGTTTTCTATAACTTATTTTTGTGGGTATTTGCTTTGAAATTATAAGTAATACAAAAAAAATCTTCTCTTCTGAATATAAAGGCAAACCTGACTAAACAAATGACATTATTGTACCCAGTGCAGAGGTATTTTCGGCCACTTCATACATACTTATCTCATTTTTGTGTGACTGAGTAAGAAACCTTCACTCATACAAACATGACGCTATTGCTCCAGTTAACAAAATGTCACAATAACCTTAGTAACGTTGCAGCTCCAAGATACTCCTGCGCATGCTGACATTGTGACAACTGACCAATCAAAGAAAGCTTGCTTCTCCCAGTGTCCCCTCGATTCGCACCAAAACCACAACACTTACGCCCTCATACGAAAACTATACATACTAAACAAATGACATTATTGTACCCAGTGCAGAGGTATTTTCGGCCACTTCATACATACTTATCTCATTTTTGTTTATAAAATTTCTTGGCAAATGATGCAATACACCTCAAAATCCATTGTAGATGCCCACCTAACGCACCGCTCGTAAAATATGCGCTCGGCCGCCCGGTACTCCTCGCTGTCTCTGTCCAGCTGCATCAAAAATGAAGTCGATAAAAATGACTATGATAGCTGGAGGCGAGATATTGTCGTTGTGTGCGTTCTGTGGTTCGTACGTGCAGGCTCGCAGTGGCTCGCACACATATAAGCCGCGTGGGCGACATCTCTGTGAAGATAGCTTACTAGTCTGTTTTTACCATGGATATGGCCACCACATGGATATATTTATTATTAAGTAGGCGTAAGTGTTTATAAAAACCACTGAAACCGCAAACATCACAGGAAATGCCTTGTTTATTTCTACAAGATGTTAGTACAATATTCACTGCAGAAGCTTATGCGGTCTATCAAGCTCTCATGCGAATCAGAAATGTAAATAATTGTAAATACTTTTTAATTGTAACTGATTCTTTAAGTTTAATTCAGGGCATAACAAATTTGAAAATTCACTACAAAACTAATTTTATCTTATATATTATAAAAGAATTGATATTTAATTATTATAAAAAAGAAATAAACGTTTCCTTTATGTGGGTACCTTCTCATAGGGGTATTACTGGAAACGAAATGGCAGATAAAGCTGCATACGAAGGAATAAATGCACTAGATATTTCTAATGTTATGCATGTTCCTTTTACTGATTATCTTTATTCTTTCAAACTAGCTATAAGTACGCTATGGGAAGACTTATGGAAGAAGGACCAAGAGACTAAAGGAAGATGGTATGGGAACATACAAAACAACTTACCAATAAGACCATGGTATGACGATGTAAAAGAAGCCAGCCGTGACTTTATTACTACCATAAATAGACTTCGTTTTGGCCATAACACGACACCATCACACCTAGCAAGACTTCGAATAATACAAAGTAACGTCTGCACATTTTGTGGAGCTCATGAAGCCAATGCTCAACATTTAATATTTAACTGCCAAAACTTTCTCATTGACAGATTAGTGCTTGCAAGTGAATTAAGTGAAGTGTTGCAAAATGATGGTTTATTATCATCCAGCCCGCCGCCGCCACTTGAACAATTGCTGAAAGTATTTAAATGTTTTAAACCAATATATAAATACATTAAAAATATAATTACAACTAAACAAGTGTAACAAATAAAGTGAAGTGTACTAAATGAAGATGTGGCTTAAAGGTCGATGTAACCAGGCCATAAAATACAAAAAAAAAAAAAAAAAAAGGAACTCGGAACCAATCAGGTCGCGTCATTTTCACGCGGGAGCCAATCTTTCAACGTGTAGTGAGTTGACTGAGTTTTCATCGTCTCATCTACTGCTGCAATACTGTTCGTTCACTTCATTCCATTGAAAGTAGCTCTTGCTGCTACGAAATAAGGATTTCTTGTATTTTCTTGTAAATCTGTCTAGATGAGTGAACTTTGTTTAGTGTGAAACTGAAACGTGGAAGGTGAATATCAAGGGATCGTTTGAATAATTACGCGCGAAACAACAGATCGGAGGGTTTTTAGCTAATACTGAAATATTTTGCAGGGAAAAAATACTGGATTTAAGTAGAAAACCTTTATATTTCTATTACCTATTTGATGAAAAAAAAAAACAAGTTGTTCCCTTAAACGCGTCCTTGAAACGAACGTTTGAAAACCAAAAAAACACCGGGATCCGAACCCGGGACCTCTGGCTTGTCGGGTGATTGCACTACCATTTATTTTATTGATTTTCAGTAGAAGATCGGTTCCTCTTCTATTTTTCAAATATTTATAATTCAAAAACCGTTTAAAATAAGCTTGCATGTCCTTTATTAAATGAAAAAACGATGTCTTTCATTTCACCTTCAGTGACGTCATCGCTGAACATTTTAGTTTGTCTCTGTGACGTTCCCGCGCATTTTCGTATATTATGGCAGTAAATTAGAGAGTATGTTGTGCATTGTATGGTTGTTTAAATACAACTTTTATAATAATAATATAGCATTATTAAATACGTCAGTTGGTAGCCCTAGCGCGTGTTTAGGCGCCGAGCGGCCGTAGGTATTGATTTCAAGGACACCTGTCTCCAGAGTCTTCAGACGCTTTGTAGAGACCGGCGGCGTCATTCGGAGGCCAGGGTCTGGCAGAACAAGATGCACTTCTGAGCAAGATGACCGCTTCATCGTTTTAAGTTCTTTAAGAAATCGTCACATGACCGCAGTTAGGATCCAACAAGAACTCAGACGATAAAGTCCTCTGAAAAATATTAGAACCTCAGGTGTCGCTGAAATATATTTTTGTGAAGCCTCTCAGAGACTTCCCAGATCTTGATTCTTTGCCTTTCCCAAATTTGCCGCTGACTATTCTGTTCCCCAAACACTGAATCACGCCTGACGCGCGTTTAGTACGCTCCGTCTAACCAGCAAGAGCCTTGTAATACATTGCCATATACCTAACGTGTAGCAGTTGATGCTCGGTCAGGCTATTACATGCTTAAGGTATTTTTATTGTAATTTCTTTTTTAATCAGTTCTTTTTCTCTTAAATATATACCAAAACTTTACCTAGGACATATTGTCTTAACTTCGACATCCAAATTACATCACACATAATTTTTAGCCAATCAGAACACTTTTGATGACTATAGCAATAGATATTGAAGTTAGACGATAAGTTTACCGTTTGCCTAACAGAGTTTCCCTTCACCGTTCAACGAAGTCGCCTGAATCACGTCCCTGAAATCTCCCTCCCAGAAGCCGCAAGAGTCCGGCTTCAAGGTCAAATTGAGGTTCCTTTTCGCGTCCTTCATTACCCTCACCAGAAGTGATTCCAAGTCCTCCGTACCATCTTTGGATGAATGCTCACGAAGCATCGAAAGTATTTGCGATTCATTGATGCTCCCATTAGAAGTTGCGTTGCCACCGGATGCGGCGAGAATTTCTTGGAAGATGTCCAGTAAAGATTGCGTCTTATTCGTCATTTTTGTGGTTTTCTTATGGCTTTCTCTTCAAGTCCCCATCGCACGGTCAGCAGATTCAAAGTTGCTCTGTTTTTATCTGACAGATTGCTTGCTGGAGCAAGTCGTAGTGTGAATATACTTTAACTGTTCATAGTTAGTTATTTTATTTAGTACCATAGCAGCGATGAAAAAGTACCGATTTATCGGTAAAACCTCTCGATATTGGCTTTGATTTTATTTACTTAAGAGAACATATTACCACAGACACATTTGCCCGCTCTTTATGTCGTTCAATTAATAATAACTAACCATTATAAACTTTTGTGAATTATTGATATTAAAATACTGAGGAAGGAATACAGAATTTAATTTCTATAAATATCTGTTTCATTTGTTGTTGCCACAAAATATAATTATTCGATTTTATCATAATAAATGTATGATTTACTGGAAAGCCAGTGTTTTCAAATATTGCCTTTTGCTGTATGACATTTGAATCGTGTTTTGAAAGTGATATTTGTAAAACGCAATGAAAGAGATTATTGTGTAAATATGCTCAAATACTTGGAATTTTCATTTATTTAAACTGTAGCTCAAGACCAAATTCTTTTTATATTATTTTTTTCATTTCACCGCCGGGATATTATTTTATTAGGTGTATAATTAGTAGCCCAAGCTAAATATTTTTTGTATGTATTTCACTTATTAGTATATATATATTGTAAATATTTACTTTCACTTGTATAACTGGGCGAACAACTACACCCTATAGTTACCAAATTTATCTTCATTATCAAACTATAGCAGTCAAGGGCGGATCCAGAGGGGGGGCACAGCGGCACGTGCCCCCTCCCCCCCCCCCCTCCCCCAGACGGTTGAAATAGAACAAGGAGCTGGGCGCAAAACAAGAACCGGTAGGTGTTGAACCACTGGTACCCTTGCCTTTTAACCAGATAAGAACATGGCTGCGGGAGAGAACCAGCACCCAACATGCTGAACAATGGGTAAGCGTGACAACCTGCAGGCAGACGAATGAGGTGTATCCGTCCTCGGAGATAAGAGTATATATTCATTTGACGATATAATTTTTCAAGTTTTCAATTTCGATAAAAACGTTTTTTAATGTTCCATTTTGCTGTAGTTACATGATTGCGGTGAAAATAAAGCTTTGAGAAAACTTTATTTGAGGATCATACACAGCACAGCGCACATAACCCTCACCTTTACTCCCATCTGTGTATAATGTATAATAGTCATTTTCTGAAAGAAATTGCAACATATCGGAATTGTTAGTGATTGAATCAACTATTTTAATTGGATGTGTTATACTTTGGTACGAAGAGGAATAGCAAGGCCATGGGTGCTGTTTTATAATTGTATGACATTTTTTTTCAGTTTCCAGGTAAATGTGGAACAACATTGGAGAGTTACCTATGAGAAGAGACTCACCAGTTGCTAATGGACCGGACATACTAATTCGGTAAGGTAAAATTTTTTTAATGATCTGTTTATTATCAGAGTACAGTAATCTTAGGCAATATCTTTTAGCTAGTAGGATACGTCTCAATATAAATGGCATTATTTTAGTCTCGACTTCCATGGCCCTAATGGGAGTCGAGCACATAGCACCAGAAATAATTCTCAAAGCCTTATTCTGCAAAACATCTAATTTTTTCCCATGTGGACTATTAATATATGCTAAGGCACTGTAATCGAAATGGCTTCTCACTATACATTTATATAAAATGGATAGTATTTTGGGATCTGCTCCCCAGGATACACCAGCAAGACATCTGAGTATGTTGATTGCTTTCAAAGCATTCTCTGAAATATATTTGATATGCTTCTCAAAAGTCAGTCTGTCATCAATAATGATTCCTAAGAACTTTTTTGTTCTTACTCTCTTTATGGATTCTCCGCAATATACAATATCTCTGGTTAAGTCATCTTCCCCGAAAATCATAGCACTGCTTTTGGAAGCATTAATCTTTAAATTTAACCTACCATCATAGTAAAGACTTAACTGATTAAGGGCTTTATTTATGTTGACTATGGCAGATTGAAAATTTTTGTTACTAGTATATAATACAATATCATCTGCAAATTGTAAAAAATTGACATCCTTTATATTTACATATTTACATATTTCACAAGTATATAGATTATATAGCAATGATGAAAGTGATGCACCTTGCATTGTTCCTTTTGATGCAGTTTTTGGTCCGTGTAAAGTGTTATAATGTTTGACATAGAGGGTTCTACTATTTAAAAAATTATAAATCCACTTACACAGTTGTCCAGGTATACCCACGTCAGACATAACTTTGACTAGTAAACCAGGATCGACACTATCAAAAGCTCCCTGAACATCCAAGAATACACATACAGTGTTTGACTTTGAATTATTTGCATTTTTCAGGTCTGAGATCAGAGATATGAAACTGTCAGTGCAACTACGCCCTCTACGAAACCCATACTGAACATGCGGAATGATGTTATTAGCTTCTACATACCAGTCCAATCTTATTTTAATCATGCTTTCAAATAATTTTCCTAAGCATGAAGATAATGATATAGGGCGGTAGGAACTCGCTTCCTCTGGTGATTTATCTGGTTTAAGTATTGGGATAACACATTGTGTTTTCCAAGATTCAGGAATTAATTGAGCATGCCATAGAGCATTAAGAATATCAAGAAACAGTCTTTGAACAGATTCATGGAGTTTTTTGATTACAATGTAAGGAAAATCATCTAAACCTGGGCTTGTGTTACGTCTAGAATTTAAACTTATTTGGAATTCATTCCATGTAAATGGATCTAACAAAAACTTGGAATTTTGATTATTATTATTAGTATCAAAATAATTATTCAAATTACTTGTGTCTGCTAAGTTACTATTATTTGAAAGCTTGTCTAAAAGAGGTTCAACAAACTCATCTCTGTAAGATCTGTTAACTGTTTTAACACCCTTAAACCTTTTAATCATATTCCAGATCTTACTTATGGGAGTAGTTCTATTAAAGCTATCGCATAACTTATTCCATCCAGTTTTTTTTTGCTCTGAAATTGTTCTCTTTTTTAAAGCATCTAATCTCTTATAGTTTATGTAGTTGTCCATTGTCGGATCATTTCTGTACAATTTTAGTGCATTGTAGGATGCTATTACATTTTGTTCACAGACCTCATTCCACCAAGGTGCTGGAGGTCTGCTCGCAAAGTGACTAGATTTAGAAAATCTAGGAATAGCCATCTGCTTAAGGGTATCAAGACGGTTACAGAATTCCGTATAAGAAGCGATAGGGTCATCCACATTTACTGTGATGTCATTGAATATGGCTTCAGATAGTTCATGATATTTTTCCCAGTTGGCTCTATTATATAAAAATTTGTCAATAGGAGGGTTTATTTGGTATTTATCAATGCAAAGGGATATTTTTGTTATTGTGGGATAATGATAACTACCCATAGGGTCGTCATGTACAGACCATTCACATAATGGGGCCAAGCATGCACTGACAAAACTTACATCAATAGCGGAAGGGTTACGTGTGGGATAGTTTACAGTCGTGAAACTGCCATCATTTAAAATGCATAAATCACAGTCATCTATTACGTCATATAAATCCTGACCTCGACCTTTCGTTGACAGGCAACCAAATGCAATATGATGAGCATTAAAGTCACCACTCACAAAAATAGGCTTAGGGAGATCTTGAATGATGTTGCGCAGCCTATTCATTCTTATGTGTCCTCCGGAAGGAGGACAGTACACACATAGTATAGTTAATTTCCCATTATTGGTAGATAATGATATTGATGTTTGACTAATATAGCTACACCATTATGATCATTTTTGGAATTTTTATTATAGATATTATAACCTGGTATTTTAAAAGTGTGATGTTTCTTAAACCAAGTTTCATTTAGTAAACAAATATCAATATTCTGTTTTTGCAAAAAATTTATTAATAATGGCTTTTTACTATTGGCACTCTGAATATTAAATTGTGCAATGCGTAGCTGGGATGTTCTGAGGGGACTTAAATCCATTATGGGGATAGATTTTTGATCAATATATCTTTAATAGTTGCTGTAGTTAGTGGAGCTGCATCTTTTTTATTACCCAAATCTACTAATGTTCGTACTAGGGCCATTAGTACATCATCATTACAGATGATCTGGGCTTTGATGTCCGCAGCTGCAGGGCGGAAATCCTTGTTCGGAGCCTGTGAATCAGGCTTGCTATTTACAGGCTTATTTACAGATTTATTTACATATTTATTTACAGATTGTAGAGGGTGTTGTCTTGGCAATGACAGAGGAGGGAAGTCAGTATCAGGTTTTTTTGATTGTGCTACACTTGCATATGTAATTTTACTTTTCTTTTCCGTTAATTTTTTTATCTTAATTGGACATAGTTTGGATATGGCCAGATGAGGTCCACTGCAATTAACGCAGCAGATTTCATTTGGCTTGTCACATTCCTTAAATAAGTGTTCGCCTGAACAGATTGAACACCTTTGCTTGCCATTGCATATCTTAGCTGAGTGATTGAATTTAAAACATTTAAAACACTGCTGTAGGGGTGGGATGTATTCAAATACTCTATAAGAGAATAAGTCATATTGCACATCGTCTGGTAATACATTAGACAAAAAAGTAATGCTAACAGTTTGCAAGGGAACACGTTCCTGTCCTACTTTCTTCGTGAATCTTCTTATTGCAATTATTTCATAAATGGAGGTCAATTTTGTGTATAGGTCCTTGTTTGATATATTTGCTGGGACAAACCGAATAATTCCTGTTTTTTCAATCTGTGCAGCTGGTATATATGCTTTTAAATTATACTTCTGTAGAAAAGCCGTGTTATTTAGGAAGTTATTTGCCGTGTTATACTGTTTAAATAATACAGCAATTTTATTTGAGTTCAGTCTTTGAATTGCCATCACACCCTTTACTTCATTAGAAAATATATGGTTTAGGTATATGGGACTTTTATTTCCCAACCTGTCCTTGTGGTCTACATGCTCAACAAACACTTTAAAGTCTTTTTTGGAGGAGTTCTCCGGGTAAAGTCTTTTATAATTAGGTTTAAAATATGGTAAGTACGAGTTAGAGTCAATACGCTCACCACCGCCGCCAATGCCGCAGTTTAAATCAGTTCCACCACCCTCAATGCGAGAACGCTTGTTGGTGGTAGGCGGGTTATCCCCGCCTCCCTCGTTTCCATCCATTTTTGTTCCTCTCTAGCAAGTTTTTAGCTCGAAAATAACTTTTGAAAAAATTTAATCAGAAATCGCGTCCTAACTTTTCAAAAGCCCGCCAAAAAGTCCTTCCGAGTTCCGATACGCAACCAGGGTTACCATATCACAGAATAATTTTAGAAATGTAAATAAATATGTTATTTTTACAGGTGTAAATAGACAGGCAGGGTTCGAAAGGATAATTATCCGTGATCATTATCTTGATAAAAATAGCTCGATAATTATCTATTGATAATAACAAAAATTGCGTTCATGAAAGTGAACTGTATTCGAACGTGTATTTCCGCACGCATTTATTTGAAAAGACAACGCGCGCGCGTCTCGTCATCGATTTTTGCCGATTTTCGACTCCCCCTCCCTACAATCATCCTACCGTCATTATCATATGACCCCCCCCCCCCTCACAAAAATTGACGTCATTAACTGACACAAAATACCTGTCTGATTTGGTTACCGATGGACCTATGTTGATACTGTTGAATTGGATGGAATAGCTCCAATTAGAGACCCAACCATCCACCTGAGCCCAGCAGGCCACCTCAACATCATCATGTTGTTACTGTCCCGAAAAATAATTTTCCATTATTGATGTTCTTACAATTATTTTCATATAGATATTATAAATACAGGGTGTAAATGCAAAATCAAGAATCCCTTTAGGGTATGAAAGTATACACGATTCTGATGTTATTACGAGAAAAAAAAATATTCCTTGAATTTTCACCAAAAATTCCATCATTTTTCTAAGCTATGGCTACGCAGCTCAACGGCCTCCCCACACACCTAAATCTTTCAGATACACAGTGAGTCTCTGTTTGTACAGGTCTTTGAAGTAGCTGACACTGCCTTTCGGTACGAGACAGCGGCTTTGTGTCGTCGTATAAAAGCGTGCACATATTAAGGCAAACGAACTGTTCCTAAACGGTATATAGTAGAGAGTGAGATACCCCGTAATGTACTGGTACTTAGGTAATTTGTGTGTTCGCAGTACGGGCGCGCGCCACTTGCTGATCAATTTGGTTATTTTCGCCGATCACTATTATAGTAGTAGCTCATTTTGTTTCCTGACAAAATATATTTGGGAGCTGACCAAAACCTCTCAATTTACTGACCATTTAAATTATAGTCCAAAAAATCGGTCTACAAGTATGGTGGAAATATTCAACGGTCTAGGATAAGTACCTTATTATCGTGTTTTTTTGATATTTAATTAAATAAAAAACCGTATGTTACGTATCACTTTATATTCCTTGGAAAACAGATTCACGAATCCCCAGTTACTCACACTCGCCAAACATCCTCAATAATCATAAAAGTTAAACAACTTCCATATACTACACTTATATATAGGATAACTTTCTTTTATATAGCCAAATTCATGCTGGAGACTCGGTAAGTAGTCCAAGACAAAGTTTAGATGACCCTGTTTGAGAAATACGAACAATATTTTTTTCATGCCTCTATAGGTATACTTGTTCAAGAACAACGTCGACTCAAATAATATGGGGATTCTAAATTTTATTTTGCGTATTTCCCTTTGATACATCCAAGCCGTTTTTTAAGAAGCATAAACTACTTACTCTCCCATGTATTTATATTTTTGAAGTTTCCGTTTTTGTAAAAACTAATCTTGACTTATTTACTAAATTAAAAAGCACTCGGCACAATCATAATATAAAAGCATTCCGGTTTCATGCAAAGCGGTGTCAGCCCTTGATTCTCTGCGTATCGCTATAAAACTTCTACTTTGGCATGACATTATAAAATCCTGATCCTTTAAAAAATACGAGAACAGTGAATAGGTAGGAATACCAACTTACTTAACAGTCTTACTGAAGTAGATACAATAATAAAAAAATGCAAAAAAAAATTTTGCTGAAACAAATGATAACAGATAGTTCGTACATTTTTTTCCCTTAACGTACATTGATATGACTGTAATCTATCATTTTAGCGATACTGATAGTTAAGAAGGTTAAATTAATTCAAAATAGACGAAATGATTAATTTATCAATTCCTTGTCAAACGGCGGTCTTTTCATCGTCTTATACAGGAGAAATTGTTCCAGAATTTCTTTTACATAAGTGTTCTTTGTCGGGGAAAGCGAAAGAATGTAGAAACAATTTTAGACAAAACTATTCTCGAAAATGCTCAAGAAATAGTTTTTTTTACAACAGATGTTTTTTACCGATTGTTGATGTCCTAGAATACGATGACACTGAAACACTTGGGACGCACTATAAGTTTCCGGAATGAATATGAAAAAATACTATTAAAGGTACAAAATTAATTTATTGTTTTTCAAAATAATCTCCTTTGGCGTCTATGCACTTTTTCATTCGATCAAACCAGTTAAAAATACCTATACTTTTACATATACTGGTATAAACAACCGACGACGTAAAGACTGGTATAAACTGGATGAATGTTAGTTCTTGAATTATATTTCACATAGAAACCGCATTACACAGGCTGGAAAATAAAAACTGTCGCTAGTAGGCAAACCTACCCAACAGCAGTTTTTATGGCGGCGGATCTTATTGCGGCGGCATAGATGTCAAAATCGGTTACAAAAAGATAGCTTGACCTGATTGCAGGTGTTTGTAGTACATTGATACAATTTTCAAGTACTTGCCTACTTATATAACTGGAACCCTGTGCATCATGACGTCATAGTGTCCGCTAGCGACGACTACAGCCTGCGTCTGTGGGGCCCCAAGACCCATCAGTCCTAGTGTTCAGATATCGGGACGGGTTAGTAGGATTTGGTTAGGAGCACAGATATACATCTGAATAGATGACGCAAGTGCATCAAACCATTTGATGGATATAAATGCAATACATTGGGAAAATCTTTTATATGATGATGTTAATGACTCGATATATGCTTTTAATACTCAAATATTACTTCTTTTTAATACACACGCACCTATGAAAACAACTTTTATAAAAAAGCAAAACTACCCTTGGATAACGCATACCGTTAGGGAAATGATTGGTCTCCGGGACAAGGCACATGCCAAATACCGTGAAACAAAACTAGAATGTCACAAAAAGTACTACAAAGAGTTGAAACATTTGGTTAACGCAGCTTTGCTTACAGAAAAAAAGGCATATTTTCAACAAAACATAAATAATAATTTGACTCTGGAAAAACATTAAAAAAAATGTAATTGACTTCAATAAAAAACATACAGAGTTGCCGAATAATCTGAATAACCCTCATCTGATTAACAGTCATTTCTTAAACCTCCCTGATAACATTGATATTGACATGAACCGATTATGTTTTTACTGGTTTAATAGGTTCGGCTCTAAAGTTTTTAGTTTAAAACCTGTAGATGAAGCAACTGTTTTTCGAATTATAAAAAATATAAAAACAGATGCACAAGGCGTTGATGGTATATCATTAAATATGATTTTATTGACACTTCCTCGAACGTTAGGTGTAATTACTTCCATCTTAAACAGATCAATTGAAACCGGAATCTTTCCTGATTCTTGGAAAGAAGCTCTCGTGGTACCCCTTCCTAAAACCAATAATCCATCCGAGTTAAAAGATCTACGTCCGATCAGTAAATTACCAATCTTATCTAAGGTCTTAGAAAAAATTGTATTTTGCAGCTCACTGAATACTTACATGCTAACAATATTTTACCTCAAAGGCAATCAGGATTTCGCAAAGCCAGAAGTACTAACACAGCTCTTTTGGATGTTTTTGACGATATACTTGCAGGGAGGGATGTTGGCGAGGGTGCAATTCTGGTTTTATTGGATTATTCACGCACCTTTGACACCATTAACTCAACATTACTAATGGCAAAGCTAGTTTACTATGGATTTGATAGCCCTACACTTAAATGGTTTTCTAGTTATATGACCGGTCGATCACAAAGAGTTGAAATCAATTGTGATGGAAAACTACAACAATCTAACACTGTTTCCGTTACAAAAGGAGTCCCACAAGGATCGATATTGGGCCCAATTCTTTTCATTTTGTTTACTTCAGATTTGCCTGACTGTATTTTACATAGTGGCCATCATATATATGCAGATGATGTAAAAATTTACAAAACTTTCAAACCCATAGAAACCGAAACCGCTGTAAATGAAATCAATAAAGACCTTGAACAAATCGCTATTTAGTCGAAAAACAATAGTCTCTTCATAAATCCAAGCAAATCTAAATTTATAGTGCTGGGCACAAAGTTGCAGGTGCAAACTATAAATATGTATAAGCCGGAAGTTAAAATATGTAATAATGATATTGAGCAAGTAACTGAGGCCAGAAATTTAGGTGTATTAATGGACTGTAATCTTAAGTTTGAAAAACATGTGGTAAATACTGTCCGAAATTGCTATTATAGGCTTAGTGTTTTGTATCCTATACGACAGTTTTTGAGCGTTGAAAGTCGGATACAACTGTGCGAAACTCTCATTTTGTCGAAATTAAATTATGCAGACTGTGTTATGGATGGTTGTATGTTAGTGCGCACTAAGAAGCTCATACAGCGTTTACAAAATTCATGTGTGCGATTTTGTTTCCCGATACCACGTAGAGCACATATAACGCCATACCTTAATAGCAATAGTTTAATGAACATGGACTCTCGACATAACCTCCACTTTTCTGTATTATTGTTTGGCGTCATTAAGCATAAAAATCCGCAGTACCTGTATAATAAACTAAAATTTTCTGATAGGCCACGATTCTCTGATCGCCTTAAATGTCCAACTCACAAAACTGCTGCTTTCAGAGGGAGTTTTCGTTATCGTGCGACTAAGTGCTGGAATAACATACCACCTCCTTTAAAGAGTTCTGTTTCTGTTAATTCTTTTAAGATACAATATAAAAATTATCTTCTTTATTTCCAGAAAATGCTCTCATAATTAAATTAAATATTACTTACTCGCATATCAGCTAGGTACACCAGCCAAACATCCAGATTTACCTTCTTCTTCTTCTTTACGATATCGTAGCAATATTTAATTAATTAATTAATTAGTATATTGAAATAGTAGCGGTTGTACTTGAAAATTGTTGTTGTTGGGGATTTTTTGTTGCTTGTAATTTACTGTAATTTGTTATTTGTAATTTACTGTTTCTTGTTTGTCTTTTGTTTCTTATTTTTATGTAGCACTCTGAACTCTGAACTTCAAATGTGTTTCCTGTATAATTTAGAATTTTAATTTTAAGTTTTACTAACAATTTATATAACTAAGATAATATGTAGGCATCCACTGAAAATCAGCGTCATGGCACATGTTATGCTTATGACACATGCTGAGTGGAGACCTATTTGGTATCCTTATTAGTTCCTAGTTATAAGATGTATACAAAAATGTAAATATACCAAATAAAGTTGTTCTATTCTATTCTATTCTATTCAATTTCGAAATAATATGAAATGTACAGACACGACATTTTTACTACTTTATTATTAGTGTATAGTATAGATTTATCGCAGTTAATTTGTATTAACTTTACTTTTTTGTTTACAAATTCTATCATAAAGCCTTTCGTACTTTGTCGATTAATACTACAAATAATTTATTGACGCCGCTATTCTTACGGGCCTCCTTTTACACAAGAAAACTTAATTTACGATTTTTCAGTCAGCACATTAAGACGACTCTATTCACCCGAACTCTTATACTAGCGCAGTTCACTGATAATATCCTTATTTATAGGTACTTGCTTATTATTTTTTCTTTTTCAACATATCCCATACAATATCCATGACGTGAAACTAAAACATTTATCAAAATCAAATACATAGAAAAGTTTCAAGCGTATAAAAGTCCTGGATTTTACACATATATTGATGAATGTTTATGTACCGTCATGTCCTAGAAGCGATACAACAAATGAAATAATTTTAGTTTCACAGCATAGTACATTTTATACTATTCAAAAATATTTTTGTTTCATTTCGATTTTTGGGATAGTTCTCCTGAAATCATAGGAACCACCAAAACCATTCTCGAGTTTTTTCAAAATATGAATGTTGTCTCGCGTTAGCTTGGCTCTCACACCGTGTTCGGTTAGTTCCGTACGAGCTTGGTAAATGAAAGTTCGGGCCAACCAATCACAGTCAGTCATTGCTCTTTAATCCTAAGTTGAATGTAGAATGAAATAGCAAGTATAGCGACTCCGTGCGCGATTGACTTCAAGCCGCCGACTATAGGCCTCTTAAGGCGAAGAAAATTGGAAAAAATGTATTTAATTTATTGATCTTTTATCTAGGTGGTCTACTTATAAACAATGTACTTAGATTTATGCTTTTGTCAGAAAAAAATATTTTCTACTCTCTTTTTTTTTAGTTTTCAAACGTCCGGTTCGCCGTGCCGCACAGTCTGTGAGCTGAATCATGGAATAATTTATTTCATTAACAAAAAAAAAACTTACAAGCTTAAGACAAGGCTAGGTCGCTTTATACTTCAAGTGCTACTTAGAAGAGAAAACAACTTAAAAATAAAAGAAAGAATCACAAATTGACTTTTTAGGATTCTGTACCTGAAGGATGCCAACGGGAGCCTATTACTAAGCCTCCGCTGTCTGATTTTGTTTCTGTTTTTCTTATCATTAAGTTTTTTCTAAAGTCACTCTTATTAATATAATTTAAGTATCTGTTAGCTATGGAAGAGCGGAGCCTTCTATTACAGGTATCCATTTTACTTAAAAGGAGACTCTAATCCCTGAAAACAATATTGTCTGTCTGAGTTGAAAATTAATATTTTTGTATTTTGAAATGGTTAAAATGTGTTTGTTATCGTTGCTCGGATACATTTACAGATTAAAGCGAGGAAGAAAATTACTTACTCTTAATTTGCTTAAACTCTTTGTTAGAGAAAATCGATGCGACTGAGACAAACAGAGAGACGGACATACTAATCAGATTTATGTAGAATATAAAAACAGCTATTAAAGTTGAATGTATATTATTTATTGTCCTATGGCCATAGACATATCAAGTAACTATAAGATTGCAGACGTGTATTTTGGATGAAGTTTGGTTGTTATCCACTCTATATTTTAAGGTTCTTTTGTACGTGCATTCACTGATTTTATCAGTTTACGAAATTGTTGTCAAGTTCTGAGCATTTTCTGTACCAGTAACTGTTACACTGCTAGTTTCTGCTTCAGATTGAGCTGCGGCTTTAGTTTCTGTTTTAGTGACCGTGGCAGCATCACCGGATGGCACGGCTGGTGCTTCGCCGGCTGGCGGTGAAATTTCTTCAGGAGGTGCCTCAACATCAGTTTCTACATTCGGTGGTGCTACTTCAGGTTCTTCTGAAATAAAATTGTTTCAATTAGATATATGTGCACTAAATGTATTGGGTATCTGTTCATGAAACAACATAATTTGTCGATCATAAAACGAATCTTAACTTCATACTAGTTTCGGCCTCAGTACAATATTGTAGGTCCTAAAACATCTAGGACATTTTCAAAAGTTCTTGCAAGGTTTTATTGAAGCTGAATATAGGAAATATTATATTGAGATACGGTTTATTTATCGTTGAGATGCATATAAGTAAAACTTTGATATTATCTAGGGCGGGCCGTATTATGAATAGAATAGAATAGAATAATCGTTTATTGACTCATAATTTAGCCTAGTTTTACAGTTACACTTCTTAGTTAAACTAAAAACAATTTAAAAAAAGGCTATAAAGAGTTCAGGATAGTGATCTCTGCTCTCCGTGCTAGTTGAAACTGTTCTATACTATAGCTTGTTCCCTGGGGACGGGCAGTTTCCTAGGGACGTGGCCATTAATTACATTCACGTGAGTAATCTCTGGGACTACTAAACTAATTTTGAAGTTCTTTCTCAACTGTAATGGTTAAACTCTTCACTTGGACATAGGCTATAGTTTTTTTTCCTGGGAGGGGCAGTTTCCTAGGGACAATTAATTAATTAAATTTGCGTGGAGATGAAACCATGGACAAAGAACTACTACTATAATAGTAATATTTTGATCGAATAACTAATTAGAGATCCGCAAAATGTACGTACGTGTAAGTACTCATAGAACGTTTTCATATTATAAACAACTTTGTCAAAAAATAACAATATTGATATGGTCACTATAAGATGTTGTTAGGTTAGCTAATTATGTAATAACTTAAGACAGAAGGTCCCTTAAGTAGGGAGTGAATAAATTAACAGACTTGGATACATGGATCTCACAACTTTATACGGTAGAAGAACTAAGTTTCGAGACTTGTTTTTTTTTACAAGTTTTAGAGCCCAATGGTGTATAAACAAGGTGAAATTAAATTAAGCGACCAAGCTAGTGGTCAGAAACAAGCTTCAATTACCCTTATGGTGAAATTCTAAAAATATTTTTTTTGTTTCCTTACTGCCTAGACTAGGAATTGTACTTAAACTAGTCCAACAAGTAAGGGAACAAAAAAAAATATTTTTCGGGTTTGGCCAAAGGGATTACTGAACCTAGTTCCTGATTACTAACCGAGTGTCCAGTATGAATTTGGTCGGTTGGTTTAATTTCATCCAATATAAGCCATTTCACAATGCAGCGGTAATCTACTACCTACTTTTTGTCCCGTTATTCGTGTCGTGACGTGACTAAAGCTACTTTTTGTCTATTTACACCCGGTATACAGGTTATTTAGCAAAGCAAACTATAAGCATACAACTGGGAACGACTGCGAAACTTGAGGGCATTTTCAGGGATGTATTCGCCTTGGGTAAAATATTTTATTTTATTATTTTTGTGATAGAATCCTCAGTACTACGTATTCTACGAACATTTTAACTGGCTACGTATAACGGCTGAAGCTGTAGACTGCTGCAACAGAAGGACAGCGGAGGCTTAGTAATAGCACAGTTTAAAAATCCATACAGTTGTCCAACGAAGCGGAGTTATTTTGCGGGGCGAAATTCCGATCTGCTTGTTCGAAAATGGTACCTATGTAGCTTGGTAAGATTAAGACTTAAACCAATTGTAGGAGAATAAGCAGACTTGGAAGTTTTAGGCAGACTAACGTACACCCAATTTCCGTTTTTAGTTGAAATCCTAAGAAAATTCCGACCACTCCACTTAAAAAGCCCCTTATACCATAATGTATTTGTAGCTTATCTTCACATGAGCAATTAGCGTCTTTGCTTTTACACCCGGTATAGGGTGAAATTAAATCAACCAACCAAATTCGCACTGGAGACTCGGTTAGTGATCAGGAACTAGGTTCAGTAATCCTTTTGGCCAAATTCTAAAGATTTATTTTTTTGCTACCTTACTGGTTGGACTAAACCATATCATTTATAAAGAAAAAAATATAATTATATAAATAGCCCATATGTGCAGTAAGAAGTATGAGAAATACTATGATACACATTTAATTTTTCAGGCAGCAAGCCCAGCTTGTACAGAATTGGAAATCATAATGTTAGACTGGATGGGCAAGTATCTTTACTGATATAATACTTACAATAGGCTCTCAACAAAATTAATATTGCAAATCTTCAAACAGAAATATTATGAAAGAATGTTCAAAGTTTTCAAAGAGTCAGATGATGGTTCGCTAACCGGTCGAATTTTCATTCGAGTCTTTTTCGTTCATAAGTATTTTAATCAAATATCAGCAGGAGTCAGTCGGTAAGACAGTCTACTATAACTTATGAAAATTATGAGTATATTAATTAACGGAAGACATGAACATTGAATTAAAATAAAAAATCCTAATAAATGTGTATACTCGTAACACAAAGGATTATGTGCACTTTAGTTAGTGCACATTTTTGACTTCAACATTGAAATATGTTTAAAAGAAATATATATATTAATTTATATATAATACTAGCTAAGAAATGCTAGTTCTGAAAAGCAAAACACATATTTTAGATAGTAAACATTAAATAATAAGCCACTAAATACATATAACACGAATTAATCTACCTAATTACTTTAATTGTTAAAGTAGGGGGTAGCATTAAATTAATTTTTAAAGATAAAGACTTGAAATTTGCTACAAAAATACCAACAGCCTAGACAACACGGCAAAAAAAAATCGAAAAATTTCAAATTGTTCAAAATATTCCCAATACAAAACTGAGAAAAATAAAAAATATATCCTAAAAATACAATATGGCCCCCCAATTTTTTTGCCGTGTTGTTGTTGTTGTTGTTGTATCAAGTTGTAATATTAAATATTAAAAAGCTGATTATGAAAATAACTATATACTTTTACTATATTTACTGGAACCGATTTTGAGAAATCTTTGAAACGCCACAAAAAATGCATGTCCCCCCCACCCCCTTATTCCGAAACTGGTGGACCGAAAAATATGAAAAACATCATGGTAATTCGAGGGTGGGGCTTGCCGAGGCCTGCAATGATACGAGTCGGTTAAAATCCGTTTTTGCCAAGGCCATTCCTTTGCAATTTCATTATTCGACTCGCCATTTTCTAATCTCCATATGACATGAGATTTTTCTTCAATAGAAAACGTTTTCCTCTTTTTTTGCGACATGATAACACATAAATGCAGTCTAAACAACACCAACACTTTTAAATCAAGCTGTTACTAACTCCCGCAGTTAACTAGCGCACTAAACAATTGGTTAAAAATATGCAAGGTCTAATGGCCGCAAAGAGGTTCGGATGAGGTGGGAGAAAGTGCATAAGTAATAATATGCCTAAATATTTCTTCACTGCTTATCAATAAGATTTAAAATCGTTTGTATTGTTTTGTTTTGCTGAGACAAGGAGCGGTTGGTCGCTATAGCCGATGAATATCGATAAAGTTTCGTCGTTGTAAGCGATATGTCGCTGTATCCGATGTTGTTTTAAGCGGTTTGTTTACTGAATAAAATAAAGCTCACTTCCTGCTCTCAGCAATAATGAACTATTCAAATGAGAGAATTTCAAGTAAAGCGATACTTAATTTTGAGATGCGGCGCTGTGATTCTGTGATTGGCTGATTTGTTGCTCTAAGTATTGCTTAACGAGATTTTGTTATCTCAGAAGCCGGCCCCATACCAAAGTTAGTCCTTCTACTTAAGCAGCTTGTGGGTCAAATACACACAAGCATTGGATAGGGCCCTCCGTATCCAATATAATAAGGATTCAGGATGATGTTTGGGCTGCCTCGATACTGTACTTAGTACATTACAGATGATCGCGGATGCTCGTAAAACAGATTTTTATGGTCTAATGAGGTTTCGAGAATTATACTATTTATTTCAAAAGATCAACTAGATTATATTTCTCCAAACAAAAATGACACTTTTCATTTTTGTCGGATATATATCATTTTGTCACAAGGCAAATTACTGATGAAGATACTGCTAAATCAGTATATCTGGTGTGGGGTAGAGTCACAAATAAAGATGCAGTCTTTGTTTTGCAGAAGAGAGAAATTTGGGCTATATATAACTTGAAGTACTAATGTACACAATAATTATAATTGTATTCGAGTCGACCGCGCTGAGTGGTCAAGTAAGAAAACAAAAGTAATGACTGCAAATAAGATAAAGAAGATGGCGTCGTGCGAGGGTTTGTTTGAGATTATGTAACTTTATAATTAATTTCTAATAATCAAATTAAATAATAATTTTCTCTGCGAGCACAGATAGATGGGCAAGTAAATAATAGAAAATTCTTACGATAGTTGCTCGGGGTATCGTTCTTAAACGCACAACATAAGAATGTTTTTATTATTTTTAAATAAAAATGATTGAATAAATGTGACTTATAGCAATACGTGACAAAAGTTCATTGTCAATTAGGCCACAGTATAGCTTATACTACGATTAGGCTTTACTTGCAAACTTCTGTTTAAAAAGTTATGTTATTACGTTGTAAAGATTCTGTAAGTATTTATTTAATACTCATACAAAAATAAGAAAAAACAGTCATATCATAAATTTTGGTTAAATTAACTAACTTCTTGATTGTTTCCAATGTTTTATGATCAAGATCGTTAAGTTAATACAGGAAACTGACACTTGTTGCGCTCATATGGAGTTAGGATTAGAAGATCTTGTTCAATTTACTTTTTTTTTTCAGTGTGAATTCATATGCGAGGCCAAAAAGAAAGATGTTACGCGTTTCAGGTCTCGTGAACGTTTGCATGTTTGTACCAGATCACGTATCTCCAAAACTTAACAGTCCTTATAGAGAGCGGTTTTTTTATATATCAGAAACTCATGTGCGGTGTTTCCCTGGCTTAAATAGAACCTGGGTAATAATGATGACACTTAAGGCTGCATATAAGGTCAGATTGCAGAAGTGAACTCTACGACGTTTCTTTTTAGTTTAAAATAGCGCGCTCCCAGTCGTGGCTGTTACGACCACCAAAAAACACGCACCCACAAAAATCTGCGTTTTTATTTAATAACTCTGCTTTTAGATGTAATTTTTAAAATATTCTAAGACCAGCTGACGATGTCATTTGTTAACTTATTTTTAATACAAATTTCAAAGCTGTATGATTTGAGGAAGGCCCTTTAACACTCAAAAATAATCTCATTGTTAATAAAAAGTAAGCTCAGTGCCTCTGCTATAGATGCCATCGCGTACGAAGAGACCACAGGAACGTGGAATGAGATTAAATCAGCGTTGGTTAGAAGATTAGGAGAACCACGTAACGAAATACAAGTTATGCAGGAACTAACACAGCTCCGTCGAAAAAGGGGTGAAAATGCTGAAACTTTTGGAAAACAATTGCGTGATATTTTAGACACTTTGTATTCGGTGGGAAAACATTCGGATAAAAGTTATTATGAAAATATGGTCATAGAGCAATATGTGAATCAACTGGAATTCAATATTTCATTAGGGGTAAGAATAGCTAAGCCCGTGACTTTTGAGCTTGCAATTGTAGCCGCAAGACAAGATCTCCATAGTGATCTTAATTCTTGTCACAGAATTGTTAGATACTTATTGAAGGGGTCGCCTGCAGTACACACGCTCAGGCGATGTTTCCTCGGGGTGGTTCCATTCCAACTAACTGCTGCTTTATTATCTCCATAATGTTCTTAACTCTTGTCACAAAATTGTTAGATACTTATTGAAGGGGTCGCCTGCAGTCCTGACTGCTTACCGAGTCTCCAGTATGAATTTAGCTGTATTATATACTATATATATTATACACCTATCTCCAGTCGTCGTCCGAATTTCAAGTCAATAAATTCTTTGCCTTCGGTAAAATACGATTAAACTCAGAAAACCCAACTTTACAGGAGAGCCCAAAAACTTTTTTTTTGTGGCACAAACCAATCCAAATTATGTAATACCGAAAATCAAAGTGTTATGTAAATAATATTAAGTTCTATTACTATGTCTCAATTCAGCCTCCAGAAAACTTGCCATCTTAGAGATATCTCGTTCATAATCAGAATAAAATCACTTTGGTACCAAAAAAATGATGTGTTGTAATTTTTTGCATTACGATTTACGAGTAACTTGAGTTTGTGCCTTTTACACAACGTAACGAAACTGTAAAAAAAAACGTGAAAATCGATCTAATTAAAGTTATATCTAATTTCACAAAAGGTGATTCTCCCTTGCACTGACTTTGGTCATGCCGAGATGATCGTGAAGAATTTTAAATATGGTTGTATCGGATACTCCAACCATTTCTGCGAGCTGTTTTTTCTTTAGTCTAGCATCTTCCAGTATTAATTTTTCCACTTTTTGAATGATTTCCGGAGTGGTCACCTCGTTCGACCGTCCTATTATCAAAGAAGATTATAAGAATAAAACAAATTGATAAAACTCATTACGGTCAATTTTATTTACCATCACACCTTAAGGACCCCGTCTTACCCCACTCTCCCCTAATTAATTTATACTGAGACGTTTTTATGTACTTATCTAACAGGCAAGATATTTTGATTTTGATTTTGTTAATTCTAACCAAATAATATATCTTTATAATAAAAAAAAAATATATAATACGGGAAATAAAATATACACCTGCATAAATAAATGATAGTCGTAAGTTTTTAAATAAATAAAAAATAAATTAAATAGAGGAATCTAGGAATAAAAATATAAAAATATTATATATACATACTGCAATGAAGAAATAAGTTCATAAATAAAAACGGGAAATACATACAAAAATATTAAGGTTGGGCTACTAAAATGTAATAAAGTTATACACCTGCATAAAATATAGAATTACAGGAATAAAAATATTAAATATAAACTTTCCCGGGATAAAAGTGAGTCCCTCCATAAGGATTGTATCAAATACACGCCCCACGAGTTAGTATTATGATTATGCTCTTGACACAAGTCTTCGCTTTGCTTGTGTCGTGTGACGCACGGCGCGGTGCCTAAATCTAATGCGTGCACTTAGGGTATGGAATTAGAAATAGTGTTAATTCATATTTGTGGTATATTTAGCGAGAAATATGATATCTCGGTTCCGTAAAACCTGTCATAATACTTTGTTATTTAGATGTATATTGATTTTACTTGACGGTTTGTGTATTAATTATATTTGTTACACGTACTAATATGTATGGTTTCTTATTTTAACACTAATGGGCACATTAGTTAATAAGTATCTACATAAAAAAATGGGAACAATTCTCGTAAACTGAATTACACGTGAAAAGTATTTATTCCTGTTTTTAACTTCTATGTAGAAAATTTATAACTTAGGATAACACCATCTTATCACTTCAGTTCCTTATAAAAATACATTAGAACGCCAATTTATTTTATTTATCGTTTATTTTCGCCACGAAAAACGGAACTTTGTTGTAGTGCCGGCGCCCACTGGAAGGGAGTATAGTCGGGAGGAGCCGCAGAGATACTCGCCGCCGTCTCATGAGTACCCGCGGGTAGAGTACCACCCACCTTATTTTAGGTATGGGAAAACTCTGCGATCGTATACGAGTATCGCGTACAGAGAGTCGAGACGCAGTATGGCGCGAAAAAACTGACACAGATCCTACCTGATTGATCGCTCGCGCCGTACTGATCGGTGCGCGTGCGTTTGTGCATCGTCATTTATTGGAATTTGGAGTAAAGATAATGATGTTTTTGGCCTTGAGATTGGTTGGGATTTTGACTTCTTTCTTTGCAATAATCATGCCGTTGCGGCGCCGCCTCGTGTGGATAGGCCCTGACTCGTAAAATTCCAGCATGACGTCTTGTGAAGCTTTACCGGTAGTAGATTCTCGTAGATTTTGCAGAAACCGTCGAAAACATATTTTATAAAATAAGTAGGTAAAACAAGAAAAAAGACTAGTTGGACTTACTGCAGTTTGATAGTGTTGAATGGAATAAATAAAAATATGTCAGTGTTGCCCGAGTCCACAAATCGTTCGATGTTTCACTTGACTAGAGTTGGTGAAATATTGATGTTTTTAATGTAAAAACATCCATATTTCATCCAATAATATGAAAATGTATCGTTCCCGATTAAATAAGTCTTTTTATTTTATGCATGTGTATAACTTTAGTAGCCCAACTTAAATATAGTTTTTTTATATATTTCGCGTATCATATTTGTTTCATCATAAAATATTATTTTTATACAGATTAGATTTGACATGTAAAACGTATACTTTATGTATCTATTTTACAAATAAACAATTTGAATCTTTGAGTCTTTACCTGTCAATTATTTACATACAAAATATCAAGTTTGACAGCTGAAAACTCTTTCGAAAGACCCTTTAGCTGAGATTCACAGTGCCGTCGTTTGAGCACAACTCTAGGTGGCTAGTTTGAATCTCGTGCTCAGGACTGCAACTCACAAATTTAGTATTCACACACAAGTATCTTCTATTACTTCTGTTGTGCTTAGTCGAGTTCACAATTCAAATAAGATGGTTACTACATAAAGATGGAACATCCAAAGTTCAAATGAGTAAGTGAAACAAAAGAAACGTCATTTTTGTGACTTCACCAGTTGTAATCCACCACATATACAAAAATCAATACCATACTCATTATCACTTCGCGGTCGTCGGATATGTAGCAACCAGGAATCACTCGACCAATACCACAACAAAATCAACGAAGGCCTCCTCAACAGAAATTATCCTCACCAATTCCTGCAGAAACATTTATACAATAGACCAAAATATCACAACGTTCAAAATAGATCAATCAACTCATCCAACAATCCCAAATTAGTAACTACATTCTTTCATGGCACCTATAAACTCAAAAAACTTATCAATGATTTCATTCCCATCCTCCAACAAAATGATGAAACAAAAAACCTACTCTCCAGAAACCCACAAATCTGCTACAGACAGAACCGGAACCTTAAGTCACATTTCACAAAAAATAAATCAAAATACCAATCCAACCCATCAAACACATCACCCGGTACCGCTCCATGCCAACGACCGCGATGCAAAACATGTCCCATCATTAGAACAGACACAAACATCAACACACACCACACATCCAACATCTACACCACACAATCAAACTCTTCATGCAAAACTGAAAACTGTATCTATCTGCTAGAATGCTGGCACTGTCCGGCATTCTACGTAGGTGAGACAAGAAATGCACTCCACATCAGAATAAACAACCATCGACATACTACAAACTCAATACCACACAACAACTTACCTATTCCTACACATGCTCGCTCTCATGGCCATTCATTTAACAATTGCTTTAACCTTTAACTGACATTGAACTGAGGACTTGGGAATCTTCTTACATTTGGTCACTTGGTGCCCACTACGGAGCCGGACTAAACAAACAACACTGACCGACCAACATATGTACTGTACACATTCCTAACACCCAGTCTCAACCACAAAACGTATATATTTTTTCTTTTTTACACAAGCAGTTCGGGCGAGAGCAATAAGCTAAATAGGTTAAGAAAATAGGTTTAAGTACTTAATTTTTTATGTCTACTTTTTATCTACGGTTATATTTATCTACTGTTCCATATTCGACTGACGACGACCCCGAGTGGATCGAAATATATTTCAAAGTTATTATTTCTTTTTTGCATGTATATAAAAGTGTACATACTCATATAAGTGGTAATCAAATAATTTTTTGATACTACTGATATGAGAACATACCTCTAAAGTATCGATACTTACTCATATCGACACTTTTTGGATTTTTTTAATGTGACTGATAAAAATATAGGAGAACAATTTTAGGAGTGGTTGTTATAATGTAAGTAAGTAGATTGTTTATTAATTGCGAAATTATTTTAGTCCCCATCCCGTCCCGAACTCTCAATCACGTGATGTGATGAGGCACATATTTTTAAAGATATAGATATTAAAAAAGTAAACAAAAACAATTCAAAAAATATCTTCATGTTTGTGAGATGCAAGGAAAAAAAGGAAAACCTTCGAAGGCGTCACATCAGCTATAATCAGTTGTAATGGGTTAAACAAAGCAGAATACCGCTCCGCCTAATTTAGCACTTCATGAATTTTCAAATCCATCCATAAGCCTTTGCTAAGTAGGTACCTATATTTGAAATCACGCATATTATATTATACCTAATTATACCTAAAGTTTATCATTGCAGAACTCCAAAAACTTATGCCCCAGTGGCGACCCATCCGCTTATGTCGCTCATAGCGTTTCGTCAAAATTAGTTTTTTGGAAGTCCTGCAGCACAGAAGAGAGTCAGTAGGTTGTTTCAGATATTTTCGTATTGCCACGTTTCATCGTGGTTTAATGCAATGGCAACATATAAGGTGTCATTCATATATGCAGCCAAATTCATACCAAAGACTCGGTAAGCAGTCGGTAAAAAGAATCGAGTGCACAAGGCCAAAAATGAAAGAGAAGATCTTCCCAAGTTTCTTGCCCTCTTTTTTAGCAAGACTTATCGAAGTAGCGGAATAATGCATAGTTTATATGAGCTTAGTAACTAATGCTTAGTACTTAAATTGTCACTTACTCTAATATCTTGCGTGTAATGTAAACATGCTTAATTAGAACTTATTATTACGTATTTTAGTTGGTTCGATTTCCGACAACTTTAAAAAAATATTAGATTTTTTTCTGGTTTGACTTACGGTTAAGGCAACCGATAAAAAACAATTTGAATACAGTTAAAGTAATAATAAATAAAGGAATGTTTTCTTTCAGTAAAATCTGCTATCATTCTCTCCATCGAACGGTTTTTATTTCCATCCTGTTTAATATACATACATTGTAGTAGAGTCATTAAAATTGGAACTGCGTCATTAGATTTCTGACTTACTGTGGCGCGCGCGGTGACCGGACGTGTCATTAAAATAGTGATTTTAACTAAAATTAAATTATTAACGTGCAATTAATTCTACACCATATTATCTCAACTACAAGAGCGGTATTACTCAAATCCGGGCTGCTCACTGTGGCCATCGGCCGCCAGCCTCACACAGGTAGCGGTTTGGACATAAGAACCGAGCGGAGCGATAAGCGGAGCGAGTTTTCGACATTATTACTATGAGTCACCTGCTGTGAACCCCTCCAAAGGCTACTGTAGAGCGAACAATGCGAGATGGTACTGGATCGCAATCTCAGCCAGACTTATCTGATATGTCTAAAACAGAAGAATTCCAACAAATCAATTTTCGGAAAAGAAAAACCCCAGATGATGATTATGTGGCCAAATTTGATAAATTCAAGAATGAAATTATGGAGACGTTGAAGACCTTCACTATTTCTCAAGGTGAAAACATGCAGACTATTAGTCAAAATATTTCATCAATCAAAAATCAACTTTCTGATATAAAATCCACTACAGAATTTCTTGTTTTGGAGAATGTCAAGTTGAAATCAGATATTGCTGAATTGAAAACCTCCAAATCTACCACTGATGAAAAGATAAAAGATATGGAAAATTACCTACAAAAAATAAAATCAGCTTCACAAATACGACCATTTTCTGAAGTTATCTCACCAACAACATCTCAAGCTGGTATATTTGAAGAAATGCAAGAACGCTGGATAAGAGACAAAAACATTGTTATAGCAGGTATCCCAGAATCTACATCGACCAAAACCGAAGAAAAGCGAGAACACGACCGACTTGAGATAAACAAAATTGTAGCTGCCACTTATCCTGAAGATGAGGCCCCAAAGTTATTAAAGATAATAAGACTGGGCAAGTATGATAGTGCAAAGCCACGCTCAGTTAAAGTGTGTTTTGATTCTTCACATATTGCCAGAATTATTTTAAAAAACAAGGATAAGGCCGATGGGGTCAAAATTTACTCAGATCAAACACCATACCAGCAGAAATTTATGATGAAACTTAGAGAAGAACTAAAGAAACGAACACAAGATGGAGAAACAGATCTGACTATTAAGTACTTTAAAGGTGTCCCCAAAATAGTGAAAAAGCTGCCAAAAAACTCAAAGGAAAATTAATCGATATTCCAAAACCCACAAAACGTGTAACCTACGAAATAAGTAAGACTTATGCCAACATAACATCCAACCACAAATCTTTGAAATTTCTATACGCTAACGCACGCAGCCTGGTCAAGTCAGGAAAAATTGAAGAACTAAGATGTGTAATTGAGGCATTGCCAAAAATTCATGTTATAGTCATTAGTGAAAGTTGGATCAAAAGTGATGATGAGGCAAAACGGTTAAACATCCCAAACTATTCGCACTACTATAACTTCAGAACAAATACAAGTGGGGGTGGAGTGTCCATCTACGTTCACGATAATCTTAAACACAAATTATTAGAAGAAAAATCAGAAAATGACAACCATTACTTATGGATCTATATTGAAAAGTTTTCACTAAATATTGGAGCAATATACAAATCAGGAAAAACAAATACCAGTGACTTTCTGAATACATACACATACTATATGTCAAAAATGCGAAGAGTTATCGTTCTTGGAGATGTGAATTTCGACTTATTGTGCAATGAGAAGCCAGTTCAGGAATATAAGAAAGTACTTAAAGAAAATGGATATAAAATACTTAATAAAATTAGCATAGAATACTGTACCCGAGAAACTTCAACTACTAAAACAATCCTACATCATGTATGCACCAATCTAAAAGAAAATATGTTCCATATGGCTTTGATCGACTCATCCCTATCAGACCATAAGCAGATTTACCTGGAAGTTCACAACTACAAACCCGCACCGCTTAAACAAGTCCCTTATGAAGCAATCGACTACCAACGACTGTATTCTTATGTTAAAGAACATAAATCACAACTGGAGACCTCTGATTATAAGACTATTGAGAACATCATACTACAAGCGGTGGTAAAGAGTAAAGTTATTAAAACCAAGGTATTAAATCCACCCAAAAACGAATGGATTAACAAGGATCTTATTGCAGGAATAAACAAAAGAAACGTTCTTTGGCAGAAGACAAAGAAAAATCCAGAAGATCAACAAATAAGAGCAGCTTTCCTGAAAGAAAGAAATCTAGTGTCTATAAATATTCAATCTGCCAAAAACAACTACTATTATAAATCTTTTAAAAATTGTGAAAAGTGTCCTCGCAAAATGTGGCAACTAATAAATTCTCTGTCTAATAATAAAAATAAATCAGATCTTGCTCCTAACAGCCTTGAAACCCCATCTGGTGTTATCACTGATGCTATAGATATCTGTCAATACTTTAACTCTTTTTTTGCCAACATTGGTTCAATCTTAGCTAATCATATACAAATAAACAAACCAAATAATTCAGCGCTACAAAAACCAACCAACCTGGTAAATAAAATCGAAACTACACTTTTTACTCCAACAAGCTGTGATGAAGTAGCTAAATTTATAGATAAACTTAAACCTAACACCAGTGCTGGTATTGACGGAATAGGGCCTAAGGCAATTAAATGTATAAAAGATTTTTTGGCTGAGCCTTTAACCAGATGTATAAACCTTTGCCTTCTCGAAGGAAATTTTCCTGATTCGCTGAAAAAAGCTAAAGTCACTCCAATCAATAAATCGGGGAAGAAAACGGATCCTGGAGACTACCGTCCTGTCTCAGTACTACCGACAACATCCAAATTATTTGAAAATATTCTTCATAATAGGCTTGAAAAGCATTTAAATACTATTGGTTTTCTTTTTAAGAAACAGTATGGGTTCCGCCCCAAATCTAATACTCTCTCTGCTGCAACTAATTTAATAACGACGATAAAACTTAATATAGATCAAAAGAACATTGCATTGGGTATATTTATTGATTTAAAAAAAGCATTCGATACCGTTAGCCATGAAATACTTTTGTTGAAGCTTAAAGATATAGGAATCGCTGAAAATGCTCTTAAAATTTTCAAATCTTATTTAAGTAGCCGATATCAGGTGGTTAAAATAAACAAAAATCATAGTGATTCTAAATTGGTCACATTTGGTGTTCCACAAGGGTCAATTTTGGGACCGCTTCTATTCCTCATATACATAAATAGTGTTAAGGACATTGGTCTAAATGGAGATATCACATTATATGCAGATGACACTAGCCTATTTTACTTTGGCCAGGATATTCATTCCATAGTAGAGAGGGCTCAGAGGGATCTAAATATGTTACATGAATGGCTTCAAATTAACTTACTCACAATTAATACATCTAAAACAAAATATATTATTTTTGCAGCCAAAAATAAAGTAATCTCAAATTATAATCCAATAACAATTAACAATGAAATAATTACAAGTACTACTAATGAAAAGTATTTGGGTCTTATTTTGGACAACCGCCTTACATGGAAACCTCACCTTGAGAAAATAAGAACCAAACTCATATCCCTAGCAGGAGCATTGCGTGGATTTGCTCGTTGCCTTCCAAAACAAGTCCGGTACACAATTTATAATACACTCGTCAAACCTCACATAGAATATTTGATAGAAGTGTGGGGATCAGCCGCGAAGACAAATTTGCGTACTCTGCAAACTGCTCAAAACAAAATTATAAAAACACTTTTTGGTTATAATTACCTTACAGAAAGCGCTAAAATCTATAAAGAAACTAAAATATTTAACATATCTCAAACATATAAATACAATACCTGTATATTGATACGAAAAATCTTAACCAACGATATTCACACACAAATATCTTTTACTAAAAAAATACAATTAAAAATGCGCTTAACAAGACAAGCTAATAATATATACATACAACGTCAGAGAACCAACTACGGTAATAGTAGCATAGTGGCTGAGGGAGCACGAATGTATAACAAGTTACCGAAAGATATTAAAGAAGCAAAATCATTGCTTATTTACAAAAACTATTGAAGAGTCACATTTTGAAGGACTATTCATTACTTCATTAAAACCTAGTGTTTATTAATTAATTATTAGTTTATTAATAGAAGCTTTTGGTAGAAACCTACTCGCACTTATAATATTAAATATTCATCCTATCAACTCACTGTAAACACAACCCTACATAACATTGCATTGTTAGTGAAGCTAATCACTTTTTAAGGATTACCCACATATTTTTATTTGTTACGCGATTAAAGCGTTCGCTGTTATAAATTGTAACTGTGATAATTTATTGTTTCTCATGTAAGTGAATTTTATTCTTTTTGAGAAAATAAATATCTTAAACCTTAAACCTTAAAAACTCTTTTTCCTTTCTTTACTCTTTTCTTTTCCGGGAATCGAACACGCCGATAAAAAACACATACCATATACCGGGTGTATATAGACTGCTACCATTAAATGAAACCACATATTCTACCGACCCTACTGAACCACTTTTCCCAAGAAGCAACCCGCGGACAACCTTAGTTTAGGAAATAATTGAGTTTAAAACAAAAATGCGTGAGAAAATCAAAGCCGAAAAACTAATTATTCTAAGCGTGATTTCCAAAAATTCTATCTGTCTTTGAGAAACGTTACGAGGTGATAGAGAATATTCCGAGTTCAGATTTGGATTCAGCACACGCATCAGCAGTATATTATTCGTATAAACACTGCCAACATTCAGCGATAAAAATGCGAATCCTGTGAAGTATGAGAGTGGTGATTTAGTTTTAATTAGAAACCAAGTGGGTGATAAGCTAGATAAAATTTATTTAGGTCCTTTTATAGTTATACAGGATCTGGAACCGAATGTCAAAATTTTAAGGGATGGTAAAGAGTATATTACCCATAAAAATAATACAAAATTATTTGTTAAATGAAATATTTAAGTCCGTTAAATGTATTAACGTTTTAAGAAATTAATTATGTCTATAAGAAAATTCTATTTTGATAAAAATGTGAACCAAGTAGTATGCCTCACATTTTTTTTTGCAGTACCCCGGGAATGAAGGGACTTTTAAGGGGGAGATGAAGTACAACGCAAACAAATTATAATTCAAACAAACAAGACAAGTATGGCATTATAAGGGTCAATTTTTACAAACATAATACAATACAAACACAATCTTAACCTATCAATTCTAATAAACAAATCAACAAATCGAGTATAGTTTATAGAATATAGTATTTTCGATATAGTTTTAGAATAGATAACACTCACTGGCAGGTAAGAAGTGTCACTGATTTTATTATTAAACATTTATATGGTCAAATAATGCACTGGTTTAATTTATTTTCTGATATGAAATGCGAGCAAAATTTTCATGGTGTTGTATCACACCTACCCCCAAATAGCAAGAGATCCTGCTAAGATGATCATCATGGCCCTAATTTCTGCTAAGGTCTGCGTTCAGTTTGATTCCGGACTAGGGGTGGGTCGTAACGTGTTTCTATGGTATCAAAACGAAAGAAGTTACTGATAGCCAATAACTGTTTCTAAAACGAGTTATTATAGTAACGCGTTATTTCCAGGGAAACTGAAGTTGACGGAATTCGAGCATCACGCCTCAAAAAATGTTATCGATCCGTGTTACTGATCACTTACCAAGCCTCCAGTGTGAGTTTGGCTGTATAAATATAAGTCACCTTATAAATCTGATTTTCGTTGGCAAATCATATTTAAAAAAATTATCGTGTTGTACTAGTAGGTATTTATATTAAAAACACAAACAACTTCCAATGCATTTATTTTATTATGTGACATAATCTAAAACTAAAATAAAAATTAAAACTAAATAAATTCAAAATTAAAATTATCTAACAACAAAATATTATACGATTAATACTTGCGATTGTCTTACAAAAAAAAGTCACATGAAAATAAAATGGCGGCAGTAAAATTATCTTGTTGAAAACGTTGTCGCAAACATAATTGATTAACAACATATTTCATTGATTGCACGTCGAATTAATTTTTATATCTTGCAAAATGTGTTATTACATTAGGTATTTTAGTATAGATAGACACTTGATAATGGTGTAAAACCGAAAACGGTTGGATACATATAATTTCTGTGGAACAAGTACAGGTGCAGTTAATCAATTTTGTAAATTTCTTTTATTTCCTCGCATTAGTGATGAAAAGCAGAGTGTTACACACGGGTTTAAGTGATCAATTGCACCCTCGAACTATATGTACCCTCGCTCCCTTCGTTCACTCGTGCGCCTTAATATCTCAGGTGCAATTGATCGCTTACCTCCCTTGTATAAGAATCTACTATTAGTGTGGTGAAAAAATCATTAAAATGTCTTCAAGCATTTAGAAACTTTCGGTAACTTTCGATTTGTTTTTGTCAAAAGTAAATACTTTTTTTTAAATACATGGAATTTTTTTTTTATATTATGCCTTTTATGTATTTTGTTTTAGTGTTTGAACAATCCGTATAGGAGAAGTAAACCTTCAAAGACAGGTCTAATTCTGCAGTTTGAGCATACATTTACCTTAAAGAGCTGTATAAAAAACATAGCTGTACTTAAAATGTAGCTTCAGGTGTGACCTAACTGAGTAGTGAGTAAGGCTTCCTTGGACAGGTCAAAACCGCTCAGTATCGAGACCTAAGGTTCAAATCATGTTGGGCGAGCACACTGAGTTTTTCTCCTGAAAGTGCTATAGTAAACTAAACCTACATGCCCTAAAATGTATGCATTTGTGCCTATTGTTCATAACCCCTATTCTATAGGTACTTATAGTCCAGAAACCAGTGTTTGGATGTGTACGGGTATACGCCGAATTTTCGAAGTTAACCTTTCCTGTTTTTAAAATGAATAAATATTTTTAACGTTGTTTTTGTTAGGTACTTTATATTCTATTTATTAGGAACTCCAGTAGATTTCATAATAAACATTTACTTTTACTGCAAAATCACTTTCTATTATTTTAATCAATTTCTAAAAATTTTGTTAAAATTTTCATGTCTGTACAGATTTATGCCTACCCAACAAAAAAGTAACAATATGTAATATCGTGCCTCATTGAAATAAAATTGGAATTTGAAATAAGCTGGTGGTAGAGCTGATGCCGGGCTCAACTGTGGAGGTACCACCATCTTACTCGCAAATCCTCCCTAAGTTATTCGGGGGAGAGTAAGAGGACAGCTCTCAGGCAAAACCAGGCGGCCTACCATTGCCTGGGACCGATGGATGGCGGTATATCCATCCCCAATTGCCGGGCCTTATATAAAATAGACTGGTGTAATATAATAGTCGTATTAATACTATTAATTAAATATTATAAAATAACTAAATAAAATGCAAAATAAAATTATATATCCTAATTATTTTTTATATAAAATTAATTATAAATGATAATATATTACATATTATTACGTATATAACGTATGTTGTGCATTGTATGGTTGCCTAAATAAAACTTTTATAATAATAATATAGCATTATCATTTACGTAAACTGTCAGTTGGCAGCCCTAGCGCGTTATACAGGGTGCGCCCAGACGGGGCTAAGGGTGAAAAATAGATGCGCACTTACAAAAATTAAGAAGGCAGTGGGAAATGTGGGGTGATAATGATAAGTAAAAGATATTGAACTGTGGGGTTAATGGTTTTTGGTTTTAGGAAAACAATCATTCAGACATGTAAATGTGGAGAGAGCGTGATTGTATGGCAGCTGCTTGCCCGAGTCGCCTCATACCAATAACTTGGCTCATAGCCATCTCCTGGCGACAAGCTCATGCATGACCTGCCATTATATTATCAGGATTGCCGAGCTGTGATGCCCTCGATTACGCTATGCCATCTGTTGACCCATAATAATATTTTTAATTTTTATAATATCTTGCAAATTCTTCTGCAATTTGTGCAACCTATAGATAATGTTATAAGCACTTTCCTATTAAACAGTCAGTTTGAAAATAGGATAAAATGACGCAATTCTGCTAAAAACCCCTGATAATTATTAAACAATAGTCGCAAAATAACATGAAACTATTTTATTTCATATATTTTATATAAAAATTAAATAAACAATCATAAGTTATGCATTTTGCACTGAGCTCGAAACGTTCCCCTTTAACTTGGTGTTAATTGTACTGTAAAATCAACACCAAGTCACAGACGAACAATTTGTACACGATGTACTATCGATTTAAATGAGAATTAATACAATTTGTAATAGAGAAGTGAGCTTGCAGTATTTTTCTCGATGGTATTTCAGCGAAAATTATTCAAATTATTTAAAACTTCCAGTAATATAACTAGAGGTCACGCTTCAAAAGAAGTTTTACGGATAAAAAAATGTTCTTCATTAAATTTAATACGGTAAGAACTGGTGGGTATTTCTTTCGTAGCGCCAGCTTTATAGAGAGTATTAGAGACACTTACAAATGTATGGACAGCTAAAGATGTGGATGTGTGTGAAGACAATCTAACAAAAATAAATTTGGAGACAACAAAAGTGCTATTCAATAATAAGGATTATTAATGATTATTAAACTGAATGGATTAATAACTGAAGTTTTAACAGAATTCTTACAATCGACCTTCATACTGCCCAGACATTTTATGAATAAAGCGAAAAAATTGTCGGTCCCCCGTTTGACATCTGACTATTAAAATCGTGAGTAGCCGTTTCAATATCAGTATACCTATAATATCAGGTTAGAAAAAACATTGTTTCTC
This sequence comes from Ypsolopha scabrella, assembly GCA_910592155.1. Lineage (NCBI taxonomy): Eukaryota > Metazoa > Arthropoda > Insecta > Lepidoptera > Ypsolophidae > Ypsolopha > Ypsolopha scabrella. Next base: position 16,514,640 of record OU342985.1, read on the forward strand.
TTTGATAACATCCCAGCCAATAAACAATAACTCTAAAATGCATATTATTGACGTAAACCTTGACACTGTGCTCCAAAACAAATCAAAACTCTTGAAAATCGCAAAAGATTTACACAAAAAAGCTAGGTTAAAACAAGAAGTCTTTATGCAATTTTCCTGTGTCAATTTGAGATTTTTGTACCTCATTCAAAAGCTAGTAAAATGCAGATGTTTTCAAGCTAATACGCACAGAAAATTGCATAGAGACTTTAAAAAAAAAAAACATATGGCGTGTCTTATGATGTACACCGGGTTTAAATGAACTAACTGCTCTTTGAATGTAACTATTTACTCTACTTATCATCCATCCGTCCATAAACATGTTTTGTCCACTGCTGGACATAGGCCTTTCCAAGATTTTGCCACTCTTAGCGGTTCTCCTGGAAGAAAATCGCAAGTGTACCAAGATTCCTAACTTGATCACCAACAGCCTCCTATTAGAAGGCTGTGGTTCCCTGTAATACACTGCCTGTACATTTCTTTCGTGTAAGTATTTTCTTAATGGATTTTCATGGTAGCTGCGCCTGTCTTGTTATTCGTGCTATCCGGCTTATAATTTGTGATATAAAAGGAATAGTCTAGGAATCCACTACTTTTCAGGCGAATTCATTTTATTATTATTTTATTTTATTTTATTTGTATTCAGGTTAACAAATAGTTATCATCTGATAGTAGTTCATCATTTACAGATAGTTTTCAGGGCGTTTTCACAATGTTCTTTAGAATCCTAAAATATTTTTTCATTACTGCGGCTACACAGACAAACAGACAAAAATAAATGTATTCTTTTATTTTTTTCATAAAGGCTTGTTGCCTGGATATCAACATATAAATCAACTACATCAGGTTAGCTTTTCACAAAGTATAACAATAATATAGCCTTTATTTTGTCCTACAGTGATTTTGAAGTTAATTTTTATAGAACATTTTATTAATTAGGTCACATAGCACAGTGCCACATGGCAAAGGCCTCGTCCAACTCCTTCCAATGTTCTGTGTCCCATGCCACTCTTCTCCAGTATGGAACGGCTGTCAATTTAAGCTTTTCTTCCCAGCATCGTTAACCTCTAGTTATTTTTCCTTCATGTGGGTACCAGTCTGTGATCTTTTTACTTGATTTCTCTGGGTTACTACGCAGCATGTGACCTGCCCATCTCCATTTCTGCCGGTCAATCCTTGAAAGGATAATTATCAAAATCACTCGAAGCATTCGAAAGCACTAAGAGAATTCTTAATGGTACATAGGTAACACTAAAAGTTTCCGGAACTGGCCACTTACATAAACAATATTTAAAAATTTATTGCAACATTTGAAAATAGAACTCTTTGGCTGTAGAATGCAGTTTGTTTCATCTGATTGTCTTTTGTTTTTACCTTGTGGCGCCATTTAAGAAATTGTGTGTCTGCATCAACATGTATTTAACTCGGGAAAATTTTCGTAGTATGATTTTCTACGATTTTAAGTGTAATTTGACAGCTCAACAGAGCATCGCTCGGCTTGAAACAGCTTTTGGCAATGAAGCACCATGAAAGACGACTGTTTATAGCTGATTTGCAGAATTCAAGCGTGGTCGTATCAATCTCAGTGACGAATCTCGCGATGGTCGGCCGTCCACCGCTGTGACCAACAAAAACATCGATGCTGTGCGCCGTATGATTGAAACAGACAGGCATGTGACCTACCATGAAATTCGCGCATCCTTAGAAATAGGCATGAGTCAAATACAATCAATCCTACACAAACATTTGGGTGTGAGAAAGCTGTGCTCGCGGTGGATCCCACACAACTTGACCGAGGCTCAAAAAACGGACCGCGTCACTTGGTGCAGTGCCATGCTTACCAGATTCAACGAAGGTGCGTCAAATTTGGTGTGGGACATAGTAACAGGTGACGAAACATGGATTTATTGCTACGATCCCAAAACAAAGCAGCAATCGAGCGTATGGGTCTTTCAAGATGAGCCGAAACCAACCAAAGTGGCGCGCGTGAAAAGTGCATCTAAGCGGATGATTGCTTCTTTTTTTAATAAAACTGGACACGTGGCTACTGTTGCTTTAGAGAATCGTCGTACCGTGAATAGTGACTGGTACACGACCATTTGTTTGCCGGAAGTTATTGACGAACTCCGTAAAAATAACCGTAAACGCCGTATCATCCTGCACCACGACAATGCTAGTTCTCACACGGCCAGACAGACAAACGACTTTTTGAAGACGAAAAATGTAGAACTCATGAGTCATCCTGCATACAGTCCCAACCTGGCACCTTGTGACTTTTTTCTGTTCCCAAAAATTAAGAACCAATTACGCGGTCAACGATTTTCATCACCAGAAGAGGCTGTCGAGGAGTATGAAAAACACGTTTCAGAGGTCACCACAGGGGAGTGGCACAAAAGTTTTCAAAACTGGTTTGATCGAATGAAAAAGTGCATAGACGCCAAGGGAGATTATTTTGAAAAACAATAAATTAATTTTTTCATATTCATTCCGGAAACTTATAGTGCGTCCCACGTATACAATACCATCCATCCGTCCCTCAGCCTGTTTCGTCCACTGCTGGACATAGGCCTTTCCAGAATTTCGCCACTCTTGGCGGTCCTCCTGGAAGAAATGCCCATACTCACACACGCTAGGCAGGCGGGTTGGTGAGCGCGGTGCCGAAACCCTTGCACCAGTGACGCCGCTGCTCGTCACCAGTCTGCTTTATATAAGGCCCGGCGATTGGAGATGGATATACCACCATCCATCGGTCTCAGGCAATGGTGGGCCGCCTGGTTTTATTACAGTTTAGTAGCCCAACCTAAATATTTTTTGTATGTCTTTCCCTAATTAGTATATTTTTATGTATTTTAATGATATACCTATATATTGTAAAGATTAACCTTGACTTATAGAAAGTATACTTTATGTATCTGTTTTACGGAATAAATATTTTGATTTTGATTTTAGGTCGGCTCGTCGTCGTAACTACGTTTATAGCACACCGTGCGTAAAATGACCGCTTTACGCACGCTGCGCTTGCGTAAAGTCGGCATTTTCCGCACTTGTGCTATAAAATATAATACGAAACTCGTGCGAGAAACTTTTTCTCGACTCGTGTGATTGCAGCACTCACCTTCGACTCGTGCCGGCTTCTCGGGCCCTCCGGAGGGGTTAAACTAGTACGGCGAGATGTCAATCATAGACGTAAGGTGGCCATGATACGCGCTGTAACAAGGAGGCGCTAGTAGCACCTTAAATAGCACTTCTACCGTTCCTGGCATACGTCTCTGATCTTTTGTTGGCATTTTAAAAGTAAATTAAAAATTCTAATTAAAATTAAAATCGAATATACAATTAAAATTAAAATTATTATCAATTAAAAATATTCAAATTTTGCTTTGTTCGATGAGATAGCGTTTCACCTTGAATTTAAAGTTGTTTAGGCTAGATGATTTTAAAACGTGTTCGGGTAGATTATTGTACACGTTTGGGCCCATTATGTTCATCAGTTTGGAGGATTTTGCAAGTCCGCATCCTATAACTGCCAGTCTGTTTGCGTGGCGAGTATTGTACGTGTGGATGTCCGCATGAGTACGATACGAGCCACGGTTTTCCCTGACGTAGACTGCAACCTGATAGATTATTATGCCTGGCAACGTCACATTCTTGTTAATTTGTCGTACTGACCACAGTTTTAACCTGTGGCTTGCGAACGATTGTCAAGAATAAATTTCGGGGGGGGAGTTAAGTTTTACTCTTAGGAGTGTGATTCTACTTTTTTTTTTTTTTTAGTTTATTGAACAATTTATACACATTACACTTAAAACAATTATTATAGAACTATCTGACGTAAGCCACGAGGGTTTATCTGCCGATAGTGAGTTCTACATTACACTTTATACATACAAATAGGTTAATTTAGCTTATTTTATTTACAAAATGTAGTTGAGGTCACTACATTCCACCGTGTACTTTTTAAGTTTTGTCATATAATTATTTTTATTATTAAAATACCATTTTTGCAACTCTTTTGGAAGGCTATTGATGATTTTTGGTAGCTAGAGACCTGTGACATATGAGTACGGACGACAGACAGCAGAGCGACATTATGCCCAACTTGCCCTTTGGGCGCGGAACCCTAATTAAAACAGTCAGCTGCCCATATGCATAGTAAAAACAGACTAGTAAGCTATCTTCACAGAGATGTCGCCCGCGCGGCTTATATGTGTGCGAGCCTGCACGTACGAGCTACAGCACGCACACAAAGACAATTAAGAAGTATTTGAATTAATAATTAATTTAATTTATATTATATTGAATTTATAAAATTTAAGGTATGTATTATTTATTCTTAATAATATTCGTATTTGAGGCTCCAAATATTAAAGTGGTTTACTATTTAACGAACAGAGGCGTGAAAGGCAATTTTGAAAAACTTAACTTTTTACTCCTCTTTGATATGTTTTACTTTTTGAATTCGTGGGTTCTAAATAGTCAATATCTAATTGGGTGAATTATTTTTGAAGAGAATATTTCTTTGTTCGCATCTCTTGAAGGGGGGCTAATAAACTTCACGAAAGAAGTTCCGCAGAACAAGGCGTTTTCGTATTTAGTAATAAAAGGACAGTGACAGGGGAGTTGTTCCCTAAAAAGAACTAAAATAAGCTTATGGATAAATTTGTAGACAGTGATTGCGCTGCCATCACTGACTGTTCATATGGCTTCCTCTTTGACTGAGTAAAGAGGTGACTAAAGAAGTCGCCATTTAAATAATTTACAGTTGTACTCTCTGACACAACCCGCTACTTTTCATATTTTCATGTTCAATAAAGGAAATCATGGTCATTGAAATCTTCAGTTCAGAACACAATGAGCTCATTGTAAACCAATATTCATGATCTACATACAAATGGTGATACAAATCTCTCGCGGTATGCTGATTCTTATTCTTCGGGGATAAAGTCTACTTTTGATATACTTTCGTAAGAACTTGACTCCAACTCAGGAGTTAATGACCACATTTTGGGTCTATCGTCATAAAATTGCTTTAGGAAAAATAAGTCTACGAAGTGTTTACCGCTCACACTATACGGATTCCATCATTATAGGTTATTAACCTTTTTTCGAGAAATGAGACTTTTAGGTCCTCCTATGATTGTTTAAGAACAACCCCGAGCAATCCGTATTGGAAGCCTACATTTAATTGAATGAAAAACGCATTTACGCCGAAAGGGATATACTATATCGGCCGCCCTCTCTTTCATAAACTCATCACTAAAAAAATTCGCGTACAAAATTCGCATATGTACAAAATTTTATCTTGTAAAATTATTATAATAATTTGAGTGAAGTCATTATTTATTTATCAAAACCTCCCTTTGTCTCCCCTTTTAATCCAAAGTATATAAATTTTCCTGCTTAGTAGACCTGCGACCCGGGAGCCCTTTAGTCTTTCATGTGTAGCTTTATAAGGGTGACATCGTCGCTGTGCGACAAAATCTTTTTCTAATAAAAATTATTAAAAAAAAGAGTATGTAGGTATATCATATTCAATCAAATCAAAGCCGTTTTATCTGGCTTCCTATAATGTGTCTCCGCACATTAGTTCCGCCAAATATATCATATTCTTTACGTTCTTTATCTGAGAGGTATATCCTAAGTCTATGGTTCGAATCCTGTATATTATAATGAAAAAAAAAAAACGTTTTCGGTGGAAAGTGGTTTAGCCTCAGCTGGTTTAGCGATACTCGATACTAGGTGATACCTTCAGAATAATAACTGAAATTGTTCTGAGCTGATAGTTCTTGATTTTTTGTCACTTACAATTCTATGGGACTTTAATAGATATAGATTTAGAAGGTAAATAGGTAATACATAAGTAGTTTAGTTTGGATAGATAAAAGAACAGTTAACATTTATGTGTTAAATTTATTAATTACGCGTTGTTTTTATTACAATGTATCGGTTGGACACCGGAACGTGCCGGTTTGGCAAAATTGTAATAATTTTAAGTATTTTTTTCTAGAACAATAAACAAATTCAATTGGGGGTGCTAACTTTCTGGACAAGAACGGAAATCTTAAAAACATTTCGAGAAATATGTTTTCTGTACAGTTGCTACTTATCAGATTAATAAATAAATCTATACTTTTAAAGATATTTTAACAAAACACAATCAACTTTATTTGGACACTGAGTTATTGTACATTATACCTATACGTCAATAGAAGGGTTATTTTCGTATCTTCCAATAATTAAAGGTAACGATGCTGCCAGTATGCCTTAGCAAAGTGATAACTTGAAAAGTTCCACCACTGTCCACTTGGGGCGGTTATCAGATTCCATACACAGACATATAAAATTATATTAGACGTCTGTGATTCCATACGAAAACTAACGTGAACGTAAACTATGACGCAACCGTGGTGTTTTCATGCTAAGGCTATAGCTACTTATAGGCAGATGACATGAGACCTGGCGAGCGAGAAATAAATTTGTATTCCTGTAGTATAAGCGATTTTAGGGACTAGGGACTCAGAAACAGAAAATATAGATTTGTTAGATATAAAGGTGTTAAATTCTGTTTGAAATGCGCAAAAATCTGCCAGTTATGGCGTACAAATATTAAATTACAAAAATAAAATAACTTGGGCTATTTACAAATTATATACAATATTATCCAATCCATGTAGTAATGTCCACATAGGTGGCAAAGACATATTTGTGTCAGTTCTCCGTGCTTTGACTTCGGTAGGCAATGTTAAGCTTCCATATTTTGTGACCGAAGTACAGCGTTACGGCTCATCACTCATCACGCATGGACAAAACGGAACATACAGACAGACAGACGGAAAGGTAAAATTCTAAAAATTGTTGTTTCAATAACCAACCAATAACCCACTTCATTTACAATTTCGCGAAAATATTGAAACACAATATTTTTACTACTTTATTATTAGTACAGATATATAGGAGGGTCTAGTTTCAGTTTTAGTGCTGTCAAAAATTCAATGTTTTTGCTAAACGTGGAGAAACTCGATGAGTCTGGTCATGTCTGGTCTGGTTTGAAATGAGAAACTACATTTTTTCAAGAAATTGTTTGGATAATTTATACCTTACATTGTCGGCACTTGCTGAAACATATACAACATATTGATTTTTCACAAAAGCACTTGTACACTTGTTTCATTAATGTTTTACTAATTTACTAATTGGTTTCGAAAATTTCTAAAATCCCCATTGTAATGTTGAGAGAGCAACGACAAGTGAAACAAACGAAAGTCGAGTAAATACTGTATTTTATTAGAAATAAATGCCCTTAAATAGATTATACTAACTCGTATAGATATAGCTATTTAGGTAATACATATCGTACAGTGTTTACAGTTGGGTCATGCTATATGGAGTCAAATATGGATAGATCTCACGTTACAGTCTTGTTATTGGTTGGCTTCTTAATAAAGTGTTTATATTTTTGAGTTTCATATTACAATAACATCTCATATTAAAAGGTTTTCCCGTACAGACTCCGCTTAACTCGCACCAGTCAATTTCATAGAAATGCTTCCACTGTAAACTGAGGGAGCGGAGCGGACTGAGCGAGTTAAAAGGAGTCCGCTGTGTCATGGGCTCCGGCGCTAGTTTTGAACGGACCTCGGCTTCCTAGAACCGGCCCTACCGCTTTCTCAGTCAGTCTGCATGAGTCGTTACAACGCAGTGCACGTACGTAGCTATGGAGCTCCTAATTAACAAAAAAATCAAGAAGAAGGCTTGATTTCGCGACCCTTTACCCTTCTGTCGCCTAGTTCATAACGCAAAACCCGCTGGTAATGGAAGTAGTATGTATCTTCATGATTTAGCCTATATTTTCAGAAAAAATATACAAAAGGGCCTGTTACAATTTATGGTTGGTTCGAATTGTTGTCACAGCTACAATTACACGCGAAATGTTAAATTGATGTCGGCCGCCGTCTCAGTAGGCGATCTGCATTGTTTGTCTTTCTCTAATCGCCACAATAGCTCAATTAGCTGGACAATGTTCCTCTTCTTTTAATCCATTAGTGAGTCAACAACGAATGCATCGCTGCGCTGATTAGATTAATTCTGTATATTTTGTTATTTAGGTTAAAAAGTAAACATGAATATCTATAATATATTTATGACCCTTTCCTAATAGTTGGTTATTAGTTAATGAAGGTAAACAATACAAATAATCTATTATTGTTTTGTCATGATTGAGGTCAAGATGCTACCAATCTTTTTATCTCGCAATCCTGTCTTGATACACAAAACACACAATATACGTGTTATTTTATCAATAAGATAATACTTTGAACCTTATAAACAGTCCCCGCCTCTCTATTACGCTCCGTACCTGCCTACTGATGCCTATCAAGCTAAAAAAAACACCAACGACTGGTTGGTCAATGCCAGAAGGGCTTGGCGTGCCTATCTTATTTCTTTGGGTCTTCTGTCGAGGCCCAAGTCCCGTTTAGACTACAGTTCAAACCCAACGTCACGTCGTCGTCTCCTGGGATCAACATGAAAGAACTTGAAGAAGGTAGTTTTATTTTCAATTATATGCGGATTTATATTTTGATTACTTCATAATACTAATTATTATAAGACTTAAATGTTTCAAATGAAAACTTCTAAATGTGTAATATGCATCGATTAATTTAATTGTAACGACTATGCCTATTTTGTGCTATTAAGTGATAAGTAGTTAACGTAATGTAAGGTATATAGTAATAATTAAAACGAATTTTAAAATATATTATAAGATAAGATATTTATTTTAAAAAAAAACCTTTTTTTTAAACAATTTTTTTTTTTTTTGTAGCAAGTTGTATCCTCAAATCAGCTTTTAGTTTTGATGACATGGGGGGTAGGGGAGTCTAGATGATGATTACGTCATCGGTATATCAGTAAAATCTAATCTCTATCCTAAATCTATTTTCTTATTTTTAAAATTATAATTATAACATTATGTATAATATAAAAAAATATATATTTATAATTGAAAAATGTGTACGTAAGCATGGGGGGAGGGGGTAAGAGCTTTGCTTACTTTTGCTGACAAGGGGGATGGGGGGGTAAATAATTGTAATAAATCTGCTTACGTAATACTTGAACGGCCCCTTATCGTATTTTTTTGTTCGCCATAACTAGTTTTTCAGGACTAATACAAATAACCGTATAGGACTCAAAGAACATAACCTTATAAACCGCTTATGAAGAGATTTATACATTTTTATATCGTCACGACATGAATCTCCGAGGGAGTGTCAGGGGTGTTTACATGTATTGTAAAATGAAAGTCACATGTCCACACTAACAATTCTGTTTTGTTTATGCCATGCTCAACTGTGGAGGTGCCACCAACTTACTCGCAAAGTTATTCGGGGGAGACTAAGAGGACAGCTCTCAAACAGGCAGAACGTGGTCAACCATTGACTGGGCCAGATTTATAGTAATCCATCCATCATTTCCGGGTCTTATATAAAATAAACTAAATCTGACATCCATTTTTTGGCGCGCACAACCTTTTTAAATAGATCGGAAAAAGTTTTGCCATTGCATTTTATCTGAAATTTAGGAGCAAAATATTAAAAAAGACGCTTGATTTGTTTTTGGGTTTATCATTTCTCTTCTGTAAATTTCGACGAATTTGGATGACTGCAATTAATTAGTAGGGGTTTTTTATTTAATGCGCCTTCAATGTTATATTGTGATATTCTAATATGTTGTTTATCCATGGTTAAACACAAGAGATTTTTTCAGAACTTCTTTTATGCTATTAAATGTTATTGGTTCAGCATCACTTGAATTACCCAGCTGAACTAAAGTTTTTACTATACGTGGTCTCCATTCTAACGCCTTTCGCCATCACGTCGGCGACAGATATGGCCTGCCCACTGCCACTTCAACTTAATGATTCTGCAGGCTATGTCGCTTACTTTCGATCTCCGACGGATCCTCTCGTTTCGGATTTTATCCATCACAGATATCCCAATCATAGCCCCCTTCTCCACGTAATGCATAAAAATAATACAACTTTGCTGAAAAATCCTAATTGAAATAAAATTATGGTCTCGAAATGCCATAAATTACGTTATATATTATTTTTATTCAGAAATGTGAAAAGCAATAATAAGTTGAAAAAGGGTATAAACTTCTTGGTACATAACCTAGCTTGAACAATAATGCCAAAAGACAAAAAGTTTTTATGTCTTAGTTTGCAAAATAGTACTGGCCACTTGCTATTTATGATCATAAAAAAATGAAAAAAGTGAAAGTCAAAAATCAAGTATCTCTTCTGCTTTGTCTCAAACGTCCCAAACCAAAATTAATCTCGAAAAGTATAACACTGAGTTTAGTAACTGTAATCTATCTATCTCTATCTATCCATCAGCCTGTTTCGTCCACTGCTGGACATAGGCCTTTCCAGGATTTCGCCACTGTTGGCGGTCCTCCTGGAAGAAATGCCCATACTCACACACGCTGGGCAGGCGGGTTGGTGAGCGCGGTGCCGAAACCCTTGCACCAGTGACGCCGCTGCCCGTCACTAGTCTGTTTTTTATAAGGCTTGGCAATTGGGGATGGATAAACCGCCATCCATCGGTCCCAGGCAATGGTGGGCCGCCTGGTTTTGCCTGAGAGCTGTTCTCTTACTCTCTCCTGAATAACTTCAGGAGGATTTGCGAGTAAGATAGTGGTACCTCCACAGTCGAGCCCGGCATCAGCTCTACCACCTTAACTGTAATAATATTAATATAAACTTTAATTAAAGATTTTGTCTTTAATTTTCCTCGCAGGTGTAGTATAAAGCACTATCATTAATTCGCCTTGAGAATGCCGCAATTGTCTCGGTGAAACAGTTGGCATATAGTCAACAATAATAATACGTGAGTGTAAAACCGGTATTTAATAGTAATTGAATCTTTTCGTGTTCCTTACAAATGCAAGGTCAGCCCCGAGTCAAGGAAATTAAATCGGTCAGCCCCGAGTCAAGGAAATTAAATATGAAGGCCTAATTTAAATCAGTTCCATAAAAACAGCAATTTTCCCAATTACAACGTGGGCGCGAAAAGATAAATTAAAAGTTTAATGTAGCAACAAAAAGGCTCGACAAATCTAGTTTGTGCCTAATTTACTATCGGCCCTCGATTCTAAAGTATAATGCCATCCCTAACGAAATTACAAATGTGCTTTCCGAAACAATATTTTAGATCAAATTGTCCGTATGACGTCTTACACAAACACAACCAAAGAAATCTTCGATAATTTATTGTAATTTTTATCAAAATTTAATGAAATACCATTTGTGCTAGAAGGAGATAGATACAGCGAGCAGGACGAATAAATCCTAATATTTTACCAATGCTTATTCATAGTATAGTATTTTCTTGTTTAAATTATCATATAGTTATACAATATTAATTTTGGTAACGAACATGAATAAAAGTGTTCCCTCAGTAAGTATTTCTTTTAATATCAATTAAAGTAATAAAAATATCACAAAACTAATTATTACCTAGTGTACTTGATGAAATTCTCAAAATTACTAAGCCATGTATATCTCAATACAATCAAAAACGAGATCAACCATTATTATTTCTTGGCAGTGCCAGTTCTGACGAAAATGCCCAGAAACGACTTAAAAAGTTCGAGAAAGTACATTGAATCGTCATGATATTTTTGTTCTGATGATAATACTGACTGACTGACACCACAGAGTACATAACCGACACATTGAAATTATTAATATTTTATTTTACAACTTAGCGGGCGAGATGAATATACTCGTATATCAGGTTGATAAAATGATAAGATAAAGTTGTAGGAGCCGGAAACTGGCGATAGCACTCGTCCATACGATCAACTTTTACTATGGAGCAGATCCTGAAATCGAGAAAAAAATATCATTTATAGCACACCGTGCGTAAAATGACGCTGCGCTTGCGTAAAGTCGGCATTTTCCCCACTTGTGCTATAAAATATTATACGATACTCGTGCGGGAAACTTTTTCTCGACTCGTGTCAAACTCACACTCGTCAGAAAATGTTTCATCGCTCTCGTATCGTAATGTACTATTCGGTCGGATAAGTCTGCGCGTGGCCAAAATCATAAATCGCAGGCAGCCAAGTTGTTGTACTTTTGTGGGGCTTAAGGCCTTAAGGATTATATGACTAAGTGTAAACAAAACAGGTATTTTTATCACAATACATACTTTGTTGTCCTTCGGAGAGTAAAATTCATTTTATAAATTACTTAAATTCACCAGTCAATTAGTGAATTTCAACTTCGTTTTGTTGTAAATATTATTTTATTACAACTTTTGGCCTGATTATCCCAATTCTTCTTGTTCTGTACTTTTTACCTCTTTACTAAACCTATGTAAGCATTAAAAAACATGACGAAAAAGACATCATCTCGTTAAGTTTTAGCAAGACTGATCGAATGGGCGGAGTTACTTCGATGGAGAATTCTTGTGTGCTTACAAAATACTGGAGAGGATATTGTCTAAGTGCGACTTGGGCTCGCGCACAAAGGGTTCCTTACCACCCCACAATACGGGTGCGGTGCCTTAAAACCAACAATACAATGCTCAAGGCGAAATATGCAAAAACAGTAAGACTGTCATGCGAGGTAGGTCGATAAACAATCTAATTGCTGTCGATTTTGTGGTTTCTGTGAATATGAGTTGCCCTGTTTCCCAAGTATGCAATAGGGACAAGAATTACAAAATCTGGCATCAACGTTTAGGTCATATGAGTAAACACAAGTTTTTAGAAATCAAAAACAACGATATGGTTGATGACGCTAATCAGATTGATACAGTGATGCCTGATGATGACTTGTGTGAGGCTTGCATAAATGGCAATAATATACAGTGTGTTTTTTAATCAGCCGGTCATATTCTCGGCCAGGGAAATTATTAAAAAAAAAATCTAATGCCATAAAGCGGAACAGTTTTGATTTCTAGCAAAATCGGCCCCGAGACTCCTTTGAGCATTTCACACGATATTGCGGCAAACGCTTTATTCCAGGATGCTGATTGAAGGGTGTTACTTGAAAATTGTTGTCCGTTGAGGAGATCTCGTATCCGCCTTCCAGTCCCATCAACAGAACCTGGTTACCATGTTTTACCAAAGTGCTAATAAAAATCAATCAAATAAGCCCAAACTGAAATTCTCAACTATGAAATCGTGGGTAACAGAATTAGATGTTGTTACATAAGTAGGCGTCATCGCTTTGTTCATTGTTATTGAAAATGGGTATTAGGATCAAATACAATCATATTCATTTTGCACACTAACACTTTAAACACGAAATGGTATCGAACCAAGTGTAGAAACAAGTGTATCCTCACCTCGAAATACTGCACGAGTGTGTTCCGCACATCGTCCTCAGAGTCAGCCAAATAGCGGTCTCTAGCGACGCCGGCTAGCGCCGCGTCACGCCACCTAGCGGCGCCGCGCCCGTCCCAGCGCAGCCACGGGAGTAGCAGCGCCGCTAGCTGCGGCCAGAACAGCGACGCGGGGGCCCAAGGTACTGAGGGGGGGAGGAAATTAGCACCTCTAACATACAGGGCCATATCGAGCTCGATAGCGCTTGATACAGTGCTCTGTCTCACTCTGTTGATTTACATAAAGAGGGACAGACAGTGGTATATCGAGCTGTCAAAACTCGATATGGTCTATATGATATGGTCTTATCTTAAAGGTCATGCTGCGTAAAAGGAAACTATATGGTACCTCTAAATTATATAATGATGCAAATGTGTTGTCGGTCAGACAGTTATACATATTACAATGTGTTTTAAAGATCCACAAAAATATATCAGATATACAGGCTGACTTTTTGAACATCGTCCAAAAATATTCATTTTAATCTTTAGTGAAAATAATCAAATACTTGTTTTTTCTTTAAGTATCACCCAGGACTAAAATATTAAGATAAGGCTATGCAAAGTTGTCCCAAAAACAATTGCGTTTGTAGACACTATGCAAAACATGGAGACCAGGGTCTGATGATGGGACTGTAAGATGGGTACAGGATCTCCTCAACGGACAACAGCAGACCCTTCGAGTTAAGGCTTATTTGATTGGTCTTTATTAGCGCTTTGCTTAAACACGGTGTCCGTTGCATATAGTCGTTAAAAAATCAGATTATTTTGTTTTCCTTATTTCCAAAAGTTTGTATGTTTATTATAATAGTAAATTGGAATATAAAAGTTATTGTGTCCTTTGCAAAAAACCCAATAAAAAATATTGTAAATATTTTACTCATTTTGTGGTACATCTGTATTTAAAATAAAAAATTCTTAATTAATAAGTCCTACAATACTCCAAGTACATACTAAATATTTCCTAAAAAAAAAACATTTAGCCATACCTAAAAACAAATATCAAAAATATATGTACCTCTGAATGGACGTAAAAACTAAACTTGAATTAGATTCTCAAAGAACCTTCAGGACATTGTTTTAAGTTTCCATTATTTATACACTTTAATCAATATTCACGGGACACAACCTAGACAGTGAGTCAGCTATGTTGATTTTCCCAGAATAATATACTACTTTATAGTTGTAGGATTGCAACTGTAATACCCAGCGTTCTATTCTCGCGCAGGGTTTAGATCGCGGCCCAAATATTACCTCCAGAGGTTTGTGGTCGGTGACTAATCCGAAGCTTCAAACATTTAAATGAGAAGAAAGTACTAGACAACAAAAACTTTGTCTTACCTTCCTGCAGGTTTCTAGCACCACTAGCCACACGATAGGGAATACCAAAGCAGGAGTCATGACCTTATAAGACTTTGAGACTTATTTAGCACATGGGACAGGTTGGATAGCCGCCTGTTGTCTGTTTGCATTTATATAGTAATTCTGCGCCTGGTATGAAACCGTTTTCTCCCCCATAAGAATCCATCTCTGGCCGGGGTTAAATTTTTTTCTACGCTGCTGTCAGTACTATTTTGCCAACATTTATTAACGGTGTAGTGTGAGTGAATCCATGTTTCGTCTAGAAACGTAACCGCCCTGTCGTCATCTATACGTAGAACATCTCTTTGTAAATCACCCGCAATCTGCCCTGGCAATTTTTGTGCCGTGCCAGAATGCCTATATGGGCAGCAGAAAATAGCTAAACCCTGGAAATTATAATACGCACAATAATTTTACTCCCCTGTCCGTCTGTCACCAGGCTGTAGGTATCTCATGACATGAACCGTGATAGTTAGACAGTTGAAATTTTCACAGATGATATATTTCTGTTGCCGCTATAACAACAAATACCTAAAAAAACAGAATAAAACAAATATTAAGGGAGGCTCCCATGTACTGTGGGTGCCGGGGCTGTCGGCACGTCCCGCGCTGAAAAGCGTAGGCGTTCGTCTGGGCATAGGCCGCCGCCCGCCCCCGCCCGCACACCCCTACCCCTACAGATACAGCCGTGCCCCTTCACGATCACTCACCAGGCTACACCGATCTGGGAACTAAATGCCCAGTCTTCGATGAAATGGAATACTCTTGAACGAGTATTTACATTCGAGCAAGAAAGAAGTGAAATATTTGTATTTATACGTGTTTGTAGTAAGTTCATGTTTTAATATGTTCTTAGCAATATTTTCGTGTATTATACGGCTTTGTTTTGTCTCAAAATGTTATCGATATCATTAAAGATTTAATCAAACCGTCTACCAGATAAAATATATTCGTAGATAGGAGACACGCAAAGAAGGTGTCTATTCTTGTTGAATAATTAAAATTAAACACACTCAATAGTATAACTTTTGCATAGAATATTGTCACAACATAAATCCCAAAGGAAATGTTATAGATATTTATCCGAGTGAAGATTGTAGAGTGCAAATTACAGTGTACACTTGTGTGCATCCACGTTTCACCCTCGATTATTACATCCCGACGATGTGATAGGTGCTAATTCCTACCCCTGTACTTCAGGCACTGTAAACAATTTTGTGATGATGTTTCAGAATTTCACGAATGAAAGACGCAACTAAGTAAAGTGTCCGAACGTCTTCACTCTTCTTCCGATTGTTTCTCTATGCAGTAGGTTTCTCTATGTAGTAGGATGCGCCGTCATGTATATAATAACTTCTATGGTATACAAAGAAAGGTTGCAGTTTAGCCAACTTTCTGCAAACAATTTTTTTTAATTATTTGTCGTACTAGAGGATATAGTAACACGTATTTTATGAAAAACTAATTTTATACCTATTACGGTTGAAGCTGACAGACGGACAGACAGACAGCGGAGGCTTAGTAATAGGGTCCCGTTTGGTACCCTCGGGTACGGAGCCTTAAAATAACACATTAGTGCGGTAAAAGCTATTTTACCAACAGTTTTGATGCATATAAAATAGGTATTTACGAGCACTTGCAATGAGAAATTATTTGTAGCATACAGAAAGTTGGTTTGATAACAGTTTAAATTGCATGATTTTTTCACAGTATTATAATGTTAGCGTGTGTGTAGAGGTAATTGTTTATTTTCTAGCCCCAGTTTTTCAGTCAGGCCAGTGTATAAAAGGCGAGTTTTGGTCGGCGGCTCGTCACTAGCTGCTGAGCTGTCGGGCGAACAACATCAGTTGCTGCGGAGCGGCTGGGCGAGCAACACATCAGTTGCTGCGGAGAAGCCGGGCTAGCAACACATCCCGAGGATGCCTCGTTCAGAGGCGAAACACGTGTCGATAAGTTTTCTTGCTTGTTATTTAAGATTGCTTTGCTTGTATTGCTTGCTTGTTGCATGTTTTTATGCGGGCGGGCGGGCGGTGCACGAGTCTGCATTTTGAATAGCACGACAAGAATTGTTTAGCGGAATATTGCAAATTATATGTATTTGCCTACTATGGCGTAACGGGTCTACGAAGCAGAAAAACAATGGGATCGTGGCACTTGCTACGCCGTAGCAAGACATGGATGAAATCATGTTATATGGAGTTGTTTGTTATAGTGATTAAAGGCGTAGTTTCCGACATTAAAGCGCCATGTCCATCGCACAACGAAAGAGATAAACATCAGTGTGGTGAATCAAAAAAAGGTTGGATATTGCTGTTTTTAGTGAATAATATTTAATATAAATTCACACGAGAGCATTTAAAAAAAGAACGCGTTTTTATGCTTTAGATAACAGGTTTAAATTATGTTTACAACAGTAATTATTGTTATTTTTACTTTATTAATTTGGATGAACTACTGTTTTGAACTGAAAAAACCGGCCAAGTGCGTGTCGGGCCACGCGCAATGTAGGGTTCCGTAGTTGCCCGGTACATATAAGTTGTTCACTAATACAGACCGCGCCAAACTTCTTTCCAGCACGGCATGTATGCTCTCGCCTATATAAGGTGACTTTAATTTATGCAGCCAAACTCATACTGGGGACTTGGTAAGTGATCAGTAACACGGATCGATAAAACTTTTGGCTGATTTCGCAAAATAAAATCTTGACGTCCCATAGTAATTGACTCGGGGCTGGCTTGCGTTTGTAAGGAACACGAAAAGAATAATTTACGAATTCCACAAAAAACGGTCATCGGACCTTGTTACTGAGCACTTACTGAGTCTTCCGTAAGAATTTGGCCGCATAAATTAAAGTCACCTTATACAGGCTGTAAATGCAAAGTCAAGAATCCCTTTAGGGTATGAAAGTATACAGGATTCTGATGTCATTACGAGAAAAAAAATATACATTGAATTTTCACCAAAAATTCCACAATTTTTCTAAGCTATGGCTACGCAGCTCACTGGCCTCCCCACACACCTAATTGCATCATTCTTGGCCTTTTCATCATTAGCGAGATAGCCATCATCTTCTGCTGGTATCGGTGGCACGTCCCTTGACAGAGAAAATTTATGAGGCTTTAGTGAGCAAAATCAGCAGCTCGATTAGTTATCAGTACAAATATTGACAGAAACGACATTGAAATAACGTTTATATCAGCGTGCATTGCAAAGTGGCTGTTACAACGATCGCTGCGTCGCCGGATAGCGCAAAATAGAAAAAATAATACTTTTCAAGTATGAAAAATTAGATATTTATAATCTTTAAACATCATCTACAAATATGGTAACTCTTAATTATCGCCAAAAAATAGTTGAAATAAGGCAACACTTGATGTATTGATTGATTTTATTATGACTCCGACATTTTGAAAGTGTTGCTTCTCTCGATAAACCTACTTGGGTATTACATACATACGAATGTTAAATGGATAAATATGTACCATTGTATAAACATATACATATACGCGTTACTGAATATGTATCTTTGTATAAAAAGTTATATGAGTCTCATCTAATAGTATTGTGTCATTAATTAATGACCAATTAATAAATTACCAATTTTTTAGCGTGGTTTTACTAATAAGTTTTCGAAATGAATGAATTTTGAAGGTGATGATATGTTATTAATTTTGGTTAAAATTATTTATTAGAACGGTACGGAATCCTCAGGGCTCGAGTTCTACTCGCACTTGACCGGTTTTATTTAAACTTACGATAGTAAATAAAATAAAACCTAACGTGCTATAGGTAGGTATGTGTTATATGTACCTACATTGCATTCTTATTCTCAAATAAAAACCTTTTTTACTATTTCGTTACACGTTTTTTTCATGACGTGTGTATTATCTTATAGGTACCAACGATACACCAACGGAACATCGTTGAGTTATTATAATGATATTGATCGTAAATTAAGGTCGTAATTGCAACAAATTAGGTAATATTGACTTGCAAATGGATTTTAGTTTTTATTGATAGCAAAGATCTCAGAAAATATTTCTAATTGGCAGTTAATTAATATGTATGTAGAACTACAGGTTATTGCAGTGAGAAACTTTTTTTATTATTTGAGAAATAAAGTAAGTATCTAAATGTTCTGGTCTAGCTAGGACACAGAATCGTTTTAACTAGGAACTGTCACCTGTTAACAAAACGTCAAATATTGAATTGAATAAAGTTGGAATAAAGGGTTATATTTAGAATAAATGTTACATAGTGACTCACAATTCAGTTTTCCTGAACTTACGAATGACAAAGGATTATTTAAATATTGCAGATTCATAGATGTTTTCAATAAAATAAAATTAGCTATTGTTTGTGAAGAAGACGATAGTATAAACTGTCTTCGAAAAGAACGCGGTCACAAAAATGACGTAATCTTTCTTATCTTCCTTTTTTTGTTCTACCTAAACACGACAATGTTTATGAAATGTATACTTGGGACTACATGCTACCTCAAATCTTAAATATTGTCCACAAAAGTGTTGCAAGACATATATGTCGAACCTCATAAGATAAGAGCAATTATTATTATAAAAAAATAATTGTTACCCTAATATACCCTTAGTTGAAATTATGTTATTTGCACGTAGCCAAATTTTATTTGTTTGTTTTCAACTTTTATGTTAAAGTGGCTTAAAGATATCACAGATTAACCCGTTGGGGTTTTCGTGATGTTTTATAAATATTTAAATAATGTACAAAACCTGTCTTAGATAGATAACTAAATGTAAAAGACAAACGCGAAAGAGAAAAAAAAACGTTATACCATCTTACTCGCAAATCCTCCCGAAGTTATTCGGGGTAGAATAAGAGAACAGCTCTTAGGCAAAACCAGGCGGCCCACCATTGCCTGGGACCGATGCATGGCGGTTTATCCAATGGGGAATTTCCCACGACATTAATAATATTTCTTTAAATTGAACAAGATGGCGCTGATCAACATTGGGAATTAGAAATTGGCAGCACTGATGGGTCGCTTTACGTGAACATTTATTACTTAATACAATATTCGGATCTTTTTTTGCAACACAAACCACTCGTAAGCATATGTACAAACAGAATAATAAATAAAATGCAATGCAATGAGTACTTAACAAAGAGTAGGTAGGTAATCATAGAGCTTGTACTTCTTCTAGAACTAAGTTGCAAGACTTATTTTTTTTTACAAATTTTGTTTTTGATCGGTTTGTTTGATCTTGTTCTAACTGTCTATGGTCTGCCCCAGGCTTATTTGGAGTAATCACTGGGCTCCTTTTACCCCTCGGCCATGACTACAAGCTTTGCGAGGCGCTTCTTGCGGAGGTTCTTTTAGCTTCTAGCGCTCTCTCTCGCGCCGAAGCGAGAAGCTCCGCAAGAAGCACCTCGCAATGCTTGTAGTCATGGCCGAAGGGTCCTTCCCACTGTATTCTCATTTTCCTAACCGTCCCCGTCGTTGCCTGCAACCATTTAGGTGTATCGCACTAACTTTCCAACCAATATCCTATCTCAGCTCAGGCGGTAGAACACTGGTCTCTAAATCTTGAGAACCAGATTTGATCCTCGGTCCTGCATGCACCAATTAGTTTTTCGGAATTTCTGTGCATAGTATTTGTGTTCTTCCTTAATACTTACCACTTGCTGAATGAAGGAAAACATCGTGAGGAAACCTGCATGCCCTAAAAGCCATGTAATTTTGCCTAAAGTGAGGGACGTTGGAACGAATAATCGTCGTTGAAACGCGGGTGTTCCGAGTGTGGACTGTGACTTGCATTTCACAGTTCACACTCCGGAACACCTCTGACATTCCCTCGGGGATTCATGTCGTGTCGATATCTATTTTTTTGTCAATCTCAAATTTCCAATGAAGTTTGTTTTGTTTTTATTTTGAAAATCGGGCTTTAACAATTTAGATGTGGCGCAGTGAAACCATCGCCTGGACAACGGACAGTAGCGAGCAATGTGAAGCGTGCGCGGTCGCTGCTCAATGGCAATAGGCTGCTGCAACAACTGGGGGCTGCTGCTGACAGCCGTCGCGGCGGCGCTGCTGCTCCCGCCCCTCCACCTGCCGCCCCCCGCGCCGCCCGCGGAGCAGCTCGTCGGTGGACCCAGCAGCTGGGCCGAGGTCATCGAGGACTTGTCGGCGCTTGACCTGTTCCTCACCTTGACCCTGATCTTCTTCGGCGTGTTCACGTACCTCGCCGAGTTCATACAGAGGAAGCTCACGGAGCGCCGGATATCCAAGGTGACGGTTTCTGTTATCTGTGGGGGCTGGAGTTAAGTCGCCGCAACTACATAGTTTTGTTAGCTTTGAGCCCCTTCTATTATAGGCATTTTTTCTAGGTGTCTGCCAAAAATGGAAAAATCTTAGAAAAACTTTTGTCCAGCAGTGGATGAACCTGATTGATGGATTGACATATTAGTTACATCATTTTTACGATGTTGTGGACACGGTATAACCTTTCATTATATTCCCATAAATTGTATATTTATTTTGTATTTATTACCAATTTTCTTTTACTAGATCACAAAAAAGTCAAAGCTTTAATAAGCTAACGCAGCAGGCGCTAGGTATCATCTGCGATATATCTCTTATAAAACCGCAGTTGCTTAGTCTTCAAGATTTTCAATCTTCAAAATTGAGTACCAGTACGGATCCTGTCACTAAGCATGAACTTTAAATACTTATCACTAGTTAAGTAGTAAAGGAAAACACAAATAAAACGTGAACGCACTAAAATGCGTGTACTCGTTTCCGAAGTATGGCAATAAGGACCGTCTCCTATAGGGTTGGGCGTCCGTTCGATATCTAATTAGTAGCTACGGGTTGCGACGAGGTTGCAAAATTTCCTGGCCATAAGCGAGATACTGTGGACACATTTCTGGTCATAATCAGGTTTAAGTTGAGCTATAGATTGCTTAGTCGTGCGTGGCCAGACAAACAAACCTAATACTGTTTTGGCTTTTTTTTAAGACGACATACCTGTGTAGGTAGTAAAGAATTAGATTTATAAACAGTAGAACTCACACGAAACTACAATAGACAGGTGGTGATGCGGTAGCGGAGCTGTTAATATAAATTTAATCAGGGTGATGATGAGATATCCTATAAATTCGACAACCGTGTTCACACAAAAGAATGTAGACTAGCCAAGGGTAAAAATGCACTCACCGATAACTGGCATGGATCCTTCTTCTGGTGCAAGCGCAGCAGCAAACCTCCTTGGTAATAAATGTTGTTGCACATATAGCACAGCATAGCACAGCACAGCACGAGAATAGTTCAAGAACAGAAGCTGATAGCAGCTAGCGCGTGAGGGCCCCCAAGAAATATAATTATTTGGAAAATATAAGGCGGTTGTAGGCTTGTAGGCGTTTGGGAAGCGTCTGTTTTTTCGTCCGTTACAATCCGAACGATCGTGTGCATTCGGAAGTCTTCGGGGATTGTCGGAGCATCTACGACGCTGCGTGCGCCATTTTGGCGAGCTAAAAGGTTCACACATTTCACCCTAGATGGCGTCAACACACATTTCATGTGAACAACGAAAGCGCGTAACCATACTCCCCGGCTTGGAAATCCATAGGATTTTCAAAAAAAAAACAATAACACGATGAGGGAGTAAAGAATTGAATTAAGTACTTACAAATTTAAGAATTATAAAAAACAATGAATGAAATATGATATATACATACAATATGTATTGTTGCTAATGATACTATATACAATAACAAATATATGCATGCGGATACAACTGTGCCTTAATAACTAACTAATGCGAAGAAAACACATTATCATTGTGAAGGAAGGGGACATAGTTTTACAACTGGTCGTTTGAAGGTTCCAGTTGTAGTTCGCACCAAAGCTACACGCGAGATCCCATCTCTTCCAGGGTATACTTGTTCAATAATGCCTGTAGGCCAGCGAAGTGGCGGCGTATTGTCTTGATGAATGAGCACAAGCGTTCCTAGTTCAATTGGCACATCAGGAGTGTTCCATTTTTGTCTCAATTGAAGTGTATGCAAATAGTCAACGTGCCACCTTTTCCAATAGCTTTGAACTAAACTGTCCAAAAGTTTCTTTCTATTATAAAGGCTAACCGAATCGTTTATCTCATAAGCAGGTAACGATTGTAACGGTGTTGTATTAAGAAAATGAGCGGGTGTTAGTATAGTGTGTGGCTGAACAGACAGCAAGCACAGCGGACGCGAATTTAAGAGGCACTCGATTTGAACTAAGACAGTCAACAACTCCTCATAACACAGTAATTGGTTTCCAATGCAGCGATATAAATGAGTTTTTACACTTTTTATGTTTCCCTCCCACATTCCGACGTGGTGGGCAGCCCGAGCTGCTATATTGCGCCACGTGATTTTATGGTTGTTTAATTCTTTCTGAAATGCGGTTGACATATCTTTAGAAGCCAAGAAGGTGTATAATTCATTCAAGTGACGTTTTGCGCCAATAAAATTTGTTCCATTATCGGAATAGATACAAGCGACTGGGCCTCGCCTAGCTAGGAAACGTTTAAGAGCGTCTAAAAATGTTTCTGTGGTTAAATCCGATGCAATTTCGATATGTATCGCCTTGGTAGTCAAACACACAAAGAGGCATATGTAAGCCTTTTGACTTTTAACACCACGTTTACGTGTCAGTGTAATGTTTACAGGTCCCACGTAATCTACGCCTGTGTGCGTGAAAGCTTTAGCTTCTTGCACTCGAGCGGGAGGAAGGCTTGCCATCATAGGCGAAGGGTGCGAGGGAGCATATTTAAAACAAATATTGCACTGGTGTATACGTTTTCGAATAATATTTCGAGCGGATATGATCCCGTAGCGTTGTCTTAGTAAAGACATAAGAAGATGTGAGCCGGTGTGACAATTGGAGCGATGATAATCATCAATTATTATATCAACCACGTTATCGCAGCGGGGAAGCAGTATTGGATGTTTATTTTCATAAGGTATGTTAGCGTTTGTCAATCGGCCACCAACGCGGAGCAGTCCATTTTCATCTACAAACGGATTAAGTTTTCTTAAAGCGGGAGAAGGTAAGCTACCTTTATTTATATTTTTTATTTCATCAGCGAAGTATTTGTTTTGTAAAGCTCGAAGGATCGCTATTTCAGCGGTTTCAATGTCAGATACTTGTATTGAAGGCGATCGAGGTATTTTACGTGTAAAGCGGAGAATGTAGACAATAATGCGCAACAATTTTTTCCAGGACGAGATTCGAAGAGCAAGTTCAAGAAGCGGTGATGAATTATTATTAGTTACAACCGTAAGAGTAACTGAAGGTTTTATTTCAGGTATAGTACCTTCAGAGCGGGATGATTCAAATGGCACGATTGGCCATTCAGCGATCGGAAGTCGTGCCCATGGCGGACCTTGCCACCAAATCGGGTGGTCAATTAATTGTGCGGGTAATGACCTCGCGACACGGCATCACTGGGGTTCTCTACCCCATCTATGTGAAAGAAGCGGTCCGGAGCTAAAATCTCCTGTATTTTACTAACACGGTTAGCAACAAATACTTGCCAACGGTGTGGAGATGAATGAATCCATGATAGAGCGATCGTGGAATCAGAAAAGGCGTATATATCTTTTATAGGATAGCGGTCGTTAAATGCAGAATAAACTTGTTTTACAAGCTTAGAGAGAAGTAGCGCGGCACACAATTCAAGTCTAGCTAGCGTTATAGTCTTCAGTGGTGCCACTTTGGACTTTGAGCATACCAGCTGAACGGATACGTCATGATTAGGATGAGTCACATGTAAATAGATGACACAACCGTACGCTTTCATACTAGCGTCTCCGAATGCGAGTAAGTTTACAACACAACCTGCAGCTATACCCAAGTGACGAGGTATTCGCAGATTAGATAAGAGCGGTAACTCATTTTTAAAATTAATGAAACGTTCAGTCGCCGTTTCAGGGGCTTCTTGATCCCACTCTACCTTTGCAAGCCAAAGATCCTGCAATAAGAGCTTTGCATATAGTATGACTGGCGCGACTAAACCTAGAAGGTCAAATAAGCGAGCAATGGTCGAGAGTATAGCACGTTTAGTGTTACCTACAGATGGTGGGGATATAGTAAATGACAATTTATCTGTATTTGGTAGCCATTTTAATCCTAATACCTTTAATGTGTCAGTATCATCGGCGAACTCAACCGATGCGCGATGCGAATCCGGTAGATGAGCGAGAAGTTCTGGTGAATTGCTTGCCCACTTCACGAGATTAAAGCCACCAGCTTTAAACAGCTTGATTAACTCATCAGCTAAATTTATAGCTTCCTCGGTAGACTGTACTGACATGGTTAAATCGTCCATATACAGTTCTTGAGTACATACAGGCCTAGCGGCCTGAGGAAAGCGTTCACGTTCATCCTCAGCTAACTGGCGTATTGTTCTCATAGCCAAGAACGGACTGGAGCGAAGACCGAAAGCTACGGAGTTAAATTGAAAGATGCGTTCCGTTTCATTAAAGCGGTACAATATTTTTTGATATTTACGATCATTCTTGGACAAAAATATTCTTAAGTACATCTGTTGCACATCTGCAGTCATAGCGATTTTAAAATAACGAAATTTCAAAAGAAGTGCAAACAAATCAGCCTGTAAATTAGGTCCTGTATGCAAAAGTTGATTTAAAGAAACGCCAGTATCAGTTTTTGCGCTGGCGTCCAAACAAACACGTGTTTTTGTCGTCGTTTTCTCAGGACGTACAACGGCGTGATGCGGTATAAAGTAACCTTCATTTATAGCGGTGGGAGAATAAGGTATTTCCGTAAGGTAAGCCTTATCTATATAATCGGCGATGACGTCATTATAAGCTTGACGCAATGCGGGTAGGGCGCTAAATTTGCGCTCTAATGCGGTAAATCGACGTTGAGCGTATGTATGTTACATTTTAGTAACCCTATACAAGACTATGGTTGAATCAATTGTAACCTACGGGTTGAGCACATATGGAAGAGCATCCCCATACCTACTTAATGAAATTCATAAGCTTCAACAACGCATACTGAAAACCATAGCCCCGCTAAACATTAAGTTAGAATGCAAAAGTAACCCACTTAAACTTTTTAATTATTGTAAAACTATGCCACTATCTACCCAATTCGATTATTATTTCCTTAAAGAATATAATAAAAATCGTGATACCTTATTACTTAAAAAAGTAGATCACAAAATAAGCACACGCAAAAATACGCAGAATAAATATTATGTACCAAATTTTAATAATAGAAACGGAAAAAGAACAGCATGCTACCTTATCCCAAATATACTAAACGAATTGCCTTATGATATAAGAACACGCTTTAAAGAACAAAATATAAAGAAAAAACTAAAAACCTTTTACTCATCAACATACTAAATGTACAAAGTAGAATTGCCCCACTGATATCTTTTTGTCAAGACTGGAAACAACAACACGCGCAAGAGTGCAATGCTACCTACATATATTTTACTCTCTCTAATAAAACGCGCGCGCGCTGGTTGTCGCCAGTCTCTTTCACACTTAGCATGTAGTACCATTTTTACCTTTTATCTATACCTTTTATTTATACTGATGTAAAATGCCAGACAGGCACAAATAAACCTTCTAGGTTTAGTGTCACTACTTGTTAATTAGAATGTAAGATTTTTATGCAAATAAATAAATAAATAAATAAATAAATAAATATGAATGACCTAAAGACTTGGGACTTCCACTAAAGGGCAGTGAAACAATATAGCGACCACAAGAGTCTCTCGTGACTGTCGATGCGTACAACTGTTCACAGTCATTATCTTCCGGACTTATAATATTTAATGCGGACACTTCTTCGAGCTCCCAGAATTTTTCCATATTTTTATTTAATTTATCTATCAAGGGACCGAAGGACCAGACTATATTTTTCGAGTTAATTTGGGGTATTTCTCCCATGATAATATAGCCAAGCGTTGTTTCGAGAGCGTACGGAGAAGAGTTAGGCGTATCCAAAAGGTCAGCGGATTGAGCGGGAGACGGCGGTATCACTTTACCTCCTAGCAAGATAAACGCAAACATCTGAGCGCCAAGAATCGCGTCAATGTCTCCGGGCGAGCTCCAGCACTCATCGGCGAGCGGTAAGTTTTTAAAATGATCCATAACTGGTGCACGGACCATGCGCGTTGGCAACTGATCAGTGATATGATCCACTACTAGCAGTGTCAAATTATATTGAGCGTCTGAAAAGCGCGATTGAATTGTAAGCTTTACGTAACCTTTAATAGGAGCCGAAATAGAGCCTACTGTTTTCAACGACGAATTAATAAGCGGGTGAATTTCAAGTTTTAATTTACTGCAACATGCGAGTGAAATTATATTATTTTGTGACGCACTGTCAGCCAGACATCTAATAATAACAGGTTTCTCATTATTAGGAACGTATACTTGAGCGGTAGGCAAAATAATTATTTTGTCTAAATTATTATCGACAGTTTTGTTTTGCGAATGTAGGGTAAGCGAAGCATCGGTTCCGCTCACGGTAGCGGTATGACACTCACTCTTAGAAGATGTCGCTACGAGTGTAGGTGTGTGTGTGCTTATATGCATGCACACCGGTTCGCGGTCCGACGACGATGACATAGACGATGATGATGGCGTTGTGTGGGGGCGGTGTCTATTCTCAGATCCCACTACATTCTTAGATTGTTGCGTGTGATTATTAAAATGTAATAGCGAATGGTGTTTTCTATGACACTGTTTACAAGTGTTATTAGAACCACAATTAAAGGTGGTATGTTTTGTACTAAAACAATTAACACACATTTTTTTATCTTTAATATAATTAAAGCGTGCTTCCACTGATAGTTTTTTAAATTCCGCGCACTCGTATAAATGAGTGTGATGCGAGTTTTTACAGAAAGCACAAGCAGGTTTGTTAACCTCAGTTTCTGTAATAGCAAAAGTATGCGATACTTTCGGCGTGTAATTGCGAGATCGAATCTGAGAATTGGACTCTTGAGTTTGGCGACTAATTGTCTGGCGCGAAGCCGTGGTAGATCGTTCTAGGGTTTTGATGCGATGTCGCACAAAACTCACTAGCTCTGAACTTGAAGGTATTTCTCTCTCGCGCACAGATGACTCGAACTTGTCTAGTAACTGAGAATCTAGTTTTTTAAGAGCAAGATGCGTGAAGATGAAATCAGGTAGATCATTAATTTCTAACTGTTTTAATGCGGCCCACGAAGAATGAATTCGTTCAACAAAATTATTTAACTGATCGGGTGAATCGGAAACGGGTTTTACATCGAGTATATTGTTAAGGTACATAGACCCAAGGGACCTCTTATCTTGGTATTTAGTTACTAGAGAATCCCAAATGGTCGTATAATTAGCTTCGTTAGGTACAATTCCTGCGAACACGTTAAGAGCACTTCCACTTAACTTCCCTACCAAATACTGTACGCGTTGAGCGTCAGTTAACTGTTTGTTCTCATGAACATTTGTTTTAAAGCTTTGGTAAAAAAGCGGCCATGATTCTGGATGACCGGAAAACCTAACCAATTCGAGAGGTTCGAGCCCGCCAGCATAGTTATTAGAGTGCGGCTTACTTTGTATCAAACGGCGAGATTCTAATAAACCCGAGCGTGTGTGTTGTATGAAGGTAAACAATGTTTCAAATGCGTTCCAATTATTGAAATTAAGCGTACACTCAGGGTCTTTTTCTAATAATAATGCGTTGTGTTCATCACATAAATCGTTAAAGTTATTATATAATTTTTCGATATTCGAAGAAGCGGCCAAAAATTCTTGTTTACTTCTAGTATCTATTTCAGTCGGTACTATTTTCTTTGCAGTATTATATAAAGTATTGACTATCGAAAATATTGCCTCCTTTTTAGCAATGACAAGTTTTAATTTTGTTGCAGACTTATCGAGCGCCATTTTGTACGCTTACAGATGCAAGCTTTGGGTTGGAAGCACGGAGACCGTTACAATACAAATAGGTAACAAACAACAATTGCCAAGAATGACAAAGCAAAATTAATTGCGAAAAGTACGATTAGGTGTTCTTGAACAAGTATATCTACGTACAAACTGTAGATCAAGCGATTACCAAGGTGACGGTTATATATCTATAAATTCAATGTGAATTGCCTATTATATAACAATTTAACATTAAATTCACAGTTGTAAACACAAATATAATATAAATTAATATTATGAAAGATGCTAACAAACAAGGGATGGATGTATGATAGCAGCGAGCGCTGGTTTTATCCGGTTAGAATGAACCAAAATTATGGTGATGCGGTAGCGGAGCTGTTAATATAAATTTAATCAGGGTGATGATGAGATATCCTATAAATTCGACAACCGTGTTCACACAAAAGAATGTAGACTAGCCAAGGGTAAAAATGCACTCACCGATAACTGGCATGGATCCTTCTTCTGGTGCAAGCGCAGCAGCAAACCTCCTTGGTAATAAATGTTGTTGCACATATAGCACAGCATAGCACAGCACAGCACGAGAATAGTTCAAGAACAGAAGCTGATAGCAGCTAGCGCGTGAGGGCCCCCAAGAAATATAATTATTTGGAAAATATAAGGCGGTTGTAGGCTTGTAGGCGTTTGGGAAGCGTCTGTTTTTTCGTCCGTTACAATCCGAACGATCGTGTGCATTCGGAAGTCTTCGGGGATTGTCGGAGCATCTACGACGCTGCGTGCGCCATTTTGGCGAGCTAAAAGGTTCACACATTTCACCCTAGATGGCGTCAACACACATTTCATGTGAACAACGAAAGCGCGTAACCAACAGGGTTCTTAAAAAAAATAGGTACATGTTCTAAACGAGGCCTTAGCCCAAAGCCAAAGCCCAAAATAGAGATACACAAAAATTCGCTGTATCGAAAAAAAATGCAAAGTGAAGGCTGTTTTTTCAGTTTAAAACAGTAGTCCGTCCAAAGTAAAAATAACAATAGAATTCAACATATTATCAATATACAAATGATATCATTTAATATAAATGATATATAACATATTGATATTAAAATAAATTATTATAATATGTATTGATGCTGAAACTTAAGTTTTAGTTCTGCCTTATTCAAAGTTTTTGAGTTTGGTGTACTTTGAAAATACATGTAAGAGTTTAGTTTTTATCACAACATCATAACATACAAAAGGACTTTTAAACGAAGTTTTTCTTAGTTGTACTATACCTATAATGAGTGAGTATTTCCTACTCGTACTCTAATTGCCCTATCATATTTTATTTATTTATTTATTTATTTATTTGCATAAAAATCTTACATTCTAATTAACAAGTAGTGACACTAAACCTAGAAGGTTTATTTGTGCCTGTCTGGCATTTTACATCAGTATAAATAAAAGGTATAGATAAAAGGTAAAAATGGTACTACATGCTAAGTGTGAAAGAGACTGGCGACAACCAGCGCGCGCGCGTTTTATTAGAGAGAGTAAAATATATGTAGGTAGCATTGCACTCTTGCGCGTGTTGTTGTTTCCAGTCTTGACAAAAAGATATCAGTGGGGCAATTCTACTTTGTACATTTAGTATGTTGATGAGTAAAAGGTTTTTAGTTTTTTCTTTATATTTTGTTCTTTAAAGCGTGTTCTTATATCATAAGGCAATTCGTTTAGTATATTTGGGATAAGGTAGCATGCTGTTCTTTTTCCGTTTCTATTATTAAAATTTGGTACATAATATTTATTCTGCGTATTTTTGCGTGTGCTTATTTTGTGATCTACTTTTTTAAGTAATAAGGTATCACGATTTTTATTATATTCTTTAAGGAAATAATAATCGAATTGGGTAGATAGTGGCATAGTTTTACAATAATTAAAAAGTTTAAGTGGGTTACTTTTGCATTCTAACTTAATGTTTAGCGGGGCTATGGTTTTCAGTATGCGTTGTTGAAGCTTATGAATTTCATTAAGTAGGTATGGGGATGCTCTTCCATATGTGCTCAACCCGTAGGTTACAATTGATTCAACCATAGTCTTGTATAGGGTTACTAAAATGTGGGTAGGCAATCTATATTTTAGAATTTTAAATTTGAGAAGCAGTGCTCTTAATTTAGCACATATATAATCTATATGTTTGGACCAAGAAAATCTATCGTCAACCATAAGACCGACATATTTAATGTGCCTGACCAGCTCTAGTGACGCACAGCAACAACTACTATAGCGGATGTGCATGCAGTCGTGGGTGTGTGCGATTATAGTTGGAGTGTGGGGACTTTTGATGTGGCTTGAACGTACATGGAGTAATTTGGTCTTGTCAGTATTGAGTACCAGTCCCGCGTCATGTGACCAGTCGCAAATGTTATTGAAATCATCTTGAAGCATTTTCTGGGCCTCCACCAAATCGTTGTGAGCAGCAATGATTGCTGTGTCATCGGCAAATTGGTACATAGAACATCTTTTAGCAACGTTAGGCATGTCGTTGACGTATATCAAATACTCAATTGGGCCGATAACAGATCCTTGAGCAGTGCCTTCAGTTATTAAAAATTGCGTACTTTCTACGTTGTCAATTTTAACCAACGACTTTCGGTTTTTATGGTAGTTTTGTAATAAGTTTTGGAGTGGGCCTCTTAAGCCGCATAGATCATTTTTGAGATCGATGGAAGCGTGACACAATGTATCGAAAGCTTTGCTATAGTCTATGAAAACTATTAGAACATGTTTCTTTTCATCTAGGTGGTTGTAAATTTCGTCTGCAAAGTGTGCTAGTAGTTGGGAAGTGCTTTTGTCACGCTGAAACCCGTATTGTTTATTTGATATGATATTATTTTTCTGTAGGTAATTTTGTATTTGATCTCCTAAGAATTTTTCAAAGATTTTATCTATACATGAAAGGATGGTAATTGGTCTATAGTTAGAGTAAGATCGATGATCGCTTTTTTTATAAATTGGTCTTATTATTCCTAATTTTAAGAAGTCTGGGTATTGACCTGTACGTATGCTTGAGTTTATTAAATTTTTAATAGCTGGAGCAATAACGTTACACGCGTATTTTATGTCCTTGGCTCTTATTTTATCAGCACCGGGGGATTTATTATCATCTAATTTATGTATAAGTCGTTCAATGTCTTCTTCAGTGGCCATTTTAAGTCTCATGCTTTTGTTTGACGAGGCCAGGTAAGTTTTTGGGTCTAATATTATTTTATTACAATGATTCTTTATTGTGGCTACGGCGTTTTTAAATTCATCAGCAAATTTATTAACTATGGTTTTTATTGGGGTGTCAGCTATGTACTTATATATAGTGTCTTCAATGTTATTAGCTATTTTACCTGTCAGTTTATTTATAATATTCCATAGCTTTTTTATATCTCCCTTACAGATTTCAATTTCAGATTTGATAAGGTTGTTTTTACTTTTATTTACTTCCTTGTTAGCTTTATTGCGCAGTCTATTATATTCCAGTCGTAACACTGCATTAGTAGGATCTTTTCTCCATGCAGTGAACGCTTCGTCCCTAAGTTGTGTGTATTTTTGAACCGTGCCAAAATACCAGGGCGGTTTTAGGTCTTTTTGAGATAAGTTATTTTGAGCTGTATCGTAACAATTGTTAAATTTATCTACGATAAATTTCAAGATTTCGTTAGGATTACTCAGACTATCAGTATAAGCCCAGTTAATCGTATTAAGTTCTTGGTGCAACTTTTTCTTGTTAAACGTTTTGATTATTCTAGAATCGCCCCGCGTGAGATCGTTGCCGACCAGTGATATCGCAGTTAGGCAATGATCAGCTATTACCGTGTTGACAACAGCCGAGTGAAGATCTCGTTTGTTGGCTCGGGCGAAAATGTGGTCTATGCATGATTGTGTTATGGTATCTTTTAATTTTGCAATTCGTGTATAGCTAGATATTCCTTGTGTTAGTCCAAGTTCATGCATTATGTTTGTGTAGCTAAGGCAGATAGAGGTGGGTAATTTGAGATCTATATTCATGTCTCCGATCACGATCATATCAGAAGTTAGTGACTGTGAGGATAATAATTTTTCAAGTTCTTTTAAGAATAGATGTTTGTTTGTGTCAGGTGGTCTGTAGATAGTGCAAATGTGGATCGGCTCTGCTATCTTTGGGTGACAAATTTTTCCCATTAGACTTTCGAAAGTATAGGTTTTTGTTTTAAGGGGGGTGAAACTAAGGTTATTTTTAATGTAAATTATTATCCCGCCTCCTTTTCTGCCATGACGTAACTCACAGTGTTGTGTATAGCCGTTTATCGTAAACAATGAAGATATTGTAACGGAAATGTTAGCTTCGGTAATAACAATTACGTCAATTTGAAAATTGAAATTATAAATTAGTTGTTCTAATTGGTTAAAGTTCTTTATGAGTGATCGAATGTTCAAATGGATACAAGTTAAGTTTTTGTTATTGTTAGGAATAAGATTAAAGAAATAACTTAAATTAGGGATGTTGAGATGCTCAGTTAAATTGTTGGATGTGAATTTTGAAAAATAAAAAACTTACAAGTTTGATTGTCTATCAGTTAATTACGGGCTAACTTATCGATGTCTGCTATGGTTCTAATGTTAATAGTTTTTGCCTGTTCATCCTTCTTCACTAGTATTCTTCCTTCTTTGCTCCAAATAAAACGGTAGGTTGGTTTTAGTTGCTCCTTTGTTTGCCATAGGAGAGACTTTGAGTGGCTTGTTAGCGCTTCACGTACAAAAATACGATTTTCGCCAAAGGAGCAGTCGATGGAGTTTGCTTTTAGTTGCGCTGTCTTTCCGGCCGCTATCCATGCCTTTTTGTAGTTTGCATTCTTCATCTTGAGGACTATCGGAGCTTTGTAACCTGCATCGGGTTTATCCATATTTTCATTACCCCTACGTTTTGTCCTGGATGATTCAGCAACTTCTGCGGGCACTTTTAGGGTTTCAGCTATTTTCTTAACAATTTCATCAAGATTTTCATTTGGTTTTGGAGGAACTCCTGCTACTTCAAGGGTGTCGACAAGCTTTTCTTGTTCCAATTCAGCGACGCGCTGCTCGAGTGCTTGGCATCTTAGATCATAGTTTGAACATTTGTTGGTCAAGTCGGTGACTTTATTCTGCATGCTTTTGAGTTTTTCTTCGTAGGCTGCAATTTTTTCTTCAAAGTCGTCGATCTTGTCGCTGCTGTATTGGATAGAATTTTGAAGTGGCGTTAACTCAGTTTTCATCAATTTCTTAAGCTCATCCTTAATTGCCACTGTCAGCTGAGATTTAGATATTTGTCCTTCTTCTTGAGGCGTCCCTGGGAGATCCTCTTCCCCATCTGGAACGATGACTGAGAGTCTTTTCGGGTTTTTGTTGCATTTTTTACACGTCCAATCGATGTTTTCAGTTTGTATAAGATTCCTGAACTTTTCTTCGGATATCCCGGCACATTCAGCATGGCGCCACTTCCTACATTTCGTGCATTCAATTCCTGGGAGTCGTTTAGTTACGGTTTTTGGGCAATCGATGCACTTAACCATTTTTAGAGGGTATTTGTACAAAATATTTCGAAGAGCAAGAACACAACCGTATTGACTGGGGTGCCAGACGCGACTAAACTTCCTTATTTGACAGTATTCTTTCGTCACCTTCAAGGTTCCATTCAGTGTAGCGATTAGCTCTGTTACCATGACTTAGGCAAATAAACCACGAGAAAAAGTTGTGTTATTTCAGAAAACATCTCATAAATAATAAAAGCAGAATCTGTTTCGTCGGGTATACTCCTAGTTAAGAAAGTATAGTTGGGAGTGTCTGATTTCCTGAGATATAACTTTATAGGTATAGACAGCCGGTGCCAACATATCGCTTTGTTTTTGTTCTTGACCCGTCATATTGTTGTATATTGATGATCGAAGACACTACCCTCATCCATGTCGCTGAGCACGAGATCCAAGTGACACCCCAACCCGTTCTCTACTGTATTATTTTGGTGCAATCCAACACGTGTGGTGAAGTACTCATAGTGATCAAATCACGTACAGTCTCACTTGCGGAATACAAATTAAAATCGCCTAAAATTAGTATTTTCAATTTAAAAATATCACATAAATTTTCAATATAATTAAAAAAGCTAAAATAGAGAGAGTCCTTACAGTGCGGAGGTTAATAAACAACACAACAGAGAAATCTGCCTTTGCCCGTGGCTCCGTCCACGTTTAGTCAATCTCTGCCCCGTTTTCACCTAGTGCGTTATTTTATTAACACCCCTTATAGCCCACAATTATGTTGACCAGGATCACTGCGGGAATAATTGAAAAAAAACGCACCTAAATCCGTTGAGTGGTTCTGTTTAAAACAAGTGTTTTAAACAATGTTTAAAACACCGAGAAAAAAACATCTGTGTTTAAAACACTATTTAAAACAAATTTTCCAACTTTATTACCAGCTGATTGTTTTTCTTTTTCAATTTTATTACTGATTTTATTCTTACTTTTGTTATTTGTGCTTGTTCATATTGTTATAAACAGTTATAGTCAGTTATTTGTTACTTTTCGATTTTTGAGGCATTCACTTAATATTTGATTTACTAATGGCTTGTTACATTTTCGACATGGGACATACAAAGTGAACAGAAATGTTAGTGTCCTTGTTAATTTTAATCCCTCGTTGGGTAATGTCTGATTTATGAAACAATTAACGGGGTATGGTGAAATCTGTCTAAATATATTTTGTAAATTATGGCACGAAATTACAGAGTAGGTATGTTGTGTATTGTATGGTTGCTTAAATACAACTTTTATAGTAATAATATAGCATTATCAAATACGTAAACAGTCATTTCGCAGCCCTAGCGCGTGTTTAGGCACCGAGCGGCCGTAGGTATTGATTTCAAGATTTGCATCCGAAGCAGGACTGCGGACAGGGGGGAAGCGAGGCAGCTCTGGCTAGGATGGGCGGAACGCGCTCAAATTTAGGTATCTCCTACGTGTTGTTAAAAAAATACACATCCACAAAATGTAAACTGTATACGTTATGAACAAATTGTGCCTGAAGTAGAGCTCTGAGTCTCTATTTAAGTTGAAAAGTTTTATAGCGATTTGTTATTTGGTTGCAGAGATATATGCTAGCAAAAAAAACGATTACAGATCTATACACTTAAAACGTTCTTTTTTAAACATATTGTTTGTGGAATTTCCTAAAACAAATTATTTCATAAAACAAGTTAAAATGCACTTGTCGCACCGACAGTACGTTAATCCAACGTCGCGTACCCTAACACTTAACTGTTTATACCGGAGATAAAGCTATAGTAACAGACACTGATTAATGCGAATTTAATCCCAGGTTTAAACCCCTAGATCCAACCCTGTATTGCAATTTCCATCCTTAAAAAAATATATTTATCGAGTGGTTCAAACCTAAACAATGCTAATATTTTCAGGTACGTCTCTTTCAATGTGGTGTTGGGAGTTCTGGGGGCTCGCTATGTATGCCACAGCGTTTGGCTTCACCATTGGAGCGTATGTCGGACTCACTTCAGTGGTGCTCGTTGACTTATTAGGATTGGAAAAACTAATGAATGCCTTTGGTCTATTGCTACTCTTCCAAGGTATAGCATCACTTATCGGACCGCCATTTGCAGGTAAACTAATATATTTAATGAACACCAGAATTAAATAAACATCTATTTTAGCATTTCCTTCACTTTCATCATCCATACAAAAGACATCAACGAGTTGCGCAAGTTCCATGTGAATTATTTAATTATTATGATGCATTCTTTCATTGACGAATAATGTTGAAATTTTTTAGTATGGTATACTTTTATGTGTTGCTTATAAACAAAACTTCAGTTATACATTATTATTATTATTGAAAATGGCAATTAAAAAGTTAGGTAGATGGCTCCTGTTTACTTAGTCCCAAAGATCAAAATATTATGGCCTAGGCGCATATATAGTCTCATGACTAAACATATAGGTATATTACTGTAGATACCTATAATTATAATCACAAATAAATTAATTTTGAATTTAAATCGAGCCAGCAAATTGTTTATTTTACTTTAAATCGTTATTTAAATTAATATTTGTTGGTCCGATGCTGTGTAATACGAAACCTAAGTTATAATAAAAATTAATATTTGTAGTTTATATAGAAGGTTAACTTGTATATGCAAATCTGCGAGGATGGTTCCACCAAACTGGTTGAAAAATACTGTTAACGGTTAGTTCCGTCTATAGCAAGACAACATAATTAAGGATTAGCCACATTCCTTTCTGTCGAATAAGTTTGCGCTAGCAAACCTAAAAAACTTGAACTTGGGTATATGTATATATTTATTAGAATTTATGGATGATGATGATAATATAAAATGTATAAAATCCCTTTTTTAAACTCTGTTCTCATTGAGTGCTAGTACACAAAATTACGCTTTTTGTATGGCGTGGTTTTATGGATCGTATTTTCTTGGAATTTGTGATGTTGATCATGTTTTCAGAAAAAATATACAAAGGGGCCTGTTACAATTTATGGTTGGTTCGAATTACCTAATTTGTAATTGCATGTTCTCCTAACAATATTCGTATACTGTATACAACAGTAAAATAATGAGGTCTTTGAATTGAGATATATTATAATGCGATCTGTATCTACCACTCATATTTAAGCAAATAAATTTTTCTTTCTTTCTAAATGTCGCAAGTCGTGCATTGTGCCAGCTGTTTACCTGACAGACTTTTTGGTAACAGTAAAAAATATAAGATATTTATTCACATGTTATAAACTATATAAATGACTTCCGCTATTTATAAATGTAACACTTATATTATGTTGTATTACCCGTAACACTTAAACATAAAAAAATTTCCTCAGTGGAATAAATTTTTATTAAAAATATGTATAGTTAACCGAAGAACGCAAAATTGGTTAAAAACATTTTGATTTATGCCTAAATTTCATCACGGAAAATTTAAATATACTAAAGATTATTTACCAACGCTGTTGGATTCAGGAGTGGGATGATATGGACTTATTTCCACTGAGAGAATATTGAAAATTATTTAATTTAAATGTGGTCATATGAAGCATTTTGTAATAGTGAACGGGTTTCTTTCTTATATTAAAAAAGAGACTCTAAACAAAACGGTTTCGAGACTATAATATTAAACATACTAAGTCTCGATTCGAACACAAACCATCAATCTACTATTGGCTTTTTTATGGCCTTACAATAATAGTAGATAACAAATCTGTTAGACATTATGTTAATAACGCATAAAAAATTCAAAAAAATTTAAAATTCTAATTGCCACGCCGGTGCACTCATCGTCTTTCTTTAACAATTCGTTCTCAGTAAAAGCTGTTCATTTATGGAATGATCTTCCTTTACCTATCAGGAGAGCCCCTTCACTGCCTGTTTTCAAGAGACCAATTAAACATTACACTCTAATTACCGAAATTTCATTTCAAAACCTTTGTAATTATTTCAAAATATTCTTAGGTGCTGTGGGATGCATGAAAGCAGCAACCCCAACTGTTGTAAAATGACATACAAAGTATTATTCCAAATTAAACCAAATCCAACTGCAAAAATGGCAAAACCTCTATGTATTGAAAACGGTCGTATAGATTCTAAGTTTAAAATAATATCTCTATACATAAGCATACGGCCCCATAGTGCAGTTAAAAAATCAGGCTGCTACATTTAATCGTTTGGCCGGTAATTACTGCTTGTGGAATACGTTTGTACTTTAAACAGTACGTACAGAAACCTCACGGCACGAGTCAAACTTGCACTTGACCAGTTTTTTCCATTGCAATCAAGACTGACAATACTTGGACAGAGAACTTATTTTGTGATGTTCATTCTATCATTAACCACCACACCTATCCTACCACAAACTTTCTCCGATAAGTAGATTCCAACTAGTTAGTCAAGTACTAGGTAGTCATAAAAACCAAAGTCATTTAGGTAAGTAGCTAAGCCCAGCACAAGAACCAACAAAATACATAGGGCTTATATGCTCGCGGTTTTATTAGTATAACATAAGACTGGTTTCGCATAGTTAATTATTTCAAAACACAAGCTACAATTATAATCAAACATTTCAATTTACCCAGCTTCTTCATTTCCTCTTTAAACGGACCACATTCGCGTTGAGGGCTTCTTCACGCTGCCCTTGAGCTACGCCCGCCACCGCCATCACAAGAGGACGAGGTTCTGTCTCACTCAATCCGCTCCCGTTGAATGTGCACGTCTTGCTCGCTCGCGCTACGCCGGCGGTTCCATCTGGTGGGAGAACTACTTGATTCCCCGTCGATCGAGTGACGGAGAGATCAATACGGGACGAATCATGCGAGTGAGTGAGCGCACCCGTTGTCACCAGCAATAATTGTCGCCTTAAGAGGCCGCTCTGTATTTTTCGTTTGTTTGATGCGAAACATTATTTTAATTATTTTTCTTGTCATTGCCGCCATGTTTTTGTAAAAATCAAGGACATACACCAGTCCATATTGGCCATCTAAATGAAGACCTAAAATTTATTTGATTCAATTGTTTCTCCTCTGCGCGTTATTTTCATACTTAGATATTATGAATAACGATTCGGAGCAAGCTCGTAAGTAATAAAATATCTTGCAAAAGAGAAACAATTCAATAAAATGAATTCTAGGCTTTTATTTAGACGGCCAATATGAAGTGATGTATGTCCCTAGTTTTTCCAAAAACATCGCGATAAAGGCCAGAAAAATTTTTAACATATTGTTTTTGATCAAAGTTATCGTCGTCGCGGACCGGGCTCTTAACAGCCATTTTGCAATGCACGCTGATATGACCATTATTTATACCGGAGGCAACGAATTACATTATACGACTCCATGGAATGCCATTTCTGTCGAAGCAAATGTAGTGCTTTTCTCTCAAAGAATGTGAAGAAATTACAAAAAAAAATTAAATAAAAAAGATACAGAGTGATTGTTCCTACAAACGTAAAATGAATTTAATTAATGTTAATATTTTTGTTACTTTAACACTTTTGTTGGCAACGATACTTTTGAGCAACATAGGCATTTAATCAACTTTATCGAGATGCTCAAGGATTGGGGCCCTAGAGGAAGGATACCTCAAGGAATAACCCTTGCCTATTGGGTACGGGACTCTAAAAGAGTATCGGAATGGGGGCCTTAAATTAAGTATCTGTGTATTGTTTGTCAGACATATAGTGTTCAATCTGTTTATGTTTCAGGGTCAGGCTGTCCAGGATTGGATCTTCATTTCTGGCGGAAGGTGTGTCGCGCGTGTCACTGCAGTAAGGATGTTCATGATGTACAAGATGACCTCTCCGGGTGGGCGCAGTTTGAACTCCTGGGAGCGGCAAAACCAAAAAAAGCTTCCTGTAAGTGTTAAAGAATCTTCCTTTTATGAGTTCATTATTTAGTTTAGACCAAATAATAATATCATATAATTTAATACCAGTACGAGCCGAAGGTGAGTGCTGCAATCACACGAGTCGAGAAAAAGTTTCTCGCACGAGTTTCGTATAATATTTTATAGCACAAGTGCGGAAAATGCCGACTTTACGCAAGCGCAGCGTGCGTAAAGCGGTCATTTTACGCACGGTGTGCTATAGCACAATATAAGTACGAAACCCTAAAAAACATTTTTAAACGAAATACATCTTATCTAATGGATTTTATTTTTAGTCGTTGAGAAGCCAATGGTGTCGATTCAGTGTAGCACAACTTAACTTATTTGACAGGACTAAATACTGATTTGGGATATAAACAGCCCATTAAACGGGGGAATGCATCATAGATAAAAGGTCACCTGTGTGGAGAGAATTTCGTAAAATTTTAATGCAACTTTCAGGTCCGTGGTGCACCTCTGCTGTTACAAATTTTATGTTTCTATCTTGTCTGACAGTCAGTCACGGAAGCAATGTAGACCTTATAAGTTTTTGCCCTGACGTGTCGCGATTGAATTCGAGCTCTTATCACCCATAAATCCTGTCCCCCTAGTTCTCTCACATGTGCCAGGGGTAAATCGTGTCTGAGTTCAATCACAAATGCCCCATCTGGTTGCAGATGTTCGGCGTAATAACTCCTTGCCTGCTTCAGTTGAAAATAGACGGTGGGAATATTTTTCCATCGCATCCACATGTGAGTATTATTTTCTTATATTTTGAGCTATCCGGCGACGCAGCGATCGTCGTTACAGCCACTTTGCAATGCACGCTGATATGAACGTTATTTTAATGTCGTTTCCGTCGATATTTGTACTGACACACATCGAGTTGCAAACTTGCAAATTTAGGTTATTTAAGCGTCTTAATCACGTATAGTCAATACATTTATAAAGTAATAGTTTATTTTTTTAACACTTTTTGCATACATAATATAAATGAATTAGACAAAAAACAATCAAACGTGATGTACAAAGGCGGCATTTATTGCTAACAGCAATATCTTCCAGGCAACTTTTGCAATCAAGTGGAAAGATAGTTTACAAAATACAATGGAAGGCGTAAATTCCAATTATTACAATATATCGAGATAAAAATATATATCTAAATATACTTATCTACGACATAAACTTAAATATAAAATACATGATCATGCTTAATATATACCAGTAATAGTAATAATATATAGTAATACAAGGGTTACAATTTTATATTTATTTGTATTACATATTGCCTTTATTTAAGGAGTTGATGCTCGTGATTGTTGGCACTTGGTGGAACTTTTGAAACATTTTTTGTTTGATAAACACTTGTACTTGTCCACTTATTTATATTATTTCCCTTACCGGTTTCGCTGTTAAAGCATTATCAAAGGTTTGTTTGGTTGTTTACGTACAATATATGAATCGCGAAACCGGTAAGGGAAATAATATAAATAAGTGGACAAGTACAAGTGTTTATCAAACAAAAAATGCCTTTATTTAAAATTAATATTTGTGGGTATAACATTTTTTAGGTTTTAATTTAAGATTCGTAGCACGAGAAATAGGGGTCAATCGAACAAAACATACCATAACGACATATATTCCCGCATGTGTGGATTAGAAGCAGTCAATACTCACACACACTCTTTTTACCGATAATTTTACGTCTCAACGTGATACGGGGTGAGCCCCAATCACCGTAATAAGGACACAAGTACACGTTTCGGGTTAAGGCTTGGCTCATGGTGCACGATAATCTTGCCGAGTGATTTTGAACTTCGGTACGTTGTCGACATCTTAAGGCGAGGTTATCCAGAGAAATTTGTCCTGCTCCAACGCTTTCATTTTACACACGTTTATCCTGCTCAGCGCAAGCGGGCCGCTCAGAAAACTCGCGGCTTTGAGGTGTTTTAATTTATTGTTTTGGAATTAGGAGGATGGGTTTTTAATATGACGGCCGTTTTATATCACATTTTTCTAGATGTTTATTTTCGTATAACATATAACTTTTATTGTTTAAAACCTAATATAGCTCTAATGAAATGATATTTAGATCATAATTTAGACCTGTTTTTGCGGATTATTAATCGGATCGAGGAAAATGATAAGGGCAAAAAAATTATAAAACCCTTTTACTTCAACTGTCAGCCGCATAACTTGAAAACAGCTAAGGGTGGTTGAGTTGAAATTTGAGACGTATGTGGGGAAGTATAAGCTAAAAAGAATGTGGAAAAAAATCTAAACAATTTTTTTTCGCCTCTGTGCCTGGTTACACCAAACAAACAAGTATAAAATCTGTTAAATCGAGTTTACCGCGTTGTTATTTCATAAATATATTACCTAAATTATACTACTTGAACGTATGAAGTTCAATAAAGTTCATTAAAGTTCAATATTCATTTCAACACTTTTTTGACAGACTATACGTACCTATTAATCTTAAAGATTGCAGTACTTTTCCTATCATGCTATATGTGGTCCACAGTTAGATAAGCCATTTTATGGGTTTTCTTGAGGTCTAAAATTGTTTTTGGTCATCATTAAAATTTGTAGTGTTTCATTTACTTGGAATAAAAACTGACTTTTGACTTTTATTCTTGTTTGTAGATATAAATCTATTGGTAATAGAAAATATTGTGCGGGAAATTATGTAAGAGAAAAACATTCACATAACAAAATATGTATACAGCTTGTAAATCTGTTGGTAATAGGTAGATAAGATTGTGCGGGAAATTACGTAAGAGAAAAAAAATCACATTAAAAAAGATGTATGTATGAATTAAATACTCATCTTCCAAGATTCTCTGTAACTTGCGTGCACAAAGTTCGTCCATGGCACATTGTATAAGTGGACAAGTTGTTGATGTATTCTTTAGTTATTATTGTATGAAATGTATCCGAGCCACGATCTGGACTGCGATCTATTGTTTCAACAATTATATTCATCCAGAGGGTTAAAAGGTTGGTCCCATACATTATAGGGGGCCAAAAGTTTGGCGCGACCTGTACTCGTAAACCTGTAAAGCCTACTTAGCTGTGATAGTTTTCCTTTTAAATTCATTATACTTCTGTGAATTTTTTCACATTTCTATAAACAACCGTTTAGCCGGCAGGGGGGGGGGACGCTCCACTCAAACTAAAATTTTCACTTTAAAGCTTAATATTTCCCGAACGGATCCCTAAATCGAAAAATGGTTTTCACACAGCCACAATATTTTTGAACGTCCTATCCAACGATACCCCACAATATGGGATTGACGAGAAAAAAAAACATCCCCAGTTTACTTGCATGAGAGGTACACTTAAAAAATTTTTTTTCAAGATTTTATTTTAACATGTTGTTGGCGTGATTAATATTTATATCAATGCCAAATTACAGCTTTCTAGTACTAAATAGTCTCTGCGCTAAGCCGTGGACAGACGGACAGACGGACATGGCGAAACTATATGGGTTTCTTGTCGGGCTACGGAACCCTAAAAATCATACTAAGGTTTCTAAAAACTAAAGTAACTTCATAAATTACGAATTGCGATAATATATATACTTTTCCACCCGTGTTGTTTTTTTGCCTGAGAGCTGTCCTCTTACTCTCCCCCGAATAACTTCGGGAGGATTTCCGAGTAAGATGGTGGTACCTCCACAGTCGAGCTCGGCATTAGCTCTACCACCTACAAAAACAACAATTTATTTTATTTCAACTTTAATAGTATGTTAACTAGGTAGGTACTTATAGAATGTATTGGCTTTCCTTTGATTAGTCAAGTAATAGCTTTTTTATAATGTTATTAAAACTCAACTTGAAATTATTAATAGATACAGGCTTCTACACTCACGTACGTTGTTGACTATATGCAAACTGTTTCACTGAGATGACTTTGACTAAGAAGGACACTCGCCTTGAAAATGCCGAAATTGTCTCGGTGAAACAGTTTGCATGTAGTCAACAATAATGTTAAAGCCAGTATTTATTTAATAATA
Organism: Ypsolopha scabrella; assembly: GCA_910592155.1. Taxonomy (NCBI): domain Eukaryota; kingdom Metazoa; phylum Arthropoda; class Insecta; order Lepidoptera; family Ypsolophidae; genus Ypsolopha; species Ypsolopha scabrella. The sequence continues at coordinate 16,558,816 of OU342985.1, forward strand.
AATGCTCTTTTTTTAAGAAAATCAACTTTTAAAATATAATACTAACTAACCATACTTAAGCAGTTGAAGATATAAAATATAAAAATCAACATTAAAAATATTTAATGTTTTGCCTTTAATGCGAAATATATACAAATTCAGTCATTTTTCAGAACCAGAAGAACCGGTTCCACTTCGTTCGGAACCGGTTCTACAGATACCCTGGAGGAACCGGGTATACCCGGGTATTTAGGAAACGGGTATGCCCGGGTGCATGCTGGATATGCAAGCGTAAAGGGGATTGCACTTCCTGCAGCACCGAAGCACTTGCAGAAGTAATTTTGGGTCCTTAATAAAATCAAAAAGAGAGTATGATAAGATATTTTTTTTAGAAACTTTCCTGTTTTATGGATTCCACCTATTTAGAGGAGGATCTCCCCTTCCACTACCCTCCTAACACCTACGGTTCTACAAAGTAGCCTTCTCCAGACTAGGGATTAAAGCCCTGTTTTTTTAATTGGTGTCAAGGCCTAAAGTCCTCTTACAAGGAATTAACAGCAAATTTGGTACTTATAAAGGGTATTTTACTTAAACCTACCTACTTATTATCTTCCTAGACGCCTATATACAGATTTACAGATGTTTTGATCAGTAACTTGGCCAAATGTGATCGCTAATGGTGGACAGGACCTTACGTTATGCACCTCAGTTAGTAACCCTAGTTCTTTTAGAGTAGTAAGGGATGAGACTGACCTAACCTGACCCTGACAAATATTCTAAGAATCCTAAGTTCTAGATTTCCCGTTAACCTAAGCAAATTGGTGTTAATTTAGTTGTAAAGAATTCACAACAAGGCGAGGGTATAGTTTTGGCTTAGTTCCCCATTATGTTCAAATGGATGATTACATAAGTTATAAATTGGCTGTCGAGAATTAGGGTTCTGTAAGACTGCAGAAAAACCTTATGAGAGTTATGTTATTTTATTTATTAGATCTTTGTATTAAATATTCAAGAATGTGACTTTCCTTTTAGTAATAGTAACGAAACTTTGATAGAAACGAGAATTTGAAAAAATTCCTCAGGCCAGCCGCCAGGACAGCGCCATCTGTTTCTTAAAGAACAAGGCGTGAAATTACATAACGCCCTCGTGGGCGTTCAGTATGTTCCTTGCAAGCTGGTTAGATCAAATAGTTAAAAAATATTCGGTGGACAAGTATGGTGGATACGGTTTTTAAATTACCACCATAGTGCCCTGATCATTAGATAGGGATGTTCATGAAATTAAATAAAGATTAAATAACGCGGACAAAGGCTGGTATATAATCCATCCATCCATCCATCACCCTGTTTCGTCCACTGCTGGACATAGGCCTTTCCACATACTGTGTTTGGAACAAAAATGAAAACCATGATCTTGGTAAGTTTCTTACCCTTCTGAGAAAGACCAATCTAATTGTAAGGGATAATGTTCTTTTATTTAACGTATACTGTATTTATTTAGTTATATATATTTATATGACAATTTAATTTAATGTATTGCATTTCCTAGATCAATAATTCCATTATTTTTATTTATGCAATTTTATTTAAGTAGCTCTTAATTTTTCATTTTAGTTTTGTATTTCCTCGTATATATTTATAAATTGTTTTTTCTTACATTATAATTAACTTGTAATAAGTGTATATTACGTACCTATATTACGGAATAAATGACTTGATTTGATTTATACCTTGACATGTTTGAAGGAGGTTTAAGGAGATGGGTACATAACAAATTGAATGTTTACAATTCTTTATTTGACAGAGTTTAGCAATAACCGATTACACAAAGCTTTCAAAACCGAAATTCGATAACGTCTTTAACTTTAATAATGTGAAAGAATGTAAACATTTTTATCTTGTTATGGATAGACGGTAACGTAAATAAGTATCGTAATTTATTACGTTATCGCGTATCGGAGAAAACGGTGCAAAGTCAGGTTAGGGGAAAGTAATAAATCACGCATAATCAATAAAATTTTGATTAATATTTCATATCGTATTTCTGATAAAACTAGGGGGATTGCCTCCCGCTTCGCTCGGCTCCCTAAATTTTCGTCGTCGCACCTATTCTTTACTTATGGTGAATGATTTTCGGTTTCACACTGTACGGTCTGTATTGCTTAGTTCGTGCCTCTAACTTGTATGTAGTTAAATATCTGGGTAGACAGCGTCATGTGGCCCGGTTGTCCGCTTGTAAGTACTGTCGCGCCAAAAAATCTTCACCCTCGTGAGCGTCATAATGTGCGTGCGAGAGGATAGGTAGATAAAAGTCGGTACAGCACGTCATGAAACTAACTTCACAATTCTTTGAGTAAGCCTTATCGTCTAACTGTAACATCGATCACGATAACTTTCAAATGGTTTCTAGTCAATCACGCGTACTTTTGAAAGTTATCGTGATCGATGTTAAGTTAGACGATAAGGCTCCCGGTTTTTCAATCCTCAGTTGAAGCAGTTTATTCGACCAATAGCCCATACAAAATTCGGGTTAGCATTTTGAAATGTTATGGATTACGCGCTTTCTTAGGGTGTGCAGGTTTTCTCACCATGTGTTCCTTCACCGCAAGCGGTAAGTATTGGTTATAAACACAAATACTATACACATCAATTCCGAAAAACTCATTGGTGCTTGCCCAACCGGAGATCAAACCCGGGTCTCAAGATGGAGAGGCCAGCGTCTTACCGCGTGAGCTACCGCCGTTTACGGAATATACATCCATCCATCCATCAGCCTGTTTCGTCCACTGCTGGACATAGGCCTTTCCAGGATTTTACCACTCTTGGTGGTACTCCTGGATGAAATACCCATACTCACACACGCTGGGCAGGCGAGTTCGTGAGCGCGGTGCCGATACTTTGTACGTTTTTATTTACTTATGGAATTAATTGTAATTTTATTTATTTTATTACTGTTTCTTTTTAGAATATTGTTTTTTTTTATTTTTTTACTCCATAGTTTCAAAACTTTGTCATTATTGATATCACTTATTATTTAATCTATTGTAAGGTACACATATTTTAACTACCTCAATGAATGTATCATACTCATCACTTAATAATTCATAGCTGTAATTTTACCCGATACCAACCACCACATAAAGCAGAGGAGACTAGTCCATCCCTAGAGTCCCTACCACCCAAGGAATCCTACTATGGGGACTAGTTTAAAATTTCCTCTATTAACAAACAGATCTAGATGAAGCAAACGGGTGAACCAATCACTCAATTAGTCAATAAATACTATGATCGGAATAGCCGACCAGTTACAGCAGATTCGGACTGCCTTCATCTGGACGAGTGAAGACGCTTATGGAAAAGGGGATGTTTCTTTTGATGAAGATTGCACTTCCACCGTACGAGTCACTTCTATCATCTCTGATGCATTTATAACCAGGGATCTTCAAAATAGATCCTGGGGTAAGCCAGGTTTCTGATATTGCACAGAGAAATGGTTTGTATTTGTTTAGAAGGTAAATAAAGTCTGTTTGTTTGTTTGAAATACTTCTACTATTCCATTAGAGAATTTTGTCCATGATTAAGGGAGACAAATAATGATTGTGTGAACGTATTAATCAGTTTCGTGGCTACGTCGTGCGGTAAATTTGATTTAAAAATTATTTCCATTATGCAAAAAACGTATATTTCGACACTCAAAATTTATCGGGGAATCAAAATTTATAAGGTATTTTCCGTTGACCTAGAACTAGTAAATTAATCAAGTAATACCGTCTAATAATACAAGTAGACCTACCTATAGGGAAAAATCTGAAAACTAATCGAAACGATACAAAACAGTGGCGAGCATTGAACTTTTTGCTGTAAATGCAATGAGAAGGTTAATTTTAACAATTTAAAAAATATGAAATAATTTCAATGTCACTTTGAAAAATCATTATTTGTATGACGCCAGGTAGGCACAATATGATTTCATACAAAAAAGTTTTTTTTTCAAATTGGTTTTTAGTTTTTTTCATTTTATTTTTATCGTCAAACTTGACCTTCTTGTTGCTTTTCCAACAAAAATTATTATGCACGCCACTGATAAAAGTGCAATATTTACTCGGCCGAAACGTATAAAAAGGCTCATTTGTTTTTACGCGATTTCGGAGTGGTTTCACGATATGGTGATGATGTAATTTAAATAAACAAAAACATAACAACATAGAACTTGTAAACCTAAAATCCACAGCCACAGAGTCAGCAAATTATATAAATAATTATTTCAATAATGTTGGTAAATTATTGGCAAATAATATCTCTACAGACTCCCTATCTCTAAATAGTTATCTTGAAAAACTCCCCGCGCAAGTTAACACAATAGGAATTATACATCCGGACTTTTCCGAGATAGAAGTTATTATTAATAACTTAAAATCAGAATCAGTATCGGGCTACGATAATATTCCAATAAAATTCGTAAAAGTTGCTAAAGATATCCTGATTCCCATAATTACACAAATTTGTATTTTATCATTTAAATTAGGCACATTTCCTAACGCGCTTAAACGATGTATCATACATCCAGTGCACAAGGGTGGGTCAAAAGACGATATCAATAATTATCGACCCATCTCGGTACTCCCAGTTGTCTCCAAAATCTTAGAAAAAGTAATAAATAACCGTCTGCTTAAATACTTAAATAAATACGGTATACTTTCAAAATCACAGTACGGTTTCCGTGAAGGTATCAGTACGGAAGATGCTATTAGAGACTTAACACAAAATATAACTGAACTCCTTGATAACAAAAAGAAGGCCCTCTGTATTTTTCTGGACTTGAAAAAGGCGTTCGATACCGTCTCCGTACCCATTCTTCTGCGAAAATTGGAAAAGATAGGTATTAGAGGTTCATTCCAGGAATTAATTACTGATTATCTTCATAACCGTACTCAATGTGTTAAAATATCTAATGAGATTTTTAGTTCTGACGAGCTCACAAATAATTTCGGTATTCCTCAGGGCAGTGTTCTAGGTCCGACACTTTTCTTGATTTATATTAATGACCTTACAAACCTTAATCTTTCAAATGGCTTAGTTTTTTCTTACGCGGACGACACTGCCCTACTCTTTCACGGGAATATTTGGCCTGAAGCTTTTGCTAAGGCAGAATTCGGACTTCGCACAGTGTTAAAATGGCTACAAATTAATCTTTTGTCACTTAACCTAAGTAAAACAAATTACATTACTTTCTCTATTCGGAACTCCTTACAACCAGACATAGAACTAAAAATAACAGCCCATACCTGTGATATTAATCAACCTTTAAGCTGTACATGTTCAAACATTGAGAGAGTTAGTACCTATTAACTCTAACATATATATTTAATTTATTTATAAAAATTATATATTAATAATTATGTAATATTAATTATTAATCATATTAATTTATTAGCAACCAACCAACGTTTGGCATGTATGTACATAGGTCGTAGATGGTAAATTACAATTTATCCTAAATTCTTCTAGAGAGAAAGTAATTTCTGAGTGAGCCCTTCATCCTACGACTCGTCGACGGTATAGTAAAACAGAATAGTAAGCTATCTTCACAGAGATGTCGCCCGCGCGGCTTAAGGCACGCCGATGCTTGCAGCGCAGAGCGAATTCGCTTGGAGCGTCGTTGCCCGTGGCCCTCGCATCAGTGTACATTCTGATTGAACCCACGACCGACACCCCTGGGTTATTTGCGAACGCTGTACTACGCGGCCACGGAGGGAGTCAGTGAAGTTTGAAAAACCGGACAAGTGCGAGTCCTTCATCCTGGCGAGCTAATAAAAGTGTCCAGGAAATCTGAATAACTGTCCAGGAAATTCGTATGACAATCCATTACATACCATATGTTCACAGAGTATATTTAATGTTTTCTTTTTAAAACTATCAGTGTCTATGTTTATAAGAGACTAAATCAATAAAGTTTAGCATGCATTCTTAAATTGGTAAATTAAACATGTCAATTATAAAATTCCATAATATTTACAATGTCCAAAATAATAATAAAACAATGTCATGTCAATAGTATTAAAATCGAATATGAATACAAATATCGACATCATTTCAAATTCTCCCTAGAAGCAAAAAACTCCTTCACAGAGTAAACAGCGGGTCGTGACTGAAATAAGCCTACACTAAAGTTTTTCTTAAACAGCGGATCGTGACTGGAAAAAAAAGCCTACACTAAATTCATTTAAATTTACAAGGTTCCACTCGAAGGATCGTTGCTCTGCGAGTCATGGTTATCTCTGGAGAGATTGAAAAACGTGGGTGGAGGTGCGGGCGAAAGGCTAGTTAAAAATGTAAATACATGGTCATGACATATCTTAGGGGGTGTCAAAGGTATTTCCGAGTGAAGATTGTCACAACAAAAGTCAACAATCTTAATACCCACTTTTCACCGACGATGTTTACGACTCTACGTGATATACAGGGTATAGTGACTATATCAATATTAAAAATCTTGTATGTTTTAAATAAATAGATTGACTTGGCAATCGCACTAAATAATTTAATTTAATATAATATGTATTACTTGTGAGATATATTGTGTTTTCATCTAACAACTTTTTACGGTAGAAGAACTAAGTTGGGAAAAATATACCCAAAAACCTAATAAATTACAAGAACTTTCGCTTATTAAATCCTCGGCGGAACCGTGTCGAATCGTTGAGTATCTCAAACCTGGCTTCTTTTGAGAAACGCGCGGACCTCGGGCAGAATATTGAAAAAAAAAAAACTTTTGATTAATGAATTTCTGACCCGACATGTTCGCCATCTTCAATTTTGTTCAGCTTCATAAATTGTTTGAAACGATTTACGTACAACGACCACTTTTTTGATGCCAAATCAAAATATTCAACTTTCCCGATAGGCATGATGAACTCTGATCAGTTATAATCACAAAACTTGCGTTAGTATATTATTTTATTAACTTTAAGTCGGGCAAAAAAATTATTGTTTTGTCTGTGTTTATATGTTTAGTTCTATTGCTTTTATATTTTACCTCTGGTGGCGCCATCTATAATTCTAGCCGCTTTATTATTTTTATGTTTTATCGCATGGTCTCCATTTTATTTCCTAAACCTAAGGCAATTGTTGCACTGTTTTACCGACGAGTGCTGCCACCTGATTGGCAGCGGACGTTCAGTCTTCGGAACTGACCCGAGACACGTCACTTTACTTCTGGACGCTAATTAAGAAAGAAGCATTGTGGAACCACCGCACCGTTTATGGACTCCCGCTTATAGTTGAGCCCTTCGGTTATCAAGAAGAATTCGCGAGTGTCGTTCTGGTGTCGATCCTCATATCATTTAGGTGTGTGAAGCCTCTGGAGGTGGATAAAGGGACAATAAGGACTCGCAGTGATCGCTGTTACGAGACAAAGGCTAACGCGTGGCAGACTTCAGCATCTTCCAACGTCTAAGGTCAGTGCACGATTGCTTCCCTTGTTGTATTATATTTATTTATCTGTTGAGACCCTACACCTTAAATAAACCGCGATTTTCTACAGTCCACTAAAACGCACGGATCGAGACCAATGGCGACTCCATTTATTATTTGGCCCTTCGAGTCGGATTTCTATTATGATGATGTAACATTACATCTATTCTTATAAACATTCAATCGCTTATTTTGCGATAATCTTTGATATTTTCGCATTTTTAACTCGTATATTGAGGGTAGACTAGAGAACTGACCGGGCGCTCACCTCTGGTTGCTTGCCGCCGCGTCGATGTTTTTCTAGGTCACGCGCGTAACGGTTTTTAAGTTGAGTTGAAACAACATAAATATTATTTACCATTTTTTAATCTGTATTGTTATCAATCGTCAGCGTCATGTATAAGCCAAAGACTTCGGATGGAACGGAAATAGTCGACGCAAAGTTGTTCCAACTGGAAGGAAAACGAAATGCTATATTTGAACATATTCAAAACGTGTATACCCTTTCGAATGACTTAAGCAAACCCGAATCAAAAGAAAGTTTTCTTAGCGCAGTTTGTAACCTGGAGACGATACGGTCAGAATTTACAACTCTTTTAGATTCGTACAATGAACGATTGTTAACATTAAACCCGAACACTACACCAAACTACAAACCGCTTATTGCGTTTGAAGATTTGTATTGTCGCATCAAACGTAAAAATAGTTTGTTATCGCCCGCTCCGCTTCCCTCACAAGCACAACAGAGAATAGACAACGCTCCGCAAAAAGGGAGACCTTCACTTCCGGCTATCGAGATAATGCCTTTTAATGGCGAATATCAAAGTTGGCCTTTATTTTTCGCGAGCTTCAAGTCTAACATACACGATAATCCATCGCTCACAGACTCCGAAAAATTGTACTACCTACTTGGTAAAATTTCAGGCAAGGCACGATCCGCTTGCGCAGGAGTTACGCCCTGTGCCGAAAATTATAATCTTTTATTTGAAGCTCTGGTGGATAAATATGAAGATAAACACATGCTCGCTTCATCATACCTAGACCAGATTCTTGATTTTAAACCTTTGTTGTGCGCCTCTGCCAACAATTTGGATCTATTTGCTGACGAGTTTATTTCCGCGTACAAAGCGCTAAAAAACATGAAATTAAATGACCTTAATGATTTCATGATATTACATATCGCTTATAAAAAATTAGACTCTGTTACCGTACACGAGTTCGAAACGAGAAGTCAAACTTCATCAAGTTTTCCTACTTTCGATCAGCTGATTGAGTTTGTAAAACGCGAAGCGAAAAGACACCAACGCTCGTCTCAAATCGCGTCCAATCAGAACGTAGTTCAGAAGAGAGGCTCTCGGTCTAATATCAATGTTAGTCCCCCTAATCCGCAAGCATTTGTCACTACGGATAACTCGAGTAATAATAAGAATAACAGTCTTCCCGCGAGTACTAAAAACAAGTCCGTGCAAAAGTGTTTATGCAATAACACTAGTTTTACGCATCAACACTTATTTAAATGTCCTAAATTTAATAGGATGTCTCCCAGTGAGCGTTTTAAATCAGTAAAGGAGCTTTATGCATGCATCAATTGCTTGAGCATTAAACATAAAGTATCGAATTGTAACTCGGGAGCTAGTTGCAAAACGTGTGAGCAAAAACATCATACGTTATTGCATTTCAATACAGAATCGAATTATGAGCAAGGCCACGTACCCCCGCTTCCGCGCGCACACTCCGCGCCCCGCGCAACGGTACTCCCGCCCCCGCCACCTGTTACTACGGGGTCGCAAGGGTCGCTGCAACCCTTCGCCGCCGTCCACGCATCGCCTTCTGACATCACGCTGTGTGCCACGTCCACTGCTGCGCCGCCGCAGTCGTCGCTATCTAGCGCGGCTCCCGCGCACATAGACCGCGCGCAATGTACACCGTCTACTGTTTTACTTGCAACTGCGCAAATTATTGTGTATGACCGCGATGGCTATGAACATCTTTGTCGCTGCATTTTGGACACAGCGGCCATGGCTAATTTTATAACAAAGGAATGTTGTGATCGTTTGAATATTTCTTATCAAGAAACCTCACATGCGTTTGTAACGGGAATAGGTGGCTCGGAAAAGAGCGTTCAGGGTTCCGTAAATCTTGAGTTTTCGTCGCGATTTAATTCTAACATTAAATATAAAGTTTCTTCGCTGATCGTAGACAAAATAACGGAAAGCTTACCTACCGCGTTTGTTGATATTTCGGAACTCACGCACTTGGGAAATTTATCACTCGCTGATCAAACATTTTCAACGCCGGGTAATGTCGACATGTTAATCGGTGCATCCTTATTTCCTCAGTTATTGTTGTCTGGGATCGTGAAGAATAAAGATTGCTCATTACCCCCCGCTATAGAAACCGTACTCGGGTATATTATTATGGGTTCTGTACCTACTATTCTCGGGAACGATTCTAAAGGCTCGTCTTTAGCGACCACTTGTTGTGTCTTTGTACAACAAGATAATAGCACTGAAGATATTCTAGAAAAGTTCTGGAAAATTGAAGAAATTTCCTTACCCGCCGCTAAATGTCAAGATGACATAGAGTGTGAGGAATTTCACCGCGCAACCACCACTCGTGATTTAAGCAGTGGTAGGTATGAAGTTTCGCTGCCATTCCGCGGAGATGTTTACTCTCTTGGTAACTCTTACAATTCCGCTCGCAATCGCTTTTTATGTTTAGAAAGAAAGCTTCAAGCCTCGCCTAAACTAAAACAAGCTTATGATTCCGTAATACGCGAATACATAGACACGGATATATTATCTCCCGCGCCTTTCGACGACTCCGAAAATTCACAACTTCCAATGTTTGTGATACCGCATCACGGAGTCGTTCGAGAAGATAAGTCTACGACTAAATTACGCATTTGTTTGGATGGCAGCTGTAAGACTACAACTAGTAGCGGCACCGGCGCCGCATTGAACGATCTGTTACATCAGGGCCCTAATCTACAGGGTGACCTATTTCAAATACTTTTAAACTTCCGACTTTTTGAAGTCGCGCTTTCCGCTGACTGTAAGCAAATGTTCTTACAGATATCCGTGAATGAAAAAGATCGTCGTTATCAAAGAATTCTTTATAGATTTAACCCGCAAGAACCACTCGTTCATTATCAATTCAACCGTGTTTGTTTCGGTCTGAAATCTAGTCCTTTCCATGCACTCCGTGTAGTACAACAGCTGATCGAGGACGATGGACACAAATATCCTCTAGCCAAAGAGGTCGCGTCTTCTTCCATGTACATGGATGACCTCGTTTTTTCGGTTATGATGGAAGAAATAGGCATCGAGGCCGCCGCTCAGCTGACAGCTTTGTTTAAAGGAGCTGGTTGGGAACTGACGAAGTGGAACAGCAATTCGCGCGCTGTTTTGGATAGCATTCCCGCGTCGCATAAGATTTCGGATGAAGTTGAATTCGATAAGTCAGTCCAACATAAAATACTTGGACTACGATGGTCAAAAGAAAACGATTCATTTTATTTCAAAATCGCTGATACGGATGACAAATGTACGAAACGTTCTATTCTTTCTACAATTGCAAGATTATGGGATGTAATGGGGTTTGTCGCACCGGTCATATTATACGCCAAGTTACTCATTAAAGAACTCTGGTTACTAAAGCTTGGTTGGGATGACGTTCCACCTTCACACATCGTCAAATTGTGGAAACTATTCCGTGAAGAATTGCCTTATTTGAATGAATTTAAAATTCCACGACATGTTGGAGTAACGCAGGGTTGCGTAGCCACTTTATTGGGGTTCTCAGACGCTTGTGAATCTAGTTATGGTGCCGCAATTTATCTGCACGTTAGCTCGCCTACTGGAAACACTATACAGCTAGTTTGTGCAAAGTCTAAGGTCGCTCCTGTGAAAACGGTTTCAGTTGCGACACTTGAACTTTGTGGAGCAGTTCTTCTGGCTAAACTACTTCGCATCGTTTACGATAATTATAACGTTCGCTATAAAATGAATTTGTATGCTTTTACTGACTCAAAGGTCGTACTATACTGGATTAAAAGTTCGCCACATCGCTGGCAAAAGTTCGTCGCGAACCGAGTCGTCAAATTGACAGAGAATATCTCAGCTGATAACTTTTACCACGTTCCGGGTATTGAAAACCCGGCGGACTGTCTTTCCCGTGGTGTCTCGCCACGAAAGTTAATAGACCATCCACTGTGGCTCCGCGGACCGTGGTGGGCCTCGCTTGACCCCTCACAGTGGCCTATTAACCAAGCCAATTTGACACTCGATGAAAATATACCTGAAGAGAAGGTTACGGCACATCCGGTTATAGACTCAACTCCGGAGTCTTTGATTTATTCGCTGGCATTAAAGTTTTCAGACTATGAAAAACTTTTAAGAGTTATTGTGTTGATTTACCGACTTTTGAAAATTTTACCGCGCCGCGGCTCTTCACGCTCTCGTGTTGCGTGTTTTACCGCTTCCGACTTGGAATTTGCCGAAATTAAACTAATTCGAGTCATACAACAAAAATATTTCGCTGATGACATTTGTAATTTACAAAATAATAAAATATGTTCATCTGCTTTGTTAGACAGACTGGTACAATCCTTCTGGGAGCGATGGAGGATCAAGTACTTGCATCAGTAACAAGTGAGACAAAAGTGGAATACTCCCTCTGTTCCTATTACACCGGGAGTAGTAGTCATAATAAAGACGGATAATTGTCCAAGCCTGAGCTGGCCCATCGGTGTAGTAGAACAAACATTTCCCGGTAAAGACGGGATTGTCCGTGTAGTTTCTGTGCGAACTGCTAAGGGAACTTACACACGTCCAGTTGTGCGTTTGTGTCCGCTACCAAACCAATAGCAATACTTTTCCTTTGTGATTAAATGTAGCTTGTAGTTAATTTTTGCTGTACATAATAACCGCTTTCTTCATAGAATTATATTGTAACTATTACCTTACCGCGTGTAGAGCTGTACTCATAGAGCTCTTATATAGAGTTGTAGAGCTAGTCTATTACTCTAATTACTTACCTTTCTTTTAAAGACGATGCTTTAAGGCCGGGGGAAATGGTGGCGCCATCTATAATTCTAGCCACTTTATTATTTTTATGTTTTATCGCATGGTCTCCATTTTATTTCCTAAACCTAAGGCAATTGTTGCACTGTTTTACCGACGAGTGCTGCCACCTGATTGGCAGCGGACGTTCAGTCTTCGGAACTGACCCGAGACACGTCACTTTACTTCTGGACGCTAATTAAGAAAGAAGCATTGTGGAACCACCGCACCGTTTATGGACTCCCGCTTATAGTTGAGCCCTTCGGTTATCAAGAAGAATTCGCGAGTGTCGTTCTGGTGTCGATCCTCATATCATTTAGGTGTGTGAAGCCTCTGGAGGTGGATAAAGGGACAATAAGGACTCGCAGTGATCGCTGTTACGAGACAAAGGCTAACGCGTGGCAGACTTCAGCATCTTCCAACGTCTAAGGTCAGTGCACGATTGCTTCCCTTGTTGTATTATATTTATTTATCTGTTGAGACCCTACACCTTAAATAAACCGCGATTTTCTACAGTCCACTAAAACGCAAGGATCGAGACCAATGGCGACTCCAACCTCAATACTAATATACACATCAACATCATATATATGTAATAAGTGTTTGTTACTGCAAAAGCCCGAATAGTGGTAAATCCTAGGATTTTCCGGTAAAACCTAAGATTTACCAAGTGGTGATGATAAAAGTCCGAACTGTTCTTCGATAATTGTTAATTTCAGACTTTTACCATCAGTCATCTGTTATTCTTAGGTTCTACCGCAGATTCATGGTAAATGCTGAAAAAGACTTTTAGTTTGTTTTCAGTACACCTGCACGCTATTTTAGAAACTGCATGAAAATAAATAAGGTTTTACCGGAAAATGCAAAAAATTACAAAAAAAGTAGGTTTTAAATTACAGATACCAACAACATTGCATTAATAAATATAATTAATTACAAACGGACAAACATTTTATAGTTACTGTTTTACTAGTGTTCACCCCGCGGTTTTGCCCGTGTGGACCAGTGATACAGAAACACAAATGCTTAATCTTGAAGGAAGTCCCCATACAAGAGGAAAATTATTAAATTTGTAGGAATGCAACGTATCAATCGTGAGCGAGTCCGTAGTCCAAGTCGCACTTCGCCGATTTTTGGGTGCCCAGTGGCCGTGCCCACAACCTTTTTCGAGGGCTGAATCCACGCCTATACCCTAAAGGGATTCTTAACTTTGCATTTACACCCTGTATATATAACTGGTCTACAAGTTTTCTACACAGAAACGATATTTTGAAATTCTTGCAGAAAACTGTGTGCTGAATCCAAATCTGAACTCAGATTTTTTCCATCAGGTCTCAGTTTTTGTCAAATCAACTTAAAGTATTGGAATTTTACGTTTCGTTAATGCTTCTGAACAATTTTTTTGTTTAGCATGCATTCTTAAATTGGTAAATTAAACATGTCAATTATAAAATTCCATAATATTTACAATGTCCAAAATAATAATAAAACAGCTAACGGCTGGTTCAAACCACTGGATAGAACTTCATGACCCAAAAACCCTTTCTACTGACCGCCACTACTACCCGAGAATTGTGCAAGAAGCAATTGAAATTAAAAAACACCCAAAAAATTTCAATCGGTATGACGAGTTTAGGTTGGTATACACATAAGTTCAAATTTAGTTAAATTGTTGTTATACATACTCTAAAGTACAACAAGAAATAATAAAAATCAGGGTTCCATACCCAAAGGGTGCATTTGTCAGGCACTATCATTGTAGTGGTAGAACTGATGCCGGACTCGACTGTGGAGGTACCGGTAGAAGTCGGTCGAATGCCAGTGAACGAGTATAGTACAGTCCAGAAGGCGAGACCTGAGAATTGCGTTTGTGTGCGTGCACACCTTCAGTGTAGAAAGCATAGCGGCTTGAAGTGTGGGACATCCGCGAGACTGGTTTTTTCTGTTTTTTACAATCGGCTTGAAGCCGTGGCCACCCGGCGCGTGGCATTACCCCGCCGCACACTCTCCGCATTTCACCTCCGGTACCGCTAGTAGATAAGAACGCGTTTAGTTGCTTGTTTATTAGATTTTTTGTGTATATTTGTGAAATGGCTTCTATATTGAATACCCGAAAACCATTGAGCAGCCAAAAATTTCATTTGATCGCTAATAAAGTCGATTCTGAAGGCTTTAATTTAATTTTCAGTTCTGTCAAAACTTAAATTTCTCCAAAGTTATATAGGTAAAGCTTCTGTTGTTAACACTAAAAATCATTTTGGATTGAATAAAATTTGGTTTTGACAGTACTAAAAATAAAATTAAAGCCTTCAGAATCGGCTTTATTTTTGCCCGAACACAGCGATTTATCATAAACGTAGGCGATATATCGGACGAGAGTGAAGTTCAAGGTGATCAAGATGCAATATCGAGTGAAGTAGAAATATTATAAAACTGTAAATAAATTAAAGACTATTTGTATTTTTTTTGTCTGACTGTACCTTTGGGATCACTCACACAAACGCAATTCTCAGATCTCGCCTTCTTGACTGTACAGCGCTTGAAAATTAAAAGTTGACCCTTACAGCCTTGATTCGAACGGCGCTATTTTAAATAATGGAACGTCATAGAGGTCATTTCTACTTGATAGAAAATAAGGTGCTCAATGTCAGGGATAACGGGCCCTTAATTATATTTATATGCATGACAAAATTCACCATTCCAAGGTATCACTCAGTGTAATATGTAAAAATCAAAACTTTGTTATTATGTGCATTAACAAATTCCAAGGCTTCTGATAAACAGATCCGAGGTTCTCCAAATAGCTAACTGATTTTGAGAGCCAATGCTTCATGAGTTGCTATTGTTACTTTCTTGGTTTGTCCTGTTAGGTGTGAAATAAAGAGTATTGTGGTATTGTCTCGGGGTTTTGAATAACACATTTCCGACATAAACGCGTAGTTATGTAAATAGTTTTTCTCAAAAATACATTGTAATATTACCATTACATACTGTAAAGACCTACCAGAAAATACTCCACCCTGGCGAGCTGCTTCATCTCCTAAGAATAGACATCAGACATCCCACCACGTTAGCTGTTTGTTTTATTAACATGTACCGTAATAAGTGCGCACCTGAAATGACGTAGGAGGAGGTGGCTTTGACGTCACAACAATATTTCGCAAGACAAGTTCACGTGTACGAGTTTGTATGTTATAAATAAACTGAATAGACCATAAATAAATATAATGCCTAACCAAATATATACTAGCTTAAGTAAAAAATTAAAATATTGTATATACCTACATAATGCAATGAATAAATAAGTAGATAAATAAACTATAAATAGATTTAATGCCTAAATCCGCCCATTCGAGCGTTGACGTTTTAACACTATCGCCGTCACTGGACTTTCCGTTTTTCTGAGAAAATACAACGCAGCTCGGCTTCGAGTTAGTACAGCTTGTTTACATTTTGCGGGTGATGAACTTGTCGTAGACTGTTTTATCAGAGTGTTAGGAAAGGTACTGCGATCCTTTCAACCACGTTTAGTATAAATAATAGCTTAATAAATATAATTTTCTTCAAAAAAACAGTTAATGGCTTTTATTTCTTAGTTTTAATTTTTATTAATAAACGCAGAAATAATTAATAGTAAAAATACGCGCCTTGATTGCTTTGATGACCCCTGGAGTCCTAACGAAACGAGGTCTGCCAGTTCTTTTATCGTCATCGACGCTAGAGGTTTCATTGTACCTCTTGATGGTACGGTATACGAACCTCTTCGTGATTTTTAATTTTTGAAGCAAGTAGAATATCGTCTTCGGTGGATGGCCGCAACGATGCAATGCAATGATTTCGAAATTCATACTATCATAAAATGGCCCGACAGTTGTGTCCTTATCGCTTCTATACGCACGGACTTGCAGTTCTTTTGCAACGGTTTTCGTGCTAAATACATATATAAGGTGACTTTTATTTATGCAGCCAAGTACAGTATTAGAGGCTTGCTAAGTGATCAGTAACACGGATCGATGGCTTTTTGCAAATTTCGCAAAATAAAATGTTGGAATCATGAGACTATGAAGTAATTGACTCAGACTTGCGTTTGTAAGGAACACGAAAATAATAATTTACAAATTTCCTTTCCCCCGGACTTTAAAAAATCACTCATTATTTTCCAAGACACAACATATACAATCAATAAGAGAATACAATCGAGAAGTATACACTAGTTATGTAGAACCCGTCTCTCAAACGTTCAAGTATCTATTACGGAACACCTGTGACTTATAGTTTAGCAGTAACAACTAGTAACAAGTGACCACCAGAGGGCGGTGTACGTACCGATGACTCTAACGCCGTGAGCGTGGCCGACGTTGATCCAGCCGAGCGGCGGGATCGTTATCAAGTGGTGACTAGAAAAATTCAGAAAAGGGAAGTGATTATTATTTTATACTACACCTGCTTGGAAAGTTCCTTCTTACTTTTTCGAAAACGATGGAGAATATACGTCATTGCTGTCATACCAATATGCGGGCGGAAAAAATGTATGAAAATCCATTGTTAACGTGCTGTTTTTTTTTATTTGCTGACAACATCCGTACGATAAGCACAAATATTACATTAAAATGGGTATAAACTTCTTGGTACATAACCTAGCTTGAACAATAATGCCAAAAGACAAAAAGTTTTAATGTCTTAGTTTGCGGTAACACGAAGGCTACAGGAATCTGGTTAAAATAAACTTCTTGGTAGGTAACCTCATTTAATTGTAATATGAATTAGAACTTTTTGATTATAATGCCTAAAGACAAAAAGTTTTAATGTGCGAGTTTGCAAAACGATACTGGCCACTTGCATTTTCAGTACATTATTTTAAAAAAATGTTATCGATCGGTCTTCCTTGTTAACAACATTCTTGGTATCTAATACACAATTTCGGGCAGCCATTGTTGTTAACATTATCGGAATAAGGTGCTGGAGTCGAATTTCTGTTATGTATGACTGAAAGCAGCCTTCGAACGCATCAAAGTGGCGCAAGGAGCGTGTTAGGTTGACATGTAAAAAAATGGTCCCTTTACGCGATAATACGCCAAAATTCAGTTTTCCGCAAAACACTGTTTTTTTTCAAATGTGCAATTTTCACCCTCTTAATACGAGATATATGTACACAATTTGGATCTGTGGTTTCATTATTCAAATTAATATCTTTCATTTTCAATTCAGGTATGTTGTCCCGAATAGAACTAGCTTTTGAATGTTGTGAGCTTGTCTTGAGCTTCAATAGGACTTGGCCCTTCACTAGATTTAGATTTTTTTATTGATAGCTTTTTATATGCTGGCCTGCAACAGCTCTGTAGCTGAGGGACTCACTAGTGTGGACGGCTCTCTCTTCTTTATGGACTACTTTGCTTCTATTTCAACACAAAGCAAAACTTGCTTTTAAGCTGCTTTCGTATTGGTCTCTGTATTTGTCGCAGGATTGATTTGACTAGTTCGATTTTTACAACTTCTGGTAGAGTGTCAATTTTTTCGGCTGCACTGATGATTGCAAAGCTTCAGATTTTTTGAAAATGATGCACTTGACTGCTTAATTATCGCAGTCTTGTTTCCAGCGGGATCAATGAAATAAATAGAACAAAAACTAACGGTTAAAAGATTGTATTAGAAAGGGTCAAAAGTTACAGTTAATAAATAGCACAAACAACAGAATGATAGATAAGTACAAATAAGAATAAAAGAAAAGCAAGGATGAGATGACTTAAATACTTATTGATACTATCATAGCATTAGTGATGAAAACTATTATAATTATTAAATACGTTGTTTTAATTTTGAGGACCTATCACAGAACGCTGACATTTCTTCGATCACAAATTACGATGTAAACATGTTAATAAGGTATTTTGAAGGGCACACCGACTAAAATTAGCAAATCTTTTAAATGCTCATAAATCAAACAAGTTTTTTTTAATTCAATGAAATGACAGCTCTAAAATGTGCCTTAAAATTACCAAAACAAGTTAAAATCACTAAGTTGAGTAAATTATGGCTGTCAAACTAAAATTTTAGTTTGATGTTTATATTTCAGCAGCAGGGTTTTTATTGTGTAAGAGGATAAATACAGGGTGTAAATGCAAAGTCAAGAATCCCTAAGGGTTTGAAAGTATACACGATTCTGATGTCATTACGAGAAAAAATATATACCTTGAATTTTCACCAAAAATTCCGTAACTTTTCTAAGCTATGGCTACGCAGCTCCCCGGCCTGCCCAAACACCTAATTGCGATTCACTAAATCATCCTCTTGATGAGTGTTGCGATCTGATCCTTGAAATAGCTCCTTTCTCGTAAACATATCCTGCGTTACACTTTGTAGCTCTTTATTTTTGTCTTCTTTTTCACTATTACCATTTTCTAAAATTATTTTCTCAATTCCATCTACGATATCATTGTTACTTTTGAGTTTTAAATTTGTCCTTTTGAGTTTTTTCTGTATTGTCGCATAGGGTTTGTCAAGTTGATTGTAACTAACGATAAACTTTTCTAGTAGATGTTCAAGTCTGAGGTTAAGATCTTGTGCGGTTTCAATGTCATTCTTTTGTTGTTTAATCTCAAGATCAAGAGAGATTGTATTTTTTTTAGCTTTGCTATATCTCTTCGTTGAACCTCGCATCGTGCTTCCCAACTATTGCACAACTTTTCTTTTGATCTGAGTGTTATTTTTATTGATTTAAGCTCATTACTAGTCTGTTTCAGCAACTTGATTTCATTTTCGGCTAGTGCAAGGTTTTTATTCGTGTATTCAAGTTCTTCTGTTTTGTTGTTGAGGACAGTACCCAGCAATGATAGTTCCTGATCAGTATTATGGACTGTAGTTAGAAGTCCATCTATTGGATATCTTGTTTTTCCTTTAACTTCATGGTCTAGACAAGTATTTTGTAGTGATTTTTCCTTATAGTAGTTACGTTCATTCATGATTTCTAGTAAGTTAGAATGAAGGCCGGCTAGTTGCCTTTTCAGAGTAACCTTTAACATTAATTAAATTCATTTTACGTTTGTAGGAACAATCACTCTGTATCTTTTTTATTTAATTTTTTTTTGTAATTTCTTCACATTCTTTGAGAGAAAAGCACAACATTTGCTTCGACAGAAATGGCATTCCATGGAGTCGTATAATGTAATTCGTTGCCTCCGGTATAAATAATGGTCATATCAGCGTGCATTGCAAAATGGCTGTTAAGAGCCCGGTCCGCGACGACGATAACTTTGATCAAAAACAATATGTTAAAAATTTTTCTGGCCTTTATCGCGATGTTTTTGGAAAAACTAGGGACATACATCACTTCATATTGGCCGTCTAAATAAAAGCCTAGAATTCATTTTATTGAATTGTTTCTCTTTTGCAAGATATTTTATTACTTACGAGCTTGCTCCGAATCGTTATTCATAATATCTAAGTATGAAAATAACGCGCAGAGGAGAAACAATTGAATCAAATAAATTTTAGGTCTTCATTTAGATGGCCAATATGGACTGGTGTATGTCCTTGATTTTTACAAAAACATGGCGGCAATGACAAGAAAAATAATTAAAATAATGTTTCGCATCAAACAAACGAAAAATACAGAGCGGCCTCTTAAGGCGACAATTATTGCTGGTGACAACGGGTGCGCTCACTCACTCGCATGATTCGTCCCGTATTGATCTCTCCGTCACTCGATCGACGGGGAATCAAGTAGTTCTCCCACCAGATGGAACCGCCGGCGTAGCGCGAGCGAGCAAGACGTGCACATTCAACGGGAGCGGATTGAGTGAGACAGAACCTCGTCCTCTTGTGATGGCGGTGGCGGGCGTAGCTCAAGGGCAGCGTGAAGAAGCCCTCAACGCGAATGTGGTCCGTTTAAAGAGGAAATGAAGAAGCTGGGTAAATTGAAATGTTTGATTATAATTGTAGCTTGTGTTTTGAAATAATTAACTATGCGAAACCAGTCTTATGTTATACTAATAAAACCGCGAGCATATAAGCCCTATGTATTTTGTTGGTTCTTGTGCTGGGCTTAGCTACTTACCTAAATGACTTTGGTTTTTATGACTACCTAGTACTTGACTAACTAGTTGGAATCTACTTATCGGAGAAAGTTTGTGGTAGGATAGGTGTGGTGGTTAATGATAGAATGAACATCACAAAATAAGTTCTCTGTCCAAGTATTGTCAGTCTTGATTGCAATGGAAAAAACTGGTCAAGTGCAAGTTTGACTCGTGCCGTGAGGTTTCTGTACGTACTGTTTAAAGTACAAACGTATTCCACAAGCAGTAATTACCGGCCAAACGATTAAATGTAGCAGCCTGATTTTTTAACTGCACTATGGGGCCGTATGCTTATGTATAGAGATATTATTTTAAACTTAGAATCTATACGACCGTTTTCAATACATAGAGGTTTTGCCATTTTTGCAGTTGGATTTGGTTTAATTTGGAATAATACTTTGTATGTCATTTTACAACAGTTGGGGTTGCTGCTTTCATGCATCCCACAGCACCTAAGAATATTTTGAAATAATTACAAAGGTTTTGAAATGAAATTTCGGTAATTAGAGTGTAATGTTTAATTGGTCTCTTGAAAACAGGCAGTGAAGGGGCTCTCCTGATAGGTAAAGGAAGATCATTCCATAAATGAACAGCTTTTACTGAGAACGAATTGTTAAAGAAAGACGATGAGTGCACCGGCGTGGCAATTAGAATTTTAAATTTTTTTGAATTTTTTATGCGTTATTAACATAATGTCTAACAGATTTGTTATCTACTATTATTGTAAGGCCATAAAAAAGCCAATAGTAGATTGATGGTTTGTGTTCGAATCGAGACTTAGTATGTTTAATATTATAGTCTCGAAACCGTTTTGTTTAGAGTCTCTTTTTTAATATAAGAAAGAAACCCGTTCACTATTACAAAATGCTTCATATGACCACATTTAAATTAAATAATTTTCAATATTCTCTCAGTGGAAATAAGTCCATATCATCCCACTCCTGAATCCAACAGCGTTGGTAAATAATCTTTAGTATATTTAAATTTTCCGTGATGAAATTTAGGCATAAATCAAAATGTTTTTAACCAATTTTGCGTTCTTCGGTTAACTATACATATTTTTAATAAAAATTTATTCCACTGAGGAAATTTTTTTATGTTTAAGTGTTACGGGTAATACAACATAATATAAGTGTTACATTTATAAATAGCGGAAGTCATTTATATAGTTTATAACATGTGAATAAATATCTTATATTTTTTACTGTTACCAAAAAGTCTGTCAGGTAAACAGCTGGCACAATGCACGACTTGCGACATTTAGAAAGAAAGAAAAATTTATTTGCTTAAATATGAGTGGTAGATACAGATCGCATTATAATATATCTCAATTCAAAGACCTCATTATTTTACTGTTGTATACAGTATACGAATATTGTTAGGAGAACATGCAATTACAAATTAGGTAATTCGAACCAACCATAAATTGTAACAGGCCCCTTTGTATATTTTTTCTGAAAACATGATCAACATCACAAATTCCAAGAAAATACGATCCATAAAACCACGCCATACAAAAAGCGTAATTTTGTGTACTAGCACTCAATGAGAACAGAGTTTAAAAAAGGGATTTTATACATTTTATATTATCATCATCATCCATAAATTCTAATAAATATATACATATACCCAAGTTCAAGTTTTTTAGGTTTGCTAGCGCAAACTTATTCGACAGAAAGGAATGTGGCTAATCCTTAATTATGTTGTCTTGCTATAGACGGAACTAACCGTTAACAGTATTTTTCAACCAGTTTGGTGGAACCATCCTCGCAGATTTGCATATACAAGTTAACCTTCTATATAAGTGTTAAGGGCGTTAATCGATAGCGCGTCACAGAAAAATTTAATAACGTCGGAATGTTGCAAACGCTTGAATTTAAAACTACATGAGCCGCAGAGTAAATATGTGTCAGGTGTAGGTGACGTCACTAATCCAGTAGAAGGAGTTACTTGCCTGACCATTCGGTCTCGTTTCGATGATTCGGTTAGGTTCACTATTCAGCCCGTGGTCGTAAATCGTATCACTAATGAATTGCCTACCGCGAAGATAGACTCGGCGCGCCTGGATTATTTAAATAACATTCCATTGGCGGATTGTAATTACTACACCCCCGCGAATATTGACCTCATTTTGGGGACGGATTTATTTGCTCGAATCTTAGGTCCGAATTCGGTATCTCGCGGAGCCGGCGAACCTGTCGCGATTGAAACCTTATTAGGTTACGTAATAATTGGTCAGGCCCCGGTCATTAACCCCGTGTGTTGCAATATGGTTCGTTCGTATTGTACCATGGATGAATCTCTGGAAAATTGCATGAATCGATTTTTCGAATTGGAAGAGGTACCTAATGTGCCCAATAGCCTAACTAAAGACGAACAAGCTTGCGAAAAATATTATTGCGACACCACGCGTCGAGAATCGAACGGGCGGTACGTCGTCTCGCTGCCGTTTCAATGCGACCCTTCCTCCGCTTGAGGAGACTCAATGCGTACGGCCGAGCGTAGGTTCTTATCATTGGAGCGTAAATTGTTATCGAATCCAACCATGAAGGTGGAGTATGACAACGTGTTCAAAGAATACTTGCAGAAAAATTACATGCATCCCGTTGGTACTGTTTCTGAGATAGGTAATACTAATGATCAATACGTAATACCACATCACGCGGTGGTTCGTGAAGATAAAAGTACTACCAAATTACGAATAGTGATGAATGCCAGCAGTCAATCAAGTAGTGGAACATCGCTCAATAATTTGTTGTACACTGGCCCGAATCTACAAAATGATTTGTTTCAGATAATATTAAATTTTCGATTATTACCTGTGGCGATAAGCGCCGACATACGGCAAATGTACTTGCGCGTTTTAATTGACGAAAATGACACGAGATTTCTCCGTCTGTTGTATAGGTTTGATAGTACCGACGACATTACAGTGTTTGAGATGTCCCGAGTCCCGTTCGGTCTGTGCCGTAGTACCTTCCTAGCTATACGTACTATACGCCAACTCGCCACCGATGAGCACGAGCGTTTCCCGACTGCCGCTTCGGTAGCCGAGAAACAGCTTTACATGGACGATTTAGCCATTAGTTGCTCGTCCACCACCGAGGGTGTCGAACTTTCAAATCAGCTGATCGAATTGTTCGCAGCTGGAGGGTTTGATCTAGTAAAATTCTCTAGTAACTCGCCCGGAGTGATGTCTAGCATTCCCGCGTCTCATCGTGTCACTGAGGCGATTGAATTCAGCCCGGAAAGTTACCTAAAAATACTTGGTCTTCTTTGGTTGCCGGCTGAAGATGTGTTTACCTTCAGTGTCAAGGTCGAATCACGCGAGTGTACTAAACGGAATATCCTGTCGACTATTGCCCGGTTGTGGGACTTAATGGGATACGTGGCCCCGGTAACTCTATTATCAAAATTAATAATAAAATCCTTATGGGAAAATAATATCGGATGGGATGATATTCCCCCTCCTAATATTGTGACTTTGTGGCAACAGATTGAGTCCGAATTGCCCTTGTTACAAAACATAAAATTACCGAGGCACATGGGCGTGAATGGCGACTGCATTGTCTCAATAGTAGGCTTTGCGGATGCCTCAGAACGCGCTTACGGTGGCCTAGTGTATTTACATGTTTACTTGCCGAACGAAAATCGTTCTATAGTCAATTTGATTTGTGCTAAATCGAGAGTGGCGCCGTCAAAAACCGTAATAACTCTGGCTAGAATGGAGTTGTGCGCGAACTTGATACTCGCTAAATTAATGCGTGTCGTCATTGACGCCTATGCTACTCGATGTCAAATATCCAATGTGCATGCGTTTACAGACAGCACGGTCGCACTAGCTTGGATTCATTCCTGTCCCACTCGATGGCAGACTTTTGTCGCTAATAGGGTTGCCAAAATTCATAATGAGTTGGATCCTAGACACTTCTATCACATAAGTGGGAAAGAAAATCCCGCTGATTGCCTCTCCAGAGGACTCACTCCCGCTCAATTGCTCGAGCATCCTCTTTGGTTCCATGGGCCGCCGTTCGTAAGTACGCCCGTGTCTGAATGGCCAGTGAATCGCTTTGATCCCACAGCGGTAAAAGATGAAGTACCTGAAATAAAGGTCCATGTCTTGGCTACTACCTCTGCAACCCCTCCGACTTCTGCGCCCGTCTTCTATGAGCTCGCTTCTAGGGTGTCCTCGTGGTCTAGATTACTGAGAATAGTGATCTATGTTCTTCGTTTTGTGAAAAAACTACCTCAGAAATTTGAAGTTCCCCAGTTAGATCGAGCTGAAGAATATGTAATTAAAGACCTACAGAAAATACACTTCTCTAATGAGATCAAAATTGCGCTTGCGGGAAATAAATTACCCCCTGCTTTCTTGAAGCTCAATGCTTTCATAAAAGAAGGGGTCTTCAGGGTAGGTGGGCGACTAGTCCATGCGGATTTGAATTATGACAGTCAGCATCCAATGCTACTCCCTCGGAAAGATCACATAGTAAATCTAATAATTGATTATTATCACAGAAAATATCTGCACACAGGTCCTCAATTACTCATGTCTTTATTA
Organism: Ypsolopha scabrella; assembly: GCA_910592155.1. Lineage (NCBI taxonomy): Eukaryota > Metazoa > Arthropoda > Insecta > Lepidoptera > Ypsolophidae > Ypsolopha > Ypsolopha scabrella. The sequence goes on from OU342985.1 coordinate 16,583,964, forward strand.
AGGCAAAGATTTTGGATATTGTCTGCCCGTAGTATCGTTCGAAAACGAGTGCAACAATGCAATGTCTGTTTCAAGGCCAATCCTAGGAACACGATGGCTTTTATGGCAGATTTGCCTGCTTGTAGGTTTCAAAATACTAATTTAAAAGCCTTTTGTCACGTTTCTTCGGACTATGCAGGTCCTTTACTAATAGTGCCTTATCGGCGTCGTGGGGTACATAGCATGAAGGCATACCTGTGCTTGTTCGTATGTCTGGTAACTTTTTTTTTTTTTTTTTTTTTTTATTTATTTATTAACTTTACATTAAATATTTAAATGGACCAGTGATGCTGTAAGATCACATGTGATCTATCCCAGCATCACAATACGTTATACAGAGAAATTAGCCAATAACCAGTGTGCTAACTAAAGTACAAAAACTTTAACACCTATTTAATTTACTCAAATAAACCAACATAAGCAATAAAATTATACAATAACCATAAAATTGTGCAAACTAAGGTACAAAATCTTTACATTTATTTAATTTACTCAAATAAACCAACCTATGCAATAAATTAGTATACAAAGAATTTAGCCAATAACTAGTGTGCTAACTAAGGTACTAAAAACTTAAGCACTTGTCACTCAAATAAACCAACTTAAGCAATAAATTATACAAAGAATTTAGCCAATATCCAGTGCGCTAACTAAGGTACAAAATCTTTAACACTTATTTAATTTACCTAAATAAACCACCTTACGCAATAAAGATCAAGAGCATTAAAATAGGTATAACCACGAATCAGCGCTGCTAGGTACTCAGCGCTTGACAGACGAAATCACGCAGGCTTTTTCTCTCTCTGTGTAACAGAAGGTTTTTCTGTCTTTGTGTAACCAAAGTAGCCAATATTGGTCTTCCTTCCGTGGCAACAAAATAATCATTGTGGCGCATAGCGAGCACACACAGAGAAAAATAAATAAATGAATAAAACGCAATCAGTCAATTATGCTACAATATACTTACCACAGAAACCGTGATGATATCGCTCACTTTAACTTTTTCATAACTACTATACAGTATTTGATTTTAGTTTTTTAGATTACAACTTTTCAATAAAGTATTCTTTTAAAACCTCTTTTATATTTTTGTCCTGAATTTTACTTTTGATGGTAATTGGTTGATTGTTTATAAGGCGTGGTATTAGGTACTGTGATGTTCTTTTTCCGTAATAATTATTATAAGCACTTGTGACCAATTTTTTACTTGTGACATTTCTCGTAGCAATGGGGTGTTCAACAAGATGTAGAATTTCCTTGCGGAAAAATTGTTCCATTAACAGATTCATACAAAATTTATCATGAATTGGCACTATCTTACAATAGTTGAATACTGACCTACCCTCATCTTTCAGTTTGATATACTCTTTAGGTGGGACTATAGTTTTTAGTATACGTTTTTGCAAGTTTTTAATTGGATCTATATATGTTTTGAACGTTCTTCCGTAGCTACTCAGCCCATATGAGATTAAACTTTCAGCCAGAGCTTTGTACATAGTTATAAGAACAAAGTAAGGAATTTTATATCTAAGAAGGTAAAATTTTGCTAATATAGCCCTAAGCTTAGCACACACCTTTTCAATGTGCGGTTCCCAGTTAAGCCTTTCATCAATTAAAAGTCCTAGGTAAAGGTGACTTGATACTTGTTCGATTGGTTTACATTTGCAACTAGTCTGCTCAGTATGGAGACATACATGTTCATGAGCAATAATACGTGGTCTGTCATGGAACGTAAGTCGACCGGAATGTACGTGTATAAGCTTAGTTTTGGAGGCGTTCAGTACAAGACCAGCATCGTGTGACCACTTACAAACCATGTCAAAGTCTTCTTGTAATTTTTCCATAGCTATATTGACATCCTCGTTAGCAGACACAAGGCAAGTATCATCGGCATATTGGTATACCGTACAATGATTTATCACTTCGTTTAGATCATTAACGTAAACCAGATAATGAAGTGATCCAAGGACCGAACCCTGAGCTGTACCCTCAGTGACTTTAACCCTTTCGCTAAATGCATTTCCTACTTTTACGGTATATGATCTATTCTCAAGGTAATTCCTACAACATTCAAGCAACGGACCTCTGATTCCACTATTGTCTAATTTGTGAACAAGTGTGTCATGACGAAGAGTATCGAAAGCCTTGCTATAATCAATGAAAACAAGAAGAACGTGCTTTTTGTTATTTAGTTGCGTATTAATATCATCTGTAAATCTAGAAAGTAGCTGTGTTGTACTTTTGTTTTGTTGGAATCCGAATTGATTTGTCGACAGTACTTTATATTCCTTATAGAAAGATTGAATTTCGCTACCTATATACTTCTCCATAATCTTATCAATGCTAGATAGTAGTGTAACTTGTCTATAGTTTCCTGTATCATTCTTTTTTCCCTTCTTATAAATTGGTCTGACAATACCACTTTTGAGTTCACTAGGATATAAACCTTGGTATACGCATTCATTAATGAGTTTCACAATAGCCTGTGTTATTTTATGACATATTAATTTAATTTCTGACATTCTTATGCCGTCGACCCCTGGCGCTTTATTAGATTGAAGAGATTTTATTATTTTATGGATCCTAGCATGTGTTGCTTTTTTAAATAGCATTGATTTGTCATTCTTAGTCTCATACTGGGCTACATTTAATAGAGTTTTCTTACACTCAGGAATAATTTCTTTTACACCGGATTGAAATTGCTTTGCAAATTGGTCAGCAATGTTCTTAGCACTATCTTTAAATGCCTTTAACACTGTGTCATCTAACGAATTCTTTTGCTTTCCCGTCAGACTGTTAAGTATATCCCAGAGTTTTTTTGGCTGATTCTTATTGATATTAATTTTGTTTTTGTAATAATTATTACGAGTATTTTCGATTAAGTTATGAATTTTATTTCTTTCCTTCTTATATTTTACCCACATAATTTTGTTATTAATATCTTTTTTACATTGTGAATACAGTTCGTCCCTATAGGCGCATGCTCTCACTATTCTATCATTGATCCATTCCTTTTTATTTCTTTTAGATTGTGTAACTTTTTTTGTGTATTTCGATTTTTCGTAGCATTCTGTGATTTTAGATTTTATAATAGCATATATCTTATCAGGTTCATGTAAATTTTCTAGCTTGTCCCAGCTTATATTCATCAGTTCCGAATGAAGCACATTCCTTTTATATCTAGTTATGTAACTTGCAACACCCTGTATACTTGGAATTCCTGCAAATACAACTACAATCATTCTGTGGTCAGCTAGTACAGTACTGAGTGCTGCAGTATAAATTTCTTGTAAACAAGATCGCACAAAAATATGATCTAAGCAGCTTCTAGTCACAATATCTTTTTTTAATTCAATTCTGGTATAATCCGTAATTCCGCATACAAGGCCGAACTCTGACATTAGTCTTAGGTAGTGTTTTCGTATTAAATTATCAGTTTTCAGGTCAATGTTTATGTCACCTATAAGAATGAAGTCGCCTGCCAAACGCTGAGCAAGTAAGTGTTTAAATTCTTTAAGAAACAATCTTTTATTTCGTTCAGGCGGCCTATACACTGCACACAAAGTAATATTATACTTATTAGTGCAATATAGTGTACCCAATAAGCATTCATAATTTAACGTTGTTGTTTTGGAGACAGTAAATGAGTATTTGTTTCTTATGTAAATAATGATTCCACCACCCTTACGGTTATTTCTCAAATTAGTATGCAATGTATAGCCGTCTAAAGCTGTGCATCTCGAACTTGCATCCGACTTAAGTACTGAAGCGTTTTTGAATGCGTTCAAAAGATTTTTATCGCGACGCGGTCCCGTAGCGGTCCTTTATTCCGATAACGGTACGAATTTCATCGGAGCGAAGTCTTACTTAGAAGGAATGTACCAGTTGTTAGAATCGGAAGATTATAAAGACAAATTCGCTAACGTGGTGCGCGATAATCGGATTGAGATTAAATTCTTTCCACCGCTGAGTCCACACTTTAATTCGATGGCAGAAAGTAATGTTAAAAGTGTAAAAAATCACCTCACAAAAGTAGTAGGGAGTCAGTTATTGACATTCGAGGAAATGACCACGGTCCTTGCGCAAATCGAGGCCATATTAAATTCGCGTCCCCTTTCGGTACTGAGTAGTGACCCTGCTGAGCCACTAGCTCTGACGCCCGCGCATTTTCTCGTGATGACCCCCTTGAAATCCCTCCCGTCTGAGGATTTGACTAACGAAAATGTCACTCTTCTCCAACGAAAACGTGTAGTCGACCAAATTGTTCAGTCGTTTTGGAAAAGATGGAAGGTCGAATACCTAAACACTTTGCAGGTCCGTAGTAAATGGCTGACTCATAGTGAACCGATTGAAGTAGGAACTGTTGTTCTGTTAAAATCTGATAACAGCAGTCCTTTAGATTGGCCTATCGGTGTGGTCGAGCGAACATATCCAAACAAGACGGATAACATTGTCCGTGTTTTAGATGTTCGAACTAAATCGGGCGTCTACCGGAGGTCGATTGGAAAGGTATTCAAATTACCTAGTCAATAAATAAACTTAAATACATACAGTCCACAAAATATCGTAAATTCATTAGATTAAAACTTAAAATATAAGTAATTTTGCATAGTAAAATAAAATAAATAAATAATAATAATTTAAAGTAATTAATGTTAAATATTTCATAAACTTGAAGGATTCCATCCTGTCAAGCCCGGGGGGATGATTACGCCAATTTAAGTGGCAAATATAATTAAATAAAGTTTTCCGAATTTGTTGTAATAACACGGTAACTGTATTTTGTCCTTTGCACACTTAGTGCGTTCCGCATATCCTTGTCTCTTTTCCCCTCAACCCTTAGCTCGCTGATTCGCTCGCTGGCTCACCAATAGCCGCGCGCCCCGAAGCAGTCGAGAAAATCAATAAAAAATGGAGACATTACCTCCGCGCACGCGCATCTTATAATTAGGAAAAGTGCATCAAATTAAGCTGAAAACTCTCGTAGGACTATATCTAAAATATAGAAAGGTGCAATTGTGTTGTGTCATCTGTGGGTGGCCACCCCCGCCGTGGAAGAAGCGACATTTTGCTGAAAACGGATTACCGGTGAGCTTCCTTCAAAACCATTAATTTCCTTTCTTTGTTACCGTGTTATTTGGGGATAAAACCACTAAAATCTATCGCCATACCTAGTCCAAATACCTTTTCTGACCCAGCGCGCAATCACTTAATATAAATGTAAACTTATTCTAAACGAACTGCTTCTTAATATGAACTACAATCAAACTGAACTACTACTAACTGTACCAATTTAAGCATTCCACATCCTTATCAATATATTAATTTGCATACCAATATACATGCATATGCATGCGCTTGCGTAAAGTCGGCATCTTCCCCACTTGTGCTATAAAATATTATACGATCCTCGTGCGAGAAACTTTTTCTCGACTCGTGTGATTCACACTCGAATTCAAACTCACACTCGTCAGAAAACGTTTCATCGCTCTCGTATCGTAATGTACTATTTATGTGAACCATTATTAAACTCCCCTCCAAAATACACTCAATTCAACAACTACCAATACTATCTCAGTCACAAACAAAAAGGGTCCCAAAACAATATTACACACAAACCTACACAACACACACTCTCCCACCCCCCCCCTCCCCTATATATATATGATGAATTTATTATTATATTAATTGTTTTGTCAGTACAAACGCAATAACTTCGCCAAGTGCGAGTCGGACTCGCGCACAAAGGGTTCCGTACCGAATTGCTTCGTAATTATTCAAGATCTTAAAATCATTGTTTCGCCAATGTTTTATACATTTTGATTAACTTAGAATTTGAACTTTTTTTTTGTTTTCGTGACAAAGGAAACAATAGGATTGTGTGCTTTGTTAAATTACTATTTATTTGTATAGTAATTAAAATTTTATTTAAATTCTCTTGCAAATTATTATGATTATGATGATTAATTGGCCTAATTAATTACGGATAATACAGTATTAATCTCAGATACATTTTTTATAGTATGAGCAACATTTTTCTTATAGGTAACGATAAAGGAAATGTCATCTAATAACATACCTTAATATGTAGATATGTGCTTGACGTTTCGACGCCTCTGTAGGCTGTCGTGGTCACACTAGTATTGAGTAATTAAACGTATAGCGGTTAAAATTAGCACGCTAATTGTTTTTCACGAATAGCGCGCGCTAAAAAGGATTGTGTTTAGAGCTATTTTTAACGAGGTTCGACATCGCGCGTTTTTCTTAGCAGCAGCGGATCCCGACGGAAGCCACGCGACGCGATTCGTTCGTTTCGTACAGAGGTCACTAGTATGTTTGCTAACTAATGTAGAAAATTTGTGGCCTTTTATACAGTAGTGTTCTAGTTTTTTTAAAATATGCCATGCATGCTTTACATATAGCCAAAAACTTAATTCATGTTCAAGTAGTGGGCATTATTATGACATACATTTTGTTATTATTCATTTTAGTTATTAGGTTAAAGAAAAATAAGTTAAATGTTGCTGTATCCATCCATTGATTTTTTTTGTCTAAGCCTTTCTGGGAGCCAGTGTTGTCAGATGAGAAAATTGAAAATGCGGTAGCGGTGCTTCAAAAACGCGGATTTTTAACAAAAAAAGCAAAATATATTGTTTTCACATTTACATAAATATTTCTCTCTCATTTAGTTGGATGCCGGTTAGGCATCCAATCAGAAAGCTGTTTTAACCAGATGGCGGCAGCTTAAGGGGGTGACTTTTTACCTCGGTATAAAATGCACATCATAATATTGTTTTCCTTACTTTAGAATAAAAAGTATGCAATAAATGTGTTTTAAAGCAACTTGCGGAAATAGTTTATTAATAATAAAATCTTCACAGAAAAATTACGTACTTTTATGTGTTACATTTTGTTTGCATTATATTAACAAACTTAAACGCGTAATTACAGTTGTAATGTAAAGCAGCTAAATGTAACGCATAAAATTTAATAATTTTCATGTGATCATCTAACTATTAATAAGCAGTTTGCGTGAATTGCTATAAAACACATTTATTGCAAACTTTTTACTCAAAAGTAAGATAAACAATTATTATGATGTGCGTTTTGCACCAAGATCCTCCGTTACCACCTTAAACAAGACTGCGCGTTACAAAATCAGTTGTAATGTAAAGCTGTATTTTTTCACTAGTATGTTAAAAAGAAAATAGAGTAGAAGATTTGGCACTAGTGTTTATTAATTAATGAATTATGGAGGAAATGTCGTCTTCTGCCTAACATTAGTACGTAATTAAAATATTTATACTCAGTGTCAAATAATATTATTCATTATAATTATAAGTATTCGTAAACAATGTAGACCACAATCCATCAAGCAACACTTCAGAAGGTTCTTTCCACGGAACAAGTATATCAGTGTTTCAAACACCGTCAGATGCTCAGCCAGGCCACCAGAGAAGTTTTCAATCCACATACAACAGTTGCGGACCTCAAACATTAGATGTCCCTCAGTTGTAATTGATATTTCAAAAACCGGCCAAGTGCGTGTCGGGCCACGTGCAATGTAGGGTTCCATAGTTGCCTAGTACATTTTATAAGTTGGTCTTCTTCTAGTCTGCTCGGAAGTTGCTCTTCCGAAGATATTATGGGCCGTTCTTCTAAATGTATGGGACTAGAAGTTTGGCGCAATCTGTATTAGTAGACCAACTTATAAAATGTACCGGGCAACTACGGAACCCTACACTGCGCGTGGCCCTTCACGCACTTGACCAGTTTTTATTTTTTTGATGTTGTTCAGTCTAGGTAATGTCTACTTGATGAAGAAAAAGATACCACTAATGAATCCCATCTCCTTTAAAATCAAATTAAAACTTCTAACTTCATCTTCAAAGAACCGCAGCTCTTCCCGAGGCCCTTATATAGAGTGTTCTAATTAGAGATTCTGTTTGTTCGACCACAATCAGGCTGTATCATGTAAATGTGACGCTTCTGGATAGAACTACTACTTAGATTTAATGCAATATGACGAAAATATTGTTATTATGCCTTAAATACTAAAATTGAAATCTTCAAAATATAAAATAAACTTCACTTTTTGATAGAGTCTAGTAACTAAAAATGTAATGATGCAATTTTGGTTTTCTTCAAAATTGGCCCCGAGACTCCTTTGAGCATTTTTCGCTATTCCATATAGTTTCACAACTTATAATATAGTGACACCGGTCTGAAATGGATATCGATCTCGACCGGGAATTATTATTAACTAATTTAATTTGAGCGTCTCAAAAGAAGCCGTTAATGTATAAAATCACCACTTGTCCATTTTCGGTTTACACACTTTAATTTAATTCTAATCTAATCTAATTCCTCAATATTGACTAAATACTTATCTGATTTTCTTGGGAATTTGAACTCTCCAATTATTTAATCGACAATATTCTCAGTTCAATACTCTCATTCACTCTAAGTTCATACAATGCCATCGCCTCTATATAAACATTCTTAGTTTGGCTGGACTAAAAAAGAAAATGGGACCTCCCAAGACGACTGAAGTTTATTTATGTACCTAGCGTATTTTATTTCGTAATATTTCGTATAATCATACACAAACACGCGAATGAAATGCATACTTAATAATAATTTTTGGCCGAAGGTTAAGAGTTAGATTCATTCGATCATATGGTTTAATTTATAGTTACCGATCCAATAAATTATTTTAATCCAATAATTTATTAAATTATGTATGTAGAGATATGATATGTAAACTTTCATGTTTTTTTGCCTTCCACTAACTAGGAAATTTCATGTGTATACAATTTTCAATTATTATATCCAATTAAAGGCTTAACCAGTGGAACACAAAGTCAGTTTAAGGCGAAGGAAACTAAGTGGGTACATAATTAATAATAACGGAAACATGTGTGTCACGCTACTTTAATGTATATAAATATGTTTGTCAAAATAATGGGTATATTCGTTTAATTCTATTCTAAGTAGGTATATAGGCAGTAACAAACATGCGAGGTGGTGTAGTCACGAGTGACAGTGAAAACAACAAAGTTCAACAACTTTTGGGTTTACAAGTAAATAAATACGCATATAAATTTTTCAAAACACAGTCAACCTGACTATAGCTTTCAAGCATTCAAACTGGAGGCATTGTTGCAAAATCGCTTGTTTGCAAACAAACCGGTATTCTGGTGCACGCGATGTACTAATTGTTTCTTAATTGCTCTCCTTGTGTTGAACGGACGTGCTCCTACCTTTAAAACATTTTTTACACCAATCGACATGAGCACGTTTTTGGTAAATTCTCAAGTTGTGCGGAATCCAACGTAAACATTTTTTTTCTTAGGCTAAATTTTCGTGTAATATTTTATATATACTCGTCATACTTATGCCCAGAGACAGGATTCGAACAATCGAAATGTATTGAACAGAAGGAAACAAAAAGTGATTTCATCAAGAAATTTAAACAAAGACTGACGCACATATTGAAGACCTATTTAAATTCACGAAACCTAATTAAAGCTATCAATACCTATGCCATTCCGATACTAACATACTCATTTGGAATTATAATTAGAATCAGACTAGTCTGAAGTAGGTGTTCGTAGATGCTTTTTTTTCCTTTGCTACGCGCACCGATGTAGATGTGGTGACGTCACTGAAGCATGGATAAATATTCGTTGAATCAGTTGTCTGGAGTAGTTGTAACTGGAATATTATTATGAACCAGATGTGGTTTGTCAGCGTTCAAGGCTTGTTGGCTCGAGCTGATCGGGGCGATGCAGTCCTGGAGCGGTACTACAGATGGAGCATCGCCTCGAGAAAGCTGAGCAGGCGCTCATCGAGCTGTTGGACCAGGAGCTGCCACCGGAGGTAATGGCTAGCCCTAATAATGACATGGATCAAATTATGGATATTTATAACGAGGTCACACAGGTCGCCTGTCTGATTAAAAAGCGACAGTCAGGTGTTTCGGGCACACCTGATGTAAGACATGCAGCGCAAGGTACATCGTTGCACAGTAGGCTCCCTACTTTGGAGTTAGGACATTTTGATGGTACCATGGAGCTATGGGTGGCATATAAGAATATTTTCACCTCGTTGGTTGACAGTAGGCAGGATTTAACCAACGCACAAAAGATGGCGAGTATAGAAGTATGTGGAAGTTGCAAATTTGTTAACAAATATGAGGTCACTTTCGTTTATATAGTCAAATTCACAGTGGAGACTCGGTAAGTGGTCAGGACCAAGGTTCAATGTTTGCGAAATACGAAATAGTACATTACACCCACCTAACAACCCCGAAGAACGCAGATATCAGAGTGACATTAATAGGGCTCCATTTTACTTTTACCCTTTCAGGGCGTAACTAATAAGGTTGCATGACTCTAGAATGAAATCTTATGGTTGAAAGTATATCGGTTCGTTTCGACCCGCTTGTATGGAGATATATTAGAATATTATTTGTTACTTATACTGTGACATGGCTGAAAATGCGCTCACATTCGGCATATGAATGTGGCGGAGAAAGCACACTGCGCACACATTTTAGCAGTTTCTTATATTTGTTAGATTACGGTGAAACACGGTAATGCTTATTTACCACAGCAGAAGCCAAATTACGGTAATAATTACCGTGTATATGGAGACACTGTAACAAAATTTCAAAATTGCAATTTATTTCAAAAGTAGTGGTGGGTGGTATGTTTATAGATTATAGAGTTTATTGCATATCATACCCCATGACATTATCGTTTTAAATTAAAATACTATTATTGATTAATCTTTTTAGTAGTGTTTACCTTTATACACTATTAATCAGTAATTTTATTAATACTTTTATTTAATCTAAGGCTAATCGACAAATGACAAGATACAAAGAAACAATATTTAAAAAAAATATGTCCGAGAATCAATGAATAAATTAGCATTCCTGACATTATTAATTGAGACTTTTTCGGTATTTTTAAAGCTCCGTACGTCAATTAAAAAAACGGCCAGGTGCAAGTCGATTTTGAAGAAATAAACCGACATGTTTTTTTTAATTCTTGTGTATTTTTTGCTAACGTAACGCCAGCAGTCAATACGGTGACTTTCATTGATACAGACAAATTCATATTGGAGACTCAGTAACTAGAACCATATTTCTCGTAGTTTAGGGGAAGCTTTATTAAATATTGCAAAAAAGTCCTTGAATTTTATAACAGATAACTTACTGAGTCATAAGTAAGAATTAAGTTGTAATAATAAAAGTCGAACCAACACATACAACGTGTAACAGAAAGGTGTGCTCATATTTTGAAGAGATCATTGTCAATGTTATAGAATTATTTTTATTACTAAGCCAAACCTACTTTTTATTGCATTACAATAACAAACTCAAAAGCGTATTTACAGATGAAATCAAAATGCAGCGAATAAAATAACATAATTTACTTGCGACCGCGAATCGCTTATTATTCAAAAGTAAGGAAAACAATATTTACCTCCTTATATGAACAAAGAATCTTTATCTTCACATCCTCATTACCCCACCCATTGAGGGTATTAGGGTCATTGTATAATGACGATAGGATGATAGAAAATCGGCAGGAATCGATGACGTAATATATGGACAGCCCCCTGGCCGCTGTGGTGGTATTGCGTAGTTGACCTAGACGACGATTCTTGCAAAAAATTTCACACGCTTTGCTCTTCATACGCCTTTGTTTATCGCATCATAAATGCTGTGTGATGATAACTCTATTAACTTGAACTCCTTAAAATACACGTAAAGCATGTTATGAATACGGATAACAGGTTTATGTTTTTAAAATTTGATACGTTTAAAATAAAATAAAATTTAAAATAAAATTAAAACAATTTTTCTCAACAGAGTACCCATCATAGAAGAATTCGAATATCCAGTATTATGTATATTTATTGGATGTTTATTTATTTTATATAGTTATGAGTATATATGTGTATATTTTAATTTAAGTATTAATTTAAGTAGGTTCATGAATTTGTAAGTATATGTAAGTTTATGCCCTAGATAATGTATTTTCTTCTTAGTCTCCTTTTTTATAATTAGCATTTACACCTTCCATGTAATTTCTTTGTCTATCTCTCTGTATGCTTCCAAAGGTTGCCTGGAAGATATTGCTATTAGCAATAAGTGCCGCCTTTGTACACAATATTTGTTTGTTTCGTTAATCTGTCTCCCATATAATTTTTGTAAATGTGCAAAAAGTGTTATAAATAAAATAAATAAATAAATACGTTTCTTCATAAAGAGCTTGTAAAAATCACCCGATTTAGGCCTTCTCAAATTGTCGCATGTGCGAGAATCGTCGTCCAGAGTTACTACGATGATAATGAAGAAAACCGCATCCAAATCCGTTGAGTTATTTTGTTAAGGGTCTTTCAACGGTTTTTGTTTTGATATGTTGAGTCAACTACTTATCTGAACTCTTGCGATGGTATGATGGGTAAAGAGACTGCCATAAGGAGTGTTGGTCGAAGAAAAAAGTCACGACTTTGAAAGATCTGAGAGTGGATAGATATCGCGTGTGTGCAGCAGAATTATGTCGCCTTGAAAAAGAGAAGAGAATGAGAGAATGAGAAGTGAAGTGAGAAAATATAAATGAAACGAGTGTAAAAGTGTTTTTGTGAAAAATTAAGAAAGAGCTAGCCTTTGTTATTTTTCTTGTTTTGAGCTTCAAAATAAATGATGAGGATAAATGATATTTAGAACGGATCGCGACGACGACAACTTTGATGAAAAACAATATGTTAAATATTTTTCTGGCCTTTATCGCGATGTTTTTGTAAAAACTAGGGACATACACCACTTCATATTGGCCGTCTTAATAAAGACCTAAAATTTTATTTATTGAATAGTTTATCTTTTGCTAGTTATTTTATTATTTACGAGCCCGCTCGAAACTTTAATAAAATGGCCACAAAGTTTATATGCGATGTGTATGTTTACGTAAATAGAACATGTAGGGAGCAGGATTTCTGTTGGACAAAACCACAGAAGTATTTAAAAATAATATTTTGAAAAAGAATGCATGGCAATACCGTCTTATATCTACTATAAGAAATCTTAAAACTGTACATTTGTAATTAAATCATAAAAAAATTATCGCGGTTAAGCAACGGTTTGCGCGTTCATAATTATACGGGTGACCAAATCTTATTGTAGATTTTTTTTTAATTTTACTAATTTGTACGGAACCCTCCGTGGGCGAGTCCGACTCGCACTTGTCCGGTTATTATAGATAATGGTGCGGAACCCTTCGTGCGCGAGTCCGACTCGCACTTGGCCGGTTTTTTTATTTTATTATTTGTCGTTCCAGTCTGCAGAAGCTATAGATGCGTATAGCCGGGGAAAATCGGCTTTATTAAAATTCCAATATATTATATTATGTTCGATCGAGGAAAGTTGCGTAGGTCCACTTTCATTTTATATTAGCCTATTGTCTGCGGTTTTACTCGCGTGAATGAAATTAACGGCTATATCCTTAGGTAACTGCTCGTCCCCACGGTACAAACTATAGCCTATGTCCAAGTAAACTGTCTAAACATTACAACAGTATCTATTTATTTTTAAATCCTGGCTGTTCAAACAAATTTAGTCGGTTTATACATGTATATTCAGATATTACGAGCGCGAATGTAAGTGATGGATATTTCCCTGGGGAACTGCCCGTTCCCAGGGAATAAATTATACCCTATGTCCCAGTAAATAATCTACCCATTACAACCAACTAGCTATAGATAAGACCTGATTACAACAGTGAAAAGTTTTTCAAAAAGTATTTTTAATGTTGTAAATTAAGAATTAAAGTATTAAATAAAAAAGAATAATAATATAAATCTATATCTAAATATTTATAACTGGCCTTTGCCCGCGGCTACGCCCGCGTTTATTCGAACCAGCTGATTTCTTTTCATCCATGCTATCAATAATTTTTTCTATTTTGTTTGCGTTCACCTTCCGAAAATTGAATGAAAGAGGTATTTCCTTTACATACGACGATCTTTCTAAAAACTTTTTATCACAAGTATGTTTGATGTTATTACTTTCATTTGTAAACGTTTCTGCATATTTATTACATATTATTTTTGTATTTTGTTCCTTGTTTCCTAAATATTTATTAATTACACTATCCAAACCATTTTTTGTTTTACCTAGCCAATTGTTCAAATTTTCCCATATATTTTTTATGTCTCTCTTACAGTCCTTAATTAGCCCAAATCTCGTCAACCCTTCTAAATCAGACGTAGCAACTTATAATAATATCTCTTTGGCTATACCATTTGTATCTGGCTGGTTTGGGTATTATTAAAAAGTTTAAATCTAAATAAAGATAATTCCAAATTCAAATTACGTAAAATGTGTGATTTTCATTTGTTTTTCTTACTGTTAAGATGAGTGAATCTAATGAGGAAATAACATTACATTTGAGCAAAAACCCTTACATATTATCTATGTATTAATATCTGTATAGACTTTATTTGAATCTGAAACGAACAGATATTACATACAACCCTCAGTTTTTTTATAATTAAATTAATGAAAAATCTTCATTTTGACTGTTTTTCAGAACTCTTTCCACAAAGAGAAAAAGAGCTAAGAAAATAAATACTTTTAGAGGCGGAAACTCGGTAATTATTTTGTGCTCGCTGTTGAATTTGCATATATTTTGGGCCATAACAAATTAAACCAGAACAAAGTTTTTAAATTGTTTACTTGAACTGCAGTAAGTTGGTAATAAGTAATTTCAGAAAATGCAATAGACCCATTAAAACTAAGTACATACATAATTAAATTGTTAAAAATCGATGATCACTCGTTCTCTCTCTCCGCTAAATTGGTCACAGCACAGCTTATTCTAGGTGGCTTCTTGTACTCATCACTCAATTATGTATGATGAAGGTTCCACTTTCACGACACGTTACGTCTTGTTTGAGCAAGTCTAATGAATATTTTAGGGTACTTTTTCGTGATTGTGGATTTCCGTGATCCTTCAAATTGAACGGACGTGTGTGTCCGTCGCTCGTCTAATATTAAATCCGTTTAGTGGTTAAAATGGCCCAAGCTCGCTTGGAAAAGCTTGTTACAGACCTCCAAGAGTCAGTGATGGGGTTACATAAGAAAATTGACCAGTTAAGTAAAGTGGTTTTGGAACAAGGTGCAGTTATAAAACAACAATCCCAGTTGTTATCGTTACCAAACGCCATTGTGTTTCGAAAAGTACCCGCAATTCACCGAGCACTTCTACACCGCCACCGCCACAGCGAGCTTCGGAACAGCGAGTCATCGCGCCCGGCAACTGCTACGCCGAGCAATTTGACACCTCCGCTGCGCGTGCGCTCCGCTGGTGGCGACGGTGACTCAGCATCCCCCGCCGCCGTCATCACCCCTACGCCCGTGAGCGCCGCCATATCTGATGCACCAACTGTGACCGGGGCCGCGAAAAACGAAGAGTGGACCCAAGTCAAATATGCACGAAGAAAGGCACCTGCTAATGTAGTTACAGGAACAGCTGCGCCGGGTACGACCACACTTGAAGCGTCGACCCGAATTAAACACCTTCACCTGTACTATGTCAAACAGGGTACTAGTGAACAAGCGATAGCAGACCATTTGAAAGCTATATGCAGCTCCGACGAATGTACTGTCGAGACACTGAAACCTAGAGGTAAATACGCGTCATTTAAGTTAGGAGTACCAGCAAAACTAGAAAACCTTGTTCTGTCCGTCGAAAAATGGGCTCAAGATATTTGTATTAAACCTTGGCGGCAGAATTTTCGATTCACATCCCGACGTGAGTCGGAAAGTCAACAATAAGATTTTTAATATTTTGTATCAAAACGTTAGAGGGGTGCGAACAAAAACAATGGTATTTAAGAACTCTGTCTTAAGCTGTCCAGCTGATATTATAGCCGTCACAGAGACTTATCTAAATAGCTCTGTTGTTGACGCGGAGTTGTTCCCCCCCGGATACATTGTCCTGCGTCAGGACCGTGCGGGAGATGTCGGCTACGGAGGAGTGCTGCTAGCGGTGCGGGACCGCTACACCGTGCGCCGGATCACCGACATCGACGGACTGACACCGGACATGGAAATTATATGTGCCACTATAGGATACAAAAACATTAAGTTTGTATGTTGTGTCGTGTATTTAACACCAGATTATAGGAAATTTGAACATAAATACTTAGAATTATTAAAAGTCATCGAAAATGTAAATTGCATGTTCCCGGACCTCGATCTAGTACTACTAGGTGATTTTAATCTTACCTCTATGAGTGTTAATGTAAATAATGAGTTCGAATTGTTCCGTATATTTTGTAAATTCAACCAGGATAATAACATACGAAATGATTTTGGCGGGCAGTTGGACTTGGTGTTCTGCGGGCTGAGTGCGGAGCGCGTGAGCGTGTCGAGCGATATTGACCCGTTAGTACCGATCGACTTGTATCATCCGCCGCTCGAGGTGACTGTGTGGTGGCCGCGCGGGACAGTCCTACCGCCGCCGCCCCCTCCCCCCGCTTCACCTGACGCTGCAGTTCCCGATTGGAATTTTCATAAGGCAGATCTTAGTGTGTTATACGCATCTATCGCAAACATTGATTGGAGTGATGTTGTATGTACAAGTGACGTCAACATAGCAACCCAACTATTCTATACAAAACTTTATGCGTGTATAAACGACTGTGTTCCAATTAAAAGGCGTAGCGGGTTTAACAATCGATATATTTATCCGAAATGGTTTACCCATGAAATAATACGCAACATTAAAAATAAATTCTTTCACCATAAGCGTTACAAAGCGGAAAAACAAGAAGTAAATAAAGAGCTGTTTAAATATTATAGGCAGCTCGTCAAATCGCAAATAAATATGGCTTACACAACTTACTTGAAAACTATTGAGACTAACATATGTAGGGACCCATCTAATTTCTGGAAATACGTAAATGACCAAAGAAAAGACAGACATAAATATGACGAACTGACCTACAAGGACAGGACTGTGACTGGACAGGAGGCCGCTGATGCATTCGCGGAATACTTCAGCTCGGTCTTCCTGGACGACATACCTGTTTTGGACACTGACCACGCTCAGAGGTGCGCCGGGGGGGCGCCGCTTGATGCCATGCGAGTGGACGTGATCGGGGTAAGTAAAGTCGACTTGCGCTGCGCTGTCAGACGTCTCAAGCCGTTCTCTTCTACGGGCCCGGATGGTGTTCCCCCGTTCGTGGCGAAGGATTGTGTAGGGGTTTTGGAAGTTCCTTTATTACACATATACAGTCTTTCTGTCCGAACTGGGGTGTATCCCACCCGTTGGAAGACATCACGTGTAACGCCGGTACCTAAGGGTGGATCTAGGTCCAACCTGTTAGATCATCGGCCAATTGCTGTTTTATCCGTTTTAAGTAAAATGTTTGAGTCAATCATCGATAGGCTTGTCGGCCTGCAAATCCGCGTCCGCTTAGACGACTGCCAGCATGGTTTCAGGGCGGGTAGATCCACAGCTACGAACCACCTGAACTTTACCCACTATGCCCTCGCTGAAATGGACTCGGGTCGGCAGGTTGATGCTGCCTATTTCGATTTCCAAAAAGCTTTCAATCGCGTGGACAATCAAATTTTAATGAAGAAGTTTGCAGAAATAGGGTTTTCACCGAGTCTGTTAAAATTTTTTGCCAGTTACCTTAGTGATCGGTTACAATATGTGCAGCGTGCGAGATTTAAATCTCAACCCTTCTACACCAGATCTGGTGTGAGTCAGGGAAGTACCTTGGGCCCTACCCAGTTCTTAATCATGATTAATGACTTGCCCAAGGTACTTGAGGGAAGTAGATGCCTCATGTTTGCAGATGACTTGAAGCTTTTTTCTGGCGTGAGTGACGTTAGTGACTGTGAGCGTCTCCAGCGAGACATTGACAGGGTGGCGGAGTGGAGCAAGGCAAACCGTCTGCAGTTCAACAGCAGTAAGTGCAAGGCGATCAGCTTCACCCGGTCCCAGACGCCGCTGGAATATCAGTATCGTCTCCCCGACGCTCAGCTAGAGCGTGTTGACGAAATTCGTGACTTAGGACTGACATTAGACACCAGACTTGACTTTCAAGGACACATGACGAATATCCGCAAAAGAGCAAAGAGGACTTTGGGTTTCGTCATGAGACAAACTACCAAATTTAGCGATCCGCGCCCTGCAATCATGCTTTATAATGCTTATGTTCGTAGTTGTCTCGAGTACAACGCAGTCGTTTGGGATCCACGAGAGGCCACACATTGTCTATCGTTGGAAAAGATGCATAAAAAATTTTGTCGTTATATTTATAAAAAAATATATGGGTACTATCCCTTTCGTTATCCGTCTCTTTTTGTGACGGGTATGATCGGACTCGACACCCTAGAGCTGAGGCGAAAGCTGCAACTTATAACACACTACTGCCTTCTTCTACGGAACATAATAGATAATCCAACTATCCTGGAGACAGTGAAACTGTTTGTCCCGGAGCGGGCGCTGCGCGGCGGAGGCGACGGGGTGGTCCCGCGCCGCCAGCACCGACTGCTAGTGGAGTCGACCGCGCGCACACTTTATGGCCACAACGAAGCGACAGTACGCGCTCCCGCGCTCCTAAACTCATTGCTCGACTACTCGCCCGATCTTGATTTATTTTCCGATCCCGTCAACAAAATTAAAATAATGAGCCACTACTTTTTAAGTGTAACCTTATTTAGAGTAAGTACTACCACATAATATCTGACGTGTATATTTTTTTTATTATTGTAATTTAAAATGTAACCTAGCAAATAAGTGATTTGGACGTATGTAGTCTGTAAGCTTATTTTGTTAATGAAATAAATGATTCTATGATTCTATGATTCTATGATTCTTTAGGAGTTTTCAAGGTCCGGTCGCTGGGAGTGCCGTTCAAAAAACGGAAACTTTTATAGCAAAGCTTTGGTGGTACTCTGTGTGTACGTGATGTAACTCAATAATTTGTGAATAACCCACTTTAGTTCGCTTTGTTTTATTATTTCAATGTATATAGATATTATATTATATCTACTTTACAGGTATGAAGGTCGTGGAGGGCTCTGCGACATAGCACTGAGTGAGCCCCTGCTGAAGCTCCGGCCTCGCAAGAACCTTGTGGAAACTCTCCTCCATGAGATGATCCACGCATACCTGTTTGTCTCTGGCAATGATCGGGACAGAGATGGCCATGGTCCAATCTTCCAATCCCACATGCACAGGATTAACAAGGCTACCGGTGTCCATATCACTATCTACCATGATTTTCATGATGAAGTGAGTAAATCGTGTATTCAATTTGATCTTATCTAGTCACACGGCAGTGTGTCCAGGGTCAAGTTCGGAAAAGAAAAGAAGGCGTACCAGCCTCGTGCGAACCATTTCGAGCTATTCTTAACTCAAAATCTATTTGACCTACACAGTTGCAACTTTGCATGCATGTTAAAGGACCCCCTCAATTGGTTATGGGAAGTTTATGCCAAGCCATGCTGATTGAGAAATCGTTTCGAGATAATAAAGCTGATTGCCCTGCCATGTTGCGAAAAACCAATAGAACTAATTTCTTCTACTGGCAACACTTACTTTAAGATGTCAAAGGCTTTAATTTTAGTTTTAGTGCTGTCAAAACTAAATTTTCATCATTTCCAAATAGTGCTTTAGTGTTAACAATTTGAAGCTATATTACTTTGGAAAATATTAAAGTTTTGACAGCACTTAACTAAAATTAAAGCCTTTGTGTGACATCTTAAAGTAAGTGTTGCCAGTAGGAGAAATTAGTTCTATTGGTTTTTCGCAACATGGCAGGGTTTTTATTTTACTGATCAGGATTAACCATTGAAACTTTAGATGTGAAAACTTGCCAAGTTATACATTGTCTGTAGCAAGGATCCTAACAAACTTATAAATCAAGTGAAGACCATTCTATATTCCTGCAGTAATGGTATAAGGAACCTCCATAGAACTTGGCACTCAATTCAGTCTCAATTCATTTTTCGGCAAAGCCTACAATCCGCACTATCTTTGTATTCGGCCTCTTTTTAGGGTTCCATAGTCCAACAAGGAACCCTTATAGTTTCGCCATGTCCGTCCACGGCTTAGCTCAAAAGCTATTAGTACTAGAAAGCTCTTATTTGGCATGGGTATACACTTAAATTGATTGTTTCTTGCCCACTCAACATAAAACCTTGTTTAAATGGATATTTAAATTAATATGAAGACCTTTATAAACACTAGCATAGCACACATGCCAGTTATTTTGCGTGCGAGATGCCGCCTACTAACCCAAAGTATAAAAAGTAGAAGCCGCGCCTTTTGAAGACTGGTTAAATGTCTGTATATCAAAAATAAATAAAAAACCGACCAAGTGCGTGTCGGACCACGCGCAATGTAGGGTTCGTAGTTGCCCGGTACATTTTATATGTTGGTCTACTAATACAGACCACGCCAAACTTCTAGTCCCATACATTAGAGGGACCAAAAGTTTGGCGCGACCTGTACTCGTAAACCTGTGAAGCCTGCTTAATGATAGTTTTCCTTTTAAATTCATTATATATACTATTTCTGTGATTTTTTTCACATTTCTATAAACAACCGTTTAGCCGGTAGAGGGGGTTATTCATATATGTAATGGTGATATCGTTTCTGTTATTGTAATTAAGCAGGAGAAGTGAACTAACGTTTTGATTATTTATATGACATACTTCTATGAATTGACATCGCTATGAAATATAACAGTCTTACATATACGTCGTAGTGGAATCGTCGTGGTGGAATAAAATTGTTCACATTATTGATTTTTTAATAACAACCACGATAATCACACAAACAACACGTAGTGTCATTATGTCAGTTGTAAACCGAATAACTGAGTATAGCATTTATTTTCTGTTGATATTTTATCATAACTAACCACTACACACGGAATTATACTTTTTTCTTACTACTATACTACTTTACCGTTTATGCCCTAGATAAGTAATTTTTTGTTAAGTTTTTTCTTCTTAGTCTCCTTTTTTATGATTTGCATTTACACCTTCCATGTTATTTCTTTAATTTTTGTAAATGTGCAAAAAGTGTTATAAATACATCTCATTAAATTTATTTATTCATAATATACAATATATTTAAATTGCTAGGTAATTTTAATTTTTAATTAGTTTAGTTTTGATGTAAATTGTTATTTAATACTTGCAATAGATTAAATATGAATAAACCTTATATGTACCTATTTTTGACTTGTGCTGAAGCCTGGAAATGGGTTTTACACCTTTTAGCAACCAACAATATTAAAGACAATTTTATGCAGGATCAGAAAAATAATACCTTTAAATAGAATTTCCATAGGTTGTTTCGCTGATTATGTTATGTTATGAGAGTCTCTTTCTAAATGCTTATTCCGCTATGAGTAACAGCCGACACAGTCAAAGCAATTTTTTGGCCTGCTTGGAATTCGATAGTAGATATATCTCAATGTTTTCGGTGTTTGGCAACCAGTTAGCAACCGACTCAATGAAACATAATCTACGGGCTGGAATATACACTTTCATTTCTCCATTTGACAAGCTTGGTAACTCCAAATAAAGTGTTAATAAAGGATGCAGACAAGCGGTCAGGCGCGAACCTAGCCAACTGTACACTTTGCAGACTTTTTTATTTGGAGCTATCTCATTCCAGTAATAACACTGACTTCTGAAGTAGCCGGATTAACTGGCACATTCATCTTCTTCTCACTGACTGAATATCTCTGATCAATTGAAAAGTTAATTGGCATCGCAGAAAATTACGCAGGCGTACTGCGTAATTTTCTGCGATGCCGATTAACTTTTGAATTGATCAGAGATGAGCGTATCATCGTCTTTTCGCTCTTATTACAACACTATAAACTTTAGAGATAACAAATTAAATTTATATCATTACGGTATAGAAAATCAGAAAAGTAAATCTGGACGTGAGGAGCTCTGAACCGGGATTTGAACCCGGGACCTCTCGCTTACCGGGTGGTTGCTCTACCAACTGAGCTATCCAGTTCTCAACATGACCTGCGAATTTACGCTTGTGCTTTCCCATACCGCAACGATATGTATAGGTACTCACTTAGTAGTGAGCCTCTTGGCGCCTAGAGGACGCTAGTGTATTCAAGCCAAGTCTGAGAATATTATTGCCCTACCGTCACCTGTTACAGCATCGGGTAGTTAATAATACACATTACTCGTATCGAAATACATCGTATATCGTATATCTATACCGTAATGATATAAATTTAATTTGTTATGTCCTTGCGATGGATAAATCGCCAAGTGTTTAAAAATATATAAATTTTAATTCTATCATAGTAACTTTAGAGATGTTGAAAGTTAAACTTCCACGGTAGTACGTTTGACTACAATTCTGCCAGTAAGACCGAGCCGTTCTGAGAATAGTCTCAGATAAGGCTTTGACGGATGCACCAGACGAAGCTTCGACTTATCTACACCTTACTTTGAAATATTAAGACTTCAGTTTGTACTTTTTATCCTTGAAAATGTTATCTTCCGAGGCAGTCCAACGAGAAACATCACGAAAAAGTCTGTAAAATGTACATTGTAACATTGAACGGGTAGCGTTGTTGGTCAACAAAAATCGTTTCAAATGTACAAGCTGCAATGTTTTTTCAGGTGTTTGCCCATAACAGTTGGAGCTAAGCGAGATCATATCAATAGGCATGTGGAGGGTGTTGGTGTGAGATTTAGGTAAGGAAGGCATTACCTATTTTTCAATGATAATAAATAATAAAGCCTCTGAAAAACAAATTAAATCCCAGCGAACTGCTGCACACTGTAATACTATCTAAGCAGCGGTAAAATTAGTTACCGAAAAATATACTAATTTAACTGTGTAACATCTATCAAACTAAAATTCCTTACGACCACCTGGTTTAAATAATGAACTTCCGAATAAATTACTGAGTTTCCGAAAGGAATACTAAGTTAACGAAAATGAATGTTTTGCTGTGTCAAAAAATAAGTGCGTGACGAGCGCAGCGAGGAGGAGCGTATTAGGTTGACATGTAAATACAAATTGAGAGACGAGCGAAGCGGAGCGGAGCGAGGCGACCCCTCAAGGGTGTATAATACCTCGCTTCCCTTCCCATGATCCTGTTTTATACCAACAAATACTGCAACAATCACTCTGAAATTGATATACAAAGTTGAAGACTAATGCTATGTCAACGCTGTTGTGAAAACTTGATTCCATTAAATATTCTCGATAGAAAAAAATTGCAAAGTTACCTCCAAACCATACAATAAACCGATAGCATTCAATGAATACTTGAAATGAGATCTGAAACTTTGCATAATATAACTGATATTAGTATAACGCAGCTGCAGACTGTTCCATAAAAATGAAAAAAAAACCATCAGTGTAGCCGCGATTTCAAAATAACTGATGTTTTTGCGTGCGCGGCATCTGATTAGAGTAGGATAGACTGTTAAAAAGAAAAAGCGCATAAGCACGTGCCATAAGGTTCCCCGCTGGTAGGCAGCTCTTGTTATCCTGAGAACTGCACCGTCCTATAATTACACACAAATTAGACAAGATTTATTGAGAGGTAGCACACCTTAGCAACTGTACCTATACTACCTACTAGTAATGGCTAGGGAGCATTATGGAAAACGATTAAAACACCATTAACCTGAATATTATTATATAATTAGTATGACCGGCAACCAAATGGAATAATCAAGGTTGCAAGGATGCACATTATTGTATAATACCTATATAATAACTAGTAAAAAGTTTTGCATGTCAATGCCTTCTCATTATTATCTTAATTGCAAATGTGGTCGCACAAACATGTGCTTTTTTTCGGAATAGATTTTGTTTATTCAATAACATTAAAATAAAATCAACCTTAATCAATTTTAGTTTTATATTATTATTAGTTTATAGCTTTTAGGTCAATTTTTTTTTATTACAAAAGGTCTCACCTTTAGGCCTATTCTCAGTCTATCGAATTAGCCTTCAAATGGCCAAAACAACTCGGCATTCAATTGTAATTTTGTGACTGCTGTTTATCTTTCTTGACATGTTCATTTGTATATTGTTTTTAATGTCACACGAATAAATAACAAGGCACGATAAACTATGGGACAGGGCTTACCTCCCACCACACTAGAACGTCATAAAAATAGTTGAAACGTTGGTTGCAACTTAAATTTTACAGTTCATACTTGGAAACAAATGACCGACAATAGCCTGTCAAATCAGTAAGTTGAAGCGGCAGTGGGCTGGAGGATAAATAATCAAAGGGGCTGGCCATATTTGTCGCCGACATGATGGCCATTGGCACCAAAGGGCGTTAGAATGGAGACCACGTACAGCTAAGCGTAGCGTAGGCCGTGTGTGTGTATGTTTGTTACTCTTTCACGCTGCAACGGCTGAACGGATTTGGATGAAATTAGCTTGTAGCCGAACTTAACACATACCTTAACTACTTTTTATCCCGGAAAAATACATGTCGATAACCGAATAACACGCGGGCGGAGTCGCGGCGAAAGCTAGTAAACTATACTAGATTAAATTAAATCAACCGACCAAATTCATACTGGAGACTTGGTTAGTCATCAGGAACAAGACTTAATGACCCTCCAGGTGAAATTCGAAAAAAAATTTTTTTTGCCCCACTAGATCTGGGTACAGCGCTACAAACTTATCTGAACCGGTGGCGAAAACAGGAACTAAGAGACGCCATCTTCAATATGTCACTCTGTGAATGTCTGTGTGTCATTGTAAAGCTAAGAGCGACGTCGTGGTATTTTTTCCTTGTTTGGTGATAAAAGTGTCAGAAATAATGCCGAAAGCTTTGCGAAGTGACGCGAGAAACATTATTTTAAAAGTGTTGGCCTTTATGGAGGAAGAAAAACGTCTCCAAGCCCCAATAATACCATTTCAAAAACTGTATGATCGAGTAGCGGCTGCCATAGGTTAGTGTTGCCAGATATTGTGATATGAACTTTCCTGAACCCCATTGTTAATTTTTATTTTTTATTATAGAATTTAATTATGATTTATTTTACAGGTGTTGGTGAGCGCTTCGTGCGTAAATTAGTTAAAGAAAAAGAACAGGCTGATGCAACCGGAACGAAAATTTCTACTCCCGGGAAAAAACGTCTAAGATTGAAAGGGAAGAATAAAAATATAACATAAAAGAAAAAAATTACAAAACTTAATTTTGCACATTTAGTGAGAACATACTGAGAGTCATCTGTTTACAGAGGCAGTAAGGTTTTAATATATTCTACACTGGAGACCCTTATTAACATATTTATGTCTCTGAAACTATTTTAGCCAGTAGCTTCATGAGGCGAAATTTTATGAAACTTTATGACGGTACGAACCAAAGTTGATGAAAGTATAAATTGGGTAGTCAAGTCATGAAAGAAGATTTTTAGGGCTAAGTCTCTGTCTATATGTATGATTATAACTGTAGAATAATTTAACGGATTCTAATCTGGCTTTCCATCAGTAGGGCCAAGCATAAAACTATTGCGTTTAGTAGTACCTACTTAACTTTAAAATACAGCGCTGTGATTGATTGATTCCTCGCTTGTACCTATCCGCTTAGCGAGATTTTTACTAATTCAGAAAGTGGCCTCTAATTTTTAGGTATGTGCTATCAACGACCCAGGAATCAGTGTGGTATACATCAGTTATCTCATAAAGTTCGACACTACTCATGGAAAATTCAAAGGCACTGTTTCACACTCACAAAAACAGGTCATTGTTGATGGTATGTACACCTCCATTTTAAAATTTTGTTTACTTACTAGGTAGTAATTGTTGCCCGCGCCTTCGTTCACGTGTAAAATGCTCTTAGGGAGAAGCATTTTAATTTCAAGCACTTTAAAGGAAGAAGAACCCCCTTTTAGATGATAGTTAATTAGTACCTGTCACTTAGATACTTTGAAGGGGTCCCGTGCCTCAAAAGGAAAAAAAACGGAACCCTTAAAAACTGCTGAGGCAGAATATTTAGCAGCTTGTGCGGCAACGAAAGAGCTTGTGTGGATAAAACAAGTTTTAAAAGACATTGATTGTGATACAAAAATTAAATTAATGATAGATAACCAGAGTGCAATCAAGCTTATTCGTGGGCCAGTAGTCAACCTCCATAAGAGGTCAAAGCACATAGATGTGCAATACCACTATGTCAGAGAAAAATTTATAGAGAATGTTTTTGATATGGAATATGTGGATAGTAAGCATCAAGCTGCTGATATGTTTACTAAACCCATACCAAAAGGGCAATTTGAAAATTTAAAATGTTGATTGGTATGAGTAAATTCTGCAGATGGATGGTAAAATCCGCTGTTAAACGAAACTACTAGTTGTTAACATTATTTAACCAACGCTTTCGGTAAGACAGATTGTTAAACGTTTTCGACGTTGCTGTATTTAAATCAAAATGCTAGTGACTTGGTTAAACGTTGATCTTTAATTAACGGTCTAGGGTGTTAGTCAAGTGTCTGATTTAATCAACTAACTGCGACGTACATATGTGGCGTCACTAGTGCAAGGGTTTCGGCACCGTGCTCACCAACCCGCCTGCCCAGCGTGTGTGAGTATGGGCATTTCTTCCAGGAGGACCGCCAAGAGTGGTGAACTCCTGGAAAGGCCTATGTCCAGCAGTGGACGAAACAGGCTGATGGATGGATACTTTCAAAGAAGAGAGTGGCTACGTTTGTGGCGAAAACCGGGCATGTTGTGACAGTTGCACTTGAAGATCGTAGAACGGTTAATGCAGAGTGGTATACAACAGTTTGTTTACCACAAGTCATCGCCGAACTTCGGAAATCTAACCCAAAGCGACGCATCATCCCAAATGGATGTCAAGAGTTAGTTCTACTTCCCTGTATTATGTTCTAAGCGAAAACAAATTTGTAAACTGTATTATTTAGATAATAATTGGGTTTGAAACAATCTCCAGCCAACGGACATCTTTTTTTTTGTGAGGTTCCTAGGAGTTTTAAATCTCTTCTCCCCGATTAGTTCTACTAAGTAATTACTTGTACTCGTATATAAATCCTTCTATTTTAATGATTAACAACAACTATGCAAAAAATAAAAATAATTTAATGGCGGTACGGTCTAGCTCCATTTGTCTATCATGATAAAAAGAAAAAAAACCTTCCATGCTGTCCGCTGACTGGAGGTTGTTTTAAACCCAATTATTATTGAAATAACACAATGTTTTTGCTAACATTATAATACAGGGAAGTAGAACTAACTTTCGACACTTATGAGTGGAGTTCACCTACCCACCGGAAAAAGTGCGACGGAGAATCTCGCCGTGTTGTGATTCGATCCTGGGACCTGTGGCGCTGCCGTGATTGATGGACGGAGCTCCCGCCACTACACCAAGCGGTTCGTGACGTAAGTGACAAAAATAGCACTGAATACCCGCACTGTGACGTCAAGATAACTGGTTACGTGACGGAGTCGTGATACACAATAGCGGCGCTACGAAGCTTATAAATTGATAATATTCTGCAACGCATCGGCTTATTGGATGACAATACCTACCCTACATATTTTTTTATTATTTTTTATTATATAAATATATTATATTAACCGGAACGGAGTATAAAAATCATGGCTAAATGTCTGGCATGTGAAAAGCCGGTAAAAGTAACCGAACAAAAAATATGCTCTGTTTGTGATAGCCAATCTCACTATCTTTGCTTGGGCTTAGCGATAGAAAATTTTCTAAAAGAATCCAAAGCTTATAAATCAACTTGGAAATGCCCCAAATGCAAATCTTTGGAAAAGAAAGGTGATAACTCACAAACCCCGGTAGGAACCAAAACCCAACCCTCACAACCTCGATATTCTGAGAGTTTTGATTATGAACAACTGAAAACTTACATAGACTCGAGTTTAAACTCGCTAAAAAGTGTACTTCTCGAAGAAGTAAAGCAAAAAATTGAGGAGCAGTCAGCCACCCTGTCTGCTAGTAATGCGAAACTCGAAGACTCCTTGAACAGTTTCAGCTTAAGATATGATGAACTCATTGGCAAACTTACCTCTATGGAAAAAACTATCTCAACACTCAACGAAAAAAATCAGCAACTAACTAAACAAATTACTGAACTTACTGGACAAAATCAGCACCTGGCTGAAGGGCAAAAATCAGTACAAAATCGTAATTTACTGCTAGAAGCAAGACTCGATGAGTGTGAAATGCGTGCGAGATCCAGCAACGTAGAGATAAGGGGAATTCCAGAAAAGGACGGTGAAGACATATTGATTGTACTAGAACGCCTGTGTCTTTTTCTGAAACTGAAGTATGACAAGTCTGAAATCTACACAGCTTATCGAGTTGGTCGAAAACAAACAGCGGACAGGCCGAGGAATATCGTGGTAATTTTCAAGAGTTTCTATGCGCGTAACGACCTTCTCCGTAATGTTAAGGAATACAACAAAAGCTGTAAAGAAAGGAGCATGCGTCTAAAAACTGACTACCTAGATTTGAATCTGCCCTCAGCACCGTTCTTTGTATCTGAGCATTTAACGCCCCGACTCAAAAAAATATTAGGGAAAACAAAAGAAACCGCAAAAAAGAATAACTTCCTTGCATGTTGGTGTACTAATAACAAAATATTTCTAAAAAAAAACATTAATTCAGACCCTATTATTATTGAAAATCTAGAAGCCCTCAATAGCATCTGACTAATATTAACTAACATTTATTATTCTGCACGATCTACCTTATGTACCCTGCAACCCCAAAAATATTTATATATTCTTATACATGTATATTTGTACTTCACACGAAACAAGCCTACACACACAAATTATGAAATCTTCAACATAAACTACCGACATAATCCGACGATTAGCCATTTCAGTAAAGTTCGATTTTATTACTCAATATAATAATGATCTCCAAGACTTCCAACAAAAAAATGAAACGATTCTAACAAACGACTTTACATTATGTAGAACAGTATTAAATAAAAACATTGATAATTCTTTACTGATAGCGTGCATTAATATACGCAGCATACATAAAAACTTTGATCAACTTATGGTCACATTAAATTCACTGAATATTGATTTCGATGTCCTGGTTTTGACAGAATGTAGAATAAAACACCGTAAGTCGCAAAATTGTTTACCTGGCTATACCTCAATTGCCACTGAAATTAATCCTATTCAGAATGATGGAGTAGTTGCGTTCATTAAAAATAGCATCCCCCATCAGTGGAAGGAAATAGAGGTTCTCGGGGCTAATTGCCTTCAAATAACTCTATCTGATGACACAACTATAATCGGTTTGTATAGATCCCCTTCTTCTGATAACATTGATGTGTTTTTAGAGACCCTGGAGGAGCCTCTGCGGAGATGCAAGAGTAAAAATTTGATATTAGTCGGTGACACAAATATCAATATTTTAGACATAAATTCCATGAAGACTCACGATTATTTATCTCTCCTTATTCAACATCAACTTATGGTAGGAATCGACAAACCCACCCATGACAAATCTTGTATTGATCATTGCATGCTGCGAACTCAATCACAAAAGGAATATCAATGTGTAGTTCTAGATACAAGCCTTACCGATCACTCAATGATCTTCTGCTCGTTGAGTGATTGCTTACCAAAAACACAAAATATTTATAATAATGAAAATCGGAATATCGACTATTTACAGCTCTATAAAGACATACAGTCTTGTAGTTGGCAGACAATTTATGATTCTCGAGATGTCAACTCCGCTCTAAGAATTTTTCATGAAATTATAACAACTTGCGTCAACCAAAACACCACCGTCAATGCTCGAATACCAAATCGTAAAATAAAACTAAAACCATGGATAACTGATGGCCTAGTCTATTGCATAAATAAAAGAGATAAACTACACAAATTAACTAAAAAACATCCCCATGACCACATCCTAAAAAATGATTATCTAAATTACAGGAAAGTTTGCCATGCTGTGATAAGAAAAACGAAAAATAGATACTACAAAGAAAAAATTCATAATTGCAACGGTGATTCTAAGAAAATTTGGCAAGTGATAAACGAAGCATCTAACCGCGTCAAAAATAATAGAAAAGATATTCAAGAACTTATTGTGGAAGGTCAAATAGAGAGGATTACTGAAAATCCTGATCTTGTCACTAACTCCCTTAATTCTTACTTCTGCTCGGTTGGCTGCTCATTAGCTCAAAATCATTTAAAAGTTAATAAAATAACTGAGCAAGAACTTAGCCAAAAAGTCCCTGGCTCCTCATCAGACAAGTCTTTCTATTTGCGTCCTACTAATCCCGAAGAAATTGAAAAAGCTATATCTAATCTAAAAAATACCAACTCGAGCGGTTGTGATAGATTAACATCAAAAATATTTAAGTGTATAAAAAAATATATAATACATCCTCTGACATCTATTTTTAATTTAAGTTTCAGATCTGGTGTTTTCCCCGACGATTTGAAAACAGCAATAATAATCCCGCTTCATAAAAAAGGCTCCAAACAATTGATGTCTAACTATAGACCAATATCCCTTCTTCCAATTACATCCAAGCTACTCGAAAAAATTGTTAAGGCAAGACTGACACCATTTACAGAAGAGACAATATCAACAAGTCAATATGGTTTTAGAGTCGGTACCGGCACTAATGATGCTCTAGCTGCTCTTACACAGCAAATAAATGAAAATTATGAGGCCAAAAATAAATCACTAGCAATATTTGTCGATCTAGCGAAAGCTTTTGATACGGTCTCCCATAAAATTTTGTTACAAAAGCTAAGATCCCTTGGTATCACTGGCGCTGCATTCCAGTGGTTTTCTTCATATCTCGGTGGTCGCAGTCAGATAGTTAGAGTAGGCAGCTACTTGAGTGCTGCTAAAAGCGTTGAATTCGGTGTGCCGCAAGGCAGTGTGTTAGGTCCAATTTTATTTAATATATATTTAAACGACTTCTGCTCGCTCTTGGATACATGTAAGACAATTTGTTTTGCCGATGACACCGTATTAGTTTTTGCAGCAAGAACATGGACAGATACTTTCAAACTAGCAGAGGATCAGAAAGGCCAAGGCATGGTTTGATAGTAACCTACTCACCCTTAACGATGACAAAACCGTCTACATGTGTTTCTCTCCGACAAAAGCGGGCCTGCCAAACGAGGACCTTACTCTGAAGGTACATGCTTGCTCAGCTGATACTATTTGTCAATGCAAAAATCTCCAACGCATGTCCTACGTTACTTACCTTGGAGTGAACCTCGACGAAAATCTTAGATGGGAAAAACATGTTTCTGCAGTATCGGCTAAAATTCTAAGACTAGGCTACGTTTATAAGGAACTCAGAAATATTTTATCCGAAAAGTTACTCTGGCATATTTACCTGGCTCTTACACAGTCACTTATGTTGTATGGGATCATTGGCTGGGGAAGCTGTGGGTCTAGTGTTATGAATAAGTTAATAATAGCACATAAGCAAAACTTGAAAATTATTAAACGCAAACCCCGCAGATTTCCCTCTAGTGAAATCTTTAAACTATGCAAAGTCTTGGGCCCCAGAAAGATTTTTATCTGGCAAACAGCTGTATATATGTCTAAACATCTCCAAGACTTTTCTTTGTTGATTTTGAATAGAAAGTCTCGATTAGATACAAGGCGAAAATACATAGCACCTTTTAAATCAACCCTCTTTGGTCGAAAAAATTTTTACTCTATTGCGCCTCGTCTGTACCATCTATTACCTGATAGTGTCTCCAACTATATTGATACTGACACAGAACCTTTCTTAAAACGTAAATCAGTTTTAAATAAAAAGTTAAAAGAATATTTATTAGAGTTAAGTGAAGATGAAATTGGAGATCTCTGGCATAAACTGCTCAATTGAAAACGCTGTGTAGGCAAAACAAAAAACAAAAAAAAAACAAAAGAATTTTAGGTGCGGTTACCCTAACTAATTTATATACATGTGTAATTGATATATTATTACTAAAATTATTTATAATTTATATACATATACATATACATATTAATATAATCATATAACTAGATACAAAAATACATTACATACTTATATAAGTACTTAATAATATTACTTGTAAATTTGCATGAGGCTGTTATAGCATACAATTGTTTTCTTTTCTTTTTTATCATTCATGTAGTGTTTTTTTTTTCTCGTCCAACCCTCTCTTACTCTCTATGACCTTATAGTCATTAAAGTGTCGCATCAAAGTTGATGGTCCTGTAACAGGCCTTTGGCTCATTAGGGCTATCACAGTCGATACATTCGTCCCTGTCGGCCCAAACACGAGTGCTCCTTTTTAAACACGAATGCATATGTCATTTTTTTTTCCTTAAATAAATAAATACAAAAATACAAAATATTTGGAGTTCCTGAGGCTTATAAATAAAGTGTCCCGCTGGCTGGAGGTCGCCTCTAAAATCGTGTTTCTCATCCATTTTGACGGAACAATTTTTTTTTTATTAGATTCGATAGAACTAGTCTGGAACTTACTCCCTCAACCACTGACATCGTCATAGGACATGGAGTCCCGCTGATTGTAGGCACCCTAAACAAAGACAAAGACAAAGATATTTATTTGTAAAAACATGAGTAAAATATAAAAGATGTTAAATAAAGAGGTAAGATATCTCACGTTTTAACCTATTAATGGCATACAAATATCAGAGAGGTGGCATGTGCCCGTAGCAGACATTTAGTCGGACTAATAAAATTAAAACATAAAAACACTTAATAATCAATCAATGGTATAAAAGAGAGACAAAATGCTAAACAGAGGCACACAACACACATATTTCACCAGCTGTGTTTACTGTAGGTATTATAACAGTCCGATATTAATACATAATATTGACTGATTTTATAGGAGTAAACAAAAACTATTTCAACGCGGGTGAAACCGCGGGAAAAGGCTAGTTATGAATATGGAGAGGCAACGCCGTAATCGAAAAATAATAAACATTAGCATACTATGTTCATATAGTGTGTACTATCTAAGAAAAATCCGCAAGCACACTTATCTTATCACCCCTATTGTAATAGTTACAATAGGAATGATGACAATTTTTTTTAAATTAGTCCGTCAGTAAGATAATCTGAAAATATTGGACATGTATTTTTTCTATTTTCAATTAAACGAAACATGATGAAGATATAGCCCGCTGAATTGCCGCGTGACGTCACATCTAGGAACAATTTTACTTAGAAGTGACGTCATTTACCCCCACTCCCAAACTTTGACACAGTAGGCAGATCGTGATATGCCTAATTCTACGATGTGCCGACGACATACATATACATGACACGAGAGAACGCCAGCGACTTCGTCCGCGTGTATTAGGAATATTAAATAAACAGCCCGTTGCTCGAAACGCATTTCTATACAGAATTCAGGAAATATTTCAAATACTTTCTTAGTGCACCTCCCTTCAAGAAACAATAATATTCCAAACTGCCCCTATTCTCGCGTATCAAATATTAAATTTAGAGATACTAAAACCTAAAACTTTTCATTGCAAAATAGGCCTTAACGCAGATGGGTTTGCTGCACAAGAATTGGGGTCATTTCATGTATAAATCGTCAGGGGTTTACGCTGTGCGTTGTCTGTAAGTAAGTCACGAAACTGTTTTATATACATAGGTATGCGTAATTTGGTAATTTTCCCCGAGTTTGGCTCGCCTTTACGTCCATATAACCGACATCGATCCGTATATACACAGAACAGAATTTTTAGCTGGTAAATAATATATGTTCTGTACAATACTCAGTTGGCTGGAGGAAATCGCTCTTAGTACAAAATAATGCTTTCAAAACCATGTTTTTCTTTTTAATATAATGTTTAATACATATCTAATTTATTTGAAAATCAGATTAAGCTTAAAGTTAAAGATGGAGAAAAGGATAGGACACTTTTATCCTGAAAAAATGCATAGTTCCCGAGGAATTCGGTTAATTTTGACATCTATCACTATCATCTATTTTAAAAATATGCCACTTTTTCCCTCTGAACAATATTGCAACAAATTTTAAACTTGTCTACTTTTAGAGATAAAAGTTATGATATTATGATTATTAGGTCATATTATTATCATAATAATATAAATAACACTGGTCTACAGTGGTTTTGTTGCCCCAGATATGAAAATGATTTTGGGTCCATTTATGCACACAATTCATGAAACTATCAATGATTTTGTTAGATTTGCTCTGATTTTTTTTTAAATCTTTATTTTCATTTTACATTACAAAAATAAAAAACGAGAAATAAAATAACAGATATATTTATAATGTCAGTAATATTTTGAGAAATTAGGATACATCGAAGTAAATAAAGAGGAAAATGTCGAAAATATATTTTATATTTCCATAAAACGCCTTTTATGAGCTTTTCTTTTATAATTTTTCGAGGGACAATCTAGACCCGTGCTCTTCCGTCGTTGCCATGCAAGCACATTCGGGACTCGTCAGAGAACAAAATGGAGCGCCATTGTTCCAAGGTCCAGTTTACATGTTCTCGGGCAAATTGAAGT
This sequence comes from Ypsolopha scabrella, assembly GCA_910592155.1. NCBI lineage: Eukaryota > Metazoa > Arthropoda > Insecta > Lepidoptera > Ypsolophidae > Ypsolopha > Ypsolopha scabrella. Next base: position 16,618,609 of record OU342985.1, read on the forward strand.
CGCGCTTGCCGATGAGCTGTGGTCAGTTGGGGCCCGGTTGCTGGTCTTTTTGGTGTCAGGTTAGCTTTCTTTAGTCTTCTAGCGATCGTTCGCCGACTTACAGCCTGATCTCGTTCTTGTCTGAGTTCTTGTTGGATCTCAACTGCGGTCATGTGACGATTTCTTAAAGAACTTAAAACGATGAAGCGATCATCTTGCTCAGAAGTGCATCTTGTTCTGCCAGACCCTGGCCTCCGAATGACGCCGCCGGTCTCCACGAAGCGTCTGAAGACTCTGGAGACAGCTAAATCAGCTGAGCTGATTGGCTTAGGTGTAATTATGCAGCCACGCTTCGTTGGTTCCGCCCCAATCGCAATAGGGAATTTACAATACATGGAATAATTATAAGTATAATTATATAATTATTAATTAATTATAATATTCGTATAATTGTAATATTGCAAGAAAGTGGCTTTGGCTATAGTATCAAAACGTCACCAGTTTATCAAAATGCCACAGACTGAGCAAGAGCAAAATAGATCTATATCAGAATTCCATGCGATCAACGGTTTCCGATCAGTGGTTGGTGCTATAGACTGCACACACATACGTATACCAAGTGTTGGTCCATCTTATGGATACTACTACATAAACCGAAAAAATTACCCATCCTTGAATGTACAAGTAAGTGTATAATACTTATATTCTACCTAATGTAGACTTCGATCAGGCTTACTTGATCGAAGAAAACAACCAGCTTCCACTCCAATGTGCTGGAGATCCGAGATCTTACCAAAGCAAAAGTTTGTCTGCCATTCAGTGGCGATACATTGTATGATGCTGTTGTTTTCTGAATACTTGGTGACAACAGATACATATCCTTGGTGTAATTTTTGCGGCATCACTGATCTAGGTGTAGCTTGTATGAGGACGCTGTCTGTAGTCGTCTATTGTGATTGTGTATCTAACGGGGACCTGCGAGGCTCTGTCAGCGGATTCACGATGGTCGACAAACTTCTACGTAAAAGTACATGTACATACAATTGTACCTATGTATACATATGTACGGTTTACATAACTTGTATCATCCGATCCGAGCAACAAAAGTTGGCGGCATCACTGATCTAGGTGTAGCTTGTATGAGGACGCTGTCTGTAGTCGTCTATTGTGATTGTGTATCTAACGGGGACCTGCGAGGCTCTGTCACCGGATTCACGTTGGTCGACAAACCTCTACGTACAAGTACATATACATACAATTGTACCTATGTATACATATGTACGGTTAACATAACTTGTATCATCCGATCCGAGCAACAAAAGTTGGCGGCATCACTGATCTAGGTGTAGCTTGTATGAGGACGCTGTCTGTAGTCGTCTATTGTGATTGTGTATCTAATGGGGACCTGCAAGGTTCTGTCACCGGATTCACGTTGGTCGACAAACCTCTACGTACAAGTACATGTACATGCAAAAAATAAAATTTCCGCTGCCATTTTTCAAAGAAATTGTTGGTTCATAGCTGTGTTTCCGAATATATGGAAAAAAAGACAGTGAAATTTTATTATTTTTACTCGCAAGTGTGTTGAAAAACGTTAACATTACACTTGTATCATAATGTACTATTATTCTTAGTTAACTAAAAGTAACGAAAATCATTAAACTCGCAACTCGCACGACGTGATTTGCTCATTCCCACGCGTTTTTAGAGCCCTTTCTTGCATTTGGCTCCAAACCAACGACGCTTAAGGAAACAACGAATCCCTTTCCGCTTGATATAATAATTCATTATTAAACTAAATCCTTTTTTGGAGTTTTTCTTTGATATACTCTACGTAACCGAAAATCAATGTAGACGATTGATAGCTCAACGTAAATAAGTTAAAGTATGATATGATAATAATAGATAATAATATATATATACCTATTATATATACCTTTTAAATAAACTTCTGAGCGAACAGTTTTTTATCTCCGCATTCTGTAACAACATTTATGCATATTGAAAAAGACGCAATCGCGTTTCTGTACTGAACAAAACTAGAAAAAGGTTCCGAAATGTATATACTGATTTATCAAATTAGTGGTTTCATCTGAAAAAGAGGTATACAACTTCAAAAAGTGCCATTTTTATCGAAATAGCCCCTTAACAAGCAGCGGTAGTTTAGTCGATGGGACGTCAGACTCTCAATCTTGATACGCAGGTTTGACTCTGTCTATCGGGCATGAGTTTTGCGGAATTTATGTGCACAATAATCACTGATCTATGATCTATATATGAATAGGTGTTCAGGGCTTTGACAGCGTACCGACGTGATTTTGACGTTTTCGAGAGCCACCTACTAAGTTCTCTGAGGTCTAGTGCGGGAAGGTAAAAGCTTAAAACGATCACGGAGGTATTGAGGGGCACAGGGATTGTTCAGAACGTTAAACAATAAGGCTAGCATGTGATAATTTCTTCGCAAACGAATCGGAAGCCATCCTAATTGACATCTTAAATCTAGCTTTTTAATATTTGCTACGGCGTAGACCGTCAGCGTTAGCGCAGTCACACGCTAAACTTGAAGGGTGGCAATGACAGATTCTCGTGAAACAAGAAGTAGTCGATATAATCCAAGTGACATGTGGATTCCCGAAGGTGATCGACAACGGGTAACACAATCCCTAGGGACGCGATCATTTCGAATAAGATGATAACCTGGAATGGCGACAGATGTAGAAGGCAAACATGGCTTCAGAAAAGATTCTGACACAAGAATAGCATGGATGTTCCTTATATCATCGAATGTTGCCAGCAAGTCTGTGTAATGACCTCGAATACTCTGTGCATTTATATGTACAACATTAAAATCTTTTAAACAATCAGAAAATTGCGAGGCTAATGAATCATGAAGATTAGGGATGCTGTGAAAACTGGAATCACTGCTAGTATCATCAAAAGATGAGGAAGAACAGGATATGAAACTATCACTCTGAGAACTATCGTTTTGATCAACAAATAAATGATTTAACATAGATTCGTTATAAATAATAAAATATACAATAAAGAAATATGTACCTAAATATAAAACTATTTTATATGCAAGCTAAACTAAGCTACTTGGCCCGCCAATTTATCGAAAATATCCACTTGTTTCAGATTGATTTTCGACTGCAAATTGTGTACTTGTTTTGGGATTATTTTATACTAAAAATTTTTACTCTTTTAGCATGACTATCTTCTTATTTCAGAATGATTTTCTACTAAAAATTTGTTGGCGGTCCTCCGTCCTCCTCATCCAGCCGCCATCCGTAACATCCTTTAGTCGTCGTTGTCGGTCCAGCGGGCACGAAGTCGGCCTACGCTAAGCTTTGCTGTACGCGGTCTCCATTCTAACGCCCTTCGGCCCCAAAGGTCATCTGTCGGCGACAAATAAGGCCTGCCCACTGCCAATTCAGAACACATGCACGGTAAATTGACAGTTAAAATATGCAACATTGAACACAATTCACAACTTGATTCAAGGAACTTTACACTTACACCCCTACTAATAAACGTGGAATAAAAGTTGTGACGAGGATTATCCTAGGAATAAGCAAAATGTTTACTTATAAACTAAGAATAACTTAAACCTAGCATAACGTCGGCGTAACAGTCCTTTGTACCGCTATTCCAACCCCAACCCTTGTTTAAGTTCGGAATAACGTAGTGCGGTGTGCGTGATTTTGTGTTTGATTTATTTCCGAATTTAATAAAAATGGCACGGGCAGTTGAGGTAGTGGAGGAAATTGATTACCTGGCGAATCTCATCAATGACATGCAAAACGTAAGAAAGGTGAAAAAGTTCAAAAGAAGAGAGGACCCATTTGAATTGTACAGCGATGAAGAATTTCGTGTAAAATATCGTTTTTCCAAAACAGGTGTTATGTTTTTGGGTCAATTGATGGGTAGTTCTTGAAGTTCTTTGATTATGGACAAACGCGGGAGTAGTTTATCTTCTACTCTCAAGATCTTGATAGCTCCAAGATATTGGGGCCGTAATCAAGTAAGAATGCTAAAACTTAATTAAATATGCCTATGCCATAGCTACCTTTCTTACTAATTAATTGCTTCAGCTACTAGAACACACAACAAAATAAGGGATGTAAATTTTCTTTCAACTCGATACCTACATAAAATGGTTATGAATTGTGATATTTTAGATACAAGATGATGCGGCAGATATTCATGGGCTTAGTCAGCAATCAGTCACAAAAGTATGCAGACGAGTAGCGAGGGCACTATTGAAGAAAAGGTTTCATTATATTAAAATGCCCCTTCTCTCAATGACCAAGTCAAGGCTATGCGAAAGTTTGAGGCAATAGCTGGATTTAAAACAGTTGTTTGTGCCATAAACACATAAAAATACCCAAAGGAATGGGGCCTAGCCCAAATTTCTTTTTTTACTCCCTCTTGTCTATGGATTTTGAATGAATGAGTTAAGGAGAGTGACGTAACGATGGAATAGTTAGGTCGAAGTTATTCCGAGTTTATTTGTAAGAAAATATTCTCTCCCTATTCTGACGTTGTACTCAGTATAACTATTCTTAGTATAAGTGTGTTTTAAGGATGGTTTAGTACATTTTTATTAGTAGGGGTGTAAAACTTTATTTATTCTTAGTGTAGTTGTAGGAAAACAAGATTATATTACATGAGGCAAAAAGAAAGTGTTACAATGCCATAGATTTCTGTAACGATTTTCAGAGAACAGTGAGAAGAAAAAGTAAAAGAAGAGAAAATCGCCGAAAAATATCCTGTAAAAAATGATTACGAACAGAAAACCACTTTTACATCCCATGATTTTTATTTTCTGTGTATAATAATCACATGCTTGTCTTTTTATGTCATCTTTGGTCATCATCATCGCACTCAGCTCTGGTGCCGTCCGGTATTTTACCAACGTCACGAGAACAGTTAAACAAAACGAATTTGCACCTTAAATCACAAATAAAACCTGTTAAATACGATTTCTGTTCTTCAAATTTTATAAAATTTTATTGATCACGGTCACAATCAGAGCTTTATAAAATTACTAAAAATTATTGTATTATTGGTGTTACAAATGGTGTAAAAATTTAGTGATACATATCACTAGTTTAAATAAAATATCAATAATGCCATCTAGCGAAATAGGCCGAAACTAAATTACACCTTTTCTTACATACAAAATGTGTTCGTACTAAGTGAAAGGCCTCTACCGTGCCTAATAGAAAGCGTCAATGAAACTTAGGATGGAGCGCTCGCCCAGAAAATGGGAGAGTGAAAGCAAGCGAAGCGTTCATTTGTCAGTCCAGGGACTAAATTTACGGAACTCGGTAACGGAAGAATGTCTCATACTACGCAACTAACACTCTCCCGGTCCTTAATACTACTGCCTGCAGTTGTTGCCTATCCAAATTAGATTGTAAGTTTATAAACTGACAGTTCCTTTTCCCCTTGTTCCAGGAAAATGGCCGCGCGGCGCCTGACCTCACCGCGTCGCCTGGTCGCGTAACAGAGGAAGAAAAACTCGCCCAGTCAGCCTTATTGAGTCTATATTTTAATAGTGGAGAATCATTGCTATGAGATATATGTAGAGGAATTAGGAATAGAAATCAGAATGGGAAAATGATCACTACCATAAGTGAGGGGAAGAACTTTATAGATATATCAACAGCACTACCAGAATTTTCAGTAGGTCGAGCACGACGAGTAGGAGTACCATCATTCAAGATGCACACATTAAGCAAGTCAAACATTTCCACAAGTTCACTTCCAAAACACTCAGTTTTATATGACCATGAGATGTGGTGACCATTAAAGTCACCCATAACAATAATAGGGTAGGGCAGAGATGAGATTATAGAGAAAAGCTCTGGAATAACAGATGTTTTTGGATCTGCAATATAAATCGAAAGGATTGACATATTACGAAATTTAATGGCAGCGGTATTAATTTCTTGACTGTGAGGGGAAGGAGAATTTGAGAAAAATTCAGGCAACGCCTGACAAAGATTGCAGAACCTGCATATCCGTCGTCTCTGTCATCCCGGAGACAAGAATAGCCCGGGATCCTGAAACGGTAACCCGGAGCCAACCAAGTCTCCGAGATGGCAATGACAACCGGGCTGTGTTTGTTGATTAAATACACAGATTTTTTTTGTGGAAACACTTCTAGTGTTCCACTGGAGAAGATGAAATACTGTCGAGTCCACCAGGGCCATAGTTATTAATAAGCAGAAAGATTTCATTTAATTTTGAGGCAACGTTGGACCGGTACATTAGAATCACTACACTTTGAAATTATATTTATCAGGGTAGCTAACAATAGCTCCATGAGCTTGTCATTTGGGGAAATTTTGGGGGATTGTAAAGCACAACCATTTGATTGAGCTGAAGGTACTATGGAAATAATTTCCGAATGAGCCACACGATCATAACCCTTACCAATAACTGGTCTGGGACGAGGAGGGGTGAAAACAGACTTTTTATATGAGGAGCTGACGGCCCTTGAGAAAGAGCCCAATTACGAAGGAGGAAAGAAATTTATTAGTGGAAGGTGTGATAGTGATGTATGTGATTTTTATTGTTGACTGTGTGTTTGTCCTTAATTGACATAAATAAAATGAAATGAAGGGAATTGGAGCATAACTCTAGGTAGATATTTTAAGAAGCTCTTCAGTTTGATTGTAATTTAGTCTTAGTAAGTATTGGTGAATAGATTGTCCACAACTTCTTCGAGTGAGGAAAATTAAAGTAATTTTTTTGCTAATGGTATTATAAGTATATGGTCCAAGAAAAATATGGCAATTTTGTGCAAAGCAGGTACGGGTTTTTGGTGTAGTACAATAACTCGAGTATCGTTGATCGAAATGTCATGAAATTTGGCAGGCGAGTAAATAAGGCAAATAGAATTTTTAGGTTCAAACATAAGTCAAATCGGTCAAGCGCGAATTGGGCTAGCGCGAGTTCAAAGTTCGGAGCGAACTGCTAGTTATTTTTGAGTTACATTTGATTGAACTGACCGCCGCCGCCAATACTCTTATTCCAATAAGTCTTTTTATTTTATGCATGTGTATAAATTTAGTAGCCCAACTTAAATACCGTTTTCTTATATATTTCCCGTATCATATTTGTTTCATCATAAAATATTATTTTTATACAGATTAGATTTGAGATGTAAAACGTATACTTTATGTATCTATTTTACAAATAAACAATTTGAATCTTGAATCTTCTATTTTTATTTTAACATGACATTATTCATCAGTATAAAAGTCTTTTCTATGAGTAAGATAGACCGAACAAATCCGTATGGATTTCGTGACCGACTATAAACCATAATTACATACTATTGGGCCTCTTGCCATCAAAAAATATTGTAATTTAAGGAAGTAAAATTTTCCAAAAAATATTTGTATTTATTTAAAATTAACAACACATTCAACCGTTCATCATAACTTGTCCCCTGAAGTCATGTTGGCATCACTGCTTGTCAAACTTTTGCTGTCATGTTGTTTGTCAGACAGATTTTTCAAAATTATTTGATAAATTATGTATTATTATTGCCAAAGCCGTTGAAAAATAGTGCAAAAGAGATTGTGTTGAAGGTACGGCTTTTGTGAAAGAGAAAATGCAAACCATTCGCCCTGAGGTTATAAATAAAGCCCGGTCCACACTATCTGCGAGGTGCACGCCGTGACCGCATCATAGACTCGTATCTATCCGAACTAGGTGTACCCAAAGGGTGCCAAATGGGACCCTATTTACCAACCCTTCGCTGTTTGTCTGTCCGTCCGTCTGTGACAGAGGTTTACAGCTTCAGCAGATAACAGTTGTTGTGCCTACTTTTGCAAGTCTAATTTTTGTAAAAGCCAGTTTACGTTTCTTCCTAGTATCTATAGAGTGATAGGTTACTCAGTATATACTACAAACCATCCATCTGGCAACACACGGTGGCACAGCTGTTATCATAAACTCAAAATATAAACACTATGAAATTGAAAAATTTGAGAGGGACTATCTTCAAGCAACAAGCATAATTGTAGATACGAACCAAGGCGCTGTAGCTTTCTCAGCAGCATATTACCCCCCTTAACACAAAATCAATTCAGATATGTTCAACGAATACTTTAAAACGCTGGGACCCAAGTGTCGTATAGGATGTGACGTATTTTTATAAAATTACGAAGACATTCGTAGTATGATTATGGATTCTGCTCTTAGATAAGTTAAATTATTCATCTTTATAAATTGAAAGATATGGTTTCATAATAAATTACTTCACAAAAATCCGTTCGTACTAGAAGAAAAAATAGTTCAGTCGTGACACGCGACCACTTTAATCATTTATATATATACTTTAATCTTTTATCATAGCCGGCGGAGATTGGAATTCAAAGCACACATTCTGGGGATCAAGGATGACTCTACCCCGTGGTAGACAACTCTACACAACAGTCCTGAAACAAAATTAGTATAGGCGTTTTTTAGGGATCCATACCTCAAAATAAAAAAAACGGAAGCCATAGGATCACTTTGTTGCCATCCCATTTTCTCGGTTCCTGTGAGAGATATCATTCAGAAATCTACGGCACCTTTGAGCTGTTACAAAATCAGGCTTCTAGCTCAACGCGAAAAAAGTAATTGTTCTTTACGTAATCAATTTCATACAAATTGGCTCACCAGGTTTTCATAGCACTTCCAGTTGACTAAGGAACATATTCCGTCCACAATTAGATCTTATTGGACATGACTAGGAAAAACTCAGAAAATTATCTATATTTAATAACTAAATGAATAATCATTCAAGAAGAAATTGCCAACAGCTCCATGAGCGCCTGGTCAGCTTTCTCGAGGCGATGCTCCATCTGTGAGTACCGCTCCAGGACTGCATCGCCCCGATCAGCTCGAGCCAACAAGCCTTGAACGCTGACAAACCAGCGCAGCTGGCTGGCCAAGATGTTCCTCGGAGAAGTCTTCGACATTGTAGACCGGGAATTGAGAAATACAAACAATTAAAGACGGAACTGACAATGTCACAAACCACAAAGCGCCCCAATGTATACACTCAAACAAGTTGTCACAGTAACTCGGTAAATACAAAATGTTATTAATATAAATAAACTAACTGCCTTGTAACAGTGCACTCAAACCAGCCTACAATAGGTCGTTATATTATATTATAACCCCTTGCGTCACTTGTTAGGAGCAAACTCGAATCGACGTGGGTGCTATAGTATGGAACCCTCACGAGAGTAGATACAAGATAAGATGGTAGAAAAGGTGCAAAAAGAGTCCGTTTGGAACCCATATAAAGGAAGGCAGATTATCATATAAGTGAATTATAGAAATTATAATGTAGAAAAATAACAAATATTATTAATTAAATTTTATTGTTATACTATTCTGTACCCCAGAGGGAACGTTGCTATAAGGATACATAATTTAATTAATCTCCTTTTTGTGTGTTATGATGCTGCACCTGAAAAACAAGAATTATGTATATTATTCTGAATTTATTTTTAGTAACAAATATTTGCTGATTTATACATAATGGATAAGTATTAATAATATATAGAGCCGCAAACACGCAAACTACTTGAGCAAACATTCAACAATCACACGTTTTATCATCCGATATGAATTTCATTGGGCACGAACCACTCAGGGTGCGAATCGAATGATAGAATTTGATAATACCATAGGGCTTTAGATTCTACTTATGGCTATTTCATCTCATAAATAGTTGTGGGCCGCAACTTGATTTGCGTGAGTGATTTCAATCAATTTGGCGATTATGTTATCAACACGTCATAAAGCCTTAATGTTGAACTATGATGTTACCAAACAAAACCGAATCCAAATCCGTTGAGTGGTTCTCGAGTTAAAACGGAACATATAGACAAAAAAAATTTGAAAATTACAGTTAAGCCGCAGTAAGTAATCATTTCATTTAACATTTTGCAATGGTAGTTTATGCTACAAGTGCGTAAAGGAAGCAATAGCTTATACGAGGAGCAATTTGAAACACGAGCGACAAGTGAGTGTTTTAAATGTTCAATTAATCAATCAATGAAAATGATACTGGCTAGTGCGATTATTAACGCTGTCTGGGTAGCAGAAGAGGTAGTAGTTCGCCTGACAGCTGTCACTTCGGAGTTTTCCAGGGTTTTGGCCAAAAATAAAACATTAAAAATTAATTCATCGTTCCTAAGGGGAAAAAAGGAAAAATATATTGTGAAAGTTGCATTAGGCTCTTAAGAGCAAATTTTTCTACAAAAAGCAATTTCAGTTTCCCGCCCTTGAATTTGATAGTATGAGACTGACGTTTGTTACCCAGACATCACACGGAAATCACTCGCAAGCATTTCAATACCAGATTCTCTTTCTCGTATATAGCTCTGTCTCTTTAAAAAACAAGTGAAATTTCGCACTAAGATCCTTAAAGTCTACCTTTTTGACACTTAAAACGGTCCGGTGCGAGTAGGTATCGCCTACTGAGCGTTCCGTACCTTTCTAATAAGTTAGTAGATCTCAATTTTCTATTAAACAAAATGTACAAAGCTAATTTTGCAGTTTTATTACATACATTTACCTAGAAAATGTGTGAAATCACATAACCCCCTCGTGAGCGTTCAGTATGTGCATTACAAGCTGGTTAGATCAAATAGTTACAAAAATATTCGGTGGACAAGTATGGTGGAAAAATTCAACGGTCTTGGTAAATACCTCGGTGGCGCAGTCGGTAGCGCGCTTGTCTTGGAAACAAGAGGTCGCAGGCTCGAATCCTGGCCCGAGGAATTTTTTCAAAATTCTTGTCTTTACATGAGTTTCTAATTTATATTTTCTGGTTTGTAATGCACTCTAATAATAATATTTAGAGTATTCAAAAGTGATGGATTTCGCAATAAAAACATAATCCTTAAATCTCGTCTATTTCGTTTTGAAAATATATATTTGGGAACCTGTAACTCTCCTTTACTCTGTAATACCATCGCAATTCGCAATAAACACACTAACCTAGGAATATCAAAGATTTACTAAATGATTTTAAATTACATTTATTTACAACATAAAAAAAAACTTATTCTAAACCCTCGATATAAATTACACTCTTAAACTTAAAAATAAGTACAAAAATATACCTCTTCTAAAATTGACCCCTGCGGCATGGTGCCCAGAACGCTGGCCACATTTCCTCTTTGAATGGCCAAACTTATACGTTGGCCGAGGAATGCCACTATGAACTTCTGAAAAGGGCGCGCAGAACAGGTAAAATTGTTTTAACTTTCGATGAAAAGGAGTTTTTTGTGCGAAAATCCTTAATAATGTATGCGTCTAGTCTGTATACCTTTATTGTATTTGAACAAAAAGCTCTGCGGAAATATGCTGAAAGGTCACTGAAATAAAAAAACAGGAAAAATGAAAATATCTGCTTTAATTACTTGGAGCAAATTGGTAGAGCTGGTGCCGGGCTCAACTGTGTACTCGATTGTGGACTCCACAGTGCGGAGGTACCATCACCTTACTCTCAAACCACCCCGAAGTTATTCGAGGGAGAGAAAGAGGGCAGATCTAGGCAAAGTAAAATTATAAAAAAAAAATTGCCGATAACTCATATAAGCTTTGTATTCTATAGCATGGGGAATGCGCAGACTTCTAGATAACAAATGTTTCAGGAAGATAGAAGTCGGCAAAACTGTTATTTGGGTACCATCGGCCAGTACGTAATTATTTGAAACTTTTTAGTGGATGTCTGTAATGTATTTGAAGTCAGTTATTATTATTTTGTTAAAAGTTCGTTTATTTCGCGCTTTAAAAAGCGTTGAAGTGTTGAAGGTTTTAATTGTGCCACTGCTTATCTCCGAAGTAAAAGAATGGCAATGTCGACAAGCCATTTAAAATTTTGATGAGCTGCGTAGCGCAACTGGGATAAAGAGGTCCGGGAAAAGGCAACAAACAACATTGCCAGCCAGAGCCTGAAACCTGCACCCCTGTTAATCCGCTTATTTTTATAGTGAATAGAGATAGACATTATCCTCAACGACCCGAATTCAACTCTATCACTGTTTCTTGATTGATTCACTACAAATATTTTAGTTCTAAATTGGAAAAAGTTAAAATGTACAACACCCGACCAAATGTTATTCAAATAGATGTTTATTTACTTTTGCAAGGATCCAATGCAATTACAAATTGGGTCATTGTGTACATTATTTTATAGGTATATTATTTCTAATAAGACACATTAAAATTCATTCAACTATAAACATTAAATTGAAATGTCCGTGGTATGACTTACTTTATATGATAAAAAATATAGGATGTCTTAATTTATTTATATTATGCCAGATTCAAAATATTCCGATGACGCAGGGTATCGAAACTTCAGTGGAAGTTTCAAGTTGATGCTTGTCGCTGTCGGCGTTTGGTGGAATTAATATTGTACTTGCGCATCCTCCAATTATTTTTGGAAGTCAGAAGCACTTTGATATTTCTTTAATTATAACTCGCCAACACGATAAATACTGAGTAACTTGGCCAAGTGCGGCAAAGGGTTCCGTACCACTCCACATTACGCGTGCGGAACCCTAAAAACATTATGTTAAATAACAAAAATATACATGCCCATCGACAATGTACATGCCAAAGCAACATCAAGGTTACAAAAACCAAGCTGCTAAAATGGTAGCGCCTGACCCTACTTTATATTATTTTTTGCTAATTTTTAACAATCAAGTTTGTCAGCAAACTAAATACTCTTTCAAAAGACACTCTTCTTGTGCCTCGTTCTAGGCCCCTAGGTGCTAATCTTGTACAGTGGAGCCCACATCAAGCTATACACATTGAGTATAAGCTGACCTCTCATTGTACGGGAAGCCTATACAATGAGAGGTCAGCTTATACTGAAAGTGTTTAGCTTGATGCGGGCTCCACTGTACATAAAATACTTTTTATTTCTAGTTTCCAACTTCGTGCAATGGCCGAATGCGACGGTTCCTTTTTACATCAACTCTGATCATTTTGGTGAGATTTTGTATAAGGCGTCTTTGCCAGTTCATACTGGAGACGCGGTAAGTGGTCTGGACTGCACCAAGGCTTAATGACTCTTGCTGTGAAATACGCAGATTAAGATTTAGACTTCCTATACTAATGATTTTTTTCGTATTTTGCAATCAGTGATCGAACCCAGCCGCTTACCGAGTCTCCAGTATGAATTTAGCTAAACTTCTATACTGACAGTGCTACAGTCTCTTAGCGCGTGGATAATACTCTGTATCATTATTATACCTTTATATTTTAATATTGTCACGACATGAATCCCCGAAGGGGTGTCAGAGATGTTCCGAGTGTAAACTGTGAAATGCAAGTCACAGTCCACACTCGGCACACCCGCGTTTCACCGACGATTATTACGTCCCAACGTGATGGGTGGTGAGCCCTATCGCCGTATTTCGGGCACAATTTCACGCTTTTTAGCGCATGCAGGTGTCCTCACGATGTTTTCCTTCACCGTTCAGCAAGTGGTAAGTATTAAATACTCTGCACATAAATTCCGAAAAACTTATTGCTGCATGCCCGGCCAGGGATCGAGCCTGGATCTCAAAGATTGATAGGCCAGCGTTCTACCCCTGAGCTAATTTAAATTTCACAAAATCCTTTCTTACCTTGGTATCTGTGTGGCATGGAACCAAATTTTATGTTTGTAGGATGTGTAGTCTACGTGACCTATTCTGGTCAGTCCATTAATGAATGCAATCAATTATTTGGAGTTGATGCTTGTGGTTGTTGGCACTTGGTGGAACTTTTGATACATTTTTGATTGAAAAACACTTGTACTTGTCCACTTATTTATATTATTTCCCTTACCGGTTTCGTTGTTATAGCATTATCAAAGGTTTTTTGGAATATTGTTAAATGCATTAAACTAATTAAATTAACTTTATAACTATTATGCATATACGAATTGTTTCTCGAATTGATTGTCATTTATTATATTGTTTATTAATTACTTAGTTCACTGACATAATTGCTTGTATCTTATCATTATGTTATTCTTAAGTTTTATGTTTTGCTACACCTATGGGTAAAATAAAAAGTGTGGAACGTAATAGGATCTCTGTCGAGTTTAAATCTGGGCAGGATGCTAATAATTTTGTAGAGGATTCCTCACTAAAATCTCACAAATATATTGCTTAGATCCCTTCATACAACATTACCCGGATGGGCCTTGTGAAAAATGTTCCATTAGACTGGTCCATGGATGAGTTTGTGGAGTCAGTCGAGCTCCCTGAGGCCTGTGGTCTTATATTAAAGGCTAGACGTCTCAATAGAAAAGTTTTAACAGATGGTACACCTTCCTGGATCCCCACTCAATCTGTTGTGCTAACATTTAGAGGCCAGATCCTCCCTAATAGAATATTTTGTTTCTACACTTCCCTACCGGTCGAGACATATCACCTACCAACTATCCAGTGTCTGAGTTGTTGTAGATTTGGTCATATTGGAGCACAGTGTCGTTCCAAACCTCGGTGCTTTCGCTGTGCCCAGCCTCACATAGGACAGGGATGCAAGGTCCCTGAAGATCAGGCTACGTGTATTTATAACGTGCGAGTCGAGTACACACATACATCCTCTACTTTTTTTAATGTAAGATTATGATTCATAAGTGCTAGCTGGAGTGTATTTTCATCAAAATTTCGATTTCGTTTTTACATCCTTTACACCTACCGCCTCAATTTCCTTAAGTGAGTAAATGGAAGATGAAAGAAAAACGAAATCTACAGTTGTCAGATCATGTATTAGATTTATCATCATCATCATACTTAACACCACAGTCACATAGATGGCCGGCCGGATGGCCCAGTAAATGGTAAGTCGCGCTGGCATCAATCACTGTTTTTCCACGCAAAAAGAACCGCAGTGCAAGAGGAGCGGATTCCAGAAAAAAAACGTCTATCCTTACAAATAAAAAATAAAAAAATAAATGTTTGTATGAAATATTTATAAGTTACAGAGTTCAATAAAGCTTATACAGGTTTTAATCCATAAATAAAATGTATTGCTTTTTAATTTCTTAGCTAACCTTAAACCTCGATATGAAAACTTTTGAAATCTTTGTATGCTTTTTTCAATATTGGAATGACTTCGAAAGATTCTGTTAAGATAAGAGTGTCTTTTATATTCCCGGCAGAAGAACTTATTTCTTTTTAATAATGTAGTATTGCCAGATTCCTCAAATCAGAAGAATAAATTACGGTTTTGGGAAGACTATCCTCTTAAGACATAAGTTTGTTGCCTATGAAGCAAGATGAAAACGTCGAGACAGAAAAATAAAACAAAATAGAATTATAGCACTACCAATTCGTAAGAAATATACGGCAAAACTAGGTACATTAAATATTACAATAGCTAGTAAATTTATATTAGAAAAAAAAAATTACAATTGATTTTTAAAGACGCTATATTATTAGACAGGAAGCAAGTTAATTTTGTATAGGTAAATTTTGAATACACTATAACAGTTTTGTTAGTAATGAATTTAAAAAATATTTTTTTTTTAAATACAATTTTTAATATTAGTTTAATAAGGTGTGTTTGAGATGTGTGTGTTTGTTAAGTGTGTGTGTATCCCTAGCCCTACGACCAAGGTCTTGGGATCAGTTTACTACTAGGGAGGGTGTGTAGTGAGAGTGTTTGTGTGTGTGAGGGTGTATGGAAGTAGGGTGCTTGTGTATCTTTCTGTCATTTTGTAATCTAAACTTTTTAGCCACTAATTAATTTTAGTTTTACACTCTTGGAGTGCAATGGGAAATTTTATTTATGTTATTGTATAAACGAGAAGAAGATATTTTAAAGTGCCTGCTTGCAAAAACTGTATTACAGGTTACGTTATGTATGACTACATCATGTATTCTCCGATTCATAACATGAGGATTAAAGAGTAGGTTACGATGTCTTATGATAATTGATCTTTGTATATATAGTTGTCGTACTGTGAGTAGTTCATAAGTGGTGTAGAGTTTGTAAGTCGGGAATCTAAAGGGTTTAAAAAACATTACTTTGAACAACGATCTCGAAAGTGTTTAGCTTGATGTGGGCTCCACTGTACAATAGAGTCATTTCAACAACATTATTTTTGTTTGTAAGTAAATCCATTGCCTTCGCCGTATTTTATTATGAAATAAAGTTTTTAAAGCATCCAAAAATACCCATTACTTTGAGAGATATTTACATTAAAAGATTGTAAAACGATGGATTTTGCAATAAAAACATACTCCATGTTAATGTTTTATATTTTGAATGATATCTTAATAGTTATCATTAAGATTTTTAGGGTTCCGCATTTGAAGGGTGAAATAGGAATCATCACGGTAGGAACCCGTTGTATGTCCGACGCGTCTCCTTTTAAGCACGAAAAGGCCCGTGTTAAGAGGCACCGCTCTTTTTATAACACTAATTATAGTAATAATAATAATATTGGAGACTATACGTTAGTGTAACTCAATTATACATTGAGGGAAAGGCCTCCAAGGATGCGGCCATCTCGCATTCTCTTTAAATATTATTCATTTTATGCATGAATCTCTCAAACTAGTTTTAAAGAAAAGTTACATTTATTAATGCTCAAAATTTCCTGAAGAAATTAATATTCATGCCTGCGTCCAACCTTGAGAACCTTGTCACTCTAAACATTACTACCAATACAGTAGTCATTAATCTGGAAACAAACGAGAAGGTAATTTTTACTCTGATAGTGTTCTATATGGCGCCAGAATATCCGGTAACTATGGAGCACGGATATTTTTGTTAGGAGCGTTGCCAATGTCGCGGGTTTGTGTGCCCCCGCCGTGGCGAAAATCTATTTTTATGTTTTATTACATATTGTTAGGATACACCACCTTACGCAGGGGCGAGGGAGGCCCGGTCCCTATATAAGCAGCGCACGAGCCAGCGTGTCACACTTTTTACTGAGACTTCGTTGCGAGCGGAAGCGCTGCTGGGCAGCTGATCGGTGTGAACTGCTACAAATATTCGGTACCTCTGTATTTCTTATTATTTTTGTTGTTGATTCCACTGTGGTAAATGATTTGGTTCTTTTGTTAAATTAATTATTAGATTGAAAACTGAAATTAACTTTTAGGTTATAAATAAATGTTTTTTTTTAATTGATATTTCACTTCTTTTCCTATATCAGAAGTGGGATACCAATCCATGCCTCACATTTAGCCATACTTGATTATCCTGATCACAGAACAAAGGAACCTTGTCGTTACCTGTACTATTTTTATTGTTGTTTTCGATCTTGTTCATTTTATACTTTGAACATGCCTAACACGCATAGTTCCCGGAGTAGATCGCGTAGGAGATCGCACCGAAGCCATCGTAGGCACAATCGGTTGCGAGAACATTCTCGAAAGTCAAAAGACAAGTCACGTAGTCGTCGCGAACGGGCTCCTTCCCGAGCATTAACACCTGATTTGCCAACTTGCGCCAACTCCCGTGATAGCCATACATCGCGGTCCCTTCTGCTAGGATCACGCACTCTTGATACCATCCTTTCACGCTTGGACACAATTGAAAATAAATTTTCGACGTCTACCCCCGTTCCGCAAGCAGACACCGCGCCACTGTCTGTAACCCAAGCTATAGTTGACGCGATTCACTCCGTAAACCCGGGACGTTCACGATACTATGTGTCAAACTTCGATCCGTCTATTCACGACGTAGACTCCTGGTGTGATGAAGTAGATCGCGCACAGTTGAGTAATCGTTGGGACGACAAAGAATGTCTATCACGTGTGGCGGGATGTCTGAAAGGTGACGCGAAGACATGGTTAAACGAGTGGGTAACGGCAGATAGATCATGGAGTAGCTTCAAACGCGAGTTCAAGCCACTTTGCCCCCGAAAATTAGATTACGCGACAATACTTTTCGAGACTATGAATACGACCTCCGAAAAATTCGCGTCATATGCTGAGTATGCACGGCGCACCCTGCTTCGCTTACGTATTGTCAAAGGCCTTAGTGAGCTACTGATGACACAAATTGTAATCCGCGGCATTGACGATGCGCAGGTGCGAGCCGCAGCCGCCAACGCGGAACTTACCCCGGAAAGCATTGTGTCATTTTTGTCGATATACACAAAACCCGCTCAAACCAAGGGTAGTTCGACAAAAACCACTTCTCACTTTCCGTCACGAAAGCGCGCTTCAGAACATGCAGATTCGAACCGTCATAAGACCTGTTTCACTTGCAAGGGCCAAGGCCATCTATCCCACAATTGCCCAAAAAAATTCAAACCGTCTGAACCTGCCTCAAATACGCGTCCTAACGTTCCAACCTGCACGTTTTGTAAAAAGGCAGGTCACACAGAAAACGTCTGCTTTGCTAAGGAACGTTCGTCTGGGCAGCAAAATAGACGTAATGTAAATTTTTGTCGGGGGTCCGCGGACAGAATAACGACTTAACTACCACTATAATACAAGGCGTACTGGTAGATGTATTGATAGATAGCGGCGCTCTCAATGTTTCCCTCGTATCGTCAGACCTTGTTAAACATTTTTCGTGTACAGTAAAACCGACTAGGTGCGTACTTAAAGGACTTAGTAGTCATGAAATTGTAGCAACGTCTTACGTTACTCTTACGGTTGAGTTTGCGGATATTGCGTTAGAGGCTGACTTTGTAGTAGTGCCAGCCGCGTTTATGAGCATACCAATGATAATTGGTACCGATATATTGAATAGGGATGACATAACATACGTCCGAACTAAAGACCGGCAATACTTAGTACGCGCCCCTGAATCTAACGAAGCTAAACGCGTATTCATGTTCTCTAAAGAATCTGATATACCCATCGTTACACCGTTACAAGGCACCGAGCGAGAATCACTTGTGAGGGTGATTGATGATTTCGCCCACTTTTTCATAACTGGTACTGCAACAACTACCGTCACTACAGGCGAAATGCACATAAATGTAACCAGCGACGTACCTGTTGCTTGAGACAATTTCTGGGACTGGCTGGATATTTTTGAAAGTATATTGAAGGTTACGCTACGAAAACATTTTGTATCTCCCAACTAACCAAAAAAGACACTCAATTCAATTGGGGTCCCAAGCAAGAAAACGTACGACAGGAAATCATCTCAATTCTAACTAATGAGCCTGTACTAGCTATTTTCGATCCAAAACTCCCCACAGAGGTCCATACTGACGCTAGCTCTATTGGGTATGGTGCTATCCTTTTACAGACTCATAAGGATGGCAACAAAAGGGTAGTAGCCTACTTCAGTCGGACCACTCAAGGCGCAGAAAGTAGATACCACTCGTATGAGTTAGAAACACTGACGGTTGTGAAAGCATTGCAGAATTTTCGACATTATCTCATCGGTCTTGAGTTTAAATTAATAACAGACTGCAATGCTCTCAAATCTACCCAACGCAAGAAAGATCTGCTGCCAAGAGTGGCCCGCTGGTGGATTTATCTCCAGGATTTTGACTTTGAGATGGAGTACCGAAAAGGGGCCTTAATATCTCATGCTGATTACCTAAGCAGAAACCCCCCTCGTCAGATACTTCATATCACTCAACCTCGCAATTGGGCTCAGATAGCGCAAGCTGCAGACAGTGAAACACAAAGCCTCCTTCAAAAACTTAGAGACGGCAGTTTAGACCCCAATCGCTATGTTGAGAAAAACGGTCTCCTGTATTATAAGTATACCTTGATCGGTGAGGAGCAACGACTGCTTTGCTTTATACCTAAAGGCCACCGACTAAGCCTACTTCGCGTTTTCCATGACGAGCACAGCCACATCGGCTATGATAAAACCCTGGATTTGATTTTAAAACATTTCTGGTTCCCGGGCTTGAGACAGTTTGTTAAAAAGTACTTGGAACATTGTTTGATTTGTATTTCAAAGAAACGCGTGCCTAGGGCTCCACAACAAATCATAACTTCCTGGGAGAAACCTGACCAGCCTTTTTCAGTGATACATTCAGATGTTTTAGGCCCCCTCCCAGAATCCAACGGATTCAAGTTTGTCCTCCTTATTGTAGACGCCTTCACCAAGTACACGTTGCTCTATCCTATCAAAAGGCAAGATGTAGAAGAATTGTTAAGAGTGTTCACAAACGCAGTTTCTCTTTTTGGTGCACCCAAAATGGTTGTAACGGATAGGGGACGAATGTACGAATCTTCTGGGTTCAAAAACTTTATAAAGGACTTGGGATCAGAGGTACACCTAATCACAGCCGAAATGCACCAGTCTAACGGGCAGGTCGAGAGGTATGCTCGCACTGTCCTTAACCTGCTTCGCATCGAAACCAACCACAAAGGGGCAGCCTGGTCTGAGACACTCTGGAGACTTCAGCTGACTCTCAACGTGACCAAGCAGAAGACCACTCAAGTATCCCCACTGAATCTGCTTGTGGGGTCTGACGCGACGACTCCCGTCATCAGGTCTCTGGTTCGAGATATTGCTCTGGACGGTAGGCAGCCAAATCGCGAAGCTCAGCGAGAATTACGTCGGGCACGTGCAGCTGACCTGCTAAAACGAAACCAGTCTGCTCAAGACGAGTATGTAAACCGCAACAGGCGACCCCCGAGGATATCTAATGCTAACGATTTGGTTTTCGTGATAAAATTCTCGCAGGTCACTGGAAAGATGGATCACGGCATGCGAGGACCCTACAAGGTCACCCGTGCGCTGCCTGGTGGGCGGTATGAGCTGCGATTACTGGCCGGCTGTTACGGCAAAACAACGCAGGCTGCTGCCCAGTATGTGGTGCCCTGGAAGGGAGAGTGGTGTCCTGATACTTGCGCTGCATTCTTTGAGGGTGAGTATGCTTTGGACTAATGTGTTGAGAGATCTACACATCCGACCATGTGTGGATCTCAGTGTAAGACAGTAGACGGACTGCGAGACGTCTATTGTCAGGTAAACTGCGAGATACCTGACCGGTCTTACGAGCGTATAGCGGATGTAGTTCCCGCATAACGCGTGTTTTCATCGTGTAGAGGACGGACTGCGAGACGTTCCTTTGGCAATTTTGGTAAATTGCCCTACACGTTGGGTCATGTAGAGGACGGACTGCGAGACGATCCTATTGGCTATTAAGGCCCTACATGACAGCGAATGTGTATGGATCCATGAGTGTTACAAGTCGTATGATTGTTGAAGTAATGAATCCCGATATCTAAGTGTGATGAATGGACCTTTATGAAGTACTAAAATGACGTTTTGGTACTGCATAAATACTAGCTAGGTTTGCGTGCTACATATTGGTGATGAATGCAGAGGGCCTTGTAAGAAGTTTTGAGTACAAAGTGCAGAATAGGCAAACTCTTTCCCTCAGATGAATGCATTAACTTTCCTTTATCGGTTTCACAGAAGATGACCTGGCTGAGGATACTACTACCACAGCCCACCAACAAGCAGAGCCAGTCGCGGGGCCTTCTTGTCAAGACACCACTCCAGAGGCACCTATGCAGAGCTTGCCAGACCTGAGTAATGCTGTCGGGGACGACGCATGATCAGGATGGCCGTGTTAGGATACACCACCTTACGCAGGGGCGAGGGAGGCCCGGTCCCTATATAAGCAGCGCACGAGCCAGCGTGTCACACTTTTTACTGAGACTTCGTTGCGAGCGGAAGCGCTGCTGGGCAGCTGATCGGTGTGAACTGCTACAAATATTCGGTACCTCTGTATTTCTTATTATTTTTGTTGTTGATTTCACTGTGGTAAATGATTTGGTTCTTTTGTTAAATTAATTATTAGATTGAAAACTGAAATTAACTTTTAGGTTATAAATAAATGTTTTTTTTTAATTGATATTTCACTTCTTTTCCTATAATATAATAATAAACATCACACAGTAGACAAACCAAACTAATAAAGTTTAGTACAAATAAAAATAATGACTGTTATCTACATATAAATATGTAAATAGGTACTTAAATTATATTGACCACTGATATTTCACTATTTGTGTTCTTACCTAATACCATAGACAAATCTAATACTTACCACTTGCTCAACGGTGAAGGAAAACATCGTGAGGAAACCTGCACACCCTAAAAAGCATGTAATTGTGCCCGATAATTGTGCCCTGTAACTCCATATGCCTATCGCGAACCAGCAACTTATCCAATTCGTGCTGGCGAGCGTTTCATACGAGCATTAGTACTTGTAAGCGTATCAAGCAGCTTTATAGAATTCGGAAGATTTATAGGTGACTCAACAAGAGTCACTATTGAATTTCAATGAAGAGTATTCTCACTTGAGGTGAACACTTTAAAAACAGAAATCAGAACATTCTTCTGTTTGAAATTCATTAATCAAAATTAAAATATACTTACTTATTAGAAACTAACTATGTATCTAATAATTACGTATGAATCTCAAACGAGGTTGAACCTGTAACTCCGTATGCCTATCGCGAACCAGCAACTTATCCAATTCGTGCTGGCGAGCGTTTCATACGAGCATTAGTACTTGTAAGCGTATCAAGCAGCTTTATAGAATTCGGAAGATTTATAGGTGACTCAACAAGAGTCACTATTGAATTTCAATGAAGAGTATTCTCACTTGAGGTGAACACTTTAAAAACAGAAATCAGAACATTCTTCTGTTTGAAATTCATTAATCAAAATTAAAATATACTTACTTATTAGAAACTAACTATGTATCTAATAATTACGTATGAATCTCAAACGAGGTTGAACCTGTAACTCCGTATGCCTATTGCGAACCAGCAACTTATCCAATTCATGCTGGCGAGCGTTTCATACGAGCATTAGTACTTGTAAGCGTATCAAGCAGCTTTATAGAATTCGGAAGATTTATAGGTGACTCAACAAGAGTCACAATTGAATTTCAATGAAGAGTATTCTCACTTGAGGTGAACACTTTAAAAACAGAAATCAGAACATTCTTCTGTTTGAAATTCATTAATCAAAATTAAAATATACTTACTTATTAGAAACTAACTATGTATCTAATAATTACGTATGAATCTCAAACGAGGTTGAACCTGTAACTCCGTATGCCTATCGCGAACCAGCAACTTATCCAATTCATGCTGGCGAGCGTTTCATACGAGCATTAGTACTTGTAAGCGTATCAAGCAGCTTTATAGAATTCGGAAGATTTATAGGTGACTCAACAAGAGTCACTATTGAATTTCAATGAAGAGTATTCTCACTTGAGGTGAACACTTTAAAAACAGAAATCAGAACATTCTTCTGTTTGAAATTCATTAATCAAAATTAAAATATACTTACTTATTAGAAACTAACTATGTATCTAATAATTACGTATGAATCTCAAACGAGGTTGAACCTGTAACTCCGTATGCCTATCGCGAACCAGCAACTTATCCAATTCGTGCTGGCGAGCGTTTCATACGAGCATTAGTACTTGTAAGCGTATCAAGCAGCTTTATAGAATTCGGAAGATTTATAGGTGACTCAACAAGAGTCACAATTGAATTTCAATGAAGAGTATTCTCACTTGAGGTGAACACTTTAAAAACAGAAATCAGAACATTCTTCTGTTTGAAATTCATTAATCAAAATTAAAATATACTTACTTATTAGAAACTAACTATGTATCTAATAATTACGTATGAATCTCAAACGAGGTTGAACCTGTAACTCCGTATGCCTATCGCGAACCAGCAACTTATCCAATTCATGCTGGCGCGCGTTTCATACGAGCATTAGTACTTGTAAGCGTATCAAGCAGCTTTATAGAATTCGGAAGATTTATAGGTGACTCAACAAGAGTCACTATTGAATTTCAATGAAGAGTATTCTCACTTGAGGTGAACACTTTAAAAACAGAAATCAGAACATTCTTCTGTTTGAAATTCATTAATCAAAATTAAAATATACTTACTTATTAGAAACTAACTATGTATCTAATAATTACGTATGAATCTCAAACGAGGTTGAACCTGTAACTCCGTATGCCTATCGCGAACCAGCAACTTATCCAATTCGTGCTGGCGAGCGTTTCATACGAGCATTAGTACTTGTAAGCGTATCAAGCAGCTTTATAGAATTCGGAAGATTTATAGGTGACTCAACAAGAGTCACTATTGAATTTCAATGAAGAGTATTCTCACTTGAGGTGAACACTTTAAAAACAGAAATCAGAACATTCTTCTGTTTGAAATTCATTAATCAAAATTAAAATATACTTACTTATTAGAAACTAACTATGTATCTAATAATTACGTATGAATCTCAAACGAGGTTGAACCTGTAACTCCGTATGCCTATCGCGAACCAGCAACTTATCCAATTCGTGCTGGCGAGCGTTTCATACGAGCATTAGTACTTGTAAGCGTATCAAGCAGCTTTATAGAATTCGGAAGATTTATAGGTGACTCAACAATAGTCACTATTGAATTTCAATGAAGAGTATTCTCACTTGAGGTGAACACTTTAAAAACAGAAATCAGAACATTCTTCTGTTTGAAATTCATTAATCAAAATTAAAATATACTTACTTATTAGAAACTAACTTTGTATCTAAGAATTACGTATGAATCTCAAACGACACAATTATCCATATTTTTTAGGTATTAACATTAATTTTAACACCGAGTCCAGCGATTTTCCAAGGCTTTAATCCCTTTCAAAAAAAAAGATTTTACTTGGTCCTGCAAAAAGCTCTCCACGGCATCCATCACCTCGTTATCGTCTTCGTACCTGTTTCCGCTACTGGCCGGCAATATTTTACAAATACCAAATAGCTTAAAATAATCCTGTTTACAGTTTTCTTTGGTTTTATTGTCTACTAGATATTTCATAATTCTTATCTGTAGCTGATGTATGGACTGTAAATATTTTTTTAAAGTCAGGCCGTAACAATTCAAGCCATAGCTCAATAATGAGTCCGCGAGTGCAGCGTGGCCCTGTTATATGAAGTAAGCCAGTATGGCTATATAAGTTACAAGATGACATAGTGTGACATATGCAATGATATTAAACCTCTTTAGTTTGTACTAATTACTGTATTTAGCATTTTAAATTAAAAAGGTTATTCCTTTTGGCATGATTGTAATTTATTATAAACTTATTTTCTAAACATTGTACTTAAAATTAAGGCACTCTTAAATTCGCAGCATATTCATAAAGTACATACATAAGTTATTAGTATCATTATTCATTACATTACACCGGCCCAAGTTGAATTGTTTGCTTTGATATTAGCTTATTATTTAGTAATCACTGGTTAGCTAGTAAAGTTAGGTGTAGTGCATTGACAAATGCTTTAAACTTTTGACCTAAAATTCTTATAGAAGTATAAAAATATGCAAGTATAAATATAATCTTATGAATTTTAACGGAATATAAACTTTTTGAATATCTCAATTATTTAATAATGTAACACAGGTTTCATATTACCCGTTCAATAATAATAGATTTTCGATAACAATTAAAGAATAACACGAAGCGCGATCGCGCTTTAAGAAAGCAGATGGGAGAGTTGATTCTTCATTGTTGGATAGAGATCGGTAACGACCCAGGTTATAACCCAGCTATAAACCAGCTCTAACCCCAGGTTGATCTTCAAAAATAGGTTCTATGTGTGGGTTATAATTATAACCTTGTTCGCTACCCATCTCTAAATTATAACTGTAAAAATAAAGTGCTAAGATGTTATAATAATATTATGGCAGCTTGAAAATAATTGGGATTGCCAATTTTGATGTGAATTCCTAAAAAAAGTCATAAATCCATGGAAAACCTAATTATTTTAAAGCTATTGTAACATATTTACAGTAAAACTCCTAAAAAGTTTGGATATACATAGTACATATTATTTGCATACATTTTCTTTCATCATTACACATTTTTTTGGCGTTATTTGTTAGGATTTCGTAAGAAATTAGAAGAATGGGTCCGCAATAAAATTATGTAATTAAATGTCCGTGATACACCTAGCTACACGTTTAATCGACTGGAGGTCGGGGTCACACAGACCCTCGCTCGGATGAATTTATGACGAACTCCGTAAACTGTTTTCGCAAAAATGTTTTGTTGAAAAACTGTTTTGCTGCCACTATGTTTATACGACATGTATTATGAAATATTACGATTGAAATTGCAGTATTTAGTTCTACATACATTTTTTACATTTTATCACGTCATGATTTATGAACCATGACAGTTCTTATTACACCATCATAAAACCGGATATCGTACAAAAAGTTATATCGTAGCCAGGGGTAAAAGTTGTACAAAATATAAAAAAGAAAAAATATTCATTTTTGTATTTTTGATGGTTGTTTAAGACTTTTGTAAGTATGAGTGAGTATGTATGTAAGTATTATTTACATGAAAAATATATGTATAAAATATGCGTCGAAACCCTCAAGGTGCGTGTCCTACTCGCACTTGACCGTTTTTTTGATTTTCCCGGTGAGGCTTTAAATATCATTTAGACAGAGACTATTCCTTCTGTGTTTGCTTTTAAAAAGAAACCGAAAGGGCACTTCCTTTCTGTTCCATGATTATCACATTCCTCTGCAGCCGTTCAGTAGTCTAAGAAATCACTTGTATTTTATAGATCACTACTGAGGTGAGCTTGTTTGATCGATAGATAAAATATTTCGCGGTAGCATTACAAGAAGCAACTGTGTAATTTGACAGAACAACACGAGAATTTGGAATTAATAATTAATCTTTAATAATAACAATGATAATAAAAATAATAATAAATAATTAATAATACATAATAATAATAATAATGATACAAATAAATTTCTGTATTGCGCAAAACTTACATACTAAGATACCTTGCTCTTCCATATAACGTTATTGGACGAGATGCTGTTTAGTGATTGAGACGTTAGTTGGATGGTGTGTGGGGGTTTGGCTTGTCAAATAATTAAGTTGTATTATGTTTTACTTTATTCGGTGTATCGATTATTTCAAGTTATTAGTAACGGTAGAAAAGCGTTTTATTTAAGGCGAGAGTATTCAAAGAAAGTCCTGCTCCAACGCTTTTATTTTATTTTATCAGTGGAAGCGGGCCGCTCAAAAACGCGCGATTTCGATGTGTTTTCAATGTTTATTATAACTTACTTACAAATATCGTTTCCATAAAAACTAAACAACACTTGATATAGTTTTTCTTTGCAAAACAATACTTGTATACATAAGTAGTTGACTACTTGTTCGATTATCCCATCCCATCCATAATCCCATCTCATCCGATATCCCACAATCCCATCCCATCCCATATCTCATATCCCATCCCATCCCATCCCAGTTTGGATGGATGGATGGATGTTTGTTACTCTTTCACGCCGTTACTACTGAACCGATTGAGCTAAAATTTTGCGAGAATGTAGTTCTAGACCTGGAATACTTTGTATCCCATCAACAAATGAGGTTTTAAGTTTCTATAGAAAATTGATATGTCACCCTTTTCACGCCTTGCCTACGAAACCGATTGGGCTGAAATTTTGCATAAATGTAGTTCTAGACCTTTAAAAAAAAAACAATGATTACTGTTTTAAACATCTAAACCCATTATACAAACGATAGCACAGCGAATTTTTTTTAAACGCACTTGTGTGAATTTATATTAAATTTTTTTCATTGAAAAACAGCATTATCCACTCTCTTCTTGATTTGCCGCACTGTTCAGACGCGCGCTTTTTCAGAATATCTTACGTTGTGAGATCGACCTACTACGCCTTAAACGTTAAACAATATTTCGCCAGTCCTATTTTCAAATGCGTCAAAGGAAATACTAAAAATATCTACATTACCATATAACCTATACTTGCGATTGTCGCTGTGTGTGTTTGTTTGTATCAAATTATAACTATAATCTTAAATTACAACTTTTTATAAACTTATCAATTTCAATGTTTCCTAATAATATCTAATTTGTATAAATATTATTATGGTTCTATAGGTCTGTTTGTGTTTTATGTTTTCTTTTTAATTATTTACGGAATAGAATTGGCATGTTTACCTGAAGTAGCTGCTTTGAAGTCGGTTTATTTAACGATATGTGTCGAAATACTGAAAATATATTGGGAAGGTACCTTCGTATTTGTAATCTAAGACGGTGAAATATGTTTGAGTAGAAAAATATTCGATTTTTCTTTTTGAATTTACTCAAGTAATATTTGCTACACGCAAAAACACAACACACACATACACGATATGTATTAGTGTGTGTATTATTGGCATATAAAGGTAGTATTTGTATTTGATTACAAATTATTTTATATTATTTTGTAACAATTTAGTTTTACGTATCTAGTAACTATCGTTTACTTTTGACCGGAAATATCACCATATTCATTATCTTAATATTATTATTAGAATTAATTATTATTGTAATATGTTGTAATTTTATGTACTAACGTTAAACACAGTATTAGTATAGGACCTTGTAATACTTGATGCCTGTGTGCGTTCAACCGATATTGCATGGACCAACCAAATTGAAACAATTCCATTGAAAGACATTAAGGATCAAAAGACTTTGCCTAAAATACATAAGGAAAACATACAGGATTAGAACACAATAAACGAAACACAGACCAAAAAAGTTTTCACAAACTAATAAAACAAAATAAAATACCACATCACGACAAGACGATAAACGAATAAAACACCAAATGCAAGATATAATAACAAAAAAAGGGGTACAGCTACCATAGAATTACATTAACAAAAATTACAATTCCAAGAATTAAAACTGAGTTTCGAAGGTTGGTAAAAAGGCCCCTGACAGGCATTATTTGAGTGAGCGAGTGTGTTGGTAATTAGCTGCGGCGAGGCGAGTGGCGTATACATTTTCTTATCTCTGTATTGTATACTTAGCGAATATTAAACAAACAATAGGTTTTGAGAACTTTCGTCAAAGACGCGTGACGTAGATATTGCACCATTAATCTTGAGTATAAAATGTACGGTTTGACAAAAACTGGTCAAGTGCGAGTAGGACTCGTGCTCTCTAGGTTCCGTACATAGTCTTAATAAACTAAATTTTTACCGTAGAGTTATTTTCTTTGATAAATGATTTTTTTTCACGAAGGGTATGTGATTTATAGCGGTAACCCATCGCTTGGAAAACTCTCAATATTTATTAGAGTGCAATATAGTAGGAGAAATCTGTGAGAAAAATAAAATCAGAATCAGAATCAGAATCGTTTATTTGCAAAATTACAAAGCCATATAAAGGTTCACATTGTATTAAGGCATGCAAAAAATAATAATTAGATATTCACTTAAAGCACAAAACCTTAAAACCTCATTATAAACGCATATCAGAGATGTACTCACAACCTGCATACGTGTCCCCTGACGCATATACAGGTTTATTACCGTAACTCGCATATGAAACAAAAAGTCAACTAAATATTTTGCGTTTAGACTACGACGTAGCAGGTCTATAAGGTAGATAACTGTAGGACGTAGCAACTGCGATGCCGTAGCAAAATTATAGGATGTAGCACCTGCGATGCCATAGCAAAACTATAGGATGTATACTACGATCATGTCGGATTGAGCAGTGATGTAAACAAAGAAAAGATTCTTTCACACTTGACCACTTTTGAAGTACATGAGTACCTTTTTAACAGTGGCGATGCTCGACTATTTCAGTGACAGCTCAGATGTCCGTCCGTTATTAATCTGAGATCTCAGCATTGCGAAACTTCAAAAATTTGCCTCCGCCTTCAGGAAGTTCTCTCTGTACTCGTCCGTCACTGTGAGGTTGGCTTTGTTGAAGAAACTTGGCAGCTTCTTTAGAGCCTGTAATATTAATGATTAACCCTTTTTATTGTAACGGCCTTACATTGTAGAGATGCGCAGATTAAATCTTTTTGTTCAGAAGATTTAAATCACTCTTATAAATCTTTAAATCCGAAACAACTTAGTGATTGAAAACTAAAATCGAGTCATTGCATCAATACATCTCGCTCTTCTTTTAATTGAAGCATAAGATTTGAAGTAAAACATAGTAACAAGGTGATTGCAAAACAAAGCAGAATAATTAATTTTTCTTAATAATTTTCTTAATTAGTTTGATTTGTATAGTTCGGCAAAGAAAAGAAGACAGAAGAAATGGTTCCCTCTGCGGGGAACAATTAATCTAATGTAAATTCAACCGATCATTGCCGTACGCATGCGGTGTCATACCCGTAAAAATCTTACATCAAGCATCTGCCTGGTTCTTTTGACAACACGGCTATTCTGGAATTATTTTTCACTCGCAATATCAGTCGTTCGACATTTGCTGACACTTTTACAGTATGAGGAGTATCCAAGTAAAAAGTGTTTCGTCACCTATGTAAATCAAACTTTTGAATAATACAGAAAAAAAATATTTGTGCTTACAAGTAAAATTAAAATCCATGTTACACTTGGTTTATGTAATAAAATTATTCTATTGCCATCTTTATAATAAAGAAGACCATAGATAAACAGAATATCATCAGAAAATGCAGCTAACCCGAAATTTATTTTTTTGTGACAAAACACGTTTATCAAGATTGCTTCTCATATACAAAGTAAATGCCATCAATTCCGTTCCTTATTTATCTGAAACGATACCAAACATGGGATATTGGGTTCAGAGTAAAGGTAAATGAGCTCCAAGTAAACGCGGGCGCTCCCTCCCCTTTGGGCCCCTCTACCCCCCAAAACAGTATTGCGTTTTCACGTTTCCCGGACTGAATCTACTAAAAATGACCCAAATAGCATTTGAGGTGAGTGGCTTGCTTGTATCACTTCCTTAGAGGTCAGGCCCCTTTTCAGACAATAAATGACAGTATAAAGGCATTATTTTTGTAACAGGCATTATACTTTTCTCAAATCGGTATGCTTTTCAATATTCTTCCTCCGCGCACATATATTTCTCACACTATCATATCGTAAGTACTGAAAGAAAAGGGTCTCGCTGATGCGACTTCGCCAACGTCTGGATTAGTCTACGCTACGCCACTGCACACAAACAACAAATAAATTATTAAATCTTATTACTTTCACCCTCCAAAACCTCTAAGGAGGAGTCCTGAAAATTAGTATGCAGGCTAGGATTAGCATACAAACAACAAATAAATTAAGAAATCTGTTACTTTCACCCTCCAAACCTTAAGGGGGGTCCGGTTCTGTATTATTAAAAAAATATATTCCCAACTTCCAAAAGTCCTAGAAATCTGAAATTTGGTATGAAGGCTACGATTTGCACACAACCAACTAAAATATCTGTTAATTTTACCCTCCAACTCGCCACCCCATAAAGGGGTCAAGGTGACATAAAACAAGGCAATAAAATTTTTGCACCTGACGAACAATTCAACACCCTCTTGGGTAAGGGACCCTTATATTAACTTGACAGGGGTATTATTCCTGTAATCTTTGCATTTGCACCTACTTTTATACCCTTGGTTCACAAATAAATAATCTTGAATCTTGAATCTACCTAGTCGGTGCTTAAATTCTGTCACAAACAAAATTGGCTATAAAATGAAAACTGGTCATGATATTCAAAAAATGTTTTTTTTTAAGAAAAGGTAATTTAATTAGCTTATATTAAACAAAAAATTTATTCAAAATGATTGCCACTTTTTCTTTTTAGAATAGAGAGTAGGTTTTCGTCAGACCCTATTTCTTTTTTTAATGATTACGTTGCTGCTTGGCTCATAATCATGTCATTAACATTTCTCGAAAATAACAAACTTGAGAAAAGTATTGTGATTTCCACTCTGTTAAAAAATGCCCCCTACCACCATTATCGAAAACATGAAGAAGGATATTAAAAATATTTCATAGAGTACAAAGGCGGCACTTATTGCTAACAGCAATACCTTCCAGGCAACCTTTGGGTGAAATAGTAGATAAGGAATAAAACATAAAAAGAGAGCGTGCAAACGAAAAAAGAGAGAATGATAATAAAGTAAAATACGTGAGTAGATAACATAAGTGATTCCTACCGCTATAATAAACTGATACATAAACATACACAAAAAAAATTATATAGAATAAACTTACTTATATAAATACATAAATATACGCAGACATAATAAATCAATGATAATTTTGGATAAGATATAACATGAATAGACATTGGATGAGTCAGGGGTGTAGTTCATTATAGTAGTGATCTTTTAGTTTAATTTTGAATGTGTTTAAAGTACGACAGTTTTTGACGGATTCAGGTAGACGATTCCATAGTCGAGCAGCATGCACAGAAAAGGAGTCGGAGTAAAAACCAGTTCTATGTGTGGGTACAGATAAATTTTTTTGGTTGACAGGACGTTGCAACCGGCCTCCATCAGAAAAGAAACTAAAACGTTCCCGTAGATAAAAGGGTGCAGAAGCACTGTTAAGAACATTGTTGTGGGGTTGGCCTTTAATTCCATAAATTCACTATAATTCATTAAATCTGTCTACATTTGAATATTCGTAGGCTTCAATTGGATAAAAGTAGGCCAAGTGCAAGTTGGACTCACACACAAAGGGTTTCTTACCATAATTATAAAATTTAATGTAATCTTCGCTTGTTTGTTACTAAGCTTAACCGATAAAATTAAATAACGAATTACGATTTAAGGTATGATCCATACATTAACATCACATTTGTAAATGTTGTAATCCAGGAACTAGATTCTTAAAACTGTTAAGTGGATTGTGTATTTTATGATAAAGCCTTTTTGACATTAAAAGTACTAAAACTCTCTTTTAAATGTCAATATATTTACCCAAATTGACGCACACACAAAAGATCAATTTTGTCATATTTATGATTTGACTAAAGCAGTCATACAGATATATGTTAACATTCGTCTGCATTATATATGCCAAAAAGATACGTTGCCGTACCATTCATATTTAAAGTATTAACTAAATTTCTAATATTAAATATTAAGTAATTGAGATTGTATCGAAAACAATTATTTTCTAATGCTAATAACACAGATAGTGAATCTGAGAAGATTATTATATTAGTTATATTTAGACTATTTACATGAAGAAGAGCTTTGTAGATAGCATAGCATTCAGCTGTAAAAATACTACATTTAGTATCAATTTTGAAATATTTTGTAGAATTGATACTTACATAGGCCACTAAAACAAATCCAAATAAAATGTAAACGTATCCCATAATGTTGCAACGCCGATCTAGGTACGTACAGTGTTATCACCTCCTCATCATACCACTTTTATACGGATCCCCAACAATAGGCCATCCGGATTGTCAACCCTCATACACCGATTTTACGGATCACGAGGAGTCGTCAAGCCGAATCCTGGCAGACCCACCGTATTTCCAACGGAAATTGAGCCAAAATTGCTAATTATATTCATATTATGGAAAAATGTGGTTTGCCCTTCACAAGAAAAGAAGTCATAGTCTTGATTTCTGGTTACTCGGACTCCATGTCGATATGTTGCATGATCAATTGCAGCTGCATTATCTTGTTCCTAAGTTCGTTTATTTGGATTGGTTCTATTTCATTTAATTCCTGTATTTAGATTATTCACAATATATTTATGTGTCACTAATTTATATTTTATAAAATATTGAATTTGCTTTTGCATTCCTAAAAACCACTGAACCGGCAATGTGAAGCCGGCGTTGGATTCTCGGTCTCAGTTGCTTTCCACGTTGAATATTTTTCTGTTGTTCCACTTTACAACAATCTTTGCTGAAGTTTGTATATTGTTGCTCAAATAGTCGTCGTTATTTAATCTTCCTAGCAAACCCAAATGAATGGCCACGTGTGATTGGGCTTTTAACTCGTCGCGTTTGGCGTCGTGGTCAGTTTTCCGCAGCTCTTCGAAATCGCGTACTTGCCTCAGTACAAGACTGCGCCATTCAGAGCTGCATATTTTCATGCGTCGCTTCTGAACAAAATTATTAAAACTACTGTTTCATAAACTTGCACAACTTCGCTTTACACATACAGGAGCTACTAGTAAAACAGTGACAACACACACACATAAACACACACACTCATGGCACCAGCTCAATATAATGGTTGCACTCGCACTTGACCAGTTTTTTTCCTTCATTCATGTAAGATTCATGTTAATTTTTCCTGCTATTTTGTATCATAAGTCAGCTTGCGATACGATAGATAGCCCAACATAACGAACTATGAGTGCGGTTATGAAACCACAAAAACTACAATTCGATTCGGTCTCGAGCCTCATCAAATGTCAAAAATCGTTGGATAAGTGCAACATAGAACGCACAGAGCTCAAGATATGTGGCAGCCATTGTTGCAAATCTGATAAAGGCTAGACATGCTGATGGCAATTAGAATCAATAAAAAAAATACTGAGTATCGAGAATAATCTACAGGCTCGCTTTTGTTTGCATTGTAATGGTGATAGGAGTATTAAAATTTTCTCCATGCATTAACTTGGGAGCTATTTCTATATGCAATTTGGATTGTGAACACTGTTCCAATCACTTAGCAGTTTTTGCTAGATGATGTGAAATTAAATTTTCTATCTTCGTACATCAAAAACTAAATTTCACCAAAAATGTCAGATAAGAAGTAATTGTACATATAACCGTTGATATGCTATCCTGTTGTTATGGTAAGCACCCATCTGCATCACTGTAGAGCATTACCTGTCTCCCTCTTCCTATGCCCTGGGCAGCACCTTCAATGATTCCTGGTAGATCCAGCAGCTGAATGTTAGCACCTCGGTACTCAATCACTCCAGGGATGCATGTCAGAGTTGTGAACTCATAGCTCGCTGCCTCTGATTGTGTGTGTGTCAGTGTTGACAGCAGGGTTGACTGGAATATTGTTAAGATTATTTAAAGCAAAATCTGTTTAATATGACTTTGTATAAAACAACCTACAGTTGAGTAGACACAACTTTGAGTTAGGTTTTTTATAAAATTTACTATAAAGGGACAACTGGATAACACAATGTCACTGGTCCCTTGACCAGCTTTATATCTGGATTCTATGGTATTTTATTTCCTATAGCACTGCAGACATTAGTATTCTTTACATTGTAAACAAACAGAATGTCTGGTGTATTAACTCACTTTGTAACAGATTGGCAATATACTGTGAGTAGATCTTTATTACATATTCCTATCAAATTAATAATTTTTATTGGGGTGTAGATAAGGGAGCACTGGCAAAGAAGACTCAGAAAAGTTTCGCTTGGATTGTGTTCCCTCAACGACACTATAACCATATATTTTTTTGTCTTAACTTTTTACAAAAAATATGACAGATTTCACTAACCTTACCAACAGAAGGAAAACCAATTAAGGCAACTCTTGCATCTCCAGACTTTAGCACATCAAACCCTTCGCCCTTATCACCGCCTTTCTTAGAGGGTTCCAGCAGCTGAGACCGGTACTTGGCGAGCTTAGCCTTCAGAAGACCCAAATGGTATTCCGTTGCTGTGTCAATATTATTCGGACTGTTACCTACAGTAAACACAGCTGGTGAAATGTGTGTGTTATGCGCTCCTGTTTCCCATTTTGTGTGTCTCTTTTATAGCTTTTCCATGGGAACAAAGGGAAAAGTAGTTTGTGCCCTATTCAAAGTCTAGAACTACATTTATAGTTCATTCACAGTACTTTGATCCAATAAAACGTAATTCTTTAAGTTGTTACTCAAGAAATACTGGCTTCAGGCATTGACGGAACCAATTTAGTGCCGACACTCTGACAGCTTTCAAATAAAAAGGTGGTATAGGAACTATTTTTTTTTTAAATCTCTGTAGAAAGAAAAGGCCAAACGAAGATGCAGAACTTCGCACGCTCTTAAATCCCGGATTGCAATATAATAGTTCTACCCAACGGAGATTCTTTCATTTTAGGGTTCCGCACCCAAAGAGCAAGACCAGAGACTATTTGAAGATTCCGTGGGCAAGACGGAGACCTATTAATGTCACTCTGCTGCCAGTCCATCTGTCCGTCCGTCCGACAGAAGCGAAAATGTATGAAAATATAGGTCTAGTGTTTTTGTGGCAAGGGAATCTCATTAAAATAAAATAAGCCCTTAATTTAAATTGTATATTAATTTTTCTTTGTTTTTAATAAAATAAAAGTTAATTGTCGTTTGCGTTTCTTACAGGCATCTGAACTTCTACCGAGTGATTCACATTAATATTTTATTTTTATTTTAATTATTTTATGACAGTGACTTATGTCACATGATTTTATCATTACGAAGATTGTAAATTTGTATAGTACATAAATAATTTGATGCATTCTTTTACAATTTTGTAATTATAATCATTGACTATATTGTTTCCAAACTTTTTTATAACATGTATTATTTTATCATATTTCTAAAATGTTTTTACTTTTTCCTTGTAAAATATCTTGATCATATTTTTTATAACTTACTGGTAGTACATTTATAATTTATCCCAAGTTGGTAAGAATGCAGCTATAAGTATTTACACCATAAATATCGTAAAATCTGATGTGGTTTATCATAGCTCTATCATATCGTTACTTTCTTTTTGTTTCAAAGTAGAAAAAATAATAATTAATAATATTTTGTCATCAATATCACGTTTCGTTATCAAAAGCATCATTTTATAATCCTCATTCGTCGTTAATTTTATCCATTATTCAGATTAAAACATAAAAGTCATATTTCTTGAATATAACTTAATTTTTTCGTCCAATTATATATTTATTTATAAGTGACATGATTATAGTTAAGAATACAATAAATTCAATAGTGAAACGAGATAATAAAATGACAGCAGCTTCAGCAAAGTGTTTTTAGGGTAAATTTCTTTACTATGAAAGCCACAAAGATGGTTTAAAAAAGAAAGGGACAAGCTTCCTAGTCACCACCAGGGATGAGGAGTACAAAAAAAATAATCAGTTTGGATTAGCATTCTCACTGTTTTTGCCTGCAGGCAAAACGCCGAGATATGTTTTAAATTATTTATTTTTACAGAAAAATAAATACAGATTAAAGTAAAATAAATAAATGTTCTCGGGATAATGTTTACTATTTAAAAGTTAATTTAATAAAATAAACAGTTGCTAGTTCATATATTCAAAATTAATGAATGA
The DNA here is from genome assembly GCA_910592155.1 of Ypsolopha scabrella. NCBI lineage: Eukaryota > Metazoa > Arthropoda > Insecta > Lepidoptera > Ypsolophidae > Ypsolopha > Ypsolopha scabrella. Next base: position 16,655,654 of record OU342985.1, read on the forward strand.
AATATTGTATGGCTGCCGCTTGACTTCTTTTGCTGATGCTACTCTAAGTACCAGTCGCCATTTATAGATTGTTTCTTTAACCGCACGGGTAATACCTGAGTCCATTTTAGGTAACTAATACGAGTCACGGTATCAAAAAACAATTCGTAACAGGTCTAATGAAGTTTTTAGTGGCAAATCATTCTAATCAGAAGCTTTCTTACCTCCCGCAGTGTTGACCAACCCAACTATTACGTAAGGTGGTGCCCCAGAACCTTAAATTTTAGGTTGACCTCACCCTATCAATCAAGGGCACGTGCCCCCCCCCCTCCCAGATGGTTCAAATAAAACAAGGAGCTGGGAGATTAACACTATACCATCCATCCATCCATCAGCCTGTTTCGTCCACTGCTGGACATAGGCCTTTCCAGGAGTTCACCACTCTTGGCGGTCCTCCTGGACGAAATTCCCATACTCACACACGCTGGGTGAGCGCGGTGCCGAAACCCTTGCACTGGTGACGCCGCTGCCCGTCACCAGTCTGATTTATATAAGGCCCGGCAATTGGGGATGGATATACCGCCATCCATCGGTCCCAGGCAATGGTGGGCCGCCTGGTTTTTTGCCTGAGAGCTGTCCTCTTACTCTCCCCCGAATAACTTCGGGAGAATTTCCGAGTAAGATTAACACTATACCGCTTTAATAATATTAGTTTCTTTTGTGTCATGCTTTTAACTACATTTGCAGCATTTTTTTGTCTTCCGGTAGGACTAAAAGATATAGTCCCAACTATGCGGGACACTCTACATCTATACCTATTTAGTCTCTGTGCCACCCCCCCCCCCCAAAAATAAATCCTGAATCCGACATTGCTATCAACATCTGTAATCTTTATATAACTCATTTTTCTGAACAAATGGAACCTTAGCATACGCAAATCTAAATTCAAATTCCTACCGTCTCATTCCTTCCGTGTCTTGGAATTAATTAGACATTAGCAATACTATATATTAAATTTATATAAAGCTTATCGAATGCTGTACAAAACTCATAAATATGCTGTGTTACAAAAGCTCTTGAGAACATATAAATTTTGTAGTTCAGTTTATGATTAAAATATGGGCCGTTTGTTTATGACCACAATTTAATTATTTATGTTTACAGTTCAACTAATAAACATCTCATTAATTCTCAGTTATAAACATTCTAGAGAAGTGCTAAAACGACTATTAAATCTTAGTTGGTAGCATGTTCCTATCCATTGATTGATTTTTTCCTAATTGCTTGACCCGTAAGAGAGCGATACGTTGTAAAAATATTTTCATAAAATTCAATCGCGATGCATACCAAAAATTGAATTAAAAATGAATGTGGAACACAGCCAATTTGTTCTCTTAATTTTCAATTGGTATAATAAACGAGTGTAGCAGAATGCAATGAATAAACATTACATGCAAATAATAACGCCCTCGTGATATTTTTTAAAATAAGATTATTATTTTCGTATTACATCATGCCTTCCCCATAAAAGAGGTCCGTCACACTACGGTATGCTTACTGTCACCATAAAAGCTGTGACGGAGCGCATAATTCAATCTGCATCCTACTAAAGTCATAGTGACAGTGCGTCATATTATAACGCCAGCAGCAGTAGTTTCCTCGTATTTTATTGTGATGTCCGTATGCTCCCTAATTTCAGGTGAATTCACTTAATTTTACGACAACTATAAACTCACTTTAAATTTGTGTTGCAGGATAATTTACAAAGTAATGCTTAAAATAATACAACCTTAGTAGAAAATCCTGATTGACTTTAAATTATTGTCGCGCAACATATTAGTGTGATTTATCTTTGTAAGTGGTATATTTTTGACATTATAATTTTATACTTATTATTTGTACATTGATAAAATAGGAAGTATTATTGTTAGTTATTCAGTTGTGTATAACTATTCATTTTATTGGTTTTGTGTTTACTTGCTTTTCTTCCTTTTATCCAGTTTTAATCGTGTGAATTCTTTGTACACTATTATAAGGTCTTTGACCGCGAAACTGAAAATAAATTCGCCAAGTAAAATGGTTTAAAGTTACCAAAATAGAAAGTGGTGAAGTCGATAACATTAGTATGTCACAGTTTAATGGTTTATTATACCGGGTGTAAAAGCAAAGGCAAGAATCCTTTAAGGGTGTGTTCACATAGGTTTAGCCGTATATGTGGCAAGGGGAGACAGTTGACTATAAAAAAATTGCACTATTTCGCAAACGGATTCCTGAGTAAAAAAATGGTTTTCACACACCCGCAATATTTTTGAACGACCTATCCAACAACACTCCACACTACGGAATCAACAAAAAAACAAAAATTAAGTTTCCAGGTTTCATTTTACCACTTTGTCGGCGTTGAATATATTTTTTTAATCTTTATCTTTATTTTGTGTAAAATATGGTCTCATTTGGTCTGAAATAATATATTTGATTTGATTAAATAATTATACTCATGCCAAATTAAAGCTTTCTTGTACTTAGAGTCTGGCTGAGCTAGAAGCGCGCAAACTTTATCGCCATTTCGAAATTTGAATCACTAAAGAGAATCGTGAAAAACTGTTCAAGTGCTCACCGGCCTAATTTTGGATTACAGTGATATTGGAATTCATTTTAGAGGTCAATGGAAAAATTTTGAATTACGTAAAAAAGATGGACTAAGGTTAAAATTGATTGTGTGTTATGATTATGTGTGAAATGGAACAATGGTTTAGACGTGAAAAGTGTTGTTAGTTGGCACAATGTTGGGCTTCAAGAGATCTTTAGCCCAAAATGTTGTCTTATTGTCATGGGCTACAGAAAATTGCACCTTTGACATAGTTTTCTTATGGTACATTTTGACCACTATAACTACTGCTTTGGTTATATTGGCCATATTCACATATGACCATGACTACTGGGTATCCAGGGGCGTATTTTCTCCAACAGCTTGGCCCCTCGTAGGTCACATAAGAACTGTGGTGACATTCAAAGAGCAGGGTGGCATGTGCTTCAAGAGGATCTATGATACATATAAGCATGTGAGATTTTTGGGTAAGTTACCACGTATCAGTTATTTTACTATTGTATTTGCCATTGGGTTGCAATTGTTAGTTAACATTTATTCTTTACCCTTAGAACTTAAATTGGTTTTAATAAATTTATATACGTTACTGTTTTTCTACTCTCCGTTTTTGCAATAATTATCTACCTTAATAATTTAAGGTACACACCAATTTTTCCAACGTACCTTGGTCATACGTGACCCGGCATTAATTCGCCGAGTCTATAACTTCTGTGTCTAAAACGGCTTGATTTGCGTGTCATCATGAGATAAATAACCTGTTAGTGTAAAGCTTTAACTGCAGGCGATTGTACACTAACAAATGGCATCAACTTATTTTAACGAATCCATATCTATTAGCAATTTTATCGGCTTACAATTTGCGTCTTTTCATTTTCTATCGTTCCCAAACGTACAAAGTATGATTGTTTTTCCATTTTTTTTTATTGAAACGTTTAATTAAGTCGTTTGTGATGGCGATAATAGTTTAATGTCTTAATACCACTTCTTTATTGTAATGAGAATAGGACAAATTAGTGGTAAGTAGGCGACAGAACAACGGATGGCCGGAGTTTGATACTACGTTCAAATCAGGCGAGCATACACATTAAACACAATGGCTTAGCTCTGCGCCTTGAGATGATGCCGACATGGGAATGTGGATGAGACATTTCTGAACATAATATTGAATAATTTGGCCAAGTGTGCGTCGGATTCACGCTCAAAGGGTACCGTAACACCCCAAAATACGCTTGTGGCACCCTAATAACATTATAGTAAATAACAACAATATACTCGTAAATGCTAAAGTAACATCAAGGCTACAAAACGCAAACCACTAAAATACTCGTAGTAGCGACTGACGAAAAATTTGCGCTGTCTGCGTGCGGAACCCTACCTTTTATATTTTATTGTTTTACTTTTAAATATGTCCTACACTCAGACTAAATTAAATACTTGTAAGTATTACCGTATTTAAGTAAGAGCCAAAACCAATAACTTTTAAATAATGCAAATTTTTCGAGGTTTCTTATATTAATCTCCCTTAATTTTGTTTTATTTTGTTATTTCTTGTGATAAGAGGCCATTTATTCTGTTACACATATTTTGTGATAATTTTAACTTTCTTCCTATTACGGTTGACGCTGCAGACCTCTGTACGGACAGACGGACAGATAGACAGAAACACGGGACAGTGAAGGCGTAGTAATAGGGTCCCGTTTGGCATCCTTCGGGTACGGAACCCTAAAATAGATCCCATCAGCGAAAGGAACTGGCCCACTTTTCTTCATTTTTTCTTTCATTGACGGGTTCATTTCTTTCACTTGCTTCCTGCTTTGTTCATGTTTTCTACAAATATTTAAGGCTGTGGTGAGATTCAACTCATCAATTCTTAATAAATTTTCCTGCAGTATCCCTTGCACTGAGACGCGTGTGGTTCTGCCCAACTTTCTGAGGTCAAGGCGGACACTCGACTGTCGGTCGACCCGCGCGCGCGCCGGCCGTGTTCGACACACTGCAACGCCCTCTAGCGGATAAACGTCGCGTCGCGCGAACAGTGCGTAAAATGACCACTTTAGGCATTTTCCGCACTTGTGCTATAAAATATTATACGAAACTCGTATCGTAATGTACTATTAATGTATAAATAAAACCGCTATCATATTAGGATCGTCCACCTCAGCAAACAGGTTAGGGTTCTGTTGGTGATCCTCTGGAATACCTTCTAACAGACGGGGCTCATTCGATAACCATTTTCTTAACTCGTAGCCTCCCGCTGCTAGTATAGCAATTAATTCATCTCTGAGTATAAGAGCTTCCTCAACTGTTTGGGCCCCAGTACACACGTCGTCCACGTAGAGGTCACGTGTCAGTACGGCTGCCGCACGCGGGTAGCGGGCCCTCTCCCGCTCCGCCAATTCTAATAAGCATCTTATAGCTATATATGGACTTGATTTCAAACCATATGTGTTATTATATGTACGTGCCTTCGAATAACTTTGACTTAGTGATTATTGGGAAGATAATAAAACTAAATAATAACAACACAAATCCCTTAAAAATCTACAAAAAAAACCGTATAGATTGGTAGCGTGCCTGAAATATTTTGTCGCGTGCCATTTGTTCGCCATCCCTGCTCTATACTTTCAGAACAATTTTGAAATTCCATTTACTCGGAAGCAAAATATAGAAAACTTAACACATATAAGGTGACATTTATTTATTTATTAAGGAGCTCCAACTGTATACTCCGATTTCAAACATATTCTTAGTTCTATACATTTGTCCTGCAGAGTACAACGGGGGCTTGAAATAAAAATTAGAGGCCAATTTTTTCTGGTGCTCCAGTAGGCATTTGCACTATTTCTAGCCCCGTCACCTCGTGTTTTGTACAGGTAAATGACACTAGGTTGTGATGGTTGAAGGCTCGACCGGAAAAGTCGTGTCAGTTTTGTTAGATAACAGACTCTGATATGACAGAGGTTTTCTGGTCTACCTATTAACTTAGTGGTCGGATATTATTTTATATTTTGAGTGGTTTATTTCTGAGATTTTTATCCTCGAACAATACTTGGAGATCAATTTTTAATAGGTTGCTTTTGAGATTATAGTTAGGTTCCTTACGATTTCAATGAGATAATTAGTAATTAAGTGTCAGGTTTGCCTTTTATATATTCAGAGAAGAAGAAGAAGATCAGTGGTGTGCATAGAACTTTTTGCTGGAAAAGCAATGAGAATGAGAAGGTCAAGTTTTACGATAAAAATAACATGAAAAAAATAGGTGGTGTCTACCCTGACGTCATAGAAATAATGATTTTTTCTAAGTGACATTTAATTTTTTACATCATTTTGTTGTCCTTCTCATTGCATTTCCAGCAAAAATTTCTATGTACACCACTGTGGTAAATAGTAATAACAATATATAAGCCATCACAACATCAAGGTGAAAAAAACAAGCCGCTAAAATGGCAGCGCCTAGCAAAAAATTTGGCACCGTCTGCGTACGCCGCCAGAGTCGCTATGCGAACTTGACTCGTCGTTTTTTTGCGATTCGTTAACGTAATAAAGAAGGGATGAAAAAGAGCCGTTTCAGTTTGACAGATGATCGCAGCTTTTGGTTAACAAGGCTAAACGTCAAGAAATTTAAACGGTTAATTTTATCGTCATACTATCTTATATATGTAATCTTGGGTAATAATCAAATTTGTATTGTAGTTTTACTAGATTATAGAATAAAATTAAATCCCATTTCCTTAATTATCAGGTTTAGAATCGCATTTATATTTTACAGGAGTATGATTGTTTAAGCAGCTTCCTAAAAGACATCTTGTTTTTTCTCAGTACACCCATACATTTCTTTCGTCCTCTAACTTATTTCCCGTCCAGCGTTTGGTTTCCAACTTTTTGCTTTAAAATCCAATCGTCGCGGAGGGCATGAGTTAAGGAGCCAATAACACTAAACTAAATCAATAGTCACCGGCCGAAACAATAATGTTCGCTGTAGGCGCATTTACAGCAGACGAACGAATGTAAACAATCAGGAACAACCAAAATTATTGGGGTTTATTTCACAATTTAAGTAAAAGTTGTAATACATATCGTTTCAAAAATTACACTTAGTAATTGGTATATTTCAGTTCATTGAATTAAGTCTCTGATAATAAAAAGAGTAAATGTAGCGTTGCCGAAACAAATTCAAATTTTGTTGATAGTTATAGCACTAGATCTGCTGTTTTCCTATGAAGCAAAGATTAATATAGTGATTAATAAAATTGTTACTTACAAGTCCTATATGACTGGATCTGCCGTTTTCCTATTAACAAATGACCGATGTAGTGGCTAGAGTAAATAGTTACAGCACCTAATAACTGAAGGAGAATCGTTAAATATTATTTTAATAATTATTTATTATTTTTACATCAAGTTATTTTTAGTTATTTTTTGAATAATTATTGTAATTTCTCGTGACTTTGTAGCTTTAAATAAAATTTTGTTTATGTAGGAAACAACGAGAAAATAGCACGTAAAATCATTGCATTTTAGAGGTTTTCTGGATTTTACGAAAAATTGATGTAGGAGTTTTTCCACCTGACATCGGAAAATAAACCATGTTTTCTTGTTATAGCAGTAATTTCAGACATAAAACTCAAGCCGTTTAGACATAAAACGAAAAGCATCATTTTCAAAAATAAAATCTAGCGAGCGAAATGTGTCCAATTAGGTAACCGACTTGACAACGGAAAGACAAAGGTCTGAAAAAACACGTGTCCAAGTTTTACATTGATCAGGTAGGTAGTTGACTCATTTCTTCCAGGAGGACCGCCAAGAGAGACGAAATCTTGAAAAGGCCTATGTCCAGCAGTGGACGAAAGAGACTGATGGATGGATGGATGGATTCAGATTTACGCGGCATTGTGTCAAGAGGAAACCAGAGTTTCCACGTATGAACCTGCCATATGTCCGGAGCTGCAGGTTTGGGCGCTCCAAATTAAAATTATTTTAAATTGAAATTAAAATTTAAAGTAAGTATTTCGTATCTTATATTTTACATTGAATTCTAATTTATTAGTTTTCATTTTTATCTTTATTATTGCCTGGTTTTTCTTTTTCATGTTTTGTTTTATTGTGTTTAAATATGGACTAATTTGGTCTGAAATAAATATATTTGATTTGATTTGATTTGAATTTGGCTAAATAAACGAAAGTCACCTTGTATAGAGGGGCCGTCAAAGTTGTCAATTTTATAAAATGTTTGTTATGGGGTCTATCTCAAAAACTAAACTAGTTGGGAATTTTGGGGCAAACATGAATGTACAGATCGTTGCACTCCAGTCTGAAAGGCAAAAGGATTTTTTTGTCTTTCAAACTTTGTGTATCAGCAGCTTAAGCTCATGTTTTCCTCAGTGCTGACTTCTGGCCTGAGGGTATCGTATTTCGTCCCTTTCGGGAAGCGAAAAACGTAACTACTCAGGTGTCATTAAATATTGGATGGATTCGATTGATGGTTCTTGGTGGAATATCATCTTGAATAAATTATACACAAATTCTTGTACTTTTATTCCACATATATTTATTTTTATTCTAACTTAGGCTACCGGTTTCGTATTACACATCATCGGGCCAACAAATTATTAATTATTTAACATGACAGAAAGAAAACAAAAGAAAACATTTTTAACAAGCAAATATTAAAAAAAAAAAAATTTTTTAATTAATAATTTGTTGGCCCGATGATGTGTAATACGAAACCGGTAGCCTAAGTTAGAATAAAAATAAATATATGTGGAATAAAAGTACAAGAATTTGTGTATAATTTATTCAGGTGTCATTAATTTAGTGTTGCTATTACGGGAGATAAATATAATTGTTTACCTACGCCCTGCCCTACTTACAAATAACCAGAAACATTATAGAAAAAATTCTGGTTCCACATCATTTTTTAGTAGTAAAAGTGTAAATTATTTATCCACATATGGTTGCCATTCCGTAACCTGGAAGAACCATGAAAAAATTAGCTGTGTTGACCTCAATTTTGACCCCAAAAATACCTCATAAGATACATGACCAGAACTTCGATGTAGTAAAAGAGACCCCTATGGAGACCACATTCAGCTATGGTTGCCACCCCTACCCTGGAACGTTCCTCATGCCAACGAAAGAGATAAGTATGTCTGAAAAAGCGCGCGTCTGAGCAGTGCGGTAAATCAAGAAGTAAATAAGAAGAGGATAATGCTGTTTTTTAACGAATAAAATTTAATATAAATTCACCCAAGCGCGTTTTTAAGAAAATCGCTTTACTGTCGTTTAGATAATGGATTTATATGTTTTAAACAGTAATCACTGTTATTCTTACTTTATAAGTTTTGCATTCCGCAATGTTGCCAAATACTCGTTCCGTCGAAATTAAGGCAGATTTTATCTATATTATAAATCAAAAATTGGTGTTACTTTTTAACTTGATAACCAATCACCGATAAATAATAACTTACAGCATAATAAATATATCACCATACTACCTGGTAAAAATACAGCCATTCCCATAAGGGTGTATAATACCTCACTTCGCTTCGCATGATCCTGTTTTATACCAACAAATACTGCAACAGTCACTCTGAAATTGATATATGATATGATAAAGTTGAGGACTAATTATCCATTAAATTTTCTCTATAGAAAAAAAATTAAAAAGTTGAGTAAGAGTTCTATCTTATAATGTACTTTAATAATTTTTAAAGTAGAGCGTATGCTGTTTTCTATAAACCAATTCTAGACACCAATTACAATTTAAGACATATTGATTTTATCACGATAAAATCGAAGTATTTGTTGAATAAGAGAACAAATTGTTTTGCTACCTGCACCTTTTACTTTGTGCTTCATAATGAAATAAAAATAGATATCGATGAAATTTCACCCCACTAGGTATCAGTATGCCACTACCGCCTTAATTCTTTCCAAAATATCTACAAAACCGTTAAAGCTAAGAAAAAATTAAAACTGACACAGTTTCATAGTATTACAATTGTATTATTATTATATCGAGCGGAAAGGGACTTGGTGCTCTTGGTAGTTCCTCGAGCGTAAATTTAGTACAAGAGAAATGACAAATTACGTCACTCTTTGTCAAAACTCAGAAACAGTTTACTATTGCAAGTAATGTTCAAATGTTCAAATTGCAAGTAATGTTCAAATGTTGTTTTTGTAAATTATTTTAATTATTTAAAGAATCAACTTCGTCAAATTTCATGCGACGTACTATAACTTTATTTTACGTGTTTTTTTATAAGTTCATGCGAGCAGCGGACGCATCATGATATAAAATTTGACAACTATTATAAGAGGGCACTACAAATCTGGTAAAGATGAGGGAAATGGCTGAATCTAGGTTCACAGGATAAAGGATACCTCTCTGATGCCAAATATGTTGGTCGGGCTGCTTGATGAGGTAGCGTAATCTATTTACGGGGGCAACCTTTCAAATATCAACGGGATTTATAGTTGAAAAATAAAAAAACGTACTTTTGTGCAAACAAAAACTGCCGATCTAATCGTTCTTGTAATAATAATCGGTGATGAAACGTGTATGAGCTACTTGCATCTCACAGTCTATCCTCGGAAACCCCTAGCAATAAAAACGAAAAATATAAGTAGTACTTTTAAAACCTTCAAGTACAATATTCATTCAGGTAAACGCTTACTTACAGAGTTAAGTATCGCTCAAAATATTCATTCTGAAAAAGAAAACAAACATTATTTATCATAAAGAAAATGAGTCCCCTTCGCATTGGCGTAACCAGGGCGGCCCCTGCCTGGCTGTAATTTATGAAGCCATCAATAAGTATCTATTCTTAATTATATGATCGTAAAAAGATAAATAGAGATAACACTTCATATAACGAGATCACACACACACAACAAGACTTAAACTGGACAAAACATCTTTTTACACCAGCAGACAGAGCAGCAGAGCAGACGGTACTGTAGTGGGGCCGTACCTGGTTACGCCTGTGCCCCTTCGTGGCAAGGGTTTCACAAGAGTTTACAGCTGCCATGACGTTCGATTATTACTTTCTGGCGTAAGCGTTGTCGAGGCAATGTAGTTTTGCCTTTAGGTTTTTGAATATTTGCAAAGTATAGGTCTAAAATCTGTTGAAAATTATGTGAGATGGTTAAATATCTAATTGTATTTTAGGTCCTCCGATGCTCCAAATGCTTAAAGTTATGGACTTTTAGCCATTTTTAGTAAGAAACGGGACGAGCTGTGCGTTTTAAAATGTCAGTGTTCTTATATTACCAAATTCAAAGGTAAGAGTGTTTTTGGGCAGTAATGAGCTATCTGAACATGATTTAAAACCAATACTGTCTCATACTTTGCAGCTTAGTAGGTGGTCTCAACTTGAAAATCTATTAACTCACTATAGGTTTTACAAATACAGTCATAATTCTGAAAGCGCACGTTGCCATCTATTCGCATCCCCAAATAACGTTTAGCCACATATACGTTAATTATTATTGTTTTCATAGTTAAAAATCATTTAAACTAAACATTTCTAAGAAAAAAGGATTTTTAATTCATAAACCGGTAATGATCGATGAAAGTTCCGCTCTAGTAGACCACAGATACAAAAATCTCAGAATACCAATTTGCTAAGGAGTGTCCTTAAAATTGTAAAATTAGCCATGGCCGCTGTGTCCAAAATGCAGCGACAAAGATGTTCGTAGCCATCGCGGTCATACACAATAATTTGCGCAGTTGCAAGTAAAACAGAAGACGGTGTACATTGCGCGCGGTCTATGTGCGCGGAAGCCGCGCTAGATAGCGACGACTGCGGCGGCGCAGCAGTGAAAATGTTGTATGGGTGTGTGATTTTCACTCTTTATTTGTTTATTTTGGAAATTTGTTCAGTGTGATCAGTATAGTTTTTGATTTATTTAAAAAAGCCTGTTTACATCAGATAGAGGAAGCTCACATGAAGTACATAGAGAGACAATAATACAAAATATTAAATGGCTCCTGTTTTCTTGGATTTTTCCGGTTGGATCTAACGTGACACCTGAATTTGAGATAAATATGAATGTAGAGGGTTCTTTAGTGTCCCGCACTCTTTTTTTTGTTCTTATTCCTTTTTGGAAAACACGTTTTTTTTTCATATGACTACTGGTGTGTTTGACGTTTATAAAATGGTGACTTGAAAATGGCTCTTCGTTTTAACTATACTTAAGTTTAATTTTATGTATGTCAAACTAAAACAAAAGCCTTCAAAATCGGCTTCATTGGCGGTCCACTATAACCTAAACTAAGAAGTAACTTAGCGTGTGGCTCTGGACCCGATTGTTTGATTGAAAAATCCTATGTAGCACTGTCGTCACTTCAATTTGCGATTATTAACTGAATTTAAAATCTTCACCAATGAATATCATAAAATAATATATAAATAATATATATATTTATTAACAGTGCTGAGGTATTATTTATTTATACCTATATTGCCGCTTTTTCTTCCAGTAATTTGTTTATCCTTTCTCTTTAAGTACTTACCTTTATATGACAAAATTATGATGTAGAATATGTGTTGTGCAGATAAAAAAACAAATTGCAAGTCAATGATAATAGAACATATAAAACCCAAACAGAAAGGGATTTATTGTTTCACGGCCCGAGCGCAACCAAACTCTTTAAACGTTAGCTAATTGATAAACAGCGTAACGCATGTTAAATAATCTTCTTCTCTTATAAATATGTAAAAATATAATTTTAGTAAGTAATATGTAAACTTGCGTAGTTTGACTCTATCGATTAACCGCACACTCACGTGTTCTTACTAGCTAGTAGCATATATAGCTAGTAGCGTCTTTAGTGCCCGTAGCATGATAACGTGCGCCTTCGTTTAATGCGCTTTTTAACGGGCACATCTGTTAAAAAAGCGATATAACTCTCCCTTAAAATCGTTTACAAAGTAGTAAAGTAGTACAAGTGTACACGTAACATTTTATATACTATAAATGAACATCAAAGTAGATAATGAACATTCTCACTCCGAGTTCTAATGAGAAAGTTTCACAAACGAAGATTCCCTTCCTAAGTGTCTCAGTATATCACTTAGTATTGCGGCCAACGCTTTGTATTAGGATGCTGATTGCGGGTGTAACTTGAAAATTGACATATATCCACCTGACTTTCAATCCTGGCCTCATCACCATATAACTCCTAAATGGATGACAGTAAATAATTCGAGATTTTGGATATCATTTTGTGTCAGAGTGTTCATTGCAGGATATTACTTGAAAATTGTCATTATGCTACCAGCCTTCGATCCTGGCCTCATCATCATATAACGGATGACAGCACATAACAAGAGATTTTGACATCCCAGCTGGATAGGTCTGCCCCATTACCATACTTCGGGCCATTGGCCTCTCATAAACAACTAGGCTCACAATCTCGCTCAAAAAGTGTCCGCGATGCATTTTGTCACCGCTATGGGGTGGCAAATTACATTACATCTCAAAATAAACTGTGGTTCCTTGCAATAACAGTTATTTCAGACATAAATCGTAATAAGGGCGCTTAGACAAAAAACGTATTCATCACTGAAAAAGGCATCGTATTCAAAAATCTATCGACTGAAACGTGGCCAACTAGGTAACTGTCTTTAGAACAGAAAGATAAAGGTCTAAAAAACATGTCTGTGAGATTTACATTGGTTAGTCGACTCAGCATATTTAAGTAAAAACCTTTGGGATAAAAAAGGCCAGGCCTTAGTCCAGGGCTTCTTAAACTGGGGTCCATAGACCCCTTAGGGGTCCATGGCATGAGTGCCAGGGGTCCACAGCCACTCAGTTCACTCTTAACATATTTATTATACTGAATCCAAACTACAGCATCCTTTTCATTAACTTAACTTAAATTATTAATGTAAACTAATCAGATCTTAGCACTACAAGAAGCAGATGTAGCCCTATCCTGAATTGCATACCTTGAAAAACTGTTTACCTGTTACTTTAAAATAAAAATCACCACCTCTCAGTCTATTACGCTTAGCGCCATGGCAGTGATCTTTTATAATTCGAGATAGCTCGTTTTACAGAAAGGGTCATTGAACCGTGATCCTGACCATTTATTCAGTTTTCAGTATGAAAATTTGTCCTTTTAATTATATAAGGTGAATTTAGTTGATACAGCCAAACTCATACCGGAGGCTTGGTAAGTAATCAGTGTGACGGATCGATAACACTTTTTGATACGGGAAGTACCGCAAATTTCATTAATTTGTCTTGTTGTGAACGCCTAAACTTGCCCATTACCTATGAAAAGTCTTCGGTTCAAGGCATAGGTATGTCAACTAAGCCAATTATTGGTTATACCGTGATCTCTTTTCAATCGCAATACGATTCACGCTATATTTACACGATTAAAGCCAAAAAAATCGGACAAGTGCGAGTCAGACTTGCCCACCGAGGGTTCCGTGCAAATTTGTTGGTACATGTTATAAATATTTTATGAAATTTAATTAATTATATTTTTAATTTAATTACAAATGTAAAGTTGTCAGATTTTTTCCAATAAGTACTTGATTTTGTAGCGCTTCTGGCATGCTCGCAGAGGCCTATACTGACGGCTTCCATGCCGTAGTAAGAAAAAGGTGTGCGTCTCTGTTGAAGCGCGTGCGTTCCGGCTCCAACAGCTTGCTGAGCACGTTTGTAGACAGGTGGGACTCTCCGCTTCGAATTATCGGGATTTCATAAGTTATTCTTTAGGGTTAAATACCCAAGGAGAAAAACGGAATCCTATGAATTATTACTCTGCTGTCTGTCTGTCCGTCCGTTCGTCCCACGGACTTCTGTGATTCGTCCGTATGTCACAGATCCCTATCTTGCAGGTTATAGGTTTTTTGTCAAGCAGCGCGCTGCCACCTAGTGGGTACTTCTCCTGCTTCTTCGCTAGGGTCTTCGTCTTCCGCCGCGGTCTATACTTATAGTCAGGGTGTTCTTTCATGTGCACTGCGCGAAGTCTCTTCGCTTCGTCTATGAACGGTCTCTTTTCCGATTCGGAGAGGTCCTTCCATTGTGCACCGAGGCGTTTTGATATTTCAGAGTTGTGCATCTTGGGGTTGTCAGAAGCCATTTTCCTGCGTTGACCGCGCGACCAAACCATAAAAGCGTTCATGGGGCGCTTCACGCGGTCAGTGTTGGAGTTCTTGCTGGTGGTATTGTTATTGTTATTGGTGGGCTGATGGTGCTGGTGTTGCGGCGGCTGCGGGGCGTGATGCTGCAGTGACTGGTGGTGTTGCAGCGACTGGTGCTGTTGGGGCTGGTGGTGCTGGAGCGACTGCTGCTGCGGCAGCGAAAACTGTCGATAAAAGGTTTTATTTCACGCGCACATAAAAGATACATACACAAACACGCGAGCGAAGCCGCGAACAAAAGCTAGAAATATATAAAGTGACTTTTATTACAGCCAAACTCATACTGGAGGCTTGGCAAGTGATCAGTAACACGGATTTACGTCATTTCAAGTGCGAACGTATCCTTAGATAAGCGGATATGTATGTTTTAGATGATAGGCACTCGGTTTAGCAACTGATTTTACGATACAGAATCAGAGGGCAGGATAGCCCAGGCTTTGACAGAAGTCCGTCTTTATGAGCAAAGGTTTTTGAAATGGATGAAATCAATGTTTAGTAATGCAAAAGGAAGGAATAGATTCGAGATATCTATTTAATGCGTAGCTGTTTTTGAGTCATACCTAATTTTGGATTTAGTAAATATTATAGGCTGGTAGAGCTGTTGCCGGGCTCGACTGTGGAGGTACCACAATCTTACTCGCAATTCCTCCCGAAGTTATTCGGGGGAGAGTAAGGAAAATTTTGATCGTCATGCAAGAAACATTCTTTTGAAATATGTCTAATTTACATTTTGGCATATAAAAATTATCTTTATGCCTCGTCTGCTTTTCATAAGCATCTGTATTTTTTAAAAAACAATTTTGATGTTGTGCCACAAACAAACAAATTTCTTTAATATACATGCACGGCAGAGGTAAAATCTTCAATTTTTTTAAAAGAGGTTTACAGCTGTCTCTGTACCAAGCGCCACAGATTGCTCGTATGCACTTTTTCTGGACCTTAAATGCCTTTTCAACCTCTACAGAGTTCCCCCACATAGTTAAGCCATAGTTGAGGACTGAAGAGACGTACCCATGGTAGGCGGTAATCGCTGCTGTTTGAGATATTGTATTTCTTAGGCGAAATATATAGGTGTTAGCGGTAAATTAGATTAGTCTTACGATGATTCATATAGTTGTAAACCTCGTAATATTTACCATGAAATAATATATTGCAATTATCAAAAGTTTATTTTGCTACTGAGTATAACAACGATGCAGTTGTTTTTATCAAAGGAGATCCAAAAAGGAATTTGTACACCTTCATCATAGACTAAATAGTTACAGTTACAGTTCGTTAGATAAGCTTAGTGTCCAATGGCCAACACAACTTCAGCTACTACATTATTGTAGGAACAAATTTGGATTTTCTTCCATTGTTTACTATTTAAAAAGCGCTGGGCGCCTATTCCGGCATTATTGCGCTTTCGCAATATCAGTCATTAGATATTTGTTTAAAGTTTGATATATGCCATGCGGTGCGAGGGAAATTAGACTCACTTAACCACATTAAATAGAAGCTATAGGATATAAGGAATGCTCTCTATAAGTTTTTAATCAATAAAATTAAAACATATTTGTACAAAATCCCTTTAATCCCTTAGTAGCCCAACCTTAATATTTTTTGGATGTATTTCCCTTATTAGTATACATATTATTTTTTTATTCTAAAGTAATATATTGTAAAGATTAACTTTGACTTGTAGAAAGCATACTTTATGTATCTATTTTACAAAATAAATATTTTGATTTGATTTGATTGATTGATTTAAAATCACCCGCAATCTGCCCTTCCAATTTTTGCTGTTTTTTAGGGTTCCGTAGTCCTACAAGGAACCCTTATAGTTTCGCCATGTCCGTCTGTCCGCGGCTTAGCGCAGAGACTATTAATACTAGAAAGCTGTAATTTAGCACGAATATAAATATTTATCACGCCGACAAAATGGTAAAATAAAATCTCGAAAAAAAATTTTTTAAGAGTGACGCCGCTGCCCGTCACCAGTCTATTTTATATAAGGTCCAGCAATTGGGGATGGATATACCGTCATCCATCGGTCCCAGGCAATGGTGGGCCGCCTGGTTTTGTCTGAGAGCTGTCCTCTTACTCTCCCCCGAATAACTTCGGGAGGATTTGCGAGTAAGATGGTGGTACCTCCACAGTCGAGCCGCACCAGCTCTACCACCTATACTTATTATTATTTGTAATTATTTTTAGCATGGATAACCGAAGTTGTTCAGTACAATCAGTTGTAGTTTGAATTTTTTGTCATTTCCCTAGTTTAACGTGATGTACATATGTCTACTGTCTACATAGATAAATACTAAATTTATGACGTTCAACTTGTATTTATATCTAAAATACAATTATGACCAATCATACCTTAACCTGGGTGATTTTTTGTGATTTAATATCAAATGTATAGTTTTAAGATTTTTTCCTATACTTGTAGTATTAGGTCAAATACGGGAAATACCCTATGAATTTTGATTCCGTTGAGAGTGTCGAAATACATGTTTTTTGTGGCATAAATGGCCGTATCTTTTTTTCACGTTAACTTAGAAGTTTCATTTTTTCACAACTTCAAGGAACCGTTAACTTGAGTATATGGTATTAATTTCAACTCGATACCTTTACGCGTTCCCGAGATAAAAGGTCTCGACAGAGAGACGGACAACAAAGTGATCCTATAAGGGTTCCGTTTTTTTTCCTTTTGAGGTACGGAACCGGAGTTCGTCAATAACTTCCGGCAAACAAATGGTCGTGTACCAGTCACTATTCACGGTACGACGATTCTCTAAAGCAACAGTAGCCACGTGTCCAGTTTTATTAAAAAAAGAAGCAATCATCCGCTTAGATGCACTTTTCACGAGTTTGGGAACCCCTGGTAAATTTGTATTATAACTATGTGCAGTGTATTAAAATGTTTGTATCTACATATTTTGTAACGCAACTGTTTTTGCAATAAATCTATTTTCTTTTCTTTCTTCTGTCATAGGTATATTCTTCATTCATTTTCAGCTTGCAGACAAAATGAGTGACAATCTGAAATTTGGATATGTTGTGTAAAATAAATTAGTGACCCCAGTTAAAAATAATTTTATTTAATTTTTAATTCAATATTCGGTTTTTGGTCAACATTAATTTAATATTTAATCTATATTCTAGAGGGGCTCGTCCCATAGCTT
This sequence comes from Ypsolopha scabrella, assembly GCA_910592155.1. NCBI lineage: Eukaryota > Metazoa > Arthropoda > Insecta > Lepidoptera > Ypsolophidae > Ypsolopha > Ypsolopha scabrella. The sequence continues at coordinate 16,673,569 of OU342985.1, forward strand.
TTGTGAATGTAACGTAAACGGAGAATTTTGATTGGGGCAGGCGTGTGACCAGGCATTCCTGGCCTTGGTCAAGCACGTGACCTCGACATCACCAAGTGATGGATTTATTAATTTATCGAAGAGGTCACACGAGCTGTAGGCTGAGGACAGGAAGGCCGGTAGTGCGACACTAGAAATTTTCCTAATACCCAAGCCACCCATCCGGACTGGAAGGGTGGCTTAAGTCCAACTGCGTTCGTCTAGTGGGCAATTTATAATATTTGTCATGGTGTTTTTGATAATATCGTCTAAGGTATTTAAGAGACTGTCATGTTGCCAAAGGGGGGTACAGCGTAGGGCATACGTAAATTTAGGGACGAACATGCCTTACCTTAGTACCTTATGATAAATAAAGCCATGTGGGGTGAGGTTTCCGTAAGGCAGTAATGTACTATAAATAAAAAGGGCCACTTTTTTCGAGGTTTATTTTTTTTTTTCAATTTTAGTGTTCAGTAGCCAAACGGTGCCAAATGGCGTAGTAATAAACAGTAATACAGCGTAGTATACAATTTTGTAATCACGCCTCATTATTACTTTTCAAGGGATAGCCTTTCGCAACGAGTCCTAATGTGATTAAAGGCTAATGGTTAGTAGAAGCCTCTTTAAAACTTTTCAAGAAACTAGTAATGACTCTCGCTCCAATCTACCGGAGACCCTGAATCACTGCACTTCTGCCTCTATCTTAAGGTAGTAAGAATGCCGTTAAAGATCCAGTTATATTGGTATATTTAAGTGTCTTGCACGGGAACTGATCAATCTTAATATGTATCATTATTTAAACTTAAATATTATGATAGTGAATGTGAAATACGTTCCTTACGGCGTATGTGTGGTACGATATTGAAAAATATTGGGAAGTAGGAAAAGCCTATACCTCTGGGTGAAAGGCGTATGCAGGTGTGAAGTTAATCAATTAAATAACTTAGATCTTAATTCACCAATCACTAGAATGTTAAGTCACTGCTCGAACTTAAAAGTTTTTAAATGTGATAGATGACTAATAAATTACCTCTATGGTAACTTACAATAGAACCATCCCTTAGGCAAGGGATGGAAAGGGGTGAATGCTATTATTGTTTATAACTTCGAGGGAAAATTATCTGTTGTCGTTGCAATTTGATATACAAATTAGAGTACCCTGATCTACGTTTGCCAAAAGTGCAGTTTGGGGTACAAATTACGGAACTACTATTTTTACTTTTTGTTGCAAATGTGCGATTGTGACTCGGGGGAAATGACTGTAGTTTGCGCGAATTGGCAATATGATTAAGAAATAGTCTTCATTCATTGCCCAATTCAATCGTATTGTTTCCTTATACATTTCTTTATTTAAATGTATACTTAATCACTTGTATCGTAATAGAAGAGTAATGGATAAAAAACTAAAAAGGAGTGTCAATTTAAAAACTTTAATCTGTGAAGTATTTTTTATACAAAACAGTTCTTTTTTATCGAATCAAATAAGATCTTAAATTACTTACACTTACAATGTCTAACATTTGGCCGTTATTTTTGTAATTAGCATAATAATACCTAAACTTTAATAAACTACTGATTCCATAGCCAACAAGTAAATAGCCAACAACCATTTTAATAGTTTTTACGGAAAGAGTTTTTTTTATTTATTACCTACAATCTTAATTATTACGTATACACAAAGAAGGTAAATCATCGACAGATTTTATGAAAATTACAATAATGTCAGTCGAAAATTACCGTGGAACTATATAAATGCATAAACAAGAGCATCTGAGAAAAAAAATACCTGCCAATATAACGCAGTAGATTTATAAAAATTAATATGGAATAGAAGTAGGTACGAACATAAGAGGACAGCTCTCAACCAAGCCTGGGACCGATTAATGGCGGTATTTCCATCGCTGCATTAGATCGTATAAGGGTTCTTTTTTTTAGTATTGGGGTACGGAATCCTAAAAATGCGAAGTGTGTCGGCAAAACTTTCCACGATAGTGCAAAAATGTATCTGTTGTACTTTGGTACGTTATTATGAATAATATCTGTCTATCGTCATATTTAAGCATAGTTTACAAACTAGATAAGTCATTTCTATTGTCCGGTCACTTTTTCCAGTAATTGACGTGTTTACTTTAGCACTGCCTTTGTTCTAGGGAAGTGTTTTTGCAATACGTTTTCGTAATGCTTAAGTAAGGGACTCTATGACTAGCGGCCGGTTTCTGATTTGAGAATATGTCGCTTAGTTATATATCTCGATGGGTCCGTAGAACAATGTTCTGTGTAAAAATAGAACGAAATTGCGATTTTAAGCATTTCGAAACCAACTTGTCGAAAGCTGGAGATTGGTGTAATTTATCTTTTTAATTTTGGAGTACTTTTCGAGATATTTAGGTGAACAAAGTTCTATGTACCCCATAATAATCATTATACTTTTATTAATTTCAACTTATCGACACCACGGGCGACTTTTTAAAAAGACCAAAAAGAAACATTTTACCTGATTTATTCCATCGATAAGTCCCATCGATACGTACCCCGCTCTACATCGGTTCATTAAAAGAGAAAGGGGAATTCATAAAATCAAAACTATTGCTGGGATATGAAGAAGGAAAAAAAGTAATGCGTAAAGAAGCAGAAGGTATGACAGGAGGGCAAGAAGGAGCAAGCCTCTCAGCAAAAGCTCCCACCCAAGAATCGTTTATGTTTGTTTCTGGTTTCAACAGAGTGGTGCACACCAAGCCTCGGGAAATTATCGATATTTTTTCTGACATATCTAATAACTTGATGAATAAATTCACATGGGACCGTAAATATATTAATTTCTTTAAACTTTTCTTTTAATGAATCTCGGTCTTGGATCCTGTCCAAATTTACCAAACTATGATAGTAATACATTTCTATATTATTTGGACACTTGGCGATTTATCCATCCCAAGAAGATAACAAGAGTACATTATTGCAAAGGCAGCGAAAACCGCGTTACGTTCAAACTAAACGTAACCATAATGGTTTATTTAGGTAAATTAAATAAGTGTTAAAGTTTTTGTACCTTAGTTAGCACACTGGATATTGGCTAAATTCTTTGTATAATTTATTGCTTAAGTTGGTTTATTTGAGTGACAAGTGCTTAAGTTTTTAGTACCTTAGTTAGCACGTTTTGGCTTCAGCCTATGTTCATTTTTTATAATTTCAGCCAAGCGACAGCCTAATAGTGCACCTTGCAACTCAAGTCGAGGTATCGTGACAATTTTTGTCGGCGCGACGCGGCTTTTACTTGCTATGAACGAAATTAGGTATTTTTGACCCAGCTTCACACGCCAGTACGCGACGGCGGCGTAGGCACTTGGCGAAGCGTCGCAGAAAACATGTAACTCCAACGTATCGTTCACGCTATCAACAGATATGGAGAGGGCCTGTTTGTTATGAAAAAAGTACCTAGGGATGTGTATGTCTCTTATAGCTTTCAGCTGCTTTAGCGATTCAACCACGTAATTTATGTGTCTGCACATTTCTTAAGGCAGGCCCACGCAGAAATGAGCAGGTTCCTTACCGTTATTTTTAAATAATTAGTTAATTTAATAATTTAGCAACGAACACTGCAAAATCGTCAAAGTTTTAGAATATTCCTAAAGGGGAGTTATATAAGTATATACATACGTACAAATAGAAAAAAATATACTATACATAAACGGTACACATAAACAGGAAATATTGATATTTATCTGTTAAAATTCTGTAAAATATGGTTACACTAGCAGACTTGGCGCGTACGGAGCTGACGGGTGTACGATCACCAGGCACGTATCCAGACTTTTGTTTCGGGGGGGACATTCATTGAACCAACAATGTGAATTGTGAAAGAAGCCTCTGTACAAACTGATTTTCAAAAAATAATTTCGTTTTAAAAAATACCACCTGAAAGTTAAAGAACAGTATGTATCTTCATGATTTAGCCTATATTTTCAGAAAAAATATACAAAAGGGTCTGCTACAATTTATGGTTGGTTCGAATTGTAGTCTTGACTTGACCAACCTATTATGAAATACTCTAAAATATTTATTAGAGTGCATTCCTTACCCTTGGGTCTGATTCGTTGATTTATTCGCGAAATTTATTTCCCGCCTTTTATCTCGTGTCCTTACGTTATAAATAAATGCTTAACAAAAACAAACAGTTGGAAAAAAATATGATGTATGGGTCCGGCTGGATTGTTTGGCCTTTTGTTGTAAGACACAGTCAATAAAAAGATGATGGATTTCTTTCCTTTCAAGGAATATTTTGATACCTATAATCCAACTGACTGTCATAAAACTTATAAATGATGATCAATGCCGATAACCTAAAATCTTGAAAGGTAACTGCGCTAATTAGACACCTGATGTATGAAATAACAAAGCCTTGTCTTATTCTACCACAAAGATAGGACCGCGCTAATTAGACACCTGATGTATGAAATAACAAAGCCTTGTCTTATTCTACCACAAAGATAGGACCGCGCTAATTAGACACCTGATGTATGAAATAACAAAGCCTTGTCTTATTCTACCACAAAGATAGGACCGCGCTAATTAGACACCTGATGTATGAAATAACAAAGCCTTGTCTTATTCTACCACAAAGATAGGACCGCGCTAATTAGACACCTGATGTATGAAATAACAAAGCCTTGTCTTATTCTACCACAAAGATAGGACCGCGCTAATTAGACACCTGATGTATGAAATAACAAAGCCTTGTCTTATTCTACCACAAAGATAGGACCGCGCTAATTAGACACCTGATGTATGAAATAACAAAGCCTTGTCTTATTCTACCACAAAGATAGGACCGCGCTAATTAGACACCTGATGTATGAAATAACAAAGCCTTGTCTTATTCTACCACAAAGATAGGACCGCGCTAATTAGACACCTGATGTATGAAATAACAAAGCCTTGTCTTATTCTACCACAAAGATAGGACCGCGCTAATTAGACACCTGATGTATGAAATAACAAAGCCTTGTCTTATTCTACCACAAAGATAGGACCGCGCTAATTAGACACCTGATGTATGAAATAACAAAGCCTTGTCTTATTCTACCACAAAGATAGGACCGCGCTAATTAGACACCTGATGTATGAAATAACAAAGCCTTGTCTTATTCTACCACAAAGATAGGACCGCGCTAATTAGACACCTGATGTATGAAATAACAAAGCCTTGTCTTATTCTACCACAAAGATAGGACCGCGCTAATTAGACACCTGATGTATGAAATAACAAAGCCTTGTCTTATTCTACCACAAAGATAGGACCGCGCTAATTAGACACCTGATGTATGAAATAACAAAGCCTTGTCTTATTCTACCACAAAGATAGGACCGCGCTAATTAGACACCTGATGTATGAAATAACAAAGCCTTGTCTTATTCTACCACAAAGATAGGACCGCGCTAATTAGACACCTGATGTATGAAATAACAAAGCCTTGTCTTATTCTACCACAAAGATAGGACCGCGCTAATTAGACACCTGATGTATGAAATAACAAAGCCTTGTCTTATTCTACCACAAAGATAGGACCGCGCTAATTAGACACCTGATGTATGAAATAACAAAGCCTTGTCTTATTTTACCACAAAGATAGGACCGCGCTAATTAGACACCTGATGTATGAAATAACAAAGCCTTGTCTTATTTTACCACAAAGATAGGACCGCGCTAATTAGACACCTGATGTATGAAATAACAAAGCCTTGTCTTATTCTACCACAAAGATAGGACCGCGCTAATTAGACACCTGATGTATGAAATAACAAAGCCTTGTCTTATTCTACCACAAAGATAGGACCGCGCTAATTAGACACCTGATGTATGAAATAACAAAGCCTTGTCTTATTCTACCACAAAGATAGGACCGCGCTAATTAGACACCTGATGTATGAAATAACAAAGCCTTGTCTTATTCTACCACAAAGATAGGACCGCGCTAATTAGACACCTGATGTATGAAATAACAAAGCCTTGTCTTATTCTACCACAAAGATAGGACCGCGCTAATTAGACACCTGATGTATGAAATAACAAAGCCTTGTCTTATTCTACCACAAAGATAGGACCGCGCTAATTAGACACCTGATGTATGAAATAACAAAGCCTTGTCTTATTTTACCACAAAGATAGGACCGCGCTAATTAGACACCTGATGTATGAAATAACAAAGCCTTGTCTTATTCTACCACAAAGATAGGACCGCGCTAATTAGACACCTGATGTATGAAATAACAAAGCCTTGTCTTAAACTACCACAAAGATAGGACCGCGCTAATTAGACACCTGATGTATGAAATAACAAAGCCTTGTCTTATTCTACCACAAAGATAGGACCGCGCTAATTAGACACCTGATGTATGAAATAACAAAGCCTTGTCTTATTTTACCACAAAGATAGGACCGCGCTAATTAGACACCTGATGTATGAAATAACAAAGCCTTGTCTTATTCTACCACAAAGATAGGACCGCGCTAATTAGACACCTGATGTATGAAATAACAAAGCCTTGTCTTATTCTACCACAAAGATAGGACCGCGCTAATTAGACACCTGATGTATGAAATAACAAAGCCTTGTCTTATTCTACCACAAAGATAGGACCGCGCTAATTAGACACCTGATGTATGAAATAACAAAGCCTTGTCTTATTCTACCACAAAGATAGGACCGCGCTAATTAGACACCTGATGTATGAAATAACAAAGCCTTGTCTTATTCTACCACAAAGATAGGACCGCGCTAATTAGACACCTGATGTATGAAATAACAAAGCCTTGTCTTATTCTACCACAAAGATAGGACCGCGCTAATTAGACACCTGATGTATGAAATAACAAAGCCTTGTCTTATTCTACCACAAAGATAGGACCGCGCTAATTAGACACCTGATGTATGAAATAACAAAGCCTTGTCTTATTCTACCACAAAGATAGGACCGCGCTAATTAGACACCTGATGTATGAAATAACAAAGCCTTGTCTTATTCTACCACAAAGAGAGGACCGCGCTAATTAGACACCTGATGTATGAAATAACAAAGCCTTGTCTTATTCTACCACAAAGATAGGACCGCGCTAATTAGACACCTGATGTATGAAATAACAAAGCCTTGTCTTATTTTACCACAAAGATAGGACCGCGCTAATTAGACACCTGATGTATGAAATAACAAAGCCTTGTCTTATTCTACCACAAAGATAGGACCGCGCTAATTAGACACCTGATGTATGAAATAACAAAGCCTTGTCTTATTCTACCACAAAGATAGGACCGCGCTAATTAGACACCTGATGTATGAAATAACAAAGCCTTGTCTTATTCTACCACAAAGATAGGACCGCGCTAATTAGACACCTGATGTATGAAATAACAAAGCCTTGTCTTATTCCACCACAAAGATAGGACCGCGCTAATTAGACACCTGATGTATGAAATAACAAAGCCTTGTCTTATTCTACCACAAAGATAGGACCGCGCTAATTAGACACCTGATGTATGAAATAACAAAGCCTTGTCTTATTCTACCACAAAGATAGGACCGCGCTAAATAGACACCTGATGTATGAAATAACAAAGCCTTGTCTTATTCTACCACAAAGATAGGACCGCGCTAATTAGACACCTGATGTATGAAATAACAAAGCCTTGTCTTATTCTACCACAAAGATAGGACCGCGCTAATTAGACACCTGATGTATGAAATAACAAAGCCTTGTCTTATTTTACCACAAAGATAGGACCGCGCTAATTAGACACCTGATGTATGAAATAACAAAGCCTTGTCTTATTCTACCACAAAGATAGGACCGCGCTAATTAGACACCTGATGTATGAAATAACAAAGCCTTGTCTTATTCTACCACAAAGATAGGACCGCGCTAATTAGACACCTGATGTATGAAATAACAAAGCCTTGTCTTATTCTACCACAAAGATAGGACCGCGCTAATTAGACACCTGATGTATGAAATAACAAAGCCTTGTCTTATTCTACCACAAAGATAGGACCGCGCTAATTAGACACCTGATGTATGAAATAACAAAGCCTTTTCTTATTCTACCACAAAGATAGGACCGCGCTAATTAGACACCTGATGTATGAAATAACAAAGCCTTGTCTTATTCTACCACAAAGATAGGACCGCGCTAATTAGACACCTGATGTATGAAATAACAAAGCCTTGTCTTATTCTACCACAAAGATAGGACCGCGCTAATTAGACACCTGATGTATGAAATAACAAAGCCTTGTCTTATTCTACCACAAAGATAGGACCGCGCTAATTAGACACCTGATGTATGAAATAACAAAGCCTTGTCTTATTCTACCACAAAGATAGGACCGCGCTAATTAGACACCTGATGTATGAAATAACAAAGCCTTGTCTTATTCTACCACAAAGATAGGACCGCGCTAATTAGACACCTGATGTATGAAATAACAAAGCCTTGTCTTATTCTACCACAAAGATAGGACCGCGCTAATTAGACACCTGATGTATGAAATAACAAAGCCTTGTCTTATTCTACCACAAAGATAGGACCGCGCTAATTAGACACCTGATGTATGAAATAACAAAGCCTTGTCTTATTTTACCACAAAGATAGGACCGCGCTAATTAGACACCTGATGTATGAAATAACAAAGCCTTGTCTTATTCTACCACAAAGATAGGACCGCGCTAATTAGACACCTGATGTATGAAATAACAAAGCCTTGTCTTATTTTACCACAAAGATAGGACCGCGCTAATTAGACACCTGATGTATGAAATAACAAAGCCTTGTCTTATTCTACCACAAAGATAGGACCGCGCTAATTAGACACCTGATGTATGAAATAACAAAGCCTTGTCTTATTCTACCACAAAGATAGGACCGCGCTAATTAGACACCTGATGTATGAAATAACAAAGCCTTGTCTTATTCTACCACAAAGATAGGACCGCGCTAATTAGACACCTGATGTATGAAATAACAAAGCCTTGTCTTATTTTACCACAAAGATAGGACCGCGCTAATTAGACACCTGATGTATGAAATAACAAAGCCTTGTCTTATTTTACCACAAAGATAGGACCGCGCTAATTAGACACCTGATGTATGAAATAACAAAGCCTTGTCTTATTCTACCACAAAGATAGGACCGCGCTAATTAGACACCTGATGTATGAAATAACAAAGCCTTGTCTTATTCTACCACAAAGATAGGACCGCGCTAATTAGACACCTGATGTATGAAATAACAAAGCCTTGTCTTATTCTACCACAAAGATAGGACCGCGCTAATTAGACACCTGATGTATGAAATAACAAAGCCTTGTCTTATTCTACCACAAAGATAGGACCGCGCTAATTAGACACCTGATGTATGAAATAACAAAGCCTTGTCTTATTCCACCACAAAGATAGGACCGCGCTAATTAGACACCTGATGTATGAAATAACAAAGCCTTGTCTTATTCTACCACAAAGATAGGACCGCGCTAATTAGACACCTGATGTATGAAATAACAAAGCCTTGTCTTATTTTACCACAAAGATAGGACCGCGCTAATTAGACACCTGATGTATGAAATAACAAAGCCTTGTCTTATTCTACCACAAAGATAGGACCGCGCTAATTAGACACCTGATGTATGAAATAACAAAGCCTTGTCTTATTCTACCACAAAGATAGGACCGCGCTAATTAGACACCTGATGTATGAAATAACAAAGCCTTGTCTTATTCTACCACAAAGATAGGACCGCGCTAATTAGACACCTGATGTATGAAATAACAAAGCCTTGTCTTATTCTACCACAAAGATAGGACCGCGCTAATTAGACACCTGATGTATGAAATAACAAAGCCTTGTCTTATTCTACCACAAAGATAGGACCGCGCTAATTAGACACCTGATGTATGAAATAACAAAGCCTTGTCTTATTCTACCACAAAGATAGGACCGCGCTAATTAGACACCTGATGTATGAAATAACAAAGCCTTGTCTTATTCTACCACAAAGATAGGACCGCGCTAATTAGACACCTGATGTATGAAATAACAAAGCCTTGTCTTATTCTACCACAAAGATAGGACCGCGCTAATTAGACACCTGATGTATGAAATAACAAAGCCTTGTCTTATTTTACCACAAAGATAGGACCGCGCTAATTAGACACCTGATGTATGAAATAACAAAGCCTTGTCTTATTCTACCACAAAGATAGGACCGCGCTAATTAGACACCTGATGTATGAAATAACAAAGCCTTGTCTTATTCTACCACAAAGATAGGACCGCGCTAATTAGACACCTGATGTATGAAATAACAAAGCCTTGTCTTATTCTACCACAAAGATAGGACCGCGCTAATTAGACACCTGATGTATGAAATAACAAAGCCTTGTCTTATTCTACCACAAAGATAGGACCGCGCTAATTAGACACCTGATGTATGAAATAACAAAGCCTTGTCTTATTTTACCACAAAGATAGGACCGCGCTAATTAGACACCTGATGTATGAAATAACAAAGCCTTGTCTTATTCTACCACAAAGATAGGACCGCGCTAATTAGACACCTGATGTATGAAATAACAAAGCCTTGTCTTATTCTACCACAAAGATAGGACCGCGCTAATTAGACACCTGATGTATGAAATAACAAAGCCTTGTCTTATTCTACCACAAAGATAGGACCGCGCTAATTAGACACCTGATGTATGAAATAACAAAGCCTTGTCTTATTCTACCACAAAGATAGGACCGCGCTAATTAGACACCTGATGTATGAAATAACAAAGCCTTGTCTTATTCTACCACAAAGATAGGACCGCGCTAATTAGACACCTGATGTATGAAATAACAAAGCCTTGTCTTATTTTACCACAAAGATAGGACCGCGCTAATTAGACACCTGATGTATGAAATAACAAAGCCTTGTCTTATTCTACCACAAAGATAGGACCGCGCTAATTAGACACCTGATGTATGAAATAACAAAGCCTTGTCTTATTCTACCACAAAGATAGGACCGCGCTAATTAGACACCTGATGTATGAAATAACAAAGCCTTGTCTTATTCTACCACAAAGATAGGACCGCGCTAATTAGACACCTGATGTATGAAATAACAAAGCCTTGTCTTATTCTACCACAAAGATAGGACCGCGCTAATTAGACACCTGATGTATGAAATAACAAAGCCTTGTCTTATTCCACCACAAAGATAGGACCGCGCTAATTAGACACCTGATGTATGAAATAACAAAGCCTTGTCTTATTCTACCACAAAGATAGGACCGCGCTAATTAGACACCTGATGTATGAAATAACAAAGCCTTGTCTTATTTTACCACAAAGATAGGACCGCGCTAATTAGACACCTGATGTATGAAATAACAAAGCCTTGTCTTATTTTACCACAAAGATAGGACCGCGCTAATTAGACACCTGATGTATGAAATAACAAAGCCTTGTCTTATTCTACCACAAAGATAGGACCGCGCTAATTAGACACCTGATGTATGAAATAACAAAGCCTTGTCTTATTCTACCACAAAGATAGGACCGCGCTAATTAGACACCTGATGTATGAAATAACAAAGCCTTGTCTTATTCTACCACAAAGATAGGACCGCGCTAATTAGACACCTGATGTATGAAATAACAAAGCCTTGTCTTATTCTACCACAAAGATAGGACCGCGCTAATTAGACACCTGATGTATGAAATAACAAAGCCTTGTCTTATTCTACCACAAAGATAGGACCGCGCTAATTAGACACCTGATGTATGAAATAACAAAGCCTTGTCTTATTCTACCACAAAGATAGGACCGCGCTAATTAGACACCTGATGTATGAAATAACAAAGCCTTGTCTTATTCTACCACAAAGATAGGACCGCGCTAATTAGACACCTGATGTATGAAATAACAAAGCCTTGTCTTATTCTACCACAAAGATAGGACCGCGCTAATTAGACACCTGATGTATGAAATAACAAAGCCTTGTCTTATTCTACCACAAAGATAGGACCGCGCTAATTAGACACCTGATGTATGAAATAACAAAGCCTTGTCTTATTCTACCACAAAGATAGGACCGCGCTAATTAGACACCTGATGTATGAAATAACAAAGCCTTGTCTTATTCTACCACAAAGATAGGACCGCGCTAATTAGACACCTGATGTATGAAATAACAAAGCCTTGTCTTATTCTACCACAAAGATAGGACCGCGCTAATTAGACACCTGATGTATGAAATAACAAAGCCTTGTCTTATTCTACCACAAAGATAGGACCGCGCTAATTAGACACCTGATGTATGAAATAACAAAGCCTTGTCTTATTCTACCACAAAGATAGGACCGCGCTAATTAGACACCTGATGTATGAAATAACAAAGCCTTGTCTTATTTTACCACAAAGATAGGACCGCGCTAATTAGACACCTGATGTATGAAATAACAAAGCCTTGTCTTATTCTACCACAAAGATAGGACCGCGCTAATTAGACACCTGATGTATGAAATAACAAAGCCTTGTCTTATTCTACCACAAAGATAGGACCGCGCTAATTAGACACCTGATGTATGAAATAACAAAGCCTTGTCTTATTCTACCACAAAGATAGGACCGCGCTAATTAGACACCTGATGTATGAAATAACAAAGCCTTGTCTTATTTTACCACAAAGATAGGACCGCGCTAATTAGACACCTGATGTATGAAATAACAAAGCCTTGTCTTATTTTACCACAAAGATAGGACCGCGCTAATTAGACACCTGATGTATGAAATAACAAAGCCTTGTCTTATTTTACCACAAAGATAGGACCGCGCTAATTAGACACCTGATGTATGAAATAACAAAGCCTTGTCTTATTCTACCACAAAGATAGGACCGCGCTAATTAGACACCTGATGTATGAAATAACAAAGCCTTGTCTTATTCTACCACAAAGATAGGACCGCGCTAATTAGACACCTGATGTATGAAATAACAAAGCCTTGTCTTATTCTACCACAAAGATAGGACCGCGCTAATTAGACACCTGATGTATGAAATAACAAAGCATTTTTCACATAAAGGTTCCAAGAGATATAATGTGTAAAAATAAATACTTCAATACCTCAGACATAATATACAAGTACGGTACTTCATTATATATGTCTGTGTTCAACCTTTACTTACATCATTTTATATAAATCTTTAGTTAGGTCACATTTGGAATATGCCTCTTCGATATGGAATCCAGTCTATGACTATTATGTCCAAAAAGTTGAGATGATCCAAAAGAGATTTGTGCGCGCCTTAAACTATCGTCTCAGGCATAGCCGTCTTTCTTACAAGAATCTTTTAGTCAAGTTTGGGCTAATGTCTCTTACCGACAGAAGAAGTCTGGCCAACTCCGTTGTCAAAATCATAAATCGCAGGTCGCCAAGTTGTTGTTATGTCAGGTGTACCTAGTGAATGTGTAGAATGTCATTTTTATTAGTTTTCAGTGGTCAAGTTTGGCAATCATCATGCCAAAGGTCAAGTAGTAAAACGTTAGTAACGCCACCAGTCGCGCGCAGACTTATCTACCGCCCGCGCATCGTTGCATAAAATCAATCCACATAAAATTGGTATAGCTATGCCGTGCAGAGCCTAAAGTGCAGTAAGACCATTTTTACCAGTGTTGAGCTGAATATTGATCCTTTATCAGAAAATCATAGCGCGTAGTTGTATTTAATCATTTTTTCGGTGACAAAAATTCCTATTCTTGGAATCTCGTGAAAAGGGTTATTCGACTTTATTTACAGTAATAATTTGGAATTACCTTATAATAAGGGTAGGTAGGGTGTGCTTTTGTATAAAAATATTTTAGAAATTTACTGCCACACTGATAGATAATGACAGACATAACTTTACCCGAAGAACGAAGTACATCGACAAAAATACATACAAATTCAACTCAGCATAATTTTTTTAATTATTTATATAATGTATGAAAGAATTCGTGCTGATAACAAAAAATAAGAATATAGTCGCTAGCGTTCCAACAGCCTCTACAATAAAATAGACGACAAAAAATGCAAAGAAAGCTCCGAAAAAATATGGCTTTAGAGATAAAGAACGAATAGGTCAAGTGAGTTTTCGACGAAACAAAGGATTCGCCCAGTAAATCCACAATACGCGTGATTCGATGTGGTGAATTTGCCTATCTGATAACTGGATTTTCGAAACATCAGAAGGATAATATTTTTTTTGTTACTGCGGTTGTTGGCTCTGCCGAAGCCTATTTCTAGTTTAACGGTATTCAATCCGAAACGAAATGGTATTGCATCTAGATCGCATATCAGGGCTCAGTTACTCACACCCGTTACAGTGGCGTGTAACGCATTAAAAATGTTGGGACTACCAATGGATGAATGGTCTTATCTGTTGGTACACATAATTTTGAGCAAGTTGCCGGCTGACTCTCGCTCACGGTTTGAACGCGAGATGGCAGAACGGGACGGCAGTGCCTTGCCTAGCTTTACGGACTTAATGAGATTTTTGGAGTTTGAAGCTAGGGCTGTGGAGTCGTCTCCGTTGGAAGTGGCGCCACCTAGCGGGAGTTTGGGAAGATCCGCTGGCACATCGCGACGCAGTGACGCCCAGGGACTGTCGCCGTCGCGGGGACGTGTGGCAGCTCGCTTGGCTGCGCTGACTGCTGCCGTGGGGGAACCGACATGTCCTCAGTGTGGGCGTTTGGGACATGCTTTGCGGAGGTGCCCTGAGTTTGCTGAGCTGCCGGCCTGCCTGCATGTGGAAGAGCTCACCATTTACTGCTGTGTGCTAACAGGTCTGGTGCGCCGGCTCCGGCACCGCAGCGCGGACCTGCTGCGAGAGGGGGAGCAGTCTCCACGTCGCAGCACCAGCGTCGCGCTACGGGCGGGGGAGCGCTCCCGTTAGTCAGTAAAATAGAAATCTCTGTTTTAAAATAGGTTTTATAAATATTTTTTTCTCTGCTATGAAAATTAATCAATCAACTAAATCTTCGGGCAAAATGATGTCAATGAAATGCTTGAATCTAGTATATAAATTGGTAATTTTATTGCTTAAACTAACAATAAAGAATTTAGAATATTTATAAACGTTAACATTTTCTTTTATTATTATTCTTTCTTTTTAAATTTACACGCTCCATTTTTATTATTTTAATTTATTTTCTTTTCGGTTTCGTGACGTTTACTCACTCAGCAACAACTTCAATGTGCAGCATGGCAAAAAAGAGTTTGACGCTGTGACAGATGAAACTAAATATTTTGGTCGTAGTATACAGTTTTGCTCCCCTAAGTGTGCGGTATGACTAAATATGTGATATAGCGCACTCATTTTATCCAAACTCTTTTTTGCCAAGCTGTACAAAAAGGTTTTAGTAAAGTGCAAAGATGTTACTGGCTGAAACATAGCGCCCGTAATGTGAAAACAAAAATGTTTTAATTAATAATTATTATTGTTTGAATATCCGCACATTGTTTGAGAAAAGGCCGCAGTAATCTACTTTAATAACCTAAACAGCGTCTATAAAACGTATAATAGTAGTTTATGAAACTGGTACATAAAAATGTTATTTTTAATACCTAGTTATGTATAGTTTCATACACTACTTTATCTAAACTCATGCCTAACAACCTGTTTTCATAATAATCTTGATAAAATTTGTCGTTAGCCATTTTTGATTTTTCTTGTAAAAGCTCGTTCTAATAGTGTTCGTAATTTCGGTCATTATTTCCAGAATGTCAGGTAGAGTCAAATTATCATCACATCACTGCTGTTAGTAATTTTGGGGCAAAATAATACTTTTGGTTTGACCCATAAAACCACAGTAAATAATAATTTCCACGTAAGCTATGGCCCCAAAATCCAACAGTCCACCGCGCATGTCTACGCCGTTGCGCGCGCTGGCAGCCATAGATAATGCAGGCCGAAAATAAAATTAAATTGTGACCTCCTTTGTCACGCCGCAGTATTATTTAGTATGTGTTACAGAATATTATATGATAACCTCATTGGTATTTGATATTAAACCTCAGACATGGCTGTTTGTGCTAAGTTCCCTTTGCCTTCCTAGTTAGTATCACATGTACTGTAATCTCAGAAAAAGTTTTTTTATAGCATTATGTTGTTCGGAGACCTATACTATAATTGAATTTTTAAATTTTTTTAGAGACGTTCATGAAAAATATTTTTTACTATGCCTGACCACATGAAGGAAGAAAATACTAAGTTTGTTATGTACTCAGATACACTAAACTTTATTAAAAGATTTGAGATGGGAATACCCCTGGGACAATAGGATAGCAAAGCTCTGAGCAATGGGGACTATATGGAATAACACCAATTGGAGAGCCGACCACCTGCGCCTTGCAGGCGTCCCACCTCAACATGATCGTCATAAGTTTTAAACCTACTATTTTGACCCATTTCTAGAAAGGAGTCTCTGGATGTCTCTTGTATTGGATCCATGGAATATTTGTGGTGCTGGAAAGTGTCCTTCTTTAATCACATTTTTTACGAGGTTTTTTTAATTATTCCGATAAAATAAGCATTAGGTTGTAACTTGCATTATTATGAACGGTTAAAAAACATAATAATCTTAAGATCCTACAATTATAAGTTAAATTAATTCTAGGGTAGATTGTGTTTCGATAAGGGGGTAACCTTTTATCTGGGTACAAAATGCACAGCATAATATTGTTTTCCTTACTTTTGAATAAAAAGTATGCAATAAATGAGTTTTAATGCAATTTGAGGAAAAAGTTTATTAAAAATAAAGTCATCACAAAAAAGTTATGTAGGTAATTAAATCTATTACATTTTTTTGCATTACATTTACAAACTTTAAAGTGTGTTTACAGTTGTAATGTAATGCAGTGAAAATGTAACGCATAAAATGGAATAATTTTCAACTGATCACCTAACTATTAACTAGCAGTTTGCGCGAATTTGAAAATTTGATTTTGAAAATGCATTTATTGCTTACTTTTTATTCAAAATTAATAAAAACAATATTATGATGTGCACCAAAATCCTCTGTTACAAACTGTCAAAAATTCACAAAATTTACGGATTGTTACTTTAAAATGTAACATTCCAAAACAGAGTTTGATAACAACTAGAGTTTCACACCATTTCTCAAAATAAAATTTAAAAATGATCATTTTATGATAAAATCATATACGAACAAGTTTATTTATCGAAGCTCCTACCATGGCAATTTTACAAATATGTACACCCCCAAGTAACATTTGTCACTAATATATATAATTGAAGGTTTTTTCGAAAAATCACTATCACTTATCAAGTATCATGTTACACAGAATTGTAAAATTATATTTGACAATTTAACGTACCTATTTGTTATTTTCTAAGATTTTTTTGTTGTACAGACCTTTGTCACCTAAATTATCACATATTGTATAGGGCCTGGTGGCGTAGGGATAGCTAGAACAAAATAAAATTATGTCTTTTTTAATAATAATCCATCCATCCATCCATCAGCCTGTTTCGTCCACTCACACAGTCGGTCGGTGAACGCCGTGTCGGTCGTCGTCTTAAGAACGACAATCGCCTTGAGAATGCCGACTTTGTCTCGGTGAAACTGTTGGCATGTATAATGCGTGTGTCAACAATAATAATACGTGAGTGTTAAAGCCAGTATTTCATAATGAATTAGACCCGAACTTCGCCTAATACATTTTAGGAACATGTTTTAGTCATAAGTATTCAAATTGTCAATATTCCGTATGCATAGCCACAGTCAAGTAGATTTGTTTTTTACGCAGTCTTATTAAAAAAAAACGTAGTTTTAGATCAGTGTTACAAAATGTGTCAATAACATCTTTTGCGTAATTTGAAAAAGAAAACATTGACTTTACATTGTATTGACTCGGGGTTTGGCTTGCGTTTAAAGGGAACAGTTTTTTTTTTGAAATTCCCATTAAATGCTTTGGTACCGACTACTTACCAAGTTTTCAGTATGAATTTTGCTGTATAAGAACAAATTTAAAATTTAGCCAAATACCGGTATAACTATACAGATTTTATCAGCGAGCTTGGCTAGTATGGAAGTTCGAGCGAATACAGTGCTCTTAAGGCCTTAAAAGTTGCTGCCACTTAAAAAAACATAAACATTTCTTACATGAACCGACATTTGTTACCCAGGCCCATTCTAAAATACTTTTCTCACGGGAATCACTCGCAACGCAAGCATTTCAAAACCAGATTTTTCCGTCTCTTTCTTTCTAGGAAAGGAGTGAAATTTCGCACTATGATCGCACGTTTCGAAATGCTTCCTTGGTGTTAAGGTAACGCCTATTTCAATTAATCATAATATACATTTGTTCACTTAAAATGAGAAATAAATTTTCTTACGTATTAATTGTTAGTCCTTAAAATATATTTACATAGATTTGCATGCAAGTTGTTCCAAAATACAATGTTTAATTTTGATGTTTGTTAATCTTCGGCCTTGTCATGATCTTAAGTTATCAATCCCAACTCATTGCACTAAACATTACTCTCGGTATTTCACAGTTGACGCTGTCCGACACTCTCTTAGAAGTCTTCCCTCAAATGCTTCTTTCAAATTCAACTTGAAGAAGCACTTTGTATCTTCTCAGCAGTCCTAGCTACTAATATGTATTTATTGTAAGTATTCATGTAGTGTGTCATATTTAAATGTACCTGTATGTACATATTTTTTGTACTGTAAGTTTAGTTTTCGGGGTGTAGGTATATTGTTAGGTTAATAAGTTTATGTAGGCTATATATAATATAATAGGTATCTTTTTGCACTGAAAATCGATTAAGCCAATGTGTAAATATTTTTTTTTTCATCTCTGTATTTTATGGTTGACTGAAAGAAATTTCTTTTATAAATAAGTCCGCCTTTGCCCTCTGTTTTCTGAATTTAAATTGTATTTATCTGTGTTCATTTTGTGCGATAAAGTGTATATTATTATTAATACCGACAAATATATATATCAGGTAATATATGAAATAATGTTCAGTGTAGTGTCGTTGTGGGGCACGATCACGATCAGAATATAACTTCTCTTTAGCATTCTCTTAGCCCTACCTAACCTCTCCTTTTCCACCTGAGCGTACTCCATGGTGCGCCAGTATTTCTAAGAGTACCTATTTGTCATGTTTTTTATTGATAAAAATTGCTGTGTTGAATCCGTTTTCATTGTTTCAGTAAAGCTGCAGAATTCAAGAGACTGCTCCAGAGCTAGGCTGTAGCTGGTAGCACGATTACATATTGAGGAATAATTTCCCATTCTTCCTCGATAGCTGTTTTCAGCTCCTGTAATGTATGTGGCGCTGGACGACGAGCCCGAACGCGTCTTTTTATCTCGTCCCATAAATGTTCAATGGGGTTCATGGATTCATGTTTTTGATGGCCGTTGCGTAACCGTGATAAGAAAGTCTTGACGGTAATTTGTGACAATTCCTGCTGTGTGTGCTCTGGCACTGTCATGCATAGAAATAAAGTTTGAGTCCACAAACTCGGCATACGGAATTACATAGGCCTCCAAACATTGCCGCATGTAACGATCAGCATTTAGATGGCATCCGAGGTCCCGACACAAACTCAAGTGCAGTTTTTCTTTCGGCGGAAATGCCTCCCCAGATGGTCTCACTCTCTCGTCTATGCAACACTGCACAAAACGCTCTCCCTGTCTTAGGTAGACCTTCATCCTTCCATCACTACCATGAAGCATGACCTCCAAAATTGCAATACCGTTACGTCAAATCACACCACAACACATGTTCAACAAATATTGTGGAACCACTAAACCGAATTTAGGCTGATTAAATAAAATGTCTTAAATTCATAAACATGTGAATTTTAACAAAACTAGTAGGGAAAAGAAAATGAATGAACGTCCACCGACGTCATTTCTCACACGCGCAAAGACACGAAGAAAAGCCGATTTCGATTGGCCAGACACATAGCACAGACTGGAACAAATAAACAGAAATTATATATAGTCGCTTTCTAAAATATTATTATTAGTGCATTGGAAGATAGAAAAGATCAACTGGGAAAATTAAGCTAGACAAATATTTTGAAAAATTCCCAAGGCCAGGATTTGAAAAAATAATTTTGACTTGCTTGAAGGTCGGTTCCAGTCAAAATGCATATACCAACAATTTATTAAAATTTTCTGTTCGTGAAATACAATATCCATATTTTATTTACATAACCTCTTAAATTACTTTACTATGAAATGATTCAGCTTGTGTTTACATTATATACTCATATTTATTACACGTCTTTGTTTTGTCACACACGGCCGCTTCGCTTTAATCCGGCGATTTTTCTGCACTGGCAAAGACGTAGCACGCTGTGTATTGTTAAGGGTAAGTTTATTTATTCATAACCCCTTGTTCAAAAATTATTAGCAAATTATTTGTAGGTTTACTAATTAATAAATACCACCAAAAACTGTAAAACTGCAAAAATTGTATATCAGATCCCTTTAACACAGAACTTATTGATATTACTGGCCTGTAAACGGCTTAAGAAAATCTATCAGTAAAATTATCAATAACACCTTGAGTGACTTGACTGCTTTTTAGGGTTTTGCAAATACTATAAAAACATATCATTGTATGATAATTATAAATCTTTTAATGTATATATTAACATTAATATAATTTATATTGTATTATAGTTACCATATTATATATATAATTTCATTGAGCAAAAACGTCCGTCTTGCACTGGAGTGGCAGTGATTTATGCAAGTGCGATCTGTCCTCTTAACTGTAATTGTAATAAGGATTTGTCACAACCTCCTAGAGCAAAAATTAAAAATGTTGTAAAAATATCGACTAATGTACTAAGGTTGTTGATTTTCAGAAGTCTATAAATTACAAATTGTGTTTTTTTATTATGATTTATATTTATGACTGAGTCAGTCTGAGTCTCCCTATAACTTGAAAGTATGTATAATAATCGCTTTGTATAAAACTTTAGCGTTGTTTGCTTTTCGTTGAACATTTTAAACAAGTTTAGTGAATAATTTTCAACTGATAGCTGTGACATGCCATCCATTGTATTGCTATGTAACGGCCTCCCGATTTTAAAAACACCAGGCCTAAAATGTGACTTAAAGAGAATGGAACAATTAAAAATATATATAGTATAACGAATTATTAATAATTAGTGAAGAAATATAAATGTTTAATATATTTGAAAGAGACGGTAATAGAACAGAATCACAATATGATTAATCCAAAGTGGCCTTTTTAAGGGACCAGAGGAGGACTACATTATCATCAGCAAAGCTAAGATTGCTTACACAAAATCCACCAATGTGGCAACCAACACCGGAGTTTCTGAGCTCCTCGACCAATGCAATCGACAAGTTGAGAGCAAAGGAGACGGTTCAAGTCTGATCTGTTCGTTTGTTTTGTTTGTAATATATGATTTGTTTTCAAATTAATCTTTATTATATTCTTCAGTTAGTTTATCAGATTTCCTACAACCTAATCTTATGTTGTTAAATTCACTCCAGAATCAGCAAAGAGTAGCCGTCGCTTTAGTACCTTTAGGCACGAAAGATGGAGATAGAATACTATTTGTTACTTATACTTTGAGGCCACTTTGTCGTAGTAAGTCAGACGAGACATCAGTGGTGGGTATTATTATCTAAAAAAAAACCGGACAAGTGCGAGTCGGGCCACGCGCTGTGTAGGATTCCGTAGTTGTCCAGTACATTTTATAAGTTGGTCTACTAATACAGATTGCACCAAACTTCTAGTCTGCTCGGAAGTTGCTCTCCCGAAGAACGGCCCCTACATTGTCGTGTTTGGAGCGGAATAAAAGATTGGCGCGACCTGTACTCGTAAACCTGTAAAGCCTACTTAGCTGTGAATGTTTTCCTTTTAACTTCATATATATTTCGCGACAGGCGGGAGTGCGGGCCGTTTCATACTGACATATTGTATGTACTCGCCCGCACCACTCCCGCCATGTCGCGTACTATACTACTTCTGTGAATTTTTTCACAACATTCATAAACAACCGTTCAGCCGGCAGGGGAGGGAGAGACTTGACTCCGCCAACGGATCCCTAAATCGAAAAATGGTTTACACACACCCATAATATTTTTGAATGACCTATCCAACGATACCCCACACTGGGTTCGTAAATTTAATAACTTGACTATCCCATTCATTACTGTACAATAAGGATTGAACAATTAATCGTAATAAATTTCTCCAAACAATATTACATTGAATTAGGACACTATTGTAGTTGTAATAGGTGGTAGAGCTGATGCCGGGCTCGACTGTGGAGGTACCACCATCTTACTCGCAGATCCTCCCGAAGTTATTCAGGGGAGAGTAAAAGAACAGCTCTCAGGCAAAACCAGGCGGCCCACCAATGCCTGAGCCCGACGGATGACGGTATATCCATCCCCAATTGCCGGGCCTTATATAAAACAGACTAGTGACGGGCAGCGGCACGGCTTGCTCTTATTACAATTGAAATACGGATGAAAATGACTCTGCGGGTTTTTGGCTTGCCACCGTCGTCGTTGACATGCGTGAGTTTGCTCCGCCGCCCTCGACGTGTTATGTCGTAGCACGTGTTGCTTGTTTATGCGAACAACTCACTTCATAATTATGTTTATTGAAAATAGATTGAGTTGACATCATGAATATTTAAAAAACGGATAGGACTCACTTGTTTAACTGTGCAGGGAGGCACAGGTCGAGATTTTGATGAGATTATGACTCATCATCATCAGGACACTTCGGGAGAACATCTTTGCACCTTTGGATACCTTATATGTTTTAATATTTAAAGATACGTATTTGTGCTACAGCTTAGAAAAATGATAGAATATTTGGTGAAAATTAAAGGTATATATTTTTTTCTCGTAATGACATCAGAATCGTGTATACTTTCATACCCTAAAGGGATTCTTGACTTTGCATTTACACCCTGTATAAGGTCTTGTGATACCCAAGCTTCTAAAGCTCTAAAATCTCTTAATTTCTGCCCGAGGCCATCTCAAATATCTTTATTTATGAAAAACATACATAAAAAGTCGAAATTACGCGGACATATGCTGTATATATACAATTACATGAACGACCCCTTCAATCATAAAGAATCCATCCATCAGCCTGTTTCGTCCACTGCTGGAGACCTTACCAAGATTTCGCCACTCTTGGCGGTTCTCCTGGAAGAAATGCCCATACTCACACACGCTGGGCAGGCAGGTTGGTGAGTGCGGTGCCGAAACCCTCGCACCAGTGACGCCACTGCCCGTCACCAGTCTGTTATTTGATAAGGCCCAGCATTTTGGGATGGACATACCGCCATCAAACGGTCCCAGGCAATGGTGGGCCACCTGGTTGTGCCTGTCTACGAGCTGTTCTCTTACTCTCCCCCGAATAACTTCGGGAGGATTTGCGAGTAAGATGGTGGTACCTCCACAGTCGAGCCCGGCATCAGCTCTACCACAAAGTTACATTTTCAGTTATAAGTAGAATGTACCGGAAAGGAAAAAAGGTAAAACTATCTACAATAAGAAATTAGATGCCATCAAAAACAAAACTTAAAAAAAAAACTTAGTTCTTCAACCATAAAAAGTGATATCCATGTAAATACAAGTCGATTAATTTATTCAGTCCCTACTTAAGGGACGATGTGCAAACTTCATACAGACCCCTTTCCAAAGGTCTGACCTTCCTGTTTCAAACTAAAAACCACACCGTTTATTTCCATCCATCCATCCATCAGCCTGTTTCGTCCACTGCTGGACATAGGCCTTTCCAGGATTTCGCCACTCTTGGTGGTCCTCCTGGAAGAAATACCCATACTCACACATGCTGGGCAGGCGGGTTGGTGAGCGCGGTGCCGAAACCCTTGCACCAGTGACGCCGCTGCCCGTCACCAGTCTGGTTTATATAAGCCTCGGCAATTGGGGATGGATACACCGCCATCCATCGGTCCCAGGCAATGGTGGGCCGCCTTGTTTTGACATCACTTGCGTCATTCATTGTGAAACAGGATACCTCCCGTTTGCTCATCTTTCCGTACGTCGTACGTGGCACACCCCCATCTATCATTGTTTTCATAACTTACTAATATATTTAGAAACACTAGCATCATTCACCTGTTGAAATCAAATTGTTGCATTAGTATTTCTTAGAATGCCTTCTTCCAATTGGATATCATTGAACCAGAAAATGGTGGCAGAAAGCATGCCAATGAACAAATAAAGAAAATTAACTATTTAAAATTTATATCCACACGTCAAAAGAACGTTAGTAGTACCACAGTTTAGAAATCCATACAGTTGTTCAACCAAAGCGCTCAGACAGAGCAAGTGTGCGGGGCCTGCGGGGTCCAACCCTAAGTAAGGTTCTAATTAAGTTGGTCATCGGATTACTTCGTGAACAGTGAATAATTAAATATAGGTAGGTAATTTAGATTTTTTCCTAGACGTGTGCTATCACACTAATATTATGAATGCGAAAGTTTGTGTGTGTGTGTATGTTTGTTACTCTTTCACGCTGGCTCCTATTACAACAACAAAACAAATATTAAAAAGATTCATACCAAGGGGGTACAAACACTTATCATATAAAATACGAAAAACTTAAAGATTGTACACATACAAGTATCTTTGATCAGATTGTTGTACGTTGGTACTCTAAAGACTTCACTACCGTGAAGCTTGCTAAGGAACTGACTGAAAGGGGAATCGGGTGTACTGCCACTATACAAAAAAAATGAGTACCAGGTGATGCAAGGTCTGTGTTGATGGATGACAAAGAGCTTCAAAAACGTGGCAGAGGAAGTGTGCATAACATTGTCAGCGAAGATGTGCGAGTCCGATTCGTACTTGTCCGATTTTTTGTATTATGTTTATTTTCTTTTCCTAAAATTTTATTCGACAGGATTTCGTGGAATATTTGAAATTCTGAAAGTGGTCCGGGGCTACAAAAAGTTCAAGACCCACTGTTCTAATGCGTGAGTCAGTACACGACATGCTATCTATATGTACGAGTAGTTTACACTCCATGAACTAATTATCACATTGTAAAAGGAGTCGTGATGTAGATACACGTAATGGGGAAAGGTAGAACTAGACTAATTGGGTATTTTTTATAGTTTTTCCATAAAATTCCCAAGTTACTCCTAGGACTTTAGGCGCTGTGTTGGGACCAGTCTTCGATGACTACACTCCGGATGAGTCGAGGGTCGTCAATACAGCATCCCTTGCCAAGTCGATGCATCGGTTCTGGGAAGTAGAGGAGCCTCCCATGGTTCCGAGGGTGGACCCGGAACATGCAGAATGTGAGGCTTTTTTTCAAGCCAACACTACGAGGCTAGCTTCAGGGAGATTTGTAACGCGGTTGCCTTTTACAGCATCCCCTCCTATTCTTGGACAATCCAGAGCACTGGCAGAGAAGCGACTGCTGGCTATGGAACGGCGCATGCAGCGTGACCCAGTGCTACGTGAGAAATATATTGACTTCATGCGTGAGTACGAAGCACTAGGTCATATGTCACCGGCTCGAGTAGATTGGAGCTCTACTGAGCATTACTTCCTACCTCACCATGCAGTATTGAAGGCTTCTTCAGGAAAGCTGCGCACCGTGTTTGACGGGTCGGCGCCCACCTCAACAGGAGTCTCGTTGAATTCGTGTCTACACTCTGGGCCAAAGCTTCATCGGGATGTCATAGATATAATTTTAAACTTCAGAAGACATCAGGTGGTGTTTGGAGCCGACATTAAGATGATGTTCCGGCAGACTGTCATTCATCCTGACGACAGGCGTTTCCAGTTGATTCTCTGGCGGGAGCACCCAGAGGACCCAGTGACAGTCTACGAGCTCAACACCAACACATATGGTTTGAAATCAAGTCCATATATAGCTATAAGATGCTTATTAGAATTGGCGGAGCGGGAGAGGGCCCGCTACCCGCGTGCGGCAGCCGTACTGACACGTGACCTCTACGTGGACGACGTGTGTACTGGGGCCCAAACAGTTGAGGAAGCTCTTATACTCAGAGATGAATTAATTGCTATACTACCAAGTGCCAACAATCACAACTATTAAACGCATTCTTTTTTAAGACGCTCTCGTGTGAATTTATATTAAATATTATTCACAAAAAAAAAAAAAAACAGCAATATCCAATCTTTTCTTAATTCACTGCACTACTCGGACGTGCACTTTTTCGTTCGATTTTCGAACAAACCTCTTTACAACGCCATATGGGCATTTTTTAACTTGGAGTTTTCCACGAGTTTCCACACGAATTTGACGTTCCAAATTCAAATCACTTTATTCCCTAGGGAGTTTCATACAACTTTATATTCCATAAGAGATAATGCTTTACTTTGTGTTTCCCCCTGAAAATAAACGCAATTCAATATTCTGTTTTGGTTCAACGTATACAAATTTCAGATCCGTAACTCATTCCGTCTGCAAGCTAGAGACCCGTGAAATATGGACGGACAGACAGCAGAGCGATATTAATAGGGCTCCGTGTTGCCCTTAGGTACGGAACCCTAAAAACAAGCAGTATGTGATTGTATACTGATGTGGCTACAGACGGCTGCATTTCAAACTCCCTATTTGTAAACGATAAACAAAATACAAAAAATAGTCAGGCGGTTGGAGTCTCCTTTTTAGTAAAAGAATACCTGTAGTTTAAAGGAGACTCCGCTCTTCTTTAGTGGACTGCAACTTATGATTAATTAAATACAAATTCAAAAAAAGGTTAGTAGTGTGTGAATGAGTGAGTGGTGGTGTGTGTAAGTGTGTCTGACATTCCCTAGCCTTACGACCGCGGTCTTCGGATCAGTATTGAAACAACTACTAGTTAGGGTGTGTACGTGTGTGTGAATGTGGTGTGATGAATGAGGGTGGAAAGCTGGGTATTTTTATTGTAGGTTCGACAGTAATTTTAATCACTATGGCACCGCAATAAGAGCTACTACAGGCATAGATAAATTAATAAGATAATCCTATAATTTAGGTAAACAGTACACTTCTTCATTATAATCAGAGTATCTCTAGTTCAAGAAGCAAAAATATACACAAGAAAAAAGAAGCAAATGCACCTAGAATGAAGGGCGGAAAGCGGGAGAGTGAAAGCAGACGATGGGTAATTAAATGTTGCAGGGTTGTCCCGGGATATCTTTTTTGATTTGGCAGTAGAAACAAAATCATACATACGAATACGTATGTATCATCTTTGTTGATAATTTCTCTAGTTTCCTCTCAAATGATTGATGTTCGTTGCGAATTTCTAACGACCCGGGAACAGTATAATTTTGATACACATATTAATAAGCATTATTACATTACAATAAGCTTAAAATAATTGAAATACAAAACATCAAGCACATGGGCTCAGATTTATCATTACTTTCGTGAATGGTATGTACAGCACTTTCAGGGCACGAGTCTTGTTTGCACGTAACCGGTTTTACAATCTTGCAATGCACTTTAATGAACACTAATATTATTAGGAGGTGAAATATGTTTGTATTGGAGGTAATCTGTGGGACCAAACCAATTGAAATAATTCTTTCACTGAGTTACACGAACGACCGACTGGAGAAGACATTTGATTTTTGAAATGAAATTAGATAAACACTTTTGTTTGGTGCGTGGTCGAAGTAATTGAGTTCGAAGAAACTTGTCTGCTTCCACTGTGAGGCTTTGCTGTAATTTTACTATGTCCGATACCAACCAACCTTTGTATACTTGCGAAATATTTGCTAGTAGTTTGGGTTAGTTTCACAATCTCTCACGCTGGCAACACTGTCGGAGCAGAACCACATCAAAAGAACCGATTACCTTCACCACCTCCACCCCTTTCACTCAATAGTTTCAGCACATTTGTATGCGTTAGCTCTGTAGCTTTGCTATGAGAATGCTGTAGCATATTGCTACACCTTAGCTGCAGTGCAGTGCTTTCCTAGGACAATAATAGTAATATCTTTATTTATCAGACAACATGGATCCATTATGTTACTAACAATAAACTTATTCTATTTTTGTAATTAATAACTAGGAGTGATCTTGTCCGATCAATCAGTCAATATAAACGGATTAATAATAATTACTTTATTTTCCGTGCTTTAACTCCGAATAACGGATCAAAAGCATATAAAAATTATACAAATATTTCAGGATAATTGGTTAACTTACCTTGGCGCACGCGCACGGGACTGCCCCGAGGCCGCCGCTGCTGGTGCCGTCGCAAGCGGCGCACGGGCCGGCGGCGCGCCTCTCTCATGGGTAACATGGTGTGTCTGCCTTTCGTCGACGCCTTCTTCTCTAATTACACCTAGTCCAGGGAGTCAATGATTCTGCTGCTATTATTAAGTAATGAAAATCCCAAAGAAAATTGGATTAGAGCAATGTAGTTTCAGTAAATATTTAAAGAAGAAGAGCAAAGAGATCTAACTGAGATCTTGAATTAAGAATTAATGCTGGCTTTGGTAATGAAGAAAGAACTAAAGGCTCCTTCTTCGTTGGGAATTCAGTTGAAAGAGAATAAATGATCAAGCACTTCATTCTTCTTGAAACATGATTATGTTCTCTAGAAGTTAGCAGTTTTTGTGTTAATGACAGGGAATACGCCGAATTCTAGAGAACATGTATTTCAGGAAGAAAGAAGTCGACTAACGTGTTATTTAGATATCATCGAACAGTGTATCTACAGGTTAGGGAAAACCAACGATGACGTCACATTTTCAAAATTCATGTGAGCTGTGGTAGATTTTCAATAGAATAGAAACTTGTAATTAGCTTTTAAAATTGTTCAAAAAAAGGTCGTTTTGTCACTCATACATATACGTACATGTACTGTACATACATGGGAAATAATATTTATACTTACCTACTCATAATTTATGAGTAAGTAAAATTTATATTACTTTAAGGCTAAAAGTAAAATCAATTTTCCCTTTGTTTATCTTGTTTGCTAAGACAAGGGCAAGGAAGTAATAAATAAATTATGCAGTTTTTGGCCTTCAAAAGGCATGTGTAAACAAATGCACTCTTGCATGAGTCAAACAAAGTATAGTACGAGGTAGGGAATATTAAAATCGTGCCTCGTGAGGACGTGCGCGCGCATTCTGGTTTTCCCGTAATTAATCCATTGCAAAAACAGGTTTATAAGGAAGGTAGGTATTTTAGACAAACATTGAATTATTATTACTGAATTATTAATTGTTTTGAAAGTTAATGTCTGAAGTCAAATGAACCGCAAAGTCAAGCAGATTACCTTGTTATCTAAATGGACGTCCTTTGTTCATTTTTTCCCAGTAACCTCATTACAAGAACAACAGCCACTCGGCTTCAACCCACAGTCGGGTACCTTCGTAGTGTGACTGCCTTAAAAATGAAAATTAGTGATGTCAACTAGTTCTAAGCAAACCTAATAAAATCGTTTTTCACAAAACCGATAAGAACTGGTTGTTTAAAAAAACTATTCTTTATGTCAACCCTAAGCACCGTGTATCAGTAAACCCTTGTGGCCGAAACATTTATTAGAACATAGGATACAAATAATCTTATTCTGTATTACTAACCAATGTGGACCCAAGCTGTACTTGAATAAATAAATGTAATTATTATATTATTTGTCTTAGAAAATACAAGGCCGGCCAATGTTATTTCGTGAGTATATTATTTGTTTATTGTTTTTTCCGTGTTTTTCGTATGACTTAAACGATATAATAAGAACTACTATAAGACAGGTTGATGTGCTTATTCGTTATCTAGTGTCCTTAAAAAAACATACATTTTCAATATTTTTCACACAAGATATAGGCGAAGGAAATCCTGGAAAGGCCTATGTCCAGCAGTGGACGAAACAGGCTGATGGGTGGATGGAGAGCTAAATTTCTTCAAAAGTAATAAAATGTCGTAAAATTTTAATAATTAAAATTTATTTAACAAAAATTCAAACTCAATATAAAAGTCTAAGTTCAAATTTCACCAAAAACCATCTTCCTGTTTAAAATATGTACGGTTTAAAAATTACATAAATCGTGTCATATCTCATAGTATGACAGAGATTTCCTAAATGGCATTTTCTGTTGCGTTGTCATAATCAATTTCACCGACCATTTGAGGTCCCAACGTAAAATCGAATCGTCGTTTAATATTAAGAATCATGATTATTATGAAGAAATTGCATGAGGCGGAGGGCCTGCTCGGGCACATCTACTGCGACCTGTACGAGAGGCTGGGCAAGCCGCACCAGGACTGCCACTTCACCATACAGGGGGGGAAACTGCTGCCCGATGGATCTTATCAGGTTACACCTTAGATATAAATCTATCTGTATTGTACTGGGGGTCAGTAGATAGGTATCTTTGATAGACTTTTACTCAGAGCTCAGAGACGGCAAGCGCAAATAGGGAGGCCAAGGCAAGATTGGTTACGTCAGCCACATCCGGGCACACCAACGAAGCCTTTTATGGCAATAGTAGACCATCAAAATCAATCGTTGAAAGAAACCACACAAAATCACGTTTATTGTTTTGGTACAAAGAATCTTAAAAATTTAAGTCTAGCTACGGACAAATAATCGAGTGTGCGTCGCATTTCGGTTTAGAAATCGCGCATTCAATGAAAAAATAAGTACACATGGTATCTCACTAGACCGAACTGGATTTGTTATAATATAGGTATATATATAATCATGTCCTCTTCATCTATGCATGGTGCAATGTTTAAAGAGGACTGAATACTGATGACGATTGATGATGATTTAGGTAAGTAGCACCCCTTGGTTGTCGTTCCTTTATGGGCTTATCACCAACATACCAAAATACTTAAATCGCAATTTGTTTTTACAAAACACAATCCTCTATAAAAAAAATAGATTCCTTGTGATAATGTCATACTTTTCCAAAAATATAAAAAAACCGAACAATTGCTACTTTACACCCTCCGTAACTCTGGAACCGTTCACTTTAGCAAGGTTATGCAGTTGCATTTAGTTTGCAATTTAATGTAGATTACTTTTGTCTTTGGCATTTTTGCGCTAAACTGCATAGTTTTTGAAATATTCAAGAAAAACTGAAAAAAACCCAACTTTTCCCCCCTCCCTCCAAACCCGTGATCTTTTTAGGGTTCCGTAGTACCTGAAAGGTAAAAGGAACCTTTATGGTGAGACTCCGTTGTCCGTCCGTATGTCACAGCCTTTAGCACTGTTAAAGATAAAGATTTGAAATTAGCTAGAAAAATAGCATTCACTTGCCTACACAACAGGACGTAAAAAAAAATTTGAAAACTTTTGAATTGTTCAAAATATTTCCAATACAAAAATGACAAATATAAAAAATAAAACTAAAAATACAATGTGGGTATCAAATTAAAAGAGTTGATTGTAAAAATATATACTTTTACTATATTTACTGGCACCGATTTCGAAAGTTTGAAATACCACAAAAAATGCACGTCCCCCCCCCCTTTATTTCCGAAACTAGTGGACCGAAAAAAATGAAAAAAATCTCAATCATAGGCCATAACTGGCCTATTACAGGAAAATCATAGCGATTAAAAAAAAGTTGAACACAAATGAGAAACATAAAAATAAATATAAAATATATGAAAAAAATATTTTATAAAAATACAATATGGGTACCAAATTGAAGATATTAAAGAGTTAATTATAAAAATATATACTTTTACTGTATTAACTGGCATCGATTTCGAGAAATCTTTGAAAAGCCACAAAAACTGCACGTACCCCCTTTTTTTCCGAAACCGGTGTACCGAAAAAAATCATGGTGATTTGGGATTATGTATAGATAAGAGAAAAAATAAAGCAGTTGAGAAATTTACGATAGTAAAATGACAAAATTAAAATTTTCATCCTCGAGTTTTATTTCGAGTACGGTATAAAAATATTTGTGTCTCTCTTTTGTGGTACAATCAATTCTTTTTTTAGTTATCATAATCAGGACAAGGTTTCAAATACATTTTTCCTGGCTGTTCCCAAACTGTCGAATCACAAAAACACAAACTATCATTCAAATATAATATCAACCAAATTACTTTTTCATATCATCGTTTTCAAGAAGCTCGACTTAGAAATCGAGATGATATCGAAGAAAGTATTATGTTCTAATTAATCCAGGAAACTTTGTTAAGATGGGCAATTGTCACAATTTGAAATATCGGAGAAATAATTTCAATCGCAAAGTAAGATTATGATTACCGTTCGTAACACAAAATGGGCTTCGGGACAGAGCTAAAGCATTCCTTTCTGTCACGACCTGTGCAACCAAGTTTTTATTTATCATGTCTGACTTCTTCATCACTTTGATTGCATACATGAGGTCCTTGTTATTCTTTTTATGGGCAAGGAACACTTTTCCAAATGCACCTCTACTTATAGGTTTTACAATTGTGAAATCATTTATGTGCGGAGCCTGCAAAGATAAATAGAAAGTATACAGATAAGCTTCGATCATCAAGATATATACTATAACTTTAAGCAATGATTTGCTATAAACCGTACCTTAGTAACCACATCAGTATTAGCGTTTATTTTTTCTAAAATTGTGAAGCCCTACAAAAGTATCTACGTGTTTCGCTTTTTTTAATGTAACCTCTTTGTTCAAAGTAGGTACTTTTACGTGATAGTATGTATGGACGTTAAAGTTATTTTCTCCCTTTGCGTTACAGGTTGTCCTCATTATTGGCAATATAGTGGGGCGTGCCGGACTAATGAACTCACGAATCTAGAAACTTCGTGAAGGAATCATCGGTGAATATATATTTCCGAGGAGTATCTCTTACAACGACTTATTCTATTGAAGTGATTATTGGCATGTAGAAATACCATGGATAAATCAGGGTGGTTATTCTCGCAATATAGATAGGTAGGTGGTAGAGCTAATGCCGGGCTCGACTGTGGAGGTACCACCATCTTACTCGGAAATCCTCCCGAAGTTATTCGGGGGAGAGTATTTATTTATTTATTTATTTAAGCATTACTTTGTAAATTATCCTGCAACACAAATTTAAAGTGAGTTTATAGTTGTCGTAAAATTAAGTGAATTCACCTGAAATTAGGGAGCATACGGACATCACAATAAAATACGAGGAAACTACTGCTGCTGGCGTTATAATATGACGCACTGTCACTATGACTTTAGTAGGATGCAGATTGAATTATGCGCTCCGTCACAGCTTTTATGGTGACAGTAAGCATACCGTAGTGTGACGGACCTCTTTTATGGGGAAGGCATGATGTAATACGAAAATAATAATCTTATTTTAAAAAATATCACGAGGGCGTTATTATTTGCATGTAATGTTTATTCATTGCATTCTGCTACACTCGTTTATTATACCAATTGAAAATTAAGAGAACAAATTGGCTGTGTTCCACATTCATTTTTAATTCAATTTTTGGTATGCATCGCGATTGAATTTTATGAAAATATTTTTACAACGTATCGCTCTCTTACGGGTCAAGCAATTAGGAAAAAATCAATCAATGGATAGGAACATGCTACCAACTAAGATTTAATAGTCGTTTTAGCACTTCTCTAGAATGTTTATAACTGAGAATTAATGAGATGTTTATTAGTTGAACTGTAAACATAAATAATTAAATTGTGGTCATAAACAAACGGCCCATATTTTAATCATAAACTGAACTACAAAATTTATATGTTCTCAAGAGCTTTTG
This sequence comes from Ypsolopha scabrella, assembly GCA_910592155.1. Taxonomy (NCBI): domain Eukaryota; kingdom Metazoa; phylum Arthropoda; class Insecta; order Lepidoptera; family Ypsolophidae; genus Ypsolopha; species Ypsolopha scabrella. The sequence goes on from OU342985.1 coordinate 16,707,364, forward strand.
TAACACAGCATATTTATGAGTTTTGTACAGCATTCGATAAGCTTTATATAAATTTAATATATAGTATTGCTAATGTCTAATTAATTCCAAGACACGGAAGGAATGAGACGGTAGGAATTTGAATTTAGATTTGCGTATGCTAAGGTTCCATTTGTTCAGAAAAATGAGTTATATAAAGATTACAGATGTTGATAGCAATGTCGGATTCAGGATTTATTTTTGGGGGGGGGGGTGGCACAGAGACTAAATAGGTATAGATGTAGAGTGTCCCGCATAGTTGGGACTATATCTTTTAGTCCTACCGGAAGACAAAAAAATGCTGCAAATGTAGTTAAAAGCATGACACAAAAGAAACTAATATTATTAAAGCGGTATAGTGTTAATCTTACTCGGAAATTCTCCCGAAGTTATTCGGGGGAGAGTAAGAGGACAGCTCTCAGGCAAAAAACCAGGCGGCCCACCATTGCCTGGGACCGATGGATGGCGGTATATCCATCCCCAATTGCCGGGCCTTATAAAACATATCTTTTTAACGACTGGATTGGGTCAAAGAATGTCCATTTTAGGGGTCCAGTGGATTAGGTGTAATATATAAATAAACATAGTAAACTTGTCTCAGACATTTCTACGTTTAATGGCGTTAGTGATAAATCGTCTGAGTGGTAATTGCACTATTTGCGTTGATAAAATCGTCACGATTGTAAATTGTACACAGCTCATTCTTTAACTTGTATTTCTCCAAAAAGGTATAAGTCGAAACTGTAGTCTTGAAATCTTCTTTGGGAAAAAGGCGCGATAGCCAGTAAAGTTTTCGCAGTAAAACGGAATAGCCGCCCTGGTATTTAAAATAAATAAACATATTCCTACAAATAAATGATAACTTGTACCGATCGCATTTTACACCATCATCATCAAAAGGTCTAACACACTGACATCTGCTAATAACCCCACACACGCACAGGACAATACGCTTAGGGCGTCGGCATCATATATTTTTTTCAGAATTATATCATTAACAAATAAAGAGATATAAAAAAAAACGAAAGTTGGTAAACACAGGATTTCAAAAACAATTACCTTTGCTTTCAAGTTCATTCCGTATTTTAAAAAAAATCAACTGTCATGTCATTGTGACTGTTGACATTGACAGCGAACATAAACATGCCAGATCATAGAATTGATCATTTCATGAAATGGTCCACCGCTTGTGGTCATAAATTCGGGAGCCGAGTGAAGCAGAGCGGAGCAAGACGACCCCTTTAGTTTTTACAGATTTCACGATATTTGAGCAGATCATGATATGAAATGGTCGACTGAGTCAGACTCGCCCACCGAGGGTTCCGTACAAATTATTAAAAGTTAAAAAAAATATACAATAAGATTTGGTCAACCGTACAATTATGACCGCGCATACCGTTGCTTAACCTCGGTGATTTTTTTATGATTTAATTACAAATGTATAGTTTTAAGATTTTTTCCTATACTTGTAGAACAAAAACTGTTTTGTGTTCTTTGCTGCCGAAAAAATATATATATACTAGTAAATTGGCGCCATTTTGAATACTGTAATTTGTACGAACACAAAGTTTCGTGTTACTTTATAATAAATCGATCGAATATGCATTCAAGTGATGAAGAAGATGTGTTACAATTTGTAGAAAAACGTAATAGACGTGTCATTTGTCTTAGACGTTAACAACTAAAAATATTTATAATGGTTACAAAAAAGCAATTATTGTCGTAGTACGTATATGCGGGACCAGTGTATTTTTATGAACTTGGATTTTTCCCGCATCTTACCAAGGGCTTATCGAAAGGCATCTCAACTCTATTGCAACAAAAAAAGGTCTCTGAGGTACTCTGAGGGTTCCGTAAACACCATTTAAAACACAAACTTAATTTGTGCAGTTATTCATGACCAACTTAACTTGACACTTACGCTTCATTCAGGGTCCGTATAAGGCTAGATTCCCAACTTCAAATGAGCATATCATATTGTGTAACTTGGTTAATCGGTATAGTAAAAATAATATAGACAGTACAAATTAATACTAATAATAGACAGTATAAATTATACACAAATTCTTGTACTTTTTATTCCACATATATTAGTTAGTTTTGCAATAATTCGACAAAAAAAAATAGGGAGTGATATACATCGACATGTCGATATCGATATTAAATGCAGCATGACGTATGGTGCTGTTTATGTCTTTTGTTGTGTGATGGACATATTGCGCTTTAATCTAATTCACCTAGTATTCAGGAGTACAAAATTGTTTGTTTTCACATCATTACGACTTATGGACTTTTCATAAGGAAACCTTTTGACTTAGACCTTTTAAAACACTTAAGGATTTCTTGATAGAAAAACGATATATATTTTGTTAGTAGCACTTAGGAACTTTTACGGCAAAAATGAAAAAAAAAGTTATAGGTACCTCATTTTTTTACGCTGAACACGATATTTTTGTCAGAGCAAAAAGTCTCTTTCTTAATTTAGGGACTTCTTTCACAGGGATACACTTTTTTTCTTACCTCTTTTCTGTTACAATGCGAATATGCTGTCGACACATAGACCATACTCTTCAAGTTTTGACATTCTCTGGCGAGGGTTATAACCTCTCTGGATCCTCGCACGTTGGAAATGATTGCTGATTTCAATGGCTCATTGAAGAGTACTGTCGCAGCTACGTGGTAGATAAAATTCACCTGGAATAATAAGCTATTCTACTCCAATGAATATAATATATCTGTTACCAAGTCGAGACATCAATTTATATTGTTTTGAGGCCAAATTATACAAACAGATATTGTTATTAGGTTTCCATACCTATTTTAAGATAAAGCTGCTACAAAAAGCTTTGAAAATATGCAATTTTTTTGAAAATTTTTTATAGGGTGGCCTGGGGTTCATGATTCTTTTTTTTTTTAGTTTGCTCTTACACTCATAATAAAAATATTCTGTGAAAATTTCAACTGGCTGCAGACAGACAGTAAAGGCTTAGTAATATGGTCCTGTTTGGCTGAAAATAGACAAAGTCAGGATAACCCCCCAAGTGTCGACGACTCATATCATAAGAAGGCCCCAGAAGCCTCATTATAAATTATTTTATTATTATATTAAAAGTAAGATTTTTAACTTACACGGTCGATGTAAATATTATTAACCTCTGAAAACTTCTTAGAAAACAGTAAACTCAAACCATAATTATATTATACTGCGTCAGGTATGTATATATGACCATCCCCAGTCGTTCTTTGCGTCACTGGTGCGAGTGTTTCGGCACCGCGCTTACCAACCCCGTCCAGTGTGTATTCATCGTTCAACTTATTGTACACGTATGCTAATCGCTTTGAGTACTGTTTCCTTGCAAATTCGGTTTTAGTTGCTGGATTTTTAGCTACATTGTATTTTTTTCTCTTCATAATTACTTTTGCATTATAATCAATATGATGTTTGAAGTATGTACATACGAAATGAATATTGAACTTTAATGAACGTTATTGAACTTTAAACGTTCAAGTAGTATCATTTAGGTAATATATTTATGAGATAACAACGCGGTAAACTCGATTTAACAGATTTTGTACTTGTTTGTTTGGTGTAGCCAGGCGAAAGAAAAATGGTTCCTTCGATATTCATTTCAACGCTTTTTTGACAGACTGTACATAAGCGGATATGTATGTTTTGACGATAGCATAGTATAAATAACAAATAGTATTCGATCTCCATTCAAACGGACCGAAACGAAGCCCCCCAAAACTCAATTCAACTCTGTTACGACAATCGCCGTCGCACCAAAGATTACAATATAATACTGGAATATAATACCGCAGTTACGTACGCACGTTGTCACTGTGACGCTCCCGCGCATTTTCATAAATTATGGCACGAAATTACAGAGTATGTTGTGCTTTGTATGTGTATGGTTGCTTAAATACATTTTTTATTATAATAATATAGCATTATCAAATACGTAAACAGTCATTTGGCAGCCCTAGCGCGTGTTTAGGCACCGAGCGGCCGTAGGTATTGAAATAACAGGTGCACGCCCCTCCTCCCCCTCCATTTTGTATATTATGTAAAATTATTTGTAAATATTAATTAAATATTAACAGATTGCTCACTGATATAAGTTGGATACAATTAGGGGGGGCAACTAAAAACCAGCGCTGTAACTATAATGCAGCTAAGGGAGATCCTTACTTTGCTAAATGAGTATGTTTTATTGTGCCTGAAGTACGGCGATTTAAAGCAGTCTTCAATCGAGAATTATTCCCTAAAAGCTGTATCAGAAGATACATAGTTCTACTTCTAGCATCGATATCAATTATTGTATATGTAAATAGTTGTCACAGCTTTTGGACAGTCAGTCTATTAACAGCAGTTAAGAAGTATACGTAATTATTAACTTGAAGTCAAGTTCTTATGAATATTACTAGCTTTTGCCCGCGGCTCCACCCGCGTGTTATTCGGTTTAACGACATGCTTTTTTCCGGTATAAAAAGTAACCTATGTGTTAAGTTGGGGTATGAGCTATATCCATTCCAAATTTCATCCAAATCCTTCCAGCCGTTTCAGTGAAAGAGTAACAAACATACACACACAAACTTTCGCAATTATAATATTAGTGTGAAGTGTGATGAGAAAACATAGCCTTAGGGCGTTTTCATTGAATTATTTCGATAATTTTGTTTTAGGCTGTTACATAGTGAGTTTTTCCTACAAACCATGTAAGTAGTTAATTTTAAGCTTGCTATTTTCTGAGAATATTTTGCTTGGTGATGTTATAAATTGTACAGATTGTACTTTTTTTGGCGTCACTTGTTTAGTGCAAAGTGCGTCACATAAGTTTGTTTACCTTATTTTAAAATAAAATGTATGAAATAAAATAGTTTCATCTTACTCTGCGACTATTGTTAAATAATTATCAGGGGTTTTTAGCAGAATTGCGTCATTTTATGCATTACGTTGTAAATGAATGGGTATACAAACATAAAAGCGTGTTTTAAGTTTGTATGCCCATTCATTTACAACGTAATACATAAAATTACAAAATGTTGGTGGAAAAGCCTAATTGACACTAAACAATGGTAGCAAAATGCCATATATCACATTTATTTAGTACTTTTTATGCAATATTAAGAAAAAAATCATAAGTTGTGCATTTCACACCGAGCTCGAAATAAAATGGCAGTTTTCTTTGTAGATCTTCCATTATGTTGAACATTAAAGTCACTATGACTAAGACGGATTGCATAGAAATAAATCATACACGAATAGTTAGAAGAATTGATTAGAAACAACGCTAGGAGGTCAACGGTAGATCCTCAAACAATTCGCTTTATTTAACGATCTCCACTTTATTCCAAATATTTTCCGGGATGTTCTAGGCGAGTAATTTTTTAGTACCTAATTTTAACATCGACCCCGTTACTCCTTGAGCTTAATTTGGGAACATTTACTATTATATACATTCATCGCTAGGGCTTTTGAGGTGCAGCATGAAAAGAGCTACCCTGAGTATCGTAAACAGAGATACAACCACTGACCACTACAAATACGCCCGGCACACCTTTGACATTAACTGACATATTCTTTGACTTCAAGTGGTGGTCAACTTCCGTACTCAGGGTAAACAAAATATTATGTTAGTCCGTCATTTAGATTATTAAAAAATATTGGACACGTATTTTTTCTTTTGTCAATCAATCAAATCAATTTTGTCACGCGGAACTTCAGCGGACTATATCTTCACCACAGTTTGTTTAATTTAAAAAAGAAAAAATACGTGTCCAATATTTTCTGATAATCTAACCGACGGACTAATAATTTTTTTTTTGTCATAATGCCTATTATTAGAAACATTTTTTTATTTTGATCTGTTTAATAGAATAGAGAAAGCTTATTTTTTAAAGGACTGTACAATAAAGACGCCGATGCTTCCCTAATCAATCAATCAACCAGCCCGGCGTGAGATACATGGGACCGAGAATGTTTAGGTATTCATAACCATGTTAAAATCTCTAAGATTACGTTTTAATAAAAAAAACCGATCAAGTGCGTGTCGGGCTAAGCGCAATATAGGATTCCGTAGTTTCCCGGTACATTTTAGAAGTTGGTCTACTAATACAGATACTTCCGGCAAACAAATGGTCGTGTAACAGTCACTATTCACGGTACGACGATTCTCTAAAGCAATAGTAGCCACGTGTCCAGTTTTATTAAAAAAAGAAGCAATCATCCGCTTAGATACACTTTTCACGCGCGCCACTTTGGTTGGTTTCGGCTCATCTTGAAAGACCCATACGCTCGATTGCTGCTTTGTTTTGGGATCGTAGCAATAAATCCATGTTTCGTCACCTGTTACTATGTCCCACACCAAATTTGACGCACCTTCGTTGAATCTGGTAAGCATGGCACTGCACCAAGTGACGCGGTCCGTTTTTTGAGCCTCGGTCAAGTTGTGTGGGATCCACCGCGAGCACAGCTTTCTCAATTAACAATAAAAGTTAATATAATTAATGTTATATAATACCGCTACCAAGGTAATACAAGATCTGTTGATATCTCACGGCGCCACCGACCCGCAATGTAGCGCGCTGCGGGAGTGCGCTAGACATGGGCTCGAGATCGCCGTGGCCAGGCTGCTCGCTACCAAGGTAATACAAAATCTGTTGTTATCTCACGTCACGTACAATTCTCGAAATAGGTATGTAGCAAAGGATGGTTCCCTCCTTACTTCTAATTTGTTAAAGCCCTCCATTCCGAGGACAAATGAAGTCGGATACAATAATGAATATTCTGGGTAGACTCCATATAACCTATGATACAAAACTCTCAAGAATTTGTTTTGTATTCGCTCCAGCATTGTTTTATATTTAACTTCGTGTGGAGCCCAAATGATCGCATTAAATTCTAAATGACTTTTTACCAAGGCTTCATACAAGACACGTAATGCGTTGGTATTGGAGGCACTGACGCAAAAAGCCAAACAGCCAAATATTGCCAAACAGCCAAATATCAAATATTAACAAACTGAATATTTTTGTATTTACAACAAAAATTTGAGTTAGTAAGTTGATAAAAATAAATAATTTAATGAAATTAAATTATTATTTATTATATTTTAACTGAGACAGTTTATTTATTCGCAAAAAGTTAACTATTTCTCAAGACATCAAAACTCTTTGCTAAGATTAAAAAAAAACTGTAACATAAAAAACAATATTAATTTAAAAAAATTAAACCTAATTTAAATTTGAAAACAATTTCCAAGAATTTATTAAGTTAAACAAACGTGTTTTTAATAAAATTAAAGATTTCAAATACCTACCAAATCATCAGTATTCATTTGAATGTATAACTTAAAGAATATGACTTTTTGAAAGCTTCGGAACCCACCGACTTTCAAAATATGTTCTTTGTGGTCCTGGGCCAATTGAATCGCCCAGTTCATAAAATAACTAAGTCCATTTTTGGTCGGATCAGGGTTACCAATATACAGAACTTTTTTTTTTTCCTCTTTCGATTGGTGGTTTTCACTTGTTATTAAAAAATGTCCAAGTAGTACTTTTGCGTATTGTCCTATATGATAAGCCCATGTTTTTCCGGACATAAAATCACTAAGTCTAGTAAAATTACTAAATCCAGAGACTTTTTGGAACAAACAACTAAGTCCGTCAAGATTTTTTTTTAGTCCTGGCAATACGGATAAACGGAATTTTTGAAAGATTATTGAGAAATAAATAAAAACGTTCTATAAATGTCTTTGGTTATGTATAAGGACAATTCAAGAGTATTTTTGATTCTCTCAGCTGAACAATTTTACTATAAACACGTTTATTAGCAATTGAGGCGGTTACTTGGCAATTTTTTTTCTATAGATCGAAGTTAATCAAATTACGTTTTCAGATCTACTTCTGTATTATAAGGATCGAGGTTGTTAAAACAAAGGTTTTCTCCACTTCTTCAGTATTTATTTATATATCCTAGACATTAACATATCACTGAACACATTCCAGGGGAAGCTCTAGATCAATCTGTACTAGAACTCGTTTCTTTGTCTTTTCACTAGACATCATTTCATTTTTTAGAATATTCTGATAAATCTATCAATACGACGTTACAACGTACAAATGTTCATAAAGATTACCGATTGCCACCCAATAACGAGCCCAAAGAGTTCTATAATCTAATCATATGACCTAAGATTGCCTACCTACACTACAGTATTAAGTATGTCCTCTTTTGTAACATATACATATATATTTTTATTTTAAATGTTCATAATAATAATTGAAGGGCCTTATTAATTATCATCGTGATCATCATCATTACCACCACCTTAAAACAGTCCACTACATATTTATTCAACCAAGACAACATCGAGGGTCATTATGTAAGCGCACGAGGGAGGGTTTACCCTAATTGTCATGTCGGACAGTCGGGTTGGTGATTGCAGTGTTCAACGTTTTTGCAACAAACACTCTACTGTCCGCTAAGGTCAGTCAATGTCGTAGGAAGTCGTGGTTTTGTCAATAAATTCCACCGATGTACTGTGGCTTGAAGATTGAGTGGCTTCCTTTGATATTGACTGGAAAGTAAATCCCTTAGGCTAGTTTTAATGAATATTGGTAGAGAAATGCAAATAATAGTAAAATCGAAGGAAATAATAGTATTCTGTGCAACTATGACTTAATGGAAGCCATTGGGATACGAGTGCTTAAAGGGGGAACGTTTCGAGCTCGGTGCAAAATGCACAACTTATGATTGTTTTGCTTACTATTGCATAAAAAGTACTAAATAAATGTGATATATGGCATTTCGGGACCATTGTTTAGTGTCAATTAGGTTTTTCTACCAAAATTTTGTAATTTTATGTATAACGTTGTAAATGAATGGGCATACAAACTTAAAACACGCTTTTAAGTTTGTATACCCATTCATTTACAACGTAATGCATAAAATGACGCAATTCTGCTAAAAACTGTTGATAATTATTCAACAATAGTCGCAAAATAAGATGAAACTATTTTATTTCATACATTTTATTTTCGTAATTTCCGTCGTTATTTTCAGAATGTCGGGTGGAGTCAAATTATCATTCCATCACTGCTGTCAGTAATTTTAGGGTAAAATAATACTTTTGACCCATAAAACCACAGTAAATAAAATTTCCCCGTAAACAACACTGTCCATTGACAGACGTAGCGCGCGCCGCCAGCCATAAACACCGAAAATAAAGTGAACTGTAACCTGCTTAGTTGGGTCGCAATATTGTTTTGTATATACTATAATAATTTTTTTTTCTGTTTTAGAGACGTTCATTTTTTTTCACTATGCAAGTAGTTTTGATTTCATAATGAGGATTTTACGATTAAGGCTGATCACAACAAAGTATATCATTTAAATTTATGCATAATTTATCTTTGTACTGAGAAATCAGGCAACGCGTTTTCCACACAACTTATGAACTTCTCAGACAAATTATTCGATATATATTCCTCGAACCCAGATCAAATTTTCCTTATTATTGGTGATTTTAACCTTCCCAATGTATCGTGGCAGGAAACAAATCATGAACCATCTAGTTTAATTGGAAACTCTCAGACACATTTTTTTGATACAATAGGCCAATGCAGCTTTAATCAATTCAACGCGGTTAAAAATATTAATAATCGCATTCTCGACTTGATATTCTCAAATGCGTCGTGCATTGTGTCGCCGTGTGACGATCCCCTTGTTCCTGAAGATCCTCATCACAGAGCATTGGAGGTAGGCTTTCACATTGATAATATGATTTTTCTTCCATATAAGGCTAGGACTAGATACATATACCATAGAGCAAACTATGAACATATAATAAACCATTTAAATGAAATACCATGGATTCTGCATTTATATAAATTTAGCCTCGAAGAAGCTGTTACATTCTTTTATAATTCACTTTATAAAATTATAAAAGATTTCGTTCCCGTTTAAAAAGAAACAAAACACACAAAACCACCATGGTATTCGGATGCACTACTGAAAATATTAAAAGAAAAAGATAAATATCATCGCAAATATAAAAAATACAATAATTTGTCCGATTACAACTCTTTCTCGGTACTTAGGAAAAGAGCGAAAATTGTTGAAAATATTTGCTTCACCGAGTATATGGCTAATATCGAAAATAATATTATTGCTGACCCATCCAGTTTTTGGTCATATGTAAAAAATAATAATAAAGGTTCTAATAATATTCCCTCCCTCATGAATTACGAATGTCGCTCGTTGGACTCTGGGAAGGACATTTGTGAAGCATTTTCCGACTTTTTTGGAAAAAACTTTTCGCCTCCCTCAACCGGTAACGTCAATCTCATCGAGGTTCCCCAGACTCATCTTATTTCAGGTATAGAGATTAATCTAACTCGTTTACTCACGGTGTTAAAATCATTAGATCTTAAAAAAGGGGCAGGTCCAGACAACATTTCTCCTATATTTATAACAAATTGTGCCGAAGCGTTGGTTTTGCCCTTATCTATTTTATTCAAACGTTCCGTTAATGAAGGTATTATGCCGATTTTATGGAAATCTGCGTACATAACACCAATCCACAAAAAAGGAGATGTAAATTTTGTTGATAATTATAGAGGTATCTCGAAACTATGTTTATTTGCTAAGGTATTGGAAAGGATAGTTTATGAGCAGACTTATGCAGCGTTAAAGAGTTAGTTCTCGTTAGAGCAGCACGGTTTTCTAAAACAACGATCAACAACTTCGAATCTTGTCCTAACTCACGAGCATGTTACAGCTGGAATGGAAGAAGGTAGTCAAGTAGATATAATATTCACGGACTATAGTAAAGCTTTTGATCGCATAGACCATGTACGGCTTATAGAGAGGCTTTACTCTTCAGGTATTCATGGAGATCTTTATCGATGGTTCCAGTCATACGTCAAAAACAGGACCCAGTCGGTTGTGATAAACAACTATAGCTCACAGTGACTTGCGGTTCCCTCAGGTGTACCACAGGGCTCACTATTAGGTCCACTCCTATTTATTTTGTTTATGAACGATATAGCTGGCTACTTCAGGTCTGCGAGGATCCTTCTTTTTGCAGACGACATGAAAATTTTAAAGCCAATCCAAAATAATCAAGATTGTGTCGCCTTACAAGAGGACCTTCGGCGGTTTGAGGATTATTGCCACTTAAACAAACTCGACCTCAATGTTTCTAAGTGCTATGTCATGTCGTTCTCGCGTAAATCATCTGTGACAATTTTTCCGTACGCCATTAAAAATCATCTTCTACCACGAACAGACTCAATTAGAGATTTAGGTGTCGTACAGGACTCTAAACTTCTGTACGACAAACATATTGAAAGCATAGTTAATAGGGCTTCTAGAAACCTAGGGTTCATAATTAGATCGTGCAAGCATTTTAGAAACATAAAAGCTATAAAAATTCTTTATTGCTCGTTCATTCGAAGTACACTTGAATATTGTTCCCAAGTTTGGAATCCCAGGTATGCCATATACATCACAAGAATTGAAGGGATACAAAAACGTTTTCTCCGATACCTGGAATACAAAACTGGAGTAACTGATGCTACATACGAAGCACGATGCAAGAGACACCATCTGCTACCACTTGACGTCAAACGCAATATTGCAGATGTAGACTACCTCATAAAAATAGCTAACGGAAATATAGACTGCCCTGAACTCTTAAGCTATATCAATTTACAAGTTCCCAGGTCTGCCAACCCTCGTCACCAGAGCAAATTACACGTTCCCGCTGTGCGTACTAACTACAGGCAAAATACGTATACAATACGTGCAGCTCGGAGTTTTAATACGTTAAGTCATGAAATTGATATTGACCTGTTTCACACAAGCTCAGACACATTTAAGAGACTCGCAGCAAATCTATTTTTTAAGGAGTGACATGAAGAAGGTTTAGGTGCAACCACAAATAAACTAATATTTTACGTAGATATAGATACAGCTTTGTATTATATAAATATATATATATATATTAAATATATTATTTACAACAAGTAAGTATATTATAATAATATTACATTACACCGACTGTTTTCTTATTTATTAGGCAGTTCACAAATCAACTGTATTTATATTAAATTGTGAAAACTATAGGCTAACTTGCATTGCCATGTTATGTTAAGTTTCGATTTAAAGCTGTTTGTTTTCCTATCATAAATAAATAAATAAATAAATAAATATCAGGTTAGATAAAGCATTTTATTTAGGGAAAAATTTTTTTTAGGGTTACCTCTCATATACTTAAACTGGGGATGATTTTTTTCTCGTCTATTCCATAGTGTGGGGTGTCGTTGGATAGGTCGTTTAAAAACATTGTGGGTATGTCAAAACCATTTTTCGATTTAGGGATCCATTAGCGAAATATTAAGCTTTAAAGTGAAAATTTTAATTAGAGTGGAGCGTCCGTCCCCCCCTGCTGGCTAAACGGTTGCTTATAGAAATGTGAAAAAATTCACAGAAGTAGTATATATAATTAATTTAAAGGGAAAACTATCACAGCTAAGTAGGCTTTACAGCGGCATGACATTGTGAGAAGTCCAACTTACTATCCCAAGCCTTCTTGCCAGTCCTTGGCGCGGTGAGATTAGGCGCTATGGGTGGACAGTTTCCTTCACCACCCTTGTTGATGATCTGGTAATCTTCGGCTGCAGGAACGTACTCCGTTGTTGAGCCTGGCCTGGAACAATATTAAAAAACCGGTCAATTGGTTCCATAGCATTCGAAGAAGTTAATAGACTTAAATTATTTGGATTTTACCATCTTATCATTACCTACAAAATGTATGAAACATAACTGCAAATTTGAGTTGGTCGACTGATACTGAATGAATGAATGAATAGACACTTTATTGTACACACGAAATAAAATTAAATAATAAAAAGTAAAGAATACACAGTATTGTACAAAGGCGGGCTTATTACTAGGAGCAATTTCTTCCAGCCAACCTTTGGGTGGTGAAGAAATAATTATTAATAAAATGTACAGGTTGGACAAACAAATAAATATTTGATAAAGAAAACAATAACCAATAAAGTGAATCTACATAACTAAATCTACATCTTACTAATACCTATTTATATATAGTGTCAAAATAATAAATATGAATAAATTTATGTAGTTATAAATGCCATTTACATAGATAATAAATACACAATATACATACATACATATATATAAATATAATACATATACATATATATAAATCACTGTAATGAATAATACAAATAGACTGAGTGATAAAGTGCCATGACTACCATCCCAACGAAACTTCATAATGAGACCTTATATTCCGCTTAAATATCTCTAGAGAAGGGAGGTTGCACTGAAGTACCACACAGCACAGAGAGGCCAGTACAGGAGGCATTGCTTGAGCAACTGCAGAACCTTCGGGTACGACTACGCGTGGTGCTTAGTGGGGCAGGACCGATCCTGGGACTACTGCAACCCGATGGTCGCCTTCGGGTACGAAGAGTAATATGTGTTATTTTATTATAATATAAGTTTCCAAACACGACACAGATACACACTGGTAGATTTAATATAAATAATATTTATAAACTCATTTCGACATGTAACTTGTGTCACAGGTGTCAGTCGTTGACTGTGATTTGAACAGTTTGACCAACGACTATTCGTCCAAACATGATGTTTAGCAATATCCAATCGACAACTATGACGCAAGTGGGTGCTGACCACAGAGGAAACCAGACGACCTTTTGTTGATCTACTAGCATTTTATGTGACACCTGCATTGCATATAAAATTAAATGCTGATACAAAATCTCTTTAGGATAGTAATATTTTAAAATAAATGGTTACGTAGGTCATGTTTATTAGTTTCCCGAAAGAACAATTCCTAAACGAGAAGGGAAAACCGTCGGAACCACCTTAGTAAAAATCACTCCCATGTTTAAAGTAAAAATTATCAGTTACTTATTGGACCACCTCTGTGGTCCAGTGGCTCGGACTTCTCGCTCACTAATCCGGAGGTAGCAGGTTCATATCCCGCAAGGACTCTAAGATGTGGGTCCATATTTACGCGACAATGGTTTAATGTAAACTTGGCTTTTCTGGAAAGTGGTACTTTTTATGCATTAACGCATAAATGCTATAACACGCTTTAAAATTGTAGTACAGGATAATTAACAAAGTAATAGGTAAAAACAATAACACAACTTTACTTAAAAAGCCCAATTGACATTAAATTAGTATAGTTCCATTTGTATACCTATGTAGAGATTTATAATTATTCCTATTTTTTTGTATTGAGTTCTACATTTAATGAAAACTCTTATTAGTTTTCGTGTGGTAGCGTAACCTTTTTTACGTATTGATTGAATTCACTTTATTTAATTATTTTTTTATGTTTAATTTCTGCTAGTATTTTTCCAAAGAAATTTAAATGTTCTTCATGTTTTAAGTTTATACATACATGTTTTCTGATGAAATGATACACTTAATATGAAAATACAATTCATTATATTAACTAAACAAAAAATACTGTTATGCTCTAATGTATAATTGCAAATATTTTCCATCAGCATAATAAATAGCGAATAAATCATATTTACCAGGTATAGTATGAAATCTAAAGACACTGAAGTGCGACGATTATTGGCGAACTTATCGTATCGATGCGAATTTTACAGTGATTGTTTACAAAAGAACATGCATTACGCTTAGTTAACTAAAAAGAACTGCATTTTCACGCTTAGCATTGCATAATAATTTAAATGAAATGGAAGACGAACTTGAGGACAGAGTTCTACATCAAACATACTTATCTTTCATGACAATAATCTTGCTGCCTAAATTTTATGTAGGTAATTATTCTGGAAAATGTGAAGTTGCTGAAGTTTAAGGCATGAATTAAGGTGTACATGTAAGGTTTGGTTTGAATAAAGGGTAGCACACGCTCTCTTCATCAGTCGATATTCAGTCTTTATAACTATTGTTACCTACAATAACGCAAATAAAACGCTAGAGTAACATTAATAAACAGCAATGTGAAATTACGGCTAAATAATTTGTGCCCATTTAAGAGTTATATTTGCTGAAAAAGCGGCTACTCAGCTCTTATACAATAATGCTATTAAGCTTCTACAGTAAACGAAATACGTTGTTGAGCAGCTATTCAACCTTTGAGTGCTACTTAGGCAACCTCGTAGTACGTAGCTCACAACGATGCACGTCGCTCACTGCGTAGCGCGTAGCTCACCATGTGCGAGTAACTCACCACGTAGCGCGTAGGTCACCACGTAGCGCGTAGCCACCCACGCAGCGCGTAGCTACCTCGTAGCTTGTATAATAGGTATTTCACAATAGCTTTGAAATTATCCGGGTGCTTTATCTCAAAAAAGCTTTACTTTCGGTTTTATCATCTATGAATATAAATAACTTAAGTAATTAATCTCTTTGACGTTTTCATTCGAGAACAGATGTTACGGGGGTGAATAATATGTCATAAATAAATACTTGAGCTTTCTGCCTTAAACTGCTGTAAACACCGTTTTATAGTCCGGAGAGTATCGACAACTTCCTGTAACATAGAGCGACGAATCTTGGCAGATTGCTCATTAGACTCCACACATGATTTTAGGGAGGTAAAGTAAGGTGGTTTAACCAACATTCCTGGTTCGTACCTTAAAACAAACGGCGTGGATTAGAACAGTAATATTTGTGCATGTTGAGGTGTCTCCTTGTATTGCCAAATTCGACAATCTTCACTCAATGGGTTAAATAGTCAACTGCTTGCTCCTTAAAAGCTCTGCCGTCCTGGTACTTTAGATTTAGGAGTCGTTAGCGAATTCACGCCCATCTTCTCTCGTCTTTACCATTCTACCTACCAAAAACATAAATGTGAAAAAGGGGCCAAGTTAAGGCTAAAAGCAGTACAGGATTATCGGATTTTGTGAAAATAATTGAGATCAAAATCAAAGCTGCAGGAATGAACAACGTTCTTCACTTGTTCTAAATGAAAGTGTTTGCTGCCCGCGTCTCCGCTCGCGTGGATGTGTCTTATAAGACAGTTTTCGAATTGGTGATTATTATCAACACTCATATGTTGATCGTAATAAAGAAAAAACACATTCATAACCGTTCAGTGGTTCTGGAGTTAAATCGTCACATACAGACAGACGGACACAAAAATTCCGGTTGTTGAACCTGCACTACATCTACATTCTAGACTCACAACTACACATTTAATGAAACCACTTCTTCAAAACTACTATAGAAAAAAATTTCGATTTTTTTAAACACTTGGTGATTTGTCTATCGCAAGGATATAACAAATTAAATTTATAACCTGCTCACACTTTGATTTTATATTCTGAGCCGATAGTGTTATAATAGCCACTTACATATTTACAAAAAGAAAGAGGTTTATTTACAATACTAACCTACTTAATGTTACTAACATATTTACAGAAAGAAAGAGGTTTATTTACAATTGACTGAACTAATCTATTTATAAATTTTCTGAGAAAGTGGCACCATCCAGATGCGTTCATCTTAAGTGGTTCTATCATTTGTTCTAACGGTTCTGGATCTCAAAATCCGTCAATCCGCTCCGCCAGACATGCTCTCGCGTTTGAACAACTTAGCATATTGAATAAATATATTTTTAATTAATAAAATTTGTGTCATTTGAATTAGTTAAAAAGTTGAGCTAAATTATTTATATTTCTGTTATTTGTCTCTCTTATTTGTATACATTTGTCTCTTTCGTCGTTTGACGAAGACGAGACGAACATCCTTCGCAACACTAATTTACTATAATCACAAGAAAACACAGTCACAATGAAATCGTTTCTTTCCACATTATTACTTTAATAAAAAAAATAGCAGAAAGGACACTTTTTGACGTTTAGGCGACAAGTTCTTAAAATAGATTTCACCAATTTATTGACCTCACTCAAACGCAACTATTAAAGAAGTATGCATTAGTAACTAATAAAAACGCAAATTATTTCAGAGGCGCCTACCCCTGTGAGTGGCAGGGGTAAAGATATGTATGTTTGTATGCCTAGTGCATTAGTAATATTGTTTTAGAGAATAACTTGAAAATGCTTTCATAAATCAAAACCGTAATATGACTACGAACCAATGTACAGTGCTCCCAAAGGCAATCTGTGCATAATGGCGAAGTTATAACGTGCATTCTATGAAGATGGTGGTTGATACGGTAGTACCCGAATCTTAGGCGGTTTAAAATTATGTAAAATTTTCTGTTTTTGTATGATTTCAATTTGGTAAAACAAGCAATGAAGCCAATAATATTATTGATCTTAGCATACCAAAAGCTTTGATTACGAAATAAAAAAACAGTACGAAGTTGTGAGTGTTTGAAATTAGCTACGGGTTCTGTCCGTATTGTAGAAATATTTAAGTTGTCTAGCTTGATAACTTTTCTCAAACATGCTCATCAAGAGGCACGTTTCTTTTGATAAAAGACGACGTGAAAAGGTTTTTTGCTAAACAGGATTATTTTAAGCTATTTGGTATTTGTAAAATATTGCCAGCCAGTAGCAAGGTTAGGTATTTGATAGCTTTAGAGACATATTATAGTGAACAATATAAAACAATAATAAATCACCGACATTTAACAAGATCTCTAAAAAGGGGAAAATTATTACAGCCTATCGCTAAGAACTACTATGGGCAAAGAACCAGAGAGTACTTGACACCAAGAATTTGTAACCATAAGCTCTTCCAGCCTCTTCTACTAAATAAAGAAAAAATAAATTTACCTTGTTTAAAGATTAAATTAAAAACAGCCTTTTTGAAATTGTAATTTTTATTATTTACTATTATTAACTTGTGTTTTTATAATTAAGAAACTGTAATCTTCAGTGTAAAGAGCGCATCACGCCAACAAACTGTTGTACAGTTTGGCGTAATTGTATTTTGTTATCTGTGTATTTACAATAAATAAAAAAAAAATAAAAAAAAAAAGGTAGGAAATTTCATACTCACCGACATGTCACCAAAGGATACCTAATTAAGTTGGTCTTTACTTGTAAAAATTCAATATCATTAATTTTCAGACTTTTTCCTAGATGTGTGCTATAAGATCGATTAGTACGGACGGCAAAGTGATCGTATGAAGGGTTCCTATGTGTGGGGGATGCAACACCTCCCTCAAAGAACCGGGCTGGTGGATTGTACCCAATAGGTCGACGGGTTAGGGGAAACAGTCAAACGCGAATTGAATCCAGGTTATCCAGAGAGTGCAGTGCAGTCAGGGGCAGAATGAGATGCCAGTTTTCTTCAGTACTATTCGATTTTCCTTTACTTTTCCTTGTTTTTCCTAGTACTGCTCGGAATATGAATGCTTGCGCTCGCTAATTAGGTACTGAAATTCTTCGTAAAATCAACTTTAAACTAAAATTACTCATTTCAGCTGTGTGGACAGCTTATTTACGTTATTCTACGTCGTCGTACCTATTCACACGCACTCCCGAGTCAACAGCTCAAATTAAAAAAGGAGTTGGGAGATTGATACGTTGCTACGTTTCAAATTCATAAAACTAGATGGACCTACTTAGGTATAATAATAGTACCTTTAAATAATCCGCTCGCAGGTTTGCCGACCAGTACAAGTCGACGCACATAAAAAGAGCTTTGGGCCGCCAGTGGAAGGGATATGTGTGCGCATGGGGTATAGTCGCGCACGAAAATGCTTGAGTATAATATTGTTTGATTATGTACCTACCTAAGTATGTTTAATTATTGTTTATTAATTATATTAATGTTTATTGTAGAATAACATCAGTTCAACAGCTATTTTGTAACAGGTTAGAAATAAAAATATACGGGGTGTCGATTTGGTCCACAACTTAGTGATCAATGTCTGTTATGGGTTATTTTTATTCTTTTGTTTTGCCTGGGGGTTTGAATTACAACAATAAATTCAGAACTTCTCGACTGTTCTACAATCCCTTTCAATAGTAGAAAGAGAATGGTACCTATTATATAATGCTGGAAGTCGTCTTTTTCACTAACAAAAAGCTAATTTCTTGTGAAAAAAGAGAGAGCTTGACATTTGTTGTCCATTATCGCGTGCCGGTTTTTTCAAGGTCAGCAGACTTTTAAGAGGGGTTATCCCATTTTGTCTCTTTTCAAATTAATTCTAAACCAATAAATAGCGATGTTTAAATTTTGTAAAAAATATAATGTCATATTTTACTTTTTGATCTTGATATTTCGGCTGTTCGATACACGATAACTTGAATTATGCTCAGTTCAATTAAATCGCAAAGATAGGTCTAAACTATGATCTAAATATCATTTCATTTGAGCTGTATTAAGTTTTCGACAATTAAAGTTATACTAAAATAAACGCCGTGAAAAATGTGATATAAAACGATCATAATATTGAAAACCCATCCCTCTAATTCCAAAACAATAAATAAAAACACCTCGAAACCGCGAGTTTTAAGAGATAAACATGTGTAAACTACTAAAAAGTATTCAATAAATCTGGTTCATGACATTACGCGACAATAATTCAATGTCAGTTACGTTTTTATAGAAAACTTCCGTTAATGTTTATGCATTACTTTATGAATGATCGAGTACAAGCATTGCAATTACAAACCATGGACCTCAAGAGGAAGTGCGGGGTTCGTGTACTTCAGTTCTCGTAATTAACACGGGGCCCCGACGTTAATATTGTTTTATGTATGTAATCTTGATGATTAAAACTTATTTTATTTATTTATTTGATGTACATATTTCATTCACTTAGCCTTCTCTGGTTTGCTTCAAGCGTGCCGCCCATAGTACCGTCAGAGGCCGCGAGTTGCGACACATGCAATGTTACTAAATCTATAACTAATTTAAAAAATAAATAAATAAGTAAAATAAAATACACACAATAAAATACATACAAAATATTATAAAATAATAAATAATAGAAAGGGAAGTGTCTAGTTTTGGCTGCAAACACGAGTAAAAAATGCGTTTCTATAATAAAATATTCAAAAAATAAATAAATAAGTAAAATAAAATACACACAACAAAATACATACAAAATATTATAAAATAGTAAATAATAGAAAGGGAAGTGTAAAAATACTGGAGAAAAAGTAGAGGGAGGATTTGTGAGAGCATGAAAATCAAAATATGTTTCCTGTAACATCAAAATTTTGCAATTCGCTGATGATATTCTACTATATTCTGAGGACAAAAGTATTACTGAGGCTCAAAGCAAGCTTAATAGAGCCTTAGAACAGTTGCACTATTATTACACACAAATTTTGAAATTAAATATTAATTGTAGTAAGAGCTCTGTCACAGTCACAGGGGTCTACAGTTTAAACGGTAACTAGCCAGTTGACAATTTCACAGAATATATGTAACTATGGCCTCTATCACGGAAAATTATGAAAATTTAAATCCGAATCGACCCCCCATAAAAGAAGCCTCGAAAAAGTAAAATTTTTTTGACGTTATTAGTTTAAGCTCTATCTTAAAGACTGTAATACATGCTAGTTTCAAACTTACTCAAACTTTTGTACCTTCATATTCTAAAGTAAAACAACAAATTATAAAAATTGGGGTTCCATACTCATAGGGTGTCGAATTGTTTGTCAGGCGCTATCATTTTAGCCGCTTGTTATTGTCGCCTCAATGTTTCTATGGCATCTACATAATGTTGTTATTATTTACCATAATGTTTTTGGGTTCCGTTTAATATGGGTGTATTGTGTGATTAATGGTACATAAGACACAACCCTTTGTGCGGGAGTCCGACTCTCACTTGGCCAAATTATTTTATTTACACACTATGACACATTCGCATCGCTGATCTCTCTATACTTTTGACCTTAAGGCTGTCGACCCAAATCTCGGTGCAAAATGCACATCATAAAATTGTTTTCCTTGGTTTTGAATAAAAAGTATGCAAAAATTTCGGTTTAAAGCAATTGGCGGTAATATATTAGTAATAATTAAGTTTTTACATTTAAATTCTATCATTTTATGATTTACATTTTGATTGCATTTGGTTAAATTTAAAAGCGTATTTATCGTTGTAATCGAATGTAATCAATATGTAAGGCATAAAATAACGTAATTTTAATACGAAAACCCTATTGTTATTAATCAAATTCCGCCAATTGCCTTAAAACGCAATTTTTGCATACTTTTTATTTAAAAGTAAGGAAAACAATGTTATGATGTGCATTTTGCACCAAGATTTGGTTCGACCAATTACGTTAAAAGGCAATTAACTTTTTTACGCGTTGAGCTCGAAGCCTGAATTTTTGACAGCACCATGGGGCCGCGGATTTCTGTAGGAGGTATTATGTTTCAACTTGATCTCTTACGGGGTCTCAGAAGAAGGGTCTTGACAGACAGACAGATGGACAGCATAGTGATCGTTCGTGAAATAGAATATCTATATTCGATAAACGGTCAAAGCTGTTCAATTTCTTAAATGAACTTGTACTTTTACTAGACACATGTGAACATTGTAGATATTAAGCTATTTAGTTCGTTGGAGCCTAACATTACTTACAACTGTGCTCTTTTTAATCAAATCAAGGAATATGAAAACCTATCTCTACTGAACCAAATACTCTCGCTCCGTCGGATATGTTGCCTAGAGCCTTGCCAGATATTTGGTATCCGGCCAGATCACTATCCGTTTCATCTCTAGGTAAAAAATTAAGTAAAAAAATTACCTAGAGATAAAACGTATAGTGATGTATGCACTCGAGATTTCTCAGTTTCTTATATACTGATGTCAACATTCTTTTAAAAATTTGCGAAGTATTATACGAGTAACTTGTGTAAGTAATATGTTATTTATTATTCATCCAGGATGCCAACAAATAATTGCCTCTATCAATAGCTAAAGTCTTCACCATTGGCCTGATTGTGATGGACGGATACAATGAGGTTTTACTTTTTCTTATAATATCTTTGGACGGATAGTATTAAATGTTTTGGTATGATAAGTAGTTTGGATTCAACATGAAGTAAAATTAATTGAAAACTTACTACAGGTTAAGCAATAGTTAATAACACAGAAATCTCCTTGAAATTCATTTCATTTTATTTATTTAAGTAAATTCTTATCTAAATCGCAAGATCGATGATAAATTAAACTAACTAGGAATCACAAAAAAATGCACTAAAACATGCACACATGTAATACAATGCTGATTTTTATACCAAATTCGGTACAATTTTACGTATTAATTATAACATCGATGTACTAAATAATATTTTATTTAAATTCATAATTAATATTGCCTATAATAATTGCCTATTAACATTAAGTATGACTGAACTGATTTTTATTATTATTAATATTTCATTTTTCATCTACAAAATAGCATTGTGCAAAATGCTTTACGCGAGGAAATTGTAACAGCAGTCTACCATGCAGCATGTACTGTTCCATTATATTTTACACGCTTTCTAAAACATACCGTTACGGAGTCATTTGACGCAGGACGTGCAAAAAATTACACTGAAGATTCATTTGACAGTGAATAGTACTAAGAAATAATGCCGGAATAGCCGTCCTGGAGTGACAAAATATTCTTTTAGATGCGTAAAGGGATGTGTGTGAATCGATAGAATTGCTAACCAACGATAGCGCTAATTGTCTATGAACATTTGTAAATCTTTTTTTAATTCATGATAGCTTCCACCCGGACAAAGGCGTCTTTAAATTTGATTCTAATTTATATTTTCTAGGTTGAAATGCACTCTAATGATAATGGTTAAACGTTATTTATTACTAATGGGAATAATATGGAATCGTAGCACATGCTACGCCGTAGCCAAAAGAAGAAACTGTGTGGTAATGTTTTGAATGATAGAGTGATATAGATCGACATACAGGATCGTTGCGGCCTGAAGGAAGATGTAGTGACTAGAATAGATAAAAATAAATAATAAAAGATATTTAAAGAACACGACTCCTGGAATAGAGATTTCATTCGAATTTCAGTGCAGTCGGGGGACATACAAAACAACACGTATCGAACCTTGTCTTTACATTTGTTTCTAATTTATCTTTTCTGGTTTGTAATGCCCTCTAATAATAATATTTAGAGTATTCCAAAGCGATGGATTTTGCAATAAAAACATAATCTTAATTACTGTCCATTTGCAATTTTAGTTTAATACTAAATAAGGTTATGCATAGTGTGAGTAAATAAATTAAACTTAATTAACGAAACAAACAAACAATAAATACATACTTCAAATGAACTGAGGCGGGTATTCTTTTTCTTTTTCTTTGCACGCAAATTGCCAACTTGACGGAAATAAGCTGCTTTCGGTTTGACGCGTTCGAAGGCTGCTTTCAGTCATACAGCATACATAACATAATTCGACTCCAGCAGCTTCGAATAATGTAAACAACAATGGCTGCCCGAAATTATTCTTTAGATACAAGTAATGTTGTTAACAAGGAAGACCGATTCGATAACATTCCATCTTTTTTTAAATAATGTACATACAGAGAATACAAGTGGCCAGTATCATTTCGCGAACTCGCATATATAAACCTTTTGTCAAAAACTTCTCATGCATATTACGATTAAATGAGGTTAACTACCAAGAAGTTTATTTAAACCAGATTTCAGTATCCTTTTTGTTACCTATATATTATCAAAAGAAAAGCGGCGGTACCTCAGGGGTAGAACCCTGGCCTCTCAATCTTTGAGATCCAGGTTGATTATGAGTACAAGAAAATGAGATTCTAAACGTTGTTCTTTGCAACCTGTATCGTTTAACTACGGGCATCAGAGAATGGTAATTTTATAATAAGCAAGAGTTGTGTTGGACGTTACTCACACAATTTTCTAGGGATCCAAAGTAAACAGAATTGCTTCTCAAAAATAGTAGGTAAGAGGGATTATCCAACCCTTTCTCGTGGCATCAACTAGATAATCAAATTAAATAAACAAAAACCACGTGAAGTGTCAAGATCATAACAGTATCCTTAGCCTTTGCATACTTTACCATTCATGAGTACTTTTGAAAACATATACCTATACAGCTTATACCTCAAAAGTCGAGTATTTTTTCGAACAATATGGATTTACTAGAGGGAGGTCAACTACAGATGCAGGAGTTGCTTTAGCCAAGCACATATTTGATGCTTGGGAAGAAAAACAGGATGCATTGGGTGTTTTTTGTGACCTCTCTAAAGTTTTTGACTGCGTTAATCATGAAACCCTTTTATTTTTATTTCGTGCTATTTACAATATGAAGCATCGGGATTCATTAAGAGAAAAATTCAAAGAAATTAATATTTTAACAGTTCCTTGTGAATTTATTTACCAAGTTATTAAATATATCAGAAAAAATATCGATAATTTCCTTAGGCTCGGTGAGAATCACTCTATAGACACTAGGAAGAAACATAAACTGGCTTTTCCAAAAATTAGACTTGCAAAAGTAGGCACCTCTTTTGTAGGACATGGTATAAGATTTTACAATAAACTTCAAAGGGAGGTCCTTAGTTTTTCAGAAAATAAGTTTAAATTATATATTAAGCAGGGACTCTTGAGAAAAGCATATTATAAAATTAATGACTATTTGGATGATAGTGGTCATCTAGGAGGTTGAGGCGAGGGTTGAGTGCAGATCTAAATTGAACTTAATAACTTTATTTGTTCATAATACAAAATAATGTATTATTAAACTTGATTTCGAAAACCACAACATTCAACAGAAATATAAGGTGACTTTTATTTATACAGCCAAACTCATACTGGAGGCTTGGTAAGTGATAACACTTTTTGCAAAATAAAATCTTGATATCCCATAGTAATTGACTCGGGGCTGGGCTTGCGTTTGTAAGGAACACGAAAAGAATAATTCACGAATTTCACAAAAGGTACATAAAACCTTGTTACTGAGCACTTACCGAGTCTTCAGTCAGGGATCGTCGCGCGCGGGTTCATACCCCGACTGGTAAAATTTGTTTTCACTTTTTATTTTTTATTCTTTTATTTTATTTTCAGAAAAAATATTTCCTTTTGTAAAACAAATATTAAAGCTGAAATTATATTTCTTGACTGCGCAAAGACCAATAACTAAAATATTTTTATTTTCAAGTGCTTAGAAAACGCCATCTCTGGGAAGCTACCCTATATTCTTTAAAAGTTCAAATGAGAATTTTAGTCCGGATTTTTAAGAAATTTTGTCTTATTTTATACTTTAAATAAACAGCTTCGAGAACACATTTGAGTGGGATCTTTGATTGTTTAGACATTAAACATTAGACATTTCTCGTATTGAAGGTATACAGAAGAGATTCCTGAAATTTCTTGATTATAAGGCGCATCAATATTCCCTTGACTATGATCATCGATGTAGGAGATATCATTTCCTACCTTTGGCCGTAAGGCGTAATATATCTGACGTTTGCTTCCTCATGAATATCGCCAATGGATCAGTCGATAGCCCGAATATTCTATCATTAATTAACCTACGAATTTATAAAAAGAGCACGAGACAGCACAATCTTCTTTATATTCACCCATGCAATACTAATTACAGACAGAATGCATTTATTTCAAGAGCAAGTAACCTGTTTAATAATAACTCTACTGATTTAGATATGTTTTGTATGACCACCTCATCAGTTAAAAGAGCCTTGACAATCAAACATTTTAATTCGTTTTTTAAAATCAAGTCTGATACTTCTATTTATTTTGCATCTTATAAATACTAATAATTTAACCTAATGTTATATTTACTTGAGTTTGCTAAATGTATAGTTTAATGAATGGCTGACGCCATCATGACTCTTCTTCTTTTATACAAGTGTTATATCTATCTGGTGGAGATTTTTTATCGGCATTTAGTTGTTTAAGAACACTTCTATTGTTATAATTTTGCTGTAAATCTTCCTAAAAGAAAATAAATAAATAAATAAAAAATAAATTAAGAAAACATCATATATACTTTAATTACCCAACTCGAGAACCACTCAACGGATTTGGATGCGTTTTTATTTTATTATTATTGTAGTGATTTGTTTCTAATTTACCTTTTCTAGCTTGTAATGCACTCTAATAATAATAATAAGCGTAAATCCAAAGCGATGGATTTCGCGATAAAAACATAATTCCAATATTAGTTTTGTCTTCATACATCTGATTTTGGAGACTTTTTTTGAAAATTGCCAAAAATGGGGCGATCAAAAACTAAGTTATTCTGATTGAGCTGAAAATTGGCATGAAGAGGTTAAAAGGGTAATAAAGAACGAGACTTGTCAAAATAATAGATGATATAAAACGTAGACATAAAATACACGCACAGCACGAAACACAAAATACCGATAATGACACAGACTTAAAGGGAGGATAATGATCACTTTTTAGACACAATGAAGCAAAAATTGAACGCTGCGTCTAATTAAAATAATATATTAATATAATATGTTAAAATATATTAAAATATAATTTATTAACAATAAAATATTAATTTAATTATTTATGAATTGATTATTAAATCAAGTATTAAATTATAATAATATTAATGAAATATTAAGAATTATTAATTATAATTTAAATGAGATAACCAATAATACTACATGTCATAAGTTTCAAGGACCATAATACATGCAACCATCATAATCAATCAAATAAATGCCATAACTCATAACAAAACTAAAGGCCTTGACAATCAAACATTTTAATTCGTTAACACTAACTACAAAACTTGGTGTCAAATGTGGCTCAAAAAGCAGTGTTGCGAGTTTTTGATGCTAATGTTTTTGTTACTGATGATATAATGTCAACAATGTTTGGTACTATTGATCCTACATGTTTGTATTCATTACCTAAATTAATTTTCAAAGAGGTGCAAGCTTTTGTTTCGCGTCAGTGTACCGGCTACCAGCGCGCGACGTCCACTCAGCAACTCTCGCATCACCTTCGCGACTGCGCTGAAGCGATACGTCTCGCGCTCCTGAAACAACAACAAATTATTCACTGAAAGATTATTCGATCAACTTCACATTTCATTCCTTTTATACATACAAATTTTAAACTAGATACTATCACAGCTAATTTTACCGAGTAATAGTCGGCCAAATGCAGGCGCGTTGTTAGATGATAAGGAGTGAACTAAATTAATATTGTTCATAGTATCAAACCAAAAGCCCCCAAGTCCGCATATTGTGACGGTCCAACCAAAGGATATCATCCCTAACCAGGTCAAAAGCCTTAGAGAGGTCTAGAAAGGCAGCATAAACGGTTGTGTTTCTATCTTTATAATACTTGACAGTATGTTTGAGAGACAGAATAGTACACTCTGTGGATAAGTGAGGCCTGAATCCGAATTGAGCATCATGCAGGTCTAGGTGTATCTTCAGTTGTCTCTCAAGCAAACCGTCAAGAACCTTAGATGTAGTGGTTGCTAATGTGATCGGTCGGTAGTTATTCTTGTCAGCAATGTCACCCGTTTTGTTTTTAGCTATGGAAATAACGACCGATCGCATCAGTTCAGCTGGTAAGTATGAGTACCTGATACAAATGGTAAACAAAATATCTTTACCGATCATACTAACACACACTCAAGGGATTCTTGCCTTTGCTTTTACACCCGGTATAGGCAACTTGTGTGCAAAATCTCAGCTTCTAGTCAGTAAGTCAGGAATTCTCTAAATATTCAACGTGAAATTTAAGTGATTTTGTCAACGAAAACTGGTGATAGTACTCGTCCATATGAACAACAGACATTTTACTTTGTTTTCTTGATCGAGATTATGTCAATAGAACCGAGCTTTCTACCATTTCTGTCGAACGCCAAGAAAAATGGTTGAGAGATGATCAAATGTATCTTGGAATACAAGTAATGAACATGGTGACAAAACCTGAAATTCTGCGGCAAGTCCCAGCCCGCAAAGATTTTTTTCGACTAAGAAAAAAAAAAATACCAAAATAGACACCATAGCAACACCAAGGCGCTAAAATGTTTGCGTCTGACAAACAATTCGGCACGCTTTAACTATAATTAGGAAACCTCAATTTTTATTGTTTGTTCGTGTACTTCAATCAAACTAAATTTGATTCTGGCACAAGCAAAGACATATTTTCGAATGATTTTTAACTCGTTTTGATACCGAAGCGTCGTACTTTTTCGACTAAAACGAATTATTTTCTTTTTTCTTTATTTGATACTACTTATTTGAGGGGTTTTAATCAAGAGTTGTTCTCTTGTCTATTCATTTCTGGACCCCGCTTTCTCTTTCACTTCTTGATACGACACGACATTTACGTTTTCTTCCACTTGATCCATGAATGTTCTCCTGGGCCTTCCTCTGTATCATTTCCCCTCCACTTTTCCTTCAATTATGTTTCTGATGTAATTGTCGTGTCGTATCAGATATCCCATATTATATGTTTACAAGGCAACTCATCTGCCTGAAACCACAGTATACCTAATGTATTTATCATATCAGCTTTGTACGGAAAGTGAAGTAAGGAATACAATGTGCGTAATAACAGCTAATATATAGATGACATCTTTCTTAGTATTCAGAATGAAGTTACTTTTTCAGCTATAGAATTGGAAAATAAAACACAAAGCGTATGACCATAATGTTTTTAGAGTTCCGTACCCATAGCATGATAGAGGCCAAAATGTATGAACCCCTTTGCTCAAAAAACATATGTCGTTGATATTGTAGAAACTAAAAATATTTTTTTAATGAATAACCTTACCTGGGAACAGAATATGGTTACTGTGCAAAAAAAGGTCCGGTATTATCGTTCATTACATAGGTGAAGTAAGGTATTTCAAGCAATACAATACAATACAATACAATATTCTTTATTGCACACCAAAAGAGAAATAAAAAACAATAAATTTTAAAATATAAGTTAACAGGGTACAATTGGCGGTCTTATCACTAAAAGCGATCTCTTCTAGACAACCTTTGGATGGAAGAACTCTTAAAAATGCACAGAATAACAGTTTTTAAATTAAAATAAAGCATTTTGATTAAAATGTAAATATATAATATACATAAACAATAACTAATTTTATATATATTTATAAATAAATTATATATTATATATATATAAATATGTATTAATATAGGGACAAATAGAAACAATGAACTTTAAGATCAAAGTGAAAGATAATGCTGTTTGACTAGGGTTTTGAATGACTGTAATGATGGAGCTTGTTGTATTGTGAGAGGAAGAGCATTCCACAGATTTACAGCTTCAACAGTAAATGAGTTACTGTAAAAGCGCGTAGTATGAGTTGGCACTGATAGGCGAAGATTTCCAGATGACCTCAGATTTAGGTCGTTCTTTTTAAGACGAAACACAAAGCGATCTTTTAAATAAGAAGGATATACAGGATTAAATAAAACAGAATAGAGAAGGAAAAGAATATGAGACTTGCGACGAAGACGGATTGGGAGCCACTCAAGCTGAGAATGAAATTGGAAGATATGGTCATATTTGCGTAATCCAAATATGAACCTAATAGAAAAATTTTGAAGACGCTCGAGTTTATTAAGTTGCTCCTCGGTAAGATTTAGGTAACAACAGTCTGCATAATCTAGAATTGGAAGTAGGAGGGATTGTGCAAGCGCAACTTTGGTAGCAGTTGGCAGGAAGTTTCAGAGTCTTTTTAGAGAGAAGGCAGAGGCAAACATTTTACGGCTAACCTCATCAAGTTGTGGACCCCAGGAAAGATTATTATCCATAAATATTCCAAGATTTTTCACTTTACTGCTATAGGGAACATGGGTACCATCAAAACTTATCTGCGGCAGTAAATGCCAATCAATCCTAGAAATGAAGTAAGGGCTACCAACTACGATAGCTTGTGTCTTACTTGGATTAACTTGAAGTCCATGTTGTTTACTCCAGGTAGATATTTGTGTTAAATCTTTATTTGTCATTGCGATAGCATACTGGAGTTCATCAAGTTTGGCCTGACTATAGATTTGAAGATCATCAGCGTAAAGGTGGTAGGAACATGAAATATGCTGAGAAATATTATTGATAAATAATACGAAAAGGAGAGGTGATAAGACGCCACCTTGAGGAACACCGGCAGAAATATCGCACCAGTCGGAGAGAGATTCGTCTATACGAATGCGCTGCCGGCGTCCTTGCAGATAGCTGCGAAACCAGTTAATTACTGTTGGAGATATGTTAAGAGAACAAAGTAATCCCAAAAGAACATCAAAGTCAATGCTGTTGAAAGCATTACTGAAGTCCAAAAGGGTCAATACCGTAAGCTTTCCATGGTCCATTCCCAAACGAATGTCATCCGTTATTTTAGTTAAAGCCGTAACTGTGCTGTGACCAGGACGGAAGCCGGACTGGAAAGTATTTAGGAGTCGGTTTTGGGTCAAGAAATGACTTATCTGCTGATGGACAAGACGTTCAAGGATCTTAGACAGGAATGAGAGGATAGAAATAGGACAGTAATCTGAGAATGATGAAGGGTTAGTTTTTTTAGGTAAAGGAATTATTTGGGCATCTTTCCAGAGGGTTGGGAATGTTCCGGAATTGACGGATTTGTTTAGGATACCAGTAATCACGGGAGTAAGGATATCGAGGATGGGAATTATCATTTTACGACTGATATTATCATGACCAACCGCATTTGATGTAATCGAGATTATATGCTTCTTAACATCACAACTAGTGAATTTACTAAAGACAAGCAATATGTAAAATTTATGATTAGACAATAAATTCTTTCGCGGATACAGATTTGGGTACATCAAAATGACACCATGGTGACCGTTAAAAATGTTTTAACGTGCAAATTTGCATTTTAATGATATTAATTTTTTCTCCGCGATGTCATTTCGAGTACACTATCTTATATATTTATCACTTATTGTAGGCTATTGTTAAAGTTGTACTGTATGAAGGCATTCCGTTTGATTATCTTGTGCATTACCCTAATTTAGTAACACAGTCTGTTATAAGGTTTCAAATAAGCCCTGGCAATTGGGGATGGATATACCGCCATCCAACGGGCCCAGGCAATGGTGGGCCGCCTGGTTTTGCCTGAGAGCTGGTCTCTTACTCTCCCCCGAATAACTTCGGGAGGATTTGCGAGTAAGATTGTGGTACCCCCACAGTCGAGCCCGGCATCAGCTCTGGTATCTCTGAAACTACTGAACCGATTCTAAAATTTATTATCTTTGGTGTACCGAAAATATGAACAAACATAATTTTTTGGCTGTAGCCTGTGATAGTCCAAGAAAGTGGTTAAGTGAGGCGATAGCAATCAATAAAAATGCAAACATTCAGAACTTTTCGTTTATTTTATGTTTATTTAAAAATCAACAAAACACATACATTAAGGTTTATCTTGGACCCCACTAGGATTAGTTGGTAACTTGTAGCTGTCAGTGGCGGATTTACTTACACATTTTCCAAGTATAGGCTGTTAAATTTTTGCCGCCCTTACCTCTACTTGTTTATTTCTTTTATCCTTACCGCTCTTATTTTTGAAATTCTGACGTTTCACAAAAATGTTACGGCTAGCATTTTTTTTTTGCCTAAACTAAATTACGAAATGTAGCCTATATTTTAAACATAAAATTGACAAAATAACATTAAAACAACAATTAATAAGCTTAAAAATAAATATTTTAACGAAAAGGAGAAGTCAGTATTAAGTTGGGGATGATCGGTTTAACATTGCTTACGATTCAATACAAGTCACACCAGTGACGCCGCTGCCCGTCACCAGTCTGTTTTATCCATCGGTCCCAGGAAATGGTGAGCCGCCTTTTGCCTGAGAGCTGTTCTCTTACTCTCCTCCGATTAACTTCGGGAGGATTTGCGAGTAAGATGGTGGTACCTCCACAGTCGAGCCCGGCATCAGTGTCTGAACTGTTTGCTGAATCTATTTTCAACTGTTTTATAAATGAAATCTAGAAATTTTATTAATCTGTCCCTATTTGGCATTGATGATGAAGTTGATGAGCCCATGAGTGATTGATCATCAAAACAAATGGCGAGCTGACAATCTTTTT
This sequence comes from Ypsolopha scabrella, assembly GCA_910592155.1. Taxonomy (NCBI): domain Eukaryota; kingdom Metazoa; phylum Arthropoda; class Insecta; order Lepidoptera; family Ypsolophidae; genus Ypsolopha; species Ypsolopha scabrella. The sequence goes on from OU342985.1 coordinate 16,739,427, forward strand.
TAAAATATCATTTACTTTTAATTCCACGCATGAATAACTTACGAAGACAATAATTTGTAGCTCTTTACAAATTATAAATCGAGACACAAATAATCTATTAGTTTTTAGGTGTCTTGAGGGTGTAATAAAGTCAGAAAGTTGATCCATCCACTTTCCCTGTCTTCTTAAAATAGTTGGCCGTCCATCTTAAACGGATTAAACACAATCTAAATTCTAATGTGCATCAAATATAAAGTACTGATAGGTACAGTCTTACGTGGGACGCACTATAAGTTTCCGGAATGAATATGAAAAAATTCTATTAAAGGTACAAAATTAATTTATTGTTTTTCAAAATAATCTCCCTTGGCGTCTATACACTTTTTCATTCGATCAAACCCGAACATAACATGATCAAATCAATCAACATAACCTAACTTCAACTTCGTCCAAACCAAAACAAGTCAAGTTAATATGGAGAAGGATAATGTTCAACCACTGGGAAAAATTTGCATTCCAGGGATGCGGTTAAGTTTGTCAAATAAGGAATACATACCTAAAAAAACTAAAAAGTTTTTTTATATATAAATACTAAAAGATTTTTTTGTAGGTAGGTATATGTATGTGCTTACAAACCTTTTAATCAATTTAAAAACTTATCTCAGATTTTTTTTAGGAAACAAGCATCTGATCAGAGTAAAGCCATGGAGTCGTCTTTGGATTTAGGTGAAAATGTAACAATGTCAGTCCATTCTTCAAAAGAGTATGTATCTAGTATATTTATAGACAGGGCTTTTTAAACTTTAATAATAAGTTAAATTTAATTCTTATTTACTTATTTTGTATTTTGCAGAGTTTCGTAGGGAATGAAAACCTTTATAGTTTCGTTTCTCTACCTTTATAATAATAATTAAAAAAACTATACATTTTTTACAAAAACTTGATCCACAGTATCTGTTTTTGGATAGTGGCTTGATGAGGATAGAGGATGGAGGGCCGCCAGGAGGGAAAGGCCTATTTTCAGCAGTGGATGAACGCGCATGCTGATGGATTGGACAAAATTTGTGTTGCGGCTACTATCTACTCAGAATGACAGCAGTTTCATATTGAATATGAATTATGAAAGTACCGTTACATTGTTAATACATATCCGTACAAAATCTCTTTTAAAATCACCCGCTATCTGCCTTCGCAAAAATTGCGCACGTGCCAGAATTGAGGGCCAGGTTTTCGAGTTCGAATCTATGTCAGAAGTTTTTTTCTAAATAGGAATTAGGAAATTTAAATAAAATTTTAACAAATAGGCAAGAAAAGAGTGTTACAGTTTCTACAAATTTATGACAAAAAACCTGTATTTCATAATTTTCATACTAGAGAGAAATGCAAAATTCCTCACATGTTTTCACGCAAGTCGAAACGGGTTAAAGGTAACCGGTTCTTAATTTTTGGGAACAGAAAAAAGTCACAAGGTGCCAGGTCGGGACTATATGCAGGATGACTCATGAGTTCTACATTTTTCGTCTTCAAAAAGTCGTTTGTCTGTCTGGCCGTGTGAGAACTATAGTATGTTCGATTTATCATGATAACGGAAAGTTACTTAATGTGGACAAAGACTTTGAAAAAACCGGCCAAGTGCGTGTCGGGCCACGCGCAGTGTAGGGTTACGTAGTTTTCTAGTACATTTTATAAATTGGTCTACTAATACGGATCACGTCAAACTTCTAGTCCGCTCGAAAGTTGGATTGAATGTGTACTTATGCTTAAAAAGAATATATATCAACCCTATAATTATTGGTTACAAGATGTTCCTCAGAAGAAAGGGGTTTCGGGATTTACTTGTTTATTTTTTCATAAAATAGTTAATAAAAATTTTAAGAAAATCTGTTAAAATCCAAAAATTGTTTGCCTACAAAATATTTCCTCTCCCCTGAATAACTTCAGGAGGATTTCCGAGTAAGATGGTGGTACCTCCACAGTCGAGCCCGGCATTAGCTCTACCACCTAATAAAATGTTCACCCTTCGCTAAATACTCATATTGTTTTAAATTTTTTTGATAAAACAGAATTTTTACTTTATAACTACTATGTTGTGAGTATATGATACAGATTTATCTTTATATCTTTATTATAAAAGTGCCCATTTCAAACTGAATATCTTTAATTATATATGCATCTCATCAGAAAACCGCTTGTTACAAAAAATAATTTGGCGAAGTGTGAGTCGGTATCGTGCACAAAGGGTTCCGTACGACCACACAATATGGGTACAGAACCAATTATGTAAGGTATAAATAAGCTGTCGTGTTAGCAACTCGACGTGTGTCAGTACAAATATCGACTGAAACGACATTGAAATAAAATTCATATCAGCGCGCATTTCAAAGTGGATGTTACGACGATCGTTACGCCTCCCTCTGGATAGCGCAAAATAGGAGAATAATAATTTTCACATTAGTATCGAGTAAGGTGAAAGAATAAAAATCTTTAGACCGCCAACATTTGGCTACACCACACGACGGATGAATATAGGTTTCATCTAGGTAGACTACATATTTTTTCTTATCAGAGTCTAAAATTTCTTATACTGGCATTCAAAAGCACCGTTGTTTTATCATTAGATATCATTATTATAATAATTTTTCATAATCTCATAAATATTTTTAATTATATCCCACTTTTTCCGCAATTTCTGCGCATGACATCCCCTACATTTAATGTTATTCTACCTCCTATTGACCTATATTCTAAAGAAAATCCGGGCCAAATGTAGATACTGACGTTGATAGTATGATAAGATTACTGACGTGAATAAGACGATCCGCATCTGCGATGTCAGGAATAGAAATATGTACTTCCTGGGTCTGAATGTATTTACATTTTGCTAATAATAATAAAAAATATTAGTATCATTCAAATATAAATATATCAAAGTCCACCTTTTATTCAAAATTACTCCATATAAGATATAATCACCTTTAGAACGCTAAGACATCCTTTTCCAAAGAGTGGCGAAGATTCATAAGTGCATTATGTTTGAATTTAATAAAATATCGAAAGTTATCACAGTGTTAATGTATATAAACACATCAAGCTATACTTAGTTAGAACCCTCTTGGGCTCGGCATCAGTTGCATGATTTTATTTAATACATATTTGTGACTGTATATTTTCACATAGGTACGCTGTGTCGTTATTTTGTGAAACACTAAACTTATCGTTTTCTCTTCGTCAAATCCTTTTTTACGCATTAATAATGGGTTTACATAGAAATAATAAGTCGCTGTCTTTGGGCATCCACCACATTGGATTTAAAGTGACGTTACTTAATATCGTGCTATCTTCGTCAGTATTTATAATATCTTTATCACCTCCACTCAATATTACATATAGGAAGTATACATTTTATTTTGCATATTTCACAGTAAGAGTAATATAACCTTGGTCCTTACCACTTACCGAGTTTCCAGTATGAATTTAGCTGTATAAATATATAAGGTGATATTCGCTATATAAGCGGGCTACTGCAAATATAGCCCCAATTTCATCTAAGATTAAATACGGTGTTTTCTTTATTATTTGTTGTTTATACACATCACCGGAAAATAACAGGAATCGTAAATTGATCAATTTTCGAGATAGTTTATCCACTAGCGGAAAATCATAAACGGCAGTTGCCTATAAGTTTCCGGAATGAATATGAAAAAATGCTATTAAAGGTACAAAATTAATTTATTGTTTTTCAAAATAATCTCCCTTGGCGTCTATGCACTTTTTCATTCGATCAAACCAGTTTTGAAAACTTTTGTAGTATAGGCATTTCTTCCAGGAAGACCGCCAAGAGTGGCAAAATCCTTTAAAGGTATATGTCCAGCAGTGGACGAAACAGGCTGATGGATGGATGGAAACAAAATATAAACAAAGGAAAAAAATAATTTTGGCCTACTTGGGGCCGTCTCGTTGGCAATCAAATAATCGTTTATCTAATCGGTGCAACATATACAAGATGACATTAATTTATGCAGCCGAGTTCATACTGAAGACTTGGTAAGAATACTACGGATCCAATGACATTTTTTGCGAAATTTGTAAAATCTAATTTTGCAAAGAAACAGCGGAACTTTATGTGCAACTCTATCCTTGGTACTATATGCCATCGAGTGTTCATAAACTTTTAGTACATGGTGCAGATATTAGCCAGCACTTCTGTTTCATCCCCATTGGTATGATGTCTGAGGAAGCGTCCACACGTTAAGAAAACTAAGAAACGAATAATTCACTCCGATGTATATTTGACTTGACGATCTTTCATTTATATCATCGTTCTGGTCAAGTCACATAAATATTGTTTGTCATTTGTCTTATTATTATTTCTGACAACTCTGACAAGAGTTTAATTTAATTGATTTTATTCGGCTGCTCCACAGAAGCCTTGATTGAATCGTTGTGTCATGGTGTCAATCATTCATTTTGTGAGAACGTCACCTTATGCAACGACTTCTTTCAATCTGTGATGATTATGATCATTGATTTAGATCAAATTTAATTGTAAGATAAAGAACGAACCAAGATTTCTTCCAACTGATTTTCTTTGTCCTATGTTGTTTTTCGATAAATAAAATCTAATATGTCGAAAGCAATTTTGTTATTACGTGACTAAACTTTAGATTAATTAGTTTTAATTAATAATTAACTCTGGCTAGTATATATATATATATGTAAATAAAATATAATTATATTTATAATTATAATTGTATATTTCAGGTTCTATAATGTTTAATATTAATTGAAATTGATTCAAAGTTATCAGCAGACCGGACATCACATTTGCAGTAAATCCGGCCAAGTACGAGCCGGACCCGCGCACTCCCATACAACAGACATGATTTTTTTGTCGTTTTCATAGGTAATGGTACGGAAACCTGCGTGCGCGAGTCCAACTCGCAGTAGTTTGTAGTTTAAATGAATTAGAAATATCTTCACATTATCAGAACATACATACATACAGATTCAAGGACAAAAAAATATACTTCTGACCTCAGTTTATTATTATTAATAACTCATTTCATTTTAAATTTCGCAAAAATATTCAATGTAATACACGACTATTTTACTACTAGTATAGTATAGAAGCAATTTGATATTTTGGCCAAGAGACTGTATGTTTAGTTAAACATGCTGTTTCCTTATATTCAACGGCCTTTGGTCTACGATTCGAATGTTCACTTCTACTAATCCAGTAATCGTGTCTTCAAATCCCATATGTGTCGTACAGTATCAAAAGTGGCGAAATCCAAAACATGTCTTTGGTCACTTTTACCTTGCGGCTTCGATAACTCCTACGCGGACGGGTAAATCTTCGGGCAAAATGATGTCAATGAAATGCTTAATCTAGTATATAAATTGGTAATTGCATATGTTTTTTATTGCTGAGAAAAATGGAGATCCATGTCGCCAAAACTTTGTGGCGCCGCGTCGTCGCCTGTATGCAATGAAGCTTAGGTTCGTAGGTCACCAATCGTATTGACCCCCATCGATTGGGAATCAAGTTTTCTCAAGTTATTAAACCCATAACGGTCTTATCAGTCACACATGAAATGAACGGTGCATATATAGGTGTAGCAGTATTGTTTAATAAGATAAAAGAATCACATATGGGCGTGTTTAGGTAAAATTCTGATCAGTGGCAGAAAAGTTCTCTAAATTATAAGACCGTGCAAATGAAACACGATTTCCAAGCAGGTATATGTAAAAAACGTAGACGAACGCAAAAAATTGAGACTCTGTAGAGATATTAGGACGAGATATCGAGTTGAAACTGGTACCTTCTACAAAAGACTACGGGTTATTGCTGCTTTAATAAACATAAACACTTTAAATTCAACTTCAGTTTTGGAAAAACCGCTTTACAGTTTTTGTTAAATTTGAATAGCAATTACAAGATCTTCTTTATCAGTGTTGCTACCAAGGCAATCTAAAAAGTTTAAAATAATTTACATTCTATAAAATAGTAACCAACTAGATAATAAAGTATCAAACATGGCCAAACCTAACATACCAACTACCACTGACACCGTTTCCAAAGCTTGCAGTTTTTCATTTTCATAACGCTGGAACCTTGATTGCTCTTCGTCGTAGAACTCAACATCTTAAACAGCAAGCACATCACATCGCCGGGCACAGTTTGGGCATGATGATCATCAAATTCAGTTTATTTAATTCGTAAATAAAATCAACAAGAAAGCCAGAGACAGGTGACATTTTTTTTTTTTGTCGCTATGTGAATATTTTACCCCTTAGTCCTTGACAAGAGTGGCTTGACTGACTCTATTAGAGTGCATTACAAACCAGAAAAGATAAATTAGAAACAAATGAAAAGACAAGAATCAGAAAATAATCTTCAGGCCAGGTTTCGAACCTGCGACCTCTTGTTTCCCAGACCAGCGCGCTACCAATTGCACCACCGAGGTACTTACCTAGACCGTTGAATTTTTCCACCATACTTGTCCACCGAATATTTTTGTAACTATTTGATCTAACTAGCTTGTAATGCACATACTGAACGCTCACGAGGGCGTTACGTCATTTCACGCCTTGCTCCTTTTATAACGTGCTCTAAACACGACAATGTATGGACCGTTCTTCTAAATGTATGGGACTAAAAATTTGGCGCGATCTGTAGTTGGGACCAACTTATAAATTGTACTGGGCAACTACGGAACCCTACACTGCGCGTGGCCCGACACGCACTTGGCCGGTTTTTTTAAATACGGATCACGAAAATTTTACATCTGTCGCAGGCATTTGGTTAAAACAGGCAGAAGAGAGGTCACTTGCCCATAAATAAACTATTTACTTTTATTTAAAAGGAATCTGGGTTTTAACTACCCGGATAAAAAGACTCTGGCAAGACTATTTCGGTAGTGGTAATTATCTGTTTGTTGATTTCTGTAATATCAATTACATATACCAATTTTTGATTCATGATATAAAGAAACACCTAGATATTTATTACTTTTTCGTTTTACAAGGTAATCCTAACAGTTTATAGAAACTTGACCCAGACTGACCTAATAATCACCCATATAATTTACAAAGGTGACACTGTGTTACCTTTCAAATGGTTCACCTGTTGCTTGTGAGTTTTGTTATTCAAGGTAACAGAACCATGATTTTCAAAATAAATTTGCACAATTTGGAAGCGTTGTTCAGGCGTCAGTCTATTCATGTTGAAATGCCAAACCGAACTAAACATAAATCACTTGAAAGCTGACAAAATGTCCGCCAGTTAAAAAAGTGTTGCCAACTTAAAGTTCTACATATGTACATGCCGAAGCAACATCAAGGCTACAAAAAATAAGCCGCTAAAATGGCAGCGCCTTACAAAAAAATTGTCACCGTCGCGTACGGAACCCTACTTTTACCCTACGGTCCTACAATCTGACTAAATTTAAAACCGGTCAAGTGCGAGTCAGACTCGCATACTTAGGGTTCAAAGACAGTTTTGGGAACAGTCAGGAAGAAGGTATTTAAAATCTTGCCCATAACTGTTTATGATAACTAAAACAAGAATTGATTGTACCACACAAGGGAGACTCAAATATATTTATAAATAAAAGTCGTGGATGAAAAATTTATATTTTCTTTTTTTTATCGTGAATTTCTTTTAAGTTTTATACTATTATCAAGGGTCTATAAATAACTTTACTAATAACACATTTTGCAGGATATAAAAATTAATTCGACGTGCAATCAATTAAATATGTCGTTAATCAATTATGAAATTATGTTTGCAACAACGTTTTCTCAGACCAAATAGTCAAGACGTAGTTTACTCTATTTAACGGGTGAAGCAGGCCAAAAGTGAGACAGCTCGTGTTCATACACGGCTTGAAACTCACACATGCGCAATCTGTCTCAGTTTTTACTTGGCGGCAACACTCAATAAGTGCACACATGTTTACGAAACTGGCTTTACGTCAATGTTGACAGCGCTCCGTCTTGAAAAATCGCAGCGCTTTTGGCTGAAATGCAGTCTTTGATCTTTATGATTTCGTCGGAGCTTACCACAGAACAAGAATATGTAGTATTTCTATTTACAATAAACAGGAAATTTGGCAAAACGAGGTTGCTTACTAGGAGGATGTATGGTTTCTCGGTGAAAGCGCTGAGCATGATGATTCCAGTTTCACTGTATCTGACTCTTCGTCCAAATCCAACTCATTACAGTAGATAACAAAGACAGAAAATTAAAGGTTTATAAATATTATTTTTAAAAGTTATGAAATAAATACAAGTGAAAGTATTTAATGACGTGGAGATTTTATCCACTTCAAAAGTTACATTCAATTCTAGGAATTCCCACGGGATCGGAAAAAACGGGATCCCTTTATTTATAAAATGTTTTCTATTTGATGCTGAAGTTATGGACTTAAAAGCATGGCATACCCTAGGAAAAAATGTTATTACCCGTCCAACACAAAAAAGCCAATGTCAAATACTTTATGGCCGTCTCCCAAATATACTACGTCAAGATAAACTTCTCCAAGATGCTCGAAGCTCATTGACAATCATCCTCAAATAAGAAGCCATAAATCTCTGGACTTATATCCTAGAGGGTTCCATTATGGGGCCCCGGAAAAGGAAAGCGATCCAAAGATTTAGGTCCATGATATATTGAAACATCATTTGATGAAATTCTTAAAAAGTGTAACAGTTTGCTGAAAAAACCCTTTCTGCTTCCACGCTTGTAGGTGGAATGGTCAGCAAAAACCCTTTCTGCTTCCTCGCTTGTTGGTGGAATGGTCAGCAAAAACCCTTTCTGCTTCCTCGCTTGTTGGTGGAATGGTAAGCAAAAATCGTAGATGTGTTGCAGATTAGGTGGTCTTTTAACACCACTAGCAAAAAGAGCCATATCTACATTAAGCATTGTAGAAAAATCTACATCTGATTCGAACTCCTTTTGTTGCTGCTCCATTCATTGAGTCCGAACCGTCTGCTGACGTGTTCTTTGATAGCAAATGTCAATTAGTTTGTAAGTTTATTAGTTAATGCAGTTAAGTTTAATGATGTAAACTTTTAATTTAATAATAAGTATTAAATAATTGCTGTAATTGGGTTCACCCGTAGTAATTATAATAAATAAATAACATAGGCGTCTATCTTTTTCTGCAACATTTCTTTCATTATTATTGAGAGATTTACAGTAGCTGAAGGCGACTCTGATTGTTTTCTCGCAGGTGAACTTGAGTCTTGAGTGGGTGAGCTCTTGAAATAGGATTCGTTAATGTGGATTTAATAGTGGAACACTGGGGCACGCTGAGTTTTGAACGGGTTTGGACGAGTTGCTACCAAACGTCATTTCACATACCTATTTCTAATAGAGTTTGTATTGAATTTTATCTGTCATTTTGACGTCCCTATGCGAAAAATTCGACACCGGTGTAGCAACATAAACATAAATACTCTTTATTGTTCACCAAAATAAAAAACAAGTAATAAAAATATTTCATCAGAAAGGGTACAATGGGCGGTCTTATCGCTCAGAGCGATTTCTTCCAGACAACCTTTGGGTGGAAGATACTGTTAAAAAGGATAAGTTGATGGTGGTATACAGGAGATATTAATTATGTAATATATATACATACATGTACTGCACAATGTAAATTAACTTATTATTTAAATACTAAACAATCTACTACGTGTAAATATACATACAAATACATACTATACAATATTATAATATAAACTAATATTTATTCATATAATATACCTACTTGAACGTACCTATTAAAGGGAGAAAAATATTCTTTTATTCGTCTTTTAAAGATAGCCGAGGAAGAAGAAGATTTTATAGAAAAGGGCAAAGCATTCCACAAACGCACAGCTTCAACTGTGAACGATTTGTCATAAAAGGTAGAGGAGTGTAGTGGTGTCTTTAATTGAAGATTTTCAGATGACCGCAACGTTCATTCGTGAGATTGGTGAAGAAACTCAAAACGTTCCTTGAGATAAGAAGGAGAAGAAGGATTGAAAAGAACAGAATACAGGAGGGAAAGGATATGGACATTCCGACGTGAGCGAATAGGGCCTTTTAGGAAACTGCCTTTGGTTGACTGGAAGAAATTTCTTTTAGAAATAAGTCCGCCCTTGGCATGTACTTTAAACATTGTGAATTGTATTTATCTGTGTTTTTTGTGCAATAAAGTGTTTATAAAGCCGGCGAAAAACAAATTAAATCCCAGCGAAATGCCGCACACTGTAATACTATCTAAGCAGGGGTAAAATTAGTTACCGAAAAATATACTAATTTAACTATGTAACATCTACCGACAAAATAAATAAAAAATAACAAACTAAAAATTCCTTACGACCACCTGGTGTAAATAATGAACTTCCGAAAAAATTACTAAACTTCCGAAAGAAATACCAAGTTAACGAAAAAAAAGTTTAGTAAAAAAATTGGCGCGATGACGAGCGTAGCGAGGAGGAGCGTGTTATGTTGACATGGTAATACATATTGGGAGCCGAGCGAAGCTGAGCGGAGCGAGGCGACCCCTTAAGTTTTAACAAAACTCATGATATGGTCAGGCAGACATAAAATATCACAATAAGAAACACCAGGTCTGAAATGAAAATGTTGGGATAATTCCCCTTATCTTAGGAGCCATCAACAAGATTTGAACTTCATGGACTATTAAAATTATTGCAAACAGTTTTTAGTTTTTTGATTCAACAAAACTATTAAACGTGAAAAGCTCTCGCTTACTTTAGAAACTAAATATCACGTCAATTCAACGACGCGACTAATAACAGCATATAGTTTTATTCCAGTTTGTAATTACATTAATTATTTGCAAATAATTGGAAAGTATTTTAAGAGAAGCAGTATCCGTTCCAAATCAAGTAATATTTTCTTCTTACTAGTAAACTTAATGACTTCATCTAATGTTTAATTTGTTTTTCTTTGTTTTACAGATTAGCGTAGGGTTTAGTATGTTTGGCGTAAGTGCGGTACTATACTTAGTATCGAAATACTCGTCTCCAGAATGGCGATTTATGGCGTACTCAGACAGTCCAACCGACCACTATGAAGTTACTGCCGGACCCGCCAAGGTATGTTAAGTATCTCTTAGTTCCGATAGATTAAGGTCCGTTAGGTACCAACGTAGCACTACAAAATTATGCCGTATAAATGGACAGGTATAATTAAATGAAACCATAATATGTTCTAATCATATGAATAATAATAACAAAATCATACTAAATCATTTTCCCAAAGAAACGAACGCTTAATAGGTATCCAAATTAATCGCAAAAAATCCAGTAATCTACCGCGAATATGAGGTTCGGTCACAAGTGAAGTCGGTATTGGCAAAAGGTCCGGTTACGAGGTCTACTTTCGAAGTATTCCCTCGTTAAGAGCTAGGGTGCACCGTCATGAAATCTCCTTGGTCGGGCCGCAATATATTAAGATTACTCGAAGTCGGTAACAGAAAATATCGTAAAAGTGTATATTTTTATAATCAGCTCTCTAATATCTAGAATTTGATACCCATATTTTATATTACTTTTTTATATTACTATTATTTTAATACCCTATAAGAAACACTTTCCGACCTTGCGAGTATTTGATGGGTTCCTTAGGTAAAAAAATGAACGAAACTGTATAATATAAACTTACAAAAATGTATAGTTAGTAAGGTAAGTAAGAAACTACGATAACTTTTATCGTAACTTCTTGTTTAGTAGTTTTGTACCGCTCTGCGACGACTCGATATACGATTCTTGAGGGTCAGCGAAGGATTGAGCGAGATCTAGGGTGCTCGGCATCGCTATCGGCTGAATGTTAGCTGCAATATTGAACAGAAACTGACATCAATATACTTTTCATTGAACTATTCACGAGCGTAGCGAGGTGTTGGAATCAGGGGAGGGGTTCAAGAAAATAAAACGACAAAAAGAGCATGATTATGAAAAAAAATCAGAAGGTTGATTTCATCCTCGTTGCGTTTGCATTAGGGAATCGATCTTCTGTTTTTTTATGTAATATTTTTAACTTTTCGGGGGCCGAACTCCCCCTGGCTACACTGCCCACTTCGCCCACGAAGCGCGATTTTAGAACCGGATCAAAAGTTCTTAAACTGCTTTTTTTGGTTCCATATTTGCAAAACGATACATTTTACTTTCAGAATATCACGTAGATATTTTTCTAACGTCGAAATATTTAACAACTATTAGCATTTTAGTCTGAAAAGGATGCATCCGCGCTAGACAACCAGACAGCCATACCGTCACACTCTCATTCAAATATATTTTTGAGAGGAACACCATAAAAAGCAGCCAGCCACCAGAAACGAAAAACGACTGTCAGAAAAAAATGGAATAAAAAGAAGAAAGGCGAGGTTTAGTCTGTAAATAAATGACAAACTCACAATCAGCTTTCCTCTCTCCGCAGTCCACAGCCCAGTTGTGGTTGCAGTGGTTGTGATGTTAGGTTTAGCCCCCATCAAAGCTAAATGGAGCGAAGATGTGACGTGTTGTCATACAAATTGCAAGACCGTACCTTAAAAATATGTGTTTAATCCAGTACGTTCGTTATTCTGTGCTTTAGTGAACGCCTGATCTTACCTTTCATGTAATACGTATTGGAACTTCAAGGGACTTAATAAAGTTTCATATAATATAATATGTACACATTGTCACCGCATTTTCCTTCTCCTTCCGTTTCGGTACTGTAGATGTCTCCGTACGGTTATTAAATAAACTAACATACAAACCATGAGACACTTTCAGTCCGTTATTCGCTAAAGACAAGGCATGGTACTGCATCCGAGGGCTTCTGCCGATGTCTCCTAAAACTACTACTTTCACAGTCTTTTGTCGTTTAGCCATAGTCGCAAGTATTTTCTTTCAAAATTGTTTATATTCTGCTCTAACCGGTACCTACCAACCATCGGATTTTTCAACGACGATGTCGACCTTGTTCGGAAATTTTGTACCTTATTCCAATAATATAAAAGTTTAAATTATTCTGAAAAGGTTGGTTATGTTAGTCAATGACTTGTTCCGAGCTAATTATCAAGAACGTTATTAGTTCTTTCTAAACAAATTCAACAGGCAAATCATGCTATATTAAAATCGTTCATGAAACAAATCGTACAGAAAAGTTGACTGTAAATAAAACTTTATTGTCATATTTTATATATTATACTATATTCAATATAATTAAATAAAATAATAATATACCTATCATTTGTAATTCACGTTAAGAATAATAAATCGAGCTAAAAACACGAAAAAATCTATGTGTATGTGTAATCTAATACATAGGTCTAATGTTAAGTTATTTGACTTCGTAAAGTTTTTGCAATGATATTATTATAAACATTACTAAATATATCAAGCATTAACTCGATCTAAACTACTCTGTGAATACTGAATGGTATCATCGCATAGGAAAAAACCTCAGGAAAGAAACGGGTAAACCATTTGATTGCTTTGCAATGCCTAAAAATATAGGTAGAATACTCTAAATAATGTTAACATATATATAATATGTATAGTTTTGAAAATATTTCTTATAAAAGAAGTACATAATTTTAAGGTTTTAACTATTTTTATTTAGATAAAAAAGAATGCCTATTTAAAGAAGATCAAATTTTTAAACGTTCTGCCCCAACATTATAACTTACATTAAAAAAAATATCAAATATTTTGCGTACTTACAGATACTTACATAAAGTTTTTGCCTAAAGAACTGGGTAAAAATATTTCAAAAAACACTCTTTTGATTCCCAAGAAAATAACGACAATGACCCTGAGTTTCCCAATACTTTTTTTATTACATTATTGCCACAAAGTAATAAGAGTAGAAAAATGTTTTAAGGTTTTCTCATAGGTGGTAGAGCTGATGCCGGGCTCGAATGGGGAGGTACCAAAAACTTACTTGAAAAGCCCCCTAAAATTATTCGGGGGAGCCACAATTATCAAAGTATCGACAAAACAGAGTGGTGACGGCTTCGACCATCAATGTTGTGTATTGATGATCGAAGGGTGACGGGCATATAGGTGTTTTTATTGACGGCCGTTTTATATCACATTTTTCAGGACGTTTATTTTAGTATAAGTTTTATTGTCTAAAACTTAATGTACCTAGCTCAAATGAAATTATATTTAGATCATAGTTAAGACCTATAACCTGTATTTAATTTACACAGGGCTCTTATTTATGAAACTAAGAATAATAAACTCTAAAATAAAGAAAAACGGCATTTTATACAATTTAATTTTATCAGTATTTCCTCTCTTGGCGTTAATAAGAGTTTGACATCGGTTATTCAAGCTCAAAATCAAGTTGTCTAACCCCAGGTTTCACAGTTGAGAATTTCAAGGATGATCAGACATTCACGAGAACCCAACGAGTACCATAAGTCAAAGTCTAATATAGAATTATTGGTCGGAAAAATATTAACTTATTCGATATAGATAACACTACACAAAAACTAAATCAGTCAAATTAAGGCGTGGCAATAGCTATAAATAAATATATGTGGGATTTTTGCTGAAATTGGTCGGAGTTATTAAAATTTATAAACAGTGCAAGAGGATTTTATAAGATGGAAAAGAGTAATATTTCGTTGACATATATGTCAATGTTGGATTCATGAGCATGAAGTTTGGGTTATTTATCAGTCACCAGATAAGCGATAATAAAACCCAGGTAGGTAGTTTTTTTAAATTCATATATTGACAGTATATCTTGAATTAAACTAATAAATAAAGGTTTCGTATATTCCTGAGCTAGTTGAGGTAATTTTTTAGATTTTAAATACATAAAAATATAGGTTATTATAATTAAGTATAGCATAAATAAATGTAGGTAGGTTTACCAAACAATTTTCTATTCTTGAAAATGCTTTGGTCTTCCCACGCCTCATTTTATAGATTTGCAGATAATCATGTTAATTAGATGATTAGATAATATCTAGAATTAATAACATATTGCCTTATAAAAGATATTGGGTTTTGTAAATTATTTTACTGCTTAATTTTGTAGATATTTTATCTATATACTTACCTCAAATTTTGTTTGATTATTACCTCCATTAGAAGTAATTTAAATGTGTTAAATATTTCTTAAATTTTATTGGAATAAATAAAGCCATAAAACGTAAAGTTAATAATTTTAAAGACCCTTTTCCAATGCATTTATTTGTTTTATTTTTAAAAAACCGGCCAAGTGCGTGTCGAGCCATGCGCAATATAGGGTTCTGTAGTTGCCCGGTACATATAAGTTGGTCTACTAATACAGACCGCGCCAAAATTCTGTCCACTGCTGGACATAGGCCTTTCCAGGATTACGCCACTCTTGGCGGTCCCCCTGGAAGAAATGCCCATACTCACACACGCTGGGCAGGCACACCAGTGACGCCCGCCGGTGCCCGTCACTAGTCTGTTTTAAGGCCTGGCAATTAGGGATGGATATACGGCCATCCATCGGTCCCGGTATATCCATCCCCAATTGCCGGGCCTTATATAAAACAGACTAGTGACGGGCAGCGGTGTCACTAGTGCGAAGGTTTCGGCATCGCGCTCACCAACCCGCCTGCCCAGCGTGTGTGAGTATGGGCATTTCTTCCAGGAGGACAAGCAAGAGTGGCGAAATCCTGGAAAGGCCTTTGTCCAGCAGTGGACGAAATTTATGATTCTTGCAGAATTTCATAGACATAGTTTTTAGGTAATTAAATTAGAATGAATTATACTGTAAATTTTGAATAGAATACTATTTAATATATATACTTTATTATGCCCAAACGGATTAGCTGTTTAACGTTCTCAAGGGCTTTTAATGATGAGTTATACTCGTAAAAATTTGATCTTGTTCTTTATCATTTTGTTTTTATTTTTATTTAATAAGTTTATTAATATTATACTATACAACATAAAAAAATCTAAACTAAAATTACCTAGCAATATAAAATACAATCTTAAAATTTATTAAAAATAACTTAACTACAAATAATATAATTATTGTTCTAAAATTGACCCCTGCGGCATGGTGCCCGTGATAGCAAGTAAAACTAATATTTTTATTAGTATTTATGTAAAATACATTTTTTTTAATACAATTTCATTTCTATCGAAAAACATAGATTAATTCAACAAAATCGTTTCTTACGACATTCATCTGCCTTTCAACCTATAGTCATTAGATTTTCTAATGAGTGATTTAGTCAGTGGTTCCTCACCTTTCTATAAAGCGGGTGTAAATGGACAGGTACCTCTATATGACTACATAATCTACTTATCATACTGAACATGAACAACATTCTCAAAAAAACATACTACCCGCGGAAGTAAAGAAAATTATTGCCCATACAAAATTCACAACAGCATTTCAAACTTAGTAACGAAACGTGAAAATATTTTCGTGTGTATATTTCTTTGGAAACGTTGTTCAGTATGATCAAGGTTTCATTTAGAGAAAGCAGTCTATGTACACCCGGTAGAATAGATATTTATTTGTTATCTCCTTTCGATGGATGAATCGCCAAGTGTTTGGTGAGTGCTCCAGGAATTGTTCCCAAACACACAATATGATTGCTTTTCTTAATAATGTCTAGAATTGTGAGAGTAGTCAATAAATGTCAGTAAATTACAGATTATGAATAAATTATATTATATAATTTTTTATTTACATAATCTAATAATATATATATATATATATATATATATATATATATATATCTATACCACATTTTGGGTGAGACAATTTTAGGATCATATTTATTTATAGAACAAATATTTTGCTGTTATTTTATTGTATTGTTAGTGAAATTTGCTCGGAAAATATAACGAACACTAGATTTTTTGTACTGGATTTTTGCCACAGATCTAATAGAGCTTCATTTTGAAATCACGCTTCATAAATAATAACTGTTTGGCAATTCTATCTCTTCTCCATTCAATTTCCTAAGCTCACCCGAACTCTTTCGCCTACTTAAATAATTACTGCTTTGAAGTACTTTCAAATATTCTAAAGATATCGCAAGAGAATTGTTTGAAGTGTATTATCAAAGTTGGTCCCGTTAATCCGTCATCAAAAGAGGTTATTTGGCAAATCCCTGGTGTCACAACAAAGACTACGGCAGATATGTCCTCAAATTGTCTCAATTTAATGAAAATATTGGCCGTACTTCTTCACCGTTTTGTTGAACAAATAGAAATTAGGTTCGTTGTATCCTCCTTTTGTTTTCTTGAGAATGGTTGTGATGATATCTTGAGTTATTATGCGCTAAAGTCCCAATGCTTCTTGTTGGCCGTTGCAAAATAACCCAACTCGTCGGAGTTTCAAAATATTTTGCCTGAAATGAAGCTTTAATTA
Source organism: Ypsolopha scabrella (assembly GCA_910592155.1). Lineage (NCBI taxonomy): Eukaryota > Metazoa > Arthropoda > Insecta > Lepidoptera > Ypsolophidae > Ypsolopha > Ypsolopha scabrella. The sequence continues at coordinate 16,756,789 of OU342985.1, forward strand.
TTTTACGAGTTCCAGATATCAAAATGGCATTTATTTTCTTGGGATAAAATATAACTTTTATTAAGTGTAAAATTACTACCCCGATATACTTCAGTCAACATGATTTCTTAAACAACATAATCATTTTAATTTATGTAGTTGCCACGTAATTCCTTCTATTTACCAAATTAGCCACTAACGTAGAAACCTGAGATTAATGCACCCACTGACAACTCATTTTTGTGAAATTAGGGATTTCAAAAAAAAGAAATCCCCTTCTTCCCCACACGCTCTCTTCCCATGTTTTAGGCGCTAAAAAGAGAGGCTGTGATTTAAAAAAAAAGACAAAACTTAAAACTTTCCATTTCCGGTATGGGGGACTTCACGGGGTGATCCTCCACCCCTCTCCTCGCCCTCCCCAACCTCTAAAGAAGGCGTCCGCCTGTAAAATTTTTACGAACGTCTCTAATACTATAATGGTATAAAATATTTTTTTTCCTGTAGATCTGAGCGGTACATTCACACTAAGTAAGAAGGAAAGGGAACTTACCCCATATCACAGTCATGCCTGAGGTTTAAATATTTAATACCAATGAGGTTTTTATTAATATAATATTCTCTGTAACATACAAAACAATATTGCGACTCGACTAAGGAGACTACCGTTTTATTATATTTGCAGCTTTATTGTCAATGGCTGACGGCGCGCGCCAGGGCGCATGCGCCAAAGGCATGCGTGGTATGTCCTGCCATTTCCAAAACTCTCATTTTTACATGCCTTCTAAAGTGCAACAAAGACTCTTTAAATTAGTCGTTTATCAGGAAGAGGTTTCGTTCATTCAAAAAATCGATTTTTCTTTCGATTCATCGACAAACAGTTCTGTGAACGCGATAAAGTAGATACAGACTGTATCAGCATCTCTATCTCGTTTTTTCCCAAGTACAATGTTAGCTAAGTGGAAACAATCATGGTTTACGATAGAGGTTTAGAAAAAGATGACAGTCGATACAATATTAACTGTGCTAGCTATGCAGAACTTATGGTCACTTCCGGAACAACCTTTCGTAATGTTATCCTTCATTACTAATGGGGGCGGTTATGAAACCACAATAAACTACAATTTGGAACCAAAAACACCCAACACGATTAGGTTAGGTCACGATGTTCAATAAACGTCAAAAATTGTAGGGAAAATAGTTGAAGTTTATTATTATACTAAATTAACAACGTACTAAAGGCACGATTGGCGGTTCATAATGGAGTGTTGGCTCCTACGCTTATGTATGGTAGTACTACAAATGATTATAAAGAAAACCTCATCCAAATCCGTTGAGCAATTTTCGAGTTAAAGTGGATCATACAGACAGACAGACAGAAATTTAAAAAAAAATGTTGTTTTAGCCTTAGTGCAATACTAATAAAATACTCAATGTATAGACACGACGTTTTTAATACTTTAGTATTAGTATATATGAATATAGATAAATGTAGAAAACTCTCTCTTGTGAAATGATATAGTATTCTACTTTCAAAGAAACAATCCTCCATAGCACATCTCAAAAGTACTAAATCAGTGCCCAGCTGACAGAAGATCTTTATCTTGCTTTAGACGTTTGAATAAGGGTTTCCATTATGTGTATTCGTGAGTTGAACGATCTATACGATGATAATACAAAAACCAAGTTAAAACAGAACATACAAAAAGACAGACAACATTTATAAAAATTGTGGTTTTGGCCCTAGCGTAAAATCAGTTGCCAAACCGAGTGCCTATCCTCGAAAACATACATAATCGCTTATCTAAGGATACGTTCGCACTCACAACGTCACAATTCGTAAATAGTTCAATACCCATTGAAAGTTATGTTGGAAGTTTATTTTTATCTGGTTTTGGTTAATAGTAGCCTAAAACACTTACAGCAATAATTTCATCCAAGTTGACCATGCCCTGATGGTTCTCGATTTTAGAGATGATCTTGATGTTTTTGCCCTTCTCGCCGAGGATACCGCGGATTTCGGACAATGCCGCGCCATTTCGGATGAAAGATGCGAAGATCATGTCCACCTGGCGAAATGTTACATTTATAACTATGTGGATTAGAGTGTTCTTTATTTCTTCATTCATGAATATCCAATAACAAATATGAGGTCTTATAAAATGCATCGACTATAAAAGAGACACTAGCTATATATATATAGGTAGATGCTTTACTATTTAGACAGGAAATACAGCTATTTACATTGCTATATATAGGTACACACGTAAATTTGCCGGTAATCAATTTGTGTGATTTTCATTTCAATTTCGAGTTTTAGTATAGGCCAAATATCCTCAAAAGTGATTGTGAATAAAAGAAACATCGACAAAAAATCCCAAAAGTGATGGTAAATAAACACGTAGACATTATAATTCCGTTTCACCAGCAAACTTACGTTTGTTGGTCTCTTTATAGTACAAATATACCTTATAATAGTTTACAGTATTTATAAAACACACATTTTTCTTTTATTTTGGGTAGCATAGTGATAGAAGTAAGAATCACACCGGTATCAGCTTTTATTCATCATTCATTATCAGTTCATCACACCGCGTCGTGTTACTCCTATCTATCATAAACACTGAGCGTGCTTTTTACTTTTTATCAGCAGAATAAATTGACAATTGGTCATAATAAAACAAGTAATATTAGGTCATTGGATTCGGTGATTACGAATAGATCTTCACAAGAATATTTAATATATATAAGGTTAATTGATAATATAATATAATATAAGCATTAATTGCTAATTATTTAGCTGATTCGTACTTTCACCGTACATAAAGTAATTTATACACAGATTTATTTATCTTTCTAATATTACGCATAAGCCTGAAAGCTTTTCATTAACATTCAGAATAATTTTCCGTAATGACTCTTTTCTGCTAGGTGTTTATCCATCCCTGATTCCTCAATTCCTCGGAGAATATTCAGACAGGGTAAAAGGCTAGTTACAGAATGTGTTGCGTTAAGGCGACACAGGTAGCAAAAAACCGGCCAAGTGTGTGTCGGGCCACGCGCAATGTAGGGTTCTGTAGTTGCCCGGTACATATAAGTTGGTCTACTAATACAGACCGCACCAAACTTCTGGTCCGATTCGTTCATTGTATTGTTATGCTCGTCACGATCGCACCCGCTATTGATTTTACATAATTTCGCAACAGATAGATTGCCGGGAAGAAAAGCAACATTTTCTGGTTACATAATTGGAAACATTCACTCGATAGAGTTTATTTATGAAAATGATGCCTTTTAAAGTTATTATTTCGTTTTATGTCTAAACGGCTTGAGTTTTATGTCTGAAATTACTGCTATAACAAGAAAACATTGTTTGTTTTCTGATGTCAGGTGAAAAATTTCCTACGTCAATTACTTTTTCATAAAATACAGAAAAACCTCGAAAATTCACTGATTTTGCGTGCCGGCAGCGCGCGAAGCGAGCGTTCTAATGTAGACTTTGTGACATCATACTTAAGTTCAAAATCACTTAGTAAGATTATCGTGCACCAAGCGTAAGGCCTTAAAATAGAGTTTTTATTTGTACAATAAAACCAAGCCTCCTTACTAAATCGTCTGTGACAGGGACAATATGCAGGAATTGACCCCTGAACTCTGAACCCTACGTTTAAGCATCAACGGGCACATCGAATCGTCGCGGGCCAGTTCATTCATTAGTTTCTTTCTTTTCATTGTTATTGTTTTGTCTCTAGACGAATGCTATCAATATAAACACAATATATTAATAATTAAAGTGAGTCGTAAAATCATTTGCTAAGATCACTGTCCTAAACGCCTGCAGAATTTGCTGCGACTATAACATTAGCACAATCTCTTCTTTTTTCTTTTCTTGATTTCATCGATGTCGTTTATCTAGATCCCAGTAGAGAACTGCTCGATTAGCTACAGCTTCTTCAGAACTTGTGCTCTCGATTCGTACTTGGGCTGCTGATATATGACCACGTAACACGTCTCCATTTTTCGATGGAGTCTAAAATGGGTTCCTATTCCTTTTCGCGGGTGCATCTCACCCTAATTATCAAAAATATTTACCCTTCGTGTTGACCGCAGTCTTTAATACTTTGCAAAACGCTTTGGTCTCTATTGTAACCATATCAATCTGGCCATATATGCGCACACCACTGATCGATACTTCAAATCATTAGTTAATTATGTTTTGCTCTAGAATGAACTTCCACAAGCCTTCATATATATATCTTCGTGTCCTCTCTTAGAGATAATCTGAAAAATTAGTACCTTTCACCTCTCTAAATGACTGACTGGCTAAGATACTTTGATTGTTTGTGTGAAATTATTATGTGTACGTATTATATATAATACTATATAATTATATAATCCATACCAAAAAGGTATATTTTTTGTGAAGTTCTCCATACACTTCTATGTTGGTGTTTTTTTAGGGTTCCGTACCCAAAGGATAACCAACGCGACCCTATTACTAAGACTCCGCTGTCCGTATGTCACCAGGCTGTATCTCCTCATTACCCGTGATAGTTAGACAGTTGAAATTTTCACAGATGATGTAATTTTATTGCCGCTATAACAACAAATACTAAAACACAGAATAAAATAAATATTTAAGGGGGCTCCCATACAACAAACGTGATGTATTTGCTCGTTTCTGCTTGATATTGATAACGGCAACAGGTTGTTGCTTAAAATATTCACATAATATTTAGTTATACATTCACTTAAAAATAAATAATTAAATAAAAAAATAATAATATATAGGGGGGCTCCCATACAACAGGCCTGATTTTTTTGCCGTTTTTATAGATAGTGGTACGGAATAACCCTTCGTGCGCGAGTCCGACTCGCACTTTGCCGGTTTTATTTTTAATATGTTTTTTAATATACTTACCTTGAATACTTCTCAAATTTACTAAGGATCCCATAGAATACAGTTTGCACATTTTCAGCAAGAGTATAACCCAACATAAGTAGTTTCTTAAAGATCGCCTTATTTTCTTTGACAAATCGGAGCGATGCTATCTCACATTCACCGATGAGTTTTGTTAAGTGCCAGTTCATTTTGTTTCTAGTACGAGTAGTCAAGTTAATTCATAACTTCACAATCAACAACACAATGCAGGTGCAACAAAAACAATGGAACAATAGGACCTTGAAATAAATCGATTGAATACAATCGAATACAGCTATTTACAAAACAATTTTGGGTTGCATCAGGCTGTAAATTGTTTGGCCAAGCTTAGATTGTTTCTCGTCTATTTATCACAACAGCATTGATTGAGAAGAATTTGACTCCATCTGACATTCTGAAAATATGTAGCAACAAAAATGACGAATAATCTTTTATTTACAAAATCCAAAAAAAAATTCCAAGGTGGCATGTATTAATAGTTGCTTAAGATACACGTGTGGAAAGTAAGGTTTTATACGAATAAGTATCATATACCTACGAAAATACTGTATTAGAATCAGTACATACTACAACCCTATTAGGAATTGACTTAGATACAAATATGACATGGAAACCACACATTCAGAACCTGAAAAAAAAACTCTCCTCTTTTACTTACGCTCTTTATCAATTAAAACGAGCTACTGACTTCGATACTACCCTTACGGCTTATTATGCGTATGCACCATAAAGTTGCAAATACCATTTGCAACTGAGGTGTCTCCAGTACCTACTGCGCGTCAGGTCTTCGACTGCGCCAATCAGTGTTAATGGTGTCTGGTTGGGCCATATTATTTTTTTTAAACATTTTGTTTTTGGCCGTTTAGTCACACAATTAATTTTGTGTATGCATATTTGTTAATGAAAGAGTCGGGTATAACTATAGAATAAATAAAACGTGATTCATAAATAAAAATATATTATTATTAAATTTCATCCCTCATACATTTTTTAATTTCACGTGTAAATTATTTTTAAATCTAGAATATTTTTAAATTTTTACTTTCAACGTAGATTCTCGTACCTAAGAGTACGATAAATCTATCATTTATTAATTCGTAGCAAAGTAAGATGAATTTATGATATAATTTATAAACGGACGGTTGTCCATCTGCATGTTTTTCATAAGTTTCAATCTTGTCTTGAAAATTGTTCAAAACTATAATTTTACTACGCAGGGAATAAAATTATGAAAAATTCTATATTTTCGATTTTTTAACAGGTTTTCAATTTGTGTATGAAATTATACAATAAAGTTATACTTTAGTTACTTTCATAGATTTAGAGAAAACGTGGAAAAATCCAAGAAATGTGTGTCTTTACTTTTCTTAATTAATTTAATTATACATAAGTTATCAGCAATATAAAGTATTGTTATCTCTGAAACAAAAATATGAACATTGCTAACAAACAAACACGCCTAAATTACAAAAAAAACAGAGTAATTGATTATTTTTGACAAGATAAACAATAATTTTGCCAAGTGCGAGTCGGATTCGCGCGCAAACGGTTCCGTATCACCACACAGTACGGATACAGTACTATAAAAAAAATTGTAAGTTATTAAGATTCAAAAGTATAAAAAACATCGGTGACCATTTATCTTTTGAGTTAAAACGGGACAATGGACATGGAAAAACGGAATGCCTTACTGCATTTCTTTAAGGCGAACCGCCAAGAATAGCGATATCTCGGACAAACCAGGCTGATGGATAGAGGGATGGAATCCGATTGGAACCTTTATTAAAAGTCAAAAGTACCAATTATATCGAATCGAATCATTATAGAAATAAAGAAAATTTTTAAAGTTCCTTTTTTTCAATCCTCTCTACGGAAACCTAATAAATATTTTTTAAGAATATGCTTATTGAATCAAAGTTTTTATTGGACGTACAAAAGTAGTAGGGATTTTTTAGAAATTCAGTGTTCCCTTTTAAAGTCAGTCAAAGAGCACAACAAAGCTTTTCCCCCTAAAACTCAAGTATCTACTAAAAGTACAAGTTTCTGACATATTTCTTACACTGAGTCCAAACAACAGAGTATCCTTTTCATTAACTTAGTTTTGATACAACTCAATCACACTAATATTATAAATGCGAAAGTTTGTGTGGGTGTATGTTTGTTACTCTTTCACGCTGAAACGGCTGAACGGATTTGGATGAAATTTAGACTGAATATAGCTTATACCCTAACTTAACACATAGGCTACTTTTTATCCCGGAAAAATGCATGTCGATCGAATAATACGCGGGCGGAGCCGTGGGTAAAATCTAGTGTAAAGTAAACAAGAAAAGTGATTTTTAATATTAAATATATTAATAGAGTTAAATAATTTAAACAATATTAAAAAAAAATCACAGTTACTTAAATAAACTGCAAAATTAAATTTGTTTAGCTTTCGGGTATGAAACTATAAAATCTTTATAAACCTGCGTTTCTAGTTTTAGTTGTATAAACACAGTATATGGCACATAGCATACAGGAAATTCCAGACTTCTAACTAGTTTACTTTTGAAGACAGACCCCGTAACAAAAATGGTAGCTTTTTTTAAAGTGATTGATGCACAAAAATCTAGAAAAAAATATTATGCGACGATTTCGTATCTTGGGATCTTTCTTTCGGTCGTTTCTCAATCAAATAACTCCATGACTGGTCATCTATACTAGTGTAGGTAGCAATCTTAGGACATATGAGTAGATTATAGAACTCTTTAGGCTCGTTATTGGTTGGCAATCGGTAATCTTTGTGAACATTTGTACGTCGTATTGATAGATTTATCAAAAAATAATATTTGTGACTTCACCCTTAAACACACATACACACAAACTACTTCTCTTACCTCCTCAAACATTCACACTCCTCATCAGGTTTTTAACTTGTATCTAGCTATGTAGTTTTTATTATCTTTTCTTTTAGTCTTTAGAAATTATGTATTTGTTGCACGCTATTATTGTCTTCTCCTTGTCTTATCAGCACTGTATTAATACTAACTTTAATTGAATAAACACGCGGTACAGAGCTATAATCTTGTTACAACAGGAAGGCGCTGGTGACTGTAATACAGTGTCACACTAAAACAGTTGCCAACGCGACATTTTTATTAATCAATTATAAGACAATTTACAAATAAGCCAGTATATAATTAACAAGCTAATTGTAAATAGCACCTATAATATAAAAAATGTGTATACCGATTTTTGAAAATTTATGGCCAGTAAATAAATTTTTGCTTTTTGTTTATTTTTATTCTAAAAATGAAATGATTTCTATAGGCTGTCCGAGTTATCATGAAATGGGTGACAGTTCGTACCTTACACTCTGATTACCGAAATGTGATTTCTCTATATATAGGTATAATAAAATATATATGTAATATATATATATATGGAAATTATTACGTATTTATTTACAAGTATATTACCATTTATAATACTATATATCCATTGATACATGTTTGTATATGTATTTAACACAAAATTAGTACACCGCCATGACAGTAATTCTTTTGAACAGTTTCTTCCACCCAAAAGTTGTCTGGAAGAGATAGCTTTAAGCGATAAGGCCGCCTGTTTGTGCTTACCTAATAAGTTAGTAAGTTATATTTCTTTGTTTCCTAAGTTAGATATTTAAATGTTTATGTTTTTTTCAGGGTTCATGTGGGTATTTTTCTTCATTCCACCATAACTTCTTAATGCCTGAACCGATTTTGAAGTGTATGGCATCGTTAGAATCCTTATAGCATCCTGAGTAGAATAGGCTATAAATATATACAAAAACGTATTAAATAAATCATAAAAATATTAAATAACACGACTGCCAGAACACAGATTTAATTCGGATTTCAATGCAGTTTGTATGTCCCCCGACTGCACTGAAATCCGAATTAAATCTCTATTCCGGCAGTCGTGTTATTTAATATATTTTCAAATTTTTATTTTATTTCGATTCTTGAGACTAAAACTGCCTAGGGATGTGCAAACACTAGTGGCGAAGGGTCCATATAACACGATTCCCATCGGCTTGTTCAGAAAATGGCATCCATACTACATTTCTTTATTCCGTGCTCTTCGCTTTGTCAAACATTTCCATAAATCTCAATACGACAAATACACTTGGCTGACAGGGAGTTGCAAAGTACCAAGAATGTTGTTTTCCTTGGGTCAATCTTTTTACGCGAACGGCCTGTGGGTGAGATACACGCAGAAGACCTACAACACTCTACGGGTGTAATGCAATAATGCTTTTTCAGGAGGCTATTAGAGCTGCCGTGGCGCTACAGCGCGTCCGGCATGTTTGCTGAGGCGCGAACTATGGATTTTTATGCAATTATGCGCAAAAAAGTTGCTTCTCTCGTGAACAGAGTGTGCGGCAGCCACAATAACATTCTGAAAGTAGTGGGAGGCAGGTGGGGGGGTCATATCAGCTATCACTGGACGACACTACACACTAAATAAGGTCATATTTATAATTCAAAATGGAATCGTTTTGTATTTTCTCTTTATTTTAATTTTATTGACATGACAGTGTATTGACTTTTTTGTCAAGCTAACAGTTAGCTAACAGTTCGCTTAACGTATTTTAACGTATTGTTAACTTTATATTGGGGTCTTACTCGCGATGACTAACAACATACCTTAATAGATATGTGCTTGACGTTTCGACGCCTCTGTAGGCTGTCGTGGTCACAAGCTAACAGTTAGCTAACAGTTCGCTGACAGTTAGCTTGTGACCACGACAGCCTACAGAGGCGTCATGTAGGCCCCCTATCTCATCTCATATAGATACTAAAAACTGGGTAAATGTGCTAGTATTATCGTTTTAGTGATAGAAGAACGGACAAATATCTTAAGGCTTTTACCAGCTCAACAAAATATATAATCGTTCGCATGAGTCTCGTTGCGTCCATGAAAATGCCATAAAATGACTTGAAAAATAATAGATCAGAGAACTGTTCTGCGAATAAAATCGAACGTTTTTCTATTCAAGTGGAATCTGGCACTTAAAAAAGCGCGCGTGTGTTTATGATCTGCTTGCGGGCGGAAATTCTAAATGTGTCCACTAAACAGATTGTTTTAAGGCTATGAACCAACATTCAGTTTATTGGTATTCTTCCAAAAGCTTTTAAAATCTTCTGCCTTGTGCTGAGAAGCAAGAATATCCATTCGTAGTTGCTCCTTGTTATCCTGACACCATTATAACTTGGTTTTAAAAGTCTTTCTTCTGTCACACATTTCATCATAAACAGAGCCATTGGAAGGTTTACCAGCAAGCAACCACAACTTATACTTAAGCCTGGCCTCCCTATGAGCATCTCCGACGTGCCTATTCCATCCTACAACGTATCCTCCTTTCCTATGCTGTTTGCGTTCATAACTCATGACGGCGGATTCTGATAGTGTGGTTACAATATCATTATACATTTTGTTCAGAATAACATGATGTTCACAATTATTACAAATATTATCACAACATTGGCTTAATTCTTGTGGAAAGTCTCTCTCTTAGTTTTGAATTACATAACTTGAAGTAACGTTCAATTTGTTCCGGTTGCCTTTCACCCCAAATTATTTTATTATTAATTGAATCTTGTGAAATTAAAATCTTGGGTCTGTATTTTTTTAAGATGGCAGCTATTTTGGTTGCCAGTTTTTGCCAATATCAAAATGCAATCGCAATCTGACATATTCAAGTTGTGGAGGCCAAATGTCAACGACAATGGTATACATAATTTGGGTTTATTACTGGTTATGTAAAGTAATTTTGTCACAAATTTATACATCAATCAATCAATCAAAGCCGTTTTATCTGGCTTCCTATAATGTGTCTCCGCACATTAGTTCCGCCAATATCTAATTCGTATGTGTTTGACTTTTTTTTTCACTGGACATTTGTACCGTTGTACCCAAATATCAGACCTACTTTTCATACATCATGAAAACCTTATATTACCTATGTGGTACAGGATCTCCTCAACGCACAACAGCAGGCCCTTCGAGTTTGGGCTTATTTGATTGGTCATTATTACCAATTTGGTAAAACATGGTGACCAGGCTCTGATGATGGGTCTGGAAGATGGGTACAGGATCTCCTCAACGAACAACAGCAGACCCTTCGATTTTGGGCTTATTAGAACATATTAAGCTGGTAAAATGTACTGTGACGATGACGAATATTAACATCAAAGAAAATACAGAAATTCGGAATTGTAAAAAAAATACTGTTTGATTCTCACTTTCACCAGCGGCGTCGTCGCTAGGGAACAATTAGAATGCGTTTGTCAACATTAGGTATATAAAATGTTCCATAGGGCGAGTTATCCAGAGAAATGTGTCTTGTTCCAACGCTTTCACTTTATACCTTTCTAATAGCCGCTCAGCTGGTGCGAGCTGCTCAGAAAACTCGCGATTTTGAGGTGTTTTTATTTTAGAGATAAGAGGATGAATTTTTAATATGACGGCCGTTTTATGTCACATTTTTACGACGTTTATTTTAGTAGATATAAAGTTTTATTGTCTAAAACCTAATATTACCCCAATGAAATGATATGTATATCATAGTTTAGGCCCAACGACCTTATTTAGGCCTACATTTTTGATTTCACTGAATGCAGTAAGATGCAAGTACTCTTATATCGAATGGCCGAAATATTAAGTTCCAGCACGATTTTGTTAAAAACACAGTGTTACCCAATAAATATAATAATCTTAACCATTTATTAATTCTCTTTTAAAATTCCTGACAAATCCTATATTTTCCTGATTTCCTGATAGAGGTCCAAAAATCCTGTCATCTCAGGTAAATTCCTATCGTCTGGTAACCCTAGTTTGAGGAAGAGGTTTACTTTCATGTAGATATTTGAGGTATTATTTAATGAAACCGGCTGCTTCTGTGGTCTAGTGGTTAGTTATAAGATTCTTGCTCGGAAACACGTCTACTACTAGGTTCTTTATTTTGTTCATTTTTGTTCTTTATCTTTGCTCTCAGGTTTGTCCATCTAGTTCTACTATTTGTTCTACCGTAGAACAGAATTGACAAAAAAACCCATTCTGTTCTACTGCTTGGTATCGATCCAATCAATTTCCAATTGTGTCTTGAAAAATGAGATACAACCGTAAATTATTTAAGTATATACTTCCTATGTTTTTTTTTTTCTCAATCACAAAAATAAGAACGTGACGGCCATTATATCATAATAATAAGGTATAAGATAGCAACGGATTCTCTTACAATCAAAACTGAACACTTAAATTTAAATAATGAACAGAAAACATGTGACTCAAATTTAAACTTTGCTAAATTATTTCCTACTAAACTTAAATACTTACCTATGTATGGTGTATACTTTCATCGCAAAGTTTACATTGGTCTTTGTACATTAGAATTTAAAAAATTACTTCATGGTTCTAAGATTAATAAAGATTATATGATTTATAGCGAAATTCATCGCTTTGGTTACTCTTAACATTATTTAGAGTGCCTTACAAACTAGAAATGATCATCATAATTAAATTCACTTGTACTTGTTTCACTGGTTTTAATTTTAAGGTTTACACGTTAATCCCGTCCGGTTTCAGTTAATACACCATTCTCAAGGGATTAGAGCCATTAAAAATGTACACAATGATCATGTTGGAATTAACGTGTAAACCTTAAAATTAAAAGCGAAACAAGTACAAGTGAATTTAATTATGATGTTTTTCAAGTTTCACCAAGTGCCGACAATCGCAAGTATAAATTAGAAATGATCAATTGAAACAAATTTCAAGTGAGACAATATAATTGGAACCTAAGACCTCTTGCGTTCACCGCAAAAGTGCTGCCGTTGTGCAGTAGCTAATTTGTTTCAACCGATCTTTTCTAGTTTTTAATGCACTCTTAACAATATTTAAAATTCTAGAACATTAATTTATTAGAGGCATTATAAGGCGATAGTTTTAACAAAACAATCCATACTTTGTTGTTTATAAATTGTTATAAATTAAATGAAATTGATTTCTTTATGCAGTGTATTTACTCTATACAAACATGTAACACGTTAATTTTTATGTAAGAAAAAAATTACCTAAATGTAATACAAGGAAATACAATAAAAAGGCTTACTTAAACAAAATTTAATAATTCATTTGTATAAATTAAAACCTAAGGAGTAAATAACAAATATAATGGAATATACAACAAAGTTGATATATAAATAAATACAATTACAAATATTTGCCCGTGAAATCCGCCCATTCGATCAAAAGATATGCACCAAGCGTACTTTCACCTTGCATCTGAGAATAATATACAATCAGGAAGTACTACAACTAACTGCCCTACCTTTCGGTCTTTGTTCTGCTCCCCATACTTTTGCCTCAGTAACGAATTGGATTGCGGAAATCCTTCGTTCTCGAGGCATCCGTTGCATGGTGTACCTGGACGATTTCATCCTGGCTCACCAGGTTTGTTCCAAGTTGAAAACACAGGTCGCGGAGACCATAAACATTTTAGAGACCTTGGGCTGGCATTTAAATTACACAAAGTCGATCCTGGAGCCAACTCAGAGGCTAGAATATCTAGGCCTAGTTTGGGACACCAAGAAAAAACTAATTTCCCTGCCTCTCAAGAAGATTTTGAAAATCAAGAGCACTTTAGCAGGCCTCCGCCAGAAGGGCAGTTGCAAGTTGCGGGAAATTCAAAGTTTATTGGGTCTCTTAAATTTCGCCAATTTTGTTATCCCAAAGGGAAGGCTGCACTGCCGCAGACTACAACTCTTTCAGAGAAAGTAGAAGAAAAATTAATCTGGATGTTAGGAGCTCTGGTACTCGTGGCCCAAACACCTCCATCATGTCACAGCTGCACAAAACACTACATCTGTATTGAAGTACTAATGGGAAGTATTATACAGATTAGTTCAGTTCAGGCTAATTTCATTACCTCCACAAGGACATATGTAAATATACCTGACGAGCGCTTGAGGACCCTTGAGTCGAGCTGGGAATATTTTTCTTTTTGGAAATTGTTCGGTTGAGTATATTAAAAATATGAAATGCTAGTCACAGTTCTCACGCTTCAACGACAATTATCCATATCTGAATAATATCCATGCTAGGTGGTAGGTGGTAAGCCCTATCGCTGTATTTCAGGCACAAATTGGAGCCACATTTTAACGTATCTTCCGAAGCACGCTAACTGAACAGAATGGGCACATTTCTGTTCAGTCGGAGAGTTACTTCACCATAAGTATTCCAATTTCTTAGGAATTTACCTATATGCTTACATCAAAGGTAAGAACTAGAATTCAGCCAAATAAATCATCATCAAAACACAGATTTCCCTACAACGCAAGGGGCTTTTCACACGAAGTTGTACAGTCGCTAATGGGCACTCACGGATGGGCGCCACGAACACACCCTAAGAAAATGAACACGTAAGTGATTAAGATTTCAGGCTTCAGCTGAAAATGGAACGGGAGCTAAATCATAATTTTTATTTCTTCATTGAAACGTGGGACGACTATCCTATGAACCGTAGTACCAGGATATTCATAAATACATTTTCTTGACTTTTTAAAGTTCATTTAGACTTTCTAGCACTATTTATCATAATTACTACACTCAAGAGTACGTCCGAAATGGTAATTTGCTAGTTTTTCGTCTTATTTGGTATTTCATAAAGATTTTCGATTAGATCAACAGAGTTCGATAACGCTCGATAATTGCTGTATCAGCATTTTATCAAGCTCGATATGGTAATCCACGTTAGAGGTGCAGGATGTGAACCCAAGTTCTCGAACTACTATACCACAGAGGCGATCAATTGATATTTGTATGAAACAAAAGTTTCAAATTTTGACTACGTAGGCGGCTGCGGGACTTGGATGGTCAGATTAGGGCTAGCCGCCTATGGCAAGAATTGGCATATAGCCTAAATTTACGTCATAGAGATTGATATTTGTTTTAATAATTTTCACAGGTCCCATAATAATGCTTTAATTAATCTACTTCCGTCATTTTTCCCTTGTACGGACCAAATCCTCATTTTGTTAAATGCTTCAGGGAAAATTCTATAGAAACAAAACAAAATTACTTCATTTCTTGTTTTATTTTTGTCTAGGAGTTATCAGACAATCTCATATCAACTATAAAAAGTAACAAAAAAGAAAAGATTAAATTCACATGTTAAAATTAACTTTCATGTTTATATTTTGTGGATACTAGTATAATACACAAGTGAACTTTTACAATTCTTTACATTACTATAAAATACATAATAGTATTAAAATTAAATGCAAGTTATCCTAACTATAATTAATATTTACAAGACCGAACAATTCTATATAATTCTATACATTAAATAATTTAATAAATGTGGTATGTAAATGGGCAGGCAAGTCTCAAAATTCACTTTTCTTGAATTTCTTGCATGACTCATTCACAGAGTCGTCTATTTTGTTAATTTTTCTAGTTTTTAGAAATGAATTTGTCTCACTTTCACTTGCATTTTGTCTAATACAGTTTGCACTATAATACTTTTTATCTCCTACGCATTACACCCGGATCTACTATGTTATGTGGTTAATTCTGCAGAAGGAAAACGCAATTCTTTTTACGCAGTTTCCTAACTTTTAGGTGACAATGATGGTGTCGTAAAGAATGTTTAAAGGCGGTTTATATTGCTTTATTTACTTTAATGCAATCATATAAAAAGCTATGAAGTTTTATACCAAGATTCTTTACATTTTTGATTGAGAAACACTTGTACTTGTCCACTTATTTATATTATTTCCCTTACCGGTTTCGCTGTTATAGCATTTTCAAAGGTTTTAAAGGTATATTTTAATATTTTCGTACAAAGGTTAAGTTAGATAAATGGGGGTAAATTTGAGATAAATACTTTTGAGGAAAGATAATTTTTTAAATAAAACTGTGTAAAACAATACCCAATGTTTTATTTCTCGGTCACTACCTATTTATTTTGTGAAATACGCCCAGATTCGTTATGCGTTATTAATGAGTGGTTCAATTGCTTTTTAACCCCGGCTTTCCGGAACTAATTTATTCGAGAGTGAGGGTTGGTGGTGTATCTGGAGAATCTGAGGAACGGATCAGGGAGTTGTTTGACAGAGCTTCGTCAGTTGCCCCAAGTATATTGTTCATTGATGAAATAGATGCAGTCTGTGGTAACAGGATCCATACACAAAAGGACATGGAGAAGAGGATAGAATATAACAAAACCAATGAGAAGTGGTAGCAGTTTAATAAACGGAAAATTTACGACGTCTTCCATAATAAGTAGTCTTACTCAGAGTTATTACCAGTTTTAGTACAAAAGCTCGAAAAAGTTGGTCAAGTATATGTTGCGAAAAATGAATTGGTCCGGTAATTTAACTACCAACGAAGAGGCTGCTGACTGTCTATGGCACTAGGCCATTTTATTTTTGTAGTAATGCTTAGGACGTTCCGAAGTAGGGAGATTGTGAATTCCTCTATGATTAGGCATATAAACACGAAATCCCACCGATCGGTCCCAGGCAGTGGTGGGCCACCTGGTTGTCCTCTTACTCTCCCCCGAAAACGAGGGATTTGCGAGTAAGATGGTGGTACCACAAGTCGAGCCCGGCACCATCTCTACCACCTTGGGTAGTCAAGGTATGCTTTTATTTATTTTTTTATTCGACCCACTACAGAGCATAGAATATGGCTCAAATTTGAATGATGTGATAACCTTAACATTGATTACAATCAAGTTTTGTTTATTAAATAAGTTGGACGGTTATTTCTTCTCAAATAAATATAGGTAATTTTCAGATTTTCCTACACGTGTGCTATAAGACCTATTTGTGTACGGAATTTCAAGTTTCTAAGTCCACTGGAATGACCCCATAGGTTGTCACTTGTTTCAACTTGAAATCTCTAAAGGGGCCCGAGAACAAGGGTCTGTAGAACAAAGTGATCGTATAAGGGTTCCGTTTTTTTATTTTGAGGTGAAGAAATTTGTTTGAATTTATCTTTTCCTGTTTGTAATGCATTCTCAACAATGTTAATACGAGGATTTATCATTGCAAATGTCCTTCTTTGTTTTGTTATTCCACCAAAATAATTCTGTTTATTTTTGTGTCTCCATAGAATACATTTATCAGAGAAACACTAATGCCTGGTAACTGGGACGTTTGTATTACGTCGTACGAAATGATCATACGAGAGCGATCAGTATTCAAGAAGTTTAACTGGAGATACATGGTCATTGATGAGGCGAAATAGTATCTGTGCTTGCAGCAGAGTATGAGTATTAACAAATGAGTATGTGGTGGATTCCAACCACTTCATTTTAAATATCCACAAATGACAACCTCAAATCCTCAAATACAATGCGCGCGTCTTTGCTATGACAACAAATGAAGGAATGCGACCTCACAGAGTTTGTATACATCAGTGGCGAAGGGTAAACATTTTAAAAAGGGAAACCAGACAAAAAAATCGCCGTACTCAGAAAAGCAACCAAATAAAACATTAAACATTTGTACTTTGCAACTCCGTGTCAGCAAAGTGTATTTGTCGTATTAAGATTTATCATACTCACACACGCTGGGCAGGCGGGTTGGTAAGTGCGGTGCCGAAACCCTTGCACTAGTGACGCCGCTGCCCGTCACCAGTCTGTTTTATATAAGGCCCGGCAATTGGGGATGGATAAACCGCCATCCATCGGTCCCAGGCAATGGTGGGCCGCCTGGTTTTTGCCTCGGAGCTGTTCTCTTACTCTCCCCCGAGTAACTTCGGGAGGATTTGCGAGTAAGATGGTGGTACCTCCACAGTCGAGCCCGGCATCAGCTCTACCACCTCCATATTATATAGCGAAATTAAAAGAAAAACTATCACAGCTAAGTAGGCTTTACAAGTTAACGAATAATTTCCGTGTATTATTATATTTTATTTTATATCGCTAGTGCGAATACTCGTACAAGATTCAATGTGTTACAGAATTGCGAGAAAAAATCCGCGCGGTGAAAATTCGCAGTGCGGGCAGGCCCTTATATGATCACTTTGTTGTCCGTCTGTCTGTCTGGCCGTATAGTAAAAAAGCGTGTCAATGTTCAGAGAATTTAAGTTTTATGATGATGTATATATGTGTTGTTGTGAAATTTTTAATGCCCTTCCCTATTTCTTTGTAATTAAAAGTGTATATGCATAATAAAGCTCCATCCATTTTGTTTAAGTTACAGGACGACCTTTTTAATACACTAAGATAACAAAAAGGTCGCATAGACGTTTTCTTAAGACTACGACGTGCCGGCCATTACAGTCAACTTAATTGTTTCTCATTCCCTACGTAAGATCAAATAATTCATTCATGAACAGAGATCAAAGATGGCCTTTTGTTCTGGATCCTTATTTTTTTATAAAATCGCGTTTGTATGTGTATAAAATAATAATATGCAAGATGATTTTACTAAAGCGTGGGCTGGACCTTTAAGTAATTTCAAAGTCTACTAAAAGTTATACAACCGTTGCTATTCAACATTTTAGTCGTGTAAATGCCGTAAGTAGTCGACCATGCGACTAAAAAGATCATGTTATATAAAGGTCACGGGCAAACGTTTAACTAGCGGTTTAATTATATAAAAATTACGGTAAGGTTATGCACAAGACGACGGTTTTCTTGTAAAAACCTCTTGAAAAATGAAAATGAAAATTGTATTTATTACCAAAACAATTTTACAATACGAGTAATATAATTCAGCGGTCCCCAAAGTAAACTAGACTTGAAACTTGGGGGCCAGATGGCACGTTTAACAGGTACAAATTACATAGTTGTCCTCGACGCCCTGCTTAACAATTTTGTGCATGGTAAATTAAGAATTATAAAACAAAACTATTTAAAATTTTAAAGATGCAATGTGATGTGTGCAGTGTGAGTGAGGATGTTTATGTATGCATTTATTACTTTTAAGTTTATTATAATTTATAGTGCTGTTTAAATAAATTAAAAAAAATACCATTATGGCCAAGATAGGTCCTTGAATTTACTAAGCTAAAGAGATCAAGCCTGTTTTAGTGACAAGGTACCTTGGGTGACACTATTGTTACGTGGAAAATCGCTCAAGCCATCCTCGCATTTCGGAGAGAGGCGGACGAGTCATTATTGCGTACACTGATTAACCAGCTGACTGACCGTTACGAGCTTCAACCTTCTATAAATAAACAAAGAAAGGTAACATTTTTCTTAATACGATAATGAAATGCTTAGCGTGTTCGCGTGAACTTGGCAATAGCGAATTACTAAGATGTAGTGCCTGCAAGGGAATATAACATTACCAATGCGTAAATATGACGACCGCATTTTACATGGCCAACCGCGCTACTGCACGTCGATGAACTGTGCGCAAGCGTCAGAGAGAGACAGGAGATCTACAACTTCATTTGCACGTTAGAAATAAAAAAACATATGTAATTGCCAATTTATAAACTAGATTAAGCATTTCATTGACATCATTTTGCCCGAAGATTTAGTTGCTTGATTAATTTTCATAGCAGAGAAAAATATATTTAGAAAACCTCTTTTAAAACAGAGATTTCTATTTTCCTGACAAACGGGAGCGAATGAAGCCTCTAAGTTTTTTGTTTAAATTAGTCTACAAATACACTTCAATATGGCCGATTGGATTTATTAAATTACTTATAGTTGCCATTTTAAATGAAAAATACTGTTTTGCCGCATACGACCTTACGGCATAAGCTAGTTCGTGAGCGCATATTTGTATGTAGTAAGTCCCCCTCACTCCTTTCCCCTAAAGGCGCCGATTTCAAATTAAAAATTTATCAATGCCTCGCCTTAAGGTTGCTCTTTATTGTAGAGACAGCGGGAGGATACATTAGATACCTGCCAAAGAAATGTTTATTTTTATAAACGAGTTTTCATTTATAAATGCGAAATGTACAAATACTATATATTTCATAATCCACTTTTATAAAACTTGATACGGTCAAGATTATACACGAGACTTACGTTTGCTAAAATCTAGAATTTTATTCAATTTTTGGTGCACCGGTTTCAAAGTTAAGGGGGATTACATTTTTTTCTGTTTTTATGGTTCCGTACTCAAACGGAAACCAACGGGACCTTATTACTAAGACTCCGGTATCCGTCTGCCGGAAAGTTTCTTTTTTTAAACCAAAATTGGCTGAAATCTAAAATTTTGTATAACGTCCTTGACAACCATGATTGATACATTGTTTTTAGTACTGTACAAATTCAGAATGTGCTTTAATTTTTTACCATTTCAAAGTCCTTTTGTAAGAATGTCAGGTGGAGTCAAATATCATCACCAGTCAGTAATTTTAGGGCAAAATAATTATTTTGACCCATAAAACCACAGTGAATAATAAATAAATTTCCGAGTTTCAAACCAACAGTCCATCCATTGACAGACCGAGTCTCATGCGCCTTAGCGCGCGCCGTCAGCCATAAACAATACCTGGCCGAAAATAAAGTTGAACTGTAACCTCGTTACTGTTTTGTACATATTGGAAAATATTATATCGAAACCTAATTGGTATTTGATATTAAACCTCAGACATGGCTGTATGGCCCTTTGCCTTCCTAGTTAGTGTTACACTGTCGGTACATTGACTTTACCTTTTAACTTGGACTTTATTATCATATAAAGAAAATAGAGAATGACTAATATGAAAAGGAGATTTATAGGATTGGTAGCTTCATCCCAAAGGGACGCTGCTTCTGCTACTTTTTCTTCACTAATATTTCTTACCACAAAATACGTGCGTTTCTAACGACAGCATTGATAATAATGAAATAGGTATACATTTATATTTAGGTTGTTACATTAAAGTTTTGTAAAATAACTGGTTTTAGATGGGATAAAAGTTTCACAATTTCATTGTTATAGAGAACAATGCATCTTGTTATAATGAAAAAACTCCTATAACCGTAACAAGCATACAAATAACAGTGAGTTTTGCATTTTAACATTCGGTCGTGGCAAGATGAGCGTAAGACTATTATTGTATACATGCAAAATCCGAATCATATTATAAGTATATATACATAATCTACACTCGTGGAAGTGGGCTGGCCACACTGCCAGAGCCACGGATGGACGATGGAGTGAACGGGTCCTACACTGGTTTCCAAGGGATGGCTAAAGACCAGTAGTCAGACCAAAGCAGCGCTGTTGTAACAATTCTAGAGACAGCCAGACTAACTGGACGAGATTGGCCCAAAACCGAAAAGACTGGGCTGCTATGGCCGAGGCTTTTACTCAATTCTCAAGCAGCCAACAATTTTTTTTTGTAAATAAATCATAATTGCATAATTTTTTCTGAGTTTAATTATTAACATGTATTATAAAAATAATTTTAAATCATAGTGACTGACATGGCACCCCATGTCTAGAGTACCTTGGATCAGCACTTGAGTTAATGTATTAGTGTATTTTATCGATGAAATATCATCTCCCTCGAAACTTTTCCCAGACAAAAGATCTTCCTTTGTTTTTTTTTTCAAACAATAACAACGTTTTCTGCTTTAAGTGATTTTGCAGAGACCAAATTTATTGGTTCCATAGTTTTATCCTCCTGTAATTCCTCTTTCCCAGAGCCTCCTTTTTCTGAGTAGATAATGATTTTATCATCATCTTCGCCACTAGAGACACTCTGCAAAACTTTCCCTTTCTTGGTTTTGCTAATTGCATTATTTTATTTTGTTTTTTTTATCAATTCCTGGTCTTCAATTGCCTTTTTGTTAGGAGTATGTGTTGCGATCGTTGGCTTTCCTTTTCGTCTCGAAATTGAAAAGACAAAAGAAGACTTGATTTCCCAGTTTATTTAGTCGAACCGATCATTGAACTAGAGGGTCGGCACGGAGTGGTCAACGCCTTTGTCCAACCATAGAAAGAAGGCAAATCTAGTGCTTCAGGAAGTTAATCATATACGATTCATACAAAAAAATGTGCGTATAAATTTGAATTGATTTAGTTGTTTGAAACCGTCCCGTAGTAACTTAGCTGTTGCCGCATCGCCATTTCATTTCGCAACTCAATGAAGCCACCCCGTACTGTTGCCATATTTATCAAACAAATGCCGCCCCGGTCCGCGCCGGCAGCTCGTCATTCATTCATCAAAGCGCAAGCCGACGACGGCCTACCTCCCTCCCGCCTGGACTACCCTGTTCGTCGCACGCGCTTATGTTTGTGCCTCAGTTCGCTGTTATCAGTTCGCGCATCCGTGCAGCTTCATACATTTGTCACAGATTTCTACGGGAAAAACCGCGCGTTGAAATTGAAAAAAACCCAGCATTTCATTTCGCAAAACGTCAATGAAGCTATTCATGCAAACTTACAAACAATACCGCGCGTCGGCATCGTTCGTCAAAGCGAGGCCGAAGACTCCCCTGCCCCACCGCACCCCGTTCGTCGCACGCGCTTGCTTTTGTTTTTGTGTGCCCTGCCCGCCCCAGTTCGTTGTTGTCCCCAAATTTATGTGCGACCAATCTAACCAGATATTGTCCTCCAAACCTGAATTCAGAAGGCATATGCGAAAATTTCACACAAAATTATTTGAATGCCAACATTGTGAATTAAAATTTAACGAAGAATCTATCTGCAATATTCACATGAGTACATGCTCATTTAATAAAGGACCTATGTCCATCAAGGAACGCCCAGCTATTTTCGATTCACATAAACAATTCGATGCTTACAAAATCAAGCACAACCAAACATATTCTTGTAACATGTGTTTCTTTAAAACGAAATCAATACGCGGATTTAAAAATCATAAAAATAAGACACATAGCTTGGTGGAAAAAATCAGAGCTACCCATTTCGACTGTACAATTTGCCACAAAGTATTCAAAGGACGAAAGAGATTAATTCTACTTATGAAATCGCACCCTGCGGATTCGATTCATACATGCAAATTTTGTACGAAAGAGTTCGACCTAGGGTAGGTAGCATTTGCTACAAAACCCGTAAGTTACGTAGGGACCCTGCGTAGCACGTTGCTACGATGTGGATAGACAACCTCGTGAAGAACTTTGCTCAAGCTACGAGTATGACATATGTTGTGTTGCTCCTTCTTTATGCAATCAACAACACAAAATAAGTTGTGGACTCTATAAAAACGAGTTTAGTATCAAAACAAAGGTTTTATTTGAAATACTTAACAATACAAAGGAAATAATAATAAGAATCTATGTAGGTTCACACTAAAAACACACCAAATCCAAATCCCAATGAAAAACGACAGATTCAAAATTTCAAAGAGGAATAGCTAATAGATACTATAAGTATATAGAGGTGCTGATCTTCAAGGCGCCAGTAACAGCCGCCCAAGACAAATGTGTCAATAAGCCAACCAATAATCACCTCTATTAAAAGTTAATAAGGTATTTGACATTGGCATATTGTGTTGGACTGGTCGGGACACTTTTTCCTTGCTTATGCCATACACTTAAAACCTCAGACATGGTACGGGCTAAGTTTCCTTTGCCTTCCTAATAGCAGAAAAAATGTTTTTAAGCATTATTTTCATATGCAAACAATACCATAATTAAATATTTTAATAATTTTAATGTTTTTTAGATATTAGAGACGTTTTTAAATACAATTAATTTTAATTAATTTTGCACAATTTTCGAGTAAACATTGGTAATGTACCAAAATTAACGATATATTATGTGCTTTGGAGCGATCAAAAGGCGGATACCCTACATTATGAACGAGTTAGACGTTGCATATTTTTGACAGAGTTTTCTTTTGAGGACATTATTTGACAATACTGAAGCAATCAGTAATGTTATACATATGCATAAAATAAAGACTTATTGGAATAATAATATTATTATACATAATGCAATTAATAAATAAGTTGATAAATAAACTTAATAGACCATAAATAAATATAATGCCTAACCAACATGACATGTGGTACAATTATGAGCAAATAAATAAATTAATGTGTACCTATTCGAGGCGCACCACACGTCCGCTCACTCATGCTGGTCGCGCGTCGGTTACACGACAGCCTTCTACTACACGTGTAGCCACTTGCTACAGCTCGCTACGCCGTAGCTCCTCCATAAAATAGCTTCGATCGATTGCTACACGTAAGACGAGAATTTCATAATAGATTTCAGTCGGGACATCGTGTTGCTTGTGTAGCGTTAGTTTCTATTGACTTGGAAAGTATTTAATAAATGTATTATGAAATATTGTGATGAGTTCTTATAGAGGCTGTACGATTTGGTCCCCTGAGACTTATTACTACGA
This sequence comes from Ypsolopha scabrella, assembly GCA_910592155.1. Lineage (NCBI taxonomy): Eukaryota > Metazoa > Arthropoda > Insecta > Lepidoptera > Ypsolophidae > Ypsolopha > Ypsolopha scabrella. The sequence continues at coordinate 16,781,014 of OU342985.1, forward strand.
CGTGGCGGGTCTACAAAGCGGGATAACTACGGGATCGTCTACATTGTCTCTGTTTTAATTATTGTGATATTCCTTTGAATTTTAGCCTAATACCTGCAAATTGTTCAGTTACTTGGATAAATTTTTAATGCTGTACTGTACTGTCCATCCATACATCAGCCTGTTTCGTCCACTCAAATTCAAATTCAAATTGTTTATTTGTTAAATAGATACATAAAGTATAGTTTTACATGTCAAATCTAATCTGCATAAAAATAATATTTTTTGATGAAACAACCGTCAAACAGACGGTCAGTCTTCAGATGTAGTAATTATGTTTAGATAATTTTGATACATGTGAGTTTTTATTGTTTAATTGATTGAGAGAAACAGTTAGAAAGAAGGTTTATTTGTTTTTAAGTGACGGGTAATCTTCTGAACTACTGAAATAATTGGATACTTTATCATTCACGAGAGATTCGTTCATTCATTCAGTTTTTTGGAACATTTTACTATCGATAATCACGCAGAATAAGTGATTCAATTTATTGAACTACCGAAATTATTACTTTATTATTCACTTCTAGTTTTTGCCTGCGGCTTCCCCGCATTGATTTAGTTTTTGGGCAGTCCTATCGAATCTATTAGTATTTTTAGGATTAATAATTTAATATTACACACTAGCTTTTGCCCGCGGCTCCGGCCCGCGTGTTAATCGGTTTAACGACATGCTTTTTTCCGGCATAAAAAGTAGGCCTATGTGTTAAGTTAGGGTATAAGCTATATCCATTCTAAATTTCATCCAAATCCGTCCAGCCGTTCCAGCGTGAAAGAGTAACAAACATACACACACACACAAACTTTCGCATTTATAATATTAGTGTGATAGTGTGATTTGGCTTTGACTTTTTGTTCCCATGATTTTTTTATATGTATGATTTGACTCCATGTCTATGTCCCTAGAGAACCGCCTGCCTCCAGGGAACGTTCCGTAATTATTAATGACTGTCCCTAGGGACCTGCCCGTTCCCAGGGAAAAAACTATAGCCTATCGCCCATTGAACATCCTCAGAGAACAAACTATAGCCTTCGTCCAAGGGAAGTTTCGAAACATTACAGCAGTGAAAGAACTTTCATTCAAAATCGGGTCAGTAGTCATAATCATCATCATATAATTTATTTGCTCTTAAGTTTCAATAAATTCAATTAAATCATTTATAAAACACACAGCAAAACCATTATTTGACACTAGCTTTTGCCCGCGGTTTCGAGTGCCTGTCCTCAGAAACATTATATACCCACTTATCTAAGGATACGTTCGCACTTTAAATGACGTCACAATTGGTAAATAGTTCAATACCCATTGAAGGTTATTTTGGAAGTTCATTTTTTATCTGTATTTGGTGAATAGCAACCGTAGATAGCAACCGACACTGAGTTACATAATAGGCCCGCTGGAGCCTTATTGTCTAACTTCGACATCTATCGCAATCGCCTTGAAACGCGCCGTGATTGGCTCAAAATGACATCACACATCATAAATATGTCGAATCACGACGCTTTTGAAGCCTATAGAATGAAGTTGGACAATAAGAGGGCAGGTATTCCATATTTGAGCTTACCGGGTCGATCTCCCCTGTTGAACCTGCCGCCCTGGTCACCGCCCGGAGGCCCGACGGGCCTGTCACCGCGGGGCGGCCCCCCAGGGCCCCGGTCGCGGCCCCCGCTCCCCCCGCGCCCTCCGCGGAAGTCTCCGCCGCGGTACTTATACTACACGTCACTATTACAACCATAGCCCAACGGACTTCGTGAAATAGCATCTATTATTTTGAAATAAGGGTCTAGGTTTGATTTCTGATGAAATAAAAGTATATTATCGAACTGATCTCAGCAAAATATTGTTCACAAAATACCGAACATTAAATGTGTATTGTCCCCGAGCTAACCTATTGTGAAAACTGTGCAATGTTTTAAAACATAAGTAACGGGTGTAGCCAAGGGGGGTTTCGGTGGTTAATACCCCCCCCCCCCTTTCCCCTTAAAAAGGTCAAAATAGAATACTACTAACGCAAATTAACACGCCTTACAGTTGTCCAGAATAATTTACAAAATCACAATGTTTTTATAATTTTCATTATATTCAGTTTTTTATAAAAGCCCTTAGTATTGCTATAACATCGAAAAAGAACCGGTGGAATGATGACTTGGATGTTATAATGTTCGGAAACGTACAACTTCACAAAAAACACCTAGTGTCATAATTTTCGAAAATGTGGCATGTCCTTGTAACAAATAATACAAATAAAACAATACAAAAATTTTATATTTTAATTTTAATTATAAAATTTTGCACGATAAAGGAAATAATATGTAGGTATTTAAATGATTATATGTTTTATACAAATAATATAATTACATAAAGCACCTAGAAGATAATTTAATCATGATAATATGGCCAACTTTCAGTAATTTTACAAGTTTGCATCAAGATTTCCCATATTAAGAAAGTGATGTCAAAAATTCTAAGTAATTGTTTATTTTTGGTCTATTTAAACTTATTTTGCTTACAAGTAATTGGCACAATATACTATGACATGAAATTCAAAATACTAGATCATGAATAATTTATGAAGAACTTATTTTAACAATTATGTAATCTGTTTTCAATTTTCCAACCTTAGCTCTGTATTATTAAATCTAAGATAAGGCACATTATGATCACATGGTAATAATACAGTTTCTAACCTACCAACTATTATAATTGATACGGCTAAGAAACTCCCAGCTCTAGATATTGGAGATAGCGTTTTTTTCAACGTCCCAAAAATTGATAGAGATCCCATAGATGCTAAAAATATATTGGGAAAAATATTGGATATGAGACGTGGCGTTTACCAAATTGGCACAAGTAATGGGATTATCAAAAACTGGTTTAACCGACAAGAATTAAAAATATCGTCAAAGAAATACCTCGAAGAAATTCCTCAAAACGTAATATCCTTAAGAGAAGCCGTTTCTAAGGAATCTTTATTTGGCGGACAAGGCTTCACCAATGCAAAGAGATTGCATCAATATTATTCTAACATAGCTTCAATAGGTAGAATCCTACGGTAGAATCAGATCGCAGGACAAAAAGGTCGTAGTCTAAATATAAACTGCACTGGCCACAAATGCGTTTGATAGGAGATGCAATGAACTTTCATTTTAGACAACTGTCATTTTAGTAAATGCGGTTTTTGAAATGAAGTCTAGAAAATTCAGCAAATCTCAAGTTAACCAAATTTTAACTTGAAAACTTCCAGCAAGTCTATTCACTTAAAACTAGATATTGGCGGAACTAATGTGCGGAGACACATTATAGGAAGCCAGATAAAACGGCTTTAATTAATTAATTAAATTCTGCAAATAATCTGTGTTTAGGAAAAAGAAAAGGCTTCGTCCAAACGCATCTCCAGTCCACACTCGCCCTGTTCTCATACGTGTACATATAGCTAGGGGGCGCAAAAGTACAAATGGTAAGAAAAGTGCTTAAACGATTATTATTAATTTTTATTCAGTCATTGTAGGCGGTATGAAATTAACAGTAGACAGGTAGGTACTATTAGTGTTTAACTAACATCTATAAACTATAAAATCAACACTAATAATCAATTAATTAATCCTACATCGTTGAAATTGCAGTTCATATGTACAATGATTGAAACTTTCCTCTAAAAAATCACAGTCTGTTTTGTTTATACAATAATTCGGAACTTAACAGATTACATACAAAATCGAGTTACGTTCAAACTATAACGTAAACGTAATGTTGTTGTGATAAAAAAACACTTGTACTTTTCCACAGATAATATTTAATTCTACACTACCCAACCGGTTTCACTATATAAGCATCATCAGGGGCTTTTTAATTACATAATTTTATTATCGTTTATTGCACGGACATCTAGCAACAGAAAGATTGTTTAAATAAATAATTATATATAAAATTATGTAATTAAAAAGCCCCTGATGATGCTTATATAGTGAAACTGGTTGGGTAGTGTAGAATTAAATATTATCTGTGGAAAAAAGTACAAGTGTTTTTTTATCACAACAATGTTTGATAAATTCCACCAAGTGCCGACAATCTCAACTATCAACTTCCCTAAACGTAATGTTTTCACGCTAAGGCATGTAATATGTTTTGAATTATTTATGGCATAAATGTATTTTATTCAATCATATACATGAAATAGATATAAATAGCTTGGTGATCCACGTATAAACAATGTACTAAAAACTAAATTTAAGTTGGGTTAGTTTTAAGTGGTTAGTAAGATTTTATTTAATTTCTTGCCCTTCTGTTCGACTGAGACTAGCTCTTTACGCCAGAGACAATCTGCATAGATGGTACCCAAAGCTTGGAGATTGCCACAACTACCATACGCGACATGCGGGCAGACTGGCGAGTGTAAAACATAGCTTAGTGATCCACGTATAAACAATGTACTAAAAACTAAATTTAAGTTGGGTTCACAAAATTGTGTACCAAATGAATAAAGTTGTATTTTATTAAAACACAAATGAGCAATCCTCATTACATAATTAATCTCTCTCTCTCTCTCACACACACACACACACACACACACACACACACACACACACCCTACCACACCACCTCCCTCTTTCTAGTATCGACTGTGATTAAAAAAAATACTCTACGAATAAAAAATGATATTTAAAAGTGACGATGTTGAGATTTTGCGTGTTATGTGTGTTCCTATTTGCTAATGTCTCTTTTGGACTAAGAATCAATTTCACTAGTTGTCAAAATAGCGGAAATGGAGCCACTAAGGTATCTCTCACACACAAGTAATAAAACAAAAATTTATAAATAAAAAAATATATATTCAAATTAGACAAAAATTCAAATATGTACAAATTACCAACCATTTTCACAATTATTCCAATAAATTATGATAATAACTAGACAAAAAAAAATTGACTAATAAAAAAAATAAGGAATCGACGCGTCCTGATCTCCAGATTTACGTATTATATGAAAAAATGCATTTCTCGGAATGAACTTTAACACACACGTTCAGTGTTCAGAAATTTGAAATAATCCACTTCCATCTAAATATGTTTTTGTAGGATTAAAAGTTATTTATTGCATTATTATGATACAAGAAATCAACAAAATTCACTATACACTACAAGGCCTACGCACCATAACACCGTTCCAACTAAATCTACATAATAACATTATATAAAAATTATAATTTATTCATTGTGACATTTCCTAGTCAGCTGTGCAGTCAGTGGTCTAATTCGTGCGTTCACAATTATTTTTTTAATTATTTTCAACGTCAAAAATTTATGAAAAATCTAAGGATCCATTGTAAAAAGAGCAACCTTTATTTTTTCTAAATTTTAAATCAGAACCCTTTATACGCTAAAAAAATAATTTGACCAAAAACACATTTTTTTTTTCTTTACTGTGATCAGTTAATAATACACAATCTATCTAGAATCATTTTCACTTATTAACCTATTAAATAGGGACACTTTACTGTATATAGGCAAATTCTTACTGAAGACTCGGTTAGTGCTTAGTATCAGGGTTCGATGACCCTTTTTGTGAAATTCGTAAATTATTAAACCCAGCCCCGAGTCAATTACAATGGGACGTCAAGATTACAACCCGGTCCCAGTATCTGTGCACCTCGCTGGAATGTGGCGCCTCTCCCGCTTCCCCTGTCACCTCTCCGCGCACTCCCCGGTGCGACAAATGGGGAGACTGAAAGCATTGATTTTATTGAGTAGCATTGACTGCATAAGTACTATCAGCCCAAAAAAGGATCCATGATCCATCACTGTTAGTCTGTAACCTTGAAAATATATACAATGGAATTTGTATATTTGTATTGTGTTGATTCCACTTTTCAAAACTTTACAATCAGCCTGTAATATTTATACTTATTGTTACATTTCCAGCAACTCTTCGAGACTGGCAAACCAGGAGTGTTTGCCTGCTTTAAATGCCAACCACTAATTCCCGAAGTGTCCCTGGGGCAAGATCACAGTGAACAGGAAACTTTAGACATCCAAGAGGTGTGATATTACCATTATAATTTAATTACCACTGACTGTTACAATCCCATGAGCCCTAGATTGAATAAATCAATTCTCAATTTCATCTGTTTCAATTTGGTTATATTTTTTAACAAACAAAAACTACAATATTCAAATAATAATAATAATAAATAAAGAAGTAATATAAAACTGCATTTTTGTAAACTTGACCAGTTAAAAATAATTCTCTTTCTATTCTATAGTATGCTTTCATTATTCTATAATTTTGACACTTCTACAAAATATACATTCAGTATTTTTATAATATAACCATATTATGGTTTTGTAGTTTTCAATATAGGTGCTGGTTATTTTGTTCTATTCAAGGTTTTCTAGAAGTTTATCCTTTTATCGCTAGTAACTATAAAGTTTTACTATACTCTGTTTTTAATGAATGCATACTGATATTTTACCTACCATGCCATTGGTCCTACAATCATGCTAAAGCTGTTTATATATTGGAATCAAATACATAGTTACAAATGCCCAGTGGAGTTGTGAACTACTTGCCTTGTGTTGCATTTGTGTTTATAGTTGGACTAAACTTTATGTTGAAGTGTTGTGAAACCATTTGTGAATCATTTATATTGCTAGGGTAGTGTGTGTTTATTTATTCCGATCGGATTACAGAATATCTTATATTTTCAAAGGAGACTGATTTAAAGACGTGATATAAGGAATTGAAAATTTGAATAGAAAATCTATTTTACTCATATTTCATATTAACATCAGTGTTGTTATTTAATATACCGGGTGTAAATAGAGTGCTACCATTAAATGAAACCACATATTCTACTGACCCTACTGAACCACTTTTCCCAAGAGGGAAAAGTTTTCATACCCGCGGCCACCCTTAGTTGGGGAAATAATTGAGTTCTAAATAAAAATGCGTGAACCCTAACGCACCGACATTAGGGCGAGTATCGAGAGAGCGTCGTCCCTGAGACAGCTGTTCCGGTGCAGCGTTCTAAAATAGACCTTCCTCCTACGAGATAAAGTCTTTGAGTTACAGTTCAATATCTTTTTCTCTGAAGATTTGCGCGGGTTTTTTTTTCAGGTCTTAGAAAGCTTGAAAAGTTGTCAGCACTACAATGTGTCTCAAACAAAGACTATACAAGCAACTGGGTTGTTCCTCCGTGGTCTCGAACCAATCTTCATGGGGCTGCCACCTGCTACAACCGTATGCAATGCTCTCCTTGCATTTCGTTTTAAATGACTGTGCACAAGATGCTGGTCTCTCTGCAAATACGCTAAGCGGTATTTTTGTGATTTTGTATTTTTAAGCTTTAAAAAGTATAAAATCTGAAACCAGCTAACTGCGCGTTTAACTCACGCACAAAAGGTTCCGTACACTATAGGTATAGGTACGGAACTCTAAAAACATTCTCGTAAAGAACAACAATACAGATGACATAGCAATACATAAATTGACTAGTTATGTAAAATAAAATATTCGATTAACAATATATTAATCTTAATTTTAGTTAAAGTATTTAACTCAGGATATCGCGGTGTCTGTTTCTTGCGTACCGCTTTAGCAAAACTTTGCATTTTTTGGCTCTCATAGCTATCAGACGCGCGTTCAGAAGATGTCCACTCTTTTTTCGGTAAGCTCGTAGTCCCAGGTCTTCATTGAGTACTTTTTTAACGGTACTTCTCAACAGTATTTTTGTTTTTGCACATTTAAAAACTTCAGGCCACAACGAACAACAATGCTAAGTACTATGGGGGTTGGTTGAATGTGTTGTGGTCCATCACGAAGTCCAGGATTTGTTCGGTTTATTTTCGTGACCGACATTATAAGTCAACGCAGGTGAAAATCTAAGTGGCTTGCCGCTGCTCTATGAGTTAAAAACCCTTTTCAATAGCACAACACTTTTATGTTTCTATCTTTTAATACTCTCTTTAGTTATTATTTAGCCTTAGGAACAAATTATCTCCAGCAGGTCTAACATGGTTGCCACTTTAACACCATTTTAAACACCATTTTGACAGTAAACGTATGCTGCGTAAGGGGTATGATAAAGTTGTAAAGGCCCATAGCGCTTTTGCAAACACACCCATTTATAAAATTTAGGTATAAAATGTTTCACTTATTTAGATATAACCTGTCTTATTAAAATAGGTAATCGAATCAGTGGTAATTAATGGACCTAATCACCATTATTATCAAATTCAATCCGCTTGTTTTTTGTTGATGAGTTTTTCGGGTTCCAAATGGTTAAGGAAGTCTTAAAAATATATAATACTAGCTTTTGCCCGACTTCGCCCGCGTTTATTACGGTTCCGTAGTACCTGAAAGGTAAAAGGAACCGTTATGGTGAGACTCCGTTTCGTCCGTCCGTAAGTCACAGCCTCATAACTTTAGCACCGTTAAAGATATAGACTTGAAATTTGCTACAAAAATAGCATTAATTTGCCTACACAATATGGGAATGACATTTGAAGATTCTGTTTCGATATTATATTTTCGACAGAATTTCAAGTATCTAATATTGCTAGATTCTTCAAACAAGGAAGAATAAATTATGGGTTTTCGGAACCTATCCTCTCAATTTAAATAGTAAAAAATCAAGGTAATATATGTTTTCCACAAAAATTATCAGAATTTCGATCTTTTATGTTATTTCTTTATGTTACGCATAAATATGTACTCGCATTGGTAAATTCCACTAAAATTGTAACAAAAAAAGTCACGTGAACCAATACTTTGTATGTGTGGAAACTTATAATTATTGTCTAATGTTATTTATGTACCTTACTACCATTTGTTATATAGTCGCTAGTTTTCCTAAGAGTCTAATAAATAAATAAATTAGAAAAGCCTTGCATATAAGATGAATGAATAAAATTAAATATATACGAGTACCTACATTATTTAAGTTTGTGACGTGTAATAATATTTACCAATAAAATGTCTTATGTCTTACGGTGACATTTATTTATGGAGCCAAATTCGTAGTAGAGTCTTGCTAAGAGATCAGTATCACAGATCAATAACAATTTATTGGCCCATTTTACATAATTTAACTGATTGCCGTACCAATACTTAAAAATTGACACCACTTCTTTTGGTAACGTGGTTTCTTTTTCCAGCTTTTCCCAAAGCACTTTATAGGAGACCAGATCAAACGCCTTGGACAAGTCCAGAAAACAGGCATACACCGGTGTCCTCCTGTCAGCGTAGTATCTGACAGTGTGCTTGAGACATAGGATAACAGTCTCAGTTGACAGCTTGGGACGAAACCCAAACTGAGCATCGTGTAGCTGTATATGCTCACCCAGGTGCTGGTCAAGCAGACTGTCCAGCACCTTTGCTATGACGGTGGCCAACGATATAGGTCATACGTGACTTCTCATGTTATTTTGCAGCGGTTTTTTTCGTTGCTAGAATATCTGTCTGAATTTAGACCAATGTTAGTATAATACCGTGACACATAGATATTTTAAAATGAAACTAAATAATCTACTGATCATACGAATCAAATTTCCCAAAGAAACAAACCCGTTCACCCGCGTTTCACCGACGTTTATTACGTAGCAACGTGATGGGTGGTGAGCCCTATCGCCGTACTTTTAGGGCATGCATGTTTCCTCACGATGTTTTCCTTCACCGTTCAGCAATCGGTTAGTATTCGGTAATAACACAAATACTATGCACATAAATTCCGAAAAACTTATTGGCACCTAAAAAAAACTTTATGAAATTAAAGGCCGTTTCAAAAAGATAAATATGTTTATTACAATAAATACATGCAGCAGTAATTACATTTTTATATTTTTTCCTCTTATTATAGTATACTGATGCCATTTTTTTTACATCATCATGCTGGTCGTTATTCATACACAGCTGAGCCGGAGTTAAAAGATGAGTCGCAAAATTCGCCTTTCTGAATTAAAAACATGTGTTGAGCATGAGATCTCGTCGCTTTGTGACGTTCGTAGATTGAGTTTGGACTCAAAAGGTACTCCGAATCTCACTCTTAGTACTACAGAGCTGTATTGTGGCATAGGTTTAATACATGACATCAAAAACAAAACTTGTAGTAGCTAAGGTTAGAAGTTTAACCTTTGTGGTTATTTTTTTCAAGACCACCATTTAAACCAAAAATGTAGTAATTTAGTTAAGTCACTGAATTTAACTAGATGCCTGCGACTGCGACATATACATGGCTGTAAAATGCAACTCCTAGTTCACACTCGTACAAGTAAGGGCTGCGGCAGCGACGCGTCCGGCCTTGCCAAGAAGCAGAGGAAGGCCAGAACGGCGTTCACTGACCACCAGCTACAGACCTTGGAGAAGTCCTTCGAGAGACAGAAATACCTCAGCGTGCAGGATAGGATGGAGTTGGCGGCTCTCAAGACCAAGATTAACATCTTTTATATTTTACTCATGTTTTTACAAATAAATTTCTTTGTCTTTGTCTTTGTCTTTGTCCAAGACATTTAACCAGTGTATCCGTCTAGTGTGTTTGGCACTTATGGTACCAAAACATGGACGCTGACCAAAGTTCATATCCTAGTCCACTTAGAGTTGCGAATTTGGGAGGTATTTGATATATTTTGATCTTCCGGAAATGAATGTTATTTATGAATAACTGACAATAATGTAGTACATAAAATATGATTAACAGAAGAAACATAACTGAATAAATATTTACCTAAGTTTCTTAACTTTGGTGACAGGAGTGAACACTTAAAAAGGAGGTACTTTTGGTATTATCTAACTGGTAAGAGATTTTAAAGATTTTTTAAATTAGTTCAAGTTTCTTTTTAATGAATAAACAATGAATTGTATCCCTTTATTGACAATAATATGTAAACTTATTTTACGCAATAATAAGCTTTAAAGAAAATAATCTCAAAGCCGGGCAGGCAGGGCTGAATAAAGCATGGGCTGCATATACCGGAGTATCTACAATAACAATAAATTAAAGCGCATCCAAATCTGTCTACCAGTTCCGTATTTATGAGGGAATATACCTAAGCTATAAAATTGACCCTAATCTAAAGATTTGCGTGAACAAACAGAGAGACAGACAGACCAGACAGAAAAGAATTCTAAAAATCATTGATTTGGGTTCTATTACTTTTATTTAGTCACCCCCTTTCTATTTATATTACTTTTTTTCAATGTACAGACGCAGCGGTTTCTTATTATAATTATAAGTTTATTGATTTGAGGTAGCATGTAGTTTCAAGTATGTATTCCATGAACATTTATAATATTTAATATTTATTGTATTTAGGTAGAACATATGAAGGAAGACAAAGAAAAGTTACATAATTTTTGTGGCCGCATTCTTTTTTGAAGACAGTATACCTCTATATTATCGTATTCTTCACAAACAAACATCGAATTCATTTTCTTTTTATATAGTTACTAATGTTTAAATAATAAACAAAGCTCAATAAATGTAACAAAAATTACGAATATACTAATAACGTGATTTGACTGTAACAAAAATGTACATCTAATAATAACTGATTACATCCACTTACAAGCTAATGAGATAAATAAACAATATCCTCCATGCTTCTGTGGAGTTATGAGACTGTTAGAAAGTCCTCGGAAAAATTCCAATGACAAATTTCGTATTATCTGATTGGAAGAGCCCTGGAGGGCAATTCCGGAAACAAGGTTGAAACGAGATTTCTACTCAATATAAGAACAAAGAATGTTATGTTTGGGATTTCATATAAAAAAATAGCTCCTTAAGAAAAACTGTTTGGCGTTCGCCTTAAGTGTTTTCTTTTCGGAATAATCATTATAAATATTAACCTATGGGATACGGACGCGAAACGTCTTTTTAAAGAGATTTCTTCACAGCTGGTTTAGCCAAACAGACAAATATTAACAAAGTTGATGCTTGTGATTGTTGGCACTTGGTGGAAATTTATACACAATATGTTTATTTATAACTCATGTACTTATCCACAATATACTTATATTAAATATTATACCCTAATCAATTCGATAATATTGTTATTTTATTGCACGTATTTTATTTAAGGGGATGAATTTTTTTTTCGTCTATCCCATAGTGTGGGGTATCGTTGGATAGGCCGTTTAAAAAAAATGTGGGTGTGTGAAAACCATTTTTCGATTTAGAGATCCGTTGGCGAAATATTAAGCTTTAAAGTGAAAATTTTAGTGAGAGTGGAGCGTCCCGGTACAGGATCTCCTCAACGGACAACCACAGACCCTTCGAGTTTGGGCTTATTTGATTGGTCATTATTAGCACTTTGGTAAAACATGGAGACCAGGGTCTGATGGTGGGACTGAAAGATGGGTACGGGATCTCCTCAATGGACAACAGCAGACCCTTCGAGTTTGACCACGACTTCTTAAAATTTTGCTTCCCCCTAGATCAGTGGCCCAGGGCACAGAAGTAATAATACAAACTACATGGTACTTTGTTACGGAACCGTAATAATATATTCACCTCTTCGAGACGTCAAAGTCACTTGGAAACAGCCTGATGATCCCAAATAAGAAAAAAAAGTCTTTATTTTCAATGTTCTTTTTTCAGTTTTATTTAAAGAAAATTAAACCAAATATTAAATCACCATGTAAAATCACACCACGATACTTGTTTCCTCGCTTGATTATTGAGAGTTATTTAGTTCAGCGTTTTATAAAACTCCATGCCATATCATAAGTTAAGCTACATTGGGTACTAATTTTGGCAGCTTATTCATTCGATACTGTAGCGAATTAAATAATTCTCAATATGGAAGCGAAGAAACAAGTATAATGATTTAATCTTACACGGTGTTTTAATGTTTGATTTAATTTTCGTAGCAATTTCCCATCAGCCCTGCATCCTGACACCCTCGCGGTGTCACAGTTTTCTTCTGTAAAAGTCGAACGTCATCTTTTCTTTATCATTCCGTCGTTGCAATGGGCGGAGTAGATACAATGTTAAACTTTTTGGTTTATTATTTATTACATATTGACAATTTGATTTTACTTTCATATGGTCGATGCAAAGAACGCAGTTATTTATACATTTTGGTCGAGTGTTTAATTTTTTTAAGGATCGGCTGTTTTTATTGTTGTTATTGATTTCAGGGTTGGCCCCACAGTAAAAAAATGTTAAGATCAATGAGTAGAATACTGTTTCAATATAAGTTATAAAGAAAAATAAAGAATACTGTTTTTGGAAATGTGGTACATAAACATTCATCAAAATATGTGTAAAATCCAGAACTTTTATACGCTTGTAACTTTTGTATGTATTTGATTTTGATTAATGTTTTAGGTTCAAGTCATGGATATTGTACGGGATATATTGCTCCCACGCGTCGCCTCTGGCCCCGATGGACATGAACTCACGCGCTATCTGTACCTAATATATATATTTGTCGTATAAAATGCATTTATGATGTAATGATGATGTCGATTAAATTGATGAAACTGGTAGCGTGACCCTTTTGTCAAATCTATCTGTTAAGAAGTTTCAATATTTTTCTATGATTGTGGAAGTAGCTAAAAAAATGTGTCAGAGTCGTGGGAGATAAAGTTCGGTAGCCTCTGCTTACCACTGAGAGACAGGACACGGTGACTGTTTCTTGCGTACCGCTTTAGCAAAACTTTGCATTTTTTCGCTCTCATCAGACGCGCGTTCAGAAGATGTCCACTCTTTTTTCGGTAAGCTCGTAGTCCCAGATCTTCATTGAGTACTTTTTTACGGTACTTCTGATTAATCCCATCTCCAAAGCCATGATACTGCGCATTTCCACATCTTAAATGCAAGCGAACATACAAAACCTGGCAAGCCAAATGCAGCCGCAAAAATCGAATTAGTTCCTTACTAATCATTATTTGTAAACTACAATAAATATGATACAAAATTGACTAATACGTATTATTTATTCTTACTAAATTATTTGTATACAAAGGTCTGGCTGTTTGGTCTGTTTTAAAGTTTATTTTATTGGAAACGCACTGAGTGTTCAGGCTTGGGCACTGCATTATACAAACAGATAGTGTCCTTTACATGGAAAAAAAGGTTTATTTGTATTTTTTTATATTTATAATATTGATGAAAAGCAGAGGTGGCTCAGTTGGTAGGACGCCGGACCCTCAATCTTCAGACTCGGGTACGTATCCTGCAAGGTCGAGCATGCACCGATAAGTTATGGGCGTTATTTTATTAACATTTCTTATAGTCTATATGTTGGAACATACATACAGACAGATAGACAGATGGACAGAAAGAAAGACAGACAGACAGGCACAAATTCTAAAAATTGTTGTTTGGGTCCCTGTACAATAATTTCATTTAAAATTTCTCAAAAATATTCAATGTACAGACATGACTTTTTTACGTGTCTTTTATGGAGTTCTAGTTAATAGAATTATCATCACACAGCGTTTATGACGCGACAAACAGAGGCATATGAAAATCAAAGTGCGTGAAAACTTTTGCGAGAATCACCGCCTCTCCTAATAGAAATATGAACACGTTTAGTTATTGATAAAAGGAGATAAAGGGACTTGACAGACAGACGGACGGACAAGAAAGTGATCCTATAAGGGCTCCGTTTTTTCCTCTTAAGTTACGGAACCCTAAAAAAAACTAAAGGTTCTATGAAATATTTGTTCATCTCAGAGTTGAATAAAGTTTATATAAATAATTTCACCATTTAGACTAAGTGAGAATAAATTGCCAAAAGATTATTTTGATTCTCAACTTACTTTTTATCTAAAATTGCATTTTTACACTGATCGAAATTCAGCAAGCTCTTTGATTAAAGAATGACCTGTTTTCTACCGCCATGCAGCTTTCTCACCTTCTTCATGGACAACGCCATCCAGAGGGACGCTAAGAACTAAGAAAAAAAAAAACAACGAGAAAAACCTCCTTAGTCTCATAAAAACATAGACATGGATAGTTTTAAAAATAAAACATATGAAATATACTCTGTGAACATATGGTATGTAATGGATTTTCATACGAATTTCCTGGACACTTTTAATAGCTCGCCAGGGTGAAGTATTTTTTGGTGGGTCTTTACAGTATGTAATGGTAATATTACAATTTATTTTTGAGAAAATATTATATAGTGTAAATTCGTGGCTGAAAATATTTATTTTGGGTGGCGATTCGTTTTCCCTTAAGGGGGATAATGGTCCAAGGCTGCTAGATTTTTTCCAAACTCACCGGTATATCCATCCCCAATTGCCGGGCCTTATATAAAACAGACTGGTGACGGGCAGCGGCGTCACTGGTGCAAGGGTTTCGGCACCGCGCTCACCAACCCGCCTGCCCAGCGTGTGTGAGTATGGGCATTTCTTCCAGGAGGACCGCCAAGAGTGGCAGTTTGGGGGTATGGTACCAGGCTCTTGACTGATAGCGCTTTAACAAAATACAAGTCATTCGAGGCATCAGTATTGAACGTAACCGAAATTAGAGATAAAGCTCGTAGAAATTTACTGAAGGCAGCTCAATATAGGAAAACGATTTAGGCCCACGAAATCTCAACACTCACAACACTGGCCGTAATTCAACAAAATGAGACTTCGCAACGTAAACTTGATGTGATGACTTCTTTGGACGGAAGACTAACGAATGAATCCGTGAATAACGATACCAACTGGCATAATGTTAAATTATTATACATTATGATGTCTCGTAGTTCCTTGTGCATTTTGGCATAGGCCTCCTCCAGTTCCTTCCACTTTTAGTGGTCTTGTGTTACTCTGGTCGTACTCCCATCTCCTTACTTGACGTCCCTTCTTCCATCTTGTGGTTGCCATACAGTGATCCTCTGACTCCGATATTTTTTTCATATCACCAGTTCTCGTTAACAAAATGACTTATATTTCATTTTGTTTACGTTACACAAACTAAAAATCTAAATCACACAGTTGCGCAACTACAACATCAAAGAACTTTTTGTTGAGACTTTCGATTTCAAACTTTGCCCTATTCTACGATATGCCTACGACATACATCCGTATTCTCAGAACGTTTTGTTTGTTTGTATAATATTGTCACAGTGTATATTTCCCGTCATATGAGGCGACTAATTGCGTGCCAAAAGGCATGTGCGGAACCCTCATGGCACTGGTCCTATTCGCACTTGACCAATTTATTTTTCATTAATCTTCACTTTCAGTCAATCACCACAAATTGATACACCTAACTAAGCTTGATAATTACTAGATACTGCTCATTAACTATCCTACAGAGCGAGCCATTGCGTCGCTCGCTTAGTTATTTAGGGTACTGTCATCAAATTGAAACCCTGAAGATATTACATACAACTAGCTTTTGCCCGCGGTTTCACCCGCGTTGAATTAGTTTTTGTCTACTCCTATAAAATCAATCAATATTATTCGGACTGTGTTACTGACCCTTTTTGTGTATACGTCGGCGCAGTTGAATCTTTTTTATTTTCAGAAGATTTGTTGTTGATAAGGAGCTTGAGTAGAACACGATAAATATTTCGTTTATAACGTTATGTGTTGTTTTTTTGTATTATTTATACAATGCGCCACTGTGAGAGCTTAAAATGAATAAAACCATCAGTGTAGCCGCGATTTCAAAATAACTGATGTTTTTGCGTGCGCGGCATCTAATTACTAATCAGTGATTAGAGTAGGATAGACAGTTAAAAATCAGAAGCATTAGAGCAGGACTGCGAATTGAGGTATTGCTTCCAGGGCTTGCAGGCACCCTGCAATAGGCACGTTACTGTTATACCGGCTGTAAATAGACTGCTACCATTTAATGAAACCACATATTCTACTGACCCTAATGAACCACTTTCCCCAAGAGTCATACCCGCGGACACCCTTAGTTTAGGAAATAATTGAGTTCCAAACAAAAACGCGTGAACCCTAACGCACCAGTTGGGAATAAACGAGCGAGGCAAAAAAGTTACGTCATACATGCAAATAACACTGGTCAACAAAATTGTAGAAATTTTCTGTAACAGAAACGATTTATTGAAATTATTATAGAAATTTGTATGCTGAATCCGAATATGAACTCAGATTTTCTCTATCACGTCGTAATATTTGTCTAAGACAGACTAAATTTTGAAAAATCGCGTGTTTTTACTACTTCTGGTGGGGCTTTACGCTTAGCACAATTAGTTTTTCGGCTTTAATTTTCAATAATACTTCTTCTCAGTGGTTATTTTTAATAATATGATAAAAAGATTCACGTAACCAAGCCTAGTTTTCGATTAAATGTCTCAAAACAATCACACCCAATTTTTCAAAACCCTTCAAAAACTTGATGTCTTTAAAAAATTATTATTAATGTTTTTTTCGGGTAAAAATAGTTCTTTTAGTTTGCTCATCTTTTAGAGTATAAAAGATAAGCATGTTTGTGCAGAATCTGATATTATTGGTGTGATTTACTTGCTCAGTGGCGGCGGGTCGCTCAGAAAACTTGCGATTTCGTGGTGTTTTTATAATTTTGAAATTTTTATTTATTGCAATATATAAAAGTTCATGACGATCTCCTTTACAATATTTTATGCCTAGCGTCGTAGTATAAAATATATGCTTTTAACCATAAATAAGTATAAGGCCATAAAAAGTCTTCTATACTTGCTGATGTGGACGTTCAATTCTAGACTGTCGCTTTGGAACAAGAGTTATTTCACAATAACTGCACCTGTTTTGTAGACTGCTAGTTGGTTTACTTTGAGACCTGAGCCTTTCATTTGTGTATCTTGTTGATATGAGAGTACAGTTCCGTTTTGGGTAAGATGTTTTTTGTTTCATTATTGCCTTCTTTAAGAGTTTATATAAAAATAAAATTTCATCCATCTATATTTTCTACATGATCACTGAAGTCCAAATTTGCATAGATATCTCAATAATATTATTCTAATACACAAGATTAGCTTTTGGCTTGAAACGCCGTAAAAATTCTGTACCATAGATAATCTTAATTGTATTACTTATTCTAT
The DNA here is from genome assembly GCA_910592155.1 of Ypsolopha scabrella. Lineage (NCBI taxonomy): Eukaryota > Metazoa > Arthropoda > Insecta > Lepidoptera > Ypsolophidae > Ypsolopha > Ypsolopha scabrella. The sequence continues at coordinate 16,799,044 of OU342985.1, forward strand.
GTACTATATCAGTGCAAAAAACACATCACAAGATGTTGTCATCCATCATAATAGATCAAAAAGATTTCAAACCTCTATTAAAGAAATAAACTAATCTTCCCGTTTTCAATCATGAGTTGGCTAAGATATCTTATAAAATATAAATAATAACTAATGGTAAACAGCTTTTGAAAGCACTTTAAACTCTGGATGGCAATGTTAATATATGGTCAAAGCGAGAATCTTATAATGTTGCTATGGCTGATGATGAAACGCATGATGTGTCACCAAATTCTAAAATCGTTAAAAACGCTTCCGCAAAGTTTATAATAATAATAATATCATAAGATTATTATAAATGCTTATTTTAATATTATTTATTATCATCCGGGTGGTCTTAATATCCAGGAAAACAATGGTCAGCACTTCTTACAAATACCTGACTAAATGCCACTTGCGTTATTTCACGATGATTATCAATGAAGAAGTATTGATATAGTAAACGAAAAAAGAAGTCTGCTTAAAACCATAGAAAACAGTGGAGGACGTTACAGGCTCGGACGTTTTCTGACGAACTTTTCTTAGAGACTGTGTGTTTAGTTGTTTATGAGAGGCCAATGAAAGTGAATGCTGTTTTTTCAGTGCAAAGCAGTAGTCCGTCCAAACTAATTAACTCAAAAGACTATTATTATTAAAAGTTGAAATTTTTAAATTCTGTTGCCGCTATAACAACAAATACTAAAACCAGCCAAGTGCGAGTCGGACCTGCGCACTCCGATACAACAGACATGATTTTTTTGCCGTTTTTATAGATAATGCATGAACTATGATAGTTAGACAGTTGAAATTTTGACAGACGATGTATTTCTGTTGCTGCTATAACAACAAATACTGGTTCAGTCCCCGCGGTGCACATCAATTTGTGTTCTGTCTGCATGCTCCGGAAGGCACATGAAGCTGTTGGTTGGTAAATAAGTAATAATCGTCGGTGAAAAGCGGGTGTACCAAATGTGGACTGTGACTTGCATTTCACAGTTCATCCATCCCCAATTACCGAGCCTTATATAAAACAGACTGGTGACGGGCAGCGGCGTCACTGGTGCAAGGGTTTCGGCACCGCGCTCACCAACCCGCCTGCCCAGCGTGTGTGAGTATGGGCATTTCTTCCAAAAGGACCGCCAAGAGTGGTGAAATCCTGGAATGGCCTATGTCCAGCAGTGGACGAAACAGGCTGATGGATGGAATGTTTTTAAATATATCTATAAAATGAAATACGAGAAAAGTTTTTTTTTGCCCCAAAGTGTCTGCACTAGGAATTGTACTTAAACTATAGTATCTCTCACATAAGAAGTCCCGGCTGAGACATCTAAAGAAAGTACGCAAGCAAGAAATTGATGATTCGACAGATAATACATATTTTTATAACACTCTTGGATGAATAATTTGCTTTGGAAAGTACAACCAATGATTGACCAAGTCCGCAATGGTTGTTGCAAACAGGAAAGAGTACCCGGTTATTACTCAATCGACGAACAAATGATCCCTTTTACTGGGCGTTGCGCATTACGACAAGTGTTTAGACCCGTACTTGGCCAAAGCGGTTGTATTTTCCTCTTTCTAGGGTTCAGTAAAAAAAAACGGAAATCTTGCATTGTCTTCGAAATTATCGTCTAACCCAACAGCCGACCCGTTTTTAAAGGACATCACTGCAGCTAGCGCATCCTCTACTCGGAAGGATGGGGGGATCTGGTAGCAAGGAAGTTGCTGCTGAAGGCGGATGTTTTGAAGCCAGAGCCAAAAGTGTATCTGGTGAGTCAGGAGCCATGGTGTCCTCAGAGAAGAGGGGATGAGCATCTCTGTGCAAAATGCACAACTTATGATTGTTCATCTTATTATTGAAAAGTAATTATAGCATTTCGCGACCATAGTTTAATGTCAATTAGGCTTTTCCATCAAAGTTGTGTTTACGTTGTAAATTAATGTCCACAACTATAAAAGTATATAATTCTGAGCCGCGGGCGAAAGGCCTGTCATTAATATGTACAGTGGAGCCCACATCAAGCTAAACACTTTCAGTATAAGCTGAACTCTCATTGGCTTCCTGTACACTTATACCCAATGTGTATAGCTTGATGTGGACTCTACTTATACATGTCAGGCTTCGCATCCAGTCACTATGTGAAGATAGGCGTAACGATCTTGAATCGTAACAGTTACACAATGTACAGTACGGGAACCGTCAAGTTGATTTAATTGCATGCAGATTTATTTTCTATACCTACACCCTAATGAAATATTATATTATCTCGTTGCGATGAAAACATCGCTAATGTCAAAAGAAGTGTTTTTATCGGGTTATTCCCATCCTGTACCTGAGCCTAGAACATGAACAAAGCCAGATTTTTGAGGGTTCTTTTGAAGAAATTAGGATAACTTATCTTAATATTGAAAAAAATAAATTTCATTTATTGATCTTTTATCTAGGTGATCTACTTATAAACAATGTACTACAATTTATACTTATGTCAAAAAAAAAAAACGTTTTCCACCCTCTCTTTTTGGTTTTCAAACGTTATTTTCAAGAACGGGGCTAAGAGATCAACTAGTTTTTGTTTTACTTAACTCCAAAATTTTTTTCCCTACAAAATATTTCATTCTGCATAGTCAAGTCGAGCAAAATCGATTGGTGCACTCGCTCACTTAAAAATAAAGGGACACGCTATCTATTGAATTATGTCTACATAAAAGAGACCAACGTATTGTATTTTGCTCTAGCTAGGGTTGGTTTCTTTGTTATGAGCTAGAGCAGTCAGCTGTTCATCGCGGGGTGAGGAACGAGGTGTGGGGAGACGGTCCTTGCCTCGACTCACCCTAATATTTGTTATTTATTGCTGAGTACCTATGTACGATACTTTGACCACATTTGAAACTTGTATGTATCACCATCTTTAAGACAGAGCTAAAACAAATAACGAAAAAAAAGATAATCTTTACAGGTGTATATCATGACGTGGCCGAAATAAAAGGAGCTTCTCTTTGTACCTACGTTTTCTTGGAGCTCGACACGACGACAAACTAATATGTGCTCATACATATATACATACAGTTAAGTTAATAATATATAAAGTAGGCAGATCATTACATCAATGTTCTAATCCGTATAGAGAGCATGAATGAATGTAGAGTGACGAAAGAAATGGTACGAAAATGGAAGATAAAGCTCGACCGGGCCGCTCTAAAACATTTAAAACTGAATTTTTTATTGCAATTTGTTTTTTTTCTTGTTTTCAAGGGTAAAAACCCCCTTTCTATCAAAAAATATCCTTTTTATTATTTTTTCATCTTTTTTAGGTATTTTTCTATCACTGTTTTCAATTTCATGCAAAAATTAAACCTCAGATTGTACAGGATGTTTCAATATCGCTCGCATGAAAAAGCAGTTAATAGAACATCCGACCTTTGTAAGGATGAGCTGCTCTTCTGATAAGGATGTGATATTGAATTATTGATAATAACAAGCATTGAGAAAAAAATCTCCTCTGAAGAAAAAGTACATGAAATCATTTCCTTAATGATGGTTTTTTCATGTTCAGTTATTTTTTTAAATCGTCAAACAGAATTTAAACCCTAAGATGGCTAGATAATATTTATCTTTCCCTTTAATGTTTTCTGGAGAAAATCTCTTTGCATAAATAAGCTCTCGTATACCTACATTATAGCTCCTAATTTATTATATGTTTAAAATATTTATCCCATGTGTACACTGTAAACTCAGTTGCCAAACCAAGTGGCTATCGTCTAAAACATACATATCCGCTTATCTAAGGATAAGTTCACACTTGAAATGACTTCACAATTCGTAATTAGTTCAATACCCATTAAAGGTTATTTTGAAAGTTCATTTTTTATATGTTTTTGGTGAATAGCAACTATAGCTGCAAGACGCAGCAACCAGCCTGGCTTGTACCAGGGTCAGGGCTGCTTGCCTCTGTGCAAATTCCTTTTTTATAACTTTTTAGATTTTTTTATTTTTGTGTGACAAGTTATGTGACAGTTTTGATTAACTTATGGAATTTTTAATTATCTGTTCTATAAGAATCGGCTAGACCATACACTCGATGTTTCTAAAACACTTGAAATAAAAACTACTATATCAAATCCAGTAGCAAGCACCCGCCGCGTCGCGTAGCAAATAGTTTGTAACAATCTCGTAGCAGCAGCGAAGCATTTAGATGGAATTTTTGTTGCATGTCAATAAAGACATTTCTACCTGTTCCTCACCAGGAACGTCGAGAAATTGTCGGTTAATGTCATCAGGGTTGTTAAAATGTGACAGTAGGTCTTTACTTTCATTACCTCGTAAAACCGAGGATTTCAGATTCTTCCACAGCTTTGCACCATCCTTGTGGTGAGCATAACAGGTTTAAGAATTTTAGTGAAGATACTTGGTGCTGTGGTGAGACCGTAAGGTAAAGCAGTAAATTCATAGTTTCTCATATTTAAACCTTAAAAACTTTCTTTTATGTTGAGCAATATTTACTAATAAATACGATTCCTTCAAATCAACTAATCAGATGCCGCGCACGCAAAAACATCAGTTATTTTGAAATCAATCTTTGCCTCTTGGAATGTTAAGTGTATTCGCTCTTTTTTCATATAAGGCATGTTGTAAGACCGCAGTGGCAGGAAGAGTTGGACTCAACCGGTCTATCTGCTTTGCTACATGGAGACAAGTTCGCCATCTTGCATTAACGCTGATTTCAAGTGTCCAGACAGAAGCCATTAGAGAAGTTATTAGCTTAAACGCAATTTTGACGTCAAAAGAACAATTTTCTTATGGATATTAGTCAGAAAAGGATTATTGTTCGATCTTGTCTCAGCCGATTTCTTACGTAGTTTGTGTAAAATCGAGATCAAATCAAACGAAGTTTAGTAAGTAAGTAAGTAAATCATTTATTTGTCACAGAATTTGGGTACATAAAAGATAACATAAAAGATAAATCCCATCAAATTCAACCAGAAATTGGCGTACAAATATTAAAATAAAAATCATTTTTTTTTACAAACACAAGTTCATAAAGGAAATTATATCTATTAAAATGTCTTAAGCTTAATATTTCCAAAATTAAATCCTTAAATAACTAAAGTAGTCAAAATACCTAAAATAACAGCATTAAAAATGTCCATGTCTATAAAATTCTACAAAATAGAATCATTGGTCCAAAAAACTGGCAACGCTATAAAAACAATTATTTAATAAATATTCCTTAATTTTTCTCTTAAATAAAGTCAAAGGAAGAAGTTTAATGTCATGAGGTAATTTATTATAAACTTTAATACACATTGAAAATACATTTCTGCTGAAAAGTGTTAGACTAGCTTTTGGTTGGTATAATTTATGAAAATGTCGAACACATCTATAACTCGCAACATCACCTCTAGTCTTGAAAAATTCAGGATGTTTTTTGAAAAATATGCAAATTTCTTGTATGTACAAACATGGTAACGGCAATATCTTAAGATTCTTAAAAAGAGATTCACAAGATTTCCTACTTCTAGCTTTGCATATAATTCTGATACATTTCTTTTGTTTCTTAAAGGCTTTGTCCAGATCTACAGAATTACCCCATATTATGATCCCATATCTCAAAATTGATCCAATGTATCCATGGTATGCATTAATTGCAGCTTCCTTTGATACAACTTGTCGTATTCTTCTTAATGCGTACATAAATTTGTTAGTTTTTTTACATACCGTAGCTATATGATCTTTCCAATTGCAATTTTTATCAATGGTTATACCAAGAAACACCGTAGAGTAAACCTCTTCTAATGCGTTATTGTAATGTTGGACTTGGAGTTGCAGTGGTTTGGCCTGATATGTTCCAAATTGTATAAATTTTGTTTTATCAATGTTGACCCTTAAATTATTTTGTTCGAGCCAACATATAATATCTTCAAGAGATCTATTAATTTCAGTTTCAAATGTGGTTTTATTCTTACATTGTATTGCCAAAGTTGTATCATCAGCAAAAAGAACGCAATGATCAACACAATTTCGTGGCAAATCATTAATATAAATTAAGAATAACAGGGGCCCAAGGAAACTTCCTTGTGGGACCCCATAATAGTTTGTTCTGTACTGTGATCTATATGTTTTTTTAAGTTGATTTTCTGTTCTGCTTATTTCTGTACATTGCTGTCTCTTTTCAAGGTAACTTTCAAGCCATTTATATGCAGGTCCCCTAAAACCATATTTAAAGAGCTTGCGCAACAAAGTTCTATGACAAACGAAGTCAAAAGCTTTGCTCATGTCCAGAAACAATCCAACTACCGGTATTTTATCATTCAAGCTCTCAGTGATCTTTTTAAGTAGCGAAAAACACGCCAATGATGTCGAATTGTTTTTGCGAAAACCAAATTGTTGGGGTGTTAAAATATCATGCTGCGTTAAAAAAGAATACATTTTATGGTACATAATTTTTTCAAAAATTTTTGACAGTATCGGTACGAGTGTTACCGGCCTGTATTTATTAAGGTCAGTCTCATCTCCTTTTTTGTGTAAAGGCTTTACAACGGATAGCTTAAGTTTGTTAGGGAAAATGCCCTCTTCTAGTGATAGATTTATTATATAAGTTAATGGAGCTGCCAACTCATTTGAACATAATTTAATAATTTTTGTATTAATGTTATCATAGCCTACTGCGGCTGTGTTATTTAACTGGTTTATCACTTTCTTCACATCATTTTCATTTACTGCACTGAGAAATATAGATTTTTCTACAGATCTAATCATTGAAGTATCACTATAAATATTATTATCTGCATTAATTTCTACTATGTCAATAAAAAAGTCATTGAATAATTTGCAAATGTCATCAGGTTTCTTGAAACTTTGATTGTCCTTTGTAATACATTTAATTTCCTTTCTTAATAAATTGAAGTTCAATGATTTATTAATTATTTGCCATGACGCTTTACATTTATTTGCTGCTTGATTTATGAACTTGTTATTGTTTATTCTTTGTGATGTATGAATAGTTGTATTATAATTTTTGTATTTCATTTTATTTGCTTTTTTATTATATTTGGAGTTATTATAAGAATAGTACAGCTTTCTTTTTGTCACGCAACTCTTTTTAATACCCCTTGTAATCCATTGGCTATTTGTTTCTTTGTTAGTAATTTTAACCTTTAGTACTGGAAAACAAAGATTATGAAATAATGTTATTAACTCATGAAATGTGTCAAAAGCCTCATTCGTATTTTTATTCTGATATACTTCAGAAAATGAAAGGGATTTCATGGCTTCACAAAATTTTTTTACATTTTCTTCACTAAAGTCTCGTTTGTATTCAAACCAATGCTTTACTTCGTTCGTTCAGTTCGCTTCGATGACAGTTCATTTAACTTCACGGCCGGTTAGATTGCCTTTTAAAATACGATTTTCAGATAAACACACAGCCTCATTAAATGACCAATTATTTTTTTGTTTTCATTCTGAAAATAGTTGAAATGATACTCAAATTCCATTAATACCAAAATACCTTTATATAAATATTTAGGTAGGTACTCAAAACACGATAGAGGATTAACTATTTTCATATAAATCTGCGTCACTACAATCCGTATTTATAATTAGGGGTCAGTATCAAGGGCAGTCGATTTATCAAATTACACTTGGAAGCCAGTAACCAGTAGATCATATCGAGATGGATTTACCAAGCGCGCGCATAAATCTCGTGTGATCGAGATTTATGAGGCTGATGGTAATTTACTTCTCGGTAGCGCCTGTTGCTGATGCGTTTCGCAGACTGCAATTATTGCTTTTATACGATTATAACCCTAATATCAGGCTACATACTGCGTATAGTAAAAATCGTGTCTGTATATCATTTTATTTAAATTTTTAGGGGGTTATTATTATTGTACTGAAGCCAGAACTACCATTTTTAGAATTATTGTCTATCTCTTCGTCTATCTGCATGTACGTTTACCAGAGAATCAGTCAAACGGACTTGGATGCGGTTTTCTTTATTATCATCGTAGAGACCCTGGTCAAATAACAGCATTTTTTAACAAGTGAAATCCTTTTTAACTGTATTAGGTTATTCTGAATGTACCTATAGTGACTAAAATATAGAAAGAATTAGAGAAGATAAATATTTGTAACTTAATTTAAATAATAATAAAAGTTGGGCTTCATTACATTTTTTTTATTTATTTAAATAGCACTAATCGCGTGGACACCCTCACTGGTCGCTGGCCACTTGGATGAGGGGTGCGGGTTGCGGGGTGCAATTAGGTGTGTGGAGAGGCCGGTGAGCTGCGTAGCCATAGCTTAGAAAAATGATGGAATTTTTGGTGAAAACTCAAGGCATATATTTTTTCTCGTAATGAAAAGCTTTTGCAAAGAGCTTTGAACAAAGTATGACGTGATTAACCTTGTCAAAAGCTTTTGCAAAGAGCTTTGAACAAAGTAGGGCGAGAGTAACATTGACAAAACTTATTGAAAAGTTTCTGTTTATTGCATCAATTTGCTGATGTTAACAAAAACCTTCATTAACAAAACTTGAAAAAATTAAAGTTAGGAAAAGTGAATTTATCCTTGCTAAAGCCCATTAACCTAATAATACTTCTCGTGGTACGAAGCGGCTGCGCCAAGAAGAACAATTAGGTAACTTTTCCCTCGGGCATCCGATCTATGACTAATGATATCAACTTTATTGATTCCAGCGGTAGACGTCTGCGAACGTGTTAAAGATTATCGGATTCACTATGAATTACATTTCTTCGCTTCATTACACAGGTCAGCATTGGAGATAGCTATTAGGTATTTAGAGAAAAATAAGTATATTTTTTTTCAAAATTGGGTAATAAGTATATAGTATAGACAGCACTAAAACAAAAATTAAAGCCTTCAGAATCGCCAAACATTCTTTCTCTTGGAATGCTCCATAATTCTATTACATTTTTAATGTCTTCTTTCATGAAGCAACCATATCGTCTAATAAGTCGTAGTTGTGGCTATTTCGGTAAGTAGTACAATGTTTGTGGCGAAATTTACATAACGGAAGTGATCAAACCAAACAGAACCAAACATCGTCAAACACGCACCTGTATTCATTCACTGTCCAGACTGTCCATACCCAACATTGATTTTGGTGTGACGTCTCTGCAGCTTTGGTGTGAAAGCTTATAAGTTTTTTGTTATTTGAGATATATATTGGAGAAATAAAATATGTATATTATGAACAATAAATAATTCTCAAGATATATTTATTGTTTATAATATATTTTATTTCTCCAATATATATCTCAAATAAATAAAAATAATGTGATGGTTCACGCGTTTTTGTTTGGAATTCAATTATTTCCTAAACTAAGGGTGTCCGTGGGTATGACTCTTGGGAAAAGTGGTTCAGTGGGGTCGGTAGAATATGTGGTTTCATTTAATGGTCGCACTCTATTTACACCCGGTATATTATGTATCCAAATCAAGACGGAAATTAGTAGTACTTTTTAGGGTTCCGTAGTCCGACAAGGAACCCTTATGGTTTTGCAAAACCAGGCGGCCCACCACTGCCTGGGACCGATGGATGGCGGTATATCCATCCCCATTGGCCGGGCCTTATAAAAGAACAGACTGGTGACGGGCAGCGGCTAAATGGTGCGAGGGTTTTGGCACCGCACTTACCAACCCGCCTGCCCAGTGTGTGTGACATCAGTGAGTGCTGTTGTGGTGCTGTGATGACTACGGAATCCAGATCGTTTCAGGAATTATTTCATTTCTTTCAATATAAGGACGCATTTGGTTCAGAACAACTTTTTCTATTCTTATGTTTATTTATAACTCATGTACTTATCCACAATATACTTATATTAAATATTATACCCAACCGGTTTCGCTGAGTTATAAATAAACATAATGTGTATTAATTTCCACCAAGTGCCAACAATCACAAGCATCAACTATTTTTCTATTATTTTTGAAAAGGCTGGTAGAATGCCTATTGGTCTTAAATCTGCATATGTTTCTGAGTAAGTGATATCATGAAAGTATTCCGTGGGCTGCAGAGAAGGTTCAGAGCGTCCCGGGAGCACGGCCTTGTCCCAGTAGCGGTCGTCTATTTTTAGCTTAACACCGCTACCTATTAAAATTTATAATAACCCTAAAATGAGGGTGTCACTTTTACCGAAATTTTCCGATTCTCAGGAACATTTATGATCCCTTCTCCGTAACGGATCCGTGTAATCATCGTCTTAAACCATTTAATCCTGTTTGATTTATATTTCAACCAGTATGACTTCTCGGAAATCAATTCTGCATTATTTATAATCTGCTATCTATTTACTGCTAAATTACGTAGAATAGGCGGTACTTTATTCGCTACATTAATTAAGCAAAATATTGATATTATACCAGATTATAAAAATAAGAATGCGTATTTGTCAGTTTCTTACGTTCATAGAAGTTTGGTTGACAAGCTTCTCTTAGCGCCATCTATTATCTCGGTAAAAGCTGTCAAACAAGTCATAATCTCAGATGGCGATATGTTTATTGTATGGGGACCTTGGGTTTAACTATTTTATTTTATTTTTCTTTCTTTGTCGTGTTAGAGGCTATGGTGACACGTATTATGTGAAAATTTCACATCAGCTATGCTGATGATATGGTGATCTTAGCACCCTCCATCACAGCTATGAGAGTTTTACTTACAGTATGTGAAAACTATGCACGTGAACAGGACCTTCTTTATAATGCTGACAAGTCAGTCCTAATGGTTTTTGAATCGGCTCACACTCCAAGTACTTTTGACTTTTTGCAATGGGCCGTGATATTGTACCCAACGGCGGATCCAGGAGTTATTTGGGGGGGGGGGGGGGGGGGCAAAAAGGCCAAAGATATAGTGTCCCGCGTAGTAGGCCAAAATGCTGCAAATGTTGTTAAAAGCATGACACTTTTGTGTTATGGCTTTTGCAAGTACAATATTATTATTTATTTCGCTTTACCATAAAAAAAACCCGCTAAGTGCGTGTCGGGCCACGCGCAGTGTAGGACTCCGTAGTTGCCCAGTACATTTTGTAAGTTGGTCTACTAATACAGATAGCGCCAAACCTCTAGGAGATAAAAATACTCCTTCAACATTATAGCAAAACGATAAATGGTCACAGTAAAATTAAAACTGAAAAGGTAGTAACCCAACATGACTAAAGATCTCTTTCTGTATTCTCTCATTCGATATCCGGTCTAATATTATTGTGTCGTTAGTAATGAAATAAATGAACATACGACGGACGACGGCAGTCGAGTTGAGCGCGGGCTGCGCCACTGGCAAACGACTAGATTTGACTAAAGTGAGGTATTTTTACAAATCAGAGAAAAATAAAGCTGTAAACTAGTTGTAAACGTGTGTACGAGACCGGACATCATTTACCACAGCTTGGGTTTCAATCCATTTTAAAATTAAAAATTTATTGGCCCAGTGATATGGAATACGAAACCGGTTTTAAAATTAAAATAAATATTTGTAAAACATTAACCTCTCATAAGCAAATTGTTTTTAAAGTACAAGACTTAGAGTATAATTCATTAAATGTAGGAAAAATATTTATAAATAATGCTCTTTAAGCTTCTTCTTGAATAGGCTGATCGTAGGACAGTCACGAATCGGTTATTCTAAAGTTCACTCAGTGGGCAGTAAGTAGGCACCCTGTCAGTATTTCAGTATGGACTTAGGAAAACCACAAGCTTACAGACTTGGTTCAGGATGAGTCAACAATGGAACTTGGAGACAAAAGGAGGACCGAAAAGGTCAACTTGGCTTTGCTTTTCTCCTTTAACTGGAATCCTATTTTCAATGCCAATTGTTTTGGTATAATATTTGTAGATATAATCTGTTTTTTAATGCTTGTTTTCTTCTTAGATATTCATAGTTTTCAATTATACGATAATGTATGATCAGCAGAAATGGTTAGTAATTGTTGATGGAGATACAGATGTTCTACATATGTACATAATGATTGAAATTGTAGTTTCCAAGTTATCAATTCATGAAATACTGTAGGATAAATATTCAAATTATCACAATTCATGAAATATCAAAAACAGACAGATTAGCAATATTGACACAAATATTGGTTGGATTGTGAACAACTTAATCCAAAGAATGATGAGTAAGATGGTCGTACCTCCACAGTCGAGCCCGGCATCAGCTCTATCACCTATTACAAAACATAGTAAGCAATAAATAAAAGTGTTGAACTTACTGATTTTAATTGTGACATGACCATCACCGTCAATGGTGAAGGTAAGCACCTTTCCTTTAGACTGGTAGTCTCCATCAACCACAAGGCTACATAGCACGTCAACATTAGCCCTATTTTGTACCACACTGTCAAGAATTAAAAAGTAACAGATATAGAATAGTAGCATCTATAACACAGCGTTAATGTTAATTTATTGGGTAATAAACTCTTTGAGTAAAAAACGGAACCTCTGAGTTTTCGTTAATTTATTTGTTAACGTTACTACAACTACAACTGAATTTACTTGACAATAAATTTGTCGAAGTCTTCATTAGAGATTTACATACAGGAGAGAATTTCGGCAACATTACAATCGTCGTGCAATAAAGTCCATCGCACAACGAAAGAAATGAAAATACTTGACCAAGTGCGCGTCCAAGTAGTGCGGTGAACCAAGAAAAGGTTGGATAATGCTGTTTTTAATGGATAAAATTTGATATAAATTCACAAGAGAGCGTGAAATGAATTAATTAAATTTTATAGATATCAGAAATCTTATAATTAATATTACTACATAATTAATATGTAATATGAAATTATTATAATTTATATAATAATATATAATATATTATAATAATTAATAGTTAATAGTTTATTAATACTGTATTATTAAATAATATTAAATTAATTAATTAATAAAACATATAATTGTATTTATTAAATTTACATATAATATTATATATATAATTACCAGAGTTGCGTTGGAAATGAAATTCGACTGATTTCATTGTATCCACGAAAATAAGTAAGTTAACCGCGCAACTTAGGTACATGAAACGTTCAAGATTTTTAATAAATTAAGTTTATTTTAACAAATATTAAGTTTTGTAATCATTGCAAGACAATTTGTAAATACCAGACTGTTGTTATTTATCTAATTTGTCCTTACAATTGCAAATACGCTTTATCTTATTTTTGGTTCTGAATGCAACGCGAACACGGTCGGTAACTCGTCGGTACATGAATTGAATGGCGCTGTCTTGCTCGCGCCAAATCGTGCAGTGGCTATTTACACGATAAAAGAATATGATGTTTTATTTTTCATGCTAAGTTATATAATAATATATGATGTTGTCTATTGAAGCTTGAATGATATTTTTTGAGGAGTTTGTGTTGAAGCTGTAAAACGAAAAATGGTGATAAGTTGTAAAATCCGTGGCTGAGTTAGTAAATAAGGTGGCAATGTATAATCAGAAGCACAAGTAAAAATAATTGTTGATCATTACTTGACGCTTTCTTTAAAATATTTAATTGGCGTTGTAAAAAAGACGAATTAGTTTTTTAGAGGCTAACTTATTTTCCCGTTCCTAAGTTATAAAAAGAGACAAAAAAAATCTGTGGTTAGACTTATAATTTCTCGTTAAAAATATGTATACGGCGAGTTATTTATTCGAAAAAACAATTAGTGTACAACATTAAAAACTTGTGGAGGCCCCTCTTGTGTTGAGGCCCGTGGGCTTCAGCCCCGGTTGCCCTCCCCTAAATCCGGCGCTGGTTATGTTATTATTATAAGTATCTTGTATTTTGTAAAGCGTATTGGTCTCTCTTGAAATTTTCGTAAGAAGCCCCTTATTCATAACATAGCATACTAAGAAGAAAAAATTCTCTTTCACAACTGGTTACAAAACTCAGTACAATGTTTTCACTTAGAGTATTTTTCTCGCATTTAGGGGATATTTCAGGATAAAGAAATATTATTAAGGACATTTTAGGAAGAAGTTATGAATAATAATTCGCGTAGGAACAAACATGGTGAGGCAGCTCTCCGTCACCGGAAATAAACCAAGGGTATTAAAATTAACGCCTTTCAAGACGATATAAAGACGTGTTTAGAAGTTACCTAAACCGACAAAATTTATCTTTTATTATATAAAGATTTCCCTTTTACTGTAACCTACATAAAGTTAAATGAATCGGAGAGGAAAGACAGAAAAGTGTCAAACTTTTTGGGGAATTTTATAGGGAGCTAATGTAAAACAAAATGAGAGAGAGTGGCAATAATGCAAAATGGAGAAAAACGCAAGCTTTTCGTGATAACTAACGTTCTTTGTGAATTACCTACTCAACTAATGCCTCAAAATACAAAGTGAACCGTCCCCACAAGGGACAAACAAGGAAAACCAATCATCCACCGACTATTTATCAGCCAGTGAACTCTATAACCAGACCGTTCACAGGTAAATATTTTCACGATACTATTTTCTAGCAACCTTTAATTCCGACCTAGATAAACCTCTTTTACCTCTCTTTTACCTTGGTTCTATTAGAGTCCCTCATATGTATTTACTTTGTCTAACACCTTATCTTTCCTTAACTCATGTTATTTACTACAGTTCCCAAGTTCATAATAATTTTATAAGACACAGCCTTTCCAAGACTAAATAATGTGGGTAAGTTTACCTAAACTGATACCTCAAAGTTCAATTACGTATTTTCACTAAAATAAAACCCACAAGTTTAAATATTCAGCCCTTTCTAGAGACAAAACCATAAATATTACATACAAACATTGTAACAACTTTATAATTAACGAAAAAACGAACAAATAAATAATTTCTGATTCTAGGAAACGGTTTTAAATTAGTAAGATAATGTTTTGTGAATTAGGTCTTGATTATGGAGGGGGCAGATCACAGCTGGTGGCATAAAAGTCTACTCGCTAAAGGTAAACATTCATACAACTCTCTCTTTATTAATTTTTACGTCCCAACGTGATAGGGGATGATCCTTACCGCCGAACTTGGGACACAAATAGATACCCACTATTTAAAGCATGCAAGATGACTTACCATTGCTTTCTTTCACTGTTCAGCAAGTGAAAAGTAAACAAATACTATGCACATAAGATCCAAAAGACTCATTTATGAATGCTCTATGCTCGTTTTAAGATTAAGAGCCTTCCTAAAGAATCACCGCTGCTGTAAACATGTTTTCTCTTTCTAGATATTGTATTATCTTCATTTACTGCATCTCCCGGTTCTTAGCCTCAACTTGAGGACAATTTTCCTCCAATATGTAGCTCCAAGGTCGGAAGCCCTTAACGCGAAGCAGTAAGGGTCACAATACCTGCACGTTCATGGCGGCGCCGACCACCAGCCCCACGCTCTGCGCCACGAACGAGATGAGCAGACACGACGACATGAACATCACGAACCGTTTTATTGCAAAATCCATCACTTTGAAATCGTTTTTCATATAAGAAGTAAAATAATACGCTAGTTCTATTAAGATATATTTACAAAAAAAACAATTACGTTAGTTAGTAAAAAGATAACAATCACATAAATTACTTCAGGGAAACAAAATAAATTAGTATGAATCTGAGATTTGGCGTATGCTTGCATTTTAAAAAGCGGGATGTGAGACATTTCTTCTAGGGTCCCAAAAACGGGATGTCCCATGTAGCGGAATGGTTAGCAACCCTAGTTGCTGAAGCCGATGTGCCTGCAATCAACAAAGTCTGCCATGCACAATGCTGTATAACTTCAGAGGAAATTGTGACAATTCCAGGTACTTATAATAATATATATATTATTATATTATTATATGTTTTTCTGAATTTTACGAAAAAGTATTTGATGTAAGAGTTTTTTCACCTGACATCGGAAAAAAAACCATGTTTTCTTGTTATAGCAGTAATTTCAAACATAAAACTCAAGCCGTTTAGACATAAAACGAAATAATAACTTAAAAAAGCATCATTTTCGAAAATAAATTTTATCGATCGAAATGTGTCCTCACGCTGCTATCAGCACTGTAAACTGCGCTAGAGCAAGCGGACATCCGGGCTCCCACCAGGTAATGGTCGGAGATCTTACCGGCACCGAGGGTGTGAGAGGAGGGCGGCGGGGCGGGAGGCGCAACTGCGATAGCAGGGCGCACGCTCTCCCGTATCCACACGTGGTCGAGGCATGATAGCACTGTCCGACCTTTTATCACCTCTTCTCTGGTCACATCGTTTACCCCGCACTGTAAACCGAACTTACACATGGTGTCTTTATAACGTGATGATATCGCACATTCTTGTCCTTCCAGTATGTTGATGTTCATATCACCGATCACTAATAAGTCTGTGTTGAAGTTGCGCTCACGCTGCTATCAGCACTGTAAACTGCGCTAGAGCAAGCGGACATCCGGGCTCCCACCAGGTAATGGTCGGAGATCTTACCGGCACCGAGGGTGTGAGAGGAGGGCGGCGGGGCGGGAGGCGCAACTGCGATAGCAGGGCGCACGCTCTCCCGTATCCACACGTGGTCGAGGCATGATAGCACTGTCCGACCTTTTATCACCTCTTCTCTGGTCACATCGTTTACCCCGCACTGCAAACCGAACTTACACATGGTGTCTTTATAACGTGATGATAACGCACATTCTTGTCCTTCCAGTATGTTGATGTTCATATCACCGATCACTAATAAGTCTGTGTTGAAGTTGCGCTCACGCTGCTATCAGCACTGTAAACTGCGCTAGAGCAAGCGGACATCCGGGCTCCCACCAGGTAATGGTCGGAGATCTTACCGGCACCGAGGATGTGAGAGGAGGGCGGCGGGGCGGGAGGCGCAACTGCGATAGCAGGGCGCACGCTCTCCCGTATCCACACGTGGTCGAGGCATGATAGCACTGTCCGACCTTTTATCACCTCTTCTCTGGTCACATCGTTTACCCCGCACTGTAAACCGAACTTACACATGGTGTCTTTATAACGTGATGATAACGCACATTCTTGTCCTTCCAGTATGTTGATGTTCATATCACCGATCACTAATAAGTCTGTGTTGAAGTTGCGCTCACGCTGCTATCAGCACTGTAAACTGCGCTAGAGCAAGCGGACATCCGGGCTCCCACCAGGTAATGGTCGGAGATCTTACCGGCACCGAGGGTGTGAGAGGAGGGCGGCGGGGCGGGAGGCGCAACTGCGATAGCAGGGCGCACGCTCTCCCGTATCCACACGTGGTCGAGGCATGATAGCACTGTCCGACCTTTTATCACCTCTTCTCTGGTCACATCGTTTACCCCGCACTGTAAACCGAACTTACACATGGTGTCTTTATAACGTGATGATAACGCACATTCTTGTCCTTCCAGTATGTTGATGTTCATATCACCGATCACTAATAAGTCTGTGTTGAAGTTGCGCTCACGCTGCTATCAGCACTGTAAACTGCGCTAGAGCAAGCGGACATCCGGGCTCCCACCAGGTAATGGTCGGAGATCTTACCGGCACCGAGGGTGTGAGAGGAGGGTGGCGGGGCGGGAGGCGCAACTGCGATAGCAGGGCGCACGCTCTCCCGTATCCACACGTGGTCGAGGCATGATAGCACTGTCCGACCTTTTATCACCTCTTCTCTGGTCACATCGTTTACCCCGCACTGTAAACCGAACTTACACATGGTGTCTTTATAACGTGATGATAACGCACATTCTTGTCCTTCCAGTATGTTGATGTTCATATCACCGATCACTAATAAGTCTGTGTTGAAGTTGCGCTCACGCTGCTATCAGCACTGTAAACTGCGCTAGAGCAAGCGGACATCCGGGCTCCCACCAGGTAATGGTCGGAGATCTTACCGGCACCGAGGGTGTGAGAGGAGGGCGGCGGGGCGGGAGGCGCAACTGCGATAGCAGGGCGCACGCTCTCCCGTATCCACACGTGGTCGAGGCATGATAGCACTGTCCGACCTTTTATCACCTCTTCTCTGGTCACATCGTTTACCCCGCACTGTAAACCGAACTTACACATGGTGTCTTTATAACGTGATACTATAGGAGATCACTTTGACAAGCTAAAAGAGCCCGTATTGTACAAACATAAGGAACATGTCATGTTCTAAATAAACGTAGTATTTAAGTACTTAAATACGCGGAGGTGTACGCATTGGTATGCGCTATACAATTTGCATTTAAGGTCTAGACTGTTTTATTTCGGACAATTCGATCCTTCAAAAACTCAATAGCTGATTATGTTGGGCGAAAAGGGATTTGTTATTTCCTCGAAAAACTGCATGGAAAATAACAATTAATATGACGTGAGGTTCATAATTTGACTTTCTTTCTTATTACGTTTTTAGTTTTGAGCTGGTTTGTAGCTGGATTTCTCATTAATGTTTAACTGTGCAGAGAAACTCAGTCTCTTCGCCCATAATTAACAGACAATGTATTATCGTTTATTGGAGCGGCGGTAGACCCAGGTTTGATCCCCGGTCGGTCATGGACCAATGAGTTTTTTGGATCCAATTTATTTTTGCATATAAAATATTTCATTACTGGCTATAACCCCTCAATATGTGGTTTCGCTGCATAATTATTAGTATAAGCCATCTAAGACATTTAGGCCAATTTCCATCCATCCATCAGCCTGTTTCAGTCATACCGTTCAGGCTCAATGGAGAGTTTCTTGACTTACGGAAAGAATAAAAAAATGGGGATAAAACCTGAAGATGGGATTACTGAAAATAAAAATTACAGATGTCGGTTTTGACATTACTTTTTTTTTCTTGTGGGCAATGGCCTATTTCTTAAAGAACTTTGCCTTAAAGACATAATTATTATGTCATCAAAGCTATTCATTCAGTTCCTGGATATTTTCATGTGTATTGCATTTAATAGTTACTTAATTTTATTTTTAGAAATTAATACATTTGAGCGCATGTCGCGATCTCACGTTGAAAATCGTCCCACACTTTTTGAGCGTCTCGTCAGTAAATAAAGTAATTTGATCACCACCGCCTTTGCAAACTACACAACGCCGCGTGGCCCGACACGCACTTGGCCAGTTTTTAAAATGTTTGAAAACTGGCAATAGAAAAATATTAGTATTTTATACAATAAACAGAAAATCACTGGTATTATTAAGGTTGCTTACCCAAAGGGTGGGGTGGGGGGATCCGCGTTGATAGATGAGTCAGTCAGGTTTGCCTTTTATATATTCAGAAGAAGATAATGTAAGTCCGGTCAAGTGCAAGTAAAACTTATGCTCTGAGGGTTCCGTACCATCCTGATAAGACCCGTTGAGTGTCCTATGATCAAACAGGCTGATCGTAAGAGGTGGCCCTCTCATTGGCGGAGAGTGCTTTAACGACTTTTTGAGCAAAAATTGTCTTTGATTGGTCATAATTTGGCAAACATTTTGGAATAAATAGTTGTCGGTTGAATATGATTGGCTTGAAGAAAAAAAAAATGAGTTCACTCCACCATGACGGTCGAAAATAGGAGTCAAAGTAATTTTAGAACAATTGCAAGAAATCAGAACTGGAAGCAATTACTGGTGTCATTTTGGTAGTCTATAGCCAACTGGTCTTGGTCGTGACTGGTCTGTCATGGATTGAATAGGGCAATACCTGCTGGTGACCTTATAAGTCAAAATTGGTAGCCCTTTCCTTCGACTTTTATATTTTACAAATAAATATGGTCCCTTATCGTTCAGTTTTTTTTTTAGATTAAGCGCACTGCCACTCTTTAAAAATAACAAAATGAATGTTTTTATATTATAGCTTATACAATTTACATTTTCAAAATGTGTATTTGTTTTACAATAAAGCAAGAGCATTAATTCTTAAACACTTTATCGCTATACACATTGAGTATAAGCTGACCTCTCATTGTACCGGAAGCCTATACAATGAGAGGTCAGCTTATACTGAAAGCGATATACTGAAAAACTTAAATAGGATGACTTTTAACCTAACCCCGATAATTTCATTTAAAATACTTTATATTTGTTGGTTATAATTTCATATTAAAATGGAGATTAAATTCTGGTAATTACTTACTATTTTTAGCGGTTTATAGCGACTTATTTGGCATTGTATTTTAATATATCTGGTGATTGCTTAAACATAAGCCTTACAAAAATGGGGTTTTATCGTATTGTTACTATGAACCAGGTTATTGAAAAATTCATTTTTCAATTGAATTAGTTCTGCCTTTGTTTTAGGGTAAAGTCCATTGTTTACCCATTCAACATTAAAATCGATATTATATTCATTAATACTAATTGTTAGTTGATCATAGACCAAGTTAAATATTGCCTTGATTTTTTAAAATAATTACCGTAAAAAAATTCTCTCTATAAACATATAATTCAAATATCCGTGAGTTTCTGTATACAATTATTTATTTCGCTCCGCTTAAATCGTATTTCAGTTGGATAAAATGATAAGGAAAGCTTTGAATTTTCTCCGCGCGATATTTACTCTCGCGAATTATTTCCGTGTATTATTATATTTTATTTTATATCGCTAGTGCGAATACTCGTATAAGATTCAATGTGTTACAGAATTGCGAGAAAAAAACCGCGCGGTGAAGACAGCTATCAGATGATGCGTCATCTATCGTAGGATTATGATAACAATCGAATACTGCTTTAGTGACATCTTTCAAAAAACTAATTATGGCCAGCAATTTAGGGTTATTTGGCCTTTGTGCGGCGGTAATAAAGGCCTGAGAATTTAGTTTGTCTAATCGTTATTGTCGGGAAAGAGATTAAAATAATAATGCAAAAATAGTCTATTTATTTTCGTTTCATCAGAAAATAACACGTTTTTCCATTGACTTTCTGTCCAGTTGCCATATTTATTCGCGAATTCTAACCTATCTTTTCGGTGCACCTTCGTGAGAAGCGGTAGACCAGGCGATTCTTCCAAATAACTTTGCATCAGTTTGCAAGAAGCACTTTGCTGATGCATTTGCATTGAAAATAAATAAATAAAAAAACGTTCAAGTTTACGAGGTATTTACAAAATATACAACGTATTGATATGGGTATACCTATTACGCGCTGGCGCCACTGAAATTACTTTTGAAATATAAGATTTCAGGTTTACACTGTCACTAGAGACATTATTATAAATGTTTTGGAACAAGTGATCAATTGGACATTATTTATAACTAGCTTTTGCCCGCGGCTCCGCCCGTGCCCGCGGTTTAGCGACATGCTTTTTTCCGGGATAAAAAGTAGCATGTGTTAAGTTAGGGTATAAGCTATATCCATTCTAAATTTCATCCAAATCAGTGTAGCCGTTTCGGAATAATTATATATGTTAAAGAAAACCTAAACTTTACAGCGGAGATATTTGAAACATCGGTGTCAGAAACTATGTTGGGGTAGCTGAGAACAGAAAAGGATACAATTCAAATAATAGCAACGTATAGGCCGCCGAACACAAACAAATTACGTTTTCTAGAAGAAATTAACATATTGCTTAAACAAGTTCCAACAAGTGACGATATAGTGGTGATCGGTGATACTAATTTGGATATGCTAGGAGATAAAGTGAATGCTACAATTAGTAAATATAAAAATATGATGTGTGAACGTGGCCTAGAGTGTGCAATCCCTACGTCAGAGATAACCCGAGAAGCAGTCGTCAACGGTGTATTGCAGACGTCATGCATCGACCATGTGTGGGTGCGCAGCCGGTATGCGCAGCGCGCCCACGCACACATACTTACATGCAAGAGATTTCGCCTGACTAGTTTCACTGTATTCGTACAGTTTCTTCGGAGTCAAACACGCGGCGGTTACCCGTTTGACACTGTGTCAAAACTTTATTTATTAATATTTTTATTTTATCAGGCATACTTAAAAGCTTTGAAAATAGAAGAGTCTAATTTTTTTACATTTTTTGTTTGATAAACACTTGTACTTGTCCACTTATTTATATTAATTTCCCTTACCGGTTTCGCTGTTAAAGCATTATCAAATTTGATAACAACAGCGAAACCGGAAACAGCGAAACCGGTAAGGGAAATTAATATAAATAAGTGGATAAGTACAAGTGTTTATCAAACAAAAAATGTTTCAAAAGTTCCACCAAGTGCCAACAATCACGAGCATCAACTCTATTTTTTTATTTTTATGTAAACGAGTAATTAATTAATTAATTAATTAATTAATTTTTTGTTTTAGGGGGGGGATTGGCGTTTTCCTAAACCCTGTTTTGTATAAGATTCTTGTATGGGATTTTGGTTTCATCGAGCTGGCGCAGCCTACCCACCAGTAGGAATTTTGCCTATTATGCTACTAACGACCTACTTGCTTTAGACCGTTTTTTAAAATTTAACTCCATTAGCAACATTCCTGAGCGTACGAGCTGTTCATCATAACTAGGTATACACCAGTCTTAGACATCAGTACATCGCTAAAGTGAACATTGAATTAAGGCTAAGTCTTTCAACGCTCAATGTTCAATTCGTGCTATATTAGCTTAATAAATAAATTAAGGAATAATAAAACACCAACGAGTCCATCAATACATATTGACGCGCAAAACGGAACGCACTACACAAAATAGATTATAATGTCAAATACTATTGTGAAATCAGATAAATGTCAATCAACAAGCATTTCAATAATAATGTATCTAGTTTACCGTGTCTATCGTTTATCTAGTCTGTCAAAAAAGTGTTGAAATGAATATTGAAGAAACTATTTTTCTTTCGCCTGGTTACACCAAACAAATAAGTACAAAATCTGCTAAATCGAGTTGACCGCGTTGTTACTTTATAAATATATTGCCCAAATTATGTTATTTTGTTTTTCAAAGCAGCGGTGACCCAGTCTTTGGGTCGCCAGCATCTTTCGGGTTCTAATCCTGCTGGACAAATATGAACATGAGTTTGTAGGAATGTATGTGCTTAATAATTACTTATCACTTGCTGAATAGTGAATGTAAACACTGAGGTATAGTTTCGGAAACAATATTGAGTTACCAAACGATTTACGAGGAACTTTTCCCTTCTTCCTTACCAATGTGGATGGAGATGGACCCTTCTTGAAGCTAAGCGGGCAGCTGGATAAACTATTGCCGTGTACGATCAAAAGTCTCATCGAGTCAACGCCGACAGATTCTAACTTTTTCAATAGATCTGGCTGGAATGACTAATAAGAGAACCAAGCGTCAGCTGAAGCAACTGCGGTGTAGGCTAAAAAAAAATTGTCAGTTGCATCGTGGAGGGGGGGTGATGCGTCAGCTGCTCGCATGAACTTTTTTGCAGTAATATGTAGAGATCTAGGATATATAAATAAATACTGAAGAAGTGAAGAGAATCCATAATTACATGTCCCAAGTACATAAACCACACGCAACCTCAGTTTGAAACCTAGAACTTCATGTTTGGTTGCGGTATTTATATTAGGTTTCGAGTTGTGTAATAGGTAGAAAATTGTAATGTTCATAGAATACGTGTTAAATTATGACCTCTATCACGACAAGTAATAAAATGAAAATTAAAAAAGTTAAACACAAAGCCCCATACAATAAACCTCGTCGTAACCATAGCGCCAACTTGTTGACAGCTTTTACCGAGGTTCATTGATAGATCGCGACTCGCTCTTAACCAAATTATTTATTGTCCTGTGCCGTTTCTAGGGGGGGCTGCCCCCCCCCTGCCCCACTCTTCCGACGCCAATGGCGGCATATTGTAAAGTATGAAATCGAAAATCATTCACCTAAAGGATGACGGGCGTCGCGACGGAGGGCGTCACGACGGAAGGCACCGCGACGGAGGGCGTCGCGGCGGTGGGCGTCGCGGCGGTGAGCGTCGCGACAGAAGGTGTTGCGTCGGAGACCGTCACAGCGATGGACACCGCGGCAGCGGGCGGCGGGGAAGTGGGCTGTGCGGCAGCCCGTTTCGCGAGTGGACGCGGTAGGACGGCGCGCGACGTCTGGATGGGCGGGTTGGCGTGGTGTGATGGTGCAGGCGGCTGGCGTGCGGCTGTCTGGGCGTATGACGCTGTTGGGCGAAGCCGTACAATGAGAGGTCAGCTTATACTCAATGTGTATAGCTTGATGTGGGCTCCACTGTACGAAGTAGGCGAATTCTAATGTTTTTCATTTCTCTGTCTTCATGTTAATAGCATTTTTTTTCTTTTAATTATGATTCCATCCATCCATCCAACAGCCTGTTTCGGTCGCAAGGATTCGTTATTTCCCATGAAAAATAATAGTTCAGGGCGGCTATTCCGGCATTATTTCTCACTCGCAATATCGATCATTAGATATTTGTTTAAAGTTAGATAAATGCCATGCAATGAAAATTAGAGTGACAGATCTCTGATTTTCCACATTTTTAGTTTGTTTGCCTCAAATGGGAAATTTTGGGCTCTGTACGATCCCAAACATAAGCATACAAAGTTCTGCTCGTCATCATGACCAATGTTGCAGCTTGTTTTTTAAGCATATATGGGTTAAGCCTAATATATACTTTCTACAAGTCAAAGTTAATTATAACAATATAATATATCTTTAGAATATAAAAAAAATATATAATAATACGGGAAATAAAATATACACCTGCATAAATAAATGATAGTCGTAAGTTTTTAAATAAATAAATAAATAAAATAGGGGAATCTAGGAATAAAAATATAAAAATATTATATATACATAATACAATGAAGATACGATAAAGTACAATAAAGATAGGGCAGCATTGTTGCCCTCCCGTGGCTGAAGGATTTATATATACGCATGCTAATATAGAATATCGGGAATAGCGGGATACGTAATATCCCTCCGAGCAAAAAGGAAAAAAGGAATTTTGTGCGGAATCAACGTACCAACAATCACGAGCATCAACTCCAGTGATTTCTTATTATATAATCTATTCAATAGATAAATAAATATTTCCTTTAGCCTCTGAGGGCCGCCAGAAATGCCCCGGCGGGCCGCGGGTTGAAGACCCTTGCATTAGAGGCTACATAAAAAATAATAATTATTATTCAATTAAATTACTTTTAAAAAACTATACATTTCATGAAACATTTGATTCAGTTCAATAGTTCGGTTATAAATGACCGACTTGACATTTACGATTTATTTAACTCTATGTATCTAAAGGGTCTAATTAAGTTAGTCTGTGATAACTTCTTTAGTAATAAAATTTTATATTTTCAGATTTTTTCTTATATGTGTGCTATAAGACCTACCAGTAAATTTCAAGTTTCTAAATCAACTGGAAGTGCTGCACTCTGTAGCCTATATGATAATAAGTTTAGAGGATTTTGCAGGACTATGCCTTTGCTATTCTTCATAATGAACCTTTTTTGTTGATTTTGACGCCTGATATAACAGTTATAGTTAACTTGTAACTAGTTTTAACTTCTATTTTATAACCATAGTTCATATTTCTTATTTAATAAATTTAGTCGATTCGGACACCCCAAGATGGTGAACTTAATTTATTTTACTGAAACCTCTTGACATAGTTATTAAATGAAAGGTTTTGACAAGCAAAAATAGAAAAAAGCAAAATGAAATAATTCGAAAAAAGCTTTTTAAAAACAAGGTTTTAATTAAACTATGGGCATAAAGGAATGAAATAAGTTTTAATCGCTGAAACTGATATCAATACTTTAACTTCGTATTATTTGTTTTCGAAAAGCATGTCAAGTGAAATATTCATAAAAGTAAGTAGTTTTATTGGACAGTCATTGATTGGAGAGTCATTGATTGGTAAGTACTCGCCAAAGTGAGTATTTGCTCAACAATATTCTGTTTTTTTTTTAAATAACAAGTTAAATTTTCTATTCTTTACAATTTTTATTTACACCGGACGTATTTTAAAAGTTGTTTGAACCCCTGAAAGTGTGTTTACCTTTTTTAAATCGTCCCGTTGGCCTGACTTTAGAAAATTGTTTTTTTTTTGCATTACTATATTGGAATGCTAACGGTCGGTATACTTCGACACTTGTCCACTCCTGTGTCGCCTTCATCGAAAGTGATATCCATGTGAATTATCTAGTCTGGTGTGAACTGTGTTGGTGAAATATGCGCTTGGGCGTTTTCTGAATTGCTTCTAGGAACGGAGCGGAGTAGGCAATAAAATAACACTACGTTCTTTCATAGAAAGTAGATATAATTTTGAATACGGATATTATTTTTTTAGAAAATCTTGTAGTTTCAAAGATGTCTCAGTGAATCCAATTCAATAGTAGATAATTATATTATTTTTCATGTACCTGAAATTGTGTCACATTCATGAAGAAAGCGTAGACTAAAAAGGAAATAAAAGCTAAATTGATGTTGTTTGGTTAAAATTAGATGTAAGAAATAAAACGAATAGTTAAAATCTGTTTCATATATGTAGTTACCAGATGTAATTAGACTACTTAATAGATTGAAATAATTAAAATTAAAATAATTCAAAAAGGGGTTTTAATTTTAACTAATGTTATACTGTCTAGACAAGTTAAAAGTTTTTTGTTTATTTTTGCACTAGTCCAACGATAACAAAAGTTCAACTAGCATGATTTAGATTAAGATAGCGTGCAAAACATTTATTTTACGTTACACAATGGTTTTAATTTAGAGATTTAAACTTTTAGAAGGGCGTGCTTGTCCATCGTGGTTATAAAAATTCAATTTTCAGAATGAGTAGCAAAATAACCTAATATGTGAAAATAAGTTAAGGGTAGATTGTAATGCATTTAAAAAACAACATTTATACTTAGAATATGTAAATATAGGTAGATTTTATTTATTTCTAACTTCTTGTTTTGTTTGTTAGCAAATATTGTGTAATGTTTTTGTTAAAACCTATTTAGTTATTAAATTGAAGGCATTGACCTCTCATAAACAAAAACTATAGGTACTTTTAACCCAACCGGTTTCGAAATTCAATTCATGAGTTTCAAAGATTTCAAAGATGTTTCTAAATTCTCTATTAAAGGGATATTTGAATGTTGTGCTATTGCATTAGAGGATCATAATATAATTATCGTATGTGTCTACAGAATTCCACAATATGATGTAAAATTTCTAGAAATCGCCAAAAATGTCTGCGACAAACTTAATGTTCCCAAACAAAATGTATGGCTAGCTACACTATTAAGTTGGTCAGTAAATGTGGTAAATTGCCAGGATTGTGAGGCCACTCCTTGGGTATGGTGATAGCTTAACATCAGACTATTAGGATCTTCAATCCATTTGTTAAGACGTTTGGATAAACTGACCAAATGTATTTTTCTCTATACAAAAAAAAAATAAACAAAGCACCTACATTAATTGGCTAATCTTTAAACATAAAATACGTCTGTCTGTTAGAAAACTGGCGACATTAATATGAAAAATTAAAGGAGGTTTTTTTTTCAACAGTTGATGTAATACATAAAACAAATTTGATACATTATGTTCAGACAAATTTATATGTCTGATGTATTGGCATTTTTTTTCAGCAAAGCTATTGAACCTGAATGAAAGATTTAGCTCTTTCGCCTAGCTTAAATTCAAAAAGGAAGTTAAAGATACTTAAAACTAATATAAGAAATTGTGTACCTAAATAAATATAAGACAAATTAAAAGCCATGTGTGTGTGTACGAATGATGATATGTGAGATTGAATGACTGTATGTATGAACGCATAGCTTAGTCACACCCCCGACACGACTCAAATATAGTTCTCATCAAAAAAATCGAAACACTACCAAGACTTTCCTTCTGGCGACAAATAACTAAAAAAACCAGCCAAGTGCGTGTCGGGCCACGCGCAATGTAGGGTTCCGTAGTTGCCCGGTACATATAAGTTGGTCTACTAATACAGACCGCGCCAGTTGAATCTTGACCAAAGGAAATAGAATTTCTTTTTGATTGACGAAATGATGTTGCAGTCTTGGTTGAGTAAAAGATTTTCTATTAGCCAACGCCTACAAAAACCTTTTCATTACCTATGTAATTTATCCCTGAAGCTTAGTATCTGTTTTTTCGTTTCTTAATGTCTCCAAACATTTGTATAATTTTCGCTTTAATTTTTGTTTCACACGTCTTTGTCCCCAGAGAAAGATAATAAATTTTGGGTTGCAAAGTAGAATTATAGAGACGTTTCGTAAATAAAACAAATAATGTGTTTAAACTTATCAAACTCAAAAGGGAGTACGTTAAAAGTTATACACACATACGAGCAATTGAAAAATCTAAAATAATGAACATTTGAAATTTATTAGTGTCAGTTTTTCTTTCATGAAAACAACATGACATGAGGGTGATGTGAAGTCCCGTTTGAAGTCTACCGACAGTTAAAGTGAAAGACTTCTCAATCAACAGCTCCCATCCATCCATCCATCAGCCCGTGTTCGTCCACTGCTGGACATAAGCTTTTCCCCGCCACTCTTGTCTCATCCAGCCAGGTCGGTAATATGTTATATCGTTAGGTGTGTTTTGTGTGTATGTGTGTGTGTGTGTGTGTGTGTGTGTGTGTGTGTGTGTGTGTGTGTGTGTGTGTGTGTGTGGTGTGTGTGTGTGTGGACTCGAATATAAACCTCTTTCTAAGTACGACAGTGGAAACATCCTAATTTAATCGGTACGTTTATAAGAGAGGTAGGAAGCGGGCCGCCTCTTTGAAAGATGTGCTTTTATCTACCTCTTCTTTTATGTTTGTCTTCCTCTTCCATACAGCGGTGCATCACACCGCCTTTAAGTGGGGAAGTGAATACTTGAACTGATTCGAGTTTGAGTCACCTTTTTGGTATTCTAAACATTACCTAGATATTGCATAAAATACCGGATTGTACAGGTTGCCGGTAACATATATACTTTAATAATTCCAACCGGTTTCACCTTACGGCATCATCAAGGAATATTAAAAAAACTGAATTTAGTTACTAATAATGATGCAGCGTCGTCCTCGACCGCTTATTAATTTACATGATCCTGAAAATCATCTGAAGCTAATAACTCTGTAACGTAACGTTTGAAGATGTCTCATCATCACTCGCAATTGAAGATTGAGGGCCAGGGCGCACTTCTGATACAGATGCTCCTGAAGGTCCCGGCAGCATTCAACTCGTACTCCTACTGTACGTCCCGTGCGGATAACGTAAATATTTAGTCGGTTTATTCAAAGTTTGCCTAACTGCCAGCTATGACAATACATTCATGATTTCAGCACTGAGGAACTTTGTATTTGTTGAAAAGTATTCTCCTTTCCACTTTGTCCCTTTTCTGACTAAAAGAGTAGTTACCGGATAAAGTATTTTTGAGACACGTAACTAAGTAAAATACTTCAAACTATGATAGAATAGTACATTGTTCACCGAGTGGAGAAAGAAGCCGATTGGGAATCGCACTTTCTCCCGAGTGATACATATTGCTTTATACTACACCTGCGAGGAAAATAAAAGACAAAATCACCCATTCTTCTATATCACTACTAGACGACATTTTGAGTTACTTTTAATAAAGATACAACCAAAGAAACTGATTGATGACTCGCGTTCGATTTGCAGTTTTTAATTTATTTTTTTAATTATGTACATAAATAACAAATGGCCAGCAATTATTTTGCAAACTAAGACATAAAAACTTTTTGTCTTTTGGATTTGCTGCTTGATGACTACCCAGAAGTATCCTTTTACGGTCAAGTGCCCCCGGCGTTATGACATTTTACACTTCCAACCTGGAGCATATACAAGGTGACTTTAATTTATGCAGCCAAACTCATACTAGAGCCTTAGTGAGTGATCAGTAACACGGATCGATAACACTTTTTGCTGATTTCGCAAAATAAAATCTTCTCTCTTCGACTCGGGGCTGGGCTTGCGTTTGTAAGGAACACGAAAACAATAATTTACGAATTTCACAAAAAGGGTCATCGAACTTGTTACTTAGCACTTACTGAGTCTGCAGTAAGAATTTGGCTGCATAAATTAAAGTCATCTTATATAGGTTCCAGTTGAAATATAATAAATAATCATTTAATTTTATCAAATTATTTATTTTTATCAACAAATTAGCTCAAATTTTTGTTGTAAATACAAAAATATTCAGTTTGTTAATATTTCATAATTGGGTGTTGAGCAATATTTGGCTGTTTGGCTTTTTGCGTCAGTAAAAAAAATAATATTTTCATCAGGATATTTTTATCAAATTTTTATTATCTGGTTCTATTCGCACTATTTACTTAAAAAATATATTTTGGAGGCCAAAAATTGTTTGTCACTCATGTTAATATATGTTTATTTTGATGTTCTTATTTGAGTTTCAATATATTTCTGTAAGCTTTGACAAGATAGACAAACATCGTGACAAAAAATAAATAAATTGATACTTGTTAAATAAAATAAATAAACCTTGCAATGTAAAATATCCAGTTTCACTCGCCAACCGAAATAATGTCCTTATCCTTGATATTTAAATTATTAATATTATAATATACAACATATATATAATATACTATAATGATAATAAATCATATATGTAATAATATATCGAAATTAAAACTATTAACATATGAGTATGGAATGATACATCCAGGGTTTATTTGACCGAAGGTTATCCATGTAAAGATATCCGTTTCGGCTGTACTCGGGTGCTTGGTAAATACCCGACGTGTTGTGATTAAGCGTCTGTTTCTTACATTTATTATTGTTTCCAAGTTCAAAGACAGTGCATTGTCTTGTTTCGTAATTTTAAAAATATATTGATTATTGTTGCCTGTATAAAATCTAAGTAAATTTTAATACACTAATAATTTTCGTAATATTTCAACAAAATTATTTTTAAATTCTTTGATAAGCAGCAACTCAATATTGTTTGTGAGGAATTATAATTTTAGGTGCAAGAAAACAGTCGAAGCCGATCATCATCAATGCACTTGAAATTATGTTCAATCGGAAGGTCTGTAGTCCCCTGCTGACAACTGGGCGTATCCCGTTCCCACTTGTCTAACTGCTCCCATTATGAACACAATAAGATCCATGTCACACTTAAGGGTACAGTTGTTGCACCGCAGCGTAACTCACTAACAAGGGCCGAAAAGCATGATGTTAGAGAAGTAAGATGGTTGCCTTGCGACAGTTCCCGTTCCAATAACGCACAAATTATGATCGTTTTTAGGCTTCCGTATCCGAAGGGGGCCAACAGGACCCTATTACTAAGCCTCCGCAATCTCTCTGTCTGTCACAGGTCCGAGCTGATTGACGTTAGTGCCACACCGGCAGCGATGTGGCTCATTACTCCTGGCACCGAGCCGCAGGTTACTCTGTCCAGCTGGTTGCCTCTGACTCCCGCTCGCCAGAAGCAAGGAGACGAGCTCGATCCACAAAGTTGGTGGCGCTTCATATTATAAATAGCCCGAATAGCTCTCTTTTGCAAAACAAAGACTGCGGTTATGCCATAAAGACGTGTTCCTCCCTCCACGTCAATTTATATTATTGTATCATATATAACATCACTGGTCCATTTAAATATTTAATGTAAAGTTAATAACTTGAAAAAAAAAAAAAAAAAAAAATAGGTATAGAAAAGCAGAAAAGTAAATCTGGATGTGAGGAGCTCTGAAACGGGATTCGAAACCGGTACCTCTCGCTTGCCGGGCGATCACTCTACCAAAAGGTTCGGAGCTCCTCACATCCAGATTTACTTTTCTATACCGTAATTATATAATATTAATTTGTTATCTCTTTGCGATGCATAAATCGCCAAGTGTTTAAAATATAGAAATTTATTTCTATCATAGTTTCAATTTATATAGTATATTTTTAGGGTTCCGTACCTCAAAATGAAAAGACGGAACCCTTATAAGATCACTTTCTTGTCCATCAGTCTGTTTGTCAAGACCCTCAAGTTGAAATTTTATTTCATAAAAATTTTTGACACTCGCAAGAGAATCAAAACTTATAGGGCACTTGATTGTTGATTTTTATTAATATTTCAGTATTTTGCAGTACGTTTTTTTAAATGTTACATTTCTTCCTTAGGGAGAAAGTAATATTGAAATCGTGTCTAAAGCCTTTGATCCTGCTTCGAAATTTTCAGCTTATTAATTGACCTACTTTTTAATCCCTGAAACAGTGTTCTATCAGTATTTCCTAGGAAGAAAAATATGAAATATGACATTAATTTTGACGCAGTAATAACTGAATATCCATACCACATTACATCAAGTGGATAATTTTCATGCACCAAAATTTATAAAAAGACGACTAAATGTTGACATACGGCTGTTGCAGGCGAAGAGGCAGCAAGCGGAGATGAGGCGGTAAGTATCAATGCGCAATGGCTCGATCAAGCTGAAGCAAACGTACGAACATCTCCTCGAGAACGGAGACATCGGGGCCGCTTCGCGAGTGGTCCCGTCGTCGAGGGCTCGACCACCCTACCTCGACATACGGCTGTTGCAATATCGCCATACTTCAGTAACAAATTTCCGCTTTTTAGGGCATGCATACTCGTATAACACGGGTAGAACCCAAAGTTGGGTAAAGGCCGAAAAAAGTCAAAGATAGGTGCGACGACTAGCGATGCGAGGAGGAGCGTTTATAATAAAAAATGGGCGCCCAACGAAGCGGAGCGGAGCGAGGTGACCCCCGAAGTTTTGTGTAGGATTACCCGGGTAAACCTAGGTGTATCCTATCATCTAGTACTACTCGAAGGTCCCGTAACACATACATCATGTAGTATTTTTTCACCACTTCAAGTACCTATACAAATTCTAAAAACTCATAGTGCTCGATCGGGTAGGATTAGAATCTTAACAATGAGATTCCGTTGACACACATCAGATCGCATGCCAAACAACATTCTTCCTATCCCTACACACACCCGCCTCCACAATTCAACTTTCAACGACTGTTTCACCTTACGCATCATCAAAGCATTCACCCCTCCACTGACCGATATTGAATTAAGGACCTGGGAAACATCATACATATGGTCACTTGGTGCTCGAGTTATGTATAGAAAGTTATAAGAGGTACAGCTAACGGTACATCCTCCAATGTGAGGGGTTGATCCTTCTTTCGATCATGGTTCTCCGTGAGAAAGTTTGGAGACTTTATGTCTTAAAATCATGTACCTTAAAATAGGTTTAACACCTATTGCCATTATAGAGCTGTTCTCTTACTTTCCCCCAAATAACTTTGGAGGAGTTTGCGACAAGATGATGGTACCTCCACAGTCGAGCTCCGCATCAGCTGTACTACCTAAAATCCATGCATATTAACAACAAAAATACCTTTACTTAAGACTTGAGGCCCTTGAGTATGTGATGTGCAAATTTAATTTTATCATCAGACTAAAAAGAACAGAGGCAGGCTTCACCTCATACTGGGGGTGTTTGAGCAGTATTCCACCACGATTGGCCAATGCGGATTGGAGGATGGAGTACTAGGTAATAGCTACTCTTTAAATCCCCCTAGTTCGCCCTCATGGGCAGATATGGGATGATGGTATTCTAGCTCCGGCGCTCGGAGTGCGGCACCTAACACCGTGCAATTCGTCGCAGGCGTCTTCACCGCACACTGGTGGCGCGCTCCTCCAACGCCTCCGATTTTTTATATACACTCTATGGACAAGCTAGAAGGCTGGCTTCACTAGCCTACTTTGAGTATATTTAGTGACTACTGGTTGCAGCTAAAACATATAACCTTTCTTACTAAAGTCAATGGGACTTTTGAGACTTTAGTAGACAAGCTAAATACACCGTAAATACACGGACAGACAGACAGACAGCAGAGCGACATTAATAAGGCTCTAAAAGAGTCAGCCATTTTTGAAAAATATTTCGTTATCTTAGGCTCAATTTCTAAAATAATACCTTCCTCAGTTTGGCAACTATTATCTATGCTGGAAAGTAAACTTTTAATATTTTTATAAGTAGAAGTTATTTCATGTATCAATTTCTGAAAAATAAAAGATTCCCTCGTAATGCATAAAGTCATGATTTAAGTAGATGTTCCTCTCTTATAAAGTAAATAACTATTATAGTTACATTCTTACATAATGATATAAATTCATTCAACTTTCCAAAAGCTTAGAACTTTTTTCAGTAAATGCATCTTGGAAGCCTTATAAGTGGCGTGTTACTAATTTATTTTAAAATGATATTAATGTCAAGCATCAAACACAAAGTTAGGCCCATCTGGTTTTCTTGCCCTTCTTTCCAGATTGGTTGTAATCGAACGGGCAGGATTTTGTCCCACAAAATTAGTACTTATATATGTACAATACATTCAAATATTCAATTTCTATATGAATTTGCAAGATTTAAGTACATTGTTTTGTTTGTAGGATCGTTTTTTTAGTTTTTTTTATTATTTCAGCTGAACCTATTGTAAAGGCTTACTTAACAGAACTGAGTAAGAATGTCATCTTTGCTTACGTGGATGTTGGTGACAGGGACTAGTAAGTTGACCCTTTCAATCCACCTATCAGCCTGTTCCGTCCACAGCTGGACACAGGGCTTTCCAAGATTCCGCCACAAGTGATGGTCCTCTTGGAAGAAATGCCCATACTCACACACACTGAGCAGGCGGGCTGGCAAGCGTGGTGCCGAAACCCTCGCACTAGTGAATGCCTATCACTAGTCTGTTTTATATAAAGCTCGCCAATTGGGGATGGATATGTGGTGGCCATATCATAAAATTTTTTATTTCATGATCTGCGGGCCTATCATGTAACTCAGTGTCGGTTGCCATCTATGGTTGCTATATGCCAAAAACAGATTAAAAATGAACTTCCAAAATAATCTTCAATGGGTATTGAACTATTTACGAATTGTTAGGTTTGAAGTGTGAACGTATCCTTAGATAAGTGGATATGTATGTTTCTGATGATAGGCACTCTGTTCGGCAAATGATTTTACGATACAGAATCAGGGGGCTGATCGACAATATCAGGTCGCGCCAAACTTTTGGCCTGCTCTAAACACCACAATGTATGGGCCGTTCTTCTAAATGTATGGTACTAGAAGTTTGGCGCGATCTGTATTAGATCTAATGTATTCACATGCGACACAACGAAATGATCTTATACGTTTGTGTGTGTATGTTTGTTACTCTTTCACGCTGAAATGGCTGAACAGATTTTGATGAAAAGAATGCATTGTAGCAAAAATCTTCAACCAAATTAAGACGTTATGTCGTTAACATAAGATGCGATGTCAGCATAGCGGTGACAAAATTCATCGCGGACACATTTTGAGCGAGATTGTGCGTCTAGTTGTTTATGAGAGGTCGGTTATCTTCATTATCGTCGTAGTGACTCTGGTCAACATATAGGCAAAAGGGATGTTGAATTTTATCAAGCCAAGCCGAAAACTGTCGAAAAAGCCGCGGGCAAAGTTCTATATAATTATGTAAATTTTAACATAATATGCCTGTCCGATCGCACTTTCAAGGCCAAGATAGGGTAAGTCAAAAAAAAAACAAAAAATTGTCGTTTTGGCTTCAGTGCAATATTAATAACCCATTTCATTTAAAATTTGGAAAAATAATGCATTGCCCGACACGGCTTTTTTACTTCTTTATTTCTGTGTAGATAACCTCAATTATTTATTGAGATTTTGTGAAAGATGTAGGTAATAGCAGCAGTTCTAGTATTCATTTCACATTAAGCTAGTTTCAGACTACGCTATACTATTGTGCTGTATAGTATAGCGAAGAAGGACCTAATATAGTAAGCGTATACAGTGTGAACGTGTCCATAACAATGTATGGTGCGCGATATTGTTGTGCTATAAGCTATATACTATTTGCTATTATATTATAGCGAAGTCTGAAAGCCGCTTTAAAGGGAATCTTGAAATTTTCAAGGAAATATGCGATATTAAGAAGCGATATATTAAATATTTGAATGGTTTGACAGAATCCTTAAATATCTGATTGATTGGGTATGATTAATCTATCATTCCTCTTCGGGCGTTTATGCAGAATTAAAAAAAATCCAAATCGTCAAAACAGGATGCGACGACGTCTTTGACATTCTAAAGTGACAAATTTCACATTTTAACAACGACAGATGCCTATAGAGTCTGGCGGAGGATGCATAGTTCATACAACAGAACGCCAAAATCATAAGAATATGTACACATTCACACGGCAGACCCAAAAATAAGTGTATTGTTTTCAGAGTTCATGTGGGTATTTTATTTTATTCCACCTTATCGTCTTAATGCCCGTGGTATCGTTAGAATCCTTATAGCATTCTGAATGGAATAGGCTATAAATATATGCAAAAATATATTAAATAAAAATAAATAATAAAAAACATGACTGCCGGAGTAGAGATTTAATTCTGATTTCAGTGCAGTCGGGGGATTATTACATTGGATACGTGTTGTTTTGTATGTCTCCCAAATGCAATGAAATCCGAATTCCGGCAGTCGTGTTTTTTAGTATGTTAGACTGCACCCTTCCAAGTGTTTCTCGATCCTGTCGCACTACGTCAAACGCACTTATTATTTTGGCTTTTAGTAGCGCCACAGTTCTCACAGAAAGAAAATTGTGTACACCAAATCTTTCACACGTCCCCACAAAAAGAAGTAAGTTTCACAGATTGCCCGCGCAATATTGTAATTTATGGCTACGTCTCTAGGGAACTGATCATTAGGGTATGTCGTTTTCCGACTTTTTTCGAATTTCATAATGTAATAGTGAAATTATTTTGAAAGGATCTATAAAATGCTCAAATAAAAACCAGCTAATTGCATGTTGGGCCACGCGCGTCCTTGCCGTAGATCCCCGCACCCCGCGCCCCACGCCCCGCGCGTCAAAGCCATCTTAGCTGTTCAACAAAAACAGCTATTGAAAAGAAAATACATGGGTAGGTATAAGCCATAAGATAGCGATTAAAAACTGTCATAATAATTGAAGAAGTCCTTGACAATGTTGCGAAAAACAGACCAAAACTCTCTGAAATCTAAATAATTTTTTATGAAAAGTAGCATGAGTTTTATGCTGATTACATTATACTATTATTTATACAGTTCTGGGTCACTTACTTTGGATCTAATCCACAGACGGACCCTGATATTCTTCCTCCAGGACCGGA
Organism: Ypsolopha scabrella; assembly: GCA_910592155.1. Taxonomy (NCBI): domain Eukaryota; kingdom Metazoa; phylum Arthropoda; class Insecta; order Lepidoptera; family Ypsolophidae; genus Ypsolopha; species Ypsolopha scabrella. The sequence continues at coordinate 16,836,096 of OU342985.1, forward strand.
GTCTCCTGAAGACCGGTTTACTCGGCCTGGGACTTTATTTTGTGCTTATGGACAGAATATTATTATTCAAAACTAAGTCATAGTATAAATACTGTGACTAAGGTTTCCACGAATATACATAACTTTTCGATGTTAAGGCTTTCGCGCTAAGTTATTTATTTATTTATTTATTTATTTATTTATTTATTTATTTATTTATTTATTTATTTATTTATTTATTTATATATCAAGGAAAACTTACAGCACAAGATGACTTAAGATATAAACAGAATAACTATAATACGGCCAATTAAAAGTTTTTACTAATAGTAACATAATAGTCAAATGTTATCGAACAAAGAAAGTTTTAAATAAGTTAATTTGAGCAACACAATATTGACGAGAGATAAGCAGATGATACAAGTAAAATATAACACACAGGAGAAAAAACTAATACCAGTATTATAAAAGAAAAAACAACAACTAATTATATGAATTAAACCTAATTTACACAAACCATACAATCAAGCTCACCACTATGCGAAATATATTAATTAATTAATTAAATATTATAAAAGAATTTAGAACTGAGCACCATTCTTGCTCGAGCCTCAGACATGGAAAATATATCAATGTCTTGCAATTTGTTGACGTTATGACAGACTCGCCACAGGTAACTATTCTGCCTATAATTAGTACCTACAGAGGGAAGAGAGAAGACCGGAATTTGACGACGCATACTGTTGGAGACATAGAAATTTAATTTAGATAGTAATTGCGGGCTGTCAATTTGGCCTAAAACAAGTCCAATTAAAAAGAGAATATCCGCTATTGAACGTCGCTCTTGTAAGGGAAGAATGTGATATTTACGACATGTTTCAAAATAGTTTGATAAATATATTTTGTTACGAAAATTCATGTAACGGAAAAATCTTTTTTGAACGCGCTCTAACCTATTAATGTAAACATTGTATGATGGGTTCCATACTTGCGAAGCATATTCAAGGCTGCTACGTACATAGGTGCAATATAGAATTTTTAATGTTTTCATGTTTTTAAAGTCTTTCGAAATTCGCATTATAAAACCCAAAGCTTTGGTTGCTTTTTTAACTATAGTGTTAATGTGTGAATCAAATATAAGTTTGGAATCCTGAATAATCCCTAGGTCACGCACCTCAGACATCCGTTGCAGAGCATGACTTTTTAAGGTGTAGTTAAAAATGTTGGGCTTAACTTTTCGCGTAAAAGAGATACAGGAACATTTTAATGGATTAAGATCCAGCTTGTTGAGTAAACAATAGTTATCAAGACGTAAAAGATCATCTTGTAAGGCACGTGCATCACTAACATTTGCTACTGATCGAAAGATCTTCATGTCATCTGCAAAAATAAGAACGCTTGAATTTATAAAACACGAGTCAATATCTGATATAAAAATAAGGAAAAGTAGCGGCCCCAGTAAAGATCCCTGAGGGACACCACTTGGTACAGAGACCCAATCAGATGTATAGTTGTGGGTCACAACAGCCTGTGTTCTATTAATAATGTAAGCAGAGAACCAACGGTAGAGATTTCCACGGATTCCTGCTCTTAGCAGCTTCTTTAATAGTAAAACGTGATCGATCCTATCAAACGCTTTACTATAGTCTGTGTAAATAACGTCAGCTTGACCACCATTGTCCATGAACTCAGTTATTAAGTCATTGAACATGATAAGATTCGATACAGTAGATCTACCCCTCAAAAACCCGTGCTGAGAAGGGTTGAAAAAGTGTTTTAAGGAATTAACAGTCTGTTCTTGAATAATTTTCTCAAGGATCTTGGAAATAGTGCATAATTTAGAAATTGGCCTGTAATGGGTGACATCTGTCCTAGACCCCTTCTTATGAACTGGAGTGATAAACGCCGACTTCCAAATCAATGGAACCACTCCTTTACGAAGTGACATTTGAAAGAGTAAAAACAGGGGTAATGATATTGACTCAGCACATTTTGACAATAGTATAGGAGGGATCTGGTCAGGGCCGGCAGATTTACAGAGATCTAATTTTTTAAGTTTATTTTCAATGTCTTTCAAACAAAACTCTATTGTAGATAAGTCAGCATCAGTAATCGAGTCACTGGTTTGCATACCGTTAATAGAGCAAGGCCCAGGATCTGGCTCTGAAAAATTAGAGTAGAAGTATTTGGAGAAAAAATTACATATACCTACGCCTGTGTTTGCTGAGGCTCCATTAAATGTCATAACATTTGGCAAAGCATTAGTATTGCGCCTACTCTTAACGAATGACCAGAAATGTTTGGGATTGCGCTCGATAGAATCCTCAACAGCTGAAATATAATTGTCATAGCATTGAGCTTCTAATAATTTGGCTCTATTACGCAATAGGCGAAATGATTGACCGTCACATTTATTACCATTTTTTGTATTTGCGGAAATACTTTGCTTTATCTTTCAACATTTTAGTCAAAGCCGGCGTAAACCATGGAGGATAGGAGGAATGTTTTATAAGTTTTTGAGGTACATATTTGTCCCGAAGTGAGTATAAAACGTCATAGAAGTAACGAACTGCATCGTCGAAAGACCTACCTGATATTTCAGCTACCCAGTCGATCTCAGTCAATTTCAGGTTTAAGACGGAGTAGTCTGCCTTATGATAACTAAATTTTAATCGAGGAGCCTCTACCCGATAATCATAGTGAATAAAGTCAATGTCAATCGAGACCACCTTATGATGACCTTCAGTGTAATCTACAAGAGGATCCAATACTTCAGATACTGATACGTTATCATTACAGAAGACGAGGTCCAGGAATCGACCAAGCTCGTTAGGAATGGAGTTATACTGGTTAAGATCAAAAGAGCTCATTTGGTCAATTAATTCTGTTTCGTCATCAGAGAAAATGTTTGAAGGAGCCAGATAGGTATACCCAGCACATGAAGACCAAACGATGTTACTTAGGTTAAAATCCCCAACAATCAAGATCTTATCATGTGGATGATCTGTAATTATTTTGTTCAAGCTAATAAGAAAATTTGACAACTGATCGGAGAAGTTGAACCTATTGCCTATGATTTTACCACTTTCACCTACTAAGTACAACACCCCTACGTGCAGATTACAAGAGGCACGAGAAGTAGCCGTATTTAACTTGATGGTAATCCAGAGATCCTCGGCAGTGGAACTCCACGAAGGTTGCGGAACCACGGGCAAGTCCCTCCGCGTAGCCAACAAAACCCCACCGCCATATATTTGCTTTGTCCGTTCATAATCACGATCACGTCTCCATAACATATACCGGTCGTCAAAGATCTCGCTATCACTTATACTATCCATTAACCAAGTCTCAGTAATCGCCACTATGTCATATGATTTTAGATGAATATTACGTAGAAAAGTATTTGTTTTAGTACGCAGGCCCCTAACGTTGTGATAATACATATTTAATTTACGTGAACTCATAATAATATTTTCGAGGGCAGAGACATCTCTGCGAAAACAATATTATTTTAAATAACACAACGCGCGGGGCACACACGCTCATAACAGCAATGTGAATTAAAATATAGTAACAATATTCAAGTTTATAATCATAATAACGAACGCTCAAACCAAATACAGTTACAACTTCTAAATCAACACAGTAGCAGAACAGTCCAATGACCGTTGCTATGCAGACATGAAGTATTATTATATCATTTATGACACAATGACAAGTTAATAAAGGAATAATATTGTAGTAACTTAAGTTTAATACCATAAGTGCGAGAATGGTAAGGCAAATAGAAAATCGGAATGATGTCATCCGTATGAGCGATAAGCATGGCAACAGCGTGTAGCGAATGGCGAAAACAAAAGGTGCGCTGGCAAAACAAGTTTGAGCAAAAAATGGTGCAAAAAATAGTAAGTCAGAGGAGATAAACATGTTTGTGTGTTTGAGTTTATGAATTTTAAGGAAGTTAATATTGAATATTACATGATAATAAACGTGGTATAAACAACATCTAAATACATGATAGTTTAAGCAAGTTTGTTTAAATCATTTTCTGATCTTATAGTGAAGGCCGGCGAGGTATCAGTTTTACGAACCTGGATTTTTGCGAACTTAACCCAAACATGTTTATTACCTTTCTCATTCGCCCGAGCTTTCGTTTTGTTTAGTAACATTTTATTTTGCGGTGACAGATGATCATTAACATAAATACGCTTGTCCCTGTCATCGAATCCAATGTCCTCGGCAGTAATCTTCTTTTTTTCCCGAGCGGCTGCGATAAAGTCTTTATCTTATGGGTAAGTACCTATAGCATTCTATTCTACTACCTACATCGGTAGATAAATAGGTACACAATAATCCGCTAAACACAAACAGACGTCAAAGCCATTAAATTTTCATTGTTTCACAATAAAAACACAGTCAAAAATAGAACTCAATATGATTCCCATACAAAATACATAATTTAGTGAGCGAAGCCTTTTTCTAAAAAGTAAAATCATATGGTATATTAATCACTTTAAATAGTTATAAAAATCAACTAAACTAATAGATCATTAATTAAAATTCAATAAATTTGCCGAAATAAAAATTGACAAATCAGCACACATAAATTTGTTAATACAAAATGCACCGAAATATTTTTTATTCATCATCACATTAATTACAAAAAATAGACTCGTAAATTTTAAAATATAATCGATATATTGAATTCAGCATAATGTCATGTCAGGCCCTCAATTCTGGCACGTGCGCAAAAATATCTAAGGCATATATGATAAAGTTGAGGAGTTGAGGACTAATGCTGTGTCAACACAATGGTGAAAACTTGATTCCATTAAATTTTCTCGATAGAAAAAAATACAAAGTTCTTAAAACACAAAAAAAGGAGATTACAAATATTTGATACAATAATTTGAGTACAGCGGCGAGCTTATTAGAGAGCTTTTAAGAGATTTTTTATAGCAAACCGAATGAGTATAGGAGTGCTTTAAAAAATAAATAGGTAACCATATGTGTACGTACTACATACTAAAATACTTACATAGGTGTATAAAATATATATAAATATATAAATATATAAATATATAAATATATCTAACATACATACTAATAAAACTAACTCTAATATAAACTGACTATATATAAACATGACATAACGATACATGATAATTGATAATACAGCAATAAATAATTAAACATATTTAGGATAGCTTAAGGATTTGCTGAATAGTATTCCTTTAGTTTCTTTTTAAAAGAGGAGATAGTGCGACAATCTCGGATTGTGTACGGAAGAGAATTCCACAGCCTGATGGCTCTAACAGTGAACGAATTTGCGAAAGCTCCGGTATTGTGAGAAGGCGTTTTAAGGAGTGTGACTGTGTGCGACCTGAGTGGTTTATTGATATCTCTGCTAAACAGGAAGTTGAAGCGCTCACGAAGATAATCCGGAGCTTTTGAACTCTTGAGGACATTGAAAAGGCAACACAACGTATGGAGATTTCTGCGCTTCCGAATAGGGAGCCATTTAAGTTCCGCGCGGTAGTATGAAACGTGGTCGTATTTGCGCAAGCCATACACGAATCTGATGCCCAGAATCTGCAACCTTTCCAATTTACCCAAGAGCTCTTCATTCGCGTCTATAAAACAAACGTCAGCGTAATCGATTAGGGGTAGAAGAAGAGACTGTGCGAGAGTGACTTTAGTTACGAAGGGGAGGAATTTTTGGAGGCGTTTGAGCGAATGGAAAGCAGCAAAGACACGTCGGCTAATCTCAGTAACGTGCGATGACCAAGATAAATTGCAGTCAAAGATAACCCCTAGATTTTTCACCGTTTTCATGTAGGCAATCGGGATGTTATTAAAAGAAATCTGTGGTACACTAAATGAACTAAGGGAATTGATCATGTATCTAGTTCCAATGATAATGGCTTGAGATTTCTTTGGATTGACTAAAAGACCGTTAGATTTAGCCCAATCATGAATGTTATTTAGATCATGGTTCATAAAAGAAATGGCAGAGTTAATTTCAGCTATGTTAAAATGGCGGTAGATTTGCAAATCGTCTGCATAAAGATGGTAGCTAAAAGAGAGAACATCAGAAATGGGATTAATGAATACGGAGAAGAGAAGTGGAGAAAGGACGCCGCCTTGAGGTACACCTGCAGTTAGTTGGCACCACTCCGAGGTAACCTCGTCCGAGCGTATGCACTGTAGGCGATCCCTCAGATAAGTATCAAACCATTCAGTAACCAGAGGAGATACGTTAAGAGAGTCGAGAATACCAAGAAGGACATCGAAGTCTACGCAATTAAAGGCACTGCTAAAGTCTAAAAGTGTCAATATAGTAAGTTCCTTATTGTCCATTGCTAGCCGTATGTCATCAGTTACTTTTAAAAGAGCGGAGACATTATTGTGACCAGCGCGAAAGCCAGATTGAAATTTATTAAGAAGTTTGTTATCAGATAGGTTCAAGGATAATTGGTTGTGTACAAGGGTTTCAAGGACTTTAGAGAGAATCGGTAGGATGGATATGGGACGAAAATCTGAGAAGGAGGTAGGATTTGAGGATTTAGGAAGAGGAATAACATGTGCCTTTTTCCATGCTGCAGGAAATGCACTTGTGACTAGTGAGTAGTTAATGATCTGAACCAAAATATGTAGCAATTCTTCTTGGATAAGATGTAACATATGATGACATATTTTTTCATCACCGATAGCTTTTGAAGAAATTGAAAGGATTGCTCTCTTAACGTCACTCTTGGATACTGTTTTGAAGCTAAAGGGAGTGCAAATGGGTTTTGGCTTATTTTTTTAATACGAAAGAGTGTTAGTTTTAGTGGAGTCATCTAACGTGACAGGAGAATGAGAAAAATGCAAATTAAGTGCATCGAAGTCAAGATGACCCGGATGGGTCTTAGGAGATTTGCCAATCCCAAGTGTTTTTAAAAACTTCCAAACCTGTGCAGGATTGTAGTTTTCGATGGATTCGTGAATATGGCGCCTCTTAGCATTTCTACATATCCTTGTGCAGCGATTGCGCAGTTTCTTATATGCCTCAAAGTTATCATCACTAGGATATCTCTTATACTTACGCTTTGCTTTATCCCGTTTTGCCATTGCGTTCTTTATAGTTTGGGTAAGCCAAGGTGCAGGTAGATGTTTGACTTTAATTTTTTTGACCGGAGCATGTATGTCAAAGAGAGACGTCAATATTGAATTAAAATTTTCTACCTTGGTATCAATCGTAGTAGCGTCGATTACCGGAGACCAGTCTAAAGCCAATGCATCCGCTCTAAGTGCCTCCAGGTTCACACCTTTGAAACTTCGCAATAGAAGGAATTTGGGCTGATGTTTTGGAGGTCTAATTTTATAAGAAAGAAAGATTAAATCGTGATAAGAAAAGGGGGCATCGAATTGACCATGACAGGTAACTTTATGAGGACACGAGACAATGATTAGATCTAGAAGAGAAGGGACACACTGAGGTTGATGATGAGTCGCGGAAAGAGGCAGGATTTTCATGTTTAGAGAAGATATTATGGAAGTTAATTGAGAAGACCGAGAATCATTTTTAAGAAGACATGTATTAAAATCGCCTAGGATAATGACATCATCATATAGAGGATTAAGTTCTTCGAGTAGTGACTCGAAAGAACTGAAGTAGTCAATTCTCAAGGATGGACTATAGAAGACGCCAAGAAGAACCTTGGAATGATGGAGATATATTTCTATAAAGAGATGTTCCGCTGAGTTGGAATATTGACTCGGAGACTGATTTATTACCTTGCAGGGTATATCCGAACGTAGATAGATCGCTACTCCACCCCAGCCTTTATCTGTTCTGTCGTTACGAATCAACCGAAACCCTGGCAAACAATACATGGTGGACGGTAAAGAAGGCTTTAAAACCGTCTCCGAGACAAGAATACCATCAACGCGCAAATTACTAAAAGAAGATAGGAGATCGGGATAATGTGCATGTAAACTTTGTGCGTTAATGTGTACTAAATTGAGATTATTTTTTTGGTTTACAAAAACTGAGGACAAATTGTCATGCAAGGTTGGGCCGGCAATAGAATCATCATCACTATCCACCGCACTGCCATATTCGACAGACGAAGAACACGAAAAGAAACTATTATCAACAATATCAGAGCTATTCATAGACAATATAATAAATAAATATAATATTAAATAATATAAATATAATAAAAATGAAGCCTAGTTATGATCTAATTAAAACAAATACAATTACTATTACACGACCCCCAAACACAATAGGGCAGAAAATTATACAAAAGAAAAAATCTGAAACATATGCGTTCTATACATGCAAGCGAAAAACGGAACGCAACCATTGGAAGACAATCCTGAGCTGCATTCACAAACTTTAAGTCGCGACACAGGTTTTAAAGCCATCTCTGTCGCACGCGTAAAAATTTCTATACGCTATCCTGCTGTTAGTGTTAGAACCTGAAGAAATAAATAATTTAAGAACGGTATGTACGGACAAATCAAATGACAGTGACAGATGACAAGGAAGAAACCCTTTTTTAGAAAAACATTCTAAATTTGCAAAAAAAAAAAGGTATAGAAATAATATTTGATTACCTGTAGGCAATAAGAGAAAAGAAAACAAAAAAAAAAATAATAACCGTATAAACCGGAAAAATTAAGTATGCCTGAACATGCATGTAAAACAAAACTTCCGATGAAAACAATGTTTTATGACTATTTTTTAGTAGCGCGTCTAGTGTTTACATTGGTTTTGGTAAGTTCTGGCTGTGGTTATGTTCAAAGTTATGTCCAAACCGTATAATAAGCCGATAGCATTCAATGAATACTTGAAATTAGATTTGAAACTTTGCATAATATATCTGATATTAGAAAAAAGCAGCTGCAGACTGTAACATAAAAATTTAAAAACCATCAGTGTAGCCGCGATTTCAAAATAACTGATGTTTTGCGTGCGCGGCATCTGATTAGAGTAGGATAGACAGTTAAAAAGCAGAAGCGTTAGAGCAGGACTGCGAATTGAGGTATTATTTTATTAGAGTTATGTTTTTTATGAAAATGCAGAGCGTTTGTTATTAACGAAGTTCAAATTTTTATAAACAGTTTAGCATCTTTAAAAGAAAAAATGTCCTCGCAACGAAAATCTCAATTTTCTACATATTAATACGTAGTCCACGAAATCAATCGTTTAGAGAGAGAGAAAAAAAGTCGGCAATTCCGATCACAGTAACTTAACACGAACCGTCGTCGGCCGGGAATTTCATAATCCCGAAAGACGAGAGTTGAGCAGAATCGCTGATAAACCGAATGAACTCGAATTAAAGAAGTAAGTCGATTCCGTTCCTGTCGATATCTCGGATTTTTACGATCAAAAATTTAGCTTTCGTACCTACTTCCCAAGACAGCGAGCGATCAGAGTAAGGATGGTAATATTTAATTTAAATATTTATAGAAATAATGTCCGTCTCACCGAATTTATGAATTTAACTTTTCCTTCTTTGATGAAGTTTTGACATGTATTCCCATACCTGCAACAGAAACGATTTGGAATTAGTGAATATCTCCGTGAAATAACATCGCACACATTTCAATAGGATGGTAATGGAGACTCTGACTGATGTGTGTCATTCCAACATCTAGCGATACTCAAAATATAGTAGTAAAAAAAACAGGTTCCGTACTATTATCTATAAAAATGGCAAAAGAAACATGTCTATGTATGTATGGGAGTGCGCGGGTCCGACTCGAACTTGGCCAGATTTTAAAATATTTACAATAGAAATTTTCTTAATATCTACCAGTTCCTTATATTCTAGTCCTTTTCTAATCATAATACATGCACCTCCTCTCTTTTTAGATCGTGAAAAATGTGATGCCAGACGGTAATTGGGAATCGTCAGCACATCCTCGTATCCAGACTGCAAAAAATGTTCTACTGCACCAAGTGACGCGGTCTGTTTTTTGAGCCTCGGTCAAGTTGTGTGGGATCCACCGCGAGCATAGCTTTCTCACACCCAAATGTTTGTGTAGGATTGATTGTATTTGACTCATGCCTATTTCTAAGGATGCGTGTAAATGATGCAATTTCATGGTAGGTCACATGCCTGTCTGTTTCAATCATACGGCGCACAGCATCGATGTTTTTGTTGGTCACAGCGGTGGACGGCCGACCATCGCGAGATTCGTCACTGAGGTTGATACGACCACGCTTGAATTCTGCAAACCAGCTATAAACAGTCGTCTTGCATGGTGCTTCATTGCCAAAAGCTGTTTCAAGCCGAGCGATGCTCTGTTGAGCTGTCAAATTACACTTAAAATCGTAGAAAATCATACTACGAAAATTTTCCCGAGTTAAATCCATGTTGATGCAGACACACAATTTTTTAAATGGCGCCACAAGGTGACGCTCGTCTATTATCGTCGAAGTTATCGTGAAAAGTTTGTATCAACATTTCTCTGAAGAAAATGCGACTGTAATAGGAGTGAGAAGTGAGTGAGCATAACATTTCCTGATGGTGTAGCTACTTCTCCAAAGTTATTTATTATCTACTGGAAACGAATTTCAAGAACGATAAACATTTTAAAATGATTTCCTCGGGTCATGTTTCACTACCTATATAAGTTTATTGTATATATTATATACACCGGCAACTTGCCACGAGTAGCGACAGCTACCTCGCTCGGCTCGTTTTTCGCCTAAAATGGTATCACAATAATTACAATCTTATTTCTAAGCAAATAAAATCTAGTTTAGTTGAGCAAAAATTGGACAGTGCACAGTCTTGTTATTATACAACGTCTTTGCATACTACCTAGCAAGAATATAAAATATTGATAAATCATATTAGGTTAGAAAGCGTTTCAAAAAAATTTCACTCGTTTATTGAATCGTTGGATAGGTCATTTAAAACCAATATGGTTGTGTGAAAACCATTTTTCGATTTAGGGATCCGTTGGCGAACTATTAAGCTTTAAAGTGATTTTTTTTTTATTAGAGTCAAGTGTCCCCCCACGTAAAGGGAATATTTTTAACGTTATTTATTCCAGCTCTATCTATGAAATGGTAATACATAAGTATCAAATTTTGTCAGGATTTTAGTTCACAAACAAAAAACCGGCTAAGCGCGTGTCAGGCCACGCGTAGTGTAGGGTTCCATAATTACCCTACACAATATGTGGACTGCGGGACTTTTATGTAACTCAGTGTCGGTTGCTAGCTATAGTTGCTTTTTACTAAAAACTGATAAAAAATTAACTTCCAAAATTACCTTTAATGGGTATTGAACTATTTACGAATTAAGAAGTCATTTCAAGTGCAAACTTATTCTTAGATAACCGGATATGTATGTTTTAGACGATAGGCACTTGGTTTGGCAACTGAGTTTACGATACAGAATCAGGGGGCTGGTCTACTAATACAGATCGCGCCAAACTTTGTCCGCTCGGAAGTTGCTCTCCCGAGCAACGGCCCATGAAAACCCCTAAGTTGGGATCCCTTTGTTTTTGGTGAGTGAGTCAGTTTGTCTTGATTATTTTGTAGGACTATAGTACTGTATTCCAAAGTGCGCGCCAGATAAGTCTGCGCGTGGCCAAAATCATAAATCGCAGGCCGCCAAGTTGTATGTCAGGTGTACCTAGTGAGTGTGTAGAAACTCTATAATTTTTATTAGTTTTCAGTGGTCAAGTTTGGCAATCATCATGCCAAAGGTCAAGTAGTAAAACGTTAGTAAAGCAGATAAAATAAAATAAAATAATACAAGTTCGGTGTTAAAAATGTTATCTAGATTAATATGTTTGAAAATGGCCACAATCTTGCGAAAATCACGTTTCTCCTGACCGTAGTCTTCAATCGAAATCAGCACGATCGTATTGCCAGTATTGCCTTCGCAAGTTCCGTGGAGCGTGCACGTATAAACGAAATATAGGTAACACACCATTACATTTGATCGCCCTCACAACTGAGTTGGTCGCGTCATCATGTCAACAGTTTTTCAAGTTCAAGATGTCAAGTTTGTCATGAACAAAAAGCGAGTAAACTTATAATGAACATCCAACAGGAACCCGATGCTTCTCCGCCGAAAATAACACAGGGGAAGCAAAAAAAAGCATTTAGTCTCTCACATCCACATAACCATTTCTTTTTAACATACATTTCACTTTTGAACGTTCTCGTGAACGATTTATTTTTTGTTTTGCATTCCTGTTTTATATTAATTAATAAATTTACGAACCCACTTTTTCCTTCCCAAAAAAAAGTTAAATTATTCTAATCAAAACCATTCTGGCAGCTCTTATTTACACAATTAATACACAATCAACAATTTTTTACAGTTACAGTTTTTTAAACAAATTCAAAGTTCGTACCTATTTTATCAATCACATTTTTAATTTTTTCAGTTTTGTGTAGCTCATTAAAAGCTAAAAAATGTTTTTTTAATTAGTTAGGTTTTAGTTTTAGAAAAAATGTTCGGTTTACTTGTTGTTTTAGATGGTAAGAAACTACAAGCGGAAAAATAATTAAAATATTCACATGAGAACCTCTTAAAAGCGTTAGAAGCTCTGCAGAGTAAAAAATTGAACAGTTATGAAGCTGCTGAAATCTATGGGGTTCCAAGGTCAACCCTCATACACCGATTTTACGGATCACGAGGAGTCGTCAAGCCGAGCACATACCTACTCGTATGTATAGCATATGATAAAGGAGCCCGTGAGAAGTGAGTGCTCAGTCCGCGCTGCTTGTAATCCGAGGCTGACTATAAACTATAAGTACCAAAAAGGCGACATCCGTCGTAGGTGATATATGAGAGCCACCTATTAATTGAAAAAATTACATGGTGTACCCCGCTACCCCCTCGCATCCCTATTACGTCTGTTCTCGAAAGAAATGTTCATTGTAATTATTTGGTTGACTAGTAGCTGGCTCTCAGTATTAAATTATCTGATTTTAAAGGCTTATTAGGAAACATCTTGCTGTACAGTTCGTCACTGATGGCGGAAATACGACTTCCAGTGTCCATTTCACAATCTAAAATGTGGCCGTCAATGTTTACTTTATAAAATATGGTTTGTTACCTTGTGCTGATACTGCAATGTTAAACATCTCACCAATCCCTTCACCTTAAAACTCAATTCTGAATCGTGGAACAGCTTCATGAGCGCGGACCAGAGGTTATTTACGAGGTCGATGAGGTAGAGGTAGCAGACCAGCTACAGGCTCCCTGAATAGGGACAGAAGAACATCCCAGAATTTGGTTCGCGTCATCGTCTAGCTTCACGTAGCGATTTATTTCCGAGAATGTTCTGGAACGAGAGGTTGCAAATCTGCAAACTTATCTTTGCCGGCAAAAATTCGCTATTGCAAGGAATGATAGTGGAAAGTAACAAATTTTCAGTGTAAAGGTAGATTTGTCGTACGATTTACGAATACGGGCCGCGAAATTGTAGCCAGATTGATCAAAGGAAAAATTTGACTTTCGTTACGCCTAAAAGTTTTGAATTTCGATGACTCGCACACATGCTAGACTCCTTGGTCCGTGTTTCCGATATATTTCGTCATATCTTTTAAGATATCTATGATAAATAGGTAACTTATAATCAAAAACATAAAATACCTTTTTATAAAACGATATACGTTGTGTTATTTTAACAACGAAAAAGAAATAATAATATACAAAAGCACAAATTTAGATAATAAAATAATTTGACCAAGTCTGAGGGATGAGTAGACTAAGTAGAATTCATAACCTTCGTTAGATAACTTGAACATGGTTGAGGCAGTGTCATCGACTTTGTACGGTACAAACTACATATACTGCAGTGCATGAAGGAAGCCTCCCCGTGTGGCTTGAACTGAAAAATAACACTGATACCAGAGTTCTAAAATACATTATTTCAAATGTATTCCTATAACACTCATATAAATAAATTAAAAAATTCTAGGTAAGTAATAAAATGTAACAATAACAACACTAAACTGTATTTTCCAATATTGGAAGAGAACCTCTCTAATGTTGCGCAGTACGACAGTTTTCATAGTTTTACAAACAATTTTTATAAACAAGTATGATATACGAAACTCCGTATATTGCTCTCAACAGAATCACACAAGACTAATAAACTAAATTTCCTTCTGTGTCAATTAAAAACACAATTTGCTTTTGTATGATTATTATTATTGAAACTGCTATAAATAACGTTAATTGTTAAGGAAATATTTACCAGTTCACGGCTTCAGTTTAATTTTACTTGAGTTTACATTACGAGTATTGTTTACAAATAAATTAATCTGTAGTAATATAAATCACAAATCAAATTGGCATAAATTTTCCGTAAGTAAATACCTTATTATTATATTGAACTGGACAGTTTATAAACGAGCGAGCTTCCAAATAATTAAACTTCATCGCACAACCGGAATCTGGATATCTTCAAACCTCACTTGATAGACAGACCAGTCATCAAAGGGTCAATGTACAGTCGAGAGCACATCAAGCTATACACATCGGACTTTGTACCTATCTTAAAATACAAAATATTTATTTTTCAGTGAAAAAACACATTTTAACAAAAACATTGTTGAGACCTTTTCGTAAGTATAACAATACTTACGGAAGACCTCACTCTTCGATAGCTATAAATTATACAAGTGTGTACCAAGAACAAAATGCTATAAGTTTTATAAACGATTTTACTGAAATTTAAGTAGGTATATGTATGTAAAGTTAAGAGCCAAAAAAATCATTTTAAATATAAATCAAAAACAAAACACTAGAGTGGCTAATGTCGTACTGCAGGTGTACAACTTGACGTGCTCTTGACTGTACTAGTAGTTGAGGAGCCCGCGTACGAAAGTGATGACGATGACGATTGTGACAATATGTGAAATCGATTATTCACAATATAAGTGAACAACGAATGAACCGTCAGCTAGCTGGGTAACAGTGGGTATCGATGTAAAAGGATTCAATGTTTCGGATCGTCAACACTTTTCTACGCGAGCTCCTTAACAATTGTAATTCCAAATAAAATACTTTAATTTACTCTATGTCTCGTACTAATCGCTTCTTACGACCCATCGTTTTCTGTTTTGTAGATCCGCTACGTCATGGTCTGAAAGCCTATTTCATACTTACCAACATACAAACTAATCTCCCATAACAATAATTATGGAACCCGCACTTGGGAGTATATGCTACCAAATACAAAGTGACTTTCGTTTATAGAGCCGGGCTGGGCTCGCGTTTGTAGGGAACACGAGAAGAATAATGTGGAACATTCAACAGTTTGACTAACGGCTGTAGGGGTAAACTCCCGCCCTTTTATATCCACGGGAAGGGCGTGCTATAATAGCTGTAGAGTGGATAGGATTTATTTGAGAATTTCATGTAAGAAACATTCTGTTTTACAATCTGCGTTTATAAACATATTACTTTGTAGGCCCTCATTTTTCTATTTTGCTGAACATACGAATAATTTTAAGTACCTATCAACACTTTTCTTAAATATATTCTTGCCACGATATCTTGCCTGCTATCTATTGTTTTCACAATAACGAGAACTCAACAGTTTAAGAACCGTACAATATTCTGTCAGTTGGTTGTACCACTGTTAAAACTTAATTTACATTATGCGCCGAATATTCACCCGTCACGCCGGTTTTATGTTTCTATTGAAAAAAAAGTTCTTTTTTAAACGAAAACATTGTGCAGCAAATTGTTGATGTTGGAACGAAAGTAGTGGAAAGTGTAATTTAGGTTTTGGAGTACCGCAGTGATTATTTTATCGGTTTTTTTTTTACATTCAGGTAAGTACCTATGTTCAAAAACGGCAAAAAAATCATGTCTGTTGTATGGGAGTGCGCAGGTCCGACTCGCACTTGGCCGGTTTAGTATTTGTTGTTATAGCGGCAACAGAAATACAGTGCTCCCAAAGTGATAATGCGCATACAAAATGTTCGCTACTTTCGGCTAAATTCGTATTTCCGTACACATTCTTTTCCATGATTATAACAAAAAAAAATCAGACTTAGATGTCTTGTTTTTATCTCAGGGCGTATACAGGAAAAAAGTTACTGATATTCTGAGAGAAGTATAAAGTGTTATAATTGGTTGTAATTTTGTAACTTCATATGTAACTAGGTACTAGATATAGGTCCTACAATTCAAAGAGAAAAAAATTTAATAGATGATAGGTATCCTTAATAGACCACATTCCACTGGAAACAAAAATTTTTTGCGAACTTATTTTTTGCCTTTCCATAGAAATTTAGTCAGCTGATTCAACCACTTTGTACTGGGAAGTGAAAAAATTATTTTCACAAAAGTGTGATGAGATAACGATACATACCCTAGAATTATTTTCACTTATTATTGTAAGACCTCATATATATGTATTTCTTTGTGTTTCATGCATGTTGAATTGTATTTTTTTTTTAGTTTCATTGTTTTTATTAGTATGCTGCATTTTGTGTTTTATTCGTTTGTCGTGATGTGTTGTTTATTATGTTTTATTAGTCTGTGAAAACTGTTTTGGTCTGTGTTTTGTTTAATATGTTTTATATTATAGGCTGTATGTTTTCCTTATTAAAAATACCACCGGCCCGCGGGCCGCATCCGGGCCGTAACGGTTTGAATACGGCCCGCGGCGAGGAACAATTTAAAATCGGACTAATATTTTTCCAAAAAGTCGCGATTCGTTGTTTTCCGACGAAAAAGAAAGAACGATAGAATCACGTCTATGGACGGTCCGTGTTACTGAAAGAGTTAAAGTACAGTCTGCGCCTAAATTCTTTGCCGATCTGACTAAGAAGAGAGTTAGCGAGCGGTTAAATTTAACAAATATGTACAAAAGCAGGTGTTCAGAATAAAACGCGTAATGATTATTTTTATGTCACCTGCCCAACCCTGACGAACTGACAGATTAGCTTATCCGCAGCGGCACAACAGGCATGATGACTAAAAAATGTATTAGTCCGTCAGTTAGATTATCAGAAAATATTGGACACGTATTTTTTCTTTTTTCACCGAATCGACACCAATGACTTGGACAACTTGTATCTTTGTCTCCTTCGCGGGCTCGGTCGCACGACTCGTGCGGCTCTCGAAAACTAGTCCCTCCTTTATTTTAACTCTCTCTGATATTGATCCATTAAAGCGAGCGTTATTAATGATTAAATAATTAATGAACAATATATACTTACGTATGTTTATCTTTTCGCTTCATATTTACTGTTATCCTTAAGTAGCACTATTTAACTATGTATACTTATGTATTATTTTTATTTTATGTATTACCAGAGACGTAATAATTCGTCCTATACTTCTTCTCCGCAAACTCTTTTTTAATCACTTGACGCTGGCAAGACTGGCCTTTTTATAAAGACCGTAGTTGCCATAAAAAAAAAAAAAAGTGTGACCGACTTGCGGGTGATAGATCAAAAAATAGAATAAATTGTGAACCAATGACGTAATCAATGGATCGATCTGGGTCACAAGAGGTGATCGAACGACACAGGTCTACATCGATCAACTTGTTCTTAGTGCTCTACCTGCACCTCGACCCCTACCCCGGACCCCTCGTCGAGGCGTGAGTACACATCTCTCTCTGTACCGGGTGTAAAAGGACTGCCATCTGTAAATGAAACCACGTTCTCCGAACAAGTTTCCCAAAGAAACTGAACAAGTTTCCCAAAAAAACTGACCATATTCCTTAAAGAAACTGACCGTATTTCCTAAAGAAACTGACCGGATTTCCCAAAGAAACTGAATAAATTTATCAAAGAAACTGAACAAGTCTCCCAAAAAAATAACCGCGCAAATTGATACAAAATTTGGCTCGCCTAAAAAAAAATTCGATATCCTGATTACGCCAACGGTTGTGACCTGAAATAAGAAGTAGTGACTAGAATAGAAAAAGAAATGCTTCGGTGTTTTGGATATACAGAGAGATTAATGAAAGTAAAATAACAAAAGATATTCATTGTGCGCAAGGGGAAGATAAATCTCGACCTGGTCGTCCTACAAGGACGTATTCTGACAAATGTCAGAAATATCCGGAATAGAAGAGCTTGTATGGCTAGATTGATAGATGTGGAGGGGGCGAAAGAGTTGTGTCGGATTCGTATCAGATATTAATCCATAAACACCAAAAATTTATATCAGAACTTTCAAGGTTACCACTATGCGTACGTGAATACCTTTGATCCCCTCAGTGAGTGTATACGTAAAATGTATGCGTACGTACAAGTGTGTATATATTTATTTTATCTTGTTCAATACACTTAAATACAAATTAATACAACCGAAGGACCGGCTCTTAATGGCCGTCCAATGTTTATTTTACACCTCCGAGAACGAGACACGAGAATTTTAGATTTCTTTTTTACTTATATTTTTTTAATTTTGTTGGTTTTACGCATTATGACCTCAGATTGGAACGTCTCGTTGCTTTTAGCGCCTTCTTTAATTGGAAGCTTGAATAGACTTTTAAATACTCTTTTTTTGTTGACTTCCTATACCCGACGAGGATGTTTTTTATAGACTTGGCTCATCTTAATTTGTCGCTTCATTTCGGAATATTCCCGAAGCAAGTTAGTAGTAGTTCCAATTTCAGGCTTATAATGATTATGACAAATATAGCGCGTCATGTATTTATTGCGAAATTCATCGCTTTGGAATAGTCTAAATATTATTATTAGAGTGCATTACAAACCAGAACGCCGAATCGCCAAAAAAATCTGCTTTCCCATACAAAAGATAATGCTCAATCGACCAAAATATTTCAAACATCTATTTTTCTTAACGTTTTCAGGGTCGGCCCCATAATAGAAGTTGGCTAGAATATCCCGTTTTGAAGGGAAAAGGTTATCATCTTAACACCTTGTTCACAGAAATTCATTGAAAGATCCAGTTCCATTCAAAAGAACTCCTACGCATATTGGTATCGATATGAATATTATAAAAAATGACACAACCCGGTCTCGGTCGATAAAACGTCCGCCCACACGCGTGAGGTCATTAGACACCTCCCGAAGGAAGATAAATTAAAGAAAACGAGACGGGTGTACTGGAAACCATGTTCTCATGAAAATCCCAATTTAACGTACAAAATCAATGACACAACTTCCACTGATTGGTTTGTAAGACGCAATTCTACCTAATATAAGCTTGAGCCGCTATATTTTTCCTGTAATCTTTACGTAATCCCAAATTACCATGATTTATTTCATATTTTTCGGTTCATTAGTTTCGTAAATAGGGGAGGGGGACATGCATTTTTTGTGGTTTTTCAAAGATTTCTCGATATCGGTGCCACTAAATATAGTAAAAGCATATTATTTTTTAATAATCAGCTCTTTATTATCTAAAATTTGACACCCATACTATATTTTTATAAAATATATTTTATCTTTTATATTTCTTATTTGTTATGAACTTTTTTTTATCGCTATAGTTTTCCTGTAATTGGCCAGTTATGGTCTATATTCGTATTTCTTTTTCATTTTTTTTAGTTCGATCTGTTTCGGAAATTAGGGGGGAGGCATGCATTTTTGTGGTTATTTAAAGATTTCTCAAAATTGGTGTCAGAAATATGGTAAAGGTATAGATTTTTATAATCACCTCTATAAGATATACCCATATTGTATTTTTAAGATATCTTTTTTTACTTTATTTCTCTCTGTTGCAATGGAAATATTTGAAATAATAAAAAAAATGTATGCCGTATTGTGTAGGCAAGTGAATGCTTTTTTTGTGGTAAATTTCAAGTCCTTAACTTTAACGGTGCTAAAGTAATGAGGGTGTGGCATACGGACGGACTGACGGACGGACAACGGAGTCTCAACATAACATAATAATAACAACTTTCAAGTTTTTGTGTACTCCTATAAAATCAGTCAATATTATTCGGACTGTTACCTACACTAAACACAGCTGGTGAAATGTGTGTTATGCGCCTCTGTTTCCCATTATCATACATCCCTTTGTTTTTCCATGGGAACAAAGGGAAAAAGTAGTTTTTGTTCTGTTCAAAGTTTAAGTCATTAGCGCTGAAAAGCTTAATAAAGGCATATATACGCAATCACAGCAGAAAACCACAAGGAAAACGGTGGACTTCGTTAGAAAAAGCCCTGGCTATTGCTATATATAAGAAATCTCCTAGGGTATACAGACATTTTCAACATTTAACGGCATTACCAAGCATAAGAACACTGCAAAATCTTCTTCAAAGCATAGAGTTAGAGCCAGGAATCAGTCAAACTATCTTCTTCAACGAACTAAGAAAACGGTATCAGTATGCATGAAATTCTTTTTCATTGTCTTTTCCATGGGACAAAAGAGACTAAAGAACGACTTAAAGACAATAGCAGCAGGAGGTATACCTAAAGAAAATATTTTTGAATATATTATAATTATAATTTATAATTTCATTGAAACATCTGTCATTTACTAATATTGTTTGAGTTCATCAAAAGGGGCTATTTATACAATGACTGAAAAAAATGGACTGTTTTAGAAATTTAATATTTAATATTTAATATTAATATGTGATTAAACAAAATTACTGTTTAAGTTTGAATAAGTATGTAATACAAATCTGTGCAGTTAATTTGAAAAAAATAAATAAAAAACAAATAGCATGTATTTTTCTGTTTGTCTAAAGTTACTTAAAATGATTTTAGTCCCTTTTGAACAGACACTCCCAATCCAATCAATGAGAATCATTCAAGGTAAAATATGATCAAATGGGGTAAATGCTTATTTACAATATTTGCTACATACCGATAATACCTGCTGTTCGTTCCTCAACGTCGTCGTCCAAATCCAGAATCCAGTCGTTGGAGCAGCTTGATTGACGTGCGGCGGGCACTTTGCTTTCTCTTAATTGCATTTGAGTTAACAACTAAGTAAGCGAAGCAATGGAGAGAGTATTATATTATACACCTCATCTTTATGGTATTTTAATTTTTACTTGTAACATCAGCCTCTCTTTACCTTCGTGGCTCGCTAGCAGCATTAGGGCGAGCCGCGACATGGTGGAGGAGCTTCGATGTTCAACGAATTTAGAACTTTCAGCATAAAGACAAGACTGTTTCCCGCAGCAGGATGTTCCCAAAAATTTAGTAATTTACACATTAATGAGTAAGGCAGGATTAAAATAACAGTACAAATTTTTTGTATGCTGGCCGGATACTTCTCGATTGTTCGGTTGGTTTAGATATTGGTTTCTTGTAAACAAATGCAACAGTTGAAACATGTTACTTTAGAATCATTCACCAAACATTTGTACTTAGATAGGTGATACCAAATGTATATTATATTTAGCTTTACTGCATTTATTATTTTCTTTGTTGATACGCTTTATGCGTATAAATAATTCTACCGCAAGTGTTGGCAGATGTGTTTCACGCGATATGCATACGAAGTGTTTGATCTAGGTCGCTGGGTAGAAGCATCGGCCTACAAATATCTCTCTGCATCCTTCGCTGGATTCTTTCCCTGGTTTTTAGGCGTTCCTCCTCCGCCGGCCGCAGACAGCAAGTACGCTCTCGCCATTCGATTATTAGAACAAAAAACACGTAAACAAGGCACGAAAAGTTATATCTACGAAAAACCAAGCATAGTAGATTTAGGTACCAAACAATATTGCTGGAAAATACCAAAATTGTGCAAATTTATTATGAACATCGGAGCTCTGGTGGCCCGGCTTTCATTTGACATTTCAAAATGGTCATGAAGATCGTTTTTTTTTTTTTTGTTACGCGATGCCAATAATTGTGTTCAAACGTCATATATGTATGAAAATCATTCACTCAATTGACATGGGCTTGAAGACCATCACAATTATTTTACGCGGTACGACGAAGCTCATTAATGGGCTTCAACTGTCAAAACGATTAATTATATTAAAATAATATAATATTTAATATAATTAACTTATAATAATTATTAACATTCAAATATAATTATAAATATTAATTATATAATTATATAATCTATTATGATAAATTTAAGTATGGAATATTATGAAATTTACCATTAAATCGCATATTAGGGTAAAAACTGTACTAATTATTTAGCTGGCTAGACTAGAAAAAGAAAGTGTAACTTAACGCCATTGAATAGTTGATAAAAATGTGTAGCGAAACAATATTCTGTATAGACGTTTTGGTGTAGTGTGTAGGACAAAACACGCGCTGGACTGGAAACCCGGCTTAACTCGATTCACGCGGTAGTTAAGTTATTCGATAGAACAACTCGTTGAGAGTTATAGGCTGAGATTCAGAGTGCATTTTGAATCCGAACTCGATCTTACAAACGTCAAAAAGTGACGTGATCTCATACTAGAGTGACGTTTGTAACATTGAGGTCCTCTTGAGTTCGGACTCCAAATGCACTCTGAATCTCAGCCTTAGAACGCTCGCTTGCTTTTGCCGGTGTGCCTCACCAACACATACACGGAGCGTCGCTAGAAACTAAAAGGGGTAAGGGAACCTTGTCCTTACCTCCGCCCACTGTTACTCCTGGCGGGCGTACTTCTGTTGGAGTTGTCCTCATCCACGGCTAAGAACAGATCGTCCGGTTTACATGCAGACGCGAACAACGCCTCCATCTTTGTGTGTTCTGTCAAAATATATAACATAGGTATCAGACCCGGGGCCTTATTATTCAACTTCAACATCTATCGCTATCTATCGATATTCAAAGGTATCGTGTTTGACCAAGAATGATGTGTGATGTAATTTCTAGCGAATCACGGTACCTTTGAAAGCGATAAGTTGTTGGAGTTAAATAATAGTAGATGATGTGTGTCGTAATTTCTAGCCAATCACGATACTTGTGGGAGCAATAGTGATAGATGTTGAAATTAGATAAGGCCCGGGCAAATGAAAAAAAAACATGTGTTTTCTAAGTAGGTATTTAAAATACAGGTTGAAAATGAACCTTATGAAAGCCTTATTGAAATCTATGATTTATTTTCTTATTATTTATTGCTTTCCAAATTTCGAATGAATGGCCGACCTACACGACGGCGACATGTTACTGACAATAGACCGCACATATTCCCGGCGGTAAATAATTCACATAATGCTATGTAGCTTCGGCTTCGTAGAGCGTCGTTTCTGTCACCGGAGTATTAGGCTTCTTTAGATGGTCGACATCTTTTTTTAAATTGTGAATCAATCATGCATGACATGACTCATGGTCATGACTAAAGGTTAATTTTGTATTCCAAGTTCCCCCAACTGCCAAGAATCAACAGTACTTTGCATTTTTTTTTGTGGTTGACTTTATTGCTGTTGGCCTTTTGGCCTTTACGGCCAGAGAGTACCCAGCCTCAAAGTCTATTGTTTATTTTTCTCGTGAATTTTTGACCTATTTTATTTCATGTCATTCTGTTGTCCACAGGTTGCGTTCTGAAACTCGCTATATTTATGTATTGAGTTTAATTTATTTGAGAGTTCTCCCTTTTGAATTGATGGTAGGCTTTGTTTTCTTACGTTTACTAAAGTATTCCTTAATTTCTTGTGCCTTTTATACAAAATAATGTAAAAAGATGATATTTTGCTGAGGGGTTATAAATATAATGAAAATAATTTAATAAATAAAAAAGTCATAAATTAATTAAAATAACTGTTTTTTGAAGATTCACCCTTGAAATGCAACTATACCTAGCAACCGACACTGAGTTACATAATAATAGCCCCGCAGATTTTCCTTTCCCTTTCACGTATATAACTCGTCTCTTTCTAGTAAACGAGTGAAATTTCACACTATGATCGCACGTTTCGAAATGGTCCCTTTGCTGATATCTGGGCAAAAAATATAAATAGTAATACTTACTTGTAGTTATAGGAAAATTATATATTATATTTATATAATAAAGTAGAATCTGGAGGCTGTAATTTCAGTTTAAGTGCTGTCAAAACATAAATTTTTCCGAAGTAATATAGCTTCTTAACACTAAAGAAAAACAGCCCAAAAACTAAAATAAAAGCCTTTAGAATCAGCTTTATTATATATATATAATAGTATTAATTTTACAAGTAAATGGTAGTATAAAAATAAATACAAAAAAGGGCATTTCCACTGATTGACAAATATAATGTTTCTTTGGGTCTTATTGCAACACTATAAATTGATGCCAAAAAACAAACAGTTTTTTTTGCAAAATTAACATATTTGATTTCCAGCTAAGGTCAGTCATTTTTCAAAAAGCTTTAAATACAGTATTTATTTTCTCCAAAATCGACAAATCTCTTAAAGTTAAGATTCTCCCTCTGCCCCATCTCAACGCGCTACCCTATGTATATGTATATTATGGTATTTCACATAAGTTGATCGGGATTCGAGGTATAGTATTTTACCGCCGCTGTGCCGATGTACCAATAACCTCTTATCGCATTCGCATATTGCCTTGACGATCCGACATGTAGCTGCTTGTGTTGCTGTCGCTACTGCTACTAGGGCCGACTTCAACCGCTTTAGATTAGTTTTGTTTAGAAGATAGGTACATACCATTTACTTTTTGACAAAATTATTTTTTATTTGTTAGCGCTTTCCTAGATATTTTAAAATTATGACGTGACTTAATTGAACGAGCGAGCGAAGCGGGTGAGTTTTCCGAGTCTACTAGAACAATCCGGCGTTTGTATGTATGTATGTATGTATGAATGTTTGTTTGACGATAACTCGAGTATCGTTGATCGGAATGCAAAAAGAATTTTTAAGTTTTAACATGAGCCAAATCAGTCAAGCACGAATCGAGCGAGCGCGTGTTTACAGTTCGGGGTGAACTACTTGTTATTAAAACATGCTTAATTTCACGTCAAAAAACTAGGCTTTTTTAAAATATTGCCACGGACCGACAGTTACGGAGCCTTTCCTAAAACGGTTTTAATTTTTCTCACAGCCCTAAAACTGTTTTAACCGACTGAGTATTTAGGGTATTCCTTCCCAGAAGAAATATAAACTTATTTCAAATACCCTCAGTTCCCTCGGCTATATCTTCATAAATTTTTGTTTAGTTGAAAAAAGAAAAAATACGTGTCTAATATTTTCTGATAATCTAACTGACGGACTAATTTTTTTTTTGTCATCATGCCTTTTGGTAGCGCGCTTGTCTCAGGTTCGAATCCTGGCCCGAGGAATTTTTTCCAATTCTTGTCTTTAGTTTGTAATGCACTCTAATCCTACAGTAGTTTTATTAATTTATTAATACAAATTCAATGCTCACTCCAAAAAAACTGTCTAAATAATTAAATAAATAATGAAGTTAGAGATATTCCTTGTTTCGACGGAATTTTCATCTTTTGAAACAACATCTTTTGACAAGATGTATACAATGATTGCAACTGAATATGCATTCATTAATTCTCTGACAACATATTTTTTTTCCGATTTCCTGACAGAGGGTAAAAAATGCTGACATTTCAGGAAAATTCCTGACTTCTGTTGCAGCTAGTCTAGTACTCTTCCTCAACGCAATTCATAAAATGCTGCGGTTACGCCATCTACAAAACTGTGAGTAAAACTCATCTAGGGCTGTAGTCAAATGAAACCCTCGATTCGAACATCCTTGTGATTTGTGTAACAAGCCACAGATGGCGGTACTAAAGCGATTGGTCGTGCAAAAATCTCTCGAAAATAGTATCGCATCGAATAAGTCGTAAACATTTATTTAAATAAATAAAAAAGTTTAGAAATATCTCGATATATATATTATTTCGACCAGCTTGTGGTCGTCGTCAGTCGAATGAAGAAAAAAGTATTTGACATAAATTGATATAAATTGACATTGACTTATGTTATTAAACCACTTTAGATTACTTATTAAAGACTCCAATAGTCAATTATATTATATTTATTGAATAATAGGGATTATTAGGAATATTAGTTGCAGACTAACAGACATAGAGGCTTCGCAATAAGGTTTACGTTTTTAGCCTATAATAATAAAAGTATTAAAAAGGACTTTCAAACAAACCCCGATAATTTTAGAGGTTATTAAGAAACGTTAGTAGAACACATTTTTAATGTAAAAACAATTAAAATTAAAAGTCAAAATATTATAAAAAAACGCTACTTGTAAATAAAATGTAGATATGGTTATCCTAGCCATTCTCATACGGAAAAAGTTGAAAATAGTCCAAAATAGTGGGATCAATAATAAAAACTATCTACACAGATAGGGTTGTTCATATAATGTTCACCCTAGGGCGATACCGCGCTCCATACAAGTTATTCTACGTAACCACTAAGAAAAATGTTGGTATATAATAGGCATTATAATTTACATACGATGACGAAGGTTCATGTATACATATTTATTTGTATACTTTATGAAAGGAAGTCATTAATAATTCGTCATGGTCGCGTTCCTAAACGCACAACTTCTAATTGTTTTTATTTTTTACAAAATAAATGTTATTTATGGAATTTACCGGCCATAGATTAATGACAAGCTTTTTTGTCGCAAATTACTATGAATATGCCTAATGCAAAATAATTTTTCAGATATACGAGTAAGTAGGTAAACTTATCTTTAATCCTGATCTCATTAAAAACATCTTGACACAAATAACTGGATTTTACTTTACAATTGCAATTCCTATCTTCACCATTCATTACAACAGCATTTAGCTGGATTTGGGAAGCACCAAGAAATTGTAACTATCACAAAGGATATATAGTGCTAATTCTGTAAAGTATTGCATCAGTAAGAAACTGAAATTAAATATGTTCATTTAGTATTCATCTATCTCCTATTCGCACATGACCGTATTTTTTTAAGTGCTATATTTAGCCCCACCGAATATTTTCATTACTCTCCGGGGTTCCTATGATCACCATAATAAAACAAAATGGCTACTTGAGTTCCCTCGTATTTAGAAATCCTAAAAAATCAACAACAAGACACATTAACATACTATTACCTCGTATAAAACATTAAAGCCTTAATAGAAAAAATATATATATTTAAAAAAATAACAATAAAATTTAATGTCTTAACCACACAACGACCATGAAATAGAATAACTTCACCGCCAGTTTAAACTCTAAATTTTATATCTAACCAAAATACCTATAGACCTGTTTATTTATAACTGAATATTCAAGCGACAAACAAATTTGTACGACACTTACTATGAAAATGGCATGAATAGAATAGATTCATACAAACATATGCAATATGTGCATAAAATAAACTCCCACTCTGCCCTCTTTCCTGGAGCAGCATTTGTGCGGAATATCGCAAAAATCCTGCAAACCGTAAACAAGACAAGCCGGGACAATGCTGGCAACATTATTGCATTCTCTGTTTGCTTCGCCGATTCACGAGCTACATCATAAGTCATGAAGAACGGCAATGGCACAGCCATCCAATTAAATTTTTTGAGAAGATTTTGTTTATTTTTATCCAATATAAGTGGGGTAGAGTACCTATTACAATCCATCCATCCATCAGCCTGTCTTTGTCTACTGCCTTTAAAATATTTCGCCAATCTTTGCGGTTCTTCGTCTTCCTCATCCAGCCATTTTAGTGGATTAGCAAGGTAGATTACAATATGTTTTCATGAAATCATTGTTCAAATATTGTATGACGAGCTTTTAAGCTCGTCCTTCTGTTGTCATAGTTACACATGTTATCCTCAGGTCATATTCGTTTGAAAGCACATAATTAATACAAATAAAAGACTTTGTCTGCAATTCATTCTTTATTATTTATGAGATTCCAAAAATACCTAAACACCGTGTCTTTTTATTTTTCATGTAAGTTTTCTTTTTAATAGTAACTAATATAATGCTTTATATATAACTAGAGAAAAAGTTCTAGATCCTTAGTGTTTCTTTTAAACACGTGACCGAGGTCTTTTAATTCAGCCTAAGGTTTTGGCGTTTAAATAATCCATCCATCCATCCATCAGCCTGTTTCGTCCACTGCTGGACATAGACCTTTCCAGGATTTCGCCACTCTTGGCGAATAATGGTTGCAAAGAATGTTAAGTACTTGAACTACTTAATCTTTTCAAACGTTTGAAAATGAAGAAAAATATCTAAGTCATTAATCATTGGATATTCGTAGCAACTGAACTGGCGATCGGAAATCAATGAGGTTAAATTACAATTTTGTCATTCTAATATCTACTGGACTCTTTAGGGTTCCGTACCCAAAGGGTGTCAACTGCGAAAATCCATGGGACGGAGCGCAGGGAGCGGTTGGTCGATTAGCCGAAAACAAACAAGACTATCGGAATAATAAAAACTCCGCCCTTAGTTCATCAACCTATATGTGCCCAGCTAGATGATTATGGCCAAAATCCTCCCGTAAACACTGGGGTTTGGCACGCTATCGGGAAACTTAGGGCACGTAATGACCTGATAACTCGACGAATGGTCCAGAATACCATAACAGCACCTAATTGTCGATTTTTTTGAAAGGAATAGACTTTTTTAACGTCATATAAAAGTATAATTTTTTTTCTCCTTGAAATACAAAAGATATACATGAAAATATTCAGAAACTGAATAAATAGCTTTGATGACGTAATAGTCATGTCATTTAGGCATTACAGGAAATGGGTCATGTCAAAACCGACGTCTGTTTTTTTTTATTTCCAGTATATTTTATTTTCATCCCATCTTCAGGTTTTATCCCCAAATTTTTTTCAATCTTTCTTTTCGTCAAGGAACTCTCTATTGAGCCTAAACGGTATGACTATTACGTCACATTCCCATTTCTCCAAACTGATTTTCAAAAAATAATTTCGTTGTAAAAATACCACCTGAAAGTTAAAGAGCAGTATGTATCTTTATTAACAAGACTTGATTAAAAAAAATACGTTTTGTCATCTGAATCATTTAAAATAAACACGGCATGGCAATTTATTACTCTTATACATAATATTTTATGTTCAGTCACAAATACGTTACGTTTTTAATGTGAAGATTAATTCGGCGATAAATTTAAATGACCTCAATATGGATCCAAGCCAACTAAAAGTAATAAAGCCTTCGTAGTTACCTGGGCCTTATATCCAGAAATAGGACAATTCTAATGAGCCTGAGCTACGAGCCTTTATCTACTATACTTGAAATAATTTCAGTCTTCTCTCCAACGCGCCAAATCAGTTGCTCATGTTGTTAGATTTATTAAAACTGTCTTTGGTGTCCACAATTTATTAGGCAGTGTGGCAAGTTATTAGATATGTCAGAAAAAATATTGATAATTTCCCAAGGCTTGGTGTGCACCACTCTGTTGAAACAAACGTAAACTAGCTTTTCCAAAATTAAGACTTGCCAAAGTAGGTACCTCTTTTGTAGGACATGGTATAAGATTTTACAATAAGCTTCCAGAGGAGGTCCTTAGTTTGCCTGAAAATAAGCTTAAACTATATATTAAGCAGGGACTACTTAAGAAAGCTTATTATAAAATCAATGATTATTTGGATGATAATGAAGCATGGTGTAATAAATAATAATAATCTTATTCAATATTGTAATTAATAATTAGCATATTTTAATACTCTATGATTCCTCTAAAGGCTTAAAATTAACTAATATGTAAACTTACTTTTTTAAAGGTAATAGACAATATGAGACGGGTTGACTAAGATATTTTTTTTTCTCGTGACTAATTCCTGCAGTCTTATATTTTTTTATAGAAAAAAACATCGTTATAACTTATCCTCCTCTGTATCTTTTGTTGAACTTCTAATCCGAGGTGGATAACATGTGAGAAAGTGAGACGAACTTGCCAAGGTCACAAAAAGTAGTTGTCGCCTTGATGTAAACCCATAATTTGCAGCAAATAGCCCGAAAGGTTCAGGGCAGGTGATTTTGAGGCAAATCTGCAAAAGCCCTTATAAGCTTCCTGTGAATGTTAATTCAGAGGTCTTTAATGTTGTCAGGTAGGACCTCACGTCCACAATACAATGTTATTAGTTAGTTTACCCTTGGAACCTTTTTGGTTACACCCAACTTATTTTAAGTTATACTTAGCAATGAGTTTCACAAGCCCAATAAAACGTTTTATCCCTAGTTCTCTACCCTTGTAAACTAGACAAAGGCCTTAGAAACAATTTAATTTTAAAGTCTGCTTGCTTATTCGTATTTCAGAATTCTGTTACAAGTAAATAAAATTAAAAGATCCTTTGATTTTATTTTAATCAAGCTTTATCAACTTTAAACAGGGGTTATATATACACTATGAAAAATAACTTTTATTATCTGTTCTATAATTAATTTCTTTGAAATAAATAACAAATACGAAATCTTAAATTTCAAACTAATACGTAATTTCAGTAGCAGTAACGAAAGGTTTAAGTAAGATTTCGTATACAGTAAGCCAGAAGAAGAAGAAACATTTTTTTGCTCAAATAAGATTCAAAATGTTTTCTTGTAAAATAGATACATCAAGTATCAAGTACATGTCAAATCTAATCTGTATAAAAATAATATTGTATAATGAAACAAATATGATACTTACGGGAAATATATAAAAAAATATATATTTAAGTTGGGCTACTAAAGTTATACACATGCATAAAATAAAGACTTATTGGAATAAGAATATTATTATACATAATGCAATTAATAAATAAGTTGATAAATAAACTGAATAGACCATAAATAAATATAATACCTAACCAAATATATACTAACATAAGAAAAAAATTAAAATATTGTATATACCTACATAATTCAATGAATAAATAAGTTAATAGATAAATAAACTATAAATAGATATAATGCCTAAATCCGCCCATTCGATTAATCTTGCTAAGAAGAAGGGAAGAAACTTAGCAAGATCATGTCTTTTTTTATCTGTATTTTTTTTCTCAATACGGCTTAGTACCCATTCTTTCCCAGCAGCCACCTTGATTTGGGGCCCCGGGTGCGATGAAGCGCCACTCCATGCGATGTAGCATCCCCTCTTCTCTTAAGGCGGGTGCCCATTCAGCGTAGGCGGTCTTCAGCTCCTGATCTGACCCTCGGAAGTTCGTAGCGTTGTCAGAATACATCATCCGAGGCCAGCCGCGGCGTGCAGCCATCCTTCGCAGCGCCATCAGTGCAGAGTCCGTGGAGAGTGAAGCAGCGATCTCCAAGTGTACGGCGCGTGTGGACACTTAGCAGCCGTAAATTTTGCTACCAATTTAAGTCCCCAACTAAATAATGTTTTTTCTTCCAACTAGTTACAATAAAATGAAATAAAAGACAAGCCACATAATCTTATAAGACCTGCGGAAATAAAACAACATTTCTAATTATACTCGACTTTGAAAACGTTCTGTGTTATAATTATGGGCACGGCTAAATCTCCTTACCAGTTGCGCGTACTTGTAAAGGTTGTTACTGAAGCTCGGTCCTGCTGGAAGAACAGATGCTGAGCAGGTGGTTTGGTTAGCGCGGTGCCGAAACCCTCGCACCATTGACGCCCCTGCCCGTCACTAGTCTGTGTCGCAGGCATCTAGTTAACTAAATGACTAGGCTTTTGGTTTAAATGGTGGTCATAAAAAAACAGGTAGTTATGTAATTCAAATTTTTTTCTGATTATGTAAAATTACAATTATGTAATTCTCAATTTTTATTATTATGTAAAATTACGATTATGTAATTACATATTTATGTTTAAGTCAAATTACAGAAACTACCGAACCAATTTAAAAAATTCTTATACATAGGTTTATTCTATAAAAACAGGCAGTTCTTTAAATACATGGTCGTGAATAGTTACCGATTTTGAAAATCCTTTTACTGTCTAAGGGGGTTACTTTTTACCTCGGTACAAAATGCACATCATAATATTGTTTTCCTTACTTTTGAATAAAAAGTATGCAATAAATAGATTATTTCCCAGCAGTTTAAATTCAGGATATCCATGATACTGTGTATTCTTTACTTTTTATTCTTTATTTTTATTTCGTGTGTAAAATAAAGTGTCTATTCATTCATTCATATATTAATGATATCCAAATTGGAACTGAAAATACTGAAAATGACCCTAATGTATCTTTTGAGTAACAAATTGAGTACGCAAACAGAATCAATAAATCTAAAAACAAAATAGCTGAAACATGGAAAGTTATAAACGAACAAACAAATAAAAAACGGAAATCTCCAAACGATGTTGATACTCTTAAAGATGAATGCGGTGATACGACTAAAGACGCTAAAAAAATTGCAAATATATTTAACAACTTTTACAGAAATATAGCTAAAAAAATGACAAACGGTCTAAAAACGGACATAAATAAGTGTGACGACTTCTTAAAGAAGTCAAATAGTAGTATAAATGTCAAAATAAAGTTTTCACCATTGACTAAAAAAGAATTGCTTGATATAATTTCAGAAGTTAAAAGTAGTGGCGTGCACAGATAAACGCGTTTTGTGTGCGCTGCTTGACTACTAGAAGGAACAAAAGAGGTGTGTCAGGATCGTAGGACATGGAAATCTGTAGTTTCTGCTTACTTACCCCTCGGGGATACAAACGTGATGTTTGTTAAATATATATTTAAAAAGTAATGTCGCTGGTAAGTAAATTAAACGATGCGGCTCATTTCTTTACTTATTAAGTTGGTAACGGAGGATTTCGGTACAAAATGCACATCATAATATTGTTTTCCTCAATTTTGAATAAAAAGTTTGCAATAAATGCTTTTTATAGCAACTCGCGCACACTGCTTGTTAATAGTTAGGTGATCACATGAAAATTATTCAATTTTATGCGTTACATTTTAGCTTCATTACATTAAGATCTAACGCAAAATATTAAAATATAATGACGTGTTAATTTATGTCAAGCGTTCCCAAACATTGTTTTATACACTACACAAGAAATGATTTATTTACAAAATGAAAAGATATGATATGATAATTAGTAAATTATAATCGTCGCTGAAACACGGGTGTGCCGAGTGTGGACTGTGACTTGCATTTCACAGTTCACACGCGAAACACTTCTGACAGCCCCTCGGAGATTCATGTCGTGACGATATATTATTATTATATGATTATGATTTATACACCTTTAATAATGATTTAGCCTACACTCTAAGACATTATTATTTACCATCTACAATGAAAACTATCACATGTACAATATCTATAGTTATTAATTATTATACCCTGATGACGCCGCGCCGTAAGGTGAAACAGGTTGTTTAAATAAAGTGAATATAAGTGAAACAGTAAAAGTGTATTTTTAAGATGTTGATGATGTTTCATCAAGTGCCGACAATCACAAGTATAATTAATATTATATTATTTTATTTATTATACTTATCTCCAGATAATTAAGTAGATACAGTCGCAGGTAACATTTTGAAATACGACACTTTTTGAGATCTGAAATATTGTTCCCTTCATTCCTCTGTAAATTCACATAAATCACAACGTGTTGGCCCAACCACTTTTCATGACTGAATAATGAGGATATGTATTTTATGCTCTTCCTATTGCAAGTCTAAACAATATTATTACAATAGCGATGGCAGTTTTTTTCTAAATTCCATAGAAAAAGTATCAATCCTACGTTTTGAGTTTTTATCCGTTAAATAGGTACTCGTATTTATCCAAAAATTGAAAAATATTGAGTAAATACTAAAGATTGTTTACAAGCTCAAAATATACAATTATACTGTTGGAGCGACTCAATGGTAGTCCTGGGTTGGATAAAGGGAGACGGCCTGGGTCAACCATTCGTTGCCAATAGAGTTAAAAGCATATGTGCAGTAACGTCATTCCGCACAAAATACGTTACATTTTTTTATCGTAATATTGTGCATTGTGCATCAGCAATTGGTTAAACTGGCCATTAATTAGAGCTGAAAGAATTAAGTACAGGCTGCGCTAAATGTCTGGGCCGATCTCGAGTAACGAGTTAGCGAGAGCTGAAAATTAACAAATATGTACACAACCTAGCATTAAGAGCAGGCATCATGAGGCTACCAACTCAGTTGTGAGGGAGTTCAAATGTAATGCTGTTTCATTTCGCTATAGCGTGCACGCTCCACGAAATTTGCGAAGGCAATACAATCGTGCTGATTTCGTCACGGGCGCAAAATTTAAAATTTTGGCAAGATTGCCCGAAGATTTAGTTGATTGATTAATTTTCATAGCAGAGAAAAAAATATTTAGAAAACCTCTTTTAAATCAGAGATTTCTATTTTACTAACAAACGGGAGCGAATGAAGCCTCTAAGTTTTTTATAAATAAGTCTACAACTACACTTCTTACAATGAAGATAATATAATAAAATCAGAGTTGTAAATACCAATAACGTTCAAATGATCTTAACAACAAAACAAACGCTGCGCAGGCTTGATATTCCACATTACTTCCTTGTACCACTTCCTTTTTAGTTCTCATGAATACAAACAATCTTTGTCGGCAAATTTAGTTAGGTTTAATCAAGTATTCAAAAAATTGCGTTTGTACATTGAACACTTAAGCGAAATTTTAAAAAATTATATGCTTTGTATTTTTCTGAAGCCACGACAATTTTTTTTTGTCTTTCTGTTCCGTTTTATCTTGATAACCGCTGAACGGAATTGGATGCCGTTTAGCCCCGAGTTAATTAACAGAGCACGTCAACATTTTATTTTACGAAACTAGCAAAAAGTTGTTGATCCGTGTTACTGATCACTTACCAAGCCTCCAGTATGAGCTAGGCTGCATAAATAAAAAAAACTGTTACTGTTTCGTGGAATCAGCGCACAGATCCAATAGCATTGGGGTTTCTAACTTTTTCGCTTGCGGTTCGATGGAGCGATCAACCACTTTTACCTTCAACACTAACTTCTCTTGACTTCTAATAAAGAGTAATAAAGATGGAATTCCTTTAGAACGGTGACAAACACAGGTTGGTCGAGGTATAGCAACTTCACTTCTGCGCCAATGGTTTCTACAAAATATTAAATTATCGGGGTTAGGTTAAAAGTCAGCCTGTATATTGGGTAAGTTGATACAGTTTGCCTGGATTTTAAACGGTGCGAATTGAAGAATGTTTTGAAAACCTTTAAACTTGTTTTCAGAGACCCTCTCAACGACACCCCACACGAAGAGAAAATAAACATATCAATTTAATTACGATATAAGTTAAAAGAAAAGCATGTATTCCTAAAAAACAAGTACTGAAATCAGAACAGTTGATCCTAAACAAATTTACGTACATACCCAATTCACACTGGAGACTCGGCAAGTTCATTTAACCTTTCTGTGAAATAAGAACAATGAAATTTTGTCTTTATCTATTTGAGTCGAAGTCGTTCTTGAAAGTATAGAGGCACAAAAAATATTTTTCGTATTTTGCAAACCTTGGTCCTGACCTGACCGCGTGTCCAGTATGAATTTGGCCATATACCTAGTCGGTTCTTAAATACTGTCACTGGCCATTTATTTTAAAAATAGAACACCTAGAAAAAAAATGAAATGGTGTTCGATTTTCAAATATTTTCTGATTAATAATCTACCAAATCACAATTACATTCATTCATTTTTTACGATGGAGTGGACTCGCAAAGAGGACCGAGTAGCAGTAATTGCATTGCATCGTTGCGGTCATCCACCGAAGACGATATTCAACTTGCTTCAAAAATTAAAAATCACGAAGAGGTTCGTGTACCGTACCATCAAGAGGTACAATGAAACCTCTAGTGTCGATGACGAGAAAAGAACTGGCAGACCTCGTTCCGTTAGGACTCCAGGGGTCATCAAAGCAATCAAGGCGCGTATTGCTTTAACAGCGAAACCGGTAAGGGAAATAATATAAATCAGTGGACAAGTACTGTTTTTCAATCAAAAATGTATCAAAAGTTCCACCAAGTGCCAACAATCACGAGCATCAACTGTATTAATATATATTTGATAGTTGTAATATGTAATTACTCTTATATATCATTTATCTATAAATAAGTACATAGGTTCAGCACGAATACGTCCTTCATAAAATAAATCTGTTTTTACTCACATTTTCGCAGATGGGTCTTTAGTTGTTTATTAAATACTAAAGTTAGGTATGTTATTTAAAAAAATAATAGAGCAGACACTTGCGCTCATAGCAAATCTATCGGGTTAAGCTCGCAATATTATGGTGGAAGGCGCAAAACTCACATTTTTGATGCCGCCAAGTCATATACATATATTTTTTTATATTTTTGCTTGTCTACTTTAGCGATGAGATTCGCTTTAATTTCGGTTTCTTGAAATTTGATTTCCTTTTCGCGCAACCAGTTTTGGATAGCCTCCTTCCGCCAACTCATGTTGGGCGCCTTTTCGATTTGACGCGAATGGTATGGGGCATTGTCCATTACTATGACAATAAAATCAGTAAGAGAAGCCAAGTCGTTAGAATACCGAAAACATAAAAGATTTTAGGGCAACGCTGGAAGATCACACAGCTCTCGATAGAATCAAACACACTTTTATGACAAAGATTATGAAGTAACGCCGTCAAAAAAAAATGACGGCATAAAATAGCATCACGAATAATATAGGTTTATATTCAAATAGATTCGTACATCACTAATTTTCAAAGACAATACAGATTCGATGAGAAAAAAATATGACAGTGATGCGAAAATCACACTGGCTAGTGCGAATTCTAACGCTCTGTCTGGATACCTACTCGTTTGTCTGACAATTATTGTCACTTCGGAGTTTTGCCGGGTTTTGGACATAATTCAAAACTTTTAAAATGTTTTCATCATTTAAAAGAGGAAAAAAGTAAAAAGAAAAAAATATTATTGTGAAAGTTGCATTAGGCTCGTAAAAGAGCTCATTTATCTATATATTTTTTTTTTTTGTGAGTACAAAGGGCAATTTCAGTTTCCCGCCCTTGAATTAGATTTGAGACTGACGTTTGTCACCCAGATCTGTTCTAAAACGTTTTTCTCACTGGAATCACTCGCAAGCATTTTAAACCCAGATGTTCCCTCTCTTTATTGTATTTAGCTCTGTCTCTTTCTATTAAACGGGTGAAATTTCGCACTACCATCGCACGTTTTGAAACGGTTTCTAGATGTCAAATGGTAGAGCTAATGCCGGGCTCGACTGTGGAGGTAGAAAACGACCTATTCTAATATTACTCCTTCGTAATCAAGTATTTTTAGGATATGAATAAATGCTATTCTGAAATGTATGCTTCTAGTAACTGGAGGGTTATTCTCAGTCTGTCGAGTAAGCCCTCTCTCTTTTAACTGTCAAACTCCATTCATTTTTAGGCCAAGTTTTATAAATCTCGTTTCCGAATTCTCGATCGAGATATATGAGACTGACTGACTCATTTACAGCTCGAGGTCGAAGTATTTCTTCTAGTATCTTATACACATGGATGACACGTATCAGACATCAGCGATTTTCTATTTCAAGAGCTAACAAGTTCTGTCTTTGACCCTACAGACTCCAGTTTTCCATTGACCTTCACATTTCCCATCTTCCACGAAGCAGCGTACACAAAATATCCTCCAAACTCCAAGTTACGGACCCACTTAATGGTCTATAAAGGCACCCCATAACTCCGCTATCTGCCGGATAATTCCGGGTGTTATTCCCGGGAATACCCTCTTAATTGGCCGTTCCATTTCTTACATTAAAACAAAGTTTAAAAAAAATTGCCAACGTTCCATTAATTATATACTAATTAATAAAAATAATATAAAAATATTATAGTTGTACAATATTAAGATCTTTGTGGCTTTCATAAAATTGTATTTAATACAAGACAAATATTACCGTTCGTAGAATCCTAACCGTCAAGAGGTTATGGGCCCAGGACGCTCTGCAAAACCAAGGAACAGTGAAATCAACACGGAAATACGCACATTGAAATCGCCGTGTGCAAAGCCAAACCTAAATTTTCAAGATGGATTCCACAGTCCGCATGGAAAGATTTGAAGGGAATAATTTCCCAATCAATGGATTGAAACTAAAACTCCCTTCTCCGAAATAGCACTCGAACAAATTGTAGTAAACCCATGACGTATTGTTTGTAGCGAGAGCCTTTTGGTAATCCTGTTGAAATTGTAGTTTATGCTATAAGTGCGGTAAGGAGGCAATAGCTTACGTTTGAAACACGAGCAACAAGCAAGTGTTTTAAATGTTACGAGTAAGTTATTGCCCTTACCCACG
Organism: Ypsolopha scabrella; assembly: GCA_910592155.1. Lineage (NCBI taxonomy): Eukaryota > Metazoa > Arthropoda > Insecta > Lepidoptera > Ypsolophidae > Ypsolopha > Ypsolopha scabrella. The sequence continues at coordinate 16,874,213 of OU342985.1, forward strand.
TGTATCATACTACGTTTTTCAATGTACAGTGTGAGTAAATAAATGAAACAAATAAATCAATAAATACTCCAAATGAACTTAAGGCGGGAATTATTTTTCTTTACCATCAAGTTTCCAACTTGACAGAAATAAGCTGCTTTCAGTTAGATGCGTTCGTAGGTTGCTTTCAGTCATTACATACTGTCTGCAGTTAGTGGTAGGTGGATGTCGTCCGACGATCAAACTGAACGCAGCCTATGAACGCATCAAACTGAAAGCAGCCCATTTCGGTCAAGTCTATCTATGGTACACAAAAAAATACTGGCAACACCATTTCAATAAATAAATGAAGAAAAAAAAAACACGGATGTGGTAAAGCTGACTTTGACAACAGTTTTGATGCATATACAATTAGTCTTCACGGGCACTTGTTATTTAAAGAAACCTTTGTTTTATTTTTAAAGTTCAACTAAATAATGAGTTCGCATCAATAGTGATTGGCAGGCCGAAAGGCAATGTACCATGAGTACTCTCAATTAACGAAAGGCGACGAGAAAGCTTCTAATAGGCTCTACTCGTATATGTGTTCTAATACGTTTTAACAGCCGTCTACAAACAACCGCAATATGTTTAATAGGGCTTAATTGGCGTGGAATATTAGATGGCGGAAGACCCTTTGGTGCGTCGAGGTTTGGCCCTTGGTTGACCTCTTTGTCAGAAATTGGATAGCCCTTAGAGACCTCTTTAGTTGATATTTCAAACAAAATGTTCCAGCGGAAATGTTATCGTGTAAACTTTGAAAAACTCAGTAATGATTTTATATTTGAAGCACTGTTTTATTATTGACTAGGTCTTGCTCGTGGCTTCGTTCACGTGGAAGTTTCTTTCAATCAATGTACCTTTTATTTGCGCGTAAGATAAAAATTATTATCGACAGTTTTCGGCTCTTGAACAGGGTCACTACGATGTTACAGAAAACTGCATCCAAATCCGTTGAGTAGTTCCCGACTTCCCGAGTTGCGAGGTCTGTATTTTAAGATCCCGGAACGATACAAAATATCACGGTTTTCATGTAATTTTTTTTTACAGAATTTGTTAGTCTAGCGTGGATCTTAGTCAGACAGAACTAAGCTGAGTGATTATACCTTTGTCACCATCAAACTAGTGTAAGATTTTCTTCATCTTCTGAAATGATGCCCCCTGGCCCCTGGCTAGTTTGCACTGCTCACAGTGTAGAAACTGAACATTTTAGTGAACAATTTAAGAAAAAAAAAAGCGGCTGTGATATATGGGTCGTACGCTGTGGGCAAAAAAAGATGACATAAATAATATGAGATTCACCTGAGTGTTATTTAACCTGGGTAGTCTACCTGTACCGGATGATACTGTGCTGCCAGACATCTTGGAGACCGAAATAAGACAAGGAAAACAAAACGTGGGTGGGACCCATAAGAAATCGATTAGACCTTTTACTAAACTGAAGTGACGTTTTATTTGAAAATCTAGGTTTAAAAATACTTTATTCTTATTAGAGACAATGTGTCACCTACTCAATAAGAAATCTTAATTAATTAATTAAATAATATATCGTCACGACATGAATCCTCGATGAGGTGTCAGAGGTATTCCGAGTGTGAACTGTGAAATGCAAGTCACAGTCAGACGATTATTACGTCCCAACGTGATGGGTGGTGAGCCCTATCTCCGTACTTAGGGCACAAATACACGCTTTTTAGGGCATGTAGCTTTCCTCACGATGTTTCCCTTCACCGTTCAGCAAGTGGTAAATATGAAATACTATGCACATAAATTCCGAAAAACTCATTGGTGCAAGCCCGGCCGGGGATCAAGCCTGGGTCTCAAAGATTGAGAGGCTAGCGTTCTACCCCTCAGCTACCACCGCTTTAATTAAAGTGAACTTAAAATAGTTTATATGGAAATCTGTAGTCTCAACCTGCCACTCTCATTTTATGATTCACCTAAGTCGGCCTTTTTAGATGTACAGCACAGCGTTCCGTTCCATTTCGAGCACTGCCTATAGTCCAAATTTCATGTTCCTAGTACCAGCCCTTTGGTCTAGCCATTGACAGACCAGTAAGTCAGTTGGGGCATGCGAAGCGAGGTATTATACACTCTTGGCGTTTCTACAGACTTGGTGTTTCAATTTCAAGGTCGCTGCAGATATTCCACACATTCCTGCAGATATTCCACACAAAAAAACTGCGCTCCTAGACCTGTTCTTTAAGAAGATACGTGGGACGCACTATAAGTTTCCGGAATGAATATGAAAAAATACTATTAATACTAAGGTACAAAATTAATTTATTGTTTTTCAAAATAATCTCCCTTGGCGTCTATGCACTTTTTCATTCGATCAAACCAGTTTTGAAAATATTTGTGCCACTCCCCTGTAGTGACCTCTGAAACGTGTTTTTCATACTCCTCGACAGCCTCTTCTGGTGATGAAAATCGTTGACCGCGTAATTGGTTCTTAATTTTTGGGAACAGAAAAAAGTCACAAGGTGCCAGGTCGGGACTGTATGCAGGATGACTCATGAGTTCTACATTTTTCGTCTTCAAAAAGTCGTTTGTCTGTCTGGCCGTGTGAGAACTAGCATTGTCGTGGTGCAGGATGATACGGCGTTTACGGTTATTTTTACGGAGTTCGTCAATAACTTCCGGCAAACAAATGGTCGTGTATCTACCAGTCACTATTCACGGTACGACGATTCTCTAAAGCAACAGTAGCCACATGTCCAGTTTTATTAAAAAAAGAAGCAATCATCCGCTTAGATGCACTTTTCACGCGCGCCACTTTGGTTGGTTTCGGCTCATCTTGAAAGACCCATACGCTCGATTGCTGCTTTGTTTTGGGATCGTAGCAATAAATCCATGTTTCGTCACCTGTCACTATGTCCCACACCAAATTTGACGCACCTTCGTTGAATCTGGTAAGCATGGCACTGCACCAAGTGACGCGGTCCATTTTTTGAGCCTCGGTCAAGTTGTGTGGGATCCACCGCGAGCACAGCTTTCTCACACCCAAATGTTTGTGTAGGATTGATTGTATTTGACTCATGCCTATTTCTAAGGATGCGCAAATTTCATGGTAGGTCACATGCCTGTCTGTTTCAATCATACGGCGCACAGCATCGATGTTTTTGTTGGTCACAGCGGTGGACGGCCGACCATCGCGAGATTCGTCACTGAGATTGATACGACCACGCTTGAATTCTGCAAACCAGCTATAAACAGTCGTCTTGCATGGTGCTTCATTGCCAAAAGCTGTTTCAAGCCGAGCGATGCTCTGTTGAGCTGTCAAATTACACTTAAAATCGTAGAAAATCATACTACAAAAATTTTCCCGAGTTAAATCCATGTTGATGCAGACATACAATTTTTTAAATGGCGCCACAAGGTAAAAACAAAAGACAGTCAGATGAAACAAACTGCATTCTGCAGCCAAAGAGTTCTATTTTCAAATGTTGCAATAAATTTTTAAATATTGTTCATGTAAGTGGCCAGTTCCGGAAACTTTTAGTGTTACCTATGTATGTCGCGCTTGCAAAGGTCACTGTTGTGTGTGTGTATGTTTGTTTCTCTTTCACTCTGAAACGGCTGGACGGATTTGGATGAAATTTAGAATGGATATAGTTTATACCCCAACTTAACACATAGGTTACTTTTACCCCGGAAAAAAGAATGTCGTTAAACCGAACAACACGCGGGCGGAGCCGCGGGCAAAAGCTAGTAATTTATAAAATCAATAGCGTCTGGAAAAAATACGCCGCTCTTCATAGCTCTTCATGTTAGGATCCAGATTTACACCCTCATGCTAAATATTAGTATTTCTTATTAAAAAGCACTTGTACTTTTCCACCAAGTGACAACAATCGCAAGCATCAACTAAATATTAGTTGTTTCTTAACTTTTGGAATTTTTACTAAAACGGATTCCAAACTTTCACGGAACCCTAAAAGCTATGATTTAATTTAAGGCTCAAAGTGTAAATAACATTATTTCATATTGTAAATACACTCCAAATAAATAGCAAAGGTATTCTAGAAATCCCAAAGGGCCCTCCAGAAATGATTTTATAATCCTTTAACCCTTTGGATTGGAGAGCCACACAAATTTTTTCTAAAAAAATTCTGCGTTCGCTGTTTACGATTATTAACCTGAAAGTTCATTATATAAGGCATATAGTAGGTATTCCCAATCGTTCCCAAGCAAAAAAAGCGTCACTTAAAAAAATAAAATTGAATGTCTATGAAACCCTACGAACACACGTAACCCCTTTTATTAACGATGCAGGTATTCTGAAAATGAAACAAAGACAGAATCTCTATTTCGCAACATTGCTTATTGGAGTGGTTAAATATGAAATACCTGAATATTTATACAATAAACTTACTTGGCGTGGTTCTCTTCTTGCACGAACTGGACGCTTGCTCTGTGCAGCCCCTCGAGCGCAGTCTACAGGATTACGTTCACCTGGGACGTGCCTCTAATTTAATGTGAATAACTATATTCTGAATTTGTGAAACCCGGTTTCCTACAAAAAATTGTAAAGTACGTGGGGACTCGCGTAGCGGATCCCGACGGAAGCCACGCGACGCGATTCGTTCGTTTCGTACAGAGGTCACTCACCCCGCACCTGTGCCCCGCGATTCGGATGCATTTCGCGCGCTTTTATGTCATTTTTGAATTGATTGTTTATTTTAACGTTTAGTACCGAACAAGTACTTCCTTACGCATATTTGGTTGAAAGTAAACAAATATGATAAGATTTTTATTAAGATTAATATATTATTGCATAAGAATATGCCTATAAAGACGACTATCAAATTTTATCAATTAATCGATATCGATCTTTTGGTTTTCTCGTACAATTTTTTTTTTTATGTTACAATAGAAAATGTCATCTTAATAAACATTAAACAAATTTAAAATAATTACATACTTACCGATGGTACCAAAATAACACTTTTGCCAACTTCTTTCTTCCCGAAAGAAATCCCGTCCGCAAGCAGAAACTGATAGCTTTGGAGATGGGATTAACCAGAAGTACCGTAAAAAAAGTACTCAATGAAGACCTGGGACTACGAGCTTTCCGAAAAAAGAGTGGACATCTACTGAACGCGCGTCTGATAGCTATGAGAGCCAAAAAATGCAAAGTTTTGCTACAATAGTATGAAACATAAAGCACTATATCAATGTAACACAGTTAAATCTCCTTTTTATCAGATAAATTAAGTTTTACAAATAAACAAACAACCGCCATATTGACTTGACACAACGTTAGACAGAGACAAGCTAAGTGAGCGAAAGAGTAAAAAAGCGATGGTAAAATAAATGTTTATATACAAAGAACAACGAAACAAGAATAAAGCTCGACGTGAAAACGTAAGCCTCTTTCAATATATTTACGAACTTCACTTACAATACTTGTACCAAACCAATTAATATATGAATAAATATGTATATACTCTTTTTGAGCCTTATTCATTATTTTAGACAGCAATCAATATTAAAAAATAAAATATATTTGAAAGTACTCGATATATTTCAGCCCATACTAATTAATATACTTCTATGTTGTTTATGTTACTTGTGCATCTTAATAAATCTAGAGTTTTTGTATAAATATATAACACTAAAATTAAGAGTAAGACATATTTCGGGCCCTCTCCTAGGCCCGGCATCAGTCACAATGAAGTATAAAAAAATATAAATGCAATGATATATTTTCTTCTGGTAATCGTCCTGTTGTTTCCCAATAAATTTTTCTCTTTATAAATTATATTAAGCAAAGTCTGTTTGTGCTTCATATATATTGTTATATACGTTACAGTGAATTTTACTAAAGCACTAAATAATGCGTATTAGCTCCCATATTTTATAATCGATTAAAATTAAACAAACACACACGGATACTGGAAAAAACTATATTTATTACTTACATAAAATATGGTTATGTCCTAAGAAAGCCAATTTAAAAATAACCGAAGTTTTGGGTGCGTAGCATATGATTAGAGCAGGATAGATAATTAAAAACAAAAGCGTTAGAGCAGAACTACAGCTAAGCATTCTGGAGCACCTGGAGCAAAAAAGATGTACATTTTTATATAAAGTGAAAATAAAAAACTGGCGAAGAATGGAAAGAATTAGTTGGATGGAAAAGAAGAACAATGAAGGGGTCCTGCAGATTGTAAATGAAAAGCAAACTATGGACCAGGTCGATACCATTAACAAAATTTCTACAAGATGTGGACAAACTTCTTCAGAAGATGTATGAATTAACAGAGGGAAATGATGAATTTTATGATATTATTCGTTTGTGGGACAATATATCATGGAATATTGAATATGCGAACGGTATGTCAGCGAATTTCAAAGATTTTATAAATATATTCTTTATCCACGTTGGTAGCATAGAATATCTTGTTTGTTTTAATTTCAAAATTAATTATATGTATAAGGTGACATTTGTGTATGTGACCAAATTCATACTGAAGACTCGGTAAGTGGTCAAGCAGGACTAAGGTTCTTTTATTAAATTCCAAATTACTTACAACTAGTAACTTACGTACTTAACCCACAATACCCCACACTATGGGAATAGGTGAGAAAAAAAACTAAAATTTTTTTCGTTTTTTTTTATACCGTTTTGTCGGTGTAATTAATAGTATACCCATACCAAATTACAGCTTTCTAGTACCAATAGTCTCTGAGCCGTCTGAACTAAGCCGCGGACCGACGGACATGGCGAAACTATAAGGGTTCCTTGTCGGACTACGGAAGCGTAATAAAGTAGTAAAAAGTCGTTTCTGTTCATTGAATATATTTGAGAATTTTTTAATGAAATGGGTTATTGTATTGTACTGATGCCAAACCCCAATTTTTTTATTTTTGTTGGATATAAATTGGGGTTTCAACGTTTACCTTTCTTTTGTTGAACTATGTGATTTTCATCATTTTGATTGGTTTCCTTTCGATTACAAAAATAGGAACTAGTCTTTTTTGTTAAATATTCGTCCATTTGTGGAATGTAGTATCTAAAAGTAGTTTGCAAGTCGATTACGCTTTTGCTAATTGATTTTGAGAGTATTTCATTTATGAATTTAAAATTCTAACCAGAAATTTACATACCTATTTGAATTTTTCGCAAAACACAAAAAAATACTTACGGAATTTTAAATGTGCAATGTACTTTACCAAATGTAATTCAAGTAGATGTCAGTTTATTTTTGCAGGGGTCCAAGCTGGAGTTAGTTAACGAAACTAAGTTTTTAGGTATTACTATAGACTCTCGTCTTCAGTGGGGTCCCCACATAGAAGCTCTCTGTGGTAGACTTAGTTCAGCCGCATACGCTGTTAGACGCATAAGGCAGATTACTGATGAAGATACTGCTAGATTAGTATATTTCAGTTATTTTTACAGCATTATGTCATATGGCATAATGTTGTGGGGTAGAGCCGCGGATATAGAAGCAGTCTTTGTCTTGCAAAAGAGAGCAATTCGGTCTATTTATAACATGAAGTACCGAGATTCATTAAGAAAGTGTCCGTACACCTAATATTTTTTCAAAATTTTAATTGGAGTTGGTTATTAATCTTGTGCCAAAGCCGAACCTACATTTCTTAGAATTTTTGTACATCTGTCTGTATGTTCCGTTTTAACTCGAGAACCCCTGAATGGGTTTGGATCGGTTTTCTTTATTATTATTTTTGAGATCCTGGTCAATATAAAGGCTATAAGGGGTTTGTACTTGTGATTGTCGGCATTTTGTGAAACTGGAAACACATCTTGATTTAAAACGATGTTAAAACACTTGTACTAGTCTCACTGAATACTCTATGTTCGAGTCTTTTTAATCAAGATGCTATAAGGGGTGTTCATAAAATAACTACGAACCCGAAAAAGGGGCAGGGATTGAAAAAAAGACGGGCGGAGCCACGGGCAAAGGCTAGTTAGAATTAAATGACCCACAGTAGTAAATTTACCTCAATTCCTTATACAACTCCAGATCCATTGAGATGGTTGAACATTTAGTTAGGATAATAGGATAAGCACTATTATTGTGCACAGTATACAATAGGTAAACAGTACCTTATATATAGATATTGCGGTATAGAAACACAAAAGCAAAGCAGCTCTGAACCATGAGACTCGAACCTGGGACCAGCCAGTTCTCCCGCAAATATAACGCAATAATGTACCTACTCGTGTAATATGAACGTAAGTTCAAATGTCGAGTGTTTAAATACAGTCGGATACATTGTTCTGAGGTCGGATATTCCGGAAGAAGTCATTAGCGAGATGAGTGGATGTTACACCTAGTTAACAGAACATTATTATGCACAGTATAGTTTTTCGGTAAAAAATTAGGTAGGTATAAAAGGTATTGGGGAATTGATGTGTCTAACTTTGAGGGTTTTGTCAACTTGTGTCCAACGACGTAAAGGTTGTGTCGGTCTGATAAAGCCAAAATCACTTTTAACGTAGTAAAAGCACAATAAATGTAAAAATTATTTATACGGCGTCACTGGTGCAAGGGGTTCGGCACCGCGCTCACCAACCCGCCTGCCCAGCGTGTGTGAGTATGGGCATTTCTTCCAGGAGGACCGCCAAGAGTGGCGAAATCCTGGAAAGGCCTATGTCCAGCAGTGGACGAAACAGGCTGATGGATGGATGGATTTTTTGATTTAGATTAAAATTTGTAAAGTACCATTTAAGCACTCTTAAGTATAAATTTTCTAAAATGTTTTGGATAGAGCCTAATTTCCACTTCGCAAAGATACTTTATGTGGAAATGAGTGTTTTTGTTCACTGTACAAATTCTCATGTAATAAAGAAATTTTCACATTATAAGCCAAAAGGTATTTACGATTTTTGAATACCTACATAGAAAGCAACATGATTTATTAGCAATTTTTCTGTAAAACTTAGTCGCTTTTATCTAGCGCTGCTGGACGCGTGTTTCCGTTTCCGTGTTCAATAGGAGATAAAGACTGTCAAGTATAAGTTGGCGTTCCATTGCCATGGACGCCAATACGATTGCAGAACTTTCGCTTGATAGAAATAATTATTGAAATGAGGTCTTCTTCTACACTTTTTTTCACAGTATGTGAAATAGGAATGACATACAGACCTGAACGATATTTTATTAGATAGATTTTAAAAATATCTAAATTTTGTGAATTTGAAATTTTGATAACTATTTTCGTTAGTTAGTTTGAACATTTTGACTTAGACGTTAGTAGGCAGATATAAATTTGTTTGAAATATTCGTAAAACGTCAAGTTATAGGGCATTTTCCAAGTTGACGTGATGTTACGTGGTGTGCTGTTTGGTAGTTTCCAAACAAATGTATTTTAAGTACTATTTTTAATTGTATAATCAGCACTGAGTTTAATATTCATCATGGTTGAAAAGACATACAATTAAATACTTATCATTATCAGAAAGGTACTGTTACTCTTGTATGTATGCAACCGATAAATTTTTTTACTATCTAGTTTTTTCAAGTATGAATTGAGCATTTTACAGGTATATGTTTTAACAAAAAAAAGTTATGTTTTAATCAAAATTATTTTTTTCAGTTATTTTGTGCACTTAAGAGGTTTTAATTGAAATATTTTGTTACATAATAGGTTTTCCGCTACGTACAAGTTGATTAAAAGACATGACGTTTTTATCATAAACACTTTATTGAACTAAATTCAATAATAAAAATTGTCATTAAGAAAAGGAAAATAAAGACTTCTTCTTCTAAGTACCCGGAGCAAACTCCAGTTGGTCATAAAATGGATGGTAATTCTTATCAACGACAGCTTTCAGCTCTTGCAGATGTCTGAATTTGCTCTCTGTTATTTTAATTGGCTGAAAATACAATTTTTTCGGAGTAAGCGAGCCCTCACGAAGAATATTTCTACGCTGGGGAAGTATGGTCCATTCATTCACGTGCCTTAATTTATACGTTACCGACCCATCTGGTAAATATTTTAGCCCTCTAAGGTCTACCACAACGGAATCACCTTTCTTTTTACCAGGTCTTATAGATTTGAAGTTTGAGTCAAGCTCTTCATAATTAAGAAAGAAATCAAAGTGCACTGATTTAATATCATAAGGATTTCTGGGACGAGCTTGGTGCATGCGAACCACATAATCACTGGGCGCATAAATTGGCGGTTTAATATATTGTTCGATTGTAGAATGAACACTATCTACCTCCATCATAGTATGACCCTTTTCTAGATACAATTGTTCAATTGTGATATTCATCCTTTGAGATGCGTCACTTAATGCACTTGACAAAATTCGGTTTCTATTTTGGTGGCCACATCCGTCTGAGATAATAATTACACGCTCAGTTTGAGGAGACAAATTTTTTATGTAATCCAACAAACAGGTAGTAGATTCATTGGCGGTAACATTGCCATCTGCTTCATGCCAAAAATAGATCGTAACATTACGATTTTTGTAATCATAAACTGTAAAATTATGACATTGTAGTTTCAATTTATAATAAAGTGCACTTGCCAGGAGCTTAGGAGCAAGTAAAACACTTTGCACGTCGACTGACATGACAACAACTTTGTCGTTGGCCATCTTTATTGCATCATTTTTGGCTTGGCGTCCTTCATTTTTCTTAATAATATGGTCATCGTACTCCTCCTTAGAAACGTTGCCAGCTTTGTAGCTGCAGCAGGTGTCACATTGGTCCTTACGTGGACGATGAATCGCAATGTTTTCATGAGCCAACACTTTTAAAAATGTTGGTCTGCTTGCTGCTTTAAAATGACGTTTTTTACACCATTTCACGAAAACCTCGTGCATGTGTAAATCGGACCGAAAAGTTGGCTCCACATAAAGCTTTTTTGAACTAGCCCGACAGTAGTGACTGGGCACTTTTGGCAATAAATCAAGCCACGTTTTTACAATTTTAGTCAAAGGTGTTAGGGCAATATTGTTCGATACTGCAACCGGTTGATTCTCTCTTGTTTCACAATCAGTATTTTCGTTATCGCTATTTCCATTTATTGTGTCTGCTTCTTTGGTCCAACGTCGAAAACAGTCTTCGCCGATGCTAAGGGTATTCAAGAAAAATTGTCGGCATACCCTTACCTTTGTAAATTTTTCATCGCTTTTGTTCAAATAGATATCGTGACCACTTCCCTTTTGTGGAGGATCCTGCTGTTTTCGTCGACGTCTTAATCCTCTTCGAACTGCTGAGGTCTTCACAAACGCCTTCTTTTCCTCCCAAGTTTTAAGGCTCCAAAAGGCTGAGTGTATTAATTTTCGCTCCTCCTCAGAAAACACAGCACAAAGAAATGTGTTCTTGGTTTTCGAAACAACATTTGCATGCAAACAACGTGGTTTTAGGACTCTTTTAGGTTTGTCGATACAGGGTTTCAACTGCTCATTGATCTTTTTGAACCCTTGATAGGCTTTCCCTAATACTCTGGCTTACTTGTTTTTCTGAATTGCATTAAGATTCTTTTCTTTGTGAATTACTACAGGAACTTGGTGTTCTATTTCTTCATCTGTGGGTAATGAAACGGCTAGCAAAGTGGTTTCATTTCGACTTGATAGTAGCTGCAATGGCACCTCATCTTCGCTGTCGGTTAAGGTTAACGACTTTCTTCATCTTTTCGGTGATGGGGATGGAGCCCAGTTTGGATCACTTGCACTGTCATCACTACCATATGGGCAAATCTCATCTAAATCTGGTGGTGATGAATGTGATTCCAAAATTTCCTTACCACGATTTTCTATTTCATCGATGGTACGGTTCTGAATCGAATGTACCATGACGTTATGAGTTGATCTCTGAAATGATGCTTCTCCTTCATCACTATCGAAGGGAAGTGGTAGAATCTCATCAAAGTCTGTTGGTTGTTGTGATTGTAGCAGTGGCGGTGATAATGTTCTGGAATCTACAAACTCGACGCCGAGATCTTCTAATGTGATAAGAGAGTCACGCTTTTGTCCAGTACATTGTTGGCTCAACGAATTGCAATTTACTTCGCAGGTTTGCTCACATTTCGTGTTTAGGGCTAAACTAAGGATACGTTGACCTCTACCTGAGCGTCATTTGCTCATATTGAGATATTATAGCAAAAAGATTTTATCACACATCAATCAAAAACTTTTAAACAAAAAAAGCGTGCGTCACACGGCATGAATTGCACGAAACTAAGTTCATTTGATTGATTTGTCACTTGCGAACCGCCCGCATCGTCTTGACCCTGACACAGCTGGCGTCATCTTTTATCTTGCTCATATATCTACTCAAAATGCATAATAATTGCTCTCTTTCTCCAAAAAATGGCGGGTAAACATAGTGACGGGTGCACACACATAAGAGTTTTAATGACAAATTTTGTTCAAAAACTTGTAATTAAAACCTCTTATGTGCACGTTGAGCACATTAGATATTTTAAACGGACAACAAAATGTAGTTCAGCACATAAGATGTTTTTTAAATGGGATCTAGGAACTTCAATTTAAGTGTTATGCACATAGGTGTTTTTGCATACGGTGCAGGTTACAATTTACTTTCAAATAATGTAAAAAAGTAACTTCTTGCAAAAACGTCACATAAGAGGTTTTAGATTTGCAACGACGATATTCTGTTTAGAAGGGGCCAAAAGTTTGGCACGACCTGTACTCGTAAACCTGTAAAGCCTACTTAGCTGTGATAGTTTTCCTTTTATCTTAATTATATACTACTTCTGTGAATTTTTCAATCGTTTAGTTGGCAGGGGGGGGACCCAGATTAATATTTCGCCAACGGATCCCCTACAATATCGCTCAAAAAGCGTCCGTGATGCATCTTGTCACCGCCATGGCGTGACAAGTTCGAATGACGATTGCGTACAACTGACATTGCATCTTATGTTAACGTTATAACGTCTTAATTTGGTTGAATGTATTGTATCGAAATTTTCTTCCCTACAATTTTCCCGTGGCTTTTCGTTTCCCCAAAATTGCGAACCCCCAATCTTAAGACCCTGCGATACGGCTACTATTGACGTCATGCCAGAACACGACGAATACTCTTTTTTGGGCATCCATCCATTCATCAGCCTGTCATCGTCCACTGCTGGACATAGGTCTTTTCAATATTTCGCCACTCTTAGCGATCCTCCGTCCTCATCCGGCCGCCACCCGCAACCTCCTTCAGATCGTCGGTCCAGCGAGCACGAGGTCAGCCTACGCTACGTTACGACCGATATAAACTCACTTATCCCGCTTAAACCCAACTACGGTGGCGCACATGTGCCGTGGCCAGGTGGGGCAGGTGTACAGGATCCTGTGGTCCAGCGGCAGCAGGTCCACGTCGTGGAAGATGAGGCACTTCCACTGGGCCAGCTTCTGCACCTCTATGAACGCCGCGTTGTAGTTTAATCTGACTACAGATTTCCATCTACAACGATCCTGACACACTTCTTGGCACTTTGCTAAAACATAGTAAACAAGGTCTGCTGATGGGAGTGGGAGGTGGGTACGGGATCTCTTCAACGGACAACAGCAGACTCTTCAAGTTTGGGCTTATTTGATTTGTCTTTATTAGCACTTTGGTAAAACATGGTGACCAAGATCTTGTGATGGAACTAGAAGATCCTCAACGGACAAAAGCAAGCCCTTCGAGTTTGGACTTATTAGCGCCTTGGTTAAACATGGTGTCCGTTGCATATAGTCGTTCAAAAAATCATATTCTATTTATTTGCCTCACATCTAAGCGGCTATTAATGTTTAATGCCAATCATTTTGTTGATTGCAGCGTTTTATGCTTAGAAAAGAACAAACAGACTTTCAGATTTACTATATCATTATGGGATACGACGTGAACGGAACACTTTGCATTGACGGAATGCTTTTTCAATGATTCCAGGAGTCGTTCTAAATGAATTCGTCGAAGCTGCCGAAGCCATCATCGCCGGAGAGAAGGTGACGAAACGGTTTCGTCTGTACTCCTCCCATGACTTCAACATTGGCTCCCTCATGGACGTATCCAAGGTGGAGTACAGCCGGAGTATATTTACAATCCTGAACTCTTCTTGTATCTCCTTAGCTAGACTAGCTTTATCGATTCTGCTATTTTGTGGATTTCAGTCTAGAATTTATTTTAGTTTTTTTTTCTGGTATTGTAATGAAAACCCATATTACTTCATTATATTAAATATAAAACATATGAATTAAAGACAAAATCTTTAATACTTTTATGAGCTATTAAATCATTTAATAAAAGAACGGAGAAATTAATAAAACTTCATTATGTATAGAAATGACATGAAAAAATGAATTGACAATGAACAATGGTGCTTAGCAATAAAAGACGCCATCAAACAGCAAATGAAATTCTTATAATGCCAATATTAAAAGCTGATGAATAATGCCAGTCTGTGCGTAGCGGCGCGTAGTACATGACTTCCTTGGGCTACGCCAAAGCAGCTACGGTCTGTTGCCTCGCGTGCTCGAGCGGCGTAGCAGCTACGACGGGTGAACTGTAATTTGTTACTATTTTCGTGCAGTTTCATTCCAACATTTTATTTAATTATACTCCCTCCTCATTACTTATACCTCCTTTTAGAACCTTATTTAAATAATTCATGCAAGTCGTAGTGTATAGCAATTTAGGTGTTTCTCCCCTTTATAGCCTCTTTCGGTAAATTGTTATACATTCGTGATCCTTCAGCTACTATGCCATAGTAAGAACAGAATAGTAAAACAACCCACGCGCCGCGCCGTGCGAGGCTATGTCAGGAGCGTTTGCACAAAACTTCTGAAATGTAAAAACAGGTTAGTTGTGGGCGCTATAGGGAAAAAAGCGTTTCGTCGGTGACTTTAAGGGATTGAATAACTTTAATGAGAGTAATAATTTGATAATTCTGGTAAGTTCTTTTAAAATAAAAATACAGTTGTCAGTTTTCAGACTGAAGCTTACTAAAGTCAGCCAAGTTAAAAAAATTTAATTGTTTTACAATTTTATTTCGTAAGTTATCTGATTGAATTCATAATTGACATATAGCAGCTTTTTCAGTCTTTGATTACGATTCTGAAGAATTTTGTTGATCAGACGGTCCGTTTCTGTAGTCCCATACTAACTAAAGTTCAGTTGACTTTAAATTGGTTCAGGCTGATACCAGTCTAATTTATAGCTTATTTTGTAATTAAATAGGCCTTTACTTACAACACTATGAGGTAGATACACACGAATCTCTTGCCGTGCTTTTGTGATTATACTAAAAGAAAACCAGCAAGAATTGTCAACAATTAAGTTTTATTTTTTCCACTACGGTCCGGTTACGATTTTACCCCGCCCATGCGGTTAAATTCACGGAAAAGAAGTACCTAACCAATTATAATTTTCAAAATGCATTCATTAAGCATAATTATCAATGAATTCCTTAAGTGACCGCATAGATCTGAATTTTACTTGGTGAGAGCATTGATTCCAAAGTTGAAAATGGCAGATTTAATACAAACCTAACTGACACCATTATTGCGTATGAGCTGCTCCAACGGGCGGAAATTAAATGTTTTGTGCGACATTACACACTTTATAGCGGCATAAAGGCAAACTGGGTGATGGCCACCGTGAAATTACATTGCAGATTCACTTGGAGAACGGAATGGTATTTGTAAGTGGCAGCGTGAACAAAGTGGCAGCATGGACAAAGCGGCAGGTTACGAAACTTTGGCCTTTCTAAGACGTGAGTCAGGGCCGTATTTTATGGTATGGAGGCCCCTGGGCCAGAAAGAAGGGCTCCCGGTCTATTTATGACATCCTTACATTAATTACTTTGTTATTTTATATGCAAATTAATAAAATGTTCAGTTGTAAATGGTACCTACTTTAAAACATATTCGTAAAACTGCTGTTCGAATTAGTATAGTTACATTTCAGAAAAGACAAAACCAATATGATTAAGAAGAAAAAAAAAACATCGTGAGCTCAGTTCGTTAGACCAAAAATGTAATCTTTATGTCATACTAGCTTTTGCCTGCGGTTTCACCCTCGTTGAATTGCTTTATTTACACAAAGTTGTACAAGGAACGTTACTGTAGACTAATTTAATCTTTGCTCGGTTGTAATAAAGGTTGTTTTCGAGTAATGCTGATCGCGGAGTTAGCGTTCTGACGTAAGTTAAAAGTTGCGGACTTTACCAAGCAAAACGCGAACTTTTGTAGAACATTTCAGTGTAGTTAGTACAATGTTATAATGGAAATAAGCACTACAAAATGGCGTCCCGGAGCGGAGTTTGTTATAGGTGTACTGCTTATCGATTCCCGGTTATGTTGAGATTGAAGGAGTTTGAGTAATTTCACTTTGACAGTTGTTTGATTGGAGATCTTTGAGGATGTTGAATTCCGGATATCGAGGAATTGATTTTACTGACTGCTTTTGAAAGGGTATATGTATTTTTATATGGAAACTTGGATTAAATAATTATTTAAACTTAAACAATTTATTTGCGTAAAACATGGTAATATTGAGGTCTTAAATTAAAACAAGTTACAGGAATACTTCGCCAAGACTGGCATGCAAAAATTTCAAGTCATTCAATACATTAATTAAATTGTAAAAATGTGTTTAAAATTAATTGTATGCATAACAAAACACGTAGGAATAATCATATGACATAACACAACATTACAAAAAACATCAGAATTAATAAATAAGTAAATAAAAAAATAGTCCTCACGTGCACTTTTAATACGTATGTAATGTCATACTTATTTTATAATTTTAAGAATCTTAAAAGTCATTAATATTGTAAAGTTAGCTGTTTTAATAAGAGCTTTAGTTTCTTTATAAATAAAAAGAAAAGGTAATATAATAGCTTTTGTTTTTCGCACACTTCGAATGCAGCTATCTTTATATGCCCAGTGGGTAAATAACGACCCATCACCTAGCCACTTATGGTAATGCACCGTGATATCAAACTGTATGCATGTTTTTCGTACTACCCACATTTTTTCATTGCCAAGGAACGTATCTAAAAGTAAGTCGTGTGCGCTTGTGCTAATACGTGTGTTTTCATACAATTATTGTCCGTGAAAAATTACTTCAGTTTTATTTGGCGAAAAGTTGCTAACAGAGCGGAAATAAATGTAAGTACTGTTTTTACTTATTGATATTTGTTTGTTTTATCAGGTGTTATTGGAAGATGAGTAAGTGTGTCAGGTTATGTGAAAACATTTTTTATGATAAAAATTGTTTTATTGGTTGAAATTGACGCGAATATTTCATTGGGTCGTTATCGACCCCGTGGGCAAATACCATGACTCATGTTTTTGTACTGTTTTT
This sequence comes from Ypsolopha scabrella, assembly GCA_910592155.1. Lineage (NCBI taxonomy): Eukaryota > Metazoa > Arthropoda > Insecta > Lepidoptera > Ypsolophidae > Ypsolopha > Ypsolopha scabrella. The sequence goes on from OU342985.1 coordinate 16,891,516, forward strand.
TTATCAGGTCTCGCCGTCAGCTTACTGCACATGAGTTCTTGACTGCCTCGAGTCTTTTGATGTTGAGGATGTTCAAGGCTTGGACGTGTACATTCATCCGCCTTGCAGTGGCATTTTATCTGATGGTGACTCGGATGAAGAGGATGGAAACGACGTCGACCGGATGAACCGACATCAGTTGCTAGCACCAGCCGAGCTTGTAGTTCATCGCCACCAAGATGACGAAGACGTAGCAGATGATAATCCTACCCCAAGTTCATCAGTCGCCGATAATGAACGTGCCCGACCTTCAACTTCCGCACCAAAGAGGCTTCGACGAGCAAGAAATGAAGGCGAAACAGCTGCGTTAGAAGACGGCATACGGCCCAATGTTGAAGCCAGCGAGCTACGACCTCGACATTGGGTCAAGCGCGACTTGAGGCCGCAACAGGAACAGTGGGTGCAGCCGGCGCCACGTGCTGTTCTGACGCTCTCTAAGGACAGTGAACCTATAGAATTACTCATAATAGATACTCAGCAGCTGCTAAGAACAAAATTGAAATTGATCAGCCAAATTTAATTTCCCAATATAATAAGTACATGGGTGGCGTAGATAGACTGGACGCTAATGTTGGTGTCTACAGAATAGCCATCAGAGGGAAGAAGTGGTACTCATCAATCTTGATGTGGCTTATTGACGTTGCAGTAAACAACTGTTTTTTGCTCGCTAGATCCCTTGGATCGACTATGGATACACTGGAACACCGCAGAGCTCTAGCCAGATCGCTTTTGCAGAAGTATGGAGATATGAAGAGTCAGCCTGGGCCATCACCTGCGAGACATTTTTCAATTTCAGTACCTCAATCGGTCCGGAAACATAAAGCTGATCATATGATTCTCACAGGTCAAGAGAGGAAAAGATGTGCTGTTTGTAAGAACAAAACGAACAAAATGTGCCGCAAATGTAAAGTAAACCTCCATGATAAATGTTTCGCAATGTATCACGATACAAATTAGTAATAAAATATTTTTTTCTCTCTCTAAGCCGTGTTTTAGTTCATAATTGTTTTCTTACAAAATCAATTTAATGGGTCAGTGTATATGCCCCAGGGGTCGTTAGCGACCCATTGAAAAAAAAATACTTCCAGACCTGAAAACTGAAAACTGTCACCATACTTGATAAAAGTGGTCAAAATTGACTAACATATCTAAAAATTACTAAAATCAGTGACCAAAAAAGTTCTGGGCATATATGGGTTAAACTCGTTTAAACCGTTTGTCTCAGTTTTGTTTTCGTTTTCTAGTTTATTTATTATTACATAAACAATGAAGCTAGCAACTCAAAATGCTTTTATAAACGTGGAGGTTACTTGAACTTGGAATAAAAGCAAAAATGGGTCATAGAAACTTTCCGTGACAGTACCTTCATAAAAATCGGAGTGGCTCTAAGTAAAGGCTACATTTGGTTTTTGGGGGATCCAAAAACATCAATAGTTTAGATGAAGAATTACACGCTCTCAAAAACATTTTGTAGAATTAATTTAACAGCTCAACATATTTTTTGTTAGAAAACTTCTCTACGGTGATAGTTTTGAATAATTTACTAGTTTCTTAAATCTCTAGTATATATATTTCACTTTTTATTTTATGGTTTCATTTTAATTATTTGTTTCGGCGAAGTTACTTCGCGGCTATTGGTGCGAACACTTACCCATTCTTCTCTATGAATTACTTGGCTGCATAAATAATGTCACATTGCTGATGGATATATCGCCATCCGTCGGTAGCAACGCAAATATTGTGGGCCTCTGGTTGTACCTATTTATGGCGAACATTACTGCTGTACTGGTGACCCCGTCTCATTCACTTGCATGACTCCAATTAATGATGTAAATGTTGTTGAAAATTATCTCTTTTAATATCCCTTCTGGTGTTTTTTTAAATTGCAATGTTGTCTTATGTCGGTAATAGATTTCAATGATTTTGATATTTTACTGAATTAAAACGAAACAAATAACTTAATTTAAAATGTTTGAATTAAATACGCAACCCTTAATGTATAGTTTACACAATAATTGAGGTACATTTAAACACTTCTGACTATTCTAATTATGTAACTCTCTCCAAGATCTTTCTAAGTCTAAAGTTGTACTTCTACAAACAATATTAACATATCCGCATTTCAATATAAAATAACAATATACAAAAATGCAAGAAGTGGAACGAATACTTCAATAAGCTAACCTATTATTAATATTTATTATTTCTCTTTAAAATAAATAAGTTGTTAATAATGTACAAATTATAATCGAAATCCTAGGGAAGGAAACGTAGAGTATCTATCTAACAAACAATCCTCATGAATCGACACAAAAACTTTTTAGTATATCATCGTCTCCATCTAAATCGAAACACCCAGAATGTATACGTTAAAAAAGATGTATAAAATTATGAATTGGCAGTTGAATTTTATCCTACTTTTCAAAAATTGTAAACACGTGGCAATCATTATCATACTTCGCTGCATTTAGAACATTCGAGACGGAATTCACGTTAAGACAATCAGAACACCACAAAATCCCAATGGCGGGCTGTTTCCAGCGATATCTTGGCTGTTACTTTTTATTTTATTTTAACCAGTCAACTAATGGCAGTTGATCGCTCGACGTTGGAGACGATGGACGCGTCTGTGCCACTCTTCACGCCACTCGAGAATCAAGGTTCTGTCTCCGACGGCTAGGCCTGGCAATCCTGATGAGACTCCTTCTTTTTCCACTCCTAGGATTAGGTAAGACCTAGAAAGAAGAAGGTTATAGTGTATTTTTAGTCTGAATTTGCGTTTACTATTTTTTTTAAGGATTCTTTAATGAAAAAATATACTAAAAACAGGTACATTTATGTAGGGGATTCAAATGGAAACACGCGTACTTCTTTACACTTTTATTAAATTAATTCAAAGAGATAATATCAAACAATTAATCCCATCCGTCTCCGCGCCTCTCTCTAACTTCAGGTCATATTCCTAAAACAAAAAATAAAGCATAGCAAACTATCTACGATATATATGGAACTGCGTACAGGGCACATTGAGTACACAACACACATTCACATCGAAGGTCAGGTGGGCATACTGTCAATTTTCAAGTAATACCTGGAATCAGCACACCCACACAAAGTGATTGCCGAAATCTCGTGTTATATGCTGTCATCCGTTGAGGAATTCTATGGAAATGAGGCCCCTGGTGAATATATAGGCTATAAAAGTGATGATAAAAAGCACCAATCCGAAAAAAGGTCTATACCACTCAAGAAAAGAAAGACACATCCACACGAGCGAAGCCATGGGCAAAAGCTAGTTTCTAACAAAACTAATCAATAATAAAAAAAACCGTGATTCCTCTTGATCAGGTTCGATCTCGTGTCAGTGCCATGACGGGTTGGTAAAATAGGGATACCAGCTTTAAATATAAAGCCAATTTTATGGGCAAATAATAATTAGCTATTCACTTACTTTTGCAGGCATATCGGAAAAAAGCGTTCACATTAAGTCGCCTGGGAATAACCGTCAAAACGTAAAAAACGGGAGCTCGACTATTTAGAACAAACGTCGTCGAGATAGAACAAGAAATAAAAAATGCCGTTTTAGTACAGAGATACATGTATAGATATTCATACCATTAGATCATATGTATTGTTTGCAAAATACAAATCAAATAAATAATTGTTTATTTTTATTTTTTTCATTCTTTACATTTTATTTTCATTAAAGAAGAAGTAGTCTAATTAATATATAAAAAACGCAGTTAAGTAAATATTATGAATGTATAGTAGGGTGAATGCTACGTGAGCCATTGGAAACATATATTATATGCAGTGCTACCATTTCCTAAGCCAGGGGACTTCTTATAGTGAATGGTCTGTACAATCGTGCATACGCCTAATCGTCGTGCATTCGTTTTCATATTCGGGTTGTTTTATAAAAACGAATGTTTCGATTAAACGGATATTTGACCTACGTAACTTTTAAATTTAGACAGAATGACTTTAAAAGCATTCCCATTAATTTAAAACATTTTGTGGACTGATTAAACTTCAGGTTAAATTTGGAAAATAAATTCTTATCTTCGTTGCTTTCTTGCATTAAAATAAAAAAATTGCAATAGCAAATAGCATAAATTTGAGTTATACATTTATTATATCAATAATTAATTAACATATTAATAAATACTATTATATATAATCAGAATTTATATATTAATAATTATTAATAAAAATTCATACTATTTAATAAATATTTAATAATTTAAGTTACTGACCTTATAAAAAATATAATTTTTCAGGTTCGAGTTCCAAAAGATGATATAATGGAAGAGGTGATAGTTTGTAGACAAGCTTTTCTGTCTATTCATGGAATTAATAAAGGCAAAGTAGAGGTCCTTGTCAAAAGTTTCATTTGAACGAGTTTAGTAGCGAGTTAACTGGCGTACCTAGCGAGTTTAGCTACTGGCCCCGTTTGGACAGCGAGAAACGAGTTCAGTAGTAAGTTACCAGTTAAGCTGCGCGAATAGAATCGTTTTCTATTTTTTGGACAGTTAAGTATGGAGAACCTCTTCCCGCGCACCTCCCGCACCCCCGGCAACTTTACTCGTGCAGTCTGACCGTGCATCAAACAGACGAGTTTAAGTTATGTACAGTTCTTTTGTTGTCAAAGCAAAGACGCGGGCATTGTATTTGAGGATTTGAGGTTATCTTTTGTGGATATTTAAAATGAAGTGGTCGGAATCCACCATATATCACTCATTTGTCATTACTCATACTCTGCTGCGATACTATTTCCATAATGATTTCACGAAGTTTATGACGGACTTCTTCTGACAAATGATAACCATAAATTGACAGCAAATGGTAACTTGGAACTAAATCTATATAGTGATTGTTTGGACGGTACTCACTACTTGACCAAAGAACGGGTTAACCTGCCTTCTGTTTCTATGAGTCGGAATGAAGACAGTAGCGTCAATGCTAGCGTGGAGGTAAGTACTTATATGAAAGAGCCAATTCGGCCATAGAAATCTTGCTTCCAACTAAGGTGAAGGATTGGTATATGTAACCGAGTTTTTGTGTTATTTCCATACAATTACTTGTTCGTCTGCTAACGCATTTTTTATTGCCTCACATAGTTTGAGAAAAGCACTATAAATGCCTCAGCGGAAACGGGTTTGGCCTGACTCGTACTATATATAGGTAGCATATATCGGATGTAATGTACTATTAAAACACCAGTTCAAAAAAATTGCACTTTATTGAAAACAATTTATAAGATCACAAAGTTTTGTCTAAATCAAATTCCGGGAATAACGTCGACAGCAGATTGGTTCCACCCTTCATCCTGTAAAATTCGGATCATTTTTGTTCAAAAATAAAATGTATAACATCTTGGAAGATGGATTTAAAAGGATTGGTAGAAACAGACTCTCCATTACCTTTAATACTTACAAAGATGCCTCTAACTTGAACGTTCTTATAAAAAATAATTTTAGTAGCGCTGCTACTCTATACATAGTTTTTGTCCTCGTTCGGATTATAATACAAGTTCATTACGTGAGTCCTGAACAAAATTTAATTACAGCACACGCTGTGATGTAAAAACCGGAAAACACTTGTTTTGTTGCAGTATTTCTTTATTGTGTTGATAGTTTTGCTTTACTCGTACTGTTATTTATATCGCATCATTTAGTAAATCTTTGTTCGTAGAGCAGCGGTTAGTATTTTCCAACAAAGACGTTTTATTTTTGTCTGTGTGGCTCTTTCTTAATTGTTGCAGCATACATGACATTATTCATTGCGCACTAGTTAAAGGCAGTTATGTATATAAATCAGTAATATGAGAAAACTATGTATACTTGTGTCATGATTTTTATCCAATGTTAATTAATATGTGACCATCTTTGTGGCCTATTCGTCAAACGTCATGGCCAATAATCTAAACGTTTCGGATTCGAATCCCAGAAGATATTAAAATGTGCAAGTCCGAATGGCTTAGTTTAACGATTCAATAGGCGTACATTTGCAAGTCATTAGCGTAGGTAGATGTGGATTGTAGAAGTGGTTTTAAAAGATTGTTGCGAGAAAGATACTCAGACTGACGATGGACAATATTTTTAAGGTCTTTGGATAGGATAAATAGAAATGAAGTTTTTGAAGTCCATTGGGTCAGGTACGGTTTTGAGAAGAGGGTTTACATAGCCTGTTTCCAAATAGAAGGGAAAGTTCTACTTGCTGAGGAGTCATTTAAGTGTTGCGTGAGAGATGGTAGCAGTACATCAAGGATAGGAATTAGCATCTCATAGCATTAGATACAATTTTTAACAAGTTACGAGGGGGTCAAAAGTGACCCCAAATGGTTCGTGTAATATTACACACGGTACCGCTCGCCATTCTGTTAGCTAGAACTTGGCTTGACACGCTGCCGCGTGTCTAGATATCCATTCTAAATTTAATCCAAAGCCGTCCAGCCGTTTCAGCGTGAAAGAGTAACAAACATACACACACGCACAAACTTTAATAATCTCAGTAGAAAACTTCATTAAACGTGACCACACATTTTGAAGGTCGCTTAGCACACAGCGACAATTGCACTATTATTGGTCAAGAAAATCACGCAATGCTACCTCCCCATCTATGTATGCCTAGCAAACAAGTTTTTCAAAGTAAACTTACATGTTATTACTTCACAATTATAAACTTTTTTCAAGGGTGTACCTTCAAAACCGCGATTTCAAACCAAATGATAATCAACAAGTAAGCAAGAGTATCGCTGTCCTTTACTAATACGCATGTGTGAACGAGACAAGATAACAAAGTCGAAAGACGAAAAAAGGAATGTTTGCTAAGTTTCTTGCCCTTCTTCTTAGCAATACTAATCGAATGGTGCGGATGGTTAGGCATTATGTATATACAATATTTTTATTCCTATATTTCTATATTTTATGCAAGTGTATAACTTTATTACATTTTAGTAGCCCACCCTTAATATTTTTTGTATGTATTTCCCGTTTTTATTATTTCTTCATTGTATTATGTATATATAATATTTTTATTCCTAGATTCCCCTATTTTATTTATTTTTTATTTATTTATTTATTTAAAAACTTACGACTATCATTTATTAATGCAGGTGTATATTTTATTTCCCGTATTATTATATATTTTTTTATATTCTAAAGACATATTATATTGTGTAAATTAACTTTGACTTGTAGAAAGTATACTTAATGTATCTATTTTGCAAAAATAAATATTTTGATTTTGATTTTTGATTTTGAGGCAATACGGCTTAACTTAGTACAATTATCGTCTAAAAATTTGTATACATCTTTTAAATAATTAGGCAAACCTCTACGCGATACAAATCGGACTAACGCAGCGACGAAGGCCTCCGTGGACAACGAGGACACTAATTCCAAGTGGACGGCCTTGGTGGACAGAGACACGAATACACACAGTTACGCCTTAACAGTCCGAGCGTTGCGAAGACTAGACGTTCGGACGAAGAACGGTCCCCCCATGTCCGTAGCCACTCCATCAAAGGAGACTGTGTTGTGAAGGCATGCTGCTCAAACTCAAACTGATCAAAGTAAGTTCATGTCTATGTGTGTAGTATGTGTACATAGAGAGACAGGGTCAGACGTAGTGTTAGCAGAAGGCGGGGAGCGCGGCTGGCGACGCGAGGCCGAGCATTGCTTCACGATGTGGTGCTGATCGATGACCAACCGAAAATAGGGTGCATGCGTCAATAGAGCTCCATAAAGTTTACTATAGGGGAGCTAACAATACTCGACCTCACCCTAGTTGTTTTCTTAGCTTTCAGTCGATAAACTGCCGATATCACGGTGACGGTATTATTTTCTTTGTACATTTTAGGCCCAAGTTGTAGATATTCCATGTTTTTATTATAAAATTGTACCTTTTAAGTTTTGTAATTTGGCACCTATTTATTCCAACGACATACATTTATTAAAATTTTATTTATTGTCTTTGATGTCTCAGACGGCTGGCCCATCATCGAGGAGTCAGTCGGCAGCGTCACAGGACTTCGTGCTTTGTCCGGATTGCCCCCAGTCGTCTCGCGTATACAGAGGGCAGAGAGGTCTAAACATTCATAAATCAAAATGCCACAAAAATGTGTCTTTCGACGATCTAAGCACTTCTAGATCAACTGATAATCCTTTTTGGTTAGAGATAAGTAAATATAAGTCATCTCTTCCAACGGTTAAAAGGATCCCACGAAGAGCCAGAAATACGGTGGCTACCTCTCTGTCCTCTTGTATACGGAAAGTTCTTGATAACAACGATAAAGCCAGCTGGGAGGATCTGCTCACTTTTTCATACCGGACTCTGCACGTGCCTAAAGGAAGAGATAATGGCAGTTCCCTAACACAAGAAATTAAGCCTCATTAAAAAATCCATACTCTATTATCCAGAACCACGCTTTTGAATAATACAATAACCAGCATACCCATGACTTAACGAAATATTTGCTGTAGAGGTGGTCCGTTTAGGAAGTTATTACGTAGACACGTTCTCTAAAGACGGAACAACGCGACAGTCCCATCCTGTTGCATTCAAACAAGGACGATAGTGCTGTAACCCACGGGACTAGTGACCTGATGTAATGATGTGTACTTATAGGTGACCGATAGACAGACATACACACCTTTGCCACCGTGACTTGGCATTTACCGCGCTCTGACGCTGTGCAAACAAACTTCTTATGCGTAGCGGTTCTGGAGATCTTATACTGAGAAAAGTTTTATTAATCTAACTGCTTTTGCCCGCGGCTCCGCCCGCGTGTTATTCTGTTTAACGACACGCTTTTTTCCGGGATAAAAAGTAGCCTATATGTTAAGTTAGGGTATAAGCTAAATCCATTCTAAATTTCATCCAAATCCGTCCAGCCGTTTCAGCGTGAAAGAGTAACAAACACACACACACGCACGCACCCTCACACAAACTTTGGCATTTATAATATTAGTGTGATTTTCTTGCTCGATGACAATTTTTCTCGGGCTTCGTTAGAGATATCAACAAGTTGAACCTATTTTGAACGGTTTATTTTTTTTATTTTTTAGGTGGTAAAGCTGGTGCCGGGCTCGACTGTGGAAGTGCCATCATCTTACTCTTACACCACCCCGAAGTTATGAGGGGGAGAGCTAGAGGACAACTCTGGGCAAAACCAGATGACCACCATTGGCTGGGACCGATTGCCTTATAGTATAAAACAGTCTAGTTACGTGCAGCGGCGTCACTGGTGCGAGGGTTTCGGCACCGCGCTCTGCCCAGCGGGTGTGAGTGTGGGTTTTTCCCCGCCAAGTGTGAAGAAATCTTGGAAAGGCCTTTGTTCAGCAGTGGACGAAACTGGCTGAGGGATGGATGGGTGAAGAATCGCCAAGGCTGCGCACCATTACCTCCAGTTCCTGCAGCAATTCCACCATTATCACGATGTCATCGGCAAAGCGAAGATGTGAAATGTACTCTCCGTTTATGTTTATGCCTCGTCCATTCCAGTCTAGTGTTTTAAAGACGTCCTCCAGCGCGGCGGTAAACAGTTTTGGGGAAATAGCATCTCCTTGTCTCATAACGGTGCAGGAATATAAATGAACTCAAAAATTTTGATGCATTAACCTTTTTGTGTGCGCCTTTTTGCACTCACATGAGATGATGCCGCACTGGTTGGAAGAGTGGTAGATCACACTCATATTATAAATGCGAAAGTTTGTGTGTGTGTGTGTGTGTGTATGTTTGTTACTCTAAGCGGCGTAGCGTTCCTCTGAGATGTTGCTTCAATACAATACACAAAAAAAACTTTTTTTATTTACAATGAGCTTACGCTTGGCCATTACTACGCCTGATGTATAAGACCTAGGATGAAGGGCGTTTGTCCAGAAACTGGAAGGTTGACAGCAGACTAGGCGTTAATCAGTCTTTCCGCAAAAATCTACGGAAGTCAGTAACGGACGGATGACTGATGGTACTACGCAACTGCTTGTTACACTCTCCCGGTACGGCTTCTAATCACGTCACGCCGAAACCCGACGAGTCGCTTGGCGGCACGGGTTTGTTATGAGGGTGGTGACAAAACACGGCTGAAGCCTACCACTAGCAAATAGATGCCGAAGTCTTCTCTGTAGACGGGGCTGAGATCCAGACCCTCAATACTACAGAGACATAGATTGTTGGCATACTTTTTTATAATCCCTTAGTCGCTTTTTACGACATTCACGAGAAGACATGGAGAGACAATGTTCTTTTTAAGTCTAAATTGTATTTAGCGTATTTTACAGAAAATGTACCTGACCACTTACCGAGTCTCCAGCACGAATTTGGCTATATAAACAAAAGTCACCTTATAAAAAGACACACAGATTAACGTGCTTTGCTAACGACACAATGCACTCCTACGGGATTTGAACCTACGACATACAAAATAGTGATTGAGACGATCTAACCATAGAGGTGGTTTAATAATTCTACAGCTCTAATAGTAATACAAATGTAACGTTTTCCTTTCCCCGGGCAGTGCCGACCCCAACTACCGGTCCGCGGTGATCAACACAAACGTGATAGTGAAGCACACGGGCGAGGTCACGTGGCTGAGCCACGGCATTTACGTGTCCGTGTGCGACATCAACGTCGAGCAGTTCCCCTTCGACGTGCAGCTCTGCACCATGAAGTGGGCCTCCTGGACGTACGACGGCTTCCAGGTGAGACGAAAGGTTGCCTCAGTTCTCGTTCATAAACGTACAACTTAAGATTTTTTTTCTTCTTTCTGAATAAAAAGTATTGAATACTTAAATGTTGTTTAGGGCACAACAAGTTCAATGTTAATTAGGCCGCATTATAGTTGTTGTGCAGGGTTATTTCAAAAAAGTAATCCATAAAATAACAAAATTTTGTTAAACTATTGTCGGGTATTGTCACTACATTTATGTACGGCGCAAGCCAGACAGAAGCGGCGCAGCGCGCATCAGGCGCGCGGCCGTCATTAAAATTTCGTACAAAACACAATATGTAAATAAAGTCGAAATTTCAAAACACCGAATGGTATGTATCGGGCGTGGAACGGACGTCGTCGTATAACTTTTAACAGGTGACACTTTTCAAAAGTTGTGGTTTCTGTTAGCTTAATATTGTCTACTTCATACATTAAATTTGGATTTGTCATTCCTAAAATAAATTGAAAAACTTTTGTAGGTTACGTTTTGAAGCTTTTCTTACTGCTAATTCTTATTACCTACCAAGATAGATAGATAGATATAATCTTTATTAGGTGGTAGAGCTGATGCCGGGCTCGACTGTGGAGGTACCATCATCTTACACGGAAATCCTCCCGAAGTTATTCGGGGGAGAGTAAAAGCTGATGACGTGTATGTTAAACTAACTTTAAATCTCCGACTATTGCCTGTTATTCTTTTATTCCAAAGATTATCCAATTATGGTTATTATTGTTTTAATGTTTTTGTCAGTCGTCTACAAAAACCGGTCAAGTGCGAGTGGTACTCGGGCCTTAAATGTTCTGTTCATAAACTTATTCAAAATAAGCTGGACAAATATATCTTTTAGATCTCAAAAAGTGTTGTATTTCAAAATGTCACCTGCGACTGTATCTACTTAATTATCTGTTACTACATAGAACCCGGTCACTTATTTAATTTTATTATAAGTCAGCCACTCGTATTTTAATGATAGAGTAATTGAGTAAAAAAACGATTTTTTGGGTATGTTCCATCTAAAAACAATATTACGTTGAGATATTTGAAAAAATACGTAGGATTGGATAAGAATTATTGATAGTACATGCCGTGACTGTACTTTTGAGTCACACAGTGACACGACTTTTTGTTTATACAAAAAAGCGTGTGCACCCGGTCAGTATTATATTGTATATCTAGATTGAGACTTATTTATAATATTTTCCGTATTTATTATATTATTATACTTATGAATGTTTTCTTTCCACCCTTTAATGACCAATTATACACCTTTGGCATTACCTATGCCTCAATAAATTGTTAATTGCGCTCCTAGGTATTGGTCTATACAAAGCACACCAATCCTTAGGGCCTATAGGACGAAAGTAAACCAATCCATAAACAACAAACTGCGATATCGTCAAAAATTAATCATCTATACGAAACCGGCAATTAAGCTGTAGCTGAAAACTAAATTTAACGCTCGTTTAAGCTGCGGTAGAATTAAATCAGAGGTCATTTAGTTTTACGAACGTCGATAATTGGTAGCGAGTTGCGTATTACGGAACCACACCTTACATCCAAAGAACGGTAGGTATATAAAATAAATCGAAACAATGATCACAGTGTATTCGTTCAATTTAACAAAAAAATATTCAGAAAAGAATAATGTCTTTTTGCTACGTGATGCGTGGATCGGAACGTTAACGCATAGGTACTGACACTACATAATCGAAAATACATCGATGAATCGGTGCGGCCATCATATAGGATCGCATCAGTATGAGTTCATCTTGTATGCGGTTTGTGTTTTCGTTGCGGTTGCTTTACGAGCTATTTGTTTTGACGTTTGTTACAGTTTTTGTTTTGTTTTTGGTAAAAAGCCAAGAAAAACAAAAAAAAATCTTTGAGCTCTCAAGCGCGGGAGGTATTGGTTTGTTTAATTTAATTAATTTAGAAATAAACAAAAAGTAGTTTGGATAATCAAAGATCAATCAAATAAAAAATCGATTTGATAGCCCTTGTTAACGTTCTCGATACTTAAGAAAATCGATTCTATTTCGTTAGGGCACATAACTATAACTGCCAACTTTGAACTACAACTTCAATCTTCCGTCAGGTATTCAATTAGCCGATCCAAGTTTTAATAAATCTGCCCCCATCGACGTTTTAATCGGCGCCGATCTATTTTGGGAGATCATTGGCAGTGAACAACAATCATTAGGCGCAAACAAACCAGTTTTGCGTAGTTCACAGTTAGGCTGGATAGTGTCCAGCCCTATGCTATTATAAACCACTTATTACATTTTTAACTTTTGTTACTTTACAACAAATTTTGTTTAAAAGACTATTTAGTAGAAGAAACTATTTAGTCATAAATAGTCATTGTAGGTTAAATTGTTAAGAAATATTCAGAATACGCAACGTTTTACCATTATAAACCTTGATAAGATTTTTCGAAACATCTGCTAATCGTTTTTGGTGAAATAAGACAAGGCTTTGTTATTTTATACATCAGGTGTCTAATTAGCGCGGTTATTAATCGTTCGTGGAGAAATAAGACAAGGCTATGTTATCTCATCACACTTCACACTATAATATTATAAATGCGAAGGTTTGTGGGTGTAGTTGAATGTCTTGGTAGCGCTTGATTAATTCGACAAAGTTAAGATTAGGTCACGCCGGGGCTTGCTTGTGTATGTGGCGGCACACATAAGAAATATATCCAATGTATGTCGTAAACAGTGTCCTGATTTCGTGAATATCCTTAATCTGTCAAATTTAATTTTAAAGCTAATTTTAGACATAGATGCTTCAAATTTGGAATACAATTAGTGTTTAATGTATTAATCAAAGAAAAATTCTTCTTAGTGATTTGTATGAAACATGAGGAATGAGTCTTGAGTACAAGTAATATAACAAAAAAAAAAAGTCGTCGCAACCAGCTTGGCTGCCTTCCAAACAAAAAATTCTGCAGATTTTGTTAGATTCGGAGATGTTAAGGTAGTAACAGAAGATCTCGGTTCAAAACGCACATCATAATATTGTTTTTCATACTTTTGAATAAAAAGTGTATAATAAATGCGTTTTATGTGTATTTGCGAAAATTGCTTAATAATTATTATGTTTTCACAAGAAAATGATGTAATTTTATGCATTACATTTTGATTGCAACTTTAAAGACGCTTTAATAATACATTACTGCTAAGACCAGGAAATAAGCAATCCTGGACGAGTAAGTTAAAAATCCGAGCCCGTAGGAGACTACACCCTAATGAATATTTATTGAAACGCTATGGTTTATAATAAAATACATAAACTACTGTTTACTCAAATAAGTTTGTGACGAAATTACTCAGTATTCTGCAACTCAAAAAAGTGTTGTCTAATCTTGTTCTGAAACGTCATTAAGGCGCGAACATCATTAATTTTATTCGCGGCTTTCTGACGTAAAGCCAATGGCGTCTGTCAGATTTGAAAAGCCGCTCTCCTGCCACCTGTTGGTAGCGCAGTGAATTAGACATTAAACCCCACCGTGCGTTCCACTTGCCAGTGCCACTGAAATGAGTTGCTCGAAACCGATCCCTTTGACCCCTTAATTACTTTTCTTTCAACCATACTAAGGGAATTTTACAGTTACATTTATATGCGTTCTTAATTAAAACTTCTTTAATACGCAACATCTAGACTATTAGAAACGCTAATTCCTCGGAGGTCTACATTTGCTTATTTTTTTTTGTATTTGGTATCACCAAGTGTGTTATGAAAACAAGCCATGATAATTAAATAAAATTCGCGGTATTAGCTCAGTGATAGAATGTCGGACTCCCAGCCATAGACGAAATACTATTTTGTCTATGTCCCAGCTCAGGTCCCGGGTTTGAACCCTGCCAATTATATGTATATGCAACAATGGAATGGAATTTATATGAATACTTGGTATTTGTGTAACAACTCATCCATCAATCTGTCGACCAATATCTGTCAAATTCAATTTTCAAATAATAATAAATAGCATTTAAATTGTAAGTTATTTTAAGTAATAAATTATATGACTAATCACTGATACCGACCTACTTAAAGGTTCAAATATATTTTAAATACATATTTTATGTTTATTTTCTCCAAAATCTTGTAATATAATTAAAATAATAAAGCCTAATGTTACAAATTTACAAGTGTTAAGTACATTTTTATAAATTGGACTTGTTAGTATTGTTAGTAGTTTTCTTAGTTTAGTTATTAATTGTGTTAGTTTCTGCAGATTTGGACGTCTCTCTTGCCGTAAACTTATTTTCTTCCTTTGCGTTACAGGTTGTCCTCATTATTGGCATTAGTGGGGCGTGCCGGACTAATGAACTTACGTATCTTAGAACAAAAGTTATCAAACACGAAAACCAATATTGATAGGAACTTCGTGATTCGTAACGAATATGTCCTTAGTTTCCCAAGAATAACTTGGGCATTCAATTATCAAAGTTGGGGCCTAAGCTAGTCTCAAATAAGTTAAAAACCTAATTATTTTCTTGATTTTACAGGCAAAGAACATTCTGGGGATCAACACACTGAAGTGATTAAATGGAATGAAATTCTATTTGAATTTTTAAAAGTGATTAGAATATTTTTATGACATAGCAGTATTGTTTGCATTGATTATAAATCAGTAATATAGCTTTTTGTTGCTTATAATGCATTTAATTTTAATTATAAATCCAAACAAGGGGATTACATAAATATGTCCTTTATTAAAATATTTGCTTTGATATAAACATTTATGAATACTAATTAATGACAGTCGGGTATTAATGTTATTACTAAGGAAACGAAAAGTTGGTGCATTGATAGAAGGCACAAAATTATACAAGCCAAACACTCTTTTAACTATGTGGCGATAATTAGGCGCCTTCCTTGCCTACCCTTATTTTTTATCATAATGATCTCTATGAATCGGCACATCCCTTTGTTAAGAGAGAGAGAGAGAGAGATAAAATTAGGGAGAAACGGTTTATAAGTGTTTTAGCAGAAAATCCACAAATATCTGTAATTATATTGAAACCATATTTTTTCTTTTGTCGTTTCCACCCTAATAGAATCATTCTGTAGACAGTTATCTTATTATTAGTTAAGTGTATGGCATAGGCTAGGAAAAAATGTTATTGAAAATTTCTAAAGATTCCTCGTAGTTTGCGCGGGGAATGTACGATATTGTTTATCGTATTCTTCATTTACGTGACGTGACAATTTTTCAAAATCGGCAGTCATGGTTAAGTTGATTTAATGACTAATATTTTATTAATAAAAATAAGAAAAACATGTTTAGCACCACAGAATATGTATGTACACTTTATCCAAGGAAAAAATCAAAAATAATGTATATTATATTCATAAAACAAAACTATTTAAACTAAGCCCAAAATGGTAATTTTTCTGCTCTAAAATCGGAGGCTGGAAGTTCGGTCCCCTGCCAAACATGTAATATATTTTTGCTTTTATTTCGTTGGATACGAGTAACTTTGTAGCGAAAACTTTTATAAGTGCTGTGCTGGCGCATGACGATTGCAAAATAATAAAATTGTAATACGAATGCTCGTAAAGACGTATTTTAAATGCTTCAAAACTATTGTGAAATTCAACTTTACCAAACTAGTGTTTAACTTTTTAGTATTTATTGAAAAAATGTTGCCAATCTTTACTTATGTAAAAATGAAAATATTTATTGTTACCATCAATTTGAACAAAACATTAGGCTACTTAACATATATTATACAATACAAAAACACAGTACTTTTCAATGTCATGTTACTCAGCACTAATGAAATGGCTACTGATGCCTTATATAGTAAAAACCGTAGTATAGGTATCAAATTTTATATTTTATATATATGTACCACAGATAGACTTGACGGCCATGAGCTACGACCGAATCAATCTGAAAGCAAGTTATTTCCGTCAAGTTGGCAACTTGCGTGCAAAGAAAAAGAATACCCCCCTAAAGATCATTTGAATTACTTATTGTTTGTTTGTTCCTTTTATTACATTTAATTTTTTTGCTCACACTGTGCATTAAAAAACGTAAGTCCGATTGAATCTGAAGCAGTTGGGTAAGCTGGTACTATCCACACCCCAACATTCTAGTACGACAAATTCGTTTTCGTAGCAGAAAATTGCAGCAAAAAGTGTCACTAAGAGGCTTAGTTTAAACCACATGATATTTCTCTAGACCCCTTTCAAGGAATAAGAACGTCCTTAAGAATTAATATACTGTCTTCCATTTTAAATATTTAACGTGATATACTATATAATTAATTATGGAACCTTTGAGTCCGACTCGCACTTGGCCGGTTTTTATTTACAGTAGGCGATGTAAAGTGGAGTGACAAAATCTTATCAAGTAAATAATAAATTATATGTATAATATCATCAAACAAAAGCTATGGAAATGCTAGAATACTTCCCATCCATGTTAAGGTGATTGCGTTCAAATCCCTTAAGGGCACATTTATGTCCAATATGAAGCCAACCATGAGTTTTAATCATGATACACATTACCGACTGCGTAAAATATTTTGTATGAGAAATTCTGATTCCTCTTGCGTTTCCGTTGTATGAAAAAGGACAATCCGAAAACCAACGCTGTGCTGCTGCTATTAGTTTACAACAAATTCTGAGCTTGTTTCTTTTTTCCACTTACTAGTATTTTAAAATTAATGATTTATAAATTTTGGTTTAATATAACTGTTGTGTAATTATTCTTAAATTTTTTTTCTCTCATTGGCCGCTAGAAGCGCTGCTCAATTTCTGATATAATTCTAGATAAAACTTATTGAAAAATATATAAAGAAAGTAAGCTAATGACTTCAAAAACAGTTTTTACCTGTTGTATGGAGATTTTTGCGTGATGAGGCCTCTTAATAAGAGTTACCCAATGAAACGTCAAAAAACAATTTAATATAGCGCGTCAAGGTGAAAGGTTTTTGGACTATATTTTATGAACTTTATTTTAAAATATTCCAGAAGCAATCGTGTAACTTAGTAGGGATAGTACTTTTTTATGCTCGCGTCGTGGGTACTTGCTTTGAAATATTAAAGCGTCTGAAATACTCCGCTATTTTCGAAAGGGTAATTTCCTTTGACCGTCTACTGAAGTCTTCGACCGGTGGCTTGACCTAACGTTTACTTAGATTTAGCTTGCAGATTTATTTTTTAACTTTGGTAATCATAAGTAAATAAATATTGACAAAAACAATGTTCAAACAAACACAAATAAGAGGCCGTATAGTCCAAACCATGCACCTTCAGATTTCCACTTGTTTCGGTCTCTTCAGAATTCTTTAGGCAGTGTCAGGTTAACATCACGAGAGGACTGCCAAAACCACTTGTCGCGGTTTTTTGATCAGAAGACCCAGAATTTCTATAGCAATGAGATCATGTCCAAATAAAAACGCATAATTCACTATTCACTTTTAACTCATTTAATTCATTTTACGATAAGCATAAAAATAAGCATTCTTCAACAAGCGATTTGCTTTTCTCATACTTATGCTCTAAGCAATAAAAAGTCTAAAAAGCTCTAGTTCTCTACTCAGAGATAAACTCGCCTATGAACATCCTATTTCAAAGTGCATATGTAATTATATTTATGTGTACTTACAATAAAGTAAAGTATTGTTATCGGTTAAGAGACTTTACTATAAAGCTTTAAACTGAGTGCAGGGTGGGCACTGCTTTTATACCTATATGAATGCACGCAACTACCTGGTACAGCTATTGGTTAATAATATCCACCCATAATATGCCAATTTAATCCATGTTTATTTTGTATTTCACTTATAATCTGGCAATTTCTTTCACCTTATACTCTTTTCAATCAAGTAGTTAGCTTAAAATAAATATTGTGAGTTTGCAAATTACGTACTCGTTGCAACTGCACGAAAGCTTTATGTGACGTGAACAAATGGATACGATTCACCGCTGTACGGTGCAGTCAGGATCCATGACAGTGAGGGAATGGTTGTAAGGCTGACTATCTTACATGAGGGGGTGAAAAAGGAAAAAATCAGGCAAGTGCGAATTCTGCTCGCAAACCGAAGGTCCCGTTCTTAAGTTGTATCGCTTCAAATTGTTGGGAAAATCGCTATACTTTAACAATATTTCTTACATAGCCCTTTTTATTCTTAAATATTTTAAAGTTTTTGGTCACTTTATCCACTTTAAAAAATAATAAAGGGGCCTTAATGATGTCCTGTGATCTTAATCGCAAACGTCTCTGAAGTTATTTGGGTGGGAGTAAGAGGACAACTCACAACCAGGTGGCCAACCATACCTGGGACCGAATGATGGCGGTATATCCAAGCCCAATTGCCAGCACTTATATAAAGCAGACTGACTTTTAGTATAGGATCATGGCTCGGTACAGATAACACGCGAGTTAAATGCAGCGCTATATACACACACAGCCGTTCTCTCTACGCACACGGCAGGTGTGCGGATGACGGCGGCGGGGGGAGGTGCTCCCGCCCTTCACCTCAGCCCCCGACTCGCGCGCTGTCTGTAGGTGCCAAGGGCTCGTCGTAATCATCCCTTGAGAATGGTGTATTAACCGAAACCGGTCGGGATTAACGTGTAAACCTTAAAATTAAAAGCTGTGAAACAAGTACAAGTGAATTTAATTGTGATGTTTTCCAAGTTTCACCAAGTGCCGACAATCGCAAGTATAAATAAAACTGGTGATAGTACTCGTCTATATGAACAATTTTTAGTATGGAGCCAACCCTGAAATCGTGAAAAATAAATCGGCTGTTCCATAGAAAAGGGGAGGAGCTGCGGGCATCAGCAAGGCTCTGCTAGCTGAGTTTATTGGTGAGTAACTAAGTTTATTTAATAAGGTAACATTCTGAGTAAATACGGGTATTTTTTTTTTCAAAGCAGAGTGTCGTTCACAATGCAGGGGTTCCGTCAGTAAAATTATGGGTTGGGGAACATTTGTGTCGCGAAAATCGTGCTCTTTTTTAGAATTCCGTACCCGAAGGGTGCCAAACGTGACCGTATTAGTAAGCCTCTGCTGTCTGTCTGTCTTTGCGTCCGACTGTCACAGGGCTCTACAGCTTCGGCCGTAATAGGTAGCCAGTTGAAATTTTCACATAATAAGTATAAATATGGCCGCAAAAAGACAAAAAATAAAAAATTTAAAATATGAAAATCAAAGGGCATGCTATTTTCTTCAAGGTTATTTGTTTCAGTTCTATCTGTTGGTACCTCTGTATCTGAAGGATAGAGCGCGTGCCTGCTAACCCAGAGGTCTTGAGTTCAATCCCCGCTGTGCACATTAATTTCGGTTCGGTCCGCGTTCCTCGGAAAGCACGGTCCATTTGTACCCGAAGAACGGCGATACGGCTCACCACCCATCACGTTTGGGACGAAATAATCGTTAGTGAAAAACGGGTGGTACCTAGTGACTTTCATTTCACAGTTCACACTTGGGAACACCTCTGACACCCACTCGGGCATTCATGTCGTGTCATTATGTGTTAAAATAAATGAATAAAATTAAAATACCCACACACTTGCTAGGATTTTCTGCCAGTAGACCAGGAGACTGTGGGGAATAATTTTTCTTACTTAGCCTGAAAATCGAAGCGCTACGAATGGTAACAGGAATTCCATTTCAGGTCTCGGTTGAGACTAATAAATATATTTGTATTTGGATTTCGTGTGAATATTAAACTCTTAACTCTATAAAATATGAAAATAATTAGTTTGTTGTTGTGATAAAAAAACACTTGTACTTTTCCACAGATAATATTTAATTCTACACTACCCAACCGGTTTCACTATATAAACATCATCAGGGGCTTTTTAATTACATAATTTTATATATAATTATTTATTTAAACAATCTTTCTGTTGCTAGATGTCCGTGCACGGAATAAAATATGAAAATAATTAGTTTGTTGTTGTTCCGTGCACGGACATCTAGCAACAGAAAGATTGTTTAAATAAATAATTATATATAAAATTATGTAATTAAAAAGCCCCTGATGATGCTTATATAGTGAAACCTGTTGGGTAGTGTAGAATTAAATATTATCTGTGGAAAAGTACAAGTGTTTTTTTATCACAACAATGTTTGATAAATTCCACCAAGTGCCGACAATCTCAACTATCGCGACGTCTGTCTATCTGTGTATGAAACAAAACTGTTGCTTAAATATAACAAAACCAAGAAGGCTGGCTCAAAACACATTTGTATGCCTTAATAATTTTTAACTTTTTGTCGGAAGTCTATAGTAAATTTCTTGTTCCATACTTTAAGATGATCATGAAATTATCAATTCTACGATAGATTATCGAAGAGAACACCACATTGTGTATATACTATTCAGCACTTCCCAGCGATTATTCATACATAGATATCGGGTTTAAGCAACCGGTATCATAGTAAAAACAGAATAGTAATTAAATGCCTAATGTTGCCGGTTCGACCCAATAACACGGGAGTTCAAGTCGTTCTTATCAAACTACTGAATTGTGAACATATAGAGAACATATTATCAATATACTGCCCTTCAGATGTACGTACGACTCAGGGAGACTGGGATCAGATATTTTCTATGGTTACTCAAAAAACAATAATTGCTGGAGATTTTAATGCTCACCATTCAACCTGGTCATGCAAGACTGATGCTCGTGGCCGTCTTATATTCGACTCATTAATTGAGAATAACTGTGTTGTATTGAATGATGGTTCCCATACTCGCATGAAGTTGGTTGAAGGTAGGATGCAGACGTCTTCTCCGGATATAAGGAACTTTAATTAAATTATCAATTGAAGTTCAACAATTTTACATATTAAAGATGTAGTATAAAAGTCTGCTTACAAAGCTATATTATCATGTCGTTTAAAAGGTAGTAACAGTAATAAAGACTAAAGTTACAGCAACTTGATTTTCTGAAAGCTACTTCGGTATTAGTCGTTCCTAATTATATGACCACAACTGTACATATTAATTTTCCTGAACAACATTTTAAAATTACATCCTGATTTGATCCTTATGATTTACTGTATCGATGTGCCATTTTAAAATGTTGTTCAGAAAAAAATTTCCTGCGTCTTTTTCGTACTTCTAACAATGTTGAATTTTGTGATATCTCTAAGAGTTTTTTTATTAAAATGTTAAATTTCATGGTCTTCCTTGAATTTACGATACAATGTTACTTAGAAGAATTTAGTGCTATTTCATATATTTCATTATATTCCATAATAAACGTTATTTTGCCGACAGTGTAGTATTGTAATTATCTAAAGTCCCCTTCACGAGAAGCTATCAATTTTGTAAACACACATTCAGGGGTTTGCAACCTTTGGTCAAATAAAAAAAAACGGTTTTTTAATGATTAATAAAAATGGTAAAATTTAGGAAAAAAACTGACGAACTTTTGAAAGAATCAGTTAAAGTACACAGAATTTTATTTCTTAGGAAACAATTTATTTGTGTCAAACTTTACATTGTGTGACCATTTTGATGAGAAAGTTAGCTGCGCCTCTTGATTGTGTTGGAGAGAATCTTAGAATTCACAAAAATCTCAATATTACAAAAATAAGTAACACTCACTTGCACTGACTTAAAGCGAAGATATTTCTAGAAGTTGGTCCTGATCCAAAGCTTTCATTTTACACTTGCTTGACTATCCTACTCAGAGGGAGATGGTCGCTAGTAAAACTCGCGATTTTGAGGTGTTTTTTTATTATACCAATATATAACAAAGGCGTTGTTTATTATTTTATAACGATGACTATAATTTTTATGATGTTTATTTCAGACGATGTATTAAATTTAAGGACGATATCCTATACAATATTTTATATTTTGAGATAAAAAGTTCATGCTTTTAGAAATAAATAAAATTTGATTAAAATTAAATTAGCTTTGCGATATTTTATGGAAGTGGTAATTTTGAGTAACGAATGACGATATACTATAGATCTTGTTGTCAGTTATAATATAAAAATGGGAGTTAAAAAACAAAATAACTATCCTTAAAACCATATTAAATAATCAGTCTTAGCGGCTTCGTACTAACAAGTTCACTCGCCGGGACGCCATTTTGTGGCAGGCGTTCACCTTTATTAGTATCGATCGATAATTAAGTAGCTTTTAAGCAGTTTACTTTGGAAACAAACAAACAAACAAACAAAAAATCACAAAATCTAATTAATTGTTTTCATTTATTATTATAATAAATATTTTTTCTATATGTTAGCTTTTATTTGTTACATAAATTAGAAGATATATAAGTACCTATATATAATTTTCAATTTGTTTCGTTCCAAAATACATTCTATATTTGACTGACGACGAGCCTGCAAGTAGGTCGAAAGATATAAAAAATTGTGTTATCCTTTTTATTTCTTTTAATTTATTATAAATAGAGAACAATTTAATTAATAAATAGTTCTTAATAAACAATATTGATTGACTATTGTATATTAACATTTTAAGGCAATTTCAACTTTTTTGTTTCGCCTTACATTGGATGTACAAATTGTACAAGGCTATATGCTTAGAAAGGAATCTATTTTTATTGATACAACGTCGATATTAAGCGAGTGAAGTTATCTGTGGGTGCGATCCCATTCTAACAAATATTCTATCTCATGAAGTTCATGAAGTTTGGCTATGGTTGTAATAGTAGGTGTACAGATAAGTACGTTTTGCGTGTACCGCGTTTTCTAGCGCTCCTAAGGTTACGCATACTAGAAAAAAGTGCGTATGCACGCACCACTACAATCATAGCCAAACTGGCTTCGTGAGATAAAATATCCGTATTTGAAACGTATATATGTATCTTTAGTTTTTGCCTTTTCAGTGACTGAAAATCCAGCTAGTTTGTTCTAAAATACTACTTGTTTATTACATTACCAAATCGACTGTGTTATTGCCGATAAAAACGTACATGCTTAAAGTGACGTCACAGTCCGTGAACAGTTCAATATACACTGAAGACGATGTTAAAAGTTCAGTTTCTATCTACCTAGTCGGTGCTTAAATTCTGTCACAAACAAAATTGGCTATAAAATGAAAACTAGTCATGATATTCAAAAAAATTTTTTTTTTTTTAAAAGGTAATTTAATTAGCTTACATTAAATACAAAATTTATTCAAAATGATTGCCACCATTTTTCACACAAGCCTTCAATCTTCGCGGCCAATCATCAATAGCAGCACGGACCATATTCATGTCGATATCGGCCACTGCTTTAATCAATGATGACTTTAGGCTGCTCAAATTTTTGTGAGGTTTAGAACAGACCTTTTCCTCCAATTCCTGCTAAATTTTGTAATCCAGTGGATTGAGGTCAGGGCTAGATGAGGGCCAATTTTGATGCCTTATTAGCTCGATATTCTGGCGCTCGAACCACTCCTGGGTTGTTTTGGCCTTATGAGCAGGTGCGGAATCCTGTTGAAACACAAATGGCCGTCCTCCAAAGAGTGTCTGGGGCAGATCTTTTACTATGCGATCTAAAACCGTATCTTGGTACACTTTTTCACTGGTTTTGACACCTTTTTCACAAAAATGCACTTAGTAGGGCCATAGTAGGACACTCCCAACCAAATCATGACTGATGATGGATGATGGCCGTGCTGCACTCTAGGAATGGCCGTATTTATGGATAATTATAACCCGGAATCGTTTAAAAGAAGAGTAAATGGGTACCTTTTGAGCGAGCGCAGTTCCATCTACGCTTAATATCAGGCGTGGTCGGGCAAGAGTTAATATACGTTTTTTTCATTTTTCGTGTATTTACGGTCTCATCTTTCGATAGTATAATTAATTAATTATGATCTCTTCTATAAAGTATCTTTAAACCTTAAGAATCGGATATTTCTACCTCCTTCGAAATTGTCGAGGTAGAACAAGCGTAATAAGGTATCATAGACAAGGTAATTAGAATTATCTTCTTTGTTTATTGCGAGCACGGAGTTGATAGTAAATTTTGGGGTTAAGTTGTGTCTTTACATCGTTTTCTAATTTATCTTTTCTTGAACAAGTAAAGACGCACAAAAATAAATTCGCATTTCACAAACAGGGTCATTTGAACTTTGGTCTTGATTACTTACTGAGTTTCCAGTATGAAATTGGCTATATTTCATTTCATTTTCATTTATTTAATTCATTCACAATAAAAATTGCATTTGAAATTATTCTTATATAAGGTGACTTTAATTTATACAGCCAAACTCATACTGGAGGCTTGGTAAGTGATCAGTAACACGGATCGATAACACTTTTTGCTAATTTCGCAAAATAAAATCTTAACGTCCCATAGTAATTGACTCGGGCTGGGAATGCGTTTGTAAGGAACACGAAAAGAATAATTCACGAATTACACAGAAAAGGTCGTGTTACTGATCACTTACCAAGTTTCCAGTATGAGTTTGGATGCATAAATTAAAGTCCTACAATAATGAGGGTTCTTAACCTGCTATAAATAATTGCTATGATGCGAGAGATTGACCATCTTTTCGGTTTAGGAACTAGTTAAATTGTTAAATTTGAATTTTTATCACTTGTAGGGGGCGTTGGGGTAAAGTCTATTTTTTTTTGGAAATTTTCTCCGTCTCCAAGGTATATCTGTGACCTGCTTTTAAACTGAAACCACATGTTCCATTGATCACACTTAACAATTCTATGACACAACACATGTTCTATTGATCACACTTAACAATTCTATGACTTTAAATGGTGATTGACCATCCTAAGGACCAAGACTCGTTTCACTTTAAGGATTTTTGTACACAGTCATTTATGGAATAAATTTTTCCATGCTGTGTAAATGAATATAAATATAAACTATACCCTGCGTCATCTATGTATTGAATTGAATTATATGTTCAAAAATATAAATAAAACAAAGAAGCTGTTAAAAGTTATTGTATTTTTATTCTAAATTGGTCAAGGGTTGGAGTCCCTAAATCGGGAAAAAACAGGGCTGGGCATTTTCACTTTAGTTGATAGTAAATATTAAAATATCTTAAAAGAACTTGCTGTTCCAGCAACGGAAATACATAATTTAAAAAAATGCTGTAAAATTATATAGTGAATTCTTACAGGAATTTTAAGAAAATCTCTCGCATGGTATTGCCACGTTCTCAGAACAATCAATGAAAAAACATGTTTCAGAACCATAGTCACATATCAATAGACATTATAAAGAAAACAGTGTTCCGATAAGACTTGTACATTTTCTGTATTACGTGAAATGTCAAAACTGAGGTTTTGTGTGCACGGCGGCAATTTTGAAAAAAGGCTTGCATGCGTAGATATTGCACGTCATAGAGCCGTAAACGATATTAGATAATGTAAAAATCTTGAGCATCATACAGTCTTAAACGATATTCGGTTATGTAAAAATCTTGCGCATCATAAAGCCTTAAACGATAATAGGTTATATAAGTAATAGTATTTTGTAGGGTGGCCTTTGCTTACAATAACTGCTCTGCAGCGATGGGGCATGGGATCTATTAAGTTTTTACAGGTTTCATCTGAAATATTGTTCCACGATTCGACAAAGGCATCATATAGATCGTTAAAAAAGGCTCATCCTTTTCGCAGCCACACTCTACTTCTCTCCAAAGATTTTCGATCAGATTAAGATCTAGACTATTTGCAGGCCAATTTAACACAGTAATTTTTTGATCACTAAGAAACCTTTTAACTGAATGAGCAGTGTGTTTGGGTTCATTATCTTGCTGAAATATCCAGACCTGTAGTCCAACAACCTCTCCTCAGCATAAGGAAGCATAGTCTTTCTCTCTCTCCAATATTTGCTTGTATTTAAATTGGTTTAGCATACCTTCAATCTTTTTAACTGGCCCAACACCATGACCTGAGAAACATCCCCAAACTTTTATGTTTCCTCCCCCATGCTTTACCACTTTTTTCGTGAACTTAGGATTCGAAACGCAGATGGATCAAAGCCCATAATAAATAAGACGTTTTTCTTTAATACAACAGTTCGTGGCTCAACGGAACCTTCGAAATTCCTGTTGCGGCCAAAAGTTCACTAAATCGATCTGGTCGACCAAGCAAACCTTTTGAACAGTTGAGCGAGAGAAGTGAATTTTTATGTTCGATCACAGGATTCGAATTCAGATTCAAAGTTCGAAAGTCTTATTTTTTATTTATTTTTTATTATGTTTTATTTGTAGTGGCGGGTATGTGACTGGTGTTCCATTTTAAGCTTGAAAATGCCTGTGTCACGATGTCATTGGCAAAGCGAAGATGTGAAATGTACTCTCCGTTTACGTTTATGCCTCGTCCATTCCAGTCTAGTGTTTTAAAGATGTTCTCCAGCGCAGCGGTAAACAGTTTTGGGGAAATAACATCTCCCTGTCTCACGCAGCGCTGAAGATGTATCACTCCTAATTCTATTGAATTACGAGTAATTCAACTTGACGTGGTGTACCTCACTGATTTGAACTTCAGTCGTACTTGTTAGAAATAAAGTATAAATTTCATCGAGTATGTTGTCGATGGAAGTATACATACAGTACACGTGAGAGGCAGGGGGGTGCTATGAATGATGTGACGTACGTAGCCTTTGACTCTTCGCTTCTTTGTGCGATCCTGTACCGACGATCGTTGGCCGCTATGGTGATGGTAAGGCTTAATTTAAACAAGGCGTTTTATGGTTTGTATTATTTGTTTGGTATTAATTATGCTTACGTAACTACATATTTCTCGTTTAGTTAGTGAAGAAATAAATAAAATAAAAGTATTTTATTGATTTTGCCATAAATAAACAACAATTTAGACAATGTGTATTAGTTATTAAAATTGTGGGTTATTAATAGAACAAATTATTTTTGTAAACCACATAGCAGGAAGCATTGACGGTCAAACAGGCGTGGATTCATGGAGTACGGCACAGGTCACCAACCAATCTTGATAAAAGTAAAATTTGCTAACGAAAGCCGACACGACAATTTTTACAATTTTATTTGTTTTTATTCTTGGAACAGCTTCGGTGGTATTCGAATTCACCTTTGTACCTTTGATGACACTGTATCATATTCCTATTCCATAATCTGCAATCATCCAAATCAAGACTGATCGGCTCATGACGAAGATAACAAAACATGTATAAATAAAAATGCAGCTGATTGTTTTTTTTTTAATAATCTTTATTACGATGACGATGTCACCTTGTTTTTGTACTTTCAATCCTAGTCAAATTTCATGCGGCGTACTTTTACTTTTTTTACCACTTTCGCAACCTCCCACACCCACACCCACCGCGGGTGCGTCAGCTGACTCTTGGTTCTCTTAGTCATTCCAGATATATTGAACAAGATGGCAATTTTATTCAATGTATATACACAACTTTTTACCACTTATATTTTATTCTTAGTAATAATCTATTAGGTTATTATTATTTATTATATTACAAAGAACGACCTTGTCTAGGTAGTATGTTATTATACATATTATATATTATATTACTTATTGTTGATGAAGTAAAAGTTTGCGTTTTATAGCCTTCGATGAAATCGAAGTTTATAGCTCTGAAAAGCTCCTTAACTTTGCATTTTTTTTTAACAAATACGTTTTATTAGTTTCAATATTTTCTTTTCTTTTGAGTCAATGTAACGCGACTCAACATCCTGAAGAGAGAATTCCTGTTTTACACTAAAATGTTTTTTTTTATGAATTTCTGGGTCATGTAGATATGGAATAAAAATTTCAAAAAATATTATGTACTTCGTGTATTCAAAATTAATTAAATTATTTAATTCAGATTATTGTGGGATCCTTCAAGGTTTTTATTTAATTTCGGTAAATCAATTAGAAAGTGGATAATGCTGTTTTTCAAGGAATAAAATTCAATATAAATTCACTGAAGTGCGGGTAAAAAAAAATCGCTGTGCTATCTTTTAGATAATAGGTTACATGTTTAAAACAGTAATCATTGTTATTTTTACTTCATTAGGTTCGATAGACTGCTTGTTTGAAATGAAAAAATAGCCTTTACTTTGCAATTTTTTTCGATCGAGCAAGGTTTTCTCTATCGCGTTTTGGGCTTTTATATCGCCTTGGAAAAGGCTTTGTTTATAACATGTATTTTTTCAGAACCATATATTTTATGGTTTGGGAGTACTACTTGTTCAAAAACTCCTTTTTTACTACCTCCGTCGTCTTAATGCCTTGAATACACGGCTTAAAACCAACTGATATCCCAGCTATACGCTCATGTTTCATCTTTCCAGTGCAAGCTGGCTCTTTTCAGATCACAAATAAATCCTGGCTATTACAATAATTTTCTAAATTACAAGAAAATGGCTGAAAAATTCAATGAAACTGCGGTTAATCTTAGCTTCGAGAAGTTAGATATTTCGATACAAACTTTTCGTGAAAGATTTTCCGAGTTTCAAAATTTCAAGCCTCTATTGGACATATTTAGCAATCCTTTCACCATTTCAGCTGAGACTGTACCGATAAATTAACATTAAATTATTGAAATTAATCTTTTTTTTGTGATTATTGTTTCTATACATCGTAATGAGATGTACAGGGTGTGTGTAAACTAACTATCCTGATAACTTTTATTATATTTGCGGCAACTTACTGTTAAAAGTCAATTTTTAACCGTATTTGCCGCCAACAATCATACAGAAAACTCATTAGCTTTTGTTACATATTTATACCTACGTCTACAATGTATGAGTATGTTGTTTGTTACCTTTACTTATTATTTCATAAACAAAACACACCTGACATACAAAATGATGTACTTAATTCGTTAATACTCGTACAGAATTAATAGCGTACCGATTAACCAACCAAAAACTTGAACAAAACCTCGAAAATTGTCCACAACGATAATTTTATTTGTTTAAAAGATGTGCTGGTGATACTTTAATTAATTTCCACGCAATAATGTTAAAAGCATCAATTGTGAATAAACCGTGTTCAAGTTAACGTGAAACGAAACGACTTTCTTTTTTGTTCAAAAACATTTACTTTGTTCTAAAAGATGCATTAATTTACACTGTCGTAGTAAAAACAAACGGTTTAAATTCGTTAGAAGATTAAAAAGAAACCATTTTTCAGAATGGCTTTTATAGACAGAGCGGATAAAAAATTATAAAATATTACAAAATACACTTGCAGCTACAACCAAGTAAGTAGATATTTAAGTGCAAAATGATTTATTTTAAGGGAAAGTATTAAATACCTTTTTTTTCATAGTGAAACGATAATCTTAAAACAATGAGCGGGGGAGTTTATAAATGGAATAATAGGGAAGGAAATCGACGAATAAACAAAATTATCGTGATTGAACAGATCAAAAAGGAAACTCGGATCAATTTTGGCCGTCTAAATATACGTCCATTTATTGAGTAGATTTCCTGTAATTTGAATCCTTCGTACAATACCGTTTGGGATTGGTAACTTTAAAATATGATCGACAAAGCCGTTCATCATTCACAAATAAACCGAATTCATAATCCAGAATTTACGAAGAGAGTCACGCGGGAAAATAATAAAAAACCTTTTATCACCCATAACTCAGAATTGATTTACTTGCATGAAACCGTCCTGTAATAAATAACACAACAGTTGGAAAGAGATAGAAATTATTTTCATTGATGAAACGACACATCGCTCGTAGTTTGCGAATCACTTTATGCCGAATAAAGTAAATATTTATTTTTTTACTTTATGTTCTCAAACTTATATAACTATTCCGGGGTACAAAATTTCTTCACTATTGTAATCTAAATACACAATACTATCTCCCATTGCAGCCGTGGCAGATATTTTTAGAGCACCTTATATATGATTTTTCAAGTTTATGAACATGAAGAATTCGTGGTGAAAATTTAAGAACTTTCAAAAAAGCGGCGGCTGCTCAGAAGTTAGAATGCTGGCCTCTCAAAACATACCAAAGTTCCTAGCGAGCATTTTATTTCTGGAATTATTCATGAAAACTGATTCTAACTGTATGCAAATGCACATTTTTGATTGAAATAAAGAAAATAAACCGGCGGGTAAAGAGATACTTACAAAAAGGATTTACTTAAGTAGCGAGTAATAGATTAATAAAAAGAGCAACACGACAAAAGGATGCAGCTCAGCTATGTGCCATCCAAAACATCCTTTGGTTTGCGCTGGTTTTCAGCTACCTCCACATAAAACAAACTAGATTACAACTATCAGGTATTTGCTTAGCCATACCGTACGGCCTACTTCATAAACGAGCAATCGATCAAGCAAGTAATTTCAAAATGGCTGTTGCATAAAGTCTTTCTTAAGTAATCGCAGCACGCCTTTGTTGGTGCTATATACGCTATCAATACGTATATGTACAGAAGTATTTTTCTCTCTATCTCTGTGCATGTAATGTACATTGCATGCATTTGTCTGCCTGTATAATAAAACAAGTTATACGCGTCGGCAATCTTCTGATACACAATTTAGGCAACAACGTAATAGGCGAAATATTTTGTGTTGAAGTGCATAATTTATCTTGTTACGACTGAAACGGATTTTAATAGGAAGCAGATAAAAAAGCAGAATTCTGATCATTCTCGTGAAACACGCTGGTAACAAGGGTTAATAAGCCTAGTTATAAATTAAATCTGAATAAAATACCTAACAGACATTGGTGTCGATTCGGTGTAACACGAGTTATTTGACAGGACTAAACTTAATTTAAGCATTCTTTCATTTTCAATCTTCATCAAAAAGACAAGGACAGGACGCTTAAAATAAGCGTAGGAATTTGAGTTTTGAGTTTTCGGCCCATTTGTATGGAGATAGAATACTATTTGTTATTTATACTATGGTACAGTGGAGACCACATCAAGTTATACACTTGCAGTGCGACATTAGCCCCTACAGAGAAGAATATAAGATACTCGGTGTGTAGAGAGACTAGGAGACTATGTAGAAAAATAAATTTATTAAGTTATTAATAGTCATTTCATTCTATCTCATTCTTACTACTTTTTATCTCTCCTCGTATACTAATTGAGTCGAGATTGATCTTGAACAGGTATTGAAGCACAAAAATATTTAATTACAATTTTCCGTTCACTTCATGAAATACACAGAAACAAAGCATCCGTATATTTTTTACATAGCGTCATAAAAAGCGTCATGGGATGATAGTTCATGTCATGACATACATTTGTGTGCATATTTTGTAGTTGTGAGTTACCTACAAGATTAAGACTGTCTATGAAAGAAATTAGACAACATGATGAAAAACACTTGTACTCGTTTCACAAAAATTATATTAATCCCAACCAGTTTCGGTATTACACCATTATCAAGGGTTTTTAATCAATACTCATCATCAATACTTATAATAAAACAGTAGAAATCATGTGTCTGTACATTGAAGGAAAGTAATAGAAATGGGAATAAAAATATAAAAATATTATATATACATAATGCAATGAAGAAATAAGTTCATAAATAAAAACGGGAAACACATACAAAAAATATTAAGGTTGGGCTACTAAAATGTAATAAAGTTATACACCTGCATAAAATATAGAATTATAAGCACCTTCCTTTTTTAATATAAGTTATTTTTTATGTTTATCAAAGCGATAAACCACCTCTCCATTTACTCATTACGAAATCTCTGGAAATACGGACTATAAACTTGAAATTTGATAGGTGAGTTCCGTATTCAACGTAGGTACCTGCCAAGAAAGGAGTTTGTGATAAGGGTGGTAATTTTATTTACTCCTATTCAAATTTGTTTCTTAAATAATTCTCAAATTTTGCAAGCTGCAGAATTCCATGAGAAATTTGAAAAATATGAAAACAGGTTATTTCCACGTTGCTTGAGAATCTCAGCTCCAATATTATTAGTGGTGCAGTAAAGTAGTATTTTAACCGCAGTAGGTTAAAAGAGCCAAGTAGTTTCTGACATTTTACTGTGTAATTTATTTTGCTACGTTCCGTTTTAAGCAGGTTATAATAATTTTATCAATAGAATGAGAAAATTCTGTATAAAAATCTGTATCCACTGCTAATCTGTATTCTTGAATAAAAATCTGTTTAAATACGGATAACTTCGGGAGGATTTCCGAGTAAGATGGTGATACCTCCACAGTCGAGACCGGCAATAATATTAATAAATAATAAAATTATTGGTTTATACCAAGACCTGAAAATTTAAAAATAAAATTGAAATTGCGCTCCGAATAACTTATGGCTCAACCGAATACCATCTTAAAATGAAATTTCAACGTACTTTGTAAAATGTTGAATTCTAAGTATTTACAAATACCTTCAAATATATCTCTGCAGGTATATTCAGATTCGATATATTAATATTCCAGTATTTTGAAACACATTTTGAATATTAATAAAAAGACGAAACCTGTTATTATATTACCAACGGTTTCTATTCTCTGTCGCACATCACTCAACACGGCTGTTCACACGTCCTCGTGTGACGCTATCAGGTGCGTGTTTTAGTAATCAACTATGAAATAGGTACTTACCCGCCAATGCCATTAGAAACATACTCTTATTGACTTGCAATACAGGTCATAGTTGATGGGATATGTTGGTGACTCTATTGCTCCGACGATCTAATGCTCTCCTGGCGTTCTAAGAATATAACCAAAGGGCAAAAGTCTCATGACTGGTTAAGGCGACGTCACGAAATTTTGGCGACATGATTCTTCATTTTTCTCAGCAATAAAAAAAAACATGTAATTACCAATTTATATACTAGATTAAGCATTTTATTGACATCATTTTGCCCGAAGTTTAGTTGATTGATTAAATTTCATAGCACAGAAAAAAATATTTAGGAAACTTCTTTTAAAACAGAGATTTCTATTTTACTGACAAACAGGAGCGAATGAAGCCTCTAATTTTTTTTTTTTATTATTCTACAAATACATTTCAATGTGGCCGACTGGATTTATTAAATTACTTACAGTTGTCATTTTAAATGAAAAATACTGTTTTGCCGCATACGATCTTACGGCATAAGCCAGTTCGTGAGCCCATATTTGTATGGAGTAAGTCCCCCTCACTCCACTCCCCTAAGGCGCCGATTTGAAATTAAAAGTTTATCAATGCCTCGCCTTAATACTGTGTGTCATGTGAAACTAGGCCAGCCATGATTGTCCGGCTCATAGACTCATCGCTCGCTATTTCGGTTTCGTCGCCATACTAAACTTTGTTGAACACAGTTTATCACGGGGTCATTTTAAGGCGGTAATCAGATTTATGTTATTTTCGTTCGCTGCTGAATACTCGATAACTTGTAAATGTTGTCTTAGGTATCATCTACAAGAGTCAAAAACTTCACAAAAACCCCTTTTCCAACTTCACGGCTAGCTAGAGCCTGGGCACTCTTTCTGAATATTCCACACAGTATGTAGGTAGTTGATGCTTGTAAATATGTTGACACTTAGTAGAATTTACTACACATTATGTTTGATGGATGTTACGGCCGGAAATAGCAAGATGGCTCTTCAACCAACATTGTATTTGTTTTTTTTTTTATTATTTATGTAAGAAAGTAGGTAAATTAGTCATAAGGTTGTATTTATTTTTATGTATTTTTTTATATATTTGTCATTTATTTGACTGATGCCGGCCCCAAAGTGGGCCGAAACAAGTCGGACAAAAATCAATTTGAAAAATATCGATTGCGTGGTCTTTTCTCGTATCTCCGGATGTGTTTAATGGTCACGGCCAATTTGAAACCAACGCTTACATTAATCTCTGAGAGATAACTTTGGCAGTCAAAATAGGATTTCTCACGGGCTAAACACTCACATTAATGTTCACGTTCTCGTCCTGGACGGGACCTCTGCGCTCGATCAAGGTCACGACTCAACCTTGGCTCAGAGGAAAGCACAGGTCCCCTGGACGTGCTATTCCTTTCTTCTGACGTTCTGACAAATGACCAGCCCAGCCAGCATATCACCACGAGACCACGGAGACGGTCACCATTCACCAATCAGCATAGTGCTTATAAAGTAGGTCAGCGGTACTCTTTAGATAAATACTTACTTTTCAAATTGCGCCGGCGGCGGCGACGCTTGGTTAATTGAAAGAACTGCATAATCTTTTGTGAGGTAAGTATGATGATTTGCTCAGTGGGCATGGTATTGTTACATCGATCAGTGTAAAACTAACAATACACTTTGTGTCGAAAAAGTTTCCAGTTAACAACACTAACCATAGCTTTTTAATTTTAATACAATCGTTGTAGCCAAAATTGTGCCCGTAAAAGAATAGTATTTAAAAAACATATTGTCCCGACACAAATCCCCGAGGGATGTCAGAGATGTTTCGGGTGTGAACTGATAAATGCAAATCACAGTCCACGCTCAGCACACCCGCGTTTCACCGAAGATTTTTACGTCCCAACGTGATGGGTGATAAGCCCTATCGCCTTACTTCGGGCAAATTTACACGCTTTTTAGGGCATGCAGGTTTTCTTACGATGTTTTCCTTCACCGCTGAAGCAAGCGGTAACGGTAAGTACCTATGTAAGAACAGAAATACTATGCACATAACTTCCGAAAGCTCATTGGTGCATGCATGCCCAACCGGGGATGGAACCTGGGTCTCAAGATTGGCTCGGGGCAAGTGTGAGTCGACAGCTATGGTCCCCGTCCCCTGGTTATTGGACAATATATCCTGGCCCTGAAGCCACCCCTGGTTTGAAGCCGATATAAAAAACGTGCGTGTAAACGTTAAGTGGAATACGCGATGTGGTTCCGTATATTAAACGTTGC